>OU862872.1:83352723-85894743 GCA_917880715.2 Matsumyia berberina
CTAAAAGCGCGAAACGAAACGCCACATAACAATAGAACACCGGGCGACCCCACTCCACTGCCATGCGTAGACTTCAACGCACCCATTTTAGGTGGATTTCATAGAAATATCACCTATTGCAGAGGTCCTCATGACGCGACTTTCAAAAAATTTGAATGCCATTCGTCTTCGCTATCATAGCAAACACAAACCTCATACTCCTACCCCCTTCGGGTAGGGGTTAAAATATACCCGAGGTAGGCATGCCTGTCGTAAGAGGCGACTAAAATCCACCCTCCGTATACCGAGGATAAAGTTGTATACAAAAATGCAATGAGTAAAACAAATAGATATAATACCCCAGGTGGTACTCCAGGTGGGTGGAAAATCCACCCTCTTCGGAGGTCGGCTCTATGGATTCTGGGGAGAGCCATTTATTGTAATTATGCAACCCCTTCACAAAAAGTGCAAGGGTATCTCGATCGCCACCACCAAGATCGAATGTCTCCGGGAAAAGAAGTCCGCCGGAAGCGCTAAAGCGCGATAAACAGGACTCAGCGAAATATAAAAGCTTCGAGGAGGAAAACGAACGAACTACTGAGAACAAGCTGCTGTTATATAAGCAAGTGCTAAAGCCGGTGTGCACATATGGTACACAACTCTGGGGTTGTCAATATTTTACAAACTTTTGAAAATAAAGTGCTAAGAGAAATTGTCAATGCACCGTGGTACGTAAGAAATGATGATATACATAGAGATCTCGGAATTCCTACAGTCGAAAATGAAATTAAAAACTTCGCGCGAAAGCACAAAAATCGAATAAGCGAACACGTTAATAATACAGTCCTACAACTTCTGGATGAAAGAAATGTATTGCGCCGTCTACAAAGGACCAAACCACGACTTAGCACGATAAAAATTAACCGCGCCTAAATAGCGGAACATGCAGGAACTTTCATTGGAAAGGCACCTGCCAAACGTCTCTATTTCGTGATAAAAAAATCCCATCAAAAACATTACTGTTACAAAAAGGCCAAGTTCTTATTTAAAATGTTAGCCATAAAAAGTAATGAGATACCAGCGGCCAAGTTCTTGCAGAACTTTACTAGAAAAGTTAAGCAGGTCAGTAAGTTGGAGCTTTATGCATGAAATTGACTGAGCGTATCCATAACGACTTTAAACTTGGCCGAGTTCGACAGTTTTCAGAATTGGTTATCGCTCCAACAGCTAGAAATACAAGAAGAGACAGGTGGTGTTTCAAAGTGCGCATTTTATCATAAAGTAAAGTCATTGTGGCTAATGCGTTTTATTTAAAGTAATAACGTGTGCATATGTATACACAGTATTACTTTCTTAGAATGCACTTTTTTTTTTAACGCGGCCAAGTTTAAAGCTGTTAAAGATACATTCACTCAATTCCTCGCATAAAGCTCTTACTTGCTGATCTGCTTAACTTCTCTAGTAAAGTTCTGTAAGAACTTGGCCGCTGGTATCTCATTACTTTTTATGGCTAACATTTTAAATAAGAACTTGGCCTTTTTTTTAACAGTAATTTTTTTGATGGGATCTCCCTTATTTTTGTAGTGACTGCAGCCATCTTACTTCTCAATCGCTTGTTTTCGATGCTGGTCAATCTTTGAGTCTTAATATGACACTGTCGAGTGAATAACACCTAATGGCTATGGGAATAGTACAAGACAACACATGCAGAAAGTGCAACGAAGACTAAGAATCAGCAGAACACATTTTGTGTCACTGTAAGTGTTTAATTAGAACATGTCATCGCCAGTTAGGCAAAATTTACCTCGAAACGGAGCATATATCTGCCACCTCATTCAAAGACATCTTTGGATTCGTCTCGAATTCAGGTATCAGGTCGAGTTTTATTTGGAAGAAATCATCATAGCCATCGGTGGCCGCAGTGATAACTGATAAGGTGAAAAGGTCCAATCCCTATTTACAATCTACAATCTATTGTAAGCGATCGCAATGAAGGACAAAAATCAATACTTTTGTCCTGCTTTTGCTTATTGTAAGTTTTTGTTGTGCGTTTTGCTCTGGAATAATAGAAACGCATATGTGTAGAGAATGTCCCTACCCACTGTAAGCAAATTTACTCTGATCGTAACCGCCCTCGAACAAATACAATCATCGCTCCTGAGAAGTATGTTTTACCTAAATCGAAATAAGTCAGCCTATGTATACCATTTGTTTCCTGGTGTGGATGTATGTCGATATTATATAGGTAAGTGAACCCCCCATCTGCTTGAGGTGGAGTGGGACAGTCGAACATGTATTGCGAGCGAATTCCTAGCATTCGTCGTCAAATTTGAAATTTCGGTGTAATGCGCCCTACCATAGATATTATAGTTTACATTTTCAATCGTCTGTTTTTACTTCGAACTTCAAAGTTTAAACGATTTGTATGAATAAAATACAAAACAAATAAGAACTCCATCCTTCCGATCGTATGCTGCCTTGCTTTGTGCCCATTACCATCAAACGCACAGCTGAAAGCGTGCTGATGTGTATTTTTTCTGTTCGCAACCCTTATCGTCATACATAAAACATTCACAGCACACTGGAATGAAAAATTGAAAAAGCGATAGCGAACCCAGAATCTAAATTTTGTTTGTGTGATTTTTTTCTTGCTGTAGTAAAGGTTGCACAATATAACCGGCACACCACACGACCGCATGAGCTAAGGTTCGACTGCTTTAGTTCGAACAAAAGGTTGGAACTGGGACGTAGAAGTAAATTCCAATCAACTGAAAATGTGTCATATTTTTTCCTTTGGCGTGCGATACTATGTGTAGGCACAAGGCAACTTGTATGACATGATTACATTCGGCAAAAGAGTTCGCTGTATTCATCGTTAACTACACAATAGAACTGAAATGTCGATGTGTATGAATGATTACGTATGGCGAATGAAGGCTGTGATCAATGTATGTGAAATCCAATATAACACATATCAATGGGTGTGTAAAATAATTGGTATACATGTGTATTTAATAAGTTTTTATTTATTTAAACAATTTCCAAGCGCATAAATGAAGATTTTAGATTTTTCCCTTAATATGCACAGTAATTACTACCTGTGTATCAAATTTCAAGTCTCTAGGTCTGCTGGAAGTGGGTGATAGGTTTTTGATGATCTGTCAGACAGTGAGTCAGCTACGAAATTATAACAATTTGGCGATTTTTTGAATCAAATATCTCACAAACTATAATAGATACAAACTTGAATATGTTGTCATGTGGCGCTCTTCTCCTCTGAGCCAGAAAATCAGACTTCCAGCTATTAAGGGAGCTGAGTTATAAGGTACTGAAATTACCGCGAACTTTTAGCGGTAAAGGATGCCTGTAGTGAACTTGGCGGTGCACTACCGTGCATCCAGATTGCTTGATAAGTCCTTACTTAGTTGCAGTAACTAACAAGTTTATATCTAAGGGAGGTGTTTTTTTGTGAGTAAAAATCTCACACTACTATGAGCACGCGTCTGGTCCTCATAGTGTCTATGCAAGATGCAAGGGAAAAAAAAGTTTTTTTTTCATAAAAGAATTCTGAATGATTTTAAGCCTCAGTTGAATAGGTAGAATTTTCTTTTTATTTCATCTTTTAGGAGGGTGGACATTTGGGTAGATTTGCATTTTTTCCACATCAGCCAGTCTGCTGTCAGGCAGAATGAATTATTTAACCTGAATGATGAAGACTGGACGACGGGAAAATTTCTATTTCTAAAAAAAGTCCAAGAAGTCACATCAATACCCACCACCCCTATATCGATTTGAAGGACGGCTATGACATATGTACGTATGTATGTATGTACGTACATATGAATGCATAAAGTTAAGCTTTGTACAGTAGTTCTTCCGCAAGATAGGTCCATTAAAAAACCAAAACAATTTTTCTCAACAACCGCCAACAATTTTTATTTCCCACCTAGTAGGGGAAGTATTGTAATCGGTCCGATCAAAATGTTTCGAGATATGAACAGGGCTTGACATTACTATACACTAGAAATCGTTTGCACCCATTTTCGAAATGATGTGTGTGTGTGTGTGTGTGGGTGTGAAAATATTTTCCTCCTACGATATCTGGAGAACGAAACAACGTAGGACCATGCGGTTTTTTTTGTTTTAGTTGTCAGTGTAAAACTTGGAGCTGATTAAATTTTGAGCACAATCGGTCTGGCGGATGCTGAGGAAATTTAAGAAAAGTCTTTTCGAGTTCGCGCAACAACTCTTTGTGGATATCTGGAGAACGAAACAACGTAGGATCATGTGGTTTTTTTTTGTCAGCGCGAGACTTAGAGCTGATTAGATTTTGACCATAATCGTTCAAGCGGATGTTGAGGAAATTTAAGAAATTTCTTGTTTTCGAGTTCGCGCAACAACTGTTTGTGGATAAAGGAGGGCTTTTAAATTTCTCCACAAATTCATGTGGTACAACCTAATACATATGTATTACAACAAAGACTCTTGTAATCCGTATTTTAAAACTACAGTCGAATTTCGGAAAGATGAACTGTGCTAAAAGAAGGACAATCCAGAAAGATGAACGGAATTTTTTCACCGTTACAGTATTCTTAACGAAAACTTTGAGAAAACCTCTAGATAAACTTTTCGTATTACTTTTCTTTTCCTCTGTTTTTTGTTCATTTATGGTATAAAAATAAAATTAATTCCTGTTATGTTGTATTTAATGTTTTATACTATGTAGAAGTGTTAAATCGCTCTTCTTTTTAACGAAAATAAGGTACCTACTGAAAAAGATGAACAAATGAACAAACAAATGTTCATTTGCTTAAACATCAAAATTTTTCTGGTCGCCTAAAAGCGCGAAACGAAACGCCACATAACAATAGAACACCGGGCGACCCCACTCCACTGCCATGCGTAGACTTCAACGCACCCATTTTAGGTGGATTTCATAGAAATATCACCTATTGCAGAGGTCCTCATGACGCGACTTTCAAAAAATTTGAATGCCATTCGTCTTCGCTATCATAGCAAACACAAACCTCATACTCCTACCCCCTTCGGGTAGGGGTTAAAATATACCCGAGGTAGGCATGCCTGTCGTAAGAGGCGACTAAAATCCACCCTCCGTATACCGAGGATAAAGTTGTATACAAAAATGCAATGAGTAAAACAAATAGATATAATACCCCAGGTGGTACTCTAGGTGGGTGGAAAATCCACCCTCTTCGGAGGTCGGCTCTATGGTTTCTGGGGAGAGCCATTTATTGCAATTATGCAACCCCTTCACAAAAAGTGCAAGGGTATCTCGATCGCCACCACCAAGATCGAATGTCTCCGGGAAAAGAAGTCCGCCGGAAGCGCTAAAGCGCGATAAACAGGACTCAGCGAAATATAAAAGCTTCGAGGAGGAAAACAACGAACTCCGTAAGAAGCTTAACGAAATGGATTTACTCTACCAAAAGCTTAGGAAGAGGTAGATTTACTTCGGGAAGAAAACAAGGCTCTGAGGAACCTAAACCCTCCAAAAGAACGTGAAAGTAGTTCGTCTCGCTCACCTGTTCGTGAATATCACACGGACGAAGAAGAGCTAACGCGGGAAACGGATTGGGTTTCAAAGAAAAGACCCAGCAAGAAACGAAGGGCCGGTTCTTCACCCGAAATCGAGCCAAAAAAAGAAAACAAGCGCCTGCAAGAGACAAAAAAATTAAGTCCCCCGCCTCCAATAAACGTTATCGGGATTACGGACTATAATAAGCTGTATTGCCTCCTTAAAGGAACGTTGGCTTCGAAATATAAGGTCACCTCACTTCGCAATAACGTGTGGAAAGTAAGCGTCGATGACTCGGACGATTACCGAGCATTTTCGCGGAAACTTAATTCCGAGAAAGTTCAGTGGTATACATATGAAAATAAGTCGGAAAGACCATTGCGCGTTATAGCAAGAGGACTCCATCCTTCGTGCACTAAAGAAGATGTTATGGACGATCTTCAAGCGAAAGGCTTTAAAATTCTTGACGCTGTAAATTTTATCAAGAAGGAAAAGCAAAAAACGGAAAAAGATCAGGAAATTCTTGTTAAGCGTGGTCTTCCGCTTTTTATGCTCAGTTTCGATAAAACCGAGAATAAAAAGGATATTTACAATCTTAAAACAATTTTAAATATTGTTATCAAAATCGAACCGATGCGTAAAAGCACAAGATCGGTCCCTCAGTGTTAACGCTGTCAAGGTTTCAACCATACGCAGACATACTGCCAAAAAGAGCCACGATGCGTGAAATGTGCCGGTACACATCTCTCGAATGAGTGCCCCTTAAACAAGCAGACCGCAGCGACTTGCATAAATTTTAAGGGAAAGCACCCAGCGAACTAGCGAGGTTGCGAAGTGGCCAAAGAACTCCAAAAAAGGCGCGACACACTTAAAAAGAACATGCGTCCGCAACCGAAACCAAATAAAAATAAGCCGGAAAAATCGCTGCTGAAAGAAAGCAAACCAGTAAAGGAGAAAACCAAAAAAGTTCAGGAAAAACCGCCATCTGCTGATGCGCAAACGTATGCGCAAGCTGCATCGCAAGCAACTAAGCAAAATAGGCCTGCGTTAGATCCTATGCAACAAGTTTTCTCTATAATTCTCGCGAAACTCGAGGAGCAAAGCAAGACAAAAAAGATCATATTCGAAAAACTTAGCAACCTTGAGCATAACGCTCGCAAACCACGAACGAAATTATGAACATGAACCAGTTACTTAAAATCTTAACATGGAACGCAAACGGCCTTCAGCAAAGAATCGACGAAGTGGAAGTATTCCTACGCCAGCAGAATATTGACATATGCTTGATTTCTGAAACCCATCTGACAAAGGAATCTCGGGTTAAAATTAGAGGATACTATGCTTATCACGCATACCACCCATCCGAAAGGGCTAGGGGCGGATCGTCGCTCTTAATTAAAGACTGTATTGAGCACTCTTTGAATTCACCGATAGAACTCGATGCAATGCAAATAACTTCGGTTCGCGTAAAAAATAAAAACGTGTATTACAATATCGCGTCCATTTATTGCCCTCCGCGATACACGCTAGAAAAAAATGACTTAATACGTCTATTTGACTCACTTGGACCAAAATTTATTATTGGTGGTGATTTCAGTGCGAAACACACCTTTTGTGGTTCGAGATGCATTTCACCTAAAGGCAGACTTCTCTACGAAATCGGCATGCAATTTGCTGTTGACTTCTTTTCGACGGGGAAACCAAACCGACTTATTGGCCCTCCGACATAGCAAAAACGCCTGACCTCATAGATTTCTTTATTGCAAAAGGGGTAGCGAAAACCTTTACGAACGTCGAGGAAAGCTTTGATCTCTCCTCAGATCATTCACCAGTCATATTGACAATAAGTGAACGCCTAATGAAGAAGGAAGGCGCGCCCAGATTAACTAGCAACAAAACTAACTGGGACGGCTTTAGGAAAGCTTGTGAAGAAAATATAGTCCTGAATGTGTCACTTAGAACACCGTGCGAAATAGAGGATGAAGTCGGCAGATTTATTGAAGTCTTACAAAGCGCCGCGTGGAACAACACTCCATATAGAAGGAAAGTAGTCGGAAATAACGAAGTTAAATATCCGCCGGAAATAAAAGAACTGATGCTGGCAAAGAGGAGAGCACGCAAAAGATGGCAACAGTCCCGCGCTCCCCAGCATAAAACCCATTCGAACTTCCTATGCAATAAGGTCAAAAAAGCGATACAGGATTTTAAAAATCACGAGATTTCTACATCTCGAAGGCTTGTCTGCTGAAAAAAGTTCGAATTACTCTCTTTGGAGAGCTATAAAAGGTATCAAAAAACCCCAAATACAATCGCTACCAATAAGAAAAAGTAATGGCGAGTGGGCAAAAGGCGATAAAGAAAAAGCCGACTTATTTGCCGAGCATCTAGAAGAAACTTTTAAGCCATTTCCCGGGCAAGCATTAATAGAAAATATTAATAATACTATTATGACTCCAGACAACTTTAAAATAAGAAGCGTGTCACTAGCCGAACTTTGTGAGGTAATAAAAAATCTAAAGAATAACAAGGCTCCTGGATATGACCTAATAACCGGACAGGTCCTGAAGGAATTGCCAAAGAAAGCTTTAATAAAACTTGTTTACCTTATAAATGCTTCGATAAGACTATTATACGTTCCAAGGCAATGGAAAGTCGCCGAAGTTATAATGGTTTCAAAGCCGGGAAAACCGCCAAACGACAAAAAGTCGTACAGAACGATATCGCTCCTACCGATAATATCAAAAGTTTTTGAAAAACTCTTATTAAAACGGTTAAAACCGGTAATTGAAGAAAGACGTTTGATTCCTGATCATTAATTCGGGTTCAGAATCAAGCGTTCCACAATTGACCAGGTTTATAGAATAACCAACGAAATTGAGAAGGCCATAGAAGAGAAAAAGATATGTACTAGCGCCTTTCTTGACGTTTCTCAAGCCTTCGACAAGGTGTGGCACGAAGGCTTGAATTATAAACTAAGTTAGGTACTTCCGGAAGAGTTGTACAAAATCTTAGAGTCGTACTTGGAGAACAGACTTTTCCGTGTCCATCACGGAGCCGAATACTCGGAATTCAAAGAAATCGCTGCCGGAGTTCCACAAGGAAGTTTTCTTGGTCCAGTCTTGTTCTTGCTCTATACTCGAGATATACCCCAAGAAGAAGGCACTGTTGTTGCTACGTTCGCGGACGATACGGCTTTTCTGGCAACAGAAAATTCAGTCGAATCAGCAACTGTAAAGCTTCAACGAGCTTTGGATACAATTTGCGAGTGGACAATGGTTTGGCGCATTGTTCTCAACGAAACCAAATCTACGCATGTTAACTTTACTAACAAGAAAATTAACAACTTACCCGTTTTCATTAACTCGGTACACATACCGTATGCAAACGAAGCAAAATATCTAGGAATGACACTAGATGCGAAACTCAAATGGAAGCCGCACGTTAAAAAGAAACGCGACGAGCTCGAAATTAGATTTAGAGAAATGTATTGGCTGCTTGGAAGATATTCCAAATTAAGCATGTATAACAATTGCTCTTATATAAGCAAGTCTTAAAACCTGTATGGACGTATGGTATACAACTTTGGGGTTGTACCAAAACCAGCAATAGAAATATTTTACAAACCTTTCAAAATAAGGTGCTCAGAACAATCGTTAATGCGCCGTGGTACATTAGAAACGACGATATCCATAGAGACCTCGGTTTAGCTACCGTCGAAGATGAAATAACAAATTTTGCACGCAAACTCCGTGTTCGCCTTCATGGACATTGCAATAACGCCGTTCTCCAAATTCTGGACGTGACAAACCTTATGCGCCGACTACAAAGAACGAAACCGTTCGATTTAGCGCAATAAGGAATAGCCGCTTATAATGACGGTATTAGTAGGTGCTTTTATTGGAAAGCTACCTACACAACGCGAATTTTTATTGTCGAAAGTTAAACTACTTGATAAGGCTTCTTTGTACTTAGTCGTAGTCAACACGAAAAGGGGAGGTGTTTTTAGTGAGTAAGAATCTCATACTACCATGGGCACGTGCGGTAGATCCTCATGGTGTCTCATGAAAGATTTTCACCTACCCTCGTAAAAAAAAAAAAAAAAAATACTCCGTTCAAAATTTTATATATATATATGTATATATCGTATATATATATATATATAATAGCGGACCCGTCCGTTACGACACGTTTTATCGATATGCTAACTTTCTATAAGCTATATATTAAGTGACATTTGATATTGAGTTTGGCATTTTGATCTGGATTTTCATTTTGTTTAAATAATAGCAAACTAAGAAAATACTCAATTCATTTTCGTGACAGTCTTATTTTTATTAATATTAAAAAAATTAAAGTATTGAAATAAATGTTAAATTTTAATACTAATCTTATCTTAATGCGATTTGATGAACAATGTTTTTTGTCAATGAATAAACTTGATGGTTTGCCTACGCGAGAACACGCACCATATAATTGGCCATGTGAAAAGCACGAATTTTCAAGATCTAACCCACAAATGGACATTGTTTGACCTTGTGACTTATTAATAGTCATTGCAAATGTAGAACGAATTGGAAATTGCAGGCGTCTAAATGAGATGGGCGAGTCTGAAGGGATCATTGGGATCCGTGGCAGGTGAACAACTTCACCTTGAAACTTGTCGTTTAAAATGGTACAATGGAACATTGCCCATGATTTCTTTTATGACCAACCGCGTGCCATTGCATAGCTTAGGTGCATTTAAATTCCGAAGCAAAATTATTGGTGAATCAATTTTTAAAATCAGGTTATGTGGTGGCATTCCCGGTAAATCCAGTGAATTTAAGAATTCAATAGGATAGTTGACAGCTTCATTAGGATCGACAACAGTGTCGATCGATTTGAACGACATCTCATTGCCAGGCAACGACTGTTGTATTTTGAAATTAAAAGCGTCAACATCGATATTTTTTGCGGCCAAAATAGCTCGTTCACGTAATGTCGTCGCTCATGAAATCTTTATATTTGTTCCAGAGAACAGAAGCTTGCGACGGAAAACATGTCGTCAACAATATGGCGAATAATTGGCGAATTTGATGAGCAGATGAACTCAGTACTGCATCTGCAAGTGTGAGATCCCAATGGTTGTCATCTTCCAGCAAATGCAATTCGCGGCACGCATCGTGGTATGTGTCATACAATATACCATTGACTGTTTGTAAGTTTTGGTAGGACGTTGGTCCGGGAACGTTAACTAACAACAAACGCAAGAAAAAGCATTCGAGTTGCTTTGGATGGACTGTATATAATCGGCCTAATGTATTTCCCATAAATATGCCGTCGTATCCTTGGACTGGAAACCTCGCTTTCGTGGGTCCCACTTTTTTGACTGTTTATTCGACGTAAAAGTGGCTGGGTGTTGTAGTAATAGGATAGGCTCTGATTGGTATCAACATGGCGATGCCCAGTGTTGTAACTGTTACTACACATCAATTGTGCTTATTTTACCTCCTCGTTACAACTGGGTAGCCACTGGGTACTGGTTGTTGTCCACCCGGACTCAACTTGCTAAACTTATAAGCGCGAGTGTTGACCAGAAGACAAAAATTGCAGCACTATAAACACGACAGCGGAAGAATTCCCTAGATCGAATCAACGGTGGCGTCTATAACTTCCGGATCGGGAGCAACACCTTATCTGGGCTACTTCAACATATTTGGAGCTGAGGCCAATAAAAATTTCCAGGAATCGGTTGGGGTCCTGGAAAAGAGATGGTGGTGGATGAGCCCTACAGGGGCCAACGGCAGCGCTCACATCCCCAAAGTGGGTTACCGACATCGGTTAAACCGGCCCCTCGTCCCAGGCGTTAAAACAATGGACCTGGTCCTCCAAGTTGGGGGTTGTGCACCGGGGTAACTGCCCTGTCACGGAAAAAAAAAGTAGTTACAAAGCAACAACAAGCCTCGGATACGGACGGATTCACTGATGACAACCCATGCAAACGAATTAAGGACAACGAATTTCGGATCTGCACGTGGAATGTTAGGTCCCTTAACAGACCACGTGGAGCTGAACAATTAGCGGAGGCCCTAAACTGCTGCAAAGCAGACATTACCGCCATTCAAGAAGTGCGATGGGATGGGCCGGGCAAAAAGAGGATAGGAAACTGCGACATATATTACGGTGATTGCTATCGGCAATAAAAGCAGCGCTTATTTGGATGTGGATTTGTCGTTGGAGGCAGACTTAGGCAAGAAGTCTTAAGCTTCAGGTATGTAAGCGAACGCCTCACGACAATTCGCACCAAGGCTAAATTCGCCAACATTAGCCTGATATGCGCGCATGCCCCCACAGAGGAGAAAGACGACGATACCAAAGACAGGTTCTACGAGCTCTTGGACAAGACATACGAGCAGTGCCCTAGCTATGACATTAAGATTGTCCTAGGCGATTTTAACGCAAAGCTAGGAAGAGAGGGCATCTTTGGTAGTACTGTCGGAAAGCACAACCTACACGACACTACCTCCGATAACGGATTTAGGCTGGTCGACTTTGCTGCGGAGCGGAACGTTGTTGTAGCTAGTACGCGGTTCCCACATCTCGATATCCACAAAGGAACATGGAGATCTCCTGATCAATCAACCGTCAACCAGATTGACCATATTGCGATCGACGCAAGGCACTCCTCCAGTATTATGAATGTCCGAACGTTCCGAGGGGCCAACATTCACTCGGACCACTACCTTGTTGTAGCCAAGGTACGACTGCGGATATCCCGAACACCGCCAAGACAAGGGAATGGTTAGGTTAGGTTAATGGGTGCCTTGTGACAATGTCACTGCTCACTTAGACCAACAAAGGCTCCATTGTGCCCATCTTCCAATTTAACTCCGGGAACCTGTAACGAGAAAAGGGGTTGGAAACCGCTGATTTAAATCCACCCAGATAAAGAAATGAATCTCAGGAGGTCCGTCAGCTCGACATCACCCAAGTCTTCCAGTTCCGTGAAGAAGGAACTACCAAGAGTGCTCATTCTTCTACTGGCGAGGGCAGGACATCCACACAGCAGGTGTCGGACAGATTCGATCTCCTCCTCATCCCTGGATACCGAGGCGTTCCGCATGAATACCAATTGCACAGTGCCCCGTAATGATGCAAGAGACTTTCCTCGCCTCACGACGACTTAGTTTGACCAGAGACAGAGATCTCTTCTTATTATAACTTGTCCATAAGTTCCTAGCCGTTGCACATGTATCTAGCTGGATCCAACGTGCATTGGCTCGACTTATGGCCTCGTTATCAGTATACCTTTTTACCAAGCTTATTGGAATTCTGGCAAAGGGGAAAGCCTGTGAGGCATGCAGCGCTGCCCCCCTTCGTGCCAATTCATCAGCTCTCTCATTACCTGGGATATCCATATGCCCCGGTATCCAGCATAGGGCTTCCACCAGACTAGTGAGCCATATGTAAGAATGGGTCTCACAACCGCCGCGTACAGCCAGTGTACCACAGCCGGTTTGAACCCCCAGGTATTACTGAACGCTTTTTTGCATGAGTAGAAGGCTACGCATGCCTTCTTGATGCGTTCCTCGATGTTCTCCTTCCAATTTAGTTTGGAATCAAGAATAACGCCTAGGTAGCGCGCTGATCCCGCAAGGCTAAGTTCAACACTCCCGATCCTCGGAGGTTTGAAATCAGGGATTGATCTCTTCTTAGTGAAAAGCACAACCTCTGTCTTTGTGGGATTGACTCCCAGCCCTTTGCTGCTGGCCCAAGTATTGACTAGTAGTAGCGCATAGTTGAGCCTTTTGCTTAGAACTGGAAGGAATTTGCCTGCTACCAGAATGACCACATCGTCGGCATAGGCCGTCACATTGAAGCCATTGTCTCTGAGTAATTCCAAGATCTCGTCCACCACAAGAAGCCATATTAGGGGAGAAAGGACTCCTCCCTGAGGAGTTCCCCTGCAGACCTTTTTCCTACTGTTTGCGTTTCCCAAGGTCGAGTTTATGACACGCGATTTAAGCATCAGCCCAATCCAGCTACAAAGTCCGATACTGAGTCGGGCTCTCTGTAGGCTGCTGATGATCGCGTTGGCGCTTACGTTGTTAAATGCGCCCTCGATGTCGAGAAACGCCCCAAGAGTAAATTCCTTCTGATGGAGAGATCTCTCTATAGTCGATACTACCCCATGAAGGGCAGTGTCCACCGATCTACCTTTCATATACGCATGCTGTGATTTTGATATATAGCTTTCGCCGATCACATCCCTTACGTATACGTCGATCAATCGTTCCAGTGCCTTCAGCAAAAAGGACGACAGACTAATGGGTCTGTAGTCCTTCGGGGTCGTGTGGCCTACCTTCCCTGCTTTGGGAATGAAAATAACACGTACCTCCCGCCAGGCCCTAGGAATATAACCTAGCTTCAGGCAACTAGTAAAGATCCGCTTGAGCCCTGGAATAACAGTTTCTACTGACTCCTGCAGCATAACTGGCCGAATGTTATCCATTCCTGGTGCCTTGAATGGAGCAAAGGATCTGATTGCCCAAGCTATCTTTCGCTCATCGATTATTTTCTCGGTTTCAACCGCATCCAAACCTTCCGTAGTCTCCAGAATAGATAGATTATCTTCGGAGATCGTCGCGTTAGTGCAACCAGGGAAGTGGGTGCTCAATAGCGTATCTAGCGTTTCCTCATGAGAATCTGATGCGAGCCAGGTTGGGCCACGGAGGCAACTTCGGTACAGGTGAGAAGGACGGGGCACGCTTGCGGTTGCTCGGCTCAACTCGTCGGACGGGGGGTGGTTCTTGTCCACCCCACCTTGTACCACCTGCTCAACACACAAAAAAATCGTGCCATGATGAATGCTAGCTTAATAGAAAGAGATAGTATCTCTAATACCCTAATCAGACTTCGGACGGACAGAAAGAAGAAAGAAGAAAGTAAAGAAATCAGTCCAAGAGCTTATGCCCATGCCGTAGAGAAAGGAAGGAAAGAACATCGCGAAACTAACCTAACTAGCCTAAACTAAACCTATGCTAAACTAAATCTTAAAATAAGGCCCTATCCTAAACTATGCTAACTTAAATCTAGTCTGCAGTTAACCCTAAACGCGTTCCTTCTTTCCTCGGTCTCTCCATAGCACGGGTTCGTCAGGCACCCGAGACATGCCAGATGTTGTTGGCAAAGGTTGGCCAGCCCACCCTTATGCCTCGCGACACAATCCGATCGCTATCTTCCTGGCCGATGCAATGGAAGATAGCCCCTTAACTTCCTTCCGGTCAACACCCTATCGTCGCGTAGTGAAAAGTCTGTCGTCACGTCCTAGTCGGTAGGCGTTTCGTTTGTCACGTCATTACACACGGGGGACGGCCTTCCCATCCTCTCACACACCACACTGCTCTGTTATTAACACATATTCAAACACATACTCTTTTTCGTTTCAAATTCTGAGATTATAATTCATTTATTTATTTTAATCTTAATTATCCTAACCTTACTCTAACTATTTATGTGTTTTTGCACCGAAATTAACTTAATTCTATCGCTTCAAAATTCAGCAGACACCACAAAATAAAAAAAAACATTCAAAACGACTCACGGTTTGTTTGGGTTTCCCACGTAGTCCTGCGCGCAGTACTTGATGGGTCCTGTAAAAAAATTGGGCTTCTCCTCCCTTTTCTAAGTTCGCGTTCCGACGTTGCACAAACACTCACAAATTCAAAATTCAAAATAAAAAAAAATCCAAAAAACTAAAACTAATCTTAAATCTTAAATTCTTTAAATTCACTAAATTGTCTTTTAGGTTTGTTTGCACTGGTGACACTAAATTTTGTGCAATAGCACCTTCGAGGCCCTTATGCCCTCGGGTTCTTGCTGTTCAGGCAGCCCCACTTGACCTTTGGTCACAGTGGTGGCGTAGCGCCGGCGTATCGTAGTGTTTGTCCCTCGTTGTTCGTTGTTGGTCGTTGTCCGTTCTGTTTTGTGTTCCGCTGTAGGTGCCGTACGCCGTTGTATGTCCAACGGTCGCCACTGTACACGGCCCGTTTGGTCGGTCCCGTAGGGATTTGATCCGTTGGCCTGGACTAAGAAAAAATCGGGGCAGAGGCTTGGGTGAATTACAACCCAAGACCTCTACTTTCCTATGCGGATACTACCTGAACTTCCACCTCCGGTGCCACTATGCCGGAATTTTTTTTTCTGTTGGGGATATCTCCTGTTAAATCAAGGTTCCTTTTCACTGTACCCCACAATGAATTTGTCCAAGAAGAATTTATTTATTTTTTTTTTTTCTTTCTTTCTAAGAGTCGCTACTTGACCACACTCTATGATTACGCTCTGGTAAAATGGCTACTTGACTACTCCGTGGTCAATGCCCCCTATCTGACCTACCTATTGTTTCTTTGGTATAGTTTCCGTCCTTGTCGGTCGTCGGTTATTTTCCTGGTCAGTACTCTTGTATTATACCATTTACTTTTCTCTTATGTCACTAACACATACATAGCCTTAATCCTAATATACATAAATCAATAGATAAATAAATAACATCTAATTAATACATAACATACGCTCAATAACTAACACATAACTACCCTGACCTACCTCAAAATCTAACGAACACTGCATTTCCCCTCAACATATTTTATTTCCCTATCAATCACACTCAAAAAGGGAAATTGTTCCCTATTTGAGTATGATATCGTCACCCCCCAAATAATTTTTTATTCGCTGAAGAATTTCCCCATTCAACCTGCTAGACCGAGATCGGTATATATGTTTTTGTGCCAATTCGCCTCCGTGCGCCTGCGCACGAAAGAGATGACACTCATATTCCCGACCGGACCAGCTGGAATGGGAACATTTTCTGCGAAACGTCAAAGTTTGTAAACAAACACATTTTTTTGCAAACGTGGAGTGCAACAATGCACGGGCATCCGGCTTTTGTTTTCTTTGTTTTTTCTAATTAATTTAACGTTAAATCCAATTTAAATTGCGAAAATGCCCACGGGATTACAGGTGCATAAAAACAAAACATATTCCAATCTAAGGAAAGGAGACGAATGAAAAAAAAATACCAAAAAATTGAAACAACAGTGGATGTAAAATCCAATTGGAAAACAGGTAAGTCTAGTGCAATCTTATTGGAGGTTATTCTTTGGGGAATCCTTATTGGATTTCTTTGAGAATAATCTCCAATTGGGCTATTTACGTTTTCGTCTTCTAATCTTTTCTTTTCTTTTTCAGGTCACAGGTGCCCGCAACAGGATCGACGACGGTTGACGAGTGGTCGCGAGTCAAACTGCCTCGTAAGAAAAGGAAACCTGTCGACCTGTGCAGTTGTGTGCTGGGCCAAACGTGTGGCAAGGGTCGTCGTACTGCGCAACCTGTACTCTTTGTTTAACCTAATATCACAGCTAACTTATATTGCTAATAAATAAATACTCTATATATATACTCTGCTTAACCTAGATAAATAAACTATATTAATAAATAAACTCTATAATAAATAAATAAATAAATAAACTCTAATCTCTGGACGAAATACTTAAATAAATTATTTACGGCAATACATAGATACATACATCTAAATCGCAACGGCAGAGCTGAGTGCGTCTAAACTAAGTCTTGTTCTCTCTCTCCTACGCATGAAGGTCTTTCGCGTGGAACACGCCTACCTTCTCGCCTTTGAGGTTGCCGACCTCGTACAGTGAATTTCCTATAGTCTTTAATATTATTGACTTTAGAAACGTTAGTCCTAGTTTCGCGTTATAATTGTCGGCCTGATTGCTCTTTTTAAAGTTTTTCCTGTAAACTATCTGTCCTACTTTGTATTGCACATCCCTACCTCTCGTGTTATATATCTTCGTCGCTTTCTGATGTGCTAGCTTTAAATTGTCAAATATCTTTCGTCTAATTAAATCCTGTTTATCTGTTCTACTAATTATATTACTATCTGCTTCTCTTAGCATCGTCAACTTCCTCAATACTTCGTATGTGCCGGCGTGTTGGACCATTTGTGTTCCGAAAACTGCGAAGTAGGGTTCAAGTGTAGTCGTCTCGTGAAGTACACTCCTCAGCGAGAATGCCGCGTTGCTGACATGGAGGTCCCAGGTCTTTTGGTCACCATTAATGTACGACCTAATTTTTGTCAACACCGAACGGTTGACCCTCTCAGAAGCATTCGCTTGAGGAGAGTAGAAGGCGGTGCGGCAAACAATTCTGAGATGAATTGCTTCCCGTTGTCAGAGTGTATGAACTCCGGCACACCGAAGATATGAAGCACGTTTTCCTCTAAATACAGGGTTTTTCAATAAAAGCGCTACAAAAGTTTTTTTAAATAAAACAAAAACGGTTTTGGATATCAATGAAATTCTTTATTCCTGTTCGATGCCATTATGTATGGAACTCGATTTCTTTTGCATGGCCACCACGGGCACGCTTGCAGAAGTCCAGACGCTGAACCCAATTTTCGACGGTTTTCAAGCATAAATCGGCCGATACTGCTGCAATTTCACGTTCGATATTCGTACGAAGTTCATCAATCGTCGCTGGCTTGTTGGCATAGACCATAGACTTGGCGTAGCCCCACAGGAAATAGTCTAACGGCGTCAAATCGCACGACCGAGGCGGCCAAGCGACTGGACCATTTCGTGAGATAACACGTTCTCCAAACTTGGTTTCCAATCAATTGATTGTGACACTCGCTGTGTGGCTTGTGACGCCGTCATGTTGGAACCACATGTCCTCCAATTCCATATCATCCAATTGGGGCCAAAAATATTCGGTTATCATTGAACGGTAGCGATCCCCATTCACAGTAACGTGCCGGTCTTGATCATCACGGAAGAAGTACGGCCCAATGACGCCGCCGGCCCATAAACCACACCAAACCGTAATTTTTTCGGGATGCAATGATGACTCATGGAGTACATGTGGATTGCTGCCTGACCAATACCGCATATTTTGTTTATTGACGAAGCCATCCAGCCAGAAATTATGACGACCATAAATTGGACGTAGCGCTCTTAACGTTGAGGCCACTGACTCCGAATTTCGGTAGTAAATTTTAATAATTTCGACACGTTGTTGGCTCGTATATCTTTCCATCATGAAATGGCAAACCTTACTGAAGAGAAATGTCAAAAAACCGCAAGAAAAATATGGCGTTGTTTGCTGTCCCTGTCGCTCTACTTTTGTAGCGTCCCTATTGAAAAACCCTTTACTTTACTATCTCAGCTGCCGTTGCTTGTCTGATTGGTTTTAAAAATACAAACTTACTAAAATGGTCGAGTACTATAAAAATGTGCGTGTTTCCGTTCTTTGTTCGTGGGTACGGTCCGAGGAAATCTATATATAGTCTCTGAAAAGGTCGCTCCGTGATTGTTTGTTGTCCCATCGGCGGCCGGGAAATCATGTTTGGTGGCTTAGTTCCCTTACAGATCTCGCAGGACTTCATCCACTCCTGTACGTCCGCCACCATGCCGGGCCAAAAGTACCTTTGCCTTAACTTGGCAAGAGTCTTGTGGATCCCGCCATGACTAGCGACCGGATAGTTATGGGCAGAGTCCAGCAGACCCTCACGCAGCTCCGTCGGTACCCAGAGCTTCCACGCCCTGTCTTCCTGCAGTACGTCGCCTGTTCGTATGTCTGTCCGTTTGTATACAAATCCGTCCGAAACACATATGTCGGGTAGTCGGTTTTGGTGTTGGTCTATTGTCTTCTTTAACTCATCATACTCTTCCGAAAAAAAGCATGGTGAGCTAAAGTCAACTTCCAACATTACACTTTCGGTCGTGAGCTCTTCCATATAGATGCGCGAGAGTGTGTCAGGGACTACATTTTGGACACCCTTCCTATGCTCGATCGCGAAGTCGAAGCTCTGAAGTTTCAGGCTCCATCTGGCCAAACGACCAGACAGGTCCTTCTGTGTCATCAGCCACTTCAAACGCGCGTGATCAGTGATTATAGTGAAAGGTAATCCTTCCACGTAGGCCCTGAACTTCTTGACGGATAGAACGGCCGCATAGCATTCAAGTTCCGTCACACTGTAATTTCGCTGAGCGGCATTAAGCTTCTGGGACATGAATGCTATGGGTCGCTCGTTTTTCTCCGCGTCCATCTGAAAGAGTACACTCCCTACTTCTGAAGTCGATGCGTCACACTGTATGTAAAAGTGTTTCGTGAAGTCCGGATTAGTCAAGATGGGTGCAGTCACCAAAGATGTCTTTAGTTGTTCATACGCGTTAAGCGCTTCGTCTGTCATTGAAAAAGTCTGTCCTTTTCGTAGGCAGTCAGTCATAGGCGCAGCTAAGGAGGCAAAGTTCGGGATGAACCGCCTGTACCACCCAGCCATCCCTAGGAATCGCCGAAGCTGCTTGGGAGTCCTCGGTACGGGAAAATTCTCGACCGCCGATACCTTGTATGGGTCCGTCCGTAAGCATCCATCACCGACGAAGTATCCTAGATATTTTATTTCCTTCTGGCAGAACTTACTCTTCTCTACATTTATCGTGAGACCCGCTTCCCTCAGACATCTTGCTACGTCTTCCAGCAGTCTGGCGTGTGATTCAAAGTCTGGAGAACAAACCAAGAGATCATCCAGATAGACAAAGACATACTCCTTCAAACGGGATGGTATGGCCTTGTCCATCAACCGACACATCCTATGGGCAGCATTACACAATCCAAACGGCATGACCGTGAAGTGGTACAACGGCCGCCCAGGGACTGTGAAGGCGGTCTTCTCTCTTGATTTGTGCTCCAGCGAAATCTGCCAGAACGCGTCCTTCAAATCGATCCCTGAAATATAACGAGTGTCCTGCAGCCTACTCAGGAGACCCTCGATGTGAGGAAGCGGGTACGCATCTTTTTTCGTAACTGCGTTTACCTTCCTCGGATCTAAGCAGAGCCTATTCTTTCCAGGTTTTCTCACCAACACTACTGGAGAGCTCCAAGAGCTATTATTCTCCTCGATGACTCCTAGTGACAACATCCTGTCAAGCTCCTCATATAGGAGCTTTTGTATCGCGGGTGAGATCGGATAGTGCCTCTGCTTGATGGGTATTTTCTCGTCTTCCACCTCGATAATATGTTCTTCAAGGCTAGTCTTACCCAACCCCAACACCGCGAACGAGGGAAACAGCTGCTTGATCCTCTCCAGTCTTTGTGCTTGTGCTGGTGAGAGAACCTGCATCGGATCCCTATCTGCTGCCGGTGATGGTGTGTCCAATTCGTTGAGGACGTTCGGAGCGACCTTAAAATGTTTCCAAAAATCTACCCCTAAATACAGCTGTTGTTGTAGACTTGGCACAACATATAATTCTATTTCTTTGGACCTATCACCCCAAGAGACTACTGTCTTTATCCGTCCTCTAATCTGTTGGTGGTGACCGTCAGCTGTCCTAATGTCAGATGTCATCTCCATCATGTGTAAGTTCCTAGTCAAGAATTCGTCGGCTCCTTTACCTAAACAACTCACCGATGCTCCACTATCCAACAGGCCAAGCATCTCCTCTCCGTGGATTCTAACTTTCGCGTAGGGCCTGTTGTCGTCAGTATTGTTTAACACGGTCGCTTCGATTTGTCTCTTACGTCGTCTATTCAATGCGTTCTTTTCTCTTAGTCTGCTTATTTTGTAAAATGTTCTCTTTCTATTCTCCCTAGTCGTCAATTCTTCTACAAATATTCGTCGTCTAGCTAGTTTGTATTCTAGGAGTCTCTGGTGTAAGCTCTTCCGTGGAGGTAAAGCTTTTGTCAGTTGAGTATCCCCTTTGTCTATATTCCTAACTAATATTTTCATCTTTTCAGACTCGTTTGGGACTCCGGGACAGTGTTCAACGTCGACGGCGTGGTCCCGATTGCACCGCCAACTCTCCGGTTTTCCTGACATGCAGCACAGTGGAACGACATGTTCCCTTCTCCGCAACTGAAACAGGTCAACGTGTGAAACGTCGAGGGACACGGATGTGCTGCAGTCTTATCGTCTGGTTTGTTTTTGTTGATGCTACTACTGCTGTCTCTAATGTTCATGTCTCTGTTCTTGTTAGTGTAGTTAGTTTGTCTGTCTTGTCGTCTTGTCTGTAACGCTGCCACCTCAACTTCTTCATTGTCAGTTTCTTCTCGCTCTTCATTACTCTCGTAATGGTATCTCGTCCGTTCTACTTCGCTTATGTTGCGTCTTAACTTAAAGTCCCTAGCTGCTAAATGCTTCTTGGCGCGTCTACATTCCTCTCTTAGATCTTGGATGGTTCGAATGTTACATCAATTCAGTGTCACTATTCTTTCCCTAATATTTTGTCTCATTTGTAGCGTCAGTGCTCTAATGTCAGAGTAGAACTCGTCAAATGTCTCTTGGGGCTGCTGTCTCCTGTCCATGATACTTCTGAGTATCTCATGGTCCTTTCTGTTGTCCTTGAATTGTCTAACTAGCTCTGTTTTAAGGTCATAATAATTTAAATACTCGTCTGCTTCGTTTTCTTGAAGGTATTGCCAATACCACGTCTCGGCCTGCCCTGTCACCAAGTGGTGGAAGTTCGTCAATAGTTCTTCAGTAGACATCCCATTTTTTCGTTGCAGAGTTTCTATGCGAAAGATGGAACTATCGACAGACATGGATTTCGGTGTTCCATCAAATTTTACCCCCCACTTATGCACGTCAACCCTCCTCCCTGAAACGTGAGGAGTAAGTTGCTCGCGCCATACTTGAGGCCTTGGGTTGGCCCCTTGGTTCAGACCTGTGGGCGTTGAATGTCGTGTCAAGTCTATAGTGTCCCTGCGTTCTGTCTGTTGAGGTGGTTCCCTCCGGCGATTGGCGGAGACCTCTAAATTGCCAACTTTCTCATGGAGAGCCTTCATGTTTTCTTGGAAGTTTTTAATGACCTCTCCCATACTGTCCGCGAACACAGAAAAAACTTCGCTCTGGCTTTTCTCAATCGCCGAAGAGCCCACCTTCTTGAAATATTTATTTATTTCCTCATCGTCTTCTCGTATTAAGTCGCTCAAGTTACGTTCGTTTGTCTCGTAGTTTGCTTCGTTCTCTGTTCTGATGGCCTCTTTTCTTTCTGCTGCCAGACGTGCCGCGTTTTGGCTTCTCGGCAGTGTTGTCTGCTGCCGTGGTTCTGCGTCTTGGTCCTCCATTCTCGCCCTCGCGTTAGTAGGTCCCAGTCTCTCGTCGCGTTTCATTGGAAGGGGTCCCTGCGGTCGCCTCGAATGTTCCGATACTTCGGTCACGGGTAGCGCTACCTTCTTCGTGGTCGTCCTCGTTTTGTCCTGAGTCGAGTTGCGTTTCGTAGTCTCGTCGTCAGGGCTGAGGAATGGAACGTCGTAGGTCGTGAGGTCGGGTACGTAGACGTCGTCGGTCTTGGCAGCAGATGGCTCATCGGGATGTTCAGTCAGTTGGTCTCGTGCTTGTCTGGCTGTTTGGCGGGTTATTCGCACAGCCGGTGGAACTGCCTGATGATATAAGATACCCTTGGGCACCGCTCCTGTGCTTTTCCCCTGTTCGTTCATGTTTTAATGGGGTTAATAAAAAAAAATGATACCAATTCAAAAATTTTCGAATTCAAAAAAATGTTTACCTCAGGTTAAATTCAAAAATTTAATAAAAAAAGGTTAAATAAAAAGGTTTAAAATTCAGAAAAACAAAAAAAAAAAAAATCAAAAGGGTTTCATAAAAGGGGTTGAAATTCAAAAAGGGAAAAAAATTCAAAAAGATGTATGTAAAAAAATAATAACGCTAGAAAATAAAAAAACTAAAAAGGTAGAAGATAAAACAAATGTTTGTATGAAGTGTGTTTTGATTTGATTTGCTGTGATGTGTGAAAATCGGGAAGGTTTTCCAGTACCATCCAGTGAATATTCAAGTCCGTTTCGTTTCGTCGTCTTGTATCGTCACCGTTTGTGTTAGTCCCATAGTGTATGACCGGTGTCTCAGATACTTGACGAGTGTTGTCGTTGATCTTTTCCATCCGTACCACAACTTCTTCTCTGGTAAACCAAATAGAAGGCTGGCCCGGACTTCCACGATCAATTCCAACACGAACTAAGCTTCAAGACTTCCGCTCACGCCTCACACAGAATCGGGCCTAGGCCTGATTCTCTGGCAGCAGTTCGCAGATAGCCTCTCCACTCAGCCCCGCTCCTTGCTTCACCATAGACTTCCAACTACCTCACGAGATCCTCTGGCCTGGGCCTGAGGATTGGACAGCCGTCTTCCGCCCATGGTGAAACAAACAGCTAAAACAGCCCTTGAACTGTAAAGATAGGAAAGTAAAAAAAGAAAGATGATTTTACGGTTGTTGAGGCTATTGTAACTCCAAGGCAAGATGACCTTAGGATCACCACCCTGCAGTCACAAATAGCCTTTTGCCGGACAAATTGGCAAAATGTCGTTGGGCGCCATTGATGCGAGCCAGGTTGGGCCACGGAGGCAACTTCGGTACAGGTGAGGAGGACGGGGCACGCTTGCGGTTGCTCGGCTCAACTCGTCGTACGGGGGGTGGTTCTTGTCCACCCCACCTTGTACCACCTGCTCAGCACACAAAAAAATCGTGCCATGATGAATGCTAGCTAAATAGAAAGAGATAGTTTCCCTAATACCCTAATCAGACTTCGGACGGACAGAAAGAAGAAGGAAGAAAGTGAAGAAACCAGTCCAAGAGCTTATGCCCATGCCGTAGAGAAAGGAGGGAAAGAACATCGCGAAACTAACCTAACTAGCCTAAACTAAACCTATGCTAAACTAAAATATCTTAAAATAAGGCCCTATCCTAAACTATGCTAACTTAAATCTAGTCTGCACTTAACCCTAAACGCGTTCCTTCTTTCCTCGGTCTCTCCATAGCACGGGTTCGTCAGGCACCCGAGACATGCCAGATGTTGTTGGCAAAGGTTGGCCAGCCCACCCTTATGCCTCGCGACACAATCCGATCGCTATCTTCCTGGCCGATGCAATGGAAGATATCCCCTTAACTTCCTTCCGGTCAACACCCTATCGTCGCGTAGTGAAAAGTCTGTCGTCACGTCCTAGTCGGTAGGCGTTTCGTTTGTCACGTCATTACACACGGGGGACGGCCTTCCCATCCTCTCACACACAACACTGCTCTGTTATTAACACATATTCAAACTCTTTTCCGTTTCAAATTCTGAGATTATAATTCATTTATTTATTTTAATCTTAATTATCCTAACTTTACTCTAACTATTTATGTGTTTTTGCACCGAAATTAACTTAATCCTATCGCTTCAAAATTCAGCAGACACCACAAAATAAAAAAAAACATTCAAAACGACTCACGGTTTGTTTGAGTTTCCCACGTAGTCGTGCGCGAGTTATATCCCTAGGGAACCCCCTAGGAATAACAACATACCGAACGAACCCAAGCCATCAACGACAGCGACATGAGGCCATGTCACTCTCACCTGGCAACAACAGTCCAGCACATGACATTGTAGCGGAGCCGAACACCGTAAATACTAAAAGCCAAAGCCAAGCCAACAAAATTCACCCAGCAACAGCAACAAGAGTCCACAGCACATGCACCGCCAAATACGAGCAGCAGGTTGGTGGCAACAACAGAGCGGGGACAGGTGTCTCTGGCGATAACAGCGACAGCAGCAGAATGGCTCGAGTAGAGTGACGCTGGAGTGGGAGATTCATTCGGTTGGTGATCGCGAAAGTGTTAAGTACAATTAGGGAAATAAATCAATATAAAAAATAAAGGAAATTTCGTCTATTATTTTTCCCTTGAAACGTAACTGGCGCAGTCGACTAGGATTTGAATCAAGAATTAAAGCGAAGAACCAAGTAGCTTCATAATTCTCAGATTCTACGGTGCACACTTCGACGGATTATTGAAGTGGAAGTTTTTTAACTTTTGGCACCAAGAACCATCGCAGAAGAAACAGAAAAAAAAAGATAGAAAAGACAAAAAACTAATAGTAAAGTGTAAAACATTCATGGATATGACGAATAAATAATAGTGCATTGTTTAATTTGTTCTTGTAAAGGTAAGTCCTATTCAAGTAACTTATTGGGTTTCGATGTCTACAAAGTCACAAAAATATAAAGTGCATTGTAAGGAAGCAAGTTATTTCTACGCTGCGAATTATAAAAAAACTAGAAGTAAAATTAATTTAGACTTCATTAAAGATTTAGTTGATTTAAAAAACTTAGCTGTTGAATCCAAAGAAAAAGACGCGTCTAGAAATATAAACCCTAACCAATTAGCTATGAATTCAAATATAGCATTAGATGTGTTTAATTCACTTAGAATCCCAGATGCCGTTAAAGACCTTTCAATTTTTGATGGCAATCCGCGGCTATTATTTGATTTTATCAATAACGTCGAAGAGATTTTGGAGCTTATCCCACAAGTTAGCGGTACTAGTTATGGAAATATTATTTTACGTTCAATTCGAAACAAAATTATTGGTCCGGCAAATTAAGTATTAAATATGTATGGTACGTCTATAAATTGGGAGGAAATTAAAAGCAATTTAATAGTTCATTATGCCGATAAACGAAACGAAACTAGCCTCATTCGTGACTTACATCAACTAAGGCAGAATCAGGACAATGTGGAAACATTCTATGGTAAAATCATAGGAATTTTTTCAACTGTTATGAACCATGTCAGAGTTCATGAAAGAATCTCAAGTGTTATCCAAGCAAAAAAATCACTCTACGAAGAGATGTGTCTCAACGCTTTTTTGAAAGGCTTAAAGGAACCCTTAGGCTCCACAGTAAGGGCAATGAGGCCCACAAAACTAACCGAAGCTCTTAATTTCTGTTTGGAGGAGCAGAATCGCTTTTATTTTCGAAATCCCTAACATCTTCAAAGAACCCCACCAGTCAGGATTAACCAAACAAGACCATTTTTCCGCTATCCACAGCCAACTTATAAAAATTCTCAATGTACAAATACACAGGAGTTTAGAAATTTTCAGCCACCTCCTAGACATAATATTCCACAAAATACGCAATACGTATCATCTAAGCAAAACCAGAGTAACATTCATCGTAATAGTTCCCATATTTCAAACAGTAACCGGAATCCCAGTTACAAATCATTTCCACCACCCGAATCCATGAACGTCTCTAGTGGTAACACTAACAAACAATCAAACTATTACCCACATCCCCATGGACAACAACAACTTTTCAATGTTGAATCAAATTATTGTAATGACGTATATTTTGAGCCTTCCCATAGTAACTATCCTGAAAACTGTTACCAAAAATTGGACTTACCAAGTGTCTCAAATAACCAACACGAGGCCGAAGTCGATGATGAAAATTTTCACGTACCTGCCTCGGAAAATCAGTAGGATATTTAGATATAAGTAATTACAACTCGAATCTGTTGCCCTATATAAGTGTCCACAGTTTAAATGGTACCAAATTAAAATTTTTGATAGACACCGGCAGCAATAGATCTTTCATATGTCCGAGTGTAGCTAAACATCTAAAACCATTTAAAACCAGTGGAAATAAAAACTATTTTTAACACCCAAACCATCCACCAAAAAAATAGTATTACGAGGTTTTCCTGAGCTCCAAACTAAGCAAGATTTATCCTTCCTGATATTTAAGTTCCACAAATACTTCGACGGTTTAATTGGAATTGACATTATCAAGCGTAATTGATATCAAAAATGCGACCCTTAAAACCGATTCTATAACCATTCCCTTGAAATTCAAGCCAAACCTAATGTCAAATACGTTTGTTGTTCCTAGTCTTAGTAAAGCAATTTGTCTGTTACCCGTCGATGTGGAATCCGGAAGTGTATATATAAAACCCACTCATATAACACCTGATTTGATGATACCGGAAGGATTTTACCTTGCTCGAAACTGGTACTCATATATTGAGGTAATAAACAACTCTAATTCTGAACAGACTTTCGTAGTCGAGCAGCCGATTAATGGTGAAACAACAGAGTCTTATCTTGAATTTCATAACTTTTCTATAGAGAATGACCAAACCCTAGAAACAAAACACCTAAGCGATAGGATTAGAACAGAACACCTTAATAGGGAAGAAGAAAAGGCTATAAGACACCTATGCTATAAGTACCAAGACATTTTCTTTAGCGAAGGACAAAACTTGACATTTTCAAATAAAGTTAAACATGAAATCAAGACTAAAGATGATGACAGGCAAATAAATGATTTGCTTAATCAAGGTATCATTCGCCAGTTTTTCTCCTTGGTCTTCTCCCGTTTGGATTGTTCGAAAAAAAAGGCACGCAAGTGGAAAAGAGAAGTGGAAAATGGTAATCGATTATCGAAAACTGAATGATAAGACCGAAGATGACCGCTACCCTATTCCCAACATAACCGACATCTTAGATAAGTTAGGAAAATGCATGTATGTATTTAGAGGAAAACGTGCTTCATATCTTCGGTGTGCCGGAGTTCATACACTCTGACAACGGGAAGCAATTCATCTCAGAATTGTTTGCCGCACCGCCTTCTACTCTCCTCAAGCGAATGCTTCTGAGAGGGTCAACCGTTCGGTGTTGACAAAAATTAGGTCGTACATTAATGGTGACCAAAAGACCTGGGACCTCCATGTCAGCAACGCGGCATTCTCGCTGAGGAGTGTAGTTCACGAGACGACTACACTTAACCCTACTTCGCAGTTTTCGGAACACAAATGGTCCAACACGCCGGCACATACGAAGTATTGAGGAAGTTGACGATGCTAAGAGAAGCAGATAGTAATATAATTAGTAGAACAGATAAACAGGATTTAATTAGACGAAAGATATTTGACAATTTAAAGCTAGCACATCAGAAAGCGACGAAGATATATAACACGAGAAGTAGGGATGTGCAATACAAAGTAGGACAGATAGTTTACAGGAAAAACTTTAAAAAGAGCAATCAGGCCGACAATTATAACGCGAAACTAGGACTAAAGTTCCTAAAGTCAATAATATTGAAGACTATAGGAAATTCACTGTACGAGGTCGGCAACCTCAAAGGCGAGAAGGTAGGCGTGTTCCACGCGAAAGACCTTCATGCGTAGGAGAGAGAGAACAAGACTTAGTTAGACGCACTCAGCTCTGCCGTTGCGATTTAGATGTATGTATCTATGTATTGCCGTAAATAATTTATTTAAGTATTTCGTCCAGAGATTAGAGTTTATTTATTTATTTATTATAGTTTATTTATTAATACAGTTTATTTATCTAGGTTAAGCAGAGTATATATATAGAGTATTTATTTATTAGCAATATAAGTTAGCTGTGATATTAGGTTAAACAAAGAGTACAGGTTGCGCAGTACGACGAAAGGACGTAGGGAACCTAGGCAAGCAAGGAACCCACTACCGTCGCCCACATGCGCACTCGAAACCTGTACGCCAGCAATAAAACTGTGATATAGGATATAAGGTTTAGGTAGTAGTAAGATAAAATGACTTGCCCGACTAACGCAGGTTATCTCA
This sequence comes from Matsumyia berberina, assembly GCA_917880715.2. Classification (NCBI taxonomy): domain Eukaryota; kingdom Metazoa; phylum Arthropoda; class Insecta; order Diptera; family Syrphidae; genus Matsumyia; species Matsumyia berberina. Next base: position 83,381,674 of record OU862872.1, read on the forward strand.
GGGAGTAGGCCCTTGCCACACGTTTGGCCCAGCACACAACTGCACAGGTCGACAGGTTTCCTTTTCTTACGAGGCAGTTTGACTCGCGACCACTCGTCAACCGTCGTCGATCCTGTTGCGGGCACCTGTGACCTGAAAAAGAAAAGAAAAGATTAGAAGACGAAAACGTAAAAAGCCCAATTGGAGATTATTCTCAAAGAAATCCAATAAGGATTCCCCAAAGAATAACCTCCAATAAGATTGCACTAGACTTACCTGTTTTCCAGTTGGATTTTACATCCACTGTTGTTTCAATTTTTTTGGTATTTTTTTTTTCATTCGTCTCCTTTCCTTAGATTGGAATATGTTTTGTTTTTATGCACCTGTAATCCCGTGGGCATTTTCGCAATTTAAATTGGATTTAACGTTAAATTAATTAGAAAAAACAAAGAAAACAAAAGCCGGATGCCCGTGCATTGTTGCACTCCACGTTTGCAAAAAAAATGTGTTTGTTTACAAACTTTGACGTTTCGCAGAAAATGTTCCCATTCCAGCTGGTCCGGTCGGGAATATGAGTGTCATCTCTTTCGTGCGCAGGCGCACGGAGGCGAATTGGCACAAAAACATATATACCGATCTCGGTCTAGCAGGTTGAATGGGGAAATTCTTCAGCGGAGAAAAAATTATTTGGGAGGTGACGATATCATACTCAAATAGGGAACAATTTCCCTTTTTGAGTGTGATTGATAGGGAAATAAAATATGTTGAGGGGAAATGCAGTGTTCGTTAGATTTTGAGGTAGATCAGGATAGTTATGTGTTATTTATTGAGCGTATGTTATGTATTAATTAGTTGTTATTTATTTATCTATTGATTTATGTATATTAGGATTAAGGCTATGTATGTGTTAGTGACATAAGAGAAAAGTAAATGGTATAATACAAGAGTACTGACCAGAAAAATAACCGACGACGGACAAGGACGGAAACTATACCAAAGAAACAATAGGTAGGTCAGATAGGGGGCATTGACCACGAAGTAGTCAAGTAGCCATTTTACCAGAGCGTAATCATAGAGTGTGGTCAAGTAGCGACTCTTAGAAAGAAAAAAAAAAAAAAAATTCTTGGACAAATTCATTGTGGGGTACAGTGACAAGGAACCTTGATTTAACAGGAGATATCCTCAACAGAAAAAAAAATCCCGCCATAGTGCCACCGGAGGTGAAAGTTCAGGTAGTATCCGCATAGGAAAGCAGAGGTCTTGGGTTGTAATTCACCCAAGCCTCTGCCCCGATTTTTTCTTAGTCCAGGCCAACGGATCAAATCCCTACGGGACCGACCAAACGGGCCGTGTACAGTGGCGACCGTTGGACATACAACGGCGTACGGCACCTACAGCGGAACACAAAACAGAACGGACAACGACCAACAAGGAACAACGAGGGACAAACACTACGATACGCCGGCGTTACGCCACCACTGTGACCAAAGGTCAAGTGGGGCTGCCTGAACAGCAAGAACCCGAGGGCATAAGGGCCTCGAAGGTGCTATTGCACAAAATTTAGTGTCACCAGTGCAAACAAACCTAAAAGACAATTTAGTGAATTTAAAGAATTTAAGATTTAAGATTAGTTTTAGTTTTTTGGATTTTTTTTTATTTTGAATTTTGAATTTGTGAGTGTTTGTGCAACGTCGGAACGCGAACTTAGAAAAGGGAGGAGAAGCCCAATTTTTTTACAAGACCCATCAAGTGCTGCGCGAGTTACGTTTCAAGGGAAAAATAATAAACCAAATTTCCTTTATTTTTTATACTGATTTATTTCCTTAATTGTACTTAACACTTTCGCAATCACCAACCGAATGAATCTCCCACTCCAGCGTCACTCTACTCGAGCCATTCTGCTGCTGTCGCTGTTATCGCCAGAGACACCTGTCCCCGCTCTGTTGTTGCCACCAACCTGCTGCTCGTATTTGGCGGTGCATGTGCTGTGGACCCTTGATGCTGTTGCTGGGTGAATTTTGTTGGCTTGGCTTTGGCTTTTAGTATTTACGGTGTTCGGCTTGGCTACGATACCATGTGCTGGACTGTTGTTGCCGGGTGAATTTTGTGTATCGTTGGCTTGGCTTGGGTTTCGGTGTGCGGTGTTCGGCTCCGCTATAATGTCATGTGCTGGACTGTTGTTGCCGGGTGAGAGTGACATAGCCTCTTGTTGCTGTCGTTGATGGCTTAGGTTCGTTCGGTATGTTGTTATTCCTAGGGGGTTCCCTAGGGATATAACTCCTCCCCTTTAAGAATGGACTGTGACAGTTCATGTGGCAGTGGGTGGTCAGGGTGTGTTTCGACGTGTTGGATGTATGCTCTATAATGTGTGGATGTATGATGTATAATCCGGGAAATAAGTGCTTTCCAGGCAACCCGGCGCGTCCCTAACGTGGCGGATAGGGGATAATCTAAATGTGGTCAGGAGTGTTGGATAGTCGGAGTGCACATCAGGCGCCACAAGGCGTACGATGCGTGCTCTTTCAATCCGATTCTCCAGTCTCATTTAGAAGAGGCTTTTGTCTCCGCGGACCATGGATACAAAAAAGAATGCTGCTTGCATAAAGCAAAAAAAATATTGAGACCGGTTCTCTTTTAAAACCGGGCAGTAGTACGGCACCCAAGCTGTCTACTGGAAGTGCTCCTGAAGAGCTAGCTAGCAGAAGGATTGTGGCTAAACATGGTCCAACTGTTGCTAATAGCCGCGTGGAGCCCAAGGGAAAATCCACCCACCCTCGGTCCAGAAAGGATCTTCAAAGGGCAAGGCAAAATGCCCCTTCAAAAAAGGCGTACAAAGAGCGCCGCACAGCGAGCCGTATCCTCCAGTGTTTCGGAAGTATTCCGGAGGAAAAAAGAACGGCGAAAATGGAGGAGAACCTAGCTTGGGCAAGGAAAATCGCCAGCAGTGAACCCGCTGGGACGAGCAGCGACTTAACGTCAAAGCGACCGAGATCGTTGGACGATTCCGTCTCGGAATCGAAAAGAGCCAAGGTGCACAACACCGGCACCTCTTTCAGGCCCTCCAACGTCCCATCCAAGTCCTACAGCGAGGTCCTTAAAGACAAGTTCGTGCTAGCGGTTATCGACAGAAGCGATGTCGATGGGACGATTGCTCCTGAGAAATGGAGAATGATCCCAGCTAAACTGGCAACAGTTTTCCTTGGGATCATGAAGGAAAATCCGGGCCCTCCTCCTATTTGTCGCGACGGCGGGTGGCATCAAGGCCACGTAAAGCTGATCGCTTATGCTGATCGGAGATCTTGCGATCTCTATAAATTGGCCATAGGCAAGCTTGGTGAGGTTTGGCCGGGTGCAAAGCTCGAGGTTGTTGCGAGGGAGGATATCCCGAGCAGACCTAGAACTCGCACCTGGATCCCAGCCGAGCCCTCAAACATGGATGAAATACTCCAGATCATCCAAGTCAGTAACCCGTCACTTCCAACTAGCAACTGGAAAGTCGCCAAGCTGGAGGAACAACTGGGTCTTTATAGATGCGTGCTTATTGTGATCAATAAAGAATCCCTTGCTCCTTTGGCAGCGACTGCCGGCTTGATTAGCTACGGGTTTGACGCTATTACCCTTAAGGTATATAAGAAGGATGAGCTTGACCTGGGTAAAATGCCCCCCCATCCTCTTGACTCGACCCCTGAGTCCATAGACCCCGGAGCATCTATCTCCTTTCCATCTTTGGAGAGTGATGACTCCCAACAGTCGACCTTATCTCTTCCACCTTCAGTCATTAACGACACTTTGTCGGACATGGAGGTGGAAGACTGCCGTAACACGGAGCTTTTGAGGGAGGATGAGCTTCTAGCCTCGTCCTCCGACTCGGAAGCTTCCAATATTACCGTGGTGGAGACCACTCTGCCTGATTGTAGCTCCAATGCTGCAGTTAGTTCAGATTAATCTCCCACCACTCTATCACGGCATCTGCCGGCCTACTTCTCCGTCTCTCCAGAGGCAGGGAAGACATAGTCTTCGTCCAGGAACCTTGGGTTGTTAACAACTTGGTATGTGGACTGAAGACTCCTGCATACAATATCCTGTATACGCAGGACAAAGGTAAACCTAGATCTTGTGTACTGGTAAAACGTAGCCTAACAGTAAATTTACTCCCCAATTATAGCGATCGAGATACCACCGCAGCCAAATTGGAGACAGCCAAAGGAGCTTACTTTGTGGTTTCGGCGTATCTCGCCCATGATCACATGGACTCTCTTTTTGGGAATAACCTGGAAAGACCGGTCGCAGATGCGGGGAGGCAGAAAATCGGAATTATCATCGGCTGTGACGCAAACGCCCATCACACAGCATGGGGTAGTTCCGACATAAATAACAGAGGTGAGTTACTTTTTGACTATATTCTAAGTACAAACCTTATTCTGTGCAATATAGGTAATGATCCAACTTTCATAACCAAAAACCGACAAGAGGTATTAGACATAACCCTCGCCTCCGATAACATCTTTCAAATGATTACGAATTGGAAGGTTTCAGACGAACACTCTTTTTCTGATCACCGGTACATTCAATTCAATCTAAATGATGCTCCTTCTAGCCCATCAGTTTTCAGAAACTATCGTAAAACTGATTGGCTCAAATACAGGGAAACCCTAAAAGAACTGGTATCCCTAAACCCTGATAGACCCCCTTCGAATTCGCAAGAACTAGACGATATGGTTGAAAATCTCACGCTAGCTCTCAATACTGCAATGTCCTCTTCCTGCCCACTAATTCAACCTAGGGGTAAGAAAAAGCCACACTGGTGGATCGCAGAACTGGGTCGCTTTAGAAATAACTGTAGGAAACTGTTCAACAATGCCAAAAGCTCACGAACAGCGACAGACTGGGACTTATATAAAGAATCCCTAAAAATATATAAAAAAGAATTACGAAAAGCCAAACGCAAATCTTGGAGGTCCTTTTGTGGCAAAATAGAAGAATCCTCTGAGGCATCAAGGCTAAGACGATATGGTTGAAAATCTCACGCTAGCTCTCAATACTGCAATGTCCTCTTCCTGCCCACTAATTCAACCTAGGGGTAAGAAAAAGCCACACTGGTGGATCGCAGAACTGGGTCGCCTTAGAAATAACTGTAGGAAACTGTTCAACAATGCCAAAAGCTCACGAACAGCGACAGACTGGGACTTATATAAAGAATCCCTAAAAATATATAAAAAAGAATTACGAAAAGCCAAACGCAAATCTTGAAGGTCCTTTTGTGGCAAAATAGAAGAATCCTCTGAGGCATCAAGGCTAAGAAAAATTCTCTCCACTAATCCAATAATGCCTAGCTTCTTCAAAAAAGCGGACGGCTCATGGACGACTTCCAGCGACGACTCGCTAAATCTGTTGCTGGACACACATTTTCCAGGCAGCAGGCAAGTTGTAAGCTGTGCCGATCCCAACGGATCAAGCACACCTCTAACCAACTCCCTAGGTCTGATTACTCGGGACAAACTCCTTTGGGCGCTACACAGCTTCAAACCGTACAAATCGGCAGGTCCAGATGGCATCATACCTGCCGAACTACAAAATTCATCGGATATCATCCTGCCTTCGTTAGAGATGATTCTGAAAAGTTGTATGGATCTGGTATACATACCAAAATCATGGAGAGAAGCTAAAGTGGTTTTCATACCCAAGGCTGGCAAATGCTCCCATGTAAGCCCAAAAGACCTCAGACTCATAAGTCTATCATCTTTCCTTTTAAAAACTTTTGAACGATTGATTGATATCCATTTACGAGACAGTATCGACTCACATCTGCTGTCTGCGGCTCAACATGCATATTGCAAAGGTAAATCAGTGGAAACGGCTTTACACACGTTAGTGCGTAAAATCGAATACTCCCTGCATCATAAGGAGTACACAATGGTAGCATTTCTGGATATAGAGGGCGCTTTTAACAACGTTAGCACATCAGCGATCATAAATGCACTGTCAGGCCTGTCGGTAGATAGTACACTTTGCGAGTTAATTAACATTCTTCTCACCAGTCGAATTATTAACTCAAAGCTGGGTGGCTCATCTGCCAGAAGATCTGTCAGCAGAGGCACTCCACAGGGTGGGGTCCTGTCCCCTCTTCTTTGGAATTTGGTGGTAAATGAACTACTGATAATCCTGGAAGCGGGGGGCTGCGAAGTGATCGCCTAAGCTGATGACGTTGCTATAGCCGTCTCGGGAAAGCACCTTGACACCTTAAAAGAACTCCTCCAAAGTGCTCTAAACAAGCTATCCAAATGGGCAGCTCGGTGTGGCTTGGGTGTGAACCCCCACAAAACTGAGCTGGTACTCTTCACTAGGAAGTATAAGATCCCATATATAGACCCTCCTACTATTGGTGGTACAAGCTTAAAGTTCTCCAACGAAGCAAAATACTTGGGTCTTATTTTGGACAGAAAATTAAGCTGGAAACCAAACATTCAAGAGAGAATAAAAAAAGCTACAGTAGCCTTTTTCTCTTGCAAGAAAGCCATCGGAAATAAATGGGGTCTGCAACCCCGCATAACACACTGGCTCTATATTTCGGTAATAAGACCGATACTTACGTACGGGGTGATGGTTTGGTGGACCGCCTTGGATATAGTCACAAACCGCGATAACCTTAGCAAAGTCCAACGAACAGCTTGCTTGTGTATCAGTGGAGCTCTTCGCACGACTCCCTCTGCAGCGCTGGACATTCTGTTTCACTTATCACCCCTAGACATTTTCGGCAGACAAATGGCAGCTAGTGCAGCCATCCGCCTCAAAGCAACCTCACAGTGGTCTAATAAAGACTATGGCCACGCCTCCATTTTGAAAAATCTCAAAATTTCTCCCCAAAACATAGATTACACCACTCCCAGGCTAAGGTTTGACAAGAGCTTCAAGGTAACCATCCCTTCCAGGTCATTCTGGGGCGATGGATTCTCAGAAGATAAGTCGATTCATTTTTACACCGACGGTTCAAAAACTAGCAATGGGGTGGGAGGTGGTGTTTTCTCCGACAGGCTGAACCTCAGCCTAGCGTTCCGTCTCCCGAATCATTGTAGCGTGTTCCAGGCGGAAATCATGGCGATCAGAGAGGTCTTATCTTGGCTGCAGAAAAACGTGATATCAGCCACGGATATCCGCATCTTTTCGGACAGCCAAGCGGCACTGAAGTCCTTGGAATCAGTCGCTCTAAATTCAATAACAGCCCTAGATTGCCGATCGTCTCTTATAGAGATGGCGGAGCAGTTCAATATCCACCTTTGTTGGGTGCCAGAGCACAGTGACATTCCAGGGAACTGCAAGGCTGATGAACTCGCCAGATATGGAACAACATTACCTATTGGGCCTGATAAGGGCAGCTTAGGTATACCGATCGCTACGTGCAAACTCAAATTAAAGCTAGATGCTATCGAAAGAACAAATCTTAGGTGGACAAGTGCTATAACATGTCTAGCGACAAAGCAGATTTGGCCCAAGCTGGATCTGAAACGCTCTAAGTATTTGATTTCTCTAAATAGATTGCATATTAGCACTATAATAGGTGTCATTACTGGACACTGTCTAATAGGCAAGCATGCTACTAGGCTTGGCCTTTACGCAAATGACTTCTTTAGAAGCTGTATGGACGAGGAGGAGGAGGAGACGATTCTCCATCTTCTTTGCACCTGTCCAGCTCTCTCCCGCAAAAGGAAACTCCACTTGGGAGCTTTCTTCTTTACAAACTTAGGCGACCTAATTAACATTGATGTCAGTAGCCTTCTACGCTTCATAAGAAGCTCCAATTGGTTTCAATGAGTAGGCAGGCGATCTTTTCGAGATCCTGGTGGTATCACAACGGACCCCTCATGGGTCTAAGTGTGTTGGCTTTGGCTGGCAGCCACTTCAACCTAACCTAACCTATGATGTATAATGTGTCCGCTTATTCTACCTTAATTAGTCAATGTATCTATATATGGTTTTTCTTAGCTTTACTATAACAATTATTCTTAGATTTACCTACTTGTAGGTTTGATTAAATTAGATTCATTTTTATAAGTTTTATTCTTAACATGTTTATTCTCATAATTTTATTACTCATACTTAGTTTATAATTTTATCAAGTAGGAACATAAAGAGGAGCGTCCTTATTCTAAGGTAACGTATTGGGTTTGAAAGAAAAATATGTTGATCCATAAAAGTAGGAACGTTTTAGAAAACAACTGAAACTAGGGTATTAATTCTGGTTTATAATTTGAGATAGATAATGAGATAAGATAATGTGTATATTTCGCAAAAGCTAATAGTCATGGAAATACTAGTTTATGTTTTTCTTTTTCCTAATTTTCTGTTTATGTACTTTTCGCTTGTTAGTTTCGACTGTTATTTTGTTATTTCTTGTTACAATATGATCATTAAATCGAGGTGCTAATTTATTACGTCTGTCATCTAGTTCGAAAATAACTTCATTCGGATTATAACTAGGAGGATCTTTACGATGTTGATTGAGTTTATCTATATATTTTCGATTTTTACTAAGACTTTGTTCGTGAACGATTTTAGCCAACCTTCGGTATTTTTCTATATGGTCCCTAAGGTATTCCTGCTCGGTGATATAATCGGGCTTAGATGGAAATGGTTGACTTGAGTGTAGATGTCCCGTAAGAAGTTCAAAGGGAGACAACTTCGTTGTCGAGTGGATAGAGCTGTTGTAAGTTAATACAGCTTCGTCAACTATTTCGGCAATAGATGTTTCTTTTCTTTGCGATTTTATAATTCGAATTAGTTCTGTGAGTGTAGAATGAAAACGTTCAACAGGGGAATTGCCATTAGATGTTTTTGCACATATAGTATGTAGCTCAATTTTGTATAGCTCCAGAAAATCCCGAAACAAAGTTGAAACAAACTCGCTGCCGTTGTCTGATACTATCTTTTTAGGTATACCATGATGAGAGAAGTAATGACGCATGGACTTAATTAAGTTAATACTCGTCCTTGCATCTAACAGATACACACTGGCGAACTTACTAAATTTGTCAATAATAGAGAGAAAATTTTGTTTGTGTATAGAATAAATGTCAATATGAAGTATATCAAGCGGCCTTGATGATGTTTCTGTAGTCTCGAATTTAAGTGGTTCTCTATTACGGTCATACTTATATCTTTAGCAAGTATCGCAACTATTAACTACCGTCGTAATTATATGCTTCATGTTGGGAAAGTATGAATCTCTTTTTAGGTGCTCTAGACTTTCAGTTATACCTCTGTGATGAGAGTTTATATGATAATTCCTTACCAACTTTTCTTGCTTATCTCTACAAGTAATGTCTGTAAGCAAAATAGTTGATCTGAACAATTTTAAACGAGATCGATTGAAAAATTTTGAATACACCGATTGAATAGCTCGGAACGTATCATCATCTGTCAAAATAGCAGTAAGTCTTTTTGTATTCAGGTGGTTTTTTAGAATTGATATTATGACCGTTTCATCTTTAGGATTGCAGTGTTCTATAATACATCTCTTCTTCCTTTTGAAAAGAACATGCAATTTAGAGAATATTTGTGTTTTGGAAGGATTCTGCTTGACAATAATTTGGTTAGAAAACTCGTTAATAGGACGTTCGGATATCGGAATACCGTCATCCATGTTTTCCTGTCCAGAATGTATTGTGGATATATTCTCTGAACCATCTATATTGTTTTCCGTGGATATTGCATCCAAGTTTTCTGAGTCTAGTCTGGGTAAATTTGTCTCATTCTCTTCTAACTTTAGTCTCCATCGAATAAGTTTAGAGTTAGGCTCCTTTAGAGAAAAAAGCCAAGTTAGCGGTTTGTGATCTGTCACGATTTTAAACTTCCTACCATAGATGTAGGGGCGGAAGTATTTCGTTGCCCAAACAATGGCCAGCAACTCTTTTTCAATGGTGCTATAATTCTGTTCGGTTTGTGATAAGGTCCGACTTGCGTAACAAATCGGTTATCTGAGCCCAATGAACCTTGTGAAAGAATTGCACCTATAGCAACGTTACTAGCATCAGTAGTAACGTTGAAAGGCTTATGAAAATCTGGATATTGCAGGATGGGATCGTTACATAGTAGTGTTTTGCAATGCTCGAAGCAGTTTATATATCTAGAGTCAAGGCATATTGTCTTTCCTTTACGTAGACATTCAGTCAAAGGTTTTGTTAGGTTGGCAAAGCCTCCAATGAATTTTCTATAATAGCCAAGAAGGCCAAGGAACGACTTAATTTGTTTTGGTGTTTTTGGAACAGGAAAATTTTTTACTGCGCTTATCTTTTCGGGGTTTGGTTTGATACCGTCTACAGTGATCACGTGACCTAAAAACGCTACTTCCTTTTGAAGGAATTCACATTTGTCGATCTGTACCTTCAGGTTTGCTTCTTTTAGTTTCGCAAAATCGGCATTAAGGTTTTCAAGATGTTCCTGAAGTAGGGTGGAAAACACGATGATATCGTCCATATATACCAAACAGATTTTGCCCTGAAGCATTCCTAACACGATGTCCATCCCTCGTTGAAACGTTGATGGTGCATTTTTTAGCCCGAAACTCATAATGGCCGTTTTCGACCGAAAATGCTGTTTTAGGAATATCTTCCTTCTTAATTTCAACTTGGTGAAATCCGGAAGCCAGATCGAGGGTGGTGAAGTACAGGGTTTTTCAATAAGAGCCCTACAAAAGTTTTTGTAAATAAAACAAAAACGGTTTTGGATATCAATGAAATTCTTTATTCCTGTTCGATGCCATTATGTATGGAACTCGATTTCTTTTGCATGGCCACCACGGGCACGCTTGCAGAAGTCCAGACGCTGAACCCAATTTTCGACGGTTTTCAAGCATAAATCGGCCGATACTGCTGCAATTTCACGTTCGATATTCGTACGAAGTTCATCAATCGTCGCTGGCTTGTTGGCATAGACCATAGACTTGACGTAGCCCCACAGGAAATAGTCTAACGGCGTCAAATCGCACGACCGAGGCGGCCAAGCGACTGGACCATTTCGTGAGATAACACGTTCTCCAAACTTGGTTTCCAATAAATTGATTGTGACATTCGCTGTGTGGCTTGTGGCGCCGTCCTGTTGGAACCACATGTCCTCAAAGTCCATATCATCCAATTGGGGCCAAAAATATTCGGTTATCATTGAACGGTAGCGATCCCCATTCACAGTAACGTGCCGGTCTTGATCATCACGGAAGAAGTACGGCCCAATGACGCCGCCGGCCCATAAACCACACCAAACCGTAATTTTTTCGGGATGCAATGATGACTCATGGAGTACGTGTGGATTGCTGCCTGACCAATACCGCATATTTTGTTTATTGACGAAGCCATCCAGCCAGAAATTATGACGACCATAAATTGGACGTAGCGCTCTTAACGTTGAGGCCACTGACTCCGAATTTCGGTAGTAAATTTTAATAATTTCGACTCGTTGTTGGCTCGTATATCTTTCCATCATGAAATAGCAAACCTTACTGAAGAGAAATGTCAAAAAACCGCAAGAAAATTATGGCGTCGTTTGCTGTCTCTGTCGCTCTACTTTTGTAGCGTCCCTATTGAAAAACCCTTTACATGCATTTTCCTAACTTATCTAAGATGTCGGTTATGTTGGGAATAGGGTAGCGGTCATCTTCGGTCTTATCATTCAGTTTTCGATAATCGATTACCATTTTCCACTTCTCTTTTCCACTTGCGTCCCTTTTTTTTCGAACAATCCAAACGGGAGAAGACCAAGCAGAAAAACTGTGGCGAATGATACCCTGATTAAGCAAATCATTTATTTGCCTGTCATCATCTTTAGTCTTGATTTCATGTTTAACTTTATTTGAAAATGTCAAGTTTTGTCCTTCGCTAAAGAAAATGTCTTGGTACTTATAGCATAGGTGTCTTATAGCCTTTTCTTCTTCCCTATTAAGGTGTTCTGTTCTAATCCTATCGCTTAGGTGTTTTGTTTCTAGGGTTTGGTCATTCTCTATAGAAAAGTTATGAAATTCAAGATAAGACTCTGTTGTTTCAGCATTAATCGGCTGCTCGACTACGAAAGTCTGTTCAGAATCAGAGTTGTTTATTACCTCAATATATGAGTACGAGTTTCGAGCAAGGTAAAATCCTTCCGGTATCATCAAATCAGGTGTTATATGAGTGGGTTTTATATATACACTTCCGGATTCCACATCGACGGGTAACAGACAAATTGCTTTACTAAGACTAGGAACAACAAACGTATTTGACATTAGGTTTGGCTTGAATTTCAAGGGAATGGTTATAGAATCGGTTTTAAGGGTCGCATTTTTGATATCAATTACAATTCCAAGACGCTTGATAATGTCAATTCCAATTAAACCGTCGAAGTATTTGTGGAACTTAAATATCAGGAAGGATAAATCTTGCTTAGTTTGGAGCTCAGGAAAACCTCGTAATACTATTTTTTTGGTGGATGGTTTGGGTGTTAAAAATAGTTTTTATTTCCACTGGTTTTAAATGGTTTTAGATGTTTAGCTACACTCGGACATATGAAAGATCTATTGTTGCCGGTGTCTATCAAAAATTTTAATTTGGTACCATTTAAACTGTGGACACTTATATAGGGCAACAGATTCGAGTTGTAATTACTTATATCTAAATATCCTACTGATTTTCCGAGGCAGGTACGTGAAAATTTTCATCATCGACTTCGGCCTCGTGTTGGTTATTTGAGACACTTGGTAAGTCCAATTTTTGGTAACAGTTTTCAGGATAGTTACTATGGGAAGGCTCAAAATATACGTCATTACAATAATTTGATTCAACATTGAAAAGTTGTTGTTGTCCATGGGGATGTGGGTAATAGTTTGATTGTTTGTTAGTGTTACCACTAGAGACGTTCATGGATTCGGGTGGTGGAAATGATTTGTAACTGGGATTCCGGTTACTGTTTGAAATATGGGAACTATTACGATGAATGTTACTCTGGTTTTGCTTAGATGATACTGTGGCTGAAAATTTCTAAACTCCTGTGTATTTGTACATTGAGAATTTTTATAAGTTGGCTGTGGATAGCGGAAAAATGGTCTTGTTTGGTTAATCCTGACTGGTGGGGTTCTTTGAAGATGTTGGGTATTTCGAAAATAAAAGCGATTCTGCTCCTCCAAACAGAAATTAAGAGCTTCGGTTAGTTTTGTGGGCCTCATTGCCCTTACTGTGGAGCCTAAGGGTTCCTTTAAGCCTGACAAAAAAGCGTTGAGACACATCTCTTCGTAGAGTGATTTTTTTGCTTGGATAACACTTGAGATTCTTTCATGAACTCTGACATGGTTCATAACAGTTGAAAAAATTCCTATGATTTTACCATAGAATGTTTCCACATTGTCCTGATTCTGCCTTAGTTGATGTAAGTCACGAATGAGGCTAGTTTCGTTTCGTTTATCGGCATAATGAACTATTAAATTGCTTTTAATTTCCTCCCAATTTGTAGACGTACCATACATATTTAATACTTCATTTGCCGGACCAATAATTTTGTTTCGAATTGAACGTAAAATAATATTTCCATAACTAGTACCGCTAACCTGTGGGATAAGCTCCAAAATCTCTTCGACGTTATTGATAAAATCAAATAATAGCCGCGGATTGCCATCAAAAGTTGGAAGGTCTTTAACGGCATCTGGGATTCTAAGTGAATTAAACACATCTAATGCTATATTTGAATTCATAGCTAATTGGTTAGGGTTTATATTTCTAGACGCCTCTTTTTCTTCGGATTCAACAGCTAAGTTTTTTAAATCAACTAAATCTTTAATGAAGTCTAAATTAATTTTACTTCTAGTTTTTTTTATAATTCGCAGCGTAGAGATAACTTGTATCCTTACAATGCACTTTATATTTTTTTGACTTTGTAGACATCGAAACCCAATAAGTTACTTGAATAGGACTTACCTTTACAAGAACAAATTAAACAATGCACTATTATTTATTCGTCATATCCATGAATGTTTTACACTTTACTATTAGTTTTTTTGTCTTTTCTATCTTTTTTTTCCGGGAAATAAGTGCTTTCCAGGCAACCCGGCGCGTCCCTAAGGTGGCGGATAGGGGATAATCTAAATGTGGTCAGGAGTGTTAAATAGTCGGAGTGCACATCAGGCGCCACAAGGCGTACGATGCGTGCTCTTTCAATCCGATTCTCCAGTCTCATTTAGAAGAGGCTTTTGCCTCCGCGGACCATGGATCATTACCATCTCATCTCTCCCTCTACCCTCTCATCCTATTTATTCCCCTCCTCTCTCCGATGGGCTGGATCAAGGTGTTATACGACCCGTGCCGAGGATCAACTTGGCTGGGGGCCCATTTTAAAAAATAGCTCAGTCTCGAACGGAGTATTCGGATACCTGGCGACCTCCGAATTAGCTAGCCTTGTCTGTATACAGCGGATCTCTGTACAGATCGACCTCTTTTCTCCGCCACTCGTGGGATCTTTTATGGATACAAAAAAGAATGCTGCTTGCATAAAGCAAAAAAATATTGAGACCGGTTCTCTTTTAAAACCGGGCAGTAGTACGGCACCCAAGCTGTCTACTGGAAGTGCTCCTGAAGAGCTAGCTAGCAGAAGGATTGTGGCTAAACATGGTCCAACTGCTGCTAATAGCCGCGTGGAGCCCAAGGGAAAATCCACCCACCCTCGGTCCAGAAAGTGAACCCGCTGGGACGAGCAGCGACTTAACGTCAAAGCGACCGAGATCGTTGGACGATTCCGTCTCGGAATCGAAAAGAGCCAAGGTGCACAACACCGGCACCTCTTTCAGGCCCTCCAACGTCCCATCCAAGTCCTACAGCGAGGTCCTTAAAGACAAGTTCGTGCTGGTGGTTATCGACAGAAGCGATGTCGATGGGACGATTGCTCCTGAGAAATGGAGAATGATCCCAGCTAAACTGGCAACAGTTTTCCTTGGGATCATGAAGGAAAATCCGGGCCCTCCTCCTATTTGTCGCGACGGCGGGTGGCATCAAGGCCACGTAAAGCTGATCGCTTGTGCTGATCGGAGATCTTGCGATCTCTATAAATTGGCCATAGGCAAGCTTGGTGAGGTTTGGCCGGGTGCAAAACTCGAGGTTGTTGCGAGGGAGGATATCCCGAGCAGACCTAGAACTCGCACCTGGATCCCAGCCGAGCCCTCAAACATGGATGAAATACTCCAGATCATCCAAGTCAGTAACCCGTCACTTCCAACTAGCAACTGGAAAGTCGCCAAGCTGGAGGAACAACGGGGTCTTTATAGATGCGCGCTTATTGTGATCAATAAAGAATCCCTTGCTCCTTTGGCAGCGACTGCCGGCTTGATTAGCTAAGGGTTTGACGCTATTACCCTTAAGGTAAATAAGAAGGATGAGCTTGACCTGGGTAAAATGCCCCCCCATCCTCTTGACTCGACCCCTGAGTCCATAGACCCCGGAGCATCTATCTCCTTTCCATCTTTGGAGAGTGATGACTCCCAACAGTCGACCTTATCTCTTCCACCTTCAGTCATTAACGACACTTTGTCGGACATGGAGGTGGAAGACTGCCGTAACACGGAGCTTTTGAGGGAGGATGAGCTTCTAGCCTCGTCCTCCAACTCGGAAGCTTCCAATATTACCGTGGTGGAGACCACTCTGCCTGATTGTAGCTCCAATGCTGCAGTTAGTTCAGATTAATCTCCCACCACTCTATCACGGCATCTGCCGGCCTACTTCTCCGTCTCTCCAGAGGCAGGGAAGACATAGTCTTCGTCCAGGAACCTTGGGTTGTTAACAACTTGGTATGTGGACTGAAGACTCCTGCATACAATATCCTGTATACGCAGGACAAAGGTACAAAGGTAAACCTAGATCTTGTGTACTGGTAAAACGTAGCCTAACAGTAAATTTACTCCCCAATTATAGCGATCGAGATACCACCGCAGCCAAATTGGAGACAGCCAAAGGAGCTTACTTCGTGGTTTCGGCGTATCTCGCCCATGATCACATGGACTCTCTTTTTGGGAATAACCTGGAAAGACTGGTCGCAGATGCGGGGAGGCAGAAAATCGGAATTATCATCGGCTGTGACGCAAACGCCCATCACACAGCATGGGGTAGTTCCGACATAAATAACAGAGGTGAGTTACTTTTTGACTATATTCTAAGTACAAACCTTATTCTGTGCAATATAGGTAATGAACCAACTTTCATAACCAAAAACCGACAAGAGGTATTAGACATAACCCTCGCCTCCGATAACATCTTTCAAATGATTACGAATTGGAAGGTGTCAGACGAACACTCTTTTTCTGATCACCGGTACATTCAATTCAATCTAAATGATGCTCCTTCTAGCCCATCAGTTTTCAGAAACTATCGTAAAACTGATTGGCTCAAATACAGGGAAACCCTAAAAGAACTGGTATCCCTAAACCCTGATAGACCCCCTTCGAATTCGCAAGAACTAGACGATATGGTTGAAAATCTCACGCTAGCTCTCAATACTGCAATGTCCTCTTCCTGCCCACTAATTCAACCTAGGGGTAAGAAAAAGCCACACTGGTGGATCGCAGAACTGGGTCGCTTTAGAAATAACTGTAGGAAACTGTTCAACAATGCCAAAAGCTCACGAACAGCGACAGACTGGGACTTATATAAAGAATCCCTAAAAATATATAAAAAAGAATTACGAAAAGCCAAACGCAAATCTTGGAGGTCCTTTTGTGGCAAAATAGAAGAATCCTCTGAGGCATCATGCCTAGCTTCTTCAAAAAAGCGGACGGCTCATGGACGACTTCCAGCGACGACTCGCTAAATCTGTTGCTGGACACACATTTTCCAGGCAGCAGGCAAGTTGTAAGCTGTGCCGATCCCAACGGATCAAGCACACCTCTAACCAACTCCCTAGGTCTGATTACTCGGGACAAACTCCTTTGGGCGCTACACAGCTTCAAACCGTTCAAATCGGCAGGTCCAGATGGCATCATACCTGCCGAACTACAAAATTAATCGGATATCATCCTGCCTTCGTTAGAGATGATTCTGAAAAGTTGTATGGATCTGGTATACATACCAAAATCATGGAGAGAAGCTTAAGTGGTTTTCATACCCAAGGCTGGCAAATGCTCCCATGTAAGCCCAAAAGACCTCAGACCCATAAGTCTATCATCTTTCCTTTTAAAAACTTTTGAACGATTGATTGATATCCATTTACGCGACAGTATCGACTCACATCTGCTGTCTGCGGCTCAACATGCATATTGCAAAGGTAAATCAGTGGAAACGGCTTTACACACGTTAGTGCGTAAAATCGAATACTCCCTGCATCATAAGGAGTACACAATGGTAGCATTTCTGGATATAGAGGGCGCTTTTAACAACGTTAGCACATCAGCGATCATAAATGCACTGTCAGGCCTGTCGGTAGATAGTACACTTTGCGAGTTAATTAACATTCTTCTCACCAGTCGAATTATTAACTCAAAGCTGGGTGGCTCATCTGCCAGAAGATCTGTCAGCAGAGGCACTCCACAGGGTGGGGTCCTGTCCCCTCTTCTTTGGAATTTGGTGGTAAATGAACTACTGATAATCCTGGAAGCGGGGGGCTGCGAAGTGATCGCCTATGCTGATGACGTTGCTATAGCCGTCTCGGGAAAGCACCTTGACACCTTAAAAGAACTCCTCCAAAGTGCTCTAAACAAGCTATCCAAATGGGCAGCTCGGTGTGGCTTGGGTGTGAACCCCCACAAAACTGAGCTGGTACTCTTCACTAGGAAGTATAAGATCCCATATATAGACCCTCCTACTATTGGTGGTACAAGCTTAAAGTTCTCCAACGAAGCAAAATACTTGGGTCTTATTTTGGACAGAAAATTAAGCTGGAAACCAAACATTCAAGAGAGAATAAAAAAAGCTACAGTATCCTTTTTCTCTTGCAAGAAAGCCATCGGAAATAAATGGGGTCTGCAACCCCGCATAACACACTGGCTCTATATTTCGGTAATAAGACCGATACTTACGTACGGGGTGATGGTTTGGTGGACCGCCTTGGATATAGCCACAAACCGCGATAACCTTAGCAAAGTCCAACGAACAGCTTGCTTGTGTATCAGTGGAGCTCTTCGCACGACTCCCTCTGCAGCACTGGACATTCTGTTTCACTTATCACCCCTAGACATTTTCGGCAGACAAATGGCAGCTAGTACAGCCATCCGCCTCAAAGCAACCTCACAGTGGTCTAATAAAGACTATGGCCACGCCTCCATTTTAAAAAATCTCAAAATTTCTCCCCAAAACATAGATTACACCACTCCCAGGCTAAAGTTTGACAAGAGCTTCAAGGTAACCATCCCTTCCAGGTCATTCTGGGGCGATGGATTCTCAGAAGATAAGTCGATTCATTTTTACACCGACGGTTCAAAAACTAGCAATGGGGTGGGGGGTGGTGTTTTCTCCGACAGGCTGAACCTCAGCCTAGCGTTCCGTCTCCCGAATCATTGTAGCGTGTTCCAGGCGGAAATCATGGCGATCAGAGAGGTCTTATCTTGGCTGCAGAAAAACGTGATATCAGCCACGGATATCCGCATCTTTTCGGACAGCCAAGCGGCACTGAAGTCCTTGGAATCAGTCGCTCTAAATTCAATAACAGCCCTAGATTGCCGATCGTCTCTTATAGAGATGGCGGAGCAGTTCAATATCCACCTTTGTTGGGTGCCAGGGCACAGTGACATTCCAGGGAACTGCAAGGCTGATGAACTCGCCAGATATGGAACAACATTACCTATTGGGCCTGATAAGGGCAGCTTAGGTATACCGATCGCTACGTGCAAACTCAAATTAAAGCTAGATGCTATCGAAAGAACAAATCTTAGGTGGACAAGTGCTATAACATGTCTAGCGACAAAGCAGATTTGGCCCAAGCTGGATCTGAAACGCTCTAAGTATTTGATTTCTCTAAATAGATTGCATATTAGCACTATAATAGGTGTCATTACTGGACACTGTCTAATAGGCAAGCATGCTACTAGGCTTGGCCTTTACGCAAATGACTTCTGTAGAAGCTGTATGGACGAGGAGGAGGAGGAGACGTTTCTCCATCTTCTTTGCACCTGTCCAGCTCTCTCCCGCAAAAGGAAACTCCACTTGGGAGCTTTCTTCTTTACAAACTTAGGCGACCTAATTAACATTGATGTCAGTAGCCTTCTACGCTTCATAAGAAGCTCCAATTGGTTTCAATGAGTAGGCAGGAGATCTTTTCGAGATCCTGGTGGTATCACAACGGACCCCTCATGGGTCTAAGTGTGTTGGCTTTGGCTGGCAGCCACTTCAACCTAACCTAACCTAACCTATCTTTTTTTTCTGTTTCTTCTGCGATGGTTCTTGGTGCCAAAAGTTAAAAAACTTCCACTTCAATAATCCGTCGAAGTGTGCACCGTAGAATCTGAGAATTATGAAGCTACTTGGTTCTTCGCTTTAATTCTTGATTCAAATCCTAGTCGACTGCGCCAGTTACGTTTCAAGGGAAAAATAATAGACGAAATTTCCTTTATTTTTTATATTGATTTATTTCCCTAATTGTACTTAACACTTTCGCGATCACAAACCGAATGAATCTCCCACTCCAGCGTCACTCTAATCGAGCCATTCTGCTGCTGTCGCTGTTATCACCAGAGACACCTGTCCCCGCTCTGTTGTTGCCACCAACCTGCTGTCTCTTTAAATACTTTCTGCAAAAGTCTTTGCTAAGGTGTTGGAAGCGCGTGCCCGAACTGTGGTCGAATCCAACTTGGAAGATAAGCAGTGCAGCTTTTGTCCAGGTAGAAACACATCCAAACCGCTATTAATTCTAAGAACGGTACTTGAGAGGGTCTTGGGGGTGTGCCATGGGAGTAGCGATTAGCTCCCTCGCAGTATACTCTGAAGTGTACTGCAGGAGTATGGAATTGACGGTTCTCATTTGAAGGCCATTTGATCTATCTACACAATCTGTAGGAGATGTGTGGATGAATGGCGTTACATAAACATCTTTTACTGCGGGCGTTTGCCTTCGCGAGGGGTGCTTTTTGTTACCTCTCCTTTTCATTGTGTGCATGGATTGGATGTTACAGCGCAATCGTGATGAGGAATGGTTAGCATTGTGATACTTAAGGATAAGCCATCTGCTTTTCGCTGATGACTTACTTCGAACTATCTGGACCGAACTTCAGTGAGCGCTTGATAGCTTCGTAGTCGTCTATGTTGAAGCTCGGTTAACGTGAACAAATCAGAAGTAATGGTAATGTCTTGAAAGCCCGTTCAATGCACACTGCATATTAGTAGAGTCCTATCGAAACCGGTTCAGAAGTTTAAGCATTTTGGGGTCATATTCACGAGTGATGGAAGGAGCAGTACTGATTTATCCACAATTTTGTTATAACAATTTTCAGTTATGTATTACAATTTCAGTTATAAAAATTTTGTGTGTTTGATCTGACCCTCACCTATCGTCATGAGATTTGGGTATGACCGAAAAAATATGCTGCCGAAATGAGATTTATTCGAGGTATTCGTTCGTTCTATCGAGTTAAGAACATCAGAATATACAAGGAACTCAATGTCGACCAACTACCGTTTCGAACGGAATGGTCCTTACTTCATTGGTTTGGGCACGTCAAACACATGCTCCAACTTGGGTTCAAGACTGCGTGTCATCAGATAGACGTCCCCTGCGTAGGCTCAGGACGATATGATGTTTTACGTTATTATGTTTTTGTAAAATAAAGCCAAAAAATAATAATTAAATAACTTAATTGTTCCCGTACGAAGTCGGGGCGGGAGTGTTATAAAATATTTTCAAAGATTGTAAAATGAATACATAAAACTTTAATGTACATGTCAGCGGCCTGGATTCTCAAACGAACAGAGTTAGTAGAAATTTAAAACGAACAAATCCAGTAGTTCGCCCGATATTTTCTTTTGACGCGTTCATACGCCTCATTTTTTATTTTTCTTTTTGTTAGATAATCGTCAAGAATTCCCGTCGCCGCCATTGCCGCAAGAACTGTTTAGCGGCGCCGAGAATTCCCGTTGCCGCCAAGAATTGCCGCAAGAATTTCCGTCCACCAAGAGTTTCAATTGCCACAAGAATTTCCGTCCACCAAAAATTGCAATTGCCACAAGAATTTCCGTCCACCAAGAATTTCAATTGCCACAAGAATTTCAATTGGGAGAAGAACTTCTCGCGCCCGAGAAAGAAGCCAGCAACCGCACCGAGTTCAATATTGCCATCCATGCCGAACGACACGCCACCACAGCTAAAGAGAAGTTAGAGAAAAAAAGTCCCAGCCCATGAAAAATATGGACAGCGACTCAGAGATAAATAACACTATTGTAGAAGCAACGGAAAATATACAGCAGCCGCATGACTCAGCATTTCTAGCAGAAGTACAGGAGCTCCGCAAGCAGCCGGAAGCTGGAAGAGAACGCCGCTTCAAAAAAATACGACCATATTCGTCTGCAGGAAATTCTCAGCCGCAAGCAACGGGACATCACGTCTACACATCTCCGTCGCCAGTACATCTCTTCCCATCGCTTCTTCAACAATCAACCAACCAGGAGTAAATTCAACAGCAACTTTTCCGCAGAGAACCGAGGCTCTTACGGCAGCCACAGCTCCTCCCATGTGCACCGGAGTGACCGACACGGAGCACATACAGTATCTATGGGTTCCATCGCTAGTTCAGCAGCCGCAACTTCCGCTCGGTGTAGGTGTGAGATATGCGCCTTCGCCGCCTGTTTTTACATCTCGGCCATACCAAACAAGCCAGCTAACACCACAAGGAGGTAGAAAACTGCACGACCTACCCGATTTCTATGGAAGGCCAGAAGAGTGGCCTATGTTTTGCACATCAATGTTTAATTATTCGAAGGTAGAAAATATATTTCGTCTTCAAAGGTGCATCAAGGGCAAAGCCAAGGAAGTGGTTGAAGCGTTGCTGATTCATCCAGACAACGTTGAACGGGTAATGGCAGCATTTGAGTTTCGTTTTGGTCGCCCAGAGTACCTTCTACGGAGCCAACTCTCAAAGGTAAGAGAGATGGCATATATACCTGAAGGGAGATTGGAAATGTTAATACCATTCTCCACCAGGGAACAGAACCTGTCAACGTTCCTCGAGGCAAGTAGTTTACATCAACACCTGGCCAACCCGACGCTTATCGACGAGCTCGTTAGCAAACTGCCAATGAGTAAACGATTGAAGTGGGCCGAAAGGAGTGTCTACATTGTTCCGTATCCTACGGTGAAGCATTTTGACGAGTGGCTGAGTGGAGTTGCCAGGCTTGTGCCCGAACAGAAAGTAGGCCGAAATTTAGAAATGTTCTTCACACGACGGAGCAGACTAAACCAGCCGCAGCAAACAACACTCTTATGTGCCGCCATTGCGGAGAAGAATTCCATCCAGTCACCGAAAGCAAGACGTACAACAATCTGGAAGTAAAGAAAAAGTGGGACTTCGTCAGAAGGAGTAAGTTGTGTTTCTGTTGTTTGCGCTTTGGATATAATGTGCGCTCGTGCAAGCTAGGGAAGATATGTGGGAAGAACAACTGTAGCAGAAAACATCACTCATCGCTCCATGAAGTTCAAGAATTAGAGTCTTCGCCCGCAACAGCAAGAGCAAATGCAAGTCAAGAATCTAGGAAGGCTTTGCATAGTTGCAATCCGGATACAAGTGCTAAAGTATTATTTCGTGTTGTACAATGACAAGATCACTGTAAAGACGTTCGCGTTGTTGGATGAAGGTTCCTCCGCCACGATCATGAGCACAGATTTGGCCAGACAATTACAGCTTAAGAACAAAGAAGAGCTTTAAATTTGCAATGGCGCGGGAAGGAGACATTTACAGAAGAATCATTGGTAATTGATGTTCAAATAAGCGCTGATAAGGATCAAGCTGAGAAATTCAATATAAAAGGAGTACAAACCATCCAAGGATTGATTCTGCTAACCAAATATCTTACAAACACTGATCTGCAGCACCTACACCAGCAGCGAGATACGCCCACATTAACTGAGTACGAGAGAGCCAAGCCGCAGTTGTTGATCGGCCTTGATACGTGTCACCTGGGCATACCGTTAAGCACAATCCAAAAGGCGGGAGCCGAACCAGTCGTCGTCAAGACTAAGTCCGGTTGGGAGATCTACGGTACTTCAACGAAAGGCAGTGAGGTCTGTGGGGAAGCTTCTGTTTTGCACATCAACCAGATGCAGCGAGAAGAAGAGCTGCGCCTGGACCGGATAGTAGATGAGTACTTCACCATTGAAAATTTTGGAGTTAAAAAGCCGAAAGTCGATAGAAGAGCGATACAGATTTTGTCCGACACTACTTAGCATGTTGGAACTCGTTATCAAACAGGATTATTGTGGAAGGAAGGCGATGTTGCAGTTCCCCTGAGTTTTAAGATGGCCAGATAACAGAAAACAAGTTTAGCAAGGATTCGGATTTTGCCGCTGCATATACAAACATCATAAGGAGTTATGTGGAAAAAGGGTATGCTAGAAAGCTAATTCAGGCAGAAGCCAGCCCAATGACAAAAATAACCTGGTATCTGCCTCACTTTGCAGTAAAGAATCCCCATAAGCCCGGCAAAATAAGATTGGTGTTTGATGCCGCTCCAGAGGTGAAAGACGTATCGCTGAACTCCCTTTTTCTGAAGGGACCCGACGATCTCAAGCCTCTGGTGGCCATCATGTTCAACTTTCGCATGCCCCCGATAGCTGTGACTGGACATAAAAGAGATGTTCCACCAGGTGGTAATTCAACCGAAAGACCAGCGCTCGCAGCTCGCAGGCGGGAAAGAGATGACTAACCGGTCAACGTTTACGTAAGGGGTAAGGCAGTCAACTTCGTAAAAAACATGAACGCTGGGAGGTTTGAGGAAGAACATCCAAGGGCTGTTAAGTCAATAGTGGACCATCACTATGTGGACGACTACGTGGATAGTTTCAAGAGCATAGACGAAGCAATTAACATCACCCAAGCTGTCATTGCGATCCACCGGAGTGGGGGCTTTGAACTCCTTAACCTTTCGTCCAATTCGAAGGAGTTGTTGCTAACCGTTTCCAACCTGAAGAATAAAGCAGCAGCAGACCAGTTTGGTTCATATGAACCCAAACGTAGCAATGGAAAAGGTTCTTGGAATGTGTTGGGAGCCGACTGAGGACGTACTTACATTCAGGTTGAAGTTTCCCTGGGTCAGCGAGGACGTTATGAAGGATCGCTGGTGTCCGACGAGAAGGGAGTTTGTCTCTATAGCGATGTCAATATTCGACCCCTACGGGATGATCGCGAACTTTGTGGAAGGACGGCATAATAAGCGGCGGCAGCTGTGGAAAGCAGCAAGGTGAACCAATGGCTCTAAATTCCTTCGAATCCAACTGCGGAAGAAGGAACGAGAGCAAGATATCCTCCAAAGCTTCAAGTGGAAAATAGTTACCTGAGCGCTCCGCTATTTCTTCGTTAGCCTGAGAAGTTATGGCCTGCGCTACCAGACGACGTCAATGACCATGTGTGTCAATAAGAAATGAGGGCGAAGGCACTTCTACATGTGAGAGAGCTGTCAGTTTCAGAGCTTAACGAAGTAGAAAGGAAGCTGTGCGGTCAAGCTCAGCCTTCGGGGATGAAATTTCTCGTCTCAGTCAGGGCTTGCCCGTAGAGAAGAACATTGCTATATTATCGGAAGATGGCCTTCTTTACGTATATGGACGTATAGATCCAGCTACCACTATCCAGTTCGCAGCCAGGCACCCCATCATTTTGCCTAAGGGACTCCAGCTGACGAGACTGATCGTAGATCATTATCACCGCCTGCTGCGTCACCAGAATGACGATACGATTGCGAATGAGTTCAGAAGCCAGTATTGGGTGTCGAGTATACGCTCTGCCATTAAGCGAGCAAAAACCAGTGTGCATTTTGCCGCCTCCGCGCCATCCGGCCATCACCGCCATTGATGGGGCAGTTACCTGAGGACCGCCTTACCCCATTTGTGAGGCCGTTCACGTATATGGGCCTCGATTACTTCGGACCAGTCCATGTCACCGTAGGGCGTCGGAAGGAGAAGCGGTGGATTTTCCCTTTTTACGTGTATGACTGTAAAAGCGGTACACCTCGAGGTCGCGGCTAGCGCATACGAAGCGATAGCGGCCCTAACTTCGTTGGCGCCAAAAGCGAGCTGCTGGATATATGTAAGTATTTTCGACCAAGAGGCCTTAAAAGCGGAACTTGGTTCTAAAGGAATCGAATCGGTTTTCAACTGCCCCTCAAACCCTCATGCAGGAGGCTGCTCGGAGAGACTCGTTCGCTCCGTGTAAAGAGTTCTGACGTGCATACTGAAGGAAATAGTCCCAAGGCCAGAGACTTTGTGGAGTAGTTTGTTGGAAGCGGAAAATATTATCAACAGTCGTCCGTTAACGCACTTGCCAGGACGTCCTATGATGAGGAGCCTTTAAAACCCAATCACTTCCTCCTGGGCGCTCTAAATTTGACGCAAATCCCGGGCGACATCGACAAACGAGCACTATGTCTTCGGAAGCAATGGCGGGCGAGTCAGTAGATCAGAAATCATTTCTAAAAACGACGGATTCGAGAGTACTTTCCAAAACCATCTCGCAATGGTAAGGCAGTGTTAAGAATGTACCTTTTGATACATTCAGCAGAGCAACTGAGAGAAAGTTGTCAAAAACAGGTGTTTATTTTCCTTTGATGTGTTGAAATGTTTTTATATTTGTATATTCGTACGCAGAAATTATCTGAATTAATTTTTTTATATATGATATGAGAAATTTACCAAAGATTATCAAAGCCAAGGTTTTTAGCCTACATAATAAATTCAAATTTAGTGGCAAAATGATTTAAAATTCAAGCGAAAACACGCTTATGTTCGGTGGGAATAGTTCAGAGAGTTTTCGTAATTTTTTTTGCCGAAAACTCAGTTTTCGTTCCGGTGGGAAAAGGGTATTAATCTACTTAGAGTTGATATTTGTTTTTTATTGCAATGAAAGTGAGTAAATTGCTCAATTGGTCCTGGGCCTCAACAAAGAAGTCTCTTCAGCCAGCTCGATCTTTAGCCAGCTGCCTCCAGTTTCGCACGCCAGTTGGTTGAGGTCCCCTTCCACTTGCGTGCGCCACCTGAGTCGCGGTATTCCTCTACTGCGCCGTCCCTCGGGTGTGGATTCGAAGATTTTCCGGGCCGGAGCATTGGTGTCCATCCGCTCTACATGACCCAGCCACCTCAGTCCTTGGAGCTTTACTCTTCTGGCTAGGTCGATGCCGCCGTACAGCCCATACAGTTCGACGTTGTATCTCCTCCTCCATTCACCGTCTATGCATACGGGATCGAAGATCACCCGAAGAATGTTCCTCTCGAAATAGCCAAGAGCAACCTCATCCGCTTTAAACAGAGTCCATGCCTCTGCGCCGTGACGCAAACGCTCACCACACCCTATGGGGCAGCACGGACACAAACAACCGAGGTGAGTCCCTTTTCGAATTTATTATTGAACATTATTTATTGATAGCTAACATAGGCAATGATCCCACCTTCATAACTAGGAATAGACGTGAGGTTCTAGACATCACCCTTGTCAGGAACTCTCAATCGTTTGTTGTGAGTCAGTGGAAAGAATCCACAGAAACGTCCTTCTCGGACCACAGCATGATAGAATTTGCAATCAATAATAGCACCAATCCTCCGATCAAATACAGGAATCCCAGGAAGACAAATTGGAAAGTGTTTTGTAGGGAAGTAGGAAAAAGGACAAGGTTGTTGCAGCAGCAACGTGACGCGACCACGGCAATGCTAAATGAAACCCTGATAAAAGCGTATGAAAAGGCATGTCCTCTACGGACAAAAAAGAACACTAAATCTCCCCCATGGTGGACAAAATATCATGCCGAAATCAGAAGGAGAACCAGGGCTCTCCTCAAAGCGGCAAAGGCCTCCAATTCCTAATTTGACTGGGATCTTTACAAGGTCCATCAAAGGAAGTTAAAAAGCGCAGTGAATATTGCTAAACACACATCCTGGCGGGCGTTCTGCAACGACATAGGGAACACTGCTGAATCAACTAGACTCAGGAAGATCCTTTCAAAAGAACTCGCTATACCAGGATACATCAAAGATAAAAACTGGGTTTGGACAGAGTCCTGTTCAGAAACCCTGAGCCTTCTTTTGCAAACGCATTTTCCAGGATGCACGCCAGGTCCAAGTGCCAATCCATGTGCAACGGAAACTAGACCAGTAACGGAATCAACAATTCCGGCGATATAATTACACCGGTCCACAAGAAGCTATTTATTCGCAGTCTAGAATGCGGCTACATTCTGTCGGCTTGGAGGGAGGTAAGAGTGGTATTCATCCACAAGGCCAGCAAATCTAGTCACACCAATGCGAAAGACTTCAGACCTATAAGCTTAACATCTTTAATACTGAAAACTTTTGAGAAGCTAATGAACGTTCACATTCGTAGCAGACTGGGTCAAAACATCTCCACAGCTCAACACGCGTATGTGAAGGGCAAAGGTGTTGAGACTGCACTACATGGTGTTGTTAGTACTATAGAGCGTTCGTTAAAAGATAAAGAATATACACTTGCCGCTTTCTTAGATATAGAGGGGGCCTTTAACAACGTGGAAACATGCGCGGTGAAAAGGGCCCTTGAAAACTCTAGTGTTGACCAAACGCTCGTCAATTCGATTGTGAGTTTGCTCAACAAAGGGAACGTTAACTAGGTGACAGCTCACTAAAGGTGCCCCTCTAGGGGCACCCCACAGGAAGGAGTCATTTCTCCTCTGTTGTTAATGAAGTACTTCTGAAACTGCAAGATAGAGGGGTTAAGATGGTCGCAGAGCTCTAATTATACCAGAGTAAGTTAATTTAAGAATTCATATTGAATTCCTTATAAATAAAACCAACTTTTCGGAGAATATTTGTTTCGGTAAGAGGGAGCGGTGGAACTTCCCCTTGGAGCAAGATAATTTTAATTTCTGCGATTCCGTTTTAAAAAATATTCGACATGAATAGGACAGGATTGTCGTGCACTCTAGACAGATGTCGAAAAGCAGACGATGAGGACATGGTCACGTGTGAACGGTGCAAGAGGTGGTGGCATTACGCTTGTGCGAAGTTCAACCCGGACTTATACAAGTCTGCTGATCCTTGGTTTTGAGTAATTTGAGTAATTTGAGTAATTTATTTATTTCATCAACAAGCTTAGCGAGATCCTTAATTTTGTCAACCCTTGTTAAAGGTAAGGAATCAATACAGTAATTAAAACGTTGTTCTATTCGAAATTTAGTAATAGATATAGATGTGCATTTACTAACATTTAACTTAAGACAATTACTAACACACCAAGTAGACAAATTATCAAGGTCCATTTGGATTTTTGCACAATCGTCGAAGCTTTTTATTTTGAGGAATAATTTAAGATCATCCGCATACAGTAGACAATTACAAAATTCAAATTCATGGACAATGTCATTGATAAAAACAATAAACAGTAGGGGCCCTAAATGACTTCCTTGCGGAACTCCAGACGTGCAAGATATTAATCTTGAGTAACAATTCTCAAGGCAAACTTTTTGAAACCTGCCAGTTAAAAATGATGAGATCCAGTTCAGCATTGCGGAATGAAATCCAAAGTTTTCCAGCTTCTTTATTAGTAGTATATGGTTCACAGAGTCAAAGGCTTTGCTGAAGTCAGTATATACGGCGTCGACCTGGCATCCACTTTCAACGGCATATGTAAAGTGGACCAGATTAGATGTTGTCGAGCGACCCGAAACAAAACCATGTTGAAACTCTGATATATACTCTTTTATGTGGAACTCTAATTTATTTTTAACAATGGATTCAAAAAGCTTTGGTATAGCTGAAAGTTTGCAGATACCTCTATAATTTTCGACACCATTCTTGGTACCGGATTTAAAGATAGGCACCAAAAACAAGATCTTCCACTCCTCAAGGAACTGACCTGACTTTAGCGATAAATTGAATATCATTAACAGAGGTTTGCAGATGGTGTTGCAACAGTTTCTTAAAATTATCGCAGGAATACCATCAACCCCAGGTTTAGGATTCGGCTTAAGGCCACAGATAGCAGTCTCAATATCCTGAATATGAAGAATTAATTCACCAAAATCAGTTATTGGCATTGTGTATATTTCAGGTAAAGCAGGAATGACTGGGTGAGAGAAAACATATTCAAAAAACTGCGCAAATAGTTCAACGGTGTTCTTAGTGTCATTGGACACACAATTTTTATAGAACATTTGCTTGGGCAATCCATTGGAACACCTTTTTTGATTTATGAAAAACCAAAATGATTTAGAGTCATGTTTTAGTTTGTTTTCAACACTATTTATGAAAAGGTTGTATAAAAATGTACTTAAGACCGTAAAATCTCTGCGCAGCTTAAAAAAAATGTCTCTATCACTGGAGTTTCCAGATTTTTTAAATCGTTTATAAGCTTTGTTTTTTAAGTTTTTTAAGTGCGAAAGTCGCCTATTATACCACGATGGTATGGTTTTGTATTTCCTCACAGAGCATGGAACAAACATGGAAAAACCAACATTAATTATTGAGACGAAATGATTATACATATCGCGTAGACACAGATTTTCAAATTCAATATCCCAGTTGAAAGAATTAAGATACTCTTTTAAACCCGCAAAATTACATTTAACAAAATTTAAGGAACTTAGTGCACTCGAATCTACTTTTACATAAGAGTATAAATTAATTTCAATTACAATTTGTTTATGATGAATCGAGTCATTCAGAAGAGGATATGAGGCTACTGAAACTTCTGTATTGATATCATTAACATTAATAAAAACAAGATCTAATGAGCGGTTAAGCGAATTAACAATTGAACTAATTTGACATAGATTTAGCGAGAACATACAATCAATAAGAGCGATTTCATAATCTTTTTTAACATTAAGTGGAATAAGCATTTTGTCTTCTTCAGACCAAGACCATTTTACATCTCCAATATTAAAATCACCAAGTATATACAGGATATCCGATTCGGAACAATGAAGACTAACAAATTCAAAATTTTCTATACAATTTTCGTAAATGTCCAGTTTACTACCAGATGGTATATAGGTCACAATATAAATAAATCTTATACCCGCAATAACAATAGAAAAGCAGACTTGGTCAGCATCTAAATTCGGCAATGGAATCTTCTTGCCAGAAAGAGTCAACAGAACAGCAGCAAGAACTCCTCCACCACGGTCCTCAGATGAGTTACAGCGATCATGGCGAAAAACATCGTAAATTGACTCATCAAAAATCTCAGTCGACAAGATATCATTGTAAAGCCAGGTTTCCGTAATTACGATTACATCATAATCTTTGTGGCTAGACGCAATAAACAAATCTGAGGTCTTCGTTCTGCAACCGCTCGCATTGTGGTAATAAACATTTAAAGGTTGTTGGTAAATATCACCATCATTAGCATTAACATGGCCTAGTTTTTTGCCGGGGTAAAAGAACGGATTTTAACACCGTTCGGCCAAAAGTTTCCATCGCAGACAGTGCTAGCAAAATGAACTGGTATCCCAATTTTAAAATTAACAAATTTAAGTGATATTTGGCTGTCATTCACTTTAGTTAATTTAAAACACGTAACGCATTGAGATCCAACATGAAGTTTCGATGAGACATAAGAAATTATTGCATCAGTAGAAGTGTCGGGGTGGAAGCTCGAGATGTGAAACCACTTCAGTTTACGGACTACATGCAGATCACAATTTTGCTCACTTGTACCCAGAATGACATCAGGACGTTTGTTAGCGATTAGCAACTTCGAACTAGCACCATTCGAAACATTCTCACTAGCAGCAGCAACATTCTCACCAGCATCAGCAACACAAGGCGCGGTGTCATCGACAACAACATTATCAACACAGTGCACCTCCAATTTCTTATCGACAGCAACAGCAACCAATGACTCTGCATCATCAAGAAGAATATCGTTGTCACCGTTTACTATGACGTCAGAGGAATTCCCCTTTACACAATTTTTCTTAGCCGCAGTAGCAGCTGTAATTTTTGGAGCCGGAGAACTCGAAACGAGGTTGACAGTTATTTTGTTTGTCGAAGACCTAGCGACAGTAAGCAATGATGGGTCATCAGCGACAGCAGTGAGGTTCGGAGATGTCGAAGATTTCTTTTTTTTTTTCCTGTTATTTATTAATGTACTGGCACCAGAGCTCGAAAATAACTCTCAACCTTTATTTTCATTTGGTTTCTCACTGAGAGATATTGCATTGAGCACTGACATTTAGGTCTTGCTCCGAGATATATTTATATATACCTCCCTTTTCGCTCTTCGCTTGAGAGATATTTTTTAATTCCAAATATATCTCTCCTCTGTTGACTTTTTTTATAAAAATTAAATGGAAATGATCAACCTAAAACCACTTTCGTCAAGAATAAATTAAAAGTCTTCATATATAGAATTCAATTGATGTGTTCATTTCACATATATATATGTATGTATTATCAATTTAGAAGAACTTTGTTAGACAAGTGTTTACCGATGGCTAATCAAATCACTAATCGGCAATCCCGCATGCATTGCTTGCTAACTAAGCGACAATGCTAAATGAGATTAATTTTTTTCTCTCAGTGATATCTGTCATTGATTGACCAGAACCTAAAAAAAAGTAAAGTAAAGGTTTCTCTACGACCAAGAGTGAAAAAAGTGCGGTGATGCAGATCGGTTATTCAGTGACTTTATTTCAAAATCTCAACAACAGAGAGTAATTTGAAAACCTTTGAAAAGGTTGAGAGTTATTTTCGAGCTCTGACTGGCACTAGAACGAGAGCTAGTCGGAGTGCACTTGTTGGCCTTAGTGGAAAGACGAACAAGAGGAGAAAAAGAATTAGCAGCACAACGATCAGCAGGCACTTGCTTTGTTGGTTCAACGACCTTTGGTTTTCTCTGAATATCTCTACTGATATTCAAAGTGGGAGGATTAGAAATCGATGATAAACTTTTAGATTTAGCAGAATCCAATGATGAACCGATCATTTTAATGTCATTGATGTTCCTTTGCAAAAAAATAGATAGTTCACTCATTTTTTGAATACACGTTAGCAATGGACTGTTTATGCACTTATCACATTTAAAGAAAATGTTAGCATTCGATTTAATAAATTCAACATCCTTTTTATGAATGTGAGAACAATTTATGTGTGTGTTTAAGCCACATACATCACACGATAAACAATCATCAGCATCAGATATTAAATTTACACACTTATAGCACTTAGAGAACATTATGACTATACAGCAAATCAATACGCGTGCGTCACAGACGACATGCAGACGAAAAGGACGTGGCAAGGACGATTGCGAAGCAAAACCGGATGAGCAAACGACAAATCCCAGTTCTGTGTTTGATGTAGATAAGACCCAACCAGTCCCACGTGGCCAAGCTGATATAGATGCGTCAATGGGCATTCTCATCGAGGCTGCGACAGTGGCACAGGCAGCAGTTACTCAGAGGGATGCTCATGATGGGTCCGCGAAGGTTATGGACGATAGGATGGATATGATTCGCAAGATCCAGGCAAATCATCAGTCGTTGTTGGAGAACTGTAACCTGCTTCGGCAATCCACGCCAATTCGTGGAGAAGCACCTAATCGTCATGAAAGTTTTTTCGAGTATTCAATTCAACAGGCGGATATGTCAAGCCTGCTGACTATTTTGAACCGAAATTATGTTCAGGACCCAGGAGCTGCCGACTTTCTCGGGTAAAAATAAAAGAGAATGGTCGTTCTTTGAGGAAGTGTTTAAATCCAACACGGTGGAAGGGAAGAATAACAGAAAAGAAAATGCCGCACGTTTGTGTAAGGCACTCAAGGGTGAGCGACCGCCTGAAATATTCAGCCGATGATGTCGCTATTATGAATTCTCTACGCTCTATTAGCAAGACGTACAACAATCTGGAAGTAAACAAAAAGTGGGACTTCGTCAAAAGGCATAAGTTGTGTTTCTGTTGTTTGCGCTTTGGACATAATGTGCGCTCGTGCAAGCTAGGGAAGATATGTGGGACCGACAACTGTAGCAGAAAACATCACTCATCGCTCCATGAAGTTCAAGAATTAGAGTCTTCGCCTGCAACAGCAAGAGCAAATGCAAGTCAAGAATCTAGGAAGGCTTTGCATAGTTGCAATCCGGATACAAGTGCTAAAGTATTATTTCGTGTTGTACAATGACAAGATCACTGTAAAGACGTTCGCGTTGTTGGATGAAGGTTCCTCCGCCACGATTATGAGCACAGATTTGGCCAGACAATTACAGCTTAAGAACAAAGAAGAGCTTTAAATTTGCAATGGCGCGGGAAGGAGACATTTACAGAAGAATCATTGGTAATTGATGTTCAAATAAGCGCTGATAAGGATCAAGCTGAGAAATTCAATATAAAAGGAGTACAAACCATCCAAGGATTGATTCTGCTAACCAAATATCTTACAAACACTGATCTGCAGCACCTACACCAGCAGCGAGATACGCCCACATTAACTGAGTACGAGAGAGCCAAGCCGCAGTTGTTGATCGGCCTTGATACGTGTCACCTGGGCATACCGTTAAGCACAATCCAAAAGGCGGGAGCCGAACCAGTCGTCGTCAAGACTAAGTCCGGTTGGGAGATCTACGGTACTTCAACGAAAGGCAGTGAGGTCTGTGGGGAAGCTTCTGTTTTGCACATCAACCAGATGCAGCGAGAAGAAGAGCTGCGCCTGGACCGGATAGTAGATGAGTACTTCACCATTGAAAATTTTGGAGTTAAAAAGCCGAAAGTCGATAGAAGAGCGATACAGATTTTGTCCGACACTACTTAGCATGTTGGAACTCGTTATCAAACAGGATTATTGTGGAAGGAAGGCGATGTTGCAGTTCCCCTGAGTTTTAAGATGGCCAGATAACAGAAAACAAGTTTAGCAAGGATTCGGATTTTGCCGCTGCATATACAAACATCATAAGGAGTTATGTGGAAAAAGGGTATGCTAGAAAGCTAATTCAGGCAGAAGCCAGCCCAATGACAAAAATAACCTGGTATCTGCCTCACTTTGCAGTAAAGAATCCCCATAAGCCCGGCAAAATAAGATTGGTGTTTGATGCCGCTCCAGAGGTGAAAGACGTATCGCTGAACTCCCTTTTTCTGAAGGGACCCGACGATCTCAAGCCTCTGGTGGCCATCATGTTCAACTTTCGCATGCCCCCGATAGCTGTGACTGGACATAAAAGAGATGTTCCACCAGGTGGTAATTCAACCGAAAGACCAGCGCTCGCAGCTCGCAGGCGGGAAAGAGATGACTAACCGGTCAACGTTTACGTAAGGGGTAAGGCAGTCAACTTCGTAAAAAACATGAACGCTGGGAGGTTTGAGGAAGAACATCCAAGGGCTGTTAAGTCAATAGTGGACCATCACTATGTGGACGACTACGTGGATAGTTTCAAGAGCATAGACGAAGCAATTAACATCACCCAAGCTGTCATTGCGATCCACCGGAGTGGGGGCTTTGAACTCCTTAACCTTTCGTCCAATTCGAAGGAGTTGTTGCTAACCGTTTCCAACCTGAAGAATAAAGCAGCAGCAGACCAGTTTGGTTCATATGAACCCAAACGTAGCAATGGAAAAGGTTCTTGGAATGTGTTGGGAGCCGACTGAGGACGTACTTACATTCAGGTTGAAGTTTCCCTGGGTCAGCGAGGATGTTATGAAGGATCGCTGGTGTCCGACGAGAAGGGAGTTTGTCTCTATAGCGATGTCAATATTCGACCCCTACGGGATGATCGCGAACTTTGTGGAAGGACGGCATAATAAGCGGCGGCAGCTGTGGAAAGCAGCAAGGTGAACCAATGGCTCTAAATTCCTTCGAATCCAACTGCGGAAGAAGGAACGAGAGCAAGATATCCTCCAAAGCTTCAAGTGGAAAATAGTTACCTGAGCGCTCCGCTATTTCTTCGTTAGCCTGAGAAGTTATGGCCTGCGCTACCAGACGACGTCAATGACCATGTGTGTCAATAAGAAATGAGGGCGAAGGCACTTCTACATGTGAGAGAGCTGTCAGTTTCAGAGCTTAACGAAGTAGAAAGGAAGCTGTGCGGTCAAGCTCAGCCTTCGGGGATGAAATTTCTCGTCTCAGTCAGGGCTTGCCCGTAGAGAAGAACATTGCTATATTATCGGAAGATGGCCTTCTTTACGTATATGGACGTATAGATCCAGCTACCACTATCCAGTTCGCAGCCAGGCACCCCATCATTTTGCCTAAGGGACTCCAGCTGACGAGACTGATCGTAGATCATTATCACCGCCTGCTGCGTCACCAGAATGACGATACGATTGCGAATGAGTTCAGAAGCAAGTATTGGGTGTCGAGTATACGCTCTGCCATTAAGCGAGCAAAAACCAGTGTGCATTTTGCCGCCTCCGCGCCATCCGGCCATCACCGCCATTGATGGGGCAGTTACCTGAGGACCGCCTTACCCCATTTGTGAGGCCGTTCACGTATATGGGCCTCGATTACTTCGGACCAGTCCATGTCACCGTAGGGCGTCGGAAGGAGAAGCGGTGGATTTTCCCTTTTTACGTGTATGACTGTAAAAGCGGTACACCTCGAGGTCGCGGCTAGCGCATACGAAGCGATAGCGGCCCTAACTTCGTTGGCGCCAAAAGCGAGCTGCTGGATATATGTAAGTATTTTCGACCAAGAGGCCTTAAAAGCGGAACTTGGTTCTAAAGGAATCGAATCGGTTTTCAACTGCCCCTCAAACCCTCATGCAGGAGGCTGCTCGGAGAGACTCGTTCGCTCCGTGTAAAGAGTTCTGACGTGCATACTGAAGGAAATAGTCCCAAGGCCAGAGACTTTGTGGAGTAGTTTGTTGGAAGCGGAAAATATTATCAACAGTCGTCCGTTAACGCACTTGCCAGGACGTCCTATGATGAGGAGCCTTTAAAACCCAATCACTTCCTCCTGGGCGCTCTAAATTTGACGCAAATCCCGGGCGACATCGACAAACGAGCACTATGTCTTCGGAAGCAATGGCGGGCGAGTCAGTAGATCAGAAATCATTTCTAAAAACGACGGATTCGAGAGTACTTTCCAAAACCATCTCGCAATGGTAAGGCAGTGTTAAGAATGTACCTTTTGATACATTCAGCAGAGCAACTGAGAGAAAGTTGTCAAAAACAGGTGTTTATTTTCCTTTGATGTGTTGAAATGTTTTTATATTTGTATATTCGTACGCAGAAATTATCTGAATTAATTTTTTTATATATGATATGAGAAATTTACCAAAGATTATCAAAGCCAAGGTTTTTAGCCTACATAATAAATTCAAATTTAGTGGCAAAATGATTTAAAATTCAAGCGAAAACACGCTTATGTTCGGTGGGAATAGTTCAGAGAGTTTTCGTAATTTTTTTTGCCGAAAACTCAGTTTTCGTTCCGGTGGGAAAAGGGTATTAATCTACTTAGAGTTGATATTTGTTTTTTATTGCAATGAAAGTGAGTAAATTGCTCAATTGGTCCTGGGCCTCAACAAAGAAGTCTCTTCAGCCAGCTCGATCTTTAGCCAGCTGCCTCCAGTTTCGCACGCCAGTTGGTTGAGGTCCCCTTCCACTCGCGTGCGCCACCTGAGTCGCGGTATTCCTCTACTGCGCCGTCCCTCGGGTGTGGATTCGAAGATTTTCCGGGCCGGAGCATTGGTGTCCATCCGCTCTACATGACCCAGCCACCTCAGTCCTTGGAGCTTTACTCTTCTGGCTAGGTCGATGCCGCCGTACAGCCCATACAGTTCGACGTTGTATCTCCTCCTCCATTCACCGTCTATGCATACGGGATCGAAGATCACCCGAAGAATGTTCCTCTCGAAATAGCCAAGAGCAACCTCATCCGCTTTAAACAGAGTCCATGCCTCTGCGCCGTGACGCAAACGCTCACCACACCCTATGGGGCAGCACGGACACAAACAACCGAGGTGAGTCCCTTTTCGAATTTATTATTGAACATTATTTATTGATAGCTAACATAGGCAATGATCCCACCTTCATAACTAGGAATAGACGTGAGGTTCTAGACATCACCCTTGTCAGGAACTCTCAATCGTTTGTTGTGAGTCAGTGGAAAGAATCCACAGAAACGTCCTTCTCGGACCACAGCATGATAGAATTTGCAATCAATAATAGCACCAATCCTCCGATCAAATACAGGAATCCCAGGAAGACAAATTGGAAAGTGTTTTGTAGGGAAGTAGGAAAAAGGACAAGGTTGTTGCAGCAGCAACGTGACGCGACCACGGCAATGCTAAATGAAACCCTGATAAAAGCGTATGAAAAGGCATGTCCTCTACGGACAAAAAAGAACACTAAATCTCCCCCATGGTGGACAAAATATCATGCCGAAATCAGAAGGAGAACCAGGGCTCTCCTCAAAGCGGCAAAGGCCTCCAATTCCTAATTTGACTGGGATCTTTACAAGGTCCATCAAAGGAAGTTAAAAAGCGCAGTGAATATTGCTAAACACACATCCTGGCGGGCGTTCTGCAACGACATAGGGAACACTGCTGAATCGACTAGACTCAGGAAGATCCTTTCAAAAGAACTCGCTATACCAGGATACATCAAAGATAAAAACTGGGTTTGGACAGAGTCCTGTTCAGAAACCCTGAGCCTTCTTTTGCAAACGCATTTTCCAGGATGCACGCCAGGTCCAAGTGCCAATCCATGTGCAACGGAAACTAGACCAGTAACGGAATCAACAATTCCGGCGATATAATTACACCGGTCCACAAGAAGCTATTTATTCGCAGTCTAGAATGCGGCTACATTCTGTCGGCTTGGAGGGAGGTAAGAGTGGTATTCATCCACAAGGCCAGCAAATCTAGTCACACCAATGCGAAAGACTTCAGACCTATAAGCTTAACATCTTTTATACTGAAAACTTTTGAGAAGCTAATGAACGTTCACATTCGTAGCAGACTGGGTCAAAACATCTCCACAGCTCAACACGCGTATGTGAAGGGCAAAGGTGTTGAGACTGCACTACATGGTGTTGTTAGTACTATAGAGCGTTCGTTAAAAGATAAAGAATATACACTTGCCGCTTTCTTAGATATAGAGGGGGCCTTTAACAACGTGGAAACATGCGCGGTGAAAAGGGCCCTTGAAAACTCTAGTGTTGACCAAACGCTCGTCAATTCGATTGTGAGTTTGCTCAACAAAGGGAACGTTAACTAGGTGACAGCTCACTAAAGGTGCCCCTCTAGGGGCACCCCACAGGAAGGAGTCATTTCTCCTCTGTTGTGGGTTCTAGTTGTTAATGAAGTACTTCTGAAACTGCAAGATAGAGGGGTTAAGATGGTCGCAGAGCTCTAATTATACCAGAGTAAGTTAATTTAAGAATTCATATTGAATTCCTTATAAATAAAACCAACTTTTCGGAGAATATTTGTTTCGGTAAGAGGGAGCGGTGGAACTTCCCCTTGGAGCAAGATAATTTTAATTTCTGCGATTCCGTTTTAAAAAATATTCGACATGAATAGGACAGGATTGTCGTGCACTCTAGACAGATGTCGAAAAGCAGACGATGAGGACATGGTCACGTGTGAACGGTGCAAGAGGTGGTGGCATTACGCTTGTGCGAAGTTCAACCCGGACTTATACAAGTCTGCTGATCCTTGGTTTTGAGTAATTTGAGTAATTTGAGTAATTTATTTATTTCATCAACAAGCTTAGCGAGATCCTTAATTTTGTCAACCCTTGTTAAAGGTAAGGAATCAATACAGTAATTAAAACGTTGTTCTATTCGAAATTTAGTAATAGATATAGATGTGCATTTACTAACATTTAACTTAAGACAATTACTAACACACCAAGTAGACAAATTATCAAGGTCCATTTGGATTTTTGCACAATCGTCGAAGCTTTTTATTTTGAGGAATAATTTAAGATCATCCGCATACAGTAGACAATTACAAAATTCAAATTCATGGACAATGTCATTGATAAAAACAATAAACAGTAGGGGCCCTAAATGACTTCCTTGCGGAACTCCAGACGTGCAAGATATTAATCTTGAGTAACAATTCTCAAGGCAAACTTTTTGAAACCTGCCAGTTAAAAATGATGAGATCCAGTTCAGCATTGCGGAATGAAATCCAAAGTTTTCCAGCTTCTTTATTAGTAGTATATGGTTCACAGAGTCAAAGGCTTTGCTGAAGTCAGTATATACGGCGTCGACCTGGCATCCACTTTCAACGGCATATGTAAAGTGGACCAGATTAGATGTTGTCGAGCGACCCGAAACAAAACCATGTTGAAACTCTGATATATACTCTTTTATGTGGAACTCTAATTTATTTTTAACAATGGATTCAAAAAGCTTTGGTATAGCTGAAAGTTTGCAGATACCTCTATAATTTTCGACACCATTCTTGGTACCGGATTTAAAGATAGGCACCAAAAACAAGATCTTCCACTCCTCAAGGAACTGACCTGACTTTAGCGATAAATTGAATATCATTAACAGAGGTTTGCAGATGGTGTTGCAACAGTTTCTTAAAATTATCGCAGGAATACCATCAACCCCAGGTTTAGGATTCGGCTTAAGGCCACAGATAGCAGTCTCAATATCCTGAATATGAAGAATTAATTCACCAAAATCAGTTATTGGCATTGTGTATATTTCAGGTAAAGCAGGAATGACTGGGTGAGAGAAAACATTTTCAAAAAACTGCGCAAATAGTTCAACGGTGTTCTTAGTGTCATTGGACACACAATTTTTATAGAACATTTGCTTGGGCAATCCATTGGAACACCTTTTTTGATTTATGAAAAACCAAAATGATTTAGAGTCATGTTTTAGTTTGTTTTCAACACTATTTATGAAAAGGTTGTATAAAAATGTACTTAAGACCGTAAAATCTCTGCGCAGCTTAAAAAAAATGTCTCTATCACTGGAGTTTCCAGATTTTTTAAATCGTTCCTCACAGAGCATGGAACAAACATGGAAAAACCAACATTAATTATTGAGACGAAATGATTATACATATCGCGTAGACACAGATTTTCAAATTCAATATCCCAGTTGAAAGAATTAAGATACTCTTTTAAACCCGCAAAATTACATTTAACAAAATTTAAGGAACTTAGTGCACTCGAATTTACTTTTACATAAGAGTATAAATTAATTTCAATTACAATTTGTTTATGATGAATCGAGTCATTCAGAAGAGGATATGAGGCTACTGAAACTTCTGTATTGATATCATTAACATTAATAAAAACAAGATCTAATGAGCGGTTAAGCGAATTAACAATTGAACTAATTTGACATAGATTTAGCGAGAACATACAATCAATAAGAGCGATTTCATAATCTTTTTTAACATTAAGTGGAATAAGCATTTTGTCTTCTTCAGACCAAGACCATTTTACATCTCCAATATTAAAATCACCAAGTATATACAGGATATCCGATTCGGAACAATGAAGACTAACAAATTCAAAATTTTCTATACAATTTTCGTAAATGTCCAGTTTACTACCAGATGGTATATAGGTCACAATATAAATAAATCTTATACCCGCAATAACAATAGAAAAGCAGACTTGGTCAGCATCTAAATTCGGCAATGGAATCTTCTTGCCAGAAAGAGTCAACAGAACAGCAGCAAGAACTCCTCCACCACGGTCCTCAGATGAGTTACAGCGATCATGGCGAAAAACATCGTAAATTGACTCATCAAAAATCTCAGTCGACAAGATATCATTGTAAAGCCAGGTTTCCGTAATTACGATTACATCATAATCTTTGTGGCTAGACGCAATAAACAAATCTGAGGTCTTCGTTCTGCAACCGCTCGCATTGTGGTAATAAACATTTAAAGGTTGTTGGTAAATATCACCATCATTAGCATTAACATGGCCTAGTTTTTTGCCGGGGTAAAAGAACGGATTTTAACACCGTTCGGCCAAAAGTTTCCATCGCAGACAGTGCTAGCAAAATGAACTGGTATCCCAATTTTAAAATTAACAAATTTAAGTGATATTTGGCTGTCATTCACTTTAGTTAATTTAAAACACGTAACGCATTGAGATCCAACATGAAGTTTCGATGAGACATAAGAAATTATTGCATCAGTAGAAGTGTCGGGGTGGAAGCTCGAGATGTGAAACCACTTCAGTTTACGGACTACATGCAGATCACAATTTTGCTCACTTGTACCCAGAATGACATCAGGACGTTTGTTAGCGATTAGCAACTTCGAACTAGCACCATTCGAAACATTCTCACTAGCAGCAGCAACATTCTCACCAGCATCAGCAACACAAGGCGCGGTGTCATCGACAACAACATTATCAACACAGTGCACCTCCAATTTCTTATCGACAGCAACAGCAACCAATGACTCTGCATCATCAAGAAGAATAACGTTGTCACCGTTTACTATGACGTCAGAGGAATTCCCCTTTACACAATTTTTCTTAGCCGCAGTAGCAGCTGTAATTTTTGGAGCCGGAGAACTCGAAACGAGGTTGACAGTTATTTTGTTTGTCGAAGACCTAGCGACAGTAAGCAATGATGGGTCATCAGCGACAGCAGTGAGGTTCGGAGATGTCGAAGATTTCTTTTTTTTTTTCCTGTTATTTATTAATGTACTGGCACCAGAGCTCGAAAATAACTCTCAACCTTTAT
This sequence comes from Matsumyia berberina, assembly GCA_917880715.2. Lineage (NCBI taxonomy): Eukaryota > Metazoa > Arthropoda > Insecta > Diptera > Syrphidae > Matsumyia > Matsumyia berberina. The sequence goes on from OU862872.1 coordinate 83,423,405, forward strand.
TTTCATTTGGTTTCTCACTGAGAGATATTGCATTGAGCACTGACATTTAGGTCTTGCTCCGAGATATATTTATATATACCTCCCTTTTCGCTCTTCGCTTGAGAGATATTTTTTAATTCCAAATATATCTCTCCTCTGTTGACTTTTTTTATAAAAATTAAATGGAAATGATCAACCTAAAACCACTTTCGTCAAGAATAAATTAAAAGTCTTCATATATAGAATTCAATTGATGTGTTCATTTCACATATATATATGTATGTATTATCAATTTAGAAGAACTTTGTTAGACAAGTGTTTACCGATGGCTAATCAAATCACTAATCGGCAATCCCGCATGCATTGCTTGCTAACTAAGCGACAATGCTAAATGAGATTAATTTTTTTCTCTCAGTGATATCTGTCATTGATTGACCAGAACCTAAAAAAAAGTAAAGTAAAGGTTTCTCTACGACCAAGAGTGAAAAAAGTGCGGTGATGCAGATCGGTTATTCAGTGACTTTATTTCAAAATCTCAACAACAGAGAGTAATTTGAAAACCTTTGAAAAGGTTGAGAGTTATTTTCGAGCTCTGACTGGCACTAGAACGAGAGCTAGTCGGAGTGCACTTGTTGGCCTTAGTGGAAAGACGAACAAGAGGAGAAAAAGAATTAGCAGCACAACGATCAGCAGGCACTTGCTTTGTTGGTTCAACGACCTTTGGTTTTCTCTGAATATCTCTACTGATATTCAAAGTGGGAGGATTAGAAATCGATGATAAACTTTTAGATTTAGCAGAATCCAATGATGAACCGATCATTTTAATGTCACTGATGTTCCTTTGCAAAAAAATAGATAGTTCACTCATTTTTTGAATACATGTTAGCAATGGACTGTTTATGCACTTATCACATTTAAAGAAAATGTTAGCATTCGATTTAATAAATTCAACATCCTTTTTATGAATGGGAGAACAATTTATGTGTGTGTTTAAGCCACATACATCACACGATAAACAATCATCAGCATCAGATATTAAATTTACACACTTATAGCACTTAGAGAACATTATGACTATACAGCAAATCAATACGCGTGCGTCACAGACGACATGCAGACGAAAAGGACGTGGCAAGGACGATTGCGAAGCAAAACCGGATGAGCAAACGACAAATCCCAGTTCTGTGTTTGATGTAGATAAGACCCAACCAGTCCCATGTGGCCAAGCTGATATAGATGTGTCAATGGGCATTCTCATCGAGGCTGCGACAGTGGCACAGGCAACAGTTACTCAGAGGGATGCTCATGATGGGTCCGCGAAGGTTATGGACGATAGGATGGATATGATTCGCAAGATCCAGGCAAATCATCAGTCGTTGTTGGAGAACTGTAACCTGCTTCGACAATCCACGCCAATTCGTGGAGAAGCACCTAATCGTCATGAAAGTTTTTCCGAGTCTTCAGTTCAACAGGCGGATATGACAAGCCTGCTGACTATTTTGAACCGAAATTATGTTTAGGACCCAGGAACTGCCGACTTTCTCGGATAAAAATAAAAGAGAATGGTCGTACTTTGAGGAAGTGTTTAAATCCACCACGGTGGAAGGGAAGAATAACAGAAAAGAAAATGTCGCACGTTTGTGTAAGGCACTCAAGGGTGAGCGACCGCCTGAAATATTCAGCCGATGATGTCGCTATTATGAATTCTCTACGCTCTATTTTTGGCCCGCCTTAGGTGCTGGTTCATGGTCTAACGTCAGACCTATTGAATCTTCCAACGTTAAAATCCAAGTGCCATCCAAATCTTCATTTGTTGGCTGTCAGAGTGAATGGTTTCGTGGCCGACATCAAGTCGATGAAAAGAGATGACGATCTCAAGAATGGGTATGTGCTTACTGATCTCAGTTGTAAGCTAGGCCCTGGTTTATATCAAGAATGGCGGAGAAAGGAGATGTCCATCCCTCGGAGTTTCTGATGGAGAAGATCATTGACTTGCCGCCAGAGTTAGTAAGTCCGTTAGCATCCGGCTCTTCCAGAATGGCGCATGGGTCACCAAAGTCTTCTCGTCGAGTCCTGACTCATCAGCCGACATCACCGAGTGCAGCTGCTGTTTTATGTGGTAAATGTTGTCGAAGACAACACTCATTGGATCAGTGTCACGAGTTCAAGGCCTTGTCACCCGAGCTGCGTCTGGTATATGCCAAAGAGAAGTCTATTTGTTACACTTGTTTGGATCCAACGCAACATGTCTGGAGAGCGTGCGCCAAAACAAGATCGTGTGGTATTAATTGATTGATTTGATTGATTGATTGATAATTTATTTATTTACTAGGCTCTTATGACATACATACAATCACTTATATTTATAAAACACAAATTTCAGATCTGGTGTATTTTCGTATGTGACAAAAAATCTTCGAATCTACTGAACGGATTTAAATGCAGTTTCTTCCTATAGGTTCAGGACGCTTCTAACTGATAGTTTCTATATAAATTATTTTAAAAATTTTAACCAAAAGCCTGTAAATAAACAAAACAAATTTTTTTATTTAAATTAATTGCATTTTCTGGTAAGTTATCTCTATTTTTCTCGACTTTCACTAAACAGATTGTAATCAAATTTACATATCTGTTTAGAGCTTTTATTAACAAAGCCATTGATATATGTATATATCATCTTTGTACGTTTTCCGTAAGAAAAGTTATAGCAAAAAACAAATATTATTTAAGTGCAATCGCGAACACGATCAGTGGAGACCATTGCCACTATCAGTGCTCAAGCGGCGTTCATGTTTGTGCGTGTTGGTACGGTTTATTTATTTCGGTCGTCGTGTGCAGAAGGAAATATTCTATGGGCATAGTTTCGTTTAAGGGTGGGTTTTTGTTTTTCTTTTCATTGGTATATTATGCTCTGCTGGCGCGCAATTCAAATTGATGTAAAGTAAAAAGCTCTCGCAGGAGGTCAGGGACAAAAGGTGATCTAATCATTTCTTACAAAGAGGAAAGGTTTGTACCTCTTTTTTGGATTTTATGTACCATCTGTAGTCTTTACGCTAAGATTAGATGACGGGTAAAAACCACACAATTGTGTGCACATGACGTCACAAAAAAGTATAACATACAAGTCACATAGATAGTGATAGTGACATAGTGTTTACGCAATAGGTATTTACATGTGTACATAGAATGTGAATTTTTTAAAGAAGGTCACATAAATGAATGTTTTTTTTTGCGATCGCATATAATGTGGTTACTCACATAGTACATACATATGTATGTATGTATGCACGCTCAAAATTTGCTCCATATTTTTTGTGCCGATTACATACCTACATACATATCATATGTATGCGACTCACTTACGTATTATGTGCAATGGATGTGGAATATCTCCAACCAAGCACAAAACAAACGTATGCAATATGGATGTTGCCACCGGTTTTTCAGACGGGGACACAATTTGAGTCTCACATATATGTACATATTTTTATGCGTAATGGGTTTCACAAATTGTCAACATCATTTTATTTCCTACATAAATACATACATACATATATGCGACTGAAGTTATTATATGTATTAGATGATATGTATGACAACTGTCTGATGCCGAAATGACGTCGCGGGCACATAATTGTGTGGTTTTTACACGTCGCCTAATCTTAGCTTGGCTGCAACCAAAAGATCCGTTTACACATCGGTCAAAAACATTATGTACGGACAAAATTTCAACCCTTCCAAGAAAAAACAAAAGTACTGTCCACCGCAGAAAATTCATCATATTCGCTATCTTCCTCATTACAACGCACAAGAAAAAAAAAAAAAAAGTAGACAAAGCGAAAACGACAGTGTGACTGCTCTTCATTCGGGATTTTCTACTTTGTTTGTTCTGTTAAAAGTGATGTTCTTGACTTTTTAAAATATTTTCTATTATTTTTATTAGAAAATTATTGATGAAAAATCGCTACTTCCAAATCATCAATTTGGGTTTAGAAACAAGCACTCTACAATTGATCAGGTGCATAGAATCACAGATAAAATCGAAAAAGCATTTGAAGAGAAAAATGTGTGCTCTACAGTATTTCTTGATATAGCACAAGCTTTCGATAAAGTCTGGCACAAAGGACTGATACACAAACTACAAAAGCAACTGCCGAAGCAGTATTCGACCATTGTGGAGTCTTATATATCAGATCGATTCTTCAGAAATAAGCAAGATACAGAGTGCTCAACATCAAGAGAGATTAAAGCTGGTGTACCGCAAGGCAGTGTGTTAGGTCCAGTTTTATACCTTCTCTTCACTAGCGATTTGCCTGAAAGTGAAGAAACCACCATAGCTACTTTTGCAGATGACACAGCCGTCCTTGCTGTGGGAGCAACTGTCGAAATAGCAACAAAAAAGCTTCAGACGGCAATAAACAATATTTCAGAATGGACTAAGAAATGGCAGATTAGATTAAATGACCTTAAGTCAATCCATATTAATTTTACGTATAAAAACGTACCACACATTCCAGTCTACATTAACAACAATGTAGTAGAATTTTCTAACACAGCTAAATATCTAGGCATGACTCTAGACGCTAAACTGCGTTGGAAAGCGCACGTTAAGAAAAAAAAAGATGAGTTGAACATGCGATACAGTAAAATGTATTGGCTTATTGGGAGATACTCATCCCTGTCCAACTACAATAAGTTATTGCTATACAAGCAAGTCCTAAAACCAGTATGGACCTACGGGCTCCAATTGTGGGCATGTACATGCCAAACAAACTTACAAAAAATTCAGGTTTTCCAAAATAAAGTACTAAGGAACATAGTTAATGCACCTTGGTACATACGCAACGCCGATCTGCATAGAGATCTAAATGTTGAAATGGTTGAAGATGAGGTTAAGAAGGTTGCTCGGAGGCATAGAAATCGGCTTCTCAATCACGTAAACACAGAAATAACAGAACTTTTAAATGATGACAATGCAATCAGGAGACTGAGACGGATAAAACCTCTTGATCTGTAAGATTTGGCTAGGGCTAAGAAATTAGGTATTAATTTCAAACAAAACAAGTTTAAAAATCCGACAAACGGCGGATTTATCTCTTTAAATTCATTAAATAATTCAAAATATAAATTGCTGATTAGTCGCACGACTAGGTGCAATCTTATTCGGGATGGCTAATGTCAGTCCCCCGGGAGTTTTTTTTAGATGAGTTAAAGTCCATCACTATTGCAGAAGCATCCCTCGCGTATAGCTCTGCAATGTCTTTCGATGATTTTTTACTTCCAGCGAATTCCCAACACAAAAAAAAAAAAAAAATTTTTATTAAAACTATTTCGGTTTTTTTTATAAAAGATGGATCGTAATAGGCATTGCACCCCTGAAGAACTTCGGGTGATCAAAAACTTACGAAATGCTAGCAAAACCTTGAAATTAATTACTGATAATTTGAACAGATTCATCAACTTTGTAGCCAATGCTTTAAAAAGAACGCCTGTAGCAGAATCCCGAGGTAGACAGCGAAAAACAACCTCAGTGGCGGATGGTCGAATCGTATTGTCAGCAAAAAAACCTCCCTTCATGTCATCGAAAGCTATTAAGGCGGAAATTAACAACGTCATTAGTCCGCCAACCGGACCAAAAGGCTACAGCAAAGTCAGTTACTAGGAAGAACCGCCAAAAAAGTTCCATTACTGAGCAGAATAAATATCAGGAATAGGAGTCAGTTCGCACTAAGTTTGCATGCCTATAAAAACGAACAAGTTGTGGAGCGACAAGACGAAAATTAATTTGTTCGTCTCCGATTGCAAGCGAAATGTTCGAAGGCTACAAGGAATCGATTTTAAGAACCGTTATACAAAAAAAAATCGTTAAACATAGGGCGGGTCAGTAATGGTATGGGGATGCTTTCCTTGGTTTGGCGTGTGTCCTTTTTACCAGATCAATAATATCATGACAAAGGAGGTTTGCTGCGATATCTTGGAGAATGTTATGTTGCCATATGCGGAGGACAACATGCCGGTACGGTGGCACTTGCAGCATGATAATGATCGTCAAAATTGGTGAAATTTTGGGTGAGTCGTCAGAAGGTATCGATGCTCCAATAGCCTTCCCAATCTCCCGATCTCAATCGAATTGAAAATTTATGGGGGAACTTAAGAGATCATTGTCTAAGGAAACGTTCCAAAGTAAACTTCAATTGTGGCCAGCCATAGAAAGAGCTGGGAATACAATTTCTGTTGAAACCTGTCGCAAGTTAATTATTGACTCCATGCCCAAGTGAAAACAGGCAGTTATAAAAAAACAAAGGTGGGCATTCCGGTTACTAAACAGATGTTTCTCGCAATGAAAAATGAATTTGGAAAAAAAAAATTTTCGTATATTATTTTTCATTTTAAAGTCCATCTACCTATTTATTTTTATCAAGCGTTTTTATTAATTAAAAAAAGTAAAATAGATAATGAATTACAAAAAAAAAGTTATTGCGACCTACGCATTCACTAAGTAAAACTTAATATAAGATTACAAAAAAAACGATTTTTATTTTTTATTTTGCAAATTAAGCCGTTTTTTTCATTTTACCTATTATTTTGATCAGCACTGTATATGTATACACACATATTTGGTTGAATTCGTCAAATTAATAAAAACTATGTAATTGTTTTATGTTTAACTTTAACAACATCATTTCAGGTCTTTTAGTATTTTCATATACATAAATTATAAACATATGCTTATGATGGGTTTTTATACACATAGCAAAACAGCCCACGGGCATATTAGGGCGAAGCAAGGCGAGCACGGGTCAGCTAGTAGATTTATAAATTACATATTTTTATAATTACATTTAGATTATTTGTGTGTTTTTCTAAGAGCTTGTTAATAGACACACTCTTTAGTTGAACTTAGCTAGTGTCGAGTGTATCAAATTAAATTTAAGGAATAGAATAATCAAATAAAATAATAGGTTGTAGTGGGGTGGCATGCAAGAGACGCGAGAGAAATGCAAAATAGAACTACAAAAAAAAGAGAAATAAATATCGACATTCATTATAATTTAGTCATACTTATGTTATTATTCTTATTAAGTGATTTATTTCAATTAGATCGTGCGTGAAGAGCCATTTTTTTAATTTCACGATTTAATAAACTGGGATTCCTAGTACATCTTAATTCATGCGGTAATATATTATAAGGCCACGGATGAAAAAAAAATTAAGAAATGATTCGTATTTTGCAATGGGATAGTGGCCAGATAACGATCGCTGCTTCTAAGAACATGCACAGTTGGATTCCGATTGAGGGAGTAACCACTTCTAAAAAAAAAAAGATTTTGAGCACTTTATAGTAATGAAGATGCTTTAAAGGCACAATCTTTAAGTAAAAAAAAGCAAAAAGCTATTTTCCATGCGTCCCTTTCTCCAAATGATTGGAATTATATTTTTTGGGCAACAATTAAAGGTTGGATTTTATTACCATGAGTACCTCCCCAACAAACCAGACCGTGTTGCAACTTGGATTGAACTAAGCCATAATATACTGTTTCTATGAGTTTACGGGAACAAAATAGCCTTAGATGGTACATTATGCTCGTTGTTTTAGGAAGGCATTTTCTAAGGGAGGCAGTATTATTATTATTATTATTAGTGGGGAGCGGTTTGTCCACTCTAGCACTGCGGTCTCATAAAGAGGCCTATTGTGCTTTCCCAAGAGTTTAGAGCAGTTTGTCTACTCCAGAGGATGTCAGGAAGCTAATCAGCCTCTCTGGGTGGAGCGTGGCAAGCGCCGTTGGTGAAACGAGTTCACTGCCTAGGGTCCGTTTTCTCACATGGATAAGGGCGGGACATTCTGTGACGATGTGGAGAGAGCTTTCATCGCTCTCCAAGCACAGTTTGCACGTAGGGTCCGGGGACAGGCCAAGCTTGTGAAGATGCCGTTTTAGACGACAGTGGCCACTTAGGATGTCCGTTAGAATTCTAAGGTGGTTCTTACTTAGCTTTAAAAGAAACTTGGATTTCTTATGCGATACCATGGGAAAGAAGTGTTTGGCACATTTCTGTCCTATACTTTCCACCCAGAACGCGTTGGATTTGGGCAGGGATTGCTCCCTTATCAAGTTTTTAAAAATGGCTTTGTTTACTCCACAGGCTGGTTCAGGACCAGTGAGGGGGGTGGTCGCACCTATCTTGGCCAGTGAATCCGCTGTTTCATTGCCGGCGTGGCCTTTGTGAGCAGGGATCCAGTGTAGTATGACCAAGTTGTTTTTTACCAGTTCTAGAAGCAATTTGACTGTCTCTAGAACTAGTTTTGATTTTATCGTGGCTGAATTGAATTCAGTGCTTTCAGGGCAGCTTGACTGTCAGAGAAGATAAAAATGGTTTTGCCACGGGGGTTAGAGAGCAAGCTTAAACTTGTGCACGGGTTTATGGCAAATATTTCTGCCTGGAAGATCGATGAGTACGTGCCTAGATTGACCGATAGGTTAGTGCTAAATGATTCTCCGAATATTTCAGCCCCAGATCCACTGTCCATTTTAGAGCCGTCTGTATACCATACCTGGTCATGCTCTGAGGGACGGGGTTTGAAGTTTTCCCAGTCGTCACTGGAGGGTATGACTTCTGAGTAATTTCATTTGAAGCAATACCTTGGGAGAAAGTCATCCAACGGCATGCTGAACTCTCTGCTTTGGAGCAGGGAGGAAAGCATGTTAAGGTAGCCATCAGGGGGATGTTCGGAGCTGATTATTTTTAGATGGAAGAGCCTGTGCAGGCTGAGTTTAGCCTGGGTTTGGATATGGACTCGAACTGGTGGTAGACCGACAATGGCTTTAAGCGAGGCAGTGGGGGTAGAGCGCACGCAGCCGGTCATGCAGACTTCAGCTAGGCGCTGCACCCGTTCCAATTTCTTGGCTGAGGTGGCCTCATTTGTCTTTGTCCACCACACTATTGCCGCATAGGCCAGGGTGGGTCTGACGCCCAAGGTGTAAATTTGGAGTACGATTTTTGGACTTAATCCCCAATTGTTGCCACAGATGCGGCGACATGTCCACAGTGCTCGTGTGGCTTTTCCAACAGTCCGGTCAATTTGGGAGTTCCAGGACAATTTGCTGTCCAGGATAACCCCAAGGTACTTTACTTCTTGCGAAAATTGAATGGTTTCGCCATAGATAGAGGGGTGAATCAGGAGATTTAGGTTTCTTCTTCTGGTAAAAGGAACTATATATGTCTTTTTGGGGTTTACAGAGAGGCCTTCTTTTGTGCACCATTTCTGTATCTCAGATAGTGCGTATTGGAGCACTTCTGAAACAGCGCTTTCATATTTGCCACTGACGATGACCACCACATCGTCTGCGTAGCCAATGACCTCGATCTCTAGGTTCTTTAGGGACCAGAGAAGACTGTCAATGACGAGCGACCAAATCAGTGGCGTTAGGACTCCACCCTGGGAGCATCCTTGAGTTGTAAGCGCCGATATTTCAACGTCATCGATGTTGGTGTGTATCACCCTACTTTCCAGCATGGACATAATCCACTTGCTTATTGTTGGTGAGAGGTTCATATTGCTGAGTGCACGTTTAGTGGATTCATATGAAGTGTTATTGAAGGCTCCCTCGATATCAAGAAATGCGACAGGGCATATCTCCTTCCTATCGATGGAGGTTTTAATTCTGGTTACCAAGTCATTGAGTGCTGACTCAGTAGATTTGCCCGGTTGGTATGCGTGTTGAGTGTCGCAGAGAGGGAAGTTGCAAAGTGCTTCTCCTCTTATATGTCTGTCAATTATCTTTTCCATGCATTTCAGAATGAATGACATAAGACTGAAGACTGACGGAAGGATTTGGGACTTGAGTCCGAGGTTCTGCCAGCCTTAGGTAGATATTTGACAGTTACTCTACGCCACGCAGCGGGTAGGTATCCAAGGGTTAGACTACACCTGAACAGCTTGGATAGAGTTGGAGTAATTATCTCTGCTCCTTGTTGCAGTAGAGCTGGGAAAATGCCATCATTTCCAGGGGCTTTGAAGGGTTTCATGGAGGAGCTGCCCCATTTGGTGGCCCCCACATTGCAGATTTCTCTCGCGATTTTCCAGTCTCCCCTTGTCGGCAGATAGGGACAGTCTGCCTGGGGTGATGGTCTGGTTGAGAGTGGATCGATTGGGATTGATCCTGGGAAATGAGTTCTAAGCAAAAGTTCAAGGGCTCTTTCTTAGATTTGGTTTGACTTCCATCTTCTTTTATGAGTGAACCCAAAGACACGGACTGGTCAGAGGCTAGAACTTTGTGCAGGCGGAATGCAGTTATGACAGAGTGTCTGGCAAAGACTTCAAGTTTATCCTTGCTGTCGATGCGAGGGATTTTTCCAATTATTGATTGGCTGAGCTGGTATTTGTAGGAGATCCAGTCAGTATTTCTCCTTGGGCGATAGGATAGATTGACTATGGTATTAGTGTCAATATCAAACCTGATGTGTCTGTGGTCCGAGCACGAGGGTTCGGTAGACACATGCCAGTTGGAGATGAGGTTACTGGAAAGAGAAGATGTTAGAGTGAGGTCTAACACCTATTTCCTAGTGGAGGTAACAAAGGTTGGTTCCCTGCCCGAATTACATATATTTATGTTGTTGCATCCAATGAATTCAAGAAGGGACTCACCTCTGCTGTTTGTGTCTGAACTGCCCCAGATTGTGTTGTGAGCGTTCGCCTCGCATCCCAGGATGATGTCGGTATTGTTCTCCTTCGCGAACTTGAATAGTTTGCTCACAATGGCGGGGGGCAGTCAGTATGGTCTCCGGGAAAGAATGCCGATGCAACTATGGTATCCCTGGAGTTGTTCGTCTTCACCATAGCTGCACAGATGTACTGGTTATTGATATTATGTTATTATTAAATATAATACATGTTCTGGGTCTATTGGACAGAGCACAACACAGCGTCCTACCTGAAGGTGGGCCCAGAATTTTTCCACTTGTGCTGGTCCATGGTTCCTGCACAAGGGCGATGGATAGGCCCCTCGAATTCAGCGCCTGCAGACTGCCGAGGCAGCCTTGGCGTGATGAAGGTTGATTTGAACAACCTTCATCAGGAGCTAAAGTTTTTTAAAGGAGGCTTTGCTGGGAAAGTCCCCTCTATTTCCGCCGCGGCCTCTGAACTGTTCGGTGTTGGGCATGTTCGGAGTTCCGCGAACGGGACCTTTGGAAGGTCTGACAAAAACCTCAGGCAATGTCTGTCTGGGGTTAGTGTCTTGGGTCCTAAGTTTGGTTTGTGTCAAGGTCCCTGACTTGGCAGATGGACCCGAGGACGGTCTCTCTTGCCTGGACGCTTGGGTGAGACTTGTCTTCAACTTCGCGGGAGCGGACTTTCCAGCTCCCGAGAGCGATGCCACAGGTCTTGACTTCAGCTCCAATTTCTTGGAGGCCGAAGTTCCTTGGGCGGTTAGGCCAGAACAAGAAGGAAGCGAAGGGTCTGCCTCCTTAGGTGTCTGGTAGGAGCATTTGATGGTGGGGCTTGTGCCTGCTTCTGGATTCTGAACTGCACACGGTTCATGTTGTAGAACGGTAGGCAGTTCAGGCTCTTCAGCGAACGCACTGAGCACTCATCCATCGAAAGAGTCAGGGCAGTTCCTTGGGGATTTACTACCTTCCGAAGAACTTTCCAGTCCTTGGTCGGTAGGATTTTATTTTGCGTCTTAAAGAGCGAAGAATCACGTCTACTGGACTGAGTTCACCAGGGAAGTATGCCGTGGCTACGCATAGTTTCGGGAGATTATCTCCTTCAACCATGACAAGCTTGGCATTCTCCCATGGCGTCAGTTTATGGACGATGGTGGCCAACCAGTCGCGACTCTTCGTGTCGGCACAGTTTACCGTTAGCCAACCCGGTTTGTGCGAGCAGCCCAGAAAGCGAATCTGCGGACCGTTTTGGGGAGCTTATGCAGGTCCTTGATGATGGCGTTTTCCACTGCTTTCTGTTGCACAGTTTTGAGTAGGCCAAAAGGGTAGCTCTCCAAGAGGATCCCTACCTTAATTGCGCCAGCCACTTCGGCAAAGAGGGTAGCATCCGGCTTGATCCGCTTGCTGGCCGTGCCAGCGAAGTTGGCGTTGGATCGAGATCTTTTGCTAGATGCTCCTGGCGCTTGGCTCAGTTGGGAGGATCGTTCCTGGAGCGTCTTTTCCAGGGCATGAGTAACTTGAGCCGTTTTTTGTTTGCCGTGGTAAGGCGGTTCCTCTTGGTAGGGGGCACTGTGCTTTCCTGCACGCTGGCATCAGGAGCTTCAGGACAGCTCTTGTAATTTTCGTTCATGGGGGCTGAACTCGCTGTGCCGACTGATACCCGGTTTAGGGAGTCGAGGTCGGATTCAGCTTCACGGACTGGACATTCAATCTGTCCTATGGATAGCTGACCGGCGGAGTTAGGACTTTCCAGACTACTTTCGGTCAGAGTTTCGTCGATCTCTTGAAGCAGACGGTCATCATTCCATCTGCGACAAGGAGTAGGTTCAGCCGAGGGCTGACAGACGGGATTAGGAGTTTCCAGATCACCGTCGGAAACAGTTAATGCTTTTTTTGAATCTATTTGGATCCCACGAGAAGCTAGGGAAATACACTGTCGATCCACGCAGAGCCCCGCGTGCGTGGACAAGGCTAAATAAAACTGGAGGGTGCCTGTTCTCCAGAGTACACCGTTCACGACTGAGCTATTTACGGGCCCCCAGTCTGGTAGGTCCTCGGCACGATTCGATTAACACCTTACACCCCTACACAAGAATTTTACTGAGGATTGGGCAAGCCGTTACCTCAAACCCTCCTCCTTTACCCGGGCTTGGGACCGGCAAGTTACTTGCGTAACCAGGCGGAAGCAGTATAGGCACCACAGTTCAATCCGCTATCGATTTCAAGACCTGAATACCTAAAAACATTCGTTCTTTTAATGATTAAGCATTTTGATGTTCAACTTGTTTCAGCATTGTAAAAGGTAGTACAACTATTTTTACTACAGGTGTCAGGACAGGATATGCTGGCAATTGGTACTATGGAAGGTAATACAAGTGAATTCGACGAAACTATTCGACAGATTATAAAGCATAATTTTGGTTTTGTCACTTATAACTAGTTTATGCATACTGAATCAATGTTCTAAATCGTGACAGATGTCAGCAATTAAGTCTAGAGCGGAGCAGGCAATATCATCCGCAAAACCTGTCAGTGTTCCTTTGAACTTTTGGCTAAAAATCGAGTTCACGTATATTAAAAAAAGAATGGGACAAGTACTGAACCCTGCGGAACGCCTTTTCGAGTATCCAGACTGTTACTAAATTATCTGCAATCTTGACCACCTGTTTCCGGTCGGAGAGATATGAAGCAAACCACTTAAGGATTAAGCCCCTGAACCCCGCCTTTTGTAATTTTTCAAGTAATATCAGATCTACGGTATCAAATGCTTTCGTGATATCTATGAAGAGTGTAGCAGTAAGTTTTCTATCATTCAAGCTATTATAATTAAACGTGCAGAATTTTAAGACTGCATCCTCAGTAGATTTAACTGATCTGAACCCGTACTGAGATGAACTTAAAAATAATATTTTTCTAGGAATGAGACAACTCAAGATTTAACTTTCAAAATTTCTAAATTTTTTAAAAACACTTAAGAACACTGGCCTATAATTGTTAACACTTTTGCTGTCACCTTTTTTAAGAATTGGTATAACCTCCGCAATTTTTAGGGAGTCCGGAAAAATGCCGCAATGAATACTTTTATTAAAGATGTAGGCTAGGACATCAATTACATTAAAACATATTTTTTTTATAAAGACGTTTGACCAGCTATTCCTTGGCGATGAGTTGGAGTTGTTCAACGATCATAGAAAAACTATGTGCTTGGTGCTTTTCCTTATTGAAGCAATTCTCCGAACAATTCTTAACAGTATCGTTAAACCCCGCATTTGAAAGTGTATTAGAGGCGGCACTAGCAACTACTGGATCATGGATGTCTTGATCATTAAAAGACATATAGGATGGTGTAGAACGAGATACTCTTTTATTAAGCAGTTCATTTACTATTTGCAATTCTTTTTTTTAGATTGTGTTTAGCTAATTGGAATAGGTTGACATAGTAGTTCTCTTTATTAATTGGTACTTCAATGGCAATTTCCTTCGAGATTTGATTATTAGGATATTTTTTACATTTTAAACGGAGTTTATTCTTGTTTTGAATCTTTTTAAGCAGGGTTTTAGACATCCAAGGCTTGAGTCTCTTTAGTTTGCTACAACTGTTATGTATAGTGATACATCTATCGACATGACCTTTTAGAATATTGAAAAAGATATCAAACGCAGTAGATAGATCATTTTCAACATATAAAGAAAAAAAAGTAAAAAAGAATTGAGGTACTCAAAGTTGATTGAATCTAGTTTTTCAAAAGGTATATATTTATTGGCTACATCGCTCTTGAGATACTGAAAGATAAGACCTACCATACAATGAACAGAGATCTTGTAATCAGATATGGAGCTGGTAGGAGATAGATTTGAATTACGATAAAATCTTCCCAATATGTGATAAATGCAAGTTTCCGTCGAATGAGTTATTCTGGTGGGATCAGTAACGCAGGCTTCCAACCCATTTGCAGACAGTATGGAAATATAGTTTGCCACAACAGAGGAATCACTTAAAATATGTAAATTAATGTCACCTAATATGATAAGATTCTTTGTCTTTTCAATACTTAGAATTGAACTCAATTCCTCCACGAAAACAATCTTACTTTTTTCATGTAATCTATAAAAACACATAAAGATAAGTTTCTGTGCATCAATGGTACACGTTACTTTGACCATATCTGCAGTCTCCACACTATAGCTACAGAACTCGTACGTTAAGCTATTGTTTACGAAGACAGCTACTCCACCTGCCGCATACGAATCATTACATTTAGGATGAAACAAATTCCCGGGTATACTGTACAGATCTTTTTCTTTACTAAATATACATATTTCCGAGAGAAATATTAGATCAGGCTTATTAACGAATGGTTCTAAATGGGCTAGAAATAAATCAAAATATTTTTGAATGCTTCGAATGTTTTGGTAAATGATAGAGAATTGTTTCTTTGTCTTAACAGAATGAAAAGCGCTATTGAACATATCCGTATCGAATTTACAAAAAGAAGTGAAATTTTCAACATTGTTTACTTGATCTAAACTAACATTAAACATAGGCATAACAGAAAATAATAAACAACAAACATAGGCAAAACTTACAATTGATAAATAACAATAGATGAAATTTAAATTAAATTATTTAGATCTTCAAAAGAACTTGTTTTTATGGTTTTATCACCCTCTTTTTACTTCCCACCTTGGTTAGGGAAGTATTGTAATCGGTCCGATCAAAATGTTTCGAGATATGAACAGAGCTTGACATTACTATATACTAGAAATCGTTTGTGTGCGTGTGTGTGTGTGTGTGCAACAATATTTTCCTCCTACGATATCTGGAGAACGAATCATCGTAGGACCATGCGGTTGTTTTTGTTTTATTTGTCAGCGTAAAACTTAGCGCTGATTAGATTTTGAGCACAATCAGTCTGGCGGATGCTAAGGAAATTTAAGAAATGTCTTTTCGAGTTCGCGCAACAACTCTTTGTGGATATCTGGAGAAAGAAACAACGTACGATCATGCAGTTTTTACTTCCCACCTAGTTCTGTTTTATTTGTCAGCGTGAAACTTAGAGCTGATTCGATTTTGAGCGTAATCGGTCTAGCGGATGCTGAGGAACTTAAAGAAATGTTTTTTATCAAGTTCGCGCAACAACTCTTTATCGAACAATTGCTGGGGAAATTGAAGAAATGTTTTCTTTGACATTAAATTGATTATCCAATTATTTTATGCAAAAACAAATATAAAAATAAATAATATTAATTCAACTCGATCGTTATGTGTGCGGTGGGAAGTATAGGACTGGCTCCCCAGTAGAAATTTTTCTAATTAAGATAGCACCTCCACTAATCCACAAATAAGAGAATTTATTATTACTTTGTCAATTTTTAGCCCTGTAAAATAGTGCTCTGTTAAATTTGCTGAGACTTGCATTAATATAAATTGGTTTTTTTGTTCATTTCGTTTTTTTTCTTTTGTTAATAATTTTCTGCTTCTGATTTAGTGGTTGCGCGGGACGTCATCATCCATTCCTGCATCAACAACCCAATCAAGTGAAGTCTGAGTTAGATGTAGCTGCTTTTGCGTTTGTTCCACAGAGGCTAATCCATTATTCCCATGCTGGTGCCAATTTACCCATCATGTTCAAGATGGTCGCAATTCGCAATTACGGGCGCGATAAGAAGTTCGTCGATACGTTTGCCTTTTTCGATGACGGTTCGGCGCTGATGATGATTGAAAAAGACCTCTTTGATGATCTGGGCCTGGAGGGCAGTCCAGAATAGCTTACCCTTCAGTGGACGAAGGGCGTTTCGCGGAGTGAGATGTCAACCAGGACAACTGTAGCCGTGTCTGGAATAAATAGCCGCAAGCGACATTTCCTGAAGAACTTGTACTCCGTTAGGGATTTTGAGTTACCCTGCCAGTCGATTGACATTGCAAAGTTCAAGAAGGAGTTTCCACATTTATGACGATTACCCCTCAATGCGAAGCCAAAGATCCTTGTTGGTCTGGATCAGCCAAAATTCCTGTTGGGACACGGACAACGTAATGGGGGTGAAGATGAGCCATGTGCATTAAGGACGCTTCTGGGATGGATCATCTATAGTAAAGGAGCACCGCCGATTAGGGTGTCGTGTGTTCATGGAAGTTGTGAAGCCATCCATTCAATTTATGCTTCACGACTCTTTAAAGGGCGAAGACGACCTGCATGATCTGGTCAAGCGGCATTTCTCCACTGAAGAGTTTGGAGTTATGGCCCCTAAAGGAGATTTCGTTAGCCAAGAAGACTCCCGAGCGTTGGGTATTATGGAAGGGACGTTAAAACTCGCGGACGGTCGATATGAAATTGGCTTATTATGGAGTGCGGACAATGTTAACCTCCCGGACAGTTACCCGATGGTTTTCAAGCGTCTCATCGGTCTCGAGAAGTCTTTGAAGAAGAAGCCGTACCTACTCGACTGGATGAACAACTACATGTCGGAGTTATTGTCCAGGGGGTATGCAGGGATCGCTACAGATGAGGATTTAGCTACAGTGTGGCCTCGAGTTTGGTACGCCCCAACTTTCATCGTGGAGAACCCTAATAAATTCCCTCCAAAGGTAAGCGGCGTGTCACTTAACACCTTTTCATTGAAAGGTCCGGTCAACTTGGTGCCGCTCCATGCTGGTTTGTTTTAGTTCCGTGAGCGTAAAGTGTCAGTGAATAGTGATGTTAAGGAAATGTTCCATCAGATTCGGATGAAGGCAGAGGATCAACATTGTCAACGCCTTCTATGGAGAGACGGCTGTGTTTCTATTGTTCCAAGAGTGCGCACAGTTCGTGAAAATTTATCAAGCCAGTAAGTTTCGTGAAGAGTGCCCAAATGCATGTGACGGCCTGACGAAGAGAACCTACGTCGACGGTTACTTCAACAGCCATGACAAGATCGAGGAAGCTGTCGCCGTAACTGAAGATGCAATTCGGATCTGCAAAACCATGAGTTTCAACCTCATAGGCATTTAATCCAGCAGCATTGAGCTCATGCAACGATTGCCGTCGGACCACGTCAACTCTAAGCTAGTCAGTGTCGATCCGACAGATTGTGTAAGAGTCACTGCCAAGGTTATTGGCATGTATTGGATACCTTCTTGTAATCAACTCATCCATAAGCTAATCATCATAACTTGAGGAAGAATTGTCCTTCAAAAAGTTTGGCGGGAGGGCTTCGATTGGGACGAGCCAGTCTCAAATCCGCCAAAGTTGCAGTGGCTGGAGTTCGTAAAGGTTCTAAAGAGTGTTGAGACGCTGAGAATTTCCTGTCGTTACATTTCTTGGAGTCCTGATCTTTCGGATGTAAGCCTCATTGTTTTCGTCGATGCTTCAGAGAAAACTTTCGCTGCTGTCGCTTATCTCCGGTTCGAGCAAGGTAACAACGTAGATGTTTCACTAGTCATGGCAAAGGCGAAGGTCGCTCCTGTGAAAAAATTGTCCGTTCCTCGTCTCGAGCTCCAAGCTGCAATTTTGGGTGTGCGCCTAGCCGCAACTATTAAGAACTCACATTCCATCAAGTTACACAAAGTATTTTGTCTGTCGGACTCTAAAACGGTGCTATCATGGATAAACTCGGCAACGCATAAATTTCCATCCTTCGTCGCAGTTCGCGTTGGAGAGATTTTGGCGATGCGACTAGATGGTTTGTTACCACCATCCTTCAAGAGTCGCGGTGGGCCAATTTCGGCGAGCAAGGCTGGAGACCCAGAAGAATCGCGAGAAGAGCAAGATTGGAGCATCATGTTACACATTGGGCGTTCGAAGGCCTCGTACTCGATCTACGAAAAGTTGTCGGCGAGATTCCGAGCGAGATGGGGTTCTGCAGTTAGAGTCATCGCCTATTTGCTCCGACTGAAAGACAGACAAAGTCACGGAGAAAGAGGTTTTCATCACACCGTAAGAGTTTTGTCGCGCCGAAGTGTGGATGTTGCTTCGTTAAAAGTAACTGGGAGAGTCAAGAATTCGAGTTCAATCTTCAGTTTGTCTCCGTTATTGGATAAAGACGGCACTATACGTCTAGGTTGCAGGGATCAGAAGGATGCGTCGCGCAATCCGGCGATTTTGCCAAAGAGTTATTCTCTGGTCGATCTTTTGGTGCAGTTTCATCATGATAACAACCTCCACGCTCAGAGTGAACCCTGTGATGCCAAGGATGGGTCTACTTCCAGAGGCTCGTTAAGCCTTCGAGTCCAGGCCTTTTACTCACTTTGGAGTAGACTGTGTCGGGCCATTGCTGGTCAAATTTGGACGAGGGACTGTGAAAGGGTATGGGATGATTTTCACTTGTCTTACTTTCAGAGCAGTGCAGATAGAGCTTCTCAACGACCTAAGTCTGGACCAATGCATTATGACGATTCGGCGGTTCGAAAGCGACAATGTTCGTTATTTCGTGGGTGCCAAGAATGTCCTGGATAGCGACGCCAAGAATATGGAAGAGGCATTAGGGGAGTACTCTGCGAACTTCGAAGGGAACGTCTCATACAATCAATTAAGGGCAGCATCGAATTCATTCTCAAACGAGTAGTTCCACGGGAAGATGTTCTTCGTAACGCATTAATCGAAGCCCAAGGACCGATCAACAAACGTCCCCTGACTCACATTCCGGTTGATCCAGAAGACCCAAGGCCGCTCACCCCAAATGCTATGCTGTTCGGAGAAGAGGATACAGACACCACAGCCCCCGGGCTGTTTTGTAAGAGCGATGCACGTAGCCGGCTGTACAGTCGAGGGTCCCAGCATTTGATGTCGGAGTTTGTCAAGCGTTGTTACCGCGAATATCTACCCGAGATTACGAGGTGGTCCAAGTGGCAAAAACACTCGAAACCTGTGAAAACTAATGACGTCGTTATTCTGATCGAATCTAACGAGATTCGATCTTCCTGGCAATTGGGCAGGATAACCCAAGTCTATGCAGGCGCTGATGGTGTAGCGCGCACAGCTGATGTTCGTTTACCGGACGGTGCCATCAAGTCGAGGAGAGCCGTTGGAAGGCTCGCTGTTTTGGATGTAGAGTCTTCACCCTTGAAGTTCAGACGGGTTCGGGGATGTCATCGATTGTATTTACTTGAATGTCAATAATTTGGCACCACAGTCATTGTGTCCTCTGTCTAGCAGACTTCGTTTAAAGCGTCTCTTTCTATCGCACATATATTTAATCCGTTCTTCTAAGAGCTAAACTTTGCGCGCACTTTAGCGCCAAAATAGTTGGGAAAGTGGCATTTTGGATGGTGACATTGGTTGTAGTTTTTAGTTTTGGAAATAACGTTGTGCTGGGGAGTTCACCAGTAGAGCTCTAATTATACCAGAGTAAGTTAATTTAAGAAATCATATTGAATTCCTTATCATTGTGAATTCCTTAGAAATAAAATCAACTTATCGGAGGATATTTGTTTCGGTAAGAGAGAGCGGTGGAACTTGCCTTTGGAGCCACAGTGGTCTAGTGAAACGTACAAACATTCATACATATGTACACTGAGTCAAAAAAGTCCCCATACACTTTGAGCCAAACTATTTAAATGGTTCTATTTTTGTAGTCAATGAATATTTTTATATCAATTTTTAGTCAGTAATTCTTTAGTACTGTGTGGCACAAATATATATGTGCATGCAAATGCATACATTTAAAATTACATCACCCGCAATTTGAGTGAAGATCGCAAAAATGTCTCAATCAAAAGTCAAAAAAGTTGAGCGTATATATTTACAGTTACCAATGAGATCAGTGAACAGTAAGCAACTTCGTTGTTTGTTTTCAATCACTCTTGGTTATCTTTCATTCGTCACAAACGTATCGCTAGCATTCTTTCTGCGTAAAATAGAAGTTTCTCGAGAAATCCGTGCCCTTATGGTAAAGATTCATTAAGAGGGTAAATCGTTACGTGAAATAGGAAAAATTGTAAATAAATCCCATGTAACTGTGCAGTATATCATTAATCGACATAATGAAATGAACAGTTTGGATAATAGACGTCGCTCAGGGCGCCCAAGAAAATTGGAAAGAAATTATCGCAGGGCAATTTTGAAAGAAGTTAGAGAGAGACCCATGACAAGTGCACCAAAATTAACAGGTATGATTTCAGAACTCTATAATATTAATGTTGTTCCTGAAACAGTGCCAAACGTGTTAAGATCAGAGGGTTACAACGGCCGAGTGCCCAGAAAAAAGCCATTTATAAGCAAGACAAACCACAAAAAGCGTATAGAGTTTGCAAAAATGCATCTTAACAAAACACAAAATTTCTGAGATAGTGTTATTTTCAGCGATGAATCTAATTTTAATATTTTCGCTTCAGACGGAAGGGTATTCCAACAAGACAATGATCCTCCACTGCTAGGCGTGTAAAGGAATGGCTCATCTACAACATCGCAAAACAGCTTCATACACCCCCCCCAATCCCCTGACTTAAACCCCATTGAACATCTATGGGATGAAATAGGAAGACGACTAAAAATGACATTAACAACAAAAATGCACTTAAGGGCCATCTTTTCAGATTGGAATTCAATTGAGCCAGACGTCACAAAAAAACTTGTTGGAAGTATGAAAAATCGTTTAATTGAAGTCCTTAGAGAGAAAGGAGGCAATACAAACTACTAACCGTACAATATTTTGTTATTTTGAACTTTTGAACCCCTGTATGGAAACTTTTTTGACATTGCGTTATAATATATGAAGTTAAATTTTTTTTTTTAGACTTATTTTAAAATACATATTTTTTTTAATGTGTATATGAAGTTTACTAATCTATTTGAATAAGAATTTATAAGTTGTTCCAACCAATTACTTTCTTGTCGTAAGAAATTACTATAAATAAGAAAAATTTTTTGCTGTATGGAGACTTTTTTGACTCAGTGTACACACAATGTCCAATTCCAACATCAGTGATCAACAAAGAAAGTTGCGATCATCAGAAAAGAGCGCTGACTCTGCCACTCCATTCTCCGGTTCTCCAGCTGCACCTTTGTCCTCCACTTAGTTATGGGACAAAATCGAGAAACGATTGAAATCGAAAAACCAAGACAATAACCGAATCTATTGTTTCTCAATTAAAAGCTGAATTTAACACTTTATTCAACCCTTTATCCGATAGAATCAATAAAATTGAAAATGACTTTAATAACAAACTTTCATCACTTGAACAAGAGTTTAACGAATGATTTAGTTCAATAAATCTTTCAGTGTTTACTTGTAAAAGCGATGTTGAAATGCAGTAAGTCACTGCTCTATTTTCGGCACTCTTCAGGATGAGCTTTCGATCATAAAACCACAAATGATTGAAAATGACAACTTTCAACTGAAACTGCAAATCGATGAATACCAATCACAACCAACGAAAATCTCGCCGATATACTTAAAAAAATTTGCACAAAAATTAACTTGCCGACGTTAACACCAATCGATATTATTCGCACTCAGCCAGTAAATAATTCTCCCGATAGCGCAATCATAGTGAAACTACAGCACATCCATAAAAAAAACAAACCTGCTAAGAAAAGTTGCGGAATATTACAAAACAAATTCAAAATCCGTTACATTGAGTGATCTTGGCTTTGCTAGCATTAAATTTGTGCATGCTTACGAAAGTCTCACTAAGCATAACCATGCACTTTTTCGGAAGGCCAGAGTTTTTATCTAAAAGACGGCGCACATAGGAGTATTTACCTCGAAAAACAGCTCAAAAATATTTTTTTTGTCCTAATGAAGTGACACTTGCCTGAAACAACTTTAAAAGTGTTATTAAGCTTATTAAAGTCAAAATAAGGCATAAATAAAGAAAAAGTATTTTTGATATATTTAGATTTTATTTTATTGATGTGAAAAATTAGTATGGATTGAGATATATGGTACTTTAAGTTATTCAGTTGACTCTTCTTCATCAATACATTCCTCAGCTGTTTCTTCATCTTCACTTTCATTGGATATTGTAGTCTAGTCAAAATTTTGTAAAGATGGCGAGCCAAGAATTCCGGAAAACAGCGTTTCTAGGGCTTGTTTTGATGCAGAGGGGCAGTTATGGGCAGCATTTTTTTTTGATACTGCTTCCTGACATCTTTCTCTATAAGCTGATACCACAGAAGTTACCGAATAACACCAAATGATATAACAAAAGATCCATTAAAAAAAAAACCTTCTTTTTGAATACATTTCAAATAAGTCCGATATCTATTAATTTAATAATAAAGTACACAACTGTAGCTGATTCCTCCATAACAAAAAACTTTGCACACAATAAAAATTTAATTATTAATTAATTATTTAGCAGTGGGATTTTTCACACAAATCAACAGATTCACAATTCAAGCTTACGATCGATGACTTTTACCTAATACTGTGGTGAAGCGTGTGCGTAAAAATTAAAACAAACAACGCTACATTGTTCCATGGGTATTTAACTACAACTAGAAAAAAAAAATAACTTCTCATTTTACAACATTGATTTTTGAGCGATTTTTTGAGGCAAATGCCCCTATTTGCGGCGGAGAGTAAACCGATCAACATTGTTAGTATGCCTTCTCTGGATGCCTTATGCACGGAAGTACCTGACCGCTCCAACTGATTCAGCTATTGCGATGATTATGTTGCTGTTGCTGCCGTTTTTACTTCCCACCTAGTAGGGGAAGTATTGTAATCGGTCCGATCAAAAAGTTTCGAGATATGAACAGGGCTTGACATCACTATACACTAGAAATCGTTTGCACCCATTTTCGGAATCCACGGCACCAGTCGGACGGGCTGGTGAAGCTAAGCTCAGGCGACTGTGGGGGGTCACAGGTGGCGGATGGTGGACGGCCTACAGAAATGTAGGTTAGCTGCGAATACCCAATAAGCAGTCCCCGACCAAGAGCGGCAGAGGAGGAGGGCGTGCCTGAAAAGGTCAAAGGAACCCCTATGAACCCTCTGTGACAAGACGAGTAAGCACCGTCTTCCGTATAGGTGCTCCCCACCTCATGAGGTGGCAGCGAGGGATACAGAAAAGATGAAATGGCGAGACCCGGACGTACCCGCCACAACGTGAAACGCCCAACTTCTGGCTCCGGAGGGGCAAATGCATATACTGTGCATACATAATGGGCATTAAGGCTGAGCCCGGTAAAGCCTTAATTACGGTATACCGGACTATCGATTGGACTTGATTGTTGTGGGCTGACGGTTGTAGTATTCTGTTACCTTAGTAAGTTAGAGTGAAATCTGGCCGAAACGGCTCTCAGGCTAATGCTGCAACCGCCCCCGTCCCGTTAAAACCCTGGCAGGCCTCAAAGTACGTTCTCCGTCACGTCGCCATTAAGTTGGTGGTGTATGTTCAGATGTAACATTCCTGATTAGCACCGATCTGGCTCTGGCGCAGACACCCATAAGGTCCTGTGTCAACCCTCGCATGGCCTCCCTGCCTGCATAGATAACCATGGGATCATAGAGGTGAATACACATCCGGACGGAGATAGAGGCTTTGAGTGGGGACCTATAAGAGATGAATACAATAAATAACACCAAGAAGAATAACATATATAACAAGGAAAAAGAGGAGCAGGAGAAACAAAACCGGGAGAAACTGGAGGAGGCACTAAACCCCTTCGGAAGAAAATCGAGAATTGAGCGCGCACCGCCAAGAACCGCGGAAACAGGTTCAAGCAAAACCATGGAAGCTATGGTTAGCAATGCTGGCGATGGACAAAACCGTAACGGGTCGACCAAGGGGGGGAAATAAAACAGGTGATGGAAAAGAAAGTAAAGAAGAAGGAAAACAAAGAGAGGAACGAACCGCACCGATAATGGAATGGAGGGAGGTGCTGAAAAGTGCAAGAAGCCGCCCAAAGGTGAAAAATAAAAGAGGTGACAAAAATGAGGAGAACAAGGTAGAAAGAGAGAAAGAAAGCAAGAAGACCCGAAGAAAGCCCATAAGGCCGGATGCTATCGTAATAGCGAAAACCGGAGAAACGTCTTATGCCAATATTCTAAAAATGATGAAAGCAAAGCCAGAATTAAAAGAACTTGGCGAAAATGTAAATAAAATCAGAAAGACAGCCAAAGGCGAATTGCTCCTGGAACTAAAGAGGAAAAACGATGGGCAAACCGAAAAGTTCAAGGAAGACATGACAAAAATCCTCCAATGCGACGCCAAGGTTAAAGCACTATGCGACCAAGTAACAATAGAGTGCCGCGACCTAGATGAGGTAACGACTACGGAAGAAATCTGTAAGGCCATAGTGGAGCAGTTCCCATCGTCAGAAAGCATCACTAAAGAAGCAATCAAATCCATACGGATGACAAGAGGGGGAACGCAAATCGCGCTAATCAATCTCCCAGCTAGAGAAGCGAGTAAGATGATATCCGCAGGACACATGCGCGTAGGATGGGTCCGATGCAGGATACGAGAACACCTAGCACCAACACAGTGCTACAGGTGCCTTGAGTATGGCCATGTCGCTAGACAGTGCAAAAATGAAACTGACCGCACAGGAACATGTTTACGATGCGGAGGAAAAGGACATATAGCGAAAAAGTGCACAGAGAAACCAAGGTGTGCCATATGTGAGCCAGGATGCAAAAGCGGAAATGACCACCCAACCGGAAGTTTTAGATGCGCAGCGTACAAAAGCGCAGTAAGAGAAATCGCCATGAAATCATGAAGTGCATCCAAATAAATT
Source organism: Matsumyia berberina (assembly GCA_917880715.2). NCBI lineage: Eukaryota > Metazoa > Arthropoda > Insecta > Diptera > Syrphidae > Matsumyia > Matsumyia berberina. The sequence continues at coordinate 83,448,709 of OU862872.1, forward strand.
TGAATCACTGCGAAGCCGCCCAAGACCTACTTGCACAAACAGCGAAAGAAGAAAAGGCAGATATAATCCTCATCTGCGAACAATACAAAACCCAACGCGACAGTGGAAGATGGGTGGAGGATGAGAGCAAAAAAGCGGCAATATGGACATGCGGAAACTACCCATTCGAACGCAAAGACCCCAGGCAGCAACGGAACCTTGTATACGCCAAAATTAAAGGTATTAATTTCTATAGCTGCTATGCACCACCGAGCATGAGCATGGTGGAGTACGAGCACATGCTGGACAGCCTAGTAGCCGAAGTAAGAGGAAAGTCACCAGTCATTATCGCCGGGGACTTTAATGCGTGGGGGGTCGAATGGAGTAGCACCATTACAAATCGAAGAGGCCAGGCCCTATTAAAAGCCTTCGCTAGCCTAGATCTGGTACTTCTTAACCAGGGTAATAAGCACACCTTCGACAACGGCAGAGCGCGTTCTTTCATCGATCTGACGTTTGCCAGCGGATCCATAGCAAGGAGAATAAGATGGCATGTTTCAGACCTGTACACAAATAGCGACTATCAAGCCATCATATTCGAAACAGAAGAGCAACACCGGTCACAGCACCGCAAACCCCCACCTCTAGTACAAAAGATGGGGTGGAAAACAAAAGATGTAGACGCCGAAATGATCGAGTACATGGTAAGCAATGTAGACATAGCAAGAGGCACTGCAGAAGAACAAGCAAAAGAAGTCACGAGGTCCTTATCCCGAGTATGCGATGCAGCCATGCCACGGAAAAGAAAAGGGAACTTCAGAACTCCGGTGTACTGGTGGAACGACGACATCGCCAAAACGTAGGACCATGCGGTTTTTTTTGTTTTATTTGTCAGCGTAAAACTCAGAGCTGATTAGATTTTGAGCACAATCGGTCTGGCGGATGCTGAGGAAATTTAAGAAAGGTTTTTTTTTTTTTCGAGTTCGCACAACAACTCTTTGTGGAACAATATTAAACAGTTAGGCTTCGAATTTTCCGCTCTCTATGCATGTTTTCTTTAATTATTAAATAAATAACAATATCATGTTTTTGATATAACATAATATGAGGTGGGAAGTATAGGACTGGCTCCCCAGTCGAATTTTTTATGTATTTTCCTCATAACGTATTAATTTTATTTTTTATTGGTGCATAATAGAATCATTGTTTATATTTTTATTTTATCTTTGTTTAAATTAAACTGGAATTCTATGTTCAGTTATATTGAATTCGGTCAGTTTACTTTTTGTAAGACTTGTGTCAAAAGGATAGCCTTGGTTACGGACAAAGATATTTATTGAACAAATAAGAAATAAGAAATACAATTGCTGACGTATAACTCCACCTTCCACGACAATCTTACACCTACTTTTGACATCTTGGCCTCTCCTGACCCTTCGTCCTCACTGGACGAATGGGGTTCGTATACGTTGTCTTCTTGTTCAACACAATCTATGTCGGGACTCAGATGACACCACGACTTCATGTGGTCGCTCGATATAACGTTGCTATTGCGACGACCGGTTTTCGGCTTATCCGGAAGATGTTCCACCAAGTATCTATCATGGGACAAGACCTTTGTGACGACCTTTAAAGGCTGGATCGAGCTTATCTGACTCGCAGGTAGGTTGCGACACATAATCCATCACAACCAGATCACCTTCACTGTATTGGTACGGAGCTTGATGTTTGCTGTCGTATCGAATCTTCCACTTGCGTCTCTCTTCCGCGATGTTCTCTGCAGCTTGATGCCTTCTTGCCTCGTCATCGCTACCATCTTGCTGCTCCTCGTCCAGGGTTTGTATCGTTCTATTTTGGCTGACAACATTCTTTAAGAAATTCGTTAATGACCCTTCGTCGAGTGTATCCGTGGCAATGATAACTTCATCGACATAGTTACTGATGCTGCTTCTATATTTTAACCCTCTGATAAGCTGCGTTATCATTTCCTGGAAGTACATTGGTGCGTTCATTAAGCCAAACGGTATGACATTGTGTTCGAACAATCTATCTGGTGTTAAAAAGGCTGTGAGTCCTTTACCCCTTTCGTCCAGTGGGATCTGATAATAACCTGCTGTCATATCAAGGGTGGTGAAATATTTCTTACCCCTCAGCTGCCAAAGTTGCTCTTCTACCACTGCCATCACAAATAGTTTTTTTAGGGTGACGGCGTTTAACGAGCGGTAGTCGACACACGAATGGTACCTGGTAAGGTTTTCCCAATATTGGCTTATCGGTTGTCAGCTTTATCTCCTTTGACATTGTGTTGCACCGACCTAAATCGGAAATATCTTCTGCAAAACAATCGTGTTATTTTACCAAGAGTTCGTGCACTGCCTTGCGATGACCTTCGTTGAGTTCCTATACTCTGTCTTTACAAAAATTGTCAGTACAGGGAAGATAGGACGTTTGCCTCCCACTCTGGTTGCAAGAGCTTACATAAATCTGTCACTCTTTAAAGCTCTTTCAGAGTTACCGTAGTATGCATACAAATCGCCAGAAATCGGAGAGTAACAACCGTATGGTTACCATCTGCTGATTTAAAAACAAAACAATTTGTTGACGAAAAGAAAATAATTGTTTACAAAATGAACACCGACTCGATATTGGTGAAATTTTAATATTTTTTGGATGGCATTTTTTCAAGTATTTTGATCTATCACAAGACCGCTATAACGCACTTAATCTAATAAATATGATCACTTATTGAACTGTGACTGAATTGAACGTTTCAAAATCCCGCGCAAATAATCCTTTATTACAAAGCACAAAAACCGAAAAAAAAATTAACCGCATTTTAACGGGTTTCCCAGAACAACAAGAAAATGAAAAAAAACCAAAAATTGAGCGGCAACACCCTCCCATACTTAAATTCATTTATTTCTTCTCCAAATCACAAAATTTCAAAGCTCTTTGACAAAATCCACAGAAAAAGCTGCAACGCTTTGCGTTGACTGGATAACGGTAACTCTGTTTTGATGTACATATTTTCAGCTCACACAGCAAGAGTTGACGACAACACGATCATTATGCCCACAGCTGTGTTGCAGACTGGGTGTCGTGGGATGCGCTCGAATTAGAGGAGAATTGCGCAAACAAAATCTGTGTAATTCAGTGGTTTGGTTTGTATTTCAGTGGCAATTTCTCTCATTGAGTGCCCGGAAAGCATATACCGGCACCAGAGTTTGAAAAAAAAGCTCCCACGTAAGGTCTGTACTGAAAATTTTTGTGGGACAGAGTATAGCCAATTTCAAACGATTTCGATTGACTCAATTGAACCTGCAATACCCCGGATTCAATCACCATTCGCTGATTCCAATAAAAGCACTTAATGCCAATGCCAGGACTTGGTGGTACGGATTCTGTTATTGTAGCTCGTAATGACGTCGGCAATGAGGAAACATTATCCAAGGATCTTAGCAACTCATTGGACGTTCGCAGATTCATGGCGAGTAGTGGACGTGAAAATATGGAATTATTCAAACCATTAATAATATACGAATAAATAGATAGGTCATCCACCTCACCTCGTCGTCCTATGGCTAGCATTGCGTAATAATACTCTATAAACAATTCGTCTGACTTTCGCTTTCGCTTCATAAGATCTCTATGCACGTCTGCCACGTTGACCGTACATGGGAAATCTCTTTGGAGGGCGATGTCTGGAATACCGGGTGTGCATCTCGCCAATCCCTTTTGAGTTCCTCCAGTTTATGTTGTACAGCGAATAGCGTCAATTCTTTTCTCCAACTGTACAACTACTGAAGTATGTACGTTGCTGGAGTGACTACTCTACTCGGAACCTCGATTTCGGTTTCAGCATCACGTCGATTCGCACATGCCATTAAATTTTCGTTTCTGTTCTCTATTTGTTGCGTTGTGCCTTTTTCAATCGTCCTGTCGTGCTGTTCGTAAGGAGTGCGTTGTCCCTCTCCTCGACTGTTTTCTTTCGTCGTTCTTATTCACCTTCGTCGTTGTTCTTGAGCCGTCTCTGTCGTTGGAAAATTATTATTTCTTTCTTCTTCGTTGGGTAATCATTTCTCCTGCTCTTCGTAGACAATTTCGGTTTCCTTTCTGTTGGAATTTCCGTCTGTTCTTTTCATTGGCGTGATTGTTTTACCTTTTCTGTTGAGTTTGTCCCTGACTCGCTCGTTTGACTTCTTTTTTTCCCCTTTCGTTGGGTAATCGTTCCCTCAGCTCTTCGTAGACAAAGACAATATCTGTTTTCTTTTCGTTGGAATTTCCGTACGTTCTTTTCGTTGGCGTGATTGTTTTACCCTTTCTGTTGAGATTATCGCTGGCTCTCTCGTTTGATTTCTTTTCCCTATAATGACGTATAATTAAGCGTTGTCACCAAAGGGAAACAAAAAAACCTTCACCTTCGACGACAGCCTTAATGTACAAACAGAGTGGAGCGGAGAGCAAAGCTGCGAAAATCCTCCGAGCAAGGAGCAAAGAGCACGAGAGGAGAGCAAGGATGAAGGCTAGCTTGAGTGAGGAGCAAAGAGCAAAGAGCAAAGTAGAAGCAAATAAGCAAGAGTTATATTGCAAACACACACATATGTATATACTAGCGGTCCGCCCCGATTTCGTACGGGAACAATTAAGTTATTTGGTTATTGTTTTTTGGCATGCTTCCCTTTATAGCACCTTATTCTTTCGGTCATTACCCAAATCTCAGCGAAAAGCGGATGGCTTATCCTTAAGTCTCACAATGCGAACCGTTCCTCGCCACGGTTGCGCTGTAACATCCAATCCATGTACACAATGCTTCAGAATTCGTATGGGATGCAGCGTTTTTCAAGCCGAGATAACTGCCATTTTACAGGCCGCGAAGTTAATAAAATATGACAACATTGTCAGAGAAAACATTACTATATATGTTGACAGCCAGGCGGCTATTAAGTCTCTGCAGTCAGCATCGAAAGAATCGAAACTCGTAAAGGTCTGCAGACAAAACCTCAACTATATATCAAGGACCAACAAGATGACCCTATGCTGGGTACCGGGCCACAGTGATATATCAGGTAATGAGAGGGCGGATGAACTTGCTAGGGGGGGTACAGAACTAGATCCCGCATATACCCTTCCGATCGCGAAGACACCCATTAGCACTCTTTACGGGAAAATAGATGAGGAAACCATGATCAGGGCTAATACGCGATGGTATCACATGGACACATGTGCAATAGCCAGATCACTATGGCCAGTCTTCGATAAGAAGAAGTCCAAAAATCTCGTACAACTTAGTCGAAGGGAAATACGAATCGTCTCCGGTGTCCTCACAGGACACTGCGGAATAGGAATCCATGCGGAGCGTCTTCGATTTCCCTACAACGACTATTGCAGAAGTTGCAGGGACGAGGAGGAAATAGAATCCGTCCGACACCTGCTATGTGAATGTCCCGCTTTGGCCACCAGAAGATTGCGGTAGTAGCTTCTTTCATGGGCTGGAGGACCTTAATATCGCTGATTTTAGGAAACTCCTGAGATTTCTATCCCTTTCTGGTTGTGGTTTCCGAATTAGTCAACCTTATCCGTTGGTTTGACTCCCATGAATACATTTTTTATGGGTACAATGGACCCGCTTGAGGTCTAAGTAAGTCTTTAGGATACCCAACCAACCATGTACACAATGAAAAGGAGAGGTGACAAAAAGCACCTCTGGCGAAGGCCAACGCTCGCAGTGAAAGATGTTTATGTAACGCCATTCACCCGAACACATCTCATCATGAAAAAATATTGGGGGTTGAATTTAAATCATCCAGAGACCCGCTCAAGCACACACAAAAAATTTCATTGAAATCGGTCCAGCAGAATTATATATATAAAGATAAATTTTTAAACGAGTTTGGGATGCTAAACTAGAAAAATGGCACTATAATTTTTTGAAATTCGCGTCATGAGGACCTCTGCAATAGGCGGTATTTCTTCGAAATCTACCTAAAATCAAAGCGATGATAGCGGAGAAATCAAACATGTTTGAAATCGTCGCTTTGCTATTTGAGTTAAATGCCAACATTTTGAAACTTGAAAACGAAAACATAAAAACAATTCTAAGCAATTATGACAAACAAAACTGAAAACACATAATTTTCAATTTCAAGAGAAAATAAAAGTCACATTCTCTCATAATTTGTCACCAACTACGCGCAAAAAAAATCCAACTTTTGTGACGAATCGGCGTAATCTTATGACCCTGTTCACACAGGAGCAACCGACTGGATTTTTTTTGACGTTTCGTGTTCAGATTGATAGTCCTGTCTGAACACTTCCGCGGACTTTTTTTGACATATTTATTGTCAGTGTCGACCAAATTAATTTGATTTTCGTGCTTATTTCACGAAATTTAAAACAATTTAAATAAATAACACAAATGCGATCAGCCTGCAGCCCAAAAGACGCATTGTTTTATTCACGAAAACAATTTTTTTTACACGTTTGTCGAGTGACTGCCGATTAACATCTACAAACGTCAAAAAAAATCCAAGAATTTTAAAAATCTAAAAATCCGGAGCGACGTAACATGTCAAATCTCCGCTTCCCCCCTCGCCTGTAAACGTCAAAAAAAATCCAGCCCGTTGCTCCTGTGTGAACGGGGTCTATATTTTTCATTCACGACTTACACCTACTGACTGCATCTCATTCTGACGTTGACACTTGTACACATTATAAATTATGACTTTTTATTTTTAAGAAATGTCTTATGAATTCTTCTAAAGCTCAACCAATTTCTGTATTTCATATTGCTTTTATTATTAATTACGTTATCTTACCAATATCTTCTTCTGGGTGGTTAGTGATTTCAGTATTCGACAATGTTAGGAACGTTCTCAATGTGTTGTGTGGTGCGTTTAAGGGACTTCGTGTTTGTCATCTTATGGTAGTATTCGTTCTAAATAAACCGTGCTGTACCAAACGTATAGTAACTATAAACTTGATGTAATAATGGTGTCTGAATCATGGCTGAATAGTAGTGTTATGTCCCAACATGTAAGTTTTCCTAGCTCTAAATTGCATAGGAATGATCGTATGGAGCGAGTTGGAGATGGTGTTTGTATGTATATTCGGGAACACATCCGCGAAAGCTTTGTATTGTTCTAATTTGCCATCTATTCAGTTTCTCTGCGTTGAGGTTAAAAGTTCTGTAGAAAAATCTTTACTTGTCGTCGTTTTATGATTTCAAAGACGAACATTGAGTTCCGTTATAAATTATCGCCGGCCAACTTGTTTCCAGTCGAGCCTCGATCCATCTTTGATAGATTTGTTCCTAACCAGTTCAAAACGCAGAGTGCTAGGAGTTCAAGTTCGCCCCACCTCAGAATTTATTCATGATTTTTTATTCTGTGCTATTGATTTTCATGAAACTCATAACACGGGATTGTATAGTTTCAGGTCATTTCGTAACTTGGATTACTCAAACGTTCAGCGGGACTGTCTTAATTGTAACTGGAACGAGATCTATAGTAAACCTGATGTAATTAATAAAATATTGCTCTTTTGTCAACAGGTTGTATGAGGTCTATGTTCTGGGAGAGAGAGCGTTTTTATCGTTTCTTTCAAAGAAATCCCACAGAGTATAATAGAAGGCAGTATGCTGTGGACCGGTCTTCCTCATACGGTCTTCGAAAAGATCATATTTACTCGAAAAACTTGATCTTGCACTAAGCTCGAAAGAGTTATGGAAGAATTTAAAAACTGCTGGAGTAACTGTGGACAAAAATAGTTCTAAATGCGAGTTAGACCCACAAGTCATGAGCTTGCATTTTGCTCCCTGCGCAAACTCAAGCACTTTTAGCGTCATTTCGGTCAATTTGTCTGAATCTATACGTAGCCAGTCTTTTTTCTTTGAATGTGTTGGGGTTAACGAGGTTTTGGTCGATCAAATCTAACGCTTCTGGTTCTGACGATGTTTTTAAAACTTCTTCTGCCAATTTGCTAAGATATATAGTCCATATTTTTAATTCGTGTATTTTTAGCAGTCAGTTTCCTGAACTGTGGAAAACAGGAAAGGTAATACCAGTATCAAAAATAGCAAATTCGTCTTTTCCCTCGGACTACGGACCAATAAGCCTCTTATGTTTTATGGCAAAAGTTTTTTTTTTTTTTACGAGGGTAGGTGAAAATCTTTCATGAGACACCATGAGGATCTACCGCACGTGCTCATGGTAGTGTGAGATTCTTACTCACTAAAAACACCTCCCTTTTTCGTGTTGACTACGACTAAGTACAAAAGAGCCTTATCAAGTAGTTTAACTTTCGCAATAAAAATTCGCGTTGTGCAGGTAGCTTTCCAATAAAAGCACCTACTAATACCGTCATTATTTGCGGCTATTCCTTATTGCGCTAAATCGAACGGTTTCGTTCTTTGTAGTCGGCGCACAAGGTTTGTCACGTCCATAATTTGGAGTACGGCGTTATTGCAATGTCCATGAAGGCGAACACGGAGTTTGCGAGCAAAATTTGTTATTTCATTTTCGACGGTAGCTAGACCGAGGTCTCTATGGATATCGTCGTTTCTAATATACCACGGCGCATTAACGATTGTTCTAAGCACCTTATTTTGAAAGGTTTGTAAAATGTTTCTATTGCTGGTTTTGGTACAATCCCAAAGTTGTATACCATACGTCCATACAGGTTTTAGGACTTGCTTATATAAGAGCAACTTGTTATACATGCTTAATTTGGAATATCTTCCAAGCAGCCAATACATTTCTCTAAATCTAATTTCGAGCTCGTCGCGTTTCTTTTTAACGTGCATCTTCCATTTGAGTTTCGCATCTAGTGTCATTCCTAGATATTTTGCTTCGTTTGCATACGGTATTGTACTGAGTTAATGAAAACGGGTAAGTTGTTAATTTTCTTGTTAGTAAAGTTAACATGCGTAGATTTGGTTTCGTTGAGAACAATGCGCCAAACCATTGTCCACTCGCAAATTGTATCCAAAGCTCGTTGAAGCTTTACAGTTGCTGATTCGACTGAATTTTCTGTTGCCAGAATAGCCGTATCGTCCGCGAACGTAGCAACAACAGTGCCTTCTACTTGGGGTATATCTCGAGTATAGAGCAAGAACAAGACTGGACCAAGAAAACTTCCTTGTGGAACTCCGGCAGCGATTTCTTTGAATTCCGAGTATTCGGCTCCGTGCTGGACACGGAAAAGTCTGTTCTCCAAGTACGACTCTAAGATCTTGTACAACTCTTCCGGAAGTACCTGTCTTAGTTTATAATTCAAGCCTTGGTGCCACACCTTGTCGAAGGCTTGAGAAACGTCAAGAATGGCGCTAGAACATATCTTTTTCTCTTCTATGGCCTTCTCAATTTCGTTGGTTATTCTATAAACCTGGTCAATTGTGGAATGCTTGATTCTGAACCCGAATTGACGATCAGGAATCAAACGTCTTTCTTCAATTACCGGTTTTAACCGTTTTAATAAGAGTTTTTCAAAAACCTTTGAAATTATCGGCAGGAGCGATATCGGTCTGTACGACTTTTTGTCGTTTGGAGGTTTTCCCGGTTTTGAAAGCATTATAACTTCGGCGACTTTCCATTGCCTTGGAACGTATAATAGTCTTAGCGAAGCATTTATAAGGTAAAGGAGATCTATTAAAGCTTTATTTGGCAACTCCTTGAGGACCTGTCCGGTTATTAGGTCATATCCAGGAGCTTTGTTATTCTTTGGATTTTTTATTACCTCACAAAGTTCGGCTAGTGACACGCTTCTTATTTTAAAGTTGTCTGGAGTCATAATAGTATTATTAATATTTTCAATTAATGCTTGCCCGGGAAATGGCTTAAACGTTTCTTCTAGATGCTCGGCAAATAAGTCGGCTTTTTCTTTATCGCCTTTTGCCCACTCGCCATTACTTTTTCTTATTGGTAGCGATTGTATTTGGGGTTTTTTGACACCTTTAATAGCTTTCCAAAGAGAGTAATTCGAACTTTTTTCAGCAGACAAGCCTTCGAGATATGTAGAAATCTCGCGATTTTTAAAATCCCGTATCGCTTTTTTGAACTTATTGCATAGGAAGTTCGAATGGGTTTTGTGTTGGGGAGCGCGAGTCTGTTGCCATCTTTTGCGTGCTCTCCTCTTTGCCAGCATCAGTTCTTTTATTTCCGGCGGATATTTAACTTCGCTATTTCCGACTACTTTGCTTTTATATGGAGTGTTGTTGACAATTAGGTTAGGTTAGGTTAGGTTAGAAGGGTGTGTGATGGATAGGCCTCATCACTTCCACTCGGAGACCTGAGGGTCCATTGTTAGTACCCTTTTAATTTGTGGGAATAGCGGTGCGGTTCTCGGGACAGCCTAAGGACCTATCCTATTGTTGGCTGTTTTGTGAACCAGTTAGTACTCTGTAGGTCCGTTAACTGTAGCTCTGTTGCCCCTGCAATGCTTGCAAAGAACCTTGATCCTAAAGCGCGTAGTCGTCGTTCAGGGCGGGGCAGTGGCACAGCAGATGTTGGATTGATTCTACCTCCTCTTCATCTCCGAAGCTTCTGCATAAATCGTTGGACTCTATTCTCCACTTGCGGAGCATGACTCCGATGGCGCAGTGTCCTGTGATAACTCCAGTGAGCATGCGGATAGAAGACCTGTCCAGTGCCAGGAGGCACCTTGTTCTAGTTCTATTTAGTTTCGGCCATAGCGTTCGAGAGGTGGCGCAATCCTCCCTGGCTAGCCAGAGGGAGTTGGCTTCTTTCTCTATTATGCTATCTATTATCCCATATAATCTCCCTATCGGTGGCATTACAGATGTGTCTGCTTCGCTAATGTTCATAGCCGACCCCAATCTTGCCAATTCGTCGGCCTTTTCGTTCCCTTCTATGTCCTTATGTCCAGGAACCCAGCAGAGTTTGGCAGTATGGTGCCTTATGTTGATCAGCGTGTTTCGACATTTCTTGACTGCCTTTGATTTGATTATATTGGATTTTATCGATTTTAAAGCGGCCTGTCTGTCAACGAAGATGGTGAACTCCGATGGGGGAAGGTTCTCTTATGCAGCCTGCTGCTTTTTCTATTGCCAGGATCTCGGCTTGGAAGACGCTACAGGTTTCCGGCAATCTAAAAGATTCCTGTTTTTGTAGGGTTTCCGAGTAAAATCCGGCTCCGGTTCCTGTTTCCATTTTTGAGCCGTCAGTGTAAATCGCGATTTCGTGGTCTTTGATTACATTGTTTGACTCCCAGTCCTCTCGGGTTGGGAATAGAATAGGAAAATCAGTGCTAAAATCGTTATAGGGGATTAGGTAGTCCGATGTGGTTGTGAGGCTTTCGGAGTTATATTTCTCGCCCATTAACTTAATTTTGTCCAGTATTCTCGCGTGTCCATAGGTGGTCTGCTTCCACAGGTTGGATTCTATCAATCTGAGTGCACCTTTTGCGGCAGCGCCTTTTATGAACAGGTCTAGAGGGTGGAGATGTAGGATCATGTCCAGACCTGCTTGCGGTGAACTTATTACTACTCCCGTTGTGCAAAGTGCAGCTAGCCGTTGTACTTTGTAGAGTTTGTTAAGATAGCTCTTGGTCTCTGATGCACTCCACCATACTAAACACCCATAGGAGATGATTGGTCTTACAATTGCTGTGTATATCCAATGAATAATACGTGGTTGCAAGCCCCATCTTTTCCCGATCATCCTCTTGCATGCGTAGAGTGCGGTCAATCCTTTTCTCATCCTATCTTCGACATTCCTTTTCCAAGTTAGCTTGGAGTCGAGAATGACGCCGAGATATTTCGCCTCGGATGAGAAATCTATTGTGATACCGTCCAGCTTTGGCAGAGTAAAACTAGGTATCTTCCTTTTTCTAGTGAACAGGACTAGCTCGGTCTTTTGCGGATTGACTCCTAGACCGTTTTGTTTTGCCCACTTGGAGATCTCTTTGAGAGTGGATTCCATAAGTTCGCTGATCGATGGCAGGAATTTGCCTTTAATCAGAATAACTAAGTCATCCGCATAAGCTATAATTTTTATACATTTCTCTGCAAAACTTTTAAGGATTTTGTTGATGGTAAGAAGCCATAATAGAGGTGAGAGAACTCCTCCCTGCGGCGTGCCTCTTGTTGTCATTTTCCTCGTGGAGCTTGACCCAACGGCTGAGTTGATGATTCTGCTGTTAAGCATGATTTCAATCCAGTTTGTAATGGATCCGTTCACTTGCAGTTCTTGCAAAGCTTCTTTTATGGCTTCCGTTTTAACGTTATTAAACGCGCCTTCTATGTCCAGGAACGCTGCCATGGTATAATCTTTCATGTCCATTGAATGTTCAATTTCCCGAACTACGTTGTGTAGAGCGCTTTCCACTGATTTGCCTTTAAGGTAGGCATGCTGAGCCTCACACAGGTTCTGGGGGTTGATCATTCCTCTGATGTGCTGATCAATCAGTCGCTCTAAGGTTTTCAGCAGAAATGACGAGAGACTGATTGGCCTGTAGTCCTTTGCGGTAGAGTGGTTAATCTTCCCGGCCTTAGGGATGAAAACCACCCTTACCTCCTTCCATTTACCTGGTATGTGCCCCATACGTAGGCAGTCTGAAAAGATGTTTACGAGATGGGGTAGAACCGTACAAAGAGAATGTTGCAGCATTGCGGGTATAATTCCATCCGGGCCTGCAGATTTGTAGGGTTTGAATGAATTAATTGCCCATGCTACTTTTTCTTCTTTGATAATCGTTGAGATCACACCCTCGTCCGTTCGGTCACAAGGCAGTGCTGTCCTGTTAGGGATGGCGGTGCCAATGTCCTTACAGCCGGGGAAGTGAGTTTCTATTAGTAGTTCTAAAGATTCTTGGCTTGATTCCGTCCAGGAGCCGTCGGGCTTCTGTATGTATCCGGGGACACAGGGGTCTTTGGATAGTACTTTCCGAAGTCTGGCGGCTTCATTCTTGTCTTCAATCGACTCGCAGAAGTTTTTCCAAGATCTTTGTTTCGCATCCCTAATCCTATACTTGTACTCGTTGAAGCTGGATCTATAGGAGTTCCAGTCTTCCGCTCTTTTACTGGCTTTAGCCTTGTTGAAAAGTTTTCTTGTCTTGGTTCTAAGTTGTCGTAACTCCAGGGTCCACCAAACTGCGTCGGTTTTCCTTCGGGGTCGACTGATAGGGCAAGACTTATTAAATGAACTCGTCAGAATAGTCGCCAGGTTGTCGACTGCTGTCTCAAGTTTAGTTGTGCTAGAGTTATTTGTGGCTGTCTGCGAGTCTAACTTCTTGCGAACTAGTTTTGAGAACTTTTCCCAGCTGACTTTTTGGGGATTTCTGTAAGGCCTAGGCTTGTCTCTGCTGACGTTGAGGGTGAAGAGGATTCGGTTGTGATCCGAGAAGGAGCAAGCAGTGGAGACTCTCCAATCCTCAACGAGATTAATATCAGAATCTGTAGCTAGAGTCAAATCAAGAACTTCTTCCCTAACCCGATTTTGAAACGTTGGTGTGTTACCTTTGTTGCATATTTTTAGGTTTGTAAAAAGAATAAATTCGAAAATCGACTCACCTCGTTTGTTAATGTCCTTGGATCCCCATTGGATGTGGTGGCCGTTAGCGTCACATCCAATATCCAGATTTAGTCCGCGTGACTTGGCATATGATACCTGTGTTCGGACTGCATCTGGTGGTGGTCCCTCTTCTTCAAATGGCATGTAGGCGGACGATAGGATCAGGTGTTTCCCCTGTTGTTCGCATGATACCACTGTCAGATCTTTATTACTGTAGGGAGTTAGGAGAAAAAGTTAATTATTTTCTTTGCAACTATGCAGGCTCGTATCTTACCTTTGATGTGCGGATAATAAAGATTATATCCTTTTAGCCTCAAGCCTTGAATTTTATCTCGTAAGAGATAGGGTTCTTGGATCAAGGCCACATCTACGTCTTTCTGTAATATGAATAGCATCAAGTCGTCGGTGGCTGCTTTGCAGTGGTGCAGATTAATCTGCACCACCAGTAACTTACCTTTACTTGGCGCTTTCATTCTTGTTGGGTAGCTTCGCTTTTAGGGAGCCAAGCCCGAATTTGATGCTGCCCAATTTGCTCTTTATGACCTCGAGCGACTTCTGGTCGATGGTTATAAGGAAGTCCTTCCCGAAGCCCTTCTTACCCGTGGCCGAGGAAATAATTCTCCAGCTTTGGGTGTCCAGTTCCTTATTCTGCTTCCCGATTATCTTCAAAACTGTCTCGTTGTCCGGAACCGGAGGTGGAGCCCAGATTGAGATAAGTTGGCGAAGAGGGAGACATGAACGGGGTATAACTTTAAGCCTAGCCCCTGGCCAAATTTCGCCGCAGTTGGTGACTGTTCGCGTGAGAAAATCCAGGGATCTCCTGTTGCCGCAGCCAACGACTTTGACTCCATTTTGCCATTTGGCTCCATCGAAGCTTACCTCGCCGTCGTCTCCCTCCTTTTCAACCATCGCATGCAGGATCTTCATCTCTACCTGTAGCCAGTTGTCGGTTGTTATCTTCCCATCAGGGTCGGAACGGTCGACAATGGCTACCTGTAGGTCCGCGGGAGAGTTGAAGCTGACTGAGGGTTTCAGTTTTTTCGGCTCTCTTTGGACATCCTCCCCCGAGCGCATCCTCTTAACTGTCTGCCTGCTTACGCTGGCAGGTTGTTGTTTGGATGTGCCGGGTTTGGACTCCGTGCAGGCCGTGGCTACAAGAGGTAGCGTGCGCCTGTCTGTCTTTTTAGGCGTTGGTCCTTTTTCTTTGCTGGATTGCAAGACGGTTGGTTTGGCAGTGTGACTTGCCTTTTCCGGTTGGCGTGGAGGAGGACAGGTGGCGTTGTCTGTAGGCTGTTGTACTTTTTCGATGCCAGCCTTGTTCCTTTCAAACCGTGCTACCGATTTACGAGCATCTTCTCTCGTGCCGTCAGGCCCAGGGGGTCTTTTGCAGCCATCTTACGAAGGTACTGCTGGGACCTCCTGTAGCCGTTTTTTGCTTTTTCCTCCTCGGTCTTTGTACGCCTCTCTATCTTTTTGGCTCCAGGCGTATCGGTAGCTTTAGGCCTTTCCTCTTCTAACAACCGGGCCTCGGTTTCGGAGTCCACTTGCATGGTGTGGCTTGCCTGTGATGAAGCCAAAGATTCATCGTCGGTAGCGGTACCAATCCGTATACTCCGAAGGTGAGCCCCTACGCAGTCGTCATCAGAGTCCGTTGACTTGTCAAAGGCCTTTGTTTTGTTGGAGCTTTCGCAGCAGTTCGTCCTTCCATTCCTGCGGGTCCGGAGGTGCTGTCTTCGTCTTTGTTTGTGTTTTTATTATTATTATTATTGTTGTTGCTATTATAGGTATTCATTTTTTGTTTTAGCTATGTGATCCCACGAGTAGCTAGGGAAGGGTTGGTCCGTCTGCACAGAGCCCCGCATATGCAGATAAAGCAATATTATCCAGAGGTCGCCAGGTATCTGGATACTCCGTTCGAGACTGGGCAATTTTTTAAAATGGGCCCCCAGCCAGGTTGATCCTCGGCACGGGTCGTATGACACCTTAATCCAGCCCATCGGAGAGAGGAGGGGAATATATAGGATGAGAGGGAAGAGGGAGAAATGAGAAGGTAATGGTCCATGGTCCGCGGAGACAAAAAGTCTCTTCTAAATGAGGCTGGAGAATCGGATTGAAAGAACACACTTCGTGCACCTTGCGGCATCCGATGTGCGCTCTGACTACCCAACACTCCTGACCTCACATAGATTTTCCCCTATCCGCCACCTTGGGGACGCGCCGGGTTGCCTGGAAAGCACTTATTTCCCGGGTTGTTGACAATTGGTCTTCTGTCAAAGTGAACACGATAATTAGATCTCCCGGTTAATAATAGAAAAAGAGTGTAAAAAAGTGCAAATTTATGAGATAAAATATAAAAACTTTCTGGACATTAAATTGAAACAATCTCTTTCAAAGTAAAATATACACTGAGTAAGTTTTAGCACTTAATTCAGCATAAGGAAAAGAAAAAGTGTATCCCAAAATTCTAACCTCTAAATGGTAAAAAGGGGAATATCTGATACTTCCCCAGAACACCCAGGAAACGAGAAACGCCACCCAAGCTTCAGTAAAATGGAGTCAAAACTCGCAATGGGAACTGCTACTGGCTTAACTGTCGAAAAAATGCAAGAAATCTCAATCGAGAACAACAAGAGGCTCATCGACCAACTCGCCTCAAAGTCAGACTTGCAGCTATTGTACAACCAATTTATGGATCTGAATCTGCGTCACAAAGAAATTTCTAATAAAGTACACTACCTGGAACAAAGAAACAAACAACTTGAGGAGCAGATGGAAAAAGTTTTGCAAAAAAATACAGAAACAAACCTCGTAATGCACCTACCCGTTGATAAACAAACCGATATGTGTGAGAAAACGAAAGCCGTCTGCGCTGGATTACTAGATGCACGCCGAATCAAGTAATTGAGTGGGATGTTTTGAGGAATGCTATAAAGCTCAAGGGGTCAAAAATGAGCGTTGATAAGGATCTGCCATTTAATACTCGTCAGCGTCGGGCAAAGATGATTCCGATCATGAAGGAACTATGTCTTAAAGTGCCAAGGATAAAAATTTCTTTAAGAGACGATAAACTTCTCATTGAAGACAAACTCTTTTTCTGGGACTCCGTGGAAGGGTTGAGGTGTGGTGAAACAAAAAGGGGTTGAAATTATTAAATCACTTTTTGGAGAAATTTCCATAAACTTACTTACTTACTTACTTACTTACTTAGGTGGCGCTACAGTTCGGGGTGAACCTGGGCCTCAACCAACAAGCCTCTCCAGTTAGCCCGGTCCTTAGCTAACTGCTTCCAGTTGCGCACTCCAAGTTGGTTGAGGTCCTCTTCCACTTGTGCGCGCCACCTTAGGCGAGGTCTTCCTCTACTGCGTTGACCCTCCGGGTTAGACTCGAAGACTCTGCGAGCCGGAGCATTTGTGTCCATTCGCTCTACATGCCCCAGCCATCTGAGCCGATGGATACGTATCTTCTTGACTAGGGCGATGTCTTTGTACAACTCGTAAAGTTCATCGTTGAATCTTCTCCTCCAGAACCCGTCAACGCAAACGGGACCAAATATCTTACGAAGAATCTTTCTCTCAAAGCAACCAAGGATATCTTCATCCGCTTTCGATAGAGTCCATGCCTCAGCGCCATAAAGCAGGACAGGGATGATTAAGGTCTTATAAAGAGTTTCCTTAGTTTTTCAGGATAGGGCCTTACTACTCAATTGCCTTCTTAGCCCAAAGAAACAGCGATTGGCAAGAGTTATTCTTCGCTTGATTTCTGCGCTGGTGTTGTTATCGGATGTGATAGCGGAGCCGAGGTAAACGAAGTCCCTTACTACCTCGAAGTTATAGCTGTCTACCGTGACGTTCTGTCCGAGACGTCGATGTTGGGTGTCCCTTCTTGATGACAGCATATATTTTGTTTTGCCCTCATTGACCGCTAAGCCCATTTTCGCCGCTTCCGTCTCAATACTCGCAAAGGCGCCAGTGACATCACGCTGGGTTCTTCCGATAATGTCAATATCATCGGCGTATGCGAGTAATTGGACGGACTTTTGAAAGATTGTTCCTCTGGTGTTGGCGCGTGAGTTTTGCACAACTCTTTCAAGTATGATGTTAAAGAAGTCGCATGACAGCGCGTCACCTTGTCTAAATCCTTTTTTGACATCAAAGGTCTCGGTGAGGTCTTGACCGACCATGATGGAGCAGCGTGCATTCTCCATTGTCATCCTGCACAGACGGACGAGTTTGGCAGGGATGCCAAAACTAGACATGGCTCTGTATAGCTCGTCTCTATAAATGCTGTCATAGGCGGCCTTGAAATCGATGAAGAGGTGGTGGGTATCGATTTGGACTTCTTGGGTTTTCTCCAGGATCTGCCGAAGTGTGATAATTTGATCGATTGTGGACTTTCCTGGCCTAAAACCGCACTGATAGGGACCGATCACGTTGTTGACGAAGGGTTTTAGGCGTTCACACAATATGGCAGATAAGATCTTATATGCGACATTTAAGAGACTAATTCCTCGGTAATTGGCGCAGTTGAGGGGGTCTCCTTTCTTGTGGATCGGGCAAACGGTGCTGAGATTCCATTCATCAGGCATACATTCGTCTGACCAAATTGTGGAAATGAGTTGGTGTATGCTCTCTACAAATTCATTTCCAGCTGCTTTAAAGAGTTCGGCCGGTAAGCCGTCAGGTCCAGCTGCCTTATTGGATTTCAGTTTGGAAACTGCTTTCCTTACTTCATTTTGGTCAGGTGGACGGAAGTTTTGGCTGTCATCGTCCAGGTTGAATGGTTCATTCTGCCTGACAGCGGGATTTGATTCGTCGTCGCCGTTAAAAAGTCTGCAAAAGTAGTCCTTCCAAATTCTCAGCACCGACTGTGACTCTACTACAATATTTCCTTGTTCATCTCTACAGGTTTCAGTTTGGGCCTTGTTGCCGTGACATGTTCTTTTTACCATTTGATAAAACTTCCGAACATCATTCCTGGAGTAACACCTCTCTATGCTCTTGATCATGTATTTCTCGTGCTCTTTCTTTTTCTTGCGGAGAAGCTGGTGTTCTTCCCGTCTCTTCTGCTCGTAGAGCTCGCGAGCAGCCCTCGTCTTCTTTTGCAGCGCCGCTTTGTATGCATCTTGTTTTGCTGCGTGCACTTGCCGGCATTCTTCGTCAAACCAGGGGTTTCTTGGTGGTGGCCTTTTGAAACCCAGCACATCAGTTGCGGCTTCCTTGATGGCTTGTTGGCAGCGTTTCCACTGGTTTTCGGCATTTGGTGCTGGCGGCATTGGACTTCTTGAGAGATTACGGGATACACGATCGGCAAAGGCTCTGGCGGTCTGTTGCGAATGTAGCTTTTCGACATCATACCTTCTCACAGTAGTTCTCCGTTGTTGTGGCGTTTGGGATATCCGCATTCGTACCTTGGCTACAACAAGGTAGTGGTCCGAGTCAATGTTGGCTGCTCGGAAAGCTCGGACATCCAGAATACTGGAGGCGTGCCTTTTGTCGACTGCAACATGATCAATTTGGTTGACGGTGCGTTGATCAGGAGACCGCCATGTGCCCTTGTGGATATTGAGGTGTGGAAATCGTGTACTAGCTATAGTGACATTATGCCCCGAAGCAAAATCAATTAGCCTAAGTCCGTTTCCAGACGTGACGTCATGTAGGCTATGTTTCCCGATCGTGTTACCAAAGAGGTCTTCCTTCCCTATCTTTGCGTTAAAATCGCCTAACACGATTTTTACGTCATACTTGGGGCATTGCTCGTATGTTTTGTCGAGGAGCTCGTAGAAACCCTCCTTGGTAGCATCGTCACTTTCTTCTGTCGGGGCGTGAGCGCATATTAGGCTTATGTTTTTGAATTTAGCCTTGATGCGAATTGTTATAAGGCGTTCACTTACATGTCGAAAGCTCAAGACTTCTTGCCTAAGTCTGCCGCCTATAACAAATCCGCATCCGAATAGACGCTGCTTTTGCTCTCTGTAGCAGTCACCGTAGTAAATGTCACAGTTTTTCATCCTCCTTTTGCCCGGCCCATCCCATCGCATTTCCTGGATGGCGGTAATATCTGCTTTATAGCAGTCTAGGGCCTCCCCTAATTGTTCGGCTGCATGCGGTCTGTTCAGAGTCCGAACATTCCACGTGCAGATCCGAAAGTCGTTGTCCTTTTTTCGTTTAGCCGGGTCGTCAACAGTAAATCCTTCCTTATCCGAGGCTGTTGGATGCTTCGTAACAATGTTGTTTTAAATGGTGGAACCGTTAACCCCACGCACAACCCCCAACCTTGAGGGCCAGGCCCTTTGTTAAACCCCTTGGACTTAAGGGGCCGGGTAATCCGGCCCTCATTGGCCTATAATCCGAATACGTCGAAGTAGCCCGAATGAGGTGTTCACTAAGTAGTTCTTCCGCTGCCGTCCAGATGCAAGGGAGAGTGCCTTAGTGTGAACACCCTCCCCCCCCTCTCTCGTCGGCTACCACCAACAACCTTCCACAGGGATTTGCACCCTATCTCCAGTTGAGGTACTAGGCACCCAGCGTTCACCTCGTGGAGGTGAGAGTAGGAGTTGGTAGACAGAGGTTGGTTGAGGACGCTTGTGTCCTCTTGAATGCACATAACTACCATTTTACATAAACATAGGTTTATTTCCATAAACTACAATTTATTTATGAATGAAAGCTCATTTACAAATAATGGAAGCCAAACTTCAAATTTGACATCAAATGTCATTGCAGCCAGTGATGCCAACTCTCAACTGCTGCCAATTAATGCAAATTCTTTGGCTGCGCCC
Source organism: Matsumyia berberina (assembly GCA_917880715.2). Classification (NCBI taxonomy): domain Eukaryota; kingdom Metazoa; phylum Arthropoda; class Insecta; order Diptera; family Syrphidae; genus Matsumyia; species Matsumyia berberina. The sequence continues at coordinate 83,468,992 of OU862872.1, forward strand.
GCAAGTTCTGGGCCAACTTTACATGATGCATGATGTGTGCCAGTCAACCAGAATGTAATCGAAAATCTTTTAGTAAATAAAAAAATAAAAATATTAAGTTATAATACAGGGTTTTGCAATAAGAGCGCTACAAAAGTTTTTTTAAATAAAACAAAAACGGTTTTGGATATCAATGAAATTCTTTATTCCTGTGAAAGTACGTTCGATGCCATTATGTATGGAACTCGATTTCTTTTGCATGGCCACCACGAGCACGCTTGCAGAAGTCCAGACGCTGAACCCAATTTTCGACGGTTTTCAAGCATAAATCGGCCGATACTGCTGCAATTTCACGTTCGATATTCATACGAAGTTCATCAATCCTCACTGGCTTGTTGGCATAGACCATAGGCTTGACGTAGCCCCACAGGAAATAGTCTAACGGCGTCAAATCGCACGACCGAGGCGGCCAAGCGACTGGACCATTTCGTGAGATAACACGTTCTCCAAACTTGGTTTCCAATAAATTGATTGTGACATTCGCTGTGTGGCTTGTGGCGCCGTCCTGTTGGAACCACATGTCCTCCAAGTCCATATCATCCAATTGGGGCCAAAAATATTCGGTTATCATTGAACGGTAGCGATCCCCATTCACAGTAACGTGCCGGTCTTGATCATCACGGAAGAAGTACGGCCCAATGACGCCGCCGGCCCATAAACCACACCAAACCGTTTTTTTCGGGATGCAATGATGACTCATGGTGATGACGGGATGCAATGATGACTCATGGAGTACGTGTGGATTGCTGCCTGACCAATACCGCATATTTTGTTTATTGACGAAGCCATCCAGCCAGAAATGAGCCTCATCGCTGAAGATGATTTTTCGATGAAAATCCGAATCGTTTTCAAGTTGTTCCTCAGCCCAATTCACGAACATACGACGCTTCTGGTGGTCAAGCGGCTTCAGTTCTTGCGTCAATTTAATCTTGTAAGGACGTAGGCCAAGATCTTTTCGCAAAATTCGCCACAACGACGTCACAGAGATGCCCAACGCTTGAGAACGACGTGTGAGAGACACATTTGGGCTTTCTGCAACTGAAGCCTCAGCGGCAGCAATATTCTCGACACTACGGGCACTTCTTTGTCTCACTGGCACGGGAACATTTTGTACTGTGCCTGTGGATTCAAATTTTTCCACTAGACGCTCAATTGTTGATCTGCTAGGACGATTATGACGACCATAAATTGGACGTAGCGCTCTTAACGTTGAGGCCACTGACTCCGAATTTCGGTAGTAAATTTTAATAATTTCGACTCGTTGTTGGCTCGTATATCTTTCCATCATGAAATGGCAATCCTTACTGAAGAGAAATGTCAAAAAACCGCAAGAAAAATATGGCGTCGTTTGCTGTCCCTGTCGCTCTACTTTTGTGGCGTCCCTATTGCAAAACCCTTTATATCAGGTTTAAAAAACAAAATTAATAGTGTGAATTTTTTCAATTATGTTAAGATTTTTGATATTTTTGTATTGTCCGAAACCCATCTTTTAGAATTTGAGGAAACTAGATTTAAAAACATATTTTCAAATTATGAACTTAACTGGGTATCCGCGGTAAAAACAGCAATATTTGGAAGAGGAAGTGGAGGTACATTATATGGATTTCGTGACAATTTGGATGATATTTCTATTAGCTTCAAAAGAGCGGGCGACTTGCAAATTTTAGATATCAACACAAGCAATTACAACGTAGTTTTGATACCAATTTATTTAAACTGCAACCATTGGCAACGAGATTATGACAGACTATGTGACTCACTTCAACTCTTGAATAAGACTGATATAATGCTTGTTGGTGATTTGGTCGGATAGGGTTATCTCAAAATAATTTCGTAACTGGATATGGTGGCACATATTTGAATAAAAATCGCAAATCTAAGGATTAAGTCTGTGACAGTAAAGGATCAAAAATAATGCAAATTGCCGATGCTTATGACTGTCGTGTTCTGAATGGTAGCTGCGCTGGAGACCCGGAAGGACATTTCACGTTTATTCGAGGTTCATCGTGTTTAGTTATTGATTACTGCTTTATAGCTGGTAAATGGAATGATCTTTTGATTGACTCTCAAGTTGGAACGGAGATTTTTTCTGACCACATGCCCTTAGAAGCAACTCTATCTGTAACTGCAAGAGGAAACAATGTGGATTTAAAACAATTAAGGCTTTTACCCAAACTTGTTAGGAAAGATCGAACGCTCGAAAGTTATCAACTGTTGAAAAATGCACATGTACTTACTTACTAACGTATTACTTTATTCATGTATACTCATACACATACTCATGTACTACCTTACTAACGTATTATTTTATTCATGTATACTCATACACATACTCATATACTACCTTACTAACGTATTATTTTATTCATGTATACTCATACACATACTCATGTATTAACTTACCAACGTATCAATTCTTTTTATTCCTTTTCGTTCTTTTCTGAATTCTTTTTAGTCAGTTGTCTTTAAACTCTCGTTTGGCAAACATTAAAATAAAAGTTAACCTTGTTTGAACGTGTCTTTTTCTTATCATTTGGTGCCGAAACCCGGGAACTTACCGCGCGGAATACGTTAAGTATAATGGAAATAGCTTCTCGCGGCGCGTTTCGGGCGCAGCTAACAAAAATTGCGAAAGCTGCTGTGGATTTGTTAAGCGCAGATACGTCGCACCTTAAAAAGGAATATGCCGAGCATTTTCAAGAACTGGAGGAGGAAATCGTTTCCTTTATCGAACGGCTGAGTGCGGTTCAGGCCAGTTTAAAGACGGCGGATAAGCGCGTAGAGGATAAAGGGCCCATAAAGGGGGAGGACATGGAAAAGGAATGGGAGAAAATTGCGGAGTACGACGACTTGGCGGTGGGGACTCTTGCGCGGTTACATCAAAGAAGGCAGAAACTGCAGCAATTTTGTCTGGCCGATAGATAATCCCGTATCATCACCTCAACCTCACCCCCCATTGCAAAGGAGCAATACGAAATTGCAGAAGCTGCAACTAAAGAAGTTCGATGGAAATATAAAGGAATGGATTCCATTCTGGGATCAATTCAATGTCGCCGTGCACGAGAACCAACAGCTTACATCGTCGGAAAAATTCAATTATCTGGAAAATTTTTTGTGTGGAGGAGCGAAAAAGGTAATAACGGGATTCACGGCGTCAGCGGCCTGCTACGACGCAGCCATCGCCTTATTAAAAGAACAGTATGGTGATACGGAAAGATTGGTGGATGATCACATACAACAGTTGGTCTCGCTTCGTCCCGTACAGTTGCGTTCGGATGTGCACAGCCTGCGAAATTTATACAATGCTGTTACAACATGTAGACGATCACTAACATCTTTAAATGTTCCCTCATACCATTATGACGTTATGCTAAAGTCCATTCTGCTACGCTGTTTGTCTGCCGAACTGCGCATTGATTACCATCGTACGCGCGAAAGAGACGATCCCATAAATATTAAAGGGGAAATTCAAAGCACGCTGGGACACGATGAAGAAGACGGAGCATCAACCAATATTACAATGTCAGCCAACACTCAGATGCAAAACCTATTAGAGTTCTTAAAGAGGGAGATAGAAGCATTGGAGAGAAGTAAATTCTCCACAGTACAAAGTCATGCAAAAACCCCTACCACTATAGCGGCGAGTTTAGTTACACCCCGTCTCCACGAGTCGGAATTTCAGACAGGAAACGAAACTGGAAGGAAAAATTGCTCGTGGAGACGGGTAAATTCCAGACAGATTTCCGACGCGACACTTCCGTCTGGATTTATTTTGTGTCTTCGTTTCCAGACTGAAAGCCTGTCGGATTTTTGACATTTGAGCGTTTGGCAAGTAGATTTTCATTCGTTTGTTGTTTTTCATTGAGTGAGCATGGCGGACTGGCGAATTACTCAAAGCGACACAATTTTATTAATTAATTCGTATAAACAGTGCGAGTGTTTATGGAATTATAGAAGCCAGCTTTATAAAAGAACGGATTTAAAAAAAAAATCTTGGGAGCAATTGTCCAGGCAGTTTGGGAGAGATGTCCCAGACATAAAAAAAAAAAAAAATGTTTGCGCTCTTCGTATGTTGTGGAGAAAAAAAAAGTGGACGACACAAAAAAATCCGGCGCAGCAGCTGAAAGGGTGTACCAACCGCAATTGTTCTATTACGAGGAGTTTGCATTTCTGGATTCGGTAATAGTTTTACGCAAAACTTACAGTAACTTGGGACCGGTAAGTTATTTATTACATGCTTTTATATATTATGCGAGTTAATATATATCTCATTTTATTGTCCGCAGGATGACACTTTGGAAAAAGGAGTAGAAGCAGTGGAGTAATTAAGAGATGACGACGAAATTCACCAGTCTACTTCTTCTGTGGACGTGCGGCCTCAGTCAGCACCAGGAAGGAGGAAAAGAGTTTCGGCTTCATCGTCGGGAAATGTTTCGATGATCGAAGACGCTATTGACTCAATCGTCAATGCTGTAAAGAAGGATTCCGTCGAAGAATCCAATGCTTGCATAGACTTCGGAAGAAGTGTTGGTAGTCAATTAATGGGTTTATTGCCGTTGGAAGCCGCGCTAGCAATGACGGACTTGCAGCAAGTGCTTTCGCAGCATGTAGTGCGTTCGATCCAGAAAAAGATGACAGGATCGAGATCTGCATCGCAGTCGACGTCATCAAGTGACATTTTGCAGACCGCACTGAATAATGCCGAAATAATTGATGACGACGATTATCTCCAATTTTAATAAAAAAAAAAAAACATTGTTTGCTGTATAAGATAAAAATTTCCTTTTTATTGAGTTAATAAAAAAATGAATTTTCGTTCTAAAACATAGTTTTTTTTAATTTTGCTCCACTAATATGGGACGTCGCCTTCTGTTACGCAGTAGCTTCTCAGGTTTTCTCGAATTTTGCAGGAGAATTTATAATTATTGCAATCCTGCACCGGTAGTAGCGTTATTGTGTCCGGCAGCTGCTCCAATAAACATTCTTTTTCGATATCAGGCGTAATAATTTTGGAAGTAACTGGTGAAAGGTAATTGTGTAGGACACAACACGCTTTCACTAAAACATCGCAGGTGTTCACAGATACTTCGATGGGACGATGAAAAATCCGAAATCGAGCCGCAAGTCTTCCGAAAGCCATTTCAACCGTCAACCTTGCGCGACTCAGCCTGTAGTTGTACACCTCTTGCGACGTGACTAGTTTCCGATTTCGATCGTAGGCCTTCATCAAATTTCTGTCCAGTCCAAAGATGTCGTCTCCGATAAAAAATAACGGGGTGGCAACTACTTGCCCTTTCAGAGGCTTTGGAGAGGGTATATTCAACTTCCCAGATGTGAGCCCTTGATACAAGGTGCTATTTTTGTACACCACAACATCTGAGGCTCTGCCATTTCCACCGACATCTATGTATCTGAACCTGCTGTGTGCATCCACTACAGCAAGCAGAACAATGCTAAAAAAACCTTTATAATTATAAAAGTCTGATCCTGAATGCGGCGGAGCTACAATTCGAATATGTTTCCCATCAATGGCGCCTAGTGTATGCGGAAAATCCCAATACTTTTCGAAGTCATCTGCAATAGACTTCCATTCAGCTTCTGTAGACGGCATCTAAAAATTGATAGAAACTTTATATATATTTAAATTACTAATTAACAATTTTTACTGATTATACCTTCATGTATTCACTATCCAGTGCTTCGCAAATTGCTGTGAGGACTTCTGGCACAAAACTACTAATAGTTTTCCTCGAAACGACCGAGAGAAACTCGAGAGGCCGATAGGAATCTCCTGTAGCAATATATCTTAAAGTTATTGCGAGCCGCACTCTTGAAGTTATCGCGTACCTCATAGTCGTATTCCGCTTTTGTATTGCCGGGTCAACCTGTAATTTATACACATATGTACATACTACATAGTTAATAAAAACGAAACAGAATATAATATATATATGCATATTTTCTTACCAGACTGAGAATCACTTCGAATTGATCAATCGACATTCGGCAGAAGTTTTTATAATCATTTCCATTTTCCCACAAAATATCGCTTAACAAATGTTCCTCCAAATTATGTAGTTCTCTTTTCGCCAAAAAGGGATTCACCCAAAAACTATGCTTTCGCTTTTTCTCCGTTAATTTCTGAATTTCTACCAATGCTTTTAAAGCGTTTAAAGCAAGAATTCCGCGTTGCTTCCTTCTCAACGACATTTTTCAGAATGACGATTCTTGACAGAGATTGCCCAGCAGAGGAAAAAAAAAAAATGTCGGACATACAGTCTGATTTGTAGCTTGACAGAAATCTTTCATCGAGAAAATGTAGAAGCGGAAATTATATTAAGTGTAATTAATGTAAGGGTAACCACCTTACTGCCATGTGCGACCCGGCATTCAAGAAGAATTTTGAGACGAAGGCCAGAACAACTGTCACTGCAATAGTGGAAAAAGAAGAGGAAAAGGGTAACGTTGCTTTGAATTTGTGTAATACGAACAGCACATTTCCGAATATTTATTTAAAGACGGCTCGGTGTATTTGTCGGGGTGTGCGGAAAACTGTTTTGCTTCGCGCTGTTATTGATGGTGGTAGTCAAAATTCTTACATTTGTAAGGACATTGTTGATAAATTGGGGCTTGTGGAGGTCGGAACGGTTAGAATGGCAGTGATTCCTTTTGGTACGTCGGACAGAGCTCCTGTGCAGGTTTTGCGTTAAGTAAAAATCCCCTTACAAAGCCAGTTTAATAAGCGGACCATCGAGATAGAAGCGTTAGCAGTGCCAAAAATCTGTATAGATGTGTTGAGTGCTCCGGACAGGAACTGTTCGTTCGTTCGCCAACCTAAGATTAGCGGACCAGAGTCACGTCCGCAGCATCCGTTTGGAGGATGGGTTAAATGTGCTAATTGGAGCTGATTTTTACTGGCACGTGGTGACGGGCAAGCAGCTTAAAATCTCCAAACGTTTGCGAGCTGTTGAGACCCTCTTCGGGTGGACAATACAGGGCCATCATGATCAACCAAATGCCGGGGGAATTGACAATGAATCAACTTCCTTCGTTTCACACGTACTTTCGGTGGCGGATACTGGTGGGATTAATTTTACTGACATGTGGGCCTTAGATGCCGTGGGAATACGCGGCGAAGAGGAGGAGAAGAATTTCTTGACCAAGGAGATGACACAAAGATGTATTCGGAAGGTGGGTCCTCGATATGAAGCTAAACTGCCCTGGATAGATCCAAATCTAACGTTCGAAAGCAACAGAAGTCAGGCGGTAAGTCGTTTAAAATCTCTTTTACGTCAATTGTTCAGGGATCCAATAAAACTTAAGGAGTATGATGACGCGATCCTTCAACTGATTCAAGATGGTATTGCTGAACCGGTGGAGCCTGATTTGGAGACGATCTCAAGGAGAATATGTTACCTTCCACATCGACCAGTATATTAAGAGGACAGCACGACGACGAAGCTGCGTATTGTCTTTGATGCCTCCGCTCGCAGCGATGACATTCCATCTTTAAACAGTCAGCTCTTTACTGGGACCAACTTGTTACCTGAAGTATTAATGATTCTACTGAATTTTCGACTTGGATGTGTAGGGATCGTAGCGGATATCGAAAAGGCATTCTTACAAATAGTGCTTAGTAGAGAGGATCGAGATTCACACCGATTCATTTGGGTTTCGTCCATCGATGCAGTCAATGGAAATTTAGTTCTCCGAGAATTTCGTATGACGAGAGTGACCTTTGGTAATAAGAGCAGCCCATTTATTCTTTCGGCAACCATTCAAGAACATTTGAAAAGGCAACCGCACCAACTTTCTAAAACGCGGGAAGTTATGGAAAGCAGTTTTTACATGGATGATTTTGTTACGAGCGTAGATACGGAGGACGAAGCTGTTCGAATCTTTAAGGAAGCTGTTCAAATCATGAGCGGGGCTTCAATGAATCTGAGGAAGTGGCATTCAAATAGCGCAAAGGTTCGTAACGCAGTAGGTCCTGAGGAGTTTCCAACTGTGCAAAAGGTGTTGGGGTTGTCGTGGATGGTTTTCAGTGACGAATTGGCGGTACCGTTAAAGTCAATCCAGGGATTCCTGGAATCGAGCACATCGGGTGGGACCAAGAGAAATGTTTTTCAGGCCATCGCACGAGTTTATGATCCGTTGGACATCTTATCGCCAACTGTCATTAAACTGAAAATCCTGTTTCAGGCCGCCTGGAGAAAGAAGTTGATGTGGGACGAAGTTCTGCCACCGGACTTGCTGCTGGGATGGAATGATTGTGTGAGGAATATTCTGCAGTTGGAGAACATGACGATTCCCAGGTCCGCGCTGTTCTTCCCAGCTCGATGCGATAAGATTCAGTGTCATATTTTCGGCGATGCCAGTACAAAAGCTTATTGCGCCGTGTCATATGTTCGAGATGTTGATGCTTCAGAAGTTGGAGCGGTTTCATTCCTATGTTCCAAAAGTCGAGTAGCACCTTTGAAGATTGACGGATCGGATGAATTAACGCTTCCTAAATTGGAACTGACGGCCGCCTTAATAGCGGCCAGGATGTGTGCGTATTTAAGGCGTTCTTTAAAGATTCCAATACGGGAATTCTTCCTTTGAACCGATTCGATGATAACTCTCTACTGGATTTATGGCCAGATGCAGCGTTGGAAACCATATGTTCAAAGTCGTGTCGTCGAGATTAGGCGACATACTCCTGTTTCGGATTGGAATCATTGTTCCGGCAAGGATAACCCGGCCGACCTGATAACGAGAGGCATACCAGGAGATAAGCTTCTAACCTCTTTGCTGTGGGCTCACGTTCCAGACTGGCTGAAGGATTTTGACGGTTCTGCTCTTGCGCATCGACATAGCGTTCCAGATTTCAGCTGGCAAACAACCTTGCTGGTAGAAGTGATCCCCAAGAAGGAGGAACCAATTCTGTGCTGTGAAAAATTCAGTAGCTGGATGCGATTGCTGAGAGTCACTGGCTGGGTGTTTCGGTTTCTAAGACGGTGCAGGAAAAAGCTAAAGGCGCCTACAGATCACTTAAGTAAGGTTGAAATCGGAGATGCTGAACGTTATTGGATAAAGTACGTACAGTTATTCAGTTTTAATAACGATATCCATAAATTGCAGAAAAATCAGTCCTTATCAACGTGTGGCATAGACTTCGCCGGACCTCTGTACTATGCTAATCCGGGAGAGGGCACCATGCATAAAGCATATATTTTGCTTTTCACTTGTGCAGCAATTCGAGCCGGGAGCTGACCACAAATTTAACATCGGAGAGCTGTTTAATGGCTCTTAGGCGTTTCATGGCAAGACGTGGGATTCCATCGGTCATCTTCTCCGACAACGCAAAAACGTTTAGAAGGGTCTCTCTAGAGCTCAGTAAAATTGAGGGTATTTTCGAGGGCGAAGCCGTTCAAAGCTTCCTAACCAGGAATCGAGTGCAGTGGAGTTTCATCGTCGAGAGAGCACCCTGGTGGGGTGATTTTTGGGAGAGACTTGTCCCGACGGTCAAGAACACCTTGAAAGTTTCTATTGGTAAGACTAAACTCAATCTTGAACAACTTCGTACAATTCTAGCAGAAGCCGAAGCTGCGGTGAATGACCGGCCCCTTACGTACGTGTCCGCGGACCCAATGGATCTGATGCCGCTAACTCCAGCTAAGTTTCGTCTGGGATGGTCTCAGCAAAGTAGCAGTTGCAGTTCTGAGGGGAACTCTGTCAACGGGTCTAGTATGAGGGAACTGTGGAAGGATCGGATGAAATACACCACAAAGCTAGCAAAAAGATGGCGTACAGAATATCTACAGCTCCTGCGATCACTTCATTACAGTGATCGGTAGGCCTCGATACATCTGAAGGAAGGAGATGTTGTTATTCTGTTTGACCAGGCTGCTCCTCGAATACACTGGAAAATGGTCATTGTCGAAAAGGCGTTCATCGGCAGAGACGGAAGAGTGCGCTCTTGTGAGGTGCGATGTGCAGATGGAAGCAGATTTCGACGGCCCGTTCAGCTCCTATGCCCGCTGGAGCTGCCTGCGATTCCCCCCATATGTACTTACTTACTAACGTATTATTTTATTCATGTATACTCATACACATACTCATGTACTACCTTACTAACGTATTATTTTATTCATGTATACTCATACACATACTCATGTACTACCTTACTAACGTATTATTTTATTCATGTATACTCACACACATACTCATGTATTAACTTAATAACGTATCAATTCTTTTTATTCCTTTTCGTTCTTTTCTAAATTCTTTTTAGTCAGTTGTCTTTAAACTCTCGTTTGGCAAACATTAAAATAAAAGTTAACCTTGTTTGAACGTGTCTTTTTCTTATCATCAACACAACTTGAACGTGTGTATTGAGGAACTGAAAGCGCAAAATAAACCAGCGGATATCGACAACTTAACAGAAATTATAAAGAATGCTGTACCACCAAGCAAACGAGCTAGAGGTAATACCGTGTTTAAACAAAAGTGGTTTGATGCAGAATGCCTGAAAGCGAAAAATAATTCTTTTAAATTATTGAAACTATTGAGAACATTCAAGTCCGCCATTTTTAAAGTACTATACAGCGAAGCCAGCAAGGAATATAAACGGCTTTGCTTTGAAAAAAAAGCAAAATTTGATCAAGAGAACCTATCTGTGATAAATAATACCAGATCGTCAGCCGAGTTTTGGAAAGCTGTGAAATATATAAATGGACGCACTAATACCATCGCACTATCATTGAAAGCGACGCTCTTCCAATCTCACTTTTGCAGTCTTCTTAACGCCCCTCTAACGTCGCCCTTATTTCAGTACACAGCTCCTATGATTCTAGATGACAAACTTGATGCACCTTTTACACTTGAAGATGTTCAGGATGCTATAAGAAATTCCAAACCAAATAAAGCCCCAGGATATGATCGAGTTCCTTTTGAATTTTATAAAAATTCTACAAACGAATTTATAAAATTGCTTACGGATGAATTCAACCGGATATTCGACACTGCTCAGGTTCCAGATAGTTTCAAAAAATCTATAATTTTTCCATTACATAAAAAAGGTGACTATAAAGATCCAACAAATTACAGGGGTATTTCGTTTTTGAATACATCAGCCAAGTTGTTCACAGCTTTAATATACAAACGACTCAGTGAATGGGTAAAGGAAAAGAACGTTCTTACAGAAGTCCAAGCTGGGTTTAAAAAGGGTTACTCCACGATAGACCAAATATTTGCACTTACCAACATATCTAACACATACTAGGAGAAACACAGGAAATTGTATGCCTTTTTCGTCGATTTGCGTGCGGCATTTGACACGATACCCCGCGAAGCACTCTTTTATAAATTGTCCAAAATTGGTGTATCAACCAAAATCATACGTATTCTGAGAGCACTGTATGAAAGTAATGTTGCACTTGTCTGGGATGGAGATATAATTTCCGAAGAATTTGAGACCTCAATGGGAGTTAAGCAGGGGTGTATACTCAGCGCATTACTTTTCATACTGTATATAAATGATATAACTGATACTATACAAGGAGGGATACTTTTTTACGGAGTAACAATTCCAGCGTTGATGTATGCGGATGACATCGTATTTCTAAATGACTCTGTTGACGGTCTTCAGCGAATGATTAACAGACTAGACGTGTACTGCAATAGTTCAAATCTAACAGTCAACTTGCAGAAATCAAATATCATGGTGTTTAGAGATGGAGGTGGGCGCTACTCTCATGTGGAAAGGTGGACATTTAATGATGAAGACATAGAGATCGTGCGCAAGTACAAATATCTGGGTATGATAATATCAGCAAACTTAAATGTAAACAAGCACCTTGACGAAAAATTAGCAGATGCTAAGCGAGCTATTTCATCGATATGGGATCGTTGCATTAGAAATAATTTCATCTCACATAGCGCGAAACAAACGGTTTTTCGTTCAACTGCTGCATCAATCCTTCTTTACGGAGCTCAGGTATGGGGTTACAAATCACATGATACCGTTGAAAAGTTCCTTCGATACTTCTTAAAGAGGATGTTCCGGTTACCAACAAACACGCCAAATTATATGTTACATGTCGAAACTGGTACCCCACCCATGTTCTTACATACCTTGCGAATGCACTTCAATTATATTATAAAAGTATTGGAGATGGAAGAATCAAGGATACCAAACATAATATTGAGAAACGTTATAAGAACAAGTGGAGGTATTTGCAATGTATGGAATGAAATTGCATCAGACTGTGGGATGAACCTAGATATTCAGACAGATGAACAACCTGCTTCTCTAAGAGTGAAATTTAACTCGTTGTTGGAGAAATTCAATCAAATTACTTACAAAAAGTTTATTGAAGATGCTGGAGCCTCATTGTATAGGAATTATTACAGCAAATTGAACCATAATCTAAATGAAAACACATACTTTCTGAACTGTCATTCTGTGGACAAAATGAGTACGATCTTTAGAATGAGAGGTGAGATAGTCAATTTAAATTTTATACCCCACCGCACGGATCTACCAACACTCTGCGAACTTTGTAACATGAAAACTATGGAAGATGTGCTTCATTTTCTTGCAGTATGCCCAGTGTTGAAGGAAATTCGTGTTTTGGTGTTTGCGAAAGATATTTTAAAAGAAGAAGAAGCATTAAGCATCTTGAACGGACAGAGAGGTTGGAACGTTTTATATAACTACACCGTAGCTGCACTTCGTTACAGAAACAGAATTCTAGAAGGAGATTTTTAATAATATTATATTTATTATACTAACAGTATTATTTTATTTAACGTTTGATGGGTAAATTAATTCAGCTTTTAATTAAATTGTCAACCTGGTAGACGGCCATAGGCCAAACCAATTAGACTTATTTTAATTAATCTTTGTAAATTATTGATTTGAAATAAAAGTCATTTTAAACTAAAAACTAAACTAAACTGGAGTGTTGTTACACGCGGCGCTTTGTAAGACTTCAATAAATCTGCCGACTTTATCCTCTATTTCGCACGGTGTTCTAAGCGACACATTCAGGACTATATTTTCTTCACAAACTTTCCTAAAGCCGTCCCAGTTAGTTTTGTTGCTAGTTAATCTGGGCGCTCCTTGTTTTCTCATTAGACGTTCGCTTATTGTCAATATGACTGGTGAATGATCGGAGGAGAGATCAAAACATTCCTCGATGTTCGTAAAGTTTTTCACTACCCCTTTTCCTATAAAGAAGTCTATGAGGTCAGGCGTTTTTGCTATGTCGGAGGGCCAATAAGTCGGTTTCCCCGTCGAAAAGAAGTCAACAGCAAATTGCATGCCGGTTTCGCAGAGAAGTCTGCCTTTAGGTGAAATGCATCTCGAACCCCAAGTGAGTCAAATAGACGTATTAAGTCATTCTTTTCTAGCGTGTATCGCGGAGGGCAATAAATGGACGCGATGTTGTAATACATGTTTTTATTTTTTACGCGAACTGAAGTTATTTGCATTGCATCGAGTTCTATCGGTGAATTCAAAGAGCGCTCAATACAGTCTTTAATTAAGAGCGACGATCCGCCCCTAGCCCTTTCGGATGGGTGGTATGCGTGATAAGCATAGTATCCTCTAATTTTAACTCGAGATTCCTTTGTCAGATGGGTTTCAGAAGTCAAGCATATGTGAATGTTCTGTTTGCGTAGGAATATTTCCAGTTCGTCGATTCTTTGCAGAAGGCCGTTTGCATTCCATGTTAAGATTTTAAGTAACTAGTTCATGTTCATAATTTTGTCCGTGGTTTGCGAGCGTTATGCTCGAGGTTGCTAAGTTTTTCGAATATGAGCTTATTTGTCTTGCTTTGCTCCTCGAGTTTCGCGAGAATTATAGAGAAAACTTGTTGCATAGGATCTAACGCAGGCCTATTTTGCTTGGTTGCATGCGATGCAGCTTGCGCATACGTTTGCGCATCAGCAGATGGTGGTTTCTCCTGGACTTTTTTCGTTTTATCCTTCACGGGTTTGCTATCTTTCACTAGTGATTTTTCCGGTTTATTTTTATTTGGTTTCGGTTGCGGACGCATGTTCTTTTTAAGTGTGTCGCGCCTTTTTTGGAGTTCTTTGGCTACTTCGCAACCTCGATAATTCGCTGGGTGCTTCCCCTTGCAATTTGTGCGGTCTGCTTGTTTAAGTGGCACTCATTCGAGAGATGTGTACCGGCACATTTCACGCATAGTGGCTCTTTTTGGCAGTATGTCTGCGTATGGTTATGGTTGAAACCTTGACAGCGTTTACACTGAGGGATCGATCTTATGCTTTTACGCATCGGTTCGATTTTGATTACAATATTTAAAATCGTTTTGATATTGTAAATATCTTTTATATTCTCGGTTTTATCGAAACTGAGCATAAAAAGCGGAAGACCACGCTTAACAAGAATTTCCTGATCTTCTTCCGTTTGTTGCTTTTCCTTCTTGATAATATTTACGGCGTCAAGAATTTTAAAGCCTTTCGCCTGAAGATCGTCCATAACGTCTTCTTTAGTGCACGAAGGATGGAGTCCTCTTGCTATAACTCGCAATGGTCTTTCCGACTTATTTTCATACGTGTACCACCGAATGTTCGGTAATCGTTGGGGTCATCGACGTTTACTTTCCACACGTTGTTGCGAAGTGAGGTGACCTTAAACTTCGAGGTCATCGTTCCTTTTAGGAGGCAATACAGCTTGTTATAGTCCGTAATCCCGATGACGTTTATTGGAGGCGGTGGACTTAATTTCGTTGTCTCTTGCAAGCGCTTGTCTTCTTTTGGTGGCTCGATTTCGGGTGAAGAACCGACCCTTCGTTTCTTGCTGGGTCTTGTCTTTGAGACCCACGCCGTTTCCCGTGTTAGCTCTTCTTCGTCCGTGTGATATTCGCGAACAATTGAGCCAGACGGACTACCGTCTTTTAGCAGATTTACGTTTCTCAGAGCTTTATTTTCTTGTCGAAGTAAATCTACCTCTTTCCTAAGCTCTTTGTAGAGTAGCTCCATTTCGTGAAGCTTCTTACGGAGTTCGTTGTTTTCCTCCTCGAAGCTTTTAAATTCGCTGAGTCCTGTTTATCACGCGTTAGCGCTTCCGGCGGACTTCTTTTCCCGGAGACATTCGATCTTGGTGGTGGCGATCGAGATACCCTTGCACTTTTTGTAAAGGGGTTGCATAATTGCAATAAATGGCTCTCCCCAGAATCCATAGAGCCGACCTCCGAAGAGGGTGGATTTTCCAGTAGACCTGGAGTACCACCTGGGGTATTATATCTATTTGTTTTACTCATTGCATTTTTGTATACTACTTTATCCTCGGTATACGGAGGGTGGATTTTAGTCGCCTCTTACGACAGGCATGCCTACCTCGGGTATATTCTAACCCCTACCCGAAGGGGGTATGGCAAAAGTGTTTGAAAAAATTGTCGCTAAGCAAATACAATGTTATCTGAGCTTAAATATAATTTGATTTCCAAATGGCAGTCTGTGTTTAGAAATAAGCATAGCTGTGAGTCTTCTTTGTTAAAGGTTACCACGGACCTAATTTTCGCTCTTGATTTTAATACATTTGGTTTAATGGTGCTTTTAGACTTTACTAAGGCATTTGACAGTAGTGATCATTCGACTTTACTTAATAAACTTTAGAATAAATTTTACTTTTCAAATACTGCGATTAAACTGCTGGAAATGTATCTTAAAAATAGACTGCAAACGGTTGAAACTAAAAGTGGTACCTCTCTTCCCTCTTCGGTTAATTCCACGGTGATCAGTTTTGGGTCCACTGGTATTTTCCCTTTTCTTTAATGACCTTCCAGAAATCGTTGCCTATTGTAAGGTACATTTGTACGCAGATGATGTCCTCTTTTATGTTTTGCGGCCTATTGGTTTTATGGACGATTGCGTGGCAGGGGTAAACGACGACTTATCGAGGATACTTTGTTGGGCTTCATAAACAAACTTTTACTTAATCCATCAAAAATAGTTGCTATGGTTTATTCTAAAGCTCCAGTTAACACAAATGATTTCCCCTTCGTTGTTCTTGAAGGAAAGGTTATAATTTACACTAGCAAAGTTAAATATTTATGATTCAGTATTAACTCTTCTATGAGCTGTTGTGCTGCTGTCTCTGAAACAATTAAAAAAGTTTACTTTAGGCTGCGTTCCCTAAGATGTTCCTCACACCTGCTGTTACCTTGTATGAAGAAAGGTTTGGTCAAAAGTTTAATTTTACCTTTTTTTTACCTTTAATTGCAATGTCTATCCCTGTGTGGACTATGAATGCAAACGTAAATTGAATGTAGCATTTAATGATTGCATACGGTTCATACATAACGTCCAAAGGTACAAGAGCGTCTCCCATCTTAAGTGCTGTCTTTTGGGAATTAGCTTAGATAAGTACTACACCTTTCTAAACCTTCTGCAGCTACACAATATAATTCATCGTCAGTGCCCCGCCTTTTTACGCTAAATGCTTCACTTCTCTCAGTCACATAGGGGTATGCAATTTATTTTTCCACGCTTCTTACACACTATTGCCGAGCGTTCCTTTTTTGGATCTGCAATTCGGCCCTCCCAGTCGAACTGCAGACGATCGCATCAGAACCCATTTTTCGGAGGAAGATATTTTTATTTTTATCATCATTGTTTTCTTTTTTCGTACTAAAACTCATTACTCAGACAATTATTTCAGTTTGATTTTTTACTTTATAATATTCGTTTATTTTTTTTTTGTTTTCTCTTAACTTACTTTGTTTTATGCATCATTTTTCAATTTTGTGAATTAATGTATATAATTAATCTTAAGATTTTAAATCTTGTAGTATTATGTCTTTAAGATTTATAATAAATGAATGAATGATGTAATAGAAAATAGACAATCAAACCCATCATAACCAAGTTGCTCGCTACACGGTAGAATTTCTGCCGAATTAATAATTATTTCACAAAGACACTTAATCCAACCTCTCGCAGGAGAAGATTATAGCAAGTTTCACTACTAAAAATTAAAGGATCTCCACTTGTCCAGTATTTCAGTATATATACAATTCACAATACAACACTTTTCTCGGAATTTTTGCTCCAGGCATTCCGACTTTTTTCAGGAGAGCTAATTGTTCATATGTCCGGAGCGAAAATGCTCACAAAATACTAAGAAAGAGACTTTATTTCGAATAAATAGCTACTTTGGGACCCTCGGCGCCTTTTGTTATTCACAAAAAATAAAAAAAGCTATCAGCTGGTGGCCTACGCAAAAACTACATTACATACCTACACAACAACTTTTGACAAGGAAATTAAGAAGTCTGGGCCACTTAACCGACGTATTCGAAAACGATATGCGTCTTTAGTGACATTCTTTATAATTAAACTCATATGACGTTACGACATTCCCTTTACTTTTATTTACATACCTACATTTAAAAAAATATTGAATCAATTTTTATCAATTACATTTTAAGTTTCTAGTTAAGAGCTCTCGCCAGAGCTTTGCATTTGAAAACTACTATTTTTTTATTGACATGACCGATGCCATTTCGCTCTTCTGTTTTGAAACCAGGTTTTCAATTGTCTGTCACTCAGTTTTAATTGATTTGCCAAGTGCTTTCTCTCTTCTGGTGACAAATATTTCGAACTTGAAAAGCGATATTCCAAATTTTTCGTTTGATGTGATGTAAATCGTATTTTTCCGGCTTTTACTTTTCATTCCATAATCGGGTATATAAAATCCAGAAAGCCCACTGTAGCAGAATGTCAAATTATTTTGATGACCTTTAAAATAGATAAAGGTGTTATATTAAAGTGAAGTTTTAAAATTATTTTTATTATATATTTATTTGACGAGTTTCTTAAGAAAAAAAAAACAAACATGTGGCAAAAATATACAAGGGTGTATAATTACTGCTACAACAGCTGCAAAGATAAATGACAACCTACTTAGTTTTGTCCTATTCGGGGTTGTCCCTAAGTAGGTAGGTAGGTGGGTAGGGTAGATAGGAAGGCTGTTCATACACTGTCTTATCACTTGGATTTATCCCGAAAAAGTGCCTTTCAATTTATTGGAACCATTTGGAGTACTTAATGAAGCTAAGGAAACTTTTGACGCCAGTATGTAAAAGTTCGCCCAAATTATCGAAGTGATGGTCTTCTTAAGGGGACCCGGTGGTCTAGAATTTTCAAAGAATCGATTTTTTTTAATATTTCGAAAGTATAGCCTTTCGAGAATATGCTGTTAAATTTTTGTAATGATGTTAACCGTAGTTTAGGTTCTACAGTCTAGCGAACGAGTGACCCGCCTCATGAATGGTCGCATACTTGAAACTTTAAACTCATTTATCTCGAAACCACGATTTTCTGCACGGCGGGAGGTAAAAAAAAACAATCCATCCGAATCATCTCAAATTTTAATGTGTTATGCAATATACCATATCTTAATAACTTCTTATTTTTTGCGTAAAAAAAACTAATAAAAAAAGTCTGTTTTCGATATTTAAATTTTCAAGAACGCGCCATTTTGTCAAAATTTTTTTTTTATTTTCTTTTTGGTTCTGGCCATTGCTACAGTCATATAGATTAATAATCTATTTATTTTTTTTTTTTCGGATGAGTGAAAGAGCCAAAACCTCACCCGCCACCCAGGTACTTTTTTTTTTATAGGGTCATCTTCAGCGCCATTTTTTTACTTAAAATCTTTTTTAAATTATAAAAAAATTTGTTTGTTTGCTTTTTAACTGTTATAATATACCTACAAAGGTTAAATGTCATTGCTCGATATTTTTGCCTTAAAAAAATCCAAAACATACCTCAAATTCACGGGCGCTAGACCACCGGGATAGGGTTAAACAGGTACAAAAGAAGAAAAGGATTGGGCGCGTTCCATTTCCCCGATATCTGAAATTTCAGATACACCAGATTATGGAACGCCGAAACATGAATTGAATCTGTGTGCATAATAATTACTCAATAGGTTAATTAAGATGTTTTATGTAACTAACTTATGTGGTCGCCGTGGGTCAGTGGTTAGTGCGTTGGACTGCTGACCGAGCGGCGTGGGTTCAAGCCCCAGCCGGGAACACTGAACATTTTTCACGGCACCACCTCTCGTCGGGGAATGACAAGCCTCCGGGAGTATAATCTGTCATGAAAGAGCTTCTCAATTCGCCGTTCAGAGTCGGCAATAAATTGTAGGTCCCTTCCACTCGTGCGAAAATCTAACACGCACAACATGAATGGTTGCGAGAAGATAGGCCTTGGTTCATCCCGAGCTGTCGCGCAAGCTGTTTATTTATTTATTTTATGTAACTAAAATATGCATATTTTTTAGCAAATTTGGAAAATACAGCATGGACTGAAATTTGAAATAACAGCTGTTTATGACATTTTTCAACAGAGAAATAAGACAAACAATTTTAAACCAACAACCACTACCTCCACCACCTCACAAAAAGTTGTCATGTTTTTTTTTGTCGCGTGATAGGCTCTCGTCTAATCAGAACGCTCCGTTCATCTGAAATTTCAGATATCTGGGAAATGGAATCCGCCCCCCCTTGTCTATAATACCTGCAAAAGTCATTTGAAAAAAGGCCCATCCTTCTGTCATGAAGGCCAATGCACAGTGGTTCTCCCATACGAAAAAAATAAAAAAAATAGTAGTAATTTTTATTGCATATCTTTAATTTTTTTTATAGAACAAGGTTCAGTATTTACCGTTACAACAATTTCTTCGCCAATGTCATTTGTTATCACTTTTGTTTTCTCTTCCGAAGCGAGTGTATCACGTGTCTCTCTCTGTTACTCGAATTAATGCATTATTGTTGATCGGTTTTAAGTACAAGCAATTTGTTGAAAAGTGATATTTACTGAAATTATTTATAATGGAATTCGAAGAGCAAGGTATGCACAGTAAATGACTACTTCGTTTGTGAATTTTTGTTTTTGAATTTTAGTGTTATACTGTTGCGACCCAGTATAGTTTTATAATGCTGTTTTTCCTGTTCTTCTAAGTTTACTTTAAGTTTTAGTATACCCCTGTTCCTCACCTAATGATAAAATGTTGTCTAAAATATCAAGAACATGCTTAGTTTGCAGAAAAAACCAATTTAAGGTGCCACAATCAAACACAGATATGTGCCTCAAACGCCGACTTCAGCAAACCATATCAACATCTGAATGTCTTTCACCATCTAGTGCCATCTTCTTATCATGCCGCACGATCTGACAACACTTTCACCACAGTTCCACCTGTCCAAACATCAGCCAACATGCATCTTTCAAGGCCTGGTGTCACTTATTCTAGCCCATAACTCCGTATAATCAAACACACATAGGTGCCTCGTACGCCTACTTCAGCAAACCACATCAGCGGCTGAACATCCTTCATCATTTATCTGACAACACTTTCACCACAGTTCCACCTGCACAAACATCAGCCAACACGCATCTTTCAAGCCCTGGTGTCACTTGCCCTACCCCATAACTCCGTATAATCAAACACAGATATGTGCCTCATACGCCGACTTCAGCAAACAACATCAGCGGCTAAACGTCCTTCACCATCTAGTGCCATCATCTTATCATGCTGCGCGATCTGACAACACTTTCATCATGCGCTTAGCGGTTTGGGAGCTACTGCCCGGCGGGACGAACCAAGCGAATCATAAGGCTGTGCTGAGGGAGCACTTAAGTTCGCAGGTAGTAATTTTAACTCTTTAGTTGTCTGTCAAACAAACCCCATGTCCTTAAAGCACTTAATGTACTCTTAGATCTTAAGTTATTACATTGCAGTCCAATAAAACTAAAAATCACCCACTAACGGTACAATTTGGGTTTTACTGTTGCATGGGCGTATACGTATTTTATTTTTTTTAATTTACACATTTTAAATATTCTTTAGGAACTTCGTACACCTGCTCATTGTCTAGGAATAATATTTACGACATTTGGGCTACGAAAAAGGGCAGTTTGACCAAAAAAATGTACAAGTATTCAATAGCGTGTTGGAAAAATCTTATTGACTATTTATTGATTGAAAAGTCTTATTGATAGATGTGCTGCTATATTAAAAGCCATATCTTCTGGTTATAGCATTGATGCCGCTTATTACCTTCAAGATCGGTAGAAGATTGGTTTCAACATATCCTTCCGGCATGTGTCCATAAAATACTAATCCATGGGTCAGATGTTATAGAGAATCCGCTCTTTTTTTATTATTATTATTATTATATTTTATTTACTACAAAACTTAATGCTAATTAACAAAAGTTGATTAAGACTAGTGGACTTAAGTAATAGTGTTCATTCAGTAACTTAGGAGTTAGTGTTGAATGACACCTGGATTAATAAATAAATCAAAAATTACGATCTGATGTGGGGTGACAATCAGTTCTATATATAATATCAATCTTCAAGGATGAAAAGTAAAGCAAAATTCAAAAGAAGGATTTTAAAATTCAAGCAAAGGATACGATAATAATTCAAAAAGATACATTAAATTGATACAACTTTAACTATACATAAAACATGATTTGTGCTGCTGATTAAGATATTCGTCTTAAGAAAGATTCAATACTTGCGTTTTTCAAGCCGAGATAACTGCCATTTTACAGGCCGCGAAGTTAATAAAAAATGACAACATTGTCAGAGAAAACATTACTATATATGTTGACAGCCAGGCGGCTATTAAGTCTCTGCAGTCAGCATCGATAGAATCGAAACTCGTAAAGGTCTGCAGACAAAACCTCAACTATATATCAAGGACCAACAAGATGACCCTATGCTGGGTACCGGGCCACAGTGATATATCAGGTAATGAGAGGGCGGATGAACTTGCTAGGGGGGGTACAGAACTAGATCCCGCATATACCCTTCCGATCGCGAAGACACCCATTAGCACTCTTTACGGAAATATAGATGAGGAAACCATGATCAGGGCTAATACGCGATGGTATCACATGGACACATGTGCAATAGCCAGATCACTATGGCCAGTCTTCGATAAGAAGAAGTCCAAAAATCTAGTACAACTTAGTCGAAGGGAAATACGAATCGTCTCCGGTGTCCTCACAGGACACTGCGGAATAGGAATCCATGCGGAGCGTCTTGGATTTCCCTACAACGACTATTGCAGAAGCTGCAGGGACGAGGAGGAAATAGAATCCGTCCGACACCTGCTATGTGAATGTCCCGCTTTGGCCACCAGAAGATTGCGTACTCTTGGTAGTAGCTTCTTTCATGGGCTGGAGGACCTTAATATCGCTGATTTTAGGAAACTCCTGAGATTTCTATCCCTTTCTGGTTGTGGTTTCCGAATTAGCCAACCCTATCCGTTGGTTTGACTCCCATGAATACATTTTTTATGGGTACAATGGACCCGCTTGAGGTCTAAGTAAGTCTTTAGGATACCCAACCAACCATGTACACAATGAAAAGGAGAGGTGACAAAAAGCACCTCTGGCGAAGGCCAACGCTCGCAGTGAAAGATGTTTATGTAACGCCATTCACCCGAACACATCTCCTACAATTTATCAGAAGGTTTTAACGGTCAATTGTTTATGAAAAAATATTGGGGGTTGAATTTAAACCATCCAGAGACCCGCTCAAGCACACACAAAAAATTTCATTGAAATCGGTCCAGCAGAATTATATATATAAAGATAAATTTTTAAACGAGTTTGGGATGCTAAACTAGAAAAATGGCACTAAAATTTTTTGAAATTCGCGTCATGAGGACCTCTGCAATAGGCGGTATTTCTTCGAAATCTAACTAAAATCAAAGCGATGATAGCGGAGAAATCAAACATGTTTGAAATCGTCGCTTGGCTATTTGAGTTAAATGCCAACATTTTGAAACTTGAAAACGAAAACATAAAAACAATTCTAAGCAATTATGACAAACAAAACTGAAAACACATAATTTTCAATTTCAAGAGAAAATAAAAGTCACATTCTCTCATAATTTGTCACCAACTACGCGCAAAAAAAATCCAACTTTTGTGACGAATCGGCGTAATCTTATGACCCTGTTCACACAGGAGCAACCGACTGGATTTTTTTTGACGTTTCGTGTTCAGATTGATAGTCCTGTCTGAACACTTCCGCGGACTTTTTTTGACATATTTATTGTCAGTGTCGACCAAATTAATTTGATTTTCGTGCTTATTTCACGAAATTTAAAACAATTTAAATAAATAACACAAATGCGATCAGCCTGCAGCCCAAAAGACGCATTGTTTTGTTCACGAAAACAATTTTTTTTTACACGTTTGTCGAGTGACTGCCGATTAACATCTACAAACGTCAAAAAAAATCCAAGAATTTTAAAAATCTAAAAATCCGGAGCGACGGAACATGTCAAATCTCCGCTTCCCCCCTCGCCTGTAAACGTCAAAAAAAATCCAGTCCGTTGCTCCTGTGTGAACGGGGTCTATATTTTTCATTCACGACTTACACCTACTGACTGCATCTCATTCTGACGTTGACACTTGTACACATTATAAATTATGACTTTTTATTTTTAATTTTATTGTTTTTAAGAAATGTCTTATGAATTCTTCTAAAGCTCAACCAATTTCTGTATTTCATATTGCTTTTATTATTAACTAGCTGACCCGTGCTCTCCTTGCTTCGCCCTAATATGCCCGTGTGCTGTTTTTTTAAGTATATTAAAACCCATTATAAGCATATGTTTATAATTTATATGAAAATATTAATGGACCTCAAATGAACGCGTTGTTGTTAAAGTAAAACATAAAATAATTGCATAGTTTTTATTAATTTGACGAACTCAACCAAATATGTATGTACATACGTACTATATGCACTGAATATTATTTGAAATCTTCAATAAGTGTTAATTTTATACCAGTGGGTAAAGATTTAAAAATTAGTAAAATTCAGAAGACTGTGTATATTTAAATCTTGCATAGACACTATGAGGACCGCAGACGCGTGCTCATAGTAGTGTGAGATTCTTACTCACTAAAAAACACCTCCCTTCGATATAAACTTGTTAGTTACTGCAAGTATTTAAGTAAGGACTTATCAAGCAATTTTTTTATCACGAAATAAAAACGTTTGGCAGGTGCCTTTCCAATGAAAGTTCCTGCATGTTCCGCTATTTAGGCGCGGTTAATTTTTATCGTGCTAAGTCAAAAGGTTTGGTCCTTTGTAGACGGCGCAATACATTTCTTTCATCCAGAAGTTGTAGGACTGTATTATTAACGTGTTCGCTTATTCGATTTTTGTGCTTTCGCGCGAAGTTTTTAATTTCATTTTCGACTGTAGGAATTCCGAGATCTCTATGTATGTATATCATCATTTCTTACGTACCACGGTGCATTGACAATTTCTCTTAGCACTTTATTTCCAAAAGTTTGTTTTTTTGGTACAACCCCAGAGTTGTGTACCATATGTCCACACCGGCTTTAGCACTTGCTTATTCTCAGTATTGAGCTTGGAATGTTTCCCAAGTAACCAATACATTTCTCTAAATTTGTTATCGAGTTCTTTACGTTTCTTTTTCACATGCGACTTCCATTTTAATTTAGCGTCGAGTGTCATTCCGAGGTATTTAGCCTCGTTTGCGAAGGGAATACGAACCGAGTTTATAAGGATAGGTAAATTGTTTAAACTTACAAGAAAGTGAAGTTTACATGGACAGATTTGGTTTCGTTGAGGGCGATCCGCCAAGCCTTTGTCCATTCGTTTACACTATTCACAGCGTTTTGTAGTTTATCTGTCGTTTCTTCGATCGTTTTGCCATTTGCTAAAATAGCAGTGTCATCGGCAAACGTAGCTAGAACGGTGTATTCTTCTTGCGGTATATCACGGGTATACAGAAGCGGGCCAAGGACACTTCCTTGGGGTACGCCGGCTGTAATTTCTTTAAACTGCGAATATTCGTTTCCGAGTTTGACACGGAAGATTCTATTCCCGAGATATGTTGTCAGTATATTATATAGGCGTGCAGGCAGAACCTGACGTAATTTAAACTTCAAGCCTTCATTCCACACCTTATCAAAGGCTTGCGAGACATCAAGAAATACGCTTGAGCAGATCTTCTTTTCTTCAAGAGCTTTTTCTATTACGTCAGTGATTCTATGCACCTGATCAATAGTTGAGTGTTTGGTTCTAAACCCAAACTGGTGATCAGGGATAAGATTCTGTTCCTCGATGATCGGCTGTAGGCGCTTGAGCAATATTCTCTCGAAGATTTTAGAAATTATTGGGAGCAGCGAAATGGGTCTATAAGATTTCTTGTCACTCGGCGGTTTTCCTGGTTTAAGAATCATTATGACTTCCGCAATTTTCCATTGGCTCGGGACATATTCTAATCTAAGCGCAGCATTTATAATATAGAGAAGCTTGATTAAGGCTTTTCTAGGCAGCATTTTTAAGACTTCTCCCGTTAAGAGGTCGTAACCAGGAGCTTTTTTTGGTTTTAGTTTTTTTATTTCTTGCGTGAGTTCTGCTAGCGTTGCACTTGTTATTGTGTAAGTGTCAGGTGTTATCTCGCGTTCAGTATTTCGAATAAGAGCTCGGCCATCGAATGGCTTAAATGTTTCTTCCAGATGGGCGGCGAAAATATCCGCTTTTTCTTTGTCTCCCTTCGCCCATTCGTCATTACTATTCTTGATTGGCGGCGTAGGGATTTTTGGTCTTTTGGTGCCTTTTATAGCTTTCCAAAGCGAATAATTGGATTCTTTTTCAGCGGTTAAGTTTTCGAGGTAGGTCCCTATTGCACGGTTCTTAAAATCGTTTATAGTCTGTTTCAATAGATTACTCAGTCGGTTTAAGTGAGCTTTATGCTGTGAAGCACGACTTTGTTGCCATTTCTTACGCGCTTTCCTTTTTTCCCTTATCATTTCTTTTATTTCCGGTGGATATTTTAAGCCGCAATTTGTGTGCTTCTTTTTTTCGTGAGAAGTATTATTCCACCCGGCACACTGCACGATTTCGACGAAGCGATCAACTTCGATTTCGAGTTCATAGGGCGTCTTAAGTGGTATTCTTAAGTCAGTGTTCTCTTCGATTTCTTTCCTGAAAATGAATGAAATTAAAAAAGGCAAACACAAAATTTTGCTTCTATTAATAGAAAAAGGAGTACAGGTAAATACATATACATATGTACATACATATTTTAAATAAATTTGTATGTTAGGGAGACTATAAATAAAAACTAAAAGAAATAATGTCTACTTGCAGATAAAGGCATTTTGTTAACTTTGGCTTAGTACAAAAAAGAAAAAAAAAGAAGACACGTCAAATATTATTAATACTGCACGAAGGTCACACTGTCGTTTTCGCTTTGTCTGCTTTTTTTTTTTATTTTCTTGTGCGTTGTAATGAGGAAGATGGCGAATATGATGAATAACTGGTGGTGAGGGACTGCTGGAAGTTATTTTCTGCGGTGGACAGTACTTTTGTTTTTTCTTGGAAGGGTTGAAATTTTGTCCGTACATAATGTATTTGGATCTTTTGGTTGCAGCCAAGCTAAGATTAGGCGACGTGTAAAAACCACACAATTATGTGCCCGCGACGTCATTTCGGCATCAAACGATTGTCATACATATCATCTAATCCACATAATAACTTTAGTCGCATACATGTATTTATGTAGCAAATATTGTAAAATGATGTTGACATTTTGTAAAACCCATTACGCATAAAAATATGTACATATGTAAATTTTTACATACATATCTTATAATCGGGTGCCACAATCGTACAACTTTTAACATTTTAAAGATTTGCTACACAAATATGTATGTATAGGTATACATATGTATATACATTTGTACATATATATGTATGTGTGACACTCAAACTGTGTCCCCATCTAAAAAACCGGCAGCAACATCCATACATAGTACCAGTGGCGACGCGTCCTATTGTTCATTTCGTTCATGAACGCCTATAACTTTCAGAGAACAATATTTCTGTTTCTAAAATTTTCTTAACTGAATATCAACCACCCACAAAATGTGCTTCCACTTGTACCCTAAGTCATACCTTCAGTCAATTTCTCAGTGTATTTCCCAATTCGTGCCAGCCTCTCGTGCACTTGAGCCAAATCATAATTCATATCAGAACAAAACCCTAACCTGCGACAGCAATGCCTTCCATTCATTCGACTCGTTCAGTTGAGTGGGAAACGAAATGTACCCATCAAAAATATATGCCAAAAAAATAAATTTAACGCACATCGTATCGACAAATTCGTTCATCTTAGCTGTGAACGAAGTCATACAAAAGGGTTGAGTTTTGCTCAAGTCAACCTTACATGCGGATATTGAAAGTTTATAGGTATAGGGCACATGTAGGTACTGTAGGAGATAAGAGTATGTATGGTCGTTTTGTGTTGAATGTAGTAAAAACAAAACCATGAGTAATTATGTTGCCTTTACGCAGTGATGCCAGATTTTTTTTGGTGAGATTCCCCATTTTTGAAAATTTTCCCCATTCCACATCCGATTTTTCCCCACTTTTTCCCCCATTTGAATTCCTGGTAAAAAAGTAAAAATGGATAAATGAAAACATAAAAAAGGTTGTTTCTCTTTTATCAATAGAATTGCCAATCATTTTTTTTTTTTTTTCATTTTCTTTTGATCTTTTCCAGCTCTAAAGCTGCAAAATTATCTGAAAATTAATCGCTATCGGTGCTTTCTGCTTGGAGTTGAAGTTGAAGTCAGTGACGCAGCGCTTTAAACGCTGTAATTCTTTTTTCTTCGGTTTTTATTTTGAAGCTAATTACACGAGTTCTATTTTTTACTATGTAAAATTAATGAATTTGCACGCATCTCGTTTTTCCCCATTTTAGGAGCACTTTTCCCCATTTTCCCCATAAAGTGAAAAACTCCCCAAAATGGGGAAAAATCCCCACATCTGGCATCGCTGCCTTTACGTTCTATTCGTGCTGGGAGAATATGAACGAAATGAGAAATTTATATAGGATATGGAATGGATTGAGTTTACTTTGAGTTTTAATTTTGAGTCAAGCTGTGAAAAGGAAAATCATCTCAAAGTTGGTTAGAATTTAAGTGGAAAAGCTGTTGTTTGTACTTTTATGAACTGAACGCCTACACATTTTACTCACGCGTCGCCACTGCTTAGTACATGCATACCTAAATACGTTTGTTATCCTCGCTATGGCGATATTCCACATCCATTGCACATAATGCGTAAGTGAATCGCATACACATGATATGTATGTAGGTATATAATATGTATGTAATCGACTCAGAAAAATGGAACAAATTTGTGTGGGCATACATAAATGAGTAACCACATGTGCGATCGCCAAAAGAACATTCTTTTATGTGATTTTTTTTACACAATACACATACTATGTACACATGTACCTATCGTGTAAACACTCATTAACTAGTTCGACAATCTTTTTTCACGTTCCAATACGTGACTTGTATTGCGCGCCAGCAGAGCATAATATACCAATGAAAAAAAAACAAAAACCCACCCTTAAATAAAACTATGCCCATGGAATATTTCCCCCTACACACGACGACCGAAATAAAAAAAACCCTACCAACACGCACAAACATGAACGCCGCTTGAGCACTGATAGTGGCAATGGTCTCCATTGATCGTGTTCGCGATTGCACTTTAATAATATTTGTTTTTTGTTATAACTTTTCTTACGGAAAACGTACAAAGATGATATATACATATATCAATGGCTTTGTTAATAAAACCTCTAAACATATGCAATTTTGATTACAATCTGTTTGGTGAAAGTCGAGAAAAATAGAGATAATTTCCCAGAAAATGCAATTAATTTAAATAAAACAGTTTCTTTTGTTTGTTTACAGGCTTTCTGTTGAAAATTTTGAAATAATTTATATAGAAACTATCAGATGGAAGTATCCTGAATCTATAGGAAGAAACTGCATTTAAATCCGTTCAGTAAATTCGCAGATTTTTTGTCACATACGAAAATACATCAGATCAGAAATTTGTATTTTATAAATATAAGTGATAAGTGATTACGTTATCTTACCAATATCTTCTTCTGGGTGGTTAGTGATTTCAGTATTCGACAATGTTAGGAACGTTCTCAGTGTGTTGTGTGGTGCGTTTAAGGGACTCCGTGTTTGTCATCTTAATGCTGGTAGTATTCGTTCTAAATAAACCGTGCTGTACCAAATGTATAGTAACTATAAACTTGATGTAATAATGGTGTCTGAATCATGGCTGAATAGTAGTGTTATGTCCCAACCTGTAAGTTTTTCTAGCTTTAAATTGCATAGGAATGATCGTATGGAGCGAGTTGGAGATGGTGTTTGTATGTATATTCGGGAACACATATCCGCGAAAGCTTTGTATTGTTCTAATTTGCCATCTATTCAGTTTCTCTGCGTTGAGGTTAAAATTTCTGTAGAAAAATCTTTACTTGTCGTCGTTTTATGATTTCAAAGACGAACATTGAGTTCCGTTGTAAATTATCGCCGGCCAACTTGTTTCCAGTCGAGCCTCGATCCATCTTTGATAGATTTGTTCCTAACCAGTTCAAAACGCAGAGTGCTAGGAGTTCAAGTTCGCCCCACCTCAAAATTTATTCATGATTTTTTATTCTGTGCTATTGATTTTCATGAAACTCATAAAACGGGATTGTATAGTTTCAGGTAATTTCGTTACTTGGATTACTCAAACGTTCAGCGGGACTGTCTTAATTGTAACTGGAACGAGATCTATAGTAAACCTGATGTAATTAATAAAATATTGCTCTTTTGTCAACAGGTTGTATGAGGTCTATGTTCTGGGAGAGAGAGCGTTTTTATCGTTTCTTTCAAAACAATCCCACAGAGTATAATAGAAGGCACTATGCTGTGGACCGAAATAGCCCTCATACGGTCTTCGAAAAGATCATATTTAATCGAAAAACTTGATCTTGCACTAAGCTCGAAAGAGTTATGGAAGAATTTAAAAACTGCTGAAGTAACTGTGGACAAAAATAGTTCTAAATGCGAGTTAGACCCACAAGTCATGAGCTTGCATTTTGCTCCCTGCGCAAACTCAAGCACTTTTAGCGTCATTTCGGTCAATTTGTCTGAATCTATATGTAGCCAGTCTTTTTTCTTTGAATGTGTTGGGGCTAACGAGGTTTTGGTACCCATTGCCTCGATCAAATCTAACGCTTCTGGTTCTGACGATATTTTTAAAACTTCTTCTGCCAATTTGCTAAGATATATAGTCCATATTTTTAATTCGTGTATTTTTAGCAGTCAGTTTCCTGAACTGTGGAAAACAGGAAAGGTAATACCAGTATCAAAAATAGCAAATCCGTCTTTTCCCTACGGACTACGGACTTATAAGCCTCTTATGTTTTATGGCAAGTGTTTGAAAAAATTGTCGCTAAGCAAAAACAATATTATCTGAGCTTAAATATAATTTGATTTCCAAATGGCAGTCTGGGTTTAGAAATAAGCATAGCGTGAGTCTTCTGTGTTAAAGGTTACCACGGACCTAATTTTCGCTCTTGATTTTAATCTATTTGGTTTAATGGTGCTTTTAAACTTTACTAAGGCATTTAACAGAAGTGATCATTCGACTTTACTTAATAAACTTTAGAATAAATTTTACTTTTCAAATACTGCGATTAAACTGCTGGAAATGTATCTTAAAAATAGACTGCAAACGGTTGAAACTAAAAGTGGTACCTCTCTTCCCTCTTCGGTTAATTCCACGGTGATCAGTTTTGGGTCCATTGGTATTTTCCCTTTTCTTTAATGACCTTCCAGAAATCGTTGCCTATTGTAAGGTACATTTGTACGCAGATGATGTCCTCTTTTATGTTTTGCGGCCTATTGGTTTTATGGTCGATTGCGTGGCAGGGGTAAACGACGACTTATCGAGGATACTTTGTTGGGCTTCATAAACAAACTTTTACTTAATCCATCAAAAACAGTTGCTATGGTTTATTCTAAAGCTCCAGTTAACACAAATGATT
Source organism: Matsumyia berberina (assembly GCA_917880715.2). Taxonomy (NCBI): domain Eukaryota; kingdom Metazoa; phylum Arthropoda; class Insecta; order Diptera; family Syrphidae; genus Matsumyia; species Matsumyia berberina. The sequence continues at coordinate 83,499,977 of OU862872.1, forward strand.
TGCCCTTCGTTGTTCTTGAAGGAAAGGTTATAACGTACACTAGCAAAGTTAAATATTTATGATTCAGTATTAACTCTTCTATGAGCTGTTGTGCTGCTGTCTCTGAAACAATTAAAAAAGTTTACTTTAGGCTGCGTTCCCTAAGATGTTCCTCACACCTGCTGTTACCTTGTATGAAGAAACGTTTGGTCAAAAGTTTAATTTTACCTTTTTTTTACCTTTAATTGCAATGTCTATCCCTGTGTGGACTATGAATGCAAACGTAAATTGAATGTAGCATTTAATGATTGCATACGGTTCATACATAACGTCCAAAGGTACAAGAGCGTCTCCCATCTTAAGTGCTGTCTTTTGGGAATTAGCTTATATAAGTACTACACCTTTCTAAACCTTCTGCAGCTACACAATATAATTCATCGTCAGTGCCCCGCCTTTTTACACTAAATGCTTCACTTCTCTCAGTCACATAGGGGTATGCAATTTATTTTTCCACGCTTCTTACACACTATTGCCGAGCGTTCCTTTTGTGGATCTGCAATTCGGCTATGGAACTCCCTCCCAGTCGAACTGCAGACGATCGCATCAGAACCCATTTTTCGGAGGAAGATATTTTTATTTTTATCATCATTGTTTTCTTTTTTCGTACTAAAACTCATTACTCAGACAATTATTTCAGTTTGATTTTTTACTTTATAATATTCGTTTCTTTTTTTTTTTGTTTTCTCTTAACTTACTTTGTTTTATGCATCATTTTTCAATTTTGTGAATTAATGTATAAGTTAACAACAACCAACAACATATCGGCTTCCAGACGACACGCGCAACCATCCACAGCGTGCAATGCCATCCACAGCGTGCAATGCCCCGGATACAACCGGACACCGGCATCAGGTGACGAGTCGACACATTTGGGGAAATGCAGAATATGGGAAATGCACTTTGCATTCGCTCCCACGAGTAGGTTAGGTATTAAGTAAAGAAAATACGAATTGTAATTTTAGTCTTAAGTTTGCTTTTGATCAATAAACATATTTTTTTTAATAAAAATCCCGGAATAAAAACTTAATTGGCGCCCGAGCAGGGACGACGGAAATAGTGCGCGATAAGTATAGAAAAAATAAATAGTGAAAGTGCTGTAAAAAAGCGAGTAGCTATAAAAAGAGTGAAAGTGCTGTAAAAAAGCGAGTAACTGCAGAAAGAGTGAAAGTGCTGTAAAAAAGCGACTAGCTATAGAAAGAGCGAAAGTGCTGTAAAAAAGCGAGAAGCTGCAGAAAGAGCGAAAGTGCTGTAAAAAAAAGCGAGTAGCTATAGAAAGAGTGAAGTGCTGAAAAAAAAAAACGAGTAGTTGTAGGAAAAAAACGAATAGCTTAAAAAAAAAACAAGTATTAAAGACAAATAAAACAGTGAGTGCTAAAGGAAATACCACAAAGGCAAAGAAAAATACTGTCGTGCAACTATTAAAGGAACTTCCAAGTGTGAAGATAGGGTACCGGAGTCACCGTCGCAGCTGAAACCTCGTCAACGGACAAAACGGAGCCAGCCCACTCACCAGCGTAAGGATCCACCGTCGTCAACCACCATGAAAATTCTAATGTAAGATATTTTTTATTCTTTTTGTAACCAAGATTATAATTCCCAAAACATAAAAATCTGAAACTTTTTGTCTGAGATTCAATATTTGTAGATATTATTTTCCCTTTGTAATCAAAGTTATAATTACCAAAACATAAAAATCTGTAAACTCTTTCTTTAAGACCCAATATTTATATTCGCTCACTGGTGTCTCGTAATAATTAGTTAAGGAAATCTAAGAACCAATAATGGCAAATGAAAATAACAACGAAGGCTTACTCAGGCCAAGTGCTCTAGATGGCATTGGCTCTTCCTCTGTCCCATTGTCAAATCCCTCCACTAGCAATCGCAAGAACACAGTCCCAACAAATGCCAGTGGATTGGCACAGTACATTAACGAGGTTGTTGCAAACGCCGTCGCACAACTATCAACGTCATCCGAGGACACTGACAATTTCGACCAAACGATTGATGGTACTCAAGTCAGAAATCTTGATGGTCTTGAAAAAATCCCAGACGTGGTCAAGAGCCTTCGAGAATTCTCTGGCCAATCTGGAGAATTTAGCTCTTGGAAAAAGAGCGTTGATAGAATTTTAGAAATTTACGAGCCCATACGCGGTTCCCCTAAATACTACGGAATCCTTAGTGTAATCCGGAATAAGATTACCGGACATGCGGATATTGCACTAGAATCTTACAATACGCCCCTCAATTGGTCAAAAATCTCTCGTTGTTTGATGCTACACTACGCCGACAAACGCGATCTTGGTACCCTCGAGTACCAAATGACCGTGTTAGTTCAAGGAAGTCAGACCATACCCGAATTTTATCAGCAGGTTTATCAACATCTGTCCCTTATCCTGAATAAGTTATCTTCATTGGAATTAAGTAATGAATCTCTCACGTGTATGACACAGTCATACAGAGATAAAGCACTAGATACCTTCATACGAGGACTTCGCGGAGACTTACCCAGACTCCTCAGCATAAGAGAACCTGCGGACCTCCCTCAGGCCCTGCACCTGTGTCTCAAGCTCGACAATGTCAATTTTAGAACACAGTATGCAAACAGCAACCAGAGTGCACATGGGAAGGTGGCTAACCAAATCGCCCTACCTTTACCCCCGCGAAAAGCATATCCATTCCCGACTACTGTTCCACCTCCAGGTAATAGATTTTTCCCCGAATTATATCACGACCCTCAACCCAGACCTAGTTTCCGCCCGCCACAACCACCAAGGCCATTCCAACCAAGCCCTTTCCAAAATAATACGAACCATCCCCAATCTGGATACCCTCGATATAACGCGAATCATTTCCAATATAACTACAATAATCCCCATAACGGATACCCTAGGAATCTACCTCCCAAACCACAACCAAGACCCCAACCAATGTCAGTCGATATGTCCGTCAGATCTCGTAACATAAACTACCAAAACCGGCCGAGATATCAGTCTTATGCACAAAAACGACAAAACTCACAGCAAATTCACGGCCCAGGAAAGCAGCAACGTCTTTTCCATACAGACGCCACAAAAGATGCGCCGGAACCCGGAGACTACGAGTCTCACGAGGAAGGTCCTCCAGAATACGATGACGAGCTAAATAACTATATGGACCTCCAAAATGACGAACAAGTCGAATATTTCCCTGAACCAGATGGCACCCCTTTTTTAGAATAGACAGCTCTTCGCTACCCTACTTTGAGCACGTTGCGAAGAGCGGTAACACTTTAAGATTTTTGTTGGATACCGGCTCTAACAAAAATTACATCCAGCCTCAATATATTAAAAATCCCATTGCAAACGAAACCGTATTTTACGCGAATTCCATTAACGGAAATACAAAAGTCAGCCAACATGCCAATTTACGCCTTTTCGGACCCCAAATTCCAAAGATGAAATTTTTTATTCTACCAGGTTTAAAAACATTTGATGGTATTTTAGGAAACGATAGCCTGAAAGAACTAGGCGCTGTCATTCACGCCAAAGATAACTTTTTCACGATTAAAGGTGAACGCAGGATACCATTAAAACAACAAAAATCACAATCCGTGAACTCGATCATTGACCTAAAAACCAAGCCAAATTCACAAACTCACCCGAATCATAGGTAATTGCCCAAACTTATTCTCCGATCCCGATAAAAAACTAACATTTACAACAAAAGTCAAAAGAGAAATCCGCACAACTTCCAACGATCCAGTCTATTCGAGATCGTATCCGTATCCCATGGCCTTAAAAGACGAAGTAGACTCCCAGATAAAACAGCTCCTAAAGGACGGAATCATTAGACCTTCACGGTCTCCATACAACTCCCCAGTTTGGATCGTTTCCAAGAAACCAGATTCCGAAGGAAATAAGCAATACAGAATGGTAATCGATTACAGAAAGCTCAACTTGATCACAGTCCCCGACGGATATCCTATCCCTGAAATTAACGAAGTGTTGTCCAACCTAGGGAATAACAAATGGTTCACCACTATTGACCTTAAGAGTGGATTTCATCAAATTCCCCTCAGAGAATGCGATATGGAAAAAACTGCATTTTCTGTGAACAACGGAAAATATGAATTCACACGCCTCCCCTTTGGTCTAAAAAACGCACCTTCCATCTTCCAGCGTACTTTGGACGACATATTAAGAGAACACATAGGCATCAGATGTTATATCTACATCGATGATATAATAATATTCAGTAAAACTGAAGAGGATCACTACAAGGATGTGGAAATTATTTTCAAAACTCTGGAGGCTGCACTTCTAAAGGTCCAACTAGACAAATCGAAGTTTTTTTCAAAAGGAAGTTGAGTTTCTAGGTTTCGTCATCTCCGAGGATGGCATCAAAACAAACCCCGATAAAGTAAAAGCAATAGCCGAGTTCCCACCACCAAGAACTCTAAAAGATCTCAGATCCTAGGAATGTCAGGCTATTACCGTAGGTTTATTAGAGACTATGCGAAGATTGCGAAACCCCTGACAACACTCTTAAGAGGGGAAGGCGGACGAGTGTCCAAAACACAATCGAGAAACCAACTTGTACATCTCGACCAAGAAGCAATAGACTCATTCGAAAAAATTAAAAACACACTGATTTCTAACGAAATTATCCTCACATACCCCGACTTTTCCAAAGAATTCCACCTTACCACCGATGCATCGAAATATGCTATTGGCGCTGTCCTTTCACAGGACGATAGGCCAATCACGTTTTTATCCAGGTCACTCAACAAAACCGAAGAAGCATACGCCGCTAACGAAAGAGAGATGCTCGCCATCATATGGGCACTCAATTCGTTAAGAAACTTCCTGTACGGATCAAAAAGAGTAAAAATACTGACCGATCACCAGCCGCTAACCTTTGCCCTGAGCAACAAGAACACCAACGCGAAAATGAAACGATGGAAAGCCATACTTGAAGAGTACAACCACGAACTCCGAAAACAGGAAAGGTAATACCAGTATCAAAAATAGCAAATCCGTCTTTTCCCTACGGACTACGGACTTATAAGCCTCTTATGTTTTATGGCAAGTGTTTGAAAAAATTGTCGCTAAGCAAAAACAATATTATCTGAGCTTAAATATAATTTGATTTCCAAATGGCAGTCTGGGTTTAGAAATAAGCATAGCTGTGAGTCTTCTGTGTTAAAGGTTACCACGGACCTAATTTTCGCTCTTGATTTTAATCTATTTGGTTTAATGGTGCTTTTAGACTTTACTAAGGCATTTAACAGAAGTGATCATTCGACTTTACTTAATAAACTTTAGAATAAATTTTACTTTTCAAATACTGCGATTAAACTGCTGGAAATGTATCTTAAAAATAGACTGCAAACGGTTGAAACTAAAAGTGGTACCTCTCTTCCCTCTTCGGTTAATTCCACGGTGATCAGTTTTGGGTCCATTGGTATTTTCCCTTTTCTTTAATGACCTTCCAGAAATCGTTGCCTATTGTAAGGTACATTTGTACGCAGATGATGTCCTCTTTTATGTTTTGCGGCCTATTGGTTTTATGGACGATTGCGTGGCAGGGGTAAACGACGACTTATCGAGGATACTTTGTTGGGCTTCATAAACAAACTTTTACTTAATCCATCAAAAACAGTTGCTATGGTTTATTCTAAAGCTCCAGTTAACACAAATGATTTCCCCTTCGTTGTTCTTGAAGGAAAGGTTATAACGTACACTAGCAAAGTTAAATATTTATGATTCAGTATTAACTCTTCTATGAGCTGTTGTGCTGCTGTCTCTGAAACAATTAAAAAAGTTTACTTTAGGCTGCGTTCCCTAAGATGTTCCTCACACCTGCTGTTACCTTGTATGAAGAAACGTTTGGTCAAAAGTTTAATTTTACCTTTTTTTTACCTTTAATTGCAATGTCTATCCCTGTGTGGACTATGAATGCAAACGTAAATTGAATGTAGCATTTAATGATTGCATACGGTTCATACATAACGTCCAAAGGTACAAGAGCGTCTCCCATCTTAAGTGCTGTCTTTTGGGAATTAGCTTATATAAGTACTACACCTTTCTAAACCTTCTGCAGCTACACAATATAATTCATCGTCAGTGCCCCGCCTTTTTACACTAAATGCTTCACTTCTCTCAGTCACATAGGGGTATGCAATTTATTTTTCCACGCTTCTTACACACTATTGCCGAGCGTTCCTTTTGTGGATCTGCAATTCGGCTATGGAACTCCCTCCCAGTCGAACTGCAGACGATCGCATCAGAACCCATTTTTCGGAGGAAGATATTTTTATTTTTATCATCATTGTTTTCTTTTTTCGTACTAAAACTCATTACTCAGACAATTATTTCAGTTTGATTTTTTACTTTATAATATTCGTTTCTTTTTTTTTTTGTTTTCTCTTAACTTACTTTGTTTTATGCATCATTTTTCAATTTTGTGAATTAATGTATAAGTTAACAACAACCAACAACATATCGGCTTCCAGACGACACGCGCAACCATCCACAGCGTGCAATGCCATCCACAGCGTGCAATGCCCCGGATACAACCGGACACCGGCATCAGGTGACGAGTCGACACATTTGGGGAAATGCAGAATATGGGAAATGCACTTTGCATTCGCTCCCACGAGTAGGTTAGGTATTAAGTAAAGAAAATACGAATTGTAATTTTAGTCTTAAGTTTGCTTTTGATCAATAAACATATTTTTTTTAATAAAAATCCCGGAATAAAAACTTAATTGGCGTCCGAGCAGGGACGACGGAAATAGTGCGCGATAAGTATAGAAAAAATAAATAGTGAAAGTGCTGTAAAAAAGCGAGTAGCTATAAAAAGAGTGAAAGTGCTGTAAAAAAGCGAGTAACTGCAGAAAGAGTGAAAGTGCTGTAAAAAAGCGAGTAGCTATAGAAAGAGCGAAAGTGCTGTAAAAAAGCGAGAAGCTGCAGAAAGAGCGAAAGTGCTGTAAAAAAAAGCGAGTAGCTATAGAAAGAGTGAAGTGCTGAAAAAAAAAAAACGAGTAGTTGTAGGAAAAAAACGAATAGCTTAAAAAAAAAAAAACAAGTATTAAAGACAAATAAAACAGTGAGTGCTAAAGGAAATACCACAAAGGCAAAGAAAAATACTGTCGTGCAACTATTAAAGGAACTTCCAAGTGTGAAGATAGGGTACCGGAGTCACCGTCGCAGCTGAAACCTCGTCAACGGACAAAACGGAGCCAGCCCACTCACCAGCGTAAGGATCCACCGTCGTCAACCACCATGAAACTTCTAATGTAAGATATTTTTTATTCTTTTTGTAACCAAGATTATAATTCCCAAAACATAAAAATCTGAAACTTTTTGTCTGAGATTCAATATTTGTAGATATTATTTTCCCTTTGTAATCAAAGTTATAATTACCAAAACATAAAAATCTGTAAACTCTTTCTTTAAGACCCAATATTTATATTCGCTCACTGGTGTCTCGTAATAATTAGTTAAGGAAATCTAAGAACCAATAATGGCAAATGAAAATAACAACGAAGGCTTACTCAGGCCAAGTGCTCTAGATGGCATTGGCTCTTCCTCTGTCCCATTGTCAAATCCCTCCACTAGCAATCGCAAGAACACAGTCCCAACAAATGCCAGTGGATTGGCACAGTACATTAACGAGGTTGTTGCAAACGCCGTCGCACAACTATCAACGTCATCCGAGGACACTGACAATTTCGACCAAACGATTGATGGTACTCAAGTCAGAAATCTTGATGGTCTTGAAAAAATCCCAGACGTGGTCAAGAGCCTTCGAGAATTCTCTGGCCAATCTGGAGAATTTAGCTCTTGGAAAAAGAGCGTTGATAGAATTTTAGAAATTTACGAGCCCATACGCGGTTCCCCTAAATACTACGGAATCCTTAGTGTAATCCGGAATAAGATTACCGGACATGCGGATATTGCACTAGAATCTGACAATACGCCCCTCAATTGGTCAAAAATCTCTCGTTGTTTGATGCTACACTACGCCGACAAACGCGATCTTGGTACCCTCGAGTACCAAATGACCGTGTTAGTCCAAGGAAGTCAGACCATACCCGAATTTTATCAGCAGGTTTATCAACATCTGTCCCTTATCCTGAATAAGTTATCTTCATTGGAATTAAGTAATGAATCTCTCACGTGTATGACACAGTCATACAGAGATAAAGCACTAGATACCTTCATACGAGGACTTCGCGGAGACTTACCCAGACTCCTCAGCATAAGAGAACCTGCGGACCTCCCTCAGGCCCTGCACCTGTGTCTCAAGCTCGACAATGTCAATTTTAGAACACAGTATGCAAACAGCAACCAGAGTGCACATGGGAAGGTGGCTAACCAAATCGCCCTACCTTTACCCCCGCGAAAAGCATATCCATTCCCGACTACTGTTCCACCTCCAGGTAATAGATTTTTCCCCGAATTATATCACGACCCTCAACCCAGACCTAGTTTCCGCCCGCCACAACCACCAAGGCCATTCCAACCAAGCCCTTTCCAAAATAATACGAACCATCCCCAATCTGGATACCCTCGATATAACGCGAATCATTTCCAATATAACTACAATAATCCCCATAACGGATACCCTAGGAATCTACCTCCCAAACCACAACCAAGACCCCAACCAATGTCAGTCGATATGTCCGTCAGATCTCGTAACATAAACTACCAAAACCGGCCGAGATATCAGTCTTATGCACAAAAACGACAAAACTCACAGCAAATTCACGGCCCAGGAAAGCAGCAACGTCTTTTCCATACAGACGCCACAAAAGATGCGCCGGAACCCGGAGACTACGAGTCTCACGAGGAAGGTCCTCCAGAATACGATGACGAGCTAAATAACTATATGGACCTCCAAAATGACGAACAAGTCGAATATTTCCCTGAACCAGATGGCACCCCTTTTTTAGAATAGACAGCTCTTCGCTACCCTACTTTGAGCACGTTGCGAAGAGCGGTAACACTTTAAGATTTTTGTTGGATACCGGCTCTAACAAAAATTACATCCAGCCTCAATATATTAAAAATCCCATTGCAAACGAAACCGTATTTTACGCGAATTCCATTAACGGAAATACAAAAGTCAGCCAACATGCCAATTTACGCCTTTTCGGACCCCAAATTCCAAAGATGAAATTTTTTATTCTACCAGGTTTAAAAACATTTGATGGTATTTTAGGAAACGATAGCCTGAAAGAACTAGGCGCTGTCATTCACGCCAAAGATAACTTTTTCACGATTAAAGCTGAACGCAGGATACCATTAAAGCAACAAAAATCACAATCCGTGAACTCGATCATTGACCTAAAAACCGCTCACCTCTCCCCAAGTCAAATTCACAAACTCACCCGAGTCATAGGTAATTGCCCAAACTTATTCTCCGATCCCGATAAAAAACTAACATTTACAACAAAAGTCAAAAGAGAAATCCGCACAACTTCCAACGATCCAGTCTATTCGAGATCGTATCCGTATCCCATGGCCTTAAAAGACGAAGTAGACTCCCAGATAAAACAGCTCCTAAAGGACGGAATCATTAGACCTTCACGGTCTCCATACAACTCCCCAGTTTGGATCGTTTTCAAGAAACCAGATTCCGAAGGAAATAAGCAATACAGAATGGTAATCGATTACAGAAAGCTCAACTTGATCACAGTCCCCGACGGATATCCTATCCCTGATATTAACGAAGTGTTGTCCAACCTAGGGAATAACAAATGGTTCACCACTATTGACCTTAAGAGTGGATTTCATCAAATTCCCCTCAGAGAATGCGATATGGAAAAAACTGCATTTTCTGTGAACAACGGAAAATATGAGTTCACACGCCTCCCCTTTGGTCTAAAAAACGCACCTTCCATCTTCCAGCGTACTTTGGACGACATATTAAGAGAACACATAGGCATCAGATGTTATATCTACATCGATGATATAATAATATTCAGTAAAACTGAAGAGGATTACTACAAGGATGTGGAAATTATTTTCAAAACTCTGGAGGCTGCACTTCTAAAGGTCCAACTAGACAAATCGAAGTTTTTTCAAAAGGAAGTTGAGTTTCTAGGTTTCGTCATCTCCGAGGATGGCATCAAAACAAACCCCGATAAAGTAAAAGCAATAGCCGAGTTCCCACCACCAAGAACTCTAAAAGATCTCAGATCCTAGGAATGTCAGGCTATTACCGTAGGTTTATTAGAGACTATGCGAAGATTGCGAAACCCCTGACAACACTCTTAAGAGGGGAAGGCGGACGAGTGTCCAAAACACAATCGAGAAACCAACTTGTACATCTCGACCAAGAAGCAATAGACTCATTCGAAAAAATTAAAAACACACTGATTTCTAACGAAATTATCCTCACATACCCCGACTTTTCCAAAGAATTCCACCTTACCACCGATGCATCGAAATATGCTATTGGCGCTGTCCTTTCACAGGACGATAGGCCAATCACGTTCTTATCCAGGTCACTCAACAAAACCGAAGAAGCATACGCCGCTAACGAAAGAGAGATGCTCGCCATCATATGGGCACTCACTTCGTTAAGAAACTTCCTGTACGGATCAAAAAGAGTAAAAATACTGACCGATCACCAGCCGCTAACCTTTGCCTGAGCAACAAGAACACCAACGCGAAAATGAAACGATGGAAAGCCATACTTGAAGAGTACAACCACGAACTCCAGTACAAGCCTGGCAAAATCAACGTAGTAGCCGACAGTTTATCAAGACCCCCGCAAACCTCTGTTAATTCCATGACCCCGACATTGCACAGCGACGATAGTTCATCGCATCATCTCATACCATCAGTTGAAGTCCCTGTTAACGTATTCCGTAATCAGCTTATACTTAATTTAGGTCAAGAAACCAGCTATCTGTTAAAACAACCATTCCCAGGTTACAACCGCCATACTTTCACAGAATCCCGATATACCAAGGAAATGATAATAGGAATATTCAAACGCTATCTTAATCCTCACATAGTTAATGGTCTTAAAACCGAAGAAAACGTAATGGCTTTAATACAAGAATTATATCCCCTCCACTTTCAGAATTATAAAATTAGATACACACAATCAGAGGTAACTGATGTTACTAATGACACCGACCAGGCAGAGATTATTCTGAGCACACATAGAAGGGCTCATAGAAATTCCCACGAAAACCGTCTCCAAATATTGCAAAAATACTATTTTCCTAGAATGAGTTCTAAGGTAAGAGATCTGCTAAAGCGATGCCCCATATGTAAGCGAAACAAGTACGAAAGACATCCAAACAAAGTCAATATAAATCACACCCCACTGCCGTCTTACCCAGGTCACATTATCCACATAGATATTTTCTCAACACAAAATAACCTTGTGTTAACCTCTATAGATAAATTTTCAAAGCTAGCCCATGCCAAAATCATTAACTCCAGATCCATAGAAGACCTACGACAACCACTTTGGGAAACCCTTTTCCATTTCGGCGTCCCCGAGTATGTTGTCATTGACAACGAGAAATCCTTAAACTCAGTATCCCTTAAAACAATGATGGAGGAACTAAACATAACAATCTTTCAAACGCCGCCTTATAAGAGTGAAGTAAATGGCCAGGTAGAAAGGTTTCACTCTACCCTAGCTGAAATTATGCGATGCATAAGCTGCGAACTGCGCATCACGCCATTTAGCGAACTTCTCGATAGATCCATCTATGAGTATAATTCCACCATTCATTCGACAACCGGGAAGAAGCCAATAGAACTATTTTATGGTCGTGACCAAAGAGTCTCTCCAGAACAATTCGAGAGTGCTAGGAAGCGAAACATAGAAAGAATAAAAGAAAAACAGTCTAAAGACCTCGAAACTCATAATAAAAACCGTAAACCACCCAAACAGTATGAAGTAGGAGAAGAAATTTTCGTAAAACATAACAAACGATTAGGCTCGAAATTAACAGCACGCTACAACACTGAAATAGTTAAGGAAAACAGAAATACAACCGTCCTCACGGAATCAGGAAAGATAGTCCATAAAAGCAACATCAGAAACTAAAACTCATCCAAATTTCAGATTCCTCATCGCTCTCATACAGGCGGAAGTACAAATTTTGGATTACTCAAATTCACAAATTCTTGCCATAAACTCCGGACTTGCGAAAATTCAAAATGGGAACTTAAAGCTCATTCATCTAATTAACCTGAACCAGTACCAAACCTTCGTAGAACAAACAAACCTAACCCTTCATAAAACGATCCCTAAAACCCATATCCTGTTCCCCCTCATCCAATACGAGCTAAGCCAGATAGAAGACTTGCTAGATTATATCAGACCAAAGAGAGCCAAAAGATCATTAGATTTTATAGGGTCAGCGTGGAAATGGATTGCGGGCAATCCCGATCACGATGACTTTATGTTTATTAAAAATAAAATGAATAATGTAATCGAAAATAATGAAAATCAAATTGTCATAAATCAATTGTACAATCAAAGAATTAATAACATTACCGCAATCACAAATAAAATATTGAACGAAATTAAAGAAGGCAACCTTCTTTCAAATGAAATAGCAATAAGCTTGAAATACAAAATTAAAATAATTAAAGAAGAACTTGTTAATATTAAATACGCCATACATTGGGCGAAGAACGGAATATTAAATTCCATGATTTTATCTAAAACGGAAGTAGAAATTGCCATAAATGCATTTAATAAAGAAAAGTTACCATATAATACTATTGAAGATGCACTAGAATTCTCTAATGTAAAAATTTTCACAAACAACACTATGCTTGTTTATATTGTAAACATTCCATTTACTGAGTTTGTAACTTGTAAACAACTTGTAATAAAACCAATAAAAAGAAATAATAAAATAATAAAACTGTCAAATTCTAATAACTATCATGTACTCATATGCGATGAAAAATTATACGATATTAAAGAAGATTGTAAAACATTTAATTACCTAAACATTTGTAAATCGGAAAACATTATAGAAATAACAAACACAAGCTGCATCCCTAATCTGTTAAAAAGTCGAAACTCGTCATGTCCCATAGTCAACAATCAACACGTGCCTGCCATCGAAGTAATCGAACCTGGTGCAATACTTCTAAATCAATTCGAGGATACCATCGTAATCGACGGAGTCGCACACATCCTTAACGGAACGTTCTTGATCAAGTTCCATAATGCAACAGTCACCATAAAGGGCCAGGTCTATCGATCAGAAGAAACATCGTCCATTCAAGCCCTACCTGCAGTCATACAACCACAGCCAAGGGAAATGGTGTTAGAAGACATCCTATCATTGCAGATGGTCCATGATCTTCACATCAACAATACCAAACATATCCAGAAACTGGAAGCAGAAGAAACAATACATCAATATTTCTCCTATGGATCAGTTCTGATCATCGTCGTAATCCTGATCCTGGTAGTATTCATCAGAAGAAAGGAGACAACAGTCACTATCAAACAAGAAGGAAGTTCGGACCTACGGAAAAACATCCCTGAGGCATCTGAGACAAGCCCAGCTGCCGTTCCATCATTTTTCATCCCTCCAACAAATATACGAATTCCCAAATTTTACGAGGCTCCTTTTTTCTAAAAAGCTGAATGTGGACATTCAGATTTAAAGGAGGAGGAGTTAACAACAACCAACAACATATCGGCTTCCAGACGACACGCGCAACCATCCACAGCGTGCAATGCCATCCACAGCGTGCAATGCCCCGGATACAACCGGACACCGGCATCAGGTGACGAGTCGACACATTTGGGGAAATGCAGAATATGGGAAATGCACTTTGCATTCGCTCCCACGAGTAGGTTAGGTATTAAGTAAAGAAAATACGAATTGTAATTTTAGTCTTAAGTTTGCTTTTGATCAATAAACATATTTTTTTTAATAAAAATCCCGGAATAAAAACTTAATTTATATACTTAATCTTAAGATTTTAAATCTTGTAGTATCATGTCTTTAAGATTTATAATAAATGAATGAATGATGTAATAGAAAATAGACAATCAAACCCATCATAACCAAGTTGCTCGCATACACGGTAGAATTTCTGCCGAATTAATAATTATTTCACAAAGACACTTAATCCAACCTCTCGCAGGAGAAGATTATAGCAAGTTTCACTAAAAAAAATTAAAGGATCTCCACTTGTCCAGTATTTCAGTATATATACAATTCACAACACAACACTTTTCTCGGAATTTTTGCTCCAGGCATTCCGATTTTTTTCAGTAGAGCTAATTGTTCATATGTCCGGAGCGAAAATGCTCACAAAATACTAAGAAAGAGACTTTATTTCGAATAAATAGCTACTTTGGGACCCTCGGCGCCTTTTGTTATTCACAAAAAATAAAAAAAGCTATCAGCTGGTGGCCTACGCAAAAACTACATTACATACCTACACAACAACTTTTGACAAGGAAATTAAGAAGTCTGGGCCACTTAACCGACGTATTCGAAAACGATATGCGTCTTTAGTGACATTCTTTATAATTAAACTCATATGACGTTACGACATTCCCTTTACTTTTATTTACATACCTACATTTAAAAAAATATTGAAACAATTTTTATCAATTACATTTTAAGTTTCTAGTTAAGAGCTCTCGCCAGAGCTTTGCATTTGAAAACTACTATTTTTTGATTGACATGACCGACGCCATTTCGCTCTTCTGTTTTGAAACCAGGTTTTCACTTGTCTGTCACTCAGTTTTAATTGATTTGCCAAGTGCTTTCTCTCTTCTGGTGACAAATATTTCGAACTTGAAAAGCGATATTCCAAATTTTTCGTTTGATGTGATGTAAATCGTATTTGTCCGCCTTTTCTTTTCATTCCATAATCGGGTATATAAAATCCAGGAAGCCCACTGTAGCAGAATGTCAAATTATTTTGATGACCTTTAAAATAGATAAAGGTGTTATATTAAAGTGAAGTTTTAAAATTATTTTTATTATATATTTATTTGACGAGTTTCTTAAGAAAAAAAAAAACAAACATGTGGCAAAAATATACAAGGGTGTATAAATACTGCTACAACAGCTGCAAAGATAAATGACAACCTACTTAGTTTTGTCCTATTCGGGGTTGTCCCTAAGCAGGTAGGTAGGTGGGTAGGGTAGATAGGAAGGCTGTTCATACACTGACTTATCACTTGGATTTATCCCGAAAAAGTGCCTTTCAATTTATTGGAACCATTTGGAGTACTTAATGAAGCTAAGGAAACTTTTGACGCCAGTATGTAAAAGTTCGCCCAAATTATCGAAGTGATGGTCTTCTTAAGGGGACCCGGTGGTCTAGAATTTTCAAAGAATCGATTTTTTTTTAATATTTCGAAAGTATAGCCTTTCGAGAATATGCTGTTAAATTTTTGTAATGATGTTAACCGTAGTTTAGGTTCAACAGTCCAGCGAACGAGTGACCCGCCTCATGAATGGACGCATACTTGAAACTTTAAACTCATTTATCTCGAAACCACGATTTTCTGCACGGCGGGAGGTAAAAAAAAAGCAATCCATCCGAATCATCTCAAATTTTAATGTGTTATGCAATATACCATATCTTAATAACTTCTTATTTTTTGCGTAAAAAAAACTAATAAAAAAAGTCTGTTTTCGATATTTAAATTTTCAAGAACGCGCCATTTTGTCAAAATTTTTTTTTTTATTTTCTTTTTGGTTCTGGCCATTGCTACAGTCATATAGATTAATAATCTATTTTATTTTTTTTTTCGGATGAGTGAAAGAGCCAAAACCTCACCCGTCACCCAGGTACTTTTTTTTAAGAGGGTCATCTTCAGCGCCATTTTTTTAAATACTTAAAATCTTTTTTTAATTATAAAAAAATTTATTTGTTTGCTTCTTAACTGTACACAGATATGTGCCTCACACGCCGACTTCAGCAAACCATATCAACATCTGAATGTCTTTCACCATCTAGTGCCATCTTCTTATCATGCCGCACGATCTGACAACACTTTCACCACAGTTCCACCTGCACAAACATCAGCCAACACGCATCTTTCAAGCCCTGGTGTCACTTGCCCTACCCCATAACTCCGTATAATCAAACACAGATATGTGCCTCATACGCCGACTTCAGCAAACAACATCAGCGGCTGAACGTCCTTCACCATCTAGTGCCATCATCTCATCATGCTGCGCGATCTGACAACACTTTCATCATGCGCTTAGCGGTTTGGGAGCTACTGCCCGGCGGGACGAACCAAGCGAATCATAAGGCTGTGCTGAGGGAGCACTTAAGTTCGCAGGTAGTAATTTATTGTTGCGTGGGCGTGTACGTATTTTATTTTTTTTAATTTACACATTTTAAATATTCTTTAGGAACTTCGTACACCTGCTCATTGTCTAGGAATAATATTTACGACATTTGGGCTACGAAAAAGGGCAGTTTGACCAAAAAAATGTACAAGTATTCAATAGCGTGTTGGAAAAATCTTATTGACTATTTATTGATTGAAAAGTCTTATTGATAGATGTGCTGCTATATTAAAAGCCATATCTTCTGGTTATAGCATTGATGCCGCTTATTACCTTCAAGATCGGTAGAAGATTGGTTTCAACATATCCTTCCGGCATGTGTCCATAAAATACTAATCCATGGGTCAGATGTTATAGAGAATCCGCTCTTTTTTTATTATTATTATTATTATATTTTATTTACTACAAAACTTAATGCTAATTAACAAAAGTTGATTAAGACTAGTGGACTTAAGTAATAGTGTTCATTCAGTAACTTAGGAGTTAGTGTTGAATGACACCTGGATTAATAAATAAATCAAAAAATTACGATCTGATGTGGGGTAACAATCAGTTCTACATGTAATATCAATTTTCAAGGATGAAAAGTAAAGCAAAATTCAAAAGAAGGATTTTAAAATTCAAGCAAAGGATACGATAATAATTCAAAAAGATACATTAAATTAATACAACTTTAACTATACATAAAACATGATTTGTGCTGCTGATTAAGATATTCGTCTTAAGAAAGATTCAATACTTGCGTAGTCAATCGTGAATAACCAGTCATTAACATTTCTTAGAAAGGAGTTAAGATTAAAGGTTGTCCTGACAGAAAACGGTAGCTTGTTGAAAATTGTAGGGGCTGTAAAGGTGTAAGAATGGGAAAAAATGGGTTTTATAAGCGATTGGTACGTTGGCAAAATGTCTGTTATTTATACGTAGGCTGTATGTTACCACTTTGTTTAAAAAATTCTCTCAATACTTTAAAAATGTAGAGGTGTCTCAATGGTAAAATACACAAATCTTTAAATAGAGGCCAACTTGGAGTTAAACGATTTTTATTACAAATAATCCGAATTAAATGTTTTTGTGCTATAAACAAAGGTCTAGGAGAGTTTGTATACGAACCACCCCAACTTGTGATGCCATACTGCAACTTTGAATGAGCGAGACCATAATAGATTAGTTTTAAAACTTGTTTGGAGCAATATGGTTTTATTAGGTACATTTTTCGAGTCACCAACAACAAATGGGACTTTGCGGTTTGGATATGATCTTTCCAATTCAAGTTACAATCCATTAGCACCCCAAGGTATTTGTGCTAATGTTGCACTGACTCAATTTTAAAACAATTAGTAGAGCATTGAATGTTACGAGTGAAGTTATTTTTTCCGCAATAGTGAAAAGGCAAGCAAAATTGTTTGCAATTATAAGCGTGGAAACAGAGATTGAAGTCAAGTGACTCATTGCTAGATGCTTTAAACGACATAAGTTTTGTTTTCTCGCTGATGATTAATTTATGTACAGCAAACCAAAACCTCAAAGTTTCTAAGTCTTCCGAAATCTTTGCAATACACTCGAATCCTGTATTAAACTGATAAGTGAGGGCTATGTTGAGAATCAGTTTAAAAACAGAGTTGATGTATATTAGAAATAATAAAGGACCAAGGACTGATCCCTGAGGTACGCCGTTTTTTTGAATATAGAGAGTTGCTGAAATTCCCATTTATATTAACTTTCTGTTGCCTGGATTTCCAATAAGAAATAAACCACTTGTGTACTATTCCCCTGAAGCCAGCATTATATAGTTTATTTAGTAGCAAGTCATGGTCAACCATATCAAATGCCTTTGTCATATCAACAAAGAGAGCCATTGTAGATTTGTTACTGTTAATACCTTCGTATAGCTGACTGCACACTCTAAGAATAGCATCTTCTGTTGACATGCCTGTTCTAAAACCAAATTGGTTACTACTGAAAAAATTATTTTTATTAAAAAAAGACACCATGCGTGACTTCATTAGTTTTTCGAAAACCTTAGAAAATGTTGGTAGCAGGGAAATAGGTCTGTAACTCGATAAGCTTTTTCTACTTCCTTCTTTGAAGAAAGGGTATAACTTCACCGCATTTAAGTTGCCTAGGAAAACAGCCGTTTTGAACACTATAGTTAAACAAGTAACTTAAAACGTCCACTACAAATAAGGAAATTTCTTTCAACAGCACACTAGATATAAGATCACTCGTACAGGAATTTTTACTTTTTAAGGACAAGATAGATCTATAGATTTCGCCTGAAGAAAAAGATTGAAACACAAAACTATTTGGATGGACATTATCGGCAGTTATGTACGAGGGTATGGAACAGTTGCAGCCTACAGAAGGTTTCATCGATGGCTTGAGTTTATCCGAAATTTCGGTAAAATATTCACTAAACGTACATATTTGCAATGCTGCATGAATCAGTGAGAATCACACCGTTAACTTCTAAATTATCAATTTCAATTTTCTGCCTAGTTTTACCCAGGATGCTATCAACCACTTTCCATTCTTCTCTTACATTACACATAGCGCTTTTAAAAGAATCAGAATAAAATTTATTGCGTGTTTCATCAATATTCTTGTGGACAGTTTTGCAAACACGTTCATAATAATTTTTAAGTTGTATGTTTAATGGATATTTTCTACATTTCATTGCAAACTTATTTTTTTCTTTCAATTTGTTGCAGAAGAGTGTAATTCATCCAAACTTTTAGAAACTGTTTACTGCTCGTCTTGCGCGGGAACATAGTAGTACAACTATTTGTATGTTTGTGCAGAATCCCAATAAAGAGATCAAAAGCACTGGATGGATTACTTTTCGCATAGACCGGTTCCCAGAATTCATATTTCAAGCAATCTATCAATTTCTTATAATCCATGTAGTATTTCTTTTTTACAGGTGGAATGCAACTTTTTGAAGAATCGCAAATGGAACTCATACTGAGACCAATCATGCAATGATCTGTTAGTTTTAAATCATAAACAACACCACTGAACATATTCGTATTATGTTTTCGTAAACGAATGAAAATGTGATTAATGCAACTTTTAGACAAGTCAGTCACACGGGTTGTTTCAGTAATGAGACTCTTTAGGCCATTTGACGCCATGAGAAACAAATAATGCTCAGTATCTTTGTCCAATTCATTTATAGGCTCTTGCCTATAGACGAATTGTCTGAAGAGGCGGCTAAGGCGAGGAACAAAGACCTAAAGTCCTTCAGACTAAATCACACACGGAAAACTTATAGAATAATAACCAACCAAGATTTGCTGAATCACCTGCTTCTAAGTTCTGACCCTTACATAACAGAGTTAAGGAAACTACCCCAAAACCAGAAAACAACTTTATCCAAGGATGTTCTAGCTTTGCTTTCTGATAGCTTAAGGTTTTTGTAATATTTCTGCCCAGTTACTTTAGTATAATCAGAGGTTTTCTTTAATAATTTTTTTTTTTTAACAAAAATACATAATTCTTAAAAGGATTTTACGCATAATGCCAAATTAAAATACTATACTTTAATTTACTTTTTAGACATTAACTCGATCATTAATAATATTATCGATGGTTTTTAAAATTTCCTAAAAATAAGCTAAAGGTACACTTTCATTTGGTATATTATTTCACTTGAACTTAATTTTTTTGTAACTGTGTTATGCAATTAACTTATTATTTTCTTGTTCTTGTAATATATAATGCCTTGTTTACGAAACAGTCGAATTTATTTATCAAAACTCCAAAAGTTACGGATTTTGGACGTATTCAGTACAACTACAATATTTCAATAACTACACATGCTACTCATGTGTCCGCCAGAATTAAAGACTTGCAAGGAGTTAGTGGAAAAATGGCACGATGCGAAAAGAAAAAAGAACCTTCCGGCAGGAGCCGCAAGAGGTAGGTGGATGTCATATGTCATCGCTAAGGCTTCTATTTTGATGGCGGAAACAAAATGGCGGACGACAATGGTCACTATAAAAATGAATTTGTGCTCATTACCTCGAAATGTTTAAGGATTATAATTTTCAGCAAAATCCAATAAATTTTGAAGAATTTCAAGGTGGCGGATCCAAGATGGCGCCCAAATTGGTGGCAAGCGGATTATGTTCACTGTTATCTGCTATAATACTCGTATTAAACAGTCAAAACCGGAAGTTGTGATTTATTTGCGTTGTTAATTGTACCCTTTGAGAAATAAAAAGGGGTGTAACCCGCCACCTCCGTATACAAAGTCATCTCTAATACATGACAGAAACAAAAATTAACATGGCGTTGTATGCTCATTCATTTCATTTCATTTCATTTCAGTTCAATTCATTTAACAATAGTTATACGTATACACAAAAGTATCTGCGAAGCCTAAGTGGCTTATCTGCAGAAGGTTATTTATAAATATTCAAGTTACAAATTAGTGAAAAGTTTGTATTATGTACATATGTATATTTTTTGAAGCGTGTTCTTTTTTTTAACTGAAATAGCACTACCTTTATTACGATTACGTTACATTTAAAAATATTAAAATTTTGCTTAAATTAATTAGCATATTCAATACGAGAGAGGTACAAATTTACCTGTTATTTAACAAATAGGCTTTAATAGCCTTTTTACGAGTATTTAGATAAGTGATGTTTCTTAAATCATGTGGTAAACTATGTTGCGTTAAATTACGCAACAAAAATTCCGGTCCGCTTCATCCCTCCCCATAACCATTTCCGGCCATTTTCTTCTCTTTTAGTCCGTTGTCCTCTTGGGACTATGACTTAGTGGGAGTACACATTCCTCAAATCCAGTGATCTTGCTTTGGCATACGTTCGGAGGAGATAACAAAGCAGGTACCCCGGACCCAGAGCCAGACGGACGGTCTGGAAGCTCTTTTGGGACGGACGGTCCTCCCCCTTTGCCACCCTAGAAGATTCCTATAACGGACAGATGGCAACCCACATGTACGAAGGGCTGAGAGCCCACCATAGAATTTTTTGTTTGTCTGACGATGCCGATATAAATATCTTTGTAAACCCCCTCCCCCTCCCTCATATACATATAAACTTAAATTTAAACATGTAAAGGAAAGATTACGATTCCCATGCGGTTCATTCTATCCCTTCCATTGACATCTGCGCGAAAGCTTATCCGCGCCCGTAACTACTGATCGTTTATAACCTACTTATCTGTGCTTAGGGATTTTAAGCAGTCCCCGTCTAAAAAGACGGAAAAAAATACCTGACGACTATGAGAGACGCTGAATGGGAGCCGCTGATGGAGAAGTTGTCAGAACTCTAGATGGGATTCTCTTTGTTCTGGCAGTTGAATCAAGAGAAGTCGGCGGTGGGGCGAATTCAGCTAAGCTATAATATTTGAGTTCGTCCCATGTGTGAATGTGTGTGTGCGAGCGTGAGTGATCAAAAGACACTGGACTGACACTCGAAAGCAGACTATAAGACAGCGAGGAGTTGTGAAAGCGAAAACGAGAAGCAAAAAAAAAAACCAAAAACTGTAAACCTAAAAGACATCCGAAGAGACGAAAACGGGAACAGAGAATTAGAAGACGAAGAAATATTGAAGACCATCAAAACAACGAGAAAACAAAAACCGAAGAAGGGGTAGATTGTGGCGGAGACGGTTCCACCCCATTCCCGGAGATAGCCTGGATAGCAACCCCTCCCATCCCCCCCAAATAGCACAGATAAGTAGAGTGTTAGTTTTGAGTGTAGTTTCTTACTAGTGTGATAGTGCATTCTGTGGTTCCCCCTAAAGCCCCTTCGTGAAGTATAATTTATATAAATCTGTGGATAAGCCTCCGCCTCACCGTTGTTTTACTGTCGCATATTGCCGACTACATTGTATCGTTGCGACCCCGTTTCCGAGTTCCGCCAGGGAATCCGGAACTAACCCGTTGGGCCAAGTTCCGTAGCTTTCGTATTCATTGACATTCACCGCGATTTTCCTCTTAACTTTTTCTTATAGTTGCATTGACCAATTCTATTTTGTTATCCCCCCAAGTGAGAAAAAAAATATAGTTGAATATTCTTTTCGCTATCTATGACACCTACAAAAAAATTCTTTATTTTCTACAAGTTTTCGCAGTTTCTTTAAAAAATTGTGTGGCACCCTTAACCCCTTTCTTCCCCTTTTCAAGAACCCGACCCAACTGAGCAGCCGGAGGCGCAGCAAGTGTCATTGCTGCAGGTGTTGGGAATTCGGTCTCGCGCATCTTCTATTTGTGTGGCGATTACTTTCGCGCACCGTGATTTCGCAACAACTATTAAATATTTTTGGTACAGTATACGCTAGTTGTTGTCGTCCGTAGGAGTTGTTGTCTTCTGGTGTTAACATCAAGATTTATTTGTTCTTTAAAACGGTCAAAGTATAATTCCGTTATTATGTTAAATGTGAACATCTTTTTTACATTAAGTAGGCCAAGATCTTGGTAGGTTACGTTTATATTGTCAAGTCGTGCTCCGTATTTTGATTTTAAAAGGATTCGAAAAATTCGATTTTGAAGTCGTTGAATGTCATTAAGGGGTAACACCACTGTAAATTTTTCAAAAAATCGATTTTTTTTTTGCATTTTCTCAAAGTTAAATATTTCAAAAGTATTCTCTGAATATTTCAGATAAATTGGACTGTTATTTATGGAGATAAATAATTTTGAACGGAGCCGTCTCTAGTGCATAACTACTCGTACTCAAAACTTTAAACGCGTTTTTCTCGAAACACGATTTTTCAAAACGGCACGCAGCATAACTCCAACAATTTTCATTCTTTTCATTCGAATTTGTTACAATATCTTGAAAATAAAATTTTGAAGAGAAATACGTAGGGGATTTTCGATAAGTTAATTTAATCATTATTTATTAACAAATGGTTATCTTTTTTTTTGTTGAAAATTTAACGATTTAATTCAAATACTCCCCAATCACACAAAAATCAATATTTTTAAAATCCCATACGTATTTCTCTAGCTATAAGCATGTACAATAAGTGTTTTTTTATTTTTTTCTGGATCCAAATTTGCAGCAGCTACACTGCGTGCCGCAGAGCGCCTCAAATTCTACGTGCCTCGCGAAAATGGCTGTGGTGCCGTCATTTTTGAATATTTTTTTATAATAATTTTCTATTTTGTTACTTAAATATACGCTAAATAACTTCCTCCAATATTATAATTTTATTACCTTTCCTTTCACCCAAAAAAAATTACAAAAAAACACGTTTTTTTAGGCTGTTACAGTGGTGTTACCCTTTAAGCATATATTGCGACGTATTACCCCACGCAACTATACTGGGCTCTCATCACGTAAGTTTTGAGACGATTATCGTCTGGACGATAGTTCGAAACGCTATCGTCTGTAGTTTGCATCATCCAAACCCACGTCTATCTTCTCGTCTATCGTATATTTTTTGCTGAAGTTTGAGAGCTACTGAAAACAGCATCTGTATTCTCAAAAATGATATTTGTGCTATTATTCTCAGTTTTTGTTTTGTTTTGTGTGCTGTGTTTATTTCCGTGGACAACTCTCGTTGCGAAAAAAATATCGCAACTCTTTAGAAGAGTTATTCTTTTCCTAAATTCTTTTTCTAAATTAAATTAATTTTCTGAAACAAAAACTCATTTGAAATAAATAGAAATGGGACAGTATATATCAGAATATCGCAATGAGAAATATCCCGTTTCGAGAAAATAATGCTCCGATCCACTCAACTACTTAAATTTTTATTTTTTTTTACGATGGTAGGTGAAAATCTTTCATGAGACACCATGAGAATCTACCGCACGTGCTCATGGTAGTGTGAGATACTTACACACTAAAAACACCTCCCCTTTTCGTGTTGACTACGACTTAGTACAAAAAACGCCTTATCAAGTAGTTTAACTTTCGACAATAAAAATTCGCGCATCTACTAATACCGTCATTATATACGGCTATTCCTTATTGCGCTAAATCGAACGGTTTCGTTCTTTGTAGTCGGCGCACAAGGTTTGTCACGTCCAGAATTTGGAGCACGGCGTTATTGCAATGTCCATGAAGGCGAACACGGAGTTTGCGAGCAAAATTTGTTATTTCATCTTCGACGGTAGTTAAACCAAGGTCTCTATGGATATCGTCGTTTCTAATGTACCACGGCGCATTAACGATTGTTCTGAGCACCTTATTCTGAAAGGTTTGCAAAATGTTTCTATTGCTGGTTTTGGTACAACCCCAAAATTGTATACCATACGTCCATACAGGTTTTAAGACTTGCTTATATAAGAGCAACTTGTTATACATGCTTAATTTGGAATATCTTCCAAGCAGCCAATACATTTCTCTAAATCTAGTTTCGAGCTCGTCCGCTTCCACTTGAGTTTCGCATCTAGTGTCATTCCTAGATATTTAGCTTCGTTTGCATACGGTATTTGTACCGAGTTAATGAAGACGTGTAAGTTGTTTATTTTCTTGTACGTAAAGTTAACACGCGTAGATTTGGTTTCGTTGAGAACAATGCGCCAAACCATTGTCCACTCGCAAATTGTATCCAAAGCTCGTTGAAGCTTTACAGTTGCTGATTCGACTGAATTTTCTGTTGCCAGAATAGCCGTATCGTCCGCGAACGTAGCAACAACGGTGCCTTCTTCTTGCGGTATATCACGAGTATAGAGCAAGAACAAGACTGGACCAAGAACACTTCCTTGTGGAACTCCGGTAGCGATTTCTTTGAATTCCGAGTATTCGGCTCCGTGCTGGACACGAAAAAGTCTGTTCTCCAAGTACGACTTTAAATCTTGTACAACTCTTCCGGAAGTACCTGTCTTAGTTTATAATTCAAGCCTTCGTGCCACACCTTGTCGAAGGCTTGAGAAACGTCAAGAATGGCGCTGGAACATATCTTTTTCTCTTCTATGGCTTTCTCAATTTCGTTGGTTATTCTATAAACCTGGTCAATTGTGGAATGCTTGATTCTGAACCCGAATTGATGACGTCGTCTTTCTTCAATTACAGGTTTTAACCGTTTCAATAAGAGTTTTTCGAAAACCTTTGATATTATCGGTAGGAGCGATATCGGTCTGTACGACTTTTTGTCGTTTGGAGGTTTTCCCGGCTATGAAACCATTATAACTTCGGCGACTTTCCATTGCCTTGGAACGTATAATATTCTTAGCGAAGCATTTATAAGGTAAACAAGTTTTATTAAGGCTTTCTTTGGCAATTCCTTCAAGTTCATATCCAGGAGCCTTGTTATTTTTTTGATTTTTTATTACCTCACAAAGTTCGGCTAAAGACACGCTTCTTATTTTAAAGTTGCCTGGACTCATAACAGTATGATTAATATTTTCTATTAATGCTTGCCCGGGAAATGACTTAAACGTTTCTTCCAGGTGCTTGGCAAATAAGTCGGCTTTTTCTTTATCGTCTTTCGCCCACTCGCCATTACTTTTTCTTATTGGTAGCGAGTAATTCGAACTTTTTTCAGCAGACAAGCCTTCGAGATATGTAGAAATCTCGTGATTTTTAAAATCCCGGATCGCGTTTTTGAGCTTATTGCATAGGAAGTTCGAGAGGGCTTTGTGCTGGGGAGCGCGAGACTGTTGCGATCGTTTCCGTGCTCTACTCTTTTATAGCATCAGTCCTTTTATTTCCGGCGGATATTTAACTTCGCTATTTCCGACTACTTTCCTTTTATATGGAGTGTTGGTCCACGCGGCGCTTTGTAAGGCTTCAATAAGTCTGCCGACTTCATCCTCTATTTCGCACGGTGTTCTGAGCGACACATTCAGGACAATATTTTCTTCACAAACTTTCCTAAAGCCGTCCCAGTTAGTTTTGTTGGTAGTTAATCTGGGCGCTCCTTCTTTTTTCATTAGGCGTTCACTTATTGTCAATATGACTGGTGATCTACGGAGAGATCAAAGCTTTCCTCGACGTTCGTAAAGTTTTTCACTACCCCTTTTCCTATAAAAAAGTCTATGAGGTCAGGCGTTTTGGCTATGTCGGAGGGCCAATAAGTCGGTTTCCCCGTCGAAAAGAAGTCAACGGCAAATTGCATGCCGGTTTCGCAGAGAAGTCTGCCTTTAGGTGAAATGCATCTCGAACCCCAAAAGGTGTGTTTCGCGTTGAATTTCGGTCCAAGTAAGTCAAAAAGATGTATTAAGTCATTCTTTTCTAGCGTGTATCGCGGAGGGCAATAAATGGACGCGATGTTGTAATACATGTTTTTATTTTTTACGCGAACTGAAGTTATTTGCATTGCATTGAGTTCTATCGGTGAATTCAAAGAGTGCTCAATACAGTCTTTAATTAAGAGCGAGGATCCGCCCTTAGCCCTTTCGGATGGGTGGTATGCGTGATAAGCATAGTATCCTCTAATTTTAACCCGAGATTTCTTTGTCAGATGGGTTTCAGAAATCAAGTATATGTCAATGTTCTGTTTGTGTAGGAATACTTCCAGTTCGTCGATTCTTTGCAGAAGGCCGTTTGCGTTCCATGTTAAGATTTTAAGTAACTGGTTCATGTTCATAATTTTGTTCGTGGTTTGCGAGCGTTATGCTCGAGGTTGCGAAGTTTTTCGAATATGAGCTTATTTGTCTTGCTTTGCTCCTCGAGTTTCGCGAGAATTATAGAGAAAACTTGTTGCATAAGATCTAGCGCAGGCCTATTTTGCTTGGTTGATTGCGATGCGCCTTGCGCATACGTTTGCGCATCAGCGGCCGGGGGTTTTTCCTGAACTGTTTTCGGTTTTTCCTTGACGGGTTTGCTTTCTTTCACCAACGATTTTTCCGGTTTATTTTTATTTTTATTCGGTTGCGGACGAATGTTCTTTTCAAGCGTATCGCGCCTTTTTTGGAGTTCTTTGGCCACTTCGCAACCTCGATAGTTCGCTGGGTGCTTCCCCTTACAATTTGTGCAAGTCTGCTTGTTTAAGTGGCACTCATTCGAGTGATGTGTACCTGCACATTTGACCCTGACAGCATTTACATTGAGGGATCGACCTTGTGCTTTTACGCATCGGTTCGATTTTGATAACAATATTTAGAATCGTTTTAATATTGCAAATTTCCTGTATATTCTCTTTTTTATCGAAATTGAGCATAAAAAGCGGAAGACCACGCTTAACAAGAATTTCCTGATCTTCTTCCGTTTGTTGCTTTTCCTTCTTGATAATATTTACAGCGTCAAGAATTTTAAAGCCTTTCGCTTGTAGATCCTCCATAACGTCTTCTGACTTATTTTCATAAGTGTACCACTGGATTTTTTCGGAATTAAGTTTTCGGGAAAATGCTCGGTAATCGTCGGGGTCATCGACGCTTACTTTCCACACGTTGTTGTGAAGTGAGGTGACCTTAAACTTCGAGGCCAATGTTTCTTTAAGTAGGTAATGACGTTTATTGGAGGCGGGGGACTTAATTTTGTTGTCTCTTGCAGGCGCTTGTTTTCGTCTTGTGGCTCGATTTCGGGTGAAGAACCGGCCCTTCGTTACTTGCTGGGTCTTTTCTTTGAGACCCAAGCCGTTTCCCGTGTTAGCTCTTCTTCGTCCGTGTGATATTCACGAACAGGTGAGCGAGACGAACTACTTTCACGTTCTTGGTAGAGTAACTCCATTTCGTTAAGCTTCTTACGGAGTTCGTTGTTTTCCTCCTCGAAGCTATTATATTTCGCTGAGTCATGTTTATCACGCGTTAGCGCTTCCGGCGGACTTCTTTTCCCGGAGACATTCGATCTTGGTGGTGGCGATCGAGATACCCTTGCACTTTTTGTGAAAGGGTTGCATTATTGCAATAAATGGCTTTCCCCAGAATCCATAGAGCCGACCACCTAAGAGGGTGGATTTTCCAGTAAACCTGGAGTGCCACCTGGGGTATTAAATCTCTTTGTTTTGTTCATTGCATTTTTTGTATACTTCTTTAACCTCGGTATACGGAGGGTGGATTTTAGTCGCGGTATATTCTAACCCCTACCCGAAGGGGGTACTCTTGTTTGATGCTCTCTTAATTTTTAATTTCCAGACTTTTGTTGGCCCATTCATTCATTAAACCATTTTCGACATGAAAAAGTCGGCAAAAAAATGTTTGCCAATGGAAAAATGACATTGTAATCTCCAGGAAAATCTAATTGTGTAAGGCAATTCAAATACACACACATAAAGGGTTTAAGGGCCGATGTTGAATGTGAACCACACCTAAACGTCAAGCTTTTTTCTGCATTTCATTTGTCATTTCTCAATTTCAGACTAACTCAATTTGAAACATGGAAAGATACACAATCGAGCAACGCGTTAAAGTTATTCAGGCTTATTATGAAAATGGGCGTTCAAATCAAAATGCATATCGTGCACTTCGTGATTTTTTCGGTCAATTTAATCGTCCAAATGTGCGTACAATCGGAAAAATCGTGCAAAAATTTGAGCAAACCGGGTCTGTAGGAGATGTGAAAACACCAGTGCATGCTCGTACAGCTCGTACTGCAGAAAATATTGCTGCTGTTCGCTGTTTTCCAAAATGAGGCCGGTCAGGCAGTTACTGTGAATGGTGTTCGCTATCGTGAAATGATAACGAACTTTTTATGGCCCGAATTGGAAGATATGAATGTGGACGATATGTGGTTTCAACAGGACGGTGCCACTTGCCACACAGCTAACGAAACAATGGCTCTTTTGCGCGCAAAATTCAATGGCCGTGTTATCTCACGTGGTGGCGATGTCAATTGGCCGCCAAGATCATGTGATTTGACACCGTTGGATTTTTTTCTTTGGGGTTATTTGAAAGAAAAGGTGTACGTCGATAAGCCAGCAACAATTCAAGAGCTAAAGGATGAGATAATTCGGCACATTAACGGCATAGAACCTCAATTATGCTTCAGCGTCATCGAAAATTTGGACCATCGGATGGAGGTGTGCCGCCGAGGTTGCGGCGGCCATTTGGCCGATATTTTGTTCCATACATAATTGAACCATACCAATTAAATATTATCATAATAAAAAGAAATGACAATAATTTCCTAAATAATTTGTGTTTTATTCAAAATCAACATCGGCCCTTAAAATTTAACCACCCTTTACATACCTGGGAAACTGATAACTCCTAAAAGCATAACCAGTCCTTCATTCAAATATATTTGAAGTCGATCCACCTAAAAGTATGAATTATTTTTGTTTTGAAGGAGTGTTTACCTCTAAATGTATGCAACATTATTTTTGTACCGAGGCAAAAATAAATTAATTTCAATGGAATTTCAATGGAATTCAATAGAATTTTCATAGGAAAAAATGCATTTTCAAATCTCGATATCTCCTAAACTAAGCGATTAATGAAATTTTTTTTATTTTATATTTTGTGCTTATTTCATCGAGCTCTACAAAATGGCGTTTTCAAACCTTGGCGCCTCGGAAACCGTAGAATCCCCGATGTTACAGCGCAACGGTTAGCATTGTGATACTTAAGGATAAGCCATCTGCTTTTCGCTGATGACTTACCTCGAAACATTTGGACAGAACTTCAGCGAAAGCTTGATAGTCGTCTGTTTGGAAGCTCGGTAAACGTGAACAAATCGGAAGAACGCCTGTTCAATGCACTCTTCATATTGGTAGAGTCCTATCGAAACCGGTTCAGAAGGTTAAGTATTTTGGGGTCATATTCACGAGTCATGGAAGGAGCAGTACTGAGTTATTCACAATTTAGTTATTACAATTTCAGATATTAAAATTTTGTGTGTTTGATCTGATCCATGGTCATGAGATTTGGATAATGACCGAAAGAATAAGCTAGCGAAATGAGATTTCTTCTAAATATTCGTTCGTTTATCGAGTTAAAAACATTAGAATATACAACGAACTCAATGTCGAGCAACTACCGTTTCGAACGGAACGGTCCATTCTTCAATGGTTTGGACACATCAAACGCCTGCTCCAACTTGGGTTCCAAGACGTGGCATGGAATGCGTGTCATTAGATAGACATCCCCTGCGTAGGCTCAGAACGATTAATGATGTTTCACGTTATTATATTTTTGTAAAATAAAGCGAAACATACCAAAAAACAATAATCAAATAACTTAATTGTTCCCGTACGAAGTCGGGGCGGGCCGCTAGTTAGTAACAAAGAAAAATTAAATTCGTTTAGTTTGGTTTTTTTGTGTGCCGAGTAAAGGAACGTAACTGGCGCCTAAATAGCGGAACATGGAGGAACTTTCATTGGAAAGGTACCTGCCTAACGTCTCTTTTTCGTGATAAAAAAATATCTTTATAAGTACTTACTTACTTGCAGTAACTAACAAATATATATTGAAGGGAGGTGTTTTTTAGTGAATAAGAATCTCACACTACTATGAGCACGCGTCTGCGGTCCTCATAGTGCCTATGCAAGATTTTCGCCTATCCCCGAAAAAAAAAACTATTCAGTTTTGGATTTATATCTTCGCCTATTTCAGCATCCAAATTCCCATATTCCTGAACAGGAAAATATTCTTCGTCGCTATCAACGGTTTCCTTTTGGGTCAGGAACGGCTTCATCCGAATCAACCATTTTCTGGATATACTCAAGATTTTCAAAAAAATTCTCATAAATTCAGAAACCAAAGAAGTTGGCAAGAAACAAGTCAAAATTGACTGAAACCTCAAATCAGTTAACATTTAAACATCAGTCTAAAAGCAACATAGAATAAATACTTCTTTGGTTTTCGATGAGATCCAACGTCATCATAAATGAAGAGCATTTCAATCAAACTATATATTTTATTAATTTAAAAGAAGGAGATTTTATACTTAGGAAGGAATGTAGGAGAAATAAATTAACCCCTAGATTCAGTAAGCACAGGATTAAAAAGAACCACAAGGTGACAATTACTACTAACAACAATAAAAAGTTACATAAAGCACGAATAAAAAATAAACGTACATTTCAGGTTGTTAACAGTAACCTTAGTGTCGGGGCATAACCTGGAAATACGCAATCTAACCAATAGTTATGGGTTACTATCGCTGAGAATCGGACCGGCTAGAATTATTGAAACAAACAAAAAATGTATCCACATAGTAAACCTCCTCAGTTATAAAGAGAGCATAGAAAAAATCCGTAAGTCTATAAACGTACTCAGAGGTGGACACATAAATAGCGACACTGTTGAAATAGCAAAATTAAAGTTTCAAGAGTTAGAGCAAAAACTCAACAGTCTTCTACCCAATCATCGGATAAAGAGAGGCTTAATCAATATTTTAGGTACAGTGGTTAAGACAATAACCGGTAATATGGATGCGAATGATGCATTAGTGATTAACCAAGAACTGGAAACTATAGAAACAAATCAAAATATCTTAAAAATCGAATCAAATAAACAGATAGGGATCAACCATCAAATGATAGAACGATTCAACAATATTACCCTTCACATTAACAAACAGCAAGATACCATAGAAGCATTTCTGAACTTATATCAGGATAAATTCACTAACGCACTTAGAACAGACGAAGAAGCCCTAAAACACCTCCAGTATGTTCATAGAATAAACTATAATATCGACCTTCTTTACAGTCACTTATCTAAATAATATTGCTGAAGCCATAACACTGGCCCATCTTATCATAATTTCCAAACAAATTTTGAGTAAACCCGAAATAGAGAAAATAAGAAACTTCCTAGAACCTCAGTCCATTAACCTAACATCAGATGAGCAAATTTATGAACTGCTCAATTTGCAAGCTTATTATAACAATACAAACATTATATTTAGCATTGGCATACCGGTTATCTCCAAAAGCACCTATTCCTTGTTCCACCTAATTCCCCTTCCATTAAACAAATCACTTACTATCACCACATACCCCTATGTTGCCCTTAATGAGCTAGAGGCACAATATTATGAAAAAGAGTGTAAACTTCTGGAAGGAACTTATTTTTGTAAAAGACAGGAAAGTAAAACAACCGACCACCCTGATTGTGTGCCGAGGATTATCAGAAATCAACCAGCCATATGCGAGACAATCCATGGAGCAGAAATAACCCCCATATACCAGCCAGAGCCGAACTACAATCAAAACCACTTGCGGAATTGAAACCTATATAATATACGGAACAGTGCTAATCCACTTTCATAATTGTACCATTTCTATTAATAATAATACATACGATTCTAGGACAGAGACCTTTTGGGATATCATTGTGGTACAGCCACCAACCCAGAACGAAATCAACTCATCATCTACAACGCATCATCTTACGCTGGGAAACCTTTTCACAAGCCAACTGCAGAACAGGGAAGAAATAACACTACTAGCAACCAGATCTACATATAACACCTACGCAACATGGTCAACATTACTACTAATATTATCCGTAGCTACCGTAGCCTACATTATTAAACACCACCATACAAGACGCCAAAAAACCAACGACGAAGACTTACCAAACACCAATGACCAGGAGTCTACCCCACATACTTCAACACCAATCGCTCCTTCAAGGACACACGTCCTCTGGCAGTCGCTCCGCTAAAAGGGGGAGAAATTACGAATCCAGCCAATAGTATGCTGACTCAACATGCCGACAGCACCTTGACGCTTATTGCATGTAACTTAACCCTAATAATATTCAATTTATAAAAAATGTCATATTAAACTTTTGCTTTGTAAAATACTTTTCTGTATTCAATTTCATCAAACGTGTGAAACATATTTTTGCTTATCTGTTACTCTATTTTCGTTCCCACACCTTCCCATTAGTTTTAGCCTATCAGTATATGTGAATGAATAAACGCACGGACACTCAATTTATAAACTCAGAGAATAGTGGAAAAATTTGAATCCACAGGCACAGTACAAAATGTTCCCGTGCCAGTGAGACAAAGAAGTGCCCGTAGTGTCGAGAATATTGCTGCCGCTGAGGCTTCAGTTGCAGAAAGCCCAAATGTGTCTCTCACACGTCGTTCTCAAGCGTTGGGCATCTCTGTGACGTCGTTGTGGCGAATTTCGCGAAAAGATCTTGGCCTACATCCTTACAAGATTAAATTGACGCAAGAACTGAAGCCGCTTGACCACCAGAAGCGTCGTATGTTCGTGAATTGGACTGAGGAACAACTTGAAAATGATTCGGATTTTCATCGAAAAATCATCTTCAGCGATGAGGCTCATTTCTGGCTGGATGGCTTCGTCAATAAACAAAATATGCGGTATTGGTCAGGCAGCAATCCACACGTACTCCATGAGTCATCATTGCATCCCGAAAAAATTACGGTTTGGTGTGGTTTATGGGCCGGCGGCGTCATTGGGCCGTACTTCTTCCGTGATGATCAAGATCGGCACGTTACTGTGAATGGGGATCGCTACCGTTCAATGATAACCGAATATTTTTGGCCCCAATTGGTTGATATGGACTTGGAGGACATGTGGTTCCAACAGGACGGCGCCACAAGCCACACAGCGAATGTCACAATCAATTTATTGGAAACCAAGTTTGGAGAACGTGTTATCTCACGAAATGGTCCAGTCGCTTGGCCGCCTCGGTCGTGCGATTTGACGCCGTTAGACTATTTCCTGTGGGGCTACGTCAAGTCTATGGTCTATGCCAACAAGCCAGCGACGATTAATGAACTTCGTACGAATATCGAACGTGAAATTGCAGCAGTATCGGCCGATTTATGCTTGAAAACCGTCGAAAATTGGGTTCAGCGTCTGGACTTCTGCAAGCGTGCCCGTGGTGGCCATGCAAAAGAAATCGGATTCCATACATAATGGCATCGAACGTACTTTCACAAGAATAAAGAATTTCATTGATATCCAAAACCGTTTTTGTTTTATTTAAAAAAAACTTTTGTAGCGATCTTATTGCAAAACCCTGTATATATCAAGGGCTTTGTTAATAAAAGCTCTAAACAGATATGTAAATTTGATAACAATCTGTTTAGTGAAAGTCGAGAAAAAAGAGATAACTTACCAGAAAATGCAATTAATTAAAAAAAAAATTTCATTTGATTATTTACAGGGTTTTTGTTAAAAATTTTAATCTTTTATTTTGAATCTATAGGAAAAAACCGCATTTAAATCCGTTTAGTAGATTCGAAGATTTTTTGTCACATACGAAAATACATCAGATCAGAAATTTGTATTTTATAAATATACATAAGTGATTTAAGGCAGTTTGAATCGCATCAATTCATGGCTGTCATTTTTTAAACTGCGCTTGGTCGTCAAATGTATGCAAGAACGGACCAAATACTTGGGCATGCCATAATGTTGAAAGTGCAATTATTACATAGAATTAATTAATAATTACTGATGGAATTGTACGAAAGGTTGGCAAGTAAAAAAATGTAATAAATGTCTAGAATTTTATAATAAGTTGACAAATAAAAACCATTGCAATGAAAAAATCTAGAGTCTTATTTTCTCAGCCTGGCTGCGTTGAACAACGAGTTTCATACTGTGAGTAATGGCGGGGAGATTTGAAAAATGATGACCTCATCAATTTTCTACTATTTAAAAAGATCCCTGAATAGAGTCTGGATTCATTATCATTGTTAAAAGAAGTAAATTTATTCCAAGGCTGATTCCCAGATAGTCGGTTCTCAAGACTGATTGCCAGATACAGCAATGGGTACAATGATACACCTGGAGAATCGTAGGGTAGTCGGTTACCCAGGCTGATTTCCAGATAGTCGGTTCTCAAGGCCGATTCCCTCCAGCTCAAACGACATGCCAGCCGAAATTTTCACTTAGAATGCACTCAAAATCCCGAGGATGAAGTCACCTAAACAACGTACTATTATACCTTGAGAACCGACTATGTTATCCACACCATATCTGAAGAATCTCATGATCAGTAATGACACGTTTGAACATGCCCTTCAAAGCGTTTTGAATCCAGTTGGTTCAGCATTTTCTGGTAAATACCTTATGCGAAAATCAATTTAGCAACCACGTAAATTAAATCTTTCGACAAATGATGAATGAAACTCAACCATTTCAAAGCACTTAATAACCAAATGAAAGAAAAAACTATTTTTTTAATATTCCATTTTATTCTATACTAGCTGACCCGGGCTCGCCTTGCTTCGCCCTAATATGCCCGTAGGCGGCTTTACTAATTGTATAAAAACCTCCATCATGTTTATAATTTATGTATATGAAAATATTAATAGACCTCAAATTAACACGTTGTTGTTAAAGTAAAACATAAAACAATTACATAGTTTTTATTAATTTGACGAACTTAACCAATGTACATATGTTATGCATATACATACTATATGCACTGAATATTATTTGAAATCTTCAGTAAGTGTTAAGTTCATACCAGTGGGTAAAGATTCAAAAATTAGTAAAATTCGGAAGAGTGTGTATATTTAAATACATAGTGGCGCACGAATCGTGCTACAAAAACAAAGCGTAATAACTTTTTTTTGTGTGTGTAATCGGCTTATTTTTTTTTATTTGGCCGGTTACTACAGGGTTTTGCAATAGGAGCGCTACAAAAGTTTTTTTAAATAAAACAAAAACGCTTTTGGATATCAATGAAATTCTTTATTCCTGTGAAAGTACGTTCGATGCCATTATGTATGGATTTCGATTTCTTTTGCATGGCCACCATGGGCACGCTTGCAGAAGTCCAGACGCTGAACCCAATTTTCGACGGTTTTCAAGCATAAATCGGCCGATACTGCTGCAATTTCACGTTCGATATTCATACGAAGTTCATCAATCCTCACTGGCTTGTTGGCATAGACCATAGACTTGACGTAGCCCCACAGGAAATAGTCTAACGGCGTCAAATCGCACGACCGAGGCGGCCAAGCGACTGGACCATTTCGTGAGATAACACGTTCTCCAAACTTGGTTTCCAATAAATTGATTGTGACATTCGCTGAGTGGCTTGTGGCGCCGTCCTGTTGGAACCACATGTCCTCCAAGTCCATATCATCCAATTGGGGCCAAAAATATTCGGTTATCATTGAACGGTAGCGATCCCCATTCACAGTAACGTGCCGGTCTTGATCATCACGGAAGAAGTACGGCCCAATGACGCCGCCGGCCCATAAACCACACCAAACCGTAATTTTTTCGGGATGCAATGATGACTCATGGAGTACGTGTGGATTGCTGCCTGACCAATACCGCATATTTTGTTTATTGACGAAGCCATCCAGCCAGAAATGAGCCTCATCGCTGAAGATGATTTTTCGATGAAAATCCGAATCATTTTCAAGTTGTTGCTCAGCCCAATTCACGAACATGCGACGCTTCTGGTGATCAAGCGGCTTCAGTTCTTGCGTCAATTTAATCTTGTAAGGATGTAGGCCAAGATCTTTTCGCAAAATTCGCCACAACGACGTCACAGAGATACCCAACGCTTGAGAACGACGTGTGAGAGACACATTTGGGCTTTCTGCAACTGAAGCCTCAGCGGCAGCAATATTCTCGACACTACGGGCACTTCTTTGTCTCACTAGCACGGGAACATTTTGTACTGTGCCTCTGGATTCAAATTTTTCCACTAGACGCTCAATTGTTGATCTGCTAGGACGATTATGACGACCATAAATTGGACGTAGCGCTCTTAACGTTGAGGCCACTGACTCCGAATTTCGGTAGTAAATTTTAATAATTTCGACTCGTTGTTGGCTCGTATATCTTTCCATCATGAAATGGCAATCCTTACTGAAGAGAAATGTCAAAAAACCGCAAGAAAAATATGGCGTCGTTTGCTGTCCCTGTCGCTCTACTTTTGTAGCGTCCCTTTTGGAAAACCCTGTATTTAGATTTATTAAAATGAATGCTTGGGATACCGAAAAGAGGATTTGGATAGTGCAGCGGTACCATGCTTTGCAGTCCTTCATTTCCGTCCAAAGGGAATTTAGGCGGGAGTTTGACGGCACTCCCTCGAGTAGATGGACCATTATAAGGTTGATTAACATGTTTGCCGAATCTGGAAGCATCGCACGAAGACCGTACCATCGAGATTCCTATGCTCGGGTTCAAGACACAATCGCGGTTGTAGCATCGTCAATTCAGACAAATCCAAGCGTTTCGACTTGAAACTTCTCGGCGCAAATTGGAGTTAGCAGACGGTCATTACAACGTATATGGAGTGAATCTAATTCAGAAATACTCCATGAGACGGAACTGCATCTAGAACGAGTCACTGTGTGGTGCGCAGTTTCATCAAGGTGCATTGTGGGGCCATACTTCTTTGAAGTAAACGGTTTAACAGTAACTGTCAATGGGGACCGTTATTTAAAGATGTTGAAGGAGTTTTTTTTACCCAGAACTGCGCCGAAGACCTATCCGTTTCAACAGCATTTGGTTCCAGCAAGATGAAGCAACTGCGCACATAGCCAGACCGGTTATGGCGGAGCTCCAACGAAAATTCCCAAACAATTAATATCCAGAAACTCCACTTTCCCCTGGCCCCCAAGGTCACCTGACCTGACTGCATCAGACTTTTTTTATGGGGTTATGTCAAGCAAGAGGTGTACAAAATGAAACTAAGGAATTTGACTGAATTGACGCAGTCTATTAAAACAATAATTGAGGCGATCCCGACTTCAACCCTTCAGGCCGCAATGAATAATTTTTCATCAGGTGTCGCATATGCATGGATGAGCATGGAGGTAATTTACGGTCTATCATCTTCAAAAATAATTAGATATATAAAATAAAATTGAATTTTCTATACAATAAGAAAAAAATAAATGAAATACATTGATTACGAAAAAAGTTATTTGAATTTCTTATTGTAGCACAATTGGTGCGCCACTCTGTAGTACGTACTTATAGGGTATTCGTACAAAAAATTTAAATTTTGTATGGGTATTCTATAACGGGACCCCAAGTCTCATTGCTCAAAAGCTCATTTTGTGTCAGAGTTTTAACTTATTAATTTTTTTCTTCTTGTTGAAAATACTCTTTTCGCAAAATAAAAGAAGGGAAGGAAAAGAGATGGACAGAATTCAAAGGACAATGGGGATGTTTAAAACAAACATTGAAAATTACGTCTTTTTGCTGTCTAACAATGGCTGTAGCTCAAGAAAAGTTGCAGAATTTGCTAAAACAAATCAGAGAACAGTACTTATAGTCCAGAAAAGGAAAAATTGTATTCGTTTTAAAAATAAAGGTCAAAGAACTAGGTAGTTATCGCAAGGCGATTCCCTTGTCATGGAAAAGATGTTCAGAAAGATGCTCAAAATAACTCAAAGGCTGTCTCCAGGGTTATAAATAAAGACGTTACTGTATAGACTGCTAGACGAGTACTTATACAAATCGGTCTCGTATCGGCAATCAAGCCGGAAAAGCCTGCATTACTTGACAAAATTGTAAAATCGCGGTATGGATTTCGTAAAGACTACAAATATTGAACGAGAAAAGAATAGAAGAGAGTTATATGGTTAGAGGGAACTAACTAAAGCTAATCGCTATCAGTCTGATGGCAAAGAATAATTGTAACATCGACCAAACGAAAGAGTTATTAACCACCAAGTAAAGGAGGCAGCTAAGCAAAGTGAAGGTGGCCTAATAATTTAGTGGTGTTTGATTTGGCGTCATGTTAAACCACCGAAGAAAGTTAAAGGTATAATGGGAAAAGCAGGTTATCTTAAAATGTTATTAGCAAATTAACCCAGTTTTTTGAAAAAAATATGCATATGCTATTGAAGCAATTACCTTAAAGAATGACAGTGATCGCATTCTCACCACCAAAATGGTCATGCTTGGTAATCAGCGTTTTTCAACTTGGCGAAGGCCTGCATAGAATTCGGATATGAATCCGATAGAAAATTTGAGGGCCATTATTAAAAGGCCACTACTGGGATACGAAAGTCCGCCCACATACATACGTTACCGAGCTTTGAAGTAAAATGCAGGCTGAATTGGAAACGATTTATAACAAACTATTCAGAAATTAGTAGAATACATACCGCGGCTCATAAAAAGTGTCATGAAAAGTATGTAATCGACACAAAAAAATGGAGCAAATTTGTGTGGGCATACATATGTATATATGTAAGTAACCACATTATATGCGATCGCTAAAAGAAAATTTTTTTATGTGACTTTTTTTTACACAATACACATACTATGTACACATGTACTTATCGTGTAAAAACTCATTATCTAGTTCGACAATTTTTTTTCCCGTTTCAATATATGTGACTTGTACATTATACTTTTTTGTGACGTCATAGGTACACAATTGTGTGGTTTTTACCCTTCGTCTAATCTTAGTTTAAAGACCACAGATGGTACATAAAATCCAAAAAAAAAAGTTAAAAACCTTTCCTTTTTGTAAGAAATCATCAGATCACCTTCTGTCCCTGACTTTTTACTTTACATCAATTTGAATTGCGCGCCAGCATAGCATAATATACCAATGAAAGAAACAAAAACCCACCCGAAAATAAAATTATGCCCATGGAATATCTCCCACTGCACACGACGACCGAAATAAAAAAAACCCTACCAACACGCACAAACATGAACGCCGCTTGAGCACTGATAGTGGTCTCCACTGATCGTGTTCGCGATTGCACTTAAATAATATTTGTTTTATGTTATGACTTTTCTTCCGGAAAACATACGTAAGATGATATGTGTATCAATGGCTTTGTTAATAAAAGCTCTTAACATATATGTATGTAAATTTGATTTCAATCGGTTTAGTGAAAGTCGAGAAAAATAGAGATAACTTACCAGAAAATGCAATTAATTTAAATAAAAAAGTTTCTTTTGTTTATTTACAGGGTTTTTGTATTTTTAAAATAATTTATACAGAAACTATTAGTCAGAAGCGTCCTAAATCTATAGGAAGAAACTCCATTTAAATCCGTTCAATAGATTCGAAGATTTTATGTCGCATACGAAAATACATCAGATCTGAAATTTGCCTTTTATAAATAAAGGGTGGTTAAATTTTAAGGGCCGATGTTGATTTTGAATAAAACACAAATTATTTAGGAAATTATTATCATTTCTTTTTATTATGATAATATTGGTATGGTTCAATTATGTATGGAACAAAATATCGGCCAAATGGCCGCCGCGACCTCGGCGGCACACCTCCATCCGATGGTCCAAATTTTCGATGACGCTGAAGCATAATTGAGGTTCTATGCCGTTAATGTGCCGAATTATCTCATCCTTTAGCTCTTGAATTGTTGCTGGCTTATCGACGTACACCTTTTCTTTCAAATAACCCCAAAGAAAAAAATCCAACGGTGTCAAATCACATGATATTGGCGGCCAATTGACATCGCCACCACGTGAGATAACGCGGCCATTGAATTTTGCGCGCAAAAGAGCCATTGTTTCGTTAGCTGTGTGGCAAGTGGCACCGTCCTGTTGAAACCACATATCGTCCACATTCATATCTTCCAATTCGGGCCATAAAAAGTTCGTTATCATTTCACGATAGCGAACACCATTCACAGTAACTGCCTGACCGGCCCCATTTTGGAAAAAATACGGCCCGATGATGCCACCAGCCCATAAACAGTCACTCTTTGTGGGTGCATTGGTTTTTCGACAATCACTCTTGGATTATCATTCGCCCAAATGCGGC
This sequence comes from Matsumyia berberina, assembly GCA_917880715.2. Lineage (NCBI taxonomy): Eukaryota > Metazoa > Arthropoda > Insecta > Diptera > Syrphidae > Matsumyia > Matsumyia berberina. Next base: position 83,540,860 of record OU862872.1, read on the forward strand.
AATTCTGCTTATTGACGAATCCACTGAGGTGAAAATGTGCCTCATCACTGAAGATGATTTTCTTCGAAAATTGATCATCCACTGTTGCCATTTCTTGCCACCATTCTGACCATTGACGACGCTTGAAATGGTCAAGAGGCTTTAGTTCTTGAGTCAATTGCACCTTGTAAGCGTGTAAATGCAAGTCTTTATGCATAATGTTCATCAACGACGAGCGTGAGAGGTGCAATTGTTGGGCACGACGACGAGTTGAGGTGGACGGCTCTTCAGCCACACTATCGCGAACAGCAGCAATATTTTCTGCAGTACGAGCTGTACGAGCATGCACTGGTGTTTTCACATCTCCTACAGACCCGGTTTGCTCAAATTTTTGCACGATTTTTCCGATTGTACGCACATTTGGACGATTAAATTGACCGAAAAAATCACGAAGTGCACGATATGCATTTTGATTTGAACGCCCATTTTCATAATAAGCCTGAATAACTTTAACGCGTTGCTCGATTGTGTATCTTTGCATGGTTCAAATTGAATTAGTCTGAAATTGAGAAATGACAAATGAAATGCGGAAAAAAACTTGACGTTTAGGTGTGGTTCACATTCAACATCGGCCCTTAAAATTTAACCACCCTTTATAAGCGATATTGAGCAAACAATAGGCGTGTTTTTTTGGTTAATCTATATAGGCTAAGAAATGTGTGCGCAAAAAAACGTCTATAGAGGCTAAGGAATTTTATCACCGCTGTTTGGCACCACTTTGTGTAATGACATTTGTTACGCTTCAGCTATTAATTTTTTCCTTTTCTTTATTTAGAAAATCTGCCCGATCAGATTAAAAACAATGTAACAAAATAATATTAGATCTTATTTGTTTAATTTTTACCTTTTGTCGTTAGAAGTAAAGCGCCTGTTCGGCAATTGTTTTCTAATAAATGACGGCTGTAATGCCACTTTTAACATTTCGATAAAGTTTTTCGATAACAATTGAAAAAAATAGTTTGGTAGCACAGTTTTTATCGCGGCTAAGGAAATAAGGCTGGATAGTTATCTAGATTTCGTAATTCTATACAGGCTTAGTTGTTAGTGTAATTAACATGGAAAATATTTTCTTAGCCTATATAAATTTACCAAAAAAACACGCCTAATATTTATTATAAAAAGGGTTGAGAAAATGGTATTTCCACCTCTTCTTTTTCTGATTCATCCGGTTTCGGGAAGTACACCAGCTCAAACGTCATGACAGCCGGTCGCACCACCACCATCTCCTTAAGGCTATAGACTTCATAGCCTCCTCGTTAGTAGCGTTGAACCATATAGGCAGGGACACCTTGCAGCTCTCTAGCCCTAGCAAAATTCTCGTGCCGTATTTTGTATGGTATCGCTGCGCCTTATGCACATGGTACTTCTACCCCAGCTCCAATTGTTTTAAGCCCAGGAGAGCCTTAATTTTGCCAAGTTGCTTCAGAAACTCCATTTGACTCGCTTTAATGAACTCAACTTGCTTTCCTTGAACATTTTAATAAAACTGATGCTTAGTACTCAGGCTCAGTGAGGCAATATGAAACCTTCTTTAAAATACAATTTCCCAATATCACACACACCCATGATTCACGGTCCCAAAACTCACTTCTGCCTCATACCACATTCCACAGCACTGGGGAAATATGCCTGGTCGGCAAACAATGCTGTACAATCATACATCTGGAGAACTGTAAAAGTGATGGGTTATGTAGCCGATTTTAAATCAATGAAGTTGGAAAATGATTTGAACAACGAGTACATATTTACGGATTTCTCATGCGCTAGCTTGTTTCAAAACTGGAGAAAAAGGAAGGCTGTCTTTCATAACGGAAGCTTGGAGAATTTTGTAAAAATTCTATTGGAAAAGGTCTTCGATCTGCCACCGGAGCTAGCAAATTCATGCAGGATGACAGATACCAAGGCTTAAAAACATCCGAGATTATCTCCAAAAGTGATTTCTTATCAACTGTTGGCTTCAAGTACTACAGAAATGCCATGCGTTAGCTGCTGGGGTAAACCACATCCTTTGAGCCAGTGCAAGAGTTTTAAGTCACTTTCGCAGAAACAGAGATTGGAGTTTGCGAAAAATAAAAGGAATTGTAGAAGAAGAGTTGCTATGGCAAAGACGGTTGATCCAGACGTCATTATCTGCTACTTCATTCATCCCTCCCAAACATACGACGACGCTCTCTGCATGATCAAACGCCAGCAACGTCCAAGAAGAGCACCAACAACAACGCTCCATCTAACGCTAATACTCTTCCAACCGGAGAAACGAACACTCAGCCTTCAAATAGTGAGTCATCTAACAGTGACGTCAATAGCGGGAGTCAATGTACTCTCCAGATGATTTACGCTAAACTGTCACAATTAGAAGCCTGTTACACCCGCTTTCTCCAAGAATTGGCCGAATTAAGAGAAGAGAACGCAGAGCTTAGAGCAAAAGTGCAAAATCTAGAGTCTAAATTAAATTGGCAATAACAAGAATCGCTAATGAACTCTATAAACATTGTTGGTGTCACAAATGTCAATGACACCAATGCAATTGAAAAGGCAAAACAAATTTTTAGTGATGCCCTATCTATAGATGTTGCTGACAGTGAAATTATGAGTTGTTATGTAAAAAAAATGCGCTCAAAATCTCAGCCTAAGCCAATCATCTGTGTTAAGTTTTCCAAACTTACAACGAAGCAACGCATAATGTGCGCAAAGAGGACGAACAAAAACAAACTCATCACTCAAGTGGTGAGTAAGTTTGACCGAAAAGGGAACTCGCTCAAAGGACATCAATCCAAGAGAACAGAAAGAATTAATTTGCTGAGAGAATTCAAATCAACATCAACAAGCGAAAGGCACCTCTTTTCATTTGGGAAAACGACATTGAAAATCCGTCTTGAATATGCTATTAGTACGTCTGGCAGGATATGGCTGCGCGTAAAACGTCTGGGACCTATATTTTTGTAATCAGGACGTTCTTGCGAATTTTTTGGTATAACAATCATGTGGTTATATCTATTATTTAAAAAAGGGATTTTTTTCATACTATTAGTACGTCTGGCAAGGGTTTGGCTGCGCAGGAAGTTCTGTTCTTTCGTTTAACACTAGATTCAAGTGGTTATAACAAAAATTCAGGTTTTGGAAAAAATCGCATTTTTAGTGTACTATTACTAACCTAAGCTGCGACAAAATGCTGCCAGACTTCCGCCTTTGACTTTATATTTTGGAGTACTTTACATTCATATATCAATTATTTGGTTATACTTTCACACCCAAAAATTGCTGTGGGCTCTTAGACTAATAACTCTTCTATCCTTGTCCAATACAAACCTCACTGTGATGCTGTTCTAACTAATAGTTCTTAATGCAATGAAAAATTATTTATTGTTCATCAAAACTTCTAATGTCTGAGACAAAACTTTTCTGCGCTCGTCGCACATATTAACTCGTTTGCGTGTGTCCCGGATATTGTGTTCGTGTCTGAGATATGGATCTATGAGGTTGAAGAAAATGATTACTTCCTGCCTGGTTTTAGTTTATATGCTAAAACAAACGAAAATTACGCAACAGTTGGCGTTGGCTGCTTTATAAAGAACACTTTTAAAATCATTGATGTTTCCCAAGTTGATTGTCCTAGTGCAGACGTTTTAAAGGTGTCCATTAATAGATATAAATAATGAAATGTTTGTGTTTTTATGTGTTTATAGATTGCAGATGTTTAATGTGACGATGTTTATTAATGATTTTTCTGTTGTGTTAGATAGGGAGAAATCCAGAAACTTAATGGTTGTAGGTGATTTTAATGCTGATTGTCTAGATGATAGTCCTATGGTATCAAATTATCTTTCTGTGTTAGCTTTAAATGGCTTGACAAACATTATCAATGTGCCTACTAGGCCGTTTCGACGTTTTCGAAATGTTGCTTCTATAGAGTGTGAATATTGTGTTTGTTGATTTTTTGATTACGGACCATTCCATTACCGGCGTTCTACTTAACGTAAAATGTAAAAACACTAGCCCAACTCAGAAATGTTTTCAAGGCAGGCCAAAAATAAACTATTCTAAGCTTCGAAATAAGTTGTGTTTTGAGTCCTGGAACAATGTTTATAACTGTAGTGACGTATCGAATGCATATTCTAATTTCTTAACCACTCTCAAAAGCCATATTGCTAGTTGCAGTTCTCTGACCACAAAAAAATCTGTTTATAAACTTAAGCCTTGGTTATCTAATTATTTATTAAACAAAGTAACAACTAAAAATAAACTTAGAGTAAAGTTTTTTTTTTTTTTTTACGAGGGTAGGTGAAAATCTTTCATGAGACACCATGAGGATCTACCGCACGTGCCCATGGTAGTGTGAGATTCTTACTCACTAAAAACACCTCCCCTTTTCGTGTTGACTACGACTAAGTACAAAAAAGCCTTATCAAGTAGTTTAACTTTCGACAGTAAAAATTCGCGTTGTGTAGGAAGCTTTCCAATAAAAGCACCTACTAATACCGTCATTATATGCGGCTATTCCTTATTGCACTAAATCGAACGGTTTCGTTCTTTGTAGTCGGCGCACAAGGTTTGTCACGTCCAGAATTTGGAGTACGGCGTTTTTACAATGTCCATGAAGGCGAACACGGAGTTTGCGTGCAAAATTTGTTATTTCATCTTCGACGGTAGCTAGACCGAGGTCTCTATGGATATCGTCGTTTCTAATGTACCACGGCGCATTAACGATTGTTCTGAGCACCTTATTTTGAAAGGTTTGTAAAATATTTCTATTGCTGGTTTTGGTACAACCCCAAAGTTGTATACCATACGTCCATACAGGTTTTAAGACTTGCTTATATAAGAGCAATTTGTTATACATGCTTAATTTGGAATATCTTCCAAGCAGCCAATACATTTCTCTAAATCTAATTTCGAGCTCGTCGCGTTTCTTTTTAACGTGCGGCTTCCATTTGAGTTTCGCATCTAGTGTCATTCCTAGATATTTTGCTTCGTTTGCATACGGTATTTGTACCGACTTAATGAAAACGTGTAAGTTGTTTATTTTCTTGTTAGTAAAGTTAACATGCGTAGATTTGGTTTCGTTGAGAACAATGCGCCAAACCTTTGTCCACTCGCAAATTGTATCCAAAGCTCGTTGAAGCTTCACAGTTGCTGACTCGACTGAATTTTCTGTTGCCAGAATAGCCGTATCGTCCGCGAATGTAGCAACAACGGTGCCTTCTTCTTGCGGTATATCTCGAGTATAGAGCAAGAACAAGACTGGACCAAGAACACTTCCTTGTGGAACTCCGGCAGCGATTTCCTTGAATTCCGAGTATTCGGCTTCGTGCTTGACACGGAAAAGTCTGTTCTCCAAGTACGACTCTAAGATCTTGTACAGCTCTTCCGGAAGTACCTGTCTTAGTTTATAATTCAAGCCTTCGTGCCACACCTTGTCAAAGGCTTGGGAAACGTCAAGAAAAGCACTAGAACATATCTTTTTCTCTTCCATGGCCTTCTCAATTTCGTTGGTTATTCTATAAACCTGGTCAATTGTGGAATGCTTGATTCTGAACCCGAATTGATGATCAGGAATCAAACGTCTTTCTTCAATAACCGGTTTTAACCGTTTTAATAAGAGTTTTTCAAAAACTTTTGATATTATCGGTAGGAGCGATATCGGTCTGTACGACTTTTTGTCGTTTGGCGGTTTTCCCGGTTTTGAAACCATTATAACTTCGGCGACTTTCCATTGCCTTGGAACGTATAATAGTCTTATTGAAGCATTTATAAGGTAAACAAGTTTTATTATAGCTTTCTTTGGCAATTCCTTCAGGATCTGTCCGGTTATTAGGTCATATCCAGGAGCCTTGTTATTCTTTAGATTTTTTATTACCTCACAAAGTTCGGCTAGTGACACGCTTCTTATTTTAAAGTTGTCTGGAGTCATAATAGTATTATTAATATTTTCTATTAATGCTTGCCCGGGAAATGGCTTAAACGTTTCTTCTAGATGCTCGGCAAATAAGTCGGCTTTTTCTTTATCGCCTTTTGCCCACTCGCCATTACTTTTTCTTATTGGTAGCGATTGTATTTGGGGTTTTTTGATACCTTTTATAGCTTTCCAAAGAGAGTAATTCGAACTTTTTTCAGCAGACAAGCCTTCGAGATATGTAGAAATTTCGTGATTTTTAAAATCCCGTATCGCTTTTTTGAGCTTATTGCATAGGAAGTTCGAATGGGTTTTATGCTGGGGAGCGCGGGATTGTTGCCATTTTTTGCATGCTCTTCTCTTTGCCAGCATCAGTTCTTTTATTTCCGGCGGATATTTAACTTCGCTATTTCCGACTACTTTCCTTTTATATGGAGTGTTGTTCCACGCGGCGCTTTGTAAGACTTCAATAAATCTGCCGACGTCATCCTCTATTTCGCACGGTGTTCTAAGCGACACATTCAGGACTATATTTTCTTCACAAGCTTTCCTAAAGCCGTCCCAGTTAGTTTTGTTGCTAGTTAATCTGGGCGCGCCTTCCTTCTTCATTAGGCGTTCGCTTATTGTCAATATGACTGGTGAATGATCGGAGGAGAGATCAAAACATTCCTCGATGTTCGTAAAGTTTTTCACTACCCCTTTTCCTATAAAGAAGTCTATGAGGTCAGGCGTTTTTGCTATGTCGGAGGGCCAATAAGTCGGTTTCCCCGTCGAAAAGAAGTCAACAGCAAATTGCATGCCGGTTTCGCAGAGAAGTCTGCCTTTAGGTGAAATGCATCTCGAACCCCAAGTGAGTCAAATAGACGTATTAAGTCATTCTTTTCTAGCGTGTATCGCGGAGGGCAATAAATGGACGCGATGTTGTAATACATGTTTTTATTTTTTACGCGAACTGAAGTTATTTGCATTGCATCGAGTTCTATCGGTGAATTCAAAGAGTGCTCAATACAGTCTTTAATTAAGAGCGACGATCCGCCCCTAGCCCTTTCGGATGGGTGGTATGCGTGATAAGCATAGTATCCTCTAATTTTAACCCGAGATTCCTTTGTCAGATGGGTTTCAGAAATCAAGCATATGTCAATGTTCTGCTGGCGTAGGAATACTTCCAGTTCGTCGATTCTTTGCTGAAGGCCGTTTGCGTTCCATGTTAAGATTTTAAGTAACTGGTTCATGTTCATAATTTCGTTCGTGGTTTGCGAGCGTTATGCTCAAGGTTACTAAGTTTTTCGAATATGAGCTTATTTGTCTTGCTTTGCTCCTCGAGTTTCGCGAGAATTATAGAGAAAACTTGTTGCGTAGGATCTAATGCAGGCCCATTTTGCTTAGTTGCTTGCGATGCAGCTTGCGCATACGTTTGCGCATCAGCAGATGGCGGTTTTTCCTGAACTTTTTTGGTTTTCTCCTTTACTGGTTTGCTTTCTTTCAGCAGCGATTTTTCCGGCTTATTTTTATTTGGTTTCGGTTGCATGTTCTTTTTAAGTGTGTCGCGCCTTTTTTGGAGTTCTTTGGCCACTTCGCAACCTCGATAGTTCGCTGGGTGCTTTCCCTTACAATTTATGCAAGTCGCTGCGGTCTGCTTGCTTAAGGGGCACTCATTCGAGAGATGTGTACCGGCACATTTCACGCATCGTGGCTCTTTTTGGCAGTATGTCTGCGTATGGTTTAAACCTTGACAGCGTTTACACTGAGGGATCGATCTTGTGCTTTTACGCATCGGTTCGATTTCGATAACAATGTTTAAAACTGTTTTAATATTGTAAATATCCTTTATATTCTCGGTTTTATCGAAACTGAGCATAAAAAGCGGAAGACCACGCTTAACAAGAATTTCCTGATCTTTTTCAGCGTCAAGAATTTTAAAGCCTTTCGCTTGAAGATCGTCCATAACGTCTTCTTTAGTGCACGAAGGATGGAGTCCTCTTGCTATAACGCGCAATGGTCTTTCCGACTTATTTTCATATGTATACCACTGAATTTTCTCGGAATTAAGTTTCCGCGAAAATGCTCGGTAATCGTCCGAGTCATCGACGCTTACTTTCCACACGTTATTGCGAAGTGAGGTGACCTTATATTTCGAAGCCAACGTTCCTTTAAGGAGGCAATACAGCTTATTATAGTCCGTAATCCCGATAACGTTTATTGGAGGCGGGGGACTTAATTTGTTTGTCTCTTGCAGGCGCTTGTTTTCTTTTTGTGGCTCGATTTCGGGTGAAGAACCGGCCCTTCGTTTCTTGCTGGGTCTTTTTTTTGAGACCCAAGCCGTTTCCCGCGTTAGCTCTTCTTCGTCCGTGTGATATTCACGAACAGGTGAGCGAAACGAACTACTTTCACGTTCTTTTGGAGGGTTTAGGTTCCTCAGAGCCTTGTTTTCTTCCCGAAGTAAATCTACCTCTTTCCTAAGCTCTTGGTAGAGTAACTCCATTTCGTTAAGCTTCTTACGGAGTTCGTTGTTTTCCTCCTCGAAGCTTTTATATTTCGCTGAGTCCTGTTTATCGCGCGTTAGCGCTTCCGGCGGACTTCTTTTCCCGGAGACATTCGATCTTGGTGGTGGCGATCGAGATACCCTTGCACTTTTTGTGAAGGGGTTGCATAATTGCAATAAATGGCTCTCCCCAGAATCCATAGAGCCGACCTCCGAAGAGGGTGGATTTGCCAGTAAACCTGGAGTGCCACCTGGGGTATTAAATATCTTTGTTTTGTTCATTGCATAATTGTATACTTCTTTATCCTCGGTATACGGAGGGTGGATTTTAGTCGCCTCTTACGACAGGCATGCCTACCTCGGGTATATGCTAACCCCTACCCGAAGGGGGTAGAGTAAAGTGCAAACAATACCCTAGCAATGTATTTCTCAAAATGAAATATAAAAAGATATGTGCTGATTTGAAAAAGGAAATACCAATTTACCGTGACTCTTATTACCGTGCTCAATTTTATTCAGCTAGAGGTAATCTTAAGCAAGAGTGGAAAGTTGTAAACACCATTCTCAACAAAAAATCTTCCATTCAAAAAACTATTGTCCTACGTACTAGTAATAAGGAAATAACAAATAAAAATGAAATCGCTGACGCTTTTAATAGACATTTTTAAAGTATCGGACTTAAATTACAAAATAGACTAACGCAAAATCTATATTCTCATTGTTCTGCTATTGGTGATGTAAACTCTGTGCACTGTAGAAGTTTTGGTTTTGACCCGATAACTCCTTTAGGGATTTTAAGTACGATTGGCAGTTTGAATAACTTAAATTCATGTGTCGATGGTATTTCTAATGTTGTCCTTAAAAATATTGCATGTTTAATTGTGGACGTATTAGCTGATGTATTCAATTGTAGTGTTTTTTCTGGTATTTTTCCTGACGGTCTTAAGTGTGCAGATGTTATTCCTTTGTTAAAAGAAGGCTCCCCAACTGAAATAGGAAATTATAGACCGATTTCCCTTCTGCCAAGCATAAGTAAAGTTTTCGAAAAACTTATAAAAATTAGGTTAGTAAACTTTTTAGACAAGATGATGTTTTTTCATCCTTCTCAATTTGGATTTCAAAAGGGCAAATCAACTGAGGACGCACTTCTAGAGTTTTGCTCTCAGAAAATTTGCAACCTTGACAAAAGCAAATGTACAGCTGCGTTATTCATTGATGTAACGAAAGCCTTCGACATGGTTGACCATAAAATTCTGTTAAGTAAACTGGAAAATGCAGGTGTCCGTGGTTTCATGCTTGAATGGTTTAACTCATATCTTAATAATAGATCTCATAGAGTAAAGTTGAATGAGACGAGAAGTGATGTGCAATTAATCAGTCTTGGCTCTTGGGGTACCACAAGGTTAAGTTTTGGGTCCCATTCTGTTTTTAACTTATATAAACTCACTCTTCCACCTCAATCTAATATTGGGTTATCGTATGGCGTCAACAGTCCCTTAGATCTTAATTCTGACATAAATTGCGATGTACATACTCTTAGACAATGGTTCGCTGAACACAAACTTGTAATAAGCCCTAAGACTAAATCAATGTTCTTTAATTTATCTCCGTCCATTAATCCAAAACCGGATGTATATTTGCATGCACCGAATTGCAAAAAATTTAAATTATATCAGTGTAAATGTGCAACCAGTGTGTTTGGTCAATTATTTTGTACTAGTGAAAAATGTAGTGATGATTGTTTATTGATAGAGAATGTAGACGAATTTATGTACCTAGGACTCTTACTTGATTCTTATATGAAATTTTCTTCTCACGCTACTGCATTGAAGAAGTATTTACTTTATCTCCACACTTAGGCATTTCTATTACCTTCGTAATGTATGTTCAATTAAGCTCTTAACCACAATTTATTATGGAATTTTTAATTCTAAGCTTCAATACGGTATAAATTGCTGGGGAGGTGGCTATCAAAACAAAGTTCAGCCATTACTAGTCTTGCAAAAGAATGTTGTCCGAAAAATTTGTCGTAAACCTGGTAGGCATCCTAGTTTTCCTTTGTTTTGTCAATAAGGGATTCTTCCTGTTCGTCACTTATACTGTTTTAAAGTTCTAAAAGCGTTCTTTATAAAGTCTGGTAACCGAAACTTTCGTATAATCTCAAACTATAACCTACGTAATAACTCACTTAATATGTTACAAGTGCAAGTACAACTACAAGTTATATGTAATCGTTTATTTAATGTCCTCCCGGAGCAAATCAGATGTGTTCACATGTCCAAATGTTTTCTAAAGCGCGTAAAAAATTGGCTGTTTTCTCAAGATTATTATAGTTTAGACTCTCTTACTTCTAATATTTTGATCTAACTTTCGTTTCAACTTTTGATGTTAGTATATTGATTATATAAATTTTGCATCCTTTATGATACTAATTGATACCAGGTTAAATGAATTAAAATTGCTGAAAAGTGTTTTTTTTTTCTTTATTTTTTGTTCAACACCCCACCCCATCTTATCGTATTTTTCCTTTTGAAGTGGCATTCAACACTATTTGAACTCACTCATTATAAAATATCGAATGCCACCAGATTTTTTCTTACTTTACTTTGTAATTCAATACGTTAAGAATTTTTATATGGATTTGTTTTTATATTATATTTATAATATTTTTTATAATGTTTATAATGCTTATAAACATTATATTTATAATGTTTTTATATTATAATAAATAGAATACATACATACATACATACATCGACGAACTCGGTTTAGAAGGCGAGTTGGAAATACTAACCCTTCAATGAACTAAAGGAGTTTCGCGGAAATACGAGGCAATCCGTACAACTCTATCGGTGTCAACGGTTAACAAGCGAAAGCAGTATCAATTAAAACACGTTTAATACGCCAAAAGTCTCGAGCTATGGAATTAAGAGTTTTACTACTGTCCCTGAACTCTCACTTGCTAAAAGATCCAGATAATTTAGTACCACTTCATCCTGTACTCTTTAAATTCCGAGAACGGGCAACAGCAGTAAATGTCAATGTTAAAGGAATGTTTCACCAGATTCGGATCAAGAAAGAAGATCAACAATGTTAAAGGCCGAACAGAATGTGAGTCTTGCAGCGCTGTCAAAACTTTGCCGCGCGGCTTGCGGTTATAGCAAACAGGATGAAAGCAACTGCAAAATTCGCATCTAAACAGTGTTTTGTGTTTTTACTTCTCAAAAAAACTCCCATTGCTTACGAGTTTGTTATTTTTCAAAGATGGGCAAACCAGAAGTAATTGCTTTCATCGTGTATGTTATGCATGTGTGTTACTTAACACTACAATAAAAAAGAAACAAAGAGGATTTTTGAAACAGCTATCATACACCTAAAAGAGCATAATTATTCAGCAATTTCGTTCCATTTTGCCAGTCTGAAGAGATAGAGACGATTCACGCAAACCAGTAGTTTATATCATGGAAGTAATGATGTTTGGGCTGAGATGCTCCCCACATGTGCGCGGTTTGTAAAGAACTACCATGCAAATGTGTTTCAAGACAAGTGTCTAGAAGAAGTCAATGGTCTTCTGATCAAAAGGACATACGTATGTGGAATATTATTTCGAAAATCATGATACGGTGGTAGGGTTTAGGAAGCTCCCATACGATTCCGATTAATGTAATAATATTTCTGTCCGATTCCAAGACGATGCTGTCATGGATCGGCCCAACTCATTATAATTTTTCATCTTTTTTGGTAATTAGAGCTGCAGAGATTTTGGAATCGACTTCTCCGCCTCATTAGTATATACTGAAGCTTTGCAAAATCTTCTCGAATCTACCATTTAACGCGTGGTCAATGTCTTTCAAGGATCAGATGGGGTGGTACGCATAGCGGATGTCCGCTTATCGAACGGAACTATCCGGTTTGAAAGCTCGTTTGGAAGGCTCACTGTTCTGGACCTGGAGTCTTCATCCTAGGAACTGGAATAGCAGATGGGGCCCGGAGTATCATCGAACGAGTAAACAAAGTCTATAATTTGTCACCACTGCTAAACACCACCTAAATATATGTGAAGAGTGTCACCAGGGAAAATAATTTCACAAGCTGCTCGGTTTTTTGTTTTTTTGAACCGATTTTTCTTTTACGTTGTTTTTTTGTTTAAAAGAGGTGATAACACCAATGTTAGGCCTACGTTTTCCTTCTATATTATTTTTGTTTTTTTTATATGTAGTAAAATACTTCCTTTTATGAAATATAATTATTTCTGATATTTATTTTGCTGTACGGGAACGCCTTTTATTTAAATAACGAAACAACAGTGCTAAATTTTGGTCCACTCAAGATGGGATTTCACTGCAGATATTTTATAAAAAAATGATTCAAGTACCATCAAAGTATATTTGATTTACCTTTTAAATCCATGTTGCATTGATTGTAGTGAGAAAAATACATGGTTATTGCATTTTGTATATTGAACATATTTTGCATGGCCGAGTTTTGTTCGTACATATTACTTAAAGAAAACAGTGAAGGCTGCGGTGTTTCAATCAAGTTCTTTCTTAAACATTTATGCTGGGAAATATTCAGTGGCTCTTCAGGAATTGCGTCAGTAGTCAAAAATGTGTTAAGATTCTTATCACTTTGAGTTGTCATAATATGACTAGGGGAATGTTCTGGTTCTAAGATTTTGTCAATTGAAAACTTAAATTTTGGAATATCTGCTGAATCCATAATTTTAAATAATTATTACAAATCAACACTGAACTTAAAAACACATTAATGTATATTTACAAATTTAATGTTTGTGTGAACGCAAAAATTACTTTATTGTTGGGGCTTTTAAGTTGTACTAGGCTTGTTAGTCAGTAGACCAGCAGAAAGATAAGTGTATTTCTATTGATAATATTAAGTCTATATATCATTTGATAAATTAGTTGAATTTATTGAAACTATATATATTACATGCGGCATTTTTGATCAAAAACCATTAATCGTTCTTATCGGACAGTTCTATTTAGTCAGAAAAGTGTAAACAATAACCGACTTATAAAACGCCAATCTTCAAAACATAGTATACATTAAACATTCCATTTTCATTTTATTATCTTTTTAATGAATAAATTCATTGTTATCCAATAGAAGGCTATCAAATGAATTACTTTAAATTTACCATTGATAACAAAATATGATTACTTATATACTAGTGCATGGTGGTTGTTCTTTGTTCTCATACATTTTATCTAGGTACTTTAAATATTTTTGGATTTTTTACTGTGTAATGATTTTATATCATATGTTTTCTTGCTAATTGCCTTGTTATCTAATGTTTTAAAATTTAAGGTATTACTGGCGTTTGGCAAACATATTCAATGTGTAAATCTTATTCCTGGCAACTTTTTTGGAAACCATGAAAACATCAGAGCTCCTGTTCATTTACCCAAAAAGTATAGCACCTACTCCCTGGATAAAATCAACTTACTATCTAACAAAACCATCAATATTTCATAGATTCACTTGCTTTCAAACGTAACAACTCGCAAACTCACTTGTTTTATAGCAATCTTTTTTAAAACCAATCTCAGTTAATGTCAATAAAAAACCGCATAAAAAAAGTCGTCACGTAAGACTTTTGGTTTTTTCCATAGTTTACTCCTCTAGATAGAGAACTATTTTAATTCTCGCATTATTTTCTCCTCCAGGTATTCTTTTCTTCAAGGTCCTTGAGGGTTCCACTTGAGACTCGCCTTTACGATGCTGTTTGAGCTTTCAGTCCAGTCCATTTATCCCTTGATCACTGTGTCTCAGAAGTTAGTGTGTCTGGGAGTGACCAACCACCCAGAGTATAATTTGTCATGAAGGAGCTTCTTATTTCGCCGTTCGGAGTCCTTCCCTTTCCCTTTCCGTTTGATCGAAGAATCTAAAAAGCACAACATGAACAGCTGCAGGAAGCCGGGCCTTGACCCACTCGAGTCAGCTATTTTATGGCCAATCAATTTCCACTTTCGCTTCTTCTTTTGTTTATGTACGGGTTCTTTTTCAGCTTTTTTTTTTTTTTTTTTTTCGCTAGGGACGTGGAATCTTCTTAAGATACGACTAACCCTTATTGGTATGCACGATTCACTTACCTGATCCTGGATCCTCACCCAGACATCAACCATTCTCCCCGCGGGACCACCGTTAGGTATTGGGTCATTCCACGGAGGTTCGACCGACGCACAGTGGGGCAAGATACCCTTAAAGTTGGCATCAATTCAGGGAGTAAATTTACTTTGTTTTAAATGCATTAGTTTTATTCAGGATAGGTAATAAAGGGTTTTTCAATAGGGACGCTACAAAAGTAGAGCGACAGGGACAGCAAACGAAGCCATATTTTTCTTGCGGTTTTATAAAATTATTAAAATTAAAATTTATTACCGAAATTCGGAGTCAGTGGCCTCAACGTTAAGAGCGCTACGTCCAATTTATGGTCGTCATAATTTCTGGCTGGATGGCTTCGTCAATAAACAAAATATGCGGGCAGCAATCCACACGTACTCCATGAGTCATCATTGCATCCCGAAAAAATTACGGTTTGGTGTTGTTTATGGGCCGGCGGCGTCATTGGGCCGTACTTCTTCCGTGATGATCAAGACCGGCACGTTACTGTGAATGGGGATCGCTACCGTTCAATGATAACCGAATATTTTTGGCCCCAATTGGATGATATGGACTTGGAGGACATGTGGTTCCAAAAGGACGGCGCCACAGCCACACAGCGAATGTCACAATCAATTTATTGGAAACCAAGTTTGGAGAACATGTTATCTCATGTATGACGCCGTTAGACTATTTCCTGTGGGGCTATGTCAAGTCTATGGTCTATGCCAACAAGCCAGCGACGATTGATGAACTTCGTACGAATATCGAACGTGAAATTGCAGCAGTATCGGCCGATTTATGCTTGAAAACCGTCGAAAATTGGGTTCAGCGTCTGGACTTCTGCAAGCGTGCCCGTGGTGGCCATGCAAAAGAAATCAGATTCCATACATAATGACATCGAACGTACTTTCACAGAATTTCATTGATATCCAAAACCGTTTTTGTTTTATTTAAAAAATCTTTTGTAGCGCTCTTATTGAAAAACCCTGTAGTATACAACACATATAAATTTTATGATACTTTCTTAAGTTTTATTGTGATTTCAACATCTTATTAACAAAAAAAAAAAAACTACATAATAACAAACAAAATGTTATTGAATTTAATTTTTCAATTAATTTGTGTCAAAATTCAAAATGGCACTAGATATATTGAATTACATTTAAATATGTACATACAAACAAGTCATTTCAAAATGTTGCAATTTTCGTTCAAATATTCTGATTAGCAGCAGTGATGAAAATTGAAATTTTGATTAAATTACCATTACCATTACGAGTAATTGCAATGTAATTAATTACAAGTAATTTAATGAATAATTGCAATTACACTTATATAATTAAAATGTAATTAGAATAGTGTAATTAGACATGTAATTCAAATTAAAACCCAGTAATTCAATTTATAACTTAATAATTCATCTGTTCTCATGGTTGCAGAACTCTGTATTGACTTTATGTACAGGGTCTTTCGTTCGAAGAAGTTAATCCGGCGGATAATGATTCCTCGGATATAGCATTGCAGCAAATGAGCAATATGTACATATGTAGGTATACGATAATATACATTTTAATGCTTATCCTTTAGAACATGGTACATCTAGTAAGAGCTTATAGAAAAATCTAGAGAAGGTTCGTTTCAATACTTGACAATTTCACTAGTATGTTAACATTTTACATTGAGTGGGATTTCGACAAGAAAGAAATCGATAAGTGGGAGATACATTTTTAACTGCAGTCCTGACTTTGGCGTTTAAAGCGCTAAAAGTGAGCAAAGCTGCTGGTGTGAAAGAAACCCGGCCAGAAATGCTCAAGGCTTTGGGTGAAGAGGGGGTGAAATGGCAATCTCGTGTCGTTAAAGTGGCCTGGGAATGCGATTGGCAAACTGGGGTGATTGTTCCTCTCGTTAGAAAAGGGCATACGAGGGATTGTTCCAATTGTAGGGGTATATCTCTCTCCCCGGAAAAGTCTTTGCTAAGGTGTTGGAAGCGCGTTTCTAAACTTTGGTCGAGTCCAGGTTGGGCGACGAGCAGTGCGGCTTTCGTCCAGGTAGAAACATAACCGACAAGCTGTGTATATACTCTCAGAATGGTACTTAAGAAGGCCTGGGAATATATCTAACCTATCTACAATTGTTTTGTGGATTTAGAGAAAGCATATAATCGGGTCTTTCGAGATAAACTCTGGAGTGTACTTTAAGAGTTTGGAATCGAGGGTTCTCTTCTGAGGGCCATTCAATTTCTATACACAAAATGTTATAGCTGTGTTCGGGTGAACGGCGTTAAATCGAAACCTTTCACTTTGAGCGTTGGATTTTGTCAGGGATGCGTTTTGTCACCTTTCATTTTCATCGTTTATATGTATATGTCACAAAGAGCCGTGGCGAGGAACGGTTCGAATTGGAAGATAAGGCATCTGCTTTTCGCTGATGACTTGGTCATCCTTACGTCCACCCAGACCGAACTTCAGCGCGCACTAGATAGGTTCGTCGCCGTCTGTGTTGAAGGTGGGAAGAAGTAAATGTGAACGAATCAGAGGTTATGGTGATTTCCCAAATGCCTGTTCAATGCACTCTGAATGTTAGTTGAGTCACATTGAAACAAGTGGAGAAATTTAAGTATCTCGGGGTCTTACTCACGAGTGATAGTAGGAGCACTACTGAGTTATCCTTTAGGATTAGCTGGAGCAATTTTGAGACAGCTTGGTCAATCTGTTATCAGGAGAGCTGAATTTGGCATCGGAGCTAAGATATCTCCTTCACTTTAGTGTTTGTTCCGACCCTCACCTGTCGCCATGAGGTTTGGGTAATGACCGAAAGAATAAGATCGCGGATACAAGAGTTAGAAACACCAGAATACGCAAGGCACTCAATGTCGAGCAGCTACTTCTTCGAGCGGAAGGTCCATACTTCAATGATTTAGGCACGATCAACGCATATCGCGCACTCGGCTTCCAAGACGTGCCATGGAATCTGGGCCATCGGGTAGGCGTCCCCTGGGTAGTCCTAGGATGTCATGGCTGGACCAAGTCCGAAATCTCACCTCTACCCTTAATGGGATAGCTCCTGACGATTTAGAGTCGATGGCACCCGAAAAGCACCCTTACCCCGCGACCCCATTGTGGCTAAGCCGGTCATTGAAAATGTATATATTGGAATTGAATACATGAAGGTGAAATTGGAATATATGAAGGCACCGGAATTGTTATGTTCGTTTTATTTCTTGATATATATCAATAAATATCATTTACATATGAAAAAAAATTAAAAATAATTTCAATTACATTAATTAAAAATCATTAATTAAAAATGTAATTTGAAAAGTAATTGCAATTAATTGTAATTGTAATTGAAAATTTTCAATTACCATTACAGTGTAATGACAAAGTAATTAATTACACCGCAATTACTCACAAAAGTAATTAATTATTAATTTAATTACAAAAGTAATGATTACTACCCATCACTGAATACACCAAGAATCGCTAACAGGATCGTGTGAAGAAGAAGAAGAATAGAATAGAAAAATAGTGCTCGTTTGTGTCTCCTCTTTGTTGGGTTCGTTTGGGGTCTCCACATTTGGAAGCAAAGTGGCCGCGTCGACCACAGTTATAACATTTTCCGTTGGTTCGTTTGTTGTTGCTAGGGTTTATTCTGCTGTCACTGCTGCTACTGCCGCGACCACTGTTACTGGTAGAAACATTTTTTACAATTGCTCGCGCCACAAATGCCTGGTGGCCATCGTAGTTCTCCGCCTTTTCGTCTCTATGCTGTCTTCTCGCTCCCTCCCCAAGTAGTTTAACCTTCAGGACATCTAACGGTGGTAACGAGTCACGCGCCTCTATCGCTACAATGAAATTCTCGTACGATTCTGGCAGACTTGAAAGTAGAATTTTAGTTAGCATCTCATCAGGTATTTCAACTCCAACTTCAGACAGCTTCTCGACGATTTCGTAGAATTCGTTTACATGTTCCGATATATTGGCAACTGAAGACGACCTAAGATATAAGTTTCTTAAACAAAGTTAACTTTCGAGCAGGACCACTTGGTTGATAGATTTCTTTTAACTTATTCCATGCCTTTCTTGACGTCTCGCAGTGCTTTATGTGGTTTATCTGCGATGGCTTAATGCTGAGCATGATACTAGCCAATGCCTTCTCATCCTTTGCGTCGAACGCCGCTGACTCCGCGGATGTTGCGGACTCCCTTTTTATATATATTTTCCACTAACAATTGACCTTAAGTCGGAGTGAACTAGGATGCTCTTCATAAGAACTGGCCATGACCCGTAGTTCGAATCATCAAGTTTTTCAATTGAATAAAGACACCGACGGAACTCATTTTACTTTACGATTTTAAATATTTTACTACGTATCCTGGGCGCATAACCTTTTGGAGTTTTCCTTTGGGTAGGGGAAGAAAAAAAGGGAAAAACACGACCGTTCGCTTCTATAGTTTTATTTCGAGTGAGTGTATTTAGTCTAACATAAAAGAAAAAATTAAATTCAAGTGGGAGAAGGATGACTAAAGAAAAAAGAAAGAGAGTAGCAAATATAAGGTGTTGCCAAATGTACGTTATTTTTAACACTTCTTACCCTTTGGTAAAACTTCCGAACCTCATTCCTGCTGTATCATCTCTCTATTTCCTCGATCGCGCGCTTCTCATGCTCTTTCTTTTTCCTCTTGAAAAGCTTGTGTTCGTCTCTCCTCTTCTGCCCGTAGAGCTCGCGAGCAGCTCTGGTCTTTCTATGCAGCGCCGCTTTGTATGCCTCTTGTTTCGCTGCATGTGCTTGCCGGCGCTTGTCGTCAAACCAGGGATTTCATTGTGGTGGCCGAGTGAAACCCAGCACATCAGAGGCGGCATCTCTGATCGCTTTTTGGCAATGTTGCCACTGGTCTTCAATACTTGATGCTGGCGGCATAGGACCTATTGAGAGATTGAGAGAGACCCGATCGGAAAAGGATCTGGTGATCTCTTGTGATTGCAGCCGTCCGACGTCCAACTTCCTTACAGTATTTCCTTGTCTTGGCGGTGTTCGGGATATCCGCAGTCGTACCTTGGCTACAACAAGGTAGTGGTTCGAGTCAATGTTGGCCCCTCGGAACGTTCGGACATCCATAATACTGGAGGAGTGCCTTGCGTCGATCGCAATGTGGTCAATCTGGTTGATGGTTGATTGATCAGGAGATCTCCATGTTCCTTTGTGGATATCGAGATGTGGGAACCGCGTACTAGCTACGACAACGTTCCGCCCCGCAGCAACGTCGACCAGCCTAAATCCGTTATCGGAGGTGGTGTCGTGTAGGCTGTGCTTGCCGACAGTCTCGCCTAGGACAATTTTAATGTCATAGCGAGGGCACTGCTCGTATGTCTTGTCCAAGAGCTCGTAGAACCTGTCTTTGGTGTCATCGTCTTTCTCCTCTGTGGGGGCATGCGCGCATATTAGGCTTATGTTGGCGAATTTAGCCTTTATGCGGATTGTAATGACGCGCTCACATATCTGAAGCTTAAGATTTCTTGCCTAAGTCTGCCTCGAATTACGAATCCACTCCCAAATAGGCGATGCTTTTGTTGTCGGTAACAATCGCCGTAATAGATATCGCAGTTTTTCATCCTCTTTTTGTCCGGCCCATCCTACCGCACTTCTTGGTTGGCGGTGATGTCTGCTTTGCAGTAGTCTAGGGCCTCCGCTAGTTGTTCGGCTGCACGTGATCTGTTAAGGGACCTAACATTCCACATGCAGATTCGAAGGTCGTTGTCCTCATTTCGTTTGCCAGGGTCGTCAATAGTAGAATCCTCCCTATCCGAGGCTGCTAGTTGTTGCGTAACAATGTTGTCCTTCTTTAAACAATCCTTTTCCAGCGAATCTTTCGTACCTGATACCTCATATTTCAATTACCTTCCTAACTTCTTCACTGGCCCTCTCCTCTCCCACGTCATGGACCCGTCTGTTATCGAACGTAAGCTACATGATACTTATTTAATGACGAATTTACACCCGGCCCTGATGGCCTTCCCGCCATATTTCTTAAGAAATGTTCCTCGATTCTTTCCCCCGTCCTTTCAAATCTCTTCCGTCTATCCCTCTCACAAGGAGCATTCCCTCAGGTTTGGAAAACCTCCTTCATAACCCCGATCCACAAAAAAGGATCAAAAAACGAAATAACCAATTATCGTCCCATCGCTAAACTTTCCCATATACCCAAACTTTTTGAAACCATTTTGTACGAAGCCTTAAGCTTCCAGTGCAAATCCCTCATTTCCCCCAGACAACATGGTTTCCTGAAGGGTGGGTCGACTACCACAAATCTCGTCGAATTCGTGTCCTTTGCCCTCTCAGCACTAGAGAACGGTAACGAAGTCGATGTCATCGCAACCGATTTCAGCAAGGTTTTCGACAAAATCTCTCATAAATTAATAATTTTCAAGCTTTCTGCCATCGGCTTTGAACCCATACTGTTAAAATGGATATCCTCTTACTTGGATAACCGTTTTTACAGTGTCCGCTTTAGGTCCGTCCATTCAACCCCGTTTTTGGCCACGTCTGGTGTTCCACAAGGCAGCCACCTCGGTCCCCTTCTGTTTATATTAACTATTAATGATCTTGATAGGATCATCGAACATTCGTCCATCTCCCTTTACGCCGACGATACTAAATTTTTCAAAACAATTTCTTCACCCCAAGACTCCATCCTCCTTCAAGAAGACCTTAATAGTTTTTCGGTCTGGTGCTTAAAAAACTGCTTAGAACTTAATATCGCCAAATGTCAATCCATCACCTTCTCACGTAAGCGAACCCAATTTCCTCCTCGTCTCTACCTTCTGCTTAACCAACCCATCTCCCCCGTTCAATCTCTTCGCGACCTCGGCGTTTTGTGTGACAGGGAACTCAACTTCCGATCACATATAGATGAGATAATCCTTAAAGCCAACTCTGTTCTTGGTTTTGTAAAACGATGGTCCGAAGAATTCACCAATCCATACGTAACCAGATCCCTCTACATTACCTTTGTTCGCCCTCTGTTAGAGTACGCAAGTCAAGTATGGTCTCCGTATCATCGTGTCCATATTACGAGAATCGAGAGCATCCAACGCCGTTTTCTCCGATTTGCTCTTCGAGGGCTGCCCTGGAACGACCCTTTTACACTACCGCCTTATCAAAATCGCCTTAATCTCATCAACTTGAATACCCTCGAGGAACGCAGAGACGCAGCCGACATGCTCTTCATTCACCGACTTTTTTCTGGGCACGTTGATTGTGCGTCCCTCATCAATTCCATTTCCTTCCTCTCTAACACTCGTTATCTACGACACCCTCGCCTCTTCTATCTACCGCCCCACCACACCTCTTATGCCTTGAATGAACCTATCTCCCGTACGCTACGACAGATTAACGCAAACCTAACCATCTTTGATTTCAACTATACAACCCCCTACCTGAAGTCCCTCCTGCTTCACCCCAATATCTAATTTTAAGTTTTAGTTTTAAGATTTCTGTTTAATTTTAGATTAAGAATAAATAGCTTGTATTAAGCCAAATAAATGGGGTCTCTCGTCCCCACCAAAATTTTCCGTAGTGGAGCCGTCAACCCCACGTACAACCCCCCACTTGGATTGCCAGGCCCTTTGTTGGACCCCTTGGGCTTAATGGGCCGGATAATCTGGTCCCCATTGGCCTTTAATCCGATTACGTTGAAGTAGCCCGAATGAGGTGTTCACTAAGTAGTTCGACCTAACTGGAACCGTAGACGCCACCTTTGATTCCATCGTGGGAGTTCTTCCACTGCCGTCCGGGTGCAAGGGAGAGTGCCTTAGTGCCACCGACAACCTTCCACAGGGGTTTGCACCCTATCTTCAGTTAAGGTACTAGGCACCCAGCGTTCACCTCGTGGAGGTGAAAGTAGGAGTTGGTAGACAGAGGTTGGTTTGAGAACGCTTGTGTCCTCTTGAATGCACATAACTACCATTTTACATAAACATAGGTTTATGGAACGCCGGTTAATTAACGTACATAAAAAACCAAACTAGAAGAAAAAATGTGAAGAACTGCTCATTTTTTTTATTTTCTGCAATAAATCGAAATTTTAATAATTGAGTCGGAACCGTTTTCGGATTTGATGAAAACTCGCTGAGTTATTAGCAAATGAAAATCGAATCATCTACCCGGGTAGATACTATGAATGCGAAGGTTAAGGATTTTGGTGGCAGCGTGCCATCATACTTGTTCTGTATACTCGTAAGTGAGTAAAGGTTATTCACCATCGTAATATTAGGATCAAACTTTTAAGAGTACAGCAGGAGCTTGTACAAGTTCCACTATTGAACATGATGTGTTTTGCCAGGAGTCAAGTTTGGTTTGTGGTGAACAGAATGGACCGAATAGGAGCCGTTCAAGAAGTTGCAAAGTGCACTTCTACTAAGCCTTACCTAATCATTAACCTTAGTATTGAGATAAAACAGAATCAAAGATCATATAATACCAAGATAGTGCACGCCATACGTCATAAGACGACGACACCAAAGACAGGTTCTACGAGCTCTTGGACAAGACATACGAGCAGTGTCCTAGCTATGACATTAAGATTGTCCTAGGCGATTTTAACGCAAAGCTAGGAAGAGAGGGCATCTTTGGTAGTACTGTCGGCAAGCACAGCCTACACGACACCACCTCCGATAACGGATTTAGGCTGGTCGACTTTGCTGCGGAGCGGAACGTTGTCGTAGCTAGTACGCGGTTCCCACATCTCGATATCCACAAAGGAACATGGAGATCTCCTGATCAAACAACCATCAACCAGATTGACCACATTGCGATCGACGCAAGGCACTCCTCCAGTATTATGGATGTCCGAACGTTCCGAGGGGCCAACATTGACTCGAACCACTACCTTGTTGTAGCCAAGGTACGACTGCGGATATCCCGAACACCGCCAAGACAAGGAAATACCGTAAGGAAGTTGGACGTCGGACGGCTGCAATCACAAGAGATCACCAGATCCTTTTCCGATCGGGTCTCTCTCAGTCTCTCAATAGGTCCTATGCTATAGGTAATGAGCATGCAACAACTCATCTATAAAATATGGTCGGAGGAAAGTATGCCCGATGAATGGAACCTCAGCATTGTTTGCCCGATCCTCAAGAAAGGAGACCCTCTGAACTGGGCCAATTACAGAGGCATCAGTCTTCTTAACATCGCTTACAAGATCTTATCTGCCGAGTTGTGTGAACGTCTGAAGCCGTTCGTCAACAACCTGGTCGGTCCATATCAGTGTGGTTTCAGGCCAGGAAAGTCCACCATCGACCAAATATTCATACTGCGGCAGATCTTGGAAAAAATCCAGGAACTTCAAATCGATACCCACCATCTCTTTATCGATTTCAAGGCCGCCTATGAAAGCATCTATAGAGACCAGTTATACAGAGCCATGTCTAGTTTTGGCATCCCTGCCAAACTCGTCCGTCTGTGCAGGATGACGAT
Organism: Matsumyia berberina; assembly: GCA_917880715.2. Classification (NCBI taxonomy): domain Eukaryota; kingdom Metazoa; phylum Arthropoda; class Insecta; order Diptera; family Syrphidae; genus Matsumyia; species Matsumyia berberina. The sequence goes on from OU862872.1 coordinate 83,564,877, forward strand.
GGAGAATGCACGCTGCTCCATCAAGGTCGGTCAAGACCTCACTGAGACCTTTAATGTCAAAAAAAGAACCTTCCGGCAAGCGCCGCAAGAGGTAGGTGGATTTCTTATGTCATCTATTCTGATGGTGGGAACAAAATGGCGGACGAAAATTTCCACTTTAAAAACGAATTTGTACTAATTACCTCGAGATTTGTAAGTATTTGCAATTTCAACGAAATCCAATCAATTTTGAAGAATTTCAAGCTGGCGGATCTGTTATCTACTATATTACTAAAAAATCAAAACCGGAAGTTGGGATTTATTTGAGTTGTGAATTATACCGTTTGAGATATAAAAAGGGGCGTAACCCGCCCCCTCTGGACCGATTATGCCCATCTACGAACTTAGCCGAGGTATTCGGCATACGAACGTGTATACCAAATTTTATTCAAATCGGTTCATAATTGCGGCCTCAATCGTGTCCACAAGAATCCGTTATATTGCATATATATGTATATATATATATATATATATATATATATAATTTTTAACGGAGTATGAGGTTAGTGTTTACTATGATAGCGAAGACGAATGGCATTCAAAATTTTTGAAAGTCGCGTCATGAGGACAAAGATGTACAAAAACTCGTTTTCAGCGTTACTGTCAGCGTAAGAATCACCCTTATTATAAGTGGCGTTAAACGCCTTGTCGAAAAACGACTGTGCGAAATCAGCATAACCTATAGCTGGCTTTACACCAGTCGTTTTAGTTTAAATTTTGTGGAATGTAAATTCTTATTCGACATTTGGCGTTTAAGTGTCTTTATCGCTATTCGGAGTGTCGCTTTAGTGTGGTAACACGCCTAGTTGAAAGCCTATTTTTTGTCGTTAAGGAATTAGTAAACGCCGGGCATTAAAAACGGGTTTTAAATAAAAATGTATGCACGTATTTAGTTTAAATTAGCATAGGCACGTGAGATGTTTACTCGCTCACAGGAAAACCCCTTCAGCTGGTTGAGCAAGCTACTAAATATCGGTTAGATAGATTGCTATCTCCTCAGCACAGCAAAGGGGCTCTAGAACTGTGGAACTTATGCATGGGTGGGAACTCTTCATATCGGGAGTAGCACCTTCAATGTCCATTCAGGCGGAAGTGGGGATACTTACAACTCCCAGGCTAGCAGACAGAGTACTTGAATGGATACCATAGAATGGAGAGTTTCGATTTTAATCTGGAGTTGGAGAATGCAGCTTTCTTGGAAGAAGTATGTAGGAGCCACAGGGGGAAGACAGTTTAGGCAAAAGTATTTGAATGAAACAATCGAAGCTACAGTAAAACTTATTGGTGACAATTGATGTACTTATGCATTCAAGTATAAGAATAAGAAAAAATATTTAAGTCTGTCATTTGTCAGTTTTTTTCTGTAGAACGAATGTGTTTCGCTCCCGTAATGCCGACACTTAACCGCCACGGCTCAAAAAACGACGAAATTCGAACAACTAAAACGCCTGTATTAACCTAAGGGTGAATATTTGATTTATTCCGAAAAGTGGAATATTTATTTTTCACTTCAGTTCAGTATATGTAAGGGAGAGAACTAAAGGGTCGAAGAGAATGTGCATATCCGTCAAAACTTTGCCGCGCGGCTTGCGGTTATAGCAAACAGAATGAAAGCTACTGCCAAATTTGCATCTAAGCAGTGTTTTGCGTTTTTACTTCTCAGAAAAACCCCCATTGCCTACGAGTTTGTTATTTGTAAGAGATGGATGAATCAGAAGAAATCGGTTTTATCGTGTGTGTTATGAATATGTTTTACTTATCACTAAAATTAATAAAGAAAAGGAAAAGGGATAAGGAGAAGGGCTTCGTCCCCTTTATAAAGAAAGGAAACAAAAAGTATTTTTTGAAACAACTTTCATACACCTAAAAGAGCAAGTGAAATTATTCAGCAATCCCGTCCCATTTTGCAATATTTTTAAATTCTTATGGTTCCTATCCTATCTGAGAAATTCGAGAGAATCTTATTTCGCCGCACTACCTCTATAAATTGTTTCACATCCATATTGGCGAACAAGAGCTTTTGTGTACAAAATTATTAACTACAAATTTACATCGCCCGCCGCCTGAAGCTGAAAGCTGAAACGATGCATGACGAAGATGCAGATTCACATTGTTTTACGGCTATCCATACATTTAACTTTTTAACAGCTCACGACTCATACTCAGGCTTAGATGTATGTATGTATGTATATTTATTTCTTATAATTCAAACGAACAAATAATACAGTACAAATAGAACAGATCAAAATATTACAAAGAAATATAAGAAAGGTTGGTGACATTCAGTATTTAAGACAAATAAAAAATAGAGTTAAATGCCACTTCAAAATGAAAACAAATACAATCATACTAATATTATAAAGAGGTAAAGTTTGTAGTTTGTATGTAGGAAGTAATCTTCGAAACTACTCATCCGATTTCAAAAATTCTTTCACCAATATTTAGAACGGACTTTAACGGTGAACATCACAACATAGACTAAAAGGAATTCCCAAGCATTCGAGGTTTAAGTAGCAGAAAGGAAAAAAAAACCCAAATTTTATGTTATAAAAATATACCTACACAGCTCTAACTCAACAATGGCTTATTGGATTTAAAAACAAAAAAAAAATGTTTTTAGTAAATTTGTCTATGATTCATTTGAGCTATAAATCATCCTTCTGCCTTATCCTGAAGCTGAGCTATACTCAAAACAATTCAAGAAATCATTGCCAAAATCATCCCCAACAATTTTCCATCAGTGGCGACCGCAGCCAACAACCATGCAGCAGTGGGTGACGTCATAGTGTGTGTATGCGCGCTCAGCGAAGAGATGGAAAGCAAATGTACTGCAGGAATGAACACGATCAGTTTATATGGGAAATTAAATTTTGTGTGTGTGTGTGTATGCATATGTACTACTGCTGATAACCCATGTAAATGGTGAGAAATGTCCCCAAACATCAAATCAGGGAAATTTCTCCCTGGTCAAATGTCAAACATGTAATGAAATGAAATACATCATTCAATGATTAACAACCGCGGCGACTAGATTTTCCCTTTTCTCACACCAACATTTGGTCCATTCGAGACATTAAAAGAAAAAGTTTAATTTAATTAATCCAGTGCATTGCCCAGTTTCAATCAAAATTAAAAGAAACATTTTAATGAACAAAGAACAGCGACAATTAATATATGTATGAAAAATAACATTTGAGACAATTTGTGAGTTTTTTTTACTGAAGTGCAAAACGGGTTCTCGCGCCGTGTAAATTCTTTTGTCCACCATCCTCAACGATTGCAGCAACCGTTACCAACACCGTAGGAACTGCTTGTTGCACCGTTGGATAACCCATACCGTTCTTTTGGAATCTACCACTAAGTCTCCGTAGAAACAGTATTGCAACATACGATCGTGCCTTGCAGTAAAGTACCGTGCTACAAAAAAAAAAAAAAGAATTTTAACGTAAGTCTACAGGGAATTATTGTTTGAAGACTTCTCACTTTTTTCTTTTGCTTTTCGGGTTTTTTTTTGTTCTCTTCTTGCCAAACGATGGGTGCCATCAAGTTACTGAAAAATCTGTCGAAACAAATATCAAGGGATTTTGATAATTTTAATAAAAGGCCATCGAAGGAGAGAACACAAAATTACATCAACACCCGGTTAGCCATCCTGGAGGACAATTATAAGGCCAGCTTCAACTGCAACATTTCGCAAGCGTCAAGCACGAAGGAGGTCACGAAAGAAGGCGCCAAGGAGATCGTGAAAGAAGGTGTTAAAGAGGAAGAATTCGAAGAAATTTTCCAGACCATAAAGGAGACTTACCTGGAATACCGCACTGCACTGCTGGACGCCGGCGACAAATTACAAAAACCAGTTGCAACACCGGTAAGTTCGGTGATGACAAATAGTTCTTCAGATAAAAATGTTATACGGCTCCCAAAAATTAATATCCCAACATTTTCTGGGAGTTACGAATGCTGGAAATCGTTCCACGATCTTTTTTTATCGCTTATCCATAATAATAAATCGCTCTCCAATATCGAGAAGATGCATTATCTTAAGTCAAGTTTAGCGGACGAGGCAGACAGACTTTTACAACATTTAACTATCGATGCAGGGAATTACGATAAGGCTTGGGAAATTTTAACATCTCGTTACGATCATAAGCGCATCCTAGTCAACGCGCAATTTAAAATTTTTTTTGGACAGGCAGTGTTGGAACATGAAAACTCTTTGGGTTTGAAGACTCTTTTGGACATTTCCACCGAATGTCGTCACGCTTTGCAGAATTTAGAGCTGCCGGTTGAGCATTGGGATGCAATTCTTCTTTACTGCATACTTCAAAAACTTCCTTCGATCACTCAGCAGCTGTGGGAAGAGAAGTTAGGAGCAAAGGAGGACAAGAAAACGTTACCAACCTACACTGAATTTTCCGAGTTTTTAGAAGCTAGGTTCCGAACATTGGAGGTTGTAGATCAGCAGGGGCAGAGGGAGCACGCAGGGAATAAGCATCGCATCCAAAAGAACAGTGGTTCCGCAAGGTCACACTCATTCCACTTAAGGTCAAAGCATCGGGATGAATTTAGTTGCAAGGTATGCGATAGAGGTCAGCATTCACTCCGTACTTGTAAGCGATTCATAAAAATGGATGTAGGCGCACGGCGACGCGTAGTTAAAAGGATAGGAGTATGTGAAAATTGTCTTGCATACAGTCACGCCACTTCACATTGTCCCAGCCGTCTTCGTTGTTATTTCTGTCAGCAACCTCACCACTCTTTGCTTCACAACTCTACCTCACCCCACACAAACAATAGCAACTTTCAGTCATATTCACACTCACGGTCTAACACACATCCCCTACCCCACACATCAGACCGTAGCGCACATAATTCTATACAGTCCATTCATACACCGCACCATTTAAAAACACACACCCACGTTCCGACTCAAACCAATTCATACCAGATCTCAACGATAGATCCTCATGCTCCAGTTTTCACACCCTCAGATCCTCTTCAGGAAACTCCAGATCATCCCTCAGTGAACACGTTCCACAATTTGTATCTTCCCAATACCGAAGTACTTCTGGCCACGGCATTGGTCAAGGTGAAGGCTTCTACCGGAAGACATGTACATCTAAGAGCACTGATCGATCCAGGGTCTGAAGCGACATTTATTACGGAAGCTGCGGTTCAACATACACCTCAACAACCTCAACATACAGACAAGGCGAACCTTGATTGAAGTGTCAGGGTTAGGAAAGGTCAGGAGTGGAGCTAGCCATAAATATGTAGACATTACTTACGGATCGCTCAGCTCGAGTTTTGAATCTCAAACCCGAGCACTGGTCTACAAATCCCTTACTGGCCTTCTCCCCGCGAATCATCTGGCATTCAACAAATGGAGTCATCTGAAAGGCTTAACCTTAGCAGACCCGCTATTTTACAAACCCGCCAAAGTTGATCTCCTCTTAGGCAGCGATGTCTTCAGCGAAATTGTACTTCCCGAGATAGCACGCGACAAGGAGCACACGTCCCCTATTGCCCAGAAGACTGAACTTGGCTGGATAGTCTTAGGCCGGGTATACACCGATCATCCCAGGAGCATACATAGCTTCGTTCAGGTGGTCGATCTGGATGCGCAACTTCGTAGGTTTTGGGAGATTGAGGAGTCTCCATTCGAGAAACACGAGGCACATGAGGACAAGGCCTGTGAGGAACAATTCGTTACGCGAACAATAAGGACGTTATCAAGTATCCCTACCGTTTAGGGACGGAAGTCATCCTGCGTTAGGATCCTCGAAGGAAGGAGCCTGGCGTAGGTTTCTTCAACTGGAAAAACGTTTCCAGAGGAACCCCACACTACACACTCAGTATAAGGCATACATCCAAGAGTATCTCCAGCTGGGACATATGAAAGAAGTAGATGTAGTCACAGACGAACGCTTGAAGACCCCTTACCACTACTTTTTACCCCATCACGCGGTGTTCAAAGACTCAAGCACCACAACTAAGCTACGAGTTGTATTTGACGCTGCATCGAAAACCGCTGACGGGACATCGCTGAATGAACATCTTCTAGTGGGCCCACAGACTCAAGGTAACATCATTGATATAATCTTGAGATGGAGAAAGCACAAGTTCACCTTCACAGCGGACATCGAGAAGATGTACCGGCAAGTTCGTGTGGATCCAGTCGATACCTATTACCAACTGATTTTTTGGCGCGACAACCCACAAGACCCCATCAAGATACTTCGTTCAGTGACGGTAACCTTCGGCACTTCTTGCGCACCTTTTCTTGCCATCCGTACCATCAAACGGTTGGCGTCTGATGAAGAAGCCACATATTCTATCGGGGCCAAGTTAATTGACGAGGACATGTACGTCGACGAAGTGATCTCAGGAGCCGACTCCATTGAAGAAGGCCTCTTAAAGAGAGACGAAGCTAGACATCTACTTTCATCAGGAGGTTTCAATCTGCGGAAGTGGACGAGCAATTCCAAAGAACTCTTGCGCCAGATCCCTGAGAGTGATCGTGAAATAGATTTCTCCTTACCTCTAGGAGCTTCAGAGCACATTAAGGCCTTAGGCATTAAATGGTTTCCGCTGCAAGATTCCTTTTCGTTTCAAAATCTTGCTTCCGACAGTTCCGAGATCACGAAACGGACGATTCTCTCTACAATAGCGAAGCTTTTCGATCCACTTGGATGGATTTCTCCTTGCATCATAAAGGCTTAGATGATGATGCAACAATTATGGTGTCGTGGATTGAGCTGGAATGCCCCAATTCCTCCGGAACTGGTGAAGACTTGGCAACAATTCCGCCAACAATTGCCTCTACTGGAACGCATCCGAATCCCCAGATGGGTGCAAACACACAACTCGCAAAAGGATGTGGAAATACACGGATTTTGTGACGCTTCAGAGAGGGCATATGGAGCAGTGGTCTATTTACGGGTGTTGGATAGCGAAGATAACATCACTTTACATCTGCTGCTTTCGAAAACTAAGGTTGCTCCACTGAAGACTGTGTCGTTACCTCGACTTGAACTATGTGGAGCCGTCATCTTGGCAGGATTGATCCACTACACATCCGAAGTTTTGGGGCTGCAGAACGCGCGGAAATTTGCTTGGACTGACTCCACCATTGCTCTATCCTGGATTGTAGCGCCACCGTCGAAGTGGAAAACCTTCGTCAGCAACAGAGTAGCTGAAATCCAGAGGGTGACCAGCACAAGTGTCTGGAAGCACATCCCAACGCATCTCAACCCAGCGGATCTTGCGTCACGAGGAGCTCTACCGTCTGAACTGGAGGGAAACAAGCTTTGGTGGAAGGGTCCAGACTTCCTACATACGGACTGGAATTTCGTCTGCCCATCGCAGCCAACCATACTTCATACAGAAGAAGAACAGCGGTCTGTCAGGTCTTACTGCTTCCATAGAGAAAGCAACTGTATCACCCAGCTCATTCTCAGGCACTCTAGGTGGCCAAAATTGATAAGGGTGATTGCATATTGCAGGAGGTTCGCATTTAATTCGCGCCAGTCCCCAGTGCGGAGGAGGTTTAATACCCTTTCCCCGTCCGAGCTCTATTCAGCAACACTTGCAGCAATCCGCAATGTCCGACAGGATCTCTTTGAAAAGGAAATGGCCGGGCTTAAGGAAGGTTCCGCTACTAAATTTCTCCATTCACTTACTCCCTTTATAGATCCGGACGGCATCTTGAGAGTAGGAGGCCGATTGCAGCACTCACATTTACCATATGATCAGCAGCATCCGATTATTCTTAGCGCCAGCCATCCTTTTACAAAATTGTTGATCCGCGATGCTCACGAGAAAACTCTTCACGGGGGGAATCAGCAGATGGTGTCCTTTATACGAAACAAATATTGGATCCCTAAGTTGAAAAACCGCGTTAAAATGTGCATCCACGCCTGCAATATTTGCTTCAGGTACCGTGCAAAGCCAGCACAACAAAGAATGGGGAATCTGCCTGCCCCCAGGGTGCGTGAATCGCAGCCGTTTACCAATACAGGAGTTGACTATGCGGGCCCAATTGAGGTCAAGGCTTGGAAGGGTCGGGGCTCCAAAAGATACAAGGCTTACTTCGCCATCTTCGTCTGCTTGGCCACAAAGGCCATACACATAGAGCTAGTCAGCGATATGACGACGCACGCTTTTCTCGCAGCCTTGAGAAGGTTCACCGCCCGGAGAGGTTTATGTGTCCAAATCTTCAGCGACTGTGGAACCAACTTTGTCGGTGCCAACGCTGAGTTACGGAGATTATTAAAGGCGGCTAAGGTGGACTGGAAGGAAATCGCCACAACTGTCGCCAACGAGGGCATAAAATGGAATTTTATTCCTCCTGCTTCCCCTCATTTCGGTGGGCTATGGGAAGCGAGAGTGAAATCAATAAAACATCACCTCAGGCACATCATCGGATTGGAGACATATACCTTTGAGGAACTCGCCACGCTCCTTGTGCAAGTGGAAGCATGTCTCAATTCGAGACCTCTTTGTCCCATGACCGACGACCCAGAAGATCTCACCCCGCTCACGCCAGGACACTTCCTAATCGGACAGCCACTTAACCAGATTCCACACCCCGATCATGAAGAGGAAAAGGTTAGTTGTCTCGATCGATGGAACCGGATTCAGAAGCTGCATCAATCGTTTTGGAAGATGTGGAGTTCGGAATACTTAGCACGCCTGCAACAACGTCCAAAATGGTTCAAAACTGAACCTCAGCCGGCTATAGGGGATCTCGTGTTGGTAAGACACGAGCGCCTTCCCCCAGCGGCCTGGTGTTTAGGGCGCATAATCGAGACACATGCTGGAGCAGATAATCTAATCCGAGTAGTAACCCTTAAAACACAAAATGGAGAGATAAAACGACCAATTGTAAAAATCAGCCCTCTACCGTCTAACAAAACACCAGGAAAGGATGCCCTCATCTAATATAATGAACTCGCTTCAATGAAATTCCTAAAGTATTCTCAATTTCTATCGTACACTTAACTTGTAAATTACCCTGAAATCCAGCGATGAACACGTAATGATCCACTCACCACATGAATTAACCTAACACCAAAAATGTTACACATCGTCCTAGAAAAACATCCACTCAACACAAATTCGTAATACTTACATTCGCCACAACACAACACAACACATTCGCTACAGATGTTGCAACGCCGCGACCGCGATTAATCAACCTGTGCGAAACAGGTTTCGTTCTCATATTATATGCTTTTTCATATCGCCCCCTACGCAATGCACCGAATATGCACTTAACCTTTCTCACAAAAAAAAAAGGGGATACATGAACCATACTCAATTATACATGCACACATAATTTGTGAACTATTATTAATGAACTCTACTTACCAGGTCCCATGCGCAGATGGATTGATTGCAAATTTATCACAACATAGATACCACCCACAGAACAACAAGGGGAAGAGAATGGATGACACTATCAAGGCCACCTGAGACTCGATCCAAGAAGAGCCAGTGCGAGAGAAACGAAAGATCATCATCAAGTCCATACTTTCTTTTCTTTACACTTGTTTTGTTTACACCTTTTAACATCAATCAATTACATTGTCAATCATTCGGGGATACGATCAACTAAAGTAAATTGTAATAATTGCATAATCTTAATCAAATGATAACCATATTCTGTTGCGAACTTGTTCACAGGGGGGGAGAATGTTGATGACCCATGTAAATGGTGAGAAAATTCCCCAAACATCAAATCAGGGAAATTTCTCCCCATCTGGTCAAATGTCAAACATGTAATGAAATGAAATACATCATTCAATGATTAACAACCGCGGCGACTAGATTTTCCCTTTTCTCACCCTTTTCTCATCCGATTGACATAAAACAGTGGAGCAGACATGATAGCATATAGGTATAAAGTTTGTCACAGGCTGTAGAGTATGTACATATGTTGCATAGTAATTGAGATTTTAAAGTTTGGCCCTATATAGAATACGCTACTGTAGCACATCGAGTCGTGATCGTACATATGTTGTACTAGCTGGTACCCGCGACTACGTCCGCGTGGAAAAAAGTCACAATATACCCTATGTCATTGCCCGGGATTCAGGAAGTTGATAATTAAGTATAGACTTTCAATTCCTCATATTACCTCCTTGTAAATAACATTCCTGGTTTTTCTTTCTGGCTCTAGAATGACCAGGTCGTCAGGTGAACTGATTCTGAGTACGCTATGAGACAAACAATCACTCCTCAGATCCAACCATCTACTTTCAAACTCTGCTCCTGTGCTTTATTGATGGTCATGGCGTAGAAAACCTTAACGTTTGAATTCAAAGCGGTATCAGGGGAATGTGGGGGATGAAGACGCTTTCTCCCTATTTGACGCCTGCGAAAATGCTGGCTTCTATTACGTGTCTGTGCAGAGTCTTCAACAGAAGCCATTGCACAATGCACTCGAATCCCTCTAAGTCGAACCTCTTTTAATTCGAATTTCCCTCTAACTCGAATTCTTTCATCCTATTTTTGCATTTCCTTCAGTTTTCCTTCGAAAAGTCATACTCCAAGTCGAATTAATTCTAAGTCGAAAGGCCTAACTCGAATACATTCTCTAAATACAGAAGAAAACAAAAACAAAAATCACCCTTTCCCAACTTGCAATATTATACACACATCAAAAACAAACAATCTCATACACAGGCTGACGCATCACATCGGTGCGCTGTTCTTATATCTACCTAAAAAAAAGATTCCATTAAAAAAATGCCGGCAAATCATCACCCTCTCCTCACGAAGAAAAAAAAAAACAACGCAGAATAAAAAGGAATGAAAAATTACTGGGCAAAACAAAAACAACACACGATCACGAACCGATGTGTCTCACTTTATTGAAAATGATCATTAAGAGGCAACGATCATTTAGAGGCAAAGAGAGAAATAAAAAAGCAACAAAAAAAAAAAGAAGGAAAAACCACCCTTAAGCAGAAGCAACACACGATCACGATTTGCGATCGATCCGATGTGCTGCTGGCCGAATGGCGCAGGTCAGTGGTTTTCTATGGACACAAATAAATGGCTGTTTCCTTAGAAAGCATGCATTTTTAGAAATAAAAATTAAGCCTATGTGTTAATTGAATAATACAGACTATTTACTCACGAAGTTTCATGTAAATCAGTCTAGCCGTTTAGGCGATACGTGGTAACAAACATCCAAACTTTCACAATTATAATATTAGTAGGAGTAGGATTAGTAGGAAGTAGGATAGGATAGGATAGGATAGGATAGGATAGGACAGGATAGGATAGGATTTGTTTTGCCCAGTTGTACAAGGTTAGTTTTAATTTCATTTTCTCTGTTCATATTTTTGGTTTTATGTATTGGATCCGTAGCTGAGGAAGAACAAACTTTTTTTTGAAGTAAATAGAAGTGTGTAGAAATGCGTATTGTGATAACGATCGATGCGGATTATGTGCGCACGTAGAGGGGGAACGGAAATGGGTAACTTTCAGTTGCGTAGATGAGGATTTACGAAAAGAATACTTTCACACTGGACCGAGATCACAGATTTGCAAAGAAGGAGTTCTGGCAGGCCTTCCGCCGCCGTCTCAGACGAAGGAAGTTAAATATTATTGAATGAGTCAAATCCAAAGATGGTTTACTCTTTTTCCGATGAGAAGGATATCTTGCGCAGATGAAGCGAGAACTTTTCGGATCTGCTCAATCCCGAACAGGAATTGGATGGCAGACTGTGTAGGGCGGAGAATAATTCCACTGTAGAGCAGGTGACTAAAATGGCTCTCTCATTAGAGTGGCATGGGACTGCGGTAAAACAACTAGCGATAATCAAAGTAAGGTGATTGTGATCTTTTTAAAAAAAAAATGGTATAAGAGCGGTTGCTCTAATTATAAGGTCATGTCTCTTTAAACACTTTCTGCAAAAGTCTTTGCTAAGGTGTTGGAAGCGCGTCCCCGAACTGTGGTCGAATCCAACTTGGAAGATAAGCAGTGCAGCTTTTGTCCAGGTAGAAACACATCCAAATGGCTACTCATTCTAAGAACGGTACTTGAGAGGGCCTGGGAGTGTGCCATGGGAGTAGCGATTAGCTCCCTCGCAGTAAACTCTGAAGTGTACTTCAGGAGTATGGAATTGACGGTTCTCATTTGAAGGCCATTTGATCTCTCTACACAATCTGTAGGAGATGAGTGGATGAATGGCGTTACATAAACATCTTTTACTGCGGGCCTTCGCGAGGGGTGCATTTTGTTACCTCTCCTTTTCATTGTGTACATGGATTGGATGTTTCAGCGCAACCGTGAAGAGGAACGGTTAGCATTGTGATACTTAAGGATAAGCCATCTGCTTTTCGCTGATGACTTACTTCGAACTATCTGGACCGAACTTCAGTGAGCGCTTGATAGCTTTGTAGTCGTTTGTGTTGAAGCTCGGTAAACGTGAACAAATCAGAAGTAATGGTAATGTCTTGAAAGCCTGTTCAATGGACACTGCATATTAGTAGAGTCCTATCGAAACCGGTTCAGAAGTTTAAGTATTTTGGGGTCATATTCACGAGTGATGGAAGGAGCAGTACTGATTTATCCACAATTTAGTTAAAACAATTTTCAGTTATGAATTACAATTTCAGTTATTAAAATTTTGTGTGTTTGATCTGACCCTCACCTATCGTCATGAGATTTGGGTATGACCGAAAAAATATGCTGCCGAAATGAGATTTATTCAAGGTATTCGTTCGTTCTATCGAGTTAAGAACATCAGAATATACAAGGAACTCAATGTCGACCAACTACCGTTTCGAACGGAATGGTCCATACTTCAATGGTTTGGGCACGTAAAACGCATGCTCCAACTTGGGTTCCAAGACTGCGTGTCATCAGATAGACGTCCCCTGCGTAGGCTCAGGACGATATGATGTTTTACGTTTTTATGTTTTTGTAAAATAAAGCCAAAAAACAATAATCAAATAACTTAATTGTTCCCGTACGAAGTCGGGGCGGGCTGCTAGTATTAAATATTTAGGGTGGGGTGACCCAATAAGAAAAAAACGTTTAAAAGATGTTAAACATTAAAATTAACAGAAAACAAAGATAAATTCTATTAAAGCAAAAATAACAAAGAGCAAGAAGAAAATACATAAAGAAAACAATGATTAGACCAAAACATCAGAAATCTGAGATTCTAAAGCGGCATAATCAAAACTGAGCAGCCACACTTTAACGCGTTTTAAAAATATTCCAGGTATTGTTATTGTCCTGATATATAACCGATAAATAACCGATAGGATAAAACCGAAAAAAAATTACCCTATGCAGTGGTACGGAAATTAGGTACAGATAAAAGATTTGAAACGTTTCCACGAAGATTATACGAAGAGATTAAACGAAAATTAAGATTGCCAGACTTCATAAAGAACATTTTTAACACCTTAAAACAATACAAATGACGAACAGGAAGAATTTTCAGGGCACAAAACAAAGAAAAGCTGGAATGTCTACCAGATTTACGACAAATTTTTCTTAGAACATATTTTTGCAAAATCAACAGAGGTTGTATTTTATTTCTATACGCACCCCCCCAACAAGCGATACCATATTGTAACTTAGAATGGAAGATACCAAAATAAATTATTTTTAAAAGCTTGGTAGAGCATAAGTTACGCAAATAATAAAAATGTCGGAGGGTGCATCGGAAATACTTTTTCAAAGTATGAACATGATTCGCAAAACACATCCTAGAGTCAAGGGTAAGCCCCAAATATTTAAATTCGTCGACACTCTCTACTAAAAAATCATTTGTCACTACAGATTAAGTTATCACAAAAAGAAGGAGACGAGAAACTAGACGAACAATAGCTATTATACAGTTTATATCTGAGACACTCAGGTGCGTTTGTTTTGGTGCTTATAACTAAATTATGTTCAGCAAACCAGTGACGCAATAAACTTAAATCCCAATTAACATCACAAGTAAGGTCTAAAGGACTGTTAACGCCATAAAAAAAAGCCAATATCATCAGCAAAAGCAGTAAGTGAACCCTTGAAATTAAGAGCAAAGAGAGAATTGATGTGGAGCAAGAACAGAATTGGACCCAAAACAGAGCCTTGTGGGACACCCAGGTTAAAGAACCTCAATTCGCTCCTTGTCTGATCAATCTTCACTCTTTGCGACCTATTTTCAAGGTAGGGCCTAAACCAATGGAGCATGAACCCACTAAAACCAGCATTTTTCAGTTTTCTCAACAAGAAATTGTGGTTGAACATGTCGAATGCTTTCGTAATGTCAATAAATAGGCCAGCCGAGTATTTTTTCCCATCGAGGTGTGACATTATCTGGGAACAAAATTGTAAAAGCGCATCTTCTGTCGATTTGCCTTTTTGAAAGCCAAACTGAATTGGATTGAAAAACCTAGTTTTGTCTAAAAAAAACCCACTATTCTATTTTTCATAAGTTTCTCAAAAATTTTACTAAATACTGAAAGAAGTGAGATAGGTCTCTAGTTACTGCTTTCTGCAGCAGGTCCTTTTTTGAGTAACGGAATGATATCAGCACATTTAAGAACTTTAGGAAAGATCTCTAAAAACACGCAACGATTATAAACAATTGCTAAGACATCCACCATAAAACATGCAATTTTTTTAAGGACGTAATTAGAAATACCATCAGACTGTATAAGCAGTAGATGCATCGCTACAAGCATGAACATTCTCCCAGGACTCATAGCGTAAGTTATATTTAAGCCTACTGAAGTCAATTTTCATTTTCCTTTGGGAATTAGAAGACCCGCAACTTCTTGTTTTTGACATATTTACTAAGAGTCCCGTCATACAGTGATCAGTGATTTTCAAGTCAAAAACACAATTTATGCACTTATTGAGTGCAACATTACTGAGACGACCATAAATATGATCCAGGCAATTTCCCGAGACAGGCCTAGTGGGCTCATTAATAAAGCATGCAAAACCATGCGAAGCGAGTAATGCCAGGTAACTAGAGTTTCATTACCATCCAAGCTGTTGATGTTGAAGTCCCCTACAATAACTTAATTTTTAGATTTTTCTTCAGTTAAGAAGTCAGAAAACTTATTTATAAACGTCACGACATTAAAAATATGCAGTCTATAGACACATAAGAACACATACAATACATGGTTAATTTCAACGGAAACCTTGAAAACATCTGCGCTCAGTAAATCAACACACAAGAATCAAGTGATCCTCTTTCACAAAACAACCAACTCCACCTGCAGCGTAATTTTCATTTGTTTTACAAACAATATCTGGAACGCAAGCAAAAGAATCAAGGTCAGTGACAAGAGCTGAAAAATTTTCTCTCATACTTCTGATGTTCTGGTGAACAATAAAAAAATTTATCATTGCAGAAGGAACTATTCTTAAAAATATTATCACAATTAAAATTACTTAAATAGGAGGTAGAAAAGTCTTCAAGTAAATCAGTATTAAGATTTATTAAGAAAGGAAACGTAACGCACTAAATCAGTGCAAGATCATTAAAAGATTTCATGGAAATGACTTTACCCCCCTCAACCTTTCTCGTAAGAATTTGATTATTATTAAACCATACATATTTTCCGCCTTTCTGTTTCGTTACTTCTTTTGTCTTCATCAAGAGAGCCTGGGTAAATTTAGTAAGAGAATCGTTGATGTAGATTCCGGTACCGCTCTTGTTTCAGCTGCTGCTGCTATTGCTACCGCTGCTGACGAGAGGACCATCGAGACCAGTCGCATGTGTGTTGAGTTTATTTTTATTATTCCTCTTTGCGCACATAATTCGCTGCTTTGTTGTTAGACTAGCGAATCTTAAACAGATGATTGATTTTAAGCGCGACGAAGAGGAATTTGTTTTTGTTTTCTTGACATAGTCTTTCTCAATTTCATTGTCGGGAACATCGAAGTTAACACCGAAATACCAATATATTCCCCATCACTAGTAAGGTAAGCTATACTCGCATTATTTTCCCATTCCCACAGAAAACTAATTGCTCACCTCAGCAGTGTTGCATATTGTAATTGTAATACTAAAGCTCCGATCAGACGATTTGCAGATGTGCGCAAAATTTCCTCATAAGCAAATGTGTGCAAACCAGCGGCAAATGCCCATTTGCAGAAATGTCATTTGCAGGCCGATCACACGATTTGCCGAATTTGTCCCAAAGTGAGAAATTTTTGGGTGTGCGCAAATGTGAGCAAATGACATATCTGGAAATTTTTTCAGGGCAAATATTGTCCGATCACACGATTTGCCGACATATGCAAATAGCACATTTGCAGACCCATTTGAAGAAACGTCATTTTCATTTATTTGGAGGGATGAAACAACTCGAGATACCCTCGCAGTGGTATTGGCTGTGTATGTATTTGTTTGAGAGCAGCAGCGAACAGGATGATTATAGCAAATTGGCCTCGAAGCAGCGCAATTTCTGGTGAAAGGATTAGGTTGGCCGGCGCGACAAGGAAGGATTTTGAGCAAACCTTTATTTTTTTCCTGTTTCTATTTTCTGAACATAGCAAAAATATAAATGAATCAAAAAATTCAATGGATTTGTACTTTTCCTGTCGCGACTCATTTTTAATTTCTTTTTTCTTTTTGTCAGAAAATGAATTCCATTTAATCAAATGATTTATTTAATACTCTGGTGATTAAAGTTCGATGATGTCCAATTCAGTAGCGCAAATACTGGAGAATTGCTTGAAGAAAATCCACATTGTATCACAGCATTTGCAGGAAAAATTTGCCATTTGCCTATGTTTCTTCAAACCAACATGAGCAAATTTCAGAAGTGTGCAAATGAGAGTGGGCAAATGTCCAAAAGTGAGCAAATGTGTGCAAATGCTCCCAAAAGGGTGATCACAAGATTTGCGGATGACGTGTGCAAACGTTTGCGGACGACGTGTGCAAATCGTGGGCAAATGACAGATGTGAAAACATTTGCGGACAAAAATTTGTTGACCACACGATTTGCGGACGTTTGGGACACGTTTTCCTGCAAAATTTGCTCACATCTGCAAATCGTCTGATCGTAGCTTAAGAAATAGAATAAGCAAATTGTAATTCCTGGAAAGCATATACTTACTAAGCAAATGATATTATCGAAATTATGTATAAAAAGAAGTTGAGTAAAATAAAATCTGTTCAGTTGTTTTAAAGTCACAATACATTTGTTTTTTTTATCATTCGCGCAACGCGAACCTATAACTGGCGCCCGAGCAAACGGAAAAATCCAATAAACCCCGAATAAAAAATTGCGAGTAGTTTCAAGGTGTGAAGTGGACAGCCCTACCGAAATAGACAAAGTGTATCAAATACCCTACGAAAGGTGTAAAGTGGACAACCCTACCAAAGCGTGAAGTGGCGTTGCGTAAGAACACGTCCAACGAAGGAGCAACTGTAACCAAGCACAAAAAGGCGTTACATACAAACACGTTCAATGAAGAATAAGCGTAAAAGGGGTTACATAAGACACGTCCAACGAAGGATCAGCATAAAAGGCGTTACATAAGAACACGTCCAACGAAGGATCAGCGTAAAAGGCGTTACATAAGAACACGTACAACGAGGGAGCAACATAACTAGAATACATCCATCAGTGGCACAACCCGTGCTCGAGTAGCAGTGCAAAAGGGACAACACGGAGCACCCGACAGGTTCATGCTGGTAGCTGTACTTATGCTGTAAGCCAAAAAAACTGTTTAACGAAATTATCGTAAAGAAACATACAAATAAACCTTAAATTAAGAGTGAAATTGAAGCCATAAAAAAATGTTTTATATATACATATATTATCGAAATTAGCATAAAAAAACATACAACATTACTTTAAATCAAGTATAAAATCGAAAATCAATTCTAATAATAATTCTTAGACTAATTGTAAGTTAAAATCAAATTGTGTTATTTTCTACCTACCTTCCCATACCACCTCAAATTCCCTAAAATGGAACAACTGCAAGAAATGATCAAGCAATTGACAGGTGCACTTAATGCCCAAATTGAACAAACTAAGCTCATTAGTAACCGCCTTCAGCAGTTAGAATCCAGGGTTAGCCCCCCCAAACCATGCCGCATACCCTTATAACCCCAAGAACGGAACAAGACCTCGATGACATCAGGAAACTGCCTGATTGCGTCAGAGATTTGCTAGTATTTGACGGAAACCCGGTACAGTACATTTCGTGGATCCACAATGTGGAGTCCATATTAAAAGATTACGAGATAGTTAAGAGTAAGCCTATCACTACACTATGCGGATAAACGCGACATTCGGACCTTAGAGCAAGAACTCAACATTATGAGTCAAGCCAATCAAACCATTGACGAATTTTATGCAAAGATAAACCACCAACTGTCCCTCCTTATCAACAAAATTAAAACTGAGGAATATTCTCAGGAAACTATTAGTGTCTTAACGGAAAATTATAGGAACAGAGCATTGGATATTTTCATAAGAGGTCTCAACGGAGATGTCTCCAAAATATTAATAATGCAGAAACCCCAAACTCTTCCTGAGGCTTGTACCTCATGTTTGGAGTTTCAAAACTTGAATTTCCGGAATTTTTCTATTCACCCTCGAGATGTAAGCAACACAATCACTGCACCAATAAACCAAATGTTCTCTTCTAAATACCAAACAACAGCGAGAACACCCTATAGACAAGTTACGCCACAAGAGCGGATTCAAATATATAACATCCCCCGTAATGCCAACCCAAGGCCCACCTGGGATAGCATGCCGCCCCCAAGGCCAACGCATCCAAAACCCCCTCAGCGAATGGAAACGGATCAATCGGTACAAACACGACAAGTAAATTACATGAACCGACCTGCAAATAATGTTTTGCCACGAAGATCCAATGATTCAGACAATTTACCACGGAAACAGCAACGCCTGTTTGCAACCGACATCATATAAGAATCAGAGGAGGATCAAGAGGAACAATTAAATGAAGACTACTTCCATGCCTTCCATGAATACGCAGACTACGAGGAAGAAAATTCCGAAGATTGTCCTGAGCTAAATTTTATGACGGAAGCCTCTCTAGCGTACCATACCTAGAGTATGTTACTAGAGATGGAGAACCATTAAAATTCTTGATAGATACTGGAGCTAATAAAAACTTCTTATCTGACAGAATTGCAAAAAACTACCAATAACTACACCATTTAAAATACAATCTGCCGGTGGACAACTAGAAATAACCCATAAAATCAGTGGTCCACTTTTCAAAAGCATAGGTAATAATACCGTGATCGATTTCTTTGTTCTACTAAAGTTAACATCATTCGATGGAATTATAGGCGATGACACCCTAAAGAATTTAGAAGCTGTTATCGATAGAAAAAACAATATCCTAAGCCCTAACATCAAAATAGAACTTAAGGAAAAAGAATCAAAACAAGTAAATAATATTCAGATTAGTCCCGATATATATAGATATCGAAGTCCAAAAAATACTTATCAATACTTATATTATAAAAGTGAAACGTTGTCCGTTTGTTTGTTTGTTTGTTTGTTTGTTTGTTTGGATTTTACCTATGCGAAAACTACTAAACCAATCAACCTCAAATTTTGCACACAGAATGGTTGTACATCGGGTCATATAATAGGCTATGTTTTATAACGCTATCTTATTCAAGAGCCGAGTAGTTAAAAGAAAGTCAGAAGAGCAAGTCGGAAGAAATTCCTTGCCGCACACGAAAAGATATTTTCTCGATCGTGAGCCACATCGGTTGATGAGCGTACGTGTTGTTTTTGTTTTGCCCAGTTTCACAAGGGTAGTTTTTCATTTCCTTTTCTGCTGTGTTGTTGTTGTTTTAGGTGGATTTCATGAATGCCATTCGTCTTCGCTATCATAGTAAACACTAACCTCATACTCCGTTAAAAATTTTATATACATATATGTATATGTATATTTATATATATATGCAATATAACGTATTCTTGTGGACACGATTGAGGCCGCAATTATGAACCGATTTGAATAAAATTTGGTATACACATTCGTATGCCGAATACCTCGGCTAAGTTCGTAGATGGGCATAATTGGTCCAGAGGGGGGCGGGTTACGCCCCTTTTTATGTCTCAAACGGTACAATTCACAACTCAAATAAATCCCAACTTCCGGTTTTGATTTTTTAGTAATATAGTAGATAACAGGGAACAGAATCCGCCTGCTACCAATTTGGGCGCCATCTTGGATCCGCCATCTTGAAATTCTTCAAAATTGATTGGATTTCGTTGAAATTGAAAATCCTTACAAATCTCGAGGTAATTAGTACAAATTCGTTTTTAAAGTGGAAATTTTTGTCCGCCATTTTGTTAGATGACATAAGAAATCCACCTACCTCTTGCGGCGCTTGCCGGAAGGTTCTTTTTTTTTTGTTCGTTCTTTGCTTCTATCTATACGTGTGTACAGGGTAATGATTTGGTGGTTGGTACAGTAGATACCTATATATGTATACATACATTGGATATACATCTGTACATTTGTATTTATATATTTATTACATTACATATGTATTAACATATGTATGTACATATGTGCATACACAGGTTATCAAATTCAATTAACTCTGGAGAATTGAGTTAATGAGGGAAAAGGTCATAGCGCAGTTGGATCAGTTTGCCCGTTCCATTTGTGGGCGAGTGAACTTTGGTATTGTTATGATGACACATCATCTTTTTTTCGAGCCAGCCGGATTATTCATTTTTTTACCCATATGCGCAATTGTCTACACATTTTTCCTGGCAATTTTTTTATGGATTCTCTTTTTCGGTAGATAAAGGAATAGCGCGCCGACGCGACGCGACAGGCTGGGTATGAGATTGTGTGTGCTTGATGTAGGTATAACATTGCCAGTTGCGGGAGGGGAATTTTTTGTTTTGATTTTATTTTCTGCAAAGGATGTATGTATGTATGTATGTACATATGTATCTATTTAACGAATGTATTCAAATTCCAAGGACTACTGATTTAGAATGAATTTGACTTGGAGGATGACTTTTCGAAAGAAAACTGACAGGGGACAATAGGTGAACAAACTCGAGTTAGAGGGAAATTCGAGTTAGAGAGAAATTCGAATTAGAGGGAAATTCGAGTTAGAGGGAAAATCGAGTTAAAGGAGGTTCGGTTCGACTTAAAGAATTTGATTACATTTGCAAAAGTGGCAGAATAAAATAAAGTCGATTGGGTTGAATATAAAATTCCGATATATTATATAGTCAGAATAAGTCTTTTATAAATTGTTTGAAGAAGATGTCGATTTCTGGATTGAAATGTAATAACCCCGAGCAACGCCGGGTATTATTCAGCTAGTTGAACATAAAATACTGTCTGGATCTATCTCTGACAGTGGAACTGTTGACAAAAATGTCCGCACAGTAATTAAAACCACATCTAACGAACCAATTTACACCAAATCCTACCCTTATCCCGCCAACTTAACAGCAGAAGTCGAAGCGCAAATAGAGAAAATGCTCGCAGATGGTGGTATCAGACCGTCTAAAAGTCCCTATAATTCGCCAATTTGGATAGTTCCAAAAAAACCAAACGCAGCTGGCGAAAAGCAGTATAGGTTGGTCATTGACTTCAAACGATTAAATGCAATAACGATTCCTGATGCTTACCCCATTCCCGATATAACGAACACATTAACAAGTTTAGGAGAATGCACATGTTTTATAACGCTCGATCTAACATCTGGTTTTCACCACATCAAAATGAAAAAAAGCTATATTCCAAAAACAGCTTTTTCAACAGCAAATGGCAAATTTGAGTTTACTCGGTTACCATTTGGGTTAAAAAACGCCCCCGCTACTTTTCAACGCATGATTAATGACGTTTTAAAATCCGTAATAGGAAAGATATGCCAAGTCTATATAGACGATATAATCGTCTATGGAAAGAACAAGGAAGATCATATCAAAAATCTTGACGAAGTTCTCTCACTTCTCGAAAAGGCTAACTTAAGGGTTAATCTAGAGAAATCTAAATTGTTAAGTCCCAAAGTGGAATTCCTAGGGTACATAATCATTAAAGAAGGAATTCGCGCAGACCCAAAAAAAATCGCTGCAATCCAAAAAAATTCCACCGCCTCAGAACCTCAAAGATTTAAAAAGCTTCCTAAAATTGGCATCGTACTACCGAAAGTTTATTAAAGACTTTGCCAAAATAGCAAAGCCTTTGATAAACCTGACTAGAGGATTAAATGCCCAAATAAAGGCAGTTCAATCAAGGAAAGGAAGCCCTCAAAGCATTTAAAAATCTGAAAGAAATACTTATGTCGTTAGATATTTTAATCTTCCTAAACTTTAACATACCATTTATTCTCACGACCGACGCCTCTAACTTCGCCATTCGAGCCGTCCTCTCCCAAAGTGAAATGGGTAAGGACAAACCTGTAACATTTATATCGAGATCCTTAACTAAAACAGAGGAAAATTATTCGACAATCGAGAAGGAAATGCTAGCAATAGTATGGCCCCTCGATAAATTAAGGACATACCTTTACGGAGCTAAAAGCATCAAAATCCTTACAGACCATCAGCCGTTGATCTTCGCTTTGAGCAATAGAAATTGCAACGCAAAGCTAAAAAGATGGAAAGCAAGAATCGAAGAATATAATTATTCTCTAGTCTACAAGCCTGGTAAAACAAATATAGTCGCAGATGCCCTTTCCCGACATACTGCCGAACAGAACATTTTAACGCCATCCTCTGCTACCCAACACAGTGCTGAAGAAGATAGCAGTGATCTTATCCCACACCTCGAAGTTTCCCTAAATGTTTTCAATAATCAACTTATTTTCTCTGAAGGTAAGAAGATGATTTGTCATGAAGAACCACATCCGAAATACCACAGACATTATATTAGAATGCAGACTTTTGATAGGAATAACTTAACAACTATATTGAGGGAGAAACTTAACCCAAACATTTTAACCGGTATTAAGATCCCGGAGAAACATATTCCACTATTACAGGATATTTAAAAAAATTCGTTTGGCCGATACAAGATCAGAATCACTCAAAGAGTAGTCACAGATATTAATAACGAGGAAAACAAATTAAAAATATTCCAAGATGAACACAGACGTGCTCACAGAAATTATAAAGAAAACAAAGACCAGATATTAGAAAAATACTACTTTCCCCAAATGACAAAATTAGTAAAAAAAATTGTAGATTCTTGTGATGTTTGTTGTTCCAACAAATATGACCGACACCCTCCGAAACCCGAATTACAATCCACCCCAATTCCGACATACCCAACGGAAATTTTACATATGGACATAATAGAAATGAAAAAATAAAAATTCATAACATGTGTGGACAAATTCTCTAAATTTACAAAATTCTTTCATATCAAAAATAAGTCCGTACTACATGTGCGAGACAAGATAATTAAACTACTTAATTTTTTCACCGTTCCCAAAACAGACAACGAAAGTAGTTTCATAAGCCCCATAATATTAAATTATATTGAAGGACTCGGAGTAACCATCTATCTGGCTCCCCCACAAAAAAGTGAGGTCAATGGAACGATAGAAAGAGTTCACTCAACCATTATCGAAATAATAAGATGCCTTCAACAGGAATACCCGGATTACACAATCAAAGAAATCATTGAGATTGTAGTAGACAGATATAGCAACACAATCCATTCAGTAACTAAGAGAAAACCCGCTGATATTTTCTTTCAAAGAATCCCAAAGAATCAATTACCAAAATCTAACAGATTTTAGAGACATTGTCAATACCGATCTAAAGTTTGAGATACGTAATCAAAGGAACCAACTAAACAGACATAACCAGAAAAGATTTACGCCAAGGAACTATAACCCTGGTGAAACCGTTTATAAAATAGACAAGCAAATTAAAGAAAAAGAAAAACCAATATTCCACAAAGAAACAGTAGGTTTAGACAACAATGTTACAATATCTACACCTAATGGAAAGCGCATCCATAAATCACATCTTAAGAACATACCGTTTATTTCAGATTAAACATTAGCCTTTGGACGGAAGCTACAGTTAACATCTTCGAATATAAAAACCCACTAATCGCAATAAAACAAGGAACGGGCAAAATAATCAAAGTAAAATAACAAAATCATACAAGCAATAAATCTTACCGATTATGACCAAATAATTGACAGCATTAAAACGGACATACACCGCAATATCCAAAAAACAAGTGCTTATTTATCCCAGCTGGAGCTTCAACTGTCTAAAATAGAAAACCTAATGGAACAACTCCAAGAAAAAATGCCAAAAAGAGCAAAACGAGCAATAAACTGGATAGGATCTGCCTGGAAGTGGCTGGCAGGCAACCCAGACGCAACAGATTGGGATTATATACTTTCAAAAAACAACGAGCTAATTAGCAACAATAATAAGCAATACCACGTAAACCAGTATCTAAGTAAAGTAAGTAATACCTTAATAGACAAATACAATAGAATAGTTGAAGAAATCAACACAAACCACACAGGAAAATATGAGCACATACTTTTCAACAAGCTTAGCCTATTAAAAGAAGAAATCAGGGAAATAGTACTAGCAGGCCAACTTGCAAAAAAAAGAATTGTTAATTCAAATTTACTAAATAAAGCTGAAATCGCGGACCTGCTGTCAAAAACAGAAACACTTCCATTTAAAAGAGAGCTCCAAGCCATTGAATTGAACCCATGATGTTAGTAAAAGATTCATTTCTCTTATACGTAATCTGCTTACCGCAGACGGACGACTCAACATTTAATAATATTATAGTTCGATCAACTGTAAACAGCAACAAAAGAATAGACCTAGACTTTTCCAACCTATTTATTTCACAAACTGTAAAGTTTGGCATTAAAGAAAAATGCATCGAAATATTTTTTTTTTTTTTTTATAATTAGCGCGTGCTAAATGGGTTATGACTACCCTTAAACGAGAGCACGGGCATTAGGGAAATTAAAGGAGAGACGTAGGAGATACCGATGCACGTTGGTCTTAAATGCCTGCGGGTTGCAGTGATGGGGAAACACAGAGCTATGTAGATTGCTCCACATTCGCGTTGTACGGCTTATGAAAGAATTTCTATATTTGACTGTACGCCCGAAATTGGGCTTAAGGGTAAACTGATGAGCATTCGAAGCGTGACGCGTATTGCGGGTGAAGAGTTGAAGGGGCGGAATGCAACTGGCTATTTCGCTAGAGCACTGTTTGTGGAAAAAACGATAAAACAGTGAGAGACAGGAGACATTTCGTCGATGTTCAAGCGAGTCTATTGACTTCGCAATGTCCCTTTCACCAATAAGTTTTAACGCGCGATTTTGGATTCTATCCAGAATGTGCAAGACGGTTTTGGGTGCACCAGACCAGATATGAGCGTTATACTCGAGCTTTGGGCGAATGAACGCCTTATAAATTGAGGCCAGATCAGAAGGGGTAAAATATTTTTTGCACCGTTTGAGGAAACCTAGACATTTCGCAGCATTTTTGGCGACTTCGAATATATGGTCGTTCCAACGAAGGTTGTCGGTGACACACATACCGAGAATGGAAAATCTTTCGGTTTCGGCGATGCAAGTACCATTCATGAATAATGGTTGGAGAGTGGGGTTTCGCTTGAGTGACAGAAGACAGCATTGAGTTTTGGATGCATTAAATTCCACTCTATTGGTTAAGGCCCATTTCATTATGCTGTCAAGGTCGGAATTTAATGAGCTTAGCATACGTTGCCGTTCCTCTTCTACGTCCGAAGAGCAGGGACGAGAGTTAGGGAACGAATATGAGAAGCTGAGGGTACTGTCATCAGCGAAGGAATGAATTGGATTAGAAGTTGCAGACAAGAGATCGTTTATAAAAATGAGAAAGAGAGTCGGAGACAAAACAGAGCCTTGGGGAACACCAGCATATAAATGAATTGCAGACTTGAAACCGTCCAAGACGACTTGAATTGAACGGTCCGAAAGGTAGTTTCTAATCCATTCCAAGAAGAGACACATCGATCCCAAATGCACGCATTTTCGACAAAAGAGCTTGATGCCAAACTCTGTCAAATGCTTTTGAAATATCAAGCAAAACAATCTTACTTTCACCAAAGTGATGGATAGATTGGTTCCACTTCTCGGTGAGATATGCCATCAAATCACCAGTGGACCTGTTGCTACGAAAACCGTACTGCCGGTCATTAAGGAGTTTTCGTGAATCAAGATACTTCATAAGCTGACGATTTATCAGCGTTTCCATGACCTTAGAAAGAAGGGACGTAAGTGCAATGGTAGTTGGAAGAAGAAGAAGATTCGCCTTTTTTAGGGACGGGCTGGACAAATGCAGTTTTCCATCTACTCGGAAAGAGACCAGAGGAGTAGGACAGATGGAAAAGCTTACGCAGTGGTTTTGCCAGCGTGGAAGAACACCTCTTCAGAACTAGGGGTGGAATACCATCTGGACCAGCGGATTTGTGTATGTTTAGACCTTTAAGTACTCCTACGACTGTACGAGTGAAAAAGTGGACTTGTCCCATGGAGTATTCGACGCTCTCAAGTACAGGCGGAGACAAAGCAGAATCTGGAAGCGTTGAGCTGGCCGCGAAATGAGCGGCAAGCAGATTAGCCTTGTCTAAGGAGTTGACAGCTGGAATGTCATTGTAAATAAGCGTTGGGATTGATGACGAGGCAGAATTCTTTATGTTTTTGACGAATGACCAAAAATGTTTACTACCCTTGGGACATTGTAGTATTTTTTGCCTCAATTTTTGATCATGTAAGAATTTGACACGTCGAATATGAACATTGCAGTCTTTTTTGGCTTGTTTGAACTTTTTTCGGTCTTCCTCAGATGGATTGGCTTTGTAAGACCGAAAACATACCTCTTTCACTCTGAGAGCCTCCTTGCAGCTCAAGTCAAACCAAGCTTTTTCCTTCGGTTTGATGCTCTTCATTCTGTTAGGAATAAAATAACTCATACCAAGGAGAATGGTATTGGTGATCATATCAGTGGCGGCATCCACGTCACTATCGAGGAAGCATAGCGACTAGTTAAAGCTCCTAAAAAAGCTGTTGAGGCCTTCCCAATTGGCTTTCTCGTAGCGCCAAACTTTTCTCTTGGGAGCTTGTTCTCTAACTGAGTGGTCTAGGTGCGAGAAATTGGCTGATATGACACCATGTTCTGATTGGCCTAGGGGCGGTAATACATCAATAGTGTATTTATCAGGGTGGGAGGTAAGGAACAAGTCCAGTGTGTTGGCGGTATGACTTGCAATGTCAGGTATACGTGTTGGCTCATTTACAAGCTGGGTTAGATTGTTTACCGCAGCAAAGATTTCAACATACCTTCCTTCGAGTGTTGTCTGTCCAGAATGTCGAAGCCAACTAGAATTGTGTATATTGAAATCGCCCGCAATGACGATTTCAGTACGAGGAAACAGGGAAACAATTCTTAAGATAGAGTTGCTGTCAAGGTTTGGGCTTCTATAAATGAAACAGTAGTGAATTATGTGCTTACGGACGGTAAATTTTAGCCATATGAAGTTAAATTCCGCATTGGAACAGTGGCCATACTGAGGTAGAATATTGTAAGCTACATCACGACGAATATAAACGCCGAGACCGCGATGGGGAAAGAATAATGGCACTAAGCTATATTCAGGCGGGACTAGGTCTGAAGAATCAGAGTCAGCACCCACCTGTGTTTCGCAAAGTGCCAAAACAGCTGGTTTATGTAATTGTGTGTGGGCGTAAATGGCAAAGAAATTCTTTCGCAACCCGCGAATATTGGATAAATCAACCCTAAATCTTCCCATCACTACAAACACAAAACACAAAAAAACACAACACCGACGCACCTAAGCAAAGCTGTGAAGTAAAAATCCGACGCTGGATTCCCAAAGCAAACTGTCGCAGGTGTTATGCCCAAACGACAGTGGTCCACCAACAAGACTTTCATTCACAGCCCGCTATTCGCCAGTTGTTATGCTTCTCTACTCATCACCTATGCCCCTGCACAACGGCAACGGCACAAGTGATAAGAAGAAACGCACAACAGTGAAGAGATGGGAGTATTTTCACGGGACTTTTTTTATTTTTTTTTTTTTATATTTTCCTCTTTTGGGCACTGCACTCTTCACTGAAGTGAATTTTATGCCGATCGCGCGAGAGTGGGTTGGTTTATTTATTAATTTATTTAATTATTTTTTTGTTGTTATTTTTATTTTTTATTTTTTTGTTTAAGTTCCACTTGATTGGTGTTGGATTGATTGTTTTTGTTTTGATTTTGTGTTATACGTTTTGATGAAATACGTATTATATGTATGAAAAACTGTAACAATCGGACAGAGCGGATCGGAGGTGTGTGATCGCGGCGGGTGGCAAATCGGTAATCCAGGACACAACAATTTGCCAAAGCTATCAACTCCAAAAACTTACTTCCAATGACTGTACGATCAAACTCCTAAATGGAGAAGAAGCAACGTGCAATTACAAATTCCAAAACAAACCAATAGTTGAACTTATTAATGAAAGTACCTTATTTTTGACCAACTACCTCGGTAACCTTGCTTATGGTAGGACCAATAAAAGCCTTAACGGCACTTTTCTTATAAACTTCGACAACGAATCAATTGAAATAGAAAATATTTACTAAATAAACGAACTGGGAAACCAGAACCTACCATATCATACCCCCTTTATTACAGAATAATCTGACAGAAGGTGATATAACAGTAGACCTTCAATATCTTCATAAACTTCACTTAGACAATGTAAAAAAATTATCCAGTGTTTCATCCAGTATTAAACTATTAATAGGTTCAGACTTAACCATCTTGTTAATCAGTATAATTTTTAATTTAATATTACTTTTTTGCCTAAGGCGTCAAACACGAACCAAGGTCATTAATACTACATCCCAGATCCCTACCTTTGAACCCATCAAACTTAATTTTTAATCTGCGGGACGCAGATACTTAAGAAGGCGGGAGTTAACACCGAAATACCAATATATTCCCCATCACCAATTCCCACAAATGCACAATATGCTGAGTAAGCTATACTCGCATTATTCTCCCATTCCCACAGAAGACTAATTGCTCACCTCAGCAGTGTTGCATATTGTAATACTAAGAAATAGAATAAGCAAATTGTAATTCCTGGAAAGCATATACTTATTAACCAAATTATATTATCGAAATTATGTATAAAAAGAAGTTGAGTAAAATAAAATCTGTTCAGTTGTTTTAAAGTCACAATACATTTGTTTTTTTTTATCATTCGCGCAACGCGAACCTATAACTGGCGCCCGAGCAAACGGAAAAATCCAATAAACCCCGAATAAAAAATTGCGAGTAGTTTCAAGGTGTGAAGTGGACAGCCCTACCGAAATAGACAAAGTGTATCAAATACCCTACGAAAGGTGTAAAGTGGACAACCCTAATAAAGCGTGAAGTGGTATAAAACACAATACAGACCCTACCGGTAACTCAGGTGTGAAGTGGTGACATTGTAAAGTACACACTCGTCGATACAAAAAAAGAAAACAACCAAAAACTGTATTATTATTAGTATTATGAAATTGTGAAAAGGCGTTACATAAGAACACGTCCAACGAAGGAGCAACTGTAACCAAGCACAAAAAGGCGTTACAAAAGAAATCGAAATCACTACTATAGTCCGTTTCAAATCACTATGCAAATTCCCGCGCATGTTTTCTCTTTTCCAGTAATCCTCTCTCGTGTACACACAAAATATAAGAAAGAACCTTCCGGCAAGCGCCGCAAGAGGTAGGTGGATTTCTTATGTCATCTATTCTGATGGTGGGAACAAAATGGCGGACAAAAATTTCCACTTTAAAAACGAATTTGTACTAATTACCTCGAGATTTGTAAGGATTTTCAATTTCAACGAAATCCAATCAATTTTGAAGAATTTCAACATGGCGGATCCAAGATGGCGCCCAAATTGGTAGCAGGCGGATTCTGTTCCCTGTTATCTACTATATTACTAAAAAATCAAAACCGGAAGTTGGGATTTATTTGAGTTGTGAATTGTACCGTTTGAGACATAAAAAGGGGCGTAACCCGCCCCCCTCTGGACCAATTATGCCCATCTACGAACTTAGCCGAGGTATTCGGCATACGAATGTGTATACCAAATTTTATTCAAATCGGTTCATAATTGCGGCCTCAATCGTGTCCACAAGAATCCGTTATATTGCATATACAGTGGTGGTCATATTTATAGGGACACTGTAAACTTTGGCACGCTTCTGTGTTTTAAATAACAAATATCCCTTAAACAAATCAAAATAATGATTGCATATTAAGAATACACCATTATTTTTTATATTTGTGAACAAACAAATTCAATTTATTCCATAAAATTTAAAAAAATAAACATTATGTGGTCCGAAGTCATTTAATGTCTGGTCATATTTATAAGGACATTTCCTTACTTCTACGTGAATTCAATAACTGAGCGGTTGTCAGTTAATTCAGATAATTCTAAAGATTATTAGTCGAGTGCTACTTAGAAAGATTGTAGAAGGAATTTTTAAAACTTCATTTTAAAGTTCGGTATTTGAAAATGGGAAGAGGCAAGAAAAATTGTACCGCTGAACAACGGATCGTCATCCAAAACTTGAGAAAAGAGGGAATGTCGCTCAGAAATATCGCAAGAATGGTTAAATGTTAAAAGTCGATGGTGGCAAATGCCCTTAAACCACAAAAGGTTAAAGAAAAAACGGGACCAAAGAGAAAAACAAGTGCACAAACCGACCGTCGAATTGTTAAGCTATCAAAGCAGGATCCGTTTAAGTCTTCTCGAAACATAAAAACCGAAGTGAACGCAAATATTTCGGCACGAACAATTCGCAGACGGTTGCAAGAAGCCGGTCTTTTTGGTAGATCTGCTATAAAGGTTCCTTTGCTTAGCAAAAAGAATATAGCAGATCGTCTAAAATACGCAAAGGATCACGAAGACTGGAGTGGAGAAGAGAGGGCGAGAAAATGGCGTAATATCTTGTGGAGCGACGAATCCAAATTCAATTTAATAGGATCGGATGGCCGGCGGTATGTACGAAGACCAAAAAACAAGGAACTTCATCCCAAATATACCGTAAAAACCGTCAAACATGGAGGAGGAAATATTAAAGTTTGGGCATGTTTCTCCTGGTACGGTGTATGTCCTATTTTTTGGATTCGGGAAATCATGACGGCAAGATTTTATGTGGAACGCATACTTCAGGATATCATGTTGCCGTATGCTGAGGATAATATGCCACTTCGATGGATATACCAACAAGACAATGATCCGAAGCATACGGCAAACATGACGAAAACTTTTTTTAAAGATAAAAATGTCCATCTGATGTTTTGGCCAGCTCAATCTCCGGATTTAAATCCGATCGAAAATCTATGGAAGCTGGTCAAAGACAGAATTCAGAATGAAAAATTTAAAAAACAAGAAGATTTGTGGAGAAAAATAGAACAAATCTGGTATGCAATTCCAAATGAGACCTGTCGTCACCTTGTCGACTCAATGCCTCGCAGGTGTCAAGCTGTTTTGAAAAATTCCGGTCATGCGACAAAATATTGAATAGGTACTTACATCTTTTTAAATAAAAGTAAAAAAAAAAACAATTCGCCTATTTTGTTTTCAGAAAATACTACGTGTCAATATAAATATGACCAGGAAAAAATCAAGGCGCTCTTATATATTATTAATTTTTAAATTTTCTGTGAATTATGTTGAAGTTTTTTTTTTACAAGTTTCTATGAATTATGTTATGTTTTTAATAAAAAGTGTTTGTTTTAGTTAATTCTGATGTTTTTGCATTTTTAACACTCAATTTGATGAAATACACGCAATGTCCCTATAAATATGACCACCACTGTATATATATATATATAAAATTTTTAACGGAGTATGAGGTTAGTGTTTGGTATGATAGCGAAGACAAATGGCATTAAAATTTTTTGAAAGTCGCGTCATGAGGACCTCTGCAATAGGTGGTATTTCTATGAAATCCACCTAAAAAATCGAGCACATGATCCCTTCGATGTTGTTTGCGCCGATCGTCGACGCCTACTGATGAGATTCTTGAATGGGATTGGGCGATATAATGTGAAAAGATAAGAAATTTTTGTTGCCGAATGTGAAAACTGAGTGAAGAGAAAATGCGTAAAGTATGGATTATTACATGGACATGGTAATGACAATTTGAGAGAAACTGATTACTTCTCAGTTATGACGTTGAAAAGAAGAATAAATGTTTTGCCCATAATACAATTGCATTATTCATCTTCGGTGGTATTATCATCAATTCATCATCCTCGCTATCGCTTTCTAATTTAGTGGATGAACCTTCACCGGGTGTAATAACAATTCTTTCGGTGAAGCCATCCCAACTCTGCTCGTAGCTTAAAAAGTTGTCTTCTGTTCTAAAGGCCTTGTCACATGTATTTTTTCATTCTTCAACCGTAATTTTTGCGAACTCTTCTTCTGCTATTTTTTTGACTTCATCCAGCTTGAACGTGGTATTTCTAGCCGACACTCTTGACTTCACGATTCCCCAAGTGTTCTCAATTGGGTTCAAGTCCGGATGATACGGTGGTAGCCTGAGTACTTCATGGCCTGCTGATCTTATCAAATCGTCGATTTCATGCTGCGGAGATGGTTTATTTCGTCGAACTATGTCGTAAAGCTAAATCTGCAGCATTGAAGAGCTGTGCGCATATTATTGCTTTGTAGTCAATTTAGTAACTCCAATTGTGTTGATGATGACGCTGGGGCTCCGTTTTTTAATTTGTTGTGATATGAGACGTTGTCCATCACAATAACCGATGGCTCATCTAGGTGGTCCAATACTTTTTATTTTATCCACTTTGAATAATTACCAAAATTCATGTCGTCATGTCATCACCAGACTTCCCGATTTAAAAATAAGAAGCGCTTCGTTGACAAAATCATTTGATCCTCCAGCGTGTGCATTACAAGCCGAGATCCTTTTCCAATAAGCTTTTTGAGTCCTTCCTTACTTCCATCAGTCGAAGACATTCCTCTTGTGTGGGAGCTATGAATATATGATTCATCTCAGTAGATGACTTGATATTCACGTTGACGTAGGTCTCTTATTTGATATACTTTTTACCTAACCCTTTTTTATTACACATACAGGCAGTATTTAACTTTTGCTAATAATAGTTTTATTATTTACGGTTAATGCATAAAGTTTAGCCGTTTCATAAATGCCATTTTCCAGTCAAAAATTGAGAGCAAATATTTCCATGCTCTCTCTGCGCAGTTTTCCAATTGCATAGTGATTTGAAACGGACTATATCATATCACTACTAATACTATAAAAGTGAAACGTTGTCCGTTTGTTTGTTTGTGTGTTTGTTTGTTTGTTTATTTGTTTGTTTGTTTGTTTGGATTTTTCCACGCGAAAACTACTGAACCAATCAAAATAAAATTTTGCACACAGAATGGTTGTACCTCGGGTCATATAATAGGCCTACCCCCTTCGGGTAGAGGTCAGAATATACCCGAGGTAGGCATGCCTGTCGTAAGAGGCGACTAAAATCCACCCTCCGTATACCGAGGATAAAGTAGTATACAAAAATGCAATGAGTAAAACAAATAGATATAATACCCCAGGTGGTACTCCAGGTCTACTGGAAAATCCACCCTCTTCGGAGGTCGGCTATATGGATTCTGGGGAGAGCCGTTTATTGCAATTATGCAACCCTTTCACAAAAAGTGCAAGGGTATCTCGATCGCCACCAGCAAGATCGAATGTCTCCGGGAAAAGAAGTCCGCCGGAAGCGCTAACGCGTGATAAACAGGACTCAGCGAAAACAACGAACTCCGTAAGAAGCTTCACGAAATGGAGCTACTCTACAAAGAGCTTAGGAAAGAGGTAGATTTACTTCGACAAGAAAATAAAGCTCTGAGAAACGTAAATCCGCTAAAAGACGGTAGTCCGTCTGGCTCAATTGTTCGCGAATATCACACGGACGAAGAAGAGCTAACACGGGAAACGGCGTGGGTCTCAAAGAAAAGACCCAGCAAGAAACGAAGGGCCGGTTCTTCACCCGAAATCGAGGCACCAAAAGAAGACAAGCGCTTGCAAGAGACAACGACATTAAGTCCACCGCCTCCAATAAACGTCATCGGGATTATGGACTATAACAAGCTGTATTGCCTCCTAAAAGGAACGTTGACCTCGAAGTTTAAGGTCACCTCACTTCGCAACAACGTGTGGAAAGTAAACGTCGATGACCCCAACGATTACCGAACATTTTCTCGGAAACTTAATTCCGAGAAAATTCAGTGGTACACGTATGAAAATAAGTCGGAAAGACCATTGCGAGTTATAGCAAGAGGACTCCATCCTTCGTGCACTAAAGAAGACGTTATGGACGATCTTCAGGCGAAAGGCTTTAAAATTCTTGACGCCGTAAATATTATCAAGAAGGAAAAGCAAAAAACGGAAGAAGATCAGGAAATTCTTGTTAAGCGTGGTCTTCCGCTTTTTATGCTCAGTTTCGATAAAACCGAGAATATAAAAGATATTTACAATATTAAACCGATTTTAAATATTGTAGTCAAAATCGAACCGATGCGTAAAAGCACAAGATCGATCCCTCAGTGCAAACGCTGTCAAGGTTTCAACCATACGCAGACATACTGCCAAAAAGAGCCACGATGCGTGAAATGTGCCGGTACACATCTCTCGAATGAGTGCCACTTAAACAAGCAGACCGCACAAATTGCAAGGGGAAGCGAATTATCGAGGTTGCGAAGTGGCCAAAGAACTCCAAAAAAGGCGCGATACGCTTGAAAAGAACATGCGTCCGCAACCGAAACCAAATAAAAATAAACCGGAAAAATCGCTGGTGAAAGATAGCAAACCCGTGAAGGATAGAACGAAAAAAGTCCAGGAAAAACCGCCATCTGCTGATGCACAAACGTATGCGCAAGCTGCATCGCAAGCAACCAAGCAAAGGCCTGCGTTAGATCCTATGCAACAAGTTTTCTCTATAATTCTCGCGAAACTCGAGGAGCAAAGCAAGACAAATAAGCTCATATTCGAAAAACTTAGCAACCTCGAGCATAACGCTCGCAAACCACGAACGAAATTATGAACATGAACCAGTTACTTAAAATCTTAACATGGAACGCAAACGGCCTTCTGCAAAGAATCGACGAACTGGAAGTATTCCTACGCAAACAGAACATTGACATATGCTTGATTTCTGAAACCCATCTGACAAAGGAATCTCGAGTTAAAATTAGAGGATACTATGCTTATCACGCATACCACCCATCCGAAAGGGTTAGGGGCGGATCGTCGCTCTTAATTAAAGGCTGTATTGAGTACTCTTTGAATTCACCGATAGAACTCGATGCAATGCAAATAACTTCAGTTCGAGTAAAAAATAAAAACATGTATTACAACATGGCGTCCATTTATTGCCCTCCGCGATACACGCTAGAAAAGAATGACTTAATACGTCTATTTGAGTCACTTGGACCGAAATTTGTTATTGGTGGCGATTTTAATGCTAAACACACCTTTTGGGGTTCGAGATGCATATCACCTAAAGGCAGACTTCTCTACGAAACCGGCATGCAATTTGCTGTTGACTTCTTTTCGACGGGGAAACCGACTTATTGGCCCTCCGACATAGCAAAAACCCCTAACCTCATAGATTTCTTTATAGGAAAAGGGGTAGTGAAAAACTTTACGAACATCGAGGAATGCTTTGATCTCTCCTCCGATCATTCACCAGTCATATTGACAATAAGCGAACGTCTAATGAGAAAACAAGGAGCGCCCAGATTAACTAGCAACAAAACTAACTGGGATGGCTTTAGGAAAGCTTGTGAAGAAAATATAGTCCTGAATATATATATATAGTCGGAAATAGCGAAGTTAAATATCCGCCGAAAATAAAAGAACTGATGCTGGCAAAGAGGAGAGCACGCAAAAGATGGCAACAGACTCGCGCTCCCCAGCACAAAACCCATTCGAACTTCCTATGCAATAAGCTCAAAAAAGCGATACGGGATTTTAAAAATCGCGAGACTTCTACATATCTCGAAGGCTTGTCTGCTGAAAAAAGTTCAAATTACTCTTTGGAAAGCTATAAAAGGTATCAAAAAACCCAAAATACAATCACTACCAATAAGGAAAAGTAATGGCGAATGGGCAAAAGGAGACAAAGAGAAAGCAGACTTATTTGCCGAGCACCTGGAAGAAACGTTTAAAACATTTCCCGGGCAAGCATTAATAGAAACTCTTAATAATACGATTATGACTCCAGACAACTTTATATAAGAAGCGTGTCATTAGCCGAACTTTGCGAGGTAATAAAAAATCTAAAGAATAACAAGGCTCCTGGATATGACCTAATAACCGGACAGGTCCTCAAGGAGTTGCCAAATAAAGCTTTAATAGATCTCCTTTACCTTATAAATGCTTCGCTAAAACTATTATACGTTCCAAAGCAATGGAAAGTCGCCGAAGTTATAATGGTTTCAAAACCGGGAAAACCGCCAAACGACAAAAAGTCGTACAGACCGATATCGCTCCTGCCGATAATATCAAAGGTTTTTGAAAAACTTATTGAAACGGTTAAAACCGGTAATTGAAGAAAGACGTTTGATTCCTGATCATCAATTCGGGTTCAGAATCAAGCATTCCACAATTGACCAGGTTTATAGAATAACCAACGAAATTGAGAAGGCCATGGAAGAGAAAAAGATATGTTCTAGTGCTTTTCTTGACGTTTCCCAAGCCTTTGACAAGGTGTGGCACGAAGGCTTGAATTATAAACTAAGACAGGTACTTCCGGAAGAGCTGTACAAGATCTTAGAGTCGTACTTGGAGAACAGACTTTTCCGTGTCAAGCACGGAGCCGAATACTCGGAATTCAAGGAAATCGCTGCCGGAGTTCCATAAGGAAGTGTTCTTGGTCCAGTCTTGTTCTTGCTCTATACTCGAGATATACCCCAAGAAGAAGGCACCTTTGTTGCTACATTCGCGGACGATACGGCTATTCTGGCAACAGAAAATTCAGTCGAGTCAGCAACTGTGAAGCTTCAACGAGCTTTGGATACAATTTGCGAGTGGACAAAGGTTTGGCGCATTGTTCTCAACGAAACCAAATCTACGCATGTTAACTTTACTAACAAGAAAATTAACAACTTACCCGTTTTCATTAAGTCGGTACAAATACCGTATGCAAACGAAGCAAAATATCTAGGAATGACACTAGATGCGAAACTCAAATGGAAGCCGCACGTTAAAAAGAAACGCGACGAGCTCGAAATTAGATTTAGAGAAATGTATTGGCTGCTTGGGAGATATTCCAAATTAAGCATGTATAACAAATTGCTCTTATATAAGCAAGTCTTAAAACCTGTATGGACGTATGGTATACAACTGTGGGGTTGTACTAAAACCAGCAATAGAAATATTTTACAAACCTTTCAAAATAAGGTGCTTAGAACAATCGTTAATGCGCCGTGGTACATTAGAAACGACGATATCCATAGAGACCTCGGTCTAGCTACCGTCGAAGATGAAATAACAAATTTTGCTCGCAAAATCCGTGTTCGCCTTCATGGATATTGCAATAACGCCGTACTCCAAATTCTGGACGTGACAAACCTTGTGCGCCGACTACAAAGAACGAAGCCGTTCGATTTAGCGCAATAAGGAATAGCCGCATATAATGACGGTATTAGTAGGTACTTTTACTAGAAAGCTACCTGCACAACGCGAACTTTTATTGTCGAAAGGTAAACTACTTGATAAGGCTTTTTTTGTACTTAGTCGTAGTCAACACGAAAAGGGGAGATGTTTTTAGTGAGTAAGAATCTCACACTACCATGAGCACGTACGGTAGATCCTCATGGTATGAAAGATTTTCACCTACCCTCGTAAAAAAAAATAAATATATAATAGGCCAGGTTTTGTAACGCTATTTTATCCAAGAGCTGAGCAGTTAACAAAAAGAAGTGCAAATCAGGAGAAATTCCTTGCCGCACACGAAAAGATATTTTCTCGAAAGGGCGATACATCGGTTGGCAATCGTGTGTGTTGTTTTTGTTTTGCCCAGTTTTACAAGGGTAGTTTTTCGTTTCCTTTTCTTCTGTGTTGTTGTTTTTTCTTTGTGCGTATCTTTGCTTCTATCTATTCGTGTGGACAGAGCAGCGATGCCAGATGTGGGGATTTTTCCCCATTTTGGGGAATTTCTCACTTAATGGGGAAAATGGGGAAAAGTGCTCTTAAAATGGGGAAAAACGAAATGCGTGCAAATTTATTAATTTTACGTAGTAAAAAATAGAACTCGTGTAATTAGCTTCAAAATAAAAACCGAAGAAAAAGAATTACAGCGTTTAAAGCGCTGCGTCACTGACTTTAACTTTAACTCCAAGCAGAAAGCACCGATAGCGATTCATTTTCAGACGATTTTGCGGCTTTAGAGCCGGAAAAGATCAAAAGAAACTGAAAAAAAAAAAAAAAATTATTGACAATCCTATTTATAAAAGAGAAGCAACATTTTTTTATGTTTAAATTTATCAATTTTTACGTTTTTTACTAGGAATTTAAATGGGGGAAAAAGTGGGGAAAAATCGAATATGGAATGGGGAAAATTTTCAAAAATGTCCCCAAAAATGGGGAATTTCACCAAAAAAAATATGGCATCACTGGGACAGAGTAATGATTTGGTGGTTGATATGGTAGATACCTATACATTGGATACATTGGATATATTTCTGTATATTTGTATTTACATATGTATTACATATGCATTTACATATGTACGTATGTACATACACAGGTTATCAAATTCAGTCTAACGCTAGAAAGGAGAATTGAGTTAATGAGGGAAAAGGTCATAGCGCAATTGGATCAATCAGCCCGTTCCATTTGTGGGCGAGTGAACTTTAGTATTGTTATGATGAAACAGCATCTTTCTTTCGAACCAGACGGATTATTAATAGTAGCGCAATAGTCGACACATTTTTTCTGGCAATTTTTTTTTATGGATTCTCTTTTTCGGTAGATAAAGGAACAGCGACGCGACGCGACAAGCTGAGCATGGGATTGTGTGTGGTTGATGTAGGTATAAGTTATACGCCGTATAACATTGCCAGTTGCGGGAGGGGAATTTTTGTTTTGATTTTGTTTTTTGCGAAGGATGTATGTATTTAATGAATGTATTAAAATTTCAAGGCCTTTTGATTTAGAATGAATTTGACTTGGACGATGACTTTTCAATAGAAAATTGCTGGGGGACAATAGGTGAACGAACTCGAGTTAGAGGGAAATTCGAGTTAAAGGAGGTTCGGTTCGACTTAAAGAATTTGATTACATTTGCAAAAGTGGCAGAATAAAATGCAGTCGATTGGGTTGAATATAAAATTCCCATTCAGATTTAAGTTGAGATTATGATATCATACTAATATTATAAAGAGGTAAAGTTTGTAAGTTTGTATGTAGGAAGTAATCTTCGAAACTACTCATCCGATTTCAAAAATTCTTTCACCAATATTTAGAACGGACTTTAACGGTGAACATCACTACATAGTATAAAAGAAGTTTCCAAGTATTCGAGGTGTAAGTAGCAGAAAGGGAAAAAAAACCCTATATAA
This sequence comes from Matsumyia berberina, assembly GCA_917880715.2. Classification (NCBI taxonomy): domain Eukaryota; kingdom Metazoa; phylum Arthropoda; class Insecta; order Diptera; family Syrphidae; genus Matsumyia; species Matsumyia berberina. Next base: position 83,604,587 of record OU862872.1, read on the forward strand.
ACGCTATAAATCATTCTTCTGCCTTATCCTGAAGCTGAGCTATAGCCAAAACAATTCAAGAAATCATTGCCAAAATCATCCCCAACAATTTTCCATCAGTAGGCGTGTTTTTTTGAAACCTAGCTAGCCAGTCGTTCATTTAGACGATTCCCAGCCCGTCAAACCCAGTCGATTTTTTATACCGTCAAGTTGGTACGTGTGATTTCGTTCCTATGACATCCAGCGCTGCCAGTGCTGTTACGTTCGTAGCAAAACAGCTACGCGATTTCCAAAAAAGTAAAATTTGCTACGTTGCTACGCACTCTCCCTAATATCCCAATTTTTGCTACGCTTTTTTAAAACACGAACCTTTAACAAGAATCTTGTAGTTTTTAGACACCTCACAATCACAATCACAAATTAAAAAAAGATTAAACGGACGTAACACCGCGTCTCTACGAGCAATATTTCATAGATTACCATCTGTCACTTTTTATAGAACGAAAAAAAGATAGAATGATATAAAATTTAGGTTGGGCATTTCATAGATTACTATTTCAGTCGTGCAAATGTCACAGAGCAAAGCATTTCAATGTGTTCTCGCATTAGCGCCATAAAAGGAACTGAAAGAATTGCACAAAAAAATGTAGAAAGGAAAACATAATTTTTGGGTGGACCCATTTCTACAATCAAAGGGAATAACACAATTTGGAAGCATATTTATTGAAAAAAACTCAAATGTCAAACGTAAAATGACAGCCCATAGAATACGCAAATTTAGTTTTGCTACGCAAATTTGTTACGGGATTTTTTTTCTTAGTGGCAACACTGATGACGGTCAAATGTCAAAAAGCAGAACAATTTGGCAGCGATACCAACGCTATAAATTAAAAAAAATAGCTTTCGGCGCCCCCTGGCCATGGGATATCGTAAAATTCCTAGCCAGTTGCTTTTGACTGGGGATAAAACCAAGAGTTGTTGCCAGTTGGTTGTTGTATTTGTTTTACGTATAAAATTTGACTTTGCTAGCAACTACTGGCTGGCTAGGTTTCAAAAAAACACGCCTAGTGGCGACCGCAACCATCAACCATGCAGCAGTGGGTGACGTTATTGTGTGTGTATGCGCGCTCAGCGAAGAGATGGAAAGCAAATGTACTGCAGGAATGAACACGATCAGTTTATATGGCAAATTAAATTTTGTGTGTGTGTGTGTGTATGCATATGTACTACTAATCCGATTGAAATAAAACCGTGGAGCAGACATGATAGCTTATAGGTATAAAGTTTATCACAGGCTATAGAGTATGTACATATGTTGCATAGTTATTGAGATTTTAAAGTTTGGCCCTATATAGAATACATCGATTCGTGATCGTACATATGTTGTTTTTGTTTTGCAAGGTTAGTTTTAATTTAATTTTTCTTTGTTCGTATATTTGGTTTTGTGAAAATACATTATGTATTGGATCCGTAGCTGAGAAAGAACAAACTTTTTTTTGAAGTAAATAGAAGTATGTAGGAATGCGTATTGTGATAACGATCGATGCGGTGTATGTGCGCACGTAGAGGGGGAACGAAAATGGGAAACTTTCAGTTGCGTAGATGAGGATTTACGAAAAGAATACTTTCACACTGGACCGAGATCACAGATTTGCAAAGAAGGAGTTCTGGCAGGCCTTCCGCCGCCGTCTCAAACAAAGCAAGTTAAATATTATTGAAGGAGTCAAATACAAAGATGGTTTACTTTTTTTCCGATGAGAAGGATATCTTGCGCAGATGAAGCGAGAACTTTTCGGATCTGCTCAATCCCGAACAGGAATTGGATGGCAGACTGTGTACGGCGGAGAATAATTCCACTGTAGAGCAGGTGACTAAAATGGCTCTCTCATTAGAGTGGCATGGGACTGCGGTAAAACAACTAGCGATAATCAAAGTAAGGTGATTGTGATCTTTTAAAATGAAATGGTATAAGAGTGGTTGGTCTAATTATAAGGTCATGTCTCTTTAAACTCTTTCTGCAAAAGTCTTTGCTAAGGTGTTGGAAGCGCGTGCCCGAACTGTGGTCGAATCCAACTTGGAAGATGAGCAGTGCAGCTTTTGTCCAGGTAGATACACATCCAAACCGCTATTCATTCTAAGAACGGTACTTGAGAGGGTCTGGGAGTGTGCCATGGGAGTAGCGATTAGCTCCCTCGCAGTAAACTCTGAAGTGTACTGCAGGAGTATGGAATTGACGGTTCTCATTTGAAGGCCATTTGATCTATCTACACAATCTGTAGGAGATGTGTGGATGAATGGCGTTACATAAACATCTTTTACTGCGGGCGTTTGCCTTCGCGAGGGGTGCATTTTGTTACCTCTCCTTTTCATTGTGTACATGGATTGGATGTTACAGCGCAATCGTGATGAGGAACGGTTAGCATTGTGATACATAAGGATAAGCCATCTGCTTTTCGCTGATGACTTACTTCGAACTATCTGGACCGAACTTCAGTGAGCGCTTGATAGCTTCGTAGTCGTCTATGTTGAAGCTCGGTTAACGTGAACAAATCAGAAGTAATGGTAATGTCTTGAGAGCCTGTTCAATGCAGACTGCATATAAGTAGATTCCTATCGAAACCGGTTCAGAAGTTTAAGTATTTTGTGGTCATATTCACGAGTGATGGTAGGAGCAGTACTGAGTTATCCACAATTTAGTTATAACAATTTTCAGTTATGTATTACAATTTCAGTTATTAAAATTTTGTGTGTTTGATCTGACCCTCACCTATCGTCATTAGATTTGGGTAATGACCGAAAGAATAAGCTACCGAAATGAAATTTCTTCGAGATATTCGTTCATTTATCGAGTTAAGAACATCAGAATATAAATAAAAATTTTATTTATTCAGTTTGTTCAAAAAGATAATTTTTATTTTCTGACTCTATTCGGGCAGAGTTACCCCTTACAAGTGGACACTAAGACTAAATTACAATTTCCTTAAGACTACCTTAAATACTGTCTAGCATCGTAGAGGCATGCAATGTTTCCCACAGGTGTCTTCGGATTACCGCGCTGGACGTGATGGAATGCACTGGTGTCGTATGATCCAGACGTTGTGTCAGCGATTGTGTGTGCTGGGAACGGATGAGGTGTCATTCGAATCCGTTGTTTGTTCATCTTTTGAATTCTGGAGTGGAAACATTCGCGGTGTTAACTCCTCCCTCCTTAAGTTCGAGTGTCCTCACTCGTTACGGTGAAATATGGCGGAAATTGGCTTATACCAATTCTCTTAACGGGTGAAGGTGGATCTTGTTCTTCTATCGATGATGGCTCTATTGGTGATGGTTCGGCTACCACTTCAATATTGTTTATCGTTGTTGACGTCGTTGGTCTATTTCTTTTCCGCACTAACCACATCACTGAAGAAGAAGTAATTACTGCGATGATGCCAAAGGTTAGCAGGGAATATATGGTTATTATATGTTTTTTGCCTCTGACTTCCATCAGGTCAATATAGCGGGTGTTGTTTAGGTGCAGCTCCTTCATAACTTCGAGTGTCAGGAATTCCTCGAAGTCTTCTGTCGGTGAGTCCAACTTAACGATAGCTGGGCGAGGTTTCGAGCTAGGAACTTCGCTGGAGGTGAATGTTTTTTTATTGATGACAATGGTGACGTTGTAATATTGGATGATAAAAGTGCCTGTTAAATTCACGGTATTGTTATCCACCAAAATTGATCCGTTGAACTGGTTGAGCAGTATAGACCCTGGGAGAATTTCATCGACTGTTGGGAGATGTAGATTATTGATGTTCGTGCAGGTAGCCTGTCTACTTTGCAAGAGGTTTGTTACACAATCAGTGTTACTTAAGTCTACAATTTCAGTTTCTTTACAAATGGTTAAATCGTTAAATGTTTTGCATTTATTATCAATTCCGTAATATTTGTCTTCACATTTAAGTATATTATAAAAGTTTATTTTAGCTACATAACTTCCTTTTTTAACTGGTCTTATAACCAGCGTTTGACAATTTTCATTTTTTACTGTTGGTACACTTACAATGTATATTATATCATAGTTATTGCATGTTATTTTAAAAGTAGAGAATTCCAACGCCTCATCAATATTAAGATACGGTACATTGTTTTTTTCAAATAGTGATGAATTTACGATTCCCACTTTTGCCCATTGTAAGGCATTCTCAATATTCGTTATTTCTTCTTTAAGTACATCTAGTTTCCTCATATAATATTGGTTTTTCATATCGATATTTGTTTTTAATGTTTTAAAAATGGTATCTTATTAATCGGTAATATTATTTAGTCTGTCTAAAGTTAGTTTATTGATTACAATCTGTTGATTATTATTCTTTAACAAGTTTTGAGTTTTATCTTTTAAAATTTTAAAGTCGTGGTGGTCCGGTGTGCCGGCGATCCATTTCCACGCTTTACCTATAAAATTTAATGCTCTTTTCTTTCTCATTACTGGTCTTATACGGAGGAGTCGATCACGGATTTCGGAAATTTGGAAGGATAGGAATGGGGAAACATAACTTACATCGTTTTTCGTTTTTAAATCTATTTCATCTAGCATGTCCTGATACTTTGTTAAGTTAATTGCGTGTACGATTTTAAGTACTCCAGTGTGTAACTTAGCGGTTCCTGAATTCAGAGTTACCAGTTTGGAATTTGTGTAATCCAGTATCTGAACATCCTCGAAGCTCGAGGGTGTCAGGATCCTAAAAGGAGATATTTAATTTTTAATGTTAACCTTATGGACAACTCTGCCTGATTTAGTTAGGATTGTAGTTGGATTGTTTTCCTTCACTACCTCCTTTCTAAATCTAGCGGAAAGTTTTGTGCCAAGGCGTCTATTGATTTTAACGAAAATAACTTCACCGGGAGAGTAGTTTTTCAATGGTTATCGGGATTTATTATGGTAATCTAGATCTTTGATTTGTTTCTCTTTGAGTTTTAGTATGTTTTCTTGTCGTGCATTCTCGAATTGCTCCGGGTCAGTACTTACGTTCCTCCCGAAGAATACCTCAATAGGTTTCTTGTTGATAGTAGAATGAATTGAGAAATTGTACTCGTATGCGGCACGATCTAATAACTCCTCAAATGATCTATGAACTTGATCCGTCTTAAGGCAGCGCATAATTTCGGAGAGAGTTGAGTGAAAGCGCTCAACCTGACCATTAACAAAGCTAGAATACGGTGGTGTTTTATAAATCTGAATGCCCAGTTGGTCTTGAAGCATAAAACAAATTGAAGAGGAATTAAAAGCTTTCTCATTATCGAAAACGACCACTTTAGGTATTCCATAAGCAAAGAGAATTTGTCTTAATGGTTCCCTAATATCTTCGATTGCTCTTGATTTCAAAATACGAGTTTGTGCGTACTTCGAGAACTTATCGACTGCTGTAAGAACCAAATTCGTGTCAGTGGAATAGATGTCCACATGTATTATATGACCGGGATATTGCGGGATAGGGGTGGCTTGCAGTTCAGGCTTATTCGGATGACGATCATATTTGTGTTTTTTGCACGTAACACACTGTTTGACTATTGTATGAATTTTAGATTTCATTTTCGGGAAATAGCATCTTTGCAGCAATTGGATTTTGTTCTCCAGGCCATTTCGATGTGCTCTTTTATGTTCTCTTAATATTTCTTCCTCTTGTTCAGTTTCATTTACAAGGTCTCTGACCTCTGTCCGTGTGAATCTAATTTTGTAAGATTTAAAATGGATGGGATAGACATCTTGGATTTTTCCCATTACATCTTCGGTTGTTAGAATGCCATTAATCACGCTTGGGTTAAGATGTCGTTTGAGCAATTGAATAAGGTCCTTTTTAGAGTAGTTCTGTCGGATTACTATGTGTCTATGGTAGGTAGGAAATGGAATCTGAAATTGGTAACTATCGGTTAAGAGCTTTAATTGATTTTTAAAAACGTTTATCGGTGTTTCAACAGATACTATTAATTCGTGAGGTGAAGTTTCGGCGCTGTGTTGTGTTGACGTCAGAGCATTTACATTTGACGAGTACGGTGCTCTTGATAGAGCGTCAGCTACAACATTTGTTCTTCCCGGTTTGTACAGCAGTTCGTGGTTGTACTCCTCGAGGAAAGATTTCCATCTCTTTATCTTACTATTGACATTTTTATGACTTAAGGAAAACGTTAGGGGTTGATGATCTGTAAATATTTTTACTTTAGCTGATCCATAGAGGTAACCCCTAAGAGAGCTAAGTGCCCACACTATGGTCAACATTTCCTTTTCGTTGGTTGCATAGTTCTCCTCAGTCTTACTTAGGGTTCTTGATATGAAGGTTATTGGTCTATTGTTTTGTTCAAGGACGGCTCCGATGGCGAAATTGGAAGCGTCCGTTGTTAAATGAAACTCTTTATCAACATTTGGATAGATTAGGAGTGTATCTTCTGAAGCAAGAGTACGTTTTATTTTTTCGAACGCATCGATTGCCTCTGCACTTAGGTGGATGATTTTTTTACTAGAAACAGGTTTTGATAGGCGTCCTTCTGCACCTCTAAGCAAGGAAGTAAGTGGTTTTGCGAGTTTTGCATAATCTTTCACAAAACGCCTATAATAACCAGAGAGGCCAAGAAAGGACCTCAAATCTTTTAAGGTTTTAGGAAGAGGAAATTCTAGAATGGATTTTATCTTAGAAGGGTTTGTTTTAATGCCATCTTGGGAGATTACGAAACCTAGGAACTCAACTTCGTTCCTGAAGAACTCACATTTATCAAGTTGTACCCGAACGTTAGCATTTTCCAGTACTTGGAAAATAGTTCTTACGTTTTGAATATGTGACTCCATATCTGGGCTGAATATAACGATGTCATCTTGCCGATATATTCGCGCAATATATCGTCGATTGCTCTCTGGAATATCGAGGGCGCGTTCTTTAGACCGAACGGAAGCCTCGTAAATTCGTATTTCCCATTGTTCACTGAAAATGCGGACTTTTCAATGTGAAATTCCTTTAATGGAATCTGATGAAATCCGCTTTTTAGGTCTAGCACTGTGAACAATTTATTATCCCCGAGCTGAGAAAGTACTTCATTAATGGACGGTATTGGGTATCTATCGGGTATAGTTACAAGATTTAATTGCCTGTATCTATTAGTATTTTAATAATCTCTCCGTTCTCTTTCTTACTTTCGAAGTAAGGTAACAAAGAGTTATTTAGTCTAAAAAATGAATGTCTGTGAAATCCGTTATTTCATCGACATTTGTGTTATTCGTGATCTCTGATTCTTCTAGTGGCTGCATGTATTCTTCTAGGGTCTGATCGGAGTTGCCATTATCAGCGTGTGCAAGATATTCATATTCGCTATGGATGTGGAAGTTTTGTTGATTATTGGGATGATATCGTTTTATTGCAAGCTGTTGAGATGTTGACGGTTGGGCTTGCTGGGGAAGCTGACGACTTCCTCGTTGTGGGAACTGCTGATTCCTGGTTTGAACGCTCATTGGTTCCGTTTTTAATTGTTGAATTGGTAAAGCTGATTGTTGTCGTACTGTTGTATTTTCTTGTCTAAAGTTTGGTTGATGTTGATATTGTTGTCCTGGGCTATTTTGCTGGCATCGAAAATGCATTCGTTGTGACTGAAACGAAGGTCTAAAAATCGTCTGCGATTGGTATGGTTGTCTGTTCGGTGTTTGTTGGATATTCCTACGCGTTGCGTTCTGTTGTGGTGGATTGAATTGTCTCTTAGCAATGTTGTAGTTGTGGGCTTGTTGTGACCTGAACCCTTGATTCTCCAGTTTGAGGCACAAATGTAGTGCCTGAGTTAAGTCGGAGGGCTCTCGGATTCCTAATAGTCTAGGAAGGTTACCTCTTAGACCCCTTATAAAGGTATCTAATGCCCTGTCTCTATATCTCTGAGTCAATACACTCATTGTTTCGTTACTAGCATCCATACACGATATTTTATTAAGTATCAACGACAGATGGGAATAAACTACTTGATAAAATTCATGAATTGACTTGTTTCCCTGTACTAGACAGGACATCTGGTACTCCAGAGTACCAAGGTCTCGTTTGTCCGCAAAGTGCATGACCAGACACCGAAAAATACTTTGCCAATTTAGTGGAGTGTTGTAGGACTCCAGGGCGGTGTCAGCTGCATCAGTTATTTTGTTTCTTATGACATTTAGTATGCCATAGTATTTAGGCGTGCCTCGAATGGGTTCATAAATGTGAAGAATTCGATCCACACTTTTTTCCATTAACTGAACTCATTCGGATCACCTGAAAATGTTCGAAGACAGCGGACTATGTCCGGAATTTTATCGAGGTCCGATAAATTCGCTTGATGTTCCGGTAAAATTGGTTGGTCAATGCCACTGAAGTTATCGGAATACGGATTCAGGACGCTTTGGACAAAAGAAGGTCCATGACTCATTAAAGTTCTGCAAACAACTTTAGAAATAAGAGCATCGAGCTCTAGGGTGGTGGTAACATTTGATTCGGATGCGTTAGATAAAAATGAATTATTAGGGTTTTCGACAACGATGCTTAAGTTCGCGGGTACTGAAGGTCCGATATTATATGAATAGGCTTGATTCGCTCTGGAACGCGTTTCCAACACCTTTGCAAAGACTTTTCCGGGGAGACTTAAAAGAGATATACCCCTATAATTGGAGCAATCCCTCTTATCCCCTTTTTTAAAAAGAGGAACAATCACCCCAGTTTGCCAATCACTAGGTGTTTCACCGCATTCCCAGGCCACTTTAATGACACGAGAGAGCCATTCCACTCCCTCTTTACTCAAAGCCTTGAGCATTTCTGGCCGGATTTCATCCACACCAGCAGATTTGCCGACTTTTAGCGCTTTAATCGACAAACTCACCTCCTCTACAGTGGGACTATTCTCCACCCTACTCAAAACCATGGGTCTGCCATCCTCAGTGCCCTGTTCGGGATTGAGCAACTCCGAAAAGTGCTCGCTCCATCTGCGCAAGATGTCCTTCTCATCGGAAAGAAGTACACCATCTTTGGATTTGACTACTTCGATGATATTAAACTTCCTTCCTCTGAGACGGCGGATGGTCTGCCAGAACACCTTGTTTGCAGATCTGTGATCACAGTCCAATTTCTCACCGAACTCCTTCCAAGACTGCTCCTTAGCTGCTTTAACAGCCAGCTTGCAAGTTCTTCGCGCCTCCATGTACCGGTTCCGAGAAGCTGAATCCCCCAAGTGTATCCACACCTTGAAGGCTTCCTTCTTCTCTCTGATGGCTTCTTGAACTCCGGGTGTTTTAAACCACGCAGTTCTTTTCTCACCACCAGCCGCCACACCGAGCCGCTTCACTCCGCAAACACCTCCTGCAGAGGCAATGACTGCTGTTGAAAACAACCGCCATTCTTCCTCTACATTTGTCGGAACAGTTGGAATTTATTCAAACCTTTCGGATACCTGTCGTGCAAACTCCTCCCGTATCTCATCGTTCTGTAAACTCTCCCACCAGAGCCAGGGTTGACCTTTCAAGCTTAAGCTTTAAGATCGCAACTCTCCCTCCCAATGGTATCCACTCCAGTACTTTGCCTGCCAGCCTGGGACTCGTGAGTATCCCCACTCCCGCCTAAGCAGACATTGAAGGTGCTACTCCTGACATGAAGAGTTTCCACCCATCCAAAAGGTCCACAGTTCTAGAACCTCTTTGCTTTGTTGAGGAGATACCAACTATATCTAGTCGATATTTAGTAGCCTCCCCAATGAGCTCAAGGTCTTTTCCTGTGAGCGAAGAAATGTTCCACGTACCTATCCTAAGTCGATGCCGTTGTCGAAAAGCCGAAAGTCCCCTTTGACTCCCGTAATGGTTTGCGAGACCATTGCCGGGAAGCTCGTAGCCGTTTCGGGTTGAACCCGGCCGGCTGCCGAGCGGGACAAGCCGACCACCAGACGCTCGCATGTTGCCACCCTCTAGGCCTGGCTCCGAAGGGTGCCCTGGCATAGCAGGCTTGGCAATATCCGAGGCTAGTTTCGTTCGTTTCGTCATCATCGGGGGTTTGCGCTTCGTTAGCCATATCTGGGGAGTACGGGTAGATCAGCTATTCAGCTACTCCACCCGCACTTCCCAGACATGTTGCCCGCCCGCAGGAGTACGGGATTGACGGTTCTCTTCTGAGGGCCATTCAATCTCTGTACACTAACTGTAAGAGCTGTGTTCGGGTGAACGGCGTTAAGACGACACCTTTCACTGTGGGCGTTGGACTTCGCCAGGGGTGCGTTCTGTCACCTCTTCTTTTCATACTGTATATGGATTGGATGTTACAGCGCAGCCTTGGTGAGGAACGTTTCGAATTGGGAGACTTAAGGATAAGTCATCTGCTTTTTGCTGATGACTTGGTCATCCTTACGTCCACCCAGACCGAACTTCAGCGCGCACTAGATAGGTTCGTCGCCGTCTGTGTTGAAACTGGGATGAAGGTAAACGTGAACAAATCAGAGGTAATGGTAATTTCCAGAACACCTGTTCAATGCACTCTGCATGTTAGTGGAGTCCCATTGAAACAGGTGGAGAAGTTTAAGTATCTCGGGGTCCTATTCACGAGTGATGGTAGGAGCAATACTGAGTTATCCTGTAGGATTGGTCAGGCTGGAGCAATTTTGAGACAGCTTGGTCAATCTGTTATCAGGAGGGCCGAACTTGGCATCGAAGCTAAGTTGTCGGTCTTTAATTCAGTGTTTGTTCCGACCCTCACCTATGGTCATGAGGTTTGGGTAATGACCGAAAGAATAAGATCGCGGATACAAGCTGCCGAAATGAGATTTCTTCGTTGTATTGCTGGGGTGACTCGACGAGATCGGGTTAGGAACACCAGAGTACGCGAGGCACTCAATGTCGAGCAGCTACTTATTCGAACGGAGAGATCCATACTTCGATGGTTTGGGCACGTCAAACGCATGTCCCCAACTCGGTTTCCAAGACGTGCCATGGAATCCGTGCCATCGGGTAGGCGTCCCCTGGGCAGGCCTAGGATGAGATGGCTGGACCAAGTCCGAAATCTCACCTCTACCCGTATGGGGATTGCTCCTGATGAGTTAGAGTCAATGGCGGAAGATCGGCAAATGTGGAGAGTCCACTTGAGCTCTCTAAACCCGCGACCCTCATAGTGGATAAGCGGGCCATTGGAAGATGATGATGATGATAGGCTTGATTCGCTTGACTCGTATTCAAAGGGTTAAACGGCATAGAAACTTGAGGGTTAGAAGCACCACTACTACCCGAAGATTTTTTCTGCTTTTGTAACAAAATTTTAGAACCACTACTACCTTGAGGATTACTCATAGACGCCGAGGTGGTGGAAGCACTGCTACTGGTTTGGGGATTATGTTGAGGGTCAGAATTGGAGGGGTTAGGTTCATTGGTCGAAACTCCGGATCGTAAATCGGGCATTTTCTTAAATTTTTAATAAATGGCTTCAAATTTTTAAAAGATTTCAACTAATTTACAGTTTTAAGACAAACTTTTCTCTAGATTGTTTACGTGATAATTAACTTAACAGTTTCTTGATATATTAATCTTTACAATAAGAAGCAGGTCAATTACAGTCGATTAAATTAAATTTCCTTTCTCTTTCTTTATAAAATATAATGGTTTTTTTTTTTTTTTTCACTTTTAATTTAAGTAAAATGTAATATTTTTTTTTTTCTTTGAAATAAAGCCTTAAAATCTGGACTTACAATACTATCGCTAACATCAGCATCTTGCGGAGCGGCAGCAGTCTCTTGTCCTCAACTGCGTCCCTTTCACTTCTCTTACTCGGGGGCCCTTTGATTATTTCTCCGCTTTCCGGTTTCACTGAGTTCACTTCTCAGCTTTCACTTTTTAGCTTTCACTTTTGGCTTTCACTTTTCGGCTTTCACTTTTTAGCGTTCACTTTTGGCTTTCACTTTTTCAGCTTTATTAAACCGGCTTTCTGATGTTCGCGCGGACCCTGGCTTACAGTCGATCCTAGCGCTGAACCACTTGGGGACTAATCACGCGTTTTTACGAACCACTTGGGGACTTTTGCGCGGCACTATCACAACTGCTCGGGACTTTTTACGTGTTTATTAAATTATCCCGAAAAACCAGGGTCCCTGCTCGGGCGCCAATTAAAATTTTATTTATTCAGTTTGTTTAAAAAAATAATTTTTATTTTCTGACTCTATTCGGGCAGTGTTACCCCTTACAAGTGGACACTAAGACTAAATTACAATTTCCTTAAGACTACCTTAAATACTGTCTTGCATCGTAGAGGCATGGAATGTTTCCCACAGGTGTCTTCGGATTACCGCGCTGGACGTGATGGAATGCACTTGTGTCGTATGATCCAGACGTTGTGTCAGCGATTGTGTGTGCTGGGAACGGATGAGGTGTCATTCGAATCCGTTGTTTGTTCATCTTTTAAATTCTGGAGTGGAAACATTCGCGGTGTTAACTTATACAAGGAACTCAATGTCGACCAACTACCGTTTTAAACGGAACGGTCCATACTTCAATGGTTTGGGCACGTCAAACGCATGCTCCAACTTGGGTTCCAAGACGTGGCATGGAATGCGTGTCATCAGATAGACGTCCCCTGCGTAGGCTCAGGACGATATGATGTCTTACGTTATATATTTTTGTAAAATAAAGCGAAACATACCAAAAAACAATAATCAAATAACTTAATTGTTCCCGTACGAAGTCGTGGCGGGCTGCTAGTTTTATATAATCAGGATTAAACTTTCATAAATTGTTTGAAGAAGATATTTATTTCTCGATTGAAATGTAATAGCCCGAGCAACGCCGGGTATTAATCAGCTAGTTATGTATAAAAAGAAGTTGAGTAAAATAAAATCTGTTCAGTTGTTTTAAAGCCACAATTCTTTTGTTTTTTAATCATTCGCGCAATGCGAACCTCCGATGGACAAGGCTTTGGAGAAAATTTGCTGAGCCGTCCTGATAACATTGGTGTCATTGACGTTTGACACACCCACGATTTCAATTGAGTTACTGAGAAAGTGTTGTTGTTGCCAATTTAACTTGCTCTCCAGAACATTGACTCTCGATTTAAGCACCGCATTCTCAGTACGCAGCTCTTCTAGTTGTAATAAGAACCGATGGTTAATTTCTTCCAAATTCGAAAGTTTTGAGTAGATAATTTGAAGAGAGCATTGACCCACGCTGTCATTGTTATGGTTGGGCTCAAGAGAGTATCGCCTTTAAGTGCTGGCAGAGCATTGGCGGTAGTTGAAGCCGGTGCACTGTTGTTTAGCGGCTTGGAGACCACCGGCACTGGCATATGAAGAGAACGGCGTCTCGACACTGCACATTTGTCACAACGGAAGGGTTTAGCACTGGATTTAAAATAGTCAGCATTTTCTTGAGTGATATGAACACATGCCAAGTGAAAAAAAATTTTTGCAATCATTGCAGTTTATTTTTGTCGAACAATTACGATCAATTTTTTCTAGACACACAGAACAATTCATCTTGAGAAGGTTTACAGTCTTAGATTAGGTTCTTAGTGATGCGCACCCCACGACAATCAGAAGAGAACTTAGACGCAGATGCACATTCTTTTTTTTTTTTTTTTCAATTTCAATTCAATTTATTTTGTCGGAGTACAAGTAAGACTTAAGTCTTTTATAATACAAGTACATAGTTCGGAAAAGTAACAATTTTAAAATTAATTTCATACAATATAATCTTAAACCTAAAGAAAGTTAAAGTTAGAAAGAGAGGAGGGAAAGAGGGAAAAGCATGAGGGGATGCAGAAGGAAAAGAAAGCAGAAAAAGAAGAAAGGTATTAGATAATTGTGTATAAACCACCACCTGTATTTATATTTAGCGTACAGCTCCTGTTACTGTGGCTGTCCAAAATATTTATATATTTCATTTTTAAAATGCTTGACTTCAATTTGTTGCTTCACTTGTAAAGGGAGAGAGTTCCAAAGTCTGGCGACATGAACAAAGAACAAACGCGAGGAGTTCAAGAATACCGACACCGGTGTGATAAGATTAAGCGTTCTGGATGATTGAGCAAATTGAAGTTTATCTAATAAATAATGTGGTAATTTGTTGCATAAAAATGCAGGATCTAGCATCTAAGAATTCCTTAAAGGAACATCCAAGAACGCGTCGATGATAAGCTGAAATGTGATCATATCTGCGAAGCCCATAAATATAGCTGACCATGTCATTAAACGCTACAAGTAACTTATGCAGCGACTGAGAGTCTAGCTTACAATAAACTACGGCGGCATAATCAACAATAGGCAGAAGCAATGTCTTGACAAGTCTTAACTTTGTATCAGTCGGTGTAAAATCTGCAGATAATGAGAAGTGCGGCGTAGATACGTCCAACAGAATAGTTGACATGGTCACAGGCAGAGAGAGAGCGATTTATCTTAAATCCCAGATTAGTTACTTTATCTACAAAACAAAGAGAAGTGCGGCGTAGATGCGTCCAACAGAATAGTTGACATGGTCACAGGCAGAGAGAGAGCGATTTATCTTAAATCCCAGATTAGTTACTTTATCTACAAAACAAAGAGCGGTTTGCGATAAGTAGACAGGTGGTATCATATCAATATCGTAATATTTTTTTGAAATCGCTATGCATTGGGATTTAGCTGGGTTAAGAGTGAGACCATTGCTCACTGACCAGTTGTATATGTTTGCCAAATCTTCATTGAGCCTACAGACCAGATCTTCTGTCAAGCCGACAGGTTTAGACAGGTAAAGCTGTACATCATCTCCATAGAGATGCAGTGATACATTATTACACACTTCCGGCAAGTCGTTTATGAACATGCAGAATAAAAGTGGACCCAAACTGATCCTTGCGGAACTCCAGCTAGTAACGTCAAAGATTGAGAAGAACTGCTACCGATAGTGACCCTTTGGCTCCTGTTACTTAGATAATTTTTTATCAGACAAACCGATGTTTCAGTAAAACCAAAATAAGATCTCAATTTTTGGCACAAGATGACATGGTTGACCCTGTCAAAAGCTTTAGAAAAATCAAGCAAACATAAAATTGTAATAAAGTCCTGATCAAATTGGATCCTAATGTCATCAAGAACCTTAACAATTGCAGTTGAGCAACTGTGACGTGCTCGAAAGCCCGACTGCAAGGGAGACAACAGGGCATAATCATGAAGATATTTTGTGATTTGTTTTGCCATTATTTTTTCCATAACTTTTGACAGGCATGGAAGAATGCTTATTGGGCGAAAGTCGGCTACTGATAGAGGGTGTGGCTTTTTAGGGACAGGAATAACTTTTGCTACCTTCCAACTATTAGGAAAGGTACAAGGGTATATGCAGAAATTAATTATGTGCGTAAGCGGAGATCTTAGCGAACGGATATTTTCAATTACTTCAATCTCCGTAACAACCTGAAAGTTAAAATTATCCAACGACCGAGGAATGATCTCAGGATTCAGGGTGAAGTCCGTGTTACCTACACCAGCAGCTGAAAAGGCTTTGTTTAGTTCATTTACATCAGGCATACTACAAAGGGAGGTACTTTTCCCAATACCAATGGACCGTAGATTGTTCCACAACCTCTTGGAAGATAGGTTTGAGCTAAGCGTCGAGAAATAATATCTTTTCTTAGCTCTACGAGTAATCGAGGATGCTTGGTTCCGAGCCCGGCAATATGCTTCCCAATTCAGACCCGTCGGGTTAGCTTTCCACTTCGAGTAAATTTTCCTACGAAGCTTTATAGCGTTGTGTACTTCAGTGGTGAACCATGGACAGTTCTTATTGCGCACTATAACACTTTTAAGGGGAACATGTTTGTTGAAAAGATCAATTAATAAGGATTGCATATAATTAACTTTATCATTTGCGTCGGACATACTATATACATACTGCCAGGGTACAAGATTTAAATCCGATTGCAAAGCCCTAAAGTCAGTGGACGAGAAATCTCTAAATTGAAAAGTTAGAGGATTGGGTGAGCGAGAAAAGTCTAAGTTGTAAGTGCAAAAAATCAGATCATGGTCCGACACACCCTCAAGCGACAGTTGGTCTTGAAGTAAGACGTTACAACGATCGGACACA
The DNA here is from genome assembly GCA_917880715.2 of Matsumyia berberina. Taxonomy (NCBI): domain Eukaryota; kingdom Metazoa; phylum Arthropoda; class Insecta; order Diptera; family Syrphidae; genus Matsumyia; species Matsumyia berberina. Next base: position 83,620,617 of record OU862872.1, read on the forward strand.
ATACACAAATCAAGAAGGCTGGGAGTGCAATTTGGAGCAAAGCGTGTAACATACCTGTTGCACACAACCAAACCAGTTGCAGCAACGCAATCCAAAAGCTGTAGAGTTCGAGAATCTGTCTTAAGCAGATCAGCATTAAAATCTCCGGAGATAATGATGTGCTCATAGGATGCCGAAAAGTTTTGAATAGCGGAGAAAAGAGGCTCTGGAGAATAACTTCGATTTGGGTTATCCTATGTTCCTATGTTCATATGATACTTTTAACACAACCATCGGTGACTTCTATGAGAAGGTATTCAATGCCTCCACCTACGGACTTCCCAATAACTTTGCAGCAAAGCGAGGTATTGCAATACACCGCCACACCACCACCTGTTGTGTCTGTAATTCTATCGTTTCGGATCAGCTTATACCCTTGGATGTTATACAAATTATCAGGGATATCAGGCCTGAACCAAGTTTCTGATACACAAATGACATCAACAGCCGAGCCCACAAAAATACTACTCAGATAATTTAGCTTTGAGGCATTTAAACTACGCGCATTGAGATGACAAACTTTGAACCCTTCGCATGCGTTAGATAATATTTTAATCATCGAACACACGGAAGGAATGTTCATACCGCCAGACGATGTCACATTATAAGCCATCAGAAGTGGCGTAGAGTGAAGCAATCAAGTAAAGCACAAAATTCATTGACAGCAGATGATTGACACACAAGTAATAAAAGGAAAAGAATAATAAGTAAAGGGAAGAAAATAGATAAAAGGAAGGAGTGAGACAAAAATATAACAATAAAATAAAAGAAAACATAGCTTTAGCAGAAGGCATAAAAAGTAAACAAAAAAATTAACATGTATTACGCATAATGCAAGAAGATGATCCATAAGCATTGCTACGGGCGACATCGATATCGAAGAAACGGGGGCAGCATTCAAGACAGATTCGTTGTTGATATGATTTTCGTCTCAGCATCATCCTTACTCTTCTTTACATAAACATTGCCATTCTGTGTTCTCGCCGAGAACAGCAATCCCTCCCTCCGCAGTCGCAGTGCATAGCGTAATAAAGAGTTATTCTCTGGAGTTAAGCTTTCATTAAAGTAGATGCGAGTGTTGGTGTTGTTTTTATCAGGTGTGGGCGCAGTGTTGTTGTTCTCCAGCTGAGAAATTGTTAGCCCTTTTTTGGCGCGAAAAGCTGATAACAATGCACTTTGCTCTGCACGAGAAGACAATCGAATTAAGAGCGGACGATCGGTGGTATTAGTTTTAATGCGAAAAGCGTCGATGTGCGGGGTAAGCGAAACGTGCAGCTTAGAGGCGATTTTTTTTGGCGAGTTTAATGGCATTTTCATTTTCAGTAAGTGGAATACCACGAACAATAACGTCACTGAGCCGCTCTTTACGTTGCAAGTCCGCTAGTTTTTCTCTTACTTTTTCGTTTTCTTCTTTAAGCTCTGAGAGTTCACTTTCGCACTGTTGCACTCTTAGATTTAAATTGGATATGGTATCACTAATTTCCTTTTTTATATTTTGCTCCAGCTCGGACAGCAATGTTGTAAATTTTGCCATCAGATTCACCTCCATATCTCTCAGTTGATCAGATACTTTGGGTTTATCCGTCTTTGTGTTTGACTGTGTTTTCGACGAATTGGATGTTGAGGGTTTTTCTGGAGTTAGGATCAAAGAATTTTTCTCTTTGAGAGCCTGCAGTCTAGTTGACATATTAAATGGACAAACAATTTTTAGCACGGAGAAAAAAGTAAATAGGAGTGATAATTTCGGCTTTTTGCAGAAGAAAACTGGTACAAATCAGAGAATACTACAAACTTTATAACTATAAAGAATGCTACAAACTTTATAACAAAGTTAACCGGGTAAAAAGGCTTATGATGTCAAGAGCAATTAAAAACACGTCTATTCAATTGACATAGCCGACTTTCGGCCCTTAATACATATAATATTTGTTTGCAGTTAAATAAAGGCATTTTTGTTTACTTTTGGCACATTAAACCAAAAAAGGAAAAGAATTAAAGAATTAACACAAGTTGAATATTATGTATATTGCACATGCCCATACTATTGTATTACTTTGGTTTGCTTTGATTTTTTTACTACCTTGTGCGTGATTATGATAATGATGACGAAGGTGATAATTAACTTGTGCATCGAAGCACTCACTGACTGGTGGAAAATAAATATGTTCGGCAGCGTTGAGCAATCTAAAACATGGGGAAAAGTTTTCTCTCTGCGAATAATGATCAGATCATCTCCTGTCCCCGACCGCCCACGCTGGTAAGAGATTTTTACTTTTCTTAAATTTTAAGTGTATTATTTTGTACTATTATGGTATTATATTATCTTTGATAAAATGTAATTGTAGTTGAATCTGGCAACTCCTTTCTGCACATTTATTTTACCAAAAATTTCTATGGATATCCACATTGTATTACAGGTCGTATTGATTAAACAAAATTGGCCACAATAGAAAAAACAACATGCATTCGACTCCCAAATCGTGTAACAAAAAAAGGGCAACTCAACTTCTTATTTTTAAAACCTTAATTCCAATTTTACAAAAAGTACGACTGCTGACAAAGATTAGTGCAGATATTCTTAAATGTAATGCATTGAGGGATTACGTAAGATATTTATCTTCGTATTAAAATATTTTTCTTTAAATAAAAAAAAAACATTTTTTTGTTAGACAAAACTTATAAAGGACTACGAAAGTTTATTTGAAGGTTACGATAATTTGAAGCAATGCGAGGGAAATTTATTGTCAACAATCAAAAAAATTAAGAGAAGTCCGTACAAACCCATCCTGATAAACAAACTAAACATACTTTTAAGTTTAAATAACAAAAGATTTCAGCAATTAATATTCGTTTTAAAAGAAATGGTAAGTGGCATGGTAAGGCAATTATAAATAAAACAGGCCAACAGCATACGTTTTTCTTAAATGAAACCAGTTTTTTTTTTATTTTAAATATTTTTGTTTCGTTTTCAATTTCTTATACGAGATTTTTTTCTCAGACTTTGAGGGTACTTCCAATATATGAAATCGATTGAGGAATCTTCGGATTTCGACCGAAAATGGTGTTATAGATACATACTTTATGTTTTCCTTGTCAAGGTTTAGAATTTTCTTGTGGGAAAGAAAGTTCATTAAGTCCCTGGGACATTTTCCCATGGGCTAGGCAAAGTTGGTGTTCCAAGTTGTTAAGCAACGCAACTAATTATTGACAGATATCGAAAAAGCGTCGGAGAGAGGACAAATCCTTGGGAAAGACTTGCGTTACTTTAGGAGGGGGTAGAAGATACGCCCATCTAATTCAACTTGTATTGAATGATTCCTTAAAGAGCTCGTTACCTATATCTATTGCTTAAAGCATGTTTACAAGGGCACTATGCCACACTTTGTCAAATGCTTTCGAAATATCTAAGGCGCCTGTTTCACACACACCGTGTTATTGTATGCATTGGTTTCGTTTATCGGGCAGAAGAACCATTAATTTATTTGTCCTAGTGAATATTGAACTCGATTCATCACAGGTGGATTGAGAGAGCAGTCTGGTACGGTAGATAGTTCAGTCAGCAGATTAACGTTCTCTTCGGAAATGTAATATTTTTATCATATTGTATGTGAATGAGGCAGAGTCTTTAATTCTTTTAACAAAATCCAAAAATGCCTTAAGGACATTGTTGTATTTATTGCCTAACTTTGACTAGTTTTAAGGCAAATTTATTATTATTTGTATTCCTGCAACAATGCCTATAGTGCCGATATAATAGGCCTATCCGTGATATGAAGAGGCGAAAAGCCTTATATAGAAGAGAACTAGCCTTTTCAACCGTATCCTTTTAAACTGTAGATATAAGGAAGAACCCTTCCTCTGCACTTATCACCTCCTTGCACTGCACTGTTACGTTTGCAAACCTAAATGGTTATATGAGTAGAATTGAGCTCAATATTAGTGTTCATAGTGGTATTACATCAGACGTGTACCTTTGGTCTAAGTTCATCTCTCTAGAAGATTACTCCAAACTAGCTAAATGTCTAACTAATGTATGTCTTATATATAATTTTCTCGTTATAGCTTTTTTCATCATTTAAAAAATCGAATGACTTCAACGTTTTCATGAACCGTGGTCTTGAAATGGTGAGTGTTTACAACAGGTTCAGCAAGGCTTTAAATGAACTACAGGCTGATGGAACCAATTCTAATATTTGTAGTAATACATATCCCAACCTTCTTCTGCCGCAAGCAATCTTGAAATATGGAATGATTGTACAGGTATTCCTTTCCCGTTATTTCATTTAGTTCAAATCTATCTAATGGTTATTCCTTTATATGCAGCTGTTTTCCCATCACAGAATCGAGCACAATATATTCGATGTATTATTTAGACTTCTGAATATGAGTGAAATTCCTGAATTAAACAGGGATAACGACTCATCCTCGTCCAGCTTAGAAGTTCTGCGGATTCTAACGCAAAATATTGTCGGTGAAACGGATCATTTGAAATATTCCGGCATTGATATTTCTGAATACGATTCATATAATAATGTTATTGATTCAGCTCCGTACGTAGATAACACTTGTCAAGGCGGAGAAATTTTCCGAAACAGCAACGTAGCAAATTTTCTCCACAAGGAGAGTATTTACTTATCAAATTTAATATCAGAGTGTCAAAGGATAGTTCCTTCGGTTTTTAATGGTATTAAAATGATTGGAATTGTTTCAAATTCTGGTGATTAACATTTTATTTTGGAAAAAAAAAAAAAAAAACAGAAAAGGAAAATCCTTCGAATAAACTCAACTATGACGTGCTTTTAAAAGGCGGTTTAAAAAGTATATGGACATATATAAGTGCGACCTTAGACCATGTTATCCTTTGGTGGATTGAAACTCCAATGTCCTGCTATTCGTTGTCATACGTAGACGCTATTAGGAGCTGCATATTTTCAGATGGCTTCAATGGTATTTAAAATATACATACATAGTTCGATAAGACGACATAAACAGAAGATCACATCTTATTTCTTGTAGAAAATCTAGAGCCTGTTCATTCGAGTTTAAAAGCGCTTTGCGAAATACTTACAACATTCGTTTCGAATAATATATGGGATCAATTGTTTCGTATAACATTTGTGACATCAACGCACTCCAAAAAAGGCAGACCGGGAACGAAACATCAAGAAGAAAATTTGGTAAGTAATCAGGTAATAGTAATATGTACTGACAGCTGAGAGCATGTGACCGAAAAGTTGTGCAACATTGGCAAATGTGCACAAGAAAATTGCAAATCGTGGTAAACCGGTGCGGTACTTCTAATTTTATTCCTACGAATTGCAGCCGATAACCACCTGAGAATCTTCCTTTCGGGGACATATAAATTTGATTATGTTTGGCCTATGCTATACAAAATTCACAACCGTAGAACTTTACTAGTCTAACATGACTCCATGAAACCCCGTCTCAATTGAAAATAGACCCAAACTCTTACTTACTTACTTAAGGTGGCGCTACAGTCCCGGGTGGACCTGGGCCTCAACCAACAAGCCTCTCCAGCCAGCTCGATCTTTAGCCAGCTGCCTCCAGTTTCGCACGCCAAGTTGGCTGAGGTCCCCACAGAAGAATCTTCAGCGAATATGAGTAATTGCAAGAATTTTTGAAAAATTGTGCTTCTACTGGTCAGTACAATTCTTTCAAGAACGATGCTGAATAAAGCACAAGACCGCGCTTCGTCTTGTTTTAATCTGTTTTTGGCCTAAATCCATATCGTCGGCATACGCACCTAGATGAATAGATTTATGAAAGATTGTGCACCTGGTATTGACTGGAGATCCGCACAATGCGTTCCAAAACTATGTTGAAGAAACTACATGACAGCGCGTCATCCTGTATAAACACTTGTTTCACATCGAAGGTTTTGGTGAGGTCTTCACCGACCTTGATGGTGCACCATGCCTACTCCACCGTCATCTTGTACCACCGGCCAAATTTGGCGAGGATGGCAAAACTAGAAATAGTTCCGTGTAGCTCGTGCATATAAATGCTAATGTAATTATTTAGTCGGCGGTGAACTTTCCTGGACAAAAGCTACATTGAAAGGGACCAATCAGATTGTCGACAACCGCCTAAAGTTTAAAGGTGGACTCATCCTGGATTAGGTTGACTACGATTTCCCTTACATTTTTCGCTGTTTTCTTATTAAACAACGCGAGACAATCAATAAGACGGCCGGCGCACAGTGGTCCAAAATGACTTTTCTCGTCGCAAAATCATAATTTTTGAACGAAAAAAGATATCGCTACAGTTTTTTTTTTCTGCTTAAAGGAAATTCCCAAGGCTATAAAAATTGTAAATTTTAAGTAAATTACTCCACAGGGTGTTTCATAATCTTTGGCTGAAATAAGATTTTCTCAGAAAGAGGAATAACACTTTAAATGTTTTACTTAAAACAGTATTGCGGATCTTGTAAAAAGAAATTTCATGACTATTTCAGTGTTAACAGGGTGTTCCAAAATAAAACTGATCGCAATAGTGGATGAATGAAGGTAACGAACCAATTTTTTAGATGTTTTTAGAAAGTATTTAAACTGTACCCTTTTATTTTTTGGAGCATCACAGTATCTTATAAACTGTTTCAATGATAGGTTTCACGTCAAACAGTGTAGAAAAAAAGTAAATGGACCAAAATAGTAATAAAATAAAATCAAATAGAATAAAAATTATATACCTATTTATGGAATAAAATAGAATGCGTAATATGTCTTTTTTACAATTATAGATTTACAGAATTGATCTCAATTATAGGTCTTAAGATCACCAAAAGCGTGTTTACAAAACTCTTTTGGTTTAGGAGTAAGAGAAATTTATTCGAAAAGGGGCGTGGAAGTAGGCGGATTTTTTTAACAATCAAGATATCAAGACATAAGAACAAAATTTCAGTTTTTTTAATAAATGAAATTACTCAAATAAACCAGTAGTAAATTCTCTTTTAAGACCAAAATGTGAGCACTGGGAACACTTTTTTTTAAACAATTTACAATATCTCCGAATGGTGCAAAAAGTTGGAGCTACAATTTCGGACATGGTTTAGCAAATAGTTAAGGCTGAAAATCCTGGTCATTTCTGCCATGGAACTATCAAGACTTTTTTTGTAACTCTATTCAAACCCCAAAAACTGCTCAAAAAAACATGTTTTTTTGTTTTATTTATTAAAAATATTAGGTGATTTTTGTTTTTTTCTTTATTTGACACTTTAATTTATTTGCAAACCAAACATCTAAGTCACATTAAAGAAAAATAAAATTTTCCATAAAATAAAGAAATACGATTTATTTTCCTTCTTTTTACTTTAGAAGAAAATTGACCAACTTTAAAGAGCTATATAAATCAAACGAGTTATCATAAAATTATTTTGTTTGCTGTTTTTGAAGCACTGTTTATATACCTATTAGAAATCGAAAAACTTAACTTTTTCACTTAAATCAAAATGCGATCTGAGCGTCAAAGGTAACAGTGCATGCAAAAGAAAATATATTTATTATTTACCTACCATTAGAGTTGTTACTACCAGTTTATACCACTAAATCAATTTAGTGTTATGTCATTTCTTTTAATGATCAATTAGTAAGCAAATTTATATTAAACTAGCGGCCCGCCCTGACTTCGTACGGCTACAATTAAATTATTTGATCATTGATTTTTGGTATGTTTCGCTTTATTTTAGCCTTATTTTAATTAAAAAAAATATAATAACGTGAAACATCATATCGTCCTGAGCCTACACAGGGGACCTCTATCTGATGACATGGATTCCATGGCATGTCTTGAAACCCAAGTTAGGGACATTGATAGAACGAACGAATACCTCGAAGAAATCTCATTTCGGCAGCTTACTCTTTTAGTCATTACCATACCGAAATACTGAAACTTTTGAACCAGTTTCGATAGGACCCTACTAACATGTAGAGGACATGAACAGGCATTCGAGGCATTACGATTATTTCTGCTTTGTTCACGTTTATCTAGCTTCAGTACAGACGACTACGAAGATATCAAGCGTTCGCTAAAGTTCAGTCCAGATGATTCGAAATAAGTCTTCAGCGAAAAGCAGATGGCTTATTCTTAAGTCTCCCAATGCGGGGGTGAATCTAAACTATCCAGGGACCCGCTCAAGCACACACAAAAAATTTCATTAAAATAGGTCCAGCCGTTTAGGAAGAGTTCAGTGACATACAGACGTACAGAAGAATTTCAGTCCAGATGGTTAGAAGTAAGTCATCAGCGATGAGCCTTGAGATATTTACTTCAACACTGCACCTTACACCCTTGCACAATGTATGTGTTTAAATATATTTTGTCGGATAATATATATTCACGCAATTATGACACATACATTTAATTTCGAAAAACACACATTTTAAATTAAATTTAAATAACTGGCATCAGGGCCACCTATATAACTATGAATTATTCTCAGCAGGTCAGTTATTAATTTACTTCTCATAAGGTTTCAACGGTCAATTATTCATGGAAAAATATTGGTTAGTGAATCTAAACCATCCACGGACTCGCTCAAACACACAAACAAAATTTCATTTAAATCGGTCCAGCCGTTTAGGAGGAGTTGCATTACATACACACGTACAGAAGAATTATATATATTAAGATACTAGTGGCCCGCCCCGACTTCGTACGGGTACAATTAAGTTATTTGATTATTGTTTTTTGGTATGTTTCGCTTTATTATAACCTTATTTTGATTGATAAAAATTTAATAAATTAATAAAACACCATATCGCCCTGAACCTACACAGGGGACGTCTACCTGATGACACCGATTCATGGCTCGTCTTGGAACCCAAGTTGGGGCATGCGTTTAACGTGCCCAAGCCATTGAAGTATGGATCGTTCCGTTCGAAAAAGTAGTTACTCGACATTGAGTTCCTTGTGTATTCTGATGTTGTTAACTCGATAGAACTCATTTCGGCAGCTTATTCTTTCGGACATTACCCAAATCTCATGACCATAGGTGAGGGTTTGATCTAACGCACAAAATTGTTCCAGTCTGACCAATCCCACAGGATAACTCAATTATGCTCCTTCCATCACTCGTGAATATGACCTCGGAACACTTAAACTTTTGAACAGGCATTCGCGACATTATGATATCTTCCGATTTGTTCACGTTTATCCAGTTTCAACACAGACGTTTACTAAGCCATCAAGCGGTCGCAGAAGTTCGGTCCGGATGGTTTGAAGTAAGTTATCAGTGAAAAGCAGATGGCTTATCCTTAAGTCTCACAATGGGAACCGTTCCTCGCCACTGTTCCACTGTACATCCAATCCATTTACAGAAGGAAAAGGAGAGGTGACAAAAAGCAACTCTGGTAAAGTGCAATGCTCGCATTGAAGGATATTTATATAACGACTTTCACCCGAACACATCTCCTACAGTTTGTGTGTATAGGTCGAATGGCCTTCAAATGAGAACCGTCAATCCCATACTCCTGCAGTACACTCCAGAGTTTACTTCGAGAGACCGGATTATTACACCCATGGCACACTCCCAAGTCGTCTCAAATACCGTTCTAAGCTTCTACCTTGACGAAAGCCGCACTGCTCATCGGCCAAGTTGGATGCGACCACAGTTCTGGCAGGCGCTTCCAACACCTTAGCAAAGATTTTTGCAGAAAGAGTTAAAGAAGCCCTTATAAATACATAGAGCAACCACTCTTATCCCCGTTTTCTTAAAAAGAACACAATTACCATAGCTTGATTGTCGCTAGTTATTTTACTGCATTCCCATGCCGCTCTAATGAGAGATACATTTTACTCCCTCTTCCCCCAAGAGCTTGTGCATTTCTGGCCAGATTTAATAAACATCAGCACATTTGATCGCCAAAGTCACCTGCTCTACAATGGGAATATTCTCCGCCCTACTCAGTCTGGCATCCAACCCCTGTTCGGCCATTGAGCATCTCCAAAAAGTGCTCACTACATCTGCGCAACATATCCAGCTCATCAAAAAAAAAGTAAACCATCTTTGGATTGGACTCTGAGACGGCGGATGGTCAGAACTCCTTTGCAAATCTGTGATCTCGGTCCAATGTGAAAAGGATTCTTGGCGTAAATCCTCATCTACGCAACTGAAAGTTTCTCTTCTCCGTTCCCGCTCTACGTGCGCAAATAAACGGCACCTATCGTTATCACAATACAAGTTAAACAATTACTACTGAATTGTCATTAAAAAAATATATTTTTATTCTCAGAGGAGAAGCCTCTTTCTTGTATCGTTACAATTTTAAAACTAAACTAACTTCTCACAAAAATCAGTACTTATTCTATGTTTTCTTGATGTCAGCAAAATGTGTGGGAGGATGTGGACTGGAGTACGTGACTGGTAGACGACGATGGTGTCATGTTTTGTCGATTGAAAGAATGTGCACTTGTGGTGTCAAGTGCATCTGCAGGTGGATGTGGCGCATGTTAAATGTTGCTGTTTGCGCGTGGGTGCTGGGATTAGGTTTTATCACAAATGTGGGAGGCTTTGTGTTAACTCTTCCACCCTTAAATGTGAATGTCCTCATTCTCAAAAAAATGGACCAGCATAGATGTTGGGTAAGGTCAGCGTTCTTCTGTTAGCGGTAATTGATTCGAGGTCTATTTGTCGATTTTGTTTACGGTTGTTCTGGATTGGTTCGTCTCGGATTTCTTCTATGACTATTGTTTTGCTTCTTCTAAGTTTGATTGATGCTATTATGAAAAAAATTAAGATGATTAGTGTAACGTATAGTAGCCACTGATGTATTTCTGTGTCACTGGCTAAGAGGTGTATTTCTTGTGTGTTATTGATGTGAAGTTCGTTAAGAGCTTCTAATGATAAAGTACGGTTCACTCGAAATCTGCCCACGTGCTTTCGGTTATTACAGCGCCCCTGGTGGCAAGTTGCGAACTAGTTTGACATGTATTTTTTAAGCATAGGTTAGGCGTCATTCAGTTAATTTTTGGTTGTGATCGGTTACGGATAAGCGATTCTGTAAGCAATGGAACTGGAGAATCGGAAATTAATTGTGAACAAATTTGTTCAAAATCCATTGCTGTCGGGTTCAAAGATTGCAAAAGAACTAAATTTACCTAGGCGGACTGTAAATAGTGTTTTAAAACGGTACAAAGAAGCACTTAGTGTTGAGAGGAAAAAAAAAACGGTAACAAAAACGGGTGTCAGAGACTCACAATTGAAAGTAAAGGTATCGAGGTCGATTAAACGCAATCCCGGGCTATCCGATAATGATCGCGCTAAAAAATTTAACACCAGCAAAAGCACAGCAAGACGAATACGCTTAAATGCAGGCCTAAAATCGTATCGGGCCATAAAATACCCAAATAGGTCAGATAAACAGAATTTAGTGGCAAAAAAACGAGCTCGGTTGCTATATGACAGAGTGTTGACTAAATTTAAAGGGTGCATAATAATGGACGATGAAACCTATGTTAAATTCGATTTAAAGCAATTACCAGGTCAAAAGTTTTATGTTTCGACAAATCGTGGTAATGCTGCTGAAAAGTATAAGTACAGTAAAGTTGACAAATTTGCAAAGAAGGCGATGGTATGGCAGGCAATTTGCAGTTGTGGTCTCAAAAGCAGAGCATTTGTCACAACTTCCAACATGACATCTGCAATTTATATCAAGGAATGCCTTTCCAAACGTCTTCTGCCTTTTGTTCGACACCACCGATCTAGAGTAAAGTTTTGGCCAGATTTAGCGAGTTGTCACTACTCTAAGACTACCATGGAGTGGTATCGAAAATATAATGTGGATGTAATACGAAAAGACATGAATCCACCAAATTGCCCCCAGCTCAGACCAATTGAAAAATATTGGGCAATCATTAAATACAAACTGAGGAAAAGTGCTAGGATTCTTCAAAATGCCAACTCGATGCTAGCCACGTGGAACCAAAATGCAGCAAAATTCGCTAGAAAGGATGTTCAAAGGCTTATGAGTTCCATCAAAAGAAAAACTCGAAATTTCATACACAACAAAATATCTTAAAATCTTTCTCACAACTGTTGTTAAGCTGAGGTAATAAACTTTTATTTAAGATATCATTTGTTATCATCCGAGTTTTAGTTAAAAAGTTACAACAGGTTATCCGTGGGCAGATTTAAACTGAACCGTGCTTTAATATGTTGAAATGATCTTTTTCGAACGGTGTTGGCTGGAGATTGGCTGGATTGCTTCTCATTCGAGGTGCTTCTAGGCTTCTGAAGATTCTGTCATTTATTTCTTTGGTGGTGTTGCTGAATTTGATAAGATAGGTTCCATTAAGTTGTTGTTTTGCTTCATTGATTGAGACAGTTCCACTAAACTGGTTTAGTAGGATGACTCCAGGTTCAAGTTCTTCGGTAATTGGGATATGATGACTATTGGTGGTAGAACAAGTGGATTTAATGCTTTTTAGTAGTCTAGGTATACATGTATTGTTGCTTATATTTACTAACTGGTTTTGCTTACATATTGCTAGTTTATTAATTTCGTTGCAATCATTTTTTATTCCATAAATTTCATTTTTAAATCGTAGAATTTTGTTATATTGTAATTGAATAGCTATATTTGCTCTCTTTACAGGTTTAAGTAATAGTTTTTCATATATATTGTTTAATGTTAAAGGTATTCTTATGACATATAATAACGAGGTTACATTTGTTAGGATATTTATTTTTGCGACCTCTAAAGCTTCTTCTATAGTTGCGAATGGTAATTTTTCTTTATTAAATGTGTCAGTTATAATTTTCAGTTCATCTTTGGATAATAACATAGAGTTTATTATGGCTTTCTTTGCCCATTGTATAGCAAATTTGACATTTATGAGTTCTTCTTTTACTAATCTTAACCTATATTGTATGCTTGAAACTATTTCATTGTTTACTTTACTATCATGCTTGATAAAATTTGATAATTCATTACTTATGCGTGTTAAGTTGTTTATTCTCTCATTATATTGTTTGTTTATAATTACTTGTTTATTGTTGTTTTCTATAACATTGTTAATGTGTGTTTTTATTATCTCAAAATCTTCATGATCAGGGTTTCCTGCTATATATTTCCAAGCAGTTCCAATGAAATCTAATGCTCTCTTTTCTCTCTTGTTTTTGTTATTGATTGGTTGTATTGTATTTAAAATTTCATTAACCTGTATAAGTTCATGGGCCAGTAATGGATATAGAGGATGGGTTTTAGGGATATTTGAATGTATATGTTTATTAATTTCAGACAGAACATTTTTTGTTATGGTGTTTAAGGTCTTGTTTCTGTTTCTGTACTAATTTTTCTACATTGCTCTGTCTAGTCTTTTCATATTCTTCGGGTCCAAAATTTACTGTTCTACCGAAGAACAGATCTACCGGTCTTTTATTAGTGGTTGTATGGAAGGAATGGTTATACTTGTTGGTGGCTGTTTCGAGTAGTTCTTCAAAGTTGTTGTCTGGGATGTTTGCTTTGATTCATCTCATTATTTCTGCTAACGTAGAATGGAAACGTTCTACTTGTCCGTTTATTGTACTTTTATAAGGAGGGGTTGTGAATACGTTTATATTGAGTTGATCTTTTAGCATGAATAGAATACTTTCTGAGTTGAAGGATTTTTCGTTATCTATTATTATGTGTTCGAGTACGCCGAATTGAAAAAGAATGTCTCTAAGTGGCCTCTTGATGTCTTCAATTGCCTTGGATTTAATATTTTTTGTAATTGCAAACTTTGTAAATTTATCAACTGCCGTTAAGACCAAATGTCTTTCGGTTCGGATGACGTTCATATTTACTTTTTTTACATGTTGAGCATAACTTGGTAACCTGTTTAATCTTTTTAGACATTTGTGGGAAGTAGTAAGTTTCTATTATTTGATTTTTATTTTCTTGAGGACCGCGGTGTGCTCTATTGTGGGTTTCAACTATGATCTCATTTTGTTGATCTTCTGAAGGAATGTCTTCGACCAGTGATTGCGTGTATCTAATTTTAAAATTGGAGAAATATAGAGGGTATAAGTTTTGTATTATTCCCATTACTCGTTCTGGGGCTAAAAGACCGTTGATTAAGTTTGGATTTAGAAATCGTCTTAAAATACCTATTAGATTTTCTGTGGTGTAATTTTGTTCGGTGATTATGTGTCTATAAAATTTAGGAAATGGACGTATTGTTTCGTGTTTGCTTTCTTCGCCTATCTTGAGAATTATTTGGTTTTGGAATACGTTTATTGGCACTTCAACTGATGGAATTAGGGTGTGTGCCGAACTTTCATCGCTGTGGAGTGTTGGTGTCATGGAGTTAATATGAGAATTTACAAGATTCGTTTGTGGAGGGCGAGATAATGCATCTGCCACTACGTTTGATTTTCCAGGTGTATATTTAAGTTCATAATTGTATTCTTCTATAATGGACTTCCATCGTCTCATTTTGGTATTGTAGTTTTTATTGCTAAGAGAGTGGGTTAATGGTTGATGGTCTGTGTAGATAATAACTTTTTTTGATCCGTAAAGGAAATTTCGAAGGCTGCCCAATGCCCATATAATGGAAAGCATCTCCTTCTCGTTCGTGGCATACGCTTCTTCGGTTTTTTTAAACTTCTTAAAAGAAATGTGATAGGTTTTCCTCCTTGACTTAAGACAGCTCCGAGCGCATAATTTGATGCGTCCGTCGTAAGCTCAAATTCTTTGTCAAAGTCAGGGTAAGTCAACATGACTTCATTGGATATAAGTGAGTTTTTGATCTTATTAAAAGCTTCAAGAGCGGTTTGATCAAAGTAGATATTTCTCAACCTAGATTGTGTTTTTGAGATTCGTCCTTCCTCTCCTCTTAATAAATTCGTGAGAGGCTTAGCCAATTTCGCATAATCGCGAATGAACCGTCTATAATATCCCGCCATCCCAAGGAAAGATTGTAAATCTTTTAAAGTTTTTGGAATTGAAAAGTTGGCGATGGCTTTAACTTTTCCGGGATTAGTTTTTATTCCTGATTTTGAAACTACGAATCCAAGGAATTCTACCTCGGATTTCAAAAATTCGCATTTGTCCATTTGGACTTTGACGTTAGCGACATCTAGGGTTTTAAAAATGGTATGAAGATCTGCGAAATGCTGTTCTTCGGATGTACACATAACATCGAATTCCGATATGTTCACGTAATATATCATTGATAGCGCGTTGGAAAATTGATGGGGCGTTTCTTAGCCCGAATGGTAACCTAGTAAATTCATATTTACCATTGTTTACCGAAAACGCGGTTTTTTCGATGTCAGATTCTGCTAGAGGGATTTGATGAAATCCACTCTTTAGATCTATTATGGTGAAAAAGTTACATTTACCTAAATTATAAAGGACGTCGTTTATCTCTGGAATGGGATATCAGTCGGGTGTTGTCACCAAGTCTAGTTTTCTATAATCAATAACTAAACGATATTTTTTTGTTCCAGACGCATCAAGTTTCTTTAAAAACAATTATTACCGGGGAGTTGAATGGAGACCTAGATGGACGGATTATTCCGTTTTCTAGGAGCTCACTTATTTGGTTATCGACTTCAGTTTTTAATGCTCTAGGGTATGGAAATGGTTTTGAGTAAACGGGTGTATCGGAGGTCGTTTTGATCTCACCTTTAACGGCTGTCATGTAAGTGAGTTTTTTATTTGTTGCACTAAATAAATTTGGAAAATCAGTTAATAAATTTTTTATTTTATTTTCTTGGTTAGAAGTTAGATGTTCAGTTCGTATGTCTATGCTATTTACTGCCTGAGTTCTAAGTTGTTTTATAGGGAATGTATATTTTTCTTTTAGAATAAAATAATTTCTGTCGGTGTGGATGACGGCTCCCAATTCTTTTAGGGTATCGTTGCCGATTATGCCGTCGAATGATTTCAGTCCGTTGATTAAAAAGAATTTGATTGGCCCGATTTCCGGTCCGAGAATATCAATGTTTGAATGGTGTGTAATTTGGATTTTGCCACTAATGGAATTAGCAACAAAGGGATTTTCGTTTGGGATTGGCTTCCTAATGTATACTGGTTGTATGTAATTTTTATTTGAGCCGGTGTCTAGTAAAAATTTTAAAATTTTCCCGCTCTTCATTGCAAATTCGTAGTAAGGCAACGAAGAGCCTTCTAATCTAAAAAATGTATGTCTTGTAATTCGTCGCAGATTTCTAACATTTCTTCAGTCTCTGGCTGAATATAATCAATTAAAGTTTCGTCTATTATGGTTTCAGTGCCTGGTCCATAGTTGTAATCGTCTGTTTCGTTCGGGTTTATGTTAATATGGAAGTTTTGCTATCCATTTGTTTCATTTTTTTTTTTTTTTTTAATTATTGGAGAGAGAAGATAGCTTACAATTTGTATGCTTATGTTATTAGTTAGGATATTGTTTTCTTATTAATTTATTTAGCGTTCCACTAAATTATTGTCGTTAAAATGTTGTATATATATTTATTTCACAAATTTTATTTTTATGTTTCACCAAATTATTGGGATTATAAACAATTTTTTTTTTTTTTTTAAATTCTTATACTAAAAACTTACAAAATAAAAAATGCTTTGACCATTTCGAAAAAGACCATTTCTTTGTGGCTCGATCTCCCTCGGTGATTTGGTTTTTTTCCGTTTTGTCCGCCGGTGAGCTGCTAACTGCTGGCGGTGACTCTGGAACCTCGTACACACTGAATTGAATTAGGAGATTTTTGCTTGGTAAGTTTTTAATTTACGCAAGCATACGGCTACACTTTATTTTCTTCGCGGATTTCTGCACTTTTATAATGGGCGGATTTTTAGTTCGCTTAACCAACTACTTAGGCACTTTTTCCTGCGGTTACTGCACTTTAATATGGGGCGGATTTCTAGTTCGCGTGACCAATTATTTATGCACTTTTTCGAAATGGTCCCTGCTCGGGCGCCAGTTAAACAATTACTACTGAATTGTCATTAAAAAAATATATTTTTATTCTCAGAGGAGAAGCCTCTTTCTTGTATCGTTACAATTTTAAAACTAAACTAACTTCTCACAAAAATCAGTACTTATTCTATGTTTTCTTGATGTCAGCAAAATGTGTGGGAGGATGTGGACTGGAGTACGTGACTGGTGGACGACGATGGTGTCATGTTGTGTCGATTGAAAGAATGTGCACTTGTGGTGTCAAGTGCATCTGCAGGTGGATGTGGCGCATGTTTAATGTTGCTGTTTGCGCGTGGGTGCTGGGATTAGGTTTTATCACAAATGTGGGAGGCTTTGTGTTAACTTACACATTCCTTTCCTACGTACTTCTATTAAATAAAAAAATTAAATCTCCCTCAGCTACGGATCCAATACATAATGTATTTCCACAAAATCAAAGATACGAAGAAAGAAAAATGAGAATGAAACTACCCTTGTACAACTGGACAAAACAAAAACAACATACGATCACGAACCGATGTGTTACCCACCGCTGCATGGCTGTTGGCTGCGGTCTCCACTGATGGAAAATTGTTGGCGATGATTTCATGAATTGTTTTGAGCATAGCTCAGCTTCAGGATAACACAGAAGGATGATTTATAGCTCAAATTAATCGTAGAGGAATTTCCTAAAAACATGTTCTTCCGTTATTAAATCCAATTAGTCATTATTGAATTGGAGCAGTGTTAAAATAATTTTGTAACATAAATTTGGGCTTAATCCACTTTCTGCCACTTGCCTTGAATGCTCAGCTCCTAGTAACACAGCATTTCTATTATGTTTTATCCTTCCCCGAGAAATGCAGATCATAACAGTCAAAACCGCATCCAAATCCGTTCAGTGGTTCTCGAGATTACCCCCTGCTCATTGTAGTGATGCTCATTGTGGAAATACAATTCTCATTGCTAATATTTAGTGCATTCCCATACAAAACGAAAATTTCGATTTTTTCGATTTTCCGGCTTTTCCTTTGGGTTTTTCTGAATTTTCTTTTTTCCCAAACCAACCCTGAAACAAAACGAACAAAACAAAAAAACAATCATCCAAATCGGTTAAGCCTTTCCTCGAGTTTAAGCGAGACTAACGCACAGCAATTCATTTTTATATATAGAGATTACTTGCCCCTCGTGCAGCTGACCTTCTCGCGGTGGGGGGCGGGCAACATGTCTGGGAAGTGCGGGTAGAGTAGCTATAGTTGAGCTACCCGACCTGCCCAGATATGGCTAACGAAGCGCAACCCCAAATGATGACAAGACGGAGACACATGGCCTCGGATATTGCCAAGCCTGCTATGCCAGGGCACCCTTCGGAGCCAGGCCTAGAGGGTGGCAGCATGCGAGCGTCTGGTGGTCGGCTTGTCCCGCTCGGCAGCCGGCCGGGTTCAACCCGAAACGACTACGAGCTTCCCGGCAACGGTCTCGCAAACCATTACTGGAGTCAAAGGGGAGATGCGCTATGCCCCGAGGGGGGCATAAGTGGACTTTCGGCTTTTCGACAACGGCATCGACTTAGGATAGGCACGTGGAACATTTCTTCGCTCACAGGAAAAGACCTTGAGCTCATTGGGGAGGCTACTAAATATCGACTAGATATAGTTGGTATCTCCTCAACAAAGCAAAGGGGTTCTAGAACTGTGGACCTTTTGGATGGGTGGAAACTCTTCATGTCAGGAGTAGCACCTTCAATGTCTGCTCAGGCGGGAGTGGGGATACTCACGAGTCCCAGGCTGGCAGGCAGAGTACTGGAGTGGATACCATTGGGAGGGAGAGTTGCGATCTTAAAGCTTAAGCTTGAAAGGTCAACTCTGGCTCTGGTGCAGGTATATGCGCCGAATCTGGAGTCTGAGTATGCAGCTTTCTTGGAGGAAGTAGATGCCGCCTTAGAACAGGTGGCAGATATGGATTCTTATCTCCTGATGGGGGACTTCAATGCTCACGTGGGTGTGGACGTAATGACATGGGGAAGTGTGATTGGGAGGAACGGTGACCCGGATCAGAATGCGAACGGAGAGAAGTTGTTGGACTTTTGCTGTGCAAATGGCATGTCCATTATGAACACCTTCTTTCCGCACAAAAACATCCATAAATACACATGGTACCGTCAGAGTCTTCAGCAGAAATCGCTGATAGACTTCTTTGTGGTACCATCGTGTGTTAAAAGGATGGTTTGTGACGTTCGTGTTGTGAGAGGGGCTGAACTGTCAACTGATCATCACCTCGTGTTGTGCAAATTTTATTTCAACGATAAAGTACCTGTCCTACCAAAGCGTAAACCAAGGCTGGTGACACGCATACGGTGGAAGAGTTTACAGAACGATGAGATACGGGAAGAGTTTGCACGACAGGTATCCGAAAGGTTTGAACAAATTCCAACTGTTCTGACAAATGTAGAGGAAGAATGGCGGTTGTTTTCAACAGCAGTCATTGCCTCTGCAGGAGGTGTTAGCGGAGTGAAGCGGCTCGGTGTGGCGGCTGGTGGTGAGAAAAAAAATGCGTGGTTTAAAACACCCGGAGTTCAAGAAGCCATCAGAGAGAAGAAGGAAGCCTTCAAGGTGTGGATACACTTGGGGGATTCAGCTTCTCGGAACCGGTACATGGAGGCGCGAAGAACTTGCAAGCTGGCTGTTAAAGCAGCTAAGGAGCAGTCTTGGAAGGAGTTCGGTGAGAAATTGGACTGTGATCACAGATCTGCAAACAAAGTGTTCTGGCAGACCATCCGCCGTCTCAGAGGAAGGAAGTTTAATATCATCGAAGGAGTCAAATCCAAAGATGGTGTACTTCTTTCCGATGAGAAGGACATCTTACGCAGATGGAGCGAGCACTTTTCGGAGTTGCTTAATCCCGAACAGGGCACTGAGGATGGCAGACCCATGGTTTTGAGTAGGGCGGAGAATAGTACCACCGTAGAGGAGGTGACTTTGGCGATTAAAGCGCTAAAAGTCGGCAAATCTGCTGGTGTGGAAGAAATCCGGCCAGAAATGCTCAAGGCTTTGAGTAAAGAGGGAGTGGAATGGCTCTCTCGTGTCATTAAAGTGGCCTGGAAATGCGGTGAAACACCTAGTGATTGGCAAACTGGGGTGATTGTTCCTCTTTTTAAAAAAGGGGATAAGAGGGATTGCTCCAATTATAGGGGTATATCTCTTTTAAGTCTCCCCGGAAAAGTCTTTGCAAAGGTGTTGGAAACGCGTTCCAGAGCTGTGGTCGGGTCCAGGTTGGGCGATGAGCAGTGCGGCTTTCGTCCAGGTAGAAGCACAACCGACCCGCTGTTCACTCTCAGAATGGTACTTGAGAAGGCCTGGGAGTATGCCAAACCTATCTACAGTTGTTTTGTGGATTTGGAGAAAGCATATGATCGGGTCCCTCGAGGTAAACTCTGGAGTGTATTGCAGGAGTACGGGATTGACGGTTCTCTTCTGAGGGCCATTCAATCTCTGTACACTAACTGTAAGAGCTGTGTTCGGGTGAACGGCGTTAAGTCGACACCTTTCACTGTGGGCGTTGGACTTCGCCAGGGGTGCGTTCTGTCACCTCTTCTTTTCATACAGTTACAGCGCAGCCTTGGTGAGGAACGTTTCGAATTGGGAGACTTAAGGATAAGTCATCTGCTTTTTGCTGATGACTTGGTCATCCTTACGTCCACCCAGACCGAACTTCAGCGCGCACTAGACAGGTTCGTCGCCGTCTGTGTTGAAACTGGGATGAAGGTAAACGTAAACAAATCAGAGGTTATGGTAATTTCCAGAACACCTGTTCAATGCACTCTGCATGTTAGTGGAGTCCCATTGAAACAGGTGGAGAAGTTTAAGTATCTCGGGGTCCTATTCACGAGTGATGGTAGGAGCAATACTGAGTTATCTTGTAGGATTGGTCAGGCTGGAGCAATTTTGAGACAGCTTGGTCAATCTGTTATCAGGAGGGCCGAACTTGGCATCGAAGCTAAGTTGTCGGTCTTTAATTCAGTGTTTGTTCCGACCCTCACCTATGGTCATAAGGTTTGGGTAATGACCGAAAGAATAAGATCGCGGATACAAGCTGCCGAAATGAGATTTCTTCGTTGTATTGCTGGGGTGACTCGACGAGATCGGGTTAGGAACACCAGAGTACGCGAGGCACTCAATGTCGAGCAGCTACTTCTTCGAACGGAGAGGTCCATACTTCGATGGTTTGGGCACGTCAAACGCATGTCCCCAACTCGGTTTCCAAGACGTGCCATCGGGTAGGCGTCCCCTGGGCAGGCCTAGGATGAGATGGCTGGACCAAGTCCGAAATCTCACCTCTACCCGTTTGGGGATAGCCCCTGATGAGTTAGAGTCGATGGCGGAAGATCGGCAAATGTGGAGAGTCCACTTAAACTCCCTTAACCCGCGACCCTCATAGTGGATAAGCGGGCCATTGGAAGATGATGATGATGATGATGAAGATATTACTTTTATTAAGGGTTTATGTTGGGAATGTAATTAGAAACAAATAATGCAAAAAAAATGGTAAATTTTACCTTGCGACATATTTTTGTGTCTGACAAAAAAAAGGCAAAAAAGGAGCAAACAGTTTTCATCCTAGTGTCATTTAGACCAATTCAATATTTCAATCAGACAAGTAACTAGGCAGCGGCAAACAGCGCTAACCCTTAAATGTCTATTTGAGTATAAAAAAAAAAAACACCTAAGAAAGGGGCACATTAAAACAAGATATATCCTCTACATATTATACAACACTATTATGTTTGTATTTTTTGTAAATACTTGAAGCTTTGCGCTTTCCAAAAATGTATAACACCTATATAGTTCTGAATGAAATATTTTCAGGAAACGCCTTTGAAAAGTCTGTACGAGTATTTCAATCAAATCAATATTCTGACCCACTGCACTTCGGCGATTGATTTTACTAATTTTTTTATAAATAAAAAAATAATTTATATCGAAATCAAATTATATGATAATTTAACTATCGATTTTCATCAAAATAATTCGGGCAACCCTACTTTCGTAAAAACCATTTATGAGATGGCGTTGTATGGAGAGTTTCCACTGTGCGGCGGTGTTCTATGCACTTTGCTATCACACGAGACCTACTTGTGAGAATTTTAAATGGCATTTTGGCTTGATGCATTGTATTTTTGCTCGACGGTAATTAAAGTGCGCGTTTAATTTTATTTCAAGTAAATATTAACTTGTCATTAAAATAAGCTTCTTTCAACAAAAAACAAATGAAATCATTTTTTGTGTTGTTTTTGTAAGGCCAGGCGACCTGCCATATTCTGCCATTTCATATGGCAGCATACTACTGTGTCCCAAAAATGGATATTAAAGGGCATGTGCGTTTTCTGACATGTTCTGACGTCATAATACGCACATAGCAGAAATATGCCCTGTCTAACGCTTTTATGGCAGGCAAATGAGGAGAGATCTACTGAACTAATTTGTCCTTCACAGTCATGATATGTTTTGTGTATAACTGACGTTGTTTGTTCAGTTGCATCTAGCTATTATGTATGTTACTTTTATTTATATAATATTACCTGAATCAATAAATGTTGTGTTAACTTATTAACTGAAATAAATTCAGTTTTTTATTAAGAATACTCAAAATGAATTAAGTTCAATAAATGTACAAAAATCCAAATGAAATGTATTTAATTACATTGAAATGAATGTAATTCACGTGGCAGCAAGGCATACACCAAACCCTAGAATTAGAAAACCACCCCCAATATATGTACAAGGGGTAGAAGACATTAAAACACTCACTAAGGCACTAACACAAGTAGCTGAACAAAATTATGAATTGAAAACGCTCGCTAACAACGAAATTCGAATACAAGCCCTTGACTCAACAAACTATAGGATAGTATTGAAAATGCTAAAACAAAAAGACACTAGGTACTACACGTACCAACCAAAAGAAGACAGAGGTTTTAAAGTTATTTTGCGTAACATGCATCATTCTGCAGATGTAGAGGAAATAACAAAAGAGCTGGAAGTAATGGGTCATAGAGTTAAACACGTACAGCAAACTACAAGGGGTGCGAAATCTACAAGGCTCTAAAAATCCAACGCTTTCCTCCTCTACGCAAAAAAGAATTACAAAAAAACTTAGCAGAGCAGGCAGCAACAAGTGAATTAAACATTAAAATGATTTTTTGGAATGCAAACGGCCTAAGCCAGCACGCTTTAGAATTGAAACAATTCTTAAAGGACAATGAAACGGATATTTGTTTGATTGCAGAGACACACTTAACAAGCAAAAACTTTTTGAAAATCCCTGGTTACAAGATTTACAACACAAATCATCCAAATGGAATAGGACATGGAGAAACAGCCATTATTATTAAAAATAAAATTAAATGTGTTGAACTTGAAAAATACGACTCGGATCATTTTCAAGCTACCACAATCCAGATAGAAGACAAACTAGGACCAATCTTTATATCAGCTATCTACTGTCCGCCGAGACACAAAAATACGAAATTGCAATATGACCACTTTCTCCAGAGCTTAGGAACAAGATTTATAGCTGCAGGGGACTTTAATGCAAAACACACAGACTGGGGACCAAGGTTAACGAACACAAGAGGAAAGAATCTACTAAACGCAATACGTACAAACAACTGTAGACATATAAGCACCGGTGAAGCAACATATTGGCCTACGGACACGGCTTAAACTCCTGACCTTATTGATTTTTGCATCGTTAAAAATATTGACACAAAAAGCTTAAAAATAAGATTCTGTTTTAAACTCTCTTCGGACCACTCATCAATTAAACTCGAATGCTTGAACGAAATTATTCTTACCTTTAAGCCCCCTCAGGTCTACAATTAACGGACAAACTGGGACACTTTTCGGGAAGTTATACTCGCCCAACTGTGGACAAATATCCCACTTCGAAATCACAACGACGTCGAGAGAGCGATAATCATTTTCAATGACACCATCATAAAAGCAAGTTATTATTCTACTCCAACAATCCAGCTAAAAACAAATGACTACATTACACCACTTCACATTCGAAGACAAATTAGGGAAAAGAGACGACTAAGGAAAATATGGCAGACAACAAGATCACCCGAAGACAAGAGAAAATTAAACCAAGCAGTTAAGACTCTAAAAGACATCCAAAACAAACAAATCTCAAACTATTTAAGCAACTTAACGCCAACATCCGAGACAAATTATTCCCTGTGGAAAGCGACGAGGTGTCTTCAGGAGAAAATTCTACACCAACCTCCTTTAAGAAACCTAGACGGATCTTGGACCAAAACAAATCAAGACAAAGCAGACGTTTTAGCGAAACACTTCGAAGAAGCGTTTTCTAACGAACAATCGCCAGTAAATAACTCTCTTATTATTAACAATAATACTTAAATAAAGAATGTGACAATTAAAGAAATTGAAGACTGCAACAGGAAAAGGATCGACCGCAACAAAGTTCCTGGATATGACCTCATAGACGGAAAAATACTAAGAGAACTACCCAGAAAGGCTATAGAATACTTAAGACATGTTTACAACGCCTTCCAACATGATACCAACATTTGCTGACGACACTATTCTGCTTAACTCGCAAAAAGACTTATTTACATCAACGGCTGAACTACAAAACATACTAGACCAAATAACAAAATGGTTCGATGACTGGAATATAAAAATTAACGAAAATAAGACGGTACAAGTAATCTTTACAACTAAAACAAATTACTCTCCGATACCACTTAAAATTAACGACGAAAATATTAAAATTGACAAAGTAGCTAAGTACTTAGGTATGCATATTGACAGTAAATTAACATGGAAACACCACATCGAGAAAAAAAGATATCAAATAAAATAAAAGTATTGACAACTATACTGGCTACTTAGAAGGGATTCAAAACTTACGATAAATAATAAAATACTCTTCTATAAGACAATAATAAAACCCATCTGGACCTACGGAATACAGCTATGGGGAATATAAAAAAAAATCAAACATATTAATGATACAAAGGCAACAATCAAAAATCATACGAGCAATAATTGGTGCAGAATGGTACATACCGAATGAAGACATACACCGTGACCTGGACATCCGAACCGTAAATGATGAAATTACCAGCATAAGCAGAAGACACCACATGAGAATAGTACTTCACCCCAACAACGAAATCAACACATTGACAACTCAAGAGATAATGGCAACCCGACGACTGAAAAGGACTCGACCTATCGACCTTATAAGATGACATCTTACCACATTTTGTTATGTTACTATTTTTTACTTGCTGTTTCCTAGTTACGTTACATGTATCAATCTAACTTCAATTTTATCTTCGATTCAAATTTATTGCACAGAACTTATGACATTGATCATAAAGTTATTTTATGTAATTCCCTTTAAAACGTTATAAAATGTACTTAGTGTCAGTCTATAGACAGACGTAAACTGTTGGGAAAAAAAAAAAAAAAAAAAAAATCGAAATCAGTCAATTCGTTCTGGAGATTTTATAAGAGCCATTAAATTCAAAATGTATGAGAAAATTAATTTTCTTCACAAATTTTTTTGTCGTGAATTTTTCCGATGTTTTAATACTTATTCTGCTATTCGGTGCGGAGAAAAATCCAACAAAACAAAGATCATAAAAATCTGTCCAGCCGTTTGTTTAATATATTTTGAAAATTTTGTTTGAAAGAATTTAACATTCAATTTTCTTTCATTTCAGACTAGCGGCACAAATGTCGGAAAAGTTTGGAGTGCTTTGTTCAATCATCTTAAGACTTTTAATAACAATTTTTTACTGGCAGCAGAAGGATCTTCGAGCAAACTAGCCGTTGCAGAACAAATATCCATTCTACATAGAATTGGTAAGATTTTTATAAGCTTAAAGTTATAATCAAAATCTGAAATGGTATCTTATGCCATATGATTTATCTTTATCATAAGGTAATCGTTCGACCACCAAATGCTCAAAATTCATTGTACGCACTTATTAATGAACACCGGTATCTTTTTTCATTTACTTTAAAGCATTCAGATAGGTTACTTTATTCAGTTTCTTTTTTAAAACCTATTTACCCTTTTTTCTAGTTTTCTAAATTCTCTAAAACCTTTATATATTAATGCATTTTGTGAATTTGTCGTTGACATATTTAGCAGTCTTAAATAATTCATATTTCGTAATATATATGGTTGTACTTCTCTTAAATATTGCACATATTCTCTCAGGTACTTTGGCATTAAGTTATTCTTTAACACATTCATTATAATTCTTTGTTAATAGAAACGCATTTAAGCGCGTTTAACAAATATTAAATGGACACATATCTTCTTGACTTTGTTAGGTTCTTTGGGGTGTTTCTATTTATTTGAACGGCGGAAGGTAGATATATATTTATCCTTGTTCTTTTTGAATTAAACACTTTGCCGTTATTTTATTTATGAAACACAATTTCACGTTTATTTATTTACTAGCTGAATAATACCCGGCGTTGCTCGTTTCCCTCTAACTCGAGTTTGTTCACCTATTGTCCTATTTTCTTTCGAAAAGTCATCCTCCAAGTCAAATTCATTCTAGATCAGAAGTCCTTGGAATTTGAATACATTCGTTAAATAGATACATATGTACATACATACATACATACATCCTTTGCAGAAAATAAAATCAAAACAAAAAATTCCCCTCCCGCAACTGGCAATGTTATACCTACATCAAGCACACACAATCTCATACCCATCCTGTCGCGTCGCGTCGGCGCGCTATTCCTTTATCTATCGAAAAAGAGAATCCATAAAAAAAATGCCAGGAAAAATGTGTAGACAATTGCGCATATGGGTAAAAAAATGAATAATCCGGCTGGCTCGAAAAAAAGATGATGTGTCATCATAACAATACCAAAGTTCACTTGCCCATAAATGGAACGGGCAAACTGATCCAACTGCGCTATGACCTTTTCCCTCATTAACTCAATTCGCCAGAGTTAATTGAATTTGATAACCTGTGTATGCACATATGTACAGATGTATATCCAATGTATGCATGTGTGTATATATAGGTATCTACCGTACCAACCACCAAATCATTACCCTGTACACACGAATAGATAGAAGCAAAGATATATGACCCGAGATACAACCATTCTGTGTGCAAAATTTGAGGTTGATTGGTTTAGTAGTTTTCGCATAGGTAAAATCCAAACAAACAAACAAACAAACAAACAAACAAACGGACAGAATTTCACTTTTATAATATTAGTAGTGAGTAGTGATTTATTTATTTATTTATATTATATGTGTATGTATGTATGTATGTATGTATGTATGTTTATTAAAAATATAATTATAATTATAATAACACGAACTCGGTTTTAGCAGTGAGAACTACTGTGTAAACTCGGGAGTGGTTGTTGCTTCGGGTGGTGACCGACAGTGACTGCCGCGACCAACATGAACCATCAATTCTTTTCCCACGGATATTTTTAAATTTGTAATTTGATCCTTCTCATACTCTCTGGTTTTGTCTTAAGTGGGAAGGTCCACAAGATAACATGTGCAGTGGAAATATCATATCTCTGTGTCAAATTCCACAGAGATATGGATTTGTATCTTATGCAACAGATGTTTTTTATCTTATTTCTGTGCATTTAAGACTGAGGAGTAAAAGGACTCAAATTACAATGTTGTATGTGTTGCCAAACTTGGCAATGCTACGAGAACTGACAGAACTGACACCAAATGTCAAAAGACAAAGGGAACATTTTGGCTGCAGAAACCAGACCAGACGAGAATTTTGCCGCGACAAGACGAGAGGAAAGAAAACGAGATTTTTTAGCGTCCTTTTTCAATACGCTTTAACTTTTTTAATACTGAAGTTATCTAGAGAAATAAATTGTTGAATTGCTAAAGATATCAAAGCTGAGTTATTTTTTTACCGCGGCAACATTCTAAAAAATCTCGTTCTGATATAAAAATTGCTGACAGGAGAGCCTTGCCGACTAATTAATACTGGAAATTCAGCAACGCCAATCGCAAGTTACCCGAAATAAATATCAACTGGAGTGAAAGGGCCACATTCCAATCGCCAGGACGCCCACTTAGAGGATAATTGCAACACGTCATTTGATTCACTACGCCACGCGGAGCGCTGCGACCTTTGTAATACGACTGCAGCTGAAGAAGTACTAGTACACACCACAACAATCCCACGCCGATGCGACACAGGATTTATTTCACCACCATCCACGTTCCCGAATCAACCATATCTGCAGTTATCACCACCAGTTACATATTATCATCCGGATTTAATAATGATCGGTCACAAACAACGTCATCGTTCCAGAAACGCAGCAAGACCAGTACTGTCCGAAATATCCTACCCCTTCGGGTAGGGTTTAGAATATACCCGAGGTAGGCATGCCTGTCGTAAGAGCCGACTTAAATCCACCCTCCGTATACCGAGGTTAAAGAAGTATACAAATAATGCAATGAACAAAACAAAGAGATTTAATACCCCAGGTGGCACTCCAGGTTTACTGGCAAATCCACCCTCTTCGGAGGTCGGCTCTATGGATTCTGGGGAGAGCCATTTATTGCAATTATGCAACCCCTTCACAAAAAGTGCAAGGGTATCTCGATCGCCACCACCAAGATCGAATGTCTCCGGGAAAAGAAGTCCGCCGGAAGCGCTAACGCGTGATAAACAGGACTCAGCGAAATATAAAAGCTTCGAGGAGGAAACAACGAACTCCGTAAGAAGCTTAACGAAATGGAGTTACTCTACCAAGAACGTGAAAGTAGTTCGTCTCGCTCACCTGTTCGTGAATATCACACGGACGAAGAAGAGCTAACACGGGAAACGGCTTGGGTCTCAAAGAAAAGACCCAGCAAGAAACGAAGGGCCGGTTCTTCACCCGAAATCGAGCCACAAGACGAAAACAAGCGCCTGCAAGAGACAAAAAAATTAAGTCCCCCGCCTCCAATAAACGTTATCGGGATTACGGACTATAATAAGCTGTATTGCCTCCTTAAAGGAACGTTGGCTTCGAAGTATAAGGTCACCTCACTTCGCAATAACGTGTGGAAAGTAAGCGTCGATGACTCGGACGATTACCGAGCATTTTCGCGGAAACTTAATTCCGAGAAAATCCAATGGTACACTTATGAAAATAAGTCAGAAAGACCATTGCGAGTTATAGCAAGAGGACTCCATCCTTCGTGCACTAAAGAAGACGTTATGGACGATCTTCAAGCGAAAGGCTTTAAAATTCTTGACGCCGTAAATATTATCAAGAAGGAAAAGCAAAAAACGGAAGAAGATCAGGAAATTCTTGTTAAGCGTTGTCCTCCGCTTTTTATGCTCAGTTTCGATAAAACCGAGAATATAAAAGATATTTACAATATTAAAACGATTTTAAATATTGTTATCAAAATCGAACCGATGCGTAAAAGCACAAGATCGATCCCTCATTGCAAACGCTGTCAAGACTTTAACCATACGCAGACATACTGCCAAAAAGAGCCACGATGCGTAAAATGTGCCGGTACACATCTCTCAAATGAGTGCCACTTTAATAAGCAGACCGCAGCGACTTGCACAAATTGTAAGGGGAAGCACCCAGCGAACCATCGAAGTTGCGAAGTGGCCAAAGAACTCCAAAAAAGGCGCGATACGCTTGAAAAGAACATTCGTCCGCAACCGAAACCAAATACAAATGAACCGGAAAAATCGCTGGTGAAAGAAAGCAAACCGGTAAAGGAGAAAACAAAAAAATTCCAGTAAAAACCGCCATCTGCTGATGCGCAAACGTATGCGCAAGCTGCATCGCAAGCAACTAACCAAAATAGGCCTGCGTTAGATCCCATGCAACAAGTTTTCTCTATAATTCTCGCGAAACTTGAGGAGCAAAGCAAGACAAATAAGCTCATATTCGAAAAACTTAGCAACCTCGAGCATAACGCTCGCAAACCACGAACGAAATTATGAACATGAACCAGTTACTTAAAATCTTAACATGGAACGCAAACGGCCTTCTGCAAAGAATCGACGAACTGGAAGTATTGCTACGCAAACAGAACATTGACATATGCTTGATTTCTGAAACCCATCTGACGAAGGAATCTCGGGTTAAAATTAGAGGATACTATGCTTATCACGCATACCACCCATCCGAAAGGGCTAGGGGCGGATCGTCGCTCTTAATTAAAGACTGTATTGAGCACTCTTTGAATTCACCGATAGAACTCGATGCAATGCAAGTAACTTCAGTTCGCGTAAAAAATAAAAATATGTATTACAACATCGCGTCCATTTATTGCCCTCCGCGATACACGCTAGAAAAGAATGACTTAATACGTCTATTTGACTCACTTGGACCGAAATTTGTTATTGGTGGTGATTTGAATGCTAAACACACCTTCTGGGGTTCGAGATGCATTTCACCTAAAGGCAAACTTCTCTACGAAATCCGCATGCAATTTGCTGTTGACTTCTTTTCGACGGGGAAACCGACTTATTGGCCCTCCGACACAGCAAAACCTCCTGACCTCATAGATTTCTTTATTGCAAAAGGGGTAGTGAAAAACTTTATGAACGTCGAGGAAAGCTTTGATCTATCCTCAAATCATTCACCAGTCATATTGACAATAAGTGAACGTCTAATGAAGAAGGAAGGAGCGCCCAGATTAACTAGCAACAAAACTAACTGGGACGGCTTTAGGAAAGCTTGTGAAGAAAATGTAGTCCTGAATGTGTCGCTAATTGAAGTCTTACAAAGCGCCGCGTGGAACAACACTCCATATAAAAGGAAAGTAGTCGGAAATAGCGAAGTTAAATATCCACCGGAAATAAGAGAACTGTTGCTGGCAAAAGGGAGAGCACGCAAAAGATGGCAACAGACTCGCGCTCCCCAGCACAAAACCCATTCGAACTTCCTATGCAATAAGCTCAAAAAAGCGATACGGGTTTAAAAATCACGAAATTTCTTCATATCTCGAAGGCTTGTCTGCTGAAAAAAGTTTGAATTACTTTTTTTGGAAAGCTATAAAAGGTGTCAAAAAACCCCAAATACAATCGCTACCAATAAGAAAAAGTAATGGCGAATGGGCAAAAGGCGATAAAGAAAAAGCCGACTTATTTGCTGAGCATCTGGAAGAAAAGTTTTAGCCATTTCCCGGGCACGCATTAATAGAAAATATTAATAATACGATTATGACTCCAGACAACTTTAAAATAAGAAGCGTGTCACTAGCCGAACTTTGCGAGGTAATAAAAAATCTAAAGAATAACAAGGCTCCTGGATATGACCTAATAACCGGACAGGTCCTCAAGGAGTTGCCAAATAAAGCTTTAATAGATCTCCTTTACCTTATAAATGCTTCGCTAAGACTATTATACGTTCCAAGGCAATGGAAAGTCGCCGAAGTTATAATGGTTTCAAAACCGGGAAAACCGCCAAACGACAAAAAGTCGTACAGACCGATATCGCTCCTACCGATAATATCAAAAGTTTTTGAAAAACTCTTATTAAAACGGTTAAAACCGGTTATTGAAGAAAGACGTTTGATTCCTGATCATCAATTCGGGTTCAGAATCAAGCATTCCACAATTGACCAGGTTTATAGAATAACCAACGAAATTGAGAAGGCCATGGAAGAGAAAAAGATATGTTCTAGTGCTTTTCTTGACGTTTCCCAAGCCTTTGACAAGGTGTGGCACGAAGGCTTGAATTATAAACTAAGACAGGTACTTCCGGAAGAGCTGTACAAGATCTTAGAGTCGTACTTGGAGAACAGACTTTTCCGTGTCAAGCACGGAGCCGAATACTCGGAATTCAAGGAAATCGCTGCCGGTGTTCCACAAGGAAGTGTTCTTGGTCCAGTCTTGTTCTTGCTCTATACTCGAGATATACCGCAAGAAGAAGGCACCGTTGTTGCTACATTCGCGGACGATACGGCTATTCTGGCAACAGAAAATTCAGTCGAGTCAGCAACTGTAAAGCTTCAACGAGCTTTGGATACAATTTGCGAGTGGACAATGGTTTGGCGCATTGTTCTCAACGAAACCAAATCTACGCATGTTAACTTTACTAACAAGAAAATTAACAACTTACCCGTTTTCATTAACTCAGTACAAATACCGTATGCAAACGAAGCAAAATATCTAGGAATGACACTAGATGCGAAACTCAAATGAAAGCCGCACGTTAAAAAGAAACGCGAAGAGCTCGAAATTAGATTTAGAGAAATGTATTGGCTGCTTGGAAGATATTCCAAATTAAGCATGTATAACAAATTGCTCTTATATAAGCAAGTCTTAAAACCTGTATGGACGTATGGTATACAACTTTGGGGTTGTACCAAAACCAGCAATAGAAACATTTTACAAACCTTTCAAAATAAGGTGCTTAGAACAATCGTTAATGCGCCGTGGTACATTAGAAACGACGATATCCATAGAGACCTTGGTTTAGCTACCGTCGAAGATGAAATAACAAACTTTGCTCGCAAACTCCGTGTTCGCCTTCATGGACATTGTAATAACGCCGTACTCCAAATTCTGGACGTGACAAACCTTATGCGCCGACTACAAAGAACGAAACCGTTCCATTTAGCGCAATTAGGAATAGCCGCAAGTAATGATGGTATTAGTAGGTGCTTTTATTGGAAAGCTACCTGCACAACGCGAATTTTTATTGTCGAAGGTTAAACTACTTGATAAGGCTTTTTTGTACTTAGTCGTAGTCAACACGAAAAGGGCAGGTGTTTTTAGTGAGTAAGAATCTCACACTACCATGAGCACGTGCGGTGGATCCTCATGGTGTCTCATGAAAGATTTTCACCTATCCTGGTAAAAAAAAAAAAAAAAAAAATTCCATGAAAGGTAAACCTCCCACAGCCACTACCCGTCACTGTCAGGTAAGCAATGCCCGTTAATAATAATATATTT
Organism: Matsumyia berberina; assembly: GCA_917880715.2. Classification (NCBI taxonomy): domain Eukaryota; kingdom Metazoa; phylum Arthropoda; class Insecta; order Diptera; family Syrphidae; genus Matsumyia; species Matsumyia berberina. The sequence continues at coordinate 83,653,528 of OU862872.1, forward strand.
AACAAATCAAATAAGATACCACGCTCCCCTCCACCATCAACAAATCGCTCTGAACTAACCTCAAAACAAAGCTCTTCCTCGCAAGTCAATCCTCAATTCGTTGCCCCAGCATTTCACTGCAAATCGTGCAGCATACCCGATGACGAGGATATGGTACAATGCGATGAATGGCATCACTATCCATGTGTCAACGTGACTGCCGACATCCAAAATGAGGATTGGATCTGTCCAAAATGTTCCTCAAACAAAAGGATAGAATGTCAACTAGTACCACAAGCTGATAATGTGCCATTAACATCTCAAGGACCAAAAGACTCGTATGAAATAAAACGCGTACCACGAGAAGCTGCTAGATCGCTATCACCACCGTCATCAAGGGCCGGATCTAGTCGAAGGCCTAAGTCAACAGGCTCTATCAGATCGATGAAGTTAAGTCTGCAAAAATTGGAAGAAGAAAGGCTCCTTAAAGAAAAGAGGGATAAGGAGTATCTCGACGCGAAATATGATATTTTGGAGCAACAAGAATCAGACGACGATTGCGAAGTACAACCCATTGTCGCAAAAGATAGGCTGAAAGAATTGGTATCTGAGCAGCGGACGAATAGTAATAAACAGCCAGAAGCCGATACCCAGTTGCATCTTAAGCCTATTTCAAGCGTTCTTTTTAATCAGCAAAACAAACAACTAGGTAAACTGAATGCAACTCGGATTGGGTCAGAATTCCCCACCATACCAGACTCACTGAGACATTACACACAACCGAATAAAAATAATTTACATAGTAAAGATAATTATCATAACAGCACTTATCAATTTGCAGATAACACTGAAATGTTCGGCCAAACAAACTATGACCGAACCTTACCTGGTGACACAATAACAAATCCGAATAGCCTACAGTTGGCAACAAGGCATGTAGTACCTAAGGAACTACAGAGTTTTTCTGGAAGGCCGGAAGAGTGGCCACTTTTTATAAGCTGTTACGAGAACACAACACATTCGTGTGGATGCTCGAATGATGAAAATTTAATCCGTTTACAGAAGTGTTTCAAAGGCAAAGCACTTGAAGCAGTAAGGGCAAAACTGATGTACCCCAGTCTGGTACCAAGTATTATATCAACGTTGCGCATGCTGGATGGCCGCCCAGAAACTGTGATCAATACATTGATTACAAAATTGAGAAGCGAACGCCCACCCAAGGCTGATCGTCTAGAATCGTTGGTGACATTCGCATTGTCTGTTCAAAATATTGTTGCCACGATGGAATCTACAGTGTTGAGTTCACACCTTAACAACCCCTGTTTATTACAGGAACTAACCGAGAAGTTGTCCTATCAAACCCGTCTAAATTGCGGCATATTTAAGATGCGAACGCAAACAGTCAATTTGTCGACATTCAGCGCTTGGCTATACCAAGTCGCACAAGCTGCATGTGAAGTGGTAGACATGACATCACCACATACAATGGAGGCAAGGACTGAAAAGAGACGTACAACCAACTCATCGTTTATGAACGCACATCATGAGCCAGTAGTCAACGACAATCCCCAGCCAACGCCTTGCATAATTTGCAGCAACAATTGCAAATCCGTAGAACGATGCAGTCAATTTATCGGTTTGAGTCTGAAGCACAAGTCGAATGAAATCAAAAGGCATTCCCTCTGTCGCACGTGCCTTATTTGCCACTACGATCGCAAGTGCACATCAAACAGAAGATGCGGAGTAAATGACTGCTCATACAGGCACCACAAACTTCTACACAAACCAGAAGAATCGCTAAATACAAATGCCGACAATAGTTCGAACAGATACAATTGTAATTTATACCAACACGAATCTAGTTTCCTCTTCAAAGTTGTGCCAGTTACGGTTCACAATAAGGACATCCACGTAGACACGTTTGCGTTCCTTGACGATGGTTCTTCCATAACTTTAATGAACCAGGAGTTAGCCGACATTCTCCAATTAGAAGGCGAGATAGAACTACTATGTTTAAAGTGGACTTCTAACACACATAGGACATAGGACGGAAAATCAAAAATGTAAGCTTGCAAATCTCAGCCTTGAATTGTCCGAAGAAACATTTACTCTCAAACATTCGCACAGTAGAGTCACTGTACCTTCCGACGCAGTCCATACATTTTGGTAAGTTGAAGTCACGCTTCCCATACTTGAAAGTTCATACTGTGATGCGAAACCTCAAATTTTAATCGGGCTGGACCATATTCGTTTATCAAATTCACTTAAGCACCGCGAATGGGATGGACTGTGTTTGGTCCGGTTACAGGTGCGATAGAGCTGAAAATAGATTATGTCAGTTATCATGTGTGTGAATGCCAAGACATTGTGAATGTGAAGTTAAATGAAATGGTTCGAGAATTCTTCGCTGTAGAAAATATTGGAACCAAGGACTTTAAGCGTTTGATGAACAAGGATGACATTAAAGCAACAACTCTTTTAGAAAATTCCACCGAACGTGTTGGGAATCTATTTAGAGTACCGCTGTTGTGGAAGAGTGAATACGTGGAATGGATCTGCCGGACAGTAGACCTGCAGCAGAACGTAGACTGTTGTGTCTAGAAAAAAGACTTAAAAGAGAACCAGCACTAGCAACGAATCTACGTACGCAAATTTTGGGTTACGTAAAAAAAGGTTAAGCACGTAAACTTACCCAAGATGAGTTGTTGAAGAATAATAATAAAAGAATTTGGTACTTACCAATCTTTCCCGTCATAAATCCTAATAAGCCGTCTAAAGTACGCATCGTGTGGGATGCAGCAGCCCGAGTCAATGGAATTTCTTTAAACTCAATGCTTTTATCCGGACCAGACAACTTACCAGCACTACCAGAGGTACTGTTTCGCTTCCGACAACGAAAGGTTGCAATATGTGGGGACATCAGAGAAATGTTCCACCAGATTATGTTAACAGAAGCTAACCAGAACGCACAAAGATTTCTCTGGAGAAATGAAGACACAGGAATAATAGAAGACTAAAAGATGCTAGTATTGACCTTCGGATCTACGTGTTCACCATGCTGCGCGGAGTTTATTAAGAACAAAAATGCTTCAGAATATTCTTCTAAGTTTCCCAGAGCAGTAGAATCTTTAATTCGGAACCACTATGTTGACGACTTCCTTGACACCTTGGACACCGAAAAAGAAGCGTTAGATTTAGCGAACGAAGTTATATATATCCATCAACAGGCCGGATTTGAAATAAGAAACTTCATGAGTTCTTCAGAGAGAGTAACAATGGCGCTCGGAAACAACGCAGCGAGCTATGAGAAGAATTTCGCAACCCGTTCCGGCTTATACGATGCTGAAAAGGTTTTAGGGATGTGGTGGTCGCCTGCGTCTGATCAATTCTCATTTTTGTATAACACCAAGAAGTTGAATGCAAGGGTGCTGAATGGAGAACTTCCACCAACGAAAAGGGAAGTTCTAAGGATTCTCATGAGCATTTTCGATCCCCCTGGGCTTATACCTCATTTTTTAGTGTTGCTGAAAAATCTTTTGCAAGAAGTGTGCCGCAAGCGTATTCAATGGAATGAAGAAATAAACCCCGAGCACGAACTATGGCGTGAATGGGTCGAATTGTTGCCAATAATAAAGGAAATCAAAATTAAAAGACCATATCTCAGTAAGTTGAAATTTGAAAGCGGATGTTCTGTGGAGCTGCATGTGTTCGTACATGCAAGTATGTCAGCGTACGCAGCGGTAGCTTACCTACGTATACAAAAGGGGTCTCACATCGAGTGTGCACTAGTGCGCTCTAGAACGAAGGTCGGCCCTTTAAAACACATGTCAGTGCCCCATATGGAATTGGAGGCAGCCGTGTTAGGCGTCAGGCTGGCAAAGACTGTGGTAAAAGGACATTCTATACAAATCGACAAACGATTTTTCTGGTCTGACTCACAATCAGTTTTATGTTGGACTAGTGGCCCGCCCCGACTTCGTACGGGTACAATTAAGTTATTTGATTATTGTTTTTTGGTATGTTTCGCTTTATTATAACCTTATTTTGATTGATAAAAATTTAATAAATTATTAAAACACCATATCGCCCTGAACCTACACAGGGGACGTCTACCTGATGACACCGATTCATGGCTCGTCTTGGAACCCAAGTTGGGGCATGCGTTTAACGTGCCCAAGCCATTGAAGTATGGACCGTTCCGTTCGAAAAAGTAGTTACTCGACATTGAGTTCCTTGTGTATTCTGATGTTCTTAACTCGATAGAACGAACGAATAGCTCGAATAAAACTCATTTCGGCAGCTTATTCTTTCGGTCATTACCCAAATCTCATGACCATAGGTGAGGGTTTGATCTAACGCACAAAATTGTTCCAGTCTGACCAATCCCACAGGATAACTCAATTACGCTCCTTCCATCACTCGTGAATATGACCTCGAAACACTTAAACTTTTGAACAGGCATTCGCGACATTATGATATCTTCCGATTTGTTCACGTTTATCCAGTTTCAACACAGACGTTTACTAAGCCATCAAGCGGTCGCAGAAGTTCGGTCCGGATGGTTCGAAGTAAGTCATCAGTGAAAAGCAGATGGCTTATCCTTAAGTCTCACAATGGGAACCGTTCCTCGCCACTGTTCCGCTGTACATCCAATCCATTTACAGAAGGAAAAGGAGAGGTGACAAAAAGCAACTCTGGTAAAGTGCAACGGTCGCATTGAAGGATATTTATATAACGACTTTCACCCGAACACATCTCCTACAGTTTGTGTGTATAGGTCGAATGGCCTTCAAATGAGAACCGTCAATCCCATACTCCTGCAGTACACTCCAGAGTTTACTTCGAGAGACCGGATTATTACACCCATGGCACACTCCCAAGTCGTCTCAAATACCGTTCTAAGCTTCTACCTTGACGAAAGCCGCACTGCTCATCGGCCAAGTTGGATGCGACCACAGTTCTGGCAGGCGCTTCCAACACCTTAGCAAAGATTTTTGCAGAAAGAGTTAAAGAAGCCCTTATAAATACATAGAGCAACCACTCTTATCCCCGTTTTCTTAAAAAGAACACAATTACCATAGCTTGATTGTCGCTAGTTATTTTACTGCATTCCCATGCCGCTCTAATGAGAGATACATTTTACTCCCTCTTCCCCCAAGAGCTTGTGCATTTCTGGCCAGGTTTAATAAACATCAGCACATTTGATCGCCAAAGTCACCTGCTCTACAATGGGAATATTCTCCGCTCTACTCAGTCTGGCATCCAACCCCTGTTCGGCCATTGAGCATCTCCAAAAAGTGCTCACTACATCTGCGCAACATATCCATCTCATCAAAAAAAAATTCGACTGGGGAGCCAGTCCTATACTTCCCACCTCATATTATGTTATATCAAAAACAGTGATTTTGTTATTTATTTAATAAATAAAGAAAACATGCATAGAGAGCGGAAAATTCGAAGACACACTGTTTAATATACAATAGTTCCACAAAGAGTTGTAGCGCGAACTCGAAAAAAAAAAACAAAAAAAACCGCATGGTCCTACGTTGTTTCGTTCTCCAGATATCGTAGGAGGAAAATATTGTCACACACACACACACACACACACACGCACACACACACAGACATCATTTCGAAAATGGGTGCAAACTATTTCTAGTGTATAGTAATGTCAAGCCCTGTTCATATCTCGAAACTTTTTGATCGGAACGATTACAATACTTCCCCTACTAGGTGGGAAGTAAAAAGTAAACCATCTTTGGATTGGACTCTGAGACGGCGGATGGTCAGAACTCCTTTGCAAATCTTCGATCTCGGTCCAATGTGAAAAGGATTCTTGGCGTAAATCCTCATCTACGCAACTGAAAGTTTCTCTTCTCCGTTCCCGCTCTACGTGCGCAAATAAACGGCACCGATCGTTATCACAATACACATTCCTTTCCTACGTACTTCTATTAAATAAAAAAATTAAATCTCCCTCAGCTACGGATCCAATACATAATGTATTTCCACAAAATCAAAGATACGAAGAAAGAAAAATGAGAATGAAACTACCCTTGTACAACTGGACAAAACAAAAACAACATACGATCACGAACCGATGTGTTACCCACTGCTGCATGGCTGTTGGCTGCGGTCTCCACTGATGGAAAATTGTTGGCGATGATTTCATGAATTGTTTTGAGCATAGCTCAGCTTCAGGATAACACAGAAGGATGATTTATAGCTCAAATTAATCGTAGAGGAATTTCCTAAAAACATGTTCTTCCGTTATTAAATCCAATTAGCCATTATTGAATTGGAGCAGTGTTAAAATAATTTTTTAACATAAATTTGGGCTTAATCCACTTTCTGCCACTTGCCTTGAATGCTCAGCTCCTATTAGTAACACAGCATTTCTATTATGTTTTATCCTTCCCCGAGAAATGCAGATCATAACAGTCAAAACCGCATCCAAATCCGTTCAGTGGTTCTCGAGATTACCCCCTGCTCATTGTAGTGATGCTCATTGTGGAAATACAATTCTCATTGGTAATATTTAGTGCATTCCCATACAAAATTCCCATACAAAACGCAAATTTCGATTTTTTCGATTTTCCGGCTTTTCCTTTGGGTTTTTCTGAATTTTCTTTTTTCCCAAACCAACCCTGAAACAAAACGGACAAAACAAAAAAACAATCATCCAAATCGGTTAAGCCTTTCCTCGAGTTTAAGCGAGACTAACGCACAGCAATTCATTTTTATATATAGAGATTAAGAACGATCATCGAAAGGTCAAACAGTTGGTAATCTTAAGAGTAGGTGAAATATTAGAAAACTCCAATGAATGTGAATGGAGATGGGTACCAAGCGAAGAAAACGTCGCCGATGATGCTACAAAATGGAATCTTAAGATAGATTTATCCTCAGAACGCCGATGGTATCACGGACCTAATTTCCTGTATCAACCCAAAGAGGCATTGCCATTAAGTACAGCAACACTCCATACAGTCGAATGTGAGTTTGAAGTATTAACCCATACTACGCTCCATTTAACAACTTTAATAGAATATAAACGCTTCTCATCATGGAAAAAATTGCGTAGAATCATGGCTTATGTTTATCGTTTTACTGAGACAATCCGTAAAAAAAATACAAAAGGGAGGGTGCCGCGGTCTAACTTCAGATGACATCACGAGAGCCGAAAATTATATGTGCAGATTGTGCCAATTCGAGAGTTATCCAGAAGAAATAACTCTGTTGAAGCAAAATTTTTAAGCTTCATCTGAAATGTCGACACTAGAGAAGTCTCACTCCTTATATAAACTGAACCCGTACCTGGACCCAAGTTGTGTGATGCGAATAAAAGGCCGCATCGATGCATCGAATGACGCGTCCTTTGATTGCAAAAGACCAATAATTTTACCAAAAGCCCACTATATCACTATGCTTATATTTCAGCACTATCACCAACGATACAGGCATCTATATTCTGAGACGGTGGTAAACGAGCTTCGCCAGACTTACTACATTCCAACGTTGCGAACGGTATTAAAAAAGGTTAAAAATAGTTGTCAAGTGTGTAAGAATAGAAGAGTAGTTCCAGTACCACCATTGATGGCTGAATTGCCTACTGCACGGCTCAAATCGTTCACCAGGCCATTTTCGTATGTAGGAATGGATTATTTTGGCCCTAAGCTAGTGACAGTGGGCAGGCGTACGGAAAAGAGATGGGGAGTTCTGTTCACATGTTTGACGATAAGGGCGATACAGATTGAAATAGCACACAGTCTAACTAGTGACTCATGTATTTTGGCGATTCAGCGACTTTGTGCAAAGAGAGGAAGACCGTTGGAAATATGGAGTGACAACGGCACTAATTTTAGAGGAGCGAGTTAAGAACTGAAGGAGACTTTGGAGCAATTGAGCGTAGGAAAGGTGGCGGAGCGATTTGTTGGCGAGCGAATTAAATGGAATTTCATTCTTCCAGCGTCATTTCATTTCATTTATTTCATTTCATTTCATTTATTTCAGTATGCTAACACGGTAAGATAGATCTTATAGGTGTGTAAGGCTTTATACATGGTTAGTTACAAAAGGTGAATAGTTTATAAATTATAAGTTACTTCGTAAAAGAGTGAAAAATTGAAGTACATACATACATATATAATAATTATTTGATAATGTAAGATTAAAAAGAAGAAGCATGTTGGTGAACTAACATAAGTTCACGTTAGTGACAAAAGAATTAGGTTAATTATGTTAACTGGCCAGGTATCTGAAAAGTGAGGTTTTAAAGTGGGTTGTATTTCTGATTCTTCTAAATTCAACGGGTAGGGAGTTCCATAAACGGGTTACATGAACGAAAAAAGTACGTTCTGAGATCAAACAAGCATATCTGGGCTGGATTAATGCGAAAGATCGGGGAGATATGGAAAGTTGCAGTTTGTTGTAGAGATATTCGGGTTCGCGTGTGTGCAAGATTTCGTGCATTAGTGATAATGATCGATATTTTAACAGATTTTCAAGAGAACAGCCGACAATCTGCTTGGAAAATCGGGAAACATGGTCGTAACGCCGCAAGTTAAATACGTAGCGTGCAATATTATTAAAGATGACATTAAATTTTTTTCGCGTATGAGAATCAACATTACAAAAAATTTCGCAGCCGTAAAGCAATATTGGTAGTAGTAGTGACCTAGCGAGAAGTAACTTTGTTTCAGAAGGTATGAAACGCTGAGAAACCCAAAGTACACGGAGTACACCATAAACTTTACCGATCGTAGCACTTAGGTGATCCGTCCAGGTTAGCGTTGAATTGAAAACCAACCCTAGATTTTTTGCGGTGGTAACATACTTAATAGGCGATTGACCAAGTCTTATTTGCGGAAAGTTGGCGAAGTTAAGGTTTCTTTTGTAAATTAAAAGAGTTTTGGACTTTTCTGGGTTCAAGCATAGTTTGTTTTTAACTGACCAGAGTTCGACGTTTTTCAGGTCTTCATTAATGGCAATTACGGTAGATGCTGCGTTAGAAGGAGGACAGCTCAGAAAAAGTTGGACGTCGTCGGCATACATGTGACTGGAGCAATGTTTGAGGATTTGGGGAAGCTCATTCACATAGAGGGAAAATAGGAGGGGCCCAAGGATTGATCCCTGCGGTACGCCTCTAACCACTTCCAGGAAGTTGGAGACCCGATTGTCAACAACTACACATTGCTGCCGTCCAACTAAATATGACCTGATAAGTTGTGCCGCATTGGATGAAAACCTAAAAAAATTGAGTAGTTTCAAACAAAGTAGGCTATGGTCCACGGTGTCGAAAGCCTTAGAAAAATCTAAAAGCGTCAAAAATGTCATTTCATTTCTATCCAGAGCTAACCTAACATCATCGACAACAGATAAGAGTGCGGTTTTACAGCTACGCTTGCCTCTAAATCCCGATTGGACACTACATAAAAGATGTTTATCGCAAAGATATTTCTGCATTTGCTTAAGTACAGCCTTTTCGAAGACTTTCGACAGAAAAGGTAATATCGCGATTGGGCGATACTCGGGAGAACAGTTATTCGATTTTTTAGGAATTGGTAGAATTTTTGCACGTTTCCAGTCCGTTGGATATTCGCAGCGTGTCAAGATTGTGTTGAAAAGATGCGCAATATGATCTAGAATATAGGGCAATAGCAGCTTTGTAAACTTGGGGTTAATTTCATCTAGACCTGTGGCATTCGATTTAACGGACAGCAACGCCTCAACCACATCTTCACGACTTAACCGGATAAAATTGAATTGGTCGCCGTATTCTTCGCCACTTTGGACCAAATTAGGAATGTCCGTGGTAATTGGGCCTATAGATGTACCGGAGACAAAATTCAGGTTAAGCTGGTCACAATCAACATCTGACATAGCGCCTGTTTTTTGTTTGCCCACTCCTAGTTTGCGCAGATTTTTCCATAGATTTTGTCCTGAAACACGCAGTGGATTCAGTGCAGTTTCATAGTACTGCATTTTAGCAGTTCTGATTTTTAGGACAACCGTGTTACGTAGCTTGATGTATGTTCTATGGATTTCTGGAAGTTTGAACCTTTTCCAACGGATATAGGCAACATTACGCTTTTTAATCAAATTCAGAATATCCCTATTAAGCCACGCAGGTGAATTGGACTTTATGACTTTGCTTTTTAAGCAAACATGTTTTTCAAAAAGTTGATTTATTTGATGTTGCAAGAGAGCACATTGGTCGTTGACTGAACTCAGATAAAATATTCTATACCATTCAGTGTTAGACACGTCATGAATTAGATTTGAATAATTTATGCTCTTGAAGTCTCTATAGCTAACGAGCGTCTGGTTTCTTTGAGGGCGAGCGTCGAAAGTCAGGTAGATTAATTCATGCTTCGAAAAACCTGGAGCTGAAAGTTGGCTGTAGAGAAGGACATTGTTAATATTATTGGTTAGGTAAAGATCGAGCAACGTATTGGTGCTGTTTGAGAAGTGAGTTGGGGTGGTCGAATTGACAGTAGTTAAATTAACTGACATCATGCTATTTATGAAGTTAGCCGAACTATTTGTGTCTAGTAAATTGCAATTAAAATCCCCACACAAAATAATGTGAGGGGTGGAGCAAGAGATTTCCTCAAGGACAGTGACAACAGGGGATAGATCAACATATTTGTTTGGCCTATACACAGTACCCAGTAAGACTTGACCACTCTCGCTTGCAATGTTAATAAATAGATATTCAGAGAGACAGTTAGCATCCGATTTACAAACGAGCTGGCAACGAAGCCCTGCACGCACGTAAATTGCGACACCACCGCCTTTGCGAGTCACTCTATCAGAGCGAAAAACTTTGTAGCCAACCACACTAAATATTTCGTCAGGTAAGTCAGGGGCGAACCATGTTTCCGATACGCAGACAACGTCAATCTTCGACTCTGCAAATAAGTAACGAAATTCATCCAACTTTGGCTTTAAACTTTGTGCATTGAGATGACAGACATGCAAACCATCGTTTTGCCGACGCAGAATACGCAACATGCAGTACAGATTCTCATTCATGCTGGCGTCAGTGGAATCTCCATCTGGTGCACCTAAACTCGGCTGCATTAAGATTTAAATTTGAAAAGCAAAAAGAAGAATCAGAAACACAAATGATTTCACAAGAACAAAGAGAAAGAAAAAATGTATAACTGACCATGGCCACTAAACATTTACAACGTAATTTTAAAAAGTTAACTAAAGGAAAAAGGAAGAACATAATAAAACAAAAAATATGTAAAGAATAAAAAGAAAATAATGAAAACATAGTATGTAGACACAATGTTGACGGTCTCAGCTTACGATTTGTGCGACATTTGACATCTAGCCACAGCTGCATCCAAATCGCCAATGTTGCTGATGGGAAGGCTTCTCTCGTTTGCACTCAGCTTCACGAAAACCGAACCAGACTTGGTGTAGACAGAGAACAGCTGTTTTTTGTTTTTCTTGCGTAGGGCATATTGGAGAAGTGAGCGATTCCTAGCTGTAAGGCTCTCATTGATAAAAATGTAGCGGTCTGCTTCGGTGTCAAAGCCAGCATCACGCAGTCGAAGTGGTGAATTCACTTGTTTGCGATAACAGGCGAACGATCTCAACACGGCATTTCTCTCTTGCGAATTATTGAATTTGATGATGATGGGGGGCTCGTCCCTGCTGTTGCGCGCTCGTGCCCGGAAAATCTGTTTAAGAGCTGGTGGTTTGCAGTCGATGGTATGACAGAGGCGGTTGAAGACGAGTCTTAAATTTTCGTCCGGAAGTTGTGGAATGCCAAAAGCGACGGCGTCTCCTGCGTATTCCCTCCGCTCTAAGGTGTCGCAGTGTTTTTGAAGGTCACAAAGCTCTTGCTTGAATTCATTATGAACATCGGTTTCGATGTTTGCAACGCGCTCTTGGAGATCGGAAAGTGAATTGTTGACTTTTTGCACGTGGTCGGACCAGTTTCTTTTAATTTCATCTATCCTAGACATGACATCGCTTCTGATTTTATTTATTTCCCCGGTTATGTGAGCAGTTATGATCTCACTTTGTTTATTCAGCCGCTTTTCGAGATCTGCTAGTGTTAATCCCGTTACTCCATCGCTGAGTTGTTTAGTGGTTGGGGAAAAAAGCTGAGAGGACGTAGAGATGTTGCCTTTGATTTGAGTGGTTTTCGATCTAAGGTTGATTGACATCGTGTGTGTGTGTGTGTGTATGAGTGATATAATTCAAAAGCGAAGAGTACGGCAAATAAAATTATTGAATTTTAATTTTTATTCAACTATTTAAATGATAATGACTTTCATTCAACGGCTTTGTAGCAAGAAACCGATGTGGCACTTTTTACGCACAGTACTCTTCGATCAATTTAGTATAATCACACGATTTAGGATGATTTTAGCTGGACCAGATGCGAAACGGGGCTATTCACTTTGCAACATATTACTGACTGTGCAACATATTACTGACTGTGCGTCATCATACAGCTAAGTCGTAATCCAAAAGATGAGTTATTATTGACAATGATGTCAGAGGTTGAATATATTGTAATTCAAGACCGCTCACCTATGTACCTGTAGACGAGGACAGTGACGAAGCGTTAACCCCGAATCATTTTTTGATGGGATCTTCGAGTGGAGTGAGGCTTACTGGTGATGACCTGCGAACAATACGCGGATTGGTTCTGGAGACGCTGGGTCAAAGAATATCTACCTTAACTTTGAAGAACAAAATGGTTCAAATCGGTGAAACCTATATCAGAAGGAGATGTTGGGGTCATAGTTGACACTGATATGAAAAGGAGAACTTGGCCGAAGGGAAGGCTTATCCAAATACATCGAAGCAAAAATGGACAAACTAGATCAGCTGTAGTACAAACGGCGACCGGGGTATATACCCGACCTACTGCGAAATTGGTTGTGATGGATGTACGGCGGTTTGGCGATTTCATTGGTAATCCGGACGAGACATCCAGCTTACCGGGGGGAAGTGTTGCCAAACCTGGCAATGCCGACGAGAACTGACAGAACTGACACCAAATGTCAAAAGACAAAGGGAACATTTTGGCGGCAGAAACCAGACCAGACGAGAATTTTGCCGCGACAAGACGAGAGGAAAGAAAACGAGATTTTTTAGCGTCCTTTTTCAATACGCTTTAACTTTTTTAATACTGAAGTTATCTAGAGAAATAAATTGTTGAATTGCTAAAGATATCAAAGTTGAGTTATTTTTTTACCGCGGCAACAGTATGTAACATATTTCTTCCTCCTTCTGATAAGAGGATTATTCTTAGAAGAGGAATAATTCTCAAAATGTACGTTATTATTATTTTTATTTTTTAAATAGTAAGGACGAAAAGAATTTATGGATCATATTGTCGTTTTTTTTTTACAAATTTATGATATATTGGAATATGTATGTATTAACTTTCTCAAACATTTATTCTTTATCTTTTTTAATTTTTTTTTTTAAGTGGGATTTTTTTTTTTGTTTTATATAAATATGTATTTAAAAACATGTATTTTTTTTTTTTGCGAAATTATTTCTGTTATGATAATATTTTTATAATAACATTTTTTTTATGGATTCATATGTAATTAAACAATTTGAAACATAGATTGTTACACTATTACTTATAATTAGGTTTATTTAATTTGCTTTTTTTTTACATTGTTTTTCATAACTTTTATTTTAAGTTTACATATACAATTTTTAAGTTTTTAATTATTATTTTTTTTTTTTTTTCAATTAAATTATACATTCTTCTTTTTTTTTCTTTCATTTAACCTACTAGAGTAATTGAGGTGTTTCTTGGTATTGTTAGTGATTGAGCCATATTGGTTTTCGGGCTTTTACTTAAGTGATCATTTGAAATTCTAGAACAATCTTCCAATTTATCGCTTGAATATGCAACATCGCTTAATTTAAAGGATTTCAGGGGCTTAAACATTTTAGGCAATATTTTTTTTTGTTATTTATTTTGACTTTATTCAAAGTAAGGCTTTAAGCGATTGTTATGTATACAATCTGTTTTCTACCATATTTGATAGTTGTATTTACGGGTCCAGTTATTGCTATAACAGGACCTCTCCAAATGGGTGCAAGTTTGCCCTTTCTGTTTTCGCTTTTAATGAGTACTTGATCCCCTACGTGAAAAACGTGTGGTCTTGTTACTCTATCATAATAAGTTTTGAACCTATGTTTGCTGGTGAGTTAATTACGTTTTGCTATTGAATATGATTTTTGAAGTTTGTATTTCAACAGATGGTAATAACTCTCGTGATTATAAAGAGGGTCCGGTTCTCGTTTTAAGTTAGACGGAATATCGGGTGCGAAACCATAAAGACAATCCATTGGTGTTAGTTTAGTGCTGCCATGTACACTATTATTATACACAAATGCGGCTGTTCTGAGGTATTGGTCCCAGGATTTTGGGTTTTCGTCAACTATAGTACGTAAATATTCTACCAGTGGCCGATGGGCTCTTTCCAAAGCTCCTTTTGACTGGGGATGGTACGCTGATGTATGCAGTTTCTTTATTTTAAGTAACTTGCAGAGCCCCTTGAATATGTCACTAAGGAAATTCGTTCCCTGGTCTGTAACTATCCGTTTAGGAATTCCGTAGCGTGTAATTATCTGATCGAAAACCACGTGAGCTACTGTTTGGGCTTCAGCATTTGATAGTGCACAGCAGTCTATGAATTTAGTAAGATTATCCTGGAATGTTAATATATATAGGTTTCCAGAATGGAATTGCTCCAGAGGTCCCACGATATCTAAATACACCTTGTCGAAAGGTTTTTCGGCGATATTGGTTATGACCATGGGAATTCTAAAAAGGGGTGTCGTCTTCATCGTTTGGCATTTTTTGCATCGCTTAATATATTTTTGAAGTGAAACTTCTAAGGCGGCGGTTCGATAATTCGATAATTGGACGAGAATTGAGAGTGAAATTTCAAGGACGCGTCACGTTTAGGCAAATTTCGTTACATGAGAGATTAAAAAGATAGGTATAAAGTGGAGAGAAGGAGAAAGAGAGCTATATATTCTTGCCGAAATGCGCATTGCATACCCACTAAGTATGCAAAGTCTGGGCGACCAATTTGCCTATTTCGTGTTGCCGACTTTATGGGTGACGTAAATTTTGCATCAAATGATTGTTTACCCCTAACTTTCTTCGCGAACAATTTTGTTTATATGTATGTACATAAATAACAATTCCAACGAATCAACAACAAAATCCAGAACTACAACAGATGCAGTTTTTTACGTTATCTTGAACATATTGAATTACGGACATATCTACATATGTATATCTATACACCTACATATATCAAAGGCTTTGTCCTGACTGACCCAGGATTAACGCATAGCCCAAACTGCTGTTGCTAGAAACATGAAATTTGGACAATAGTTTTCTATTGTGGCGTAGACAACCACTAAGAAGCAATATATCGAAATTCAGCTTCTACAGGGTTTTGCAGTGTGTTTAACTTTGTATGAGAAAAAAAAAATAGATAGTATTTTGGAATTGGTGGGTATATTAAAATTATAACTATGGGCCAAGATACAGGGCGTTAAAGTTTAGCTATTTAAAGTAATGCGCAACCGTAGACAGCGACACATATCGGTTCGTGATCGTGTGTTGTTTTTGTTTTACCCAGTTGTACAAGGGTAGTTATTTTTAAAATTTTTCTTTGTTACTGCTTTTCTTAAATCGTACATAAGTTTGCTTCTATCAAGATGCTGAAGTTTTATTTAATTAAAGCGAAATATCTCTGTCTCACTCATCACCATATCTATCTATGTATGGACATATGTATTACATTATGTATGTAAATAAATAAATAGCTGGCGCTACAGCTCGGGATGAGCCAAGGCCCAGCTTCTCGCAACCATTCATGTTGTGCGTGTTACATTTTTCACACGAATGGAAGGGACCTACAATTTATTGCCGACTCCGAACGGCGAATTGGCTGGTGGCTTCAGGCAGACCTAGCTTGTTGTGCCACGGGGAACACAGCAAATGAAGTCAAGGGATGTCTCAAATCATCCATGTCATAATGTCAAAGACCTATCCTTGAGAGTTAACATATACACGTGTCCATCTTGATATGACTTGAGGACAGAGGAGTTCTCTAACTTATTTCTTGATATTGGTAATGGAAAAAGTAGGGATGAATTAATATACGCAGCAACCTCTGCGATGTTATGGGAGGTAGACTAGTTTGACTGTCAGAATATTATGTACCTAAACATTCATCAGTTTGGAGTTCAGTGCAAAGCTATGTGCAGGTGAAAACTTTGTACCAACACATAATAGAGGCCAGGATTTTCAAACAGGGAAAAACTGTCTTCATCACCGGATTCTTCTGATCCCATTAGACTACTACTTTGAGTTCAAACGTCTCCAATTTTCCGTTAAGTTTTAATACCCCATGAATATCAATAAAGTACAGGGACAGGGCTTCAAAGTGGACAATGAGGATCTGAGGAGTGACGGTTTCTCCCAAAGCGTGCTTAGAGCCAATTCACCTGATAGCCTGGTCATCCCCGAGCCAGAAAGAAAACCCAGGAAAGTTGTTTACAGCGACGCCTTAAAGAATTAATTTAAGAAATTGAAAGTTTATACCTACTCAACAATGGCTTATAACCCGGCGAAGGATATAAGATATAATGTGACGTCTTTCCACACGGACTTAGTCGCGGGTATCAGCTAGTATGTCATATTTTAGTTATCACAAACCATTAATATCAGTATTACCAATTGAAGCAGAAACCAATAACAGTGTAAATATTGAATAAACAGAATATTTTTTTTGCAAATTTTGTTTTGTTGTATTTCTTTTGAGATGCTCTCTCTCTCTCTCAAAGTGTCTCAAACTAAATCCCTCTTATTCTTTATTTTTTAAGAAGTTTCACTTCTATCACGTGTACAGTGTTGCACGTGCAATTTGTTTTAATATCTCTAAGCATGTGCCGCCACTAATATTTTTTACGAATCCTTTTGTATGTTTTTACTAAACCTTGATGTCCGCCGAAAGAAGAATCATGATAATCTTTTAATATTGTTTCAATTTCTTCAGTATTAGTGATTACTTCTATATTGGTTTTATTATTAAGTTGTGTTTCACATGGAGTTTCGGTTTGGGTTTCAAGGCTATCTGGAGGTCCTACGATTGAATCGTTATTGTTCTTAGCTCCATTATTCGATAACTCTTTCTCTATTGTAACTGGTTTGAGATTCTGTGCTTGGGATCGTGTTACCGCATTACATTGGAAAGGGTTTCTAGACACTTTTCTGAGTTGTATATTTTCAGTCGCTTGAACTATGGGTTTCATTGTGCAAAGTCTCCTGCGGAATTCGACTGAGAGCAGCGGCATTGGTATTATATTTGCCTGGTTTGTACCCAATTCGATAATCAAATTACGATAATTTATGGTGAAATCGTACAAGACGAGTTGTAGGATCTTTGACATTTAAAATTCCTTTAAGAGGCTTGTGATCGGTGTATACAGTAAATCTGCGACCTTGAAGGTAACACCGGAAGTTTTTGGTAGCCCATACAATAGCTAACAGTTCCTTTTTTATAGTGGAGTAATTGCGTTCAGCCTTGTTTAAAGTACGACTGGCATAAGCAATGGGCTGGTCTTTTCCTACCTGTCCTTGCGAAAGTACCGCTCCAATTGCTTTGTCACTTGCGTCGGTAGTGAGATTAAAGGGAGTGGTAAAGTTGGGATAAATCAGAAGAGGAGGTGAGACTAAACATTCTTTGATCTGTTGAAATGCGTTTTGATACTTTTCTGTCCATGTAAACTTTACGTCTTTGCGGAGGAGGTTAGTAAGGGGTCGCACTATTTTAGAAAATTGAGGAATGAATTTACGGTAGTAATTACCGAGCCCTAAAAAAGACTGCACTTGTTTTATTGTTCGAGGAAGTGGAAAGTTTTGAACACAGACCGTCTTGCTAGGATCTGGTTGTGCTCCTTTCTCTGAACATATGTGTCCTAAATTAAGAACTTCCTTTTGTAAAAATTTACACTTTTCCGGCTGTAGTTTAAGATTGTGTTCTCTTAACTGATCAAGAAATTTTCTTAGTTTATCATTGTGATCCTTTAGATTTTTGCCGTAGATGACGATATCATCTAGATATACGAAACATTCGAGACCCTGTAGACCGGTAAGAACATAGTTCATCAGTCTTTGAAAAGTAGCTGGAGCCCCTTTTAATCCAAAGGGCATGCGAATGAACTCACAGTGTCCATAGTTTGTGCTAAAAGCTGTTTTAGCCCGATCTTTAGGATCCACTAAAACTTGATGATAACCGCTGGCTAGATCGGGTGTGGAAAAGTAGTGAGAATGACCAAGTTGATCTAAAATATCCTCTATTCGAGGTAAGGGATAAGCGTCGCCTATTGTTTTTTCGTTGAGTTTACGAAAATCAACCACGACTCTCAACCGTCTTTTGCCATCTGGTCCCGCCTTTTTTGGTTCTACGAGAAGAGGTGAGTTCCACGGGCTTTTGCTAGGTTGGACTATGTAATTTTCAAGCATTTCCTTTAATTGGTCATTTATTACTGGCCTCTGTATTTCGGGAAGTCTGTACATTTTTTGATTAATAGGTGCTTGGTCTAACATTAGTGGTATCTCATGTGTCATGGATTTTGTGTGCGTGAGCTTGTCGCCTTTTAAATGCAATATATCGCTGCACTCACTACATAGGTCTAATATGGCCTCCTTTTCGTCCGAATTTAGATTTTGATCTATATTTAATTCTTTTTCGATTTGTTTCAATCGCGCGGGTTTATATGTATCGTCCAGAAGCTCCGAGTTTGGGAATATGTATTTAATGTGTTGTATTGCGGAAATTGTATCTGGGCTTTTGTTTTGTTTTACTGGAACCATGTGATTTCTGTTTTCCTGCGTGTTAGTATTATCGTGGAAATACTTGAAGGCTTAATCTTGCTTTTCTCCGAATTTCAATGGAACTACCAGATAATCTTTTGCTGGGATTAAAAGCAAAGATAGTTTACTAATGTTTACTGGTTCTGTTGTTGCATTGAGTACACTTAGGAATGCTTTTTGGCCTTGGGGCAATAAACTGTTAGACAGGAAGACTCCATCACCTATTTCTTGTGATAGGCAGAGCATTTCATCCTTTAAGTCCATGGGAACAGAATGCACCATTTGTGACCATGCAGGTAGGTGGATGTGTTGATTTAGCACAACTTCTACTGGTTTAAAAGTATTCCGAGTGGTATTCGTTTCTAAGCTATGTTTTTAATTCTTTGTCGCTGAAGTTGCGCAGCCAGCTTCTTGTGTAGAAGAAGCCTAAGAGTTGTTACAAGCAGTATTTTCCATCTCTTCGGGTCTCGCTTTGTCTGTAACTTGTCTCACTTTGACTGCCTTTTCGCGACATCGATTTTCACTGTTACAGTTCAAAGGAATGCTGAACTCATTCGGATTATTTTCCGTACAAGGAAAATTTAGCAATTGTTCAGGTCCCTTTACATCACAATTTTTTTGAAATGAAATCATTTCCTGATAGTCCGTCATCGGATAACCCAGGTATACTGCGGACTACTTGAAAGTTGCAGGGCATTTTTGTTTGCAAATTGAAGTTTCCCTGGCAAGTCATTAAAGTTTTGCCGATTCCAAATGGTGTTTGTAATGAAAACGCATCTTTTTTATTTATTTGAATGACTGAATAGATCACTTTTTCAGTGATAATACTTACCTCAGCGCCGGTGTCCACTACTAGTTTTACATTGCCGTTTAGGCCTATATCTAATGGAAGTTTAACTGTAGGGACTTTGGTTTGTGGCTGCTGAGTATACCCTAAATTACTATTAAATTTTAATTCGGTCGAGCCGGGGAGTTTTGGTTCGACCGCAACTCGTTTCCCTGACTCCGTTGTTCCCATCGGATCTTCTGTTGACATTCATACATATGGGTATGACCGCGGCGACCACAAAAATCGCATGTCTTAGCCAAATTAAATACCTGCGGTTTATTAGAATTTTGCCTTATATTCACATTGCTATTATTGTTGCGCATTGCGGACTCATTTGCTGAATTGTTTGCGGCTTTTAAACGCCGACAATCCCGTATATCATGATTACTGATATTGCAATGAGTGCAGAAAGGCGTATTTTTTCGCGTCATACAGGCGCTATATGTATGCCCTTTTTTGCGACAAAAACTACAAACTATGCTTACAGTTATTGGGTCTTTTGCATTATTAGGCGCCTTTTCTCTTCTACCTTCAATTATTACCTCATTTTGCGGCTGTGAGACATTCGCGTTTTGGAAATCAAAAGGTGGTGTAACACTAGGACCAAAGGGTACTGCTTGTGGGTTCAAGTGAGGCATACAATTAGATGAGTATGGGTAACTTTTAGGTAGGGGAATAGACCGGAATGCTATTCTGCTGTGGAAAGCAGCCTGTTGTAGCCGTTCCATGTCTAGCGTCTTGTGTATTAGGTTATCTAACGTTTCATCTCCTATTGTCAATAAATACTGACAGAGATGGGGGTAAGTCACACCGCTTTTCAATGCGTTTTTGGCAAAGTCTTCTAGTTGTAATTTTACAACTGAGCCTGCCACTACACCATATTTTTGTTCATCTGCCTCCTTGTAAAGCATCAGCGTCTGCTTGATTCGCGATGTTAAAGCGATGAGGGCTTCCAAGGGGTGCTGTCTTATGGTGATTAGTCTATTTACCAATTCGTGGTACGTTTCTCTTGGTAAATACGTAGGATTGAGGAGCCTTTCTATTTCCTCGAAAGATGTTGTGGGATTTGATGCTATTAATAAATAAGCCTCACCACGCAATCTAGTAGTGAGAATTTGAAGAAACACTTGGTGTTCCTCTTCAGATAGACATTTCAGTACCGTTTTAGAACACCCTAAAAAGATCTGTAGGTCTGTGGGTAATGAAGGACTTTTTTCGCCCGAAAATTTTGGAACTAATAAAACTGTTAGTTTTGCAATTTTACAATAGTCGATTGCCATTCTAAAGGCTTCGCTTTTGTTGGCTGAATCTATTAAATGTAACTCCTGTTCAGTTCCTGGAATAGAAATATTCGACGAATTTGAAAATTCTTTGTTTAATTTAAAATCACTAGCACTGCCTTCACTATTACTTGTATCAATATTTTCTTTTTTCTTATTTGCTAATAATTTTTTCTGTAAATAATTTAAACTTACTTTTGTGCAGAGCTCGAAAATAACTCTCAACCTTTATTTTCATTTGGTTTCTCACTGAGAGATATTGCATTGAGCACTGACATTTAGGTCTTGCTCCGAGATATATTTATATATACCTCCCTTTTCGCTCTTCGCTTGAGAGATATTTTTTAATTCCAAATATATCTCTCCTCTGTTGACTTTTTTTATAAAAATTAAATGGAAATGATCAACCTAAAACCACTTTCGTCAAGAATAAATTAAAAGTCTTCATATATAGAATTCAATTGATGTGTTCATTTCACATATATATATGTATGTATTATCAATTTAGAAGAACTTTGTTAGACAAGTGTTTACCGATGGCTAATCAAATCACTAATCGGCAATCCCGCATGCATTGCTTGCTAACTAAGCGACAATGCTAAATGAGATTAATTTTTTTCTCTCAGTGATATCTGTCATTGATTGACCAGAACCTAAAAAAAAGTAAAGTAAAGGTTTCTCTACGACCAAGAGTGAAAAAAGTGCGGTGATGCAGATCGGTTATTCAGTGACCTTATTTCAAAATCTCAACAACAGAGAGTAATTTGAAAAGGTTGAGAGTTATTTTCGAGCTCTGCTTTTGTGGGCTTTTTTAAAATCGTTCCGCTCCGTAGTCGTCTCGATGAAAGCTCAGGTATGTTGCTTCCTGCTGATGTACTGGCTTCCGTTGATGTTGTTGCTGTCGTTGTTGATGTGATTGGTGCTTTACCTGCAGTTGCAGTTGCTGTAGATACGGTTGTTTCCATTGTAGTTCCTGTTGTTTCTGTTGTTATTGTTGTCTTCTTCCGTTGTAGTTATTGTGGTTTTTTTTTGTCGACACTTTCGTTTTGGATTTTGTTCATGTTTTTTGATTGATTGATTGATTGAATATTACTTCGTTTCGAGTTGAAGTATACAAAGTATTATAAGTTATAAGTTCACTTTGTTATTTTAGGTATATCCGATCAAAGACTTTCAAGCGCTTAATAGATTTTGTTGAAATCTAGGGCTTCCTTGATCCTACCGGCTGCGTCAATTTTGTTAGGTTCTTTGGGGTGTTTCTATTTATTTGAACGGTCGAAGGTAGATATATATTTATCCTTGTTCTTTTTGAATTAAACACTGCCGTTATTTTATTTATGAAACACAATTTCACGTTTATTTATTTATTTATTTATTTATATTATACATGTATGTATGTATGTATGTATGTATGTTTATTAAAAATATAATTGTAATTATAATAACACGAACTCGGTTTTAGCAGTGAGAACTACTGTGTAAACTCGCGAGTGGTTGTTACTTCGAGTAGTGACCGACAGTGACTGCCGCGACCAACATGAACCACAAATTAAATTAAATTAAATTTGTTATTTGATCCTTCTCATACTCTGGTTTTGTCTTAAGTGGGAAGGTCCACAAGATAACATGTGCAGTGGAAATATCCACTGAGAACATGTGAAGTGTCAAATTTCACAGAGATATGGATTTGTATCTTATGCAACAGATGTTTTTTATCTTATTTCTGCGCATTTAAGACTGAGGAGTAAAAGGACTCAAATTACAATTTTGTATGTAACAACTTTAATATACACCTCATGGTTTTATTTTGCATTTTTTGTAATCTATTATACTTAACATACTCTCATTGCATAAAAACAGAACAGTGGAACAGTATCCAAAAAATGGTTTAGTCTTATTGTTTTTAAAATCCTATTTTTTTTTTCGAAAATTTCTTACAAATATAGGCAATGTGAGCACTATAGTTAAGTTTATTGTCAATTATCACCCCTAGATACTTAATTTCATTAATTTTTTGTTTAGTTACACCGTCCAAAGCTAAAATATTGCACTGTTGTTTCTCGTTCAGAATCATTGCTTAGGTTTTCGAAACATTCAACTTCAGTTTGTTTTCCTTAAGCCATACGTTGACACCTTGGAGATCCTGTTGTAGTTTTCTTTCACATTCGTCCTCCCTTTTACTGGATATGTACATATGTAACTGCATCATCCGCAAACAATGCCAGTCGGCTATTCTTGATGGCGTACTTCATATCCATACTAATATTATAAATGCGAAAGTGGCTCTGTCTGCTACGTTTTCACGGCTAAACCGCTGAACCGATTTCGATGAAATTTGGTACGGAGATAGCTTATGCCTAGGGAATGAACATAGGCTATCTACCCATTTTTCGAAAAACTCACTTTTTTGAGTAATTTTACAAGGAACTCGTAAAAACTTTTCAAAGAAAACGTGCAAATATTTATTAATTTACTCTACAAATAATACTTACATTATGTATACCCACCCTTACTTTCTAGGATCACTTTCCTTTAATTAATTGTTTTTTGTCCAGCCCAAACCTCTGTGCCTAGAAATCTGAAATTTTGCACAAAGGTTCCCTTTATCATGTATACAAGGAATAAGGTCCTACCTTATTTCGAAATACGGCTTCTACAGGGTGTTATAGATTTTTTGAAAAAAAAAAAAAAAAAAAAATTTAAATTGGATTTTGGAATTGAAATTTGGTGGGTATATTCTAGAACAAAAATAATTAATCCGGTGATTTACCGTTTTCAAAAAGATAACTGTGAGACAAGATACAGGGCGTTAAAGTTTGGCCATTTATAGTAATGCGCAACCATTGTCAGCGGCACATATCGTTTCGTGGTCGTGTGTTGTTTTTGTTTTGCTCAGTTGTACAATGGTAGTTTTTTTCCATTTTTCTTGCTATTTTTCCTCACTCATCACGATATCTACATACATATGTATGGACATATATGATGGAAATATGTATTTTTGCGTTTGTCGGATTTAGTTGAAACTTAGCACAAATATTCTACAATACATAATCCTACCTATTTTGCAAAAGTTTGTAGAAAATCATGTGCACATATATGTATGTAAAGGGTTTTTCAATAGGGACGCTACAAAAGTAGAGCGACAGGGACAGCAAACGACGCCATATTTTTCTTGCGGTTTTTTGACACTTCTCTTCAGTAAGGTTTGCCATTTCATGATGGAAAGATATACGAGCCAACAATGAGTCGAAATTATTAAAATTTACTACCGAAATTCGGAGTCAGTGGCCTCAACGTTAAGAGCGCTACGTCCAATTTATGGTCGTCATAATTTCTGGCTGGATGGCTTCGTCAATAAACAAAATATGCGGTATTGGTCAGACAGCAATCCACACGTACTCCATGAGTTATCATTGCATCCCGAAAAAATTACGGTTTGGTGTGGTTTATGGGCCGGCGGCGTCATTGGACCGTACTTCTTCCGTGATGATCAAGACCGGCACGTTACTGTGAATGGGGATCACTACCGTTCAATGATAACCGAATATTTTTGGCCCCAATTGGATGATATGGACTTGGAGGACATGTCGTTCCAACAGGACGGCGCCACAAGCCACACAGCGAATGTCACAATCAATTTATTGGAAACCAAGTTTGGAGAACGTGTTATCTCACGAAATGGTCCAGTCGCTTGGCCGCCTCGGTCGTGCGATTTGACGCCGTTAGACTATTTCCTGTGGGGCAACGTCAAGTCTATGGTCTATGCCTACAAGCCAGCGACGATTGATGAACTTCGTACGAATATCGAACGTGAAATTGCAGCAGTATCGGCCGATTTATGCTTGAAAACCGTCGAAAATTGGGTTCAGCGTCTGGACTTCTGCAAGCGTGCCCGTGGTGGCCATGCAAAAGAAATCGAATTCCATACATAATGGCATCGAACGTACTTTCACAGGAATAAAGAATTTCATTGATATCCAAAACCGTTTTTGTTTTATTTAAAAAAACTTTTATAGCGCTCTTATTGAAAAACCCTGTATGTATATTCTTGATAAAACTGTTGTGGGCCATGACTAGAGAAGAAAGGAATACAGCCGTTGCTTCCTCAGGTACTGCAGCTACCTTGATTGTAGAAGACACGGCGGCTTACTCTACCTTCTCAAAGCTTCTCAACCTAAGTCATTCTGAGTCTACACTTTGTAGCATCTCAAAGCAGAATGACTTGGATTAGGTGTTTCGGGAAGCCGAAGTCATAGTGTATGATGAGAAAGGTATTGAGGATCGTAATAGGACGCTCCGACAGTGCTTTTGGCTGGTGGCTTCAGACAGACCAAGCAGTTTGTTGTGCCAGGGGGGACACGACATATGGAGTGAAGGCCTGTCTCAAGTCATACATCTGATAGCCTTATATCAAAATCCTGTCATTGAGAGTTAACATACTTTCACGTCCATCTTCAAGTTGACTTGAGGGCAGAGGAGTTTTCTAACTTATTTCTTGATATTGGTGATGGAAAGAGGAAAGAATAAATATATCAAGTACCCCTTGGTATGGCGATGTTATGGGAGATATGATTATTTTCACTGGCAGAATATAATGTACCTAAACGTTCCTTAGTTTGGAGTTCATAGCTGAGCTATTTTAGAGCTTTTTTCACTCAAATAAACGACTCAGCCAACAGCATCAACAATTTTCTGCTGGAGAAGTTGCCAACTGAGAATATAAAGTATGAATCTCTGGACTCGGAAATAAAACTAGAGGATGCTGTATAATAACCTTTAGAGTTATTGCACACTTTCAATCCACCAGAAAACCCACGCCACATCCTCAACTTCAAAGTTGTTGCCCAATCTAAACCCTCTAAAGCTGTGCAGGTGAAGACTTTGTAGAACCACATTATCGAAACCAGGATTTGCAGAGTCAATCAGAGAAAAACCGTCTTCATCCCCCGCATTTCTCTGATCCCGTCAGACTACCACTTTGAGTTCAAACGTCCGCAATTTTCTGTTGAGGTTTGATGAACATCAATAAGATACATAGGCAGAGTTTGAAAGTGGAAAATGTAGATCTGAGGAGTGACGATTTCTCCCATAGTGAGCTCAGAGCCAATTCAACTGACAGGAATTGAATTAAAGAATTAATATGTGAAATTATGAGTTTATACTTACTCATCAATGTCTTGAAACCTGGGGAAGGATATAGGGAATAATGAGACGTCTTCCACGCGGACGTAGTCGCGGGTATTAGCTAGTCTTTTATATAAATTGAAAACAATATGGTACCCTATACGGATCCTTGTGGTACTCCATCCTTAACATCTACGAGTATGATGTCGGAGAGTTTTACTTTCACTCTTTAAGTTATGTTTTCTAAGTATGACTCCAACCACTTTATGTCACCGTTATTAACACCAAACATTTTCATTTGTTTTATTAGAATTTCTCTGAATTTCTATCTTAAATGCCCGTTTAAGGTCCAAAAATACACAAAACATACTGTTCTTTTTTGATAGTTATTCTTTCCAACTCGTCAAGACTAAATTAATAGCTGTTTGACAAGAGTGACCTTTTCTAAACTCGGATTGAATGTGTAATATCTCAATGTTCTGTGCTTCCTCGTATAGCCGAGCAAATTAAAACAAGTATTTTGGTTATTATAACTTATTTATTATTGGTCTGCAACCCTTTTGTTATAGCTACATATTTATTATTGGGCCCGCTGTCTTTAGCGTGGCTGCGACCTTTTTGGTTTGGTTATTGTGGTTAAAATGCTCTGCCGAACCTTTCGATTTATCCCTTTTTATACTAACATTTAGGATTTTTCCATCCCCACTCCTCATTTTCTGCATCCACAACACTGTTCCTTTGCGTTACCCATATCGTCCTAGTTTACGATCATTACTCTCGCACTATCAATACCAACACTCATTGGGCCACAGCACACTGTATCAATTCCCCCGGGGTAAAACCAGTTTTATAGAAGAGGGAGATGAAGTGTAAAGTAAGAAACGGGGTAAAATGTTCATCCAGTGCGGAAGCGGTTGAACATCGGGGTAAAACCAACACACAAATAAGCTGTCAATTTCGAGGTGCAAAAAATACCACAGAAATACCACTACCGCCTTCGGGTAGGGGTTAGAATTTACCCGAGGTCGTAAGAGGCGACTAAAATCCACCCTCCGTATACCGAGTGTATAGAGTATACAAAATATGCAATGAACAAAACGACTGATAATATTACCCCAGGTGGCAGACCTGTTACATTGGAAAATCCACCCTCTTCAGAGGTCGGCTCTTTGGATTCTGGGGAGAGCCATTTATTGCGTTTATGCAAGCCTTTTGGCAAAAGCTCAAAAGTATCGAGATCACCACCACCGCGATCTCAAACAACTACGTGCGGAACCAGAAGTCCTACGACACCGGAAGTGTCGGCGCACGAACAGCGGACTTCAGCGAAAACAAAAAGTCTGAGGGAGGAAAACATAGAACTCCGCGCCAGGCTAACTAAGATGGAACTGGTCTGCGAAGAACTCTAAAAAGAGCTAGAAAAACTTAAAAACAAAGATACTCGAAAAGGTATTAAAAAATACGTCACAACCTAGTACTGAGGCTTCATCGAGCTCTAACTGTGCCGGCAAAGCTATCTACGAAACGGATGAAGAAGAATTAAGTCACTTCACCCGAAATCGTAACACGTTAAGAAGCAATGGAAAACGAGTCGGGAAAAAAAAGAAAGGAAATACCTGATAAACGTTCGTACCGAGGAAAACCGAAATAGTAAGCAAAGGCCACCACCTCCAATTTACGTTATCGGGATTGTGAACTACAGCCAACTGCAAACTATTCTGAAGACATCGTTGCAATCCGATTATATTGTAACATCGTGCAATAACAATATGTGGAAAGTTTGTGTCAAAGACGCTGACAGCTATTTCTTGTTATCTCAAAAATTAAATGCAGAGAAAATCCAATGGTATACCTACGAGAACAAGTCGGAAAAGCCAATACGTGTCGTAGCTAGAGGACTTCATGCCCCGTGCTCAAAAGAAGATGTAGTCAGGGATTTAAGAAATAGACACTTTAAAATTGCTGATGCTGTCAATATCGTTAAACGGGAGAAGCAATTATCGAAAGGGGAGGAAACTACGGTTAAGCGCTGCCTACCGCTTTTTATGTTAACCTTTGATAAAACCGAAAAACTAGAAAAAATCTATGAAATAAAGACATCGTAGTTAAGATTGAGCCTTTGCGTAAAAATACAAGAATAATCCCACAGTGCAAACGATGCCAAGGATTCAATCACACGCAGACGTATTGTCAGAAAGAGCCGCGATGTGTAAAATGCACCTGAAGTCAGCTCTCCAAAGACTTTGGAGTAAGTAAACAAACCTCTGCAACGTGTAGTAATTGCAAAGGAAAACACCCGGCTAACTATCGAGGCTGCGAAGAAGCCAAAGAGCTACAAAAAAGGCGTGATCAGTTGTAAAATCCCCAACATCTGCACTCGAAACCAAGAAGTACGGTAAAGCTTAAGAGGGGTAAAGACAAAGTAGCAATAGCAATAGACACGCCATCGGTCTCTGGTCACAAGAACACTAAGAAAGAAGTGACAAAAGAAAAGCCACTGGACTCTGGACGTCGGACAACAAACCCGCAAAACATACGCCCAAGCCGTGACGTCAGAAAATGGAACAATCGGAAGTCCAGTGGATCCTGTATCTCAAGTTTTTTCTGTTATCCTAACAATGAGAGGAACAATGTAAAATAAATAAGCTTATTTTCGAGAGGTTAGGCAAGATCGAAAATAATTGCAGAAAAATGCGCACCCGAACAAGAACATGAACATGAAACGAATGCTCAAAATACTAACATGGAATGCAAACGGACTCCTACAAAAACTTGACGAGTTAGAAATGTTCATACAAAAAGAAGATATTGACTAGTGATGGGCGATATATCAATAACTGTTACCAGTAACCCGTTATTCATCAGTAACTATAATAACTCAATACTCGATTTCGAAATAACCAGTTATTCGAAATAACTCTTAAGGAGATCAATAACTGTTAGGGTAGTAATCGCTAGTTATTCGAAATAACCAGTTATTTGAAATAACTCGTAAGGAGATCGATAACTGTTAGGGTAGCAACCGTTAGTTATTCGGAATAACCCCTAAGGAGATCGATAACTGTTACCGAAGTATTCAGTAACCCTTGAGGAGATCGGTTCTTTGCAGCAACTGGGTTATTCATCGGAGATCGGTATTCGGCATCGAATACTAGGTAGAAAATGAGAAGGAAGCAAAATAACTATGGAGTATTCTTGATATGAGGGATGATTATGTCCACGTGACGATGGATGGGCTACTTTTCTCGTTGTGCTATGTGTTTTTTTTTTTGATGCGCAGTGTGTGCTATGTGTGTGACGATGGATTTGATATATTTGTTGTTGTACTTTGTGCGCGACTTTAGATTGTATGCATTTGTTGTTGTGCTTTATGGGTGACGATGGATTGGATGCAATTGTTATTGTGCTTTGTGCGTAGGACTACAGAATGGATTGGGTGGGTTGAATGTTTATTTTTTTTTGTGTTTCTCCGTTATTGGGAAGGGTTAATTATGGGTATTTTTTTTGGTTGCAAATTGGCGTGTTCTTGTGAAAAAAAAAAATTACAATTGAGTTGAGTTGAGTTGAATTAGTATTGTAGGTGCTCGTTTTAAATGTGTATAAGCGCATTTAAAGCTGAGTGTTGTGTCTCGCGTTTCTGTGGTAGCTATAAAGCATAGATGGGCAAACCGTAGACCGCAGTCGACTGGTCGACCGCGAAGGTATTTTCAGTCGACCCATGTGTCACAAATTAATACATAATAACAAATACGCCATACACATACATACATGAATATTGTTCAGAAACAAAAGTGAAAACACGTAAATGTACATACAAGCGAAGAAAAGGTCTGTTCGAGTACTTTCTGCACCAAAATTCGTAGATTGCCAAATCAGCCCAAAGAAATTACTTGCACTAAAACTCGTAGCCTAGGGAAATTTCTTACTCTCTCATGAGGGCTCTCTTTTATGAAAAACTACGAAATTTTTGCGAAAGCGAACAGGATTTTGTAAAAATTCGTAACTTTTCGTAAAAATTCGCTGTTTTAAGGAGTACGCGAACAGACTTAAAATCGTAATGTGCGTCCATCTCATGTGTACGAGAACTTACATACATACATACATGGGTAGCAAACGTAACCAATTTCAGCGAAAAGTCGAACACATAGCCTGCAAGTTTGGTCACCCCTGCTATAAAGCATAACAAAGAAAAAACATGTCGACCCCAGGAAAAAGACTTAAAACACCAATAACTAGTAGTTACTGAATAACTGATAAGAATAACTGTTATTGCAAAATAACTGTAACTGTTATAACCGTTATTCAAAAATAACCTTTAAGGGCATCACTAATATTGACATATGCTTGATCTCAGAACCCCATTTGAAGAAGACATCGCATGCAAATATAAAAGGCTACAGAGACTAACACGCTTGTCACCGATCGGAAAAGGCGGATCATCTCAATACATAAAAACGAAAGTCCTGACTCACTCACTGACTCATCAACGCCCAGCCGGAACCCTTGGACCTAGAAAGCTGAAATTTTGCACAGAGGTTCGTAATTCAGCTTCTACAGGGTGTTACAGAGTGTTGAAGTTTGTATGAAAAAAAAATTTAAATTCGATTTTGGAGTTGAAATTTGGTGAGCATATTCTAGAACAGAAATAAATAAACGTGTTTTACCGTTTTCCAAAATTATAACTGTTGGCCAAAATACAGGGCGTTAAAGTTTGGCCATTTATAGTAATACGCAACTGTAGTGAGCGGCATTGCCGTTGCCATTGCTTCCTCAGGTAATGCAGCTACCTTGGTTAAAGAAGACATGACGAGTCACTCTATCTACTCAAAGCATCTCAACCTAACGTTGTAACATCTCTAAGGAGAGTGACTTGGCTCAGGTGCTTCGAGAAGCCAAAGTTATAGTTTGGGATGAGTGTACCATGGCTCATAAAAAGGTATTGAGTATCGAAATAGGATGCTCCGATAGTGCTTTTGGCTGGTGACTTCAGACAGACCAAGCCAGTTGTGTGACGGGGAATGAAGTGAAGGCCTGTCTCAAGTCATCAATATGATAGCCTAATGTCGAAGTCCTCTCCTTGCAAGTTGACATGCGTATTCATCTTCGCCATGACTTGAGGGAAGTATTTCTTGATATTGATGATGGAAAGAGGAGGAAAGAATAAATGTACCGAGTAACCCATGCGATGTTATGGAAGATCTGATTTGTTTTTCTGACAGAATATATGTAATGTACCTAATTATTTATCATGCTGGCGGGGCTTGCGTTTCATAAGTGAGGGAAAAAGAGCTATTTTCACTCAAATAAACGACTCAGCCAATAGCACCAATAATTTTTTGCTGAAGAAGTGGATGGTGTGAATCTGAGGAATGACTTTCTGTCCTTCAGCGGGCTCAGAGTCAATTGACCTGATAGCCTGGTCATCCTCAAGCTTAAAAGAAAAACCAGGAATGTTGTTTACAGGGAAGTCTTGCAAAGTTAATATGAGGAATTGAAAGTCTATAATTACTCATCAATTTCTTGAAACCCGGAGAAGGACATAGGGTATAATGTGACGTCTTTCCACGCGAACGTAGACGCGGGTATCAGCTAGTCTTTGTATATAAAAGACTCCACCGAGCACTCGGAAGACCTAAATATAGAGCTTGAAACTATGCAAGTTAGCACGGTACGGGTAAAAAGTAGACAACGTTCTCATCTATTTACTGTCCACCGCGATGTGCTTTTGAAAAAACTGATTTCACGGATATATTTAACTCGCTTAGTCCTAATTTTGTTATTGGTGGCGATTTTAATGCGAACCACACATTCTGGGGTTCAAGATGCATCTCACAAAAAGGTAAAGCGCTCTATGAAGCCGGTATGGAGCACAGTTGTGACTTCCATTCGACGGGAAAACCGACATACTGGCCGGCTGATACTACGAAAATACCCGATCTAATCGATTTCTTCATTATAAAAAGAATATCCCCCGTTCACTTAAAAGTTGACGAAAGCTTTGACCTTTCCTCTGACCAATCTCCAGTCATTCTGACGATAGCAAAACTTTAAACAAAAAACAAGAACTAGCGAGACTAACTGGCAGAAATACTAATTGGGAAGGCTTTAGGAAAGAAATCGAAGATAACACTGACTTAAGAATAACACTTAAGACGCCCTATGAACTCGAAATCGAAGTTGATTGCTTCGTTGATGTCAGTGTGCCGGGTGGAATAATACTTCCCACGAAAGAAAAAAGCCCACAAATTGCGGCCTAAAATATCCACCGGAAATAAAACAAATGATAAGGGAAAAAAGGAAAGCGCGTAAGAAATGGCAACAAAGTCGTGCTCCACAGCATAAAGCGCACCTAAATCGCCTGAGTAACCTACTGAAACAGACTATAAGCAATTTTAAGAACCGTACAATAGGTACCTACCTCGAAAACTTAACAGCGGAAAAAGAATCCAATTATTCGCTTTGGAAAGCCTTAAAAAAGACCGAAAATACCTACGCCGCCAATCAAGAATAATAATGACGAATGGGCGAAGGGAGACAAAGAAAAAGCGGATATTTTCGCCGCCCATCTGGAAGAAACATTTAAGCCATTCGATGGCCGAGCACTTATTTGAAATACCGAACGCGAGATAACACCTGACACTTACACAATAACAAGTGCAACGCTAGCGGAACTCATGCAAGAAATAAAAAAACTAAAACCCAAAAAAGCTCCTGGTTACGACTTAATAACCGGAGAAGTTTTAAAAATGCTGCCCAGAAAAGCCTTAATCAAACTTCTCTATATTCTAAATGCTGCGCTTAGATTAGAATATGTCCCAAACCAATGGAAAATTGCGGAAGGCATAATGATACTAAAACCAGGAAAACCGCCGAGTGGCAAGAAATATTATAGACCTATTTCGCTGCTCCCAATTATTTCTAAAATCTTCGAGAGATTATTGCTTAAGCGCTTACAGACGATCATCGAGGAACAGAATCTTATCCCTGATCACTAGTTTGGGTTCAGAACCAAGCACTCAACTCAGGTGCATAGAATCACTGATGTTATAGAAAAAGCTCTTGAAGAAAAAAAGATCTGCTCAAGCGAATTTCTTGATGTCTCGCAAGCCTTTGACACGCCTATATAATATACTGACAACATATCTTGGGAATAGACTCTTCCGTGTCAGACACGGAAACGAATATTCGCAATTCAAAGAAATTACAGCCGGTGTACCTCAAGGAAGTGTCCTTGGCCCACTTCTGTATCTTCTGTATATTCGAGGTATACCGCAAGAAGAAGACACCGTTATAGCTACGTTTGCCGATGACACTGCTATTTTAGCAATTGGCAAAACCATCGAAGAAACAACAGCAAAACTACATAAAGCTGTGAATAGTGTTAACGAATGAACAAAGGCATGGCGGATCGCCCTCAACGAAACCAAATCTGTCCATGTAAATTTCACTTACAAGAAAACGAACAGTTTACCTATCCTTATAAACTCGGTTCGTATTCCCTTCGCAAACGAGGCTAAATACCTCGGAATGACACTCGACGCTAAATTAAAATGGAAGTCCCATGTGAAAAAGAAACGTAAAGAACTCGATAACAAATTCAGAGAAATGTATTGGTTACTTGGGAAACATTACAAGCTTAATACTGAGAACAAACTGCTGTTATATAAGCAAGTGCTAAAGCCGGTGTGGACATATGGTATACAACTCTGGGGTTGTACCAAAAAAACCAACGCCAATATTTTACAAACTTTTGAAAATAAAGTACTAAGAGAAATTGTCAATGCACCGTGGTACGTAAGAAACGATGATATACAAGATATACTATGAGAAGGCCCGAGAGCTTTTTTAAAAAAACGTGTATCTTTATTACCTCAATCTTATCAACTAACTTAATTCATTATTTTATTCTACTTCAATGCTATGTCTCTGGCTCTATGGTCACGCTGTTTACGAGTGATTTCTACAGAGCACATTGCTTGCACAGCTATTTGATCCGCAGGAATGTCTCGTAAACATCCGGAGGAAAATGCTTTGCACTTTGTGCAATGTGAAGGGTTCAGGTAGCGCGCGTGCACCTTCCCATATCTTCACTATGTCTTTAAATGCTTTTAAGTGTGGAGAGGCTCGGGTAACGAGCATGTGTCGCTATTGGATACGTAACCTACATAGAGATCTCGGAATTCCTACAGTCGAAAATGAAATTAAAAACTTCGCGCGAAAGCACAAAAATCGAATAAGCGAACACGTTAATAATACAGTCCTGCAACTTCTGGACGAAAGAAATGTATTGCGCCGTCTACAAAGGACCAAACCTTTTGACTTAGCACGATAAAAATTAACCGCACCTAAATAGCGAAATAGCAGGAACTTTAATTGGAAAGGCATCTGCCAAACGTCTCTATTTCGTGATAAAAAAAATTGCTAACAAATTTATATCGAAGGGAGGTGTTTTTTAGTGAGTAAGAATCTCACATTACTATGAGCACGCGTCTGCGGTCCTCATAGTGTCTATGCAAGATTTTCACCTACCCCGGGAAAAAAAATCTATACACAATTTTCCTTCGCATTATATTATTATATTATATATTATTATATTATATATTATTCATATTATCCAGTGTGCGCTGGAAGTAAAAGATACCCCGATCTTACCCCGGGGTAAAATTGATCCAGTGTGCGCTGGCCCATTGACCTAATTTATGTTCATTTCCCACTTAGTTTGCTGGAGTCAGTTTGTTATCCCTTGCACTTGCTGGAGTCAATACATGACCTGATTTATGTTCGTTACTCCTTACTCACGCGAAGCTTGGTTTGTGTTTCGGGTCGATCGGTCGGTGTGTATGATCATCTACAGCCGAAAATGCTCCGTGCGCATTTGTCGGGTGTTGACATATATTATGGGCGAGTGTGATATTGGGAGAGTAGAGTCGCACGCTTGGCGCTATGGTGTTATGCTGTTGTGTAGTGAATACGAGTGGCTGGCACCTGCACAGTTGTGCTATGAACGTAGCCTGATGCAGTATGGATTGGAATTCTATAGCGGTATAGAAGGAGGTTGGAAGATGGATTGCGTGGCGTATGTAATGTGGAATACTTCATCCCGCCCCCCTTGAAAGGAGAAAATTACTACCTTGAAGAGCTTAATTTTCTGTAGAAGAAGAGGTGTAAATGGAAAGGTTAAGTTTACAAGTTAAAAATTTCGTAAAATTTCGTTACACTGAAGATACATGTATTGTGCTATTGTACATGCATTAAAGCTTTGTTTTACTTGTGGGCTAATAAAATTTAAAATCTTGTTTTGCTTGTGGCTTTCATATGGTAAAATGTTGTTTGTTTTTCTTTTGAATATAAATTTCGGTTTATTTATAAACGTGCGTTTATGTTTTTACATGTATTGTTGTTATTTACTTTTTTTTTTTTTACATTCAAATTTTGTTTTGCTTAAAAATGTTTTTTTTTAATCTGGATTTAGGTTCACTAACGAGCTAGTAGCTTTGTTCAATGAGGCTGTTCCGAACAGTTCGGAACAGAAAAGTACAAGAATTTGTGTTCAATGAGAGAATTTTCTGTCCGAAACTGTTCTGCTTTG
This sequence comes from Matsumyia berberina, assembly GCA_917880715.2. Lineage (NCBI taxonomy): Eukaryota > Metazoa > Arthropoda > Insecta > Diptera > Syrphidae > Matsumyia > Matsumyia berberina. The sequence continues at coordinate 83,689,227 of OU862872.1, forward strand.
TGTTCAATGAGGTTGTTCCGAACAGTTTGGAACAGGAAATCTTGCACCTACTCATGAGGTATAACAGAATTGTGAAAAATGTCAAAGTCGGCTGTGCCTGTCAGTTTGGTATATTTTCAGCATTTTATTTTTACAAATGACATTTTTAAATTTTTAATAACTATGTATGTGTTAGCTCTTCATGTGTTAGGGCTGTACTTTCCTGTTCTAACTGGTTCTGACATTTTTCACAAATCTGTTCTGTTCTATTCTGGTTTCTTCTCATTGAACAAAGCTAGTTATTTACGTAACCTACAGTGTTGTGCAAAACATTCCGGCTTTTTTTGGTTTATTTATAATAATTTTTTGATAATTTGTTAAAAAAATTTGTAAAAAAAGTATTTTAATTTTTTTCTTAAAGACTATTGAGTTGTACTTAAAATTAATCAAAAATTTAAATTTTTCATCAACAACAGAATAAATATTGCACAAAAACATTTTTAGTTTGTAATTTGGACTGTGCAACCGCTAACCGCTTTTTTTTACCTCATTGAGTTTGTACCATTCTGATAACGATTTTTATTATTTTTGTACTTGGTTATTAACTAAAAACTATTAAAAGGCGTAGGCCTGCTAATTTTACTTAAATTTAAAATTAATAGTTAAGGGTTGTACTAGCAGAATGTAAATGTTTTTTTTTTTTTACGAGGGTAGGTGAAAATCTTTCATGAGACACCATGAGGATCTACCGCACGTGCTCATGGTAGTGTGAGATTCTTACTCACTAAAAACACCTCCCCTTTTCGTGTTCACTACGACTAAGTACAAAAAGCCTTATCAAGTAGTTTACGTTTCGACGATAAAAATTCGTGTTGTGTAGGTAGCTTTCCAGTAAAAGTACCTACTAATACCGTCATTATAAGCGGCTATTCATTATTGCGCTAAATCGAATGGTTTCGTTCTTTGTAGTCGGCGCACAAGGTTTGTCACTTCCAGAATTTGGAGAACGGCGTTATTGCAATGTCCATGAAGGCGAACACGGAGTTTGCGAGCAAAGTTTGTTATTTCATCTTCGACGGTAGCTAAACCAAGGTCTCTATGGATATCGTCGTTTCTAATGTACCACGGCGCATTAACGATTGTTCTAAGCACCTTATTTTGAAAGGTTTGTAAAATGTTTCTATTGCTGGTTTTGGTACAACCCAAAGTTGTATATCATACGTCCATACAGGTTTTAAGACTTGCTTATATAAAATCAATTTGTTATACATGCTTAATTTGGAATATCTTCCAAGCAGCCAATACATTTCTCTAAACCAAATTTCGAGCTCTCTTTTTAACGTGCGGCTTCCATTTGAGTTTCGCATCTAGTGTCATTCCTAGATATGCTTCGTTTGCATACGGTATTTGTGCCGAGTTAATGAAAACGGGTAAGTTGTTAATTTTCTTGTTAGTAAAGTTAACATGCGTAGATTTGGTTTCGTTTAGAACAATGCGCCAAACCTTTGTCCACTCGCAAATTGTATCCAAAGCTCGTTGAAGCTTTACAGTTGCTGATTCGACTAAATTTTCTGTTGCCAGAATAGCTGTATCGTCCGCGAACGTATCAACAACGGTGCCTTCTTCTTGGGGTATATCTCGAGTATAGAGCAAGAACAAGACTGGACCAAGAACACTTCCTTGTGGAACTCCGGCAGCGATTTGCTCCGTGTTTGACTCCGTGTTTGACACGTGTTTGGTACAACCCAAAGTTGTATATCATACGTCCATACAGGTTTTAAGACTTGCTTATATAAAATCAATTTGTTATACATGCTTAATTTGGAATATCTTCCAAGCAGCCAATACATTTCTCTAAACCTAATTTCGAGCTCTCTTTTTAACGTGCGGCTTCCATTTGAGTTTCGCATCTAGTGTCATTCCTAGATATGCTTCGTTTGCATACGGTATTTGTGCCGAGTTAATGAAAACGGGTAAGTTGTTAATATTCTTGTTAGTAAAGTTAACATGCGTAGATTTGGTTTCGTTTAGAACAATGCGCCAAACCTTTGTCCACTCGCAAATTGTATCCAAAGCTCGTTGAAGCTTTACAGTTGCTGATTCGACTAAATTTTCTGTTGCCAGAATAGCTGTATCGTCCGCGAACGTATCAACAACGGTGCCTTCTTCTTGGGGTATATCTCGAGTATAGAGCAAGAACAAGACTGGACCAAGAACACTTCCTTGTGGAACTCCGGCAGCGATTTGCTCCGTGTTTGACACGGAAAAGTCTATTCTCCAAGTACGACTCTAAAATTTGTACAACTCTTCGGGAAGTACCTGTCTTAGTTTATAATTCAAGCCTTCGTGCCACACCATCGTAAATGTGATGATTTAAGAAAAAAACAAGTCGCTAATGATGTTAGATGCGGTTTCAAGAAAGAAAAAAGTATCCATGAAGAACAATAATCCATCATCAACAATTTTCAATATCACGAAGGAGTTTCGGAGTGATAAAACTACTAAAACTATTTACCGCGGGGACGTCCACACAAAAAAAATCCTTTGTAGTATCAAATAAGATAAGAACAAAGTTAGATTTGCCGGTTAACGCAAAAATGCTTCGAAGACATTGAGAATAAGTTTGCATGAGCTCCTTTCGGCCAGCAAAAAATGTCCTTTTGAAAGTTAAGCATCTAAGCTAATAATGTGTTTTTTTGTGTTTCTATTAAAGTAGCTCAATTTTGCTTATTTTGAGCTCATTTCAATGCTCGAAATGACCATAAAATGTTTAAATTTATCATTTAACAAATAGACAACCATGTTATTCAGCAATTGGAGCAAGTTTAACTTGGTGTCATAGGATGAAAATGCTCATGTAAGAAGTCTTCAACTTCAAGTCTCCTGCTCCCTTTTCCACGTGGAGATGGATGAGTAATCGTGTAGGGTAGTTTTTGGGGTTAAGGATGAGTCACTATATATAAAACATAAGGTATAATGGATATTTTCCAGAAGAGAGATATGCTGAAAACGATAAGACTCCCGCATGTCGACGAAAAAATGCCGCTGCGATGGGTTTTTCTAAAATGTAATGCCCCACAACATCCTTAAAAGATTAATTTATCGACAAAAAAGTATTTCGGAACTGGATCGGCTGCCAGAGTGGGTCGGATTCTATACAATCGAAAATTAATATCGATTTGAAAAAGCCGGGTAGGGCAGTGTTTGCATTTTTCCAATACAGGACTTTTGAACCCTTAAAAATGGGTGGTTCAAGATTTCTCTAGAAAATATCGACGACTTTACATTAATCATGCCTTGTTTATGCCACAAAGTTATAAAAAACAAAGATTTTTGCACGAAAAATTAAAGTTTTATAATCTTTTATTACCATTTACAAATAGTCCGGTTAGTTTTGCACAGTCCAAATTACAAACTAGAAATGTTTTTGTGCAATATTTATTCTGTTGTTGATGGACATTTTTAATTTTTGTTTATTTTTAAGAGGAACTCAATAGTTTTTAAGGAAAAAATTAAAACACTTTTTTTACAATTTTTTTTTCAACAAATTTTCTTATAAATCGTCTGAAACAAAAAAAAAAAATCTGGAATGTTTTGCACAACATTGTATGTATTATATATTTCTATTTTCGCAAAACGATTGTTGGTTTATCAAATAATGTTTGTTCAGTAGATGCTGTATTGCTGATATTTCTTCATTAATCTATTTTATTTGAATCGGTCTTTTTTGATACGTGTTCTACATTATAGATTTTGTATTCCATGTATGATAACAATATTATCATAGTTACAATTCGTAGATCATAGTGTAATGGTGAACGTTGTGTTCATCCAGTGACGTTAGTGTTTTTTTTTAATGACTTATGCGTTGGGAAAGATGTTTCATTATGTCTCTACTTGAAAATCTTAGTATTGATGTTTTTTGGGTGAAATTGTGAAAACTCAAAGAGTTATTAAGGAATTTTGATATAAAGGGTTTTTCAATAGGGACGCTACAAAAGTAGAGCGACAGGGACAGCAAACGACGCCATTTTTTTCTTGCGGTTTTCTGACATTTCTCTTCAGTAAGGTTTGCCATTTTATGATGAAAAGATATACGAGCCAACAACGAGTCGAAATTATTAAAATTTACTACCGAAATTCGGAGTCAGTGTCCTCAACGTTAAGAACGCTACGTCCAATTTATGGTCGTCATAATTTCTGGCTGGATGGCTTCGTCAATAAACAAAATATGCGGTATTGGTCAGGCAGCAATTCACACGTACTCCATGAGTCATCATTGCATCCCGAAAAAATTACGGTTTGGTGTGGTTTATGGGCCGGCGGCGTCATTGGGCCGTACTTCATTGGATAATATGGACTTGGAGGACATGTGGTTCCAACAGGACGGCGCCACAAGCCACACAGCGAATGTCACAATCAATTTATTGGAAACCAAGTTTGGAGAACGTGTTATCTCACGAAATGGTCCAGTCGCTTGGCCGCCTCGGTCGTGCGATTTGACGCCGTTAGACTATTTCCTGTGGGGCTACGTCAAGTCTATGGTCTATGCCAACAAGCCAGCGACGATTGATAAACTTCGTACGAATATCGAACGTGAAATTGCAGCAGTATCGGCCGATTTATGCTTGAAAACCGTCGAAAATTGGGTTCAGCGTCTGGACTTCTGCAAGCGTGCTCGTGGTGGCCATGCAAAATAAATCGAGTTCCATACATAATGGCATCGAACGTACTTTCACAGGAATAAAGAATTTCAGTGATATCCAAAACCGTTTTTGTTTTATTTAAAAAAACTTTTATAGCGCTCTTATTGAAAAACCCTGTATTTTAAGAAGGTAACATTTCCCTAGTATTGTGATGTTTCCGCCTCAAATTTCGTCCACGAAGTAACTCTCGGGGGATGAAGAAAACAATTTATTTGGTTGTGATAGTTGAATTCATATCTACTGACGAGTAAGTTCAAAAAACAAGCATCTTCCGGCAAGAGCCGCAAGAGGTAGGTAGATTTCTTATGTCATTGGTAGGGCTTCTGTTCTGATGGCGGGAACAAAATGGCGGACAAACATTTCCACTTTAAAAACCAATTTGTACTTATTACCTCGAGATTTTCAATTTCAACGAAATCCAATCAATTTTGAAGAATTTCAAAATGGCGGTTTCAAGATGGCGCCCAAATTGGTAGCAGGCGGATTCTGTTCACTGTTATCTACTAAATATATATAAACTAGAAGCCCGCCCCGACTTCGTACGGGTGCAATTACATTGATCATTGATTTTTGGTATATTTCGCTTTATTCTAGCCTTATTTTAATTAAAAAAAATATATTAACGTAAAACATCATATCGTCCTGAGCCTACACAGGGGATGTCTATCTGATGACACGGATTCCATGGCATGTCTTGAAACCCAAGTTGGGGAATGCGTTTAACGTGCTCAAATCATTGAAGTATGGACCTTTCCGTTCGAAAAGGTAGTTGCTCGACATTGAGTTCCTTGTATATTCTGATGTTCTTAAGTCGATAAAACGAACGAATACCTCGAAGAAATCTCATTTCGGCAGGTTATTTTCTTCTGAACCATTTTCGATAGGACCCTACTAACATGCAGAGTGCATTGAACAGCCATTCGAGGCATTACGATTATTTCTGATTTGTTCACGTTTATCTAGCTTCAGCACAGACGACTACGACGCTATCAAGCGTTCGCTAAAGTTCGGTCCAGATGGTTCCAAGTAAGTCTTCAGCGAAAAGCAGATGGCTTATTCTTAAGTCTCACAATGCGAGGGTGAATCTAAACCATACAAGGACCCGCTCAAACACACACAAAGTCGGTCCAGCTATTTAGGTGGAGTTCAGTGACATACAGGCGTACAGAAGAATTTCAGTTCAGATGGTTAGAAGTAAGTCATCAGCGATGAGCCGTGAGATATTCACTTCAACACTGCACCTTACCGCTTTTTGTTTAAATATATTTTGTCGAATAAAATATATTCACGCAATTATGATACAAACATTTAATATCGAAAAACATATAATTGAAATTAAATTGAAATAAGTGACATCAGGGCCACCTATATAACTATGAATTAATCTCAGCAGGTCAGTTATTAATTAACTTCTCAGAAGGTTTTAAAGGTCAATTATCCATGGAAAAATATTGGTTAGTGAGTAAAGATATACAAATTAGTAAAATTCAGAGGAATGTGTATATTTAAATAGTACGTACCTATTTATATGTATATTGGTACAAAAAATGAATGTGGGGGTTTTATAACGCGACCCCAAGTCTTTTTGCTCAAAAGCTCATTTTGTCTCAAAGTTTTGACGCATTAATTTTTTCTTCTTGTTGAAAATACTCTGTTCGCAAAATAAGAGAAGGGAAGGAAAAGAGATGAACAGAAACTAATTCCCAGTGTGACCATTAGCCTAAAATTATTTCACTTATTCTGAGAAGTGGAATATTTATTTTCCAGTCTAGTATTTTTATATTCCACATTTAAAATCTACATACATAGGAAAATAAATGAAATTAAAAAGGCAAGGTAAACACAAAATATTGATACAGGCATTTCGTTAACTTTTGGCATATTAAATAAAAAAACAAAAAGAAGACACTTCATGTATTATTTATACTACACAAAGGTCGCACTGTCGTTTCCCTTTGTCTGTTTTTATTTTTTTGTGCGTTGTAATGAGAACTATGATGAATGTGATGATTAACTGCTGCGTTGAGGGACTGGTGGAAGATATTTTCTGCGGTGGATAGTTGTTCTGTTTTTTTGCTTGGAAGGGTTGAAATTTTGTCCGTACACAATGTATTTGACCGTTTTGGAAACGGAAACGGATTGGTTGCAGCCTAGCTAAGATTAGGCAACCTGTAAAAACCACAAAATTATATATGTACCCGCGGCATCATTTCGACGTCAGACGGTTGTCATACATATCATCTAATGCACATAATTACTTCAGTCATATATACATAGATATGTATGCACATACATAGATATGTATGCACATACATATGTAAATTTTTACATACATATCTTATAATCGGTTGCCACAATTGTACAACTTTTAACATTTTAAGGATTTGCTACACAAATATGCATAGATAAACATATGTATGTACATTTGTTCATATATGTATATTATGTGACACTCATTTTGTGTCCCTGTGTGAAAAACCGGCGGCAACATACATACATATGTATATTTGTTTTCCTCGCTATGGAGATATTCCACATCCATTGCACATAATGCGTAAGTGAATCGTATACACATGATATGTATGTAAGTATGTAATCGAATCAGAAATATGGAACAAATTTGTCTGGGCATACATAACTGAGTAACCACATTATATGCGATCGTCAAAAGAACATTATTTTTATTTTTACACAATACACATACTATGTACACATGTACCTATCGTGTAAACACTCATTATCTACTATGACAATTTTTTTTTCACGTTCCAATACGTGACTTGTATGTTATACTTTTTTGTGACAACATGGGCACACAATTGTCGTCTAATCTTAGCTTAAAGACCACATAAAGTCCAGACTACATAAAGTCCAAAAAAAAAATAAAACCTTTCCTTTTTGTAATATGGACCTTCGGTCCCCCTGACTTCCTGTGAGAGCTTTTAGTTTTTTTTAATATACCAATGAAAAACAAAAACCCACCCTTGAATAAAATTATACCCGTGGAATATTCCCCACTGCACACGACGATCGAAATAAATAAACCCTACCAACACGCACAAACATGAACGCCGCTTGAGCACTGATAGTGCCAATGGTCTCCACGGGGATTCTACGGTTTCCGAGGCGCCAAGGTTTGAAAACGCCATTTTGTAGATCTCGGTGAAAAAAACACAAAATATAAAGTAAAAAAAATTGATTAATCGCTTAGTTTAGGAGATATCGAGGCACGTCTACGGTTTCCGAGGCGCCAAGGTTTGAAAACGCCATTTTGTAGATCTCGGTGAAAAAAACACAAAATATAAAGTAAAAAAAATTGATTAATCGCTTAGTTTAGGAGATATCGAGACTTGAAAATGCATTTTTCCCTATGAAAATTCTATTGAATTCCATTGAAATTCCATTGAAATTAATTCATTTTTGCCTCGGTACAAAAAAAAATGTTGCATACATTTAGAGGTAAACAATCCTTCAAAACAAAAATAATTCATAGTTTCAGGTGGTTCGACTTCAAATATATTTGAATGAAGGACTGGTTATGTATTTAGGAGTTATCAGATTCCCAGGTATTTATGTGTGTGTATTTGAATTGCCTTACACAATTCGATTTTTTTGGAGATTACAATGTCATTTTTCCATTGGCAAACATTTTTTTTCCGACTTTTTCTTGAATCTATGTAGTAAATATATAAGTACATACATATGATATGGGTAAAAATTGAAATATGTAGTGCAAATTTTGCAAAGGTTATGATGTCCCGTGCAACAAGATTTTTTGATAAATTGTTATAACTTGAACATTCGAGTGACTTAAGCTCTAGGCGCCTGCCTGACAGTTGTTAACATACCCTTAGCGGAGCGACGAAGTCGCGTGAGCGGCTAAAACAGGCGGAGAAAAGGGTTAAATGCCTTTAACCCGCGAAGCGGGCCACCCAAGGTACTGTTTGATGCTCCTCTAATTTTCATTTTCCAGACTTTTGTGGGCCCATTCATTCATTAAACCACTTTCGACATAAAAAAGTCGGCAAAAAATTGGTTTTGCCAAAGGGAAATGACATCGTAATCTCCAGGAAAATCGAATTGTGTAAGATAAGGCAATTCAAATATACGCACACCTGGGAAACAGATAACTCCTAAATGCATAACCAGTCCTTCATTCAAATATATTTGAAGTCGAACCACCTAAAATTATGAATTATTTTTGTTTTGAAGGATTGTTTACCTCTAAATGTATGCAACATTTTTTTTGTGCCGAGGCAAAAATGAATTAATTTCAATGGAATTTCAATGGAATTTTCATAGGGAAAAATGCATTTTCAAGTCTCGATATCGGGGATTCTACGGTTTCCGAGGCGCCAAGGTTTGAAAACGCCATTTTGTAGATCTCGGTGAAAAAAACACAAAATATAAAGTAAAAAAAATTGATTAATCGCTTAGTTTAGGAGATATCGAGACTTGAAAATGCATTTTTCCCTATGAAAATTCCATTGAAATTCCATTGAAATTAATTCATTTTTGCCTCGGCACAAAAAAAATGTTGCATACATTTAGAGGTAAACAATCCTTCAAAACAAAAATAATTCATAATTTTAGGTGGTTCGACTTCAAATATATTTGAATGAAGGACTGGTTATGCATTTAGGAGTTATCTGTTTCCCAGGTGTGCGTATATTTGAATTGCCTTATCTTACACAATTCGATTTTCCTGGAGATTACGATGTCATTTCCCTTTGGCAAAACCAATTTTTTGCCGACTTTTTTATGTCGAAAGTGGTTTAATGAATGAATGGGCCCACAAAAGTCTGGAAAATGAAAATTAGAGGAGCATCAAACAGTACCTTGGGTGGCCCGCTTCGCGGGTTAAAGGCATTTAACCTTTTTCTCCGCCTGTTTTAGCCGCTCACGCGACTTCGTCGCTCCGCTAAGGGTATGTTAACAACTGTCAGGCAGGCGCCTAGAGCTTAAGTCACTCGAATGTTCAAGTTATAACAATTTATCAAAAAATCTTGTTGCACGGGACATCATAACCTTTGCAAAATTTGCACTACATATTTCAATTTTTACCCATATCATATGTATGTACTTATATATTTACTACATAGATTCAAGAAAAAGTCGGAAAAAAATATGTTTGCCAATGGAAAAATGACATTGTAATCTCCAAAAAAATCGAATTGTGTAAGGCAATTCAAATACACACACATAAATACCTGGGAATCTGATAACTCCTAAATACATAACCAGTCCTTCATTCAAATATATTTGAAGTCGAACCACCTGAAACTATGAATTATTTTTGTTTTGAAGGATTGTTTACCTCTAAATGTATGCAACATTTTTTTTTGTACCGAGGCAAAAATGAATTAATTTCAATGGAATTTCAATGGAATTCAATAGAATTTTCATAGGGAAAAATGCATTTTCAAGTCTCGATATCTCCTAAACTAAGCGATTAATCAATTTTTTTTACTTTATATTTTGTGTTTTTTTCACCGAGATCTACAAAATGGCGTTTTCAAACCTTGGCGCCTCGGAAACCATAGAATCCCCGATATCGAGACTTGAAAATGCATTTTTCCCTATGAAAATTCCATTGAAATTCCATTGAAATTAATTCATTTTTGCCTCGGCACAAAAAAAATGTTGCATACATTTAGAGGTAAACAATCCTTCAAAACAAAAATAATTCATAATTTTAGGTGGTTCGACTTCAAATATATTTGAATGAAGGACTGGTTATGCATTTAGGAGTTATCTGTTTCCCAGGTGTGCGTATATTTGAATTGCCTTATCTTACACAATTCGATTTTCCTGGAGATTACGATGTCATTTCCCTTTGGCAAAACCAATTTTTTGCCGACTTTTTTATGTCGAAAGTGGTTTAATGAATGAATGGGCCCACAAAAGTCTGGAAAATGAAAATTAGAGGAGCATCAAACAGTACCTTGGGTGGCCCGCTTCGCGGGTTAAAGGCATTTAACCTTTTTCTCCGCCTGTTTTAGCCGCTCACGCGACTTCGTCGCTCCGCTAAGGGTATGTTAACAACTGTCAGGCAGGCGCCTAGAGCTTAAGTCACTCGAATGTTCAAGTTATAACAATTTATCAAAAAATCTTGTTGCACGGGACATCATAACCTTTGCAAAATTTGCACTACATATTTCAATTTTTACCCATATCATATGTATGTACTTATATATTTACTACATAGATTCAAGAAAAAGTCGGAAAAAAATATGTTTGCCAATGGAAAAATGACATTGTAATCTCCAAAAAAATCGAATTGTGTAAGGCAATTCAAATACACACACATAAATACCTGGGAATCTGATAACTCCTAAATACATAACCAGTCCTTCATTCAAATATATTTGAAGTCGAACCACCTGAAACTATGAATTATTTTTGTTTTGAAGGATTGTTTACCTCTAAATGTATGCAACATTTTTTTTTGTACCGAGGCAAAAATGAATTAATTTCAATGGAATTTCAATGGAATTCAATAGAATTTTCATAGGGAAAAATGCATTTTCAAGTCTCGATATCTCCTAAACTAAGCGATTAATCAATTTTTTTTACTTTATATTTTGTGTTTTTTTCACCGAGATCTACAAAATGGCGTTTTCAAACCTTGGCGCCTCGGAAACCATAGACGTGCCGTCTCCACTGATCGTGTTCGCTATTGTACTTAAAAAATATTTGTTTTATGTTATAACTTTTCTCACGGCAAGCGTACAAAGATGATATATATATCAACGGCTTTGTTAATAAAAGCTCTAAACAGATATGTAAATTCAATCTAAATACAATCTGTTTAGTGAAAGTCGAGAAAAATAGAGATAACTTACCAGAAAATGCAATTAATTTAAATAAAAAATGTCTTTTGTTTATTTACGGGCTTTATGTTAAAATTTTTAAAATAATTTATGAAGAAACTATCAGTTAGAAACGTCCTGAATCTATAGGAAGAGACTGCATTTAAATCCGTTCAGTAGATTCGAAGATTTTTTGTCACATACGAAAATACATCAGATCTGAAATTTGCCTTTTATAAATATAAGTGATTTATTATTATTGGGTCCAATGTCTTTAGCTTGGCTGCGACCCTTTTGTTATAGTTATTTATTATTGGGCCCGCTGTCTTTAGCGTGGCTGCGAAGCTTTTGTTTTGGAGTCTGAGTTCGTCGTCCAGTCGCCTATATTTGCATCTGTTTTGCGTTGTTGTTTCTTGAAATTTGATTGAGACATTGTGTGATATTTGTTATGGGTTCGTCTTGAAGCTGTAATAAGTATTGCCAGTCGGACTCGTCTACGTTAATTTTTAATTTGGGATCTCAAGTAGAGCGTGTCTACAACTGGCGGTAACTTAAAACTATATTGGCCTATTCCTTAAACCATCTACAACGAAATTCCAAATTTTATCATAAGCAGACGGAGAACTCAAGTATACAGTGCCGTGAAGGCAGCTAATAACTACCATCCCAATGCTGTAAGGTAAATTGTTGTATGTGGGAAAATAGATTCCAACAGCATAGCATGTTTTAAAAAATTGATCTCGATCATTGTTATTTTTAAAGCCAAAACAATGGCCCCTTCTTTTAAACCGAGGTGCAGAGGTTCAAGGCCTAACCTGTCGCACCTACCTTACGCACGAATACCCAGCCGTTTATAAAATGGATAAATATTTGAGTTTGTTGACCGTTGGTTAACGATTTTGCCCGTTGGTTTACGCTTAAATGAGAATTGCTGAGTTACACTTGACGGCGCTGAAACGGTCAAACGGTGATGTTTATTCTTGGGGGTCACATTCACTGCATCACATTCCCTTAAACCACAATTTCAACGTCCTGACCTGAGACATAAATTCATCCTCCATACGGTCTCCTTCTGAGGAACTTTGGGTAGGCGTCTGAGAACTGCAAAATATTCGCAATGATATTTTATAGCGAAATTCGAAATCTGTTTTCTGTTATATTTATTTTTTGTTCATGTGACGTTCAGAACAAAAATAAAATATCAACGGAGATTGAACAACCAGAATACTGAGATATTCTCTGGATAACGTCGTTAACTAGACAAAATCGGCTACTTAAGTTAAGCAGTGGTTAACTTAAACCAATGGTTTACTAACCACAGGTTGAACGTTAATCATTGGTGAACAAACACCAAAAAAGTTGCCCAACGTCGCTATCCACAGGATAAACCATAACCAGAACTGAACAAATTGACTATAAAAAGAACAAAATCAAAATTAACAAAATTAGAATTAAAGCTAAAAGAAAACTTGCTAAAAGACAAATCATTATATTTCTGAAAGTGGCTACTTTGTCACAATCCAACTCATGTACCACCTATGTTATGTACAGTGTACTCTCTCACAAGCGGACACCGACGATTCCGAGAAAATTGTCCAAACCACATATTGGTCCGGTTATGAGAGGTGTCCGCTTATGAGAGGTGTCCGTAAGGTATACTGTACTAACTTATACACAAAATATACCCAAATGACAGAAATAATTACGTTTCCTTGCAAAATCTGAAAAAACAATTAGTTGGACTGTCACGCTAATACAAACTGATAAAGAGCATTCAACCTGTTCAACGTGTACATGAATTGTGCAAGAGAATTGGTCTTGACTGCTAAAACAGTTTATCGCAAGCGACACCGTCGGGCGGTTGCGATAAATGTACTCAAAGTTCTTAGGTCGGTTGCGACATTTGGCAAGGAGATGAAAATGTAAACGTAGGTTACGATATAATTGTCTCCTTTGTAACTGTTTATTCGAAAGTTTTAAGTTCACAATAATGGTATGACTTGATGGGAAATAATGTTAAGTGTCAAATGGTATAGAAAACACAGTTTCGGCAAAATTGTCGCTTACGATAAACTTGCGGTTATGGCTCGATATGTTCGCTTCTGATTGGAATCTGATAATATCCGGAGGCGAAGTACAGCAGAATGAAACTTTTATAACCTACCAAATCGATGAGATGTTTTTCTACCAAGGGCATGAGAGACTGTATTTTCTTCTTGATGGAATTCAGCTTCCAGTAATCCATTCACATTCTATCTTCTGTTATACTTTTTCTTCGTAGACCGCGTATCGGTCAAAATAAAAACAACAGCCGCGTTCGATCGTTCAAATTAGACTCAACCCCTGTCTCCGTTGCTTGACCTATTGAACAAGCATTGGTGAAAGCCGTTCGTGCCAAACACCAGTGACTCGGTAATTCGACAAAAGAGCAATTTCGCGTTGTTTGACCTATCGACCCATTACCTCAGCAAAACAATATGTTTTGACAAAGGGCAATGGCTTTGATTAACGGTTTTAAGGGCAACAACTACGCGTGTCGAACACCAAGTCACAACATTCCTCCCTCCTTGGGAAAAGTTCCGGCGAGAACCAGAAGTAAGAGAAGATAAGCTTTATTATTGAAGTCTAAATTTAATGGTCGCCGTGGCTCAGTGGTTAGTGCGTTGGACTGCTGACCGAGCGGCGTGGGTTCAAGCCCCAGCCAGGAACACTGAACATTTTTCGCGGCACCACCTCTCGTCGGGGAATGACAAGCCTCTAGGAGTATAATCTGTCATGTAAGAGCTTCTCATTTCGCCGTTCGGAGTCGGCAATAAATTGTAGGTCTCTTCCAATCGTGCAAAATATGTGACACGCACAACATCAATGATTGCGAGAAGTTAGGCCTTGGCTCATCCTCAGCTGTCGCGCCAGCTATTTATTTATTTATTTAAATTTAATTAAATCTAATACATACAATTTTAGGTTAAATTTAATTTATTGAATTAAGTTTATTTGATTATTTTGAGAATATTATTAGAGAAAAAAGAACTGAAGTATAAACCAAATTGAATCTAATACAATTTTGGTTAATTTCAACTTATCGAATTAAATTTATTTGATTATCTAATACAATTTTTGGTTGTTGTATCCTCCTAAAAATAATTTAATAAATGTAATTCATTTATTAAATTATTATTTTTTTTCTATTTACACACGGGCGGATTTCATGGTGAATTTGGATGCGCTTCTTCTGGTTCTGGGTGGGGAACTCGGCAGTGCTTTGATATCAGGATCGCTTTGGTACTTTGGTAGGCGGTTGTTACAAGGTTAGGTTAGATTGAAGTGGCTGCTAGCTAAAGCCAACACGCTTAGACTAATGAGGGGTCCGTTGTAACACCACCAGAATCTCGAAAGATCTCCTGCCTACTCATTGAAACCAATCGGAGCTTCTTATGAAGCTTAGAAGGCTACTGACATCAATGTTAATTAGGTGGCCTAAGTTTGTGAAGAAGAAAGCTCCCAAGTGGAGTTTCCTTTTGCTGGCGAGAGCTGGACAGGTGCAAAGAAGATGGAAAATGGTCTCCTCCTCCTCCTCGTCCATACAGCTTCGACAGAAGTCGTTTTCATAAATGCCAAGCCTAGTAGCATGCTTACCTATTAGACAGTGTCCAGTAATGACACCTATTATAGTGCTAATATGCAATCTATTAAGAGAAATCAAATACTTAGAGCGTTTCAGATCTAGCTTGTGCCAAATCTGCTTTATCGCTAGACATGTTATACCACTTGTCCACCTAAGATTTGTTCTTTCAATAGCATCTAGCTTTAGTTTGAGTTTGCAAGTAGCGATCGGTATACCTAAGCTGCCCTTATCAGGCCCAGTAGGTAACGTTGTTCCATATCTGGCGAGTTCATCAGCCTTGCAGTTCCCTGGAATGTCACTGTGCCCTGACACCTAGCAAAGGTGGATATTGAACTGCTCCGCCATCTCTATAAGAGACGATCGGCAATTTAGGGCTGTTGAATTTAGAGGGACTTATTCTAAGGACTTCAGTGGCGCTTGGCTGTCTGAAAAGATGCGGATATCCGTGGCTGATATCACGTTTTTTTTCAGCTAAGATAAGACTTTGACATTGCTAGTTTTTGAACCGTCGCACAGTAGGGCAGAATAGCCTAAATGTCGGAATCAAATCAACCGATGAAGCTAGGAGCATGAAATTTTGCCTGATGATTGCTGAGACCATGGACAAGAAATATTTCAACTCAACCATGGACACGCCCATAAGAGAGCGCATATTTACTTCCCACCTAGGTAGGAGAAGTATTGCTATCGGTCCGAACAAAATGTTTCGAGATATGAACAGGGCTTGACATTACTATACCCTAGAAATCGTTTGCACCCATTTTAGAAATGATGTCTGTGTGTGTTTGTGTGCGTGTTTGTAATCATATTTTTCGCCTTTGATATCTGGAGAATGAAACAAAGTAGGACCATACGGCTTTGTTTTGTTTTAGTTATCAGCGTGAAACTTAGAGCTGGTAAGCTTTTGAGCACAATCGGTCCACCAGATGCTGAGGAAATTTAAGAAATGTTTTTTTTCTAGTTCGCGCAACAGGTCTTTTTCAGTTCTTCTATTAAAAATACAAACTGGTGTTCCATTTCAGTATGTTCAGCGGATCTCATTCTTTTAAAACGCTCCATTCGAGTAATAAGCAGGGTACTTGAGTTCATTCCTAAATATAAAAATATTTCATGGAAATAAAATTGTCTTCACTTTTTGTCAGAAGGTACATTTTAAAAGAATCTTACAACAAGAGTTGCAAAAAGTAGCACCCATTTTTAACTGTTTATCAAAGTACATTAACTAAACTATCGAGGAAAATAAAATCCAAGCTTTGGACGGCTTTGGAACACAACTAATTTGACAAATATTTGTAAAGTCAACGCTGCATTTGATGCACATAGACCTGGTAGGATGAATGATATAGTAATTTACAATTAAATGTACTTTCATACACAAAATTATTGTTTTTAGCTTAGGACATACCCGAGTTTGATGGCTCCATACCAAACATTTTAATAATCTAATAGCTTTCGGAAATTTTTTACACAACAAAAACACTTGAAAATTTCTTCTAATTAGGCACTTGCTATCAGTGAGCACATATCGCTGATACTGATGCATTTTTCACGAAGTGTGGTTAAGATAACGGCTTATTACAGTTAGTTTCTGATGAGTGAGATATACAGGGTTTTTCAATAAGAGCGCTACAAAAGATTTTTTAAATAAAACAAAAACGGTTTTGGATATCATTGAAATTCTTTATTCCTGTTAAAGTACGTTCGATGCCATTATGTATGGAACTCGATTTCTTTTGCATGGCCACCACGGGCACGCTTGCAGAAGTCCAGACGCTGAACCCAATTTTCGACGGTTTTCAAGCATAAATCGGCCGATACTGCTGCAATTTCACGTTCGATATTCGTACGAAGTTTATCAATCGTCGCTGGCTTGTTGGCATAGACCATAGACTTGACGTAGCCCCACAGGAAATAGTCTAACGGCGTCAAATCGCACGACCGAGGCGGCCAAGCGACTGGACCATTTCGTGAGATAACACGTTCTCCAAACTTGGTTTCCAATAAATTGATTGTGACATTCGCTGTGTGGCTTGTGGCGCCGTCCTGTTGGAACCACATGTCCTCCAAGTCCATATCATCCAATTGGGGCCAAAAATATTCGGTTATCATTGAACGGTAGCGATCCCCATTCACAGTAACGTGCCGTCTTGCTCATCACGGAAGAAGTACGGCCCAATGACGCCGCCGGCCCATAAACCACACCAAACCGTAATTTTTTCGGGATGCAGTGATGACTCATGGAGTACGTGTGGATTGTTGCCTGACCAATACCGCATATTTTGTTTATTGACGAAGCCATCCAGCCAGAAATGAGCCTCATCGCTGAAGATGATTTTTCGATGAAAATCCGAATCATTTTCAAGTTGTTGCTCAGCCCAATTCACGAACATACGACGCTTCTGGTGGTCAAGCGGCTTCAGTTCTTGCGTCAATTTAATCTTGTAAGGATGTAGGCCAAGATCTTTTCGCAAAATTCGCCACAACGACGTCACCGAGATGCCCAACGCTTGAGAACGACGTGTGAGAGACACATTTGGGCTTTCTGCAACTGAAGCCTCAGCGGCAGCAATATTCTCGACACTATGGGCACTTCTTTGTCTCACTGGCACGGGAACATTTTGTACTGTGCCTGTGGATTCAAATTTTTCCACTAGACGCTCGATTGTTGATCTGCTAGGACGATTATGACGACCATAAATTGGACGTAGCGCTCTTAACGTTGAGGCCACTGACTCCGAATTTCGGTAGTAAATTTTAATAATTTCGATTCGTTGTTGGCTCGTATATCTTTCCATCATGAAATGGCAAACCATGCTGAAGAGAAATGTCGAAAAACCGCAAGAAAAATATGGCGTCGTTTGCTGTCCCTGTCGCTCTACTTTTGTAGCGTCCCTTTTGAAAAACCCTTTATAAGTACTGGAAAATAAAACTAACGGACCCAATTTTGGATTTATTGCCAACTTTTTTGATGGTCTACCCCACTGTGCGTCGGTTGGCGTAAAAATGAATCGACTTATCTTCTGAGAAAACATCGCCCCAGAATGACCTGGGAGGGATGGTAACCTTGAAGCTCTTGTCAAACTTTAGCCTGGGAGTGGTGTAATCTATGTTTTGAGGAGAAATTTTGAGATTTTTCAAAATGGAGGCGTGGCCATAGTCTTTACTAAACCACTGTGAGGTGAGCTGACATTTGTCTGCCGAAAATGTCTAGGGGTGATAAGTGAAACAAAATGTCCAGTGCTGCAGAAGGAGTCGTGCGAAGAGCTACACTGATACACAAGCAAGCTGTTTGTTGGACTTTGCTCAGGTTATCGCGGTTTGTGGCTATATCCAAGGCTGTCCACCACACCATCATCTCGTTTGTAAGTATCGGTCTTATTACCGAAATATAGAGCCACTGTGTTATACCGGGTTGCAGACCCCATTTATTTCCGATGGCTTTCTTGCAAGAGAAAAGGGCTACTGCAACTTTCTTTATTCTTTCTTCAATATTTGGTTTCCAGCTTAATTTCCTGTCCAAAATAAGACCCAAGTATTTTGCTTCGTTGAAGAAATTTAAAGTTGTACCACCAATGGAAGGAAGGGTCGATATATGGGATCTTATACTTCCTAGTGAAGAGTATCAGCTCAGTTTTGTGGGGGTTCACACAGCTTACAACTTGCGCGCTGTCTGGAAAATGTGTATCCAGCAGCAGATTTAGCGAGTCGTCGCTGGAAGTCGTCCATGAGCCGTCCGCTTTTTTGAAGAAGCCAGGCATTATTGGATTAGTGGAGAGAATTTTTCTTAGCCTTGATGCCTCAGAGGATTCTTCTATATTGCCACAAAAGGACCTCCAAGATTTGCGTTCTTTTAGGGTTTCCCTGTATTCGAGCCAATCAGTTTTACGATAGTTTCTGAAAACTGAAGGGCTAAAAGGAGCATCATTTAGATTGAATTGAATGTAACGGTCCCGCATCTGCGACCAGTCTTTCCATGTTATTGCCAAAAAGAGAGTCCATGTGATCATGGGCGAGATACGCCGAAACCACAAAGTAGGCTCTTTTGGATGTCTCCAATTTAGCTGCGGTGGTATCGCGATCGGTATAATTAGGGAGTAAAGTTACTGTTATGCTACGTTTTACCAGTACATAAGATCTAGGTTTACCTTGCTCCTGCGTATACAGGATATTGTATGCAGGAGTCTTCAGTCCACATACCAAGTTGTTAACAACCCAAGGTTTCTAGACTAAGACGATGTCTTCCCTGCCTCTGGAGAGATGGAGGAGTAGGCCGGCAGATGCCGTGATTGAGTGGTGGAGATTAATCTGAACTAACTGCAGCATTTAAGGTACAATCAAGCAGACTGGTCTCCACCATGGTAATGTTGGAAGCTTCCACCTCCATGTCGACAGAGTGTCGTTAATGACTGAAGGTGGAAGAGATGAGGTCCACGGTTGGGAGTCATCACTTTCCAAAGATAAATGCTCCCGGGGTCTATGGACTCAGAGGTCGAGTCAAGAGGATGGGGGGCATTTTACCTAGGTCAAGCTCATCCTTCTTGTACAACTTAAGGGTAATAGCGTCAAACCCGTAGCTAATCAAGCCGGCCGTCGCTGCCAAAGGAGCAAGGGATTCTTTATTGATCACAATTAGCGCGCACCTATAAAGATCCCGTTGTTTCTCCAGCTTGGCGACTCTCCAGTTGCTAGTTGGAAGTCACGGGTTACTGACTTGGATGATCTGGAGTATTTCATCCATATTTGAGGGCTCGGCTGGGATCCAGGTGCGAGTTCTAGGTCTGCTCGGAATCTCCTCCCTCGCAACAACCTCAAGTTTTGCACTCGGCCGAACCTCACCAAGCTTGCCTATGGAAAATTTATGGAGATCACAAGATCTCCGATCGCCACATGCGATCAGCCTTACGTGGCCTTGATGCCACCTGCCATGATCCCAAGGAAAACTGTTGCCAGTTTACCTGGGATCATTCTCCATTTTTCAGGAGCAATCGTTCCATCGTCATCGCTTCTGTCGATAATCGCCAGCACGAACTTGTCTTTAAGGACCTCGCTGTAGGACTTGTTACAAGAGGTAAGGGGATTTCTGCAAGTGTGCTTCTGTTTTTTATTCTCAACTTGTATAGTAGTACGCACATGACGGCCACAACACCTACGGTACTCATCGATATTAAAGAGTACCGATGAAATGTAATTTCCCAACCTTGCTCTGCCAAACTCCTTTCGGCTTGTAATCGCTACAATCGTGCTGAATTACTTCTAAGGATCTTTTTCCACCCAATAAATTGCTTGCGATGTCCTTGTGGCTGCCAATTTTTGTTAATATTGGCTTTGGAGTACCCGGGACCGTGATCTTCGCTGAGATGTTCTTCAATGTCTCTAGCAGACCCGAATGGATGACCTTAGGTTGTTTGATCTCTGTGCTGGTGGAAAGGTTTTGTTGGTACATTAGCTTTATCTCTTTAGTACTGGCCTCACATGGTTGTAACATCGTGAATAGTCCTGGGCCTTTCAATATTACAGTATGTCTCATTACAGTTGAGGTTCTGGGTCGATGAATTTTAAAGGCTGAATGGCCATTGGTTGGCGGACTTCATTTCAATTATTATACCCTCGTTTGCCGGCACTGGTACATATTTGCAGAACGTTGCTGTAGTGGCCTCATGTTGGAGGAGTTCTACAAAACACTGGGTGGTGTGAATAAAAACTGAAGCAGAGTGTTCACTAAAATTTTTGGAAAAACACTCAACTTAAATTGAATAAAAATGAGTTTCGTCAAAGTTTCAGAAACACTTTCCTCAAGAGGGTTTGCCCAGAGTGCTACCTGAGTTTTTATTCACACCACCCACTGTGTAGATCTTGACGTCAGTTCAGGACCATCATAACCGCAGTCTACGATGGAGGCTTCAAAGGTTGTAGCGGAGACCAACGCGCACCTTCCTTTTTACTGTTATTTGTAGAATACTGGTGATATTATCTGCATCGAGTATGAATGGGTGAAGCCTGTTCTGATATAAGTCGTTCAGAATGGATAGTTCCATCGATTGCCGGTTCTGGATCTCCAGAACATTCGATGTTATAATCGACAGCAAACCGTTTACGTCGCTTCTTCTTTTAAGTAGGAAGATTTCTTTATTTGTTGTCATGCTGACGTCGAGAAGGGATTCATCGATTTTTCGGACAAGCTCGGCGATACTGTTCACTTAGGTTGCCAGCTGGGTTATCGGCTTGCTGAGCTTATCGAAATTTAAGCCCGTTAAATATGGTTAACGTCGCATATCTTGAAAATACTCTTCGTCCCTGTTATGTATGTAAGTGTTGGCGACAATAAATTGCAATATATTAAATTCAAAATTCAAATTTGTAAATAGTTTATTGTGAATTGTACATATATAGAATCATAAAATTGTTGTTAAGTGAACATATACATACATTCCACATGACGTGGCAATGCTATGTTTTACCGAAAAATAGAACTTATAACGTTTTTGTCAACTTAGTAAGAAGGTTATAAATACCCCAATAAAGTTTTTTCCATCTTTCCGGTATCCATAACGCAAGCGTTTGATTTCTATTATTCTTTTTCTCGGGTGAACATTTCTAAGTATTTTTTTACAAGTTCTCGCTCCAACTCTTTGGACAGAACATTTGGTCCTTCGAGCCGGATTTAACCCCAAAAAATACAAGTGACATTTGTGTGTTATTCAAAACAATTTGAAAACAAACAAAAATGTATAAGGTGACTGACAAACAATAAAGTGAATAAAGTTTTAAAACCCAAAGTGACAGACTGAATAAATTAATTCAACTAATCTCGGCAAATCCCGCGCCGCGTAATTATATTGCAATCGGGCTCCCGCGCCGTGTAATCTAACAAAAGATCCAGGTGTTCCAGTATACAGGTGAGTGAGTTAGTCATATTTGCCCATTTTATATACATATATTCGTGTGCCCTGATTGCCAAGACCAAAGATGAGTGCCGCTAAAGAAATGAGACTCTTAAGAAATACACTTTCAATATTGAAAGCAGACTATAAGAGTTTCAACTCTACGGCGGAAGCAAAAAAATCCAAAAACATTGTCAATAGTCGCTTGGCAATATTGGAGGAGTTGTGGGGGCAAACCAAATGTATTAATGATAAGCTGGCTACGTTGCTTGAAGATGAGAACGAGATTTCATTATTTGAGGCAATGTGTGAGGAGATTCGTAGACGGTACCTCGAATACAAAGAGGAACTATTGGATTGGTTGGATAAGCTTGCAGAATCTTCATCTGCTGGCAAGCAAACTCCACACAATTCCAATTCATTTAGTATTCGACTTCCAGAAATGGCGCTTCCCGTATTCTCCGGACAGTACGAAAAGTGAAGGCCATTTAAAAACAAAGTCGAATCTATGATTCACAACAATTCCGCGTTGTCAGAACTCCAGAAACTTCATTATTTGAAATCTGGTTTATCCAAAGATGCTGAAGTTTTATTGCAGCACCTGGAGATAGAAGAGGGGAATTACGACAAAGCATGGTCGCTTTTGTGTTCTCGGTATGATAATAAACGGTTTTTAGTGAACACACACCTGAAAATGTTTGTCAATCAGCCGATTATCACCACCGAAAACGCGGTAGGACTCAAAAAAATCCTAGACACGTCCGCAGAGTGCCTACATTCCCTTGGAAATCTTGGTGTGCCTGTAAAAGAATGGGATATTATTATTATATATATTTTGTTGCACAAGCTACCACCTTCTACGCAGCAGTTATGGGAGGAGAGACTCGGAGCACGAAAGGAGCTGCCAAACTTCGATGAATTTTCCGAGTTCCTGGAATCGAAGTTCAGGACTCTGGAAATAATTGACCAGGACAAACCCAAGTCAGGTAAAAGCTTCACCGGAGGTTCCAGTTTTCGACAGCCTGCAGCGAAGAACGCGTTTCACCTACAACAGAAGCCAAAAGACAAATACAACTGCAAGGTGTGTAGTAAGGGGCAACATTCACTGCGTAAATGCAACAATTTTAATAAAATGAGTCCCGCTGAGCGATGCAACCTCGTCAGCAAAAAAGGTGTCTGTAGCAACTGCCTTGCGTATAGTCACCCTACTCAACAATGTCCGAGCCAGGCACGTTGCTACTACTGCCAACAAAAACACCACACTCTTTTGCATTCCGCACCCAATCAAAATCATTCACATAGCATACAAAATTCACAGTCACAAACAAATACTAACCCTTCATTTCACACAAATTCAACACATTCACAGTCACATTTCACTTACAACCCCACACAATCATATCAAGTTTCCACTAATCCACCTACATTCCAGCAACAGCCTAGTACAATAAGTTCTACAGTAGGCCCAAATACGTCGAATAGCAGTATTGCAGATAACTCTACTAGCACATCAGTAAACAATTATCTTGCACAACAGCGCTCAAACTCCCAAATCCTTCTTGCTACTGCAGTTGTTAGGGTCATGTCATCTAGAGGGAAGTATTTCAATCTTAGAGCCTTGATTGATCCAGGGTCGGAAGCAACCTTCATCACGGAGGCATCAGTGCAAATGCTCATCTTGAGGACTCGGAGTACGTTGGTTGAAGTATCGGGGCTGGGAAAGGTCAGCAGCGGAGCATGTCACAGGTGTGTTGACATAACTTTTGCGTCTCTGCGCTCTACTTTTGAGACCAGCACACAGTCCTTTATATTTAAGTCCCTGACTGGGCTTCTCCCGGCCAAAAAACTGACACTCAATAACTGGAAACACCTCAACGGTTTTGAGTTAGCAGACCCTACGTTCTACAAACCGGGAACAGTGGATTTATTGCTGGGAAGTGACGTATTTGTTGACTTCATCCTTCCGGAGATCATAAGAAGCGAAGACGGCATGGCACCAATAGCCCAGAAGACGGAATTAGGCTGGATTTTGCTAGAAAAAGTACCACTCGAGACAACAAAGTCTTCAAAAAATTGTTTTCTCCAGGTTTTCGACATCGACACCCAATTGCGAAAGTTTTGGGAAATTGAAGAAGTACCCTATGCCGATGTAGAAACCGATGAAAACATCGCTTGTGAGAAGCACTTCGTGGAGACGACCACGCGCCTACCAGGCGGAAGATACGAAGTATCGCTTCCTTTTAAGGACGGACGGAGACCTGCGCTTGGACCCTCGAAGCAAGGCGCCCTGCGAAGGTTCCGTCACTTGGAGAGACGGTTCGAGCCGAATCCTAGACTATATAAGGAGTATGCTGCATGTATTAAAGAATACCTGGATTTGGGGCAGATGTCCGAAGTCGATGGCCTCAGCGATGGTGTTCTCGATACTCCTTATCATTACTTCGTTCCCCACCATGCTGTTCTGAAGGAGTCTAGCACGACGACTAAGCTGCGAGTTGTTTTCGATCCAGTTGCGAAGACGTTGGATGGTACGTCTCTGAACGAGCACTTATTAAAACGCAGAATAATATTTTTGATATAGTGCTCGTATGGAGAACGTATATATCTTTACCGCAGACATCGAGAAAATGTTTCGGCAGATTCGAATTAAGAAGGAGGATTCGTATTACTAGCTGATCCTGTGGCGTGACAATCCAACTCAACCCATACGGATCTATCGCTTGGAGACAGTCACCTTTGGAACTGCCAGTGCACCCTATCTTGCCAACCGCACAGTCCGAAAGGCCACAGACGACGAGGAGAAGCGATATCCTATCGGTGCCAAGGTCATCCGAAAGTACATATACGTCGACGATCTAATCGCTGGAGCTTACACGTTAGAAGAGGCACGAATAAAACGTGATGAGACGAAAAATGTGTTGGCATCTGCTGGCTTCAACCTGCGGAAGTGGACGACCAACAATGAGGCGCTTTTGGAGGATATTCCAACAGATCAGAGAGAGTTAGGGCTTTCCTTACCTTTTGAAGCTGCTTCTGCACCACAAATCAAGACGCTAAGTATTAGGTGGTCCCCTCTAGATGATTCCTTTTCTTTTCAGAACGTCTTTTTGGATTCATCTGAAGCTCCAACAAAAAGATCGATGTTGTCCACTGCATAATTTTGGCGGAAATTCTGATGCAACAGTTGTGGTGCTGCGCTCTAGCTTGGGATGACCCAATTCCAGCGTAGCTGAAAAGCCAGTGGGAGGGCTTTAGACGTGAGCTGCCATTCATCGAGAAGATCCGGATTCCGAGGTGGATTCATCTAGGAGGCAATCGAAGAGACCTGGAGATACACGGGTTTAGTGACGCGTCGGAGAAGGCGTATGTAGCGGTGGTCTACTTACGGGTCCTAGATGACGACGACAACGTTAACGTCCACCTGTCGATGTCCAAAACGAGAGTTGCGCCGTTAAAGACCGTAACCCTTCCCAGGCTTGAGCTTTGTGGAGCGGTCATGTTAGCGGCACTCTTGGACTACACCGCAAAGGTCTTGAGTTTGGACAACGTTAGGACGCATGCTTGGTCGGACTCGAGGATTACGTTGGCTCCACGCCAACGCTCCATCATGGCACCTCCGGTTAAGTGGAAAACGTTTGTAGCCAATCGTGTTGCAGAGATCCAGCGTCTTACATCCCAACTCAGCAGAACCCTGCAGATCTCGCATCTCGTGGCATATTACCTTCTGATTTGAATGGCAACACACTTTGGTGGAACGGACCAAAATTCCTTAGGTCCGAATGGAGCTTCAAAGCACCGACTCAACCAACGAAAGAGACAACTGATGAGGAGAGACGAAAGATTCAGTCTCATTTCGTCGGCTCAGGAGAAGACGAAATCAATCTGCTGATACATCGCCACTCGAGTCTTCGGATGCTATTGCGGATCTTGGCATATTGTACCAGATTTGTTTCTAACATACGCCGAAAAGACAAGCATCTGACCACACTTTCGCCGATGGCGATGGATTCAGCACTGAAGATTGCCGTAAGGATCGTCCATAAGAGCATGTTTTTTGTCGACGAGAAGGAAGCTCAACCCAACACGAAGGGTCTTAAATCATTGCAGCCATTTGTTGATGAAGCTGGAATTTTAAGAGTAGGAGGGAGGTTACAGCACGCGACACTAATTTTAAAACCAACCCACCATTTCAGTCAACTCATCATAAGGGACGCTCATGCTGCAACCTACCATGGTGGAACGCAACAAATGATCGCGCGGCTACGTCAACGGTTTTGGATACTCAACCTTAAAAACGCTGTCAAGAAATGTATCCATGACTGCAACATCTGCTTCAGGCAAAAGGCAAAACCCCTTTTCTTCATTGCCGCCTTTCGAAGATTTTCTGCGAGAAGAAGAGTCTGTAAGGAGGTATTAAGCGACTGCGGTACTAATTTCGTGGGTGCCGCTAAGGAACTGCACAATCTTCGAAAAGCAGCAAAATATTCCGAGAAGCAGATAGCAGAAATTCTGCTGACAGACGGTACGAAATGGAATTTTATCCCTCCAGCATCGCCGCATTTTGGTGGCTTATGGGAAGCTGGTGTTAAGTCGGTGAAGTACCACTTAAAACGAGTTGCTGGAAATTGAGCACTCACATTTGAGGAGTTGTCAACACTATTGACACAAATAGAAGGCTGTCTCAACGCAAGGCCTCTGTGTCCACTCACCAGCAATCCCGACGACTTTTCCGCACTGACACCAGTTCATTTCCTAATAGGCGAACCCATACAAGCCCTACAGGAACCAGAAACCATCGACGAAAACCTATGCTGCAGTGATCGGTGGAAAAGAATCCAGCAGTTCCATCAGAGTTTCTGGAAACACTGGAGCTCTGAGTACTTATCGCGTCTGCAGCAACGACCCAAATGGCTAAAAACCGAAGAACAACCGCAGCTGGGGGACCTGGTTCTACTGAAAGGCGAATGAATTCCACCTTCCAAATGGATGATGGCCCGCGTAGCAAAATTACACACCGGAGCAGACAATCTAATTCACGTCACGTTAAAAACGCAAACTGGAGAGCTGAAACGGCCTATTACAAAAATGTGTCTTTTACCAAGTAATAAAATAACTGCCGATCAGTCCCTAATTTGAAAAAAAAAATCGCTACCGAAATCGCTACACACACTCGTTCCGTTAATATTTACCCATACACACACACATAATTCACCCATGTACACACACATAACTCACCCATATACACACACATAATTCACCCAAACACACACAGTTTACCCATAAATAAACAATAATACATCACCGAAGAAACCGACCGACGCCATGCAATCGATAACACGATCAGTCGGCACGTAGGCAATGGCAAAGGGCAATATGTATGCTGGCTACTCACTCACTATTCTACGTAGAGTTTTGTTTATGTTTTGTTCGTCACATGTCTTTCTCTGTCCCACTAACTATTTCTTCGACAGCAAAGCAAAAAGAAGTTTGCAGAGATGACGGCGAATTCGATGTCAGAAGAACCAGTGTTGCCAGCAAGCATTTTGGACCATGGAAGTTGTTGCGAGCGAGTCACGGCGGGGTTGAATGTTGGCGACAATAAATTGCAATATATTAAATTCAAATTTGTAAATAGTTTATTGGGAATTGTACATATATAGAATCATAAAACTGTTGTTAAGTGAACATATACATACATTCCACATGACGTGGCAATGCTATGTTTTACCGAAAAACAGAACTTATAACGTTTTTGTCAACTTAGTAAGAAGGTTATAAATACCCCAATCAAGTTTTTTCCATCATTCCGGTACCCATAACGCAAGCGTTTGATTTCTATTATTCTTTTTCTCGGGTGAAAATTTCTAAGTATTTTTTTACAAGTTCTCGCTCCAACTCTTTGGACAGAACAGTAAGTGTTGGAAATGTAATTGAAATACGACCGTTCTACTTATAAGTCCGCTTTATTTCAGGGTTTGTGAGTGACTGACGTAAGTTATTGTATATAGTTACATACACATATGGACAAAGTTTCTGTATGCATGAATTTGGATCGTAGTACAAATACATTGAAGGTATTGCGTTATTTGCGTTGCTTACTGATTCTCTGTAATAGTTTTAACACTTCCTCTCAACGCAAAGATAATTGACGTTACATTTTAGATTTAAACTTTTTTTTTTTTTTTTGTTCTGTTTTTATAAATTCATTAGTTTTGAAAACCTTACATATATGTTAACTTCTGATATTTAATTTTTAAAAGATTCTTCGTGAGAATATCTGCAACCATTTCTTTTGTAGAAACGTATTCAGTAGCGATGATAGACTTTTTATAAATCTCTCGCACGTAATGATAGCGAATATCGATGTGTTTACTTCTGTCGTGGGATACAGGATTTTTTACAAGGTGTTGCGCGCTCTGATTGTCACAGAAGATCGTGATAGGTTTGCTGACTGTCCCGTTTAATCCCATTGCCAATATCAGGCCCCGCAGGTAAACCGCTTCCTTTGTGCAGCCGAGAGTGCCATATATTCCTCCTCTGTGCTAGATAGAGCAACTGTTGCTTGTCTTCTTGTTGCCCACGATACTGCGCCTCCTCCAACCATGAATGTATAGCCAGTATAAGATCGTCTATCTTCACTTGCTGCCCAGTCAGAGTCTGAGTAACCACGTATTTGTTGCCCTGTTTTATTGTAGACTAGTTTAAAATTTATTGTATTTCTTAAGTACCTTAATATGTGTTTTGATGGCAGTAAATGTTCCTCATGGGGATTGTTGTTAAACTGCGAAAGCTTGTTGACGGAATGGATGATGGCTGGTCTGGTCGAGATTGCTACATAGATACATGAGTGATCCTATAAGCGATTGATACGATTTTTTTCCACCACTTGGCAGTTCGTGCAGTCCACACATTTTTTTAAACTTTTGCCCTGGCTCCAAAGGTGTATGTCTTCCTTTACAATATTTCATCCCGTTTGATGCAAGTAACGTTTTTATTGCCTGGCTTTGTGAGATAAACAGTTTGTCACGTCTGGTGTTATGTGTTATTTCCAATCCAAGAAAGTACTCAACTGAACCTTTGTCGATGGCTTCAAGCTTAGTGCATATTTGACTTTTTATTTCTTTTCTGTGGAACATGCAATCAAAATATCATCTACGTATATAGCAATTATGTTTAACCCCTTTTCATTATTTAGAGTGTAAACACAAGGGTCCGAAGGAGTTTGTGTATATCCCATTTTTACCAATGCTTTATCCAATCTTCTATTCCATGCTCTTCCCGACTGTTTCAGTCCATATAGTGACCTATTTAATTTGCATACGCGATTAGGGTATTTCTTGTCCCTGAAGCCCTCTGGTTGTTCCATATACACTTCTTCCTTTAAGTCACCATTCAGGTAGGCATTGGTCACGTCCATTTGGTGAACATATAGCTGGTATTCTGCTGACAGGGCTAGGATAAGCCGAATAGTTGAATAACGGGTTACTGGGGAGAAAGTTTCAGTAAAATCCACTCCCGGTATTTGGCTGCATACTTTTGCTACCAGCCGCGATTTATACCTCTCGATGTCACCATTTTTTCCACGTTTTAATGCCCACTTTGACTTTATGGTTCTTCGGTTTTTAGGCCGCTCAACCAGATCCCACGTTTGATTTGCCTGCAATAAATTAAATTCAGTACTCATCGAATCCATCCAACTACCAGCATCTTTTGATGATAACGCCTCCTCAACTGTGGTAGGAATCAGTTCACTGTGGCTTATGTAGTTATTGAAATTACTGAGACCTTGTGCTTCTAGCATCCTTGACTTGTTATGACACCAACCATTTCATCTTCGCATTCTGGCCTTGAGACCGCTTCTTTTCTTGTGTTGGTTATCTTGTATTTCCGGTGTCACCTCTGCCTGCTTAATTCCATCTTCTTTTGTGGGATCTGAGTCATCTTCTTCAATTGCATCTAGGTCCTCTTGGCTTGACGAAATCCTTACTTCAGATTTATCTCCTCCTAGAAATATGTAATCATGTTCATTTGAAGTACCTTCTCCCTTCAGGAACTGGACGTCGCGACTCTTGAAGATTTTTCTCTTCTCCGGAACATACACCCGATAATCTTTTGATTCATTCGAGTAACCAACCATGTAACCTGCGTAGCCTTTTGCTGTAAATTTCGATTGGCCTGACCGCTTTACAACCGAATGTTCGAAGGTGTCCAACAGCTGGTGTTTTACCGCTCCAAGCTTCATGAGGTGTCATCAATTGTACCGGCTTTGTTGGAGATCTATTCCTTAAATAAACAGCCGTACTCACTGCCTCTGCCCATAACATCTCCGGTAGATTAGAGTCCAATAGCATACATCTGGCCATTTCAACAATTGTTCTATTGGCCCTTTCTGCGACGTCATTCTGTTGTGGTGTATACTCCACTGACAACTGTCGATGAATGCCGTTTTCCTCCAAAAAATTAGAAAACTCTCCGTTAACATATTCAGGACCATTATCACTTCTAAATATTTAGATTTTTTTTTTCAGTTTCCAGTTCAACCATGCTCTTAAACTCCTTAAACACATTGAAAACTTCAGATTTGTGTTTTATAAAATAAACAAATATTTTTTTTGCATTTAAATGCCCATACCTTTCATGCCATCTCAACAGTTCTTTCCCCTTGTCTTCGGAGCACAATGACAACAAAGTTTGGTTATTACATCGAATCACATATAAATTCCCGCTTCTATTAGGTCTGTAGATCGCAACTACGCTCTGCTACCAGAGGAAGTTGTTTGCATGGGTCCACATACATACATCACTGTGAATAAGATCCAAAATGTTCTTGCTCTGGTTCATTGAGTCTGTAAATGATTTTCTACATATTTTGCCCTTCAAACAAATAGCACAATCGATATTATCTGTGAAAGCTTTTAATTCCATCCCGCGCACCAATTTCTTTTTGCTTAACAGACACAAACTTTTTGCATTTCAATGCCCAAACCTTTCATGCCATCTCAACAGTTCTTTCCCCTTGTCTTCGGAGCCCAATGACAACAAAGTTTGGTTATAACACCGAATCACAAATAAGTTCCCGCTTCTATTAGCACGCAGTACTGTTTCTCCAAATTTATTGTTTATTTTTGCTATATCGCCAGTGAACTCCACGGTATGTCTGTTTTGAGTGGCTTTACTTATGGAAATAAAGTTAGCTTTCAATTGTGGGACGAAAAGAACTTCCCGAAGTGTCACTTTTGACGATTCCGTTTCGATTATCACTTCCCCTATTCCAACGGACTCTAGTTGATAATTTGCCGCTAACTCAATTTTTTCTGTGTGCTCTGTAATACTAAGAAAGAATTCTCTGTTACAGCACATATGGCAAGTCGAGCCGCTATCCAACACCCATGTGTGAGTGGCTAGAATACCGGAATCGAAACTGTTTAACATCGCAAATGAACTTGCATGTTTTGAATTTAATTTTTCACGATCTCGGCACTGAGCAGCGTAATCCCCTTTTTTATTGCACTTATAACATCTTCCCCTCAAAAATTTTCCACTCGATTCGAGTGCGTTGCGATGGTATCTTTTTCTATTGTTTTCCTTTGATGTTTTTGCAAAAAAAAGCCACAGATGTCTCCTTTTCACTTCTCTCACCTTCTCTCCTGCGACCCTCTTCCAATAATTTTGCTTTTAGTGCCCCTATGCCCTGTAATTCATCCCTTGATTCAATGGCGATCGCGAAGTTTTCATAACTCTTTGGTAAGCTGGATAACATTATAATGACCAGAAGTTCCTCTTTCAGCTCTAAATCAATTTCTGCTAATTTCTCAATTACAGTTGAGAATGCATCCACATGCGCTGTCATGTGTTGTTCATCTCTCATCTTAAACGCTAACAGCTGTTTAAATAACGACACTTTCCTAGCGGGTCCTCTTCGGCATTGCAATCTTACCCATGTTTGCTTTGATGTTCTACAATTCTTTACGTGATTTAACTGTGATGATTTTACATTTAATAGGATTATTGCCAGCACTTTTGCATCCTTGTTGTCCCAAGCTATCGCCTCTGCAGAAGTCGATGATTCGTTTTTTATCGCGGAGCCACTCACAAAATCCCACAAATCACTATGTATAACCACGCTTTTTATTTGGATTTTCCAGCAGTCATAGTTATCATCCCCAAGTTTTTCTATTTGGTAAAGTGAAGAACTCATCTTATCACTGTGTGTTGTAACTTACGCACTTTAATTTAACTTATTTTAATTTTTTTGGAAGATTTAATGACCGGGCCCATAACCTGTTGGAAATGTAATTGAAACAGGACCGTTCTACTTATAAGTCCGCTTTATTTCAGGGTTTCTGAGTGACTGACGTAACTTATTGTATATACAGTTCGTTTCATAATGATAAGGTCAGCTTGAAAATTGCAGAATTTTTTATTTTTTTCTTGTGTTACTGTTTTGTGCGTTGATCAAGGTGCATGCATGAGTAAATACAGTAAAAACAGTGAAGTTTTGTCATTCTGTGTCCATCAGTTCAAAAGAAAGGACCGAAAAACTGCTTGAAGTGCATTTTTAGCGTTTCAAAATTATAAGGTCAGTGAAAAAGAAGTAGCAAATAAGGTGGTTTTTAGCATTTTAATAATTTATTTGTTTTCCATTTTTTCTAATAACTTCAAAAATAAAAAAACAAAAAAATTTTCCATCGAATTTACCAAATTGGTAAGCGTTGAGAGGCTCACGTCTTGCCATGCCTGTAGAACAGCTTCTTTTAGCTGCCCAACTGTCTGAAATTGGCGGTTTTCCCTATACATATCTCGGACCAAGATATCCCAAAGGTTTTCGATGGGATTTAAGTCAGGAGAACACGCTGGCCAGTCTAGAACTGTAATGTTGTGGTTGGAAAACCATGCTTTTGTACTGCGGTTGGTGTGAATTCTCGCATTATCCTGCTGGAAAATGAATTGAACATCAGAATGGGTCTCTATAAATGGAAGCAAATGTTCCGAGAGAACATCCTGATATTCAAGGCTGTTCATCCGCGTGGAAGGAAAAGCCAGGGATACACTTCCCAGCGCTGTAAAGCCTCCCCACACCATCAAAGATCCACCACCAAAATTTCTTTTGGAGAAATACCGCGGCTCCTTTCTCAATCCCTCCAATAGCCATGGAACCCATCCGGTCCGTCCAAGTTAAATTCTTTTTCATCAGAAAAAATTATCTGCAATGAAATTAAATCGTTTTTTGTCTTTAAATCAAAGAATAGTTTTCGTCCTACCTTGCACCAATTTGTACCCATGTTGTTTTTCGCAAACTCCAAACGATTTTTTACATGATTTTTGTTCAGTCGTGGTACCGACTTCATTTTTTGACGGGCAATATGGGGAACTGAAGATATCGCTCGCCAAATTGTCGACTTCGAAGCATTCAGGCAGAGTTCGCGTTTGATGTCGTTGCAACTCTTCACAGAGTTTGAAATGGACCCGGAGATTCTGCGAATGTCTCGCTTTGAAAGTGTTTTCGGGCGTCCAGAACTTCTCTTAACGTCGTAATTTTTTTTGTCGTTGACGTAATTCTGTACCACACACAGCGATCTCTTTAGTCTTCGAGCAATTTCCCTCAAACTAATGTTTTCTGCCATAAGGGCATCAACTTGCCCTCGCTCAAAGTTTGAAAGAGCTTTTCCTCGTCCCATTATCCTTTAATTTCAATAAAATAATAAAAAAAAAACTAAAAAAAAAAAAAATAGAAACAAAACTTACCTTATTCCGTTTTTTCTACACTGACCTTATAATTTTGAAACGTTAGAAATGCACTTTAACCAGTTTTTCGGTCCTTTCTTTTGAACTGATGGACACAGAATGACAAAACTTCACTGTTTTTACTGTATTAACTCATGCATGCACCTTGATCAACGCACAAAACAGTAACACAAGAAAAAAATAAAAAATTCTGCAATTTTCAAGCTGACCTTATCATTATGAAACGAACTGTAGTTACATACACATAGGTACAATGTTTCTGTATGCATGAATGTGGATCGTAATACAAATACATTGAAGGTATTGCGTTATTTGCGTTGCTTACTGATTCTATGTAATAGTTTTAACAGTAAGTCCTCCAGCTTATTATATACCTTTCTTGCGTCTTCGTTTAACCATTAACGTTTTTGGAACTCATGATTGAGGATGCCTGTACACGCGGAGAGCAATATCCGTATGGTTACCATCTGCTGATTTAAAATTAAAACAATTTGTTGAACGAAATAAAAATAATTGCTTACAAAATGAACACCGATTCGATTTTGGTGAAATTTTAATATGTTGTAGAAGGCATTTTTTCAAGTATTCTAATGTATCACAATATCACTATAAAGCACTTAATCTAATTAATATTATCACTTATTGAACTGTGACTGAATTGAATGTTTAAACATTCCGCGCAAATAAATCTTCATTATAAAGGAGACAAAGCGAAAAATTGTTGAACAGCATTTTAAAGGGTTACCCAGAAAAACAAAAAAAAATTAAAAAAATAAAAACCAAGCGGCAACTCCCTCACATACTCAAATTCGTTTATTTCTTCTCAAAAGCACAAAACCTCAAAGCTCTTTGCCAAAAGCCACAGAAAAAGTTGCAATGATTTGCTTTGACTTGATAATGGTAACTCTGTTTCAATGTAAATATTTTCACTACACAGAGCGAGGGTTGATGGCGACAACATGATCATTCTGCCCTCGACTGTGTGGCAGGCCAGGCTGATGGTGGTGGCATGTATGCGATTTAACCTGTGTAAATCAGTGGTTTGGTTTGCATTTCAGTGGCAATTTCTCTCATTGCGTGACGTAAAAACATCTAACGGAACCAGTGTTTGAAAAAAGCTCTCCCGTAAGGCCTGTATTGACAATTTTTGTGGGACAGAGTATAGTCAGTGCTTGGACGCACAAGCTAATTATCATCTTCGTCATCATTATCATCATCGCGAAAAAGGAAATAATAAAATCAAAACAATGTGCAATAATCGTAATATTCCTTCTTCTTCTTGGCGCTACAGACCGGGGGTGGACCTGGGCCAAGATCAACAAGCGTTGCCAGCGATTTCGGCCTTTAGCCAGCTGTCTACAGTTTCGCACGCCAAGTTGGTTGAGATCCCCTTTCACTTGCGTGCGCCACCTGGGTCGCGGTCTTCCTCTACTGCGCTGACCCTCGGGTGTGGATTCGAAGATTTTCCGAGCTGGAGCATTGGTGTCCATCCGCTCTACATGACCCAGCCACCTCAGTCGTTGGACCTTCACTCTTCTGTCTAAGAGGAAAACAACGAACTCCGTAAGAAGCTTAACGAAATGGAGTTACTCTACCAAGAGCTTAGGAAAGAGGTAGATTTACTTCCGGAAGAAAACAAGGCTCTGAGGAACCTAAACCCTCCAAAAGAACGTGAAAGTAGTTCGTCTCGCTCACCTGTTCGTGAATATCACACGGACGAAGAAGAGCTAACACGGGAAATGGCTTGGGTCTCAAAGAAAAGACCCAGCAAGAAACGAAGGGACGGTTCTTCACCCGAAATCGAGCCACAAGACGAAAACAAGCGTCTGCAAGAGACAAAAAAATTAAGTCCCCCGCCTCCAATAAACGTTATCGGGATTACGGACTATAATAAGCTGTATTGCCTCCTTAAAGGAACGTTGGCTTCGAAGTATAAGGTCACCTCACTTCGCAATAACGTGTGGAAAGTAAGCGTCGATGACTCGGACGATTACCAAGCATTTTCGCGGAAACTTAATTCCGAGAAAATCCAATGGTACACTTATGAAAATAAGTCAGAAAGACCATTGCGAGTTATAGCAAGAGGACTCCATCCTTCGTGCACTAAAGAAGACGTTATGGACGATCTTCAAGCGAAAGGCTTTAAAATTCTTGACGCTGTAAATATTATCAAGAAGGAAAAGCAAAAAACGGAAAAAGATCAGGAAATTCTTGTTAAGCGTGGTCTTCCGCTTTTTATGCTCAGTTTCGATAAAACCGAGAATATAAAGGATATTTACAATATTAAAACAATTTTAAATATTGTTATCAAAATCGAACCGATGCGTAAAAGCACAAGATCGATCCCTCAGTGTAAACGCTGTCAAGGTTTCAACCATACGCAGACATACTGCCAAAAAGAGCCACGATGACGTGAAATGTGCCGGTACACATCTCTCGAATGAGTGCCACTTAAACAAGCAGACCGTAGCGAATTGTAAATTGTAAGGGGAAGCACCCAGCGAACTATCGAGGTTGCGAAGTGGCCAAAGAACTCCAAAAAAGGCATACGCTTGAAAAGAACATGCGTCCGCAACCGAAACCAAATAAAAATGAACCGGAAAAATCGCTGGTGAAAGAAAGCAAACCCGTAAAGGGGAAAACGAAAAAAGTCCAGGAAAGACCGCCATCTGCTGATGCGCAAACGTATGCGCAAGCCGCATCGCAAGCAACTAAGCAAAATAGGCCTGCGTTAGATCCTATGCAACAAGTTTTTTCTATTATTCTCGCGAAACTAGAGGAGCAAAGCAAGACAAATAAGCTCATATTCGAAAAACTTAGCAACCTCGAGCATAACGCTCGCAAACCACGAACGAAATTATGAACATGAACCAGTTACTTAAAATCTTAACATGGAACGCAAACGGCCTTCTGCAAAGAATCGACGAACTGGAAGTATTCCTACGCAAAGAGAACATTGACATACGCTTGATTTCTGAAACCCATCTGACAAAGGAATCTAGAGTTAAAATTAGAGGATACTATCACAGATAATAGAGTTACATAGATTTCGCATCCAGTACAAAGAAAAATTTCACATTTTTCAAATAAATAAAAACTTGAGTTGGTTGAATTCAAACCATCAAACCAACTTCAAACAGTCAACCGCAACACAATATTTCCAAAAGCAGATCAACCAGTGGGTTGCAATCCAAAGAAACAAGTTTTTTGTGTATATTTTGTGCTTCGATTCAACCCATTTGAGTATAATAAAGGGTGGTTAAATTTTAAGGGCCGATGTTGATTTTGAATAAAATACAAATTATTTAGGAAATTATTGTCATTTCTTTTTATTATGATAATATTGGTATGGTTCAATTATGTATGGAACAAAATATCGGTCAAATGGCCGCCGCGACCTCAGCGGCAGACCTCCATCCGATGGTCCAAATTTTCGATGACGCTGAAGCATAATTGAGGTTCTATGCCGTTAATGTGTCGAATTATCTCATCCTTTAGCTCTTGAATTGTTGCTGGCTTATCGACGTACACCTTTCCTTTCAAATAACCCCAAAGAAAAAAATCCAACGGTGTCAAATCACATGATCTTGGCGGCCAATTGACATCGCCACCACGTGAGATAACACGGCCATTGAATTTTGCGCGCAAAAGAGCCATTGTTTCGTTAGCTGTGTGGCAAGTGGCACCGTCCTGTTGAAACCACATATCGTCCACATTCATATCTTCCAATTCGTGCCATAAAAAGTTCGTTATCATTTCACGATAGCGAACACCATTCACAGTAACTGCCTGACCGGCCTCATTTTGGAAAAAATACGGCCCGATGATGCCGCCAGCCCATAAACCGCACCAAACAGCTGTACGAGCATGCACTGGTGTTTTCACATCTCCTACAGACCCGGTTTGCTCAAATTTTTGCACGATTTTTCTGATTGTACGCACATTTGGACGATTAAATTGGCCGAAAAAATCACGAAGTGCACGATATGCATTTTGATTTGAACGCCCATTTTCATAATAAGCCTGAATAACTTTAACGCGTTGCTCGATTGTGTATCTTTCCATGATTCAAATTGAGTTAGTCTGAAATTGAGAAATGACAAATGAAATGCAGAAAAGAGCTTGACGTTTAGGTGTGGTTCACATTCAACATCGGCCCTTAAAATTTAACCACCCTTTACATGCTCGATCTTATTTTACTATTTTTTTCCCTTTCTCGCACAAGTAGAGAATGCGATATAACTCTCTTTATCTTTAAATTTGCACCTCCCAGTCGAACCGTTGTTCATCGAACCAAAATACACCAGAATGCAGAATCGTACACACAGCCACGTACACGCTCGACTCCTTGCTGGAGTGTGTGTGTGTACTGTAATGTGTTTTGTGTTCAATATCTTTCTTCATTCGACTGCGGTTTTCGAAGGGTTCGGACGTATGAGGATTTTTATTGAGCGATTATTGAATTTACAGAGGCACTTTTAATAAAGATTTTTTTTTATTGCTTTGGCATCATGGATGATAAAAGAAAATCTGGTGTGTGTTGTTCTGTTTGCAAAAAATCAAGACGGAATTTTTCTGATTTAAAAATGTTTGCTTGCCCTTCAAGAGAACAAAATGAAATTTTGAGCAATTTGTGGAGGCAAGCTTGCGGATTTCAAAGTGAGGGCAAGTATTTTGTTTGCCAAAACCATTTTTGCCCGGAATTCGTTGGAAGGAAATTCCTTAAAAGGGACGCTGTTCCCACATTAAATTTAAGTTCTTTTGAGAACTTAGATTTAAGTCTGGAAGATCTTCCACCTTCCCCCACAAAACGAAGAAGAATCTCAGAATGCTCAAACATTTCATGCGATAAATGCGAGAAATGAATTAAAAAATATGCAAAAAAAGAAAAAGAAAATTTCGCACTTAAAAAAACGGTCTATTCGATAAATGGAAGAGCGTTTTGAAATATTTTGTATCATCAAACGGGATCAAAGGACTTACTTACTTACTTAAGGTGGCGCTACAGACCGGCGTGATCCTGGGCCTCAACCAACAAGTCTCTCCAGCCAGCTCGATCTTTTTAGCCAGCTGCCTCCAGTTTCGCACGCCAAGTTGGTTGAGGTCCCCTTCCACTTGCGTGCGCCACCTGAGTCGCGGTCTTCCTCTACTGCGCTGACCCTCGGGTGTGGATTCGAAGATTTTCCGAGCTGGAGCATTGGTGTCCATCCGCTCTACATGACCCAGCCACCTCAGTCGTTGGAATCAAAGGAACTGATTTAAAAAATATGGTCGAAAAAAATTTGGAAATCTGTCAACAACTTGGTCTTAAGGTGTGCGGCATTGTTTGCGACCAAGGACCTAATAATAGGAAAGCTTTTCATATGCTAGGTGTTTCTGAGAACAACCCTTTTATTGTATTTAATAATGCAAAAATATATTGGTTTTATAACTTTCCTCATTTGTTCAAATCTGTTCGCAATGTCTTGCTGAAATCCGACATACCTTCTCCGGATGGTAATGTCTCTTTTGATGTTTTCAGGGAAATCTTTAATTTATTCTCTCCTTATAGCAATTGTAACAGTGACGATGTGGACTTTTTAAATTTAGTTAATATTCCAAATCAACCAAATACATCCAAAAATATTTTTAAACATAAAGCGAATGAGGAGGAAACAGAGGTTGATAACATTTTGTATGAAAAAGTGATAAATGATATTGAGATTGCGACAGAGATTTCATTAGAAACTGCAGCAATACGATATTTTTCGGGGTACCTAGCGTTTAAAATGGTTTTAAAGAACCCTTGCCCATGTTGTTCCAAACTTTATTTGAAAACTGATGAAAAATTAACATGTCCATCAGAATTTTTTATTTTTGCTAAAAACTTTTCCCAAAATAGTGATTTTGGAAGTCTATCAGCGCCTAGTGATGAATTTTTCAATATATATACAATAACAATACGGAAAACGAAAAAAAACAACCACTCTTCAAACCATTTCCCTTTGACAGAGTTTGCTGAAACAAACTAATTTAAAATACTTTTCCAGCTATCAAAGAGGCCGTTTACCATGAAAACACAAATTTCGTTGCCTTACAATCTTTTCGATCCACTCCTTGATCTTCAAATCCATCAATTAAGTAATTTTTGATATTGTACGTAAGATTTGGACGAATTCTAACTTCATCAAATATCCGTTAACATTCCGTTTACGTTGGCTTAATGATGCAAACTTTCCTTTCAGAAAACAGTGGGCATTGTTTTGGAATCTGGTTGTTAGTCTTTAACAGAAGCCCAACGATAAAATGTGGATACTTAGGGAAGTCTAAATCCTAGTCTACCTCGAAAAAATGTATAAGCGTTCTGAGATCTGTATATAATATTTTGGGAACGTTCTCTTTCGGCAACATTATATTTTTTGGACTTGGACAGCCCCATCAATATAGCACACACAATTTTTGAATGCTCTAAAATATCAAGTAATTGAATTTGCGATGATAAACTAGTTGATATTTTGCTAGGTCGTAGAGCGGTTTGTGTTTTAGTTCTAGAGCGAAATTTTCTTCTCAAGCTTTGAATTTTAAGTCTTAGGTATATTTTTTTCAAATCAGAATTTGATTTCTCATCTTGTGCGGATTTATTGCTAGAGGTCCTTCTCCGTTTAAGTAGCCAAGATAAAAGATTTTCTAAACCTAAGTCTAAATTTAAACTTAAATTCGAAATTAGATTTTAATTTTGACAAACAAAATATTTTCCTTCGCTCTTAAAAACGCATGCCTGCCTCCAAAAATTACTCAAAACTTCATTTTTATGTATGTATATCTACGATGTGCCTCCTCAATAAATATATATATGTATGTACACACAAAAACACCACAGTGAAGCGATCCAGATCCAAACACAAGCGACACAGTCAGTCATTCGTATAAATTCGTTTGCTTGCAAGATCTTTTTGTTTTTGCTCTGCATGCAATGTCTATGTAACTCTATTATCGGTGGAACAACCAACCAGCTTAACAACAACGAACAGAAATTGAATAAACAAACATGTCGCAGTATGTTTCAAACCATCTGGATCATACTGTGACGTACGAGTAAGTCCCAGCCGATGCGAAATTGGTCATTTTTTTTTGTACTGGATGCGATATCTATGTAACTCTATTATCTGTGATACTATGCTTATCACACATACCACCCATCCGAAAGGGCTAGGGGCGGATCGTCGCTCTTAATTAAAGACTATATTGAGCACTCTTTGATTCACCGATAGAACTCGATGCAATGCAAATAACTTCAGTTCGCGTAAAAAGTAAAAACATGTATTACAACATCGCGTCCATTTATTGCCCTCCGCGATACACGCTAGAAAAGAATGACTTAATACGTCTATTTGACTCACTTGGACCGAAATTTGTTATTGGTGGCGATTTGCTAAACACACCTTTTGGGGTTCGAGATGCATTTCACCTAAAGGCAGACTTCTATACGAAACCGGCATGCAATTTGCTGTTGATTTCTTTCGAAACCGACTTATTGGCCCTCCGACATAGCAAAAACGCCTGACCTCATAGACTTCTTTATAGGAAAAGGGGTAGTGAAAAACTTTACGAACATCGAGGAATGCTTTGATCTCTCCTCCGATCATTCACCAGTCATATTGACAACAAGCGAACGTCTAATGAGAAAACAAGGAGCGCCCAGATTAACTAGCAACAAAACTAACCTGGATGGCTTTAGGAAAGCTTGTGAAGTAAATATAGTCCTGAATGTGTCGCTTAGAACACCATGCGAAATAGAGGATGAAGTCGGCAGATTTATTAAAGTCTTACAAAGCGCCGCGTGGAACAACACTCCATATAAAAGGAAAGTAGTCGGAAATAGCGAAGTTAAATATCCGCCGGAAATAAAAGAACTGATGCTGGCAAAGAGGAGAGCACGCAAAAGATGGCAACAGACTCGCGCTCCCCAGCACAAAACCCATTCGAACTTCCTATGCAATAAGCTCAAAAAAGCGATACGGGATTTTAAAAATCGCGAGCCTTCTACATATTTCGAAGGCTTGTCTGCCGAAAAAAGTTCGAATTACTCTCTTTGGAAAGCTATAAAAGGTATCAAAAAACCCCCAAATACAATCACTACCAATGAGGAAAAGTAATGGCGAATGGGCAAAAGGAGACAAAGAGAAAGCAGACTTATTTACCGAGCACCTGGAAGAAATGTTTAAACCATTTCCCGGGCAAGCATTAATAGAAACTCTTAATAATACGATTATGACTCCAGACAACTTTAAATAAGAAGCGTGTCCTTAGCCGAACTTTGCGAGGTAATAAAAAATCTAAAGAATAACAAGGCTCCTGGATATGACCTAATAACCGCACAGGTCCTCAAGGAGTTGCCAAATAAAGCTTTAATAGATCTCCTTTCCCTTATAAATGCTTCGCTAAGACTATATATATAAGATTATACGTTCCAAGGCAATGGAAAGTCGCCGAAGTTATAATGGTTTCAAAACCGGGAAAACCGCCAAACGACAAAAAGTCGTACAGACCGATATCGCT
The DNA here is from genome assembly GCA_917880715.2 of Matsumyia berberina. Lineage (NCBI taxonomy): Eukaryota > Metazoa > Arthropoda > Insecta > Diptera > Syrphidae > Matsumyia > Matsumyia berberina. Next base: position 83,731,513 of record OU862872.1, read on the forward strand.
CCTGCCGATAATATCAAAGGTTTTTGAAAAAACTCTTATTGAAACGGTTAAAACCGGTAATTGAAGAAAGACGTTTGATTCCTGATCATCAATTCGGGTTCAGAATCAAGCATTCCACAATTGACCAGGTTTATAGAATAACCAACGAAATTGAGAAGGCCATAGAAGAGAAAAAGATATGTTCCAGCGCTTTTCTTGACGTTTCTCAAGCCTTCGACAAGGTGTGGCACGAAGGCTTGAATTATAAACTAAGTTAGGTACTTCCGGAAGAGTTGTACAAAATCTTAGAGTCGTACTTGGAGAACAGACTTTTCCGTGTCAAGCATGGAGTCGAATACTCGGAATTCAAGGAAATCGCTGCCGGAGTTCCACAAGGAAGTGTTCTTGGTCCAGTCTTGTTCTTGCTCTATACTCGAGATATACCGCAAGAAGAAGGCACCGTTGTTGCTACATTCGCGGACGATACGGCTATTCTGGCAACAGAAAATTCAGTCGAGTCAGCAACTGTAAAGCTTCAACGAGCTTTGGATACAATTTGCGAGTGGACAAAGGTTTGGCGCATTGTTCTCAACGAAACCAAATCTACGCATGTTAACTTTACTAACAAGAAAATTAACAACTTACCCGTTTTCATTAACTCGGTACAAATACCGTATGCAAACGAAGCAAAATATCTAGGAATGACACTAGATGCGAAACTCAAATGGAAGCTGCACGTTAAAAAGAAACGCGACGAGCTCGAAATTAGACTTAGAGAAATGTATTGGCTGCTTGAAAGATATTCCAAATTAAGCATGTATAACAAATTGCTCTTATATAAGCAAGTCTTAAAACCTGTATGGACGTATGGTATACAACTTTGGGGTTGTACCAAAACCAGCAATAGAAACATTTCAAAATAAGGTGCTTAGAACAATCGTTAATGCGCCTTGGGATATTAGAAACGACGATATCCATAGAGACCTTGGTTTAGCTACCGTCGAAGATGAAATAACAAACTTTGCTCGCAAACTCCGTGTTCGCCTTCATGGACATTGTAATAACGCCGTACTCCAAATTCTGGACGTGACAAACCTTGTGCGCCGACTACAAAGAACGAAACCGTTCGATTTAGCGCAATAAGGAATAGCCGCATATAATGACGGAATTAGTAGGTGCTTTTACTGGAAAGCCACCTGCACAACGCGAATTATTATTATCGAAACTTAAACTACTTGATAAGGCTTTATGTACTAAGTCGTAGTCAACACGAAAAGGGTAGGTGTTTTTAGTGAATAAGAATCTCACACCACCATGAGCACGTGCGGTAGATCCTCATGGTGTCTCATGAAAGATTTTCACCTACCCTCGTAAAAAAAAAAAAAACTCTTCTGTCTAAGTCGATGCCGCTGTACAGCCCGTACAGTTTGTCGTTGTATCTTCTCCACTTCCCGTCTATGCAGACGGGACCAAAAATCACCCGAAGAATTTTCCTCTTGAAACAACCAAGAGCAACCTCATCCGCTTTAGGCAGAGTCCATGCCTCTGCGCCGTAGAGCAGGATAGGGACGATTAAGTTCGTATCCAGGGTCACCTTACTTGTTCTAGAAACGGCTTTGCTACTCAATTACCTTCTTAGCCCAAAGAAACAGCGATTGGCAAGAGTTAGTTTTTATTTAATCTCAGCGCTGTTGACATTGTCTGAATTTAAAGCGGAGCCTAGGTAGACAAAGTCCTTAACTACCTCCAAGTTGTAACTGTCTATAATGACGTTCTGTCCGAGACGTCGATGTTGAGTGTCCTTTCTTGTTGACAGCATATACTTCGTCTTGCCCTCATTGACCGCTAAATCCATGTTCGCCGCCTCCATCTCAATACTCACAAACGCGCCAGTGACATCACGCTGCATTCTTCCGATTATGTGAATATCGTCGGCGTATGCGAGTAATTGGAGTGACTTTTGAAAGATTGTGCCTCTGGTGTAGGCGCGTGAGTTTTGCACAACTCTTTCAAGAACGATATTGAAGAGGTCGCATGACAGCGCGTCGTCTTGCCTAAATCCTTTCTTGACATCAAAGGTCTCGGTGATAGCTATCTTTGGGCTATCTCCCAAGGAATTGGCAATGGGAAATAGCAACGGTTGGGAGGGCTGGCCATAACGCCACAACATCTGGCGTGTCTCTGGAACGAGTTGAGTTTTGTTTTATTACTGAATTTCACTTTTGAATTTGTCCATTTCGATTTCCTTCACAAAAAAAAAAAAAAAACGTGAAGCTTTATTCGAAATATGGAAGCGAGATACCTAAATAATCAGGGAGCGGTTCCCAAGGGCACCTCGTCAACAGCCAACCCTACAGGGCGTGTTACTCGTCAATCGCCTCTTGGACGGAACGCCTGAACTTAACGGCTAACGAGATTCCACTTTGGGATCCTAACGTACTGACAAAACCATTGTACGAACATACAGACTATTAGGCGACTACACAAATGTCTCTCGCTGCAACCGCCAAAAAGAGAGTACTTCAACTTCCAGATCATGTAATTCAGGATGAATCGGAAGTTGAACGTCAAGCTGGAGACAGTCATAACGACAAGACAAAACAAACATTAAACGGGGTCGCGGTGGAAAGACAAGACCTTAGACGACGCGAACTAACTTCCCCATCAACCGAAACAAAAGAGACGGAAGACGTAGCAGGAAGAGCGACGAGGACAACACTGACATAGGGAACACTACACTGGAAGAAAACGAGAGAGTAGCCCAATACTTTCAGAAGGTAGTATTTTCTGCCGTGGCTAAGAGTGAAGAGCACATCATGTCGGTCTTCGTAAAAAGCATGGGCGAAGTGATGGCGACCTTCAAGTACAGCATGAAGAGCATGGAAACAAAGATCTGGGATCTGGAGAGAGCGAGCATCCGGTAGAGGGACCCATCCATGCATAGAGATTACGCGACCGAACCACGGCGACAATCAACGCCTCCTTTCCCGAGACAAAGCATCGACTCGCAACCTGGGGAGTGGCATGAACAGCGTGCCACAAGGCCGCTTGAGAAGCGAGTAGATGTGCATGAATGGGGAATTAAGTTTGACAGGTGTTCGAAGTCCATGCCGGTTCAAAGTTTCCTGTTCCGGATAGAGACCCTCCAGAAACAGCACAGACTCTCCGATGAACAGCTCTTCGCGAACTTTCACCACTTAGTGACAGGTCACGCGGAGAAGTGGCATTGGGAATTCCTGCAGGAGAACCAGAAGGATGAATTCTTAAGCTTTTTCGACCTTAAGCAGGAGTTCGTGGATCAATTTAAAAACACCCAGCGTGACCACGAGATTTTGAGAAATATAATGGATAGATAAAAAAAAAAAAAACTCTATCCCGCGTCCATATGGAGGAACTCAAGCCTGATGATGTAATACTGGATGTTGGCCTCAGTTCACCATGATTTTCCTCGGAGGAGTATGATGAGCTGAGGAAGACTATCGACAAGAGACCAGGACAAACTACCGGACGTATGCGTGTCGGACGGATTTGTCTACAAACGAACTGACGTACGTACAGAAGACGAACTGCAGGAAGACGGAGCATGGAAACTTTGGGTGCAAGAGGAATTGCGTGGAAAGCTTCTTAAGTCAGCTCACAGCTCTCCAGCTGCAGGTCATGGGGGTATTAATAAGACACTGTCGAGAGTCCGACAAAATTACTTTTGGCCAAACATGGCCACTGCCGATGTGGGCAACAAACTTTGACTGAGCGACCCTTCCAACGCCTCTATATAGACTTTCTAGGACCCTACCCAAGGACGAAGACTGGACATACACACATTTTTATTGTTTTAGACCATTTTAGTAAGTATGTTTTATTACGGCCTATCTGTAAGGCAACGGCAGCTGAGGTAGTTAAGTACTTGGAAGAAAATGTGTTTCATGTCATCGGTGTTCCCGAGTTTGTTCATTCAGACAACGGAAATATAGCGTCAAACGCGTTCGCACCGCGTTCTACTCTCCCCAAGCAAATGCCTCCGAGAGGGTTAACTGGTCCTTACTGACTAAATTACGGTCGTATATTGATGTGGATCAGGGCAACTGGGACCTACATGTCAGTAGTGCGGCATTCGCTTTGAGGAGTGTAGTACACGATGCTACTTCGTGTGAACCCTACTATGCGTTATTCGGCATGCCTACAGCATGCAAGTGCCTATGAGGTGCTTCATAAGCTTGACATGTTGAGAGATACAAGATTGAACATAAAAAACAAGATAGATAAGTTAGAGCTAAGGAGGAGTAAGGCTGCAAAGATCTATAATACAAGAAGTAGGGACTTTCTTTTCTAGCAGCTAGTTTTTTTCTTTAATTGGCACGAGATTTTGTGTGCTGAGCAGGTGGTGCAAGCTTGGGTTGACAAGAACCACCCCATCCGACGGGTTGAGCCGAGCAACCGCAAGCGTGTCGCTGTCTTCTTCACTTGCACGGAAGTTGCCTCCGTAGTCCAATCCTTACTCGCAACAGTCTTGACCGACCTTGATGGAGCAGCGTGCATTCTCCATCGTCATTCTGCACAGACCAACGAGTTTGGCAGAGATGCCAAAGCTAGACATTGCTCTGTATAGCTCGTCTCTATAGTTGCCGTCATACGCGGCCTTAAAATCGATGAAGAGGTGGTGGGTATCGATTTGAAGTTCCTGGGTTTTTTCCATGATCTGCCGCAGTGTGAATATTTTGTCGATGGTGGACTTTCCTGGCCTGAAACCACACTGATGTGGACCGTTCAGGTTGTTGACGAACGACTTCAGGCTTGCACACAACACGGCAGATAAAAGCTTGTAAGTGATATTAAGAAGACTGATGCCTCTGTAGTTGGCGCAGTTCAGAGGGTCTCCTTTCTTGAGGATCGGGAAAAACGATGCTGAGGTTCCATTCATCGGGCATTCTTTCCTTCGACCATATTTTGGTGAATGTGTTGGTGTATAGTGTATAAGATGACTTGGTGTATGCTCCTTGCCAAGTCATCGCCTGCTGTTTTGAACAGCTCGACAGCTATGCCGTCGGCTCCAGCAGCTTTGTTGGACTTAAGTTTGGATATGGCTTTCTTTACCTCCTCCAGTTCGAATGGACGGAATTGTTGATCTTTATCGTCCAGGTTGAATGGTTCATTCTGCCTGACAGCGGGATTTGATTCGTCGTCGCCGTTTAACAGTCTGCAGAAGTAGTTATTCCATATTCTCAGCATCGACTGCGATTCTACCACGATCTTCCCTTGCTCATCCTTGCAGGCTTCGGCTCGGGCTCTATAGCCCTGACAGGTAAAAGAACCAGTGTACACTTCTCATGCTCTTTCTTTTTCCTCCTGAAAAGTTTGTGTTCGTCTCTCCTCTTCTGCCCGTAGAGATCGCGAGCAGTTTTGGTCTTTCTATGCAGCGCCGCTTTGTATGCCTCTTGTTTCGCTGCATGTGCTTGCCGGCACTCGTCGTCAAACAAGGGGTTTCGTTGTGCTGGCCGAGTGAAACCCAGCACTCGGCTTACTACCTCTGGAGAGATTGAGAGAGACTCGATCGGAAAAGGATCTGGTGAACTCTTGCGATTGCAACCGTCCGACGTCAGACTTCCTCACAGTATTTCCTTGTCATGGCGGTGTTCGGGATATCCGCAGTAGTGCCTTGGCTACAACAAGGTAGTGGCTCGAGTCATGGTCGTTGTCCTTGTTTCGTTTGCATGGTTTGTCGTCAGTAAATCCGTCCGTATCCGAGACTCATGTGCCTCGTAACAATTTGTGTTTTCCATAGTGGAGCTGTCAACCCCACGTACAACCCCCAACCTAGAGGGCTAGGCCCTTTGTTGGATCCCTTGGGCGTAAGGGGCCGGATAATCCGGTCCTCATTGGCCTTTAATTACGTCAAAGTAGCCCGAATGAGGTGTCCACTAAGTAGTTCGACCTAACTGGAACTGTAGACGCCACCGTTGAGTCCATCGTGGGAGTTCTTCCGCTGCCGTCCGGGTGCAAGGGAGAGTGCCTTAGTGTGAACACCGTCCCTCCCCTCTCTCGTCAGCTGCCATCAACAACCTTCCGTAATATTCCACTTGTGTTAATTTTTCTCTTCTTTTGGTTTAATGTGCCAAAAGTAAGCAAAAATATCTTTATATAACTGCAACTAAATATTATTTGTTTCAGTTCTATCCCTTACATATACGTTTATCAAAAATATACTGAAATATACTGCAGTAGAAAATAAATATTTCACTTTTCCGAGTACATAAGTCCAATATTCTTACTCTGATGGTAACGCTGCAAACGAGTTTCTGTTAATCTTTTTCCCTTTTTTATTTTGCGAAAATTGTATTATATTTAAAAGGAAGAAAACAACAAATACGTTAAACCTCTGTGAACGAATGAACAAAAAGATATAGGACCGCACCATACCAAAATTTCCGTACAAAAATTTTGTATGGCTTGCACTATCTTGGTATTATATGTATGATCTTTGCTTAAACTAATTTATGGTTTCAAATTCTTATATTTTTGTTTGTGTTTTGTAAAGGGTGGTTAAATTTTAAGGGCCGATGTTGATTTTGAATAAAACACAAATTATTTAGGAAATTATTGTCATTTCTTTTTATTATGATAATATTGGTATGGTTCAATTATGTATGGATCAAAATATCGGCCAAATGACCGCCGCGACCTCGGCGGCACACCTCCATCCGATGGTCCAAATTTTCGATGACGCTGAAGCATAATTGAGGTTCTATGCCGTTAATGTGCCGAATTATCTCATCCTTTAGCTCTTGAGTTGTTGCTGGCTTATCGACGTACACCTTTTCTTTCAAATAACCCCAAAGAAAAAAATCCAACGGTGTCAAATCACATGATCTTGGCGGCCAATTGACATCGCCACCACGTGAGATAACACGGCCATTGAATTTTGGGCGCAAAAGAGCCATTGTTTCGTTAGCTGTGTGGCAAGTGGCACCGTCCTGTTGAAACCACATATCGTCCACATTTATATCTTCCAATTCGGGCCATAAAAAGTTCGTTATCATTTCATTCGCCCAAATGCGGCAATTCTGCTTATTGACGAATCCACTGAGGTGAAAATGTGCCTCATCACTGAAGATGATTTTCTTCGAAAATTGATCATCCACTGTTGCCATTTCTTGCCACCATTCTGACCATTGACGACGCTTGAAATTGTCAAGAGGCTTCAGTTCTTGAGTCAATTGCACCTTGTAAGCGTGTAAATGTAAGTCTTTATGCATAATGTTCATCAACGACGAGCGTGAGAGGTGCAATTGTTGGGCACGACGACGAGTTGAGGTGGACGGCTCTTCAGCCACACTATCGCGAACAGCAGCAATATTTTCTGCAGTACGAGCTGTACGAGCATGCACTGGTGTTTTCACATATCCTACAGACCCGGTTTGCTCAAATTTTTGCACGATTTTTCCGATCGTACGCACATTTGGACGATTAAATTGACCGAAAAAATCACGAAGTGCACGATATGCATTTTGTTTGAACGCCCATTTTCATAATAAGCCAGAATAACTTTAACGCGTTGCTCGATTGTGTATCTTTCCATGGTTCAAATTGAGTTAGTCTGAAATTGAGAAATGACAAATGAAATGCAGAAAAAAACTTGACGTTTAGGTGTGGTTCACATTCAACATCGGCCCTTAAAATTTAACCACCCTTTATTTGTTTATGTGTAAATATGTATGCTTGTGTACATATATATGTATGTACAGATTTTTACTTATTTTTTTTTTTAATTTTTGGAGGCTGTAAAGAGAAAAAGGACGAGTTTAATTTTTCATCCATATTATTCTTTGCCGATTATTATGAATATTCTTTATCGACTTATTAATTCTAATGGAAGTGGTAACTGGTCCGTCGATCGAAACGACTTCGAACGGTACGATCCACATTGCCGAAAATTTATTTGTTCTTGCCGGGTTCGTCAGAAACACTTTCTGTCCTTTCGCCAGAAACAAATGAACTAAGGTACTCGGCTAAAGGGGTATGACTTCCTTCTAGAGAATCATTAGATTGGGGGTGATAAGCCATAGTGCGCATATTTTTTTATATACCGAGTTATTTGCAGGTTTGCGAAATACTTTGGACGTAAAATTGGCACCGTTTTCCGTGACGAGCACCTTGGGTATCTATTATTATCTGCTCATAGAATATTCGTGCTACCTTGAAGGCCAGAATGTATCTGATACAAGAGTAAGATAGGGGCAATGGACCAACTATATCTATGTACATTTTGTTGAAGGGCCATTTTGGTGTATCGGTGAGTATCATAGGCATTTTGGTGGGCACCGGGCTTTAATTTCTCTGGTATTGGGGACGATGTCAAAAACATCTTTTGTCATACCTTTCCCTCTATATTGACGTTGAATACGCCAAAGTGCCTTCTTTCCACCCTGATGCCCCTTAAGTGCAGAATCATGAAAGTCTTTTAAAATAATTTGTATATAACCTGGATTGGATAGAACTTCCCAATTCGATCTTTCCTCACCATTGGAACAGGAGTCAGCTTCTAGGCCTATTTTAGTACTAATTTTATTTTCCATGTTTTGAGAAATGGCAGATGAGTTCGTTACCTCTCGAGATTGAGCTCGCGTAACGGCTAGGCACTGACATTCTGATGGGTTTTCTGCTCCCGGTATCACATTTCGTTTGGGTATTCGGCTCAGCGCATCAGCATTTTTGTTAACTTTGCCAGGTTTGTATTTGATTTTGTAATCATATTCCGCCGAATTTTTGAATTCGGCTTTATTTCACATTTTGAAAGGAAATAAGGCCGAACTCTTAATGTTCGGTCTTATTTCACTTGAGTGACCTCAAGAAGGGGGTTGCAGGGGGGCAGCATGCCCCCCCATACATATTCCACTGTTTATGTATTTTGGACTTAAATACGTATATATGTATGTCCCATATTGTGCATTTGTTAGATTCTCTCTGCAATTTGGCTTAATTTCGCCGTATTAAAGTGAAATAAGGGGGAATTCTGGAAACACTTGCTTCGGTTTCATTTCAAAAACAATGTCCGGCTTTATTTCGCTTTCATTTTGTAAAATAAAGCCGAATTCTGAAATTCGGCGTTATTTCGCTCGGCTTTATTTCACGGCACCGTTCCATAGCACGTCGCGACCTAAAATGCCATCGGCGGGTATGTCGCTCCTGTTACCTATGATATGCCATTTCACTTTCAGTTTGTACTTGCTGGACATCGGCAGCGTCCCTAAAGTTTTCGTCATTCCTTCAAATACTCCTCCTAATTCCTTTGTGTCCGTAGATCTAATTTTATCTATGTTTAGAAGTGCATTTTGTTTTAATAACCTGATGCCTACACCAGTGTCGATAAGCAATGTGTTCACTCGAATTTTCGCTGTATGCAGTAGAAATTGCACATACGCGTCGTGGCCGTTGCGTTTACTCGTTAGTAACAGATCGCGTTTATTGAATTTGAAGCTTGTGTTTGATGTACCCAGTATACGTGCGGAATAGTGGTGTTATTTAGCTCATTCAAAAGAGCGCTATTTTCCGACCAAGAGTAGTTAGTACCTATAATTTCCCGGGCTTTGTGTGTAAGCCCCCCAGCCTTCTTGTAAAGAACTGAATGTCCTCTGTAGCCAGCTGATACGACTGTTTTATCTCCGCGACAACACTATCCAAGGTTCTTCGGGTGAGGAAACCCTTAATGAGCCTTTCCAGTGCTCACAAGGTCTTTGGAACATTTCCGCTGACGACCTTAAATACTTAATTCTTAGTAGGGAAACATACTTTTCCTCGTCGTCAGGCTTAATGCATTGTAGGCTGAATTGGTAGGCGTTTATGAATTCATAAACCTTCCCTGACATGTCCGGCTCACTATTTCCGGAGAACTGTAGGATTAGGCAGGCGACAGTTTTTGCAATGCTTTCGTATGACATTCCGCTTGCTTGGGAGGAGGCAGTTGTTGACTTTGTACTTTGTAGATCTGCAGCCTTGGTGTATTCGGCAAGAATCGCATCTGTTGTAAATTTACCCAACTGAGCACGCAACTGGAATCGCACCAACTCGAAAACCTCAAAATGTAAAAGTTCCTTTAGCTCCGACAGTAAAATGTCGTTCAACTCTTTTACTTCTTGCGTTTACTTTTGTTTTTCCTTCCTAATTTGTTCGTTTCGTCTATTAATGCATTGAGTTTGGCCTCAATTTCGCCATCAACTTAAACGCTTAGTTCGAAACAAATTAACTTAATCGTGATGCTGGTTCGCTTATGGAATTTGCAAGAGTTTAACTTACTTACTTACTTAAGGTGGCGCTACAGACCGGGGTGGTCCTGGGCCTCAACCAACAAGCGTCGCCAGCGATCTCGATCTTTTGTCAGCTGTCTCCAGTTTCGCACGCTAAGTTGGTTGAGGTCCCCTTCCACTTGCGTGCGCCACCTGAGTCGCGGTCTTCCTCTACTGCGCTGACCCTCGGGTGTGGATTCGAAGATTTTCCGAGCCGGAGCATTGGTGTCCATCCGCTCTACATGTCTCAGCCACCCCAGTCGTTGGACCTTCACTCTTCTGGCTAAGTCGATGTCGCCGTACAGCCCGTACAGTTCGTCGTTGTATCTCTTCCTCCACTCCCCGTCTATGCAGACGGGACCAAAAATCACCCGAAGAATTTTCCTCTCGAAACAGCCAAGAGCAACCTCATCCGCTTTAGATAGAGTCCATGCCTCTGCGCCGTAGAGCAGGACTGGGACGATTAAGGACTTAAAGGGTCACCTTAGTTGTTCAAGAGAGGGCTTTGCTACTCAATTGCCTTCTTAGCCCAAAGAAACAGCGATTGGCAAGAGTTATTCTTCGTTTAATCTCAGCACCGATGTCATTGTCTGAATTTATAGCGGAGCCTAGGTAGACAAAGTCCTTAACTACCTCAAAGTTATAGCTGTCTATAGTGACGTTCTGTCCGAGACGTCGGTGTTGGGAGTCCTTTCTTGTTGTCAGCATATACTTCGTCTTGCCCTCATTGACCGCTAAACCCATCTTCGCCGCCTCCGTCTCGATACTCACAAACGCACCAGTGACATCACGCTGCGTTCTTCCGATTATGTCAATATCGTCGGCGTATCCGAGTATTTGGACGGACTTTTGAAAGATTGTGCCTCTGGTGTTGGCGCGTGAGTTTTGCACAACTCTTTCAAGAACGATGTTGAAGAGGTCGCATGACAGCGCGTCCCCTTGTCTAAATCCTTTTTTGACATTAAAGGTCTCGGTGATGTCTTGACCGACCTTGATGGAACAGCGTGCATTCTCCATCGTCATCCTGCACAGACGGACGAGTTTGGCAGGGATGCCAAAACTAAACATGGTTCTGTATAGCTCGTCTCTATTGATGCTGTCATACGCGGCCTTAAAATCGATGAAGAGGTGGTGGGTATCGATTTGAAGTTCCTGGGTTTTTTCCAAGATCTGCCGCAGTGTGAATATTTTGTCGATGGTAGACTTTCCTGCACTGAAACCACACTGATATGGCCCGATCAGGTTGTCGACGAACGGCTTCAGGCGTTCACACAACACGGCAGATAAGATCTTGTAAGCCATGATAAGAAGACTGATGCCTCTGTAGTTGGCGCAGTTCAGAGGGTCTCCTTTCTTGAGGATCGGGCAAACAATGCTGAGGTTAAAATCATTGGGTATACTTTCCTCCGACCACATTTTACATATGAGTTGGTGCATGCCCCTTACCAAGTCATCGCCTGCTGCTTTGAAAAGCTCGGAAGCTAGGCCGTCAGCTCCAGCAGCTTTGTTGAACTTAAGTTTCGATATGGCTTTCTTTACCTCGTCCAGGTCGGGTGGACGGAATTGTTGGTCTTCGTCGTCCAGGTTGGATGGTTCATTCTGCCTGACAGCGGGATTTGATTCGTCGTCGCCGTTAAACAGTCTGCAGAAGTAGTTCTTCCATATCCTCAGCATCGACTGCCATTCTACTACGATGCTCCCTTGTTCATCATTGCAGGCCTCGGTTCGGGCTCTGTAGCCTTGACAGGTTCTTTTTACCCTTTGGTAAAAAGAGTTTAACACGAAAAGAAAAAAATAAAGTTAGAGAATTTAGAGACCCTGAGCTCCGGCAATTTAGCTTTTGGGATGATAATGTGATTTTTTTTTTACTCACCATTGTTACCACATTTATTACACGTTTACTTACTTACTTACTTACTTAGGTGGCGCTACAGTTCGGGGTAAACCTGGGCCTCAACCAACAAGCCTCCCCGGTTAGCCCGGTCCTTAGCTAACTGCGTCCAGTTGCGCACACAAAGTTGGTTGAGGTCCCCTTCTACTTGTGCGCGCCACCTTAGGCGAGGTCTTTCTCTACTGCGTTGTCCCTCCGGGTTAGATTCGAAGACTCTGCGAGCCGGAGCATTTGTATCCATTCGCTCTACATGCCCCAGCTATCTGAGCCGTCGGATACGTATCTTCTTGTCCAGGGCGATGTCGGTGTACAACTCGTAAAGTTCATCGTTGAATCTTCTCCTCCAGAACCCCTCAACGCAAACGGGACCGAATATCTTACGAAGAATCTTTCTCTCAAAGCAACCAACCAAGGACATCTTCATCCGCTTTCGATAGAGTCGATGCCTCAGCGCCATAAAGCAGGACAGAGATGATTAAGTTCCCTACCTTTTCGGGATAGGGCCTTACTACTCCATTGCCTTCTTAGCCCAAGGAAGCAGCGATTGGCAGCAGCTATTCTTCGCTTGATTTCTGCGCTGGTGTTGTTATCGGATGTGATAGCGAAGTCCTTGTCATTAAGGAACTACTTATGCGACTGAAGTATGGCGGCGTAAGGGTGATAGCCTACGCTGATGATGTTGTCCTGCTTGCAACGGGCAGATATCTGGACACTATCAGTCAGCTTATGCAAGGCGCCCTAAACACACGTAACGAATGGACTTAACAATGCGGGCTGGGGGTTAACCAACCCACAGAAAACCGAATTGGTACTGTTTACCAATAAAAGACGAATACCAGAATTCATGCTGCCTAGTATTGGAGGGATACTCTTAAACTATCTGACAGTGCGAAATAGGTTAGGTTAGGTTAGGGGGACGATGAAGACGATAAAATCCTCCTCATCTCACTTAGGTCTATGTAGACCCGTTGTTCTACCTATGTGTTTACCAGCTACTTCCCACTGCGTGATTTCTATGCCTGATGACAGTCAACCGGCTCTCCTTGCGAACTTGAGCAGATCCGACAGTGACCCATCAGACAACTCCTCGATGTTATCGAAGAGGTATCTGCCCAATGTTCTTTTCCTAATGTTGCAGAGGCTTGGGCAGTGACAGAGGAAGTGAGTAGTGTCCTCATGCACCTCCTCGTCTCCGCATCCTCCGCAAAGGTCTTCCCCAATCAGGTGCAGCTTCTTTGCATGATACCTGAGCGTATTGTGGCCTGTTATTAGTCCTACCAGTAATGAATGGGATTTCCTATCCATATGTAGTAGCTTATTCGTTCTGCTCTTATTATATTCTGGCCATAACCTTCTGGAGCCTTCACAGGTGGTTAGTGTTTTCCACCTGTTATTCGCCTTGGTTAAGAATCCTAGCCTTATTATTTCTTTCAGATGACGAAGTGGAGGCTTAATTGTACCATCCGCTAGGTCTGGTTCCCTTTCTAGCCAGTTCGTCAGCAGTCTCGTTTCCTGACACACCACTGTGGCCAGGGACCCAGCAGAGTTTAACATTATGCTGCGTGCCGAGAACTCTCAGCTCTTCGCGACAGCACTTTACAAGCTTAGATGTGATTAGAGTAGCAGTTAGTACTTTTATAGCCGCCTGGCTGTCTATGAAGATCGTGATATACACCCGTGATACTTTGGCCATTGACGCCAATCGAGCAGCTCTGGTCACTGCTAGAACCTCTGCCTGGAAAACACTGCTGTTGCCAGGGAGTCTTATTGAGCTGCTGAGTCCTAGCTCCTCAAAGAAGACACCAGCACCCGTTCCTATGTCCATCTTGGAGCCATCTGTGAAAATGGACTTTGTTTTAACAATATAAAGATAGAAACAAATGTAAACAGATTTAAATACAACATAACCATATTTGTAAGAAATAATTATTAATTTGATTTTTTATTTAAAGCTAAAATTGTAAACTAGTAATATACTTGCTAAATAAATTATTTCAATTCAATTCAACTCACTATTAATTTCTTTCACTGTTCTCTGCTTGGAAAGATGCAGGAGAACGGTTTGAAGAATCCAGGTACGGAATCATATAGTCAGATTCAATTCTCGTACCCGGGTATTTGTGCAATATCTGGGCGTGTCCATATGAGCTCGCTCTCCAGAGTTCAGACTGGTCTAATCTCAGAGCGCTCTTTGCTGCGGATTCTAGCATGTACAGATCAAGGGATAGCAGATTGAGAATTGTCTCCAACCCTGCTGTCGGAGTTGATCTCAGTGCACTGGTCGTTCCAATGCAAGCTAGCCTTTGTATCTTGGTCAAGACTCTGAGGTTAGTGGTTTTTTTTTAAGTTTGCCACCAGACTAAACCTCCATACGTTAATATCGGTCTACAAATCGCAGAGTACAGCCATAGGATTATACTGGGTTTAGGTCCCCAGTTCTACCCAAAAATCCTGCTGCAAGTATGAAAAGCGATCGAGGCCTTTTTGATTCTTTCCTTAACATTGAGATTCCAGTTCAGTTTCTTGTCCAGAATAAGATATTTCGCACAATATCGATCCACTGAGTGACGAACGTGAGATTAGAACTTGCATTGTAGCCAAAAAAACAGATGAAACTTTTTCTTTTGTCTTCCTACAGTAATAATGACCAAACAGTGGTAAAGTACGAGAGGCGAGGGAAACCCCCGATCGCAATAGCATCGGTTAACATGCCGTATGAGTCTACGGATGAACTACCACGCGAGCGGACGAGATCACTGGCTCAGATGACCAAAGTAAAGAAGTGGGACCTCCTCATGGGATGTGATGCAAACTCCCATCACTCTCAATGGGGTAGCACCGACATCAATTCACGAAGTGAATCTCTTTTTGAATTTATAATAGAACATAACCTATTACAATAGTTGCGAATAGATGGAATGAACCCACCTTCATAACTAAGAATAGACAGGAGGTATTAGATATCACACTAACGAACAATTCAGGAACACTGTCTGTGGGCCGGTGGAAAGTCTCCACCAACGTTCTCTCGCGATTATACTCAATGGAACGTCGGTCTCGCAATAATCCAGAGTTGGGCCGTTCTTACCGCCAATTCATGAAAGAGTATCTAGAACTTGGGCACATGGAACCAGTTCCTCGTGATGAACTGCCTATGCCTACCGACCCTAGCAAGGTTTTCTAATTTCCGCATCATGCGGTGATAAAACCCGATAGTGCGTCGACTAAACTTCGTGTCTGTTTGATGGCTCGGTCAAAGACTGTACCGGAAAATCTCTATCCCATCAAAAACATTACTGTTAAAAAAAGGCTAAGTTCTTATTTAAAATGTAATGTTAAAGTACGAGAGGCGAGGGAAACCCCCGATCGCAATAGCATCGGTTAACATGCCGTATGAGTCTACGGATGAACTACCACGCGAGCGGACGAGATCACTGGCTCAGATGACCAAAGTAAAGAAGTGGGACCTCCTCATGGGATGTGATGCAAACTCCCATCACTCTCAATGGGGTAGCACCGACATCAATTCACGAAGTGAATCTCTTTTTGAATTTATAATAGAACATAACCTATTACAATAGTTGCGAATAGATGGAATGAACCCACCTTCATAACTAAGAATAGACAGGAGGTATTAGATACCACACTAACGAACAATTCAGGAACACTGTCTGTGGGCCGGTGGAAAGTCTCCACCAACGTTCTCTCGCGATTATACTCAATGGAACGTCGGTCTCGCAATAATCCAGAGTTGGGCAGTTCTTACCGCCAATTCATGAAAGAGTATCTAGAACTTGGGCACATGGAACCAGTTCCTCGTGATGAACTGCCTATGCCTACCGACCCTAGCAAGGTTTTCTAATTTCCGCATCA
This sequence comes from Matsumyia berberina, assembly GCA_917880715.2. Lineage (NCBI taxonomy): Eukaryota > Metazoa > Arthropoda > Insecta > Diptera > Syrphidae > Matsumyia > Matsumyia berberina. Next base: position 83,747,533 of record OU862872.1, read on the forward strand.
TGCGGTGATAAAACCCGATAGTGCGTCGACTAAACTTCGTGTCTGTTTGATGGCTCGGTCAAAGACTGTACCGGAAAATCTCTATCTCATCAAAAACATTACTGTTAAAAAAAGGCTAAGTTCTTATTTAAAATGTAATGTTGAGAAATCCCGGTGCGCGAAAGTAAACACGAGGATTCCCAACACTGGCAGCAACGATCTTGCTGAACCACCGGCTGCTCAGCTGGGTCGGGTTCGAGAGAGAGGGAAAGAAAGGGGGTTAAGGGCGCCACGCAATTTTTTTGTAGAAACTGCGAAAACTCGTAGAAAGAAAAGAATTGTTTTGTGGGTGTCCCAGATGGGGAAGGAAAATTAAGATTTATATTTTTTCTCACTTGGGGGGGATGACAAAATAATCGGCCAATGCAACACAAAAGAAATCAAAAGAAAATTCGGTTAATCAAGAATTGGAGAGCTACGGAACTTGGCCCAACGGGTAAGTTCCGGATTCCCTTGCGGAACTCGGACAACGGGGTTACGGCGGTACAATGTAGCCGGTAATGCGCTACAGTAAAACAAACGGGGCGAAGGCTTATCCGCGGATTAAAAGAACCCTCACAAAGGGGATTTTAGGGAATATCACGACAACGGGTGAACCACAAAGTGCACTATCACTTTAAAAAACTATCACAAACCACTCTACTTATCTGTGCTTGGGGGGGGCTATCCTGGCTATCTCCGGGGATGAGGTGGAACCGTCTCCGCCACAGTCTGTCCGTGCTTCTTGTTGTGTTGTAGTTTCGTTCTTCGTGTTATTGCCACTTGGTTTGTGTCTTGTTGTTTTCCGTGTTCTGGTCTTTTTCTCTCGTTTTGTTGGTATCTCGTTCTGGTGTCTTTTCCTGTGTTCCTCCTTTTTTTTTTTTTTGCAGTCTCCTTTTCTTTTTGTTCGTCTTCGCTAGTGTTTTTTTTTTTTGGAACTCCTCGCTATTCAAAAGTCGGCTCTAGAGTGTCGGTCTCCGTTCTGTCGATCACTCACGCTCGCACACACACATTCACACATGGGACGAACTCAGCTATTCTAGCTTAAGCTGAATCCGCCCCGCCGCTGACTTCTCTTGATTCAGCTGTCAGAACAAAGGGAATCACATCCAGAGTTCCGACAGCTTCTCCATCAGCGGCTCCCATTCAGCATTCAGCATCTCTCACGGTCGTCGGGTCGTTGTTACGTATGGTTAGACGGGGACTGCTTGGGTTCGGGTCCCCTCCCAGCCGGAGATCATTCAAAATTCCTAAGCACAGATAAATAGATAATAATAGATAATCAAAGATTGGGGCGCGGATAAGCTTTCGCGCAGATGTCAAGACAAGGGTAAAATGAGCCGCAGGGGAATCGAGAACTTTCCCTAACAAAATGAAAGTATATGTATTATATGTGGGGGAGGGGGGGGTTTACAATATCAATTAATGTCGGCGTCTTCGAACAAACAATAGGTTTTAGGTTGGGCTCTCAGCCTTTCGTATAAGGGCGTTGCGGACCGTCCGTCCGGTTATAGAGGTCTTCCAGGGTGGCAAAGGGGGGCGGACCGTCCATTCGAAAAGAGCTTCCAGACCGTCCGTCTGGCTCTGGGTCCGGGGTACCTGCTTTGTTATCCCCTCCGAACGTATGCCAAAGCGAGAGCACTGGATTTGAAGAATCCTAGTATACTCCCGCTGAGTCATAGTCCCAAGAGGACAACGGACTGAAAGAGACAAAAAGGCCGGAAATGGTGATGGGGAGGGATGGAGCGGACTGGGATTTTTGCGGCGTTATTTTAACGCAACAAACCCCACCCTTACCTCCTGGGAAATGTGCCTACACATTTCAGAAGGCAAGTCAAGGAAACTACAGGGGGGTAAACAACAGACTACATGGGGCAAAGGCGAGCTCCTCGCTCGGGGCAATCACGTCGCTGTACGTCTATGGGTCTTGTGGTTCGTCGTTATATGGCTTTAAATCCTTTACGTGCCATGTTCCACGTTCCTTCCCGGTGTCGTCGATGAGGACATAAGTCCACGGAGATACCTTTCTACCTATGCTAAAAGGTCCAACATACTTCGGGGCTAACTTCGCAGCGTAGTAGTTGGCCGCATCGGAGAGGATGAAATTTCTCCGCCATACCAACTCATTGGGGAGATATTGCACGTCTCTCCGCCGCAGGTTGTATGACTTCGATGCCTGCTTGCTTGCCGTTGCCAACTTCCTACTGATGTCAGCCCTAAGTTCGTTGAACCGCTTCCCTAGCTCAGACATGTCCCTAGCTACCGTTCCTAACGCCCTATCAGACTCACTGGCTCGACTTATGGGTGCCCAAACATGGCCGCCCGCATAAGTGACCATCTCCTTCCCAAAGTTTGCATAAAACGGGGTAACTCCTGACACGTCATGCTCCGAGGTGCGTATGCAACATGCAACCTTCGCCAGGTGAGAATCCCAAGTCCGGTGATTATCAGACACGTAGGCTCGTAACGTGGTCTTAATAATCTGGTTAATCCTCTCAGCCGGATTAGCCTGGGGGTGGTAGTGGGCGGTGAACTTAATATCCACCCCGTAGTTTGCACACAACGACTTCAGTTCCTTGCTCCGAAACTGAGGACCGTTGTCGCATACCACTACCTTGGGTACGCCGAAGAGCAGAAAAACCCTATCTTCTAAATCCCTACATATAGCGGATGTAGTCGCAGACCTCAAGGGGAACAACAAGGGGTATTTGGTAAAGTAGTCAACAACGGTTAAGATGTAGCAGAAACCCCTACTCGATTTCGGAAGTGGACCTACCAAGTCCACGCAGACCATCTCCCAGGGATTCGAAATCCCTTTCCTTTCAACCATCAAACCAGCTGGCTTGTCATTCACCGGCTTCACACTTTGGCAAACCTTACAGTTCCTAACATATTTGGTAATATCTGACCTCATCTTAGGCCAGTAATACCGAGCTCCTACTCTGACAAAAGTTTTCCTAACCCCCATATGCCCTGCTAACGGATTGTCATGGCATTCTTTCAAAACCCTAATCCTATCTAACTTTGGAACTACTTGTTTCCACTCTGAACTACTGTCATGGATAACCAAATGACTGGCCCTAACAAATTTATACAAAATTCCCTGCTCTACCCTCCAGGCGGGATAAGCCAACGGATTCGACTCTACTTTTGCGATCATCTTGGCGACCCAGGGATCAGAACTCTGCTCATCTATTCCCGCTACAACCGCAACGTTCCTAGAGAGCATGTCGGGAACGACATGTTCTTTTCCCTTCCGATGCACAATTTCGAAGTCGAATTGCTGTAACCTAACCGCCCAACGCGCTAACCTACCACACGGATCCTTGAGGTTACCAGCCATACTAATGAGTGATGATCTGTCACTACCGTAAACCGAACACCTTCGATATACGGGCGCAACTTCTCAATCGCCCACAGCACAGCTAAACACTCCTTCTCCGTGGTTGAATAGTTCCTCTCGTTCCTATTCAACGACCTACTCAGATAACAGATTACTTTTTCTCCCTCGTCAAATGTCTGACTGAGTACTGCTCCAACCCCATAGTCCGAAGCGTCTGTCTGAACAACAAACGGGCGCTCAAAATCCGGGCAGGTTAGAATCGGGGCAGTCACCAGGCACTCCTTTGCCTTTCGGAAACTCCCCTCGCACTCTTCAGACCAATTGAACCTACTACTTTTCTTTAGCAAATCGGCCAATATGCGGACTTAATGTCCAACGAAGACAGATACTTGGCATCCCTGAGCTTGTCCAGGGTAGCGGAGATATACGGGAGAGGGTACGCGTCCCGTTCTGTAACTTTATTCAGCTTCCTATAATCGACACAAAACCTAAACGAGCCATCCTTCTTCTTAATCATCACAATGGGTGAAGCCCATGGACTACTCGACTTTTCTATTATCCCTGCACTCAACATATCTCCTAACTCTTTATCTATATGGCGCTGAACCGCAGGTGAAACCGGATAATACCGCTGCTTGATTGGTTCAGACGCCGTCCTAATCTTGTGCTCCACCAAATGTGTGCAGCCAATGCCCTCTGGCATGTCCTTGAATACTTTTTCCACGAATGTTGCTAGTTGTCTGTCTTGCGACTCATCCAACTCCGATCTCTCTTGGATCGCTGAAATCGAAGCCACGACGGCTTGATTTGAAAAGCTCCACTCGCCTGATCTCAAATCCGGGACGATTCCCGTTCGGGCCCAAAAGTCGGCACCCAATATCAGGACGTGTGGACATTCCAGCAACACCGATTTTCCCTGCACTACAAACAGCAAAGACACACAACCTACTACTTCTATCCCGGCACCATCTGCTAACGCTACCCTACTAACTTTTGCCTTCTCTAATTTAAGCCCTAAATCTTTTAAAACTTTCCATCCATCCCTACAGATGATCGTACGCGACGCCCCCGAATCTAATAACCCTACCAACCTAACACCATATACACTAACTCCTAAATACGGGCGTACGTCATCCTTCCCTGCCTCAAGTGTGAAACCGAGTTGAACGACCTCCTCGTTCAACGCCAACTGGTTGCCAGCAGGCAACCTAACTAATGTCTTCGGACCTCTTGTCCTGCCGACACAAGAGTCCGCTGCCCATTTCCCGAGCAGTTCCTACAGTCCCTACGCATGACCCCAATCTGGCCACAACCTAAACATCTCCTAGGAGCAGAGCAAGTATTTGCGAAATAACCTTCCCTATTCCAGTTATAACACCTCAACCGCCTAACCGGCTGAGGTTCCCTACTCACGACAGACACGGATAAGGGTGGTTCCTCGACTGCCACATAGGCCAAGTCGGGTTCCAAAAGATTTCGGGAACGCGAGGAAGGTGGGGGTACAAAGGCGTCAACATTAGCCCGGACTGACTCCAACTTCCTACCCAACGCAACCAAGTCCGTAATAGACTTTGGGTCTGCCAACCCCAGTTGCGTCTGGTAGAAAGGAGCTAAGTTCCTTTGTACTATCCCCAACTTCCGTCTCTCCGACAAAGGTTCACAAAGCCTGCTAAACATGCTCTGCATGATGGCAACAAACACCCCAATAGACTCTTCCTTCCCTTGGGTACGACGCCTTATCTCTTCCATCAAGAGATCATCATAGTTAGGTGGAAGAAACTCCAACCTCAACTCCCTAACTTACTCCTGCCAAGAATTTACAGTCCTCCTAATCGACCTAAACCATAGAAGCGCCTTCCCGTTGAATAATTCCACCGATGACCTAAAAAGCTGAGTCTCGCTGACTCCCCTGGCTTCCCTCAACTCCTCCACTCGTTCCAAGAAAGAGTTTATGGAAGCCCCACATCGCTCTCCTGAAAACTTCAAATCCCACTTGGATAAGTTTTCAAAACGCTCGATCGGTGCAACCACACGGTTGGATCGCTCACTATCGATTGCGCTTGAGACCCTCTCAAGTGCAATGGCAGACGATAGTGGCGAAGGGGGTTGTGTGGCTGCTCGTTGCGGAACGGGATGTTCCGTTTCCTCTGCTTCTTCGCTTGTTCCCGCGTCGTCCTCTAGGCTGGCTAGCAACAACATAAGCTCCGTCCTTATGTTGCGCTTCTCTGCTTCTTCCTCTTTTGATTCTGGGCGCGATCTCCCGATCCTCGCTGTGGCCCACTCAATTTTGGTTATAACCTTAAGGTAATCCGTTGATCCGCGCAGGGGTGCATTCACCAGCAAGCCTTCTATCTCCAGAATCTTTGTCTGGACGGCTTGGGTGTCGTCGTCGAAGGAGAATGGATAGTCCACCACGTCCGCGGACCCCCGTCGTTCTAGAACACGGGCCGCCCGTAGCGACTTCCTCATCCTGTCGAGGGATTCAGCTGCTAAACCGCGATATGCCATTTCGTAGGCCAGCTCTTCCTGTGATAACCTATTAATTTCCATCGTAAAAAAACAAAATGTCCCACAAAAATAACGTCAAAAAAACTACAAAAAAAAAACGAAGATCTCTAACGAAGAAAAGGAGGAAACAAAATTCTTAAAATTTCACAAAAAAAAAAAATTAAAAAAACCAAAAATCGGTAAACAGGGAAGAAGAAAACTTAATGTTTCGAAAAGTTTTACCACAAGCAAATATAATAAAAGTAAAAAAAGTTTGGGGGGCACTGATTTGCTACTTTAGTACAACTCCGTACTAAAGTACTCTCTCTCTCACGAAAAAGAAAAATATGAAATGTCACAAAAGGAACAAGAGAAGAAAAAAAAATGTAAACACAAGAATAATAAAAAAAATAAAAAAAAAATTCCACAAGGAAAAAAGTCAAATATGGACAATGATTGTATGATGTATATAACAAAGAATTGAAATTAAATAAAAACAAAAGAGCACAATACACCTACTTGTGGTCAAGGTGAATACCTTGATTACCAAGAAGTTCCGATGCAGATTCCAGCGATGTTTTTTTTTTTTCCTATGAAGCCCACTGGTGACGGGTGGAGATGTAAAAATGGGGTTCCTCTTCTGCAACACTGTCACTTGCACTTTACTTAACTTTTCAATCTGAAAAAACCAAACCCGATTAATCTGTTTGAAACAGAAACACAAAACACACTTCCCACAGAATAGACACTGGGTGCACAGACACAGGGTAAATAAACAGATTATTCTCGATCAGTGAAAAAAGAAGGCCCCACGTTCGGGCGTCAATTTGTTGAGAAATCCCGGTGCGCGAAAGTAAACACGAGGATTCCCAACACTGGCAGCAACGATCTTGCTGAACCACCGGCTGCTCAGCTGGGTCGGGTTCGAGAGAGAGGGAAAGGAAGGGGGTTAAGGGCGCCACGCAATTTTTTTGTAGAAACTGCGAAAACTCGTAGAAAGAAAAGAATTGTTTTGTGGGTGTCCCAGATGGGGAAGGAAAATTAAGATTTATATTTTTTCTCACTTGGGGGGATGACAAAATAATCGGCCAATGCAACACAAAAGAAATCAAAAGAAAATTCGGTTAATCAAGAATTGGAGAGCTACGGAACTTGGCCCAACGGGTAAGTTCCGGATTCCCTTGCGGAACTCGGACAACGGGGTTACGGCGGTACAATGTAGCCGGTAATGCGCTACAGTAAAACAAACGGGGCGAAGGCTTATCCGCGGATTAAAAGAACCCTCACAAAGGGGATTTTAGGGAATATCACGACAACGGGTGAACCACAAAGTGCACTATCACTTTAAAAAACTATCACAAACCACTCTACTTATCTGTGCTTGGGGGGGGCTATCCTGGCTATCTCCGGGGATGAGGTGGAACCGTCTCCGCCACAGTCTGTCCGTTCTTCTTGTTGTGTTGTAGTTTCGTTCTTCGTGTTATTGCCACTTGGTTTGTGTCTTGTTGTTTTCCGTGTTCTGGTCTTTTTCTCTCGTTTTGTTGGTATCTCGTTCTGGTGTCTTTTCCTGTGTTCTTCCTTTTTTTTTTTGCAGTCTCCTTTTCTTTTTGTTCGTCTTCGCTAGTGTTTTTTTTTTTTGGAACTCCTCGCTATTCAAAAGTCGGCTCTAGAGTGTCGGTCTCCGTTCTGTCGATCACTCACGCTCGCACACACACATTCACACATGGGACGAACTCAGCTATTCTAGCTTAAGCTGAATCCGCCCCGCCGCTGACTTCTCTTGATTCAGCTGTCAGAACAAAGGGAATCACATCCAGAGTTCCGACAGCTTCTCCATCAGCGGCTCCCATTCAGCATTCAGCATCTCTCACGGTCGTCGGGTCGTTGTTACGTATGGTTAGACGGGGACTGCTTGGGTTCGGGTCCCCTCCCAGCCGGAGATCCACATTTACGCTATTAGCCTCATTCAAAATTCCTAAGCACAGATAAATAGATAATAATAGATAATCAAAGATTGGGGCGCGGATAAGCTTTCGCGCAGATGTCAAGACAAGGGTAAAATGAGCCGCAGGGGAATCGAGAACTTTCCCTAACAAAATGAAAGTATATGTATTATATGTGGGGGAGGGGGGGGTTAACAATATCAATTAATGTCGGCGTCTTCGAACAAACAATAGGTTTTAGGTTGGGCTCTCAGCCTTTCGTATAAGGGCGTTGCGGACCGTCCGTCCGGTTATAGAGGTCTTCCAGGGTGGCAAAGGGGGGCGGACCGTCCATCCGAAAAGAGCTTCCAGACCGTCCGTCTGGCTCTGGGTCCGGGGTACCTGCTTTGTTATCCCCTCCGAACGTATGCCAAAGCGAGAGCACTGGATTTGAAGAATCCTAGTATACTCCCGCTGAGTCATAGTCCCAAGAGGACAACGGACTGAAAGAGACAAAAAGGCCGGAAATGGTGATGGGGAGGGATGGAGCGGACTGAGGTTTTTGCTGCGTTATTTTAACGCAACAGTAAGCCATAAAAAGTAATGAGATACCAGCGGCCAAGTTCTTGCAGAACTTTACTAGAGAAGTTAAGCAGATCAGTAAGTTAGAGCTTTATGCGTGGAATTGAGTGAATGTATTTATAAAAACTCTAAACTTGGCCGCGGTCGACAGTTTTCAGAATTGTTTATCGCCCCAACAGCTAGAAATACAAGAAGAGACAGGTGGTGTTTCATATCGCGCATTTTATCATAAAGCAAAGTAATAGTGGCTAATGCGTTGGACGGTTGTGTGCACCGGCAATTTATTAATTTAAAGTAATAACGTGTGCACGTGTATTACTTTCTTAGAATTCATTCATCATTCACCAATTCTTAGAATTCACATTTTTTTAAAGCGGCCAATTTTAAAGTTGTTATAAGGCGTGTTTTTTTGAAACCTAGCTAGCCAGTCGTTCATTTAGACGATTCCCAGCCAGCCGAACCCAGTCGATTTTTTAAACCATCAAGTTGGTACGCGTGACTTCGTTCCTATGACATCCAGCGCTGCCAGCGCGGCCAGCGCGGCCACAATGGTAGCAAAACTGCTACGCGATTTCCAAAAAAGTAAAATTTGCTACGCTGCTACACACTCTCCCTAATATCCCAATTTTAGCTAGGCTTTTTTGAAACACGAACTTTTTACAAGAATCTTGTAGTTTTTAGACCCCTCTCAATCACAATCACAAAATAAAACAAAATTAATCGGACGTAGTTTCAAACTATTCACCTCCACGACTCCAACTTATGTTACTGTTCTACCTTACCCTACACAAGCAGTATATGTTTGGATAGTATGGATATGTTTGAAATGTGACTGGATGCGGGCTGGAGTTCCACTGGAATTTCAATGGCTTCGCTTTTGCTACGCAAATTTGATACGGGATTTTTTTTCTTAGTGGTGACGGTCAAATGTCAAAAAAACAGAACAATTTGGCAGTGATACCAACGCTATAAATGAAAAACATCGCTTTCGGCGCCCCCTGGCCATGGGATATCGTAAAATTCCTAGCCAGTTGCTTTTGACTGGGGTTAAAATCAAGAGTTGTAGCCATCTGGTTGTTGTATTTGTTTTACGTATAAAATTTGACTTTGCTAGCAACTACTGGCTGGCTAGGTTTCAAAAAAACACGCCTAATATCGTCGGCGTATGCGAGTAATTGGACAGGCATACACTCATCTGACCAAATCTCAGAAATGAGTTGGTGTACGCTCTCTACCAGGTCATTTCCAGCTGCTTTAAATACTTCGAGCGGAAGGCTGTCGGATTCAGCAGCCTTGTTTGATTTTAGTTTAGATATTGCTATCCGCACTTCGTTTTCGTCAGGTGGACGGACATTTTGGCTATCATCGTCTAGGCTGAATGGTCCGTTCTGCCTGACAGCGGGACGTTGATCTTCGTCGCCGTTAAACAGTCTGCAGAAATAGTTCGTCCAAATTCTCAGCACCGACTGTGACTCTACTACGAGGTTTCCTTCTTCATCTCTACAGATTTCCGTACGGGTTATGCTTCCGTGACACATTCTCTTTACCTTTTGTTAAAACTTCCGTACGTTTTTCGTACGGAGTATAATCTCTGAATATCCTTGATGGCGCATTTCTCATGCTCTTTCTTTTTCTTTTGGAGAAGTCGGTGTTCTTCCCGTCTTTTTTGCTCGTATTGCTCGCGAGCAGCTCTTTTCCTTCTCTGCAGCGCTGGTTTATATGCCTCTTGTTTGGCTGCATGCACTTGCCGGCATTCTTCGTCAAACCAGGGGCTTCGGGGGGCGGTAGTGTGAAACCCAGCACATCAGTTGCGGCGTTTCTGATGGCCTGTTGGCAGCGTTGCCACTAGTCTTCAACATTTGATGCTGGTGACATAGGACTTATTGAGAGATTGTCCTTGTCTACTGTAAGGGCATGAGCGGATAAAAGGCGGATTGTCATAACACGTTTGCTTACGTGTCGTACTTCCTGGATGGCGGTTAGGCCTGCTTTATAGCAGTCCATGGCCTCTGCTAGTTGTTCGGCTGCACGCGGCCTGTTAAATGTGCGAACATTCCACGTGCAGAACCGAAAATCATTGTCCTTATTTCGTTTGCCAGGGTTGTCAACAGTAAAATCGTCTGTATCCGAGGCTCTTGGTTGTTTCGGAACAGCAAGTTTTTTCCATAGTGCAGTTTTCACCCCACGCACAATCCCCAGCCTGGAGGGCCAGGTCCTTTGTTGCGCCCCTCGGACAAGAGGGGTCGGGTAAACTGATCCTTATTGGCCTGAAGCTCCGAATAACTCCTAGTAGCCCAAATAAGGTGTTCACCAAGTAGTCTGACCTAACTGGAACTGTAGACGCCACCGTTGATTCCATCGTGGGAGTTCTTCCACTGCCGTCCGGGTGCAAGGGAGAATGCCTTGGTGTGAACACCCTCCCCCCCCCTCTTGACAGCTGCCACCAACAACCTTCCACAGGGGTTTGCACCCTAGCTTCAGTTGAGGTACTGGGCACCCAGCGTTCGCCTCGAGGAGGTGAGAGTAGGAGTTGGTAGACAGAGGTTAGTTTGAAACAAACCTGTGGACGCTTGTGTTCTATACCATTTAACATAAACCTAGGTTAATGGAAACATAAGTTTATGGAACACCTTACACACTTACCACACACTTTTAACAGTTTGTTTTTTTTATTTTATATTGTTTTACCCTTGGTTCACTTGCGTTTTAAAACACCTTTTTTTCACTCGCGGATTTTTTTATTGTTTATTTTTTTCTTTTTCACGAACTTTTTTTTTCACTTCAATCGCGGTTTTTTATTTATGAATCGGCATTTCTCCATTGCTTGACTTATTGAACAAGCATCGGTGAACCAAACACGCGCGTACCAAACACGAGTGACTCGGTAATTCAACAGATTGCGATTCTATAAAAATTCCACATTCTATCAGATCAGAAATCATCGAAGATAGTAAGTATCTTATGACAGATGTCCCCCTGTATGGGTATTTATTTATTTATTTATTTATTTATTTACTGAGCTTAATACAAGCATCAGAAAGAGAAGACTTAAAGCTAGACATAACAAAATCTTAAAAACTAATAAATAGACTTAAAGCTAAACATAACAAAAACTTAAAAACTACTAAATTAAAAAAAATTAAAGTGAAGGGTAGGTTAAATATGTCAAGAGAAACAGTTGGGAGGTAGGTTGCGAAGGGAATTTCTCAGAGAGGATTTACTACAGTGTAGGTCAAAGATATTGGGGCACATATTAGCGTTTCTTAGCATTCTTGTTAGGGGTTCGTGCTGACCATACTCCGTGCGGTGGTAGTTGAGGCAAAACAAAGGGACAGATCTCAAGCGGTGGGGATTATTATTAAGGGAGAACTGGTGAAGCAGATGAGGGCAATCAAGGATTCCAGTCAATAACTGATGTACAAATAGTATATCAGCGATATTACGGCGTGTGTATAAGGTTTGCAGGTCTAACAATTTGAGGCGGTTCTCGTATGGAGGTAAGTTGAAGGGGTCATCCCAGCCCAGGCCACGCAAGGCAAGGAATGTGGACTTGGTGGTAGGGTGACCAGACCAGACTGGCATATTCAACGAGCGGTCTAACGAAAGTGATATAAAGGGATTTGGTGACGTATGGGTTGGAAAATTCTTTCGACCAACGTTTGACAAAGCCAAGTGCTGAGTTAGCTCTATTAATAATGCTGTCGATGTGAGAACGGAAGTTAAGTTCAGGGTCGCAGATGATGCCTAGATCACGCATTGAGGTCACTGAGGGAACGAGCTCATTGTTAATAAAGTATGTCCTTTGAGGCAGCGGGGGGCGTTTGCGAGAGTAAGTAATAGACTGACATTTTTTCACATTGAGCTCCAAGAGATTTTTTTGGCACCAGGTGAAGAATGAGTTGAGGTCAGCCTGTAGTGAGTGAGAATCAGCAATACATGAAATTTGTCTAGAGATCCTCATGTCGTCTGCATAGATTTGAAGGTCAGAATGCGTAACGGCAAGCTCTACGTCGTTTATAGTCAGTACGAAAATCAGAGGGCCTAGGTGGCTACCCTGAGGCACTCCTGAGAACGCCATGATTGGTTTTGAAATACAAGTTCTAAAAAGAACTCTATACTGACGATCTTTTAGATAGGACATGGTCCATTTAACGAGCAAAGGCGGAAAACCAAGAGCTTTTAGTTTAAGGAGTACAATTTGGTGAGAGATCTTATCAAATGCCTTACTGAAGTCAGTAGCCACGACGTCTACTTCTTTTCCATTTTCCAAGGCACCAAGTGTGTTTGAAACAAATTCAGTGAGGTTAGTGGTTGTAGATCTGCCTTTCAGGAAACCATGCTGCTTGGGGGAGAAGATTGGTTTGCAGTGGAAGAATAGTGAGTCGTACATGATGCTCTCAAAGAGCTTAGGTATGCTTGAGAGTTTAGCAATAGGTCTATAATTGGAAATGTCACTCTTACAGCCTTTTTTAAAGATGGGGATGATAAATGAGTCTTTCCACAACTGGGGGAAAACTCCGCTCGCAATTGATAACTGGAAAATAGTAGTGAGGGGCTGGGCTAGATTGTTAACACATTTTTTTAAAACTATGGCGGGAACACCATCAGGACCGGAAGAGTAGTCGTCCCGGAGAAAGTTAATCTTGTCAACCACTGCTGGCGTGCTTATATAAATGGATGTTAGGGAGGTTTGAGTACAGCCGTTCATGTATCTGAAGTAATTAAGATCGGGCACGATGTTGACATTTGAGAACGCTTGTCCAAAGAAATCGGCAAAAAGGTTTGTTAGCGTTTTAGGGTCAGCTGAGGAACAGTTTAAGAATTTTAAGGTAGAAGGGTAGCCGTCAGATTTCCTTTTAGTATTGATAAACTGGTAAAACCGCCTTGGGTTAGAGATAAGATCAAGCTGCATACGATCGAGGTAGTCGGAATTCACACAGTGCGGAGAAGTCGTTATGCACTAATTGATAGTTTAAGAATTCAGGCATAGATCTGGATTTTAAAAATGCTCGCCAAAGTTTATTACGTTTATTCCGAAGAGAGCGTAGTTCCTTATTGTACCAGAGAGGGGAAGAGGTAACATTTTTCTGGGGCATGTAAGGTACAGATTGAAGGAAGCAGTCAAACATGTGGGAATAAAAGGCAACTAGAGCAGTGTCAATGTTAATGCTCCTGTCTGAGAGAAAGTCAAAATTAACATTGCCAATGAGATCATTAAGTTTGTCAAAATTAGCTTTCCGAAAATTAAATTTTCGCTGCGTCAAAGGGACAACATTAATGTTTACATTATCGTAGGCGAAGATAAGAAACAGGGGAGGGTGATAAGCATCAAGTCTGGAAAGGAGGTGGGTACTTTCGGTAACTACACAGTTATCGGCGTCCGTCGAGAAAAACAGGTCTAACTGTCTTCCAAGATTGTTTTTGATGTCACTCATCTGATGAAGACCAGAGGCCAGAAATCGATCGGTAAATAAAATTTCTTTGTCAGAGGTGGCATTAGTGGAGACAAGGTGAATCTCATCATCTGACTTAACCCAGCGCAGTCGGGGTAGGTTAAAATCGCCAACAACGATTATATCGTCTTCAGGCGTAATGGTATCGACAACGAAGTCAAGCGCATCAGCAAGAAGCTGATATTCATGTAAGGGTTTTACAGGAGGGATGTAGCAGCACACGACATAAAGCGAGCGCTTTGTAAAATTGACTTTTACACAAATCAGTTCCATGGAAGAGGTGTTGGGAATAGTAAAAGCTGAAGCATCGTAGCAGGTGTGAAGGGCCAAAAGAACGCCACGCCCAGGAGAATCGTCGCAGGGGGGAACGACGCTGGAGGGGTCTTCATCAGTAACTAAAACATCTTTACGAAAGACGTTGAAGTCAGAGGTAAAAAGTTCGTTGTCCTTAAAGTTGGGCGTAAGATTTGTTTCCGTTAAAGCGAAAACGTCAAAAGGTAGCTTTTGGGAATTTAAAAAAACGTCAGAGGTTTTAGTGCGCAGGCCTCTTACGTTCTGATAGTAGAGAGACAGGCACTTGGGGTTAGCTTTAGCACGGCGAGGGGAGTGAGATGTCGAGTTATTAGGGGGAGAGGAGTGAGATACCGCGTTTGTCCGTTCGTTATTATAAGGGACGAAAATAATTATTTAAGTCGGCACGAGTTCTTTGTAGGTGGGACCTACGCTTAGAGGTAACATAGGATGCGTAGGAGGACAAATCGTTTGCTACCTGGGAAGGTGGTATATTGAGGCTCTCATGGAACTGACTGAAAATTTTCATCAAGGCGTTCTTATCAGTTGGGAGACCTTCTTGGGAGATTAAGACCTTGATATTGGTGTTCGTTTTGCCATCGATACAGATGGAGTCAGTTTTATCGTGTAGGAATGCAAGATAAAGACGGACATTGTCGTAAATTTTACGGTCTCTCAAACGTGACATTACGTAGCGGCCGTCGTCACAGGAATCTGCAATCTGTTTAGTAAGTTTGACAGTGGGAGGAAGCAACGGATCAAGAAAGAGAGATCCAGGGGCAGTCGGGGGGTCGGGGTTAGTGCAAGCAGTTGTGGGGGAGGGGTTAATGATGTGGGAGCGGATAAAATTCGGATATTTAGCTGCGGGAGGATGGAGATTGGGGGAAAGCTCTGATGAGGAGCTTGAGTCAGGCAATAGTTCGAAAGATACACGTTTCGGAAGGGTGTTGGCAGGATATCTTTTAGGAATAGGTCGGGAAAAATTGGGAAAAAATTCCAGTTTTAAATGACCAATTAGGGTCGGAGGGCGGCGTGGGTTTAGATTTGGTTAAGGAAGATGGATTAGCCAGAAGACTGGGGTAAGACTTGGAAGAGGTAGGTGTTACGGACTTACGGGTAGGATCAGAGTTAGAAGGAAGGTTAGTAAGAGGGGAGGGGGGGGGGGGGGGGGGTTAGATCTATTTCTTAAGACTACCTTAGATATTTTGATGTTTTGCCTGGGCTGCTTCCTGATGGGTTTATCCGTCCACTTGGAGATGCGCATCTCGCCAAGGTTGAAATTGTTATCGGTCGGGTTACGAAAGAGCCATTCGTATTTAGCAGGGAGCTGGAATTTGAAGTTACGGTGGATTTTGCGGTGAGATGGGAGAGACATTTCACATTGGCTGATGGTGATGCCATATCTCTTTTCGAAGAAATTCGTGATCCAGGACACATCAGCGTTGTTGGGAGCGCCTTTGATGAGAAAGGTGGAGACTATCTGATTCTCAGATCGCAGTCTATCCAACCTACGTTGCCACTCAGAAGTTGTCCATGTCGTACCAAAATGCTTTATTAGTTTGCGTGAGGAGGCGGTGGGAGTGGTACATGTAGATGTTGCGAGCTCAGACGGAAGGGTTGGAGGGTTGGAGGGTTGGAGGGTGGATTACCGGGCTGGATTAGTGGCAGAGGTTCAGAGGGGGGAGGTAAGAGGGAGTCAGCTTCGGTTTCCAGAAGTTCCGTCATAAAATGTGTGGCCGGTACTGCAGGAAGAGTAGGTGGAGCTATTTCGGGATCATAGGCAAGAAAGAGCTCATCTTGCAGGGATTTGTTGTTTGGTGGCTGCTTGTTGCAGGAAATTAGGTCAAGCTTACTCGACGCGAACTTCAACTCGTTATCGATTTCGACCACAGCTTGCCTAGTCGACGCCGATATATGACTCACGGAATTTAAGTGGAGCTCGATTTCTTCAATGCGTTTTACCAAATTCGAAACTAGAGAATTCATTTTAAGGGACTGGTTTGACACGGATTCTTTTATCACTTGCATGTCCCCGTGCATAGAGTCGCGTAAAGATAGCTTGAGATCGTCGATTTGTGTTCGGGTGGACAGGGGGCCGGCGGTTTTAATTAGCTCGGTGCTAAGATGTGATTTTGTGAGCACGTCGCGGGGTTTTTTAAGGCATAAGCACATGTCATTAAGATCCGCAAGTTGTTTTTCGATATTTTTGAATTTCGATTTGTTCAGTTCTTTATTGCTTTCGATAGCACTGTTCAGATCATCAAAGCACTTCATAACCTCGTCAAGCTTCGCCAGTTGCTGGAAAGTTTTCTTAGACGAAAGCTTAAATTGGGTAAACGCGGAGTTTGTTGAATCACTGTGGCACTTAATCGCGAGCATAATGTGCGAGAGTGAAATTTCTTTGCACTCATCGCAGAAGAAAAGGTAATTGTTCGCGAATTCTTTAACGTAGGTCACAGATCTTTTACTTATCCCGGTACAGATAGGGTGGAATGATTTCCCACATAGGCCCCTACAAGCGATCAAACCAGCATTGCTAGTTTCAGCACAATTTTCATTACCACATAGCTCCATTATTAGGAAAGGTCAGTTTGGCACAAGAAAGACACGAGAAAAACAAACGGGGCAAACGAACAATGAGGTCGACAAACAACGACGGAAAAATGTTGAGCGGGCAGTTTAAGGGAGTGGCGAAGTAATTAAACAGTATTTAAAAAAAAAAAAGGGGTTGACACGATAACACGGTGACACATATAAAGTGCGCGAATGCAGGATTGGTTTTTTAGAACTGGGAAAATGTTGACGGCGAAGAATGGAAAAAAAAAATGTATTTTTTGTTCTTTGTTAAAAAAAAAAAAAAGGTATGGGGAGCGAAAAATTAGTGCGACTTATTAAGTTGGTGGTTCGAAGTGAACCGGATTTTGTTTGGCTAGCTCGATTTTCATCTTAATAAGTTTTGTTCGACCCAATTCCTTTTGGTTCATGGCAATACATTGACTTTCTCATTAAAAAGATTATTAAGGACTTCTGGCTCTAGATCTTCACCTACTTGAATGTCAATCGCAGAGATTTGTTTGTTTGTTCCAACGCTTCTGGAGTGGATCTAATGTCAGAGTGTACCCTTGTTTACGCATAACACGCAGGATTATTGAGAACATCTTTTCGGATTAACACAGGCCTTAATAAGTACCTGCCTTCGATCACAACTGAAAGTGAACACCATCTATTTGGATTTGACATGTGATGGCCTGGTAACTTCCGCCTCCAAAGCCATCAAAGGTAGCCTTGCACTTGTCCAAAGCACAGATATCTATTGCTACTGTTTTTGACAGAGTAGTTGGTTCATTACCCGAATCCAGTCGAGCTGCATACTGCGCACCATGTATAAAACCATTTGTATAGTAACAGTCTATTTTTACTTTATTGCAATTGGCATTAACGCAATAAATTTTCTCTTGCATCTTCTCTGCCTTGGTGTCTCTGCTGTTCGACCACTGCCTCTTCCTGGATTGCACATAATGCCCTGCTTGATTGCAATTATAGTAAGTTCGGAATTTTTCTTAGCATTGAAGGTCACTGAGATTGCCCCTTTGTCTGTTCGCTAGCTGAAGGACGGTTTGCGATTAGCTCCTTTGATGCGCCTGGAGTACGAGAATTTGTACGAATTCCGTCATACTATTTGATTTTTTTACTAATTCCGCAATATCCTTTAAGTTTCCTGTAGCTAAATTCGAAGACATTTGTAAATGGTTTTGCCTGTAAGGGAAATTTTTACCTTTTTAAATAGTACAATATGTCAAGAATATTCTCCCAAAATTTTAAATCGATCAGACTAAAATTCTAAGAAATAGACCCTTCGGAAGTTCAGCCCATCAGGCCAAGTCAGCCTGGCGCGTCGCACTTCAATCGCGTTTTTCTCGAAACTCTATTTTCGAAATCGGTAGTCAAGATTTCTCAAAAAATTATGAACCGATCTTGTTGAAATTTTGCACACTTCTTCAAAATAACATTATCTATTGTAGAACCTGATTGAAGGATTTTTATTTTTTTTTTATCACAACTTATTTTATGAGCCAATATATAGTGTATATTTGTCCAAAAAATTGGTTTATTTTTTCAACAACTCCGCCAAAAATTCTAATTTCAAGTTTTTGTTTTTCCCTTCATTCAAATTCAAGCTTTATATATCTACTAACAGAAAAAAATTGTTTTTTTAATTTCGGATGAACCAGTCATGAGTTATCCTGACTGCGCCGGGAGAACTTTACCTTACCACCTTACCCATTAAATAATGGTTTTGTCTGTCAGCCCACCATGTTCATCTCAAAGCAGTCCTCAGTTGCTTCGGTTGATTCCAATCTTCCTCATTAACTGCTGCTGGGTTCCACTTCGCTGTAGTGATAAGGCAAAATTACTTTAAGCCCCGACGCTGAGTCCAGGATATTGTCATTTCCTGAGATGTGTTCCACCAGTATCTTGCAGGACCATGCACTTTCGATGCCACTGCCATCAGCAGTCCCAGTCATATATTTTTGTCAATTTTTCAAAACGGTTGACCCAGCACTCAGCCGACATTGAAGATATGTAAGTTACACAGTGAGAAGATTCCAATTTCTCTAACTATGCTGTTTACCCCCGGTTTATCTGCAACAGTGCTCCTCGGTAGTTGGGTTGATTCTAAATACCTTCTTGAAAAGGAAAAGACCTTCTTGTCTTTTTTCCCCTTAATTAGTATCCATTCGCTTGGCATCAACTCTTCATCTGTAAATGTACATACGTCGGAGGTGGTAGTTATATTCTACCCTTCTTTACTGTTTGTACCAGTTGTTTCAGTCGCTGCGTTCAAAATCTGGATTCACTAAAAGGTCCACTTTCACCTTGCTTTTTGTAATGCTGAAATGTTATTTTGATGCGAACTCAACAACAATTTTATAGGCAGATCGAAAGAACTATCAGTACGGTTTAAATCTTCTCTGAAACCCATACAAATAAAATATTATTCTCCACGATGCTTGGAAAAACACTCAGAGCATAACTTGAAAACTTTTATAATATTACTAAAATGCTCATTCCAAAACTTGGTTACACATATACCAGAGCCATTTTCTATCGGTAAGCATTGCGCTTCGACCAACAACGATTAAAAATTCCTTTTTAACAAGATGGATAAACATCAACTCAAACAATGCTATTCTGTAAATGAAATTGCATTTCCTCGACAAACACGCATACTTCATATTTATATATTAACAATTTTAACAGAACAACACCATAATTTGACCACAAAATTATGCTCCCAGCGTTAACGCAATCAAAATAAGCTTATACACATATACTCATTCTCAAAATCACAACCAAATATAAAAGGAACCTTCCGGTAAGAGCCAGAAAAGGTTGGTGGAATTCGTATGTCATCGCTAAGGCTTCTATTCTGATGGCAGGAACAAATTGGCGGGCGAAAATTTCCACTTTAAAAACTACAAGACGGCGGATCCCAGATGGCGCCCAAAGTACATATTAGCAGGCGGATTTTGTTCACTGTTATCTGCTATAATACTGAAAAAATCAATAACAGAAGTTGGGATTTATTTGAGTTGTGAATTGTACCTTTTGAAATATAAAAAAGGGGCGTAACCCGCCTCCATTTCGACCAATAACGCCCACCTACAGACTTAGTCGAGGTATTCGCCATACAAATATGTATGTATGTGCACTATAACGGATTCTTGAAGACACAATTGAGGCCGAAATTATGAAAAGATTTAAATAAAATTTGGTGTACACGTTTGTAAATTTACGCACATACATACTAGAAACTAATCGATTTAAAAACAATCCGATAATAGAGAGCAACAATAACCCGAACGCGATCGCAGATGCTGCTCAACTACCCTTAGTCCTCGTCATTATCAGGAATGACTCGTAAGAGCGCAGATTCCTTTATTTCGTTCCCTTTACAACTTACTCTCTTCTCTTTTGGCTACTATCAGAATATTGTATAAACGAAGAGAAACACACAAATTCTTTGAAATGCTTTATTTTGAATTGTTTTAACACACTTTGCTCTAACACGGCCCTCCTGGCATCTTCATCGATCTCGATGAACTTTCCATCTCGCCTTCTGCAGGTAATTCAAGTCTCTGCAAAAGAATAAAACAATTCATGAGTACTAGAAATGCATTCACTGCACTGTTCTTCTAGTCTACTTCTCAAACTCAAGCAATAATCAACAACAAATATTTAGTCCTTCAGAGAATCACATCTCGAGATTAAGACAACTACAGTACTTCAGAGAATCACATCTCAAGATTCAAACAAACTACAATCCTTCAGAGAATCACATCTCAAGACTTAGACAACTACAGTCCTTCAGAGAATCACATCTCAAGACTCAAACAAACTACAGTCCTTCAGAGAATCACATCTCAAGACTTAGACAACTACAATCCGTCAGAGAATCACATCTCAAGACTCAAACAAACTACAGTCCTTCAGAGAATCACATCTCAAGACTCAAACAAACTACAGTCCTTCAGAGAATCACATCTCAAGCCTCATGCAAAGATCATATCAACAGATCACACAGGTACCTACCAATTATATCGCCAGCTGTATCATCTCTGTTGTCAACGTCTATTAAACGGATCGCTTCTCTCGCCGCCACGATAATCGTTTTGCTGTTCCCCTTTTTAAGTTTATATCTGTCGTTCGGCAAAATACCCACGACCTCGTATGGACCCCGGTAAAGGACATCCAGTTTTGATTTCCGTATTTGGTTGCTTTTGTATAAAACCTTTTCTCCAATAGTGACTGGTGTTGGTTTACACTTCCCTTTATCAAAACGAATTTTCATTTTTTCACTATTTGCCAGAATTTGGGTTGCGACCAGACCTCCTATTGCTTTTACGTTCTCATATTTTGGTTCGATATCCAGTTGAGTAAGAAGGGCACTAATCTCTGGAGTTCGGCCATCCACACCGGTTAGTATCTTCATAAGCGAAAACCCGGCAGTCTTATTCATCGTGGTGTTCAGAGCCAATTGCACTCGACTCACGTAAGTGGTCCACTCCCAATTGACATTCAAATTCGTTCTCAGTAATTTAGCTACGGTATCCACGTAACGCTCGACCTGACCATTGGCTCTGCTAGTACCTGGAGCAATTGTATGGTGATCGATTCCCTGCGAACTGCAGAACCTCCTGAACTCCTCGCTGGTGAAGTTGGTTCCCTTATCACTAATGATACGGCAGGGAACACCAAACAACATGACAAAATCGTTCATGAGGTAAACAGTTTCGGTAGCTTGCAAAGTCTTGCACGGCGACAGAACGACGAACTTGGTAAAAGAATCAATGATGATTAAAATATATCGCTTATCTGTCCCATCATTGTCATTAAACGGGCCCATACAATCGACGTGTACCGTATGGAATGGTGTCGGCACCTTTTCAATAGGATGTAGATCGGCCTGTTTTTTACCTGAAGGCCTTTTCGCAACCAAGCATATAAGACTGGACCCTACAAATTTTCGCACGTTCCTTGTCATAGAAGGCATCCAAACATCTTGCTTCAACTTCTCCAGCGTTTTAACCCAACCAATATGACAATTGTCCTCGTGACAACGCCTCATAAGTGATAAGCGGCACTGTTTCGGAATGTATAGTTTAATATCTCCTCCCAACTTCCGGTAGAGTAAACCTTTCCTGAGTAGATAGTTGGACCTGGTATCTACGTCACCTGTTTGGATTCGTTCAAATATGTCTAGCATTTCCGGATCCATGCTTTGTTCAACGCTAAGCCAGTTTTCAGACAAGCTATTTATTTATTTATTATTGCTGCATAGACTTTCCCTTCCGGTACTTTATCTCGAATTCAAAATCTTGAAGATATATACACCATCTGGCAACCCTGGGCAAGAGATCCCTATATTCCTTTGTTGACTTTAGAGCATTACAGTCGGTAACTATGACAAATTTTATCCCCAGCAAATAGGTACGGAAGTGTTTGATGGCACTGACAACCGCCAGTGTTTCCAGCTCGTAGCTGTGGTACCTGGTTTCATATGGTTTTGTAGCCTGACTGTAATAGGCTACTACATGGTGTTGTCCGTCTATACGTTGCAATAATATTGCACCAAAACCGATAGAACTTGCATCAGTGTGTACCTCCGTTTCTCGACTTGGGTCGAAAATAACTAGCACTGGTCTTTTTGTTAATTGCGCAACGATATAGTGTCTGGCCTCTTCACACTTTGGGGTCCATTCAAACTTTATTTCTTGTTTGGTTAGTGACGTGATGCACCTAGTCTTGGCTGCAAACTCAGGTATAAATTTACGAAAATAATTCGACAACCCCATAAATTGCCGTACTTCTTTTACATTTGTTGGTATAGGTGACCTGACAAGTGCCTCCACTTTGGATTTCCCTGGCCTTATTCCCTCAAAAGATATTTCTCGGCCCATGTATTCTATCTTTGTCTGGAGAAAATGACACTTTTCAATTATAAGGGAGAATCCGCAGTCGGTCAATGCTTTCAGGACAACATCTAGGCGTTCCAAACCCTCGGATACTGTTTTTGACGGTATTAACACATCGTCTAGATAGACCAGAGCAATGGTGTGTTTGAGATCGCCTAGGGCTTTGTTGATGGCCTTCTGAAATACAGCAGGAGCATTGGACAATCCGAAGGGCATGCGCAGGTACTCGTAATGTCCATCTGGCGTTACGAAAGCTGTTCTCTCTATGGATTCCTCTGCAACGGGGATCTGGTAAAATCCGGCAGCCATATCTAACGAAGTGTAGTAGCGATTCCCAGATAGTCGGTCCTTCACTGTGATACGGTTAAGGGCCCTAAAATCGACGCACAGGCGATTTTGGCCATTTTTCTTTTTAACCAACACAATTGGACTGGCGAAAGGTGACTGACTATCCCTTATAATATTATGGACCTTTAAATCTTCTATAATCTCGCTTACAACCTGACGCTCAGACAATGACATTCGGTAAGGCCTATAATTAACGGTGGAATTTGTTTGCAACCTGATGGTCAGTATCCCAGAGGATACGGTTGACGTTGGATAACCCTTCACAATAAAATCTGAATACCTGCTGACTATTTGATAGACTTGCGGTCTATACTCATCAGGAGTATCCAGACCAGCGACCGACCCAACTACATTGACAAGTGACTGACTCCCTGGTTTTCGTCGTATTGTTGATCCTGCACTATCAACTTTAATTTCTATACCAGGGTCTTTCAATACGTGGCGCCCAATTATAATTTCACTACTGAGGTGTTTTGCGTCAATGACATGAAGGGTCATTTTGATTACCAAGTCTTCGAATTCCACTAAAAGATCCATCTGTTCTGTCAACAGTATGGGTTCCTCGCCGATACCCTGGATGGTAAAGAAATGAGTCGACCTCTGTGCCTGTAGTTTTTTAACTATGTCGGACCTGATCAATGAAAAGTCGGAGCCAGTGTCAAGAAGACAATGACAAACAATACCATTGATAACAGCGATCGTAGAACTGCCATCCTTGGTAATATCGCTACACAGGCCCACTTTCTTCCTATCTGCACGTTGTTTGGCCCAACAGGTTTTTTCGTCGTGACCTGCTTTGCCGCAGACAACACAATTGTTCAAAGCTGCTTTTGGTTCAGCTGATGTTTGGAGATTTTGAGTCAATGATTTCTGGGTGCAATTTGCCTTTATGTGCCCTGTTTTGCCGCAACCAAAACAGTTCGTATCAATAGCTACGCGTGGACGTTTAAATGCAATCATTGGGCTATCGAACCGTCTAGAAGTAGAAGGATCCCCAGAAGTACCTGTATCTCTGCTTCTACTGTTTCTCTGGTATCTGTCGAATTCTCTTCTGGGACGAGGAGACTCAAGTATAGAAGATAGATGGTCAATCAAAGTTTGAACGGTCGGCGGCATAACGAAAGTCAAAGAGTTTCGCAGACTCACATTGGCAATACACCCAATTACAATTCGAATGACTTTATCCTCCGGTATTTCGAAGGGTAAACGATTGACCTGAGAGACTTTTTCCATCACGAAATCAGTATAAGTGTCGAAACTGCTGCTATCAACATTTGCTACCTGTCTTAGCTGACCCACAATATCGGAGCCACTAGAGAAAGTATGTAACAACGAAGCGAGAAGGTCATTCCAAGCATAATGCTGGTACCCATACTTCTCGTACCACGTCTTCGCCCTACCTACCAATGCTGCCTGGACATGGGGCAGTACATCGAAATCCATTAGTTGGTCTCTTTCGATCCTGGTATTGACGTCCTGACACCACTGGGTTATATATACCCTTGAGTAATCGGGATCGAAACTCGGGAATCCGACTGACTCCCAGAATGACCCCGCTTTTTTTACCACTGTACCAAGAAGGGAGTTTAGCGCGTCGAGAGTAATTAGCGGATGGTTGGCACTAGTGGAAGGAGCACCAGACACAGTTTCAGTGACGTCGTCGTTTCTTCCTGTCCCCCCATGGGTGTCGACGACAGTGATTCCAAACGGTCCAGACAACAAACACAAATCGGCCGCGACTCAAGGACAAAGGATTGTGTGAAAATAAGCAGCTGTGTACGCAAAAGTAGATAATCGCCACAATAAATCAATTCTCCGCAACAACACACACAAGCACTGTGTAAGGATCCGACGGAATGAAAGACAGCCGCCGCCGCCACACGACAAAGAAAAACACAAAGGAGCACCGGTATTAAGCGTCGGCGCGACCGAACACAACAGGGGAAGGCGCCGTCTACGTATCGCACAACCAAGAGATCAGTTTTTATTTAAAAATTTTTCGTTTTCTCGCGATAAACACAATCAAATCGTTTTTAAAACCAAGCAATATTATTCTACTATTTTCAGAAAAGCTGTAGCACAAAGGGCATATCCCACTAATCGATTTAAAAACAATCCGATAATAGAGAGCAACAATAACCCGAACGCGATCGCAGATTCTGCTCAACTACCCTTAGTCCTCGTCATTATCAGGAATGACTCGTAAGAGCGCATATTCCTTTCTTTCGTTCCCTTTACAACTTACTCTCTTCTCTTTTGGCTACTATCAGAATCCTTGTACAGGGTTTTTGAATAAGAGCGCTACAAAAGTTTTTTAAAATAAAACAAAAACGGTTTTGGATATCAATGAAATTCTTTCTTCCTGTGAAAGTACAGGGTTTTCCAATAGGGACGCTATAAAAGTAGAGCGACAGGGACAGCAAACGACGCCATATTTTTCTTGCGGTTTTTTGACATTTCTCTTCAGTAAGGTTTGCCATTTCATGATGGAAAGATATACGAGCCAACAACGAGTCGAAATTATTAAAATTTACTATCGAAATTCGGAGTCAGTGGCCTCAACGTTAAGAGCGCTACGTCCAATTTATGGTCGTCATAATCGTCCTAGCAGATCAACAATTGAGCGTCTAGTGGAAAAATTTGAATCCACAGGCACAGTACAAAATGTTCCCGTGCCAGTGAGACAAAGAAGTGCCCGTAGTGTCGAGAATATTGCTGCCGCTGAGGCTTCAGTTGCAGAAAGCCCAAATGTGTCTCTCACACGTCGTTCTCAAGCGTTGGGCATCTCTGTGACGTCGTTGTGGCGAATTTTGCGAAAAGATCTTTGCCTACATCCTTACAAGATTAAATTGACGCAAGAACTGAAGCCGCTTGATCACCAGAAGCGTCGCATGTTCGTGAATTGGTCTGAGCAACAACTTAAAAATGATTCGGATTTTCATCGAAAAATCATCTTCAGCGATGAGGCTCATTTCTGGCTGGATGGCTTCGTCAATAAACAAAATATGCGGTATTGGTCAGGCAGCAATCCACACGTACTCCATGAGTCATCATTGCATCCCGAAAAAATTACGGTTTGGTGTGGTTTATGGGCCGGCGGCGTCATTGGGCCGTACTTCTTCCGTGATGATCAAGACAGGCACGTTACTGTGAATGGGGATCGCTACCGTTCAATGATAACCGAATATTTTTGGCCCCAATTGGATGATATGGACTTGGAGGACATGTGGTTCCAACAGGACGGCGCCACAAGCCACACAGCGAATGTCACAATCAATTTATTGGAAACCAAGTTTGGAGAACGTGTTATCTCACGAAATGGTCCAGTCGCTTGGCCGCCTCGGTCGTGCGATTTGACGCCGTTAGACTATTTCCTGTGGGGCTACGTCAAGTCTATGGTCTATGCCAACAAGCCAGCGACGATTGATGAACTTCGTACGAATATCGAACGTGAAATTGCAGCAGTATCGGCCGATTTATGCTTGAAAACCGTCGAAAATTGGGTTCAGCGTCTGGACTTTTCGCCACAACGACGTCACAGAGATGCCCAACGCTTGAGAACGACGTGTGAGAGACACATTTGGGCTTTCTGCAACTGAAGCCTCAGCGGCAGCAATATTCTCGACACTACGGGCACTTCTTTGTCTCACTGGCACGGGAACATTTTGTACTGTGCCTGTGGATTCAAATTTTTCCACTAGACGCTCAATTGTTGATCTGCTAGGACGATTATGACGACCATAAATTGGACGTAGCGCTCTTAACGTTGAGGCCACTGACTCCGAATTTCGGTAGTAAATTTTAATAACTTCGACTCGTTGTTGGCTCGTATATCTTTCCATCATGAAATGGCAAACCTTACTGAAGAGAAATGTCAAAAAACCGCAAGAAAAATATGGCGTCGTTTGCTGTCCCTGTCGCTCTACTTTTGTAGCGTCCCTATTGAAAAACCCTTTATAAACGAAGAGAAACACACAAATTCTTTGAAATTTTTTATTTTGAATTGTTTTAACCGCTTTGCTCTAACATACATATGTATATGCCTATGTATGTATACATTTATACATACATGCATTCATTTAATTTTAAAGCATTTGATTCATTATTCAACTTATTTTTCTTAAAAGCTAACAAAAACGCTTAGAACTAGCTTAATCAACTTAACTATTTGTTACTTACATATATCTAACTTACTGGCTCTATGCGGGCAGCTTAACAGAATTATTAAAATTATGTCTTTCGACTTAAACTAACTTAAGTGTATTTTAAAACGAGTGACTTAATTATTGCAACTAAGAAAATTATTTTATTTAAAAAAAACTTAGTGAACGCACGCTACACTAACTAACACGAATACACATCAATTT
Organism: Matsumyia berberina; assembly: GCA_917880715.2. Taxonomy (NCBI): domain Eukaryota; kingdom Metazoa; phylum Arthropoda; class Insecta; order Diptera; family Syrphidae; genus Matsumyia; species Matsumyia berberina. Next base: position 83,774,821 of record OU862872.1, read on the forward strand.
ACATCCGTAGGGGAAAACCCGAACCGCTACGAACGGACGACAAGATCGAACGATGTACTAAACCAGGGGTGGCCAAAGTTGCAGGCTATGTGTTCGACTTTTCTCTAAAATTGTTTACGCGTGCTACCCATGTATGTACATATGTATGTAGGTACTCCTACACATGTGATGGACGCACATTTGCGTGTTGTACATTTGCGTGTTGATTTCACTTTTGTTTCAGAACAATATTCATTTATGTGTACATATGGCGTATTTGTTATTATGTATTAATTTGTGGCATATGGGTAAATGCCTTCTACAGTCTACGGTTTGGCCACGTATGTACTAAACGAACGAGGACAAGACAGAAAGAGGACGAACGAAAACGCAAAATGAACAGTCACTCGTCAAATTACCACTGTGCTGATAAGATCCCACCGAGTGCGTTCTAAAAGAAAGAAAATAAACTGAATTGAACTTGTGAAAAAACGTGCGTTTTGATTATTAATTAGACTAGAGCCGGAAAACCTACATATGTATATGTAAACATATATAGGGTAAATTACCCAGTGACCGGCACTACTTCCGGTGATCGGCATACCTTCACAAGTCGTCTTCTAATTAGTTTTACGACAAACAATTCATTTTTTGAACCTTTTATATTAATCTAGCAAGTCTGCTTAACGTATTTTGCATGCTACTTTCAAATATGACATTTCACTTAGTCCTAAACTTTTCAACGAACTAGTCTCTATTGGATGTAGCACGCAAAATCGTGAAAACAAGAGAATTTTGTTAAGAAATTGAAGTAAGTTCTTTACAAATTTATTTAAATTTAACCATTCAGTGTTCTATTTGAAAATGTATTAGGGTTTATTTATTCCGTTTAAAGTATTATTTAATATAAAAGTGAATTACATTTTCAATATTTAACGGTGTCTATAACAAGATTCGAAAATCTGAGCTTTTCTATTAATCAGTATGGTGCCGATTACACCAAAAACATTAGCTAGAATTAAATTGTGTGATCGGCACAGCGCCGATTACTAACTTTTTATTACCCATTACTAGATTTACGTTATTATTATTTCTATCTTTCTAAGTCTTGTTGCATATTGTGACAAAAGTACTAAAGTATGAAGTACCTACCTAGATACTTATGCATAACTCGGTATTTTATGCGGTGCCGATAACTGATTTTGAGTGAAAATGTATAATCGGCATTCAAAAAAACAGATATATTTCGACTAAGAAACTTGAGCGAGACCTTAAGAGTGCCGATCATTAGGTATTTTACTTTATATTGTACGCATATATATATATGCAGGGTGCGCAATCTTTTATGTCGGTATGTAAACATTGAATAACTTTGACATTTACTTATCAACCGATTGACTTGGGTAGACATATTTTTGAAATGTCAATTCAGTACAATTTTAACCATGAATCGCTTCACATTGAAACAGTGCGCCGAAATAATGACGCTGTGCATTGAAAATAGTCGTTCAGTTGTATTAACACAACGTGCGTATCGTCGAAAATATCGTGGTCAACAAGCACCGTCTGACAACACTATTTATCGTTTGGTGTCAAATTTTGTAGAGCACGGGACAGTGGGAGATCGTTGACATGCCGTTCATCAACGCCCAAGACGTTCCAAGGAACTGGTTGAAGCGGTAAGAGAAAGTGTTGCCGAGAACCCACATTTGTCGTATCGTAACCGCGCTCAGCATTTTAGCGTCAGTGGAACCACCTTGCGTCGCATTTTGAAGGATGATTTGCATTTGTTTCCGTATAAAGTGCAATTAACTAGAAGAATATTGCCGACAGACCGTCCACGTCGCTTAGAATGCGGTCAAACATTCGCTTGAATAGTTGACACTGAACCTGATTTTTGGAAGGAAGTTTTGATGACCGATGAGGCCCATTTCCACTCCCTGCCGCCGTTAAGAAGCAAAATTGCCGCATTTTGGGAACAAAGAATCCACACGATATCCATTAAACACCATTGCGTGGCCAAAAAGTGACTGCTTGGGCCGACGTTTGCGCCAAAACCATCATTGGGCCATTTTTCTTCAGAAAAGGCTAAACAGTCGATGGGAATCGATATCGGTGGATGTTGGCTCATTATGTCTGCTCACAAATGTGTGAAAAAGGTCTAGACGGTTACTGGTTTCAACAAAACGGTGCGCCATGCCACACTGCAAATCAAACAATGCAGTTACTGGAACCAAAATTTCTTGGACGTGTGTTGTCAAAAATGGCGACATTGACTGGCCACACAGATCTCCAAACTCCTGCGGACTTCTTTTTGTGGGTTTACTTGAAAAGCCAAGTGTATGTCAGCAAGCCTCAGACCACTGACGAGCTCAAGGCAAACATTTGTGCAGAAATCATCGCTAACCGCCCGAGATGGCCGGAAAACGCAGCAAAAAGAGCACATTTTGTTCTGGTCAATAGAGACAGCCGCTTGATTAATTTTGTATTCAAAAATAAGTCAAAATGTATTGTAAAGGACCAAATTAAATAAAAATACCTCTTATATGGATATCGGTTGTTTTTTTAAAGTTGTTTAATATTCACATACCGACATAAAAGATGGCGCAACCTATATATAATTTTTTTAACGGACTAAGAGGTCGGTGCTTGAGATGCTGAAGTTGAAAAATGGCATTAAATTGTTTTGAAAGTCGCGCCAAGAGCCTCTCTGCAATAGACGGTATTTCTTCGAAATTTACCTAAAATCAACTTATCTTGGCTATATTTGATATCCCACTACTAATTTAAGACGCAGTTTTTATTTAAGGTATCATTATTATTATATTTTCTTAGACCTCGTAGTTATGTACTAGCTCGACCGCTGTCACAGTAGTAATACCGGTCTTCTTCACGGTCGTCTTGCTCTCTCTCTTTCTCCTTTCTTATCCTCTCTAAAGGCAGCACTGCCAGGCTACTCCTTATTGCACTTTTGTCATATATGTGTTTATGTGATTTATGCACGCTTGATTTGCACGGACTCTGGCGTACTGCTTTTAAGTACTTTGTTAAGCTAGCAGTTGATAGGGCACAAATGCACCTTGGAGGGAACTTAAATAAATGATGTTTCTGTGATGTTTGCATACCGATTAATCACCTCTTTTCGTAACTGGTAGTCTTTTATCAGTCGAAATCTTATTAAATTCCGCAAGTAGAAAGTTTGAAAAAATTTTGAATTGAATTATAACGAATTTTTCCGATACATTGTGGTATCTTAGAGCTTTCCAAACAGTTCTTCATGTTATGCAATCAAATGCCTTTTCAATATAAATAAGAGCAAATTGCGTGTATTGCATCTGCTGTCGATTTTTCATCTACGAGTGGTTAGCAATTTCCTTCACAAATCCTTTCAAGTTTCTTATTGCTTTTGAAGCAGTTTTAATTTCTTCCTCTGCGGCTTCTATTTGTCCCTAGATTGAAGGGAGGTCCTCGCTGTTTCTACATTTGTACTCCTCGTTTATTAAGCATCGAAAAAACCCTTTCCATCCCTTATTACACGCTTCCTTATTGTTAAGCTGTAGCCCATCGTCGCTGAGGACAATGTATACAGAAATCGGGTCTTTGGAGAAGAATTTCGTTTCGGGCCTCCATACTTTCAAGTAAATTCTCACAAGTCACTAACTTTTTCAGTACTTTTTTGTTTTCGGTATACATTTTCTTGCGGTAAATGGTTTTCATACTCTGCCAGATTTTGAAGCAACTTTCTTTCTACCATCATCTCTTTATTGAGGTAGACTTGGTAGATTCTAGGCTGGTTAGCTGTTATAATAAGTAAATAATTTGTCCATGCTTTACGTAAGGTCGGATCAGAATTCGAGTAAAAATCTAAAAAGCTTACAATTTTTGAATATGATATTTGGAAACGTCGTAATAATCACCGCTGCCAAATTCTAAAAACTTATCAGACAACCCTCGTATTTCTATTAAATAAGAATTTAATTTTTTAGCGATGTATAAGCTTCTTGTCGACTTTTATTTTTCTTCGATATTGAGTTAAATGTTTTATCTTATAATTCCAGTATCATTTGTTAGATCTGAATAATTCGATGGATGTGACTCTTGAAATTAAAATGGTATTAGTTAGTTAGTTAGTTAGTTAGATAGACTATTTTATTTCGAAAAAGTGAATGCTTACAATATTAATTATTATAACTTAGTCTGTATGGTTTGGCCTAGAGGCCGTCTACCAGATTGACATTTAAATGAAAAATGTACGTTGAATACATATATAAATTAAAAAATGGATGCTGTTTATACTATAATATAATGATGTCATAACTTAAAAACTTTCTTCAATTATGCAGTTCCTGTAACGCAATGCGTTGACTGTGTAGTTGTAGAGTAAGTCCCAACCCCTGCCACCATTCAAGATATTAATTGCTTCCTCCAATTCAAGTGTCTGAGCACCGAAGAAATTACTGCGGAACTCCTTAAGTATAGGGCATTTCGCGATGAAGTGCAGCACATCCTCACGCTCTCTGAGATTACACAGGTCACATAAAATTGGAAGTTCAGGACGATGCGGTATGAAATTTAGCTTCAAAAGTTCGCCTCTTATTTTAAAAATCGTACTTATTTTTTCTACTGAGTAGCTGTTCAAAAAATACGTCCTTTCTTGTAGATTGTGATTCATTTTGCTGTAGTAAGCTCTGTGTTGTGAAGACTGAGCTTCATTCACAAAATTGTTAAAAATTCTGTGACCGGTTTTCTGAAGCAAGGTGTTTAGTTTTTGTTTTAAAGTTTCCTGTTGTTCGGTTGGTGTAAGATTAATGTTATAACCGCCTTCAGATCCTAGTAATTCCCATTCTTGAACACACTTCACCTTATATCTTTGCATTTGTGCGAGTACCAACTTCGGAATTTTTTCTTGCCTCATCGCATTGACTTTATAAATATAATTGAAATGCGTTTTAAGAGTATTCAGGAACAGGGGTGCTACTCCAGTCTCCAAGTGTAGCATATAATTAGGAGAACTACTAGGAAGCTTAAAAATCCGCCTGAGAAAGTATCTGAGGAACTTTTCCACAGTTTCGAAAGCGCCGTAACCCCAAACTTGCGCTGCATATAATAGAATAGAAGGCACGGAATATTTTAACCTTTGAGTCATGCGAAACATTTTTATTTTGAATACAGTTTCCCCAAACAGCACAGATCGCTCGTTTAGCCTCTGCCAGTTTGAATTTAAAATGCTTGTTCATGTTTAGGTTCGACGTAATCAAAACTCCAAGGTACTTGTACTTGAAATCTCCATTTTTCACCTCGAGCGTACCTTCCCCCACCATCTCTAAAGACCATCATCTTTGATTTTTCTAAATTAACAGTTAAATTCCATGTTTTGCAGTAGGTATCTAGCTTGTTGATCATTAACTGCATGGTATCTATTGAGTCAGCGAGAAAAACTATGTCATCTGCAAACATTAGTGCCGGAATATTGGTTCCACCGAGGTTTATTCCACCTCTAACTTCAACCGTTATGTCATTTATGTATAGGATAAACAGCAATGTACTAAGCACGCAACCTTGTTTGACGCCCATTGAGACTTCGAAGTCCTCTGATAAATGGCTTCCATCCCAGATACATGATTTATTATTACAGTACATAGCTCTTAAAACATTAACAACTTGCGACGAGATTCCGTACTTATATAACTTATAGAAAAGCATTTCTCGCTGGATGGAGTCAAAAGCTGCACGAAAATCCACGAAGAAAGCGTATAATTTTTTACGTTTCACTTTGTATATCTCTGCTATATTTACCAGCGAGAATATCTGATCTATGGTTGAATAGTTTCTTCGAAAACCAGCTTGGGATTCCTTTAAAATTTGTTTGTCTTCCACCCACTTCGTGATTCTATTGAAGAGCACACTGGCAAACAACTTAGCAGATGTGTTTAAGAAAGATATTCCTCTGTAGTTTGCTGGATCATCATAGTCACCTTTCTTGTGCAGAGGAAAAATGATCGCTTTCTGAAAAGATTCGGGTATATCAGCAGTTGCAAATATTCTACTGAATTCTTGTGTAAGAGCTGACAAGAAATCCGGCGAACAGTTTTTGTAGTACTCAAAAGGAATACGGTCAATTCCCGGCGCTTTATTTTTCTTCGAGTTCTCGATGGCAACTTCTAGTTCTGCGATGGTAAATGGTAAGTCTTGGAATTCATCCACGATCATAGGTGCTGCATACTCAAGAGTCGGAGATATTTGCGGTGCATTGAGAAGAGTTTTAAAATGGTCTCTTAATTGCTCTGCTTGTAGACCTAATGAAATTGAATTGGTTTTTCCATTAATAAGCTTAACCGCTTTCCAAAATTCACCTGATGATCTCGACCCATTTATCAAGGCTATATTTTGATCTTCGAAATGTAGTTTTTTTGCATAGCATAGTTGTTTGAACTTTTTATTTGCATCCGCGTATAGAATTCTATAAGTGCTACAATTTTTCTTCCTAAACAATTTAAGAAACGAGAACGAAATGTTTCTAGCGCGCATGCACTCAATATCGAACCACTTCTGTTTGCTGATTTTATGTTTTGAAGTCTTCGGCAGGTTTAGTTGAGAAGCTTTTTTGATTAACTCCGCCAGTTCCCCAATTCTAGGTACAGTATTCGTCTCTTGCAGTTTTCTGAGTTCCGTGTTAAGGATATGATTATAGGATTCCCGATAACTATATTTCCATATCAACTTAGGGAGAAGTCCTATTTCCGATATATTTTATGCAGTTTGGACGCTGGAGACCTTGAACGTGACTTCTAAAGGCATATGATCGGAGTAGGTTTTCATTCCAACCCGAAAGTTTTTAAGATGAGATATGCAATTTCCTGATAAAAAGCAGTAATCAATTACTGAATTAGCTGTTCCTCGTAAAAAAGTATATTCTCCTCGAGTATCATCACCACAACAACCATTTAAGACTTTGCAGTCCCAACCATCTGCTAATTCAAGAATTTTGTCCCCTTTTGCGTCACTAAATTCATCCCTTGAGTTACGGTTTATATTCATTAGTTCTGACACTGGATTCGTCCCATTTACAAAATTATTTTGCGCTGTACTGATTCTTCCATTAAAATCTCCCATAAGTATGAGTTCAGTTGAATTAAGATTATTTAATAGATCACTTATTTTATTGAAATCACATAGCCAATTGCTACAGTTTAAATATATTAGTACTAAGTTCATCACAGTACTATTAATTTGTATCTCCAGAACATAAGTCGGTTCCATACTTTTGATTATGACAGCTACTCCATTAATCTGCTTGCGATAACCGAAGAGTTCACCTCCACTAGCCCTTCCAAAGCGGTTTGATTTTACAGCAGGAATAAATTTTAGTTCATGATTCTTAAAAATATTTTTATATCTAATTTCATCATACTCTACTACATGGGTTTTAAATAATACAAATATATCAAATTGTTAAAAAAATTAACAAATAACTTCTTGTTTTCTAGACCTGATATATTGTAGCTTAGAATATTTAAGTTTGTGGTTGAAGCGTTTATCTGATAGACTGGTAATCCTCAATTAGAGCCCCCGAACTGCGAACAGCCACTTGTAGGTATACCATTTTGTTTGTTTACAGCGGCTTCTCTCCTTGTGTTTCCACATTTGGTTCGATTTTGACAGGCAGGCGACACTGACATTTCGATCGGAAAATTGTTTGTATGTTCCAAACCGATCGACGAATTGGCTAAGAATGCGGGTATTTCTCCAATTAAATCTTTTATAACCTTCGTACCATGTTGACTGCCGCATTTCAATCCTTCCGATACGTCCCATGTGAATACTCTGTCAGCTACATGTAATTTATCATCCTTTAGTGCAATCTTTTTAATTTCCGGGTGTTTATCGCGCAAGAACTTCAATAGTGGCACCAACTTGGCTCTTCTTTGTCGGATTTTGTGCGGGAGGTCCTTACGTATGCTGATTTTCGTCCCCTTTAGTTTGTTTGCATTCCTTAGAACATTGATAGCTGTATCTCGAGATTTCATCTTGACTACTATTGTTGCCGTGCTCTGGCTGTGAGTGAAAATTCTGTGCGCGGACACAATGCTGTCAACCACGTCGTTGTCAAGCAATTCGCTGCACAAAGACTTTGTTTTCTCAACCAAATTGGCGTTGGCCTCAGCGGGGAGGTGGACAATTATGTTGGCTTCTGTGTTTTTTTGCATTAGCTTGTCAACTTGTGCTTCCAAGATTTTGTTGCGATTTTCCAGCTGTACAACTTTTTCGACAACTTCATTGTGTTTTGCTTTTAAATCCGACAATTCAGAACATATCAATTGGAAGTCTGTCTTAGATGCTAGATCCTTTTTTAGCTCTGCATTTTTTTCATCAAGGATTTCCTTTAGCTGATCAATGCTTATACCAGTTATTGTATCCTTCGGCATAACGATAAACGATTGATTGGTTCGATGCTTCTCACTAATAAATTGGTCTGGGGAGGTCTCTTGTAGTGCTCTTTTGTTCATAAGTGCGGTTATTCTTCACCGGAATTTGAACGTGGTAATGAAGAGTCTTAACTACTAGGACTTACTCAGTTTTTACTTTACAGTGGTGAAGTGTGTTCATGGGATTCACTTTAGACAAAAATTCAATATTTTTATTGCTATTATCTTTTTTAATTTAATTTTTTTCTTTAAGAGCTCTACCAACAAGAGAACACTTTGACAGATGCCAAATGTCAAATAATCATGGTATTTAAAATATAGGATCGTTGAAAGAAGAAGTTAACAAATATGTGCCATTACTTCACAAAAAAGGACGATTTACTAAAACTTTCACGCTCATAACGTCATCGGATTTTAAGGTATATCCATATTTATATAAACATATATTGTCTCAAGGCTTCGCAGTAAGCATTAATAACATACCTTACTTATTTCATTAAAACAAAACATGGGTACACGGTGGACTTCGACTGCACCGCAGTGAACAACATTGTAAAGGGTTTTTCAATAGGGACGCTACAAAAGTAGAGCGACAGGGACAGCAAACGACGCCATATTTTTCTTGCGGTTTTTGAACATTTCTCTTCAGTAAGGTTTGCCATTTCATGATGGAAAGATATACGAGCCAACAACGAGTCGAAATTATTAAAATTTACTACCGAAATTCGGAGTCAGTGGCCTCAACGTTAAGAGCGCTACGTCCAATTTATGGTCGTCATAATTTCTGGCTGGATGGCTTCGTCAATAAACAAAATATGCGGTATTGGTCAGGCAGCAATCCACACGTACTCCATGAGTCATCATTGCATCCCGAAAAAATTACGGTTTGGTGTGGTTTATGGGCCGGCGGCGTCATTGGGCCTTACTTCTTCCGTAATGATCAAGACCGGCACGTTACTGTGAATGGGGATCGCTACCGTTCAATGATAACCGAATATTTTTGGCCCCAATTGGATGATATGGACTTGGAGGACACCAACAGGACGGCGCCACAAGCCACACAGCGAATGTCACAATCAATTTATTGGAAACCAAGTTTGGAGAACGTGTTATCTCACGAAATGGTCCAGTCGCTTGGCCGCCTCGGTCGTGCGATTTGACGCCGTTAGACTATTTCCTGTGGGGCTACGTCAAGTCTATGGTCTATGCCAACAAGCCAGCGACGATTGATGAACTTCGTACGAATATCGAACGTGAAATTGCAGCAGTATCGGCCGATTTATGCTTGAAAACCGTCGAAAATTGGGTTCAGCGTCTGGACTTCTGCAAGCGTGCCCGTGGTGGCCATGCAAAAGAAATCGAGTTCCATACAAAATGGCATCGAACGTACTTTCACAGGAATAAAGAATTTCATTGATATCCAAAACCGTTTTTGTTTTATTTAAGAAAACTTTTGTAGGGCTCTTATTGAAAAACCCTGTATATGTTACCCACGCAGATTGTGTGGGTGGTGGTGTGGGTGTACGTGATGCGATCGCATAATGTATTTATGTTTATCCCTTTTTCAATTTATTATGTTGTTATCAGATGTTATATCGTATATTTATAATTCTTATACCAAAAACATTAGTTTTTAATCTATTAGCTTAGTCCCACCGTAGATGAGGTGACTTTGCCGATTAAAGCGCTACAAGTCTGTAAATGTGCTAGTATGGATGAAATCCGGCCACAAATGCTCAACGCTTCGGGTAAAGAGAGAGTGAAATGGCTATCACGTTTGGCTTTCGACCAGGCAGAAGCACAGCCGACCAGCTATTCACTCTCAAAATGGTACTTAAGAAGGCCTGGGAGTATGCCAAACCTATTTACATTTGTTTTGTGGATTTGGAGAAAGCATATAATCGGGTCCCTCGAGGTAAACTCTGGAGTGTATTGCAGGAGTATGGGATTGACGGTTCTCTTCTGAGGGCCATTCGATCGCTGTTCACTAACTGTAAGAGCTGTGTTCCGGTGCACGGTGTTAAGTCGACACCTTTCACTGTGGGCGTTGGACTTCGCCAGGGATGCGTTCTGTCACCTCTCCTTTTCATAGAGTATATGGATTGGATGTTACAGCGCAGCCTTGGTAAGGAACGCGTCGAATTGGGAGACTTAAGGTTATTCTGCTTTTCGCTGATGATTTGATCATCCTTACGTCCACCCAGACCGAACTTCAGCACGCACTAGATAGGTTCGTCGCCGTCTGTATTGAAGCTGGGATGAAGGTAAACGTAAACAAATCAGAGGTTATGGTAATTTCCCGAGCGCCTGTGCAATGCACTCTGCATGTTAATGGAGTCCCATTGAAACAGGTGGAGAAATTTAAGTTTCTCGGGGTCTTATTCACAAGTGATGGTAGGAGCAATACTGAGTTATCCTGTAGGATTGGTCAGGCTGGAGCAATTTTGAGACAGCTTGGTCAATCTGTTATCAGGAGGTCTGAACTTGGCATCAAATCTAAGCTATCGGTCTTCAATTCAGTGTTTGTTTTGACCCTCACCTATGGTTCACGGTGTGCTTGAAGGCCGAAAAAGTTTGACTAAAATGGATCCAAAATCTGCTAAAGCAGCAAGTTTTTATGTTGTTTGGACATCAAAAGTCAGTTGAATTCAAAATCCTAGCTGCTCCCTTTCGCGAGTTATGCGCATTCTTAGATGTGCTAAAAAGCTTACATAGGCGTGTATTACACAGGCCAACATGGTTTTTTATACTGCTGAAAAGCTGAGGGTCATTTCCGAAGTAATTTTTTGCGTAGAATCTGAATCCGGAGTCAGAATTGTCGAATCACGTCAGGATTTTGAGATATTTGAGGTTATGTGTCCAAAAAATGAACGTTATGTACAGGGTGACACGCGCCTCTGGTGTTGGCGCGTGAGTTTTGCACAACTCTTTCAAGAACGATGTTGAAGAAGTCGCATGACAGCGCGTCGCCTTGTCTAAATCCTTTTTTGACATCAAAGGTCTTGGTGAGGTCTTGACCGACCTTGATGGAGCAGCGTGCATTCTCCATCGTCATCCTGCACAGACGGACGAGTTTGGCAGGGATGCCAAAACTAGACATGGCTCTGTATAACTCATCTCTATAGATGCTGTCATACGCGGCTTTAAAATCGATGAAAAGGTGGTGGGTATCGATTTGAAGTTCCTGGATTTTTTCCAAGATCTGCCGCAGTGTGAATATTTGGTCGATGGTGGTCTTTCCTGGCCTGAAACCACACTGATATGGACCGATCAGGTTGTTGACGAACGGCTTCAGGCGTTCACACAACACGGCAGATAAGATCTTGTAAGCGATGTTAAGAAGACTGATCCCTCTGTAGTTGGCGCAGTTCAGAGGGTCTCCTTTCTTGTGGATCGGGCAAACAATGCTGAGGTTCCATTCATCGGGCATACTTTCTTGCGACCATATTTTACATATGAGTTGGTGCATGCCCCTTACCAAGTCATCGCCTGCTGCTTTGAACAGCTCGGCAGCTAGGACATCAGCCCCAGCAGCTTTGTTGGACTTAAGCTTCGAAATGGCTTTCTTCACCTCGTCCAGGTCGGGTGGACGGAATTGTTGGTCTTCGTCGTCCAGGTTGAATGGTTCATTCTGCCTGACAGCGGGATTTGATTCGTCGTCGCCGTTAAACAGTCTGCAGAAGTAGTTCTTCCATATCCTCAGCATCGACTGCGATTCTACTACGATGTTCCCTTGTTCATCCTTGCAGGCCTCGGTTCGGGCTCTGTAACCTTGACAGGTCCTTTTTACTCTTTGGTAAAACTTCCGAACCTCATTCCTGCTTGCTATAACATCCCTCTATCTCCTAGATCGCGGGCTTTTCATGCTCTTTCTTTTTCCTCCTGAAAAGCTTGTGTTCGTCTCTCCTCTTCTGCCCGTAGAGCTCGCGAGCAGCTCTGGTCTTTCTATGCAGCGCCGCTTTGTATGCCTCTTGTTTCGCTGCATGTGCTTGCCGGCACTCGTCGTCAAACCAGGGATTTCGTTGTGGTGGCCTTGTGAAACCCAGCACATCAGAGGCGGCATCTCTGATCGCTTTTTGGCAATGTTGCCACTGGTCTTCAATACTTGATGCTGGCGGCATAGGACCTCTTGAGAGATTGAGAGAGACTCGATCGGAATAGGATTTGGTGATCTCTTGCGATTGCAGCCGTCCGACGTCAAATTTCCTCACAGTATTCCCTTGTCTTGGCGGTGTTCGGGATATTCGCAGTCGTACCTTGGCTACAACAAGGTAGTGGTCCGAGTCAATGTTGGCCCCTCGGAACGTTCGGACATCCATGATACTGGAGGAGTGCCTTGCGTCGATCGCAATGTGGTCAATCTGGTTGACGGTTGATTGATCAGGAGATCTCCATGTTCCTTTGTGGATATCGAGATGTGGGAACCGCGTACTAGCTGCGACAACGTTCCGCCCCGCAGCAAAGTCGATCAGCCTAAATCCGTTATCGGAGGTGGCGTCGTGTAGGCTGTGCTTTCCGACAGTACTACCAAAGATGCCCTCTCTTCCTAGCTTTGCGTTAAAATCGGCTAGGACAATCTTAATGTCATAGCTAGGGCACTGCTCGTATGTCTTGTCCAAGAGCTCGTAGAACCTGTCTTTGGTGTCATCGTCTTTCTCCTCTGTGGGGGCATGCGCGCATATCAGACTAATGTTGGCGAATTTAGCCTTGATGCGGATTGTCGTGAGGCGTTCGCTTACATACCTGAAGCTTAAGACTTCTTGCCTAAGTCTGCCTCCAACGACAAATCCACATCCAAATAAGCGCTGCTTTTGTTGTCGGTAGCAATCGCCGTAATATATGTCGCAGTTTTCCATCCTCTTTTTGCCCGGCCCATCCCATCGCACTTCTTGAATGGCGGTAATGTCTGCTTTGCAGCAGTTTAGCGCCTCCGCTAATTGTTCGGCTGTACGTGGTCTGTTAAGGGACCTAACATTCCACGTGCAGATCCGAAATTCGTTGTCCTTAATTCGTTTGCATGGGTTGTCATCAGTGAATCCGTCCGTATCCGAGGCTTGTTGTCGCTTCGTAACTATTTTTTTTTTCCGTGACAGGGCAGTTACCCCGGTGCACAACCCCCAACTTGGAGGAACAGGTCCATTGTTTTAACCCCTGGGACGAGGGGCCGGTTTAACCGATGTCGGTAACCCACTTCGGGGATGTGAGCGCTGCCGTTGGCCCCTGTAGGGCTCATCCGCCACCATCTCTTTTCCAAGATCCCAACCAGTTCCTGGAAATCCTTATCGGCCTCAGCTCCAAATATGTCGAAGTAGCCCAGATAAGGTATTGCTCCCGATCCGGAAGTTATAGACGCCACCGTTGATTCCATCTAGGGAATTCTTCCGCTGTCGTGTTTATAGTGCTGCAATTTTTGTCTTTTGGTCAACACTCGCGCTTATAAGTTTAGCAAGTTGAGTCTGGGTGGACAACAACCAGTACCCAGTGGCTACCGAGGGGTTACGAGGAGGTAAAATAAGCACAATTGATATGTAGTTACAGTTACAACACTGGGCATCGCCAAGTTGATACCAATCAGAGCCTACCCTATTACTACAAAACCCAGCCACCCACGGATACAAGCTGACGAAATGAAATTTCCTCGTTGTATTGCTGAGGTAACTCGTCGAGATCGAGTTAGGAACACCAGAGTACGCGAGGCACTCAATGTCGAGCAGCTATTTCTTCGAGTAGAAAGGTCCATACTTCGATGGTTTGGGTACGTTTAACGCATGATCCCAACTCGACTTCCGAGACGTGCCATGGAATCCGTGCCACCGGGTAGGCGTCCCCTGGATAGGCCTAGGATGAGATGGCTAGACCAAGTCCGATATCTGACCTCTACCCGTATGGGGATAGCTTCTGATGATTTAGAGTCGATGGCGGAAGATTCGGCAATTTGAAGAGTCCCCTTAAGCTCCCTAACCCCGCGACCCTGATAATGGATAAGCGGGTCATTGAAAATGATGATGATGATGACGGTTTATCTATCGTTAAATAAGAAATTTTGTTTTTTCTTTAAACTTAATAACTAAACTGTTTTGTTTTGTTATTATATATAAAACTTACAAATTGTTTTAACAATAAATTTTAACCAGACTAATTTTAAATATGCTTTAAATATGATCATATATATTCTTCGCCTTGATTTTATACGGAAATAAAGCATTCCATTAAGCTTGTTTTTACTTACTGTCAAACAAAAATGTTTGCTTTTTTCTGTTTCAGATCATTCAATACATTCTATGCGCATTTGGGTGAACGAACAGGCGAAATTTCAATCTTCACAATGGGTCATAGATGTCGTTTTTCAAATGCTTAGTTACGATGTGAAAGAATGCTTAGCCATCCTTTCGCTAATTGATTCACGCATACTGTCTGTGGAAAGTGCTGATATTTTAATGACAGTTTGTATATCGTTAAGAGCAAAACTTGTTATTGAAATAAACGTAAATATTTTAAAATTGAAGGTAAATTTGTGACGAAATGGTTTGTAAATTGTAAGATTGAATGCATTACCATAATTTTTGCAGAATACGAGTGATGAATGCATAAATGTTTTATCTTGTGTGTGCCGAACATTGAGTCTGGCGAATTTTTCCCTTTGCTTTCCACCGAGGCAACATTGGCAAAGAAATTTTGTTAACGATTCTAAAAGTGCATATGTTCCCTTTGTATTGGATCAAATATTTTTGCCAGCGCTAAAGGCAACCCACGACATAACTATTTTGGAATTGATCCTGAAACTTATATGCGAAGCCTGGATCGATTATATCTATTCGCAAAGAATTAAATTTAGTACGTGTGGTGCATTGACGTTACTAAACGATTTTGATGAAGTAGGCGAATGGATTTCACACATTACTTACCTTCCGACGGAGCATGTTAAAAATTTGAGTAACCACGAGGTGTTGCGTATGTGCAAGGGCGTCGGAAAAGTGCTTGTGCGTAAGCCTAGAGAAATGGTTTCTATAATTCATTCACCTAATAATATCAAGTCATCGTTTGAACGTAAGTTTTTAGTTATCTTATTCTATTTTCATTGCCACGGAGTTTTTTCAGAATTTCCGCAAGAAACCCGTCTTCCCTCGGAAATGTTTGTTTCTAACCAAAGTAATTGGTTGCAATTACGGGCATCGTCTGGAAAAATCTCCTTTACAGTGTGCTGCACGGAATCTTATAAATAATTTTTTTATTATAAAACTAGCTGAATAATACCCGGCGTTCCTCGGGCTATTACATGTCAATCCAATTTATTATGTCAATAATTTATGAAAGACTAATCCTGATTATATAAAATATCACAATCTCATTTTAAATCTGAATCGGAATTTTATATTCAACCCAATCGACTGTATTTTATTCTGCCACTTTTGCAAATGTAATCAAATTCTCTAAGTCGAACCGAACCTCCTTTAACTCGAATTTACCTATAACTCGAGTTTGTTCACCTATTGTCCCCCGTCAGTTTTCTTTCGAAAAGTCATCATCCAAGTCAAATTCATTCTAAATCTAAAGTCCTTGGAATTTTAATACAAGTTAAATTATTTTAAATAAAAAGTCGTTAAAAAAAATATTTTTTTGCTTAGAGGAGAAGCCTCTGTCTTTATTAAGATCAAAATTACAACTGTCTTACAAGCTAACTACAATCTAACTTAACACCTACTGCGGTAGCGCATACGGATGGGGAGAATGAAGCAATATGGGAAAGGAATGTGTCATAAGACACGGCAGGTGTTGGCTCCAGACGTCAAGTCAGCAACATGAATCTGGAGCGTGGCTGTGCTGTGGGAATGGAATGTGTGGAGTGTGCAATTGTTGGGATGGGAACATGAAATGGGATAATGCGAGTTCTTAACTCCTCCCCGCTAAAATTCAAACGTCCTCGTTTGCAGAATTAGAAGAAAGGAATTTTGCTTACGCGGGATGTCGATGCCCTTGCTTGAGGTTGCGGGGGTATTGCCTCTTCTAGTGCGGCTTCGCTTCTCTGGTCACTGTTGAGGCTCAGGATCTTTGAGGATTTTATTCTTTTCATGTATTTCAGGAAAACGATGATTACTACTGCCACAAGGAGGATTGATGTCACCAAACTGATGGTAGTGCTGATTTTGAACTTATTGTTCAGCAGTTGAATGTATTGAGTATTGTTGGTGTGAAGATCCTTTACCATTTCTAAGGACAGGAACTCTTCTATTTCGTTCTTTTTGGCTGCTGGTTGTAGTATTGCAGGAAGAGGTTTGTACTGCTTTACTTCTGATGACTGGAATGTGGTTTGACCCACTTTGATGGATGCGTTTTGGTATTTGATAATGAACGTCCCATTAAGCATAATCTGTTCTGCATTCACTAAAACTGGTCCAACATACTGGTTTAGGTAAAGGATGCCGGGTACAATTTCCTCGAAGTCTGGTATGTGTTGATTATTTATGGTTGAGCAAATGGGCTGTCGACTTTTTAGGAGGGAAGGGATACATGTGGAATTACTTATATCTTCTATATTAGGTCTAGAGCAAATGGAAAGTTTGTTAAAGGTTTTACAAGGTTTCTTAATTCCATAGATTTCATTGTTACATCGCAAAAGTTCTTCATACAAAATTTTATTTATTATACTGCCCTTTTTTACGGCTTTAATTAGAATTGTCTCGCAGGATTCTTTATTTGTGGTCGGTAAGCTTATAATGTATAATATGACAGAGTCATTAAACGCTATTTTTATATCTGCAAAATCAATTGCCTGTTCCATATTGTTGAATGGAATATTTTCTTTACTTAATACATTTTCAATTACATTTATTTCCGTGTTGGACAATATGTGTGTATTAACAATATTT
This sequence comes from Matsumyia berberina, assembly GCA_917880715.2. Lineage (NCBI taxonomy): Eukaryota > Metazoa > Arthropoda > Insecta > Diptera > Syrphidae > Matsumyia > Matsumyia berberina. Next base: position 83,792,093 of record OU862872.1, read on the forward strand.
GCCTTTGCCCAATGCAAGGCATAGCCTATATTTATAATCTCTTCCTTTAATAAATCAATTTTATACTTAATATTAGTTAAAATTTCTTCTTTTATTTTTTCGCTTGATTTTAAAGTCTTATCTATAGCATTTGTGAAATTTGTAATTTCGTTAATTTTGTCAATTACTAGTTTATTAATGATTAATGATTTTTTCTGTTAAAATTTCGAAATCGTGATGGTCCGGGTTGCCAGAAATCCATTTCCAGGCACTACCCAGGAAATCCAAGGATCGTTTCTGTCTCTCAGTCCCGTTTGGCATTAGCCGATGGATATGGGATCTCAGTGATGATATTTCTATGGCAAGGAGGGGAAAACTAGGATGGTTGGCTTCTCAACTATTGTTTCTATCTTGTTCGCTGCGTCCAAGTATTTTCCAACTCGATGACGTGTACAATTTTGTACGTCCTTGTCTGCAAATTGGCGGTTCCCGTATGGAGGGTGACCAATTGCGCATTCGTGTACTCAAGTACTTGAACGTCGGCCATGCAGGCTGTGAGAAAACATCTAAAAGGGAACGGAGGGAAAAGGATTAGGTTTTGATATGGGACTTATGTACAATTCTTCCAGATTCTGTGACTATGGTCGTGTTTTTATTTTCTGCCACAATTTCTTTTCTGTATTTCGGGGTTAATTTGGATCCTAATCTTTTATTAATTTTGACATAAATTGGGTCTCCGGGGGAATAGTGCTTTATCTATTGTCTTTTTTTATTATGGTACGTTAGGTCAAGATTTTGTTTTTTCTCTATTTTCTCTATGTTTTCTTGTCGAGCTTTTTCTATTAAAGACGGGTCAGTACCAATGTTTCTGTCGAAAAACAGTTCCACTGGTTTTTTACCGGTGACGGAGTGAATGGAGTAATTGCATGCAATTATTGCGTTTCCTAGAAGTTCCGAGAAGGATCCGTGGGTGTTGTCAGTTTTTAGACAACGCATGAGTTCGATAAGGGTGGAGTGGAAACGTTCCACTTGACCGTTGGCAGTGCTGGTGTAAGGGGGAGTTGTAAATATTTTGATGCCTAGTTCCTCTTCTAGCATGAATCCTATTGCGATTGAATTAAAAGACTTTTCGTTATCGCAAACTACTATTTCTGGTATTCCGTATGCTATAAGAATTTCCCTAAGCGGTTGTCTTATATCCTCTGCTGCTTTGGATGGTATAATTTTCGCTTGCGCATATTTTGAGAATTTGTCTATTGCAGTGAGAACGAGTTTTCCTTCAGTTAGAAAGATGTCGATATGAACTATGTTTCCTGGATATTTCGGGATAGGAGTGGGTTGTATTAAAGGCTTGTGTGGATGGCGATCGTATTTGTTCTCTTTACAGGTAGAACATTTTTTTATAATTCTACTAATTTTGGATGACATACTGGGGAAATAATAATCTTTAAGTATTTGAGCCTTATTCTCGCGTGCATTTCGGTGTGCTCGCTTATGTGTCTGGATAATTATACCCTCTTGTTCTATTTCGCTGGTGATATCTTTGACTACTATTTGGGTAAAACGGATTCGGTATTTAGAAAAATGTGCTTGGCAAATTTCTTGAATCATGCCCATGATTCTTTCTTCTGTTCTAATACAATTGATGACTGATGGATTTAATCGTGCTTTAAGGATTTCAATTAGTTTAATTTGGTTATAATTTGGTTCTACAATTGTGTGTCTGTGATAGGTTGGGAAAATTATTTCAAATTTATAATCAGAAGTGTTGCCCATCTTAAGGAAAATTTGATTTTTAAACACATTTATAGGGGCTTCTACGCTATATATAAGATTGTGTGACGAAGATTCGCTGCTATGCATTGTCGGGGTTAGAGAGTTTATTTGGGAGTCAATGGGTGGTCTAGAGAGTGCGTCGGCTACAACATTTGTTTTGCCCGGTTTGTACCTGAGCTCGTAGTTGTATTCCTCGAGCCTCGCTTTTCATCTCTTGAGTTTGACATTACTATTTTTATTGCTGAGGGCGTAAGTTAATGGCTGGTGATCTGTGTAGATTATGACCCTTGCAGTACCGTAAAGGTAATTTCTGAGCGAAGTTAGTGCCCACACAATGGTCAACATCTCCTTTTCGTTAGCTGCGTATTGTTCTTCGGTCTTGCTCAATGTTCGTGAGATGAATGTTATGGGCTTGTCACTTTGCGACAAGACAGCGCCCAATGCATAATTTGAAGCATCGGTTGTGAGCTCAAAGTCTTTTGCGAAATCTGGATAGACTAGCATTGCTTCTGCTGACACTAGGGATTTTTTTATTTTTTCAAATGCTTCCAGGGCTTCATCGTTCAGATGTACATTTTTTTATGCTAGAGAGGTTTTTGGATATTCGTCCTTCCTCCCCCCTTAAAAGGGCTGTTAGAGGTTTCGCCAGTTTTGCGTGGTCTCTAACGAATCGGCGATAATACCCTGACAAACCAAGGAATGACCGTAGATCTTTCAAGGTCTTGGGTGCCGGGAAATTAAGAACTGCCTTCACCTTTTCAGGATTTGTTTTAATGCCTTTTGGAGAAATCACAAAACCTAGGAATTCAGCTTCCTGTCGGAAAAACTCGCACTTGTCGAGCTGTACTTTCATATTTGCAGCACGCAGTGTCTCAAATATTTTCTTAATATTTTCTATATGGGTGGCCTCGTCTCGACTGAAGATGATTATATCATCTATGTAAACATAGCATATAACGCCAATGTGCTCTCGCAGAATATCGTCGAGTGCTCTCTGAAAAATTGATGGGGCATTTTTCAGCCCAAACGGAAGTCTAGTAAACTCGTATTTGCCGTTGTTTATTGAAAAAGCGGTCTTTTCAATATCTTCGGCTTTGAGTTGAATTTGGTGGAAGCCACTTTTCAGGTCTATGACCGTAAACCACTTATTTTTCCCTAGTTGTGAAAGTACCTCGTTGATTTCAGGAATAGGGTATTTGTCGGGGACTGTAATGGAATTTAATTTTCGGTAGTCGATTACCAATCTATATTTTTTCTCACCGGAGGCGTCGGCCTTCTTTGGGACGATCCACACTGGTGAGTTGTATGGCGATCTAGAAGGTCTAATTATGCCATCTTTTAGAAGGTTTGCAACTTGTTTTTCGACTTCATTTTTTAGACTCATTGGGTACGGGTAATACTTAGAATATACCGGCGAGTCCGTGGTTGTTCTAATCTCGCCTTTTACGGTAGTAGTGAAAGTTAATTTTTCGTCTGGCTCGTCAAATAAATTTGGAAAGGATTTAGCTAAAAGGTCTATTTCGGATTTTTGTTGTAGTGACATATGGCTATTGCGTATATTTATTGCGTTTATGGATTCTGAAGCGTGTTGTTTAATTTTAATTTTTTTATGACCTTTTATGACCATGTAGTCATCTTTAGTATGGATGACGGCTGATAGTTCTTTTAAACTGTCTTTACCGAGGATACCATGGAATGATTTCAGCTCCGACATTGCAAAGAATTTAATATTAATATTATCCAAACCGAAAAGGTTAACATAAGTGTGGTGAGTCACTTCTATGTTTGCTCCTACTGATTTTGCAAAGAATGGCTTGTCGTTAAGGATGGGTTTTTTTATGAGTGAAGCTCGCATATAGTTTTTATTCGACCCGGTGTCGATAAGTATTTTTAAAATATCTCCGCCCTTAGTTTTACATTCGAAGTATGGGAGCAAAGATGTGTTTAGCCTAAAAAATGAATATCGGTTAACTCGGAAGGTTCTGGACATATTCGTCAAAGGTTTCATCTTGGTAAGTATCTGTATTCTCGATTTCCTGCCTGTATTCGTCTATTTCGTTTTGTGAAGTATCAACATGGAAATTAAGGTGGAACTTTTTTTGCGAAGAGAATTGCTGCGACTTGAATGCAGGTTTTTGTGCATTTCTATCCTGGAACCTGTTTTGATTATTGTGCATTCTGGTCTGAAAAGTTTGTCCGTTATTCATTGGTTCTGTTTTTACGAATGGATTTTGGGGAAACTGACGTGGGAGATTTGGACGTACAAATTGCGGATTTTGGTTATAGTGGGATGAATTGCACTGCGGTGGGTAGTGTTGTTGTGTTGGCCTTGGTATAAAAACTGGATTAGGATATCTTTGAGGGAAATAAGAGTGTGAGGGAAAAGATGTGTGCCTGTTAACTGATGTCTGGACTGGAACTGAAATTTTCCTAGGTGGGAAAGAAGTGATTGGAACCTGAGTTTTTCTCTGACTATGGTGAGCATAACTTGCTCGAAAATTTTGGTTTTCTAGTTTCAAGCATAAGTGTAGGGCTTGGGGTAAGTCTATCGGTTCCCTTATGCCAAGCAACCTTGGCAGATCTCCGTTAAGGCCTCTAACGAACGTGTCGAGTGCCTTATCCCTATACGTTTGTTTAAGGAGCTGCATGGACTCTACGCTTATGTCCATACAGGATATTTTATTCAGAATGAGTGATAGGTTCGTATAGACCGTTTGATAATACTCTTGTACGGTTTTGTTTCCTTGTACCAGAGAGGCCATCTGGTACTCGAGCGTGCTAACTTCACGCTTGTCTGCATAATGCATAGTTAGAAAACGGGATATGCTTGGCCAACTCAATGGAGTGTTATACGACTTCAGAGCTGCATCTGCGTTGCCTGTAATCTTGTTACGGATAACGTTCAGTATTCCGTAATATTTTACACTGCCTCGTAAAGGTTCATAAATTTGCAGGATACGTTCTACACTTTTTTTCCAGGAGTTAAACTCCTGAGGGTCTCCGCTGAAGGGTCGTAGGCAACGTACTACGTCCGGGATCTTGTCTAGATCCTCCAGTTTGTTGCGATCGTGTGAGATTGTTTGATCCGTTCCTTGGAACTGATCATGATATGGATTTAGAGCATTTTGAAATAGATTTCGGCCCTCACTTTCAAAAAATTGGCGAACTATTGAATTTATGACGCAATTCAATTCAGGAGTTGAATTTACATCCTGTGTTTGGTTTGTGTGAGAGGAACTGGATTGAAAGGAACTATTCTGGGTTTCGGGTATAGTTTCGAAGGTAGTGCCCGCGATCCTGGCTGGACCTGGCTGGTTAAAATTAACTCTAGATGGACCCGGTTGGCAAATTTCGGGTTCGCCATCTTTCGTTTGGGACCTTGTCGAAGGCATTTTTTATAGGTTTGGTTATGGACGTAATACATATATTTCAATTTGCAAGTAATCAAGGAAAAATTAAATCACTTTCGCTTGATTTCTAAATTCTTATTATCCTATCTTCAAATTTGATTTTAGTTTCTTAATTCGTTTTTGTTTAAAAATTTTTTTTTTTTTTCACTTATTTCTCTTCTGAATTTTTCACCTTTTTAATATTTTATATTTTTTTTTTCAATTCTTCCTCTGAAGCCTACTATTTTACTATTTAATTCGTTAATTCTTTGTTAAAAAAACTATATCTTAACTCTATCTTACATTAACAGCAACATTCCCTCGCGGTGGTTCGGATTTCTTCCTTTTGTCCGTCGGGTCGGCGGTGACTCGGGATCCTTGGTCACTCTCAGCACGGTCGCTGGTGTCCAGGGCACTGGCTGGCGTGGGATCTGCGCTGTGCGACGGCCGGGTGTTGACGTCGCTGGACCGATGTCGAAAGGGTGCGCGCACTTCACTGTACCGTTTTTTTTTTTCCAAATTAATGGATTTAGTTCCGGGTCACTAGGCTGCTTGAGGCACTGGGCAACGCGGAAAGTATTCGCAAGGGCTAACCGGGTCGCGGGGCTACTTGAGGCACTGGGCGCGGGGCACACTTGGATACGGGGTACGAGATACGTGTCGCGGGGCTACTTGAGGCACTGGGCAACGCACACGGATACAGACGCACTACACTCACTTAACAACACCGGTCCCTGTTCGGCCGCCAGTTAAATTATTTTAAATAAAAAGTCGTTAAAAAAAATATTTTTTTGCTTAGAGGAGAAGCCTCTGTCTTTATTAAGATCAAAATTACAACTGTCTTACAAGCTAACTACAATCTAACTTAACACCTAATGCGGTAGCGCATACGGATGGGGAGAATGAAGGAATATGGGAAAGGAATGTCTCATAAGACACGGCAGGTGTTGGCTCCAAACGTCAAGTCAGCACCATGAATCTGGAGCGTGGCTGTGCTGTGGGAATGGAATGTGTGGAGTGTGCAATTGTTGGGATGGGAACATGAAATGGGATAATGCGAGTTCTTAACTTACATTCGTTAAATACATACATACAGCCTTTGCAAAAAACAAAATCAAAACAAAAATTCCCCTCCCGCAACTGGCAACGTTATACCTGCATACATCAAGCACACACAATCCCATACTCAGCCTGTCGCGTCGCGTCGGCGGGCTATTCCTTTGTCTACCGAAAAAGAAAATCCATTAAAAAAATTGCCAGGAAAAATGTGTGGACAATTGCGCATACGCCTAAAAAAATGAATAATCCGGCTGGTTCGAAAAGAAGATGATGTGTCATCATAACAATACCAAAGTTCACTCGCCCAAACATAGAACGGGCAAACCGATCCAACTGCGCTATGACCTTTTCCCTCATTAACTCAATTCTCCAAAGTTGGCTCTTCCGACTTTCATTCCATCGCCATCGTTAAAACAAACGCCTTTTTAGCGTTTAATTGTATGTACATATAGCTATCTACCATACCAACCACTAAATCATTACCCTGTCCACACGAATAGATAGAAGCAAAGTTATGAACAAAAAAAAACAACAACACAGAAGAAAAGGAAATGAAAAACTACCCTTGTAAAACTGGGCAAAACAAAAAAAGAACCTTCCGGCAAGCGCCGCAAGAGGTAGGTGGATTTCTTATGTCATCTTTTCTGATGGTGGGAACAAAATGGCGGACAAAAATTTCCACTTTAAAAACGAATTTGTACTAATTACCGCGAGATTTGTAAGGATTTTCAATTTCAGCGAAATCCAATCAATTTTAAAGAATTTCAAGATGGCGGATCCAAGATGGCGCCCAAATTGGTAGCAGGCGGATTCGGTTCACTGTTATCTACTTTATTACTAAAAAATCAAAACCGGAAGTTGGGATTTATTTGACTTGGGTGGGGATTTGTAGCGTTTGAGACATAAAAAGGGGCGTAACCCGCACCCTCTGGACCGATTATGCCCATCGAGCCTTGCCGAGGTATTCGGCATACGAACATGTACACCAAATTTTATTCAAATCGGTTCATAATTGCGGCCTCAATCGTGTCCACAAGAATCCGTTATATTGCATATATAAAGGGTGGCTAAATTTTAAGGGCCGATGTTGATTTTGAATAAAATACAAATTATTTAGGAAATTATTGTCATTTCTTTTTATTGTGATAATATGGGTATGGTTCAATTATGTATGGAACAAAATATCGGTCAAATGGCCGCCGCGACCTCGGCGGCACACCTCCATCCGATGGTCCAAATTTTCGATGACGCTGAAGCATAATTGAGGTTCTATGCCGTTAATGTGCCGAATTATCTCATCCTTTAGCTCTTGAGTTGTTGCTGGCTTATCGACGTACAACTTTTCTTTCAAATAACCCTAAAGAATCCAACGGTGTCAAATCACATGATCTTGGCGGCCAATTGACATCGCCACCACGTGAGATAACACGGCCATTGAATTTTGCGCGCAAAAGAGCCATTGTTTCGTTAGCTGTGTGGCAAGTGGCACCGTCCTGTTGAAACCACATATCGTCCACATTCATATCTTCCAATTCGGGCCATAAAAAGTTCGTTATCATTTCACGATAGCGAACACCATTCACAGTAACTGCCTGACCGGCCTCATTTTGGAAAAAATACGGCCCGATGATGCCGCCAACCCATAAACCGCACCAAACAGTCACTCTTTGTGGGTGCATTGGTTTTTCGACAATCACTCTTGGATTATCATTCGCCCAAAATGCGGCAATTCTGCTTATTGACGAATCCACTGAGGTGAAAATGTGCCTCCTCATTGAAGATGATTTTCTTAGAAAATTGATCATCCACTGTTGCCATTTCTTGCCACCATTCTGACCATTGACGACGCTTGAAATGGTCAAGAGGCTTTAGTTCTTGAGTCAATTGCACCTTGTAAGCGTGTAAATGCAAGTCTTTATGCATAATGTTCATCAACGACGAGCGTGAGAGGTGCAATAGTTGGGCACGACGACGAGTTGAGGTGGACGGCTCTTCAGCCACACTGTCGCGAACAGCAGCAATATTTTCTGCAGTACGAGCTGTATGAGCATGCACTGGTGTTTTCACATCTCCTACAGACTCGATTTGCTCAAATTTTTGCACGATTTTTCCGATTGTACGCACATTTGGACGATAAAATTGACCGAAAAAATCACGAAGTGCACGATATGCATTTTGATTTGAACGCCCATTTTCATAATAAGCCTGAATAACTTTAACGCGTTGCTCGATTGTGGTTCAAATTGAATTAGTCTGAAATTGAGAAATGACAAATGAAATGCAGAAAAAAACTTGACGTTTAGGTGTGGTTCACATTCAACATCGGCCCTTAAAATGTAACCACCCTTTATATTGTTACGGGTCCAGGTAAACCATCGCGAGACACCTGAAAGAAAATAACATTCAAATAGTAAGACAATAAAACATAAACACTGCAGGTTAAGGGGTGGAAACACCAAAACAAATTTCCACCAAATATCCTTTCATGGGATGATAATTGTATGTACCTGCGATCCTCGTGTGTGCACCCATGTCCCTGTACCTGTAGGAAGGCAAATGAATATAATAAAAATAGGAAAACTAGTAAACAGAACTTACCGTCGACCAACCTCCAAACGATTCGCAAAATGTGAATTGTTTTTTTTTATTTTTGTTTGCCTGACGTTTGCATGTGTCTCTGTCTCTTACTTTTGGTGTATAGCACTTGACCTGTTTTAACGCTATCCACGATCTAGGACATTTTAGTAGTGAGGACGACACCCGAAACCGAGACGTGTGCAGAACCGATTGGTTTCGGGCGAGGATCATTTTATTCTATGTTTGTGTCGAAGCTAGGGTTATCGTCATTAATGTTAATTTATTTTATTTATATGTATTTAGTCATAGTGTTGAAGTTAGAATAAGTATAAGGAACAGAATAACGAAGAAAGAAGAAGACCCTAAGCAGACATCGGACGGACTTAAAAGATAGACAAGAGAAAAAGAAAGAAGTGAAAAGAAGAGAAGGCCCAGAAACCTATGCCTATACCCAAGAGAGAGGGAAGAAATCGGAACAACTACTAAACCTAACTAGCCTAGAACTAAACCTACGCTACCATACGACTTAAAATAAACCCTAAGCTATACCTACCATAACTTAAATCTAACCTAAACTAGCCCTAACACTAAACGACCGATTTCCTTTGTCTCTCCCAGATAAAGGTTCGTCGAGAACCGGAAGCCTGCCAGATGGTATTGGCAGAGTCATGGCCAGCCCACCCTTGCGTCTTGCGACACATCCGTAGCTATTCCTCTTGGCCGGTATAGTGAGGAATAGCCCCTAAAGTTGACTCCGGTCACACTCTTAAGTCGATAGTTCACGTCCTTGTCATTGTCAGTTATGTTCCGTCATTGTCACCTACAGAAGGACGGCCTGTCCTTTCCCTCCACACACCACACGACACGAAATTAAAAACTCATGATTAGCAAAAATTCAATCAAGAACAACTTTTATTGGGCTGTGCAGATAAGCCTGTCTCAGCGTGGATAAAATGGAATTAAAAAAAAACAATTTTACAGTCGAAATTCAGTTAAAAACAAAAAAAATCAGATAAAACCTAACTGTAACTCTAACTGCGTTCTGCTAGTAAATACAGATTGCAGATTTAAGAGATTATTTTATTGAATCGTTTATATACAAATTGACTTAAAAACTAGACTTATAACTAAAATGATAATGTCGGCTCAACAATAGGGGCCCGACGGATTTCTATTGGTATTTTTTACAATGCATTTAACAAAATTCATATTATTGTTTTCTTAATCTATTACATGTTAATTTAACTAATTTTTTACTACATAAAAAAGTATTTTTGATTTTATTTATTGTTTTATTTTAAAGATGATAACAGGGGACTATCCCTTGTAGTGCTGACGGTTGTAAGTCTCGTAGAACGTGCTGTTGTTGATGTTGTGTCCTAACGTGGGATCGATGATCGCTCTTGCGCTCAGGTATCGGTGAGTTGGTTCGATCTCTTCAAGACCTAGTTCCTGTATGTCCAGATTTGGGTGTTCAGCAAGGTTCTGCAAAAGTTTTGCGGAGAGCTGAAGCATGTACTGGTCGATGGGAAGTATTCCAGCGCTTTCGTAAAGCGTTTGGTTGTTTATATATCGCCGGGTGAGAGGATTTCGCCACAACCCGGTGCAAATTCTGAGAATTTTGCACTCAAAGATTTGCAGTTTTTTCATTACTGATGGTGATATAGTAAAGCATATAGGACAGCCATAGGTAATACTTACTTACTTACTTAGGTGGCGCTACAGTTCGGGGTGAACCTGGGCCTCAACCAACAAGCCTCTCCAGTTAGCCCGGTCCTTAGCTAACTGCTTCCAGTTGCGCACTCCAAGTTGGTTGAGGTCCTCTTCTACTTGTGCGCGCCACCTTAGGCGAGGTCTTCCTTTACTGCGTTGACCCTCCGGGTTAGACTCGAAGACTCTGCGAGCCGGAGCATTTGTGTCCATTCGCTCTACATGCCCCAGCCATCTGAGCCGATGGATACGTATCTTCTTGACTAGGGCGATGTCCTTGTACAACTCGTAAAGTTCATCGTTGAATCTTCTCCTCCAGAACCCGTCAACGCAAACGGGACCGAATATCTTACGAAGAATCTTTCTCTCAAAGCAACCAAGGATATCTTCACCCGCTTTCGATAGAGTCCATGCCTCAGCGCCATAAAGCAGGACAGGGATGATTAAGGTCTTATAAAGAGTTTCCTTAGTTTTTCGGGATAGGGCCTTAGTACTCAATTGCCTTCTTAGCCCAAAGAAACAGCGATTGGCAAGAGTTATTCTTCGCTTGATTTCTGCGCTGGTGTTGTTATCGGATGTGATAGCGGAGCCAAGGTAAACGAAGTCCCTTACTACCTCGAAGTTATAGCTGTCTACAGTGACGTTCTGTCCGAAACGTCGATGTTGGGTGTCCCTTCTTGATGACAGCATATATTTTGTTTTGCCCTCATTGACCGCTAAGCCCATTTTCGCCGCTTCCGTCTCAATACTCGCAAAGGCGCCAGTGACATCACGCTGGGTTCTTCCGATAATGTCAATATCATCGGCGTATGCGAGTAATTGGACGGACTTTTGAAAGATTGTTCCTCTGGTATTGGCGCGTGAGTTTTGCACAACTCTTTCAAGTATGATGTTAAAGAAGTCGCATGACAGCGCGTCACCTTGTCTAAATCCTTTTTTGACATCAAAGCTCTCGGTGAGGTCTTGACCGACCATGATGGAGCAGCGTGCATTCTCCATTGTCATCCTGCACAGACGGACGAGTTTGGCAGGGATGCCAAAACTAGACATGGCTCTGTATAGCTCGTCTCTATAAATGCTGTCATAGGCGGCCTTGAAATCGATGAAGAGGTGGTGGGTATCGATTTGGACTTCTTGGGTTTTCTCCAGGATCTGCCGAAGTGTGAAAATTTGATCGATTGTGGACTTTCCTGGCCTAAAACCGCACTGATAGGAACCGATCACGTTGTTGACGAAGGGTTTTAGGCGTTCACACAATATGGCAGATAAGATCTTATATGCGACATTTAAGAGACTAATTCCTCGGTAATTGGCGCAGTTGAGGGGGTCTCCTTTCTTGTGGATCGGGCAAACGGTGCTGAGATTCCATTCATCAGGCATACATTCGTCTGACCAAATTGTGGAAATGAGTTGGTGTATGCTCTCTACAAATTCATTTCCAGCTGCTTTAAAGAGTTCGGCCGGTAAGCCGTCAGGGCCAGCTGCCTTATTGAATTTCAGTTTGGAAACTGCTTTCCTTACTTCATTTTGGTCAGGTGGACGGAAGTTTTGGCTGTCATCGTCCAGGTTGAATGGTTCATTCTGCCTGACAGCGGGATTTGATTCGTCGTCGCCGTTAAACAGTCTGCAGAAGTAGTCCTTCCAAATTCTCAGCACCGACTGTGACTCTACTACAATATTTCCTTGTTCATCTCTACAGGTTTCAGTTCGGGCCTTGTTGCCGTGACATGTTCTTTTTACCATTTGATAAAACTTCCGAACATCATTCCTGGAGTAACACCTCTCTATGCTCTTGATCATGTATTTCTCGTGCTCTTTCTTTTTCTTGCGGAGAAGCTGGTGTTCTTCCCGTCTCTTCTGCTCGTAGAGCTCGCGAGCAGCCCTCGTCTTCTTTTGCAGCGCCGCTTTGTATGCATCTTGTTTTGCTGCGTGCACTTGCCGGCATTCTTCGTCAAACCAGGGGTTTCTTGGTGGTGGCCTTTTGAAACCCAGCACATCAGTTGCGGCTTCCTTGATGGCTTGTTGGCAGCGTTTCCACTGGTTTTCGGCATTTGGTGCTGGCGGCATTGGACTTCTTGAGAGATTACGGGATACACGATCGACAAAGGCTCTGGCGGTCTGTTGCGAATGTAGCTTTTCGACATCATACCTTCTCACAGTAGTTCTCCGTTGCTGTGGCGTTTGGGATATCCGCATTCGTACCTTGGCTACAACAAGGTAGTGGTCCGAGTCAATGTTGGCTGCTCGGAAAGCTCGGACATCCAGAATACTGGAGGCGTGCCTTTTGTCGACTGCAACATGATCAATTTGGTTGACGGTGCGTTGATCAGGAGACCGCCATGTGCCCTTGTGGATACTGAGGTGTGGAAATCGTGTACTAGCTATAGTGACATTACGCCCCGAAGCAAAAGCTTCGGACTTAGGCTAATTGATTTTGCTTCGGAGCCATAGGTAATGACTGGCCTTATTAGCTGCTTGTATATTAGCAACTTGGTCCCTTTGCTGAGGCCATTACGCTTCCTCAGTAGTGGATGCACCAGATGCATCGCATAGTTGGCTCTCCGCAGAATAATAGCAGCGTGGTTGTTGAATTGAAACATCTCGTTAAAGTTGATTCCCAGGTATTTGGTGGTGATTCTGACCGGAACCTCAGAGTTGTCTGGCAGGCGGATTCGGATGCTCCTGCAGCGTGCGGCAAATGCACGTCGACGTGTAGCGGTTGTCGGTACCCTGAAGCAGATGAGCTCTGTCTTGTCGCTGTTGATTTTTAAGCCCCACTTCAGGTAATATTCCCACAGATTTTTGACATGGGCTTCTACACGTCGTGCTGCGATTTCCGGTGATAGGGAGAGAGCGTATGTCAACGAGTCATCCGCATACAGAGACGTCTTTGTCCGCGAGATGTTTTGAGGCTGGTCTGCAGTGTAGATATTGAAGAGGATCGGACCGAGCCTGTGGCACTCCGGCTCTGATTGGCTTTGATGTCGACTTCTCGTTGTGGACCTGCACGAAAAAGTTTCTGTTGATTAAAAAATGATTTATTAATTTAATTAAATGGTTAGGGAAACCGAATCGTATCAGCTTGAAAATTAGTCCTTTGATCCAGACGCTGTCAAAGGCCTTCTCAATATCCAATAAACAGGCAACTGTTGTCTCCTTTTTGTTAAGTTCATGAGTTACATCTCTGTGGAGCTTGAGCAATGGATGAATGGTGGAGTGTTTAGCTCGAAAACCATATTGAAAGGTAGAAAGTAATCCTCTTTCTGAACACAGTTGGTTAATTTTGCCTAGTATTAGAGATTCGAAAACCTTGCTAATACAGCACAGAAGTGCTATGGGTCGATATCCGTTCACGTTTGAGCGGTTTGTCTTTTTTGGCACGGGCACAATTTTCGCAGTTTTCCATGAGGAAGGAAAGTAACTGTTGTTTATGCAGTTGTTCATAACGATTGTTAAAAGAAGAATGGCCAGACTGGGTAGCCTTTTGAGAACAAAGTTCGAAATATGATCTGTTCCCGAAGATTTTTTTGCATTGCCACTTTGGATAACTTCAGTTACCTCTGCCGTATTGGTGAAGACATCGTCGCTGGAGGGGTTGTTAGAGGGGTTCAACTCACAAAATGTAGTTAGACTATTACCCATGACTGTCGCCGAATATACTTCGGTCTCAACTTCCTCCAAGAATTCAGGGAGGTGTGCTGGTGGTCGGTCCGTAAAATTGTTTTCGAAATGGACAGCGAAAGCTTCGGCCTTCTCGATTGCAGTTGTAGCTGTGAGCTGACCATGACTAATGGTCTCTGGTATGGTACTTGATTTCCCAACCAGCGAATTGATTTTTTTGAAGGCGTCAGGGCCAGGCTTAATTTCTTGAAGGCGTTTTTTAAATTCAACTTGTGTTGGTGCACTGAAGCTTAGAGTGCACACTGCGGTATTCCGTGTTCGTAGTGTTGTAGGATCGATGGGAAATCCTCTGTAGCCGCTTGCGAAGCCGTTGCCTGTGAGCATTAATTGTTTGGGTATTTTCTGCCTGTCTATGGCATTATTTACCAGAGTGTCGAAGTGATTGATGAATCCATCAATCTCGGTATTGCTCAGATTAACGTGCGTGTTTGGGGGTGAGATTTCAGCCTCAATATCTGAACGAAATCTGTTCCAATTCATTTTGTTAAAACAAGTGTGCAGTTCCGGGGTAGCCGTGTGCATCAATATCCTATTGTTAAGCCGAATCCTCAGCTCGACCGCTAAGTGATCAGAGTCAGTGGTATGCGTGAAGCAAGTGTAGTTCTGAAAGACTGGCAGGATGTTTATGAAATTAGACGTAGCCAAATAAAAATCTAGAGTCGATGGAGTTCGTGGGTACGTCAGTACGCCAGTCAACAAAAGCTAGCCCATGCGGAGAACTCACATCGTCTTGCCAGAGTGGGTGCCTGGCGTTAAAGTCTCCCCCAATTACACAGTACGTGTGAAGGTTGGAGAGCAAGAGGATCTTTTGCAGATCTCTTTGAATGTTTTCCTTTGAAGACTGACAACTGTTGTAGACTGAGACTACAAGGAGGGTTTCAGTTTCGGATACATGGATGATTACACATGTAGCTTCCATGGCTAGTAAGCCTGTGAGGCTGGTCTTTTCACATTTGAAGTTGCCCTTGACAAGGATGGCAGTACCTCTCCTGTTCGACGATTTGTCTTCTCTGAAAACCTGATAGCCGTCAGGATTCAGAGGATTTCTGGCCGATAGATTGGTTTCCTGTAAAAGAAGAATGTCGGGTTTTTTTGATTTAATAAATAGTTTTAGTGAGATCCTCTTGGATGTGGAATAAATAGAGTTAACATTATATGATAATAAACTTAGCCTGTTTATTGTGAAGAACATATTTCAAAAATAAGTCTCCCCAATACTCCTGTTTTGGATCTATCATCCATTGTGCCGTAATTCGCCGGTATGATTTTCCTGGCCTTCTGCGGGATCGTGAACAGATCCGCTCCGAATAGACGCTCGATGTCATCAAAGATGTTGTAGTGGCCTGATGAAGCTGGAGAGTTCTTGGGTTTGGTTCCTGGTTTTTAGGTGGATTTCATAGAAATACCACCTATTGCAGAGGTCCTCATGACGCGACTTTCAAAAATTTTGAATGCCATTAGTCTTCGCTATCATAGTAAACACTAACCTCATACTCCGTTAAAAATTTTATATATACATATATATATGTATATATATATATATATATATGTAGAATCAAAAACACATTCAACGTTATAAAATGTTTAATTTAGTTTAAGTTTAGTTATAACATATGTAGCTTTTAATAGATTAAGTTTAATTATTGAAGTAAGTTTTAATTATTGAATTTTACACGAATACGGCGCTGGGTGGGATGTGCTGGCTGGTGTGTCTCCTTCGATGGTTGGCAGTCAAGAGAGCGAGTAATTACTTGGCGATCGTTGGTCCGGTCTCCGTTTTTACAATTCTTCCTTCGTTGTTTTCTTCGTTGGGTGGCGTTGCCAAATGCTCTGTTTTCCCTACAATCCGCCCCCCCTTTGATTCGACGTCTCGGCGAACACGATGAATAGTTGAAACCACAGCCATCTCAGCTAGCTTTGATTCTGGAAGCATAATTATGTAATTATAAAGAACATTTTGATAACAATCTTGTAAGTCATCCAAGGTCGTCCAATGTACGTCATCTCAGGCAAACATTTTTTTTTTCATAGGGTGTCATCCTAGGTAGGTCATCTCAAGTAATTCGTCTCAGGTAGATCATCCCAGGTAAGTCATTTTAGGTAAGTAATCTCAGGCAAGACATCTCAGGGTTGCATCTCAGGTAAGTCATTTCAGGTTAACATCTCAGGTAAACATCTCGGCTAGAACATCTCAGGTAAGTCATCACAGGTTGTTTTGTCAGGTTGTTTAGTTATTGAAGGTGGGCGGTTGATCGACTCGAAACGTCAGCTTCTTCGTTGGTAATGTCTTCATCTTCCTCTGAACTGTCGCCGTATGGTACCCATGGTTTCATGTTATCAGCGCTGGTGGTGGTCTTCTTGGGGCCCTCCGTTTGGCCGACCTTTTCCACAGTGTAGCGATCATGAAGACCGACGTTTGTTACTCTATAAGGACCAAACAATTTTTTATGAATTTTAATAAGATTACCGAATTGCCGTACTTCCGGGCAGGTTTCCTTTTTCTATTAAAGGTTCTTGCATTTTCTCGTTGAACATCTTCGATTTCCTCCCTGGCCTTTTCGCGTATACCGTTGCGCTCTTCATTGAAGATTTCAAGAAGTTCATCAGCAACAATTTCTGCGATCCGTAGGTCTTCCTTGTTTCGCATTTTAATCCCAAACATTACTTCGAAGGGGCATTTTCGCGTACTTCTGCTGATGCTAGAATTTAAGAACTGTTGAACTTTGTTAGTGAATTTGTACCAATCCTGTGGTTCCCTCAACGATAATTTGGTTAAAATAGGTATAATAGTCCTAATAATCCGCTCTACCTGCCCGTTGCCGCGCGGAACACCTGTGGTTATTTTGACGTGGCTAATACCTTCTTGCTTACAGTACTCATCAAAGTTATTAGAGGTAAAAGCGGCACCCTTGTCTGTAATCACTCGATGAGGGCTTCCAAAAACAGCACTTTGTAAATTGAGTTTCTGCAGGACTTCAGCTTTAGACAGAGTTTTGGTCGGATATATCCAAACAAATTTGCTGAAACCATCTACAATAATGAAAATGTACTTATAGCTCTTACTAGTAGCCGAAAGTGGCCCTAAGTGATCCAAGTGGTAAGTATGCAAGGGGCTATCCTCTTTTGGTATAGGATACAAATACCCTTCCTGCTTGCCCTCCTTCTTTTCCGCTAGAATGCACTGGATGCAGTTTTGTCGACATCTTTAAATTTTTTCCCGGAGATTAGGAATTGAATACTCCCGTTTAATTAACTCTTCGACTTTCCTGACCGCAAAATGCCCTTGTTCGTGAGCCCTTTTTATGAGTTCCTTCTCCATACTCCTTGGAACGCATAATAATCGATCTGCTTGATCATTGGTTTCATATAAAATACCGTTTTCCGCTACAAAATTTTTGTAAGAACCTTCTTCCAGAATTTTCAATATTAAGTTTATCCTTTCGTCCCTTCTCTGCTCTGCTATCAATCTATTAACGACCTCACTCTGCACGATCATAACTACAGGGTTTCGACTTAGCGCGTCTACGTGTTTCATTTTTGTCCCTGCTCGATGTTCCAGTTGATAGTTATAATCCTGTAACAAAAGCGCCCATCCTGCAATCCTCGGAGCCAAATCCCTCTTTTCCATCGTCATTTTGAACGCTGCACAATCTGTTATGATTTTAAAACTAAGTCCTAGCAGATACACCCTGAATTTCTTTAAGGCCGCTACGATCGCTAAAACCTCTAGCTCGTAACTGCTATACCGTTCTTGGGTTGGCGACGTTTTTCGGCTGAAATAACATACGGGATGAAGCATGTTATCATCGCATGATCTTTGCAGAAGAATTGCTCCGAAGCCGATTTTCGATGCATCCGTATGCAACTCTGTTTGAGCTCTGGGGTTGTAAATCATAAGTGTAGGTTGTTGTGACAACGCCGCCTTTATGTGAGTAAACGCTTCTCTCTGCTGGTCCCCAAAGGTAAATTTACTATCTTTCCTCAACAGATCACTTTCGCTAGAATTCCATAGTTCTGAACAAACTTCCTGAAGTATCCAGATAAACCGAGGAAACTTTGGATGTTTTTGATACTCTTTGGCTCTGGGAAATGTTTCACCGCCTTAGTTTTGAGCAGGGATGGACTTATATGCCCGTTAGCAATTTCGTACCCCAAGTACTCTATCTTCGTACACAGGAAGTGGCATTTCTTCCACTTAAAACGAAGACCATACTGTCTAGCTAGATCGAAAACCCTCTTCAAATTCCCCATCGCCTCCGTATAATTTTTTGCGATTACTATAAAGTCGTCCATGTAAATGATAACTATTTTCTCCTTGATAAGTGGTTGGAAGATTTTGTTAATAAACTTTTGAAATATGGTAGGCGACGTACATAGGCCAAATGGCATTTTCAAAAACTCGTATTGGCCTGTCGGTGTTACAAACGAAGTATACTTTCTGCTTTCTTCCTCGACCGATACGTGGAAAAACCCATTTTCGAGGTCCAGAGTACTAAATATTTGCGCCCCACACAGTTGATCAACCTGATCATCTATAAGTGGTAGCGGGAAGTGATCTCTAATGATCTGTTTGTTTAGTTTTCGAAAGTCGATGCAGAGGCGTTTGGACCCATCTTTTTTGAGGCTAGCACTATGGGACTGGCGAATTCTGACGAGCTATTTTGTATTATTCGTTTGTCGAGCCATTCCTCAATTTGTGTTTCCACAACTTCCTTCTCTAAAGGCGAAAGTCGACGAGGGTGTTGGAAAATAGGAGTTTCGTCTTTAAGAATGATTTTCATCTCGAAGTCGTTTTGCGACTCTTCTACCGGCCTATATCCGTCTACGACTTGCTTCACCTCTTCTTTGTAAGCATCGTTTCCTACATCCAACTCAACTTCTGCCTCTGGGCTGACCGTAAAACACCCTGGCAGATCATTAAGTCTATTGACCTTAACTGACTCAGGAGTTACCACGATTTGGGTGTTTGTGAATATGTTTTGCCCTAAAATCATTGGCATCGAAAGAAAACGATCCGATATGACGTGCACAGCTTCCTCAAAAATATTTCCATCGAAAGAGATCTTTGCTACAAAACTCCCTAACGTCTCCACACCGCTTTCTGCAAGACCTCGCAACGGTGTTTTTAGCCCCGTTAACTTTGGTGAACCCAGCTGAATAAATTCGTCTGAGCGGAGGAGTGTGACCTCGCTTCCCGTATCTAGGAGGGCGTTTACCGAGTACCCCCCGTCAACAAAGTGAACTTGTTTGTGGAAAGACCCACCATAACCTGCCAAAACGTTAGCTGTCTTAACGAATTTAGGAGCCTCGTCCCTTTTACACTGCGGAGACTTGTGGCCAAACTCTTTACATCTGAAGCATTTAGGTCCTTCCGGTAACTTGGAGCATTCGCTTGAACGATGCCCCTTCAGCCCGCAATTAAAGCAAGTAAGGTTGGGACCTCCAGCTTTCCCAGCGGGTAGAAAATTGGTCTCTCCTCTATCGGATTGAACGCTTGTCCTCGAGCTCGACGACGGATTTCTTTCCGAAAAAGCCCTGTACACTTCTATTTTCCTTCTAAACTCTTTGAAACTGTTTGCACCGTATAGCAATGTTTTGTTACTATGAGAGTCTTTGATACCATCTATCACGTAGTGTATGATAGACCCTTCATCGATTTTCGCCCGAGCGCCTAACTCCTTCATTTTCAAAAAATACTGTAACACCGTCTCGCCTTTCTGTTGCCTCCGCTCCATTAACTTCCTATGAACTTCGGCACTCGAAAAATTTCCACCAAATTCGTCCATTAAAAACATTTTCAATTCTGCCCACGTTTTTATACCTGGCTCCGAACGTACTGCCATCTTTGCAGAACCCGCCAACAACCTTTTCGCGAACAGCAGATTCTCCAGAGGTGTCCATTTCATCAGCTCAGCTGCGCTCTCGACTTCGCCTACCCAACACAAAATGTCAAACTCATCGTCCCCATTGAACTCTTGAATCGAACTGGACACATCTTGAAAGGAAGCAGCACCTCTACTCCTATTCCGTAGATATACTACCTCGTCTTGCAATAGGGACATCTCTAAATCTCTTCGAAAAGTAGTTTCTTTCTTCTCTACATTTTTCTCGCAGATTTCTAATTGCCTGGTTTTCTCCTCTAGCTCTGCCATGGCATCCGATATGTCCATGGTATGTGAGACCCTAGCAGTGCTATTTCGATTTCTATTTCCCCTCTTAGATGGCATTTTACCAGAAAGCAACACCGACAACAGAATGTGCTCGCACTGCGATAACACTTGCGCACGCAATAGGAAAAAGCGAAGAAAAAAAAAACTTTTATTTGGCTACTAGCGACTGATACGAGTATGATCTGCTTAATTATCACTGTCGATTGTACTGAGTGAAAATGATCGTGTACTATCGGTACAGGTGCTCACTAACTATATTGAATGTTCTTAACCCAAAATACACTTGATATATTGAATAAATTAAATACCACGTGTGCCGGGTTAGGTATGTACTTCACGGCAATTTTTTTCCCTCGATGTGTGGTGAACTGCAAGCCCCCTCGATGCACGTGCCCGCGAGAAACCGGAGATCGCGACGAACGATGTTTTTACACTGTAATTTAATTGTTCGGGTGTTAGCTCAAGTACAGTTCGATTAATTTATTTGCATCCAATCCCGGTTGAGCCCCCATGTAGAATCAAAAACACATTCAACGTTATAAAATGTTTAATTCAGTTTAAGTTTAGTTATAACATTTGTAGCTTTTAATAGATTAAGTTTAATCCCCCTTCGGGATAGGGGCTTGAATAGAATATACCCGAGGTAAGGTATGCCTGTCGTAAAAGGCGACTGAAATCCAAATCGTTTAAACTTTTCACAAAAGTTATTTAAAAAATGTATGCAATGAACAAAACAAAAGATTTTAATACCCCAGGTGGTACGCCATGTAAACTGGTAAATCCACCCTTCTCGTCGGTCCCACGGATTCTGGGGGGGACCATTTGTTGCTCATCGATAACCCTTTTGGAAAAGGTAAGAGGGTAGAGAGAACACCCTCATCTCATACAATAGACGAAAACAAAAACCTAAAGGCTAAATATTCTAAAGCCTGCGAAGAAAGAGATGGATTTAAGCAACTAAGCGAGACATTAATTAAAGAAATTGATAGTTTAAAGCAAGAGTTGCAAATGTTGAAACAACAGATCAACAGTGAAAATATAGAAAAAGCTAAAGTTGTAGAGTTTACAACTGATGAAGAAGAGCTACTTAGAGAGACAGAAGGGAAACTTAAAAACGGGAACAAAAATAAAAAAAGGAAAATGAGTTCATCACCAAAAATCTCATCTCCGAAAGAAACCTACCAAGTTACGGAATATGTCTCAAACAAAGAAAATATTACTCAAAAGTCAGCCAAACCTCCACCAATTATTGCACTGCAAATAACTAAGTATGAAAGCTTAGTTAGGTTAATGGAGGAAAATAAAATTAAAGCTAATACAGCGTTATTAAATAGTAATGACATTAAAATTAATGTAGCTGAAGAGGAGTCCTATAGGAAACTTACAAAATTACTTAACCAAAAAAGGGTGCAATGGTACTCTTATGAAAGCAAGACCAATTAAGGTTATTGTAAAAAAATTACACTTTTCTTGCTCACCAGAGAATATAGTAGCAGATCTAAAAAGGAAAAACTTTAAGATACTGGAAGCTGTCAATATGCTAAAATTTAAAAGCAAAGTACCACTTCCAGTGTTTATGCTTTCTTTTGAGCACGATGAAAACATCAAAAAGATATACGAAATTAAAGATATCCTTGGAATGAAGGTAGAGATTCATGCTATGAGGAAATCAAAATTAGTCCCGCAGTGCAAGAACTGCCAAAAGTATGGACATACACACAAGTACTGCAGCTCTCACCCAAGATGCGTTAAGTGTGCAGGAAATCACCATACGAAAGGCTGTATGAAGAGAAAAGAGGAACCAGCAAAGTGTGCCAACTGCAACGAAAGGCATCCAGCCAACTATAGAGGCTGCTTGGTTGCAAAACAGATTCAACTGGCAAAAAACAAAAAATATAAACAAACACAACCAAACTCAAAAAAGGACGAACCTAAAAGAATAAAGGACGTGCAACCGAGAACACCAATAGAAGTACCCAAAGGCCAAAAAAATATCAAAAAGGACGTAAGACCAAAGACAGGGACGGGTACAGAAATGACATATGCTCAGGCTGCATTAAAAAACGCAGAAAAAACAATAAACACAACAGAAGTAAAATCAAATGTTAGTATGGAAACTTTCATGCACAAAATCCTAAACAGAATGGAAAATATGGAAAAAAGTAATAAAGCTATACTAGAAAGAATATTATTCCTCGAGAGGAAAAGCAGCAATAAAAAGGCTGCACACAAAAGACAAACATGATGGATAACATAAAAATTCTAGAATGGAATGCTAATGGTATCGAGAATCGTAAAGAAGAAATTCAAGTAATTCTCGACATGAACCAAATAGATATATGTCTTGTCTCAGAGACACACTTTAAGACCCAGACAAATTTCAAACTGCAAGGGTACGAACTATATCACTCACCACATCCCCATAATTCGGCTAAATGCGGGGCTGCAGTTATAATAAAACAGACGATCGATCACCATATAGAAGCTAAATTCCAATCATGTGCGATTCAGTGAATATCTATAAATATAAAAACGAAAATTGGGCAAATATCAGTTGCATCAATTTATTGCTCTCCCAGCTATAATTTAAAAAAAAAATGATTTTAGAAGTCTCTTCCGCATATTTTACAGTAGATATATCGCAGGTGGAGATTTTAATGCCAAAAACAAGTACTGGGGATCTAGATTGACAAATACTAGAGGAAGAGAACTATATGAAGTGATAAAAGAAACTGGCGGCAAATATCACTCAACGGGAAAACCTACCTATTGGCCAACAGATAGGAATAAAACCCCAGATCTTGTCGACTTTTTTGTAACAAAAAATATCTCGTCGAACAGTATAAAAGTAGAAGAAGGGCCAGATCTTGACTCAGATCATTCCACAATACTTTTGACACTTGGCGACAAAATCATTAACAAAGAGGATAGACCAAGACTAACTAATAAGCTGACTGATTGGAACTACTTCCGACAGAAACTTGAGGATAGTACTCATCTCTTAGAAACTATTGAAACAAAAGATCAATTGGAAGAGGCAGTACAAACACTTACAGTTAACGTCCAAAAAGCTGCATGGGCTGCAACACCCATAACTAAAATCAAATTCCAACAAAACTCTTATCCAAACAAAATATGTGAAATTATTGCGGAGAAGAGAAGAGCTAGAAAACGTTGGCAACAAACAAGGGCGCCATGCGACAAAACAGTACTCAATAATCTAGTCGGTAAACTCAAAAGATCGGTGAGAGAACATAAAAACGTTGGCAACAAACAAGGGCGCCATGCGACAAAACAGTACTCAATAATCTAGTCGGTAAACTCAAAAGATCGGTGAGAGAACATAAAAATGAGTCTCTTAAAACCTATCTCTCCAGTCTTACGAATGACGCTAGTACCGAATACTCACTTTGGAAGGCAACGAAGAAAATGAAAAGGCCAATAGCACACATCCCACCGGTTAAAAACAAAGATGGTAACTGGGCAAAAAGTAACAAAGAAAAAGCGAATCTATTTGCTGAGTACCTGGAAGGCGTCTTCCAACCGTATGAAGACAAAGACTGCCAAGAAACGGAAGAAGTGTGTCAAGAGGAAAGACATATTCTACCAGTTACTGCGAAAGAAATTGCCAAAGAAATAAAAGAAGGGATTAATACAAAAAAAAAAGCCCCGGGATTTGATTTAAAAACGGGAGAAATCCTTAAACAATTCCCAAAAAAAGGCTTGAAGAAACTAGCGCAGATTATAAATGCTGCATTCAGGATAAGGCATGTACCTAGCATGTGGAAAGTTGCAGAAGTAATTATGATACCGAAACCAGGCAAACCGCCTAGTGAAGTCACCTCCTATCGCCCGATATCAATTCTACCTATGTTGTCCAAACTATTTGAAAAGATGATAATTAAACGTCTGCATAAAATAATCGAAGAAAAATCTCTAATCCCAAACCATCAATTCGGATTTAGAAATAATCACTCCACGATTGATCAAGTGCATAGAATAACTGATAAAATCGAAAAAGCATTTGAAGAAAAAAAGATATGCTCTACTATATTTCTCGATATAGCACAAGCTTTCGATAAAGTATGGCACAAGGGACTGATTCATAAATTGCAAAAACATCTTCCTAAGCAATACGCAGAAATTTTAGAATCTTATATATCACAGCGATATTTTAGAATTAAACAAGAAAATGAATAATCCACGTTGAGGGAAATAGAAGCTGGAGTACCACAAGGTAGTGTGCTAGGGCCTCTTTTATACCTTCTGTTTACTAGCGATCTGCCAGATAGTGATGGAACAACCGTGGCAACATTTGCAGATGATACTGCTATCCTTGCTGTTGGCGAAAATGTTGAAGAAGCGACAAAAAAGCTGCAGAAGGCTGTAAATAATATATCGAAATGGACCAAAAAGTGGCAAATTAAACTAAATGACCTAAAGTCTGTTCATATCAACTTTACAAATAAAAATGTTCAGCATACCCCAGTATTCATAAATGGTAATGAAGTAGAATATGCAAACACAGCCAAATATCTAGGGATGACCCTAGATGCAAAACTGCGCTGGAAAACGCATGTGAAGAAAAAAAGAGAAGAACTAAATATGCGCTACAATAAAATGTATTGGCTAATCGGGAAATACTCTTGTCTGTCCAACTACAATAAATTACTGCTTTATAAGCAAATATTAAAACCAGTATGGACCTACGGGCTTCAGTTGTGGGCATGCACATGCAAAACAAATTTACAAATAATACAAACATTCCAAAGTAAAGTACTACGTAACATAGTAAATGCACCTTGGTACATAAGAAACGCTGATCTACATAGAGACCTTAAAGTTGAAATGATTGAAGAGGAAGTAAAGAAAGTAGCCAATAGACATAGACTTAGGCTTTTCAGCCACGTTAACGTAGAAATGACAGAATTATTAAATACTGACAATCTGACTAGAATATTAAGAAGAGTAAAACCTTTCGAACTAGCTAGTTAACCAAAAAAAAAATAAAAAATTAAAATTAAGTAATTAAATAAATAAAACAATAGTTAACCGTCCACAGGCGATTAACATAATTAACACAATCCATTGAATACATATTTATGTATACGAAAGACAAATTGCTGATTAGTCTAACGACTAGGTGCAATAATTGGAAAGGCTGGCTTCTCCCCCACCTGTGATGAAATGCCAAGATGGCCGTACCGCAGGGATAAGGGGAAGAAGGGAGAAGGGGTTAGTGGGTAAAAATCCCACACTGTTACTGAGTACGGGCTCAGTTTCGTCTTTTGAAGATTACCACCTCCCAGCGCAAAAAAAAAAAAAAAAAAAAATTATTGAAGTAAGTTTTAATTATTGAATTTTACACGAATACGGCGCTGGGTGGGATGTGCTGGCTGGTGTGTCTCCTTCGATGGTTGGCGGTCAAGAGAGCGAGTAATTACTTGGCGATCGTTGGTCCGGTCTCCGTTTTTACAATTCTTCCTTCGTTGTTTTCTTCGTTGGGTGGCGTTGCCAAATGCTCTGTTTTCCCTACATATATATATATAATATAACGGATTCTTGTGGACACGATTGAGGCCGCAATTATGAACCGATTTAAATAAAATTTGGTATACACGTTCGTATGCCGAATACCTCGGCTAAGTTCATAGATGGGCATAATTGGTCCAGAGGGGGGCGGGTTACGCCCCTTTTTATGTCTCAAACGGTACAATTCACAACTCAAATAAATCCCAACTTCCGGTTTTGATTTTTTAGTAATATAGTAGATAACAGGGAACAGAATCCGGCTGCTACCAATTTTGGCGCCATCTTGGATTCGCCATCTTGAAATTCTTCAAAATTGATTGGATTTCGTTGAAATTGAAAATCCTTACAAATCTCGAGGTAGTTAGTACAAATTCGTTTTTAAAGTGAACATTTTTGTCCGCCATTTTGTTCCCACCGTCAGAAAAGATGACATAAGAAATCCACCTACCTCTTGCGGCGCTTGCCGGAAGGTTCTTTTTCTGATGCTGCTGGTTTGCTTGCTGACGTGGGTTTGCTGATTGGTTTGTTTACTTGCGTGGGGGCTGGAATGGTGACCGGTTTTACAGTTGCCTTGGTGTTGGCATTCATTGCTGCGACATCTGCGAAGCTTAGGCCTGTCCTGATGGATTGCGTAGCTGATTGAACAGCGAATTGATGCTGCTCCTTCTTTTTCAGTGCTGTCTTTGCTTTTTCAGCCACTTTTTGTTTGTATTTGGGACAACCCTTGTATTTAATTAGCAGGATGTCCATGGGCTCGGCAGTTTGCACAGAAGACTTGTTCGTCCTTCTTGTTTTCGCTGCTCCGTGGACAATTTCCTGGTAAGTGCTCTTCTTTGCACTTAACGCACCTGTATTTCATGCTGCAATTGCTCGCAACATGACCGAATTTTTGGCAGTTCTTGCACTGAGTAATGCCATTCATCTTCAACTTCTCCCAATGTACCTTTTGGTTCATTAGGAGGGTCTTCTTGTATATGGCCGAGACTTCGCAGCCCTTTTCGACCTGAACAACGAAGTTGTTGAACTTCCGATCTGTCCTGGTTGTTTTGTAGGGAGTCACTTGCACGACTGGGATTCCCTCGAAGACAAGTTCTTTCTTGATGTCAGCTACTTCGTAGCTGTGGTGGATTCCTTTGAGGACAAGCAGAGTTTTCTTGTCCTCCTTGCTGGTGTAAGAGTTATACTCGGTGTTCCTCGAGCGCAGGAATTCCTTAATTTTTTCGTGGTCCGCCTTGTTGTTCGTCGTGACCACTGACTTGTTGGCGTTAATGTTGTGTACTCTGTACTTCATGTTTAGCGATTTAGTGAACCGGCTCAACTCAGCAACGTTGAGCTTGAAGCAAACAATCGGCGGCATGATTGATGCTTTTGGTGGTGGTTGAGGACTGGCAGTATTTGTCTTGTTGGCCACAGCAGCGGTCAAAGCATTTGGTGGCAAGGTCGTCATGGTAACATGGGAAGTAGTTGCTATCGATGATGGACCGGGTGTTGATATCGTGGCTTGTGGGGTTGGAGAATTTGATTGCTTCCTCTTCTTTGCTTGGACAGGGTGGAACTCCTGCTCAGAGGATTCCGCATCGCTTCCATCTGTTGATGAGGAAGATGAAGACGCTCTGTCATCATCATCCGATTCTCCGTCCGTAGATATATCCTCATGGTCATTCTCGAACTCCATGGATCGATCTGCTCCCTGATCTGTTTTTTCTTCGTACAATAGATTAATATCACTTAGCTTTTCATGAATTGAGACAAGAAATTATTTTCCGTGGCTTTCAATACCACTCTTTATCTTATTCACAATCTCTGCGTACGTCACATTGACGTTCTCCTTCCTTTTTCACCCATAATGTATTGTTCAGGTATGGAAATGTTTTTTATTTTTATTTATTTTTTTTAACACAACCCCTTTTAGTGTGGGGAACACAGATATTTATATTTTCGGTTTTGCACCACCCGCAGGTATAAACCCTTTCTGAAGTTTATTAGTATCACTTTCGAACGGCACCAGCACTAGAGCACAAGGCGACCGTATCGCTTCACTGATCGTAACAAACTGCCAGTAAATATTTTCTTATAGTATCTTTTATACTTTGTACTCACGATTACTGGGTGTCCCTCGGAGTCCTGCCGGCAGCACTTGAAGAGGTTCGCCTGTTGAAGCACTTTTCTGGCTCTTTTATTTACTCCGCGGGGAATGAATATTTACAAACAGAACACTTACACAATAGAAAAAAATCGCTAATGGCACAAAAAATTCAAAAAATTAATTCAAAAAAAAAAATTTAGTTCAAAAAAAAAAATTCACTGCACTTTGATTTTTCTTTTTGGTGTCTTTTCACACTTGTTTTTTTTTACTTTTTTTGGTTTTTTTTTTTTCTTTTCCCACAGACAGGGAGGGGTAGTTGGGCTCGATCCCAAGAGCACACTGTCCTTGACGAAACACTGGGGCTATTGTTCACTGATCTCGGATATCGCTGGAAATGAGCACTCGGGCTATTAGGGTTTTCCTCCCTACAAAGCCTTGGGTGGTGTTGTTGCAACCTGAGCGGCTTAAATTAGCGGTTCCTCACTGTACGGCTCGCGACCGTTTATTGCCGCTTCTGGAGGATATCCGTTAAGAGGTTCCGCTTTGTGGTTGCGGTCCTCTAACCGCTGGACGAGGAAACCGCTTTATGGGAGTCGTATCACCACCCAAGACCTGTCACCTAATTGCTGCTTTCTGTTAGAGATTTCCTAACCAATGTCGGCCTCTCCTTCCTGGCTCTATTTGATATAACCGAGATCTTCTTAGATCAATCGAGATCTTCTTCAGGGTTTTTTTTTTTTTTTCCGAGAATTCCAATTCGAATTTCTCCTACTTAACTGGCTAAACTGCCCTTGCCGAAGGTTATGGAGAGTATCACCCAATTACTTTTTTTTCTTTCTTTATTTGCCTTTGCGTCTCTATATCTGGTCATTCTCTTTGTTTTTAGTTCGTCTGTCCAGTCGTCTCGTTTCTTTTTCCTTATTCTGTTTCTTCGTTATTCTGTTTCTTATACTTATTCTAACTTAAACACTATGACTAAATACATATAAATAAAATAAATTAACATTAATGACGATAACCCTAGCTTCGACACAAACATAGAATAAAATTATCCTCGCCCGAAACCAATCGGTTCTGCACACGTCTCGGTTTCGGTTGTCGTCCTCACTACTAAAATGTCCAAGATCGTGGATAGCGTCAAGTATTTTTATTATATTCATTTGCCTGTTACGGGTCCAGGTAAACCATCGCGAGACACCTGAAAGAAAATAACGTTCAAATAGTAACACAATAAAACATAAACACTGCAGGTTAAGGGGTGGAAACACCAAAACAAATTTCCACCAAATATCCTTTCATGGGATGATAATTGTATGTACCTGCGA
Source organism: Matsumyia berberina (assembly GCA_917880715.2). Classification (NCBI taxonomy): domain Eukaryota; kingdom Metazoa; phylum Arthropoda; class Insecta; order Diptera; family Syrphidae; genus Matsumyia; species Matsumyia berberina. Next base: position 83,821,377 of record OU862872.1, read on the forward strand.
TCCTCGTGTGTGCACCCATGTTCCTGTAACTGTAGGAAGGCAAATGAATATAATAAAAATAGGAAAACTAGTTTTTAATGTGAAACATTAAATACATTAAATACATCGATGGGCTTCTGGAGTTTGAATTGCCGAACGTGTGGCAAGGGCCCACACCCTGAGTTGTCTCATCTCGACCGAGTATGTTAGCCGGGCTGGTGAGTAAAGAATGTCTCCTTTGTCAAAACTTGTATCACAGATGGAATATCACAGGTGTTCATACTGGTGGCATGAACCTAGGTCCTAATCCTAATATCACAGATAATACTTAAAAAAAAATAAATAGCTGGCGCGATAGCTCGGTATGAGCCAAGGCCTAGCTTCTCGCAACCATTCATGTTGTGCGTGTTGTATTGTTTGCACGAATGGAAGGGACCTACAATTTATTGCCGACTCCGAACGGCGGGGTGAGAAACTCTTTCATGACAAATTATACTCCCGGAGGCTTGTCATTCCCCGACGAGCGGTGGTGCCGCGAAAAATGTTTGGTGTTTTCCTGGCTGGGGCTTGAACCCACGCCGCTCGGTCAGCAGTCCAACGCACTAACCACTGAGCCACGGCGCCCACGGATAATACTTAACTTAAGATAAATAAATAAATAAATAAACTCTGTCCTTTGGTCAAGAAATAATATGAAACTCTATAAATAAATAAAACTCTGTAGATAAATAAACTATATCTGCCTAACCTATCTTATACCTAGAATAATTAAATAAATAGATACCTAGATAAATACATAACAACATCATTGTCGCGCAATACTTAATGACCGGACATAACTAGATACGTACATGGATACATACATGGCAACAACAGCGTGAGTGCGTCAAGTGTGTAAATCTTTTGCGTGGTAAACACCCACTTTCTCGCCTGTCAAATTGCCCACCTCGTAGAGAGAGTTCCCGACGGGTTTTAAAATCATCGACTTGAGGAATTTCGGGGCGAGTTTAGCGTTGTAATTATCTATTTTGTTGCTCTGTTTGAAATTTCTCCGGTATACAATTTGTCCTACTCGATTACTAATATCCCTGCTTCGGGTGTTATATATTTTAGCTCCTTTCTGATGAGCAAGCTTAAGATTGTCGAATATTTTAGCCCTGATTAAATCTAGTTTGTCCTGCTTATCTAATACACCTAATCTATTGTCTTTTAACGTGCCTAGCTTTCGTAGGAGTTCATAGGACCCTTCATGTTGAATCATCTGTGTCCCAAAGACAGCATAATATGGCTCGTACGTTGTCGCATCATGAACCACGCTCCGCAGCGAAAATGCTGCGTTGCTCACGTGTAGGTCCCAGTTTTTCTGGTCACCGTTAAGGTATGATCTCAGTTTGACCAAAACTGATCGGTTTACTCTTTCGGAGGCGTTCGCTTAAGGAGAGTAAATTACCGTCCGCACGTGGTTAACTCCATATTTGTTTAAAAAGCTGGAAAACAGCTCGGAGACGAACTGCTTTCCGTTGTCAGAATGAATATATTCTGGGACACCAAATACATGAAAGACATTTTCTTCCAAATACTTTACTACCTCAGCTGCTGTTGCTTTACGTAAAGGTTTTAAAAATACATATTTGCTAAAGTGGTCCAGTACAATAAAAATGTGTGTATGTCCGTTTCTTGTTCGGGGGTACGGTCCTAGAAAGTCAATCTACAGTCGCTGAAAAGGTCGCTCCGTGATTGTCTGTTGCCCCATCGGCGGTCGAGAAATCACGTTCATGGGTTTATTGCACTTGCAAATATCGCAGCCTCTCACCCATTCCTGCACATCTGTGGTCATGCCAGACCAGAAACACCTCTGCCTCAACTTTGACAAAGTTTTGCTGATCCCACCATGACCAGCAGCTGGTGACTTATGTGCACCTTTAAGCAGGCTCCCACGCAACCCCTCAGGAACCCAAAGCTTCCATGCCATGTCTTCTTGTGTCGTGTCCCCTGTTCTTATGTCAGTTCGTTTATAGACAAATCCATCTAATATACATACGTCGGGTAGTTTGCCCTTGTTTTGTTCTATAGTCTTCTTCAGCTCATCATACTCCTCGGAGGAGAAGCATGGTGAACTGAAGTCGACCTCAAGCATTGTGGCGTCGGGCGTGAGCTCCTCCATGTACACTCGCGAGAGAGTATCCGGGACTACGTTTTGGACGCCTTTCCTATGTTCGATCACGAAGTCGAACCCTAGAAGTTTTATACTCCACCTCGCCAGACGGCCAGATAGGTCCTTTTGGGTCATAAGCCACTTCAAACTTGCGTGATCGGTTATTATAGTGAAAGGCAATCCTTCCACATAGGCCCGGAACTTTTTCACCGACAAAACGGCCGCATAGCATTCAAGCTCAGTGACACTGTAATTCCGCTGCGCAGGATTAAGTTTCTGAGACATGAACGCTATCGGTCGTTCGTTTTTCTCGGCGTCCAACTGGAACAGCACACTCCCCACGCCAAAAATCGATGCGTCGCATTGTATAAAAAATTTTTGGAAAAGTCTGGATTTGTCAGTATGGGAGCTGTTACCGAACTCGTTTTGAGTTGGTTGAATGCCGTCAGTGCTTCGTCGGTCATTTTGAATGTCTGTCCCTTGCGTAGACAATCGGTCATGGGAGCTGCCATATACGCAAAATTCGGTATAAATCGCCTATACCAACCCGTCATCCCTAGGAACCTACGGAGTTGCTTGGGAGTCTGCGGAACTGGGAAGTTTTCAACCGCCGACACCTTGTCCTTATCAGTCCGTAGACATCCATCTCCCACGATATACCCTAAGTACTTTATTTCTTTATAGCAAAATTTACTCTTCTCCACATTTATCGTTAAGCCTGCCTCGCTAAGACACTTCGCCACCTCTTCCAGCAACCTAATATGGGATTCAAAACCTGGAGAACAAACCAAGAGGTCGTCAAGGTAGACAAAGACATTCCCTTTCAATCGAGAGGGGATGGCCTTGTCCATCAGCCGACACATTCTCTGGGCAGCGTTACATAGCCCAAACGGCATTACTGTAAACTGGTACAACGGCCGTCCAGGGACTGTGAAGGCTGTTTTCTCCCTTGATTTGGTCTCCAGAGGAATTTGCCAAAAGGCGTCTTTCAGGTCGATACCGGAGATGTAGCGGGTGTCTTGCAGGCGGCTGAGCAATCCCTCTATATGTGGAAGCGGGTATGCGTCCTTTTTTGTCACTGCATTTCCTTTACGGGAGTCCAGGCACCCCTTCGGGTAGGGGTTAGAATATACCCGAGGTAGGCATGCCTGTCGTAAGAGGCGACTAAAATCCACCCTCCGTATACCGAGGTAAAAGAAGTATACAAAATGCAATGAACAAAACAAAGAGATTAAATACCCCAGGTGGTACTCCAGGTCTACTGGAAAATCCACCCTCTTCGGAGGTCGGCTCTATGGATTCTGGGGAGAGCCATTTATTGCAATTATGCAACCCCTTCACAAAAAGTGCAAGAGTATCTCGATCGCCACCACCAAGATCGAATGTCTCCGGGAAAAGAAGTCCACCGGAAGCGCTAACGCGTAATAAACAGGACTCAGCGAAATCCAAAAGCTTCGAGGAGGAAAACAATGAACTCCGTAAGAAGCTTCACGAAATGGAGCTACTCTACAAAGAGCTTAGGAAAGAGGTAGATTTACTTCGACAAGAAAATAAAGCTCTGAGAAACGTAAATCCGCCAAAAGACGGTAGTCCGTCTGGCTCAATTGTTCGCGAATATCACACGGACGAAGAAGAGCTAACACGGGAAACGGCGTGGGTCTCAAAGAAAAGACCCAGCAAGAAACGAAGGGCCGGTTCTTCACCCGAAATCGAGCCACCAAAAGAAAACAAGCGTTTGCAAGCGACAACGAAATTAAGTCCACCGCCTCCAATAAACATCATCGGGATTATGGACTATAACAAGCTGTATTGCCTCCTAAAAGGAACGTTGACCTCGAAGTTTAAGGTCACCTCACTTCGCAACAACGTGTGGAAAGTAAACGTCGATGACCCCAACGATTACCGAGCATTTTCTCGGAAACTTAATTCCGAGAAAATTCAGTGGTACACGTATGAAAATAAGTCGGAAAGACCATTGCGAGTTATAGCAAGAGGACTCCATCCTTCGTGCACTAAAGAAGACGTTATGGACGATCTTCAGGCGAAAGGCTTTAAAATTCTTGACGCCGTAAATATTATCAAGAAGGAAAAGCAACAAACGGAAGAAGATCAGGAAATTCTTGTTAAGCGTGGTCTTCCGCTTTTTATGCTCAGTTTCGATAAAACCGAGAATATAAAAGATATTTACAATATTAAACCGATTTTAAATATTGTAATCAAAATCGAACCGATGCGTAAAAGCACAAGATCGATCCCTCAGTGCAAACGCTGTCAAGGTTTCAACCATACGCAGACATACTGCCAAAAAGAGCCACGATGCGTGAAATGTGCCGGTACACATCTCTCGAATGAGTGCCCCTTAAACAAGCAGACCGCAGCGACTTGCATAAATTGTAAGGGAAAGCACCCAGCGAACTATCGAGGTTGCGAAGTGGCCAAAGAACTCCAAAAAAGGCGCGATACGCTTAAAAAGAACATGCGTCCGCAACCGAAACCAAATAAAAATAAACCGGAAAAATCGCTAGTAAAAGAATACAAACCCGTGAAGGATAAAACGAAAAAAGTCCAGGAAAAACCGCCATCTCCTGATGCGCAAACGTATGCGCAAGCTGCATCGCAAGCAACTAAGCAAAATAGGCCTGCGTTAGATCCTATGCAGCAAGTTTTCTCTATAATTCTCGCGAAACTCGAGGAGCAAAGCAAGACAAATAAGCTCATATTCGAAAAACTTAGCAACCTCGAGCATAACGCTCGCAAACCACGAACGAAATTATGAACATGAACCAGTTACTTAAAATCTTAACATGGAACGCAAACGGCCTTCTACAAAGAATCGACGAACTGGAAGTATTCCTACGCAAACAGAACATTGACATATGCTTGATTTCTGAAACCCATCTGACAAAGGAATCTCGAGTTAAAATTAGAGGATACTATGCTTATCACGCATACCACCCATCCGAAAGGGCTAGGGGCGGATCGTCGCTCTTAATTAAAGACTGTATTGAGCACTCTTTGAATTCACCGATAGAACTCGATGCAATGCAAATAACTTCAGTTCGAGTAAAAAATAAAAACATGTATTACAACATCGCGTCCATTTATTGCCCTCCGCGATACACGCTAGAAAAGAATGACTTAATACGTCTATTTGAGTCACTTGGACCGAAATTTGTTATTGGTGGCGATTTTAATGCTAAACACACCTTTTGGGGTTCGAGATGCATTTCACCTAAAGGCAGACTTCTCTACGAAACCGGCATGCAATTTGCTATTGACTTCTTGTCGACGGGGAAACCGACTTATTGGCCCTCCGACATAGCAAAAACGCCTGACCTCATAGACTTTTTTATAGGAAAAGGGGTAGTGAAAAACTTTACGAACATCGAGGAATGGTTTGATCTCTCCTCCGATCATTCACCAGTCGTATTGACAATAAGCGAACGTCTAATGAGAAAACAAGGAGCGCCCAGATTAACTAGCAACAAAACTAACTGGGATGGCTTTAGGAAAGCTTGTGAAGAAAATATAGTCCTGAATGTGTCGCTTAGAACACCGTGCGAAATAGAGGATGAAGTCGGCAGATTTATTGAAGTCTTACAAAGCGCCGCGTGGAACAACACTCCATATAAAAGGAAAGTAGTCGGAAATAGCGAAGTTAAATATCCGCCGGAAATAAAAGAACTGATGCTGGCAAAGAGGAGAGCACGCAAAAGATGGCAACAGACCCGCGCTCCCCAACACAAAACCCATTCGAACTTCCTATCGAATAAGCTCAAAAAAGTGATACGGGATTTTAAAAATCGCGAGATTTCTACATATCTCGAAGGCTTGTCTGCTGAAAAAAGTTCGAATTACTCTCTTTGGAAAGCTATGAAAGGTATCAAAAAACCCCAAATACAATCGCTACCAATAAGAAAAAGTAATGGCGAGTGGGCAAAAGGCGATAAAGAAAAAGCCGACTTATTTGCTGAGCATCTGGAAGAAACGTTTAAGCCATTTCCCGGGCAAGCATTAATAGAAAATATTAATAATACTATTATGACTCCAGACAACTTTAAAATAAGAAGCGTGTCACTAGCGGAACTTTGTGAGGTAATAAAAAATCTAAAAAATAACAAGGCTCCTGGATATGATCTAATAACCGGACAGGTCCTCAAGGAATTGCCAAAGAAAGCTTTGATAAAACTCGTTTACCTTATAATTGCTTCGCTAAGACTATTATACGTTCCAAGGCAATGGAAAGTCGCCGAAGTTATAATGGTTTCAAAGCCGGGAAAACCGCCAAACGACAAAAAGTCGTACAGACCGATATCGCTCCTGCCGATAATTTCAAAGGTTTTTGAAAAACTCTTATTAAAACGGTTAAAACCGGTAATTGAAGAAAGACGTTTGATTCCTGATCATCAATTCGGGTTCAGAATCAAGCATTCCACAATTGACCAGGTTTATAGAATAACCAACGAAATTGAGAAGGCCATAGAAGAGAAAAAGATATGTTCTAGCGCTTTTCTTGACGTTTCTCAAGCCTTCGACAAGGTGTGGCACGAAGGCTTGAATTATAAACTAAGACAGGTACTTCCCGAAGAGTTGTACAAAATTTTAGAGTCGTACTTGGAGAACAGACTTTTCCGTGTCAAACACGGAGCCGAATACTCGGAATTCAAAGAAATCGCTGCCGGTGTTCCACAAGGAAGTGTTCTTGGTCCAGTCTTGTTCTTGCTCTATACTCGAGATATACCGCAAGAAGAAGGCACCGTTGTTGCTACATTCGCGGACGATACGGCTATTCTGGCAACAGAAAATTCAGTCGAGTCAGCAACTGTGAAGCTTCAACGAGCTTTGGATACAATTTGCGAGTGGACAAAGGTTTGGCGCATTGTTCTCAACGAAACCAAATCTACGCATGTTAACTTTACGTACAAGAAAATAAACAACTTACCCGTTTTCATTAACTCGTTACAAATACCGTATGCAAACGAAGCAAAATATCTAGGAATGACACTAGATGCGAAACTCAAATTAAGCATGTATAACAAATTGCTCTTATATAAGCAAGTCTTAAACCTGTATGGACGTATGGTATACAACTTTGGGGTTGTACCAAAACCAGCAATAGAAATATTTTACAAACCTTTCAAAATAAGGTGCTTAGAACAATTGTTAATGCGCCGTGGTACATTAGAAGCGACGATCTCCATAGAGATCTCGGTCTAGCCACCGTCGAAGATGAAATAACAAATTTTGCACGCAAATTCCGTGTTCGCCTTCATGGACATTGCAATAACGCCGTACTCCAAATTCTGGACGTGACAAACCTTGTGCGCCGACTACAAAGAACGAAACCGTTCGATTTAGCGCAATAAGGAATAACCGCTTATAATGACGGTATTAGTAGGTGCTTTTGCTGGAAAGCTACCTACACAACGCGAATTTTTATTGCGAAAGTTAAACTACTTGATAGGGCTCTTTTGTACTTAGTCGTAGTCAACACGAAAAGGGGAGGTGTTTTTAGTGAGTAAGAATCTCACACTACCATGAGCACGTGCGGTAGATCCTCATGGTGTCTCATGAAAGATTTTCACCTACCCTCGTAAAAAAAAAAAAAAAAAAAAAAGGCACAATCTGTTCTTACCTGGCTTTCTGACCAACACCACTGGAGAGCTCCAAGCGCTGTTGCTCTCTTCTATAACAACGAGCGAAATCATCCTGTCGAGCTCGTTATATAACAGCTATTGGATGGCCGGTGAGATTGGGTAGTGCTTTTGTTTTATGGGTATCTTCTCGTCTTCCACTTCAATCACATGCTCTTCTAGGCTCGTCTTAGCCAATCCCCTCGTCGCGAATGACGGGAACAGCTGCTTGACTCTCTCCAGTTGGTGTGTCTATGCCGGAGAAAGTGCCTGGACCGGGGAATGGTCTATCGTCGGTGATGGAGTGTCTAGTTCGTCAATTATTTTTGGAGCGACCTTGAACACACTCCAGAAGTCTACCCCTACGCACTACATATAGCTCTAACACCTGAGACTTGCCTCCCCAAGAGACCCGTGTCCTAAAGCGTCCTACTATTTTTTGGTGGTTTCCGTCTGCTGTCCTAATTCCTGTTGTCATGCTCGTCATTTTTATGTTTTTCTTGTTTATAAACTCTATTGCACCCTTCCCTAAACAACTAAACGAAGCTCCGCTATCCAATAGGCCTAAGAACCCTTCTCCGTCTATCAGCACTTTAGTGTACGGCCTATTGTCGTCAGATGTCGTTATTATAGATGCTTCTATTCTACTCTTGCGTCGTCTGTAATTTGTCACTTTTTCCCTAAGTCTGAGTATCTTTAAATATTTTCTATTCCTAGGAGTCGTCAGTTCTTCACGAAAAATTCTCTTTCTGGCTGCGTCGTATTCTATCTGTCGTTGGTGGAGACTCTTGCGCGGAGGTATGTCTTTGAGGTAAGTATGATTTCCTGACTTGTCACGTTTTAAAATTTCTTTTATTTTAGGTTTGGAGTTCCCGGGAGGATGTTCGACGTCGGCTGACTGCTCCCGGATGCACTGCCGACCTTCAAGTTTCCCTGACAGGCTGCACATTTGAAAGAAATGTTTCCCTGCCCACAACTGTAGCAGGTCAACATGTGGAAGCTCGAGGGGCAGGCACCTGGGATTGTTCCTGTTGCGTCGGTATGGTCCCTAGTCCTATCTTTGTCTTTGTAATTGTTATAACTATTTGTACTATTGCGTTTGTCTGTATTTGCGTATGTCGTTGGTTTGTTAGGTCGTCTCGTCTGTATTGCAGCTACCTCTAATTCTTCGTGGTCTTCTGAGTTCCCTACACTTTCTCTCAACCGGGAACTCTCGTGACCTTCCACCTCACTAACGTTTCGTCTGAATTTTAACTCTCTAGCCGCTAGGTGTTTCTCAGCACGTCTACACTCGTCTCTTAGATCTCGGATGCTCATGATTGAACATCCGAAGATCAGTGTCGCTTCTCTGTCTTTGATATTTTGTCTTATTATGGCAACTAAGTCCTGCTCGCTTGGTCGTGTTCGCATCTGTAGAGTCAGTGCCCTAACGTCCTCGTAAAAGTCATCGAAGGTCTCTTGGGGTTGCTGCCTCCTGTCCATAATTGACCTTAAGATTTCATGGTCTCTCTTGCTATTTTTAAACTGCCGTACTAATTCGGCTTTGAGGTCAAAGTAGTTTAAAAATTCATCGCCCTGGTTCTCTTCGAGGTACTGCCAGTACCACCTCTCAGCTGGCCCTGACACTAAATGGTGGAAATTCGCAAACAATTGCTCATTCGTTATCCCACTCTTTTTTTTGTAAGGTTTCGACCCTGAACAGAAAGCTCTCCACCGGGATGGATTTTGGTGACCCATCAAACTTCACCCTCCACTTGTGAATGTCGATCCTCTTACTGCCCTGATTTGGGTGCTCATCCCAGCCTGAAGGTCCTATGTCGCGTTCTTGTCGTAGTAGCGTTGACGTTGAGTCCCTAGGTCTGTCATGTCTGTCCGTTCGTTTGGGTGGCTCCCTGCGTATGCCAGATGACTCTTCCAGCACGCTAATCTTCTCATGGACCATTTTCATGTTATTCTGGAAAGCCTCCATCATCTCTGACATGCTATTAGCAAGTGCTGTCATCATCCGGCTCTGGCTTTCCTGTACCGCAGAGGAGACCACATTCGTTATGTACTGTCCCATCTGTCGGTCCTCTCCTTTTATTTCGTCGGTGTTCGTTTGTTCTTCGTTCTCTCTGACCTGTCGGTCAACGAATTCGTTTCTTCCGGCTACGGTAGCTGCCTCTTGTTCTTCTGGTGGCAGTTCGTTTCGGTATCGTACTTCGTCCTGTCTGTCCAACTGGGTCCCTGGCCGAGTTGTCTGTTCAGCTGTGTCGTTTGGCGGGTAATGCAGCTCACGCCTGGATTCACTCCGAATCACCACAGCAGGCGGTGCCACGTCACGAGTCGTGTTTCTGTCCTCCGTTCTTTTCGTTACCGGCATTCAAGTTGGAAGTTCGTAGAAAGAGTAATTCAAGTCGGTGTTATGGTCTGTAGCCGTAGCGGGAGGCCTATTGTCTTGTCCCGTCGCTTGTCCTCTTTCTTGTCGGGTCGTCTGTCGCGTTACTCGCACTGGAGGTTGTGCTGCCCTTTGGGACAAAGTGTTCTTGGGAACCGGCCCCAGACCTTTGCTACTTCCTTCCATATTGTAAAGTTTTATTTCAAAATATTTGTAAAAAAAATTCAGAAATTCAAAAAAAAAATTCAAAGAAATTCAAACCCGCGTAGAGTTCATAAACATATTCGTAAAATTCAAAGTTAAAAAAATTAAACGATCCACAAAGTTATGTAAAAAAATTCAATCAACTCTGTGTATTCCAAAAAAATTATTAAAACCCAAAATCCAAAAAATAAGGGTGGTAAAAAAAACACATTAAAATAAAATCAAGAAAATTCAAACGAAAATATGTTATTCAAAGAAATCGACGATTAAGAAAAATCAAAAGAAAAAAATCAGAAAATGTGAAAAGAAAAAAAATCTAAGAAAATTAAAAATCAACTCAAATAAAATTCAAAAATTGTTGTTTTACCAATTGTTCTGCTAATGTTTTTTTTTTTTTTTTTTGTTGTAAATGGGTAGAGTATTCTCGTTGGTGTGTGGAGAATCGTGCAGGTTTCCTGTACCATTCTGTAGTATGTTAGTTTGTTTGTGTCGTAATCGTAAGTTACCTGTTGGTCGTGTCGAAGTGTGTGACCGGTGCTTCCGATACTCGACGAGTGCTGAAGGCAAGTCCCTTCATCCTTACCACAACTTGGTATCTGGTGTTTAACCTAATACAAGGCTGGCAAGGACATCAGAACCCACCCCAACACGGACAAAGTTTCAAGACCTACGTTTACGCCTCATGAAGAGTCTGGCTGTGCCTGACCCTTCGGACAGCAGTCAACAGTTTGGCCTCTCCACCCTTCCCCGCTCTTTGTTCATTCATAGACCTCGGAGTACCTCACAGGGTCCACTAGCACTGGGCCTGTAGACTGGACAGCTGTCTTCGTACTACAAACAAACAAAGAGTATAAACGGTTTCTGGGTTGAAAAGATAGGAAAGAATAAAAAGAAAGAAAAGAAAGTAAACTAATCGCAAAGTGAGGCTATTGCGGGTCCAAGGTGGTGGTCTTCAACGAGAAAACCATCTCCTTGAATCCACAATTTGCCTCTAGCCAGTAAAATCGGGAAAATGTCGTTGGGCGCCATTGTTGTGAGGCTAGGGCAGGGCCACAGAGGCAACTTCGGTGCAGGGGAGGTGGACGGCGGCATGCTCGCAGTAGCTCGGCTTAGCTCGTCGGACGGGGGGTGGTTCTTGTCCACTCCACCATGCACCACCTGCTCACAAACAAAAATCTCATGCCATTTAACTAAAAAGAAAAGAATAACGAAACATAGAGACGCAAAGGCAAATAAAAAAAGAAAAAAAGTAATTGGGTGATACTCTCCATAACCTTCGGCAAGGGCAGTTTAGCCAGTTAAGTAGGAGAAATTCGAATTGGAATTCTCGGAAAAAAAAAAAAACCCTGAAGAAGATCTCGATTGATCTAAGAAGATCTCGGTTATATCAAATAGAGCCAGGAAGGAGAGGCCGACATTGGTTAGGAAATCTCTAACAGAAAGCAGCAATTAGGTTACTTGGGATCGACCCCAACTACCCCCCCCTGTCTGTGGGAAAAGAACAAAAAAAAAACCAAAAAAAGTAAAAAAAAAAAAACAAGTGTGAAAAGACACCAAAAAGAAAAATCAAAGTGCAGTGAATTTTTTTTTTGAATTAAATTTTTGAATTTTTTGTTCCATTAGCGATTTTTTTTCTATTGTGTAAGTGTTCTGTTTGTAAATATGCATTCCCCGCGGAGTAAATAAAAGAGCCAGAAAAGTGCTCCAACAGGCGAACCTCTTCAAGTGCTGCCGGCAGGACTCCGAGGGACACCCAGTAATCGTGAGTACAAAGTATAAAAGATACTATAAGAAAATATTTACTGGCAGAACGCAGAGTTAGAGTTAGGTTTTATCTGAATTTTTTTGTTTTTAACTGAATTTCGACTGTAAAATTTTTTTTTTTTTAATTCCATTTTATCCATGCTGAGACAGGCTTATCTGCACAGCCCAATTAAAGTTGTTCTTGATTGAATTTTTTTGCTAATCATGAGTTTTTAATTTCGTGTCGTGTGGTGTGTGGAGGGAAAGGACAGGCCGTCCTTCTGTAGGTGACAATGACGGAACATAACTGACAATGACAAGGACGTGAACTATAGACTTAAGGGTGTGACCGGAGTCAACTTTAGGGGCTATTCCTCACTATACCGGCCAAGGAATAGCTACGGATGTGTCGCAAGACGCAAGGGTGGGCTGGCCATGACTCTGCCATACCATCTGGCAGGCTTCCGGTTCTCGACGAACCTTTATCTGGGAGAGACAAAGGAAATCGGTCGTTTAGTGTTAGGGCTAGTTTAGGTTAGATTTAAGTTATGGTAGGTATAGCTTAGGGTTTATTTTAAGTCGTATGGTAGCGTAGGTTTAGTTCTAGGCTAGTTAGGTTTAGTAGTTGTTCCGATTTCTTCCCTCTCTCTTGGGTAAAGGCATAGGTTTCTGGGCCTTCTCTTCTTTTCACTTCTTTCTTTTTCTCTTGTCTATCTTTTAAGTCCGTCCGACATCTGCTTAGGGTCTTCTTCTTTCTTCGTTATTCTGTATCTTATACTTATTCTAACTTAAACACTATGACTAAATACATATAAATAAAATAAATTAACAATAATGGCAAAACCAGTTCTATACTATGCACATTCAGTCCACCAGCAAGAGCATGCATGATAACTGCAAAACTAATCGATCTCGATGTGGAATTAAGATTTGTTGACTTTCCTAAGAAAGAGCACCTCAGTGAGGAATTCATGAAGTTGAATCCTATGCACCAAATTCCAGTATTAGTCGATGAAGGTGGACCCTATTGTGATAGTAATGCAATAATGGCATATATCGTGTCCAAGTATGCGAAATCTGATAGCCTCTACCCAAAAGACTTGTCTACGAGAGCTAAAGTGGACCAAAGGCTGCACTATGAGAATGGTGTGTTATTTCAAGTGACTAAAGATTTGGTGAATCGAATTATTTACGATGGTGAAACAGAAATCAATCCAAAAACTATAGAGTTCTGTACGAATGCATATGCATTTTTGGAAAAATTCCTCGAAAATCATAACTACGTGGTAGGAGATCAGATGACCATAGCTGATGTATCAGTCAAAACACTGTCCTAGAAGAAAACCGATCCAAGGCACAAGGATAAATATATATACAACCCAAGATATGTCCTGATCAGATTTAAATACTTATATTTTCGATATCTTGTTTTTTTGCTTGATTTCAATACATGAAGTGATCGTGATTCTTAGTAGCTAAAAATAAAAAAATAAAATTTAATGTGTACACCCATGTCCCTGTACCTGTAGGAAGGCAAATGAATATAATAAAAATAGGAAAACTAGTATTTAATGTGAAACAGAACTTACCATCGACCAAGAAACAGATCCCGGGCGGAAACACCATCTGTTTCTTATACTTATTCTAACTTAAACACTATGACAAAATACATATAAATAAAATAAATTAACATTAATGACGATAACCCTAGCTTCGACACAAACATAGAATAAAATGATCCTCGCCCGAAACCAATCGGTTCTGCACACGTCTCGGTTTCGGTTGTCGTCCTCACTACTAAAATGTCCTAGATCGTGGATAGCGTTAAAACAGGTCAAGTGCTATACACCAAAAGTAAGAGACAGAGACACATGCAAACGTCAGGCAAACAAAAATAAAAAAAAACAATGTCACATTTTGCGAATCGTTTGGAGGTTGGTCGACGGTAAGTTCTGTTTCACATTAAATACTAGTTTTCGTATTTTTATTATATTCATTTGCCTTCCTACAGGTACAGGGACATGGGTGCACACACGAGGATCGCAGGTACATACAATTATCATCCCATGAAAGGATATTTGGTGGAGATTTGTTTTGGTGTTTCCACCCCTTAACCTGCAGTGTTTATGTTTTATTGTGTTACTGAACGTTATTTTCTTTCAGGTGTCTCGCGATGGTGTACCTGGACCCGTAACAATATATATATATATTTTTTTACGGAGCATGAGCTTAGTGTTTGCTATGATAGCGAAGACGAATGGCATTCAAATTTTTTGAAAGTCGCGTCATGAGGACCTCTGCAATAGGTGGTATTTCTATGAAATCCACCTTATAAAATACACACACGATCATCAACAGTTGCGACTCACTATCGAGAAAATATCTTTTCGTGTGCGGCAAGGAATTTCTCCTGACTTGCACTTCTTTTTGTTAACTGCTCAGCTCTTGGATAAAATAGCGTTACAAAACCTAGCCTATTATATGGTCCGAGATACAACCATTCTGTGTGCAAAATTTGAGGTTGATTGATTTAGTAGTTTTCGCATAGCTAAAATCCAAAGAAACAAACGGACAACGTTTCACTTTTATAATAATAGTAGTGAAGTAGTGATAGTGATAGTAGTGATGATATATGGCATGTAATTTAAAAAAACAGTACACTTACGTAAATGTACATACATATACATATGTATTGTATAAATTAAGAAACCTTGACAGATTAAAAAGAATTCGACTGATGAACCAGTCATATACTTCCCCCCTCATATTGCATTGTATCAAAAAGATTAAATTTTGCGACATGTAAAAATACACATATAACGGTCGCATTGAATTAATATTATTTATTTTTATTTTTGTTTTTGCATAAAATAATTCAATAATCAATTTAATTGAAAGAAAACATTTCTTCAATTTCCTCAGCATCCGCTGGACTGATTATGCTCAAAAACTAATCAGCTCTAAGTTTCATGCTGGGAAACAAAACAAAGAAAACCGCATGATCCTAAGTTGTTTCGTTCTCCAGATATCGAAGGCGATGTGATCACACACACACACACACACACACGTTCTCAGAAATGAGAATAACAGTGCTATTGCACCTACTACAGCAGTGGTAAACTTGACTGCTGCAGGCAGTAATTTTTCAAGTAAATAGTTCAGGCGAACACCGGTATAGACCCGTTTAAGAAGAGCACTCGGTTTGCGCAGTCGCCAATCAAAGGAACTTCTCTGGGAGATAATACGAGGATGTCGCCGCATGCAGAAACGACGTCGTGCACAAGAACAATAGACGCGGTAAAAACGACTGACTCTACTCGCGGCATCCAAAACAGCAGTGGCAAGCAAGAGAACGCTAAAATGTTGCAACTCGGGTTGAAAATAGACGGTCTCATTAATTTTTACAGGGACAAACATAATGTTAATGGACAAATTAAGAAAATGGGCACGTTCATTAAATCCGTTTTCCGGGAGGCGGAACCCGAGGTCACTGATCTACGAAACGAGATATCTGATCTCCGAGAACTGATAAAGGCACTTTGCCATAATGCGCAGAAAAGCCATGCGACAACATCCACACAGACGATTATAGCCCCGGTCGAAATAAACACGGGAGGAACCGTCACGGAGAAAGATGCACGGTCTGATAAAAGCACGTCGTCACATGAAGGGATCAAAGTTGGCAAGAAAACCAGTGCGTCCGGATGCGATAGTAATTAAGAAAACCGGCGATCTGTCGTACGCTGACATGCTTCGGAAAGTGAAAGCTAATCCCTCACTTAAAGAAGTAGGGGCGAATACAAGCCGAATCCGAAAAACTGCAAGTGGAGATCTTTTACTTTCGCTAAGCAAATCTGCGAACCCTTCAGCTGCAGCATACAAAGACAAAATTAAGGAAGCTATGAGTGAGAATGACAAAGTACGGCATTTAACATAAGAGACCTTGCTAGAATATAAGGATATCGACGAAGCGACGCCAAAGCAGGAAATTTGTGCTGCTCTAACAGATCAAGTGAACTTGGAAGTCCAAGCCGGTATGATCAAGAACGTTAAAAAAGCGTATGGTGGAACGCAAACAGCCAGCATAAGCCTACCAACAGAAATCGCGAACAAGTTGCTGAAAATCGGTAAAGTGAGGACCGGCTGGGTTTGCTGCCAAATACGACAAAAAACTGTGCCGAAACGCTGCTTCAGATGCCTCGAGTTTGGACACTTCGCGAAAGCATGAGTAAGCCCTAACGACCGATCAATTCTGTGTTTTAGGTGCGGTGAAAATGGTCACAGACTGAAGGACTGCAAAAACAAACCGAATTGTATGCTTTGCAAAGTTAAGAGCGCGGAATTCAGATTAGTCATTTGAGAATTTTTGGGGTGACACACATTTAAGGAAACTCTCTGAAATAAGTTCAATATTTCACATATTTCACTGTTTTCATAACTTCAATTTATCAGTATTTCATTTCTAACGCAAACAATTATAAAGTGAATTTAAAATGAAGTGCGACTTTTGTTGCTTAAAAGTTGAACATGATCTTTTCACAATTCAATGCGCGGGTTGCAAAGAATATTTTCACGCAAAGTGCGCCAAAATTGATAAAAAAGAGATCGAATTTTATGAAAAGAGTAACCAAACTTATAAATGCCCATCGTGTGTTTCTCTGCGGAGAAAGTAGATTCTCGTGGATTCTCCTGTTATTGCTCTTCCTAACATCGAAGAGTGGTACTTCTAATCGCCCTCATCCAGGCAACAACAATAACAACGTTACACCATCACTATCCACACTTGGTGACAGCAGTGCAGGTGAACAAATAGTTACAATGCAAATGCTTTTCAGTGAAATCTTGGATCTTAAGCTTGTTATTATGGATGCACTGAAAAAAATTCAATTTCTGGAAGAAAGCAAGGCTTCTCTTTGTAAGAAAGTAGCGCTACTGGAAAGTAAAATAAACTTCTTGGAGCAGAAGGAAAAGCAGTGTGCTGTGGATATCGTCGGCCTTCCTGATGTGAATACTTCTAACGTTGTAGATAGTGTCAACAAATTGTTTACTGCAATGGTCGAACAATCGATCTCAGCAAATATCGTTTCGTGTTTTGTCAAGAGTGGGGATGTAGGGGCAGGGAACAAGAGCAAGTCGAACAATATTGTGTGTGTTAAGTTTTCGTCTCTCTCGCTGCAGAATGATGTAATGAGGAAAATGCGAATAAACAGAGACAACATTTCGGAAGATCTTCACACCAACTGTGTCGGCGGAGATGGCAGAAAAAGCGAGTCCAGCAGAAAAATGTATATGATTGATTGACTTAGTGCCTTCACAAGATCGCTACTTAATAAGGCCAACGAACTCAAACGCAACAACAATTGTAAATTTGTTTGGGTGAGAAATTCAACCGTTCTCATCAGAAAAAAGGAAGGTGATAAAGCAACAAAAATATAATCAATTGAAGATTTGCAAAAAATTGTGGAGGTATAAAATAAACTTTTCAATTGTTTCAAGATGTTTAATCCTAATAATAATTTAAATAACAGTTTTTGTATATCTTCTCCAATTAATGATAATAATAATGTAAACTTTTCTTTTTTATCCGATCATTCCAATTGTTATTGCATAGATCAATCCGTCAGAACATTCGCAATTTGAGAATGAATTTCGATAAATTTTTCACTTATCTTTCCTCTTTGGATCATTTACCAGATTTAATTTTTGTCACTGAAATTTGGATCTATAAAGATGAAATTTCTCATTTCAGTATTCCTAATTTTAGGTGGATTTCATAGAAATACCACCTATTGCAGAGGTCCTCATGACGCGACTTTAAAAAATTTTGAATGCCATTCGTCTTCGCTATGATAGTAAACACTAACCTCATACTCCGTTAAAAATTTTATATATATATATATATATACATATATATATATATATATATATATATGCAATATAACGGATTCTTGTGGACACGATTGAGGGCGCAATTATGAACCGATTTTAATAAAATTTGGTATACACGTTCGTATGCCGAATACCTCGGCTAAGTTCGTAGATGGGTATAATCGGTCCAGAGGGGGGCGGGTTACGCCCCTTTTTATGTCTCAAACGGTACAATTCACAACTCAAATAAATCCCAACCTCCGGTTTTGATTTTTTAGTAATATAGTAGATAACAGTGAACAGAATCCGCCTGCTACCAATTTGGGCGCCATCTTGGATCCGCCATCTTGAAATTCTTCAAAATTGATTGGATTTCGTTGAAATTGAAAATCCTTACAAATTTCGAGGTAATTAGTACAAATTCGTTATTAGAGTGGAAATTTTTGTCCGCCATTTTGTTCCCACCATCAGAATAGATGACATAAGAAATCCACCTACCTCTTGCGGCGCTTGCCGGAAGGTTCTTTTTTATTTGATGCTGCGTGCAATGATACATTTGTAGCTGGCGGTGTTGGTGTATTTTTTCAAAGTGGCATGATAGGGAGGAAAATCAAAAAATGTAATTTACAAAGTGCTGATATAATTAGTTTCAGTTGCGAAATTTCTGGTACTTACTATTGTTTTATTTGCTGTTATAGACTACACAAATGCTCAGTAAACTTCTTTATTGAAGAGTTTTCTGGGTTTTTGGAATCTCAAACTTGTAAAAATATAATTCTACTCGGCGATTTTAATATTAATATTCTGTCTGACTCAACAGATATTGACCACTTCCTGACGACTCTATCTGCGTTCGGTTTTGACCTTTTGCTGGATCAACCTACTCGTGTTAACTCGTGTTTGGACCATATATTTGCGAGGGTTCACAGTTACAACGAAGTGAAATTCAAAACTGCGTCGTTTGACCTGAATTTAACGGACCACTGCTTAACAAGTATTCAGATGAATAGTTATGTTCCTCGTGTTATGTACTGGATCATTGAATGTAATATCTACTTTACTCCCTGATCACATGCTAAGGTTGGAAAAAAGATGAAATGAAAGGCACATGTGTTCGATTTAAGAGGTTGGCTTCAAGTGCCCTTTAATTCTACAAAATGTCAGTGGGGGCGTATTTTACATGTGATCAGGGATGATACAAAGTAAAGTGGATATTACATTCAATGATTCAGTACATACCATCTCCCTCCTTTTTTTTTTTCTGTATGAGTTTTTCAGATTCGGTCAATTCAACTAACAATTCATTATATACTAACAGCTTTTGAAATTAATTAAATATTTTGGTTTAGTGATGTAAATTCATGGAATAAAGATTTGTAGGTAGCCTGCTTCTTTTTACCTTCCATCGGATCGCTGCTTCGTTTTAAAAGACTTGGATGTAGCTGATGACTATGGGCAACTCGAACATGTTCTTCATGCTTGATAAGGTAACGACCTCCGCTGATGGTTTGTAAAATTTCTGCTTTTCCCATCTTTTATTTACTCTTAACCAAATTTTTTCGCCGACTGATAATATGTATTTCTGTTCTACCTGTCTGTCATGGTTGATGTTCTTTGGGTTTGTGTTCTGTCCAAAAGTGGGTTGAATTTGGCGCAATACTGTTCGTGGTATTTGTTTTAAGAGGACATCGGCTTGACAACTATTATTTGAAGCACTGGGAGTTTTCCTATAAATAAACAAAAAATCACAAATTTTTGACTCAATTTCATATCCAGAGTACACATTTCCGTCAGCGAAGTGCTTCTTGAAATTATTTTTTACGATTTGAACCATTCTCTCCGCTGGACTGTTACTTTGAGGATAATAAGGTGGACTCTTTAATACCTTCACTCCATTTTTTGTTAAAAATTTTCCAAACCGATCTGAAGTAAAGGGAGGGCTATTATCCGAAACCAGTTGTTCCGGTAATCCGAATATTGGAAAAACTAATTTTAGTTTCAGAATCACTGCATCCGCTGTTGTTGATAGCATATAAAAAATTTTAATCCATTTCGAAGTGGCGTCCGTAATTAATAAAAATGTTCTACCGCCATATGAAAAAAATCAATGTGGATTCGTATCCACGACTTTTCTAATTTTGGCCAATAAACGATTTGTCTTGCATATTATCCTTCTTTACCCGCTGATACGACTCACATTCTGCAACAACATCTTCTATATCCTGGTCAATACGTGGCCACCAACAAATTGATCTAGCCAAAAGCTGGATGCTCTTGGTGCAATAACTCAAGCACCTGACTTCGCAAAATAGATGGGACGACGACTCTTATTCCATAAAGGACACACCCTTGCTCCACTGATAAAGAATATCTCTTCGTGAAAAAGAATTTCAGGGCTGTTATGCTTTTCTTACTATCAAAAATAACCTTTAAGGGCTGATGATCCGTGTATAGTATGAGCCAAATAAAAATTTATGGAATATTCGTACTCCGAAAATTAAAGCAAGAGCTTCTTTCTCTACTTGCGAATAATTTCTCTCGGCTTTATTGAAAGCCGCAGAAGCAAACATGATTGGCCATTCGACATCACCCGTTATCTGACTTAAAACAGCACCAACACCTTCGTTGCTCGCATCGCAAGACAAAATTAAGGGCTGTGCAGAATTATAATGATGTAGTAATGTTTGTTCGGTAAACACAACTCTACTTTTATCGAATGCTTCTTGACACGCTTTCGACCATACGAATTTTGTTCCCGTACGGGTAAGGTCAAACAAAGGCGCTAATATAGACGACTGCATAGGAATAAACTTCCGATAATAGTTGAGGAGCCCCAGATAAGACTTGACTTGTGTCACAGTTTCCGGAACAGGAGCTCTTTTAATAGCTTCAGTTCTCGCGGGACTTGGTTTTATGCCCTCACTGGTGATAACGTGACCCAAGTAGTCTACTTCCTTCGCGTAAAATTGACGATGAATTTCTTGTTCGGTCTTTTCTCTCAGTGAGTATGGTACGGAATAAGCTCTACAAAAAATCGGTGTAACGTTTTCCGTAAGTGACACAGAAGCATAATAGTTCTTTATAGTGGAAGGGTTATCGGCGAATACTGACTTGAATTCATGTTTCAGTTTTGTTGCGGCCCTTTGCACATCGATGTTGTTCCGATCATCGGAACTGGTAACTGAATTGCAAAATGAGGCTCTCCAGTTCAGAAAAGAGCCTCGATCCAGGTTCAACCCAGCAATGTGGTAAACGCCCTGTCACTACCAACAACAACCAACTCCAACTTCCCCATTTTTCCCGCAGCTTCTACCTTTACTAGTCGTTTACCCAGAATTTTCAATTTTTCGCCCGTGACCGATTTTAACTTCCTATCAAACTTGTCTACGCTGCAGCTACCGAAAAGCTTACGATATACTGCGCTTGACATAGTAGTGGCACATGCACCTGTATCCGCTTCCACTTTTACTTGCTGATTATCAATGTGTATAAGCATCACTAACGGACTGACTGGCCTATTTCTTAAAGGACACTTCTGACTGTATTGACCTTGACGACGTGTTTTTTCTTGGCGAACTTCTGGACATTTAATACTCGTATCTATTTTATACTTGATGACATAACATTGCACGCAAAAGTATTTGGAACTTTCTTTAACGCATCTTCCTCATCTTCGGATGGACTGTTTGATGAATCATTGACTATTTTCACGTTTTGTTTCCTTCCCCAATATTTATTAGTTTTCTTTTTGCAAACAATTGAAGTATGCCCTTTGCTATTGCAATTGTAGCATTTCCATTCACGCGCGGGGCATGTTTGGGGGTTATGATTCCGACCACATCTGTGACTCTTACGATCTGAAACTCGGTCTTTTTTATTGTCGTTAAAGAAGTTCTTGGAGCGATACATATCTTTGTCACTTGGTTGTTGTTGTTGTTGTACTGCTGCTATCTCATCATTGCCATGCATTACTACTAGGCCCTCTAACGCCACTTCCATACTAATCGCTTTTGTACAAGCCATTTCAAATGATATATCTTCTTCAGACAGCAGCCTCTTTTGAACATTTTCGTTGTACAACCCGCAGATTAGACGATCCCGCAATGCCTCTGTTAAAAACGTGTCAAATTCACACGGTCTCACCAATTGTTTGATCTGATTGACGTATTCGCTTATGGATTCATTCGACCTTTGATCTCTTTTGTGGAATTTAAATCGTTCCAGTATGACTGTACGTCTCGGACTGAAATGATTTCTTAACAAGGTTTTGCACTGAACGTATGTTTTATCTGTTGGCGACTGAGGCAAACACAATTTTTTTAATACCGCATACGTTTCCGGGCCGATTAAAGTTATGAGCATCGGTAGCTGCTTATTATCCTCAATATCATTTACTATGAATAGTTGTTCTAACCGTTCGCAGTATGAAATAAAGTCATTTCTTGACTGATCAAATGATTCAATATTTCCTATTAAAGCCATAATTCATTTTGACTTTGACAAACAAAAATTTTAATTACTTTACGTTGGTTATACATTTTCCGCTCGTCGCCAAATGTTAAGGTTGGAAAAAAAGATGAAATGAAAGGCACATGTGTTCGATTTAAGAGGTTGGCTTCAAGTGCCCTTTAATTCTACAAAATGTCAGTGGGGGCGCATGTTACATGTGATCAGGGATGATACAAAGAAAAGTAGATATTACATTCAATGATCTAGTACATAACACCTCGTACCATACCTATTGAGCTTGATACTTTCGATAAAATCAATTTTCATGTTTGAATGATTGAATTTTGAATTTTGGGAAGAAGCTTTTACCACAACTGATCCCTCTATAGCCTTCGACATATTCTTAATGAAGCTACAGTCTCACATTTCGAATAGCAAACAAACAAAAAATAGCATAAACAATTATAATAAATGTCTGAAACCGTGGATGACTCTTTCACTTTTAAAAAAAAATCTGTAAGAAACACAGGCTCTGCCTTCGAATTAAAAAACATCCAAATAATACTAGACTCAAACAGTATTATGAAAAGCTAAATAGAGAGCTTAAAGTGGAAGTCCCTTATCACAGAGAAAATTATTATCGTAATAAATTAACAGCAAATCTCGGCAATTCCAAAAAAGAAGGCGTGTTGTTGATGAAATTCTGAATAGAAAAGCTCCAGAAGTGAGTCAACAACTCAACTATCTCGGACCCTTTGGAAATTGCTAATTTATTTAATGATTTCTTTTGTAATATTATTTCTTTTCAGAACTCACCCAACAACAATTTCAACTGCAGGAGTAATATTGGCTTAGCAGATATAGAAAGTCAAACGGAGAGTTTTTCTGTGAACTATTCACTATTCTAGAGATCCATAAAACCATTCACTCTCTTATATCTTCGAATTCTACAGGGTTTTTCAATAAGAGCCCTACAAAAGTTTTTTTAAATAAAACAAAAACGGTTTCGGATATCAATGAAATTCTTTATTCCTGTGAAAGGATTTCTTTTTTTTTGCATGGCCACCACGGGCACGCTTGCTGAAGTCCAGACGCTCAACCCAATTTTCGCCGGTTTTCAAGCATAAATCGGCCGATACTGCTGCAATTTCACGTTCGATATTCGTACGAAGTTCATCAATCGTCGCTGGCTTGTTGGCATAGACCATAGACTTGACGCAGCCCCACAGGAAATAGTCTAACGGCGTCGCACGACCGAGGCGGCCAAGCGACTGGACCATTTCGTGAGATAACACGTCAATAAATTGATTGTGACATTCGCTGTGTGGCTTGTGGCACCGTCCTGTTGGAACCACATGTCCTCCAAGTCCATATCATCCAATTGGGGCCAAAAATATTCGGTTATCATTGAACGGTAGCGATCCCCATTCACAGTAACGTGCCGGTCTTGATCATCACGGAAGAAGTACGGCCCAATGACGCCGCCGGCCCATAAACCACACCAAACCGTAATTTTTTCGGGATGCAATGATGACTCATGGAGTACGTGTGGATTGCTGCCTGACCAATACCGCATATTTTGTTTATTGACGAAGCCATCCAGCCAGAAATTATGACGACCATAAATTGGACGTAGCGCTCTTAACGTTGAGGCCACTGACTCCGAATTTCGGTAGTAAATTTTAATAATTTCGACTCGTTGTTGGCTCGTATATCTTTCCATCATGAAATGGCAAACCTTACTGAAGAGAAATGTCAAAAAACCGCAAGAAAAATATGGCGTCGTTTGCTGTCCCTGTCGCTCTACTTTTGTAGCGTCCCTATTGAAAAACCCTTTACTTCCTGTGATAAGATCTCAAGTTTCATGTTGAAAAAAATTTCATTTCAAATCTCGGTTGTTTTATGTTTTATTTTTAACTAGCTGACCCGTGCTCGCCTTGCTTCGCCCTGATATGACCATGTACTGTTTTGCTAAGTGTATAAAAATCCATCGTTAGCATGTTTATAATTTATATGAAAATGTTAATAAGCCTCAAATGAACATGTTGTGGTTAAAGTACAGAAAACAATTACAACAATTACAATTAAGTGGACTCTCCACATTTCCTGATCTTCCAACATCGGCTCTAAATCATCAGGGTTTATCCCCATACGGGTAGAGGTGAGATTTCGTACTTGGTTCAGCCATCTAATCCCGGCCCTATCCAGGGGACGCCTGCCCGATGGCACGGATTCCATGGCATGTCTTAAAAACCGAGTTGGGGACATGCGTTTGACATGCCCAAACTATCGAAGTATGGACCTCTCCGTTCGAAGATGTAGCTGCTCGACATTGAGTCCCTCGCGCACTCTGGTGTTCCTAACCCGATCTCGGCGAGTCACCCCAGCAATACAACGAAGAAATCTCATTTCGGCAGCTTGTATCCGCGATCTTATTCTTTCGGTCATTACCCAAACCTCATGACCATACTGAAAGGTCGGACACTGAATTAAAGACCGACAACTTAGCTTCGATGCCAAGTTCGGCCCTCCTGATAACAGATTGACCAAGCTTTTTCAAAATTGCTCCAGCCCGACCAATCCGGCAGGATAACTCAGTATTGCTCCTACCATCACTCGTGAAAAGGACTCCGAGATATTCGTACTTAAACTTCTCCACCTGTTTCAATGGGACTCCACTTACATGCAGGAGGAACAGGAAATTACCATAACCTCTGATTTGTTCACGTTTACCTTCATCCCAGCTTCAACACAGACGGCGACGAACCTATCTAGTGCGCGCTAAAGTTCGGTGTGGGTGGACGTGAGAATGACGAAGTCATCAGCGAAAAGCAGATGACTTACACTTAAATTTCCCAATTCGGCCCACCAACACAACATGTAACATCCAATCCGTATACACTTTGAAAAGGAGAGGTGACAGAACGCACCCCTGGCGAAGTCCAACGCCTACAGTAAAAGGTATCGACCTAACGCCGTTCACCCGAACACAGCTCTTACAGTTAGTGTATAGAGACTAAATGGCCCTCAGAAGAGAACCGTCTATCCCATACTCCTGCAATACACTCGAGGGACCTGATCATATGCTTTCTCCAAATCCACAAAACAACTGTAAATAGGTTTGGCATACTCCCAGACCTTCTCAAGTACCATTCTGAGAGTGAACAGCTGGTCGGTTGTGCTTCTACCTAGACGAAAGCCCCACTGCTCGTCGCCCAACCTGGACTCAATCACAGCTCTGGGACGTGCTTCCAACACCTTAGCAAAAAAAATTCAGGGAAACTTAGGAGAGATATACCCCTATAATTGGAGCAATCCCTATTATCCCCTTTCTTAAAAAGAGGAACAATCACCCCAGTTTGCCAATCGCTAGGTGTTTCACCGCATTTCCAGGCCACTTTAATGACACGAGAGAACCATTCCACTCCCTCTTTACCCAAAGCATTGAGCATTTCTGGCCGGATTTCATCCACACCAGCAGATTTGTCGACTTTCAGCGCTTTAGTCGCCAAAGTCACCTCCTCTACGGTGAGACTATTCTCCGCCCTACTCAAAACTATGGGTCTGCCATCCTCAGTGCCCTGTTCGGGATTAAGCAGCTCCGAAAAGTGCTCGCCCCATGATTCCTTTGATCACCTTAAACTTCCTTTCTTTGAGACGGCGGATAGTCTGCCAGAACACCTTGTTTGCAGATCTGTGATCACAGTCGAATTTCTCACCGAACTCCTTCCAAGACTGCTCCTTAGCTGCTTTAAAAGCCAGCTTGCAAGTTCTTCGCGCCTCCATATACCGGTTTCGAGAAGCTGAATCCCCCAAGTGTATCCACACCTTGAAGGTTTTCTTCTTCTCTCTGATGGCTTCTATACTACTACATGCATTGGCTACTATATGCATTGAATATTATTTTAAATCTTCGATAAGTTTTAAGTTCATACCAATATTATTTACACTGCACAAAGGTGCCACTGTAGTTTACCTTTGTCTGCTTTTATTTTTCGTGCGTTGTAATGAGGATGATGATGAATCTGATGATTAACTGCTGCGTTGATAGACTGGTGGAAGATATTTTCTGCGGTGAACGGTACTTCTGGTTTTTTCTTGAAAGGGTTGAACACAATGTATTTGACCGATTTGAAAACGGATCTTTTGGTTGCAGCCAAGATAAGATAAGGCGACATGTAAAAACCACAAAATGATGTACATATGTACATATGTACCCGCGACGTCATTTCGACGTCAGACGGTTGTCTTGTCATACATATAATCTATTACGCACAATTACTTCAGTCGCATATACATATGTATGTATGTACATATGTAGCAAATAAAATGATGTTGACAATTTGTGAAACACATAACGCATAAAACTATGTATATTGATATGTTTGCACATATGTAAATTTTTACATACAATAAATTAAAACAATAAAGTAAATAAAAATAAAGACCACAGATGGTACATAAAATCCAAAAAAAGGTAAAAACCTTTCCTTTTTGTAAGAGGGACCTTCTGTCCCTGACCTCTTGTGAGAACTTTTTACTTTACAACAATTTGAATTGGGCGCCAGCAGAGCATAATATACCAATGAAAAAAAAACCCAGCCTTAGATAAAACTATGCCCATGGAAAGTTTCCCTCTGCACACGACGACCGAAATAAATAAACCCTACCAACACGCACAAACATGAACGCCGCTTGAGCACTGATAGTGGCAATGGTCTCCACTGATCGTGTTCGCGATTGCACTTAAATAATATTTGATTTCTGTTATAACTTTTCTTACGGAAAGCGTACAAAGATGATATATATATCAATGGCTTTGTTAATTAAAGCTCTATGTAAATTTGATTACAATCTGTTTAGTGAAAGTCGAGATAAATAGAGATAACTTACCAGAAAATGCAATTAATTAAAAAAAAAAATTTCTTTGGTTTATTTACAGGCTTTCTGTTAAAATTTTTAAAATAATTTATATAGAAACTTTCAGTTAGAAGCGTCCTGAATCTATAGGAAAAAACTGCATTTAAATCCGTTCAGTAGATTCGAAGATTTTTTGTCACATACGAAAATACATCAGATCAGAAATTTTGTATTTTATAAATATAAGTGAAGTGACTAGCCGATACCCGCGACTACGCCCGCGTGGAAATACGTCACATTATACCATATATCCTTCCCCGCGTTTCAAGCCGTTAATAAGTAGGAATAAACTTTCAATTTCTCATATTAATTTTTCAAGGCGTCCCCGTAAACAACATTCCTGGCGACGGCAGTATTTCTTTCCCCCCTAGTTGTAGCCGACAACACAAGATCAAGAATATACACACAAATATTCATGTGTATGTACTTACATGTGTAAATGATTTCCTGCCAAATAGGTAGGATTATGTATCGTAGAACATTTGTGTTCAAGTAAATGCGACTACAACAAAAAATATTTCCATCAAATACATACATACATGAATAGATACCGTGCTGAGTGGAAAAAGCAGCACAAAGAAAAATGAAAAAAACTACCTTGTACAACTGGGCAAAACAAAAACAACACACGATCACGAAACGATATGTGCCGCTGACTACGGTTGCGCATTACTATAAATAGCAAAACTTTAGCGCCCTGTATCTTGGCCCACAGTCATAATTTTGAAAAACGGTAAAACACGTGTTTAATTATTTCTGTTCTAGAATATACTCACCAAATTTCAATTCCAAAGTCCAATTTAAATTTTTTTTTTCATACAAACTTGAACACCCTGTAACACCCTGTAAAAGCTGAATTTCCAAAAATTCCTTCTTAGTGGGTGTCTACGCCACAAAAGGAAACTACTGTCCAAATTCCAAGTTTCTAGCACCAGCCGTTTGGGCTGTGGGCCTATCTCTGGGTCAGTCAGTCAGTCAGTCAGTCAGTCAGTCAATCAGTCAGTCAGTCAGTCAGTCAGGACAAAGAGTTTTATATATATAGATAACAGTATTTATAAGTGATAACAGTATTCAGTTAGGAATTTTTCCGCAATATTTAAAAACGGCAATAGTAATGCCACTCCATAAAAAAGGTGACAATACCATTTTAAATAACTATCGTCCTATATCTTTGTTACCGGTATTTTCAAAAAATATTTGAGAGGGGTATTAAATCACGAATACTGTCGTTTCTTGAAAAAACACACTTTCTCAGTGATTGTCAATTCGGTTTTAGAAGCGGTATGTCTACTGAATCTGCACTGCTAAAACTAACTGGGGAATTATATCAGGTTGTCAACTCTTCAGAAATTCCGTCTTCGTTATTTATAGATATCACTAAAGCTTATGATACGGTGGACCACTCAATATTATTAGATAATCTTTTCCATATTGGTTTTAGGGGCTATTCATATGATTGGTTTGTTTCATATTTAAAAAATTGCAAGCAAATGATTAAGATCAAGAATACTTACAGTTCTGTTTAAGGTTGGTTTTTCCTTTTTTTTGTTGCTTTTTTATTTCTCTTTGCCTCTAAATGATCGTTGCCTAATGATCGGTGCCTCTAAATGATCGTTTTCAATAAAGTGAGACACATCGGTTCGTGATCGTGTGTTGTTTTTGTTTTGCCCAGTAGTTTTTCATTCCTTTTTATTCTGCGTTGTTTTTTTTTTTTTTGTTCGTGAGGAGAGGGTGATGATTTGGCGGTTGGTATGGCAATTGTTTACTTTTCTCTCCTGGCATTTTTTTAATGGAATCTTTTTTTAGGTAGATTTAAGAACAGCGCACCGATGCACTGTGGAACCTCTCCATACAACGCCATCTCATAAATGGTTTTTACGAAAGTAGGGTTCTCGGCATTATTTTGATGAAAATCGAAAGTTAAATCACTATCACTACTAATATTATAAAAGTGAAACGTTGTCCGTTTGTTTGTTTGTTTGTTTGTTTGTTTGGATTTTACCTATGCGAAAACTACTAAACCAATCAACCTCAAATTTTGCACACAGAATGGTTGTACATCGGGTCATATAATAGGCTATGTTTTATATGACCCGATGATATGACGCTATCTTATTCAAGAGCCGAGCAGTTAACAAAAACGTGGAGCAAGTCAGAAGAAATTCCTTGCCGCACACGAAAAGATATTTTCTCGATCGTGAGCCACATCGGTTGATGAGCGTACGTGTTGTTTTTGTTTTGCCCAGTTTCACAAGGGTAGTTTTTCATTTCCTTTTCTGCTGTGTTGTTGTTGTTTTTTTTTTGTTCGTTCTTTGCTTCTATCTATTCGTGTGTACAGGGTAATGATTTGGTGGTTGGTACGGTAGGTACCTATATATACATACATACATTGGATATACATCTGTACAATTGTATTTATATATTTATTACATAACATATGTATTAACATATGTACGTACATATGTGCATACACAGGTTATCAAATTCAATTAACTCTGGAGAATTGAGCTAATGAGGGAAAAAGTCATAGCGCAGTTGGATCAGTTTGCCCGTTCCATTTGTGGGCGAGTGAACTTTGGTATTGTTATGATGACACATCATCTTTTTTTCGAGCCAGCCGGATTATTCATATGCGCAGCCCATATGCGCAATTGTCTACACATTTTTCCTGGCAATTTTTTTTTATGGATTCTCTTTTTCGGTAGATAAAGGAATGGCGCGCCAACGCGACGCTACCGGCTGGGTATGGGATTGTGTGTGCTTGATGTAAGTATAACATTGCCAGTTGCGGGAGGGGAATTTTTTGTTTTGATTTTATTTTTTGCAAAGGATGTATGTATGTACGTATGTAGGATTTTACTATCCCGTCCGAGAAATAAAACACCACTCTTCAATTCAACATGCGTATGCAATACAATTTATTTATTGGCTCTTGACTTCTCCGTTGCCTACAATCAACTGAACTGGATACACACGGTTGGGTTTTATGTGTCCTCTTTGTGCTGTCGTTTTGTGTACTCCTCTTGTGCGTCCGTCTGCTCGTACCGTTTTGTGTGTCGTCGTAATTATATCGTATTTTGTGTAACATGTGATGTGTTGTTGGTATTTTGTGTATGCGTCGTTAGCCTAGTGGTACATGCTGCGTGTGTACCGTATGTGCCGTTCGATCGCCTGTTCGTATACAGTTGTTTGTCATGTCGCGTCATTGTACAGTCTCGTTCATGTACTGTCGTTTTCTACCCATCCCACAATCGGCTATCCTGACGCTGCGTTCGACCCAAACGAAGGGTTTCACTTCTTCAGATACTCCGCCACAGTACTGGTCATGTTTGGACCGTCGTGCTTGCCAACCTTTTGGACTTCATACCTGCCATGGTTCATTTGCTTCGTCACCTTGTAGGGCCCGAAAAACTTAGGTTGCAACTTCATCCTTGTACCAAATTGGGTCCGCTTGATGGCGACTAATTCACCCAACTTGTACGTCTGCTCCGGTACTCGTTTTTTGTTGAACGATCTTCGGTTTTCTCGTTGAACCGCATCAATATTCTCTCGAACCGCCTCACGCATGATATCTCGATCTGTACTTAACTCTTCCACTATTTCCATGCTCAATAGCTCCCGTAGATCTGGATAATCAGGAACGCGCATTTCTATGCCAGTGAGAATTCTAAAGGGACTGACCCTCGTTACCCTTAATGGAGTGTTGACTCTGTCTACGTGTTTATACCAACTCTGGGAACTATCTACACACGCCTTTGTCAACATTGGGATTATTATCTCGTGGATTCGCTCCAACTGTCCGTTTCCTCGAGGAACTCCAGTGGCGATTAGCAAATGCTGTATGCCCTCTGCACCGCAATATTGGCTAAACGCAGTTGATGTGAACGCTGCTCCTCGGTCTGAGATTATTCTTCTTGGATTACCGAATGTTGTAGCTTGTTTTCTTAGCTTCTCGATGACTTCCTCTGCTCCGGTGCTCTTCGTTGGATGAAGCCAGACGAATTTGGAGAATGCATCCACAACTACTAGTAAATGGTTATACTGCTTCTTTGTTTCCGCCATCGGACCTACATGGTCGACGTGGTATGTCCCTAATGGCTTGTCCTCCTTGTCGATGGGTGCGAGTAATCCCTCTTTCTTTCCATTTTTTGCCATTGCTATAATACACGTGACGCAACTCTTAACGGCATTGGTCACTTTCTTCGCTAAGTTGGGAATGTAAAATGTTCTTTCTACAAGGTCCTGCGTCTTCTTGGCACCAAAGTGTCCCTGCTGGTGTACCATGGTTATAATCTCTTGTTCCATCTGCGTTGGTATTACGATGAGTTCTTTTGCTGGATCCTTACACAACACATCCGCTTTTAGGAAATAGTCTTCATAGTCATCTTTCTGCAAGACCTTTCGCACTGCTTTTATCCAAGGATCTTCGAGTTGTGCTTCTATGATGCGATGGTTTAATGATTCTTCTATCATCAGACAATGAACCCTGCTTAGCGCATCTACGTGTTTCATCTTGTTGCCGGAACGATGCTCTATTTCATACTCAAACTCTTGGAGAAACATCGCCCACCTCGCTACTCTCAACGGAACGTCTTGTTTCTTCATTGTCATGGCAAACGCGTTACAATCAGTCACTATTTTGATCCGCATTCCCATCACGTACACTCTCCATTTCTTGAGCGCCTCAATAATAGCTAGTACCTCTAGCTCATACGAGTGGTACTTCTCTTCTACTTCTGTAGTCTTTCGACTCATATATTGAACCGGATGAAAGTGTTGATCCTCCTCATCCTTCTGCAATAGAACTGCACCGTATTCAAATTTGCTGGCGTCTGCGTGAATCTCTGTTGAAGCCTTTGGGTTGAACAACTTAAGAACTGGGGCTTTGACGACCGCTGATTTTAGTTGTTGAAATGATAAGAGCTGTTCCGCTTCCAACTTGAATTTGGCGTCCTTACGCAATAAATCTGATAAAGGCTTAGCTATTAGTGCGAAGTCTTTTACAAACCGCCGGAAATAGGATGTTAAACCCAAGAAACGTTGGAGCGCTTTCTTGTCGACTGGAACCGGAAAATCATCCACAGCTTTTGACTTCTCCACTGACGCCTGGATGTTGCTATCCTCGATAACATAACCAAGAAATTCCACTTTATTCTTCAGAAATTGACACTTTTCCCCATTGATGCGTAGTCCATACGTCGATGCTACTTCGAGAACTAATCTCAACTTCTCGATCCCCTCCTTTAGGTTCTTCGATGGGATAATCATGTCGTCCATGTACAATATCATTACACCGGCTTAGTTTAGTGTCCGAAACACAGCGAATATGTATCGGCAAAACACTGCTGGCGCGTTGGAAATCCCGAATGGAACAAACAAGAATTCGTACTGCGAATCTTAAATTACGAACGCCGTATACTTTCGAGAATCTGGATCTATGGGAACATGAAAGAACCCGTTCCGTAAATCCAACGTCGTAAACACTTTTGCTCCCTGTAACCGTTCCAGAGCCTCATCAATATGAACCATGGGAAAATTGTATCTCACTATTTTTCCATTTAGTCTTCTATAATCGCAACAAAGCCTCTTAGTGCCATCCTTCTTTGCCACCAGCACAATCGGGGATGCGTATGGGGATGTACTCGGCTGTATTATCCCCTCCTCTAGCCATTGGTCGACTTGACGACGTACTATGTCCTGGTCCGCCTGTGACATACGCCTGGGTCCTTGAAAGATGGGAACTTCATCTTGCAGTATCAGTTTCATTTTCACCGGTGACTCTTCGTCCTTCTTAGGTGAGTACTCGTCAATCATCTTCCTTAAGATTTGTTGATCTTTGTCTTCCAGATGATTAAAATGCATGGTTGGTTCGTTAGCGAACTCTCCCTCACGGGCTGATACACAAATAGCCTGGAACTCTCTGCTCAGTTCGAAAGTTTCCTCTTTTCGCCTTCTGGTGTCCATATCTGTCCTAACTCTGCTTCTGCTGCCAGCTCGGCCTTTGCCCACTGCTTTATACGGCCTGCCTGGAGTCACACTAATACCAGTGCCTGCACAGCTTCTTCTCAAAACGGTGCTACCTTCATCCGCACCTCCGTCACACCTGACCTTCTCTCCATCTGCACTTTCGTCACACCTGACCTTCTCTCCATCTGCACTTTCCTCACACCTGACTTTCTCTCCATCTGCACTTTCTCTCCATCTGCACCTTCGTCACACCTGACCTTTTCTTTAATCAGCTCTTCAGAGCTCTGCTTGATTGTAAACTCTGCATCTCCTGCTGTGATGACCAAATCCACTTCGCTAAGGACATCATTTCCTATCACAGCCGAATACTGCATATCCCTCTCGCCCACTACGTGAAAAGTCATTCCGAATGCAAGGCCATCTACCACCATTCTCACCGAAAAGCTTCCCATCGTATCAACTTGGTTCGGACCAATTCCGAAAAGTCTTCTCTTCGACGAACTTAGCTCCACATTCTCCATCATCATCAACACATCATGGCGAAGAAGGCACAAGTCGCTGCCTGTATCCAAAAGTGCTGACACAGTAAGACCTTTTATCTGAACCCTCTTAAATTCGATTCGAGCCGCTTGCAAAACATACCCTAGCCTCTGGCCACGAAGAAGAACCGTTTCCCGTTGATGCAGGTCGACCATTGCTTCTCTCTGCCTTCACCTGTTGCGGCGTTGTCTGCGTAGTTCTGCACTCGAATGCTCGATGACCTGGTCGTCCGCACTTGAAACATTTGAACGTCCTTGCTTGACATTCCCTAGCTAAGTGAGACGCATCACCACATTTAAAACAAGTCTTCCCCCTCTTGTCGGGTTTCATCGCTGCTTGGCCGCTAGTTGATGGCTGCTGGTTCCCTCCCAAGTATGATGACTTCTGAATAGGACCGCGCACCTTCTTGTAGAGCCTTATTTGCTTCTTCAGCTCATCTACTGACCTTGCCTGGTACAAGCATGATTTATTTTGCCGCGAGTCAGGAATTCCCTCTGCAAAATATTCTATGAAGCTCTCATCGTCTAACGCGATTGATTTCGCGATCTCCATCATCGAGTACAAATACTCCTGCAAAGACTCTGTTGGTTTCTTGCGACGGGCCTTTAGCAACCGATGAACTTCCGCTGATGACCTTTTGCTGCCGAATTCCTTTCCCAGCGCACCTTTCAACGACCTCCAATTGTTTACGCCTGACAAACTCCGGATAAAGAGCTTGGCGGCTCCCTTAAGCAGTTGTTTGGCGTAAATGAATTTCTGGACCTCATTCCATTCAACGATGACCGCGTTCTCCTCGAATTCCTGAATCCATTGATCGATGTCGGGGTGTCCTGAGCCGTCGAACGATGAAAGAGAATCTTCAATATCGCGCAGAGTAAATGGGCTTCTCATCGACACAACTGGAGAGTGCTCGGAAGCGAATTCGTCGTCACTCGATACTGCGGACTCCTGTTCTTCGTTAGCTAGCGGTCGGGCTAGCCGATAATGCTCGAGTAATCTGTCCTGTAACGTCTGTTTTAGTCCAGTCGTCGGTAAGTTCAGTTGCCCTAGTCTGTCCCTCAACGTTTCAACAGTCAACCCCAAAACCGCGTGCGCATCCATTACAATTTTACAAAGGTTATTTAGAAAATTATCTTAATATAAAATTATCTCTCACTACACAAATCAGCAACACCTTCCCTCTTCGGCCTGGACACGACCTCTTCTGTCTTGACACGACCTCTTTTGTCTGGACACGACACTCTTTATGCGTTGGAGCACACAACACTCTTCTGTCTGGACACGACACTCTTCTGTCTGGACACGACACTCTTCTGTCTGGACACGAAACTCTTCTTTCTGGACACGACACTCTTCTGTCTGTTCTCAACACACTCCCGGGGAAATATTATCTCGGACGAGGATTTAATTATCCTGTTATGATCCCGGACGAGGATTTAATGATCCTCTTATATTCCCGGTTGAGGATTTAATGATCCTCTTATGATCCCGGTTGAGCCCCCAATTTGTAGGATTTTACTATCCCGTCCGAGAAATAAAACACCACTCTTCAATTCAATATGCGTATGCAATACAATTTATTTATTGGCTCTTGACTTCTCCGTTGCCTACAATCAACTGAACTGGATACTGGGATACTCTTTGTGCTGTCGTTTTGCGTACTCCTCTTGTGCGTCCGTCTGCTCGTACCGTTTTGTGTGTCGCCGTAATTATATCGTCTTTTGTGTAACATGTGATGTGTTGTTGGTATCTTGTGTATGCGTCGTTAGCCTGGTGGTACATGCTGCGTGTGTACCGTATGTGCCGTTCGATCGCCTGTTCGTATACAGTTGTTTGTCATGTCGCGTCATTGTACAGTCTCGTTCATGTACTGTCGTTTTCTACCCATCCCACATGTATGTATCTATTAAACGAATGTATTCAAATTCCAAGCACTTCTGATTTAGAATGAATTTGACTTGGAGGATGACTTTTCGAAAGAAAACTGACGGGGGACAATAGGTGAACAAACTCGAGTTAGAGGGAAATTCGAGTTAGAGTGAAATTCGAGTTAGAGGGAAATTAGAGTTAGAGGGAAATTAGAGTTAAAGGAGGTTCGGTTCGACTTAAAGAATTTGATTACATTTGCAAAAGTGGCAGAATAAAATACAGTCGATTGGGTTGAATATAAAATTCCGATTCAGATTTAAGATGAGATTATGATATATTATATAATCAGGATAAGTCTTTCATAAATTGTTTGAAGAAGATGTCGATTTCTGGATTGAAATGTAATAACCCCGAGCAACGCCGGGTATTATTCAGCTAGTTAACATATAATTTAATTTCGATATGAATTATTTTTTTATTTATAAAGAAATTAGTAAAATCAATCGCCGAAGTGCAGCGAGTCAGAATATTGATTTGACTGAATTACTCGTACAGACTTTTCCAAGGCGTTTCCTGGAAATCTTTCATTCAGAACTATATATGTAGGTGTTATACATTTTTGGAAAGCGCAAAGCTTCGAGTATTTACAAAAAATACAAACATAATAGTTTTGTATAATATGTAGAGGATACATCTTGTTTTAATATGCCCCTTTCTTAGGTGTTTTTTTAAATTCAAATAGACATTTGACCGTTAGCGCTGTTTGCCGCTGCCTTGTTACTTGTCTGATTAAAATATTCAATTAGTCTAAATTCCAAGACGATGAAAATTTTTTGCTCCTTTTTTGCCTTTTTTTTGTCAGACACAAAAATATGTCGCAAGGTAAAATTTACCATTTTTTTGCATTATTTGTTTTTGATTGCATTCCCAACAAAAACCTTTAATAAAAGTACATAATATTTAATATAAATTTGCTTACTAATTGATTTGCTTACTAAATGACGCGCGGACCATTTTCGCAAACACTTCCAATTTTTCATTAAACAAAAGCGCATTTTTTCCAACTGTAAAACCTGTGTTTACCAGAAAAGCTGTTTCAATAATTTTATATTATAAAACCATACAGTTCAGCTCAGCTGGTCGCTCGTCATTCAGTAAATTATTTATCACAATGGGTGACTTTGTTTGTGCTCGTAGGGTTTTGTGTAACTTTTATATAAACTCTGGCACAAATTATACTGAATTAAAAAAATATTTAATGGACACTTTTACACTATCATCAGCTAGAGCTGATATAGTCGTAGAAAGTATTCAAAAAAACTTTCTTAGAAAATTTAAAGATCGATGGGAAAAAGCGAGACGAATAAAAAATCGTTTTGAAAACAGTAACAGTGCGTGGTTGGACGGTGAAATGAAGTTAACATTTGAAGATAATACTCCTAAAACTTCTTCTGGCTAACGTGGAAGACCTTCTAAACCATATGAAGAATCGTCAGAGAAAACAAAAAAACGCGAAAACATGGAACTTGTACAAGAGTATGGATTTGAATTTATACATAATGCTTATGTCCAATATTTGCGTTCTATTGGCGAAGAAGATGAAGCGTCTATTGTGAGTATTGTTCGAACTTAAGGAAGGATATGGAATTAGCCACTTCTTATTCAAAAGATGAAGCCCTTAGTATATTTATTGATATGGATTTAACGAAATCTCAATACCGATTATTAAGGTCTCGGTTATGTGAAAAAAAATGCTTTGTTTTTCCGTCATATAATGTGATAGTGGATGCAAAAGAGATGTGCTATCCCCCAAAATCGAGTATCGAAATTAATGACATTGGAGCTTCTATCAAACTACAGGAGCTATTAGATCATACTGCAGCTCGTATCCTTCAAATTAATTTGGTGTACAAATCAGGGCACAGAAATCTAAAACTATACATAAAATGGGGCTGTGATGGGTCATCTGGGCAAAGTGAATATAAACAGCTATTACCAGGTGAGACCCAGTTAGTATCAGACACCAATTTATTCATTGCTTCTCTTGTACCCAAAAAACTACTTGATTTATCAACAAATCTTGTGATCTGGCAAAATACTACGTGCTCATCTGTTCGGTATTGCCGACCTAATTCAATAAAATTTGTCAAAGAAACTCCACAGCAGACTCGAGAGACAGTTGATAATATAAAGAGTCAAATTGTCCAACTTACACCATCACTGGTTACTAAAAATGACACTGTAGTTGAGATCAAACATGAACTATTATTGTATTGTATTAACGGATTACTGTATTAGGGGCCCTAAATGCGCACTGCGACCTATGAGGTCTATTGTGGTGGCCCGTTTGGTTTAACCAGAAGTTATAATGAGGCTTTTAATTAACCTCAGAATAGCCTTAGGTTCAATTTTCCGGATTTCCGCTGGGTTGACCGAGGCCCGCGTCAAGTGGAGTAGTCTTTTCTTTGCGGCTCCTGGACATATGCACAAAATATGTTCAGCGGTCTCCTTTTCTTCTCCACAAAGCCGACAAATGTCTGTATCTGATATTCTCATTTTATGCAGATGGTATCTGAGTGGACAATGTCCTGTCAGATAGCCCGTTAAGGTTCTTAACTCGTCTTTGGTGAGATCAAGTAAGGTCTTAGCCTTATATAGGTTGGGGTTGATAAACTTTTTCGCTTGTCTAAGGCCCCGGAGGTTGGCCCAGTAGTCAGCGTGTTTGTTGATC
Source organism: Matsumyia berberina (assembly GCA_917880715.2). Classification (NCBI taxonomy): domain Eukaryota; kingdom Metazoa; phylum Arthropoda; class Insecta; order Diptera; family Syrphidae; genus Matsumyia; species Matsumyia berberina. The sequence continues at coordinate 83,859,812 of OU862872.1, forward strand.
TCCCATTGTATTATCTTGGAGTAGGCACTGTTGGGTGGTACCCCAAAAAAGGGTTCGGAACCCACGAGTGGGCGGCAAGCGCCTCTTCTCGCCAGGCAGTCAGCCCGTTCATTACCCTCGAAGCCTTCATGTCCTGGGATCCAGGCTAAGGTGACCTTATTTACCGATGCAAGGCTTTCGAGGAGGTTGAGACAGTCCCAGACAAGCTTGGACCCTACCGTATAGGATTTAAGGGCTAACAGTGCTGCTTGACTATCTGAAAAGATGTAGATGCGGGTTCCTTGAGTTCTTCTTCGCAGGCATTCTCTTGCACATAATTCAATAGCGTGGACTTCCGCTTGAAATACTGTAGGTGACTTTCCAAGCGCTGTCGCGCGTTTGAAGCTGGGACCGTAAACCCTAGCACCTGTGCTGCCGTTTTCCAATTTTGAGCCATCTGTATACCAGATTTGGGAATTTGGTAGTGTAGTAGGGCCTTCATTTCTCCATTCGCTGCGGGCGCCTATAACAACTTCGAAACTTCTGTAGAAACGATATTTCTTGAGCATGGTATCTGGAATCTTAAGAATTGGGTCACGATGAATGTATTCTAGTATTCTCAGATGACCTATAAAGTCGCCGACTTTTAAGTCCAGTATCTGAGGCAGCCTTAGAGCACTAAGCATAGCTTCTTTTTGTATTGCCAGATGTAGTGGCGTGAGGTTAAGCATTGCTCTTATAGCTGACGTTGGGCACGTTCTCATAGCCCCGGTGATACCCATGCAGGCTAAGCGATAGAGATTTTACCCAGCTTTTCCTGCGTTGTGGATTGCAGGGTTTTTGGCCACCATACTAATGACGCGTAGGTGATCATTGGTTTGATTATGGCGTTGTACGACCAATAAACCATTTTGGGGCTCAGTCCCCAAGTTTTGCCGTACAGGCGTTGGCACATGAACATTGCCCTAGTCGCCTTGTTGGCAACCATGTTTAGGTGGGAGTTCCAGGTAAGCACTTTGTCAAGTATTACTCCAAGATACTTTGCTTCGCTGGACAGATCAATAGGGGTGTTTTCCAATGAGATTTGTTTGAGGTTGTGTTTCCTCTTTCTGGAAAAGGGTACAAGGACAGTTTTGCCGGGATTTATGGTCAGGCCCTTCGTCCTACACCACCTCGAAGTTAGGTTAACCTTCCTATACCCCCGCATTGGTCTGTGAGACCAAGGAAAAAATACCCTTTTTAAGAGGCTTAATAAAAAGACTGCCATTAATTTGTCAAATACAATAACTAATATAAACTTGTTTTATTTCGTTAACAATATATCACTCTAGTGATTAAAACAAATTTCATAAAAATATTCGAAGTAGAAGAGAAACTACGGGCTGTTGAGTTTCGGTCCCAGGGACCGTGCGCGGGTATACGTGTAATATTTTTTGACGCGGGTATAGGAAGGTTAAGGGCATTTTGCATCATATCTGATAAGATGTCATCAAATTTGCCCCTAACGTTAATAACGATATCACCCGCATATCCTTGTATTTTGTAGCCGGCTTTTGTTAGAGATTCTAGGAGTTCGTCTATGACCAAAGTCCAGAGCAGGGGGGAAAGTACTCCTCCTTGCGGGCATCCTCTGGTGGCAATTATTGTTTTAAACGACCCTCCACATTCTAATTGTATTTTTCTGCTTTCTAACATGGTAAGTACCCAGTTTATGATAAGAGGTGTGATTTGTTTCCTAAGCATAGCCTTCTTGATAGCCTCGTAGGAAGTGTTGTCAAAAGCTCCCTGTATATCGATAAAGGCATTGCAGTCATTGATTTATCAATCTGTGATACTAGGCTGTGAATGGCAGTCTCAGTGGACTTTCCAGGTTGATATGCAAACTGATATGCATGCAGGGGATCACTAGCTAGGAACGTATCCCTTATGTGGTGATCGACTATTTTCTCCATTGTTTTGAGGAGAAAGGAACTTAGGCTAATGGGGCGAAAAGATTTAGGCGATTGTTCCGCCTGTTTTGCCGGTTTCGGTATAAAAACGACCCTAACCTCTTTCCAGCTATTAGGTATGTAGCCTAGTGTAAGGCTGGATTTAAAGATCCGTGCGAGGGATGGGATCAGCAGGTCTTGTCCCTGCTGTAGGAGGCAGGTCCGCTCCTGGGGATTGAAATGGGCTGAAAGTGGATAGAGCCCGCTTGATATGGTTGACCGTGAATATTCTACCAGATATCTGTGGTTCCGAGTGGAGGGATTGAGAACGTATCTCCTCATTATATCCAGGGAGACAGCGCTATCCGGGATACAGCCTGGGAAGTGGGTGTCGAGTAGTAATTGACAGGTTTCCTCAGTGCTGCTAGTATATTCTCCATTCTGTTTCTTCAAGGAACCTAAGTAGTTGGAATGACCTTGGGCTATAGCCTTCTGAAGGCGAGCCGCGGTCGGAAAGCTTTCAATTCTTTCACAATGGGTCCTCCAACTCTTTCGCTTTGATTTTCTTAGCTTCTTGTTGAATAATGTTAGAGCTTCTCTGTATAGGCACCATTCGCCATTATTTTTGGCTCTATTAAACAACCTTCTGGTTTCGCGCCTGAGCTGCTCAAGAACTTTGTTCCACCAGGGGACATCTCGGCTGGTTTTCTTTGCTAGCTGGGCACAACTGCCTTCATAGGCGGCCGTGATTGTGGTACGGAGGTGTTCTGCCTCAAATTCCAGTTCTGAAATGGTTGTTATGGGGTTCGAGGAGTGGTTGAGGTCTACCTCGAGCAGAAGCCGATAGGTTTCCCAGTTTGTATGTCTGGGGTTCCTAAAGTGTGGACACTTTTCGGGAGATGCCTCCAAGTCAAATCTTATATGATTATGATCTGACATAGAGGTCTCCTGGGATACATGCCAGTTGGTGATGATGTTGCTGATGAAGGGGCTTGTCAAAGTGAGATCTAGCACCTCATGCCGGATAGCATTCATAAACGTAGGAACATTTCCCTTATTTACCACCACCATGTTGTTAGTGCAGACAAATTCAAAAAGTGACTCACCTCTTTTATTTATGTCTGAGCTGCCCCAGGCTGTGTGATGGGAATTTGCGTCGCAGCCGATGATCCATTGCAGGTTTTTGCTGCGGCAATATTTGATGAGGGCTGCAGTCTCTTTCGTGGGCACCTCCTCATCATCTCCCGGGAAGTAGGCGGAGGCAAGGACTACCTTCGCTTTTCCCCTTGTTAACAGCACTTCTGCCACTATCGCCACCAGATCTCGTGTGATAAACTCTGTAATGGGTTGCCCTGTGAGCCACCACAGTAGATCAACTTACAGTTTTTCGTTGGGAGCCCTTTAATAGCTCCTTGGAAAGCCCATGGCTCCTGAATCAGTGCCACGTCAACATCCTCCCTGATGAACCTTCTGTTCAGCACGAAGGATGCTGACCTGGCATGATGCAGGTTAATTTGAAGGCACTTAAGTTGCCTTCCCTTGCGAGGTGGAGACGCCATTACTGGTGCCTCCCCCTCCCCCTGTTGGCCATTTTCCTGGCCCTACTGCTGTGCAGCATCGCCTCTTCTTCTGGGGTTCTTCTTTCCCACTTACGCACTCTCCCAGATGGTGGTGCAGGGCTGCGTCTGGCCTCTCTCCTGTGGCCCGCTTTCGTCACTCCTTTTGGTGGGATCCCTGTTTTTGGCGCCTTGGGGTTACCGCCTGCCTCTTTAGTTGGCGCCCTTGGGGAAACGTTGGTTTCGGGTGGGAGGGTAGGTTCTTCGGGCGGCTGGTTGAGGGCTTGCAGCTGTTTTCGGCGGTTTTTTGCCTGTCACCCTCTTTGACTGCTGCAGCGCTGGTGCTGGGGCACTTAGTAGCCTCAGTGACGCTGTTTTGTTACTTTTCGCCCTTGGAGTTTTTCGCTTTTTCGGTAGGGTTGTCCACAGCCTTAAAGACTCCTTGTTGTTTTTCAGCCTAAGGTGGACGAGGCCGAAGCCGTAGCTGATTTCACCTTTGTTCTTGGCGAGTGTAAGGCTGACGTGAGGTCAAGGGCTTTTGTAAGCTCCATGACAGCTGCTCTTTGGACTCTATTGAGCACTCTCCAGTCATCCACCCGTAGTCCTTCGTTTTGACCTTGAATGAGGTCTAAGATGCGTTGAGTTGGCGTATCTTTTCCCGGAAAATATCCGATAAAGATTTGTGGACGAGGAACCTCTCCCTCGTCTACAGCTCTCAACTCCGCATCTTTCCATGGCTGCATTTTGGGCACTTTTGCCTTAAGCCAGTTCGCCGTAGGCTGGTCTTTGCACGCGAAAAGGAGCCAGCCCGGTTTGTATGTACAGCCAAGGAACTGTGGTTTAATGGCTCGCTCTTTCTCCCGCACGATTTCGTCCAGCAGTGCATCTTGCACTCGTCGGAGCTGGTCCGTGCTCTAGATGGTGGAGGGAAAGTCTTTTGGTATTACACCAATTTTTGTGCTCGCCATGGCATCCCTGTAGGAGGGCACATGAGTTGCAGGCTGTGTGGATGGCCTTATAGCTGTCGCTCTCCTCTTGACGATGTTTACAGGTGGCGTCGCGCTATCTTCTCTGGGGCGTTTTGAAGCGACCTCTCGATCGAGCGGAACCATGGCTAGCTCTCGAGCCCGTTCTAGGCTGAAACCATCCCGTACATACTTTTTTAGACGTTTGCGTCCAGCACCCGACAGTTTAATTTACCCACTCTGGGGTTTTCTGGCGTCCTCATTTTGAGCACCAATTACTGTCACGTCCGATTTGGGTGACGCAAGGAGAGTCTCTTTATCCTCCGTGCGGATATCGTCATATAAGTCGATGGTGCCTGGCGCCCCATCGATTTATATGTCGTCCATGGGTTCAAACACTACGTCAGGACCAGGTGCCCTTTCCGTAGAATTTGAGAGACCCAGACTGGCCTCGGGTTGCACGATTGGAGGTGTGCATTCCTCATTATTATTATTTTTGTTTTTATGATCCATATGGTTTCATAAGTAGGGGAAGTGAGATCACCCGGAGCAAAGCCCCATACGCCGGGCGGGCTAATTGAAACCGGAGGTCGCCTGGTATCCGGAGTCCACCGTTAGAAGACACACTTACGGAGTGCCATTCATCCCTTGGGCACGGTCGTTTAACACCTGGGATTACGGGTTTTATCAAGTTTTCCTCTTTAGATCCGCCATATTCGGTTAACAGCAGGGACACCTCGTGCAGGGTGTGGCTCTTCACCACGTATGGACGGCCTTAAAGACAGATTCGACGAAGCGCCTCTGTCCCTCTGGTCCCTTTGCCTGGAGACCTTACCCCCAAGTATTAAAGGATACGTCATCTAGTGCTGTGTGTACTTTATGTGGAGCTAGACCTAGGGAGATGAATGGTTTGAACAATGTTGCTTCTAAACCCGAAAACGAAGATGCTTTCTAATACGGCCTTTCCACTCTTCATGCCTGGATTAGATGTATGGAAACCATTTTGCATATTTCTTATAATCTTTCGTTCGAGAAATGGTCAGCAACAACTCCAGAAAATAAAACGAACAAGGAAGAAAAGAAAAAATACGTGCAAAGTAGATTCCGAAATGAACTTGGCCTCCATATCGACAAACCCCGACAAAGAGCTGGTAACAGTAATGATGGAAATACTGCGCGAAGATTCTTTTCCAACTATCATTGTTCATCCAATATTACTGGAGTTGACGAAGAATTGATACAACGGCTGTATATTATACTACAATCAATGTCATCTGGAATCGCAGTAAATGCTACCAAATTCGGTCAATACGCAATTAATACAGCTCAAATATTTGTGAATAAATACCAATGGTACAGGGTTTTTCAATAAGAGCGCTACAAAAGTTTTTTTTTAAATAAAACGAAAACGGTTTTGGATATCAATAAAATTCTTTATTCCTGTGAAAGTACGTTCGATGCCATTATGTATGGAACTCGATTTCTTGTGCATGGCCCCCACGGGCACGCTTGCAGAAGTCCAGACGCTGAACCCAGTTTTCGACGGTTTTCAAGCATAAATCGGCCGATACTGCTGCAATTTCACGTTCGATATTCGTACGAAGTTCATCAATCGTCGCTGGCTTGTTGGCATAGACCATAGACTTGACGTAGCCCCACAGAAAATAGTCTAACGGGGTCAAATCGCACGACCGAGGCGGCCAAGCGACTGGACCATTTCGTGAGATAACACGTCAATAAATTGATTGTGACATTCGCTGTGTGGCTTGTGGCGCCGTCCTGTTGGAACCACATGTCCTCCAAGTCCATATCATCCAATTGGGGTCAAAAATATTCGGTTATCATTGAACGGTAGCGATCCCCATTCACAGTAACGTGGCGGTCTTGATCATCACGGAAGAAGTACGGCCCAATGACGCCGCCGGCCCATAAACCACACCAAACCGTAATGCAATGATGACTCATGCAATACGGGATGCAATGATGACTCATGGAGTACGTGTGGATTGCTGCCTGACCAATACCTCATATTTTGTTTATTGATGAAGCCATCCAGCCAGAAATTATGACGACCATAAATTGGACGTAGCGCTCTTAACGTTGAGGCCACTGACTCCGAATTTCGGTAGTAAATTTTAATAATTTCGACTCGTTGTTGGCTCGTTTATCTTTCCATCATGAAATGGCAAACCTTACTGAAGAGAAATGTCAAAAAACCGCAAGAAAAATATGGCGTCGTTTGCTGTCCCTGTCGCTCTACTTTTGTAGCGTCCGTATTGAAAAACCCTTTATTACATGCCGTCCTCTGTCCATAAAATACTTATTCATCACGGGGAAAGTATTATAAGGCATTTCGCAATTTTACCAATAGGCAAATTGTCTGAAGAAGCACCAAAAGCGCGCAACAAAGACTATAGACGATTCCGATTACATCATTCCAGGAAGTGTTCTCGTTCAGCAACTAATGAAGACGTTTTAAACACATTATTATTTACATCAGATCCATATATTTCAAATTTAAGGACACCGACCGAGACCGTTTCCAAGGAATTTTTGGATGAAGCCAAAATGCTGTTGGATCTGCCTGAAAATGAATAATCACTATATTATACTTGATCGAGAATATATCAACTTCCAACTTCAATATTTCTAAATTCAAATGTCTTCAACTTTTTTCTATGCCTTATTACTATCATTTTACTTTAAACTAAACCAATTTGATCGAAACTTAATTGCTTATTAATCGTTAATTAATTAAAATCTTTCACTTGCTACAATTTATTGTCATTTACTTTCTCTGCCTTAATTTTGATTTCTCTGCTCCCTTTTATTAAAAACACAAATGTAAAATAACCTACCAAAATCATGGAAAAAGTACCTTGAGACTCTTTGTACATGCATCAACCAACAAGTTTTATCCATTTTTAATTCTCTTTCGTTCATTATCACCTAAAACTTATTTCATTAAAAAGCATGTATATTCAATAATACATATATGTACAAATTTTCAAGTTGCTATCACATAAAACATAAGAGGTACAGATATTTGAGACAGTGAGCCCGTTTCCGTCCCACTGTGCGATGTGACGCGTCAGCCTGTGTATGAAGTATGAGATTGTGTCTGTTTGATGTGTGTATAATATTGCAAGTTGCGAAAGGATGATTTTTGTTTTTGTTTTCTTCTGTATTTAAAGAATGTATTCGAGTTAGGACTTTCGGTTTAGAATTACTTCGACTTGGAGTATGACTTTTCGAAGGAAAACTGAAGGAAATGCAAAAATAGGGTGAACGAATTTGAGTTAGAGGGAAATTCGAATTAAAAGAGGTTTGACTTAGAGGGATTCGAGTGCATTGTGCAATGGCTTCTGTTGAAAACTCTGCCCAGACACGTAATCAAAGCCAGAATTTTCGCAGGCGTCAATTAGGGAGAAACAGTCTTCATCCCCCATATTCCCCTGATACCGCTTTGAATTCAAACGTCTGCAATTTTCCATTAAGGTTGTCTACACCATGACCATCAATAAAGCACAGGAGCAGAGTTTGTATGTAGATGGTTGGATCTGAGGAGTGATTGTTTGTCTCATAGCGTGCTCAGAATCAGTTCACTTGACGACCTGGTCATCCTAAAGCCAGAAAGAAAAACCAGGAATGTTATTTACAAGGAGGTAATATGAGGAATTGAAAGTCTATACTAAATTAGTAATTTCCTGAAACCCGTGCAATCACATTGGGTATAATGTGACTTTTTTCCACGCGGACGTAGTCGCGGGTACCAGCTAGTAAGTAATAAAACGAAATTTATGTTATTCAATATTAACAGTAAAGTTTGAGATGATTTGCCATTATTCTACCACTCCCCGAGTTGTACACGCTTTTGTTTATTTAATAACGACGATAATACTCTTTCCTCCAATTATTTAACGTCTTGTTGCAGTAATTGTTTCAAGATTGAGTGCATCGACAATTTTAAATATTTAGGGATTATCTTAGATAATAAGCTTAGTTGGTATAATCATACACGTTATCTTAAACAATATCTTAACAAAATGGTAAGACAAATGTATCACTTAAGCCTTTATTGTCAACAATCAATCTTAAAACTTGTATATAATGGTCTGTTAAAATCTAAGCTGGAATATGGTATTTCTTGTTGGGGTGGTGCATTTTTTATAAAGACTGAGCCTTTACTAACAAAACAAAAACATGTAATTCGAATCTTATTCAGAGCAAATCGCAGAACTCCAAGTTTTAACTTGTTCAACTTGATAACTTGATACTCTTCCTTTAAGGCATCTTTACTGTTATAAAGTTCTAAAAATATTTTTCCAAAATGCTGGTTTTTACTCAGTTAGAAATATAGAAAACTATAATTTGCGAGGTAATACTAGAAATTTTGTAACAGTTCCTTCAGTTCATAAAGTGCACTTTGGACGATTTTACCTTGCTACTGCACCCCGTTTATTCAATCTACTTCCAGATACTATGAGATGTAAAAGAGTGAAAAATATATTTCTTAATGGTATTAAAAAATGGATACTGTCTTTTGACTATTCTGCTATTAATAGTTTATTTATCAATGAATTTTGTTCTTCGATTGTTTAACTATGCTTTTTTAATTTGCTGTTTTAAAATATTGTAACTTAAACTTTTTTTTTGTCTGCTTCCACATTGTTATTCCCCATCAACTATCTCATTATTTTAATAATTTTTTCCTTTCTGTTTTGATTGGTACTTTCAACTCTTGTTATTTGAACAATAGATTGTACCAAACTATTTAATTTCGTTTAATCAATGAATTTGTAAATTAAATGATTTATATATTAAAAAGTGAAATAAAGCATACTAATAATAAATAAAATTCGGACATATTATCGGTAGTAGAAGATGTCCGAAATATAAAAAATGCACTTTTAAAAAAAACATGAACATCTTATATCTTAGCTTAAGGGGCACCACTAGTGTGACCGCGTGAAAAAAGGTGATTTTTGGGAATTTAAAAAAAAAAAGAACTACTGCATGGAATGTTTTAATGTTTTAAGGATATATTTGCGGATATATAATAAATATGTGATAAAATTTTTGGATCAAAAAATTTAAAATTCAGCGAGTTATTCGCAATCTCCCAAGGCTAAAAAAAAAAAGTGCCCCCACTGCTGCAGTGATAGCGACCTTCACAGTGCATGAAATCAAAAAAACCCAAAAGTTTATTAGACTAGAAGATATTGCCCGTACCATGACCCTCGATCAAAAAAAATATTTAAATTTAACAAAATGGCGCAGTTTTTAAAAAAGTTTTAAATTTCGAGCGAAATTTGATGATTTTTGGCCTGCCAAAATTAAATTTTTTATTCGATCGAAAAACTGGAGGTTCATGGTATGGGGAACGATATATAAAAGAAGCTGCAAACAGAATCAAATCGATCAGATGATTGGTCTTCGAGTTATAACTGCAGCAAATTTGAAAAATGTCGTTTCGAGAAAAACGCTTTTGAAGTTTAAGTTACTGATTTCATGGTTATAAATCCGATGAGACGGTGCTCTTCAGATGGTTGTAACTCAAAAACTATTTGAGATATGCACTTGAAATGTCAACATGTTAGATATAGACTATCGAAATACGCAAAAAAAATCGATTGCCAGGAATACTCGGAGGTAAATCAAGATTACTTTGCGTGGCCTAAGATAAATGGTGTTTATATATATAGTTGCTATAAACCACCTAGCGCTCGAAAGCTTCGAAAGGATATTGGATAGACTAGTTGCTGACGTTACAGGCAGGACTCCTGCCATAATAGCGGCCAATTTGTTGAGAAATCCCGGTGCGCGAAAGTAAACACGAGAATTCCCAACACGGGCAGCAACGATCTTGCTGAACCACCGGCTGCTCAGCTGGGTCGGGTTCGAGAGAGAGGGAAAGAAAGGGGTTAAGGGCGCCACGCAATTTTTTTGTAGAAACTGCGAAAACTCGTAGAAAGAAAAGAATTGTTTTGTGGGTGTCCCAGATGGGGAAGAAAAATTAAGATTTATATTTTTTTCTCACTTGGGGGGATGACAAAATAATCGGCCAATGCAACACAAAAGAAATCAAAAGAAAATTTGGTTAATCAAGAATTAGAAAGCTACGGAACTTGGCCCAACGGGTAAGTTCCGGATTCCCTTGCGGAACTCGGACAACGGAGTCACGACGGTACAATGTAGCCGGTAATGCGCTACAGTAAAATAAACGGGGGGGCGAAGGCTTATCCGCGGAAAGTGCACAAAATGCAAATCACTTTTTAAAAAAACTACCACAAACCACTCTACTTATCTGTGCTTGGGGCTATCCTGGCTATCTCCGGGGATGAGGTGGAACGCTCTCCGCCACAGTCCGTCTTGTTGTATCTTTGTTCTTTGTTTTTGGTAGTCTTCGTTCCTTCACTTTATCTTCCGCTTTTTTTTGTTACTCGTTCGGTTTTGTTCTGGGGTATCGTATATCGTCTTTCAATGTGTTTGTCTTCCGTTTTATTTTTGGGGTTTTGTATTTTTTCCTCTTGTCTTCGCTTTCTTTTTTTTCCACTTGTTTCGGGAACTCTTCTCGCTTCTAAGGTCGGCTATAGAGTGTCGGTCTCAGTTCTGTCAATCACTCACGCTCGCACACACACATTCACACATGGGGCGAACTCAGCTATTGTAGCTTAAGCTGAATCCGCCCCGCCGCTGACTTCTCTTGATTCAGCTGTCAGAACAAAGGGAATCACATCCAGAGTTCCGACAGCTTCTCCATCAGCGGCTCCCATTCAGCATTCAGCATCTCTCACGGTCGTCGGGTCGTTGTTACGTATGGTTAGACGGGGACTGCTTGGGTTCGGGTCCCCTCGCAGCCGGAGATTTCAACGAATTTCAACGAATCGTAGAGGGACTGTTTGTTGAAAGTGTGAACGAGCATTTATGTTCTTTCTGTTATATCCTTGTTATTGGCATACATCAACTTGCTTTTTGGAATACATGAACACTTGTTAAACCAAATAAATCACTCCTTCTGTTTCCGGCTTTTATAAGAACAAGACGTTTTACTGCTCTCGAATTTATCAGGTGATGGGCCCAGAGCATTTGAAATCGTCTTTTCGGTGAAAATAAATGCCCGAGAAATAGAACAAAAGTAAGAAGTTTCCACCGGTTGCAAAAAAAAAAAAAACATTTTTTTTTCCCTCGACCATCTAACCTCTAAGTGAAAACGGGTGAAATCAATCGTTATTACAGAAATTCAAGATATTTCTTTTGTGTGAATTATTAAAGATCAACTGAAATGTCGACGCATATAATTGCTTTTGAAAAATTGCGCGTACGTGATAATTATATGGTGTGGAAACGTCACATGAAGATCTATTGAGTAATAAAAGGCTTGTGGAAGTATACGTAACAAGACTTAACTCCGTCTTCGTCCAGTGCGGATATAGAATCAGATTTAAAGGCGCTACCAGAAATAATACTCTGGGTTGAACCCGCTTCATTTTCACATATTGAGGGCATTGAGTGCGCTAAGGGTGCTTGGGAGGCGCTCGAAAAATGTCTCTCTGACTCTGGTTTAAGTAGAAAAGTAGCGTTGTTAAAACAGTTAACCCATACAACACTTAGTAATTTCGGTTCGATGGAAGAATATGTGAGTGAAATGCTTGCTCTATCGTCGCGTGTGAAAAATTCAAATTTAGAATTACAAGACACCATTGTTGCATCGCTGAAGTTGGCCGGACTGCCAACCGAATTTGATTCATTTGTAATGACAATAGAAAATACACAAAAAACATTGTCAGTGAACTACGTAAAAACAACCTTGTTGAAAGAAGCAAGACTAGATCCAAAGTCAAGTGCAATGTTTGCTAAAAATAAGAAATTTGCTTGCCACATTTGCAAACAAATCGGACATTCCGCGAAAAATTGCCCTCAAAAATACAAAAAAGAACCTTCCGGCAAGCGCCGCAAGAGGTAGGTGGATTTCTTATGTCATCTATTCTGATGATGGGAACAAAATGGCGGACAAAAATGTCCACTTTAAAAACGAATTTGTACTAATTACATCGAGATTTGTAAGGATTTTCAATTTCAACGAAATCCAATCAATTTTGAAGAATTTCAAGATGGCGGATCCAAGATGGCGCCCAAATTGGTAGCAGGCGGATTCTGTTCGCTGTTATCTACTATTTTACTAAAAAATCAAAACCGGAAGTTGGGATTTATTTGAGTTGTGAATTGTACTGTTTGAGGCATAAAAAGGGGCGTAGACCTGAAATGAGCATGTTGTTGTTAAAGTTAAACATAAAACAATTACATAGTTTTTATTAATTTGACGAATTCAACCAAATATGTGTGTATACATATACAGTGCTGATCAAAATAATAGGTAAAATGAAAAAAACGGCTTAATTTGCAAAATAAAAAATAAAAATCGTTTTTTTGTAATCTTATATTAAGTTTTACTTAGTGAATGCGTAGGTCGCAATAACTTTTTTTTTAATTCATTATCTATTTTACTTTTTTTAATTTATAAAAACGCTTGATAAAAAAAAAATAGGTAAATGGACTTTAAAATGAAAAATAATATACGAAAATTTTTTTTTTCCAAATTCATTTTTCATTGCGAGAAACATCTGTTTAGTAACCGGAATGCCCACCTTTGTTTTTTTATAACTGCCTGTTTTCACTTGGGCATGGAGTCAATAATTAACTTGCGACAGGTTTCAACAGAAATTGTATTCCCAGCTCTTTCTATGGCTGGCCACAATTGAAGTTTACTTTGGAACGTTTCCTTAGACAATGATCTCTTAAGTTCCCCCATAAATTTTCAATTCGATTTAGATCGGGAGATTGGGAAGGCTATTGGAGCATCGATACCTTCTGACGACTCACCCAAAATTTCACCAATTTTGACGATCATTATCATGCTGCAAGTGCCACCGTACCGGCATGTTGTCCTCCGCATATGGCAACATAACATTCTCCAAGATATCGCAGCAAACCTCCTTTGTCATGATATTATTGATCTGGTAAATAGGACACACGCCAGACCAAGGAAAGCATCCCCATACCATTACTGACCCGCCCTATGTTTAACGATTTTTTTTGTATAACGGTTCTTAAAATCGATTCCTTGTAGCCTTCGAACATTTCGCTTGCAATCGGAGACGAACAAATTAATTTTCGTCTTGTCGCTCCACAACATATTGCGAACTTGTTCGTTTTTATAGGCATGCAAACTTAGTGCGAACTGACTCCTATTCCTGATATTTATTCTGCTCAGTAATGGAACTTTTCTGGCGGTTCTTCCTAGTAACTGACTTTGCTGTAGCCTTTTGGTCCGGTTGGCGGACTAATGACGTTGTTAATTTCCGCTTAATAGCTTTCGATGACATGAAGGGAGGTTTTTTTGCTGGCAATACGATTCGACCATCCGCCACTGAGGTTGTTTTTCGCTGTCTACCTAGGGATTCTGCTACAGGCGTTCTTTTTAAAGCATTGGCTACAAAGTTGATGAATCTGTTCAAATTATCAGTAATTAATTTCAAGGTTTTGCTAGCATTTCGTAAGTTTTTGATCACTCGAAGTTCTTCAGGGGTGCAATGCCTATTACGATCCATCTTTTATAAAAAAAACCGAAATAGTTTTAATAAAAATAATAGAAAATATTTAAAAAAGTCAAGAACATCACTTTTAACAGAACAAACAAAGTAGAAAATCCCGAATGAAGAGCAGTCACACTGTCGTGTTCCCTTTGTCTGCTTTCAATTTTTTATTTTCTTGTGCGTTGTAATGAGGAAGATGACGAATATGATGAACTGGTGCGTCGAGGGACTGGTGGAAGATATTTTCTGCGGTGAAGGATTGAAATTTTTGTCCGTACAGCCAAGCTAAAATTAGGCGTCGTGTAAAAACCACACAATTATGTGCATGCGACGTCATTTCGGCATCAGACAGTTGTCATACATATCATCTAATACATATAATAACTTCAGTCGCATATATGTATGTATGTATTTATGTAGGAAATAAAATGATGTTGACAATTTGTGAAACCCATTACGCATAAAAATATGTACATATATGTGAGACTCAAATTGTGTCCCCGTCTGAAAAACCGGTGGCAACATCCATATTGCATACGTTTGTTTTGTGCTTGGTTGGAGATATTCCACATCCATTGCACATAATGCGTAAGTGAGTCGCATACATATGATATGTATGTAGGTATGTAATCGGCACAAAAAATATGGAGCAAATTTTGAGCGTGCATACATACATACATATGTATGTACTATGTGAGTAACCACATTATATGCGATCGCCAAAAGAACATTCTTTTATGTGACCTTCTTTAAAAAATTCACATTCTATGTACACATGTAAATACCTATTGCGTAAACACTATGTCACTATCACTATCTATGTGACTTGTATGTTATACTTTTTTGTGACGTTATAGGCACACAATTGTGTGGTTTTTACCCGTCATCTAATCTTAGCGTAAAGACTACAGATGGTACATAAAATCCAAAAAAGAGGTACAAACCTTTCCTCTTTGTAAGAAATGATTAGATCACCTTTTGTCCCTGACCTCCTGCGAGAGCTTTTTACTTTACATCAATTTGAATTGCGCGCCAGCAGAGCATAATATACCAATGAAAAAAAACGAAACTATGCCCATAGAATATTTCCTTCTGCACACGACGACCGAAATAAATAAACCGTACCAACACGCACAAACATGAACGCCGCTTGAGCACTGATAGTGGCAATGATCTCCACTGATCGTGTTCGCGATTGCACTTAAATAATATTTGTTTTTTGCTATAACTTTTCTTACGGAAAACGTACAAAGATGATATATATGTATATCAATGGCTTTGTTAATAAAAGCTCTAAACAGATATGTAAATTTGATTACAATCTGTTTAGTGAAAGTCGAGAAAAATAGAGATAACTTACCAGAAAATGCAATTAATTTAAATAAAAAAATTTGTTTTGTTTATTTACAGGCTTTTGGTTAAAATTTTTAAAATAATTTATATAGAAACTATCAGTCCTGAACCTATAGGAAGAAACTGCATTTAAATCCGTTCAGTAGATTCGAAGATTTTTTGTCACATACGAAAATACACCAGATCTGAAATTTGTGTTGTATAAATATAAGTGATATATGTATATATATATGTATATACATATATATATAACATTTTTAACGGAGTATGAAGTTAGTGTCATGAGGACCTCTGCAATAGGTGGTATTTCTATGAAATCCACCTAATATTTCTATGAAATCCACCTAAATCAAAAATAAAAAAAAAGGAAACAAGGAAGTCAACTGAAAATGTGTTGTTCGCGTCACTCTATGCCAGTAGAGGCAAAGAATCGTCTCATTGGTTTGTTGACTCCGGTGCTACGTCACACATGACGATAAACAGTTCTCTTTTAGTGAATAAAAAAAATGTAATAGACAAAGAATTAACTGTGGCAGATAATTCGAAGCTAAAAGTTAACTCTGCCGGTAAAATTAAATTGACATTAAAAAATGGCACATTCAGTAAAAACGTAATGTTAAAAGATGTGACATATGTTCCCAATTTATGTGCAAACCTACTTTCAGTCGGTCAGATGGCCATAAAAGGCAATAAAATTGTTTTCGAAAGTGACTTTTGCAAAATCTATATAAAGGGTGGTTTAATTTTAAGGGCCGATGTTGAATGTGAACCACACCTAAACGTCAAGCTTTTTTCTGCATTTCATTTGTCATTTCTCAATTTCAGACTAACTCAATTTGAACCATGAAAAGGTACACAATCGAGCAACGCGTTAAAGTTATTCAGGCTTATTATGAAAATGGGCGTTCGAATCAAAATGCATATCGTGCACTTCGTGATTTTTTCGGTCAATTTAATCGTCCAAATGTGCGTACAATCGGAAAAATCGTGCAAAAATTTGAGCAAACCGGGTCTGTAGGAGATGTGAAAACACCAGTGCATGCTCGTACAGCTCGTACTGCAGAAAATATTGCTGCTGTTCGCGATAGTGTGGCTGAAGAGCCGTCCACCTAAACTCGTCGTCGTGCCCAACAATTGCACCTCTCACGCTCGTCATTGATGAACATTATGCATAGACTTGCATTTACACGCTTACAAGGTGCAATTGACTCAAGAACTAAAGCCTCTTGACCATTTCAAGCGTCGTCAATGGTCAGAATGGTGGCAAGAAATGGCAACAGTGGATGATCAATTTTCGAAGAAAATCATCTTCAATGAGGAGGCACATTTTCACCTCAGTGGATTCGTCAATAAGCAGAATTGCCGCATTTTGGGCGAATGATAATCCAAGAGTGATTGTCGAAAAACCAATGCACCCACAAAGAGTGACTGTTTGGTGCGGTTTATGGGTTGGCGGCATCATCGGGCCGTATTTTTTCCAAAATGAGGCCGGTCAGGCAGTTACTGTGAATGGTGTTCGCTGTCGTGAAATGATAACGAACTTTTTATGGCCCGAATTGGAAGATATAAATGTGGACGATATGTGGTTTCAACAGGACGGTGCCACTTGCCACACAGCTAACGAAACAATGGCTCTTTTGCGCGCAAAATTCAATGGCCGTGTTATCTCACGTGGTGGCGATGTCAATTGGCCGCCAAGATCATGTGATTTGACACCGTTGGATTTTTTTCTTTAGGGTTATTTGAAAGAAAAGGTGTACGTCGATAAGCCAGCAACAATTCAAGAGCTAAAGGATGAGATAATTCGGCACATTAACGGCATAGAACCTCAATTATGCTTCAGCGTCATCGAAAATTTGGACCATCGTCCAAACCGCCGAGGTCGCGGCGGCCATTTGGCCGATATTTTGATCCAAACATAATTGAACCATACCAATATTATCATAATAAAAAGAAATGACAATAATTTCCTAAATAATTTGTGTTTTATTCAAAATCAACATCGGCCCTTAAAATTTAACCACCCTTTATATAAAACTCTTTGTCCTGACTGACTGACTGATTGACTGACTGACTGACCCAGAGATAGGCGCACAGCCCAAACGGCTGGTGCTAGAAACTTGGAATTTAGACAGTAGTTTCCTTTTGCTCCGTAGACACCCACTAAGAAGGGATTTTTCGAAACTCGGCTTTAACAGGGTGTTAAAGTTTGTTTGAAAAAAAAAATTTAAATTGGACTTTGGAATTGAAATTTGGTGGGTATATTCTAGAACAGAAATAATTAAACACGTGTTTTACCGTTTTTCAAAATTATGACTGTGGGCCAAGATACAGTGCGTTAAAGTTTTGCTATTTATAGTAATGCGCAACCGTAGTCAGCGGCACATTTCGTTTCGTGATCGTGTGTTGTTTTTGTTTTGCCCAGTTGTACAAAGGTAGTTTTTTACATTTGTTTTCACATCTGTCATTTGCCCACGATTTGCACACGTCGTCCGCAAACGTTTGCACACGTCATCCGCAAATCGTGTGTGCACCCTTTTGGGACCATCTGCACACATTTGCTCACTTTTGGACATTTGCCCACTGTCATTTGCACACTTCTGAAATTTGCTCATGTTGGTTTGAAGAAACATAGGCAAATGGCAAATTTTTCCTGCAAATGCTGTGGTACAATGTGGATTTGCTTCAAGCAATTCTCCAGTATTTGCGCTACTGAATTGGACATCACCGAACTTTAATCACCAGAGTATTAAATAAATCATTTGATTAAATGGAATTCATTTTCTGACAAAAAGAAAAAAGAAATTAAAAATGATTCGCGACAGGAAAAGTACAAATCCATTGAATTTTTTGATTCATTTATATTTTTGCTATGTTCAGAAAATAGAAACAGGAAAAAAATAAAGTTTTGCTCAAAATCCTTCCTTGTCGCGCCGGCCAACCTAATCTTTTCTCCAGAAATTGCGCTGCTTCGAGGCCAATTTACTATGATCATCCTGTTCGCCGCTGCTCTCAAACAAATACATACACAGCCAATACCACTGCGAGGGTATCTCGAGTTGTTTCATCCCTCCAAATAAATGAAAATGACGCTTCTTCAAATGGGTCTGCAAATGTGCTATTTGCATATGTCGGCAAATCGTGTGATCGGACAATATTTGCCCTGAAAAAATTTCCAGATATGTCATTTGCTCACATTTGCGCACACCCAAACATTTCTAGCTTTATGACAAATTCGGCAAATCGTGTGATCGGCCTGCAAATGACATTGCTGCAAATGGGCATTTGCCGATGGTTTGCACACATTTGCTTATGAGGAAATTTTGCGCACATCTGCAAATCGTCTGATCGGAGCTTACGATACATAATCCTACCTATTTGGCAGGAAATCATTTACACATGTAAGTACATACACATGAATATTTGTGTGTATATTCTTGATCTTGTGTTGTGGACTACAACTAGGGGGGAAAGAAATACTGCCGTCGCTAAGAATGTTGTTTATCCTTGAAAAATTAATATGAGAAATTGTAAGTTTATACCTACTCATTAACGGCTTGAAACGCGGGGAAGGATATAGGGTATAATGTGACGTATTTCCACGCGGGCGCAGTCGCGGGTATCGGCTAGTTTATAATAAAAATCACGAGTTGATTGCAACTGCGTCCCGCGTTGATGGACTTTATCCAATGACAGTATCAAAACCATACAAACTATGTTTGCAAGTGAAAATCATGAAATTTGGCACCGAAGATTAGGGCATATTTGTGATAACAATTTAACAAATGTGAAAAATTCATCGACGGGAATAAAATTCACTAAAAAATCGAATACAAAATCTGAAATTTGCGTAAAAGGCAAACAAACACGAACCTCATTTAAAGAAGTGGGAAAGAGTGCTAAAAATGTGTTAGATTTAATACACTCCGATATTTGTGGGCCGCTTGAAGTTCCATCTCACTCTGTTGCGCGTTACATTTTGACATTTGTTGACGATTTTAGTCGAAAACTGTTTGCTTTTCCAATCAAAACCAAATCAAAAGTGTTCAATGAGTTCAAACAATTTAAACCACTCGTCGAAAATCAAACTTCAAGAAAAATTAAAATTGTTCGTACCGACAACGGTACAGAATACTGTGGTAAGGACTTCGAAAACTTTTTAATGTAAATACAATGGTATCAAACATGAAAAAACGGCGCCGTACACCCCAGAACAAAGGGGGGGTTGCTGAACGAATAAATAGAAGCATCGGTGAACGAATGCGATGCATGCTGATCGACTCTGGCCTGAACAAGAAGTTCTGGGCAGAAGCTGCATCAACAGCAGCTTATTTGCTTAATCGAGTCCCATGTCGGGTCAATGACAAATCACCTGAAGAACGTTGGTCAAATGAAACACCAGACCTGTCCCACCTCAAAGTATTTGGATGCAAAGCATTTGTTCACATCCCAAGACAAAAGCGAAAAAAACTCGATGAGAAGTCTCTTGAATGCATTTTAATGGGATACAGCGCACAGTCGAAAGCATACAGACTCTACAACCCTAGCACAAGAAAAATCGTCGTCAGCAAGGATGTTGTCTTCTTCGAAAACAACAATGAGGTAAATGAATCTGTTTCAAATAATTCTAGTTCTTCTTTGTCGTCAACAGTAACAAAAACACCGGCTGTACTAGTAATACCGTCTGACGAGTCCTGTGGTCAAACTCAAACAGATGACAAAGCTCACAATGCCAATTCCGGCGGAGAAAGTGAGAAAGAATTGAGCACTGTAAACTGTGAAAACACCGTTCCAGGTACATCTGACAGCCACCAAACAGCTGAGGAGCCAGCTATCAACCCTTAAGCTGAAGTGCCAGCTGAAACCGACAGCGATGAATATGCTCCTGCACATGAAGAATTGGGGATGGAGTCACCGGGAGAAGTGTATGAAGATATACTTCACGATCGCTCTGAGTATCAACCGGATGAAAGTACTGAAATGTTGGATGAATTACGCCAGTCAATTCGTATAGCCAATCAACCAAAACCAAATTATAAATATCCGAAATATAGCTTAAATGTTTCTGAGCACACAACTAGCACTCCGTTGACATACTATGAGTCCATGTCAAGCTCAAAAGCAAGTTTATGGAAGAAAGCTATGAAAACGCAGATGACATCACTCTTTTCGAATAAAACATGAAAGCTCGTCGATCTTCCTGAAGGAAAAAGGCCTATAAACAACAAATTGGTATTTAACACAAAGTTCGATGGGAATGGAAACGTGGATAAACACAAAGCACGACTGGTCGTCAAGGGTTTTTCGCAAGTTGAGGGCATTGACTGCAAGGAAACGTTTGCCCCAGTAGTCAGGTATACATCAATCAGATTTTTACTTGCGTTAGCAGCCAAATTGAACCTGAACATACTGCAAATTGACGCGGTCACAGCGTTCTTGAATGGAGAACTGTTTGAAGACATATATATGCGCCAACCGAAAGGTTTTGAGGATGGCACTAAGCGCGTCTGCAAACTGCTTAAATCGCTTTATGGACTCAAGCAATCGAGCCGCGTCTGGAACCAAAAACTAAACAATGCACTCTTAAAGTTTGGTCTAAAAAGAAGCAAAGTAGACCAATGTGTATATTTTCTAATAAAGGGTACTAAAATCATAATTGTAGCCATTTACGTGGACGACCTGTTGATTTTCAGCAACGACACCGAATTGGAAAATCAATTGAAGGACGAACTTTGCAGCAATTTCGAGATGAAAGAGTTAGGCGAGGCGAGCTCAGTGTTAGGCGTTCGAATAACACGCAATCGAAAAGAAGGAACCATTGCAATCGACCAATCGCAATACATCGTCGAAGTTCTGAAACGATTTGGAATGGAAAATTGCGACCCAATCTCAACGCCAATTGACCCCAACCAAAAAATCTCAGCGGAAATGAGTCCAACTGATCCAGAAGAAATCAACGAAATGACAAAGACACCGTACATGCAAGCAATCGGCAGTCTACTATTTGCTGCCCAAATCACTCGCCCGGATATCTCAATCGCAGTCAATTTATTGAGTCGATATGGATCAAATCCAGGAAAAGCGCACTGGACTGCAGTAAAACGAGTATTTCGTTATTTAAAGGGCACCGTAAATAAAAGGCTTGTATATAGGCCTGCTCAAACGCAAATAGAGGATTTTTGTGATGCCGATTATGCAGGTAATTTTGACACACGACAAACTACTACAGGATATGTCTTTTTGTTTCAGAATGCAGGCATCTCTTGGACGTCAAAATTACAAAAACGCATTACCTTGTCCTCAAGTGAATCGGAGTACGTAGCAATGGTCGCTGCAGCTAAAGAAACAATATGGCTAAACCCACTACAAGAAGAACTATTTCCGAGATCATCAAAGGGCATGGTCCTGCACTGGGACAACAAAAGTGCAGTCGAAGTGACTACAAACAACTCGTATTCAGACGCACTAAAACATGCCGATGTGAAAACAAAATTTTTACACCAAATGGTCATCAAGAATGAAATCAAGCTTGTACCAACGAATGAAAACATAGCTGATGCTTTAACTAAAGGGCTTACGAAAGTAAAGTTTTTTTTCATTATTTTTCATCAAAATTTGGATTGACTAATTGATGTATTTGCTCAATTTGTTATTTAGGACAAATATTCCTCTTGAATAACTCGTTTTTAATTAATATAATGTTATTATAATTTGAATTAATATCATGCCATTATAATTTTTGAATTCATATTATTGTCATAAAGTTAAATCAGAATGTTCGTTCAGGGGAAGTGTTGAAAGTATGAACGAGCATTTATGTTCTTTCTGTTATATCCTTGTTATTGGCATACATCAACAGTGTTATACATACTTGCTTTTTGGAATACATGAACACTTGTTAAACCAAATAAATCACTCCTTCTGTTTCCGGCTTTTATAAGAACAAGACGTTTTACTGCTCTCGAATTTTTCACTGTTCTACTTGAGACTTTTTCTTGTTTTGATATCGTATTAGCTAATAATAGAACTAGTAACACCTTTAGTACGGCAAGCGCTACAGTGGGACGAATGTATGGGAAAATCGGCGAAATTATTATCTCGTGTTTTTACGAATCAAACCTCATGATTTTGCAAATAACTATTTATACATATATATCTGTGTAATAAACTTTAAATTACGTGAATAGACGAGTACTAGCTGTCCCGCCCGGCGTCGTTCGACCAAAAATAATTGGATAGCGATCTTTTTGTGGAATTTTCTTTTTATTTGCTGATCGTGCAAACAATTTCTTAAATTCAATGGATTGATTGATTGTATTTTCAGTCACTCTGTATAAATTTTATTGTTCAATAAACTTTAAGCTTTACATGAATAATAATAATAAGAAGACTTCTCACTTTGAATAGCAAGAGTTCACCATATTTGATTGATATAGTTGAACCTACAAAACGGTCAATAATTAAAAAAGGCGCAAACCCGCGCAAAGTTTTTTTTTTCGAGATTTAGTCAATATATAGCCTATGATAAAACAAGAAAGAACTCGAGAGTGTTTTTCGGTGTATTTAAGAAAAGATGACGTAAATTTAAATTTAAATTATTTTTTTCTAATTCGAATCAGCTACATACATATTCAAGACATCATATTAAAAAAAATTCGACTGGGGAGCCAGGCCTATACTTCCCACCTCATATTATGCTATATCAAGAACAGTGATATTGTTATAGTTAAAGAAAACATGCATAGAGAGCGGAAAATTCGAAGACACACTGTTTAATATTGTTCCACAAAGAGTTGTTGCGCGAACTCGAAAAAAAAAAACGTTTCTTAAATTTCCTCAGCATCCGCTAGACCGATTGTGCTCAAAATCTAATCAGCTCTAAGTTTTACACTGACAAATAAAAAAAAAAAACCGCATGGTCCTACGTTGTTTCGTTCTCCAGATATCGTAGGAGGAAAATATTGTCACACACACACACACACACACACACGCACACACACACACACAGACATCATTCCGAAAATGGGTGCAAACGGTTTCTAGTATATAGTAATGTCAAGCCCTGTTCATATCTCGAAACATTTTGATCGGACCGATTACAATACTTCCCTTACCAAGGTGGGAAGTAAAAACCACAAAATAGACGCAATTTTTGTAAACGCCATATGATTCCTCATACCTTGATTATTATTATTATCTATAGTAAAATAGTTCACAAACACTACGTACTCTTATAAAGTTTGTGTACGCGTACACAAACTCTACCTCGCCCGATAGAGTTTGTGTATTCATAACCCCTTAATCCGCATGTGGATTATATAAAAAAAAAAACCCACTAGATGATGACATTTTGAGTTTCGTCGTTAGTGAGGCAATAATTGAAGCACGAACCGCACGAACCGTAGCGCAGGCATTATAGTTACTAGTCAATGCGTGTAACGCATCAATGTCCAGGCTGCGAACAGGTAATCATCGACCTCCAGTATATTGGTGGCCCTCCGAAATCGCGGAACTCAGATAGCTCTGTCACCGCGCGGAGAATTTACAAACGATCCCGGACTCAGAACTCCGATGAACAGTAATGGCGACCCAACCGCAGCGCGTGTCAAGTAGCGAGAACCTGGTTAAAAGAAGCAATTAAGTGTAGCAGGCGTCTTGGCTTTAAGGAGCTTTGTGAATACCTTAATAACAGCGTCTGCGGTAAGGCTTACAAAATCGTGTCTATGAGGTTAAAAGGGCCCCGTGTGCAATCGCCCACGTGTCCGGTATTGTAACGGCAAATAGTTGAGACCCTATTTGCTTATCAAGAAAGTAGAGATTTGGCTATTCAAAGCGTTCACGAAAGTGCGTCCATACCTGTGATCAGACATCACGGTTACTAGTCAATGTGTGTAACGCATCAATGTCCAGGGTGGGAACAGGTAAACATCGAAATCGCGGAACTCAGATCGCTATGTCACGTTTCCACACTTCACAAAACCGAAGCTTGAAGGAAATCATATATATTCGATACATCAGAAAACCTTCCTAAGAGCTGAAGTCATCAATTTCGTTAAAAATCTTAACCGATCGCGACTCAGTCTGATCAACGAAATTAACTCAGTGTGGGAAACACCTGAGTAAGCAAAATTAACTCAATGTGGGAAACACCTGAATAAGCAATTACTATTTCCACTTTGTTCAAAGAAAAAATAAAGAGAAGTAAAGAAGAGTTTTACTTCAAGCTTCGGACGGAACACATTTCTCCCAAGAGAAGATTAAGAATAAGTAATCTATATATGTATATAAAACTCTTTGTCCTGACTGACTGACTGACCCAGAGATAGGCGCACAGTCCAAACGGCTGGTGCTAGAAACTTGGAATTTGGACAGTAGTTTCCTTTTTTGGCGTAGACACCCACTAAGAAGGGATTTTTGGAAACTCAGCTTTTGCAGGGTGTTACAGGGTGTTCAAGTTTGTATGAAAAAAAAAATTTTAATTGGACTTTGGAATTGAGATTTGGTGGGTATATTCTAGAACAGAAATAATTAAACACGTGTTTTACCGTTTTTCAAAATTATGACTGTGGGCGAAGATACAGGGCATTGAAGTTTTGCTATTTATAGTAATGCGCAACCGTAGTCAGCGGCACATATCGTTTCGTGATCGTGTGTTCTTTTTGTTTTGCCCAGTTGTACAAGGGTAGTTTTTTTCATTTTTCTTTGTGCTGCTTTTCTTCATTCAGCACGGTATCTATTTATGTATGTATGTATTTGATGGAAATATTTTTTGTTGTAGTAGCATTTACTTGAACACAAATATTCTACGATACATAATCCTACCTATTTGGCAGGAAATCATTCACACATGTACAGTTAATCACAAAAGTAAGTAGACACCACGCACGCCGTTGTATTCGTGTCAAAAATCACTAGTAATTGAATTAGAAATCGAACAAATTTTTTTTCCTAAATGTGCTAGTGATTGTTCTCAAAAACTACAAAACAATTATTGCGAAAAAACAAAACATAAAAAAAATATTCAAGTTTAACCAAAAAAACCCAAAAATTCACATCACAAAAGTAAGTAGACACTAGATTAAAAAATTGATTTTTTTCAAATTCGTATAACTATTAATACTTTTGGGGTATCCTTTACCTTTGGGGACAACTTTTATTCTTGAAGGCATCGATTAAACCAAGTTTTGTGTTTCGCTCGAGCTCATTTCAAGCCAGCCTTCTTGACGAACCCCTTGTAAGCTATTTTTGGTTCCAATTTCGTGATTTCTCATTTTTCGCTTGAGATACTCCCACAGATGCTTAATCACATTCATATCTGAGGATTGAGATGACGTTTATAATTGGTTTCGAACGTGGTATAACAGTCATTCCTTAAAGACATGAGAAATGTTCTAAGGGCCATTACATTGTTTCAAGACAAATAACCCTTCCAAACCCAATTTTCCAAAATTCCCATGTGAATTATTTTTTAAAATGTTAACATAGCCATAGCGATGCAATACAGACCCTATAAGCAGCAAAATATCCACTCCAGATGCCGCCATACACCCCTAAAACATTACAGACTCACCGCCATGCTTTAAAATTCCTGTCATATTGTTAGGATCAAGCTCAGCAAGCTCACGCAGTTTGTTATAAACCATGAAAAGTGTGATCAAAGTTTCTGGAATACCGTCATGTTCTCAAACGAAAGCCAGTTAAATATCCATGGATCGAACGGGTGGAATAAAGTTTGGAGAAAATCAAATACCGAGGTTGATCCTAAGAGTATGACAGGAATTGTAAAGCATGGCGGTGAGTCTGTAATGTTTTAGGGGTGTATGGCGGTACCTAAAGTGGAAATTTTACTGCTAATCGGCTCTGTATTGAATCGCTATAAATATGTTAACATTTTGAAAAACAATCAACATGGGAATTTTTGAAAATTGGGTTTGGAAGGTTCATTTGTCTTGAAACAATGTAATGACCCTTAGAACATTTCTCATGAATTTCAGGAATGACTGTTATACCACGTTCAAAACCAATTATAAACGTCATCTCAATCCTCAGATATGAATGTGATTAAGCATCTGTGGGAGTATCTCAAGCGAAAAATGAGAAATCACGAAATTGGAACCAAAGATGGCTTACAAGGGGTTCGTCAAGAAGGCTGGCTTGAAATGAGCTCGAGCGAAACACAAAACTTGGTTTAATCGATGCCTTCAAGAATAAAAGTTGTCCCCATAGGTAAAGGATACCCCAAAAGTATTAATAGTTATACGATTTTGAAAAAAATCAATTTTTTAATCTAGTGTCTACTTACTTTTGTGATGTGAATTTTTGGGTTTTTTTGGTTTAACTTGAATATTTTTTTTATGTTTTGTTTTTTCGCAATAATTGTTTTGTAGTTTTTGAGAACAATCACTAGCACATTTAGGAAAAAAAATTTGTTCGATTTCTAATTCAATTACTAGTGATTTTTGACACGAATACAACGGCGTGCGTGGTGTCTACTTACTTTCGTGATTAACTGTAAGTACATACACATGTATATTTGTGTTTATATTCTTGATCTTGTGTTGTGGGCTACAACTAAGGGAGAAAGAAATACTGCCGTCGCCAGGAATGTTGTTTACGGGGCCGCCTTGAAAAATTAATATGAGAAATTGAAAGTTTATTCCTACTCATTAACGGCTTGAAACGCGGGGAAGGATATATGGTATAATGTGACGTATTTCCACGCGGGCGTAGTCGCGGGTATCGGCTAGTAATAAATATTTCCAAAGAAATTATTTGTGTTTTTCTTAATAGTATATATTTCCAAAAAAATTATTTGTGTTTTTCTGGGTTTTCGAGGAAAACCAAAAGTTAAGAAAAATCGGTAACTGACGCAGTCGGTAATTTTATTTTCGAAAAGAAAAATATGGATATGAACCCTAAGTGACTGAACACTTATATGAAAAATAAGCTACATAAATAAATAAGGACTAAACAAGGACTATGCCGAACTAATAAACGAATGCCGCAACTTTAAGGTAATAAATCTTAGAGAACTATTTGATAAGGTTAGGCCAGTTAATTACGAGTAGAATGAATTATATAGTTTTGAGAACGAAAGTGATTAACCTACTATATATACGCCTAATAATAACTACAAGTATCTTGCAGGTGGGGTTGACAACTCCACTACGGAAAAAACAAGTTGTTCCGAAACAACCACGAGCCTCGGATACGGACGGATTTTACTGTTGACAACCCTGGCATACGAAACAAAGACAACGACCTTCGGATCCGAACAACTAGCGGAGGCCCTAGACTGCTGCAAAGCAGACATCACCGCCATCCAAGAAGTGCGGTGGGATGGGCCGGGCAAAAAGAGAATGGAAAACTGCGATATCTATTACGGCGATTGTTACCGACAACAAAAGCAGCGCCTATTTGGGTGTGGATTCGTAATTGGAGGCAGACTTAGGCAAGAAGTCTTAAGCTTCAGGTATGTGAGCGAACGCCTCATTACAATCCGCATCAAGGCTAAATTCGCCAACATAAGCCTAATATGCGCACATGCCCCCACAGAGGAGAAAGACGACGACACCAAAGACAGATTCCACGAGCTCTTGGACAAAACATAGCAGTGCCCTAGCTATGACATTAAGATTGTCCTAGGCTATTTTAACGCAAAGCTAGGAAAAGAGGGCATCTTTAGTAATACTGTCGGAAGGCACAGCCTACACAACACCACCTCCGATAACGGATTTAGGCTGATCGACTTTGCTGCGGGGCGGAACCTTGTCGTAGCTAGTACGCGGTTCCCACATCTCGATATCCACAAAGGAACATGGAGATCTCCTGATCAATCAACCGTCAACCAGATTGACCACATTGCGATCGACGCAAGGCACTCCTCCAGTATTATGGATGTCCGAACGTTCCGAGAGGCCAACATTGACTCGGACCACTACCTTGTTGTAGCCAAGGTACGACTGCGGATATCCCGAACACCGCCAAGACAAGGAAATACTGTGAGGAAGTTTGACGTTGGACGGCTGCAATCGCAAGAGATCACCAAATCCTTTTCCGATCGAGTCTCTCTCAATCTCTTAAGAGGTCCTATGCCGCCAGCATCAAGTATTGAAGACCAGTGGCAACATTGCCAAAAAGCCAACAGAGATGCCGCCTCTGATGTGCTGGGTTTCACACGGCCACCACAACGAAATCCCTGGTTTTAAGACGAGTGCCGGCAAGCACATGCAGCGAAACAAGAGGCATACAAAGCGGCGCTGCATAGAAAGACCAGAGCTGCTCGCGAGCTCTACGGGCAGAAGAGGAGAGACGAACACAAGCTTTTCAGGAGGAAAAAGAAAGAGCATGAGAAGCGCGCGATCTAGGAGATAGAGGGATGTTATAGCAGGAATGAAGTTCGGAAGTTTTACCAAAGAGTAAAAAGGACCTGTCAAGGTTATAGAGCCCGAAGCCTGCAAGGATGAACAAGGGAACATCGTAGTAGAATCGCAGTCGATGCTGAGGATATGGAAGAACTACTTCTGCAGACTGTTTAACGGCGACGACGAATTAAATCCCGCTGTCAGGCAGAATGAACCATTCAACCTGGACGACGAAGACCAACAATTCCGTCCACCCGACCTGGACGAGGTGAAGAAAGCCATTTCGAAGCTTAAGTCCAACAAAGCTGCTGAGCTGACGGCCTAGCTGCCGAGCTGTTCAAAGCAGCAGGCGATGACTTGGTAAGGGGCATGCACCAACTCATATGTAAAATATGGTCGGAGGAAAGTATGCCCGATGAATGGAACCTCAGCATTGTTTGCCCGATCCTCAAGAAAGGAGACCCTCTGAACTGCGCCAACTACAGAGGGATCAGTCTTCTTAACATCGCTTACAAGATCTTATCTGCCGTGTTGTGTGAACGCCTGAAGCCGTTCGTCAACAACCTGATCGGTCCATATCAGTGTGGTTTCAGGCCAGGAAAGTCCACCATCGACCAAATATTCACACTGCGGCAGATCTTGGAAAAAATCCAGGAACTTCAAATCGATACCCACCACCTTTTCATCGATTTTAAAGCCGCGTATGACAGCATCTATAGAGACGAGTTATACAGAGCCATGTCTAGTTTTGGCATCCCTGCCAAACTCGTCCGGTTGTGCAGGATGACGATGGAGAATGCACGCTGTTCCATCAAGGTCGGTCAAGACCTCACCGAGACCTTTGATGTCAGAAAAGGATTTAGACAAGGCGACGCGCTGTCATGCGACTTCT
Organism: Matsumyia berberina; assembly: GCA_917880715.2. Lineage (NCBI taxonomy): Eukaryota > Metazoa > Arthropoda > Insecta > Diptera > Syrphidae > Matsumyia > Matsumyia berberina. The sequence continues at coordinate 83,889,445 of OU862872.1, forward strand.
TCAACATCGTTCTTGAAAGAGTTGTGCAAAACTCACGCGCCAACACCAGAGGCACAATCTTTCAAAAGTCCGTCCAATTACTCGGATACGCCGATGACATTGACATAATCGGAAGAACGCAGCGTGATGTCACTGGTGCGTTTGTGAGTATCGAGACGGAGGCGGCGAAGATGGGTTTAGCGGTCAATGAGAGCAAGACGAAGTATATGCTGTCAACAAGAAAGGACTCGGACAGAACGTCACTATAGACAGCTATAACTTTGAGGTAGTTAAGGACTTTGTCTACATAGGCTCCGCTATAAATTCAGACAATAACATCGGTGCTGAGATTAAACGAAGTATAACTCTTGCCAATCGCTGTTTCTTTGGGCTAAGAAGGCAATTGAGTAGCAAAGCCCTCTCTCGAACAACTAAGGTGACCCTTTATAAGTCCTTAATCGTCCCAGTCCTGCTCTACGGCGCAGTGGCATGGACTCTGTCTAAAGCGGATGAGGTTGCTCTTGGCTGTTTCGAGAGGAAAATTCTTCGGGTGATTTTTGGTCCCGTCTGCATAGACGGGGAGTGGAGGAGGAGTTACAACGACGAACTGTACGGCTGTACAGCGACATCGACTTAGCCAGAAGAGTGAAGGTTCAACGACTGAGGTGGCTGGGTCATGTAGAGCGGATGGACACCAATGCTCCAGCTCGGAAAATCTTGGAATCCACACCCGAGGGTCAGCGCAGTAGAGGAAGACCGCGACTCTGGTGGCGCACGCAAGTGGAAGGGGACCTCAACTAACTTGGCGTGCGAAACTGGAGAGAGCTGGCAAAAGATCGAGATCGCTGGCGACGCTTGTTAGTTGAGGCCCAGGACCACGCGCGCCGGTCTGTAGCGCCACTTTAAGTAAGTAAGTAATCTTGCAGGTATTGTTAGAGAAAAAGTAGACAATTTAGTTCGTGGAAATGTAAGCAGAAACGATTCACTTATACAAATATACATTAGGTTTGCTGAGTTAAAATTGCTAGATGACGAAAGAGCAATCGATATTGCTCATCGAAAACGAAACACTTATAGAGATTTTAGTCGACACAATAAGTACAGACAAAACTATAACAGTAACTTACAGATCGTAGAGTAATCCGCCAGGAATAAGGGCAATCAATTTAGTTTAAGAAATAATATTGAAAAAAATTTAGTCGTTGAAACATAAATACTGATCAAGGACAACCCCGAGAAAATAATCAGTTGAGAAGTAATAATTACTCAACTAATTCTGGCAGATTCCGTTATAACGACAATAACTCTAGTTTTACGAGAAACGGTCAAAACTTCAATGACAACGGTGAATCAATGGAGATAGGAAACATAAAGGAGAGTAGAAATTTTTCAAGAGATCCTCATACACCAAAATACCGATAGTAACACTAAATATAGGTAACCAAAAAATTAAATGCTTGATCGACACCGGGTCAGAGACAAGCATAATAAAACCAAATTTTCTACAAAATTATCCCGAAATAGAACTAAAAGATCCCATATACTACACTACAATTAATAGAACCAATGTAGTCGCTCATAAAGTCGTTACCCCACAATGGCATGGAAAGTGGTCACATGTAACAGTACAAAATATGATGCAATTATTCGTCAGAACATATTAACACCTTTAAAAGCAAAAATAAAAAAGGCAATTAGAAGTGAAAGGAAATAAAATCTTTTTTGGAGGCAAATACGATATAAATCAAATCAACAATTTAGGTGTTAAAAAATAGATGTTAGAAATCGGGGTGTGCGTGCGTGTACTGCGACCTGTTTGGATCTATTGTGCTCCCCCGTACCCATATTGGCCGTTACGTCTCGATCTAGAGAACTTCTTCCAATCTAATCACTCTGAGAAATCGGAGTATCTGGATTGGGTCCAATGATGGCAGATCCATTTCAAGGAAAGTGTACGCTACCAAGTGTGCTCTTCTTTTGTGGATCAATGCTCCACAGTTCCCAGCACGCAGAATGGTTCGGGTCCAATGAATTTTGTTTCTGACCGTTTCCTTGCCAGTTCATCGGCTGCCTCATTTCCCTCTATCCCTACATGACCTGGCACCCAGTAGTGGGTGACTTTATTGTTCCGGCCAAGTCTGTTTATCTTCTCCAGACACTCGTAAACCAGTTTAGATCTGATTTCATAGGAACTCAATGCCTTGATGGCAGCCTTGCTGTCTGATAGTATCGCGATGTTTTGCTCGTGATATTTCCTATTGAGGCTTATTTGTACACATCTTTCGATCGCATATACCTCTGCTTGAAAAATACTGGGCGATGTTCCCATTGGCTTCAAGAACTTGGTTCGGGAACCGTTTACACCCGCCCCGGTGCTGGTGTGTGTTTTGGAGCCGTCGGTGTACCATTTGATGGTGTTGTGTTCAAATTGATACACTCCGTCGTTCCATTCTCTTTTACTGCTCAGTTTTGTGTTGAAATTCTTTTCAAAGCAGTATTTCTTGATTGTGTCGTCTCTAGGCCAGTCTAATAGTGGGAATCAACAATTAAGAAATAAATGAAAGAAGTACTAATAGTTCTTTAAAACTGAATCATTTAAATGATCAGGAAAATAAATTAATTACAAATCTGCGGCGGGACTACGAAGAGATCTTTTTGGGTAAAGCCCAATATTTTGCGACTGTGGATCTGGCAAAAGGATTTCACCAGATCCTTGTCAAACCAGAGGATCAAAAGAAAACGGCTCTTTCCACTCCAAATGGACACTATGAGTGTGTAAGGATGCCGTTCGGGCTCAAATATACCGCAGCAACCTTTCAAAGGCTCATTAATTCTGTCTTAAAAGAATTCATTAATAAAATCTATCTCGACGACATTTTAATTTTCAGTACATCTTTGGAAGAACAAATCAGTAATATCAAAAAAATATTCAATAGGTTGAGGGAGGCAATGTTAAAAATTCATAAATGCATTTTCCTTTCTAAAGAAACGGAGTATTTAGGTCATGTTTTGACACCCGAAGGTGTACGACCGAATCCCGCAAAAGTTAAAGTTATTCAAAATTTAAAGCTTCCCAAAACGCAGAAACAGATTAAATCGTTTATGGGAATAACGGGTTACTTAAGGAAATTCATAAAAAATTACGCAACAATTGCCCATTCCTTAACAAAATATCTGAAAAAGAATGTCCGAGTCAATACGAATGACCTTAGTTTTATCGCTGGTTTTGAAAAATTAAAATAACTGATAACCAACCACCCGATCCTTATGTACCCCGACTTTTCAAAAAAAGTTAAACTTATTGCTGATGCCAGCAATGTTTTGATCCAAGACGGTCACCCTATATCATATCCCTCGAGAACTTTAAGGGGGGAAAGGGGTCAAAAAATCGATTTTTTTTTAAATACTACAACTTCCGATACTACAACTTGTAGAGAATATCGTCCAAAAATTTCAAGTCTGCGTGGAAAACGTCTCATTATTCCCTATAGCTTTCCCCAGGTTTCAAGACATTGATGAGTAAGTACAGACTCTCAATTTCTCATATTAACTCTTTAAGGCGTCCCTTTGAACATCATTCCTGGTTTTTCTTTCTGGCTCGAGGATAACTGGAATTGGCTCTGAGCTCGCTATAGGAGAAACCATCACTCCTCAGATCTACATTCTCCACTTTTAAACTCTGAATATGTATCTTATTGATGTTCATTAAACCTCAACAGAAAATTGCAGACGTTTGAACTCAAAGTGGTAGTCTGACGGGATCAGAGAAATGCGGGAAATGAAGATGGTTTTTCTCTGATCGACTCTAAAAATCCTGGTTTCGATAATGTGATTCTACAAAGTCTTCACCTGCACAGTTTTAGAGGTTTTAGATTGGGCAACAACTTTGAAGTTGAGGATGTGGCGTGGGTTTTCTGGTGGATCGAAAGTGTGGAGTAACTTTAAAGATTATTATACAGCATCCTCGAGTTTGATATCCGAGTCCAGAGTTTCATATTTTATATTCTCAGTTGGCAACTTCTCCAGCAGAAAATTGTTGATGCTGTTGCCTGAGTCGTTTATTTGAGTGAAAATAGCTCTGAAATAGCTCAGCCAAGAACTCCAAACTAAGGAACGTTTATATATTCTGCCAGTGAAAATAATCATATCTCCCATAACATCGCCATACCAAGGGTTACTTGGTATATTTATTCCTTCCTCTATCTATCACCAATATCAAGAAATAAGTTAGAAATCTCCTCTGCCCTCAAGTCACGTTGAAGATGGATATGAATGTATGTTAACTCTCAATGATAGGATTTTGATATAAGGCTATCAGATGGATGACTTGAGACAGGCCTTCACTTCATTTGTCGTGTCCCAGATGGGACAACAAACTGCTTGGTCTGTCTGAAGCCACCAGCCAAAAGCCCTGTCGGACCGTCCTATTACGATCCTGAATACCTTTCTAGGATCAATGGTATGCTCATCATACACTATAACTTTGGCTTTCCGAAGCACCTGATCCAAGTCATTCTGCGCTGAGATGTCACAAAGCGTAGACTTAGAATGACTTCGGTTGAAAAGCTTTGAGAAGGTAGAGTAACCCGCCATGTCTTCTACAATCAAGGTAGCTGCAGTACCTGAGGAAGCAACGGCTGTATTCCTTTCTCTCCTAGCTATGGCCCATAACAGATTTATTAAGAATACATCCATACATACATACATACATACATACATGTGCATATGATTTCCTACAAACTTTTGCAAAATAGGTAGGATTATGTATGTATTGTAGAATATTTGTGCTAAGTTTCAAGTAAATCCGACAACAACAAAAATACATATTTCCATCATGTACATACATATGTATGTAGATATCGTGAAGAGTGGGGAAAAACAGCAACTAAGAAAATGAAAAAAACTACCCTTGTGCAACTGAGCAAAACAAAAACAACACACGACCACGAAACGATATGTGCCATTGCGCATTACTATAAATGGCCAAACTTTAACGACCTGTATTTTGGCGCACAGTTATCATTTTGAAAAAAACGGTAAATCACCTGATTAATTATTTCTGTTCTAGAATATACCTACCAAATTTCAATTCCAAAATCCAATTTAATTTTTATTTTTTTTTTTCCTAAAATCTATAACACCCTGAAGAAGCCGAATTTCGAAATGTCCTTCCTTATTCCTTGTAAATATGATAAAGGGAACCTCTGTGCAAAATTTCGGATTTCTATGTACAAAGGTTTGGGCTGGGCGTTGATGAGTCAGTGTTCATAAGAACTGGTATTCTAAAGAAATCGACAAAAAACAGTTATTTTAAGGAAAGAGCTCCTAGAAAGTAAGCGTGGCTATACATAATGTTAGTATTATTTGTAGAGTAAATTAATATTCACACGTTTTCTTTAGTAAGTTTTTCCGAGTTCCTTGTAAAATTACTCAAAAAAGTGAGCTTTTCGAAAAATAGGCGGATTTTGAAAACTTATAGCCTATGTTCCCTAGGCTTAAGCTATCTCCGTACCAAATTTCGTCGATATCGGTTCAGCGGTTTAGCCGTGAAAACGTAGCAGACAGACACTTTCGTATTTATAATATTAGTATGGATTTTGCCTCCGGGCGCTCGGTCACCTTGATCGTCACTGCGTTCAGTCCGTCTATTGTGTTGTACAATTTAGCATCGTTCGTCTTACTGTATGGAAAAAAGATACTTTGGATATTGCATCCGCTGCAGGAGAGCTGCTTCATGGAGCTGGAATCCGCGACTCAATGTAAGTTTTATAAAATAAATTTTTTCTCTATTTTATTCTTAGTCAAACTTCAATCGCGTTTTGCTCAAAACTTTGTTTTTGAGTCGGTAGACAAAATTTCTCGAAAACTTTTGGACCGATTTCGCCAAAATTTTTAACACTTCTTTTACATACTCAATACTCGGATCTGAACGAAGGAATTAAATTTTTTTTAATAACAACTAATTTTTTTTATTAAAAATATGGATTAATTTCTGTCAAAAATCAGAGTTTTCTGATTCCACCTTTACCAAAAATCCAAAAATGAATATTTTCTTTATTCCTTCGTTCAAATCCAAGATAAACTTATGAACTAAAGAAATCTTTTTGGTTTTTTGATTTCCGATGAAGCAATCGCCAGTAATCCTGCCTACCGCATCATAAAATTTGTTGAAGGTGACGCGGTTCTCGCCACTACCCTGGCTCAATTTTAAAAATATTGGGTTGTCGGAAAAGTCATGGCGCATTTCTGGAACAGATGGCGTTTGTAAATTTTTTTTTAAGTAATGGATTAAGCCCATCTATATTATTGGTAAGCCATTTTACAGTTAATGGTTTAAGCGTAATTCTGAAAAAAATTGATCGGGATTAATCGTGTTTTGAAGATTTTGTAGCAGCTTAAATATGGAAGACCAAAGTGTGCATTTTCGGCATATTTTATTTCCGTAAAGGGAAGAATGCAAGTGAAGCTTGTGAAAAGTTGCGTCAAGTTTACGGTCACGATGATCTACAAAAACGTCAGTGTCAACGCTGGGTCCAAAAATTCAGCGCGGGTGATTTTAACCTCAATGACGCTCCTCGGTCAGGAAGGCCCACCGAGGTTAAAGACGACCAAATCAAGGCACTGATCGAGTCAAACCCACGTTACACGACACGAGAGATTGCAGAGACATTGAACATCCATCATCATTAGACGTCAGGAAAACTTTACTTTTTTGAAGCGACTGATAACAGGTGATGAGAAGTGGATTGTTTACGACAATGTTGTACGCAAGCGGTCTTGGTCCCATCGTGATAAAGCGCCTCAAACGAGAGCGAAAGCCAACATTCATCGGAGAAAGGTTATGCTGTCAGTGTGGTGGGATTCTAAAGGCATCGTGTTCACGACAATGCAAGACCACACACAAGTTTAACCACCCGCCAAAAGTAATTGGGCTTTAGATGGGATGTGTTGCCACACCCACCATACTCACCTGACCTTGCGCCATCGGACTTCCACTTGTTTCGTTCTCTTCAAAACTCGTTACGTGAAAAAACGTTCAATTCACATGAGGCTGTAAAACAGCACCTTCTTCAGTTTTTCGCCGATAAAGACAGGTCCTTCTATGAACGAGGAATTATGCAACTTACTGAAAGATGGCAAAAGGTCATCGAACAAAACGGTCAATACGTTATTGATTGATTTCTGTTCTTTAAATAAATAAATAATCTTTGAAAAACATAGAAAAATGCGTCATGACTTTTCCGACAACCCAATATCTTTATAAAAATTTTACCTAATAATCTTAGACATAAGCTTAATAACATGTAAAAATTTCATAATCATCAATAAATTACATCAATTGAAAAAAAAATCATTTCAACATGCTTCTTTTTTAATCAAGCACTTGGTGCACCGCGAAGGATATCGAAGTGCTCCGCAGAAAAATAAAAAAAATTATCCAAATCTCATCAGACTAGTTAACTTGGGCTTTCTGAAAAATCTTGGAACTTTCACCATTTTGTTCGCAGGATTCGAACACGAGATGTTCTTTTAACAAGAAATCAATATAAACAAATAGCTAACTAGGATTTATTTGAAATTGCAACAATTGTAGGCAATCTGTCGAAAGTCAAAAAGAATCAAGTCATAGTGCAGTGTTCTAGTTGTAACGGTGTCTACTTGAAATGGTCACAGTCCTACTGCAATTACTGTTAATATTATGTGTATATCTTTAACGTTGCAACAGATAGAAAACGAATCGTAGTCCCGTTTAGTTGATTTATAAATGCTTGTCGTGCGTGAGTGCTCTGAAGCTGGCCCAGTTATCGGAATTCACAGAAAGTGACCTTACAGACCATCTGAGGATCCTGGAACACACCCAAATTGATCAAATTTTCAAAATCCCTCAGAAGATTTAATTTTTTCAGAAATTTCGAAGTTGTCATAGGTGACCGCACCAATGGAAAAGTAAGGCTCTAGTTAACTTGCCAAATTCGCAAATCTGATCCACAGATGACTCCAAATTGGAAAATGGCAATACTGAAGATGGGGTCTCAAATTTCAGCGTGCAGCAGCACTTCGAAAGTCACCAGACATCTTTCAAGCGGTAAAAGGTACGCGCATATTTATTTTTTCAGATAGCCAGGCAAGATTATTGGCCCTTAAATACTTTACGATAGGGTCAAAGCTCATCTGTGACTGTTTCAACCTTCTAGAACCTTGTGTCCGCAAATAAGGTTACTGTTGCGTGAATCCTGGACACGAAGGCTTCGAAGGTAATGAACGGGCATGCTGTCTGGCGAGAAGAAGCGTTTAGCGAACTCTTGTTGGTCCTGAAACCTATTTTGCTGTGCCACTCAGTAGTATGCAGATGCTGCTAAGCATTGGACACAACAAAAAGACCTGAAGCAATCGCAAAAGTTCATTAACTTCAATAAAAACAGGACTATTATACACTGCGGATATCAAAAAGATATAGCAGAACATGTTCCTTGTGAGTGCCCAGGGCCCCAAACAAAAGACTGTTCCATCTAAGAGCCTCAATCTGGCTTCTGGTTGATCACTAAGCTAGCACAATAGATCCTACAGGTCGCAGTGCATCCGAGCCTTAGCATCGTATTCGTTGCGTTTAGTTTATATTTTGTTTATTAATCCCACTTTTGGATTTATCGCCGTGAAAAGGAGAAATCAACTCGCAAACAGCTAAATATTTGATATGTCCCAAGAGCTATCAATTATTTTTCTTGTCTTTACTATAACTGCAAAAAAATGGCATATGAACCACGTAGTGCTCCGTGGGCAAAAAAGATTGAGCACCGCTGTTTTAGACCATACTTGTTCGGAAAAGGATTAGAATTACAAACGGATCATCAACCAATCAAATGGCTGCACTCCAAATTTACAGGAAAGGATATTAATCCCCGACTTCAGAGGTGGTTCCTACAACTAGGAAAATATAACATTAAAATCGACTACATTGAAGGGAAAGACAACGTGATTGCAGATTTCTTGAGCCGAATAAATGTCGAGAGTAGGGAAATAAATGCAATTGATTCAACTGGAAACGAGCAAGATTAGGAGCTAGAGAATAATAATGAAAAAATAAGTGTTGCATACTTGAACACAAATAACGAAGTAGTGAACGAAGTGTTAAACGAAAAACTTAAAAATAGTAATAATCTAGATTTCTAGAAGATGAGCAAAGAGGTAGCGAATCAATAGACGCACAGACTATTCATTCACAGGAACAAAATTTAGAGGATCACATCCCTATCTTAAGACACAGATTATATTCTTAGAATGTGAAAAGCAAGAGATTTGTTCCTCTACTAAATATGACAGACACCCTATAAGAAAGAAATTTATTCTTACTAAATCTCCCTCAACCATAAATTAAATTGTCCATGTAGATTTTTAGGTGAACAGCAAACATTCATTTATAGATTTTTATAGATAAGTTTTCAAAATATGACATAACCTTCTTCTTAGAAGACGGAAATAGGCTAACAATAGTAGAAAAATTAAAACAATATGTGTGCAATTAAGGGAAGAGTAGGAAAGTTCATTTTTGATAAAGAATTTAAATCGAATAATGTAATAGCATTTTGTAAAAAGGAAAATATCAAATTCCATACTACAAAACCAAATAATCACACTGGAAATTCCGATGTGGAAAGGCTAAACAATACACTAACTGAGAATATTAGGGCCTTAAATCTAGAAGAAAAAACAAGCTATCAAAACACAAATGCTAAACGCAGTAATCCTATACAACAATACATATCATTCCACTATTAAATGCACCCCATCTGAAGTTAATGAACGTAAAGTAAAGGATCAATTATAAGAAATAGTTACCCAACTAAAGGGTGCAATTAACGCTCAAATGGAGCAAATTAAGTTATTAAATAATCGTTTACAACAAATTGAGTGTAGAGTAAGCCCTCCGAAACCTCCCACTCAAATACTCCCGGTCCCTCGAACTGAGCAAGATCTAATTGAAATTAGAAAACTCCCCGATTGCGTTAGGGATCTACAGGTTTTCGAAGGAAATCCTGTGCAATATGTTTCTTGGATCCACTTTGTGGAATCCATTCTAAAAGACTATGACATAGTCAAAACCAAACCGATTTATAGAGCAATAATCCAACACATAAGGCAAAAGGTCAGAGGTCCAGCTGACGCAGACTTAATTTCATATAATATCTTTGACGATGAATGGTCAAAAATAAAAAAATGTTTGTCATTGCATTATGCTGACAAAAGGGACGTTCGTACTCTTGAACACGAGCTAAACTCAATGTGTCTACAAAAACAAAGTATAGACGAGTTCTATGCTCGTCAATCACCAGCTTTCTCTCTTAATTAATAAATTAAAAACAGAAGATCGTTCAGAGGAAACGATAAATGTCCTTACTGAAAATTACAGAAACCGCGTTAATCACCAGCTTTCTCTCTTAATTAATAAATTAAAAACAGAAGATCGTTCAGAGGAAACGATAAATGCCCTTACTGAAAATTACAGAAACCGAGCCCTGGATATATTTATCAGAGGACTCAATGGTGATGTTTCTAGGATGCTCGTCATCCAGAAACCTAAAACTTTACCAGAGGTTGCCTCGAGTTTCAAAACTTGAATTTTAGAAGCATGCGAATACATAACAGATCCGGAAACAACACTATTTCAGCCCCTATCAACCAAATGTTCCCGGCTAAACCACCGGAGCAGGCCCTTAGACAGATGCCCGCTTTTCAACGAAATTTAATCTATAACAACCAAACACCAAGGCAAACCCAACCCGCCTTTCCGCAAAACTGGATTAATAACGGACCACCACCAAGACCCACCCAACCCAAACCAGCTCAGCCAATGGAAACTGATGAGTCAGTACAAACCAGAAACGTAAATTACATGAACCGACCCGCTAATATTCCGGCCCAAAGAAGATCAAGCGACTCGACAAATTTGTCACGGAAACAACAGCGCCTTTTTGCCACAAATACCGTGCAGGAAACGGATGACTACGATGAATTCCAACCATACGAAGAAAACCACGAGCAGGAGCAAGAAGAAGAAGAACAATGTCAGACAGCTGAAATAAATTTTATGAAAGAAGCCTCTCTAGCGTACCATACCTAGAGTATGCTACTAGAGACGGTAAGACACTCAAGTTCCTTATTGACACTGGAGCCAATAAGAACTTTGTGTCACATGAAGTTGCAGCCAACTGTAAGCTCGTCGAAAAACCATTTAAGATACAATCAGCGGCAGGACAACTTCAAATTACCCACAAAATAAGCGGACAATTTTTTAAGAGTTTAGGAAACGATAGTTTAATAGACTTCTTCGTCCTTCCTGGATTAAAGTCGTTCGACGGGATAATTGGAGACGACACACTAAGGAAATTGGAAGCAGTAATAGACAGGAAGAACAGCATATTACACATCGCTCCCAACATTAAAATAGAACTAAAAGGGAAGCATTCTAAGCAGGTCAATAACATTCAAACAAACGTTGGCTTCGATAAAGAAGTCGAAAACATCCTGGCCAAATACGAAAACCTCTTTGGTCCCATATCGGATAGTGGAACGATCGATACAAGCGTGCGTGCAGAAATGAAAACAACAACAGCGGAACCTGTTCATAAGACCATCAAAAAGCCCTTATAATTCTCCCCTTTGGATTGTTCCAAAGAAGGTCAATTCGGCGGGAGAAAAGCAATATAGGCTTGTGATAGATTTCAAACGTCTAAATGCGGTTACTGTTGCAGACGCGTATCCCATACCGGATATTACGAATACATTAGCCAGTCTTGGTCAGTGTTAATACTTCACAACTCTCGACTTAACGTCCGGTTTTCACCAAATTAAAATGAAAACCAGTGATATTCCAAAAAGAATCTTCCGGCAAGCGCCGCAAGAGGTAGGTGGATTTCTTATGTCATCTATTCTGATGGTGGGAACAAAATGGTGGACAAAAATTTCCACTTTAACAACGAATTTGTACTAATTACCTCGAAATTTGGAAGGATTTTCAATTTCAACGAAATCCAATCAATTTTGAAGAATTTCAAGATGGCGGATACAAGATGGTGGCCAAATTGGTAGCAGGCGGATTCTGTTCACTGTTATCTACTATATTACTAAAAAATCAAAACCGGAGGTTGGGATTTATTTGAGTTGTGAATTGTACCGTTTGAGACATAAAAAGGGGCGTAACCCGCCCCCCTCTGGACCGATTATGCCCATCTACGAACTTAGCTGAGGTATTCGGCACACGAACGTGTATACGTGTATTAAAATCGGTTCATAATTGCGCCCTCAATCGCGTCCACAAGAATCCGTTATATTGCATATATATATATATAAAATTTTGAATGCCGTGTTTACTATGATAGCGAAGACGAATGGCATTCAAAATTTTTTAAAGTCGCGTCATGAAGACCTCTGCAATAGGTGGTATTTCTATGAAATCCACCTAAAACAGCATTTTCTACAGCCAACGGAAAGTACGAATTTGCACGCCTCCCGTTCGGCCTTAAAAACGCGCCGGCCATCTTTCAAAGGATGATTAATGATGTCCTCAAGCCACTCATGGGAAAAACATGTTATGTGTATATTGATTACATCATCGTCCTAAGAAAAGACAAAGAAGATCATCTGAAAAACCTTGATGAAGTTCTTTCCTTACAGGAAAAGGCCAATCTGAGAGTAAATCTAGACAAATCTAGGTTCCTTACAACACGCGTTGACTTTCTTGGTTATATAATCACGCAAGATGGAATCCGCCCGGATCCTAAAAGAATTGAAGCAATTAGACATATTCCGCCACCACAAAACTTCAAAGAACTAAAAAGCTTTTTGGGACTTGCTTCATATTACAGGAAGTTTATTAGGGACTTCGCAGAAATTGCAAAGCCCTAAACGAACTTAACCCGTGGCGAAATGCGAAATGCGCAAATAAAAGCTTATCAATCTATAAAAAAATTTAAATAAAACTCGAAAAAGACGCGCTTAAATCCTTTAATGATCTAAAAGAAATGCTTACATCCTCAGATATATTGATGTTTCCAAACTGTGACGAACCATTTCTACTAACAACAGATGCTTCCAACCTTGCAATTGGAGCCGTCCTCTCACAAGATGAAATCAACAGGGATAGACCAATAACATTCATTTCCAGATCCTTGAACAAGGTTGAAGAGAACTATTCCGTCATCGAGAAGGAGCTTTTAGCAATAGTTTGGGCACTCGATAAACTAAGAACATATCTTTCTGGTGCCAAAAGCATTAAAATTTTAACGGACCATCAGCCCCTTACCTTTGCCTTGAGTAACCGAAATAACAATGCAAAACTCAAAAGGTGGAAGGCAAAGATCGAAGAATACAACTATTCGTTAATATACAAGCCAGGCAAAACCAACGTCGTGGCAGATGCTCTTTCGAGACTTCCAACCGAACTTAATGTTCTAACTTCATCTTCTGGAACACAGCATAGTGCCGAAGAAGATAGTTCCGATCTAATATCACATTGTGAGGCCCCAATTAATGTATTTCGAAACCAACTTATATTTTCAGAGGGAAATTAAATGTTTTGTAACGAGAATCCACATCCAAAATTTAACAGATATTATGTTAAACTACCATCATTTACTAAAGAAAACTTAATTCAAATTCTTAGAGAAAAACTCAATCCTAATATACTTAATGGCATTAAAATTCCAGAAAAATATATTTCATTACTACAAGACGTCTAAAAAAATTTCTTCTCAAAATACAAAATAAGAATTACACAGAGAGTGGTCACCGACATTGCAAACGAAGAAAATAAATTAATAATCATACAAAATAAGCACAGGCGAGCTCATCGCAATCACAAGGAAAATAAGGAACAAATTCTTGAGAAATATTATTTTCCGCAAATGAATAAATTAATAAAAAAATACACAGATTCATGCGAAATATGTCGTACTGCCAAATATGATCGTCACCCCCAAAAACGTGAACTTCAACCCACCCCAATACCCTCATATCCAACAGAAATTCTGCATATGGATATAATAGAAATCAAAAGAGAAAAGTTTATTACTTGTGTGGACAAATTTTTAAAATTCACCAAATTTTTCCACATCAAAAATAAATCAGTACTACATGTACGGGACAAAATAATTAAATTACTACATTTCTTTACCGTTCCTAAAATCTTGGTCACGGACAATGAAGGTAGCTTTATAAGCCCAATAGTCTTCAACTATGTATATAGAAGGACTAGGTATAACAATCTATCTAGCCCCACCTCAAAAGAGCGAGGTTAATGGAACCGTGGAAAGAGTCCATGCCACTATAATTGAAATGATAAAATGTCTTCAGCGAGAATATCCGGACTATACGATAAAGGAATTTGTTAACATCGCAGTGGACAGATACAACAATACGGTACACTCTGTTACCAAAAAGAAACCTGTCGACGTATTCTTTGGAAGAACGCAAAGAATCAATTATCAAAACTTGGTAGACTTTAAAGATATAGTCAATACGGACCTAAGAAACGAAATTTCTAGAAATCAAAGGAAAAAGCTTCATGGACACAACAAAAGTAGGTCAAAACCTAGAGAATACAGTTCTGGAGACATAGCATAGAAAAGAGACAAGCAAATTAAAGGAAAAGATAAACCTATCTTCCAAAAAGCTGTATTGCCTCCTTAAAGGAACGTTGGCTTCGAAATATAAGGTCACCTCACTTCGCAATAACGTGTAGAAAGTAAGCGTCGATGACTCGGACGATTACCGAGCATTTTCGCGGAAACTTAATTGCGAGAAAATTCAGTGGTATACATATGAAAATAAGTCGGAAAGACCATTGCGCGTTATAGCAAGAGGACTCCATCCTTCGTGCACTAAAGAAGACGTTATGGACGATCTTCAAGCGAAAGGCTTTAAAATTCTTGACGCTGTAAATATTATCAAGAAGGAAAAGCAAAAAACGGAAAAAGATCAGGAAATTCTTGTTAAGCGTGGTCTTCCGCTTTTTATGCTCAGTTTCGATAAAACCGAGAATATAAAGGATATTTACAATATTAAAACAATTTTAAATATTGTTATCAAAATCGAACCGATGCGTAAAAGCACAAGATCGATCCCTCAGTGTAAACGCTGTCAAGGTTTCAACCATACGCAGACATACTGCCAAAAAGAGCCACGATGCGTGAAATGTGCCGGTACACATCTCTCGAATGAGTGCCCCTTAAACAAGCAGACCGCAGCGACTTGCATAAATTGTAAGGGAAAGCACCCAGCGAACTATCGAGGTTGCGAAGTGGCCAAAGAACTCCAAAAAAGGCGCGACACACTTAAAAAGAACATGCGTCCGCAACCGAAACCAAATAAAAATAAGCCGGAAAAACCGCTGCTGAAAGAAAGCAAACCAGTAAAGGAGAAAACCAAAAAAGTTCAGGAAAAACCGCCATCTGCTGATGCGCAAACGTATGCGCAAGCTGCATCGCAAGCAACTAAGCAAAATGGGCCTGCATTAGATCCTATGCAACAAGTTTTCTCTATAATTCTCGCGAAACTCGAGGAGCAAAGCAAGACAAATAAGCTCATATTCGAAAAACTTAGTAACCTTGAGCATAACGCTCGCAAACCACGAACGAAATTAGGAACATGAACCAGTTACTTAAAATCTTAACATGGAACGCAAACGGCCTTCAGCAAAGAATCGACGAACTGGAAGTATTCCTACGCCAGCAGAACATTGACATATGCTTGATTTCTGAAACCCATCTGACAAAAGAATCTCGGGTTAAAATTAGAGGATACTATGCTTATCACGCATACCACCCATCCAAAAGGGCTAGGGGCGGATCGTCGCTCTTAATTAAAGACTGTATTGAGCACTCTTTGAATTCACCGATAGAACTCGATGCAATGCAAATAACTTCAGTTCGAGTAAAAAATAAAAACATGTATTACAACATCGCGTCCATTTATTGCCCTCCGCGATACACGCTAGAAAAGAATGACTTGATACGTCTATTTGAGTCACTTGGACCGAAATTTGTTATTGGTGGCGATTTTAATGCTAAACACACCTTTTGGGGTTCGAGATGCATTTCACCTAAAGGCAGATTTCTCTACGAAACCGGCATGCAATTTGCTGTTGACTTCTTTTCGACGGGGAAACCGACTTATTGGCCCTCCGACATAGCAAAAACGCCTGACCTCATAGACTTCTTTATAGGAAAAGGGGTAGTGAAAAACTTTACGAACATCGAGGAATGCTTTGATCTCTCCTCCGATCATTCACCAGTCATATTGACAATAAGTGAACGCCTAATGAAGAAGGAAGGCGCGCCCAGATTAACTAGCAACAAAACTAACTGGGACGGCTTTAGGAAAGCTTGTGAAGAAAATATAGTCCTGAATGTGTCGCTTAGACCACCGTGCGAAATAGAGGATGAAGTCGGCAGATTTATTGAAGTCTTACAACGCGCCGCGTGGACCAACACTCCATATAAAAGGAAAGTAGTCGGAAATAGCGAAATTAAATATCCGCCGGAAATAAAAGAACTGATGCTGGCAAAGAGGAGAGCACGCAAAAAATGGCAACAGACCCGCGCTCCCCAGCATAAAACCCATTCGAACTTCCTATGCAATAAGCTCAAAAAAGGGATACGGGATTTTAAAAATC
The DNA here is from genome assembly GCA_917880715.2 of Matsumyia berberina. Classification (NCBI taxonomy): domain Eukaryota; kingdom Metazoa; phylum Arthropoda; class Insecta; order Diptera; family Syrphidae; genus Matsumyia; species Matsumyia berberina. The sequence continues at coordinate 83,906,093 of OU862872.1, forward strand.
ACGAGATTTCTACATATCTCGAAGGCTTGTCTGGTGAAAAAAGTTCGAATTACTCTCTTTGGAAAGCTATAAAAGGTGTCAAAAAACCCCAAATACAATCGCTACCAATAAGAAAAAGTAATGGCGAGTGGGCAAAAGGCGATAAAGAAAAAGCCGACTTATTTGCCGAGCATCTAGAAGAAACGTTTAAGCCATTTCCCGGGCAAGCATTAAAAGAACATATTAATAATACTATTATGACTCCAGACAACTTTAAAATAAGAAGCGTGTCACTAGCCGAACTTTGTGAGGTAATAAAAAATCTAAAGAATAACAAGGCTCCTGGATATGACCTAATAACCGGACAGATCCTGAAGGAATTGCCAAAGAAAGCTTTAATAAAACTTGTTTACCTTATAAATGCTTCGATAAGACTATTATACGTTCCAAGGCAATGGAAAGTCGCCGAAGTTATAATGGTTTCAAAACCGGGAAAACCGCCAAACGATAAAAAGTCGTACAGACCTATATCGCTCCTACCGATAATATCAAAAGTTTTTGAAAAACTCTTATTAAAACGGTTAAAACCGGTAATTGAAGAAAGACGTTTGATTCCTGATCATCAATTCGGGTTCAGAATCAAGCATTCCACAATTGACCAGGTTTATAGAATAACCAACGAAATTGAGAAGGCCATAGAAGAGAAAAAGATATGTTCTTGTGCTTTTCTTGACGTTTCCCAAGCCTTTGACAAGGTGTGGCACGAAGGCTTGAATTATAAACTAAGACAGGTACTTCCGGAAGAGCTGTACAAGATCTTAGAGTCGTACTTGGAGAACAGACTTTTCCGTGTCAAGCACGGAGCCGAATACTCGGAATTCAAGGAAATCGCTGCCGGTGTTCCACAAGGAAGTGTTCTTGGTCCAGTCTTGTTCTTGCTCTATACTCGAGATATACCCCAAGAAGAAGGCACCGTTGTTGCTACGTTCGCGGACGATACGGCTATTCTGGCAACAGATAATTCAGTCGAGTCAGCAACTGTAAAGCTTCAACGAGCTTTGGATAAAATCTGCGAGTGGACAAAGGTTTGGCGCATTGTTCTCAATGAAACCAAATCTACCCATGTTAACTTTACGTACAAGAAAATAAACAATATACCCGTTTTCATTAACTCGGTACAAATACCGTATGCAAACGAAGCAAAATATCTAGGAATGACACTAGATGCGAAACTCAAATGGAAGCCGCACGTTAAAAAGAAACGCGACGAGCTCGAAATTAGATTTAGAGAAATGTATTGGCTGCTTGGAAGATATTCCAAATTAAGCATGTATAACAAATTGCTCTTATATAAGCAAGTCTTAAAACCTGTATGGACGTATGGTATACAACTTTGGGGTTGTACCAAAACCAGCAATAGAAATATTTTACAAACCTTTCAAAATAAGGTGCTCAGAACAATCGTTAATGCGCCGTGGTACATTAGAAACGACGATATCCATAGAGACCTCGGTCTAGCTACCGTCGAAGATGAAATAACAAATTTTGCACGCAAACTCCGTGTTCGCCTTCACGGACATTGTAATAACGCCGTACTCCAAATTCTGGACGTGACAAACCTTGTGCGCCGACTACAAAGAACGAAACCGTTCGATTTAGCGCAATAAGGAATAACCGCTTATAATGACGGTATTAGTAGGTGCTTTTATTGGAAAGCTACCTACACAACGCGAATTTTTATTGTCGAAAGTTAAACTACTTGATAGGGCTCTTTTGTACTTAGTCGTAGTCAACACGAAAAGGGGAGGTGTTTTTAGTGAGTAAGAATCTCACACTACCATGGGCACGTGCGGTAGATCCTCATGGTGTCTCATGAAAGATTTTCACCTACCCTCGTAAAAAAAAAAAAGAAAAAAAAAAAATCTTCCTAAAAGAAACTGTAGGGATAGATAACAAAGTTACCATAACAACAACCGACGGCAAAAGAATACACAAATCACATTTAAAAAATATGCCTTCATTTTACGATTAATAACCTGCTGTACGAAAGCTACAATCAACATATATAAATACAATAGCCCAATAGTTGCAATCAAACTTGGAGAAGGAAGAATCATAAACGGAAATTACAAAATCATTCACACAATCAACCTGTGGCCTATTTCACCAACTTATAAATTTGTATTTACAAGCGTTTTTTAACAAAATTTGTGTATTATTTGCTTTACGTCGTTTCACCAAACGCTGGGTTATACAAATTTGTAGTTGTATTCTACAAAGGGAAATTTGTGGGAATTCTTCACTTTTCGTTTCACCAAGAGTTCTTTATAGTTGTAATTTACAATTTGCAATTTTGTGAAAATTTGACTTATTTGCGAGTTTGCGTTTCACCAAAGCAAATGAGTTTACGAATTTTGTTGAATATGTGAGAATATTTCACAAGCGAAAGTTGACGTGTAATTCCTCCTACGAGTTTTGTTTCTTACTGAAACTAAGCGAAAAAATGTCTTTGCGACGAAGACAGTACTAGCGATAGTAGCGAAAGTGACGATCATGATTGAGTTTTGAGAAAAAAAAAAATTATCGACCGCGTATAGGCTACATGTATGACATATTGGAGTTTTTTATTTTAATGAAAGATTTCGTCTGAGTCTATTCAAGCCAGAGGAAATATTTGTTTGAAAATTTTTTACGTTGGCCTAATGAATACGACGGCAAATGTGAGAGGTTTTACGATACCTATTTCCGGTAAAACATTTTTTTTTTAATTGGTAGCATTTTTGCGACTGCTCTCATTGACCAACATTGAACAAAATATATGCTCTCAACAAGAAGAGACACCAAACATCAACAAAACGTCGCAGTGGACAGCCATAACTTAGAGGTAGTAAGGGACTTCGTATACATCTGACAAAAACACCAGCGCTGAAATCAGGCAAAGAATAACTCTTGCCAATCGCTGCTTCTTCGGGCTAAGAAGGCAATTGAGTAGGAAAGCCCTCTCTCGAACGATTAAACTGATCACCCCAGTCCTGCTCTATGGCCAGAGGCATGGACTCTATCGAAAGCGGATGAAGAGATCCTAGGTTGCTTCGAGGGAAAAATTCTTCGTAAGACATTCGCTCCCGTTTACGTTGACATGCTCCGGAGGAGAAGGTTAAACGATGAACTTTAAGAGATGTACAGCAACATCCTCGTAGTCAAGAAGATACTAAGTATTCGGCTGAGATGGTTGGGGCATGTAGAGTCAATAAACACAAATTCTCCGTCTCGTTGAGTCTTCGAGTCTAACACGGAGGGACAATGTAGTAGAGGAAAACCCCGCGCGCACAAGTGGAAGGGGACCTCAACAAACTTGGCGTGCGCAATTAGAGGCAGTTAGCTTAGGCCTGGGTAATTGGAGAGATTTGTTGGTTGATACCCAGATTCACCCGGAACTGTAGCGCCATCTAAATAATATATAGAGAGGACAAATTTTGCTACGCAACGTCTCGAAGGCATTTCTAGTCTTTGTTACAAAATACCTTGAGTTCAAAAGGAGGATATGGAGTTCAAAATACTTATCCGTATTTTTATCTCTTGGATTAAAGTATTTAAAAACTTTCCATACTAAATCTTTTTCTAACCTCTAATTAGAAACGCAACAAAGTTCTTTTTTTCATTTATTCATTGCAATAGAATTTCCATCACGTCCGCGACGTTCAACAAACTTGTGAGAAAACACTTGTAAATCACAAATGATTCACAAACTTGGTGCAACGAGAATTTTGCACACTTGTGGACTACAAGTTTTTTTTCACAATTTTTCGGCATTCTTAGCACAATTTTGTACATTACATATTTGTACTTTGTGAAACAGAAACACCGATTACAAATTTGTAATTGTAATTTACAAGTACAAATTTGTGGTTGTAATTTGTAGTTTGGTGAAATAGGCCACTGGCAGACTATGCACAAATTTTGACCAAACTTAAATCAACTCATTGTTACAAAGTAACCTTACTCAGGGTGATATAAAACTAGATCTCCAATATCGCCACAAACTACATTTAGACAATGTAAAACGATTGTCCCATCTTTCAGTAAACAATTTACTATCACTAAGCTCTGATATTAATATTTTACTTGTTGGACTTCTGTTTAATATAGGATTGTTTTTGTGGTTAAGAAATAGAACACAAAACAAAGCTCTCATCCCAAGCTTCAAGATTCCGCATCTTGAACCAATAAAAATTAACTTTTGATCTACGGGACGTAGATGCTTAAGAAGGGGGGAGTTAACACGCCAGTTCACCATTCCCTTTCCACCACGTGTCCCATATAAAATTCACACTCCGCATACTGCTTACCTCATCTCTTTTCTTTTTCACAATGTAGTCAATTATGCATTATCGATCAAATGTCGAATGTAATTCTAAGAAATCTGTCTGGGTTAATTTGTAATTCCTAAGAACCAAAATATTGCAATGTAACTAGTTTTAAAGTATAAAAGAAATGGAAACAAATAAAGTAATGTTCAGTTGTTGAAAATCAGTGTGACGAGTCTTTTTTTTCCTCTACCGCGACCCCATCGCGATAACTTTCATGCTACCTCTCGTTATCTCTCCGATGAAACTCGCATCGCTTCATTGTGTTTCTTCCGCGTCGTCAGCAACATTTCTCCCTTGTAGGTGAGCCGGCCATCCCTTGTGTTGCTGTTTCACCGACTCTTCCTTGCTGATGTCCAGAACTGCCAATTTGACAGCAGGTCGCTCGTAGATGCCTGTAGCGGTTCGCACTGTCGCCCTTCTTGTTTGACCATCTTTGCTTTGACTGTGCTGATGACGATGCCCTACACTACATCATCTTACGAAATATTCTTCGTCCTTGCGAACCATTTTGTCCTTCTGGTGAGCGTAGGACGATACTCACGAATCCATCGTTTCCAAAACAGGTTTGAAATTTGCTGACTGATTCTCCAGCTTTTCCTGAGGATGAGATCCTTGTTCGTAAATTCTCCTGGTTGCTTGCTGCCGCTCGAAGATCCAAGAAGGAAATGGTTAGGTGTCAAAGCCTCTTGGTGCTCTGCCTCCACAGGAATATATGTTATATGCACGAGTCGGTCGTCAAACTGTGCGCTACCTCTATATGGATTGCCCTTATAGTCAGGCATGTAAAGAGGACCCCCCATCGCTTATCTGACCTTCTTCCAGAGCTCTCATCACGTAAGACGATATCGTTTCGACGATAGTTTGGCATCACGTAACATGTAAAAGGTACTATCGTCTGGCCGATATCGTTTTGACGATTGAACGCTTCACATAACGCGAAAACTGTCAGTGACTATCGTCTCGACGATTGATTTTAGACGATAACAAAATCGGTATCGTTTCGGTATCGTTTGTGAATCAAAGAGATGAAGAAAATTATGAGATTTGTGTTTAAATCAAAGAAATCAATTTTAACAAGTGAAAATATGTCTACACTAAGTTGTTTTGGGAATATAGTTCCGTGCCATGTCAATGTACTCCTCCGTGAAATTGATTAAAATTTCCATTTGCATCTGAGTAGCTGAGTGAATCGACCATTGTTTTCTCCCAACGGAAAATTTCTCGTTGTCCCATTTATATTTATTTCAAATGAGTTTTTGTTTCAGAGAAATAATTTAATTTATGGAGAGTTCAAAAAAAGAAACCTTCGAAAGAAAAATTTTAAATTTTTCGCTGCAAAATTTGTTTTCCTTGGAATCCAAACTAAAAAAAATTGCACAAAATGCTGCGATATTTTTCTCGAAACTATGTTTTTTTGGGGCCGCTTTACAATAGGCCACTATCACAAATAACCGGAATAAATTGAAATTGCCTCAGAAACACGGAAATAAAAATTATTTTGCGAGGACGCTATTATTAACAAACTTATAAACAATTAAAGTCTCCGATGGACCAGTGAGAGAAACACTTTTTCGAATACAAAAACGCGAATAATTCTCTGCTGAAAAGGTAAACTATCTTAAGTCGATTTAAGTGAATTTTTAACAGTTTACTGCAAAAGATTCCCCTATTCAGTACGCGTAGTTGTACCAAACCCTCGTCCTTGTATCTGAATTGTATGCCGAGTTATAGAAAATCAAAATCATCTTAAGTTGATAAAAATGCGTATTAACATTTAATAAATTATTTTAAATACCCATAAGATGATATACTACTTGTAAAAAAACCGTCTTATTTCAGTTAAGATATTTTGTTCAAAATATAATTAGCATTTCCTGAAAAGCTAAAGCATGTAATGTCGATATAAGATTGTTTTGGTCAAAATATACTTGACATTTCCTGAAAAGCTAAAACATCTTATGTCAATATAAGTCTATTTAAGAACTGAAATCGATACTCCACAAAATCTGCTAAAGTATCTTATCTCAACTTAAGATTTCTTAATGAGCAAACACGCTAAAGGTAAATCATCTTAAATAGCATTTTGTCTAATATCTCGCTGATTTTTTAAAATATTGTTTTGAAACGTGGCTAGGAAAAAAGAAGACAAAATTTCCCTTCTAAAAAGCCCTTGCCTTAGAGTTAAAAGTTGGAGGCTTTTTTTAAATTAGGTTTTTTGATGTTTTTTTGCTCTCCTGAAAAACTATGAAATTTCAGCAGAGAATTTACTGTTTTATCTTCCTATTTGCCTTATAACATAACTACAAAAGCAAAAAACGCTTAACATCTCAGAAAAATCAGCGAATCACAACTGAAAGTAATATTATAATAAATGTTAGTAATCGTTAAAGTGACGTCTTCTGAGCAACCGAAAATATACATCAGTAATGAAAATCCCGTATGTAATTAAAAGTATCTGAAAGTATGCAATGGTTTGTCGGATGATCTTGATATGTATGTGTACATCATTGAAATGCCTAACATAATTCGTTTTTTTTAAAAGATTACAGGGTCATTTTCCGTTTGACAAAACGAATTTTTTTTGCCGAATTTTCATGTCGATAATGATTTAATTGATGAATGGGTCAACAAAAGTCTGAAAATTAAAATTCGAGGTGCACTAAACAGTGATTGGGTGGCCCGCTTCGCGGGTTAAAGGGATTTAACCCTTCTTTCCGCCTGATTTAGCCGCTCCGCTAAGGGTAAGTTAACAACTGTCAGTCAGGCGCCTAGAACTTAAGTCACTCGAATGTTCAAGTCTTTTCTTGTCGAAATGCACAAGAATCCATCAAAAAATCTTGTGGCAGGGGACATCATAGCATTCATGAAAAAGTCAGAAAAAAAATTCTTTTTGCCAAAGTAAAAATGACCCTGTAATCTTCCACGAAAAACGATTATGCTACGCATTTTAAATACACAAACATTTAAAGATGATCCGACCACCCGTTGCATACTTTTAGATACTTTAAATTACTTACGATATTTTGATTACTGATGCATATTTTCGGTTGTTCAGAAGACGTCACTTTAACGATTACTAACATTTATTATAATATTACTTTCAGTTGTGATTCGATGATTTTTCTGAGATGTTAAGCGTTTTTTTGCTTTTGTAGTTATTTTATAAGGCAAATAGGAAGATGCAAACTACAGACGATAGCGTTTCGGACTATCTTCCAGACGACAATCGTCTCAAAAGTTACGTGATGAGAGCCCAGATTTTATCACGATCGGGCCAAAGTAATCCACTCCTGTGAAAGTGAACGGTCTTGCATACGCCGCCAATCTGGCTTCGGGTAATGGTGCCATTTCGAGAAACGTTGGAGCTGCCTGCATAATTAGACACCTTGGACATCTTCTACGAACTGATTTCGCGAGCGCTCTTATTCCCAATACGAAAAATCTTTGACGCACCTCATTTACTACTCTCCTGGCAACGATGGTGATATCGATTGTGGTACTCATTTACGATCGGCCTCAGTGTAGTGATTCTGTAAAACGATAGTCTCTCAAAAGATATCATTAATGACAGTTTTGGTTTCTGTAACTACATAAACTGTCTCCAGAGAAAAAGAAGACAAACGAGAGTGAGAAGAGTTATCTCTCTGAAATTTGAGCTTTCTGTAAAACAATAGACGATAGTTTACTATCGTTTTGCTGTCATTTTCGAGAAGATAGCTATTATAGGTGCCGTTTTTGGTATTGTCTTCGAAGAAAATTATTCTTGAGGTTTTTAACGTAATGGAAAACAAACTTTATACGAAACACATTAAATGGAGAAACCAGCCACTTCATTTAAGAAGCGCACCTAAAAACAAATTGCTCATCTTTCAAGACAATTACACTAATTTGTGCAATACTTATGTTTTTTATTCTCTTTCAAAATATAACGACAGAAATTAAAATTGATTTGCCTTTGAAAATTGACTAACTGCTTAGCCTCCAAGTGTGAAAATTTGAAGAAAAATATATGATTACGACGTCATTATGAACTTTTCAGCCAGCGATAAAATATAAAACATTATTTATTTCTTTCGCACTCTCTGTCTAAGTAAACTGACAAATGCAAAGCAATCATCAGCACGCCGTAGGTTGTTATTTGTGAACTATTACCACATGTCCTTCAAACTACTCTCACCAATTTATGTGTACAATTCTGTCAGAAATAAAATAAAGTGATAATGAAAACGATAGTATCACTATCGCTTTACAAAAAAGCCACTCTCCTACCACTTTTTCATTATCATCTGAATGACAGTCAGATATCATTTTACAGAATTACTACCCAGTATCGTCCTCTAGACACCAGATGCCGTCCACTCTTCCCCTGACTGTTAAAAGTCCAGCCGCATCCAAATATGATGAACATTTACACAGCTGACTCGACTTTGATAGTATTTTACCATTTATCAGCATATTCATCTCGTCCGTGTACTGTTCCCTCTGAGCCAGTTTAATTAGGTACGCCTCGGCCTGTTGTAGTTCTTCGGATGATAGCGTCCCCTCAGTGTCACAGATGCTCCCTAGCCTTCCTTTAAACTTATGAAGACAGCGAAAGACCCAGGCCATCGAAGAAAGTAGACGCCTCCATGTTAAAAACCGAAAGATATTGGCCGTGTTCAGAATATTAGGCACTAATATTTTAGTCAAAACCTAACTTATTGAACAGCAATTGACTGCAGTTGACATTTCATTTGTCATAATTTACACATTTACTTTCTGTTTTCACTTAAGATTTGTTTGCGAATTGCGTTTGTTTGTGAAATTCACTGGGAATAAATTGTGTCGCCACAAAATAAATAAAATATATTAAAAAAAAGGCTGAAATGGGCGACAGGGAAGATGAAATTTTATGTAAATAAAATGATATCCAGACATGTGCAACGAAAGTGAACTATTCAAGTCTGCAACACTTAGTTTAGTCGGTATCCACCTCCATTCACCAGCATAAAGCATTCCTTGAATCGGACCAAAGGAACCTTCCCTCAATCTCCATTTTATGAGTTCTTGCGATTATGCTCGCCAGCCTTGAACCCATAAGTGCAGCTTGTAATTCCAACATTGGAATTGTCATAGGTTTTAATGGAGCCACCTTACTCTTTGCGCAGATCATTACACAGTCGATCGAGTTCCCATATCTAAATCGTAGATATGCCATTGCCGCCATTGCATCTTGGCTGGCATCCACAAAGATGTCCAGTTGTACTGAGGCTTCTCTTCCAAATCCGCTTGGTATGTAACACCTTTACTTTACACAGCAACCTACACCAGCATTCCCACTTGTCTCGGAGGCTATATGGAATCAGTTCATCCCAATCTACCTTGGACCTCCACACATCCTACAGTAATACTTTTTGCCACACCAAATAGAATGACAGGAATCCCAGAGGATATGCCTTGCGTCGTCGCCGCTGCATGCCATACCAAACGGACTTTCTCTGTCTTGATCTGGTTTTTAACAATAAATATAGGTAAATACCAAATCCTCGGCGAATCCTGATTTACCTCCTTCTTGCTGAATTTCTTGGCGTAGCCCTTCTCCAACATATTGTTGACTTGTTTATCAACCATCTCCAGTACAGTAATGTCTCTCGCTATCTTTCGTTCTTGGCATTGTAGTCTTTTAAAAGCCATTTGATAGCTATCAGGCAGAACTACGTCGTCATATCGCCACAGAAGACCACTCCTGAACGCATCTGCTTGACGCGTCACCATTTTATCTAGGATACTCCTGGCACGAACTTCTTCTGCTGATTGGTCGCTCCGCTCGCCTATTCCTTGTTCCTCCAGGGCAAGTGTTGTTTCATTATTTCGTGTAGGTCACAGGCTGCGTATATATGGAAAACTCCATCCACTTTAGCTGATCCGATCCCGCCACCGTTGACACACCATCCCAGTCTAGTTTGAGGCGCAATTGGATCGTTCCATTTCCCTTCGCAAATCTTTTTTGGCACGAATAATAATAATAACAGCTGGCGCAACCATTCGTGTTGTGCGTGTTTGTATTGTTCGCACGAATGGAAGGGACCTAAAATGTATTGCCGACTCCGAACGGCGAATTGAGAAGCTCTTTCACGATAGATTATACTCCCGAAAGCTTGTCATTCCCCGACGAGAGGTGGTGCCGTGAAAAATGTTCGGTGTTCATGGCTGGGGCTTAAACCCATGCCGCTCGTTCAGCAGTCCAACGCACTAAATACTGACCCACGACGACGAATAGTTGCTGATTGCTTAGGCCAACTAGTATACTGCATTGCGCATCCTTGTAGGGCGAAAGTGGTATGCCGTTGAAGTAAGGGTACCTTCGTTTCATGTCATCATGATCCACAGATTGAAGAGGCAGCGATAGTTTTTGCATCCTCTGTTGAGAGCCCTCGCACCTTTCTGAAATCTCCATTGGAACAACCCTTGACTCTTGCTCCAAACGAACTATATCCGATGTCCACTTTCAACACAATGGCTTCGCGACTCCAGTCAGACCTAACTGATTACCAATATCCCACCCCACAAGCGTTAAGGATGACCCGTCGTCCAAGAAAGCGTAGGTTTCCAAGGACTTTCCTTCTCCGTGCAGCACAACTGGAACGATGTTAAACAGAGCATCGAAATCAATAGTTGCCTGATGCTCATAACACCCGGCAGGTGATACATGCTGAGAAAGATTTTCCTGCTGCCCGTGTAGAAGTGAATGGTGTATTTATTTACAACCACTAACTCCACAGGTACGTTCGCTTCGGCACTTAAATCTCCTTGGATGACTTAAACATCCTTCGCAAATTCTCCGACTGCTAACCAGCTCCCATCTCTTCCTCAACGACAAATTTGGCAAAGCGACTTCACCAACCTTTTTCCCTCAGCACACAGATAGCATCCTTTGCTTGATCCATCTGTCTTCTTTCTAGGCACCTGCCCGTCCTTGTCGGCATGTAACTGCACTTGTCGTTTATCGTATCGTCCTTCCGTTGATCCACTTGGAGTTACTGTGCTTGCAGCCTCTGCCATACCATACAACCAGTCGCTGAAGTGTGCAAGATTAGCCTGCTCAGCACCGTACGTCCCCGCCCAATCTAGTTTCAAGGAGGCTGCCAGCTTATCCACTAACTTTTGGAGCATGGTTGGGTTGTTTAGGTGATTGCTCAACCCATACCTCTCCATCGTGCTGTGCAGGTTACGTACTGCAAGAGCGAAGTTGATTACAGACTCAAGTTTATCTGCCTTTGGGGGTGCCTTTGCTTTTAATTTCCTTAAAAGTGTCTGGACGATGTGTTCCGGCCTACCGTAAAGCATTCGCAACGTCGAAATAACTTCCGGAACCATAGACGGCAACAACAAATGCGCTCCAACAGCTTCCAACGCTCTTCCTTTAACGCCCTCTGCAGCCGCTACAATTTTTCTTCTTGGGAGAAACCGCACAACTTGCTAGTATTCTCGTAGCTGCATATGAAGAGCGGCCATTCTTCTGGTTTTCCGGAGAACATTGGAAGCGCCTTCGCTAAGATTTGCCTCGCCTAACCTAATCTGTCGCTGGCTAGGTTAGGTAAGGTTAGCGGGCCGATGAAGACGATAACATCCTCCTCATGTCACTTAGGTCTATGTAGACCCGTTGTGATACCCATGTGTTTACCAGCTACTTCCTACTACGTGATTTTATATGCCTGATGACAGCCAACCGGCTCTCCTTGCGAACTTGAGCAGATCCGACAGTGAACCATCGGACAACTCCTCGATGTTATCGTAGAGGTATCTGCCCAATGTTCTTTTCCTAATGTTGTAGAGGCTTGGGCAGTGACAGAGGAAGTTCCACAGACTGGGTGACACCTTCCTCTCCACCAAATCTTCTACTTCCTTGTAGCCTTCTAGAGTTTTGTACCCACTCCGCTATCCGACTGCTCCTCCTGCTATTATTACAGTCCTCTTCCTGCAACGCCAATAGCTCGTACTTCTCCTGAAGAAATGCATCGTCAAACTTCTTTTGTTCCTCTAAACGTTTCATCTTTAGCTGCAGCGACCGCCGACTCCTACACGTAGAGGCAATTGAACACACACCTATGCTCCTTTCGGATTACGCATTCCCATTACCACGTCCAGATGTTTGAGGTGTCATTCTGTCGCCATTGCTCCCGGTTGCTGTCGCTACGCCCTGTATGGTTCTATCCACACATACCTCACAACTCCAACTTCGAAGAGCACATCGACACCTGCACATCCAAAATGGGCTCACTTCAGGCACTACTCGCAATTGGACCATGTTTTCTGCGCTGTTGGCTCTGCTACAAGCAAAGCAGTCAAAATTCTTCTTACTCATTTAACGATAATTTTTGAGAAATGTTAAAACCAGGTTTAAAAAGAAAAAAAAGGGAACTGTTTCTGTAGTACTCCAGTAGGGAGAACTCAAAAATTATGTATATTTCTCCTAAAACGCGTGTACGATCTGTTGCACAGTTAAAGAACGAATGCCACAACTGTTGGCAAAGGATATAAAATTTAACTAAATTTACAAAGGAATTAAAAGGGCTACAAAGGAAAAAAGGGATACAAAAAAAGGAAAACAAACTGAAAAACAAAGTGATAAAAATATCAAAACGAAACACAAAGGATCAGGATCTCTGGCACCGAGTGCGTAGTTAAGAGATAAGGAAATTTGTATTCAAATTAAAATTCTACTTTATAATTTTCATAAAAAAATAATTTTTATTTTTATTTTTTTAGAGGTGAAGCCTTTTTATTCCACTAACTTCCACTTAAGACTAACTTGACAAAACAAATGTAATAAAGTTTGATTTGATTTGATTTGATTTATTTATTTACCACCAATCGATAATAAAATCTTCTGGTTACAAAAATTGGTTTACTTAAAACTAAGGTATAAAATAAGTACATCTATAAAACATTATAATTCTTTTAATGCATTTAAAACGAATCTCTTAAAAGGAACCCTATTAATGCAAATGTCAACGTCTTCACAAATTGAATTAAAAAGAGTTAGAGAGCGAGTAATAGGCTCATTAAGTCCATAATTCGTTCTATGGGTTGGAATATGAAATAACACATTTCTATTTCGCAAAATTCTTTCAGGTACATAGAAAGACATAAAAGAAAGCAAATCAATGGAATTGATATGACAAGACACTATATCTTTAATAAATAAAATGCAAATAGCATCTCTGCGGCATTTCAAACTATTCATAGCAATCAGGGCACACCTTGATAAATAATTTGGCCAATAAATAGACCAGTTCAATTTTCTTAGAGCGTAACGTGTAAATTTCTTTTGTATTCTTTCAATACGCAAGCTGTTATTACTATAGAAGGGTGACCAGACTACACAACAATATTCCAGAATAGTAAGCACCAACGAACAAAACATAGTCTTTAAAGTCGCTAAAAACAACCGCATTACGTTTAAAAAAACTTAATATTGAATTACCTTTGCAAACAATGAAGTCAATGTGAGCTCTGAATTCAAATTTTTGGTCAAAAAGTACACCAAGATCTTTGATTTGATTTACTCTAAGCAAACATCTATTGAAAAAAGTGTAGTTACATTTGATGACGTTATCAATCTGCTAGCACTAAAGATCTTACATTTACAGAAGTTTAGTTCAAGATGATTATAATTACACCACGTAAGAAAACAATCAATGTCGGACTGCAAGTTAGAGCAGTCATCCATTGAATCAACAGAATGGAAAATCTTTACATCATCAGCATACATAAGTCATCGGGAATATTTTAATACCGCTGGTAAATCGTTTATAAAAATTGTAAAAAGAAGTGGACCCAAGTGACTTCCCTGAAATAAACCCGACACAACTTTAATGAAATCAGACGAACGACCATCAATTCGCACCGTCTGCCTTCTATTAGATAAATAGGATCGTAGCCATTTTAAAAACGTGTCATTGATCCCAAACTTCAACATTTTTTGAAGCAGAAGACCGTGATGCACTCGATCAAAAGCTTTAACAAAGTCTGTATATAAAACATCTACTTGTTTACCTTTTTTCATTTCATCGAAGTAAAATTGAGAAAATAGAACCTAATTTGTACAAGTTGAGCGACCTTTGACAAAGCCATGCTGAGCAGGAGATAACATCTCTTTGAATGAGAAATACAATCTTTGGGTTACGAGCTTCTCAAACACCTTAGGAATCATTGATAACTTAGAGATAGGCCTATAGTTAGATATTACATGTTTAGGTCCGCTTTTATAGATAGGAGTAATGAACGAAACTTTCCATTCATCGATGAATTCACTCGATGAAAGAGACTTATTAAACAGCAGCGCCAAGACAGAGCGAAGAGAAACAGCACAACGTGATAGAAGTAAAGGGGAGATTAAGTCAAAACCAGCTCTCTTACCAGAATCAATGTCGTTTAAGCAATTTAAAACATCTTGATCGGAAAAATACAGTGGAGGAACATCTACTCTTGAAACAATATCGTCATACATACTATCGATGTCTGGAATACTATCCGAATTGTATGAAGATTGAAAAAAATTAGCGAATAGTTGACAGGTAGATTGAATATCATTAGATATTTCACCACCGAGCTCCATACTTTGCGGAAAAGTCGTATCTTTGCGTTTCGAATTTAGGAAACACCAAAAAGACTTACTGTTTCGTTTTATATTCGATTCTATGGAAGTTATGTATTGGCGGTACAAGAATTTATCAAGGAATGCATACTCTTGTCTTAATTGAATAAAACTGGCCCGATCCTCTGAATTTCCAGTTAATTTAAAGCGCTTAAATGCTTTGTCTTTTACATTTTTTAAATTAATAAGCCTTTTGTTGTGCCATGGGAATTTGAAACGCGATTTCGTGGTGGAGACAGGAACAAAAAGATCAATTCCATTAGCAAGAACTTGTTTAAAAATGAAGTACATATCTTCCAAGGATTTGCTTTCAAAAATATCGCTCCAGTTTAAGCCAGAAAAGTAATCATTTAGACCCGAGAAGTTAGCATTTGCATAGTTATAGGACGTAAACTTATTATTAATATTTGGATCACAAGAAGAATAATTATAGTAGCTCAAGTGCAATAGAAGCGCTTTATGATGAAAAGAGTTATTTGTGAAAGGAAAATCAGCTGCTTGAATATTAAATTTACAATCATTATTAATGAAAATAAGATCCAAAATCCTACCCAAGTCATTTACAACATTATTTATCTGAAATAAATCAAGAGATGAGAGTGAATCAACAACTAAGGATTCAATATCCCTAGTTACGTTAAATGGAATTAAAATGTTTTCTTCCTCCATGTAACACCAGTCAATATCACTAATGTTAAAATCACCAAAAATACAAGGATACTGATCAGTCGTTAATTCACTCACTAGACTAACAATATTTTATATGTGGTTTGAATAAACATCTAGTCCACTCGATGGACGAATGTAGCTAGCGATGAATAAAAATGATTTTACAGAAGTTTTAGAGCTAACATATTCACACAATTGTTTAATATCGTCTGAATCATTATCCAAACACACCAGTATACTATCATAAGTACTTCGAACAGCAATAAGCACACCACCTCCACGATCAAATCCGAGCAAAGGTGAGCGATGCTTCCGGTAAACCATATAGGAGGCATCAAATAGTTCAGCTGGTAAAATGTCAGGCTTTAACCAGGTCTCAACAATGATAATAACATCATACTCATGCAGCGAAGAAGAACTGAACAGCTCATTTGTTTTAGTTCGCAATCCGCCAGCATTATGTAGATAGATGCACAATTCAGAAAGGCAGTCTGATGAGGAAGAGCTCGGAGAAATTAAGGTATCAGCAACACGTCGATTATATACATGATCACTCATACTTTGTTGACAGGCAGTTACACAAACAGAATCAACAGGCAAGGAAAGGCAATTGACTATGCTATCCCGGGAGTGGATTTTATGCCCATCTCGTTTTTTGGGTGGAATTTAAATAAACGAACACGTAGTCCACTTAACCAGACATCCGAATTGAGGAAGATAGTTAATAAGTAATCAGGAACACCAAGTTTGAAATTCACGTGCTTGAGGGAACTCACATCAATTCCAGCTTTAACTAATTTAATGCAAACCAAAGACGACGAGTTTACACCAAATGCAGCAGCGACATAATCCAACACAGTCTGAGAAGATGTTGTCGGATTAAACGAAGATAAAGTTATCACCTATCTTAAACTATGCGGCGGAAAATATGGGAGAGAGAGAATATGAGAAAATGAAGGAAATCTGATATTCACCTGTTGGCTCCAGACGCAAAGTCAGCAGCATGAATACAGAGCGTGGCTCTATTGTAGGATAGGAATGTGGGAACTTAGAATTTGGAAACATGAATGCTGCGCGTGATTATGTGCAAGTGCAAGAATTTGATGAGGTGTTATTGTTGTTAGAATTGTATATGGAATTTTGTTAACTCCTCCCCGCTTAAGTTCAAACGTCCACGTTTGACAGAATTAAAAGTATGGAATCTGGTTTATTCTAACTATCTTTGTCGGCAATATTTCTTCCTGAGTCTTCTCTTTTTTATTGTGGTAGGCTTGGGTTTCTAGTCCTATTTCCTTCGACTCTCTGCTTTCCGTATTATGCACATTGGGTATTTGGATTTGTGCTGCTGCTTCTTCTTTGACTGCTTTATTTTCAAACTCGAGTACGTTGGTTACTTGAACTTCCGCTAAGCGTTTTCTTCGGATGATTTTTGAATGCAAGAAGAGTACCAGCAATGATACGATTATGGTCAGCCCAAGGTTTGCTGTTAAAGAAATAGTATGTTTTGATTGCAATAACTTGATGTATTCGGTATTATTTGGGTGGAGTTCTTTGAGCATCTGAAGTGATAGAAGCTCTTCTGTGTCTTCGGCTTTAGAGAGTTGTGCTATGGCGGGTAAAGGTTTTATTGAAGAAACTATGATATCGGAGATGTAGGTTTTGTTCTCAATTTTAATTGATGAATTTTGAAAATCTATAAGAAATGTACCGGTCAGCTTCAATGTTTCATTGTTGTCCTGTGTTATTGCTCCGTTGAATTGGTTGAGTAGGATAACACCTGGGGAAATTTCATCTAAAGTCGGAATGTGTTGATTATTTATTCGGGTACAAATTGCTTGGATGCTTTGTAAAAGGTTGGGAATGCATGGAGTGCCGCTTAAATCTATAAGGTTATAATATGGACAAATTGACAAATTATTATATATCTTACAATTTAGCTTTATACCGTATATTGATTTCTGACATTTCAGTATATTTCCATATTCAAATTTATTTATAAATTTATTCTTTTTAACTGGTTTTATTAAAATTATACAAGATTTTCAAGTCAATTTGGTATGCTTACAATATAAATAATCGAACTGGAGTTCGATGCAAATTTAATTTCTGCGACGTTTAGTGCCTCGTCTATAGAATTATAAAGAATATTTTCTTTTTTAAATATGTTTCTTGCTATGTTTATTTCATTAATTGTTAATATATGAGGGTTTATAATTCTCATCTTCGCCCAGTTTATGGCGTATTCTATGTTAAGAAGTTCCTCTTTAAGTAATTTAATTTTGCTTTGAATTACTAACACATCATTATTTTTAAATAAATCTACATTTTTTATTTTATTTATGATTTCATTC
Organism: Matsumyia berberina; assembly: GCA_917880715.2. Lineage (NCBI taxonomy): Eukaryota > Metazoa > Arthropoda > Insecta > Diptera > Syrphidae > Matsumyia > Matsumyia berberina. The sequence continues at coordinate 83,924,101 of OU862872.1, forward strand.
GTTACATTGGTTATATGGTTATACTACTAATAATATTTCTATTTATTAGAACCTGTTTATTATTATTTTTCAAAATATTATTTATTTTATCTATATATATAAAACTCTTTGTCCTGACTGACTGACTGACTGACTGACTGACTGACTGACCCAGAGATAGGCGCACAGCTCAAACGGCTGGTGCTAGGAACTTGGAATTTGGACAGTAGTTTCCTTTTGTGGTGTAGACACCCACTAAGAAGGGATTTTTGGAAACTCAGCTTTTACAGGGTGTTACAGGGTGTTCAAGTTTGTATGAAAAAAAAAATTTAAATTGGACTTTGGAATTGTAATTTGGTGGGTATATTCTAGAACAGAAATAATTAAACACGTGTTTTACCGTTTTTCAAAATTATGACTGTGGGCCGAGATACAGGGCGTTAAAGTTTTGCTATTTATAGTAATGCGCAACCGTAGTCAGCGGCACATATCGTTTCGTGATCGTGTGTTGTTTTTGTTCTGCCCAGTTGTACGAGGGTAGTTTTTTTCATTTTTCTTTGTGCTGCTTTTCTTCACTCAGCACGGTATCTATTCATGTATGTATGTATTTGATGGAAATATTTTTTGTTGTAGTAGCATTTACTTGAACACAAATATTCTACGATACATAATCCTGCCTATTTGGCAGGAAATCATTTACACATGTAAGTACATACACATGTATATTTGTGTGTATATTCTTGATCTTGTGTTGTGGGCTACAACTAGGGGGGAAAGAAATACTGCCGTCGCCAGGAATGTTGTTTACGGGGACGAGAAATATGAGAAATTGAAAGTTTATACCTACTCATTAACAGCTTGAAACGCATACAGGGTATAATGTGACGTATTTCCACGCGGGCGTAGTCGCGGGTATCGGCTAGTTTTTAATAATTTGGAAGTCGTCATGATCAGGATTACCTGCTTTCCATTTCCATGCGCTTCCTATGGAATTGATTGATCTTTTATTTCTATATTTTGGTTTTAATCTATTTAATATATTTATAATCTGGTTTAATTCGTGGAGAAGGAAGGATGGGAAGGATGATCTTTGTTTATGGTTTCTTCTATTGTATTATTTATGTTGGCAACTAAGGTTTCACAGGGCTCTGGATCTATTACATGAACCATCTTGAAATATCCATTTTGGATTTTAGCCATTCCAATTTCTATTGCAACCAGCTCGCTCAATGAATAATCAAGAATCTGTATTTTGGCACAACAGCTTGCAGTTAAAAACCTAAAGAGAAAAGGGATTTTAATTTCGAATATGACTCTTGTGTACAACCTTTCCGCTTTCTGTCAGAACCATCGATTTTCGGTTTTCTTTCACTTTTTCCTCTTTTATTGACTTTTATGTATATGATTTGTCCCGGTAAATAGTCTTTAAAGTTATTCTTTTTCCTATTGTGATAATTAATTTTTTTCTTTTGTTTAAGCTTCAGTTTGTCGAAATTGATTTCGATTTTCCTAGTTTTTTCATAATCTTCCGGGGTAAAGTTGACGTTACGCCCAAAGAAGCGATCAACTGGTCTTTTATTTGTTGTGGAGTGAATACTATGGTTGTATTCATTAACTGCCCTTTCAATTAGTTCCTCAAAGTTACGTTCTGTTCCGTTTTCCTCGAGGCACCTCATTATTTCGGTTAATGTCGAATGAAAGCGCTCAACTTGACAGTTTATTTAGCTTTTGTTCGGTTGTTTCGTGAAGACATTAATACCGAGCTCGTCTTTCATCATGAATAATATTGAGGCTGAATTTAAAAAAGGGTCGTTGCCGATAACGACAGAATTTGGTACGCCAAAGAAAAATATTAGTTTTCGCAGAGGTTGCCTTACGTCCTCTGTTGATTTGCTCTTTAGCATTCTTATTTGGGCATATTTTGTGAATTTGTCTAAAGATAACCTCTTTTATATATAATTATATATAATTATATAATTTTCTTTTCGGTCAAAAATATGTCAAAATGAACTGTATGACCTGGGTAGGTGAGAAGGGGTGTTTCACTCAGTTTAGGTTGATTGGGATGCCTTTCATACTTACTTCGTTTAAAGATCGAACAGATTTTTGTAATCCTTTTTATTTGTTGGGTCATGGAGGGGAAGTAATACTTCTCTAATATTTGGGCTCTATTTTCTTGTGCATTTCTGTGTGCACGATTATGTGTTTCTATTATAATTGTTTCTTAATCGGTTTGACTAACAACGTCTTCTACTTGTAGTTGGGTAAATCTAATTTTGATGCTTTTAAAATGAAGTGGGTACAGTTCTTGTATCATTCCCATTACTCGTTCTTGAGTTTTGATACAATTAATAACGGATGGGTTAAGGATCTTTTTTTGGATAGTTAAAAGATTTTGTTCATTGTAATCTCTTTCGATAATGATATGGCGATGGTATCGGGGAAATATAATTATAAATTCTTGTTTAGGGATTTCACCTATGTTGAGGAAAATTTGATTCTTAAAGACGTTGATCGGAATTTCGACAATCGGGATTGATGTGTGGGAAGAACTTCTGTCACTATGAGTTGTGGTGGACATGGAATTGACAAAACAATCTTGTGGAGGCCTGGAGAGCGCATCTGCAACTATGTTGGTTTTGCCAGGTTTATATTGGAGTTCATAGTTATATTCCTCCAATATTGCCTTCCAACGATTTATTTTCGAGTTGTTATTTTTGTTGCTCAATGCATAAGTCAGTGGTTGGTGGTCGGTGTATATTCTGACTTTAGCCCTACCATAAAGATAATTCCGCAAAGCTTTGAGGGATTATTGCCAACATCTCTTTCTCATTCGTGGCATAGTGTTCCTCAGCTTTATTGAAGGTTCGTGATATAAAGGTGATAGGTCTGTCTCCCTGAGAAAGTACCGCGCCAATGGCCTAATTCGACGCGTCGGTGGTTAACTGAAATTCTTTGGTGAAGTCGGGATAAGTAAGTATTGTTTCTTTTGAAACAAGGGCATTTTTTATTTTAGTCAAGGAATTTAATGCATCTTCGCTGAGGCTTAACGGATGTTTACTAGACAAGTTTTTGGAAATTCTGCCTTTTTCTCCTCTTAAAAGAGTAGTGAGGGGTTTAGCTATTTTCGCATAATCCCTTATGAAGCGGCGGTAATAGCCGGCTAATCCTAGAAAGGATCGAAGATCTTTTAAAGTTCGAGGTTTGGGAAAATTAAGCATTGCCTCTACTATCGTTAGGTTAGGTTAGCGGGCCGATGAGGACGATAACATCCTCCTCATCTCACTTAGGTCTATGTAGACCCGTTGTGATACCCATGTGTTTACCAGCTACTTCCTACTACGTGATTTTATATGCCTGATGACAGCCAGCCGGCTCCCCTTGCGAACTTGAGCAGATCCGAAAGTGACCCATCAGACAACTCCTCGATGTTATCGAAGAGGTATCTGCCCAATGTTCTTTTCCTAATGTTGCAGAGGCTTGGGCAGTGACAGAGGAAGTGAGTAGTGTCCTCATGCACCTCCTCGTCTCCGCATCCCCTGCAAAGGTCTTCCCCAGTCAGGTGCAGCTTCTTTGCATGATACCTGAGCATATTGTGGCCTGTAATAAGTCCTACCAGTAATGACAGGGATTTCCTGTCCATATGTAGTAGCTTATTCGTTCTGTTATTATTGTATTCTGGCCATAACCTTCTGGAGACTTCGCAGGTGGTTAGTGTTTTCCACCTGTTATTCGCCTCGGTTAAGGATCTTAGTCTAATTATTTCCTTCAGATGACGAAGTGGAGGTTTAATTGTACCATCCGCTAGGTCTGGTTCCAGGGCTGATCCCTTTCTAGCCAGTTCGTCAGCAGTCTCGTTTCCTCACACGACACTGTGGCCAGGGACCCAGCAGAGTTTTACATTATGCTGCGTGCCAAGAACCCTCAGCTCTTCGCGACAGCACTTAACAAACTTAGATTTGATTAGTGTAGCAGTTAGTGCTTTTATAGCCGCCTGGCTGTCTATGAAGATCGTGATATCCTCCCGTGATACCGTGGCCATTGACGCCAATCGGGCAGCTCTGGTCACTGCTAGAACCTCTGCCTAGAAAACACTGCTGTTGCCAGGGAGTCTTATTGAGCTGCTGAGTCCTAGCTCCTCAGAGAAGACACCAGCACCCGTACCTATGTCCATCTAGGAGCCATCCGTGAAGATGGACTTTGTCTCATTAGGAATTTCTTTGTTCTCCCACTGTTCTCCGCTTGGAAATATGCAAGAGAACGGTTTGATACAGTCCAGGTGCGGAATCATATAGTCAGATTCAATACTCGTACCCGGGTACTTGTGCAATATCGTGGCGTGTCCATATGAGCTCGCTCTCCAGAGTTCAGACTGGTCTAATCTCAGAGCACTCTTTGGTGCGGATTCTTGCATGTATAGATCGAGGGGTAGCAGATTGAGAATTGTCTCCAACCCCGCTGTCGGAGTTGATCTCAGTGCACTGGTCGTTCCAATGCAAGCTAGCCTCTGTATCTTGGTCAAGGCTTTGAGGTTAGTGGTTTTTGCTGCAGCTTGCCACCAGACTAAACCTCCATACGTTAATATTGGTCTAACAATCGCAGAGTATAGCCATAGGATTATACTGGGTTTAGGTCCCCAGTTCCTCCCAAAAATCCTGCTGCAAGTATAAAAAGCAATCGAGGCCTTTTTGATTCTTTCCTTAACATTAAGATTCCAGTTCAGTTTCCTGTCCAGAATAAGGCCCAGATATTTCACACTGTCAGATAGTTTAAGGGGTATCCCTCCAATATTAGGCAGTGTGAATTCTGGTATTCGTCTCCTATTGGTGAATAGTACTAATTCGGTTTTCTGTGGGTTAACTCCCAGCCCGCATTGTTTAGTCCATTCGTTAAGCGTGTTGAGGGCGCCTTGCATGAGCTGACTGACAGTGTCCAGATATCTGCCCGTTGCAAGCAGGACAACATCATCAGCGTAGGCTATCACCCTTACGCCGCCATACTTCAGTCGCATAAGTAGTTCATTAATGACAAGGACTTCGCTATCACATCCGATAACAACACCAGCGCAGAAATCAAGCGAAGAATAGCTGCTGCCAATCGCTGCTTCCTTGGGCTAAGAAGGCAATTGAGTAGTAAGGCCCTATCCCGAAAAGGTAGGGAACTTAATCATCTCTGTCCTGCTTTATGGCGCTGAGGCATCGACTCTATCGAAAGCGGATGAAGATGTCCTTGGTTGGTTGCTTTGAGAGAAAGATTCTTCGTAAGATATTCGGTCCCGTTTGCGTTGAGGGGTTCTGGAGGAGAAGATTCAACGATGAACTTTATTAGGCAGTGTGAATTCTGGTATTCGTCTCCTATTGGTGAATAGTACTAATTCGGTTTTCTGTGGGTTAACCCCCAGCCCGCATTGTTTAGTCCATTCGTTAAGGGTGTTTAGGGCGCCTTGCATAAGCTGATTGATAGTGTCCAGATATCTGCCCGTTTCGAGCAGGACAACATCATCAGCGTAGGCTATCACCTTTACGCCGCCGTACTTTAGTTTTATAATTAGTTCATTAATGACAAGGACCCAAAAAAGGGGGGATATAACCCCTCCTTGTGGGGTACCTCTGGAGACAGTCATTTTAAAATAAGCTTCTCTTAGTTCAGCATTTATGTGCCTATTACTCAGCAAGTCGTGTAGCAGATTTACAATAGAATCGTTAACATTGCTGTTTTCTAAGGCCCTCTTAACCGCAGATATTTTGACATTGTTGAAGGCACCCTCAATGTCTAGAAATGCGGCGAGCGTGTATTCTTTATAATGTAGGGATTTTTCAATTATGCCAACGACGTCATGCAGAGCGGTCTCCACGCTCTTACCCTTAATGTAGGCATGCTGAGCCAAGGATAAGCTCCTGTGGTCAAGCTTGCTGCGTATATGAGCGTCGATGATCTTTTCGAAGGTCTTAAGGATAAAGGATGTTAGACTTATGGGTCTATAGTCCTTCGCCGTCGTATGACTAGGCTTTGGGTATGAAGACAACCTTCACCTCCCTCCACCCTCTCGGTATGTGACCACATCTGAGACTGCCTAGAATGATTCTCTGCAAGGTTTGTACTATTAGGTGCCTCTACTTTCGTTGGATTCGTCTTAATACCATCAGATGATATAACAAATCCAAGGAATTCAACTTCATGCTTGAAGAATTCACATTTGTCCAATTGGACTTTCATGTTAGCTTCTTCTAGCGTTTTAAAAACCTTGCGAATATTTTCTGCGTGAGTTATTTCATCTTGGCTGAAAATAATTATGTCGTCTATGTAGACGAAGCATGTCTTGCCTATACGGTTTCGTTCTTTGTAGTCTGCGCACAAGGTTTGTCACGTCAAGAATTAGGAGTACGGCGTTATTGCAATGTTCATGAAGGCGAACACGGTACACGGCGCATTAACGATTGTTCTGAGCACCTTATTTTGAAAGGTTTGTAAAATGGTTCTATTGCTGGTTTTGGTAAAACCCCAAAGTTGTATACCATACGTCCATACGGGTTTTAAGACTTGCTTATATGTATAAGAGCAATTTGTTATACATGCTTAATTTGGAATATCTTCCAAACAGCCAATACATTTCTCTAAATGTAATTTCGAGCTTGTCGCGTTTCCGAGTTAATGAAAACGGGTAAGTTGTTAATTTTCTTGTTAGTAAAAATAAAATGCGTAGATTTGATTTCGTTGAGAACAATGCGCCAAACCTTCGTCCACTCGCAAATTGTATCCAAAGCTCGTTGAAGCTTCACAGTTGCTGACTCGACTGAATTTTCTGTTGCCAGAATAGCCGTATCGTCCGCGAATATAGCAACAACGGTGCCTTCTTCTTGAGGTATATCACGAGTATAGAGCAAGAACAAAACTGGACCAAGAACACTTCCTTGAATTCGGCTCCGTGCTTGACACGGAAAAGTCTGTTCTCTAAGTACGACTCTAAAATTTTGTACAACTCTTCGGGAAGTACCTGTCTTAGTTTATAATTCAAGCATTCGTGCCACACCTTGTCGAAGGCTTGAGAAACAAGGTGGACAACTCCTGCGGGAAAACTCGGGCATTGTGAAGCCTCTTCCTATCTCTCTCCGTCAACTCCTCCCATGTCATACTGCCTAGTCTTTTGACTGTCCGCTTGCTGTTTGCTATTTTACTGCGGTTTGATGCAGTGGACAGCGTAGAGAAATTGGACGAGCAAGCAATCAAGCGAGTGTCATCGTCATCGAGAAGGAGTTTCTTCAAGTCGAAGTCAATCGCCCCACTACTCTCTCTGTCCGAAGTATCCGCTATGTGGGACTCCTGAAGAAGAAATTCTTCTGCCGTTGTAGCACTGACAATGTTTGGTGTTTCCCCCGAAGTTTTAATAATATTATTACTTTTGTTATCTATTATGTTTTCATATTTGATTCCCACGAGTAGGACGGTGAAGAAAGTACTATCATAGCATAGCCGGTTCTACAATGATAGGACACAAATACGACATGTCCTTGCCGAAGCGCCTGAAGGAGCTCGTTAGAGACTGATTGAACCCTCAGCCTTGCATCCTTGGGCATGATTTGCTACATGCTCACACAACCACTGGAATCAGGTTGACTACTCTTTGGCTTCGGACCCTCGTCCAGAGACCTTACAGCTCCGGTGGCCCTGCTGCAATCGCCCTCTGGAGTCGTTAGGTCTTACTGATCCTCCCAACTAACGGAGGGAGCTTAAGTGGACTCTCCACATTTCCCGATTTTCCGCCATCGACTCTAAATCATCATGGGCTATCCCCATACGGGTAGAGGTGAGATTTCGGACTTGGTCCAGCAATCTCATCCTCGGCCTACCCAGGGGACGCCTAACCGATGGCACGGATTCCATGGCACGTCTCGGAAGCCGAGTTGGGGACATGCGTTGAACGTCCCCAAACCATCGAAGTATGGTCCTCTCCGCTCGAAGAAGTAGCTGCTCGATATTGAGTGCCTAGCTAATTCTGGTGTTCCTAACTCGATCTCGACGAGTTACCCCAGCAATACAACGAAGAAATCTTATTTCGGCAGCTTGTATCCGTGATCTTATTCTTTCGGTCATTACCCAAGCTTCATGACCATAGATGAGGGTCGGAACAAACACTGAATTGAAGACCGACAGCTTAGCTCCGATACCAAGTTCAGATCTCCTGATAACAGATTGACCAAGCTGTCTCAAAATTGCTCCAGCCTGACCAATCCTACAGGATAACTCAGTATTGCTCCTACCATCACTTGTGAATAAGACCCCGAGATACTTAAACTTCTCCACCTGTTTCAATGGGACTCCACTAACATGCAGAGTGCATTGAACAGGCGTGAATTACTATAACGTCTGATTTGTTTACGTTTACCTTCATCCCAGCTTTAACACAGACGGCGACGAGCCTATCTAGTGTGCGCTGAAGTTCGGTCTGGGTGGACGTAAGGATGACCAAATCATCAGCGAAAAGCATAGTGTGCAGAAGCACACTATGAAGAGGAGAAGTGACAGAACGCACCCCTGTCGAAGTCCAACGCCGACAGTGAAAAGTGTCGACTTAACGCCGTTCACCCACACAGCTATTACAATTAGTGAACAGAGATCGAATGACCCTCAGAAGAGAACCGTCAATCCCATACTCCGGCAATACACTCCAGAGTTTACCTCGAGGGACCTGATCATATGCTTTCTTCAAATCCACAAAACAACTGTTGATTGGTTTGGCATACTCCCAGGCCTTCTCAAGTACCACTCTGAAAGTGAACAGCTGGTCGGTTGTGCTTCTACCTGGACGAAAGCCGCACTGTTCATCGCCCAACCGGGACTCGAATACAGCTCTGGAACGCGATTCCAACACCTTAGCAAAGACTTTTTCGGGGAGACTTAAGAGAGATATGCCACTGTAATTGGAGCAATCCCTCTTATCCCCTTCCTTAAAAAGAGGAACAATCACCTCAGTTTGCCAATCGCTAGGTGATTCACCGCATTTCCAGGCCACTTTAATGACACCAGAGAGCCATTCCACTCCCTCTTTACCCAAAACTTTGAGCATTTCTGGCCGGATTTCATCCACACCAGCAGATTTGCCGACTTTTAGCGCTTTAATCGCCAAAGTCACCTCCTCTACGGTGGGACTATTCTCCGCCCTACTCAAAACCATGGGTCTGCCATCCTCAGTGCCCTGTTCGGGATTGAGCAGCTCTGAAAAGTGGTCGCCCCATGTGCGCAAGATGTCCTTCTCATCGGAAAGAAGTACACCATCTTTGGATTTGACTCCTTCGATGATATTAAACTTCCTTCCTCTAAAACGGCGGATTGTCTGCCAGAACACCTTGTTTGCAGATCTGTGATCGCAGTCCAATTTCTTAGCGAACTTCTTCCAAGACTGCTCCTTAGCTGCTTTAACAGCCAGCTTTGAATCGTTGAGATACAATTTGCACAACACGAGCTAATGATCAGTTGACAGTTCAGCCCCTCTCACAACACGAACGTCACAAACCATCCTTTTAACACACGATGGTACCACAAAGAAGTCTATCAGCGATTTCTGCTGAAGACTCTGACGGTACCATGTGTATTTATGGACGTTTTTGTGTGAAAAGGAGGTGTTCATAATGCACAGCAAAAGTCCAACAATTTCTCTCCGTTTGCATTCTGATCCGGGTCACCGTTCCTCCCAATCGCACTTCCCCATGTCATTACGTCCACACCTACGTGAGCATTGAAGCCTCCCATCAGGACATAAGAATCCATATCTGCCACCTGTTTTAAGGCGGCATCTACTTCATCCAAGAAAGTTGCATTCTCCGACTCCAGATCCGGCGCATATACCTGCACCAGAGCCAGAGTTGATCTTTCAAGCTTAAGCTTTAAGATCGCAACTCTCCCTCCCAATGGTATCCACTCCAGTACTATGCCTGCCAGTCTGGGACTCGTAAATATCCCCACTCCCGCCTGAGCAGACATTGAAGGTGCTACTCCTGACATGAAGAGTTTCCACTCATCCAAAAGGTCCACAGTTCTAGAACCCCTTTGCTTTGTTGAGGAGATACCAACTATATCTAGTCGATATTTAGTAGCCTCCCCAATAAGGTCTTTTCCTGTGAGTGAAGATATGTTCCATGTGCCTATCCTAAGTCGATTTCGATGTTGTCGAAAAACCGAAAGTCCACTTATGCCCCCATCGGAGCATAGAGCATCTCTTCTTTGACCCCCGTAATGGTTTTCGAGACCATTGTCGGGAAAAAATAAATTAAAATTTTAATAATCCATTGATTTACTAAAAAAACATTTTGGAATTAGATAGAAACAAAATTTTGAGAAAAACTAGTGAAAATTTTAATAAGAGAATAATATCTCAAGAGGAATTTTTGGAACATCAAATGCGAATGAATTTACTTAGAGAAAAAGTGGATCAAATTCAAGACAATATACATACTTTTGACAAGGCTGGGAATGATACACCCAAATATTTCGAGTAATAATAAACTTAGCAACATGGAAGTAGGAATAGTTTGAGAGTGAAGTTATAGTTTTTGCCGTCAAAATACCACAATAAAATCAGAGGTAAAATTATCTATTAGTGCCAATAGTTAATTCTTATAATAAGCAAATAAATGAAGAGTTAGAATATGTTGTCAAAATTAATAACAAAACTTACAATTTTCAAAATAATTTAAGCCTCCAAGAACTAAAACTAAGCAAAAACTGTATTTTTAAAAGAAATTGTAAATTAGTCAGTAATTAAGAGAAAGAAATATTAACACCTAATTATGATCTTCTAGTTTTGAATAATATAAAAAAAGAAACTTTTGAAAGCAACTGTGATGAGAGAAAACTCATTTTAAATGGAAATTATTTAATAATTTTTTTTAATTGTTCAGTTAAAGTTGGTAGTAAGAAATTCAGGAACAAATTGTCCACAACTGTTGAAAAATATTATATTCCAAATTATGAAAACATAATATGTAATAGGTAATGATTCTTTAACATTTGAAGAACTAAGCCTCCATCAAGTCAATAACATAAAAGAAATACATCTTAAAAGACATAGCATTATCTATATATATATTCATTGCAAGATGACAGCTGAGAGAGTCGGACGTGTTTCTCTATCGCTACGCATATTGTTGTGTTTCTTAAACGATAATTTTTCTAATTGGCATTTGTAAAGATGGATAATTGTGCAGGTTGTGGCCATAGATTACTTCGCGAAAATTTTATTGTGTGTGAAGGTTTTTGTGGCAATAAATTTCATAAAAAGTGCGCCCAGCTTTGTGAAGAATCTGCTAAAGCTCTACAGGCAGATCGCAATTTATTGTGGCGCTAACTGCATTTCCATCAGTGGTCCCCTTCTTTCCATAATAATGCAATTAAAAACTGACGTTGCTGAAATTAAATCTATAGTGTGCAAGGATACTGGAAATTTAAATAATCGTATATCTCTCTCTGAGCCCAAAAATAAAAACAAAAACAAAAAAATAGTTCGGGAACCCAAACAAAATAAATTGAGTGAGGAGAGCAGCACAGTAAATATCAGTGAGTCATCAAATATGCCGCTTAATTCGCCTATTGCTTCCGTATCATGCCAACAACAACCCACAAACGAAGCAGAAAGCGATCATCTTAACACCGATGATGGTATGCAAATCGTCGCAAATGAGAATGATTGGGCGCAAGTAGTGCAAAAGCGGAAGCGCAAAGTTCAACGCTCCCCAAAATTGTTTGGTACTGCTAGTGATACTGCTGCTGCACAAACCTTGCCATCGGTTCCTAGACTTCGTTTCTTACATCTCTCTCTTACATCTATTTCTATACCATCAGCATATAAGTGCTGCCGAACGAAACATTAAAAAGAACAGCAAATCTTTTTGGGTATTCTTAAATTCTAAACGTCATAGTTCTTTTCTCCCAATAGCAATGGAACTGGACGGTAAAAAATCTCAAATCGTCCTGCAATCTCTTTGCGAAGTACTTTCAATCAAATTATAACAGGGATGTAATTTCTAATATAAATGATTTGTATCCAAACATATCCCCCATTACAGATTTTGAATTAAATGGCTTGTCAGACGAAGATGTTTTTGAGGGTTTAATTGAACTCGATTCAACAAAAAAGGCTGGAGTGGATGAAATTCCTCCACTCTTACTGATGAAATGTGCCTCGTCGCTTTGCAGTGCATTAAAAATTATTTTTAATAAATCTTTATCAACTGGTGATTTTGTCGACGATTGGAAAATATCCTTCGTAAATCCAATTTATAAAAGTGGCCTAAAGCATAGGATTAATAATTACAGGCCAATATCAAAGCTTTCTGCAGTACCGAAGTTACTTGAAAAATTAGTAACTCAGAGACTATACTTTTCAGTCAAAGAATCGATAACGCCGAAACAACATGGGTTTGTTAGCGGCCGTTCTACTGCCACAAATTTGTGCCTTTTTTCACTCTTTTGTTTAAAGTCTATGGAAAATAGGAAGCAGGTCGATGTCCTATACACAGATTTTGTTAAGGCTTTTGACAGAGTTCACCATGACCTATTATTGCAGAAACTTCATAAGCTAGGACTCAATTTAAATTTCTTGAAATGGTTGAGGTCGTACTTATCTAACCGCAAACAGGTCGTTAAAATCGATGGTTTTCATCATCATCATCATCTTCCAATGGCCCGCTTATCCACTATGAGGGTCGCGGGTTTAGGGAGCTCAAGTGGACTCTCCACATTTGCCGATCTTCCGCCATTGACTCTAACTCATCAGGGGCTATCCCCATACGGGTAGAGGTGAGATTTCGGACTTGGTCCAGCCATCTCATCCTAGGCCTGCCCAGGGGACGCCTACCCGATGGCACGGATTCCATGGCACGTCTTGGAAACCGAGTTGGGGACATGCGTTTGACGTGCCCAAACCATCGAAGTATGGATCTCTCCGTTCGAAGAAGTAGCTGCTCGACATTGAGTACCTCGCGTACTCTGGTGTTCCTAACCCGATCTCGTCGAGTCACCCCAGCAATACAACGAAGAAATCTCATTTCGGCAGCTTGTATCCGCGATCTTATTCTTTCGGTCATTACCCAAACCTCATGACCATAGGTGAGGGTCGGAACAAACACTGAATTAAAGACCGACAACTTAGCTTCGATGCCAAGTTCGGCCCTCCTGATAACAGATTGACCAAGCTGTCTCAAAATTGCTCCAGCCTGACCAATCCTACAGGATAACTCAGTATTGCTCCTACCATCACTCGTGAATAGGACCCCGAGATACTTAAACTTCTCCACCTGTTTCAATGGGACTCCACTAACATGCAGAGTGCATTGAACAGGTGTTCTGGAAATTACCATTACCTCTGATTTGTTCACGTTTACCTTCATCCCAGTTTCAACACAGACGGCGACGAACCTATGTAGTGCGCGCTGAAGTTCGGTCTGGGTGGACGTAAGGATGACCAAGTCATCAGCAAAAAGCAGATGACTTATCCTTAAGTCTCCCAATTCGAAACGTTCCTCACCAAGGCTGCGCTGTAACATCCAATCCATATACACTATGAAAAGGAGAGGTGACAGAACGCACCCCTGGCGAAGTCCAACGCCCACAGTGAAAGGTGTCGACTTAACGCCGTTCACCCGAACACAGCTCTTACAGTTAGTGTACAGAGATTGAATGGCCCTCAGAAGAGAACCGTCAATCCCGTACTCCTGCAATACACTCCAGAGTTTACCTCGAGGGACCCGATCATATGCTTTCTCCAAATCCACAAAACAACTGTAGATAGGTTTGGCATACTCCCAGGCCTTCTCAAGTACCATTCTGAGAGTGAACAGCGGTCGGTTGTGCTTCTACCTGGACGAAAGCCGCACTGCTCATCGCCCAACCGGGACTCGACCACAGCTCTGGAACGCGTTTCCAACACCTTTGCAAAGACTTTTCCGGGAAGACTTAAAAGAGATATACCCCTATAATTGGAGCAATCCCTCTTATCCCCTTTTTTAAAAAGAGGAACAATCACCCCAGTTTGCCAATCACTAGGTGTTTCACCGCATTCCCAGGCCACTTTAATGACACGAGAGAGCCATTCCACTCCCTCTTTACCCAAAGCCTTGAGCATTTCTGGCCGGATTTCATCCACACCAGCAGATTTGCCGACTTTAAGCGCTTTAATCGCCAAAGTCACCTCCTCTACGGTGGGACTATTCTCCGCCCTACTCAAAACTATGGGTCTGCCATCCTCAGTGCCCTGTTCGGGATTGAGCAACTCCGAAAAGTGCTCGCTCCATCTGCGCAAGATGTCCTTCTCATCGGAAAGAAGTACACCATCTTTGGATTTGACTCCTTCGATGATATTAAACTTCCTTCCTCTGAGACGGCGGATGGTCTGCCAGAACACCTTGTTTGCAGATCTGTGATCACAGTCCAATTTCTCACCGAACTCCTTCCAAGACTGCTCCTTAGCTGCTTTAACAGCCAGCTTGCAAGTTCTTCGCGCCTCCATGTACCGGTTCCGAGAAGCTGAATCCCCCAAGTGTATCCACACCTTGAAGGCTTCCTTCTTCTCTCTGATGGCTTCTTGAACTCCGGGTGTTTTAAACCACGCAGTTCTTTTCTCACCACCAGCCGCCACACCGAGCCGCTTCACTCCGCAAACACCTCCTGCAGAGGCAATGACTGCTGTTGAAAACAACCGCCATTCTTCCTCTACATTTGTCGGAACAGTTGGAATTTGTTCAAACCTTTCGGATACCTGTCGTGCAAACTCTTCCCGTATCTCATCGTTCTGTAAACTCTCCCACCGTATGCGTGTCACCAGCCTTGGTTTACGCTTTGGTAGGACAGGTACTTTATCGTTGAGATACAATTTGCACAACACGAGGTGATGATCAGTTGACAGTTCAGCCCCTCTCACAACGCGAACGTCACAAACCATCCTTTTAACACACGATGGTACCACAAAGAAGTCTATCAGCGATTTCTGCTGAAGACTCTGACGGTACCATGTGTATTTATGGATGTTTTTGTGCGGAAAGAAGGTGTTCATAATGGACATGCCATTTTCACAGCAAAAGTCCAACAACTTCTCTCCGTTCGCATTCTGATCCGGGTCACCGTTCCTCCCAATCACACTTAACCATGTCATTACGTCCACACCCACGTGAGCATTGAAGTCCCCCATCAGGAGATAAGAATCCATATCTGCCACCTGTTCTAAGGCGGCATCTACTTCATCCAAGAAAGCTGCATACTCCGACTCCAGATTCGGCGCATATACCTGCACCAGAGCCAGGGTTGACCTTTCAAGCTTAAGCTTTAAGATCGCAACTCTCCCTCCCAATGGTATCCACTCCAGTACTCTGCCTGCCAGCCTGGGACTCGTGAGTATCCCCACTCCCGCCTGAGCAGACATTGAAGGTGCTACTCCTGACATGAAGAGTTTCCACCCATCCAAAAGGTCCACAGTTCTAGAACCTCTTTGCTTTGTTGAGGAGATACCAACTATATCTAGTCGATATTTAGTAGCCTCCCCAATAAGCTCAAGGTCTTTTCCTGTGAGTGAAGAAATGTTCCATGTGCCTATCCTAGGTCGATGCCGTTGTCGAAATGCCGAAAGTCCACTTATGCCCCCGTCGGAGCATAGCGCATCTCCTCTTTGACCCCCGTAATGGTTTGCGAGACCATTGCCGGGAAGCTCGTAGCCGTTTCGGGTTGAACCCGGCCGGCTGCCGAGCGGGACAAACCGACCACCAGACGCTCGCATGCTGCCACCCCCTAGGTCTGGCTCCGAAGGGCGCCCTGACTTAGCAGGCTTAGCAATATCCGAGGCTAGTTTCGTTCGTTTCGTCATCATCGGGGGTTTGCGCTTCGTTAGCCATATCTGGGGAGTACGGGTAGATCAGCTATTCAGCTACTCCACCCGCACTTCCCAGACATGTTGCCCGCCCCCCACCGCGAGGAGGTCAGCTGCACGAGGGGTTTTCAATCATTCTTTATTAAGGTGGAGTCAGGTCTTCCACAAGGTAGTCACTTGGGACCACTTTTGTTTGTTTTGTTCGTGAACGATATTCCTGACGTTCTACAATTTTCGGATTGTCTGATGTTTGCGGATGACGTTAAATTATTTTGCTCAATATCATCACATAGCGATTGTGTTAACTTTCAAAACGATATTGATTTATTTCTAGATTGGTGTAAATACAACCATCTTGAACTGAATATTTCAAAATGCAAAATCTTTAGTGCCTACAGAACGTTGTCGCCCGAAGCTTTTATTTATAGGTTTGGGAATGAACCACTTCCAAGAGTCTGTGAGGTCAACGATCTCGGTGTTATCTTTGACTCTAAACTTACTTTTTCAGCGCATATTGATTTTGTTATATCGAAAGCAAGTTCTCTACTCGGCTTCCTCAAACGAACTTCAGGGGTTTTCAAGGATGCGTACACATTAAAAACAATTTTTCTGTCCCTGGTACTGCCCATCCTAGAGTATTGCTGCGTCGTCTGGTCTCCATTTTATGAAAATGCTATCATCAGAATAGAAAGAATACAAAGAAGATTCACCCGTTTCGCATTAAGAAATCTGAGATGGTCCGACGGAATGCCAGATTATTTTTCAAGATGTGCGCTAATAGATCTGAAAACTCTAGAAAGCCGCAGACAAGCTCAATGCGTTATTTTTATAAGAGATATTTTAAATAATAATATTAAATCTAAGGAGCTTCTGGCGTTAGTTTCTTGGTACGTTCCGGAAAAAAATCTAAGAAATAGAAATGGTCTTTTTTATGTTCCCAATCATAGAACAAATTATGGTCTTAATAATCCAGTAAGTCGTTCCCTATCGTTGTTCAATTCAGTTTGTAGTGAAGTCGACCTTTCAATGAGAAGAGATACTTTTAAAAATATTGTTCAAAATTTATTTAATCCTTAAGTTGAGCAAGCATTAACTAATATATCTTAAGTAAGAAGTTTTTCTTTTTGTAATCAACAGATTGTAAATCCATTCATGAATAAATAATAATAATAAAAAAATAATAATCTTCTATATATATAAAACTCTTTGTCCTGACTGACTGACTGACCCAGAGATAGGCGCACAGCCCAAACGGCTGGTGCTAGAAACTTGGAATTCGGACAGTAGTTTCCTTTTGTGGCGTAGACACCCACTAAGAAGGGATTTTAGGAAACTCAGCTTTTACAGGGTGTTACAGGGTGTTAAAGTTTGTATGAAAAAAAAAATTTAAATTGGACTATGGAATTGAAATTTGGTGGGTATATTCTAGAACAGAAATAATGAAACACGTGTTTTACCGTTTTTCAAAATTATGACTGTGGGCCAAGATACAGGGCGTCAAAGTTTTGCTATTTATAGTAATGCGCAACCGTTAGTCAGCGGCACTTATCGTTACGTGATCGTGTGTTGTTTTTGTTTTGCCCAGTTATACAAGGGTAGTTTTTTTCATTTTTCTTTGTGCTGCTTTTCTTCACTCAGCACGGTATCTATTCATGTAAATTATAGGTTCGCGTTGCGCGGATGATAAAAAAAACAAACGTATTGTGACTTTAAAACAACTGAACAGATTTTATTTTACTCAACTTCTTTTTATACATAATTTCGATAATATAATTTGCTTAATAAGTATATGCTTTCCAGGAATTACAATTCGCTTATTCTATTTCTTAGTATTACAATATGCAACACTGCTGAGGTGAGCAATTAGTTTTCTGTGGGAATGGGAAAATAATGCGAGTATAGCTTACTCAGCATATTGTGCATTTGTGGGAATTGGTGATGGGGAATACATTGGTATTTCGGTGTTAACTCCCCCCTTCTTAAGTATCTGCGTCCCGCAGATTAAAAATTAAGTTTGATGGGTTCAAAGGTAGGGATCTGGGATGTAGTATTAATGACCTTGGTTCGTGTTTGTCGCCGTAGGCAAAAAAGTAATATTAAATTAAAAATTATACTGATTAGCAAGATGGTTAAGTCTGAACCTATTAATAGTTTAGTACTGGATGAAACACTGGATAATTCTTTTACATTGTCTAAGTGAAGTTTATGAAGATATTGAAGGTCTAATCTTATATCACCTTCTGTCAGATTATTCTGTAATAAAGGAGGTATGATATGGTAGGTTCTGGTTTCCCAGTTCGTATATTTAGTATTATCTATTTCAATTGATTCGTTGTAAAAGTTTATAAGAAAAGTGCCGTTAAGGCTTTTATTGGTCCTACCATGAGTAAGGTTACCGAAGTAGTTGGTCAAAAATAAGGTACTTTCATTAATAAGTTCAACTATTGGTTTGTTTTGGAATTTGTAATTGCACGTTGCTTCTTCTCCATTTAGGAGTTTGATCGTACAGTCATTGGAATGAAGTTTTTGGAGTTGATATCTTTGGCAAATCGTTGTGTCCTGGATTTCGATGCATTTTTCTTTAATGCCAAACTTTACAGTTTGTGAAATAAATAGGTTGGAAAAGTCTAGGTCTATTCTTTTGTTGCTGTTTACAGTTGATCGAACTATAATATTATTAAATGTTGAGTCGTCCGTCTGCGGTAAGCAGATTACGTATAAGAGAAGTGAATCTTTTACTAACATCATGGGTTCAGAGTATTCAATGGCTTGGAGCTCATTTTTAAATGGAAGTGTTTCTGTTTTTGACAGCAGGTCGGCGATCTCAGCCTTATTTAGTAAATTTGAATTAACAATTCTTTTTTTTGCAAGCTGGCCTGCTAGTACTATTTCTCCGATTTCTTCTTTTAGTAGGCTAAGCTTGTTAAAAAGTATTTGCTCATATTTTCCTGTGTGGTTTGTGTTGATTTCTTCAACTATTCTATTGTATTTGTCTATCAAGGTATTACTTACTTTACTTAGATATTGGTTTACGTGGTATTGCTTGTTATCGTTGCTAATTAGCTCGTTGTTTTTTGAAAGTATATTATCCCAATCTGTTGCGTCTGGGTTGCCTGCCAGTCACTTCCAGGCAGATCCTATCCAGTTTATTGCTCGTTTTGCTCTTTTTGGCTTTTAGGTGGATTTCATAGAAATACCACCTATTTTTCCTGGAGTTGTTCCATTAGGTTTTCTATTTTAGACAGTTGAAGCTCCAGCTGGGGTAAATAAGCGCTTGTTTTTTGGATATTGCGGTGCATGTCCGTTTTAATGCTGTCAATTATTTGGTCATAATCGGTGAGATTTATTGCGTGTATGATTTTGTAGTTTCCATTGATTATTTTGCCCGTTCCTTGTTTTATTGCGATTAGTGGGCTTTTATATTCGTAGATGTTAACTGCGGCTTCCGTCCAAAGGCTAATGTTTAATCTGAAATAAGGGGTAGGTTTTTAAGATGTGATTTATGGATACGCTTTCCATTAGTTGTAGATATTGTAACATTGTTGTCTAATCCTACTGTTTCTTTGTGGAATATTGGTTTTTCTTTTTCTTTAATTTGCTTGTCTATTTTATAAACGGTTTCACCAGGGTTATAGTTCCTTGGCGTAGATCTTTTCTGGTTATGTCTGTTTAGTTGATTCCTTTGATTACGTATAATCTCAAACTTTAGATCAGTATTGACAAAGTCTCTAAAATCTGTTAGATTTTGGTAATTGATTCTTTGGGATCTTCCAAAGAAAATATCAGCGGGTTTTCTCTTAGTTACTGAATGGATTGTGTTGTTATATCTGTCTACTGCGATCTCAATGATTTCTTTAATTGTGTAATCCAGGTATTCCTGTTGAAGGCATCTTATTATTTCGATAATCGTTGAGTGAACACTTTCTATCGTTCCATTGACCTCACTTTTTTGTGGGGGAGCCAGATAAATGGTTACTCCGAGTCCTTCAATATAATTTAATATTATGGGGCTTATGAAACTGCTTTCATTGTCTGTGACAAGAATTTTGGGAACGGTGAAAAAATGAAGTAGTTTAATTATCTTGTCTCGCACATGTAGTACGGATTTATTTTTGATATGAAAGAATTTTGTAAATTTAGAGAATTTGTCCACACATGTTATAAATTTTTCTTTTAGGTGGATTTCATAGAAATACCACCTATTGCAGAGGTCCTCATGACGCGAATTTCAAAAAATTTTAATGCCATTCGTCTTCGCTATTATAGTTAACACTAACCTCATACTCCGTTAAAAATTTTATATATATATATATATATATATATATATATATATATGCAATATAACGGATTCTTGTGGACACGATTGAGGCCGCAATTATGAACCGATTTGAATAAAATTTGGTATACACGTTCGTATGCCGAATACCTCGGCTAAGTTCGTAGATGGGCATAATCGGTCCAGAGGGGGGCGGGTTACGCCCCTTTTTATGTCTCAAACGGTACAATTTACAACTCAAATAAATCCCAACTTCCGGTTTTGATTTTTTAGTACTATAGTAGATAACAGTGAACAGAATCCGCCTGCTACCAATTTGGGCGCCATCTTGGATCCGCCATCTTGAAATTCTTCAAAATTGATCGGATTTCGTTTAAATTGAAAATCCTTATAAATCTTGAGGTAATTAGTACAAATTCGTTTTTAAAGTGGAAATTTTTGTCCGCCATTTTGTTTCTACTATCAGAATAGATGACATAAGAAATCCACCTATCTCTTGCGGCGCTTGCCGGAAGGTTCTTTTTTTATTTCTATTATGTCCATGTGTAAAATTTCCGTTGGGTATGTCGGAATTGGGGTGGGTTGTAATTCGGGTTTCGGAGGGTGTCGGTCATATTTGTTGGAACAACAAACATCACAAGAATCTACAATTCCTTTTACTAATTTTGTCATTTGGGGAAAATAATATTTTTCTAATATCTGATCTTTGTTTTCTTTATAATTTCTGTGAGCGCGTCTGTGTTCATCTTGGATTATTTTCAATTTGTTTTCCTCGTTATTAATATCTGTGACTACTCTTTGTGTGATTCTGATTTTGTATCGGCCAAAAGAATTTTTGTAAATTTCCTGTAATAGTGGGATATGTTTCTCCGGGATCTTAATACCGTTTAAAATGTTTGGGTTAAGTTTATCCCTTAATATAGTTGTTAGGTTATTACTATCAAAAGTCTGCATTCTAATATAATGTCTGTGGTATTTCGGATGTGGTTCTTCATGACAAATCATCTCCTTACCTTCAGAGAAAATAAGTTGATTTTTGAAAACATTTGAGGAACTTCGCAGTGTGGGATAAGATCACTGCTATCTTCTTCAGCACTGTGTTGGGTAGCAGAGGATGACGTTAAAATGTTGAGTTCGGCAGGAAGTCGGGAAAGGGCATCTGCGACTATATTTGTTTTACCTGGCTTGTAGAGTAGAGAATAATTATATTCTTCGATTCTTGCTTTCCATCTTTTTAGTTTTGCATTGCAGTTTCTATTGCTCAAAGCAAAGGTCAACGGCTGATGGTCCGTAAGAATTTTGATGCTTTTAGCTCCGTAAAGGTATGTCCTTAATTTATCGACGGACCATACTATTGCTAGCATTTCCTTTTCGATTGTCGAATAATTTTCCTCTGTTTTAGTTAAGGATCTCGATATAAATGTTACAGGTTTGTCTTTACCCATTTCACCTTGGGATAGGACGGCTCCAATGGCAAAATAAGAGGCGTCGGTCGTGAGAATAAATGGTATGTTAAAGTTTGGGAAGATTAAAATGTCTGACGACATAAGTATTTCTTTTAGATTTTTAAATGCTTTGAGGGCTTGATCATCAAGATGAATTTCTGTTTTCCTTGACTGATTTGCCTTTATTTGGGCATTTCATCCTCTAGTCAGGTTTGTCAAAGGCTTTGCTATTTTGGCAAAGTCTTTAATAAACTTTCGGTAGTACGATGCCAATCCTAGAAAGCTTTTTAAATCTTTGAGGTTTTGAGGCGGTGGAATTTTTTGGATTGCAGCGATTTTTTTCGGGTCTGCGCGAATTCCTTCTTTAGTGATTATGTACCCTAGGTATTCCACTTTGGGGCTTAAAAATTTAGATTTCTCTAGATTAACTCTTAAGTTAGCCTTTTCGAGAAGTGAGAGAACTTCATCAAGATTTTTGATATGATCTTCTTTATTCTTTCCATAGACGATTATATCGTCTATATAGACTTGGCATATCTTTCCTATTACGGATTTTAAAACGTCATTAATCATGCGTTGAAAAGTAGCGGGGGCGTTTTTTAACCCAAATGGTAACCGAGTAAACTCAAATTTGCCATTTGCTGTTGAAAAAGCTGTTTTTGGAATATCGCTTTTTTTCATTTTGATCTGGTGAAAACCAGATGTTAGATCGAGCGTTGTAAAACATGTGCATTCTCCTAAACTTGCTAATGTGTTTGTTATATCGGGAATGGGGTAAGCATCAGGAATCGTTATTGCATTTAATCGTTTGAAGTCAATGACCAACCTATACTGCTTTTCGCCAGCTGCGTTTGGTTTTTTTGGAACTATCCAAATTGGCGAATTATAGGGACTTTTAGACGGTCTGATAACACCATCTGCGAGCATTTTTTCTATTTGCGCTTCGACTTCTGCTCTTAAGTTGGCGGGATAAGGGTAGGATTTGGTGTAAATCGGTTCGTTAGATGTGGTTTTAATTTCTGCGCGGACATTTGTGTCTACAGTTCCACTGTCAGAGATAGATCCAAAGAGTATTTTATGTTTAATAAGTATTTTTTGGACTTCGATATCTATATCGGGACTAATCTGGATATTATTTACTTGTTTTGATTCTTTTTCCTTAAGTTCTATTTTGATGTTAGGGCTTAGGTTTAGGATATTGTTTTTCCTATCGATAACAGCTTCTAAATTTTTTAGGGTGTCATCGCCTATAATTCCATCGAATGATGTTAACTTTGGTAGAACAAAGAAATCGATCACGGTATTATTACCTATACTTTTGAAAAAATGGACCACTGATTTTATGGGTTATTTCTAGTTGTCCACCGGCAGATTGTATTTTGAATGGTGTAGTTATTGGTTTACTGTTTGTTGCAATTCTGTCAGATATGAAGTTTTTATTAGCTCCAGTATCTATCAAGAATTTTAATGGTTCTCCGTCTCTAGTAACATACTCTAGGTATGGTACGCTAGAGAGGCTTCCGTCAGGCGTTGCTGTTTCCGTGGTAAATTGTCTGATTCATTGGATCTTCGTGGCAAAACATTATTTGCAGGCCGGTTCATGTAATTCACTTGTCGTGTCTGTACCGATTGATCCGTTTCCATTCGCTGAGGGGGTTTTGGATTCGTTGGCCTTGGGGGCGGCATGCTATTCCAAGTGGGTCTTGGGTTGGTATTACGGGGGATGCTATAAATTTGAATCCGCTCTTGTGGCGTAATTTGTCTATAGGGTGTTCTCGCTGTTGTTTGGTATGTAGAAGAGAACATCTGGTTTATTGGTGCAGTGATTGTGTTGCTTACATCTCGACGGTGAATAGAAAAATTTCGGAAATTCAAGTTTTGAAACTCCAAACATGAGGTATAAGCCTCAGGAAGAGTTTGGGGTTTCTGGATTATTAACATTTTGGAGACATCTCCGTTGAGACCTCTTATGAAAATATCCAATGCTCTGTTCCTATAGTTTTCCGTTAAGGCACTAATAGTTTCCTGAGAATATTCCTCAGTTTTAATTTTGTTGATAAGGAGGGACAGTTGGTGGTTTATCTTTGCGTAAAATTCGTCAATGGTTTGATTGGCTTGACTCATAACGTTGAGTTCATGCTCTAAGGTCCGAATGTCGCGTTTATCCGCATAGTGTAGTGATAAACATTTTTTTATTGCGAGCCAATCTTCATCAAAAAGATTATAGGAGATGAGGGCGGCGTCGGCCGGGCCTCTAATTTTTTGCCGTATATGTTGCAGTATAGCTCTATAGATAGGCTTACTCTTAACTATCTCGTAATCTTTTAATATGGACTCCACATTGTGGATCCACGAAATGTACTGCACCGGGTTTCCGTTAAATACTTGCAAATCTCTGACGCAATCAGGCAGTTTCCTGATGTCATCGAGGTCTTGTTCGGTTCTTGGGGTTATAAGGGTATGTGGGATGGTTTGGGGAGGGCTAACCCTGCATTCTAACTGCTGAAGGCGGTTACTAATAAGCTTAGTTTGTTCAATTTGGGCATTAAGTGCACCTGTCAACTGCTTGATTATTTCCTGCATTTGTTCCATTTTAGGGAATTTGAGGTGGTATGGGGAGGTAGGTAGAAAATTACACAATTTGATTTTAACTTACAATTAGTCTACGAATTATTATTAGAATTTATTTTCGATTTCACACTTGATTTAAAGTAATTTCGTTAATATATATATAAAAAAATTTTTTACGGCTTCAATTTCACTCTTAATTTAAGGTATATTTGTATGTTTCTTTACGATAGTTTCGTTAAAAAAAAAAAATTGTTTGGCTTACAGCATAAGTACAGCTACCAGCATGATCCTGTCGGGTGGTCCGTGTTGTCCCTTTTGCACTGCTACTCGAGCACGGGTTGCGCCACTGTTGGATGTGTTCTGGTTGTGTTGCTCCCTCGTTGGACGTGTTCTTATGTAACGCCTTGTATGCTGATCCTTCGTTGGACGTGTTCTTATGTAACGCCTTTTATGTTGATCCTTCGTTGGACGTGTTCTTATGTAACGCCTTTTACGCTGATCCTTCGTTGGACGTGTTCTTATGTAACGCCTTTTTATGCTTGGTTACAGTTGCTCCTTCGTTGGACGTGTTCTTATGTAACGCCTTTTCACAATTTCACAATACAGTTTTTTTGTTTTTTTTTTTTTTTGTATCGACGAGTGTGTACTGTACAATGTCACCACTTCACACCTGAGTTACCGGTAGGGTCTTTATTGCGTTATTCACCACTTCACACTTTGGTAGGGTTGTCCACTTCACACCTTTCGTAGGGTATTTGATACACTTTGTCTATTTCGGTAGGGCTGTCCACTTCACACCTTGAGACTACTCGCGATTTTTATTCGGGATTTATTGGATTTTTCCGTTTGCTCGGGCGCCAGTTATAGGTTCGCGTTGCGCGAATGATAAAAAAAACAAACGTATTGTGACTTTAAAACAACTGAACAGATTTTATTTTACTCAACTTCTTTTTATACATAATTTCGATAATATAATTTGCTTAATAAGTATATGCTTTCCAGGAATTACAATTCGCTTATTCTATTTCTTAGTATTACAATATGCAACACTGCTGAGGTGAGCAATTAGTTTTCTGTGGGAATGGGAAAATAATGCGAGTATAGCTGAGTACAGCATATTGTGCATTTGTGGGAATTGGTGATGGGGAATACATTGGTATTTCGGTGTTAACTTGTATGTATGTATGCATTTGATGGAAATATTTTTTGTTGTAATCGCAACTTGAACATAAATATTCTACGATACATAATCTTACCTACCGTCACATGAATATTTGTGTGTATATTCTTGATCTTGTGTTGTAGGCTACAACTAGGGGGGAAAGAAATACTGCCGTCGCCAGGATTGTTGTTTACGGGACGCGGGGACAAAAAATGAATATGAGAAATTGAAAGTTTATACCTGCTCATTAACGGCTTGAAACGCTGGGAAGGATATAGGGTATAATGTGACGTATTTCCACGCGGGCGTAGTCGCGGGTATCGGCTAGTAATATATAAAACTCTTTGTCCTGACTTGACTGACTGACTGACTGACCCAGAGATAGGCGCACAGCCCAAACAGCTGGATTTGGACAGTAGTTTCCTTTTGTGGCGTAGACACCCACTTAGAAGGGATTTTTGGAAACTCAGCTTTTACAGGGTGTTACAGGGTGTTAAAGTTTGTATGAAAAAAAAATTTAAATTGGACTTTAGAATTGAAATTTGGTGGGTATATTCTAGAACAGAAATAATTATACACGTGTTTTACCGTTTTTCAAAATTATGACTGTGGGCCAAGATACAGGGCGTCAAAGTCTTGCTATTTATAGTCAGCGGCACATATCGTTACGTGATCGTGTGTTGTTTTTGTTTTGCCCAGTTGTAAATCCAAGGGTAGTTTTTTTCATTTTTCTTTGTGCTGCTTTTCTTCACTCAGCACGGTGTCTATTCATGTATGTATGTATTTGATAAAAATATTTTTTGTTGTAGTCGCACCTTGAACACAAATATTCTACGATACATAATCCTACCTATTTGGCAGGAAATCATTTACATATGTTAGTACATACATTTATTTGTACTAACTATAAATGTGTGTATATTCTTGATCTTGTGTTGTGGGCTACAACTAGGGGGGAAAGAAATACTGCCGTCGCCAGGAATGTTGTTTACGGGGAAGTTTATACCTACTCATTACCGGCTTGAAACGCGGGGAAGGATATATGGTATAATGTGACGTATTTCCACGCGGGCGTAGTCGCGGGTATCGGCTAGTAAATTATAAAATAGGAGGTTCAAGCATTGTTATTATTACATTAATTGCAGCATACATATATTGTAAAAAAAAAATATCGAGTTAAGGGAGGGATGAGTTACGTTCCCATACTTAACAAAACCGAAGCTTGAAGGAAATTTAATTTAATTTTAATTTTGGTGGGGACGAGAGACCCCATTTATTTGGCTTAATACAAGCTATTCATTCTTAATCTAAAGTTAAACAGAAATCTTAAAACTAAAACTTAAAAGCTAGATGTGGTGGTGAAGCAGAAGGGACTTCAGGTAAGGGGATGTATGGTTGAAATCAAAGATGGTAAGGTTTGCGTTAATCTGTCGTAGCATACGGGAGATAGGTTCATTCAAGCCATAAGAGGTGTGGTGGGGCGGTAGATAGAAGAGGCGAGGGTGTCGTAGATTACGAGTGTTGGATTGGAAGAAAATGGAATTGATGAGGGACGCACAATCAACGTGTCCGGAAATAAGTCGGTGAATGAAGAGGATGTCAGCTGAGTCTCTGCGTTCCTCGAGGGTATTCAAGTTAATGAGATTGAGGCGATTTTGATAAGGCAGTAGAGTAAAAGGGTCGTTCCAGGGCAGACCTCGAAGAGCAAATCGGAGAAAACGGCGTTGGATGCTCTCGATTCTCGTAATATGGACACGATGATATGGAGACCATACCTGACTTGCATACTCTAACAGAGGGCGAACAAAGGTAATGTAGAGGGATCTGGTTACGTATGGGTTGGTGAATTCTTTGGACCATCGCTTTACAAAACCAAGAACAGAGTTGGCTTTAAGGATTATCTCATCTATATGTGATCGGAAGTTGAGTTCCCTGTCACACAAAACGCCGGGGTCGCGAAGAGATTGAACGGGGGAGATGGGTTGGTTAAGCAGAAGGTAGAGACGGGGAGGAGATTGGTTTCGCTTACGTGAGAAGGTGATGGATTGACATTTGGGGATATTAAGTTCTAAGCAGTTTTTTAGGCACTAGATCGAAAAACTATTAAGGTCTTCTTGAAGGAGGATGGAGTCTTGGGGTGAAGAAATTGTTTTGAAAAATTTAGTATCGTCGGCATAAAGGGAGATGGACGAATGTTTGATGATCCTATCAAGATCATTAATAGTTAATATGAACAGAAGGGGACCGAGGTGGCTGCCTTGTGGAACACCAGACGTGGCCAAAAACGGGGTTGAATGGACGGACCTAAAGCGGACACTGTAAAAACGGTTAACCAGGTAAGAGGATATCCATTTTAACAGTATGGGTTCAAAGCCGATGGCAGAAAGCTTGAAAATTATTAATTTATGAGAGATTTTGTCGAAGGCCTTGCTGAAATCGGTTGCGATGACATCGACTTCGTTACCGTTCTCTAGTGCTGAGAGGGCAAAGGACACGAATTCGACGAGATTTGTGGTAGTCGACCTACCCTTCAGGAAACCATGTTGTCTGGGGGAAATGAGGGATTTGCACTGGAAGCTTAAGGCTTCGTACAAAATGCTTTCAAAAAGTTTGGGTATGTGGGAAAGTTTAGCGATGGGACGATAATTGGTTATTTCGTTTTTTGATCCTTTTTTGTGGATCGGGGTTATGAAGGAGGTTTTCCAAACCTGAGGGAATTTTCCTTGTGAGAGGGATAGACGGAAAAGATTTAAAAGGACGGGGGAAAGAATCGAGGAACATTTCTTAAGAAATATGGCGGGAAGGCTATCAGGGCCGGGTGTGAATTCGTCATTAAGTTCATGTAACTTACGTTCGATAACAGACGGGTCCATGACGTGGGAGGGAAGAGGGCCAGTGAAGAAGTTAGGAAGGTAATTGAAATATGAGGTATCAGGTACGAAAGATTCGCTGGAAAAGGATTGCTTAAAGAAGGACGCAAAGAGGTTGGCTATTGTAATAGGGTCGGTTGATGATTTACTGTTGAAAGAGAGGGAGGGAGGATAACCATCAGACTTTCTTTTGTAATTTACAAAATGGAAAAAAGATTTAGGGTCTTTAATCAGATTGGCTTGCGCATTGCTAAGATATTGCTGATAAAGGGAGTTGTAAAGTTCTATAAAATGAAGATAAGTACCGAGATAGTTGGAATAGTCGGAAAAGGATCTTGTGCGAAGGAAAACACCCCATAACTTGTTTCTCTTGTTTCGTAATGAACGAAGTCTTCGATTATACCAAGGAGGGAAAGTAGATGATGTTTTGCGGCGAGAAACAGGAACATGAAGAGAAAATGACTTGGAAAGGCATCATTTATAGTTACGTTGTGAAAGTCAAGGGAACATCTGCTGAGATAATCGCTGATTTTGGGGAAATTTGCTTTATGGAAGTCGTGAGATAAAATAACTGTGGGTGAGGTGGACTTAATAGGAGAGTTAGGAAAAAATGAGAGAAGAAGAGGAGGGTGGTAGTTATCAATAGTTGAAAGAGACTGAGGACAAAGCGAAACTGAGGAGTTAGATGAGTCTGTAGTGAAAATAAGATCTAATTGTCTACCCATGTAGTTGGGAACGCCACTGACTTGACATAGACTTGAATCTGTTAAGCGATCTAAGAAGAGGCATTCCTTAGCTGAGCTGGGGTTTAAGGCAACGAAAAAAAATTGATCATCAGATGGTGACCACTGCAGGTGAGGAAGATTAAAGTCGCCAAAAATAAGAATATCATCAATGGAATCGGATAAGTCAATTATCTGGTCGATCGCATCAATAGCATGTTGGTAGGATTCGATAGGCTGGGCTGGTAGAATGTAGCAGCACATAACATAAAGGGACCGGAAGGGAAGATTTATTTTAACTGAAACAATGTCGAGTTTAGAGGAAGTAGATAGGGTGATGGGAGAGGAATTAAGGCTGCCAGAAGGACACCTCGACTCGGGGCGTGATCGTTAGGGTGGTCACGTTCATCATCGCGAAAAACATTAAATGTGGAAGGGAATAGCTCCTGATTTTTAATGTTAGGGATCAGATTGGTCTCGGTCAGAGCATAAATATCGAAGGGAAGGGCATGAGATTGATGCAGAACAGCATGGGTTTTCGAGCGAAGACCTCTTACATTCTGGTAGTAAAAAGTAGGAGGAGTGTTAAGGTGAGGGGCTGTGAGTTGGGATGGATGAATTGCAGGCAAGGAAGGCAAGTTATGGACGAAAAAATTTATCATGGTCGACTCGGGAGCGTTGGAGGTGTGAGACACGTTTAGAGTGAACGAAGTTGCCAAACGCAATTAGGTCGTCAGTCACTTTTTTGGGGGACATGTTAAAAATTTCGTGGTACGTGATATAAAGGTTCCGAAGACTGGTAAGGTCGGTAGGGAGGCCCTCTTGCTGTATGGAAACCATGACGCTAGTTTTAGTTTTTCCTTCATAGCAGACCGAGTCAGATTTGTCGTGTAGGTAAGCAAGAAGGAGACGAATGTTTTCGTAAGTCTTTCTTTCTCTAAGCCTAGAGAGTGCATAACGACTTTCGGTTGTGTCAATGGTTTGCTGAGTTAGTTTAACAGTGGGAGGAAAAAGGGGATCAAGGAAAGGGGCACTGGAGGAGTTTATAGGAGGTGTATCGTTGGATGTCAGATTGGCAGTGACGTTGGGCGAGGTGGCAGATGAGGGGTTAAGAGTGTGGGAGTTAATGAAATTAGGGTACTTAGACCCGGAATCAAAGTCGGAGACAGGGAATGGATTACTAGCATGGGTTGATGGCGAGGAAGGTCGGGTGGGTACCGTGAGGGGCGTTGGTGTTAGGTTGAAAGAAACGCGACGGCGTGGGGGCTTGGGAGTGGCAGAGGGTATTAGTGTATTAGGAAGTTGGTTATGGGATTGGTTTCGTGTGAATGAGGGGGTAAAATTAGGGAAAATGTTGGTTTTGAAACTCCAGTTAGAGTCAGATTTGCGCTTTTTTTCAATATGCAGTTAGTTCAGATCAATCTCCACCACTCTATCACGGCATCTGCCGGCCTACTTCTCCATCTCTCCAGAGGCAGGGAAGACATAGTCTTCGTCCAGGAACCTTGGGTTGTTAACAAGTTGGTATGTGGACTGAAGACTCCCGCATACAATATCCTGTATACGCAGGACAAAGGTAAACCTAGATCTTGTGTACTGGTAAAACGTAGCCTGACAGTAAATTTACTCCCCAATTATAGCGATCGAGACACCTCCGCAGCACCGGAGACAGCCAAAGGAGCCTACTTTGTGGTTTCGGCGTATCTCGCCCATGATCACATGGACTCTCTTTTTGGGAATAACCTAGAAAGACTGGTTGCAGATGCGGGGAGGCGAAAAATCGGAATTGTCATCGGCTGTGACGCAAACCCCCATCACACAGCATGGGGTAGTTCCGACATAAATAACAGAGGTGAGTTACTTTTGTTATATAGGTAATGAACCAACTTTCATAACCAAAAACCGACAAGAGGTATTAGACATAACCCTCGCCTCTGATAACATCTTTCAAATTATTACGAATTGGAAGGTGTCAGACGAACACTCTTTTTCTGATCACCGTTACATTCAATTCAATCTAAATGATGCTCCTTCTAGCCCATCAGTTTTCAGAAACTATCGTAAAACTGATTGGCTCAAATACAGGGAAACCCTAAAAGAACTTTTATCCCTAAACCCTGATAGACCTCTTCGAATATGCAAGAACTAGACGATATGGTTGAAAATCTCACGCTAGCTCTCAATACTGCAATGTCCTCTTCCTGCCCACTAATTCAACTTAGGGGTAAGAAAAAGCCATACTGGTGGATCGCAGAACTGGGTCGCCTTAGAAATAACTGTAGGAAATTGTTCAACAATGCCAAAAGCTCACGAACAGCGTCAGACTGGGACTTATATAAAGAATCGCTAAAACCACATAAAAAAGAATTACGAAAAGCCAAACGCAAATCTTGGAGGTCCTTTTGTGGCAAAATAGAAGAATCCTCTGAGGCATCAAGGCTAAGAAAAATTCTCTCCACTAATCCAATAATGCCTAGCTTCTTCAAAAAAGCAGACGGCTCATGGACGACTTCCAGCGACGACTCGCTAAATCTGTTGCTGGACACACATTTTCCAGGCAGCACGCAAGTTGTAAGCTGTGCCGATCCCAACGGATCAAGCATACCTCTAACCAACTCCCTAGGTCTGATTACTCGGGACAAACTCCTTTGGGCGCTACACAGCTTCAAACCGTACAAATCGGCAGGTCCAGATGGCATCATACCTGCCGAACTACAAAATTCATCGGATATCATCCTACCTTCGTTAAAAATGATTTTGAAAAGTTGTATGGATCTGGTATACATACCAAAATCATGGAGAGAAGCTAAAGTGCTTTTCATACCCAAGGCTGGCAAGTGCTCCCATGTAAGCCCAAAAGACCTCAGACCCATAAGTCTATCATCTTTCCTTTTAAAAACTTTTGAACGATTGATTGATATCCATTTACGCGACAGTATCGACTCACATCTGCTGTCTGCGGCTCAACATGCATATTGCAAAGGTAAATCAGTGGAAACGACTTTACACACGTTAGTGCGTAAAATCGAATACTCCCTGCATCATAAGGAGTACACAATGGTAGCATTTCTGGATATAGCGGGCGCTTTTAACAACGTCAGCACATCAGCGATCATAAATGCACTGTCAGGCCTGTCGGTAGATAGTACACTTTGCGAGTTAATTAACATTTTACTCACCAGTCGAATTGTTAACTCAAAGCTGGGTGGCTCATCTGCCAGAAGATCTGTCAGCAGAGGCACTCCACAGGGTGGGGTCCTGTCCCCTCTTCTTTGGAATTTGGTGGTAAATGAACTACTGATAATCCTAGAAGCGGGGGGCTGCGAAGTGATCGCCTATGCTGATGACGTTGCTATAGCCGTCTCGGGAAAGCACCTTGACACCTTAAAAGAACTCCTCCAAAGCGCTCTAAACAAGCTAACCAAATGGGCAGCTCGGTGTGGCTTGGGTGTGAACCCCAACAACAACAAAACTGAGCTGGTACTCTTCACTTGGAAGTATAAGATCCCATATATCGACCCTCCTACCATTGGTGGTACAAGCTTAAATTTTTCCAACGAAGCAAAATATTTGGGTCTTATTTTGGACAGAAAATTAAGCTGGAAACCAAACATTCAAGAGAGAATAAATCGGAAATAAATGGGGTCTGCAACCCCGCATAACACACTGGCTCTATATTTCGGTAATAAGACCGATACTTACATACGGGGTGATGGTTTGGTGGACCGCCTTGGATATAGCCACAAACCGCGATAACCTAAGCAAAGTCCAACGAACAGCTTGCTTGTGTATCAGCGGACCTCTTCGCACGACTCCCTCTGCAGCACTGGTCATTCTGTTTCACTTATCACCCCTAGACATTTTCGGCAGACAAATGGCAGCTAGTGCAGCCATCCGCCTCAAAGCAACCTCACAGTAGTCTAATAAAGAATTTGGCCACGCCTCCATTTTGAAAAATCTCAAAATTTCTCCCCAGGCTATGGTTTGACAAGAGCTTCAAGGTAACCATCCCTCCCAAGTCATTCTGGGGCGATGGATTCTCAGAAGATAAGTCGATTCATTTTTACACCGACGGTTCAAAAACTAGCAATGGGGTGGGTGGTGGTGTTTTCTCCGACAGGCTGAACCTTAGCCTAGCGTTCTGTCTCCCGAATCATTGTAGCGTGTTCCAGGCGGAAATCATGGCGATCAAAGAGGTCTTATCTTGGCTGAAGAAAAACGTGGAATTAGTCGCTCTAAATTTAATAACAGCCCTAGATTGCCGATCGTCTCTTATAGAGATGGCGGAGCAGTTCAATATACACCTTTGTTGGGTGCCAGGGCACAATGACATTCCAGGGAACTGCAAGGCTGATGAACTCGCCAGATATGGAACAACATTATCTATTGGGCCTGATAAGGGCAGCTTAGGTATACCGATCGCTACGTGCAAACTCAAATTAAGGCTAGATGCTATCGAAAGAACAAATCTTAGGTGGACAAGTGGTATAACATGTCTAGCGACAAAGCAGATTTGGCCCAAGCTGGATCTGAAACGCTCTAAGTATTTGATTTCTCTTAATAGATTGCATATTATCACTATAATAGGTGTCATTACTGGACACTGTCTAATAGGCAAGCATGCTACTAGGCTTGGCCTTTACGCAAATGACTTCTGTAGAAGCTGTATGGACGAGGAGGGGGAGGAGACGATTCTCCATCTTCTTTGCACCTGTCCAGCTTTCTCCCGCAAAAGGAAACTCCACTTGGGAGCTTTCTTCTTTACAAACTTAGGCGACCTAATTAACATTGATGTCAGTAGCCTTCTACGCTTCATAAGAAGCTCCAATTGGTTTCAATGAGTAGGCAGGAGATCTTTTCGAGATCCTGGTGGTATCACAACGGACCCCTCATGGGTCTAAGTGTGTTGGCTTTGGCTGGCAGCCACTTCAACCTAACCTAACCTAACCTAAATAGAAGTATGTAGGAATGCGTATTGTGATAACGATCGATGCGGTGTATGTGCGTACGTAGAGGGGGAACGGAAATGGGAAACTTTCAGTTGCGTAGATGAGGATTTACGAAAAAAAATTTTTCACACTGGACCGAGATCATAGATTTGCAAAGAAGGAGTTCTGGCAGGCCTTCCGCCGCCGTCTCAAACGAAGGAAGTTAAATATTATTGAAGGAGACAAATCCAAAGATGGTTTACTTTTTTTCCGATGAGAAGGATATCTTGCGCAGATGAAGCGAGAACTTTTCGGATCTGCTCAATCCCGAACAGGAATTGGATGGCAGACTGTGTAGGGCGGAGAATAATTCCACTGTAGAGCAGGTGACTAAAATGGCTCTCTCATGGCACTACGGTAAAACAACTAGCGATAATCAAAGTAAGGTGATTGTGATCTTTTTAAAAAAAATATTATAAGAGTGGTTGCTCTAATTATAATTATAATCTTTCTGCAAAAGTCTTTGCTAAGGTGTTGGAAGCGCGTGCCCGAACTGTGGTCGAATCCAACTTGGAAGATGAGCAGTGCAGCTTTTGTCCAGGTAGAAACACATCCAAACCGCTATTCATTCTAAGAACGGTACTTGAGAGGGCCTGGGAGTGTGCCATGGGAGTAGCGATTAGCTCCCTCGCAGTAAACTCTGAAGTCTACTGCAGGAGTATGGAATTGACGGTTCTCATTTGAAGGGCATTTGATCTCTCTACACAATCTGTAGGAGATGTTTGGATGAATGGCGTTACATAAACATCTTTTACTGCGGGCGTGTGCCTTCGCGAGGGGTGCTTTTTGTTACCTCTCCTTTTCATTGTGTACATGGATTGGATGTTACAGCGCAATCGTGATGAGGAACGGTTAGCATTGTGATACTTAAGGATAATTCATCTGCTTTTCGCTGATGACTTACTTCGAACTATCTGGACCGAACTTCAGTGAGCGCTTGATAGCTTCGTAGTCGTCTATGTTGAAGCTCGGTAAACGTGAACAAATCAGAAGTAATGGTAATGTCTTGAAAGCCTGTTCAATGCAGACTGCATATTAGTAGAGTCCTATCGAAACCGGTTCAGAAGTTTAAGTATTTTGTGGTCATATTCACGAGTGATGGAAGGAGCAGTACTGAGTTATCCACAAGTTAGTTATAACAATTTTCAGCTATGTATTACAATTTCAGTTATTAAAATTTTGTGTGTTTGATCTGACCCTCCCCTATCGTCATGAGATTTGGGTAATGACCGAAAGAATAAGCTACCGAAATGAGATTTCTTCGAGATATTCGTTCGTTTATCGAGTTAAGAACATCAGAATATACAGGGAACTCAATGTCGACTAACTACCGTTTCGAACGGAACGGTCCATACTTCAATGGTTTGGGCACGTCAAACGCATGCTCCAACTTGGGTTCCAAGACGTGGCATGGAATGCGTGTCATCAGATAGACGTCCCCTGCGTAGGCTCAGGACGATATGATGTCTTACGTTATTATATTTTTGTAAAATAAAGCGAAACATACCAAAAAAACAGTAATCAAATAACTTAATTGTTCCCGTACGAAGTCGGGGAGGGCTGCTAGTATAAAACAAAGTCGGGTTAGTTACACCAATTATAACCCAAAAACGGCTGGACCGATTTTTATGATCTTTGATTTGTTGGATTTATCTCCGACCCAAATAACTTAAAACATAGGAAAAATTCACCAAAAAAAAAAAAAAAAATTAAGAAAATTCATGTGCTCGGATTGACTGATTTCGATGAATTTTTTCTTTCGTCTTGGCCTCGAGAAGTTTCTTCGCCCATTGGAAAAGTAAGAAAATCACAAAAAAATTAAATCCGTATACAACGCTATCTCTACTGTCAATGGTGTAGTGTATCCAACATTTCATGCTGCATGTAAGCAGCTCAATTTGCTTGAAAACGATATTCATTGGGACATGACAATCGCTGAAGTAATTGTTTCTGCATCTCCGACTCAGATACGCACTTTCGACATACGCCCTATCGAATCCACGTGAACTGTGGAAGAAGTACAAGAATAACATGTCAGAAGACATTTTACATCGAATTCGTATCAGTTTAGGGAATCCCGGTCTCGATCTGAATGAAGTGATACACAACCAGGCTTTGCCTTTGAAAGAATACATGTGTTACCTCATGTGCGGCAGTTTATTAGTCAATTTGGGAATGCCAACGCCATATCGTGGAATGAACGACGCTTTCAATCGAAAATTGGAACGTGAACGTGAATACGATTGAGATCCATTGAACCAATCAGTTCGAACGAATGTACCACAGTTGAACCCCCAACAGAAGGAAGTATACGATACGTTAATGAAGGCATTTGATGATGGAAATGGTGGCTTATTTTTCCTCGATGCGCCCGGAGTAACTGGAAAGACATTCTTCATGTCATTGATTATGGCCGCTGTTCGTGCGAGATCCGAAATTCCTG
The DNA here is from genome assembly GCA_917880715.2 of Matsumyia berberina. Taxonomy (NCBI): domain Eukaryota; kingdom Metazoa; phylum Arthropoda; class Insecta; order Diptera; family Syrphidae; genus Matsumyia; species Matsumyia berberina. The sequence goes on from OU862872.1 coordinate 83,960,407, forward strand.
TAGCAGTTGCTTCTTCTGGGATAGCAGCCACGATGCTAGAAGGATGCCGAATGGCTCATTCAGGGTTGAAATTGTTGTTTAACCTTCAAACAGCGGAAAAACCGGCATGCAACGTTGCGAAACACTTTAGTGCGTATTTCCTAGGACAATTACCGCTGCGAGAAAAAAAATCGCGGCGGAAAAAGTCTCGATTCCCGCAGCTTTACTGCGAGAATCCATTCTTTCTCACAACGAGAAAAATAATGGATCGGACCATTGTTTTCTCGCAACGGAATATTTCTCTATATATTTTGACTCTTGCTTTCACATTTCTTTTTATTTCAAATTCGTTTTCGTTTCAGAGAACAGTAAAGTAAAAGTACAAACAAAAAATTTCGAAAGCAGAAGAGAAGCTAAGTACGCCAAGAAAATTTGTTTGAAGTGAAATTTCTTAGGCGACGGTTCTATAATTGGACGAGAATTGACAGTGAAATTTCAAGGACGCATCACGATTAGGCAAATTTCGTTACTAGTGGATATGCAACGTCTGGGCGACCAATTTGTCTGTTTCATGTTGCCGACTTTATGGGTGACGTAAATTTTGTATCAAATGATTTTTAACCACTAACTTTTTCTGGTCTAAGTGTATCTCCTCTCGGAGGGCTACTTCTAACTAACTAATAAACTACCACTAACTTTTTTCGTCGTGGCTCAGTGGTTACTGCGTTGGACTGCTGACCGAGCGGCGTGGGTTCAAGCCCCAGCCAGGAAAACACCAAACATTTTTCGCGGCACCACCTCTCGTCGGGGAATGACAAGCCTCCGGGAGTATAATTTGTCATGAAAGAGCTTCTCACCTCGCCGTTCGGAGTCGGCAATAAATTGTAGGTCCCTTCCATTCGTGCAAACAATACAACACGCACAACATGAATGGTTGCGAGAAGCTAGGCCTTGGCTCATACCGAGCTGTCGCGCCAGCTATTTATTTATTTATTTATTTAACTTTTTTCGTGAACAATATGGTTTGTACATAAATAACAATTCCAACGAATCAACAACAAAATCCGGAACTACAATAGATGCAATTTTTTCACGTTATCTTGAAAATATTGAATCACGGACATATCTACATACATATATGTATCTATATACCTAAATATTTAAAAGGCTTTGTCCTGACTGACCCAGAGATTGACGCACAGCCCAAACCACTGTTGCTAGAAACATGAAATTTGCACAATAGTTTCCTTTGGGATAGCCTAATGTCAAAGACCTATCCTTGAGAGTTAACATATACACGTGTCCATCTTCGATATGACTTGAGGACAGAGGAATTTTCTAACTTATTTCTTGATATTGGTGATGAAAAGAGTAGGGATGAATTGAGGCATTGAGAGCAGTAGTGGCTTAACCCTCAGTTTTTAAATTTTGAGTTTATTACACTATCGTGATGAAAAATAGATGCTTTTTCAACGTACAAGTGCCGTCACCCATATTTGCTCATAAATCAATACAAAATAATTGAAGCATTGTTTCTGCACAAAATTTTTCTTAGGGCAAATAATAAAGATTTCTTTTTCTTCAACTTTTTTAATTGCGATTATCTCAATTGTTGCAATTTGGGGTTACGCCACTACTGCTCTCAATGCATCAATTAATATACCCAGCAACCTCTGCGATGTTATGGGAGATATGACTAGTTTGACTGACGGAATATAATGTACCTTAACATTCATCAGTTTGGAGTTCATGGCTGAAGTATTTCAAAGTTATTTGCACTGAAATAAATGACTCAGCCAACAACATCAAACATTTTTTGCTGAAGAAGTTGCAAAATCTATGGACTTGGAAGTAAAACTCGAAGAGAGTTATTGGACACTTTCTATCCACCAGGGAACTCACCCCACCTCCTCAACTTCAAAGTTGTTGCCCAATCTAAATCCTCTGAAACTGTACAGGTGAAGACTTTGTACCAACACGTAATCGAGTCCAGGATTTTCATAAGTGTCAAACAGGGAAAAACTGTCTTCATCACCAAATTCTTCTGATCCCATTAGACTACCAATTTGAGTTCAAACGTCTCCAATTTTCCGTTGAGTTTTAATACCCCATGAACATCAATAAGGTACAGGGACAGAGCTTGAAAGTGGACAATGTGGATCTGAAGAGTGACTGTTTCTCCCATAGCGTGCTTAGAGCCAATTCACCTGATAGCCTGGTCATCCCCGAACCAGAAAGAAAACCCAGGAAAGTTGTTTACAGGGACACCTTAAAGAATTAATATAAGAAATTGAAAGTTTATACCTACTCATCAATGGCTTATAACCCCGGGGAAGGATATAAGGTATAATGTGACGTCTTTCCACACGGACTTAGTCGCGGGTATCAGCTAGTATCTCATATTTTGGTTATCACAAACCATTAATATGAGTATTACCAATTGTAGCAGAAATTACAGTGTAAATATTGAATAAACAGAATATTTTTTATGCAAATTTTGTATTGTTGTATTTCTTTGGAGATGCTCTCTCTCTCTATGTCTCTCAAACTAAATCTCACTTATCTTTCATTTTTTAAGAAGTTTCACTTCTATCACGTGTGCGGTGCTGCACGCGCAATTTTTTAAAATATATGAGACTAGCAGGTACCCGTGACTACGTCCCCGTGGAAAAACATCACATTATACCCTATATCCTTCCCGTGTTTTACGCCATTGATGAGTAGGTACGTTATAAAATAAGACGCGTTATAAAGGCGCCTCTGTAAAGAACTTTTCTGGATTTCTTTTCTGGCTGTAAGGTGAATTGACTCTGAGTGCGCTATGGGAGAAACAGTCACTCCTCAAATCCACATTGTCCACATTCAAGCGCTGTCCTTGTACCTTATTGATGTTTATGGCGCATCAAATCTCAATATTTGTGTTAAATATCAATTAAATCCGACAACAACAAAAAATATTTCCGTCAAAAACATACATACATACATTTATAGATATCGTGATGAGCGCAGAAATGCAGCACAAAGAAAAATGAAAAAACTATCCTTGTACAACTGGGCAAAGCAAAAACAACACACGATCACGAAACGATATGTGCCGCTGACTACGGTTGCGCATTACTATAAATGGCCAAACTTTAACGCCCTGTATCTTGGCCCACAGTTGCAATTTTGAAAAACGGTAAAAGACGTGTTTAATTGTTTCTAGAATATACCCACCAAATTTCAATTCCAAAATCCAATTTAAATTTTTATTTCATACAAACTTGAACACTCTGTTACACCCTGTAAAAGCTGAGTTTTGAAAAATCCCTTCTTAGTGGGTGTCTACGCCATAAAAGGAAACTATTGTCCAAATTCCAAGTTTCTAGCACCAGCGGTTTGGGCTGTGCGTCTATCTCTGGGTCAGTCAGTCAAGGCAAAGAGTTTTATATATATACATAGACTAGCTGGTACCCGCGACTACGTCCGCGTGGAAAAAAGTCACGTTATACCCTATGTGATTGCCCGGGTTGCAGGAAGTTGATAATTAAGTATAGACTTTCAATTCCTCATATTACCTCCTTGTAAATAACATTCCTGGTTTTTCTTTCTGGCTCTAGGATGACCAGGTCGTCAGGTGAACTGATTCTGAGTACGCAAACAATCACTCCTCAGATCCAACCATCTACTTTCAAATTCTGCTCCTGTGCTTTATTGATGGTCATGACATAGAAAACCGTAACGGAAAATTGGAGACGTTTGAATTCAAAGCGGTATCAAAAGGAATGTGGGCGATGAAGACGGTTTCTCCCTAATTGACGCCTGCGAAAATACTGGCATCGATTACGTGTCTGTGCAGAAGCCATTGCACAATGCACTCGAATCCCTCTAAGTCGAACCTATTTTAATTCGAATTTCCCTCTAACTCGAATTCTTTTATCCTATTTTTGCAATTCCTTCAGTTTTCCTTCGAAAAGTCATACTCCAAGTCGAATTAATTCTAAGTCGAAAGTCCTAACTCGAATACATTCTCTAAATACAGAAGAAAATAAAAACAAAAATCACCGTTTCCCAACTTGCAATATTATACACACATCAAACACACACAATCTCATACACAATTCCCCTAAAAAAATGTCAGGAGAAAAAAGTAAACAATTGCCATTATTATATTATTATATAAAGCTTTATTCACTCTAACATATAACAATATTAAGTTAAGATTAAGATTAAAGTAACAGTTTAAATACATATTTATATTTAACATTAATTCATTCTTTATTATTCTTTGTTTTCTGTATTATTATGTTCTGGTTCCGAGTGCAAATTTTCGTTATATATTAAGAGCATAAGCCTCCCCCAAAATCTTCCACTCCTCTCTGTTTCTAGCAGTTTGCTCCCACCTCGTAGTTACTTTCTGAATATCGTCTCGCCATCTTGAAAGTTGTCTGCCTGTTTTCCTTGTACCATCTCTAGGATACCAGTCTGTTAGTCTTTTTGTCCATCGGTCATCATTCATCCTCGCAACATGGCCAGCCCACTGCCATTTCTGTGTTCTCGTTCGTCTTATCACATCCTCAAAGTTCGTCATTTCCCGGATTCTATTGTTTGGAATTCTTTGGTACCTAGATACATGCAATAGGGATCTTTCCATGGCTCTTTGGGTAATAACGAGTTTCCTTAGATTTCGTGCATTCAGGCTCCAAGTTTGTGAGCCATAAGTTAAGATTGGTAGTATGGCTATGTCGAAGATGTATTTTCTTGATTGTGCACTTATTTTGGATTCGAATATGTTTTTTAAATTCCAGACTTGTTTCCAGCTGTTTGAGATTCTTCTCGTTATTTCTTTTTCTAGTCTGTTTTTCTGTCCCAGATAGATATAGTCCTGTACGTATTCAAGTTTTTCGATTCCTATTTTAATTGTCGATCTCATTGTAGTTAGTCATCACTTTTGTTTTCATCTTATTCATTTCCAGCCCTATAGTCTTGCATCCTTCCGACAGTCTTTTTAAAATTTCCTCCAATTATATAGCAGTTTCAGCAAAAAGAGCAATATCGTCTGCAAAACGTAGGTTTGATAGTTGTTTTCCGTCTATTTTTATACCGAGATTTTCTATTTCTAAGTTACGAAATATTTGTTCCAATATTGCAGAGAATAATGCTGGTGAAAGCGGGTCTCCTTGTCTTACTCCTCTGTCGATATTAAATGTTGGGCCTTTGATGTCCGTTGTGATCCTCGAAACGCTGTTATTATGCAATGTTCTTAGGATTCTAATAATTTTATGTGGGATCCCCTGGTTCTGTAAAGCTTCCCATATTTTGACATGTTCTACAGAATCAAATGCTTTGTAGAAATCCACGAAGGCTATGTATAATTTTTTGTTATATTCCTTTGTTTTTTCGACGAGTTGGTTAATTGATTGTAGGTGGTCCATTGTGGAGTATCCAGATCGAAAACCAGCTTGCTCCTTTGGTTGGTTGTTGTCGAATATTGTTTTACATCTCCGCAGTAAACACTTGGCATATACTTTGTATATAATAGATATAATGCTAATTGGTCTGTAGTTATTGATGTTTGTTTTGTCTCCTTTTTTATGGATTAATATAATATTCGACTCTGTCCACTGTTTTGGTACTTCTTCCAGAATCAAAGTTTGGTTGAAGATAAAAGTTAGAGGTTTTATAATTGCGTCTTTTCCAATTTTTAGCATTTCCGCTTTTATTCCGTCGCTGCCAAAGCTTTTTCCAGACTTTAGTTCATTTATCGACTCTTCGATTTCGGCTTCCAAGAACATAGGAAATTCTTCTTCATTATTCAATTCCGGCATTTCTGCCTGCCTTCGTTCTTTCGTGATGTTGGATTTATAGAGATCCCTAAAGAAATAAGTGGCAGATGTATTTATTTCTTTTCTGTCTTTTATTTTTATTCTCTTGTCCTCTAGGGCGATCATCCACTCTTTTCCTTGCGAAAAATGTTCTTTTGCTTTTTTTATGGATTTGTTTTCTTCGTGTATCGTGTTGTTTTAACATTTTTTCGTCATAATCTTTTATGTCTTCTTTTATCATTTTTTTTATTCTTTTCCTTAATAGTTTCAGATATTCTTTTTCATATTCATTGAGTGTTGGTTTTCTGCGGAGTTTTTCTCTTTCTTCTATAGCTGTTTTCGTTACGTTTGATATTTTATTGCGATTTTTCGGTATTGGTTGTATAATTGTCTCGTTTGCTGCTTGTAGTATTGCCTTTTTTAACATGTCGTATTGTGACTGTGTAGAGTTTAGGCATTTTACCAACTGCAGGCTACACAAATCCTTTATTTTTTCCACGTAGCTAATTTTTTCCTCATCACATATCACTTTGGGTATGTCCTTTTTTCCTGTAGATTTGTGATATTCCTTTGTTTTATGGGTTATTTTCACCTTTGCCCTAATCAGTCGGTGATCACTTTCAAAATTTACTCTGTGTAAAACAGATACATCTTGTACTGTTTTCCTTTTGTTTGTTACTATGAAGTCTATTTCGTTTTTTATCAGCCGGTTTGGTGAGAGCCATGTCCATTTGTTTTTCTGCTTTTTCTTAAATAAACTGTTGCAAGCTGTTAAATTATTTTGCCAAAGCCATGTCACCATTTTTTCTCCACGTTGGTTCCTGATTCCATACCCATACTCTCCCATGATGTTTTCTTCACCTTCTTCTTTGTAGCCCAGTTTGGAATTGAAATCTCCTATGATGAAGATAATTTTGGAGTTTGCCTTATCTATGACTTTATTCAGTTCTTCGTAAAAAGAGTCAATTTTTTCATCGCTGGACCCTTCAGTGGGAGCATACACCTGGATAATTACAATCTTAGCTTTATTTACTTCAAGTTTACATGATATCATTCTTTCGCTGTGTAACGTAACTTCCTTAATATTTCTTTTGCCATACCAACCGCCAAATCATCATTCTCTCCTTATGAACAAAGAAAAAAAACAACGCAGAATAAAGAGGAATGAAAAACTACTGGGCAAAACAAAAACAACACACGATCACGAACCGATGTTTCTCACTTTATTGAAAACGATCATTAAGAGGCAACGATCATTTAGAGGCAAAGAGAGAAATAAAAAAGCAACAAAAAAAGAAGAAGGAAAAACCACCCTTAAGCAGAAGCAACACACGATCACGATTTGCGATCGATCCGATGTGCTGCTGGCTGCTGGCTGGTGCAGGTTAGTGGTTTTCTATGGACACAAATAAATGGCAGTTTCCTTAGAAAGCATGCATTTTTAGAAATAAAAATTAAGCCCATGTGTTAATTGAATAATACAGACTAATTACTCACGAAGTTTCATGTAAATCCGTCTAGCCATTTAGGCGATACGTGGTAACAAACATCCAAACTTTCACAATTATAATATTAGTAGGATTAGTAGGATTATTTCGCTGCGAGATTTATTTTCCTAGGAATGGAATCTAAAAAAATCACAACATGCTGCGATATTTGTAGCGCAAAGAGTTTTTTACGCAACGAGAATTGTCCTAGGAAATACGCGCTTTAGCAATAGCCAAAGTTTTGGTACCGAGTAAAATCATCACCTGGAATGAATACGCAATGGCGCACAAACGCGGATTGGAAGCACTCAAGTCTGGCGATTTCCTCCAAACACTACCAGTCATTCCAAGATCAACCGCTGCCGATGAAATAAATGCTTGCCTCAAATCATCGACTTTGTGGCGCTATGTGAAGAAACTTCAACTGACGACAAAAATGTGAATTGCATTGCTTTACGATCCATCTGCCGAAGATTTCTCTAAGCAATTGCTGACTATCGGTAATGGCCGTATTCCTGTCGACGAATAAAACGGATTGATTTTGTTCCTGTCGAATTTTTGAAATTTTGTCTCAACGAAGGAAGAACTCATCAGCAAAGTGTTCCCGAATATTATTGCTAACCACAAAAAATCAGAATTGGTTGAATGAACGAGCAAAGAACAAAGATGTGGATCACTAAAAGTTCACAATTCAAATTCAAATCTTTGGTCGACTGCATTATTTCAATCTGTCGCCTGTATAACAAATGAAGACGAAACAATCAACTATCGAATTGAATTTTTAAACTGATTGGATCTGCCTGGCTTACCACCGCACAATTTAAAACTGAAGGTTAGCTCGGTAGTCATCATACTTCGAAATCTGAACCAACCAAACTTTGTAACGAAACGCGTTTGGTGGTGAGAAAACTCATTGGCAATGTGATTCACGCGACGATACTCAAAGGAAAGTTCAAAGGTGATGAAGTTCGCATTCCGCGAATTCTGATGATCCCAACCGATATGCTATTCGAGTTTAAACGAATTAAATTTCTTATTCGTCCTGCATTCGCCATGACGATCAACAAATCACAAGGCCAATCCTTGAGTGTTTGTAGCCTGAATCTAGAAAATGAATGTTACCCTCACGGTAGGTAGGGGAAGTATTGTAATCGGTCCGATCAAAATGTTTCAAAATATGAACATATCATATATGAAAATATGATATGTGTGCGTGTGTGTGTGTGTGACAATATTTTCCGCCTTCGATATCTAGAGAACAAAATAACGTAGGATCATGCAGTTTTTTTGTTTTATTTGTCAGCGTAAAACTTAGAGTTGATAAGCTTTTGAGCACAATCGGTTTGGCGGATGCTGAGGAAATTTAAGAAATGTCTTTCCGAGTTCGCGCAACAACTCTTTGTGGAGAACAAAAGAACGTAAGATCATGCAGTTTTTACTTCCCACCTAGTTTTGTTTTATTTGTCAGCGTGAAACTTAGAGCTGATTAGATTTTGAGCATAGTCGGTCTAGCGGATGCTAGGGAAATTGAAGAAATGTTTTCTTTGACATTAAATTGATTATCCAATTATTTTATGCAAAAACAAAAATGAAGTTAAATTAATTCAACTCGATCGTTATGTGCACAGTGGGAAGTATAGGACTGGCTCCCCAGTCAAACGTTTTTTTTTTCATGCGCAGGTAGGTGTGAAAATCCTTAATGGATACTCTTTGGCCCGTGCCGCGAGTGATGCCCGACTCTATGCTCCTGCATGTCTACGTGCTAAAAAACACCTCCTTCTTGCACTGTCTCCTGGTTTGTTCCCTGCGGCACCGCCAGTCAAGGCATTCCTTCGCAGGGCCAGGTTTGACATTTCGTCGTCTCCTTCTCAACTGCCAGAGCTAGCAGTTTGTTGGTTCCTCGCTGCTCTTTCCTCTATTCGCTATTGCTGCATTATGCTTGTGATAACTTCACTTGCAGCCTTAGCGCGTTTCCAGCATAAATCTAATTAGGCCTCTTGGGGTTAATTGGGCTCCAATTTCTCTCTCTAGGATGGTTCTAGCACGCGTATAGTTTTCGCACTCGATCAGCACATGCTCGGCGTTCTGGGGTTTCCCTTCACAGTGTTGGCAGAATGGGTTATCCATATGCTTGTACTTGAAAAGGTACTACCGAAAGCATCCGTGCCCTGATAGGAATTGCGTTAGGTAGTAGTTTACCTCTCCGTGCTTTCTACTAGTCCATTCATCAATGTTGGGGATCAGTTTATACGTCCATCGCCCCTTCGTTGTGATGTTCCATATATTTTCCCATTCCGCTTTCATAGCCTCCACGGCCGTTCGTCTGCCGTCGGACTCGCTTTCGCGCAGTGCCGCAGCCTTTTCGCTTCTAGATAGACAGGCATGCGGCCTGGGATTACACTTGTAGCATCCGCTGACACAGTTCTAAAGGCGCAGCATACCCTTAGGGATGCAATCCTATACGTCGAGTTCATCCAGGCCTTCTCGCCTGCGTACGGTAGGTGGTCCTTGAAGCTGAGTCTGTAATCCTTCGACTCGATGAGGTGTTCTCCGACCTGTATAGTTAGGTGTTCCCCTTTTTTACGGCTGCTTATTAGAACAGCTTCGGTTTTGTAGTCCGCTTACTCTAAACCTGTTGTCTGTAGCCAATACTTAACGTTCGTAATTTTTTCATTGCAGTTTTGCGTCACTTGTGTGTGTGTGTGATCATATTTTTCGCCTTCGATATCTGGATAACGAAACAACGTAGGACCATGCAGTTTTTCTGGGTTATTTGTCAGCGTGAAACTTAGAGCTGACAAGCTTTTGAGCACAATCGGCCCAGCAGATTCTGAGGAAATTTAAGAAATGTTTTTTTTTCGAGTTCGCGCAAGAACTCTTTGTGGGTATCTGGAGAACGGAACAACGTAGGACCATGCGGTTTTTTTCCTTTATTTGCAAGCATGAAACGTAGAACTTGTTAGATTTTGAGCATAATCGGTTAAGCGGATGCTGTGAAAATTGAAGAAATGTTTTCTATCAAGTTCGCGCAACAACTCTTTCTGGAGCAGTTAAAAAGTGTGTGCCTCCGATGAATGCTTTCTTTAATTATTAAATAATTTATAATATTACTGTTTTTGATACAACACAATACGAGGTGGGAAGTATAGAACTGGCTCCCCAGTCGATTTTTTTTAAGTACCTATGTTCTAAGTGTAAGGCATTCTCGATTGAGACGTGGCGGAGGACAGACGTGTCGCTGGGTCTCTCCAACATTCTGCTTTTTCTCTGTATTTTTCCTTGTATTATTAAATATATTCAATTGGATGTGAATAAAAAACCGCTATCTTTGTGACATAAGCTTTACCTATATAAATAAAAATCAATTGCCGCACGTATGAAAGATCATCACTTGAGAATGGCTCAACCGATTTGACTGATTTTTTTTGTTGTGTTCGTAATTGTCGATTGGAGCATTTGTTGCAGAATGTACAAGAGTACAATAATCCCTTTTAAGACTGCACTAGAAATGATACCTTCGGATGATCACAAAATAGTGATCAGAGCAGACAAAAGACCAGCAGGCGAACATGAAAGATGCCTCAATCCATTCAATTCATTGGATTTGCCAGCATTCCGCTGCACAATTTGCAGCTTAAGGTAGACTCAGTGATAATCATGTTACGCAATCTAAACTGACCGAAACTATGCAATGGAACAAGACTCGCTGTTAAGAGCTGATGAACAACATGATTGAAGCAACGATAATCATAGAAAGGTTCAAAGGCGAGGATGTTCTGATTCCAAGAATAACACTGATTTCGACCGACTTGCCGTTTCAATTTAAGCGTGCCCAGTTTCCGGTTCGTCTTGCATTCGCAATGACAATTCTTTTCGGACGGAAAGACAAAAAATATCGTTCATCACCAAGCGTTGCGATGAATACATTAAAAACACAAACAAATGATTGTCAAAAAAATTAATTCCGATTTATTTAATTTCAATGAATTCATGATCGTATTAAATTGTTTTGTTTTAATTCACACAAATTCGAAGAAGGATTCAGAGATGTGATCCGAAACGAAATGGTACTAAATGGCACGATCCAAAACAGTTGCGGTTCACGAAATCTTGGTCCAAAACTGGCACGAAACCGGTACGAAACTCTGACACTAAACTGAGGCACGATGCTGTCTGGTATGAAAGTGTCCGGTACGTTACTACGTTTAGTTTCGCTTCACGAATCCTTGGTCCGAAACTGGCACGAAACTCTGACACTAAACTAAGGCACGATACTGTCTGGTACGAATCTGTGAAGTTTAGTTTCGGTTCACGATACATTGAAATAATCGGATTGAAAATTCTAAATTCTCACAAAAATATATTTCCTTTACGACTGCACATAAAGTCTGAATAGCGATTATTGAAATTTAAAAAAAAATTAGAGCTGTTAGAAAAAAACAAATCTCACAATCGATATCAGGGCATTCAACAAAATATCAAAACTATTTTATTTGTTGGCCAGTGATTATAGACTCAAACCAAAATAATAATTTTTCTTGGAATGAGTAATTAAATATTTATGGTTAGTTCTGCCATAAAATATTGTCAACCGATGTTGGGGAAATCCTTTACCCTTTAATGATTTACTTCCTGTTTTAAATTCCTGGTTTGGACATTTCATAAAAAACTAATTAGTAATATTAGTAATTAGATGGCGTGGCGTGATAAATTCCGGTTTTGTGTCTTACTTTTATTTCCGCTCTTATTCGTTTTAGTTTCCATTAGTCTGTATGATAATAATAAATAAATAATAAATAAATAATAAAAATTAATAACTTAATTTTTTTGATGTGTATTTGCTTTCAACTTCTTGGTACGAAAGCCGGTGCGAAACTCGGTACGAAAGTCGGCACGAAACTCGGTACGAAAATGTAAGGTACGAAACTAAACTACACACAAGCAGATCACGAAATGGTATGAAATGGTACGAAATGTATACAAACAGTTTTTCGGATCGGACCGGCACGAAACTGTGCGTACACAAGTGAGTTTAGTTTCGTGCCGGTCCGAAACTAAACCAAAAGTTTCGTTCCGGATCACATCCTTGGAAGGATTAGGTTGAATGAATCTCTTCTCGACGAACTGACTGATTGGCTGACAGACAACGCACAGCTTAAACCACTGGAGATAGAGACATGTTATACATAAAATAAGCATACTTAATATTTTTTTTGATAAGCGCACTTATTGGGAAGCCTGGCCGGGTCGCTAGTTTCTTTATGAAAATGCTCTTAATAGAAACTATCTGTACTGATAATAACCCAGTATTATTGCATTAATGTCATTAACAATTAATAAATTCGAAGTTTGAAATTTGCCTAATTTATTGTGAAAAGCTTCTCAGTTAATCGCTCGCATCACCAATAGAAACGGTAGCATTCTTTTTTTATTTGCTCGAAACCATAACAAGCGCAGCGAGAATAATTGCGTAAATCTAGCATTTGACCTTTCGGCTTCATCGCCGAATTATTTCTTTTTTTAGTAGGCAAGCAGTACATACATGTGTATATACATATGTTTGTATATTACGGAGAGGTTGGAAGAATTTTATCCACACATAACTAACAACTACTCGCGTGCAACCTTTTTGCATTTCAAGTAGAGTGGATGGTAAAAGGGTAGTTTCGCATAACGCTGTCTCTTTCCGCGGTTGAATGCAAATTTGTAAGATAATGGCAAAACTTTATTTAATTAACAAATGAGAAAAAAAAAACTAAATTTTCTCGACTTACTTACATTTGTCATATGTTTTTACTTTGAAAACAGATATGTTACTCTTAACAGTGAATTAATATATAATTTTAGTTACTGCCCATCCAAAGTGAATCAATATAACTTAGAAACGCACAATTGGCCAGAGAAAGAAAGAATACATTTTTCCTTTTAAAAGCATGTCTATACTAACCTTAATAAAATGGAAAAAATTTGTTTCAAAAACCGTAAAAAGAAAAAAAATTGGAACATCTCCTGTTTGTTAATTGTTTGGAGAATCGTTCTATTTTTTAATTGTTGCCAGGCGTTCAGGTAAATAATAGATTCTTATTGTTCATATAACTTAACTAATGCGTATGTACATATACGCAATTTTTTCAGAAATACAAATGAACCGAGATGTGTCCATCTAATTTTGCTTCTTAAGAGTTCTAATTAAAAAGCCCTTATTTACTTACATATTTATAAAATGGTTCAATCCAGTCTGGAATTAAGCCTCCATCATCAAGCATCCCCACCCGATCATTAGCCCTTTGTGGCAAGGTGGTTTCATGCTGAATTAAATAACTTTCTCTGATGTTCTACTTGTTTTTTCGCGTAATCCTGTCAATTATTAGAATGACTGCAAAAGGTGCTAGAAACAAATTAATTCGGGAACAAAAAGTAAGCTGCTTCCAGTTTGTCGAGACCACTTTTTACATAATTCGCAGTCTTTCTAAAAAACTAATTAATAAACTTGACACCTAAATGCAGTAGGTTCGCGGTAATCGGGCATTTGTTTTGCACGCTGGTGTCCAATAATCGTAGTTCCTTCAAAACAAAAACAGAAACGAATTCCTCTCTCTCGACGCCCGATAGTAAAAACCGTCCAAATAGACGGGGGCCTGATTACCACGACCCTACTGTAGTTTTATTTGCAAGAGCCTGGTCCGAATATTCTTGCAGCCGAATTTCACTGGAACAGATGTTTCCTCCTTCTCACATGGTATTTTTTCCTTGATAAATGTCTCGGCTCGGGTATCCGGCATTTTGAAAGAAAGGTGGATGTTCGTTGGAGACCTCGAATGTGCGATGTTGGCTTATATTAACGTACATATGTACATACTTATGTATATATTTTTGCAAACTTTTACAAGGCAAGACTGAAAATAACTCAGTCTCATCGACCATTCCAACTCTTGTGTATAATGATAAAAATACCTCGGGCTCCAAAGAAATAGCTAATCTGCTGCACTATTCATAGCGATTTTGCACCTTCCCAGACAGCTTTTTCAATTCATTCATCTCAAACCGAGGTCAATATTTGTTAGGACAAATATTTATAGAGTCATACATGTATATGTATATAGAGTCAATTGCAACAAATCGGAGTCTCTCTTCTTATTTCGTGAAAGTGTTCGTCTTCAAGAACAAGACCCTGATCATCCGAGTCCGCTCTAGAGATCGGTACACGGGCTAAGTCAAAAATGGATGTGGTCCACCCCGGACTGTCGTGCCATCATAAGTTAGCTTACCTACTATGTTCAGACCTCTTCGTAGGCTCTTTTATCTTTCTTATTCTATAGGCATCTTTCCAAATAGTTGAAAACATGCGCACCTTCAGATAATTCCAAGGTAGGGCTAGGAACCTCCTATTCTAACTACCTATAGCCTTTATATAGGCGCTTTTTAAGGTCAAGGAAAGCATTGCGTAAACGCAAAATGAACGTAGCTTTCAATGACTGTTTACGTTTTATATATAATGTTCCTAGGTATACTAGCATTTCCCAGTTTAAAACCACCTTACTTGGAGTTTCTTTTGATAATTATTGCAAAATCAGAATCTTATTACAACTCCATAGGATAATATATAAAGAAAGCCCACTGTACTTAGAGGAAATGCTTCATTGTGCCCAAGTAGGGGGTTGCGTCCCTACAATTTAGTGTCTATTCCAAACGGCAAACTGAGAAGCCTTTTCATGAAGTTTTGTCATTCGCCGATAAGAGGTAATGCCACAACAAGTATTCGGTGGATATAGCTGGGACTTGAACTCATGCAGCTCCCAAAGCAGTCCTACGCACTTATCACTGAGCCAAGGTGAGCACTCAGTTCTCCATTAGACCCTGTTTCTTATATTTATTTATATCTTATATTTAATTCAAATGGATTGCAGATGATAGCACTCTTGACTTCGCTCATTCGTTAACGACTCCCAGTCGTTGAATATCGGTAACAGCAAATGTCAACCGCACTCAAATCAAATATTGATGCAGTCATCAACTGAACTGCTATAAACAGAGTTAAGTTCAAAACGTTAAAAACTCGTGCTGCCTTTTATCTCTAAAGCGGAATATTAATATTAATTAGTTAAGTTAAAAATAAAGAAATCAATTGTCTGTTAATGCTTGGTATACTTGTTAACCCCGACCTTTGTTGGGGATGAGGTGATGATGCAAAAGTTGGTGCTAGATGCCTTAATTTCCTGAAAACGACCTAACGATATTTGCATATACGTTACCGCCTGCACCATACTTAAGCTTAGTCGATCGGGTTAAGTAACAAGTTTCAAAATTGGTCGCTTATCAATCTTTTGTCCACGGCAAAGCCGGTGGGCCTGAGTATGTTTCTTCAAGTTATTTCGTGCAGGCTAAGTCTTCCGGTTAAATTTTTCAAGGACGATTTTGATGACTTAAAGAACTTTGCGAGAAGCTCGTAGAACCAATCTCTGGTAACATCGTCCTTTTCTTCTATGGCAGCATGAGCACGAATGAAGATGATTTTATGAAATTAAATTTTCAATCAGATCATCATAACTCGGTTACTTACGTGGCGGAAGCTTAGGACTTTTCTTAAAGGTCAGGAAACCCGCATCAAAATATGAAAGGCTTCTCCCCTCTGCTCATGATAGCAGTGGTCCTGATAGACGTCACATGCTTTTGTTGAAGATAATTTTTTAAAGATCTTAAGAGTATGTATCTGATTTGTTGTAAAGTTTGATTATCTCTGCTGTTTAGAGCACGAACATTCCATGTGCACATCTTTAAATTGTTGTCCTTTATACGTTTACTGGTACCATCAACGGTTAAATCAGTCCTCTTACACGGTGCCCACTATAAAATTTCTCTTACCGTCGATAAGTGCCGCCGACGAACAATATACATGATTTGAATCCTTCTTTGGTTCTGCATGGACAGATGACAGCATTCTTTAATCGGTTCATGAATTTCCTATTTCCTAAGATTATCGCTCATATGACAAGTTTAGCGGTTCACATGAGCCCAAGGCTGATCGTTAGTTCACATCTCGGTTTTCCAGCAGCCACTGTGTAGAAGTGACGATGCTTGTACATGTAAAGAGTTTACAACCGAGCAAGTCTTCCGCAAATCACTTTCATTTTTTTTTTCAACTTAAAGTATAATATTATAGTTTATTCAGATTCGTAATTAAAAAAATATGAAAAGTTAAATTTCTTTTCAATTTGTTTAAATGTTTAAATATTTTTTTTAGCAACGTAACAATTGATAATAATGAAAGCGCGGAACTGGTATCACATTACGAATCGAGTCTATCCCTGCCTGATATTTTACCAGTACCGTCCAAAAATTACGACAAGAATCGAGCTCCAAAACTATTAGGACAACCGACAGTAGTGTACTTCCATGTAACTGTTTTGTCATTAGATTCTATTAACGAGGAGTCAATGGTAAAGATTTAGAATCAATATGTAACTTGGCTTTGGTTTTTGTTTTTAACCTAAAATTTTTAGACGTATGTCACTGATATATTTCTAGCCCAAAGCTGGAGGGATCCACGTTTGCGTCTTCCAGAAAACATGAGTGATGAATATAGAATATTGGATGTGGACTGGTTACACAGTATCTGGAGGCCAGATTGTTTTTTCAAAAATGCTAAGAAAGTAACGTTTCATGAGATGAGCATACCAAACCATTATTTATGGCTTTACCACGATAAAACATTGTTGTATATGTCCAAGTAAGTTAAAATTTAGTTTAGATAAGTTACGCTTTAAAATGTAAAATGATCTCCCAACGCTTAGATTTATCTTATAAATTCTATACAGACATGTGCACTTTCTTTACAAGTACTTGCGTAGACCTCAGACATAAGTTCTGAAATGATTGAATGATTATGTCCTATTTATTCTGTTGGTTCTGGGGCCTCTATTGGGGGTACGTGCCATCGTGCTTGGTTTCTGGTATTATATGTTGCCTCCCTCCAACTCTTCCCTAATTGTCAAGACTCACTTTCAACTGTTCTGCATCATGAATTTCACGGTTGATGCATTTTCTGCCATCTTGGGTAAGCGGATTCCATTGTGTAGCTTAGTTATGTACTGTATAACAAGTCCAGTGCCACTTTCATCAAACTGTTGTGTCCATTGGTTCCTGACCCGTTGTCTGGTAAAGATTTTCTTAAGAGATATGGTAAGACCAGAAAATTCTTGACATATTACTAAACGTTGATCGCCGTGGCTCAGTGGTTAGTGCGTTGGGCTGCTGATCGAGCGGCGTGGTTTCAAGACCCAGCAATATTCACCGAACATTCTTCGCGGCACCACCTCTCGTCGGCGAAAGCCAAGCTTCCGGGAGCCTAATCTGCCAAGAAAGAGCTTCTCAATCCGCCTTTCGGAGTCGGCAATAATTTGTAGGTTCCTTCCATTCGTGCGAAAAATGTAACACACACAACATGATTGGTTGCGAGAAGCTAGGCCTTGACTCATCCCGAGCTGTCGCGCTAGCTATTTATTTACTTATTTTTTATTACCAAATGTTTGCAACTTTCTTGTTATAGTAGAGGTCAATTTGTAGGTGCTGCACCCGTACACAACCCAGATTCAACATTGGGATGGAACAATTGTAAAATATTGCTTTAGCTGATTGTATCTATTCCCTTGCCATATTTTGAACAACGTTCAGAACACAAATCCTGCTTTGCTGATTCTCCTGATAATATCTGTGTTATATACTTTTTCGTGTACTTTTATTGTCTTTTACACAAACAAACACTATGCTTTTTTTTATATTGCTTTGTATTTGAACACTAAACGTTCTTAACTTAAATTTATAATGTACCTAAGTCTATATGTACGGTAGGTAACACAAATTGATTAAATTTTATTTCAAACGCACTCGGTTCTAGTAGTGTAAGAATCCTAATTTTAGAACTCGCGAGTGGTTGTTATTTGATGAAGTGCCCGACAGTGATTGCCGCGACCAACATGAACCATCAATTGTTTTCCCATGGATATTTTTAATTTGTAATTTGTGCTTCTTATACTCTCTGGTTTTGTCTTAAATGGGAAGGTCCACAAGATAACATGTGCAGTGGAAATATTCACTGAGAACATGTGAAGTGTCAAATTCCACAGAGATATGGATTTGTATCTTATGCAACAGATGTTTTTTATATCTTATTTCTGTGCATTTAAGACTGAGGAGTAAAAGGACTCAAATTACAATTTTGTATGTAACATCTGGTTCGGTTACATCATGGATCAAGACAATGCTCCAAAAATATTTGAAGCATTCACTTTCTCTATCAGTTATCACAACAAACAAAAATAATATAATATTACTAAAAGAGTGTATCTTTGCTAGACCCCACTTCGTATTTCTAGATCCTCCAGAAGCAATTGCATTTGCAGAATGTGACAGAATGTTGCTTCGATAATAGTTTATCATTTATCAGAAACACCTCTCCTGCAAGACAAAAAAAGATAAATTCTCTGCCGACATTAGGCGTTTTTCTTTTTAAGTTCAAAGCAGAGCCTGAGTTGTCCGAAAAAAGATTCGTGTTTCTTTTTTAGCTCAGACATTTTAGAGAGCTCATTTTGTGTTTCTTTTTTCGTTCAGAGCATGCTCAGTCGAGCTCATAATAAATTGACCGAGCATTCGAAGTAAAAAGTACTCTGCTCTGAAGAAAGAAATGTCGAAGTGGACGGTTGATTAATTTTTGTGCTCCAGCAATTGCACCCAATATACTAGTTTAATTCACTATTTTAAAGAATAAATTGCACCCGACATCTCTTAAAGAAAGTGGTTTAAATCTACATTTCCTTTCTGCTTGATTTATCAAGTTAATTACTGATTTAAAATAAAACTAATAATATTATATTAAAACTTAAATCGAGATAAACAGTTCTACTCGTTAATAGTGTTGCAATTTTTGTTTTTGTAATAATAACACTTACCGCAGGATGCCTCTCACTCGGAAAACTGCACAAGAAAAAAACAAACTCTCAACACCAACACAAAGAAGCACAACAACTACTGCCAAGTCATCAAGTGACGTCATCACTGGTGTGACTTTCACGAAACTCGACGGAACGAATCAAGACGGAAATTAATAATTCTCATCAAGACCTGAAAGCGGAACTAGAACGTATGCAGAACCACTGGGAGAAGCAATTTAGGCAGGTAAACAACGCCATAACTTGTCTCGAAAATATGAATGCCAACACGCTCCAGCTGAGAGAAGAATTAACCGCACTGAGAAAAACCGACGCACAAGAACGCAGATATCTTTCGACCGATGCAATATTATTTGGGGTTCCTTCTTTGCTGGAGGAAAACATTAAGGCACTATTTAACACGCTTTGCCATACGACAAATAGCAATTTTAATTCACCAACCACTGAATGAAAACTCTGGCGCACCAATTATTTTGCAATTTATGTCAACGTACGAAAGAAACGTGCTGCTGCAGTCATTTACCGCTTACCGAAAACAACATAATACGCAACTGTCTCTCAGCGACTTAGGTCTCAACTCTGACGGCTCGATTTTTATAAATGAAAGCCTAACGAAACAGAACCGTGACCTTCTCCAACATGCTACTAGCATGAAACGTAAACGCCAGCTGTACCCTGTTCGACTAGGCATGGGCTAGCTTATGTTAAGAAAACGAAGAATGGGAGGAGTTTTCTCATCGAAAGCGTGGGTGATCTGGATGCTCTTGGTGCGCTGCAACAAGTCAATTATGATGACGACTAAAACCAAGAAGCGAAGAGTGTCACTAAATTTTTTTTTATTTACTTCTTTTTTCTTTTTTTTTATTATCTTCATTCTTTTATTATTTCCTTCCTTTTTTCTGTCTGTGATGTCCTTTGGCCAAGGTTTAATTTACTCATTGTTTATACCAGTATCGTATATATTATATACTAGCAGCCCGCCCCGACTTCGTACGGGAACAATTAAGTTATTTGATTATTGTTTTTTGGTATGTTTCGCTTTATTTTACAAAAATATAATAACGTAAGACATCATATCGTCCTGAGCCTACGCAGGGGACGTCTATCTGATGACACGCATTCCATGCCACGTCTTGGAACCCAAGTTGGGACATGCGTTTGATGTGCCCAAACCATTGAAGTATGGACCGTTCCGTTCGAAACGGTAGTTGGTCGACATTGAGTTCCTTGTATATTCTGATATTCTTAACTCGATAAACGAACGAATATCTCGAAGAAATCTCATTTCGGTAGCTTATTCTTTCGGTCATTACCCAAATCTCACGACGATAGGTGAGGGTCAAATCAAACACACAAAATTTTAATAACTGAAATTGTAATACATAACTGAAAATTGTTATAACTAAATTGTGGATAACTCAGTACTGCTCCTTCCATCACTCGTGAATATGACCACAAAATACTTAAACTTCTGAACCGGTTTCGATAGGACTCTACTTATATGCAGTCTGCATTGAACAGGCTTTCAAGACATTACCATTATTTTTGAATTGTTCACGTTTACCGAGCTTCAACACAGACGACTACGAAGCTATCAAGCGCTGACTGAAGTTGGGTCCAGATAGTTCGAAGTAAGTCATCAGCGAAAAGCAGATGTATTATCCTTAAGTATTTATAACAATGCTAACCGTTCCTCATCACGATTGCGCTGTAACATCCAATCCATGTACACAATTTTTCATTTACAGGTAACAAAAAGCACCCCTCGCGAAGGCACACGCCCGCAGTAAAAGATGTTTATGTAACGCCATTCATCCAAACATCTCCTACAGATTGTGTAGAGAGATCAAATGGTCTTCAAATGAGAACCGTCAATGGCACACTCCCTGTGATCTCGGTCCAGTGTGAAAAATTTTTTTTTCGTAAATCCTCATCTACGCAACTGAAAGTTTCCCATTTCCGTTCCCCCTCTACGTGCGCACATACACCGCATCGATCGTTATCACAATACGCATTCCTACATACTCCAATTACTTCAAAAAAAAGTTTGTTCTTCCTCAGCTACGGATCCAATACATTATGTATTTCCACAAAACCAAAAATACGAACAGAGAAAAATGAAATTAAAACTAACCTTGTACAACTGGGCAAAACAAAAACAACATATGTACGATCACGAATCGATGTATTCTACATAGGGCCAAACTTTAAAATCTCAATAACTATACAACATATGTAAGTTAAATTAATCCGAGATTAATTTTAATAAAAAAATAATTTTTTACTTTATGGGAGAAGCCCAACTTTATTCTTTGAACCTTAAAAATGAACTAACCTAAAGCTAACAATTCAAATTTTAAATGAAAACTAATCTCCCTAAAGCGGACTGGTGTACGTGCAGGAATGTTGCTATTGCAGGTGGCTGGTGTCGGGTTGTCTCCAAGCGCATCGTGTTGTTCACTGGAAAAACAGCATGTTCTTGGAGCATGATCGTCTGGTTGTGGGATGTGTTTCTATGGTTGCGTAAAGTGCCGAGCTTGCACTTGGGGACGTGCGCAACAAGCTGTTATGGATTTTTAATCCGTGGCGTTAACTCTTCCCCGTTTAGATTCAAACGTCCTCGTTTGACCTCAAAATAGTGGAATTTGGCTGATTCTGGATGGTTTGACTATTGGTCGCTGTGTTGGAATAACATTTTCCTTTACAGTAGGATCTTCTGCGCATCGTTTTGGTGTTGATGGCAACTCGTGTATCTCATTGACTATCTCTACATGTGGTGCTTTCTTTATCCAGAAAACTTTAATTAAGATGATCAGGATAAGTATGGTCGATGGTATTATCAGTCCAAGGTTTGTAAATATGTGGGTTTGATGTTTGGTGTTTAGTAGC
The DNA here is from genome assembly GCA_917880715.2 of Matsumyia berberina. NCBI lineage: Eukaryota > Metazoa > Arthropoda > Insecta > Diptera > Syrphidae > Matsumyia > Matsumyia berberina. The sequence continues at coordinate 83,982,511 of OU862872.1, forward strand.
CTGATGTTTTCTGTATTATTGATGTAAAGTTCCCTTAACATCTGTATTGAAAGAAGTTCTTCAAAGTTATCTATTGTGGACGATGGTAAAGGTGCTGGTAAAGGTTTATAAATTGATGTTATTTTGCATTCGAACGTTTTATTATTTACGTTCACTGTAGAATTTTCAATTTTGATAATAAAAGTGCCGGTTAGATTAAGAAATTTATCGTTAGCCTGGAGTGTCCCGTTAAAATCATTTAGGAGTAACATGCCGGGTAGAATTTCCTCAACATCTGGGATATGGTGATTGTTTATTTTGGTGCAGTTTGATGGAATGCTGTTTAGTAAATTAGGTACACATGACGTTCCGCTTAAATCTACTAAGTTATCTCTATTACATACTGATATACTATTATATGTTTTACAAGGTAGGCTAATTCCGTAAATCTTATCATTACATTTCAATATTTGTTCATACTTTATTTTGTTTATATAATTTTTCTTTTTTACCGCTTTTACAAGTAGCGTTTTACATGTTTCTGTGTTCGTACTTGGGAGACTTATAATATAAATTATAGAACTATGATTGGTTACAATTTTTATATCTGAGAATTCCAGAGCTTCGTCTATATTATCATATGGAAATTCTTCTTTTCTTAGTATTTTAGTTACAATATTAATTTCTTTACTAGATAATAAAAAGGAATTTATAATTTTACTTTTTGCCCAAAGTATGGCATATTCTAAATTTAGCAGTTCTTCCTTAAGTAACTTAATTTTGTATTGGGTGATTGAAACAAGATCGATCTCAAATAGTTTATTGGTTTTTAATTTTTTCAAGATTTCGTTAGTTATATTGCTTAGTACATTTATTCTGTCTATTGAAACTTTATTTATTATCACTTGCTTATTGTTGTTAACTAGCAAATTATTAATCTTATTCTGTAAAATCATCAAGTCGTCATGGTCGGGATTTCCGGCGATCCACTTCCATGCGCTTCCAATAAAGTCTAGTGAGCGTTTATGTTTATGGGGCTTGATCCGAAACAGAATGTTTTGTAATTGGGATAGTTCTTGGAGAAGGAAGGGATAGGTAGGGTAGTTAGTGCTTATTTTTTGATGAATGAGTGTTGATATTTCTTCAATCAGTTTCTGATAGATTTTCAGGTCTATTGCGTGGATGATTTTAATGTTTCCCGTCTGTATTTTAGCCGTTCCAGTGTTTATTGCGATTAACTGAGTGTGAGTATAGTCTAGTATTTGGATTTCGGCTTTGCCGATCGCCACTAGAAGTCTAGAAAAAGGGTTTAATTTTTAATGTGACTCTTGTGTACTGTTCTACCTGATTGGGTTATAACGAGTGTATTTTTATCTTCCTGTACTATTTCCTTCTTATATCTGGGGGATAATTTTGATCCTAATCGCTTGTTAATTTTTACAAAAATGATTTCTCCAGGTGAATAAGTTTTTAGTTTGTGTCTATTTTTGTTGTGATATTTAAGGTCATTAACTTGTTTTTCCTTGAGTTTATCTATATTGTCCTGTCTAGCTTTCTCGAATAGATTTGGGTTTGTGCTAACATTTCTGCCAAAGAACACTTCTATGGGTTTTTTCCCTGTAGTTGAGTGTACTGAAAAGTTGTATTCGTAGATACAACGTTCTAATAGTTCTGTGAATGTTCTGTGAGTGCAATCTGGTTTTAAGCAGCGCATTATTTCCGATAGGGTCGAGTGAAATCTTTCAATTTGACCGTTGACTGAACTAGTGTAAGGTGGGGTAGTAAATATTTGTATTCCTAATTGGTCTTGTAGCATGAATTTAATGGAAGCGGAGTTCAATGATTTCTCATTGTCTATTACGATAATTTCAGGTAGACCAAAAGTAAAAAGTAGGTCTCTTAAAGGCTGTCGGATATCTTCGGTGGATCTGGATTTCAAGGGTTTTGCTTGTGCGTATTTTGAGAATTTGTCTAGGGCGGTCAGTACTAACTCTTTCTCCGTTATGTAAATGTCTAAATGGACGATCTGTCCTGGATATTGGGGAATGGGTGTCTCTTTTAGTACCGGTTTACTTGGATGTCTATCGTACTTGTGTTTTTTGCAAATAAGGCATTGTTTAACTATGTTCTTTATTCTAGATGTCATTTTCGGGAAATAGAATTTTTCTAAAATTTGGATTTTGTTCTCTAAGGCATTTCTATGAGCTCTATTGTGTGTTTTTAATATTTCTTCGTCCTGGTCATTAACGTTCGTTAGATCGTGAACTTGAAGTTGAGTGAAGCGGATTTTGTATCGTTTAAAGTATAAGGGATATATTTCTTGTATTATCCCCATGACTTCTTCTGTGGTTTTAAGGCCGTTGATGGCTAAAGGATTCAGATATCTCTTAAATATTGATATAAGGCTTTCTTTGGTGTAAGAGGGTCGTTCGAAGAAGTGTCTGAAGTGGCTTGGAAAGGGTTTTTCTAGTTTGTAGTTATCATTATCTCCTATGGATAATATTAATTGGGTTTTGAACACATTTATTGGGACTTCCACGCAAGAGATGAGTTCATGAGATGAGCTTTCATCACTATGTTGTGTTGTTGACATGGAGTTAATGTTTGAAAGATTCGGGGCTCTTGAGAGAGCATCTGCGACTACGTTAGTTCTTCCTGGTTTATATCTTAGCTCGTAGTTATATTCTTCGAGAAAAGATTTCCACCGTTTTATCTTACTGTTATGATTTTTGTTGCTTAAGGCAAAGGTTAGGGGTTGGTGATCTGTAAAAATGATTCCTTTCGCTGATCTGTATAAATAGCTTCTGAGGGAGCCGAGTGCCCAAACTATTTCCAACATTTCTTTTTCGTTGGTGGCGTAGTTCTCCTCAGTTTTGTTTAATGTCCTGGATATGAAAGTAATTGGTTTATTGTTTTGTTCTAGTACTGCGCCGATCGCAAAATTTGAAGCGTCGGTCGTTAAATGGAATTCTTTGTTGAAGTCTGGGTATGTTAGGATTGTATCTTCTGAAGCGAGTGTATTTTTTATTTTTCCGAATGCTTCGGTCGCTTCTGCATCCAAGTGTACGGGTTTTTTGCTTGAAATATTTTTTGACATGCGGCCTTCTTCGCCTCTGAGTAAGGAAGTTAGTGGCTTAGCAAGTTTTGCGTAATCTTTAACAAAACGTCTATAGTAGCCGGACAGGCCTAAAAATGATCTTAATTCTTTTAGTGTCTTAGGAGGGGAAAAATCTAGAATTGCTTTTACTTTTGATTGATTTGTACTTATGCCGGTTGATGAGATTACAAAGCCGAGAAATTCGACTTCGTCCTTAAAAAATTCGCATTTGTCTAGTTGAACTTTGACATTTGCGTTTTCTAGTGTTTGAAAAATCTGTTTAATATTTTGGGAATGCGTTTGTTCGTCTTTACTAAATATTATTATATCATCGATATAAATGTAGCAAATCTTACCGATATAATCACGAAGTATATCGTCGATTGCTCGCTGAAATATCGAGGGCGCGTTTTTAAGCCCAAAGGGAAGTCGTGTGAACTCGTATTTCCCATGGTTCACGGAAAATGCTGTCTTTTCGATGTCAGATTCCCTTAACGGAATCTGGTGAAAACCGCTTTTCAGATCTAGTACGGTGAACCATTTGTTGTTCCCGAGTTGGGAGAGAACTTCATTAATTGATGGAATTGGGTATCTGTCTGCTATAGTTACGGTATTTAATTTCCTATAATCGATAACGAGTCTATATTTCTTGTCTCCGGATGCGTCGGGTTTTTTTGACACGATCCATACCGGTGAATTGTATGGAGATTTCGACTTTCTTATTATGCCGTCCTGTAGTAGTTGTCCTATTTGATTTTCTACCTCGTCCTTAAGGGACATAGGGTAGGGGTAGTATTTTGAATAAACGGGGGTTTCGGTAGAGGTTCTTATCTCGCCTTTAACGTTTGTGATGAATGTCAATTTTTCGTCATTTTCAGAAAATAATTTTGGAAATTGGGTTACTAGAGAATTGAGGGTATGTTTCAGGTTTTGATTCATATGGTTAGTTCGTAAGTCGAGTGCATTTATCGCTTGTATCTCCTGTTGGAATATTCTAATTTTGGTTCCATTCTGTATTTCTATGTAATTTTCCTTCGTATGGATAACAGCTGATAGCTCCTTAAGGCTATCGTTGCCTAGGATGGCATGGAAAGATTTAAGGGATGGTAGTAGAAAAAATTTAATTTTTGTGTCTTTGAGATCGAAGAGATTTACTTCGATGTGATGACTTATCAATATGCTGCCTCCTACGGAGTTAGCGTAAAAACATTCATCATTTGGGATTGGGTTGTTAGCAAAAGAGGGTTGGATGTAGTTCCTATTGGAACCTGTGTCTATTAAAATTTTCATCATCTCTCCGTCCTCCGTTCTGCTATTGAAGTAGGGTAACGAAGATTCGTTTCCTAAGGTCCGGTTGTAGTCAGTATAATCATTGGTGTCAATATGGTTATTGGATTGCCATTTATTCTGGTTAAACTGTTGTGGCCTTGGTGTATACTTTTGAGGTGCGGGTGTTGCTCCCCTTTGATTGAATTGGTTAGATTGATATTTTGTATGGAAACTTTGTCCTTGACCAGTTGGTTCTGATTTAAAGTTGACTGGTTGGACAGGTGCTTGTACTGGTGCAAAAGAAGGTTTATTAACTTGGTTCCAAGTCTATGGTACGGCAGTTTGGTTGTGACCAGGAGTGTAAGGTTGTGTGGCTCGAGGTTGCTGGTTTTTAAAACCTGGTTGAGAGTTAAACCGGGGGTAAGAGTGTGGAGTGAAATTCCTTGTTGGAGGTGGATGACATGTCTGATTGAACTGTTTCTTGTTAACTGTCTGGTTAGAATAGGCGTACTGTGATCGGAAATTTTGGTTTTCTTATTTAAGGCATAGATGAAGAGCCTGTGGAAGATCCACTGGTTCGCGTATACCTAGCAATCTCGGCAGATCACCTTTGAGACCTCGAATAAAAGTGTCGAGAGCTTTGTCCCTATACGTTTGTGTTAGTAAGCGTATTGATTCAGGAGAAGCTTCGAGACAGGTGATTTTATTTAATATCAGAGAAAGGTGGCTATAGACAGCCTGGTAAAAACCAGCAATGGTGTTATTTCCTTGTATAAGTAATGACATTTGGTACTCTAAGGTACCTAAATCGCGTTTATCCGCGTAATGTATTACAAGGCATTTTGACATGCTCTCCCAGTTAAGAGGAGTGTTGTAAGACTCCAGAGCTATGTCAGCGTTTCGTACTATCTTATTTCTTATGATGCTCAGGATACCATAATATTTCGGCGTTCCTTTCGTAGGTTCGTATATTTCTAATATACGGTCAACGCTTTTTTTCCAGGAGGAAAATTCTCCTGGATTTCCTGAAAACTCTCTTAGGCATCGGACTACGTCCGGAATTTTGTCAAGATCGTTAAGATTATTTCTATGTCGGTGGTCGATGTGTTGGTCGATTCCCAGAGAATAATCTGAAGTCCGGTTAAGCAGGTTTTGACTCTCGAGTGTTCGGAGAACTATTGATGCAATAAGGGTATCTAATTCAGGCGTTGTTCTGGGCTGTTGCTGTGGGTCTGGTTGTGAAGCACTTGATCGGAAGGAAAGGTTTGGATTTTCGACTGGAGTATCCATAATTACAATACTTTCGGGGCTAATGGTATTTTGAGCGCCTGTATTGGCGGTACTTGCGGATCTTGTGGTAGGCATTTTCTTATATTAAAAAAAATAGTTATTCCGGTATTTAGTTGTCAAATTAATCTTAATTAATGCACTGATTCTAATTAATCTTAACTATACTTAAATTTCTAGTCTCCCAGAGTATAAAATATATTTTAATTTCCTATGATAAACTTTCTTACGCTATAATTACTGCTATCTTCATGTTCCAGGTTGATCGGGTGGTGCGGCTAGCTCTCTTTGAACTTCCGGTTCCTCCTGCACTTTATTTTGCGTAGGTCTACTGCGGGGCCCTTCAGTTTTTATTCACTGTTTCACCACAACACGATCGCGGTTAGAGACCCGTATCGAAACAACACGCGCACTGCTTGAGGGTTTTTTGGTTGCCTTTTTTTCGCGTTTTGATGAGTACTACACTACTTGAGGGTTTTGGCTCAAAGCACTGCACTACTTGAGGGACTGGCTTTTTTATTAATTAAATAATACGCGCGACACGGGTCCCTGCTCGGGCGCCAGTTAAATTAATCCGAGATTAATTTTAATAAAAAAATAATTTTTTACTTTATGGGAGAAGCCCAACTTTATTCTTTGAATCTTAAAAATGAACTAACCTAAAGCTAACAATTTAAATTTTAAATGAAAACTAATCTCCCTAAAGCGGACTGGTGTACGTGCAGGAATGTTGCTATTGCAGGTGGCTGGTGTCGGGTTGTCTCCAAGCGCATCGTGTTGTTCACTGGAAAAACAGCATGTTCTTGGAGCATGATCGTCTGGTTGTGGGATGTGTTTCTATGGTTGCGTAAAGTGCCGAGCTTGCACTTGGGGACGTGCGCAACAAGCTGTTATGGATTTTTAATCCGTGGCGTTAACTTGTACATACTCTACAGCCTGTGATAAACTTTATACATATAAGCTATCATGTCTGCTCCACTATTTTATGTCAATCGGATTAGTAGTATGTACATATGCATACACACACAATAACACACAAAATTTAATTTGCCATATAAACTGATCGTGTTCATTCCTGCAGTACATTTGCTTTCCATCTCTTCGCTGAGCGTGCATACACACACTATGACATCACCCACTGCTGCATGGTTGTTGGCTGCGGTCGCCACTGATGGAAAATTGTTGGGGATGATTTTGGCAATGATTTCTTGAATTGTTTTGAGTATAGCTCAGCTTCAGGATACGGCAGAAGGATGATTTATAGCTCAAATGAATCATAGACAAATTCACTAAAAACAATAAGCCTTTGTTGAGTTAGAGCTGTGTAAGTATAATTTTATAACATAAAATTTTGGTTTTTTTTTTTCCTTTCTGCTACTTAAACCTCGAATGCTTGGGAATTCCTTTTATACTATGTAGTGATGTTCACTGTTAAAGTCCGTTCTAAATATTGGTGAAAGAATTTTTGAAATCGGATGAGTACTTTCGAAGATTACTTTCTACATACAAACTTACAAACTTTACCTCTTTATAATATTAGTATGATTCAACGCATTTACCAACTTTTATATTAAATTAGAGCATTTGTGGCTCTTGGGTACCCGTTACCAGATATTGTCGAGTACCCGATAGCTGACATTGCCAATTACCCGCGAACTCGGGTATTACCCGCATTGCCCGGGTACCCGGGTACACGGGTAGTTGTTGAGATGGGTATTACCCGGGTAAAATCAAGAGCACTAGTGTGGTGTATCGGAGACATGGTTTGACCCTGATATATTCAATAACTTTTACTCCTTAAAGGGTTATAAGATCTACCGATTAGATATGGTCGGAAGCGTAGCCGGGCGGAAGCGTAGCCGTCTATGTACGTGAAGGATTGTGTTGTAAATTTATTTGCAAATCTGAACCTAAACCTCCGCTGGAGTTTCTATTTGTCAAAATACACTATACTAATGAAAATGTCCTTCTGGGCACAGCTTATGGGTCGAATAAAAATGTTTGCGTCAGTCCTCTCTTAAACATTCTAGAACAACTTTGTTGCACGGAGCCACTTATTGTGCTGAGTGGCGATCTAAATTGCAATCTGCTGGAGAGATGTGGCTCAGTCTCCCTTATAAATAATTTTAAAACGCTTAGACTTGCTCCAGTGAATACTACCACCCCAACTTACTTTTCCAGCGAATCTGAAACACTTATTAATATGTTTGTGGTGAGTGATCTTAAGCGCGTGTTGCTTTACAATTAGCTCTCCGTATCAGGCTTCTCAAAACATGATCTTCTTTATCTCACGCTTGATGTTAAAGTTGTATCTGTGCCTAAAATCTTCCAATATAGGGATTTTAGAAGTATTGATCACAGTTCTCTGGATCTTGATTTGGAAAATGTGAATTGAAACAGGATATACCGCCTACCGTGTGTAAATGACCAGCTGTCGTTCTTAGAAACTGAACTAGATGTTCTCTTTGAACGGCATATCCCATTGAAAACTAAGACCATGAAGTATTCATGTAATCCTTGGTTCAGTAGCGATATAAAGCCGCTCATTGACGAACGTGACACTACCTACAAGCTTTGGAAGCGTTATAAACTCGCCGAACTCTTAGGTTCATATAGCAGTCTTCGCAATCAGGTTGTGTCAAGGATAAGAAAGGACAAGCTGAAGTTCTTTGAATTAAAGCTAAATCCATCCACTTCTGGAACGCAGTTATGCAAGACCTTGCGTGAAGTTGGTATTGCCAAACGAGAACTCGAAACACCTGAAAATATCGACTGTGAGATGCTCAATGCTGCCTTTGTAAGTTCAACTAATGTCTCCGTAACTCCCACTGACGTTGTTAACTACACGCAGGTCGTTGAAAGGGAAGAGAGCAACGATTGTTTTTACATTCGGAGAGTGAGTGACGAGGACGTTGTGAGTGTCCTGCTTTGAGTTAAATCAATCGCAGCAGAATTGGATAGCATGAACCCAAAATTCATAAAACTTTTGCTGCCTTACATCCTGCGCCACATTACGCACTTATTTAATGCGATCCTTACGACCTCTGAATATCCCAAAACTTGGAAACGTGCTAAGATTGTGCCAATACCCAAAAAAGCAAACTGCACTCTACCCGATTACAATCAATTGCGATTTTACCATTCCTTTCAAGAGTATTTGAAAAGACAATTTTGATTCAGATGCAAGAATACTTGATTAGGGAACAGTTATTAAGCTGCAACCAATCTGGTTTTCGTTCCAAGCGAAGCTGCAAATCTGCTCTTGTTCTGGTAGCTGATGACATACGAAAGGCGGTTGATAAAAAAAAAACAATAACACTTCTAACTTTGTTAGATTTTTCCAAGGCCTTTGACACTGTCAATCACGACATATTATGCTCAGAGTGAAAAATTGATTTTTCAATCCCAACAACAAAGCTGTTATCATCGTATTCGAAGGGCAGGTACCAAACAGTTGTCGAAAACGGGTATGTTTCGAGATTTCTCCCGGTCACCAGAGGAGTTCCCCAAGGATCTATACTTGGCCCTTTACTATTCACCCTTTACGTGAACAAGCTGCCTGGTGTGACAAAGAACTGTTAAATGCATATGTATGTGGTGGTGTGGTGGTTTACCACTGAGCAGAATATAGATCACTTCTCGATCGACCGTAGAACAACGTGGACGTGGCGCTTAATTAACTTTTTCTTTCTTACTCTGAATTGTATTCTTGAATTTCTATTTAAATTTGTTTTGAAATTTGGAAAAGTGCTTTATTCTGGAAAAGATCTCTTACATTGGGGCTCAACCGGGATCCTCCACATTAAAACATCTAGTTTTCCATAATTTTACTCAAAAAAAAGACAGGAACCGTAGAGCAAAAAAAATATATCAACCGTAACAAAAAAAAAATAAAAATCTCGCATTACATTTGTCTCCGTTGTTAAAAAAAAAAAAAAAGTGTGCAATCCCGCGAGCATTGTCAGGCGAAGTAGTCTATTTTAGCTTTTGAATTGACTGGTCGAAAAAATGGGTTCGAGACGAAGAAGGTGGGAAAGAAGCGGTGAGTCTATTGAAGTGGACGATACTGTGCAAAGTTCTGTGGACATGGAAAATAACTCGAGTAAATTTAATATCTCCGACGTGGAAAATATAATAAGAAAGTTTTCCGGTGAAGAATCGATTAGCGTAACAAAATGGATCGAGGAATTTGAATCCTATGCAAGCGCGTTTAATTGGAATAGTGTACAAGTTTTGTCTTTTGCCGAAAATCGCTCTCGGGTGCTGCGAAAATGTCCGTGGAATGTGAAGCTAAGCCTGTGTCGTATATTCAATTAAAGACTGAGTTAACCGAAGAATTTAAAGCAAAAATGTCCAGCTGTGAAGTGCATAAAAACTGCGCGAAACAAAGAAAAGAAACGGGGAATCTTGTCGGGAATTTTTCTATCGCATGCTCGATATAGCAAGTCAGGCCAGCGTTGATGATGTTTCGGTGTTCCGCTATATTTTGATGGCATAAAAGACTCAGCCGTTAATAAAACGATTCTGTACGGGGCGCATACGATGGCGGATTTTAAAGAAAAGCTTCATATTTATGAGCAAATGAAAAAAGAATGTGATGCAACTGTACCTAATTCCAATAAGACCGCGGGCGATAATCCCGTTAATATCGTTAAGCGACAAAATAGCGGAAACAAAGAGCGTAACTGTTATAACTGCGGGTCAACGGAGCATGAATTTTACACGTGCCCCGAAAAGTCTAAGTTTGTTTCGGCTGCAACAGTTTTGGACACAAACGTCCTGATTGTCCGATGCAAAAGAAACCTTCTCCGAACTTGTTCCAGATGACAGATATGAGAAGACCAGTAGCAGTTAACAACGAAGTCCTATGCGGATTGATCGACACAGGAAGCGACGTTTGTGTATTGAAACAAAATCTGGTAAAAAGAATTTGTCCGTGCTACCTTTCAAAAGATTTTCGTGTCTCTCTCACAGGTATCGGAGCAAATGTCGTAACAAAGAGGCTTTGCAAAGCTAACGTCTGCATTGATGGCAATCTTTTTGAGGACGTTGAATTCTACATCGTGATAAATCATTTCATCAAACCGGATGTCATCATTGGAATGAGTCTGCTCAAAAAAGCCGTGGTGACGATTGAACGAGGAGTATTGACGATTTCCAGGTGTGAGAAGACATCACAAGAAACCGTACCCGATACAATTGCCTTTTGCCATAACGGCACTGAAGATTCGACGAATACTACTGACGACAACGAGGAGAACAATTGCTATCATCTTCGATATCTAATGGCACTTTCAAAGATAATATTAATTTACCCGATTTATCCTTCTTGCAGAGTGTAAGAATAAGTGCAAAACCAAATTAAAAGAAAGGAAAAAAAAAAAAAAAAAAGAATAAAAGAAAAACCCCACTCTCGCGCGGTCTATAACCCACTTCAGTGAAGAAGTGCAGTGGCCACAAAATAAAAGGAAAAAAAAAAAATAATAATAAGAAAGAGTGATAGTGTACGCGCGACGAACAACAGCGCCGGGTCTCCCTCTTTCCCGCTCCCATTTCTTCACTGTTGTGCGTTTCTGCTTATCGCTTGTGCCGTTGCTGATTGTGCAGAGGCATAGGCGATGAGTGGAGGCGTATAACAACTGGCGGATAGCGGGTTGTGAGTGAGGGTCTTGTTGGTGGACCAAAACATATTGTCGTTTGGGCATAACACCTGCGACAGTTTGTTTTGGAAATCTAGCGTCGGGCCTTCACTTCGCGACTTTGCTTAGGTGCGTCGGTGTTGTGTTTTTTGTGTTTGTGTTTTGTAGTGATGGGAAAATTCAGGGTTGACTTTTCCAACATACGTGGGCTAAGAAAGAATTTCTTTGCCATTTACGCCCACACTCAACTCTATAAACCAGCTGTTTTGGCACTTTGCGAAACACAGGTGGGTGCGGACTCTGATTCTTCAGATCTAATCCCGCCTGGATATAGCTTAGTGCCATTATTCTTTCCTCGTCGCGGTCTCGCCGTCTATATACGTAGTGATGTAGCTTACAATATTCTACCACAGTATGGCCACTGTTCCAATCCGGAATTTAACTTCATATGGCTAAAATTCACCGTCCGTAAGCACTCAATACACTACTGCTTCATTTATAGAAGCCCAAATCTAGACAGCAACTCTACCTATAACGAGTTTGATGCGCTGTCTGACTCCATCTTAAGAATTGTCTCCCTGTCTCCTCGTACTGAAATCGTCATTGCGGGCGATTTCAATATACACAATTCTAGTTGGCTTCGACATTCTGGACAGACAACACCCGAAGGCAGGTATGTTGAAATCTTTGCTGCGGTAAACAATCTAACCCAGCTTGTAAATGAGCCAACACGTATACCTGACATTGCAAGTCATTCCGCCAACACACTTGACTTGTTTCTTACCTCCCACCCTGATAAATACACTATCACCGTATTACCGCCTCTAGGCCAATCGGACCACAGTGTCATATCGGCTAATTTCTCGTACTCTGACCACTCAGTTAAAGAACGAACTCCCAAAAGAAAAGTTTGGCGATACGAGAAAGCCAATTGGGACGGCCTTAACAGCTTCTTTAGGAGTTTTAACTGGTCGCTATGCTTCCTCGATAGCAATGTGGATGCCGCCGCCAATATGATTACTAACACCATTCTCCTAGGTATGAGCTCTTTTATTCCCAACCGAATAAAGAGCATAAAACCTAAGGAAAAAGCGTGGTTCGACTTGAGCTGTAAAGAGGCCCTCAGGTTGAAAGAGGTAAGTTTTCGGACTTACAAAGCCAACCCCTCTGAGGAAAACCGAATCAAGTTTAAACAAGCCAGAAATGACTGTAATGTCCACATTCGACGTGTCAAATTCTCACATGACCAAAAATTGAGGCAAAAAATACTACAGTGTCCCAAGGGTAGTAAAAATGTTTGGTCATTCGTCAAAAACATAAAGAATTCTGCCTCGTCATCAATCCCAACGCTCATTTACAATGACATTCCAGCTGTCAACTCCTTAGACAAGGCTAATCTGCTTGCCGCGCATTTCGCGGCCTGCTCAACGCTTCCAGATTGTGCTTTGTCTCCGCCTGTACTCGAGAGCGTCGATTTTTCCATGGGACAAGTCCACTTTCGCACTCGTACAGTCGCAGGAGTACTTAAAGGTCTAAACATACACAAATCCGCTGGTCCAGATGGTATTCCACCCATAGTTCTGAAGAGGTGTTCTTCCACGCTGGCAAAACCACTTTCCTACTTTCTCTTCCCGAGTAGATGAAAAACTGCATTTGTCCAGCCCGTCCCAAAAAAAGGCGAATCTTCTTCTCCCTCCAATTACCGACCCATTGCACTTACGTCCCTTCTTTCCAAGGTCATGGAAACGCTGATAAATCGTCAGCTTATGAAGTATCTTGACTCACGAAAACTCCTCAATGACCGGCAGTACGGTTTTCGTAGCAACAGGTCCACTGGTGATTTGATGGCATATCTCACCGAGAAGTGGAACCAATCTATTCATCACTTTGGTGAAAGCAAGATTGTTGCGCTTGATATTTCTAAAGCATTTGACAGAGTTTGGCATAAAGCTCTTTTGTCGAAAATGCGTGCATATGGCATCGATGTTTCTCTTCTTCAATGGATTAGAAACTACCTTTCGAACCGTTCAATTCAAGTTGTTTTGGATGGTTTCAAGTCTGCAATTCACCATATAAATGCTGGTGTTCCCCAAGGCTCTGTTTTGTCTCCGACTCTCTTTCTCATTTTTATAAATGATCTCCTGTCTGCAACTTCTAATCCAATCCATTCCTTCGCTGATGACAGTACCCTCAGCTTCTCATATTCGTTCCCCAACTCACGTCCTTGCTCTTAGGACGAAGAAGAGGAACGGCAACGTATGTTAAGCTCATTAAATTCCGACCTTGACAGTATAATAAAATGGGGTTCAACCAATAGAGTGGAATTTAATGCGTCCAAAACTCAATGCTGTCTTCTGTCACTTAAGCGAAAATCTAACCTCCCACCATTGTCCATGAATGGTACCTGCATTGCCGAAACCGAAAGACTTTCCATTCTCGGTATGTGTCTCACTGACAAACTTCGTTGGAACGACCACATATTCGAAATCGCCAAAAATGCTGCGAAATGTCTAGGTTTCCTTAAGCGGTGCAAAAAATACTTTACCCCTTCTGATCTGGCCTCAATTTATAAGGCGTTCATTCGCCCAAAGCTGGAGTATAACGCTCATATCTGGTCTGGTGCACCCAAAACCACCTTGCACATTCTGGATAGAATCCAAAATCGCGCGTTGAAACTTATTGGTGACAGGGACATTGCGAAGTCAATAGACTCGCTTGAACACCGACGAAATGTTTCCTGTCTCTCACTGTTTTATCGTTTCTTCCACAAACAGTGCTCTAGCGAAATAGCCAGTTGCATTCCGCCCCTTCAATTCTTCACCCGCAATTCGCGTCAAGCTTCGAATGCTCATCAGTTTACCCTTAAGCCTAACTTCGGGCGTACCGTCAAATATAGAGATTCTTTCATAAGCCGTACAACGCGAATGTGGAACAGTCTACATAGCTCTGTGTTTCCCCGTCACTGCAACCCGCAGGCATTTAAGGCCAACGTGCATCGGTATCTCCTACGTCTCTCCCCCAATTTCCCTAATGCCCGTGCTCTCGTTTAAGGGTAGCCATAACCCCTTTAGCGCGCGTTAATTATAAAAAAAAAAAAAAAAAAAAGAGTGAAATGCGTAATATTGTTCGGGACTTAGTTGTGAATTATACGCCCATACAGTCTACCCAGTCGCCCGTCCAAATGGAAATTGTGCCAATCGATGACGAGCCAGTCTACAAACCGCCGGAAGGATTTCCCCCGATGGAGAGAAATATTATCGATCAGCAAGTAGAGCAGTGGATCCGAGACGGCGTTGTACGAGAAGCGGTGTCTGACTATGCCAGTCAAGTCGTGCTCGTCAAAAAGAAAGATGGAACTAGTCGCCTGTGCATTGATTTCCGGGCGCTCAACAAGAAAATCTACAAAGACAGGTACCCACTTCTAGTAATCGAAGACCAAATCGACTGCCTGGAAGACGCACTTTACTTCACGACTTTAGACTTGGAAAATGGATTTTTCCACGTCACGATAGAAGAGAAAAGTCGAAGGTTCACATCGTTCGTTACTCAAAGCGGACAGTATGAGTTTCTCAAAGTGCCTTTTGGTCTTTACATCTCCCCAAGTACTTTTCAAAAGTATATCAACTATATTTTTAGAGAGCTGATTCGGAAGGGAATTGTAATTATCTACATCGACGACCTCGTAGTGCCTTCAAGGACGGTGAAAGATGGTATAGCACAATTAAAGATGGTACTTGATGTGGCTGCTGCCAACGGACTGAGAATTAAATGGACAAAATGCCAGGTGCTTCAACAGGAAATCGAGTTCCTTGGTCATCGCATCTATAAGGGCACAGTTGCGCCATCCAGCGCGAAGACGAGGGCCGTCGTCAATTTCCCAACCCCAACAACTGTCAAGCAAATGCAAAGCTTTCTCGGCTTAGCTGGCTATTTTCGAAAATATATCGGTAATTTTTCGATTCGAGCAAAGCCACTGACAGAGTTGGTCAAGAAAGGTGGACGACTTGTTCTTTCTGAGAGTGAGCTGGCAGCGCTGGACAATTTGAAAAATGGGTTGTCAGCGAAACCAGTGCTTAAAATTTTTAAATACGGCGCCACCACCGAGCTGAATGCAGATGCCAGCAGGCAAGGTTATGGTGCAGTGCTCTTACAACGCGACGACGATGACAATGCTCTACACCCTGTGTTCTACATGAGCAAAAATACAACCGATGCGGGAAAAAATTACTCGAGCTACGAGTTGGAAGTCCTAGCAGTGATCGAAGCCGTGAAGAAGTTTCGGATTTATCTGATCGGTCAACGGTTTAAGATTGTTTCGGACTGCAAAGCTTTCGAATGCACTATGAAGAAAAATGATTTAACAACGCGGGTAGCCAGATGGGCACTTCTTTTGGAGAAATACGACTACTGAGTAGAGCATCGAGCAGGAAGCAGTATGAGGCATGTTGATGCCCTAAGCCGTAATCCTGAAGTTTTGTGTTTGCACAACGATAACAGTTTCTTAAGAAGACTTTCTGAAGCGCAGCAGAATGACGAGGGCTTAAAAGCAATTTTGGATACTCTCAAAGAGGGTCCCTATAAAGACTTTGTGGTTCATAATGGGTTATTATGTAAAAATGTTAATAATTCAGTTCTTTTTGTCGTTCCAGAATTTTTGCGACCTTCTATAATCCGAGCTGCTCATGAGAGGGGTCATTTTCACCTTCAGAAGATGAAAGAGATTCTGGGAGAGGAGCTGCTTATTCTCAATCTCGATCAGCGAATCAAAAGATGCATCTCGAGTTCTGTATGATGTATCTTAGCCGAACGGAAAACTAGAAAAGCAGATGGTCAACTGAAACCGATCCCAAAAGGTGATACGCCCCTTTCCACTTTTCACGTTGACCATCTCGGGCCGATGCAGGACACAAAGAAGGGCTATCGGTACATACTGGCGATCATCGATGGTTTCACGAAGTTTTGTTGGCTTTTCCCTTGGTACAGAGGAAGTTCTCCAGAAGATGGAGATTATTGCCTCCGGGACTGAATCATTCAATTGAAGCGCTTCATTAAAAAGAAGGAATCATTCACTTCAGTCATACACTTCTTTCGCTTCCTTTTGCTTCTCCTTCCCATGTACATAGTTCAATTCATCTCTACACTTCAGTTCATTCCTACGCTTCAATTTATTCCTACACTTCTTTCGCTTCCTTTTGCTTCTCCTTCCCATGTAGTTCAATTCATCCCTACACTTCAGTTCATTCCTACACTTCTTTCGCTTCCTTTTGCTTTTCCTTCCCATGTAGTTCAATTCATCCAAACGCTTCAGTTCATTGTCACACTTCTTTCGCTTCTCCTTCTTCAATTCACTCCTATCTTCTTCACACCCTACTTCTTTTGCTTTGCTCTTTACTTCTCTAATTGAATTTGAAATGGATGTTGGGGGGACAGAAGTAAATTAATTTTGTTAATTTCTTTCCCCTATAAAATGTATTTTTGTTTATTTGACTGGTGCGTTTTTTTCTGTTTTGTTCGATGGGAAGGTTTCTCTCTTTTTTTTCCGTCAAAAAAAGAACGCTTCAGTGAACGGTTCTTTCAAATGAAGGAGAGTGAATGAAGTGCTTCAGTGAAATGAACTGTTTTCCCCACCTCTAGTACACACACAATATCATCACTGATAGGGGTGGCGCCTTTACGTCCAACAACTTTCAAGGTTTTTGTAAAGACCATGACATCAAGCTGCACTTTGTCACTGTTGGTGTACCGCGAGGAAACGGTCAAGTGGAGCGCCTTAACTCAACCGTCTTTTTCTGTTTGACCAAGCTTTCGATGTATAGTCCCGAGAAATGGTTCCAGCACGTCAAGCCGATTCATCAAATTCTAAATTCGACATATCATCGCTCTATTCAAACGACACCTTTTCAGCTGATGATCGGAACCGAGATGAAAACCGGCAAGGACGTACGTTTAATGCAGACAATTGAGACGGAATTTCAGAACCAGTTTGACCAGTCGAGACTAGAGCAGCGAAATCAAGCCAAGGAAGCAATAGCGAGGATGCAAGCTGAAAATTCTAGACACTTTAACAAAAAGCGGCGACCAGCGACCAAATATTCGTCTGGCGACCTTGTGGCCATCGAACGGGTGGTGTTTGGAATCGGATTGAAGATTCGTCCTAAATTCTTTGGACCTTATCGCATCACGGCTCACAAAGGGTTCGATCGTTATGATGTGCAGAAGGTTGGCGCACACGATGGGCCAAAGCTTACTAACACCAGTGCCGACAAAATGAAGCCATGGGTAGATGACTTTGATGCCAGCGATGATGTCTATGAGATCGAAGATAACTGTGATTCAACCGAAGAACACTCCTCCGAGGCAGATGAGTGATTTGGATGACCGAGTGTGGTGATGTGGTGGTTTAACTCTGAGCAGAATATAGATCACTTCTCGATCGACCGTAGAACAACGTGGACGTGGCGCTTAATTAACTTTTTCTTTCTTACTCTGAATTGGATTCTTGAATTTCTAATTAAATTTGTTTTGAAATTTGGAAAAGTGTTTTTGTGACATTTATTCAAAAAGGAATGCTTACAATCTTACATCTGAAGAGAAAAAGAGAACGAATTACAGAGTGGGAGTCATTTAAATACTGAACTAAACTGCATTACCGATACATATTTGGATATGTTGGCAAATAACTACAATTCTATTTTTCGCACTTCCACTTTTGTCATACATATTTCAAATTCAATTATTATTCTTTTTTATAATACAATACAAAGCTCAAGATTTCCCTTTTTTACATCTATTAGGCTTTGTTACAAAAAGATTTCAAGGAACATAAATTCAATGCATCTCTAAGTTTGATTATTTTATGTTTTAACAATGGTTTGGTTAGAATATCAGCTAACTGCTTTTCACTAGAAATATATTCTAATTTAACAGTTGTCTACAAACGCCGGCCGTGAATAGACGAGTGTTAGTATCGCAAGCATCTGTATTCTTTCCTCTCAAAGTGTTTTAATTTATCTCCCACTCAACTATTTACTTCCCGTGGTGAGTGAATCATAAACATTTCCAAGACAAGCTATACCTAAATTAACTTACCAACATTTTGTAAAATGGACGGGGGGACGGATTCCCCCAACCACAACCGGTTTAAAATCCTCGAAACGGAGGTAGTTTTAAACCGGAGCAAAAAGCCCAAACGAAAGCATAATGGTGATGATTTCCCTATTCTACCGGTCATACAAAATGATGATAATATCCCTCGATATATCGTCATTACTGGACTAGAGAAAGACGATAAAGACGCCAATAGTTTCCGAAAATTATCTTCTTATAATCCAATCAGAATCAACCGTGGTCTAGAGCACATTTCCAAAGACATTTTAGAGGTTAAGTCAATGAGGTCAGGTGATCTGCTTATAAAGGTTCTCAATGTCGCGACAGCCGACAAATTCATCAAATCTAGACTCATTGACTCCATTCCAATCAAAACTACTAATCATATAAGCCTTAACTCAGTGCAAGGTAGAATTTATTCAAAACTTATTGAAAACATTAGCGAACAGGAACTTCTCGATGAACTTAAAAAATACAAAGTGGTCGAAGTTCGAAAAATGATGAAGAAAGAAAATGACTCGTTGGTCCCAACCGGTGCTGCTATTCTCACTTTCGATCAAATTCGTCGTCCACACGAAGTTAAAATAGGTTGGTTGAATTGCAAAGTAGATGAATATATTCAAAATCCAATGCGTTGTGTAAATTGCCAAAAACTAGGTCACACCAAAAATCGATGCACAAATGCCTCATCATGCAAAAATTGTTGTCTCGCACCACACACTGACAACTGCGTCCGAATTTTATGTATAAATTGCAACGAAGAAAGCCACACATCAAACGATCCCGCTTGTCCCGCCTTCCTTAGGTACAAGTCTGTCAACAAAATTAAAGCCGATCGTCGTTGCACCGTACGCGACGCGTGGAAAATTTACAATGACAATCCTAGCCTTCACCAGCTACCTCCACCTAAAAAGAGAAATAATACAAACCCCACCATGGCAGAAATAATAAAAAAGAGAATAGACAACGAGAGAACACACTCAAAGAGCTTCCAAACCACTTCTCAATGTTCTCATGCTCCATCCGAAACAAATATACACATAACACCAACCAAACCCAATACACCCCCCAACCAAGATCTAACAAATTCCAAGCACATTGTAAACGAAAACAACAACGATAATACAACTCAATCTCTTAAGAATGAACTTACCACAGTTGACAACTCTCCTAGCGCCTCAATCTCCGCACAATTCGCAAATTACACACAACATTCCCCCCAAGACGAAACGCAATTGTCATCGCTATCAGAATCAGACACTGAAATGGGTAACGTAGAACCCAATAAACCAACACATACTAACTCTCCTTCTGAAAACAAAAAAAATAATAAATCAAATACAATCAACAACCAAACACAACTCACCGCACAGTCAAACCCAAAAAACTTCATACACTCTGCAAAAAACTTTAAAAATAATCAATAATGACCCTATTGGATAATGATTTCATTATCCTCCAATGGAACATCCAAGGCTATATTAATAACAAACATGCTCTAGAACGTTTAATCACAAAATACAACCCAGATATTATAGCGCTTCAGGAAACACACATTATTACATCAAATTCTTACATGTTTAAACTTAAAAACTACAAACCATTTTATCACAATAAAGGATATGACTACTCCAAATCAGGTGTAGGATTTCTTGTTAAAAATAACATACCTGTGATATCCCACATAATTTCCAATTCAAATCTACTGTACCAAACTATAGAAATTCCTGCACAAAAATCAATAAAACTCACCAACATATACAGAGAACACGACGTTTATATTTCAAGGGAAATCCTTAATGATATTCAAATTGATAATAACAAGCATCATCTGATTTTAGGTGATTTAAATGCTAAAAACACAGTATGGGGATCAAACACCACAAATAGATATGGTACACTCTTTGAAAACTTTTCCAATGATCACGGCCTCGTTATTCTAAACGATGGATCCCCCACACTTTTTAATACCAGAAACACCTTCTCTGCTGTTGATGTAACATTTGCATCTGAAGATTTGGCTCCACATCTTCAATGGGAAGTCCTCCCTAACGGAGAAAGCAGAGACCATATCCCTATTTTGATACGCACACATGAAAACAAACATCTTAAAAAACCGACGGTACGATTCAAAGAATCTCAGGCTAACTGGGATATTTTTGCGTCATCAACGCACTCTCTATCTACAAGTATCCCTCATTCTAATAACATCAACCAAGAAGCAGCCAAAATCAAAAAAATTATAAGAACAGCAGCAGCGAAATCCATGCCAATTACTAAACAGAAGTCAAGTTATGGTAATAAAAATCCAGTATGGTTTAACAAGGACATTGCATTATTGGTTAAAGCTAAGAACTTAGCCTGGAAAAAAGTTCGAAGATACCCAAATACTCAAAATTGCTTAGCATACAGAAAAGCGAGTGCCAAGGTAAAATATGAAAGCATCATAGCAAAAAGATCATCATGGGATAACTTCGTGAACACAATGGACCCAGCTTTGGACACCAGAACCCTATGGAATCGAATAAAATCCTTAAGATCATCAAACTACACTCAACATTTTCCCTATATTTTCCTCAATGGTACTCTGGAAAATGACCCTGAAAAAATATCCAATAATTTCTCTAAAACATGGGGAAAATATAGTGAGAATAATACTTTTTCAGACTACGTTATAACTAGGAAACGGAATTTTAACTTAAGTGATCTTCCTCACCAAGAAAACATATGCTTAGAGCTTATAGACGACATTTCAAGAATGGAATTTGACACTACACTACAAATGCTTAAAGGTAACACCCCTGGAGAGGACAAAATTACATATGCTATGATTAAATCAGCATCTGAAAGTCTTAAGAACCGAATTTGCTTGCTTTATAACAACATCCTTCGGACTGGTATCTTTCCTCACGATTGGAAGAAAGCTATACTTAAGCCGATTCCTAAGAGCTCTCGTAACTACCACCAACTTGATGGGTATCGCCCGATATCTCTTCTTCCTGTTCTCTCCAAAATTTTCGAAAAAATTATAGGACGTAGAATAGACTGGCGGATGGAAAACTTAATTAGTAATAAACAACACGCTTTTAGACCGAACAGAGGAGTTCAATCTCTAATTCACCTCATGGAACATAAACTTGCAGACAATCTCTCATCTCGTAAGCACAGCGTAGTTATGTCATCGGATCTAGAGAAAGCTTTCGACCGCGTCACAACTTTTCCCGTAATTGAACAGTTACATAAGTGGGGAGTTCCAGAAAAAATCTTAAAAGTTATAGTGTCCTTTTTATCCGGAAGGACCTTTTGTGTTAATGTCAACGGTTTTACCTCAAACAAATCAAATCTAGAAAACGGGGTACCACAAGGGTCGCCTTTATCAGTATACCTCTATAATGCATACATAGACGCTCTTATAACGGAACTGGAAAAACCTAAACATTGTCTAGATTTTGTTGGTGTATATGTAGACAACATCTTCATGGTAGCCTCTGGAGATCCTTCCACTGTGAACAATATTTTAAAGTCGGCAGACGAAGAAATCCATACGTGGACCCAAAAAACCGGTGCTATTGTTCCACCATCCAAAATAGAGGCACTTCACCTTTGTCGGAAAAAGAAATGCTTATACACAAATTACCCACTCATAATTCGCGGCTCCACAGTCAATCTGAGAAAAGATCTTAGAATACTCGGTGTTACTTTCAGTAGCAATATGAAATGGGACCTTCACATCAAAAACACCATTAATCAACTGAAGAATCGAAACAATGCTCTGAAAATGATATGTTCTCGCCGAAAAGGTCCACATCTGGAAACCGCCCTTAAAATAACCAAAACTCTGGTCGAAGGAACCCTCCAGCACGGAATTACTTTATTTATGTGGACTACAAAGAAAAACTTGGGGAGCATCGATATAGCCATAAATGAATGCTACCGTACATCCACAGGAGCATTAAGGACAACACCAATCGAAGCTCTAAGAATAGAAGCTGGTTTTAAACCAATCAATAGACTAGGACAAAAAAGGGCGGTAAACTTAATGAGCAAAGCCCTTACTGATATTTGTCATCCTCTTTACACCGCTTCTAAGGAAACCTTGTCCAGGGAAAACCAAAACAAGAAAATCTCACTATCTTCTATAAACAAAATACTTGCCCTAATTTCGTCTCACGGATGTACTCCTTTAAAAACTACTGAGAACCCCTGCACACCGATTCTTCCACCTTGGAAAAGACATTCACTTAACATCGACACCAGCCTCTCCAGCCACAAAAAAGAATATACTTCAAATTTACAATTCCGTATGCTTCACCGTGAACTAATAGAATCTATCAAGCCTTTGAGGACGGTATACACTGATGGATCCTGTAAGGACAACAACTCTACTTACGCAGTCATCGAACTGAAACCAAGCAACGAAGAAATTATCCATTTCCAAGGTATTCTTCCAGACGCAGCTGGTAGCTACCTAGCAGAAGTAACAGCATTGTTAAAAGCTCTTTCATTGGCACAAACTTGGGCAGTTAAGACATTGATTCTTACTGATAGCTTAAGTATCCTTTCAGGAATCAAAAGTGCTACAAATAACTGCTCTACTCTCAAATGCATTAGAAATATCCTCCATAACAACGCACATATAACTCTAGGATGGATACCAGGCCATGTTGGCATTACAGGAAATGAGGCTGCAGATACTGCAGCAAAAGAAGCGACTCGTTATCCGTATTCAACTGAGTTTCCCAATATGTCTCAACTCATAAGAAAAGTTTTCATTTCCAACGAAAATGTTGAACTCGAAAACTCCTGGCAAAGTGCACATAATTTCCTTCGTCAACATCACTCCACACATATTCGTATTCCATACAACAAAGCTCTAACAAGGGAAGAATGCATAACTATCTTTCGGATCAGAGTAGGTAAAACCCTGTTTTCTAGTCGGCACTATTTTACTAATGACACCCCAGAAGAGTGCGAAAATTGCAGAGAGGTCCTTACAGTTTGGCATATATTTGCCGATTGTCCTATTTCCCGGCAAACTACAGCCACTAATTCTGTGGAAGATAAGCAAAAAAAAATTAACCGAAGTACTTAATCCATCTGACGTTCGATCCTTTCAGCGCATTAAAGAAGCAACAACTTTACACAACAAGTTTAAAGACATTTAAAATAATTATGTTAATATTAAAATTGTTTCCTTAAAGCATCTATATAATTCTCATTTAAGAAGAATATAAATTCACTTTTTTCTCTTTTTATTTATGCAATCGTACCCCTTCAATATTCAATATCCAATAATTTTAAAACGACATCTATGGTCTTGCTGCCCTGATGTCTTCCAATGTAAATAATTTCATAAATTTATTTTGTAAGTTATTTTTGATAAATAAATAAATAAATATTCTAATTTAAACAAGTTATTTTCGTAATTCTCTCTTATGAAATGGTATCTAACATCAATATGTTTAGTGCGTTTGTGAAATTCGGGATTTTTTATTAATTTTATAGCATTTTGATTATCTAAATACAATGTTGATTCTACACTTTCTTCCAGGGTTAATTCTTGAAGTAGTTTCTTCAACCATACAAGGTCTTTCACTGCTTCTGATGCCGCCACATATTCCGATTCTGTAGTAGATAAGGATATACATTTCTGCCGCTGTGATTGCCACGATATTGCACCTCCGCAAAGAGTAACTACCATACCGCTTGTTGATCTTCTAGTTTCAACGTCTGCAGCGTAATCAGCATCGCTATAACAATTAAGACATATTTTATTAATACGTTTGTAAGAAATACCAAAGTCAAGAGTGCCCTTTATATATCTAAATATCCGCTTCACTGCACAAATATCTGCTCGACTAGGATTATCCAAATGTCTACTTATATAGCTGACAGAAAATGCGATGTCTGGTCTGGTAGCAACTGCCAGATACATCAGACTTCCGACCGCTTCTCGAAAAGGAAAATTTTCATTATATAAAGTGTGTTGTGTGTTGTGTGTGAATGAAGATTTTTCAGCAGGTGTAGATACAGCCTTGGAATCTTGCATGTTAAAATTGTTTAACAATCGTTGAGCATATGCTGCCTGATGAATCAGAATTGCTTCAACTGTCTTTCTCACAATTTCTAGCCCCAAGAAGTAATTTGCATCGCCGTGCGTAATTTCAAACTCCTTTTTTAAACACACCAAGAAAGTTTCCACATCTTTTGTGTCAGTGGCTGCAACAAGACCGTCATCTATATAGATAGCAAGTAATATCCTTCGTCCGTTTACAAAACTGATGAATACACAAGGGTCCGATTCTGAAACTTTAAAGTTAAATTTTTTGAGAAATTCGCTAAACTTCTTGTTCCAACACCTGGATGATTGTTTTAATCCATAAAGGCTCTTTAGCAACTTACATACTCTTCCACTATCATCGTCATAACCTTTGGACTGTTTCATATTGATATCTTCAATGAGATCACCGTTCAAAAATGCAGTTTTAATATCGAACTGATATAGTTTTAGGTTAAGTGCTGCAGCAATAGCCAATATTGTTCTTATTGAGGAAAATTTAACTACTGGGCTAAAGGTTTCCACGTAATCTAACCCATATTGCTGATTAAAACCTTTAATTACGAGTCGAGCTTTAAAGCGCTCCACTTCACCATTGGCATGCAGCTTAGTTTTGTATACCCATTTGTTATCTATAACTTTTCTATTTTTGGGTGGGTCTACCAACTCCCACGTATTATTTTTAAGCAGGCTAGAAATTTCTTCATCCATTGCCGATTTCCATCTTTCAGCCAATGGAGAGTGCATTGCTTTTTCATAAGAAGTAGGCTCTACCCATTCGGAAACAAAGGCTGTACCATCAGAAAGCACAGCATTTGTTTGCTTAGTACTACGCAATCTATATTTAATGTTATCTTCAGAGTTTGCACAATCTTTACTTACTTCATCATGATTTTTAATAGGATTTTTGCATGCATTATCATAAATATTTTGATCATGACTTACATTCTTTAGAGAGACATCTTCACTTTTCTTGTACTCCTTTGTATTTTCTGCAATTTCACCGCCCGAACTCTCATGAATGTCTTCCTCATTTTCTTGAAGATCCAAAGTGTCTAATAAAATACCACTGCTGCCTTGCTCGCTGCTTTGCTTGCTCCCTTGCTCATTGCCTGGAATGATGGTTTCATTAAATTAAACACAATCCAAAAATATTCTATGTCCTTTACTTTTGCTAGCATAGCCAACCCAAATACCTTTCTTCGATTTCGGATGCCACTTTTTTCGATAAATGCTAGGAATATTAACATATACTTCGCAACCAAAAACCTTGAAGTCCAATTTATCGTATTCCTTATTAAACCAGAGTTTAAAAGGTGTTTTCTGGGAATCTTTTGTAGCACCACTTCTATTTAATACGAAAACAGCTGTGTTTACCGCTTCGGCCCATAATTTGATGCTGAGATTTTTGCCGTATAACATGGATCTGGCCGCTTCAACGATTGTGCGCATATCCCTTTCTGCCCGACCGTTTTGCTCGGGGGTGTAAGGCACTGTCCTTTCGTGAGATATTCCCCGCCTTTTAAGCAATGATTGAACATCTTTATTTATGAATTCCAAACCGTTGTCAGTTCTAAGTGTCTTTACCGAACATCCCATGTCAATTTCTACTTGCTCTAAGTATTCTTATAACAAATAAAACACCTCGGTTTTTTGTTTCAAAAAATAAACATGTCGAAAATTAGAGAAATCGTCTTTCATTAATAGGAAGTATTTTGATCCTCCATACGATGTTTCATGCATAGGACCACAAAGGTCACAATGCACCAAAATAGCAGATTCAGAAGCTCTATTTACACTTCGCTTGAAAGGTAATCGGTGACTTTTACCCAAAGCACATGCTCCGCAAAAAAACGTGGAATTTTGTTTGGTTTTAATATTTCTAATTGATAAAAAATCCTTTACCTGTTTTATGTTTTGGTGACAAAGCCTTTCATGCCACAAATGCAGATCATCAGCTACTCCCTTGTTTAAATTTGCTACAGCTGTATTTGCCTCAGGTTCTTCAGGTTTTATCACTTTAAATAGCAGCTTGAACATCTTGCTCTTCCGCACACCAACAGCAACAACAACACCATCACTAATAAATTCACACTTTTTATTTGTGGATCTCATACACAGGCCTTTGTCCATAGCACAACTGGATGAAAACAAATTTAATTTTATATCTGGAACATACAGAACCTTCGAAATGTGCTTTTCTTTCCAACTTGTATTATTGTAGGCGACGATGTTAATATCTCCGTATCCATATGCCAGAATGACTTCACCATTTCCAACACGAATGTTCACCGGCTTGTCAAATTTATGAAATGAAACAAACCAATCTCTGCAAAATGACATGTGGTCGCTAGCTCCCGAATCAATGAACCAGCTATCTCGCTCTATTGTACTTTTGTCGACCATTTGTCTAATAAAAGCATCTCCCTTTTTTCCGCCATAATTTATAGGAACTTTCTGCTTTTGCTTTCTCGGACAATCGGCGTTCCAATGACCAGCTTTATTGCACAAGAAACATTTACCTGGTTTTTTGCCTTTATTGGTGTTACCTTGCGAGTTAGATTTTAATGAAATATGACTTTTTCTGACAACCAAAGCTTCACATTCATTTTCAGTTTGGGCATTCATCCTAGATTCTTCCATGAGGATTTTTTAAAGTTTGCTCAGTCGGTGCTGTAGACTCCCATGCACTAAAAAAATGATTGTAGGAAGTCGGCAGAGTCATTAAGATTTTGGTGATGATCATAGTTTCAGAAACCGTTTCTCCTAAATCCTTGAGCTGCTGCACAATTTTCTGAAGCTTGGAGATGTGAATGGATATACTTTCATCCTAACTCTTAGCGAAACTGTAGAACCTTTGTTGGAGCAAATGAATAGTTGTTTTCGACTTTTGCTCGTACACATTTTGTGACATTTATTCAAAAAGGAATGCTTACAATCTTACATCTGAAGAGAAAAAGAGAACGAATTACAGAGTGGGAGTCATTTAAATACTGTACTAAACTGCATTACCGATACATATTTGGATATGTTGACAAATAACTACAATTCTATTTTTCACAGTTTTATTCTGGAAAAGATCTCTTACATGTATGCCGACGATGTACAGCTTTACCATAGTTTCCCATCAACGCTCGCAATCTGCGATGTGTCCAAATTGAATGAAGAACTAGAACAGATAAGGCTTTGGGCTGTTAAGAACTGTCTATGCCTGAACCCAAATAAATCCAAGATTATCGCCATACACAGACGGCAGGCGTGTTCTTTCGACCTTCCTCCTGTCAAATTAGGTCCATCGATTATCACATATGTCGACCAAGTTCGTAATCTTAGACTCATTTTTAACAAAACGCTCTCTTGGACTGATCACATTCATTCCACCATAGGGAAAGTTTACGAAAAGCTTCGAATTCTTTGGGCAAGAGCTAAATTTGTACCAAAAAAGATCAAGCTGATACTAGCAAAAACTCTTTTACTGCCTACTTTACTTTATGGTAGCGAAGTGTTCTGCAATCCAGACTTCGAATGCAAACGTAACCTAAACGTGGTGTACAACGACATAGCGCGATATATTTTGAATTTAAGAAGGTACGACCATGTGTCTTAGTACTCAAAAAGTATTATTGGTATAACCCTCAACAACTATATGAAATACAAGTGTTTACTGTATCTGTATAAAATTATTATATCACCTCACTTTTTGATGGTTGACCGCCTATGGAATTCCTTACCACTAGAGATAAGAAGAATAAGAAGCGTTAATACCTTTAAAAACTCCCTTCACCAATACCTGGCCAACTGACAAGTTACTCAATTCACTTTTTTAGGTGGATTTCATAGAAATACCACCTATTGCAGAGGTCCTCATGACGCGACTTTAAAAAATTTTAAATGCCATTCGTCTTCGCTATGATAGTAAACACTAACCTCATACTCCGTTAAAAATTTTATATATACATATATATATGTATATATATATGTATATATATATGCAATATATGTAAGGGATTCTTGTGGACACGATTGAGGGCGCAATTATGATCCGATTTTAATAAAATTTGGTATACACGTTCGTATGCCGAATACCTCCGCTAAGTTCGTAGATGGGCATAATCGGTCCAGAGGGGGGCGGGTTACGCCCCTTTTTATGTCTCAAACGGTACAATTCACAACTCAAATAAATCCCAACCTCCGGTTTTGATTTTTTAGTAATATAGTAGATAACAGTGAACAGAATCCGCCTGCTACCAATTTGGGCGCCATCTTGGATCCGCCATTTTGAAATTCTTCAAAATTGATTGGATTTCTTTGAAATTGAAAATCCTTACAAATTTCGAGGTAATTAGTACAAATTCGTTATTAGAGTGGAAATTTTTGTCCGCCATTTTGTTCCCACCATCAAAGTAGATGACATAAGAAATCCATCTACCTCTTGCGGCGCTTGCCGGAAGGTTCTTTTTTTTCTTTTGCCTTTCTTTCTTTAATTTTATTTTTGTTTCTCTATTATTTTGAATTATATAATACTAGCTGAATAATACCCGGCGTTGCTCGGGCTATTGCATTTCAATCCAGAAATCGATATCTTCTTCAAACAATTTATGAAAGACTTATCCTGATTATATAATATATCCGATTATATAATATATCTCATCTCATAATCTCATCTTAAATCTGAATCGGAATTTTATATTCAACCCAATCGACTGTATTTTATTCTGCCACTTTTGCAAATGTAATCAAATTCTTTAAGTCGAACCGAACCTGCTTTAACTCGAATTTAACTCTAACTCGAATTTCCCTCTAACTCGAGTTTGTTCACCTATTGTCCCCCGTCAGTTTTCCTTCATAAAGTTATCCTCCAAGTCAAATTCATTCTAAATCAAAAGTCCTTGGAATTTGAATACATTCGTTGAATAGATACATACATACATACATCCTTTGCAAGAAACAAAATCAAAACAAAAATTCCCCTCCCGCAACTGGCAATGTTATACCTACATCAAGCACACACAATCCCATACTCAGCCTGTCGCGTCGCGTCGGCGCGCTATTCGTTTATCTACCGAAAAAGAGAATCCATTAAAAAAATTGCCAGGAAAAATGTGTAGACAATTGCGCATATGCGTAAAAAAATGCATAATCCGGCTGGCTAGAAAAAAAGATGATGTGTCATCATAACAATACCAAAGTTCATTCGCCCACAAGTGGAACGGGCAAACTGATCCAACTGCGCTATGACCTTTTCCCTCAATAACTCAATTCTCCATAGTTAATTGAATTTGATAACCTGTGTGTGTACTTAGGTACGTATGTTAATACATATGTAATGTAATAAATATATAAATAGAAATGTACAGATGTATATCCAATGTATGTATATAAAGGTATCTACTGTACCAACCACCAAATCATTACCCTGTCCACACGAATAGATAGAAGCAAAGATACGAACAAAAAAAAAAACAACAACACAGCAAAAAAGAAATGAAAACTATCCTTGTGAAACTGGGCCAAACAAAAACAACACGCACGATCATCAACCGATGTGTCTCATGATCGAGAAAATTTTTTTTTGTGCGCCGCAAGAAATTTCTTCTGATTTGCTCCACGTTTTTGTTAACTTGATCTTGAATAATATAGTGTTATAGTACATAGCCTATTATATGAGGTTGATTGGTTAAGTAGTTTTCGCGTAGCTAAAATCCAAACAAACAAACAAACAAAAGAACAACGTTTCACTTTTATAATATACTAGCTGGTACCCGCGACTACGTCCGCGTGGAAAAAAGTCATATTATACCCTATGTGATTTCCCGGGTTTCAGGAAGTTGATAATTAAGTATAGACTTTCAATTCCTCATATTACCTGCTTGTAAATAACATTCCTGGTTTTTCTTTCTGGCTCTAGGATGACCAGGTTGTCAGGTGAACTGATTCTGAGCACGCTATGAGACAAACAATCACTCCTCAGATCCAACCATCTACTTTCAAACTTTGCTCCTGTGCTTTATTGATGGTCATGGCGTAGAAAACCTTAGCGGAAAATTGCAGACGTTTGAATTCAAAGCGGTATCAGGAGAATGTGGGAAATGAATACGGTTTCTCCCTATTTGACGACTGCGAAAATGCTGGCTTCGATTACGTGTCTGTGTAGAGTCTTCAACAGAAGCCATTGCACAATGCACTCTAATCCCTCTAAGTCGAACCTCTTTTAATTCGAATTTCCCTCTAACGAATTCTTTCACCCTATTTTTGCATTTCCTTCAGTTTTCCTTCGAAAAGTCATACTCCAAGTCGAAAGTCCTAACTCGAATACATTCTCTAAATACAGAAGAAAACAAAAACAAAAATCACCCTTTCCCAACTTGCAATATTATACACACATCAAACACACACAATCTCATACATAGTCTGACGCGACATATCGGTGCGCTGTTCTTATATCTACCTAAAAAAAAAGATTCCATTAAAAAAAATGCCCGGTGAGAAAAGTAAACAATTGCAATACCAACCAGCAAATCATCACCCTCTCCTCACACACAAAAAAAAACAACGCGGAATAAAAGGAATGAAAAACTACTGGGCAAAACAAAAACAACACACAATCACGAACCGATGTGTCTCACTTTATTGAAAACGATCATTAAGAGGCAACGATCATTTAGAGGCAAAGAGAGAAATAAAAAAGCAACAAAAAAAAAGAAGGAAAAACCATCCTTAAGCAGAAGCAACACACGATCACGATTTGCGAACGATTCGATGTGCTGCTGGCTGAATGGCGCAGGTCAGTGGTTTTCTATGGACACAAATAAATGG
Organism: Matsumyia berberina; assembly: GCA_917880715.2. Classification (NCBI taxonomy): domain Eukaryota; kingdom Metazoa; phylum Arthropoda; class Insecta; order Diptera; family Syrphidae; genus Matsumyia; species Matsumyia berberina. Next base: position 84,013,763 of record OU862872.1, read on the forward strand.
CTGTTTCCTTAGAAAGCATGCATTTTTAGAAATAAAAATTAAGCCTATTTTTTTTTTTTTTTTTACGAGGTTAGGTGAAAATCTTTCATGAGACACCATGAGGATCTACCGCACGTGCCCATGGTAGTGTGAGATTCTTACTCACTAAAAACACCTCCCCTTTTCGTGTTGACTACGACTAAGTACAAAAAAGCCTTATCAAGTAGTTTAACTTTCGACAATAAAAATTCGCGTTGTGTAGGTAGCTTTCCAATAAAAGCACCTACTAATACCGTAATTATAAGCGGCTATTCCTTATTGCACTAAATCGAACGGTTTCGTTCTTTGTAGTCGGCGCACAAGGTTTGTCACGTCCAGAATTTGGAGTACGGCGTTATTGCAATGTCCATGAAGGCGAACACGGAGTTTGCGAGCAAAATTTGTTATTTCATCTTCGACGGTAGCTAGACCGAGGTCTCTGTGGATATCGTCGTTTCTAATGTACCACGGCGCATTAACGATTGTTCTGAGCACCTTATTTTGAAAGGTTTGTAAAATATTTCTATTGCTGGTTTTGGTACAACCCCAAAGTTGTATACCATACGTCCATACAGGTTTTAAGACTTGCTTATATAAGAGCAATTTGTTATACATGCTTAATTTGGAATATCTTCCAAGCAGCCAATACATTTCTCTAAATCTAATTTCGAGCTCGTCGCGTTTCTTTTTAACGTGCGGCTTCCATTTGAGTTTCGTATCTAGTGTCATTCCTAGATATTTTGCTTCGTTTGCATACGGTATTTGTACCGAGTTAATGAAAACGGGTAAGTTGTTTATTTTCTTGTACGTAAAGTTAACATGGGTAGATTTGGTTTCATTGAGAACAATGCGCCAAACCTTTGTCCACTCGCATATTTTATCCAAAGCTCGTTGAAGCTTTACAGTTGCTGACTCGACTGAATTATCTGTTGCCAGAATAGCCGTATCGTCCGCGAACGTAGCAACAACGGTGCCTTCTTCTTGGGGTATATCTCGAGTATAGAGCAAGAACAAGACTGGACCAAGAACACTTCCTTGTGGAACACCGGCAGCGATTTCCTTAAATTCCGAGTATTCGGCTCCATGCTTGACACGGAAAAGTCTGTTCTCCAAGTACGACTCTAAGATCTTGTACAGCTCTTCCGGAAGTACCTGTCTTAGTTTATAATTCAAGCCTTCGTGCCACACCTTGTCAAAGGCTTGGGAAACGTCAAGAAAAGCACTAGAACATATCTTTTTCTCTTCCATGGCCTTCTCAATTTCGTTGGTTATTCTATAAACCTGGTCAATTGTGGAATGCTTGATTCTGAACCCGAATTGATGATCAGGAATCAAACGTCTTTCTTCAATTACCGGTTTTAACCGTTTTAATAAGAGTTTTTCAAAAACTTTTGATATTATCGGTAGGAGCGATATCGGTCTGTACGACTTTTTGTCGTTTGGCGGTTTTCCCGGTTTTGAAACCATTATAACTTCGGCGACTTTCCATTGCCTTGGAACGTATAATAGTCTTATCGAAGCATTTATAAGGTAAACAAGTTTTATTAAAGCTTTCTTTGGCAATTCCTTCAGGACCTGTCCGGTTATTAGGTCATATCCAGGAGCCTTGTTATTCTTTAGATTTTTTATTACCTCACAAAGTTCGGCTAGTGACACGCTTCTTATTTTAAAGTTGTCTGGAGTCATAATAGTATTATTAATATTTTCTATTAATGCTTGCCCGGGAAATGGCTTAAACGTTTCTTCCAGATGCTCAGCAAATAAGTCGGCTTTTTCTTTATCGCCTTTTGCCCACTCGCCATTACATTTTCTTATTGGTAGCGATTGTATTTGGGGTTTTTTGATACCTTTTATAGCTTTCCAAAGAGAGTAATTCGAACTTTTTTCAGCAGACAAGCCTTCGAGATATGTAGAAATCTCGCGATTTTTAAAATCCCGTATCGCTTTTTTAAGCTTATTGCATAGGAAGTTCGAATGGGTTTTGTGCTGGGGAGCGCGAGTCTGTTGCCATCTTTTGCGTGCTCTCCTCTTTGCCAGCATCAGTTCTTTTATTTCCGGCGGATATTTAACTTCGCTATTTCCGACTACTTTCCTTTTATATGGAGTGTTGTTCCACGCGGCGCTTTGTAAGACTTCAATAAATCTGCCGACTTCATCCTCTATTTCGCACGGTGTTCTAAGCGACACATTCAGGACTATATTTTCTTCACAAGCTTTTCTAAAGCCATCGCAGTTAGTTTTGTTGCTAGTTAATCTGGGCGCTCCTTGTTTTCTCATTAGACGTTCGCTTATTGTCAATACGACTGGTGAATGATCTGAGGAGAGATCAAAGCATTCCTCGATGTTCGTAAAGTTTTTCACTACCCCTTTTCCTATAAAGAAGTCTATGAGGTCAGGCGTTTTTGCTATGTCGGAGGGCCAATAAGTCGGTTTCCTCGTCGAAAAGAAGTCAACAGCAAATTGCATGCCGGTTTCGTAGAGAAGTCTGCCTTTAGGTGAAATGCATCTCGAACCCCAAAAGGTGTGTTTAGCATTAAAATCGCCACCAATAACAAATTTCGGTCCAAGTGAGTCAAATAGACGTATTAAGTCATTCTTTTCTAGCGTGTATCGCGGAGGGCAATAAATGGACGCGATGTTGTAAAACATGTTTTTATTTTTTACGTGAACTGAAGTTATTTGCATTGCATCGAGTTCTATCGGTGAATTCAAAGAGTGCTCAATACAGTCTTTAATTAAGAGCGACGATCCGCCCCTAGCCCTTTCGGATGGGTGGTATGCGTGATAAGCATAGTATCCTCTAATTTTAACCCGAGATTCCTTTGTCAGATGGGTTTCAGAAATCAAGCATATGTCAATGTTCTGCTGGCGTAGGAATACTTCCAGTTCGTCGATTCTTTGCAGAAGGCCGTTTGCGTTCCATGTTAAGATTTTAAGTAACTGGTTCATGTTAATAATTTCGTTCGTGGTTTTCGAGCGTTATGCTCAAGGTTACTAAGTTTTTCGAATATGAGCTTATTTGTCTTGCTTTTTTCCTCGAGTTTCGCGAGAATTATAGAGAAAACTTGTTGCATAGGATCTAATGCAGGCCCATTTTGCTTAGTTGCTTGCGATGCAGCTTGCGCATACGTTTGCGCATCAGCAGATGGCGGTTTTTCCTGAACTTTTTTGGTTTTCTCCTTTACTGGTTTGCTTTCTTTCAGCAGCGGTTTTTCCGGCCTATTTTTATTTGGTTTCGGTTGCGGACGCATGTTCTTTTTAAGTGTGTCGCGCCTTTTTTGGAGTTCTTTGGCCACTTCGCAACCTCGATAGTTCGCTGGGTGCTTTCCCTTACAATTTATGCAAGTCGCTGCGGTCTGCTTGTTTAAGGGGCACTCATTCGAGAGATGTGTACCGGCACATTTCACGCATCGTGGCTCTTTTTGGCAGTATGTCTGCGTATGGTTGAAACCTTGACAGCGTTTACACTGAGGGATCGATCTTGTGCTTTTACGCATCGGTTCGATTTTGATAACAATATTTAAAATTGTTTTAATATTGTAAATATCCTTTATATTCTCGGTTTTATAGAAACTGAGCATAAAAAGCGGAAGACCACGCTTAACAAGAATTTCCTGATCTTTTTCCGTTTTTTGCTTTTCCTTCTTGATAATATTTACAGCGTCAAGAATTTTAAAGCCTTTCGCTTGAAGATCGTCCATAACGTCTTCTTTAGTGCACGAAGGATGGAGTCCTCTTGCTATAACGCGAAATGGTCTTTCCGACTTATTTTCATATGTATACCACTGAATTTTCTCGGAATTAAGTTTCCGCGAAAATGCTCGGTAATCGTCCGAGTCATCGACGCTTACTTTCCACACGTTATTGCGAAGTGAGGTGACCTTATATTTCGAAGCCAACGATCCTTTAAGGAGGCAATACAGCTTATTATAGTCCGTAATCCCGATAACGTTTATTGGAGGCGGGGGACTTAATTTTTTTGTCTCTTGCAGGCGCTTGTTTTCTTTTTGTGGCTCGATTTCGGGTGAAGAACCGGCTCTTCGTTTCTTGCTGGGTCTTTTTTTTGAAACCCAAGCCGTTTCCCGCGTTAGCTCTTCTTCGTCCGTGTGATATTCACGAACAGGTGAGCGAGACGAACTACTTTCACGTTCTTTTGGAGGGTTTAGGTTCCTCAGAGCCTTGTTTTCTTCCCGAAGTAAATCTACCTCTTTCCTAAGCTCTTGGTAGAGTAAGTCCATTTCGTTAAGCTTCTTACGGAGTTCGTTGTTTTCCTCCTCGAAGCTTTTATATTTCGCTGAGTCCTGTTTATCGCGCTTTAGCGCTTCCGGCGGACTTCTTTTCCCGGAGACATTCGATCTTGGTGGTGGCGATCGAGATACCCTTGCACTTTTTGTGAAGGGGTTGCATAATTGCAATAAAGCCTATGTGTTAATTGAATAATACAGACTAATTACTCACGAAATTTTATGTAAATCCGTCTAGCCGTTTAGGCGATACGTGATACGTGGTAACAAACATCCAAACATCCAAACATCCAAACATCCAAATTTTCACAATTATAATATTAGTAGGAGTAGGATAGGATAGGATAGGAAGTAGCGATAGTAGTGATGTATGTTTAAATTCGTGCTTCTCACTAAATTAGAAGTTACTTCTGTAAGCATAACCATGAAATAAATACAAATACAAGAAGAGAAGAAAAACGCCTATTGGTGCAGCGTAGAACGGAATTCACCTGTAGGATGTTGATGTTGGCAATACCATAGGATCCAGAGCGGAAACCTGCTTAGTCTCGATCGAATGCGTTTACCTTGGCTGGAACGCAAATATCTCCAGTTTTTGCACTGCATCATTTTAACTTTTTAACGAATTTGACGATCATTCCTTTCTTTCCTTCGGCATCCCACTTCTTCAAGACAAGTGGGTGCAGAAGCTCGATTTTATTGAATGCGCTTGCTTGCTGTACCTTCTGTCTTAGTGGCTAGCGCGGTGTAGCACGTTATCCTGCGCTTCTCTTATACGGTAAAACGACTCTATTTCGCTTCTCTCTGTTGCTGAATAGCTGTGATGCGCTCTTGCAGCTATTTTCATTCGTGGATACAGGTACACTTCGAAAGTCACACGCTGTCTTACTTCCGATCGACAGACAATTCTTTCAACGCCAGATATCAAAACATTTTTCACAACACACTCGGGGTTTAAGATGGTGACAGGTCTTAAATATAGCTTTTTGCGGTCTCTCGCTCTCTAAAAGCTAACTCACCAAACCGCACATGACTACATGGAGTCAGAGTCAACTCCATCTTAATATTCACAGACAGTTGCAAAACAGCTAAGAGAGTTGGCATTGAGGCATCTTTTTACTTCCCACCTAGTAGGGGAAGTATTGTAATCGGTCCGATCAAAAAGTTTCGAGATATGAACAGGGCCTGACAATACTATACACTAGAAATAGTTTGCACCCATTTTCGAAATGATGTCGGTGTGTGCGTGTGTGTCTGTGTGTGTGACAATATTTTCCTCCTACGATATCTGGAGAACGAAACAACGTAGGACCATGCGGTTTTTTTTGTTTTATTTGTCAGCGTAAAACTTAGAGCTGATTAGATTTTGAGCACAATCGGTCTGGCGGATGCTGAGGAAATTTAAGAAACGTTTTTTTTTTTCGAGTTCGCACAACAACTCTTTGCGGAACTATTGTATATTAAACAGTGTGTCTTCGAATTTTCCGCTCTCTATGCATGTTTTCTTTAATTATTAAATAAATAACAATATCACTGTTTTTGATATAACATAATATGAGGTGGGAAGTATAGGACTGGCTCCCCAGTCGAATTTTTTTAAAAGCATTGGCATTCACCACTTCTTCGATAGCATGATCAATTATAGCGATTTACATCGATAGCCAAGCCACACTAAGCACGGCCATTGGAGTAAATATACAATAGAGACCATTGGCAAGTTTTTACCCTGGGGTCCTTATAAAATTTAGGTCGTCGGTTTTTTTTAAATCAGCGTTGGGGAAATCAAGCCTATTTTTTTAAAGAACAGAATTATAAGGCAAAATCCTATCACGGGACGGGGCACTCGGAGGCCTTTGGACTTTGCCAGTCATTCTGCCCTATTGTTACGCCACTGTGCATGGCCGACAAAGCAGAAAAGGCTCTCTTGTTACAAGTAGTAGTAATCATGGTTACACTAAAGCTCCTATGCCATTTGCCAAAAACATAAACATACGTCGGTTAAGTAAGACTAATAAAATACCTTATATCTTTTATTTCAGATTAACTCTAGTTTTGTCATGCGCTATGAAGTTCGAATCATACCCTCATGATACTCAGATATGCTCAATGATGATAGAAAGTTGTAAGTTCATCGTAACCAAAGTAGTAAATAACAACTAATACGAGTAATATAATTACATTTTTTTTATTAAAAGACAAATAACGTTTTCCGTTTAAAACGCGGTATTTTTTAATAGAGTGAAAATATCTTCTTATTTTAAGGTAATTACTCATGGCCCAGTTTATGAAATTTTGATCTATTGAACTAGACTTAGCAATTTATTTATAGGAAGCAAAGAACATAGACATAGTGGTCGTCGTGGGTCGGTGGTTAGTGCGTTGGACTGCTGACAAAGCGGCGTGGGATCAAGCCCCAGCCAGGAATACCGAACATTTTTCGCGGCACCACCTCTCGTCGGGGAAGGACAAGCCTCCGGGAGTATAATATGACATGAAAGAGCTTCTCACTTCGCCGTTCGGAGTCGGCAAAAACTGTAGGTCCCTTCCATTTGTGCGAAATATTGTATTGTATTGTAACACGCACAACATGAATGGTTGCGAGAAGCTAGGCCATGGCGCATCCCGAGCTTTCGCGCCAGCTAGAACATGGACACATTTAATGAGCAGCATCTTTCCTAGAGTAAAGTGATCAGATTAATTTATGACTAAAGTGGGACACATTTTCAAATTTGAATTGAAAAAAAGAAAGAATGGGTTTCTTAGTCCTTTTTTAAGATTAAAAATTCTCAATATAAAATTAAGGCACGAGAGAGTTTTAAAATGTTCAATACAAAATTAAGAAATGAGAGAGTTATAATGTATTTATTCAATTTAGCTGCTTCAGTCTTCAGCGTATACAATCAATTCCTTAAGTGAATTATTAAATACATAATTACAGTGCTTTGTAGAACAGAACATTTTATGGCATGTTCCGCTTAACGCGGGACAGAAATGGAAAAGCGGGACATATGTAGGCGCGGAACAGAGACTTCAAAAGCGGGACGATCCCGCTAAAAGCGGGGCGTATGGTCACTTTATCTTAGAGCCTTCTGTGGCAACACAAAACAAACTTCAGAAGTATCCAGACTGTACAAAATCCTTCAATACCCAGCTACCAGAAAACAAACTTTTCTTTCTATTGAACAGTCTTCAGCTGTAGCACATTGAAAATACTCGCATCCATTAGCCAGCAACTAAACAAACAAAATTAAATCTGCGGAAATCTGTTAAAATAGTCCCTCCAAGTTTACATTATGTTCTCTCTTTACGTAGAAGTTTTCGCCCATTCCAATTAGAACTTCGGAAAATAATAGTTTGAAATTCGCGCAACGCAAAACATATTAATAATGGTAAAGTTGGGTTGGCAAATTTTTTGTTTGGTTCTCTCTACAATTCGGCTTTGTTTCACTTAGTGAAAGTGAAATAAGGCCTAATCTAAATACTTACTTACTTAAGGAGGCGCTACAGTCCGGGATGGACCTGGGCCTCCACCATCAAGCGTCTCCAGCCAGCTTGATCTCAAGCCAGCTGCATCCAGTTTCGCACGCTAAGCTGGTTAGGGTCCCCTTTCACTTGCGTGCGGCAACTGAGGCGCGGTCTTCCTCTACTGCGCCGTCCCTTGGGTGTGGATTCGAAGATTTTCCGGGTCGAAGCATTAGTGTTCATCCGCTCTACATTACCCAGCCACCTCAGTCGCAGGACCTTCACTCTTTTGGCTAAGTCGATGTCGCTGTACAGCCCGTACAGTTCGTAGTTATATCTCCTCCTTCATTCACCGCTAGCAGACGGGACTGAAAATCACCCGAAGAATTTTTCTCTCGAAACAGCCAAGAGCAACCTCATCCGCTTTGGACAGAGTCTATGACTCTGCGCCTTAGAGCAGGATTGGGACGATTAAGCTCTTATACAGGGTCACTTAAGTCGTTCGAGAGAGGGTTCTGCTACCCAAAGAAACAGCGATTGGCAAGAGTTATTCTTCGTAGGTAGACAAAGTCCTTAACTACCTCAAAGTTATAACTGCCTATTTTGACCTTCTGTCCGAGACATCGGTGTTGGGTGTCCTTTCTTGTTGACAACATACACTTCGTCTTACCATCATTGCCCGCTAAACCCATCTTCGACGCTTCCGTCTCAATGCTCACGAATGCACCAGTGCCATCACGCTGCGTTCTTCCAATTATGTCAATATCGTCGGCGTATGCGGGTAATTGGACGGACTTTTGAAAAAATTTACCTCTGGTGTTGGCGCGTGAGTTTTGCACAACTCTTTTAAGAATAACGTTGAAAAAGTCGCAAGACAGAGTGTCGCCTCAAAGGACATCAAAGGTCTCGATGAGGTCTTGATCGACCTTGATGGAGTCGCGTGCATTCTTCATCGTCATACTGCACAAATGGACGAGTTTAACAGGGGTTACAAAATTTGACACTGCTTTGTATAGCTCGTCTCTCTAAATGCTGTGATACGCGGCCTTAAAATCGATGACAAGGTGGTGGGTATCGATTTGAGGTTCTTGAGTTTTCTTTAAGAATATTAGGTCGATGGTTGACTTTCCTGGCCTGAGACCACACTGATATGGAACGATCAGGTTGTTGAAGAACAGCTTCAGGTGTTCACACAACACGGCAGATAAGATAGGAAATGTTAAGAAGACTGATGACTCTGTTGTTGTCGCAGTTCAGGGGATCTCCCTTCTTGAGGATCGGGGAAACAATGTTGAGGTTCCATTCGTCGAGCATACGTTCCTCCGACCATATTTCACAGATGAGTTGGATGGTCCTTACCAAGTCATTGCCTGCCGCCTTGAACAGCGCGGTAGCTATGTCGTCAGCACCAGCAGCTTTGTTGGATTTAAGCTTAGATATGGCTATCTTCACTTCGTCCAGGTCGAGTGGACGGAATGGATGGTCTTCGTCATCCAGGTTGAGTGGTTCATGGTGCCTGACAGCGGAATTTGATTCGTCGTTGCCGTTAAACAGGTTGCAGAAATAGTTCTTCCATATCCTTAGCATCGACTGCGATTCTACTACGATGTTCCCTTGTTCATCCTTTGCAGGCTTCGTTTCGGGCTTTGTAGCATTGACAGGTTCTGTTTACCCTCTGGTAAGACTTTCGAACCTCACTCCTGCAGTAACATCTCTCTATTTCCTCCATCGCGCTTCGCATGCTCTTTTTTTTCCTCCTAAGGAGCCGATGTTCGTTTTCCTCTTTTGCTCGTAGAGCATGCGAGCAGCTCTGGTCTTTCTATCCAGCGGTGCTTTATATGCCTCTTGTTTCGCTGCATGTGCTTGCCGGCACTCGTCGTCAAACCAGGGATTTCGTTGTGGTGCCCGCGTGGCTTTTTGGCAATGTTGTCACTGGTCTTCAATACTTGATGCTGGCGGCATAGGACCTCTTAAGAGATTGAGAGAGACTCGATCGGAAAAGGTTTTGGTGAACTCTTGCGATTACAGCCGTCCGACGTCAAACTTCCTGACAGTATTTCTTTGTCTTGGCCGTGTTTGGGATATCCGCAGCCATACCTTGGCTACAACAAGGTAATGGTCCAAGGCAATGTTGGCCCCTTTGAAACGTTCGGACATCCATTATACTGGTGTGCCTTGCGTCGATCGAAATGTGGTTAATCTGGTGGACGGTTGATTGATCAGAAGATCTCCACGTTCCTTTGTGAATATCGAGATAGATACGGCACTGCCCGTATGTTTCGTCCAAGAGCTCGTGGAATCTGTCTTTGGGTCGTCGTCCTTCTCCTTTGTGGGCTTATGTGCGCATATCAGGCTTATATTCGCGAATTTAGGCTTGATGCGAATTGTCGTGAAGCATTCACTGACATACCTGAAGCTTAAGACTTCTTGTCTAAGTCTGCCTCCAACGAGAAATCGACAAAAGCGCTGCTTTTGTTGCCAGTAGCAGTCGCCATAGTAGATATCGTAGTTTTCCATCCACTCTTTGTTCAGCCCATCCCGCCGCACTTCTTGGATTGCGCTAATTGTTCGGCTGCACATGGTCTGTGGTCGCTGTGGCTCAGTGGTAAGTGCGTTGGACTGCTGACCAAGCAGCATGGATTCAAGCCCCAGCCAGGAACACCGAACATTTTTCGCGGCACCACCTCTCGTCGGGGAATGACAAGCCTCCGGGAGTATAATCTGTCATGAAAGAGCTTCTCACTTCGTCGTTCGGAGTCGGCAAGAAATTGTAGGTCCCTTCCATTCGTGCTGTTCCTTCCAGAACGCTGTCGTCGGCCCCGTCAGGTCTCATCCGCCACCTTCTCTTTTTCGAGAGCCAGACTGATTCTTGAAAATCCTCATCGGCCTCAGATCTAAATACGTCGAAGTAGCCCAAATAAAGTGCAGTTTCCGCTCCGAAAATTTATTACTCCAGCATACCAAGGTTTCCGTACTAAAGAAAATTGACTATAAACAGTTTTTGTCCTTTAAACGCCACAGTGTTTATTACTATCAAGTTTTATTTTAATTTTTATTGATTTAAAATCAATAATTCTACCCGCCAATTTTCTTGTGTGCCTCTCATCATACATTAAGCATTATCAGCTGAATTCATTTACCCCTACTTCTCAGATACATCAACAATCCACTGATATGTCTGGGAAACGGAATAGAACTTTAGCACAACACTCACCTTCTACTAAAGTACAGCTAACGTCGCCAGCACCTAAGGTACTAAGAAAACTCTCTCTGGATGATAGTACAGGGGAAATTTGGACTAAAATTGAAGATGCTCTTCTTAAAAAAAGCGAGTTCATCACTTCTCTCCTTTATTTCTTTATTTCTCGGCTTTATTTCATGACACCGTTCGAGTGAGGTGTAGTGGTTCAAAACTCAGGTGGTATTAGGTTTATTTATTTATTTAATTATAGCACTGACTTTCATAATATAAAATTACAACCCAGAGTAGTGTAAGAGCAACTAGAGGCTTTAGCTTCCTTTTTCTTAATAGTATAAAGGTTCATTGTTGAACTGTCCACCTTCAACTATGATTGCTATCAATTTTGATACGTTAAAACTAGGAGGTTATTAAATATGGATCGATACACATTCGCACAACGTGTTGAAATAGTGAAAATTCACACGGTGAAAATATCGCGGAAATGTGTCGTAAAAATCTTACTACTTGAAGGTTTTCAGTATTCAGTATTTTTTGTTATTATATAAAGGCTAAAGATACATTTTTTTTATTCGTTGTCTCTGTAAATGTGATTCGCTGATTTTTACGTTAAGCGTTTTTTGCTTTTGTAGTTATGTTATTAAGCAAATAGGAAGATAAAACAGCAAGTTATTCGCGTTTTTGTATTCGAAAAAGTGTTTTTCTCACTGGTCCATCGGAGATTTTAATTGTTTACAACTTTGTTAATAATAGCGTCCTCGCAAAATAATTTTTATTTCCGTGTTTCTGAGGCAATTTCACGTCAAAAGATATTTAATTCCGGTTATTTGTGATAGTGGCCTATTGTAAAGCGGCCCCTGTAAAATGGTAGTTATGTGCATTCAAGAGGACACAAGCGTCTTCAAACCAACCTCTGTCTACCAACTTCTACTCTCAACTCCACGTGGTAAACGCTGGGTGCCTAGTACCTCAACTGAAGATAGGGTGCAAACCCCTGTGGAAAGTTGTTGGTGGCAGCTGACTAGAGATAGGGCGGGGTGAGGGTGTTCACACCAAGGCACTCTCCCTTGCATCTGGACGGCAGCGGAAGAACTCCCACGATGGAATCAGCGGTGGCGTCTACAGTTCCAGTTAGGTCGGACTACTTGGTGAACACCTTATTTGGGTTACTCGGACCTATTCTGAGCTTCAGGCCAATAAGTATCGGTATACCCGACCCCTCTTGTCCGAGAAGCGCAACAAAGGACCTGGCCCTCCAGATTGGGTGTTCTGCGTGGGGGTGACAACTCCCCAATGGAAAAAACTGGCTATTCCGAAACAACCAAGAGCCTCGGATACGGATGATTTTACTGTTGACAACCCTGACAAACGAAATAAGGACAATGATTTTCGGTTCTGCACGTGAAATGTTCGCACCCTTAACAGGCCACGTGCAGCCGAACAACTAGCAGAGGCCCTGGACTGCTATAAAGCAGACCTAGCCGACATCCAGGAAGTACGATGGGATGGGCCTGGCATAAGGAGGATGAAAAACTGTGACATCTACTACGGAGATTTCTACAGAGAGCAGTAGCAGCGCTTATTCGGATGTGAATTTGTCGTAGGCGGCAGACTTAGCCAACAAGTCTTAAGCATCCGACACGTAAGCGAACGTCTTATAACAATCCGCATCAAGGCTAAATTTGCCAACATTAGGCTGTTATACGATCATGCCCCGACAGAAGACAAGGACGACGCCACCAAAGAACGTTTCTACGAGCTCCTCGACAAAACTTATGAGCAGTGTCCTAGATATGACGTTAAGATTGTGCTGGGCGATTTTAATGCCAAAATAGGAAAGGAGGAAATCTTTGGTAGGACAGTTGGTAAGAACAGCCTACATGACACCACGTCCGAAAACGGACATAGGCTAATTGACTTCGCTGCGGGACTGAACGTCACTATACCAAGCACGTCGTTTCCTCATCTCAATATTCACAAGGGGACATGGCGGTTTTCTGATCATCAAACGGTCAATGAAATTGATCAATTTGCGATCGACGCAAGACATGCCTCCAGTGCTCTGGATGTCTGAACATTCCAAGGGGCTAACATTGACACGGACCACGGTACGGATGCGGATATCCCAAGGCCCAGTTAACACAAGAATTAAAGGCACCAGACCATGCACAACGCCGTATTTTCACTGATTGGGTGCTATTAATTTAAAATGCCACATCAAGGCGGATGCATTTTGATAGGTTTGTTTTTGTTTCTCTATTAATCTCTTTAATATTTATGTAGTCTTTAATATTAAGTTTTAGTTTGTTTGCATTCCTGTACTACTCAGAGATTGGTAAGGTCGGGGACTGGAGTGTGTTGCGGACACCTGTGACCTGAAAAGACAAAAAAAAAAATAAATCAAAGGAAGAAAATGTAAATAGTCCAACTGGAGATTATTCTCAAGGAAATCTTGCAAAGATTCCCAAAGAATAACCTCCAGTAAGATTACACTACACTTACCTGCTTTCCAATTGGATTTTACATTAGGAGTTGCTCTCATCCTTTTTTTAATTCCTCCCCTTTAATTAATTAAAGCCATATACACATATATCCGTGGGCATTTTCGCGACATATGATGATTTAACAAATGGAAGACAAAAAAAAAAAAAAAAAAACCGAGTGCCCGTGCTTTGCCTCAATCCACGTTTTGCAAAATATGTTTCTTTACAACAAAATCAGACGTTCAGCGGGAAAATGTTTCCATTCCAAGTAGTCCGGTCGGAAATATGCGTGTTATCTCTTTCATGCGCAGGCGCAAGGAGGCGAATTGGCACAAACATACATATATACATACATCGATCTCGGTATATCTGATTGAATGGGGAAATTTTTCAGCTATGAAAAATATTTATGGATGGGTGACGAGATCATACCCAAAATAGGGAACAATTTCCTTTTGAGTGTGATTGATAGGGAAATAGAATATGTTGAGCGGATTTGGAGTGATCATTAAATTTTGAGGTAAGTCAGGATAGCCATATGATTTTATTGAATGTATGTTATTTATTGATTGTATGATATGTATTTGTATGCTATGTATCTATTTATTGATGTACAGCGGTGGCCACGAATTTAGCACATTCATATGAGAGCAAAGAAACGCTTTAATTTTTTCCCTATCTTCAAACAAAACTTAAGTCATTCAAACTATTTACATAACATACATATATAGGTAAGCCTTCATAAACTTAACAAACGTTACTTTATGTAAAATCTGTAAAGAGAAATTTAACAAAAGGATAAAAAGGTCAATTTATTCCTTGGACACGAATTTAGCAAACTTTTCACTTTTAGCCAAAAGCGTTTGATTTGTGCTACCTACCTTATCCAATTCTTCCAAAATCTTAATTATTAAGTTGGAAATACTTTATTTTGAAAGATTGTAGTACATCTTCTACAACAACTATACAAAGAAATAATAGATAGGTCAGATAGGAGGCATTGACCACGGAGTGACCAAGTAGTCACTTACCAGAGAATAGCGGTCAAGGCGTGCAAAGAAGAAAAAAAAAGAGAATTTTTTTTTGTTACAAAGTTCTTCGTGGGAATACGAATAGGGAAGGAGCCTTGCATTAGCAGGAGGTGAGAATTTATTGTAAGATAAAGATAAAGACTAAACAAAGTTGAAATAGCATAGGAGCTAGCCTGATAAACAAAATAGGATCCCGCCATAGTGCCACCGGAAGTGGAGGTTCGAGTAAGAGCCCAAATAAAAAGCAGAGGTAGGTAGTTTGTTGAATAGACAAGGATTTCGGTAGGCCAATCAACTTTCTTTCTCATTTAGGTCTTGGGTTGAAATCACCCGAAACCTCTGCCTCGATTTTTATTTCTGTCCAGGCCAACGGGTCAAAACCCTATGGGACCGACCAAACGGGCCGCTTGCGGTGACAACCGTTGGACACCCGAGCGTACGGCACCAACGGAAAAGACATCGAAAACAAAACGGACAACGACCAACAACAAACCACAATACGAACAACGAAGGACAAACACAACGACACAACGGCGCAACGCCACCACCAGGACCAAAGGTCAAGTAAGGCTGCCTGCAACAACATGAACCCGAGGGCATAGCCTCAAAGATGCACCTGCACGACATCAGTGCAACGAAACAAAGACAAAAAAGAACTATACAGGAAATTTAATGAATTCAAGTTTTAAGATTAGTTTTAGTTTTAGATTATTTTTAAACTTTTGTGACTTTTGTGAGTGTTTGTGTGCAACGTCGGAACGCGAAAAAGAAAAGGGAGGAGTAACCCAACAAGTGCTGCGCGCAGGAATACGTGGGAAACCATCAAAAACCGTGAGTCGTTATTGAATGTTTTTTGTTGTTGTTTTGTCTTCTGAATTTGAAGTTAGAGTATAAATGGAATCTCTTCCTATCGGTGAAAAACATAGTTAGAAAAACTTTCAGTTAGAGTAAGGGTAGGTCAGGTAAAAAAAATTTAAATAAAATGAATTATAGATTAGAATGTTTAAACGAAAGAGTATCTGTTTGATTATGTGCTAGATACAGAGCAGTGTGGTGTGTGAGATGGTGGGAAGGCCGTCTTCTGTGAATATGACGTGACAAACGTAACGCTAACCGATTAGGACGTGACTGAAAAGTTTCCACTTCGCGACGATAGAGTGTTTACCGGAAGGGAGTCAAGGGTATATCTTCCATTGCATCGGCCAGGAAGATAGCGATCAGTTTGGGTGGGCTGGCCAACTTTTGGCAACTACATCTGGCATGTCTCGGGTGCCTGACGAACCCGTGCCATGGAGAGACCAAGGAAAGAAGGAAACGCGTTTAGGGTTAAGTTCAGGTTTGTTTTAAGTTAGCATAGTTTAGGATAGGGCCTCATTTCAAGTCTCAGATTAGCATAGGTTTAGTTTAGACTAGTAAGGGTAGCTTCGGGATGTTTCTTTCCTACTTTTCTCTACGGAATGGGCATAAGTTCTTGCACTGTTTTTTCACTTTCTTTATCTTCTTTGTCCGTCCGAAATCTGATTATGGTATAAGGGGAAATCTATCTTCTTCTATTAGCTAGCTTTCTTTATAAAAAAATAAATAAAAAGCTGGCGCGACAGCTCGAGATGAGTCAATGCCAAGCTTCTCGCAACCATTCATGTTGTATTGTTTGCACGAATGGAAGGGACCTACAATTTATTGCCGCCTCCGAACGGCGAAGTGAGAAGCTCTTTCATGACAGATTATACTCCCAAAGGCTTGTCATTCCCCGACGAGAGGTGGTGTCGCGAAAAATGTTCGGTGTTCCTGGGTGGGGCTTGAACCAACGCTGCTTGGTCAGCAGTCCAACGCACTAACCACTGAGCCACGGCGACCATTATGGCACGATATTTTTGTGTGCTGAGCAGCTGGTACAAAGTGGGGTGGACAAGAACCACCCCCCGTCCGACGAGTTGAGCCGAGAAACCAGAAGCGTGCCCCGTCCTCCTCACCTGTGCCAAAGTTGCCACCGTGGCCCTAACCTGGCTCGCATCAATGGCGCCCAACGACATTTTTGCCAATTTGTCCGGGAAAAGGCTATTTGTGACTGCAGGGTGGTGATCCTAAGGCCTCTACAACCGTAAATCATCTTTTCTTTTTTACTTTTCTATCTTTACAGTTCAAGAGCTGCTTAAGCTATTTGTTTCACCATTGGCAGAAGACGGCTGTCCAATCCTCAGGCCAAGGCCAGGGGATCCCGTGAGGTAGTTGGAAGCCTATGATAAAGCAAAGAGCGGGGCTGAGTGGAAACGCTAACTGCTTACTGCTGCCAGAGAACCAGGCCTAGGCCCAATTCTTTGTGAGGCGTGAGCGGAAGTCTTGAAGCCAAGTCCGTGTATATTTTTTTTATAATACAAAAAGCAAAATTGCTGCATTAAAGTAAAGAAAAATAATAGTTTTTATCAGGTTATGCAGTAGTAATAAACAACAAAACATGGAACGTATTTAAATTCATAAAAAAATGAAAACTTATTAAAAAGTAGGTAACATTTAGTCAAATATAGATTTAAGCTCTGGGACAGAAAATGTATGTCTTTTAGAAATTGGTTTTGGAGGCATTTTGCTCCGGTGCAAAGTTGCCCAAAATGAAGAAAAATTGGATGGTTTCACAAAAAATAATTTTGTAAATATATTTTAAGACCAAGAAGGTTAACTTTTTATAAAATTTAAAGACAAAATGACATCGTAACTGGTATATTGTATACTTTGAAAAACACAGCGCGACACCTTAAAATTTTCCACTACAAAAAAAAGCACAATCTAATGACTTCTCTTCAAAACACCACAGCTCACTGAAAACAAAAGCTGGACACGCACCTGTACATGATTTTAAATACACATATACATTGTGTTATTTTGCAGTTAGGTCGGCGCGCAATACTCAACGTGTCTAAACATGACAGTGGCGCAAAGTTACACCCGCTGGCGCAAAGTAACCCCGGTTTACGGTATCTGAGGCACCGGTCACACCCTATGTGACTTACACAAACGGTGACGATACAAGACGACGAATAAAAAACGGACTTGAATATTCACAGAATGGTACTGGAAAACCTTCCCGATTTTCAGACACCACATGAATCAAATCAAATCACACGAAATACACCCTTTTTTATCTTCTACCTTTTAATTTTTTTTTATTTTCTATCATCATTATTTTGCTTAAGTTAACTTGTTCGAATTTTGCCCTTTTTGAATTTCAACCCTTTTTTGAATTTTTTTTGTTAATTTCTGAATTTTAAACATTTTTATTTAACCGATTTTTTTAATGAAATTTTTGAATTTAATTTGAGATATATTTTCTTTTAATTGAAACAATTTAAACAAGTCTTAGAAAAAAAAAGCATGAAGAAACAAGGGAAAAATACAGGAGCGGCGCCCAAGGGTATCTTGTGTCCTCAGGCAGCTCCACCGGCTGTGCGGATAACCCGCCAAACAGTTCGACAAGTACGTGACCAACTGACTGAATATCCCGATGAGCCATCTGCTGCCAAGACCGACGGCGTCTACGTACCCGACCTCACGATCTACGACGTTCCATTCCTCAGCCCTGACGACGAGATTACGAAACACAACTCGACTCAGGACGACCACGAAGAAGGTTACCCATGACCGAAGTATCGGAAGAGGCGGCTGCAGGGACGCCTTCCAATGAAACGCGACGAGAGACTGGGACCTACTCACGCGAGGGTTAGAATGGAGGAACACGACGCAGAACCACGACAGCCGAGAAGCCAAAACGCGGCACGTCTGGCAGCAAAAAAAAAAGAGGCCATCAGAACAGAGCGACAGAACGAAGAGAACGAAGCAAACTACGAGACTAACGAACGAAACGTAAGCGACCTAATACGAGAAGACAACGAGGAAATAAACAAATATTTCAAGAAGGTGGTCTCTTCGGCGATTGAGAAAAGCCAGAGCGAAGTCTTGTCTGTGTTTGCGGACACTATGGGAGAGGTAATTAAAAACTTCAAGGAAAACATGAAGGCCCTCCATGAGAAAGTTGGCAATTTAGAAATCTCCGCCAATCGCCGGAGGGAACCACCTCAACAGACAGAACGAAGGGACACTTTAGACTTGACACGACATTCGACGCCGACAGGTCTTTCATTTTTCGCATAAAAACTCTGCAGAGAAAGAATGGGATGTCTAGTGAGGAACTATTGACGAACTTCCATCACTTAGTGACAGGACAGGCCGATAGATGGTATTGGAATACCTTGAAGTAAACGGAGCAGACGAATATCTTAATTTTACGATCTTAAAACAGAGTTAGTGAGACAGTTTAAAGACAGCAGAAAGGACCACGAGATACTCAAAAGTATCATGGACAACAGCCCCAAGAGACATTTGACGAGTTTTACTCTGACATTAGAGCACTGACACTGCAAATGAGGCTGAAACCACATGAAGAGGACATAGTAGCGATTTTCAACATTAGAGAAAGAGTAGCGACACTGATCTTTGGATGTACCATTCGAACCATCCTAGATCTAAGAGAGGAGTGTAGACGCGCTGAGAAGCATTTAGCAGCTAGGGACTTCAAATTAAGACGCAACATAAGTGAAGTAGAACACATCAGATATCATTACGAGAGTAATGAAGAGCTAGAAGTGACTCACAATGAAGAAGTTGAGGTGGCAGCGTTACAGCCAAGACGACAAGACAGACAGACTAACTACACTTACAAGAACAGAGATATGAAAATTAAAGACAGTAGTAGTAGCAATAACAAAAACAAACCAGACGATAAGACTGCAGCCCGTCCGTGTCCATCGACGTTCCACACGTTGACTTGTTTCAGCTGCGGACAAGGGAACATGTCGTTCCACTGTGCTGCATGTCAGGAAAACCGGAAAGTTGGCGGTGCAATCGGGACCAAGCCGTCGACGTCGAACACTGCCCCGGAGTCCCAGACGAATCTGAAAAGATAAAAATATTAGCTAGGAATTTAGACACAGAGGATACTCAACCGACAAAAGCTTTACCTCCACCAAAGAGCTTACATCAGAGACTTCTAGAATACAAAGCAGCTATACTCTGTCCCACAAAAATTGTCAATACAGACCTTATGGGGGAGCTTTTTTTCAAACACTGGTGCCGGTAGATATTTTTACGTTCACTCAATGAGAGGAATTGCCACTGAAATACAAACCAAACCACTGACTTACACAGATTTTGTTTGTGTAATTCTCCCAAAATTCGAGTACATCCCACCATAACCAGTCTGCCACACATCTGAGGGCAGAATGATCGTGTTGTCGTCATCAACTCTCGCTGTGTGTGCTGAAAATATGTACATCGAAACAGAGTTACCGTTATCCAGCCAACGCAAATCGTTGCAGCATTTTCTGTGCATTTTGTCAAAGAGCTTTGAAATTTTGTGCGTTTGAGAACAAACAAATGAATTTGAGAATGTGACGGTGTTGCATTTTCTTGTTGTTCTGGAGTTACGTCAGAAACTCCACCACTCACTTTCTACGCTGCCAGTTCCCCTCAAGCCTCTTTACCATTCGGTAGCACTCCTTAACGAAACTGCCCCTTCCCGTCCCCTCTTCCCATACACGCGCCACATGTCTGAATATGCGCTATGCACTTCCTGTACTTCCTTTCCCACAGGTAGTGGCTGGTACAGCGTCATCAAAACGAACTCCATAATTTAAGTACCCACAGAATAATTCAAAAAGCATAATGTCAGTCAGTTGTTGGACTTTGAACCAAAAAGTAATAAAGCTCTTAAAAAAGAAAATAATAAAAAGTTTTTTTTTTATATTCCCACCGCACGGGAACCACATAATTGGCGCAGTCGGTAGTGCTCGAATACGCGAATATACTTTAGTGAAAATAAAATACATCGTTGTTAATTTTTATTATTTAATTCGAGTGAACTCTAAAATATTCTGATCAAGGAATTACGTGTGTGAACGCTTATTTCGATTAAGAAATTAAAGCAAACGTGTAAAGAGAAGAAGCTTGTGAACGCTTATTTCGTTAAAAATTTAATTTTAATCAAGAAAACACATTTCGACCAGGAAAAAGTAATAGAAAGTGCATAAACAGTCGGCATTTCGAGTAAGAAGTGTTAATCGAAAAAGAAAATAATTACTGAAAGTTGAAAGTGTAAGAAAACGTAACAGAACATAAGAAAACATAAAAGTTCTACACAACAAGTGAAAAAGAAAAGCTACAGTGGAGAGACCCAAAGAAAGAAGACGACAAGTTCCTAAACGAAGGAGCCAGCGTGATCGAAAAAGGGAAAGATTGGACGGACACAGGACCTACCAACAAGTCTCATCAGGGGAAGAAGAGGAAACGATGGCAACAGCATTTGCCGTCCAACAGTCAGCGGTAACGCCCGTAAGTTTAAGTTTACATCCTATTAAATACTTGAACAATCTCCCATGGTACGATCGAAATGGAGAAAATCTCTATAACTTTATAGATTTAGTGGATAGGATATTTTCTAAACTAGGACAATATGACGAAACAAGTCAACTAATATTTTTTGATATTATTAAGAGCAAATTAACAGGCAGAGCCCGCGAGGCTATTGAAATTAATAATTCCGTGTCAAATTGGGGTGGGGTAAAAAAAATATACTTCTAATATTTTGGAGATAGGAAGAGAGTAGAGCAATTGTACGATGATCTTAGAGCTCTTCCATATGAAACTAATTGCTAAGATTACTATAACAACATAAAGATAGTGCTAAGGCGCCTAAATAACAAAGTTAGAATAACTAATGAAAATAATCCACATTCAGAAATAGAACAAAACTGTGAGTCTGCCTTACGCATTTTTATCAGTGAAATGCCAGAGCCTATGAAAGGTCTATTATGTTGCAGAAACCCTGCAAACTTAGAAGACGCTACGCAAATCCTCCACGAAGGTAAGGTACGGTATTTTTAATTACTTACGAGATTTTCTTTACTGATGCATATTTTAAGTTGTTTAGAAGACGTCACTTTAACGATTACTAACATTTATTATAGTATTGCTTTCAGTTGTGATTCGCTGATTTTTCTAAGATGTTAAGCGTTTTTTGCTTTTGTATTTATGTTATTAAGCAAATAAGAAGATAAAACGGCAAATTATTCGCGTTTTTGCATTCGAAAAAGTGTTTTTCTCACTGGTCTATCGGAGACTTCAATTGTTTATAACTTTGTTAATAATAGCGTCCTCGCAAAATAATTTTTATTTCCGTGTTTCTGGGGCAATTTCACGTCAAAAGAAATTTAATTCCGGTTATTTGTGATTTGTGGCCTATTGTAAAGCGGCCCCACATTTAGAGCCAACCAAAGAGTTAGCAACAATGAACAAAACAATTCACACAATCAAAGTGTAATTCAAAGATTTAACAATAACAACCGAAATAACCAAAATAACCACAGTGTCAATCATAGATTCAGGAGTAACAATAATTTTATAAACAACACGACGGAACCTATGGACACATTGTCCGCTTCTTATCAAAAAGAAGTAAATACTTTGGGAAGGAGATCGGATTTTCGGGAGGGAAGCCATCAGGCAAACTTCCCTATATAGTCGTAAGGACTAAAATAACAAATTCGAATTGAGATATTGAGATGATACTGATTGACTTAGGGTCAGAAACTAGTATTCTTAATCCAGGGATATGTCATCCCAAATAGCAAATTAAGCTTAATAAACCCATTAAGATCTTAACAACCAGTACACCCATATACGTTAATAAGAAAGTAAGAATCCCACTATTCGAAGAATTCGGTGTGCCAAATACAACCGCAGAATTCCTCGAATACAAGTTTCACAACACGTTTAATGGGTTGCTTGGAAACAACATCCTGCTATCGTTAGAGCCAATTCTCGACTACAAGAGAAGATTTCTGATCGTTGTCAAACAAGAAATTACAATTTATTTCTATAGAGAAGAGGAAAAACAATAGAAAGTTACCAACACTCGAGACATACTCTACGGAAATGAGTAGGGATCCTATTGTCAAACAGATTAGAACCGATCACCTCAATACTGAGGAGAAAAAGGAAATAACCAACCTCGTTTCCCAATACTCGTAAATTTACTTCCAAGAAGGGAGTGATCTAACATTCACGAATGCATGTAAACACCGAACAAAGACGGTGAATGACATTCGCATTTATACAAAAAGTTATAGATACCCAGAAGTTCACATAGACCAAGAGCCCACAGCATATTTTGGGTGTGATGATATAACCAAAATATTGTTGTATGGATGTTGAGAACTACACTATGTGATGTTAAAATTGAAAGTCTGGCAGGATTTTGTTGTCGCCAAGGTAAGTTATAGTAACCTAAAAAAAGTGAATTTTTCCGAAATTTGGATTTTTGGTATAACCACTTAAATCCTGTTTTACATGATAGAACACGTCAACCTGATTGCAAAATTATGTATCCAAGACGTTTTGCGTGTCGCCTACACCTCGCCAGACGGCCCTCAAAGTATGCAAAAATCTGATTTTTGGTTTAAAGGTATAACCGAAAAATTTATACATCAAACAATTTGTGAGAATGTCCTGATAACGAATATATAGGTCCCAGACGTTTTGCGTGTCGCCTTCACTCCGCCAGACGCGCAAATAGTTGATAAAACGTGATTTTTGTAATAGCGAACTCGATACCATACTTGACACCATAACTTCTTAAAGGAAATGAGTAGGAAACTTCTTAAACTCATTTTCATCATCATCATCATCATCATCTTCCAATGGCCCGCTTATCCACTATGAGGGTCGCGGGTTTAGGGAGCTCAAGTGGACTCTCCACATTTGCCGATCTTCCGCCATTGACTCTAACTCATCAGGGGCAATCCCCATACGGGTAGAGGTGAGATTTCGGACTTGGTCCAGCCATCTCATCCTAGGCCTGCCCAGGGGACGCCTACCCGATGGCACGGATTCCATGGCACGTCTTGAAAACCGAGTTGGGGACATGCGTTTGACGTGCCCAAACCATCGAAGTATGGATCTCTCCGTTCGAAGAAGTAGCTGCTCGACATTGAGTGCCTCGCGTACTCTGGTGTTCCTAACCCGATCTCGTCGAGTCACCCCAGCAATACAACGAAGAAATCTCATTTCGGCAGCTTGTATCCGCGATCTTATTCTTTCGGTCATTACCCAAACCTCATGACCATAGGTGAGGGTCGGAACAAACACTGAATTAAAGACCGACAACTTAGCTTCGATGCCAAGTTCGGCCCTCCTGATAACAGATTGACCAAGCTGTCTCAAAATTGCTCCAGCCTGACCAATCCTACAGGATAACTCAGTATTGCTCCTACCATCACTCGTGAATAGGACCCCGAGATACTTAAACTTCTCCCCCTGTTTCAATGGGACTCCACTAACATGCAGAGTGCATTGAACAGGTGTTCTGGAAATTACCATTACCTCTGATTTGTTCACGTTTACCTTCATCCCAGTTTCAACACAGACGGCGACGAACCTATCTAGTGCGCGCTGAAGTTCGGTCTGGGTGGACGTAAGGATGACCAAGTCATCAGCAAAAAGCAGATGACTTATCCTTAAGTCTCCCAATTCGAAACGTTCCTCACCAAGGCTGCGCTGTAACATCCAATCCATATACAGTATGAAAAGAAGAGGTGACAGAACGCACCCCTGGCGAAGTCCAACGCCCACAGTGAAAGGTGTCGTCTTAACGCCGTTCACCCGAACACAGCTCTTACAGTTAGTGTACAGAGATTGAATGGCCCTCAGAAGAGAACCGTCAATCCCGTACTCCTGCAATACACTCCAAAGTTTACCTCGAGGGAACCGATCATATGCTTTCTCCAAATCCACAAAACAACTGTAGATAGGTTTGGCATACTCCCAGGCCTTCTCAAGTACCATTCTGAGAGTGAACAGCTGGTCGGTTGTGCTTCTACCTGGACGAAAGCCGCACTGCTCATCGCCCAACCGGGACTCGACCACAGCTCTGGAACGCGTTTCCAACACCTTTGCAAAGACTTTTCCGGGGAGACTTAAAAGAGATATACCCCTATAATTGGAGCAATCCCTCTTATCCCCTTTTTTAAAAAGAGGAACAATCACCCCAGTTTGCCAATCACTAGGTGTTTCACCGCATTCCCAGGCCACTTTAATGACACGAGAGAGCCATTCCACTCCCTCTTTACCCAAAGCCTTGAGCATTTCTGGCCGGATTTCATCCACACCAGCAGATTTGCCGACTTTTAGCGCTTTAATCGCCAAAGTCACCTCCTCTACAGTGGGACTATTCTCCACCCTACTCAAAACCATGGGTCTGCCATCCTCAGTGCCCTGTTCGGGATTGAGCAACTCCGAAAAGTGCTCGCTCCATCTGCGCAAGATGTCCTTCTCATCGGAAAGAAGTACACCATATTTGGATTTGACTCCTTCGATGATATTAAACTTCCTTCCTCTGAGACGGCGGATGGTCTGCCAGAACACCTTGTTTGCAGATCTGTGATCACAGTCCAATCTCTCACCGAACTCCTTCCAAGACTGCTCCTTAGCTGCTTTAACAGCCAGCTTGCAAGTTCTTCGCGCCTCCATGTACCGGTTCCGAGAAGCTGAATCCCCCAAGTGTATCCACACCTTGAAGGCTTCCTTCTTCTCTCTGATGGCTTCTTGAACTCCGGGTGTTTTAAACCACGCAGTTCTTTTCTCACCACCAGCCGCCACACCGAGCCGCTTCACTCCGCAAACACCTCCTGCAGAGGCAATGACTGCTGTTGAAAACAACCGCCATTCTTCCTCTACATTTGTCGGAACAGTTGGAATTTGTTCAAACCTTTCGGATACCTGTCGTGCAAACTCCTCCCGTATCTCATCGTTCTGTAAACTCTCCCACCGTATGCGTGTCACCAGCCTTGGTTTACGCTTTGGTAGGACAGGTACTTTATCGTTGAGATACAATTTGCACAACACTAGGTGATGATCAGTTGACAGTTCAGCCCCTCTCACAACACGAACGTCACAAACCATCCTTTTAACACACGATGGTACCACGAAAAAGTCTATCAGCGATTTCTGCTGAAGACTCCGACGGTACCATGTGTATTTATGGATGTTTTTGTGCGGAAAGAAGGTGTTCATAATGGACATGCCATTTGCACAGCAAAAGTCCAACAACTTCTCTCCGTTCGCATTCTGATCCGGGTCACCGTTCCTCCCAATCACACTTCCCCATGTCGTTACGTCCACACACACGCGAGCATTGAAGTCCCCCATCAGGAGATAAGAATCCATATCTGCCACCTGTTCTAAGGCGGCATCTACTTCATCCAAGAAAGCTGCATACTCCGACTCCAGATTCGGCGCATATACCTGCACCAGAGCCAGGGTTGACCTTTCAAGCTTAAGCTTTAAGATCGCAACTCTCCCTCCCAATGGTATCCACTCCAGTACTCTGCCTGCCAGCCTGGGACTCGTGAGTATCCCCACTCCCGCCTGAACAGACATTGAAGGTGCTACTCCTGACATGAAGAGTTTCCACCCATCCAAAAGGTCCACAGTTCTAGAACCTCTTTGCTTTGTTGAGGAGATACCAACTATATCTAGTCGATATTTAGTAGCCTCCCCAATAAGCTCAAGGTCTTTTCCTGTGAGTGAAGAAATGTTCCATGTGCCTATCCTAGGTCGATGCCGTTGTCGAAATGCCGAAAGTCCACTTATGCCCCCGTCGGAGCATAGCGCATCTCCTCTTTGACCCCCGTAATGGTTTGCGAGACCATTGCCGGGAAGCTCGTAGCCGTTTCGGGTTGAACCCGGCCGGCTGCCGAGCGGGACAAACCGACCACCAGACGCTCGCATGCTGCCACCCCCTAGGTCTGGCTCCGAAGGGCGCCCTGACTTAGCAGGCTTAGCAATATCCGAGGCTAGTTTCGTTCGTTTCGTCATCATCGGGGGTTTGCGCTTCGTTAGCCATATCTGGGGAGTACGGGTAGATCAGCTATTCAGCTACTCCACCCGCACTTCCCAGACATGTTGCCCGCCCCCCACCGCGAGGAAGTCAGCTGCACGAGAAATTAAATTAAGAAAACACCTCATAATTGCTTAATAACTTCGCGGTCATTAAATTGCAACTGCTTGCTAATAGGTTTTATCATTATGCAAATCATTTGTTTTGAATGACCAAATGTTGTTTTCTCATTAAATAGCCGTTATTTTATGATAACATAGGTATATACATCTGTAGTTACACTCTAATTTAAGTCATTTGTCTCTTTCCGTCTGCGTCTTCTTAATAATTATTTACTTTCTATGTCCACTTTCTAGGGTCATATTTGGATAATTTTTTTTAATGGTTAGATCAGAATTACCTTTCTATGAGTGATTTCTAGAGATTTTTTCCAGGAATAAAACTGCATCATTTTAAAAAAAAAAATGGAGACAAAATTTCGAGATATCAACGATCAAACATGAAAACTAGTATTTTAATTACACATCTCTTCATTTTAAAACGCTGTATCTTTGTTCTGGAGAGCCGTATTCGAGATATTTTTGATTCTCTGTTTTGCTTTTGAAATTGTGTTTTGAAAATGAGTTTAAGAAGTTGCCTACTCATTTCCTTTAGGAAGTTATGGTGTCAAGTATGGTATCGAGTTCGCTATTACAAAAATCACGTTTTATCAACTATTTGCGCGTCTGGCGGAGTGAAGGCGACACGCAAAACGTCTGGGACCTATATATTCGTTATCAGGACATTCTCACAAATTGTTTGATGTATAAATTTTTCGGTTATACCTTTAAACAAAAAATCAGATTTTTGCATACTTTGAGGGCCGTCTGGCGAGGTGTAGGCGACACGCAAAACGTCTTGGATACATAATTTTGCAATCAGGTTGACGTTTTCTATCATGTAAAACAGGATTTAAGTGGTTATACCAAAAATCCAAATTTCGGAAAATTTCACTTTTTTAGGTTACTATAACTTACCTTGGCGACAACAAAATCCTGCCAGACTTTCAATTTTAACATCAAATAGTGTAGTTCTCAACATCCATACAACAATATTTTGGTTATATCATCACACCCAAAATATGCTGTGGGCTCTTAGACTAACAAGAACGAAGTCAAATCTCAAATTAACGAAATGCTTGAGCAAGGCATTATCCGCCCGAGCAACTCACCCTACTCTGGGTCGTTCCTAAGAAAAAGGACGCATCCGGAAAGCAAAGTGGAGAACCGTCATTGACTAGCGAAAACTAAACGACGTCTCGGAAGACGATAAGTTTCCAATTCCGAATATAGATTATATATTCGACAAGCTTGAAAAATCTCAATACTTCATCACACTCGATCTGGCCAAAAGGCTTCCACCAGATCGAGATCGCGGAGTAAGATATTAAGAAAACAGCTTTTTCAACCGATAGTGGGCATTATGAATTTATTCGTATACCATTCGGGTTGAAAAATGCGCCCGCAACTTTCCAGAGACTGATGAATTTAATTCTCGCTGAATATATAGCAAAGATATGTTTAGTCTATTTGGATTATTATCTTCTCCACCAGTCTCAAGGAACACATTCTTTCGTTAATGAAAATATTTAAGAGACTTCAAGAAGTCAACCTTAAGGTCCAATTGGACAAAAGTGAATTCCTTAAGAAAGAAACCAAGTTCTTGGGACACATAATAACTACAAAGGGCATTAAACCAAACCCAAGCAAAATAGAAGCTATACAAAATTACCAATTACTAAAATCTACTAAACAAATTAAAGCATTCCTAGGTATAACCGGATATTACCGGAAATTTATCAAAGACTACGGTAAAGTTGCAAAACCAATGACAGCGTTTCTAAAGAAAAACGCAAAAATAAATATCAATGATCCGGATTACATTGAAAGTTTTGAAAATTTGAAGGCTCTGATTGTATCCGAACCAATTCTAAGATATCCAGACTTTAACAAAAAAATTGTTTTGACAACGGACGCATCGAATTTTGCTATAGGTGCCGTCCTATCACAGGAAAACCACCCAGTGTGTTATGCTAGTCGAACTCTTTATGAACACGAAACTCGGTATTCGACTATCGAGAAAGAGCTGCTGGCCATTGTCTTACCTTTATGGAAGAAAGTTCACAGTAAGAACTGACCATCGACCCCTAATTTGGCTAAGTTCATTGAAAGAACCGAATGCCAAACTGCAAAGATGTAAGGTTAAGCTCGAAGAATATAACTTCGATATGGAATACGTACGGGGCCAAGATAATCAAGTTGCAGACGGTCTGTCTAGAATGGTGGTATTTTACAATGAAAATGTAGAGGATTCCACTGATAGAAACAATGAAAATAATATAGATAACCAATCCATCATAGCCACGATACACAGCGCAAATGAAGATAGTAGCGATCACATTCCTATAGTTGACACACCCGTAAACATTTATAAAACTCAGATCATTTTGAACACTACTGACAGCATTAACAATCACAAAGTTTATTGTGAATTCGAAAAAAGAAGAATAGTGATAGAATTAAAAAAATTTAATTCCGAATTAGTCCTAGACATAATGAAAAGGTTTCTACCCCACGAAGGAATAGTTGGGGTATATTCTAACCATAACCGTCTTTTCGCACAATTTCAGGAAATATATTTAAAATATTTTAGCAAAAATAAACTCTTAAAAGTAATTAAATGTAGTAAATTTTTAGGCAATTAAGCAGACGAAGAAATATTAGCGGAGGTTTTAGTTAAAACACACAAGTTGCTAAATCATAGAGGTATAAATGAAACATACGCCGAAATCAAATATGTGTATCACGCCCCAAAACTTAAGGAGAAAATACAAAAATTCATAAATAACTGTGAAATCTGTAATAAAGCAAAATATGAAAGATTACCACATAAAATTCCGTTAAAACTTACAGAAACTTCAACAAGACCCAATCAAATAATTCACATAGATATTTGGTATGCCAACATAAATTTGATTTGACGTAACAATGATAGACAAATTTACGAAGTACGTCACCATGCAGGAAATCAAACACAGAGCGTGGATAGCGTTACTGAAAACTCTTAAAAACAGATTTGCATCATTTGGTACCAAAGGAAAAATTAAAACAGATAGAGAGTCGGGATTCTCATCAATTTTGATCAAAGAATTTCTCAAAGCATATAACGTTGATCTCCATATTACCACACGTTACCAACGTACAGGAAATTCGGACATCGAAAGATTCCACTCCACTCTTAACGAGCATATTCGTACATTCACTGCCGACGAAACTAACAAGGGGTACGTGACAAAGTTTTTAAAGCATTAGTCATCTTAATATATATAATTCTTCTGTACGTGTGTATGTAATGGAACTCCTCCTAAACGGCTGGACCGATTTAAATAAAATTTTGTGTAGGTGTTTGAGCGAGTCCCTGGATGGTTAAGATTCACTAACGAATATTTTTCCATGAATAATTGACCTTAAAAACCTTCTGAGAAGTTAATTAATAACTGACCTGCTAAGAATAATTCATAGTTATATAGGTGGCCCTGATGTCACTTATTTCTATTTAATTTCAATTGCGTGTTTTTCGATATTAAATGTATGAATCATAATTGCGTGAATATATATTATTCGACAAATAATATTTAAACACAAACATTGTGCAAAGGGGTAAGGTGCAGTGTTGAAGTGTTGTTGAAGTGTTGAAGTCTCACGGCTCATCGCTGATGACTTACTTCTAACCGATTTTAATGAAATTTTTTGTGTGTACTTGAGCGGGTCCCTGGATGATTT
Organism: Matsumyia berberina; assembly: GCA_917880715.2. NCBI lineage: Eukaryota > Metazoa > Arthropoda > Insecta > Diptera > Syrphidae > Matsumyia > Matsumyia berberina. The sequence continues at coordinate 84,043,962 of OU862872.1, forward strand.
AGATTCACCCTCGCGTTGTGAGACTTAAGGATAAGCCATTTGCTTTTCGCTGAAGACTTACTTCTAACCATCTGGACCGAACTTCAGCGAGCGCTTGATAGCGTCGTAGTCGTTTTTGTTGAAGCTAGATAAGCGTGAACAAATCATAAATAATCGTAATGCCTCGAATGCCTGTTCAATGCACTCTGCATGTTAGTAGGGTCCTATCGAAAATGGTTCAGAAGTTTAAGTATTTCGGTATGGTAATGACTAAAAGAATAAGCTGCCGAAATGAGATTTGTTCGAGGTATTCGATCGTTCTATCGAGTTAAGAACATCAGAATATACAAGGAACTCAATGCCGAGCAACTACTTTTTCGAACGGAACGGTCCATACTTCAATGGTTTGAGCACGTTAAAGGCATTTCCCAACTTGGGTTTCAAGACATGGCATGGAATCCATGTCATAGACGTCCCATGTGTAGGCTCAGGACGATATGATGTTTTACGTATATATTTTTTTTATTTAAAATAAGGCTAAAATAAAGCGAAACATACCAAAAATCAATGATCAAATAATTTAATTGTACCCGTACGAAGTCGGGGCGGGCCGCTAGTATATAATAAAACTATCCATTCGACAATAAAAAAGAAAAAGACCAATAGACTTCCTGAACGGAAATACAACCAACGAAGACTACCCCAGATAGTAGAACTAGTCAGAAAGAATAAGGAAAAATATATAAACAAGCTAAACAAAGGCAGGAACGATATAGACTTAACAAACGAATTTATTTAAAAGCAGAGACAATAATAAACTTAGACCTACCCATAGGAAAGCAAACCCAGAAATTATTGATAGAGATCATGTTAGGGATGAAAAAGGTAGCAGATTTTATAAAACTCAGGTCAAAAGAAAATATAAGTACGAAAATACATAAATTTTTTTTTCAAAACTCACGGACGAAAAAACGGACGACAACCTTAGGACTAACAAGTTTGATTCTCATCAGTGATTTATAAAAATCAATCAATCGAAATTCAGAATATGGATATTAGAAACGGATTCATTATGATAAGAGAAAATACAGTCGGCATTATAACAAGCTACAAAAAGATTTTACATGTTATCAATTTAACACAATATGAGGGAAAGTTAATGCTAATATCGGATAATATTGAAAGACTAACATACAAAACACAATAATCAAACCCTTTCACACAGCTTTTTGACACTCAAGGATGAAATCAGTAATCTTATACCCCACAGAAATAGACGCGGACTAGCTAATTTAGTTGGAAAGGGACTTAAATACTTGGTAGGAACGATGGATTCCGAGGATGAGGAAGAAATCAAAGCTAAGCTACTTACAAACAAACAGAATAATCATAAATTAATTAACAGTATGAACGATCAAGTCAGAATAAACAATAACTTGAATGAACAAATGTCAAACATAACAAAACACATTAACAAGCAACAGACACGTATCAAGGACCAGCTAGAATGCTTCCGAATTACGCGAAATCGCAATATTATAAAATAATTTTAGAACCAATCCCCAATAAAGAAGGTCTTGAGATAGATACGAATTACAGAACTCTGATCGTTAATAATAAAAATATTTATGAAAATCAAGAAAATGTTGTTCTTAAGAAAAATTTAAAAGCCGTAAAAGACCATTGTATTTCACAACTATTAGAAGAACATTCAGACTGTAACTTCAAAGAAAATAAAAATAACATACCTAACTCTAGAATCAATCATAATTGTAACGAGTATAAGACCAATATAAGAAACTAGCAGCCCGCCCCGACTTCGTACGGGAACAATTAAGTTATTTGATATTTATTTTACAAAAATATAATAACGTAAGACATCATATCGTCCTGAGCCTACGCAGGGGACGTCTATCTGATGACACGCATTCCATGCCACGTTTTGGAACCCAAGTTGGGACATGCGTTTTTTTTTTTTTTTTTTGCGAGGGTAGGTGAAAATCTTTCATGAGACACCATGAGGATCTACCGCACGTGCTCATGGTAGTGTGAGATTCTTACTCACTAAAAACACCTCCCCTTTTCGTGTTGACTACGACTAAGTACGTAAAAGCCTTATCAAGTAGTTTAAGTTTCGATAATAATAATTCGCGTTGTGCAGGTGGCTTTCCAATACCGTCGCCTACTAATACCGTCATTATATGCGGCTATTCCTTATTGCGCTAAATCGAACGGTTTCGTTCTTTGTAGTCGGCGCACAAGGTTTGTCACGTCCAGAATTTGGAGTACGGCGTTATTGCAATGTCCATGAAGGCGAACACGGAGTTTGCGAGCAAAATTTGTTATTTCATCTTCGACGGTAGCTAGACCGAGGTCTCTGTGGATATCGTCGTTTCTAATGTACCACGGCGCATTAACGATTGTTCTGAGCACCTTATTTTGAAAGGTTTGTAAAATATTTCTATTGCTGGTTTTGGTACAACCCCAAAGTTGTATACCATACGTCCATACAGGTTTTAAGACTTGCTTATATAAGAGCAATTTGTTATACATGCTTAATTTGGAATATCTTCCAAGCAGCCAATACATTTCTCTAAATCTAATTTCGAGCTCGTCGCGTTTCTTTTTAACGTGCGGCTTCCATTTGAGTTTCGCATCTAGTGTCATTTCTAGATATTTTGCTTCGTTTGCATACGGTATTTGTACCGAGTTAATGAAAACGGGTAAGTTGTTAATTTTCTTGTTAGTAAAGTTAACATGCGTAGATTTGGTTTCGTTGAGAACAATGCGCCAAACCTTTGTCCACTCGCAAATTGTATCCAAAGCTCGTTGAAGCTTCACAGTTGCTGACTCGACTGAATTTTCTGTTGCCAGAATAGCCGTATCGTCCGCGAATGTAGCAACAACGGTGCCTTCTTCTTGGGGTATATCGCGAGTATAGAGCAAGAACAAGACTGGACCAAGAACACTTCCTTGTGGAACTCCGGCAGCGATTTCCTTGAATTCCGAGTATTCGGCTCCATGCTTGACACGGAAAAGTCTGTTCTCCAAGTACGACTCTAAGATTTTGTACAACTCTTCCGGAAGTACCTGTCTTAGTTTATAGTTCAAGCCTTCGTGCCACACCTTATCGAAGGCTTGAGAAACGTCAAGAAAAGCGCTAGAACATATCTTTTTCTCTTCTATGGCCTTCTCAATTTCATTGGTTATTCTATAAACCTGGTCAATTGTGGAATGCTTGATTCTGAACCCGAATTGATGATCAGGAATCAAACGTCTTTCTTCAATTACCGGTTTTAACCGTTTCAATAAGAGTTTTCAAAAACCTTTGATATTATCGGCAGGAGCGATATCGGTCTGTACGACTTTTTGTCGTTTGGCGGTTTTCCCGGTTTTGAAACCATTATAACTTCGGCGACTTTCCATTGCCTTGGAACGTATAATAGTCTTAGCGAAGCATTTATAAGGTAAATTAGTTTTATTAACGCTTTATTTGGCAACTCCTTGAGGACCTGTCCGGTTATTAGGTCATATCCAGGAGCCTTGTTATTCTTTAGATTTTTTATTACCTCGCAAAGTTCGGCTAATGACACGCTCCTTATTTTAAAGTTGTCTGGAGTCATAATAGTATTATTAATATTTTCTATTAATGCTTGCCCGGGAAATGGCTTAAACGTTTCTTCCAGATGCTCAGCAAATAAGTCGGCTTTTTCTTTATCGCCTTTTGCCCACTCGCCATTACTTTTTCTTATTGGTAGCGATTGTATTTGGGGTTTTTTGATACCTTTCATAGCTTTCCAAAGAGAGTAATTCGAACTTTTTTCAGCAGACAAGCCTTCGAGATATGTAGAAATCTCGCGATCTTTAAAATCCCGTATCGCTTTTTTGAGCTTATTGCATAGGAAGTTCGAATGGGTTTTGTGCTGGGGAGCGCGAGACTGTTGCCATCTTTTGCGTGCTCTCCTCTTTGCCAGCATCAGTTCTTTTATTTCCGGCGGATATTTAATTTCGCTATTTCCGACTACTTTTCTTTTATATGGAGTGTTGTTCCACGCGGCGCTTTGTAAGACTTCAATAAATCTGCCGACTTCATCCTCTATTTCGCACGGTGTTCTAAGCGACACATTCAGGGCAATATTTTCTTCACAAGCTTTCCTAAAGCCATCCCAGTTAGTTTTGTTGCTAGTTAATCTGGGCGCTCCTTCTTTTCTCATTAGGCGTTCGCTTATTGTCAATATCACTGGTGAATGATCTGAGGAGAGATCAAAGCATTCCTCGATGTTCGTTAAGTTTTTCACTACCCCTTTTCCAATAAAGAAGTCTATGAGGTCAGGCGTTTTTGCTATGTCGGAGGGCCAATAAGTCGGTTTCCCCGTCGAAAAGAAGTCAACAGCAAATTGCATGCCGGTTTCGTAGAGAAGTCTGCCTTTAGGTGAAATGCATCTCGAACTCCAAAAGGTGTGTTTAGCATTAAAAACGCCACCAATAACAAATTTCGGTCCAAGTGACTCAAATAGACGTATTAAGTCATTCTTTTCTAGCGTGTATCGCGGAGGGCAATAAATGGACGCGATGTTGTAAAACATGTTTTTATTTTTTACTCGAACTGAAGTTATTTGCATTGCATCGAGTTCTATCGGTGAGCACTCTTTGAGCACAATACAGTCTTTAATTAAGAGCGACGATCCGCCCCTAGCCCTTTCGGATGGGTGGTATGCGTGATAAGCATAGTATCCTCTAATTTTAACCCGAGATTCCCTTGTCAGATGGGTTTCAGAAATCAAGCATATGTCAATGTTCTGTTTGCGTAGGAATACTTCCAGTTCGTCGATTCTTTGTAGAAGGCCGTTTGCGTTCCATGTTAAGATTTTTAGTAACTGGTTCATGTTCATAATTTCGTTCGTGGCTTGCGAGCGTTATGCTCGAGGTTGCTAAGTTTTTCGAATATGAACTTATTTGTCTTGCTTTGCTCCTCGAGTTTCGCGAGAATTATAGAGAAAACTTGTTGCATAGGATCTAACGCAGGCCTGTTTTGCTTAGTTGCTTGCGATGCAGCTTGCGCATACGTTTGCGCATCAGCAGATGGCGGTTTTTCTTGGACTTTTTTCGTTTTATCCTTCACGGGTTTGTTTTCTTTCACTAGCGATTTTTCCGGTTTATTTTTATTTGGTTTCGGTTGCGGACGCATGTTCTTTTTAAGCGTATCGCGCCTTTTTAGGAGTTCTTTGGCCACTTCGCAACCTCAATAATTCGCTGGGTGCTTCCCCTTGCAATTTGTGCAAGTCGCTGCGGTCTGCTTGTTTAAGTGGCACTCATTCGAGAGATGTGTACCGGCACATTTCACGCATCGTGGCTCTTTTTGGCAGTATGTCTGCGTATGGTTGAAACCTTGACAGCGTTTGCACTGAGGGATCGATCTTGTGCTTTTACGCATCGGTTCGATTTTGATTACAATATTTAAAATCGTTTTAATATTGTAAATATCTTTTATATTCTCGGTTTTATCGAAACTGAGCATAAAAAGCAGAAGACCACGCTTAACAAGAATTTCCTGATCTTCTTCCGTTTGTTGCTTTGCCTTCTTGATAATATTTACGGCATCAAGAATTTTAAAGCCTTTCGCCTGAAGATCGTCCATAACGTCTTCTTTAGTGCACGAAGGGTGGAGTCCTCTTGCTATAACTCGCAATGGTCTTTCCGACTTATTTTCATACGTGTACCACTGAATTCTCTCGGAATTAAGTTTCCGAGAAAATGCTCGGTAATCGTTGGGGTCATCGACGTTTACTTTCCACACGTTGTTGCGAAGTGAGGTGACCTTAAACTTCGAGGTCAACGTTCCTTTTAGGAGGCAATACAGCTTGTTATAGTCCATAATCCCGATGACGTTTATTGGAGGCGGTGGACTTAATTTCGTTGTCGCTTGCAAACGCTTGTTTTCTTTTGGTGGCTCGATTTCGGGTGAAGAACCGGCCCTTCGTTTCTTGCTGGGTCTTTTCTTTGAGACCCACGCCGTTTCCCGTGTTAGCTCTTCTTCGTCCGTGTGATATTCGCGAACAATTGAGCCAGACGGACTACCGTCTTTTGGCGGATTTACGTTTCTCAGAGCTTTATTTTCTTGTCGAAGTAAATCTACCTCTTTCCTAAGCTCTTTGTAGAGTAGCTCCATTTCGTGAAGCTTCTTACGGAGTTCATTGTTTTCCTCCTCGAAGCTTTTGGATTTCGCTGAGTCCTGTTTATCACGCGTTAGCGCTTCCGGTGGACTTCTTTTCCCGGAGACATTCGATCTTGGTGGTGGCGATCGAGATACCCTTGCACTTTTTGTGAAGGGGTTACATAATTGCAATAAATGGCTCTCCCCAGAATCCATAGAGCCGACCTCCGAAGAGGGTGGATTTTCCAGTAAACCTGGAGTGCCACCTGGGGTATTAAATATCTTTGTTTTGTTCATTGCATAATTGTATACTTCTTTAACCTCGGTATACGGAGGGTGGATTTTAGTCGCCTCTTACGACAGGCATGCCTACTTCGGGTATATTCTAACCCCTACCCGAAGGGGGACATGCGTTTGATGTGCCCAAACCATTGAAGTATGGACCGTTCCGTTCGAAACGGTAGTTGGTCGACATTGAGTTCCTTGTATATTCTGATGTTCTTAACTCGATAAACGAACGAATATCTCGAAGAAATCTCATTTCGGTAGCTTATTCTTTCGGTCATTACCCAAATCTCATGACGATAGGTGAGGGTCAGATCAAACACACAAAATTTTAATAACTGAAATTGTATTACATAACTGAAAATTGTTATAACTAAATTGTGGATAAATCAGTACTGCTCCTTCCATCACTCGTGAATATGACCACAAAATACTTAAACTTCTGAACCGGTTTCGATAGGACTCTACTTATATGCAGTCTGCATTGAACAGGCTTTCAAGACATTACCATTATTTTTGAATTGTTCACGTTTACCGAGCTTCAACACAGACGACTACGAAGCTATCAAGCGCTCACTGAAGTTTGGTCCAGATAGTTCGAAGTAAGTCATCAGCGAAAAGCAGATGTATTATCCTTAAGTATCACAATGCTAACCGTTCCTCATCACGATTGCGCTGTAACATCCAATCCATGTACACAATGAAAAGGAGAGGTAACAAAAAGCACCCCTCGCGAAGGCACACGCCCGCAGTAAAAGATGTTTATGTAACGCCATTCATCCACACATCTCCTACAGATTGTGTAGAGAGATCAAATAGCCTTCAAATGAGAACCGTCAATTCCATACTCCTGCAGTACACTTCAGAGTTTACTGCGAGGGAGCTAATCGCTACTCCCATGGCACACTCCCAGGCCCTCTCAAGTACCATTCTTAGAATGAATAGCGGTTTGGATGTGTTTCTACCTGGACAAAAGCTGCACTGCTCATCTTCCAAGTTGGATTCGACCACAGTTCGGGCACGCGCTTCCAACACCTTAGCAAAGACTTTTGCAGAAAGATTATAATTATAATTAGAGCAACCACTCTTATACCATTTTTTTAAAAAGATCACAATCTTCTTACTTTGATTATCGCTAGTTGTTTTACCGCAGTGCCATGCCACTCTAATGAGAGAGCCATTTTAGTCACCTGCTCTACAGTGGAATTATTCTCCGCCCTACACAGTCTGACATCCAATTCCTGTTCGAGATTGAGCAAATCCGAAAAGTTCTCGCTTCATCCGCGCAAGATATCCTTCTCATCGGAAAAAAAGTAAACCATCTTTGGATTTGACTCCTTCAATAATATTTATCTTCCCTCGTTTGAGACGGCGGCGGAAGGCCTGCCAGAACTCCTTCTTTGCAAATCTGTGATCTCGGTCCAGTGTGAAAAAAATCATCTACGCAACTGAAAGTTTCCCATTTCCGTTCCCTCTCTACGTGCGCACATACACCGCATCGATCGTTATCACAATACGCATTCCTACATACTTCTATTTACTTCAAAAAAAAGTTTATTCTTCCTCAGCTACGGATCCAATACATTATGTATTTCCACAAAACCAAAAACACGAACAGAGAAAAATGAAATTAAAACTAACCTTGTACAACTGGGCAAAACAAAAACAACATGTGTACAATCACGAATCGATGTATTCTATATAGGGCCAAACTTTAAAATCTCAATAATTATACAACATATGTATGTACATACTCTACAGCCTATAATAAACTTTATACATATAAGCTATCATGTCTGCTCCACGGTTTTATTTCAATCGGATTAGTAGTACATATGCATACACACACAATAACACACAAAATTTAATTTGCCATATAAACTGATCGTGTTCATTCCTGCAGTACATTTGCTTTCCATCTCTTCGCTGAGCGCGCATACACACACTATGACGTCACCCACTGCTGCATGGTTGTTGGCTGCGGTCGCCACTGATGGAAAATTGTTGGGGATGATTTTGGCAATGATTTCTTGAATTGTTTTGAGTATAGCTCAGCTTCAGGATACGGCAGAAGGATGATTTATAGCTCAAATGAATCATAGGCAAATTCACTAAAAACATTTTTTTTGTTTTTAAATCCAATAAGCCATTGTTGAGTTAGAGCTGTGTAAGTATAATTTTATAACAAAATTTGGGTTTTTTTTTCCCTTTCTGCTACTTAAACCTCGAATGCTTGGGAATTCCTTTTATACTATGTAGTCATGTTCACCGTTAAAGTCCGTTCTAAATATTGGTGAAAGAATTTTTGAAATCGGATGAGTAGTTTCGAAGATTACTTCCTACATACAAACTTTACCTCTTTATAATATTAGTATGATAACAACTTAATAAAATTTGAAAATTGTTTTATTCGAATAAATGATGTTTTTTATGAGAATATTATCAAAATCAAAATCATCAGAATAATTCAAAATCATCAGAATAATTCAAAAAGCATAATATAATTATAAGAAAAACTGTAATGAATTATTCTGTGGAAGATTTACATATAAAACACGTTGAAAACAGGAAAATTATCGAGGAAATTAAAGTCCGAAACGCATTGCACGAACATACTACCATTTGGACATCTATCCCACTTATCGTTATATTGATCACATTACTGATTGATTACCTTTTAAAGAAAAATAAGAAAAGTAGAGCCGATATTAAAGTCGAAATTAAGACGGATTCTTCGGAGCAGAATCTTAAGGGGGGAGGAGTTACGTCAGAGACTTCACCACTCCCTTTCTACGCTGCCAGTTCCCCTCAAGCCTCTTTACCATTCGGTAGCACTCCTTAACGAAACTGCCCCTTCCCGTCCCCTCTTCCCATACATGCGCCACATATCTGAATATGCGCTATGCACACGCGCAACATTAATCTGCAGACTAAGCATTCCGCGTTACAGGCGCAACATAAAGTCGGACATCTGATGCCTGCACTTCCTTTCCCACAGGTAGTGGCTGGTGCAGCACAGAATAATTCAAAAAGCATAACGTCAGTCAGTTGTTAGACTTAGAACCAAAAAGTAATAAAGCTCTTAAAAAAAACAAAATATAAAAAAAGTTTTTATTTATATTCCCACAGCACGGGAACCACATAATTCTGGGAAACTCGTTAAAATGCGGTTAAATTTTTTTTCGGTTTTTGTGCTTTGTAATGAAGGTTTATTCGTGCGGGATTTTGAAACATTCAATTCAGTCACAGTTCTATAAGTGATCATATTTATTAGATTAAATGCATTATAGTTATATTGTGATACAACAAAATACTTGAAAAAATGCCTTCTACAAAATATTAAAATTTCACCAATATCGAGTCGGTGTTCATTTTGTAAACAATTAAACTTTTTTCATCAAGAAATTGTTTTGTTTTTAAATCAGCAAATTATTATTATTATTATTAGTGGGGAGCGGTTTGTCCACTCTAGCACTGCGGTCTCATAAAGAGGCCTATTGTACTTTCCTAAGAGTTTAGAGCAGTTTGTCTACTCCAGAGGATGTCAGGAAGCTAATCAGCCTCTCTGGGTGGAGCGTGGCAAGCGCCGTTGGTGAAACGAGTTCACTGCCCAGGGTCCGTTTTCTCACATGGATAAGGGCAGGACATTCCGTGACTATGTGGAGAGAGCTTTCATCGCTCTCCAAGCACAGTCTGCAGGTAGGGTTTGGTGACAGGCCAAGCTTGTGAAGATGCCGTTTTAGACGGCAGTGGTCAGATAGGATGCCGGTTAGAATTCTAAGGTGGTTCCTGCTTAGCTTTAAAAGAAACTTAGATTTCTTTTGCCATACCATGGGAGCAGGGATCCAGTGTAGTATGACCAAGTTGTTTTTTCCCAGTTCTAGAAGCAATTTGACTGTCTCTGTAACTAGTTTTGATTTTATCGTGACTGAATTCAGTGCTTTCAGGGCAGCTTGACTGTCAGAGAAGATAAAAATGGTTTTGCCACGGGGGTTAGAGAGCAAGCTTCCTGGAGAAAACCCAAGAAGTCCAAATCGATACCCACCGATACTCATCGATTTCAAGGCCGCCTAAGACAGCATTTATAGAGACGAGCTATACAGAGCCATGTCTAGTTTTGGCATCCCTGCCAAACTGGTCCGTCTGTGCAGGATGACAATGGAGAATGCACGCTGCTCCATCATGGTCGGTCAAGACCTCACCGAGACCTTTGATGTCAAAAAAGGATTTAGACAAGGTGACGCGCTGTCATGCAACTTCTTTAACATCATACTTGAAAGAGTTGTGCAAAACTCACGCGTCAACACCAGAGGAACAATCTTTCAAAAGTCCGTCCAATTACTCGCATACGCCGATGATATTGACATAATCGGAAGAACCCAGCGTGATGTCACTGGCGCCTTTGCGAGTATTGAGACGGAAGCGGCGAAAATGGGCTTAGCGGTCAATGAGGGCAAAACAAAATATATGCTGTCATCAAGAAGGGACACCCAACATCGACGTCTCGGACAGAACGTCACGGTAGACAGCTATAACTTCGAGGTAGTAAGGGACTTCGTTTACCTCGGCTTCGCTATCACATCCGATAACAACACCAGCGCAGAAATCAAGCGAAGAATAACTCTTGCCAATCGCTGTTTCTTTGGGCTAAGAAGGCAATTGAGTAGTAAGGCCCTATCCCGAAAAACTAAGAAAACTCTTTATAAGACCTTAATCATCCCTGTCCTGCTTTATGGCGCTGAGGCATGGTCTCTATCGAAAGCGGATGAAGATATCCTTGGTTGCTTTGAGAGAAAGATTCTTCGTAAGATATTCGGTCCCGTTTGCGTTGACGGGTTCTGGAGGAGAAGATTCAACGATGAACTTTACGAGTTGTACAAAGACATCGCCCTAGTCAAGAAGATACGTATCCATCGGCTCAGATGGCTGGGGCATGTAGAGCGAATGGAGACAAATGCTCCGGCTCGCAGAGTCTTCGAGTCTAACCCGGAGGGTCAACGCAGTAGAGAAAGACCTCGCCTAAGGTGGCGCGCACAAGTGGAAGAGGACCTCAACCAACTTGGAGTGCGCAACTGGAAGCAGTTAGCTAAGAACCGGGCTAACTGGAGAGGCTTGTTGGTTGAGGCCCAGGTTCACCTCGAACTGTAGCGCCACCTAAGTAAGTAAGTAAGAATATAGACGACGGATATTTGGAGGAGAATTGACGACTAGGGAGAAGAGAAAGAGAATATATTACAAAATAAACAGACTAAGGGAAAAGAACGCATTAAGTAGAAGACGTAAGAGACAAATTAAAGCAACTGTGATAAACAACACCGACGACAACAGGCCCTACGCGGAGGTTAGAATTCACGGAGAATAGATGCTTGCCCTGTTGGACAATGGAGCATCTGTGAGTTGTTTAGGTAAAGGAGCTGACGAATTCTTGACTAGAAACAATCTACACATGACGGAAATGACATATGACATTAGGACAGCTGACGGTCACCACCAACAGATTAAAGGATGGATAAAGACAATAGTCTCTTGGGGTGATAGGTCCAAAGAAATAGAATTATATGTTGTACCAAGTCTACCGCAACATTTATATTTAGGGGTAGATTTTTGAAAGCATTTTGAGGTCGCTCAGAACGTCCTCAACGAGTTGGACACACCATCAACGGCAGCAGATAGGGATCCGATGCAGGTTATCACACCAGCACAAGCACAAAGACTGGAGAGGATCAAGCAGTGTTTGGGTTGTGTAAGACTGGCCTTGAAGAACATATCATCGAGGTGGAAGACGACAAAATACCCATGAAACAGAGGCATTATCCAATCTCACCCGCGATACAAAAGATCCTCCACGAGGAGCTTTTCAGGATGTTGTCACTAGGAGTCATTGAGGAAAGTAATAGCGCTTGGAGCTCTCCAGTAGTGTTGGTGAGAAAACCTGGAAAGCATAGGCTTAGCTTAGACTCCAGGAAGGTAAACGCAGTTACTAAGAAGATGCGTACCCGCTTCCTCACAGGGCGTGGAAGCTGTGGGTACAGACGGAGCTGCGTGAGGGTCTGCTGGACTCTGACCATAGCTCTCCGGTCGCTAGTCACGGCGGGATCCATAAGACTCTTGCCAAGTTAAGGCAAATATACTTTTGGCCCGGCATGGCGGCGGACGTGCAGAAGTGGGTGAAGTCCTGCGAGATCTGTAAGGGAGAGGTGAATTCAATAATGCACTAAAGCAGCGAGTTCAAAAACGCAACATGTTGACAGTACTACTCAAATCAAGGGTTTTTTTTTGCAACACCAACGCAACCAATCGTCAAAACTGAGTAATCTGTGCATCAGTTCTTTTCATGCTGCTTCGTTTTGTTGCGGTTAAAGTTTTCTTGTTAGATTATGTATTATTATTCAATAATTCTGCGAAAAATGGATGAAAAGTAACTTATGTATAACAATTTAAATGTTTTATTTACATAACATGCAAATATTTATGTGATTGATTTTTTTATGATCGTGAAATGGTTGAAAATATATCATCGGAATACTGCCTTATCATTCGGGAGTAAATTATGATTTTTGAAATATATCTTCTTTATGCAGACTGCATTGAACAGGTGTTCTGGAAATTACCATTACCTCTGATTTGTTCACGTTTACCTTCATCCCAGTCGCATTGAAACAGGTGGAGAAGTTTAAGTACCGCGGGGTCCTATTCAAGAGTGATGGTTGGAGCAATACTGAGTTATCCTGTAGAATTGGCCAGGCTGGAGCAATTTTGAGACTGCTTGGTCAATCTGTTATCAGGAGGGCCGAACTTGGCATCGAAGCTAAGTTGTCGGTCTTTAATTCAGTGTTTGTTCCGACCCTCACCTATGGTCATTAGGTTTGGGTAATGACCGAAAAAATAAGATCGCGGATACAAGCTGCCGAAATGAGATTTCTTCGTTGTATTGCTGGGGTGACTCGCCGAGATCGGGTAAGGAACACCAGAGTACGCGAGGCACTCAATGTCGAGCAGCTACTTCTTCGAACGGAGAGGTCCATACTTCGATGGTTTGGGCACGTCAAACGCATGTCCCCAACTCGGTTTCCAAGACGTGCCATGGAATCCGTGCCATCGGGTAGGCGTCCCCTGGGCAGGCCTAGGATGAGATGGCTGGACCAAGTCCGAAATCTCACCTCTATGGGGATTGCCCCTGATAACTTATCAGTCGATGGCGGAAGACCGACAAATGATTTAGTGATTTATTGTTTCATCTACAAGTTGTACTACTTTACAGATTACAAAAGAAAAGAAAAGATAACTTACATATGTATATACATTAATAATAGATTAACAATAACTTAATAAAAAATTAATTCTTTGAACATGATAGGTTAAATAGCAAACTTTTAAAAATATTTCTGTTGGAGCTTAAGTTGACTACAAACCAAACTGAGTTAAAATTTGATATTGCACGGGAAATAGGGTCATTAAATCCGTAGTTGGTTCTGTGAAAAGCGCGGAAAGAAACTCTCTATGCCTTAATGGCCTCTCAGGAGCGTAAATTGGAATTAAAGCCAATAAGCAAGGGCTTCTTATATGATAGCACAGGAGATCTCTTACAAGCATTATATCATGGATCTTCTTCTGGTCGAAAGTTTTGTTAAACTAAGCAATTGGCGCCTGGCATCATAATTCGGTGAAAAGGTCCACCGCATTTTGTAGAACACGAATTTGGTGAACCTTCTTTGAACTTTCTCTATTCGGTAAATATGGGCCCGATAAACAGGACACCATACGATATCACAGTATTCTAGGAGGGATCGAACGAGAGTGATAAACAGCGTTTTAAAAGAATGTGGATTAGAGAATTCAGTTGTATTTCTTTTAATGAAACCAGCCATGGAATTTGCTTTAGACGTTATGTAATCAACGTGATCACAAAAGATCAGTGCCTGATCAAAAACCACACCGAGATCTTTGACATTACACACCCCAGTAAGCTCTAAGGAGTCGATTACGTAATTGTTGATAGTGGGACTAAGACATTTGCAAAATGTGGTAATATAACATTTTTTTATGTTAAGACTAGTGGCCCGCCCCGACTTCGTACGGGTACAATTAAGTTATTTGATTATTTTTTTTGGTATGTTTCGCTTTATTATACCCTTATTTTAATTAACCCTCCGATGGGTGATAAGGTCCCTGGGGACCTTTTCGATTTTTACAAGTTCACAACTTTTTTATGAATGAGTTAGAAACTTGATGCTACCTGTATTTCACAAAAATTCTATGCTGAAGCGGTTAAAACTAAGTCCGAAGCTATACGAGCACTCCATCCGTATTTTTTTTCGTTTTGAAGTCATTTCAGACGATAATCAGGTAGAAGGTCTCCAGGGACCTTGTGTATTATAGAGGGGAGAATATGCTAAAATAACGGCTTAGGGTTAATGGTGACTCGTGTTTAGCTTTGGTTAGCTCATTTCGTTTGAATGTACATATATTGCACTGGTATTGTACTATTTTTCAAAAAATGTAATTTAGCTGCTCAATAGGACTATCGATCTACAAGTTCACATCGCTGCTGCGAAATTTTGTTTTTTGATTTTTTTTTAAGTTTTATTGAATTTATCGGTAATTCTACTACTATACTGGTAAATAACCGTACAATCTACCAGCAAATGACAATAAACAATGGAAAACATTGATTCTGAAAGAGTCCGATCGATTTTTGGCTATCATTTTGAATGCTGGGGTGTGTAAATCAAACAGCGAGCCTGCTAAGAAATTTTGGGCCCAATACATGCTCCAATATACAAAATGCCCGGCGACCGTTTTTGAAATGGTTAACGTACCCCGAACCCGAGCTTATTGCTTTAACTACAATTAACCGATTTGTGCTGAACACTCAGCACTATTATATCGGTGCTATACCTCCACTGCTGCGTTGCCTGACAAAAAAAAACTGATATACTTTACCCAAATTACTTAAAAATGCCTTCTTTTTTTGCTCTTATATCTTTCCATATACCTATGTTTCCATAAACCTAGGTTTATGTTAAATGGTAGTTATGTGCATTCAAGAGGACACAAGCGTCCTCAACTAACCTCTGTCTACCAACTCCTACTCTCACCTCCACGAGGTGAACGCTGGGTGCCTAGTACCTCAACTGGAGATAGGGTGCAAGCCCGTGTGGAAGGTTGTTGGTGGTAGCCGACGAGAGAGGGGGGGGGAGGGTGTTCACACTAAGGCACTCTCCCTTGCATCTGGACGGCAGCGGAAGAACTCCCACGATGGAATCAACGGTGGCGTCTACAGTTCCAGTTAGGTCGGACTACTTGGTGAACACCTTATTTGGGCTACTCGGACCTATTCGGAGCTTCAGGCCAATAAGGATCGGTCTACCCGACCCCTCTTGTCCGAGGGGCACAACAAAGGACCTGGCCCTCCAGGTTGGGGGTTGTGCGTGGGGGTGACAACTCCACCATGGAAAAAGGGGACTGTTCCGAAACAACTACGAGCCTCGGATACGGATGATTTTACTGTTGACAACCCTGGCAAACGGAATAAGGACAATGATTTTCGGTTCTGCACGTGGAATGTTCGCACCCTTAACAGGCCACGTGCAGCCGAACAACTAGCAGAGGCCCTGGACTGCTATAAAGCAGACCTAACCGCCATCCAGGAAGTACGATGGGATGGACCGGGCATAAGAAGGATGAAAAACTGTGACATCTACTACGGAGATTGCTACAGAGAGCAGAAGCAGCGCTTATTCGGATGTGGATTTGTCGTAGGCGGCAGACATAGGCAACAAGTCTTAAGCTTCCGACACGTAAGCGAACGTCTTATGACAATCCGCATCAAGGCTAAATTTGCCAACATTAGGCTGTTATACGATCATGCCCCGACAGAAGACAAGGACGACGCCACCAAAGAACGTTTCTACGAGCTCCTCGACAAAACTTATGAGCAGTGTCCTAGATATGACGTTAAGATCGTGCTGGGCGATTTTAACGCCAAAATAGGAAAGGAGGACATCTTTGGTAGGACAGTTGGTAAGAACAGCCTACATGACACCACGTCCGAAAACGGACTTAGGCTAATTGACTTCGCTGCGGGACGGAACGTCACTATAGCAAGCACGTGGTTTCCTCATCTCAATATTCACAAGGGGACATGGCGGTCTCCTGATCATCAAACGGTCAATCAAATTGATCACATTGCGATCGACGCAAGACATGCCTCCAGTGTTCTGGATGTCCGAACGTTCCGAGGGGCCAACATTGACTCGGACCACTACCTTGTTGCAGCCAAGGTACGAATGCGGATATCCCAAGCGCTACAACAAAATAGAATCACTGTGAGAAGATACAACGTCGAACGGCTGCAATCGCAAGAGACTGCCAGACTATTCGCCGAACGCGTATCCCGAAATCTCTCAACAAGTCCTATGTCACCAGAATCAAATGTTGAAGACCAGTGGCAACGCTGCCAACAGGCCATCAAAAATGCCGCAACTGATGTGCTGGGTTTCACACGACCACCACCCCGAAACCCCTAGTTTGACGACGAATGCCGGCAAGTGCATGCAGCCAAACAAGAAGCATATAAAGCGGCGCTGCAGAGAAGGACGAGAGCTGCTCGTGAGCTCTACGAGCAAAAAAGACGGGAAGAACACCGACTTCTCCAAAAGAAAAAGAAAGAGCATGAGAAGCGCGCGATCAAGGATATTGAGAGATTGTACTCCAGGAATAACGTACGGAAGTTTTACCAAAGGGTAAAAAGAATGTGTCACGGAAGCAGAACCCGTACGGAAATCTGTAGAGATGAAGAAGGAAACCTCGTGGTAGAGTCACAGTCGGTGCTAAGAATTTGGAAAAACTATTTCTGCAGACTGTATAACGGCGACGAAGGCCAACATCCCGCTGTCAGGCAGAACGGACCATTCAACCTAGACGATGATAGCCAAAATTTCCGTCCACCTGGCCAAAACGAAGTGCGGAAAGCAATATCTAAACTAAAATCCAACAAGGCTGCTGGACCCGACTGCCTTCCGGCCGAGGTATTTAAAGCAGCTGGAAATGACCTGGTAGAGAGCGTACACCAACTCATTTCTAAGATTTGGTCAGATGAGTGTATGCCCGATGAATGGAATCTCAGCATCGTTTGCCCGATCCACAAAAAAGGAGACCCCCTCAACTGCGCCAACTACAGGGGTATCAGCCTCCTCAACATCGCGTACAAGATTTTATCTGCCATACTGTGTGAACGCCTGAAACCCTTCGTCAACAACGTGATCGGTTCCTATCAGTGCGGTTTTAGGCCAGGAAAGTCCACAATTGACCAAATTTTCACACTTCGGCAGATCCTGGAAAAAACCCAAGAAGTCCAAATCGATACCCACCACCTCTTCATCGATTTTAAGGCCGCCTATGACAGCATTTATAGAGACAAGCTGTATAGAGCCATGTCTAGTTTTGGCATCCCTGCTAAACTCGTCCGTCTGTGCAGGATGACGATGGAGAATTCTCGCTGCTCCATCAAGATCGGTAACGATCTTACCGAAGCTTTTGATGTCCAAAAAGGTTTTAGACAAGGAGACGCGCTGTCATGTGACTTTTTCAACATCATACTTGAACGAATTGTGCGAAACTCTCAAGCCAACACCGGAGGCACAATCTTTCATAAATCTGTTCAACTGCTTGCGTACGCTGACGATATTGACATTATAGGCAGAACGCAGCGAGCTGTCACCGGTGCTTTCGCGAGTATAGAGACAGAAGCGGCCAAAATGGGTTTAACGGTAAACGAGGGCAAAACTTAGTATTTGCTGTCAACAAGAAGGGACAGCCAACACCGACGAATTGGACAGAACGTCACAGTTGATAGCTATAACTTCGAGGTAGTAAGGGACTTTGTCTACCTTGGCTCTGCTATTACCTCCGATAATGACACCACGTCGGAAATCAAACGAAGAATAACTCTTGCCAATCGCTGTTTCTTCGGGCTAAGAAGGCAATTGAGTAGTAAGGCCCTATCCCGAAGAACTAAGGAGACTCTGTATAAGACCTTAATCATCCCAGTCCTGCTTTATGGCGCTGAAGCATGGACACTGTCGAAAGCGGATGAAAATATCCTTGGTTGCTTCGAGCGAAAAATTCTTCGGAAGATATTCGGTCCCGTATGCGTTAACGGGCTTTGGAGGAGAAGATTTAACCACGAACTATACGAGCTGTACAGCGACATCGCCCTGGTCAAGAAGATACGTATCCATCGGCTAAGATGGCTGGGGCATGTAGAGCGAATGGACACCACCGCTCCGGCACGCAGAGTCTTCGAATCCAACCCGGAGGGACAACGCAGTAGAGGAAGACCTCGCCTAAGGTGGCGCGCACAAGTAGAAGGGGACCTCAACCAACTTGGCGTGCGCAACTGGAGGCAGTTAGCTAAGGACCGGGCTAACTGGAGAGGCTTGTTGGTTGAGGCCCAGGTTCACCCCGAACTGTAGCGCCACCTAAGTAAGTACGTATCTTTCCATATACATTTACGCACTTAATACAACCATAAGCTACCACTCAAACCATCAAGACACAAGTGCATGATGATAATACAGCAAATTTTTTGAAAAATGGTACAAAAATGGTCCAAGGTCCCTAGGGACCTTGTACCTTGTATAGCGGCGTCATGACTGTCACTGATCGGAGGGTTAATGAAAATTGAATAACGTACAACATCGTATCCCCCTGAGCCTACACAGGGGACGTCTACCTGATGACACGGATTTCATGGCTCCTCTTAGAACCCAAGTTGAGGGATGCATTTAACGGGCCCAAGCCATTGAAGTATGGACCGTTCCGTTCGAAAAGGTAGTTGCTCGATATTGAGTTCCTCCTTTATTCAGATGCTCTTAACTGGATTTTTTCGGTCATTACCCAAATCTCATGACCATAGGTGAGGGTGGGATCAAACAAACAAAATTGTTCCAGCCTGACCAATATCACAGGATAACTCAGTATTGCTCCTTTCATTACTCGTGAATATGACCCCGAAAAACTTAAACTTCTGAACAGTCATTCGAGACATTATGATTACTTCCGATTTGTTCACGTTTAGCTAGGTTCAACACAGACGACTACTAAGCCATCAAGCGGTCGCTGAAGTTCGGTCCAGATGGTCCAAGTAAATCATCAGCGAAAAGCAGATGGCTTATACTTAAGTCTCACAATGCGAACCATTCCTCGCTACGGTTGCGCTCCCATTGAAAGATGTTTTTGTAACGCCATTCACCCGAGCACATCTCATAGAGTTTGTGTGTATAGATCGAATGGCCTTCAAATGAGAACCGCCAATCCCATACTTCTGCAGTACACTCCAGAGTTTACTTACACTCCCAGGTGCCATCTCCAAAAAGTGCGCACCACATCTCCGCAACATATCCATCTCATCCAAAAAAAGTAAACCATCTTTGGATTGGACTCTGAGACGGCGGATGGTCAGAACTCCTTCTTTGCAAATCTGTGATCTCGGTCCAATGTGAAAAGGATTCTTTGCGTAAATCCTCATCTACGCTACTGAAAGTTTCTCTTCTCCGTTCCCGCTCTACGTGCGCAAATATACGGCATCGATTGTTATCACAATACGCATTACTTTCCTACGTACTTCTATTTAAAAAAAGTTAATTCTCCCTACGCTACGGATACATAATGTATTTCCACAAAACCAAAGATACGAACAAAGAAAAACGAAAATAAAACTACCCTTGTACAACTGGACAAAACAAAAACAACATACGATCACGAACCGATGTGCCACAGTGAGGTCACCCACTGCTACATGGCTGTTGGCTACGATCGCCACTGAGGGAAAATATTTGGGGATGATTTTATGAATTGTTTTGACCACAGCTCAGCTTCAGGATAACGCAGAAGGATGATTTATAGCTCAAAAGAATCCTAGAGGAATTTACTAAAATCCAGTGTTTTTAATCCAGTAAGCCGTTGTTGAGTTAGTGCTGTATGAACCTAATTTTATAAAATAAAATTTGGGCTTAATTCACTTTCTGCCACTTAAACCTTGAATGCTCAGCTCCTATAAGTAACAGAGCATTTTTAATACGTTTCCCCGGGAAATGCAGATCATTACAGTGAAAACCGCATCGAAATCCGTTCAGTGGTTCTCGAGATTAGCCCGTGCTCATTGTAGTGATGCTCATTGTCGAAATACAATTCTCATTGGTGGTGTTTAGTGCAATCCCATACAAAACGCAAATTTCGATTTCTTCGATTTTCCGGCTTTTCCTTTGGGTTTTTCCGAATTTTCTTTTTTCCTAAACCACCCCTGAAATAATACGAACAAAACAAAAAAAGAATCAACCAAATCGGTTGAGCCCTTCCTCGAGGTTAAGCGAGACTAACGCACAGCAATTCATTTTTATATATAGAGATGAAGGCAATTTATTTTGCACCAAGCCGAAATAGCATTAACGTCAGATTGAAGTTGTATGCAATCATTTAAACTTGAGATTCTTAGAAAAAGTTTCAAGAGTGTGAAGAGTCCACTTAAGCTCCCTAAACCCACGACCCTCATAGTGGATAAGCGGGCCATTGGAAGATGATGATGATGATGATGATGATCTTCTTTATTTTTTTTCACTGTTTTACTTCTTCGTTTTTTTATTCTTCCTATTTCTAACATGTTTTATTAAGAAATGCTGTTGGGACTCTAACTTTTTCATAATATTATTCATCACAAAACACTTGACTACTCCCTCCATTTTTCTATTGCGAACAGCTTTGCAACACAGCTATTCATATGTGTCAAAATAAAATACGCAGGGCAACAGCAACAATGCAGGTGAAGTGCAACAGTAACACAAAGCCTGTTGTGTTGCCGCAACACTGCACAGTTCTTTGACATTTTTGAATTCACCCGAACTAAGCCACCAAACTTGATTTCCCGACCGCCGATGGAACAACAAACGATCACGGATCGGGCTTTTCAAAGACTATATATAGATTTTCTAGGACCGTACCCACGAACAAAGAACGGAAACACGCATATTTTTATAGTACTCGACCATTTTAGTAAGTTTGTATTTTTAAAACCAATCAGACAAGCAAGGGCAACCGAAATAGTGAAGTATTTAGAAGAAAACGTGTTTCATATCTTCGGTGTGCCGGAGTTCATACACTCTGACAACCGGAAGCAATTCATCTCAGAATTGTTTGCCAGCTTCTTAGCAAAGTACGGGGTCAAGCATGTCCGCACCACCTTCTACTCTTCTCAAGCGAATGCATCTGGGAGGGTCAACCATTTGGTGTTGACAAAAATACGGCCGTATGTCAATGGAGACCAAAAAACCTGGAACCAGCAACGTTCACGAGGCGACTACGCTTGAACCCTATTCCGCTGAGGTCTGGGTCGGCAACCTCAAAGGCGAGAAGGTAGGCGTGTTCCACGCGAAAGACCTTTATACGTAGGAGACAGAGTAAGACTTAGTTTACACGCACTCAGCCCTGCCGTTGCGATTTAGATGTATGTATCTATGTATTGCCGTGAATAATTTATTTAAGTATATCGTCCAGAGATCAGAGTTTATTTATTTGTTTATTTATTATAGAGATTATTTATTATATAGTTTATTTACATAGGTTAAGCAGAGTATATATATAGAGTATTTATTTATTATTATATTAGGTTAATCAAAGAGTACAGGTTGCGCAGCACAACGAAAGGACGTAGGGAACTGAGGCAAACAAAGAATTCACCACCGTCGCCTACATGCGCAATCGCAACCTGCACGCTAGCAATAGCGCTGTGATATATGTAGGATATAAGATTTAGGTAGTAGGAAAATAAAATGACTTACCCGACTAACACAGGTTATCTTAGTAGGAAAATAAAATGACTTACCCGACCATTTGATCCATTTGATCTCTCTACACAATCTGTAGGAGATGTGTGGATGAATGGCGTTACATAAACATCTTTTACTGCGGGCGTGTGCCTTCGCGAGGGGTGCTTTTTGTTACCTCTCCTTTTCATTGTGAACATGGATTGGATGTTACAGCGCAACCGTGATGAGGAACGGTTAGCATTGTGATACTTAAGGATAAGCCATCTGCTTTTCGCTGATGACTTACTTCGAACTATCTGAACCGAACTTCAGTGAGCGCTTGATAGCTTCGTAGTCGTCTGTGTTGAAGCTCGGTAAATGTGAACAAATCAGAAGTAATGGTAATGTCATGAAAGCCTGTTCAATGCACATTGCATATTAGTAGAGTCCTATTCGAGGTATTCGTTCGTTCTATCGTGTTAAGAACATTAGAATATACAAGGAACTCAATATCGACCAACTACCGTTTCGAACGGAATGGTCCATACTTCAATGGTTTGGGCACGTCAAACGCATGCTCCAACTTGGGTTCCAAGACTGCGTGTCATCAAATAGACGTCCCCTGCGTAGGCTCAGGACGATATGATGTTTTACGTTATTATGTTTTTGTAAAATAAAGCCAAAAAACAATAATCAAATAACTTAATTGTTCCCGTACGAAGTCGGGGCGGGCTGCTAGTTCTTTTATATAGTAATTAATTTTTTTTACTTGTGTTTTTTGTGGTTTGTTATAGCCACTTCCCTACTTGAGGGGTAGGTGCGAAAAAAAAATTGGGTGGGCTGAATCGGCACGTTTCGGCAGCTAAAACTTATATAAATACAATGTACACTATTTAAACTTTCTACACAAAAATAATGAAGAAGGTGTTATGCCTTCATGCCTCAAATAAAATTTTTTTTTGCATTTTTGTCCTCTAGTCGTTACACTGTGGTATGGCCACGCAATAAGCCCAGCACAAAACTGTTCTACGAGGCCCTTGATTCACGACCACTCGTAAACCGTCGTCGATCCTGTTGCGGGCACCTGTGACCTGAAAATACAAAAAAACATATCAAAGGAAGAAAATTTATATATGTAGTCCAATTGGAGATTAATCTCAAGGAAATCTTGCATATGCAAATATCTCTGCTGAAAAGGTAAACTATCTTAAGTCGATTTAAGTGAATTTTTAACAGTTTACTGCAAAAGATTCCCCTATTCAGTACGCGTAGTTGTACCAAACCCTCGTCCTTGTATCTGAATTGTATGCCGAGTTATAGAAAATCAAAATCATCTTAAGTTGATAAAAATGCGTATTAACATTTAATAAATTATCTTAAATACCCATAAGATGATATACTACTTGTAAAAAAAGTTAAGATATTTTGTTCAAAATATAATAAGCATTTCCTGAAAAGCTAAAGCATGTAATGTCGATATAAGATTGTTTTGGTCAAAATATACTTGACATTTCCTGAAAAGCTAAAACATCTTATGTCAATATAAGTCTATTTAAGAACTGAAATCGATACTCCACAAAATCTGCTAAAGTATCTTATCTCAACTTAAGATTTCTTAATGAGCAAACACGCTAAAGGTTAATCATCTTAAATAGCATTTTGTCTAATATCTCGCTGATTTTTTAAACGTGGCTAGGAAAAAAGAAGACAAAATTTCCCTTCTAAAAAGTTGGAGGCTTTTTCTAAATTAGGTTTTTTGATGTTTTTTTGCTCTCCTGAAAAACTATGAAAATCGACTTAAGATAGTTTACCTTTTCAGCAGAGATATATTCGTGGGCATTTATGATGATTTAACATTAAACAAATGGAAGACAAAAAAAAAAACCGAGTGCCCGTGCATTGCGTCAACCCACGTTTTGCAAAATATGTTTGTTTACAACAAAGTTAAGAGTACTGACCAGAAAATAACTGACGACCGAAAAGGACTGGAAATATACAAAGAAACAATAGGTAGGTCAGATAGGGGGCATTGACCACGGAGTGACCAAGTAGTCACTTACCAGAGAATAGCTGCATAGAGTGGTCAAGGCGTGTAGTAGTGCTAAAGAGTTGAGCTAGAAGAAAAAAAAGAAAAACAAGGGAATTTTTTTTTCGTTACAAAGTTTGTCGTGGGAACACGAATAGAGAAGGAGCCTTGCATTAGCAGGAGGTGAGAATTTATTGTAAAATAAAGATAAAGACTAAACAAAGTAGAAATTGGATAGGAGCTAGCCCGATAAACGAAATAGGGTCCAGCCATAGTGCCACCGGAGGTGGAGGTTCGAGTAAGAGTCCAAATAAAAAGCAGAGGTGCGTAGTTTGTTGAATAGACAAAAATTTCGGTAGGCCAATCAACTTTCTCATCCAGGTCTTGGATTAAAATCACCCAAAACCTCTGCCCCGATTTTTTTTGTCTAGGCCAACGGGTCAAACCCCTACGGGACCGACCAAACGGGCCGCTTGCGGTGACAACCGTTGGGCACCCGAGCGTACGGCACCAACGGAAAAGACATCGAAAACAAAACGGACAACGACCAACAACAAACCACAATACGAACAACGAAGGACAAACACAACGACACAACGGCGCAACGCCACCACCAGGACCAAAGGTCAAGTAAGGCTGCCTGCAACAACATGAGCCCGCGGGCATAGCCTCAAACATGCACCTGCACGACATCAGTGCAACGAAACAAAGACAAAAAAGAACTATACAGGAAATTTAATGAATTCAAGTTTTAAGATTAGTTTTAGTTTTAGATTATTTTTAAACTTTTGTGACTTTTGTGAGTGTTTGTGTGCAACGTCGGAACGCGAAAAAGAAAAGGGAGGAGTAACCCAACAAGTGCTGCGCGCAGGACTACTTGGGAAACCATCAAAAACCGTGAGTCGTTATTAAATGTTTTTTGTTGTTGTTTTGTCTTCTGAATTTGAAGTTAGAGTATAAATTGAATCTCTTCCTATCGGTGAAAAACACATTTTCAGATAGAGTAAGGTAAAAAAAATTTAAATAAAATGAATTATAGATTAGAATGTTTAAACGAAAGAGTATGTGCTTGATTGTGTGCTAGGAAGAGAGCAGTGTGGTGTGTGAGATGGTGGGATGGCCGTCTTCTGTAAATATGACGTGATAAACGAAACGCTTACCGATTAGGACGTGACTGAAAGTTTCCACTTCGCGACGATAGAGTGTTTACCGGAAGGGAGTCAAGGGTATATCTTCCATTGCATCGGCCAGGAAGATAGCGATCAGTTTGGGTGGGCTGGCCAACTTTTGGCAACTACATCTGGCATGTCTCAGTTGCCTGACAAACCCGTGCCATGGAGAGACCAAGGAAAGAAGGAAACGCGTTTATGGTTAAGTGCAGGTTAGTTTTAAGTTAGCGTCGTTTAGGATAGGGCCTCATTTCAAGTCTTAGATTAGCATAGGTTAAGTTTAAACTAGTTAGGGTAGCTTCAGGATGCTTCTTTCCTACTTTTCTCTACGGAATGGGCATAAGTTCTGGAACTGCTTCTTCACTTTCTTCATCTTCTTTGTCCGTCCGAAGTCTGATTATGGTATTAGGGAAATCTATCAAGCGTGCTCCGTCCTCCACACCTGTACCAAAGTTGCTTCCGTGGTCCTAACCTGGCTTGCATCAAGTGTTGGTCTAAAAATGTTTGTCTACTTTTCTCTCAGTTGAAAAATGTCAGCTGTTACAGCTGTTATTTCAAATTTTAAATTTATTCAATTGCTGTATTTTGCAAGTTTGCCAGTAAATATGCATACTTTAGTTACATAAAACATCTTAGGAGTCCCTATTAAGTAATTATTATGCACATAGTTACATTTCATACGCAAATTCGATGGGAAACAGAAAGTAAAAATGCCATTTTTGCAAGAATGTCAATCAGATATTGTTTTGTTTTTCAGTCAAGTTTCTAGTCCATCTGAAATTTCTGATTGATGTGTAATGGAAGGCGCCCGTTGCTTGATTTTCAGCCAACTTTCAGCGTTCCATATTTTAGTCTGTCTGAAATGATATCTGGAAAATGGAACGTGCCCATTGGTCGCCTTTAATATTAGGCGTGTGACACTCCAGTCCCCGTCCTCAAAAAAGTTATCTTGTTTTTCTGTCACGTGACAGGCTCTCGTCCAATCAGAATGCTCCGTTCATCTGAAATTTCAGATATCTGGGAAATGGAACGCGCCCAACATCAGATTGACAGTTATGCAAAAATTGCATATTTTCTTTTTGTTTTCCAATTGAATTTGTTTATGAAATGTAACTGTTTGCATAATATTTACTCAATTTATGTAATTGAAATATACACATTTATTGTCGCATTTGCAAAATACAGCAATGAAATAAAATTGGAATTTGAAATAGCAGCGCCAAAAATGTAACAGTACCTCCTAGTCGACTTACAAAAGCCGGTAGGACTGTTGGCATCTCGGTGTAACGTCACCAAACCATGGGAAAAGCTATGCATGGATTTTATTGGGCCTCTTCCAAGGTCGACTAGGGGGTACTGTTACATATTGACAGCGGTGGACTATTTCTCGAAGTTCCACCTGTTTTTCCCGGTGAGGACAGTCACGACTAAGTCGTGGCGGGTAATCCTTGAAGAACTTGTTTTCCTGGTATTTAGGGTACCCAAATTGATTGTGTGTGATAATGGAGCGCAGTTCAGGAGTAAGGAGATCGCCGAGCTAGCGGATACTTACGATGTTTCCCTTAATTTCACGTCATTTTATCACCCCCAAGCCAATCCGGCGGAGCGGTATAATCAAACTCTCAAAACAAAACTTCGGGCTTACATTTCCGATAACCACCGGAAATGGGACGAACTTCTCTCAAAGTTGCTTGTGTTATTCGAACTTCCACGCACGAAGTCCTCAAGGCGATCCCGTATTTTGTATTGTTTGGGAGAGAGATGACCCTTAAGGGTGAAGGATCTCAGATTACTGCGGACGGTTTTATAGCAGATAGGTCCATTGATGTTAATGCGTGGTCGAAAGCCCTCGGCGAGGTGGAAGAGGATTTCAGGAGAAAGATGCTGGTGTAGTGAACCCAAACCAAAACGTAAACAAGCAATCGGTTTCTTCACTTCCTACATTGTATTGCATAATGCTTTATACAATGTATCATGTTCTATTCTACGAGCGACACCATAGCAAGTGTCATAGTACTACGTCGTAGTGCTATGCACTGACCCATTAATGCGCCACTTGAGAAGGGACAGAAACATCGTTACTGCACTGATTCATACACGATCAAGTGCTACCCATCGAAGTATTGTATATCAAATATCAGACATTGTAGCCAAATTTGATGGCACGCGACCCACTTTGTACCAATATGCATTGGGAATGCTACTAGGGAATTAGTATATAAGGCCATGCATTTTGAAAAAAAAATCAGATTCATTTTGACTACAAGCAAAGTGTTTCTCCTATGGCTGTTTAGCCCTGCATTCTTGCAGACTCTGGCAGATACCTATGGCGTTTACGCCCTGCCTTAGACGTAGTACTATGACACTTGCTTTTGGTGTCGCTCGTAGAATAGAACATAATACATTGTATAAAGCATTATGCAATACAATGTAGGAAGTGAAGAAACCGATTGTATGTTTACGTTTTGGTTTGGGTTCACTACACCCTCACCCTAAGCGAAAAATTATTATGGGAATAATTTTGCAAGACTTCTTGGTATCAATATGTTTTGAAATTACTTTACATTGGGATTCTTAGTTGCTCGTTACATTATTGTGGGTTTTTTTTTTGATGCTACCTATTTATTACATTTTGGGTAGTTCTTAGTGTTTTCAAGTGTCATGTATTGCTAGTTGTTGTCTTATGATACAGTACTTATTATGTATTTATTTCATTATCTATATTGAATTTCTTAAGGCTATTGTTGTGTAACTTCTTATGTTCTCCATTTATATTTATTATTGAATTTAGATTATCTGTTTCAATTATTTTGTATGGTCCGTGGTATGGACTTTGTAATTTCTTCTTACTTTCTAACTAAACAAACACTAGATCGCCTATTTCAAAATTTGAAATATTTATATTCTTATCGTATTCTAGTTTTCTTTTATTCTTGATATTATTAATAATATAATGTGTTTTTTCAATTGCATGCTTAAGTCTAACTTTGATTTCATTACCATAGTTTTCTAGATTATATACTTTTTCTTTATTGTTTATTACATCGTTTGGCAAATAAAGTAATTTTCCAAAAATTAGTTCAAATGGGGTATAATTTGTGTCAATGTGTGGTGTCGTATTGTATGCAAATGCATAATAAGGTATCCAAATGTCCCATTCATAATCTTCAGTAAAATTTAGAAGAAATTCATTTCGTACCCTATGGTTTCTTTCTAATGAACCTATACTTTGGTGGTGATACGGTGCTGAGTAAATTGGTTTTATTTTTAACATTTCACATATATTCTGCATTAACTCATTTTTGAATTCAGTTCCGTTATCTGATTTGAGTATCTTAAAACAACCGTATTTTAGAATAAATTGTTCTACTAGAGTTTTAGCTATGGTTTTCGCGTCTTTACTTTCAATAGGGTGTGCAATAACACATTTGGTGAGTTCACATTGCATTGTCAGTATGTATCTATAACCGCATGGCGATCCTGCTGTTGAAAGATTTCGTCCTCGAACAGGAAACGAAAAGTAGGGGATCAACAACAACTTCGGCGAAAGCGGCACACAAAACAAGAATGCCTTCACCAATAATTTATCACGCAGCCAAGAAAAAGGCAAATGCTAGTCTCCAATCTCCTAGCCTTATATTGATACTAGACCTAAAGAGTTTAGAATCACCAAGTCGAATTGCACTTCCAAAAAGGTTTAATGTACCAACGATGTCTCCAGTTGTCTCTACAGCACACCAAACAGCGGCAGTCACTCTAGATCGAGCGCCACGTGCTCGCACACCAAGTAATCGAACAACTATTGAAAGTTTTAATTATGGCAAAGGTCACCAAGTCACCGAGAACAATGCTTAATCATTCAAATAATTTAAACCTATTTAAGTAAACTAGACTTGAAACAAAACATACAAAACTTCAACTACACAAAACAAAGTCCTATTCACTATTTGCACACAAAAATCCATCCTCAAAACTAACCAGAATTAGACTAGACCTATCAGATTATGACTTTGAGATAATTTACAAGCAAGGAAAAATGAATACAAATGCGGATGCACTCTCAAGAATAAAAATTGACAGTGACATTTTGAAATCCATGATGGTAGAAGATATTAAAGACAACAATAGTCGCAATGATGATGACTCCAAGGAGCAAATCATAGCAATAACAAGGGGTATGGCAAAAAAGATGGCCAATGAAGATAATAATAAAAAGGAGAACTACACATCTCAGCAGAAGACTGATCACCTTCGCATGTGGGATTGTACATCCATAACTGACATCAGAAATATGAAGAAATTGAAATTTGAATTAGCGAGTTGTAATAAGAATAAAAATAGTGCTATTGAAATTTATGAAAATGAAATTATTGTAAGATGCAGCGATAATCCAGCGAAACACGTTTCGACTCTGGAGAAGCTCGTATCAGAATTAAAAAGGGTTCCCGTAAAAGAAGTAGCACTAAGTGAAGAAGATATGATATTCGAATATATAGAAAAAGAGAAATTAAAAGAAATATATAATACGTTGCAACGAAAAGGAAGACACTCGCCCATGAATATACTAATATATAAACCCCCTAAAAGAATAATCAAGTATGAAGAAAAGTTGAATATTATAAAAGAATACCATAATACACCGCATGGAGGACATTTAGGCATAAGGAAAACTATAGTTAAGCTCAAACAAAAATACGTCTGGAAAAATATGAGACAAATAGTCAAGAAATTTATAAACGCTTGTGAATTATGCGCCAAAAACAAACAAACAAGACACACAAGAGAGAAAATGGTAATAACAGACACACCGGGTACTAGTTTCGAAACAATACAAATAGACACAGTTGGACCTCTTAGGATATCAAACGGTTATAGACACATACTGACAATGCAATGTGAACTCACCAAATATGTTTTCGCACACCCTATTGAAAGTAAAGACGCGAAAACCATAGCTAAAACTCTAGTAGAACAATTTATTCTAAAATACGGTTGTTTTAAGATACTCAAATCAGATAACGGAACTGAATTCAAAAATGAGTTAATGCAGAATATATGTGAAATGTTAAAAATAAAACCAATTTACTCAGCACCGTATCATCACCAAAGTATAGGTTCATTAGAAAGAAACCATAGGGTACTAAATGAATTTCTTCTAAATTTTACTGAAGATTATGAATGGGACATTTGGATACCTTATTATGCATTTGCATACAATACGACACCACACATTGACACAAATTATACCCCATTTGAACTAAATTTTGGAAAATTACCTTATTTGCTAAACGATGTATTTAGTATTTAGTACTTATTTATTTGTACAAGTCTTACACACAGATATACAATCCTTACGATGTGCACGATAAGTTTAATTTAACTTTACAATAGATATATTGACATAGATTAAAACAGAGAAATATAGATAAATAGAAGAAGTAATCCCTAATACCCTAATTTTTAAAGTTAGCTCCCTTTAGATTATATTTAAAAGCAAATTCGCAAACCATTGAATTTGTATACACTCATGTATAAAAATGTAATAAACAATAAAGAAAAAGTATATAATCAAGAAAACTATAGTAATGAAATCAAAGTTAGACTTAAGCATGCAAATGAAAAAACATATAATATTATTAATAATATCAAGAATAAAAGAAAACTAGAATACGATAAGAATAAAAATATTTCAAATTTTGAAATAGGAGATTTAGTGTTTGTTAAGTTAGAAAGTAAGAAGAAATTACAAAGTCCTTACCACGGACCATCCTATCCTACTTCCTACTTCCTATCCTATCCTATCCTATCCTATCCTATCCTATCCTACTTATATTATAATTGTAAAAGTTTGGATGTTTGGATGTTTGTTCCAACGTATCGCCTAAACGGCTAAACGGATTTACATGAAACTTCGTGAGTAAATAGTCTGTATATTCAAATAAGACATAGGCTTAATTTCTATTTCTAAAAATGCATACTTTCTTAGCATACAGCCATTTATTTGTGTCCATAGAAAACCACTGACCTGCGCCATTCAGCCAGCAGCACATCGGATCGTTCGCAAATCGTGATTGTGTGTTGCTTCTGCTTAAGGGTGGTTTTTCCTTCTTCTTTTTTTTGTTGCTTTTTTATTTCTCTCTTTGCCTCTAAATAATGGTTGCCTCTTAATGATCGTTTTCAATAAAGCGAGACACATCGGTTCGTGATCGTGTGTTGTTTTTGTTTTGCCCAGTAGTTTTTCATTCCTTTTATTCTGCGTTGTTTTTTTTTGTGTGTGAGGAGAGGGTGATGATTTTCCGGTTGGTATGGCAGATGTTTATTTTTCTCTCCCGGCATTTTTTTAATGGAATCTTTTTTTTTAGATAGATATAAGAACAGCGCACCGATGTTACGCGTCTGCCTGTGTATGAGATTGTGTGCGTTTGATGTGTGTAAAATATTGCAAGTTGCGAAAGGGTGATTTTTGTTTTTGTTTTCTTCTGTATTTAAAGAATGTATTCGAGTTAGGATTTTTGACTTAGAATTAATTCAACTTGCAGTATGACTTTTCGAAGGAAAACTGAGGGAAATGCAAAAATAGGGTGAAAGAATTCGAGTTATAGGGAAATTCGAATTAAAATAGGTTCGACTTAGAGGGATTCGAGTGCATTGTGCAATGGCTGCTGTTGAAGACTCTGCACAGACACGTAATCGAAGCCAGTATTTTCGCAGACATCAAAAAGGGAGAAACCATCTTCATCCCCCACATTCCCCTGATACCGCTTTGAATTCAAACGTCTCCAATTTTCCGTTACGGTTTTCTATGTCATGACCATCAATAAAGCACAGGAGCAGAGTTTGAAAGTAGATGGTTGGATCTGAGGAGTGATTGTTTATCTCAAAGCGTACTCAGAATCAGTTCACCTGACGACCTGGTCATCCTGGTCAGCCAGAAAGAAAAACCAAGAATGTTATTTACAAGGAGGTAATATGAGGAATTGAAAGTCTATACTTAATTATCAACTTCCTGCAACCCGTGCAATCACATAGGGTATAATGTGACTTTTTTCCACGCGGACGTAGTCGCGGGTATCAGCTAGTACAAAATAATTGAAACAGATAATGTAAATTCAATAATAAATATAAATGGAGAACATAAGAAGTTACACAACAATAGCCTTAAGAAATTCAATATAGATAATGAAATAAATAGATAATAAGTAGTACTGTATCATAAGACAACAACTAGCAATACATGACACTTACCCAAAATGTAATAAATAGGTAGCATAAAAAAAAAAAAAAACCCACAATAATGTAACTAGCAATTAAGAATCGAGCGGTTTTTTCCAAAAGAACTTGTTTTGAGGAAAAATTTCTTGCTGTCGGATGCGGCCAAATATTTTACGGTTAAACTTGCCCCCGAATATGTAGGGCCCTTTGAGGTGACTAGGAGGGTTTCCCATTGGACCTACGAATTAAAGGATAAGAGTAGGAAGAAAGGAGGCATTTGGCATACTAAACACCTGAACATTTTTAAAAATAGGGAAGATTTCTTGTGGTAGGTTTATTCGGTGGTACGGGGACGAAAACCTTTTTAAAGGAGGTGATTATTGTGGGTTGCGTGGTAAAGATTTTTGTTTGGTGGAAGTCGGTCAACGTAATTTTCTTTGGGGAGTAAAGTCATATGACAGGGTCATATGAATATCCAGATTTGACTGCAGTTGACAGAAACCCGAGTTGGCGCAGGAGTAAGGATCGCGGCTTGAGCGAATAGATCGTCAGTTCGACTCCGGTTCAGGGCTCTTGGACACTTCTTTTTTTCGGTTCGGATTCATCAGTCTGCAAGCAATAACCACGAGGGAAATGGTTCGATGAGCTGACCCTGCATATGTATGAACAAGAACGTTTTTGTATATAATGTCGGAAACGATTGAGAACGATGGGTACAGTAGTGCCAGCCGCAGTGAAATTAAATTCTAATTTAAAAGTATGTAAGGCCATACCAATCCCTCACCAAGATAAGGGTATTTTCATTAAAGTAGCTAAGGTTAGAAGTAGCCAAGATAGGGACACGTCTATGTACGCGCGTCTCACTAATCTTTGAGAGCACGATTTCTTTACGCGATCACTCGTTACATAGTGGCTTGGGAGCGCAAAAATTAAGTCGTGGTTTGGTGGCGAATGAAAGTATTCGGTTGATACGCAGTTCGACTCTCGGTGCTGGAGGAAGTTTGGATTCTGATTTTTTATTTTTTTTTATTACTGTTCGTTTGCGACGATTGCAGTTAAAGAAGTAATCAGTGGTATAAAACCCTTACAGTTAATCGAAGTCAGTTTTCGGGGTCAAAAGGAGTGTACGGTAGTAAGTAAGGAACATTTGTAACAGATAAGTTAGTCTTAAGCATTAAAATTTTAATTTGTTAAGAAAGCGGGAATTTTTATTTGTGGAATTCTCGCGCGAACCCCACAGCTAAGTCGCGATTCAAGTTGTGGGAAAGTACACGGAAGGGCAATCGCGTGGCGTCCAAATACCATCTATACCCACGGCCATTCGACCTTCCGTGCGACGTCGCGAAGCGAGTGCAGAGACGAAGGTAACATATTCATGAGTTTTTTGAACTGACAAAAAAGTAAGACAAACATTTCTAGACTAAGAATCCAGTCCACTATCTCATAAAAAGTTGTATTGTTTTGCTGTCACGTGACAGGCTCTTGTCCAATTAGAACGTTCTGTTCATCTCTAATTTCAGATATCTGGAAAATGGAACGCGCCCAATGATATCAGAAAATCCGAAAAATGCCGTGAATTATAATGTTAGTCTGGTCTGGACACCAATCTCTGAGTAGTACAGGAATGGAAACAAACTAAAACTTAATATTAAAGACTACATAAATATCAAAATGCGTTCGCCTTAGAATAAGACACATACACACATGATGTGGCATTTTAAATTAATAGCACCCACTCAGCGAAAATACGGCAATGTGCGTGGTCTGGTGCCTTAAATTCTTGTGTTAACTGGACCTTGTAAGGATGTAGGCTAAGATCTTTTTAGAAAATACAGTGTGGTGCGGTGGGGAATAGGCCCAATTCCTGTTTTCACATCGAAGCATTCAAATTTGTCGATTAAATTTACTATAGCTGTGCTTGATGATGATTATACCCTTTCAGTAATTTGTTACCATATGGTAACACTCATTTTCTCTCTGTGATTAATTTCTTTATTTTCGTTTCATTTTCTATTTTTTGCGATATCTGGGCAAACATTTGGGACAAAAAAAAATTAGTTGCCTTTTGTCGTCACTCGTCAGTGTGCTTTTATTTTCGTACAAAAAAGTTCTGCAATGAAATGACAGAAGGCTATTTATAAAATTTTATTTAGATATTTTATTTAGATAATCACCAAACACATTTTGATTTTTGAATTAGATTTGTAGACAATTAACAGGCGCACATTAAAAAAAAATCAGCGTATACGTTAAGTCTTTTGGATTTGACATCATTTCCTTGTGTTGAAACCGACACCAACGACGGCGGCAACATGAATCGTTTGACAGTTCGGCGACCACTAGATATTTTTAACTGCGATTGAGAAGAACGTTTTTTTCTAAGCTTCATATTTGATGAGGCTAAAACAAAAATTATAACAAAGAATAAAATGAGCAAAATAAAAATAAAGCAAAAGCTACACATTGCTTGAGAAACTCATTTGAATGCATTTGGTAAGAAATACAGTCCACGCTTCCCAGGCTATTGAACATCGAGCCGGATTTAGTGCCGGCAGAAAAAATAAAGAAAATAAATAATTTTGTTCTCGCATTCAATAGAAAACGGAAGTGAATTTCGGTCGCAAGATGTCGCACGAAAAGGAAAACTATGGCCCTATTGATCGACGTAAGTCTATTTACCAGGTGATAGATAATAATTTGGCCAGCGTTCCGGAGTGGAATTGCATTCATTCACATATGTTTGCATGGCTGGTCAAAGATATGTGCGCCACAGAGGTAAAGCCGCAGCGTTGGTTGCATCCTGATCGTCTAACACAGAATAATTGGTATTTTCGCTTAATGTCTCCGTGCAGTTGAGATTTCGCAACCGAATAATTTGCATTTAAGCAGGATCTCTCCGTGCAGTTGAGGATCTGCAAATTTAATCGCATTCCTGTTTGATGATCCACTGCGCGAAAAGGGGAGAACCGAATAATTCTCGTTTTTTTTTATCAATCTCTCCGTGCAGCTGAGATTTTGCAATCCAGTCTAATAATTCGCATTTTTCGCCTAGTCTTTCCTTGCAGCTGAGATTTCGCAATCGGATAATTTGCATTCGAAGCAAGTTCTGTCCGGGTAGCAGAGACTGCTTAATTTTATCCCATTCTTGTTTGTGTGCAAAGGGCCGAGTTGATAATTAAGGCTTTTCAATACATTTTTCTGGATCGATTTCGAGGTAAGTTTTGCTGCGATTTAAGAGTGCAATAACTAAGATCCAGATGTGCCAGATATGGCACACGAGACAACTGGTACTATTCCTAAGTGCAAAAGAAAGCGCACCACTATAGAGCAGCCAGGCAAGCAAAAAGGAGAGCCGATCCCAGCGTTGGTTCAGGAGACCGCGAATATGCTTCGACGCGAAATAAATCGCTACGATGAGGAAACTTTAACGAAATGGTCGACGTACGAGGCGCAAGAGCGTTTAGAACGCCTCGAGAGCATGTGGCACAAGATTGATAATTTTTCGAATGAGTTCTGTGGGCTCGATATTTTATGCGATGAATTTGATCAATGCAGTGCATTCTGCAGCGACATTATGGATGAATATCTTCCATATAAATCAAAGCTAAAACGCATTTCCGAGCAAGCGATAGTTTCAATGCAAGCAGATAGCAGTGCGCTGCCGATGCCCGTCAGAGCTGGTGGTCAATTAATTCAGATTCAGCTGTCGGAGCCGCCGAGAATTCCCAAGTTCTCTGGGTTCGAAGTCGATTGGACCAACTTCCGCGCAATCTACGAGGCGGAGGTACTCACGAATCCGCGATTAACCGATACGCAACGAATGCTTGGTTCGTTGCAAGGTCGAACAGCCGACGCTTGCGGGAACTGGCCAAAGATCAACGAGGCATCGTATGAGATTTTGTGGGCAGAGCTATGCACCAAGTACGGAAATGAGTACAATACCATTTGTGCGCAACTGCAAGCGCTACAAGCCATGCCTCAACTACAGAAAGCATCTTGGGACGCGGGGTACGCATAATAATCGATACAGGAGGCTCACTTCGGCAGCTGCAGCTGCTTTTACAGTCGGAGGAAATCGCCGAGTACATGTTGCTGTACCATGTCGAAGGTTTGCTAGACACGGAAAGTCGATTGCACTGGGGAATGCGCCGATATACTGATGCATTGCCTACGCTGACACAATTGTTCGACTTTATGAAATTAAAAGCGAGCCTGCTGGCGAACGCACCGCCACGGCATCGGCCGCAGCACCATTTACCGCCCGCAACGAAGCGCAGCGTCGAGCAGGCACGTCATCTTCATCTCTAGCGTTGCAACGCGGTGCCAGTGTTGCTCGAGGCAATGAGCCACGGCCAGTGTGCAAGTTGTGCGCAGGATGGGAACATTGGCCATTCCAATGCCGCAAATTCAAGGCGATGCTGCTAATGCAACGCGTCAATTACGTGAAATCTGAACGTATGTGCACAAATTGCTTCAGCTTCAATCACGACTCGAAGCAGTGCCCCAAAAAAGGTTGCCCGCGATGTAAGAAGATACACAACAGCTGTTTGTGTCCGCTCAACCCAGGTATTGCCAGTCCCCTAGCGTCATTAGACTATATTCAGCGCGAGGCCGATCCTCGGGGCGCAAGAGCGTGGAACTGTTGCAGCGCAAGCTAAGCAATAGCAATCACTAGCAGAGCCAGGGAGCAGTGACCTCGGTGCGCCCATTACAATAACAACGGCAGGAGT
This sequence comes from Matsumyia berberina, assembly GCA_917880715.2. Classification (NCBI taxonomy): domain Eukaryota; kingdom Metazoa; phylum Arthropoda; class Insecta; order Diptera; family Syrphidae; genus Matsumyia; species Matsumyia berberina. The sequence continues at coordinate 84,081,320 of OU862872.1, forward strand.
GGAGGATATTTGGATTGCATTGCTCGCAACAGTGCGGGTTCGGATCGAAGTCGATGGCCGTGTGTCGTCACCCTTACGAGCACTTTGCAATACCGGAGCGCAAGTAAATTTAAATAAACAGCAAGTCGTTCGGCAGATAAAATAGACCACGCAGCACTGCAGCCTCCGCATCAATGGAATAGGCGGCACTTCCAGCAGGCCGTTCACCCAGAAGATAATATGTCGACTTCTATCACGTTTCTAAGACGAACCAATAGCGATTATTGAGCTATTTGTCGCGCCGCAAGTGCTGGCGATGTCTTTGCCAGGATCTCCAGTGCCCGCACAGTTATTTCACCAACGATCAGCGACAGATTGACTGATCCCGAAGCACGAGTGCCAGCGCCAGTCAGCGTTAATTTAGGAGCTGGTGTTTGCGCAGCGATCATTCAGAACGGCAGCTTTAAGAATCGGTTCGGCATGGCATTTCAGCCATTTCGCTTGGTTGGTTGTCGGCGGCAGAGTTCGTCTAAATGATGAGCTAGTAATGGCATTGCCGATAGAGTGCTATCCGGGGCCGCAATTGAACGCGCTCCTGCGACAGTTTTGGGAGATGGAAGAAGTTTCGGTGGTGCGCACACGGACGATGGAGCAGGAAAGGTGCGAAGAGATCTTTATGCGCACAGATCGCCGTTTAGCTGACGGAAGATTCCAAGTTGATATTCCGCTGCGCGACGACATCGATCGCCATGGGTCATCGCGGGCAGTCGCTCTTCATCGGTTTAGACAGCTGGATTCATAATTTAAGTTAAAATACTCTGCAGCTATCAGTCAATTATTAGAAACAGACTAAATGTGATTGGTCGTTCGTCCGCCCGGCCCGCTCTGCTACCACATTCCACACCATCCAGGTCAAAGGAAATTCAGGGATCGCCACGGATCGTGGCATGTCGCTCAACAATGTGCAACTTGTCGGCGAAAAACTGCAAGACGATTTACCAGATTTAATTATGCGCTCCAGCTGCCACGAGGTTGCTATCACCGCGGATATTCGAAAGATGTTTTTACAAGTGCGAATATATCCAAATCAATGGGATTTGCAGCGTATTTTTGTGCGGTCGTCTCCCGATAGTATTATCATGGAATATTGGCTGACCGTCGTCACTTTCGGCATGGCGCCGCATTGCGCACGAAAGAAACGGATGTTCAAGTTTCAGCCCCCGGTGCCGCTCGCTGGCAGTGAAGCGCCAAAAAGGCGCGTGTTGAGCCACATCGCACAAATTTTTGACCCGAATGGATACATCGGACCGCTAATGATTGTTGCAAAGATGTTGAAAAGATTTGAAGCGCAAAGATTGGCTGGAATGCACTGGTCCCAAATGCAATTTTCCGAGAGTAGCAACACTTCCAGCAGCAATTGCCATTGATCACTGAGTTGAGGCTGCCGCGCTGGCTTAAAATCAACGATCACAGGAACATAACGCTACATGGCTTTGCGGATGCATGTACATTGGCCTACGGAGCTGTTCTATACGCGCGTGTGGAAACGGCGGGTCGGATCGAATGCATTCTCATTGCCGCCAAATCACATGTGGCACCACTAAAGACCATTACAGTGCCGCGGCTGGAATGGGACGGAGCGGAGTTAATTGTTAGCGACCTTTAAATCCACCAAGCTCATATTAAGACTACGCTTTGGACGGACTCTCAGATCGTGCATTGCTTGGTTGATGAAGGATGCGGCGGCGCTTAAGATTTTCGTCAACAACAGAGTGCAGAAGATTCATCGCTTGACAGCCGGTGCAGATTGGCGATACGTGACATCGGCGGATAATCCGGCCAATCTGCTGAGCCGTGGCGTGTCGGCAGTGGAGCTCCAGTCAGCAAATTTGTGGTGGTCCAGAATGGCTATCACGATCGGATGTGTATTAGCCAGACGCAAGGCCGAAGTTGTCATCGAGTAGTCAGCAAATTTGTGGTGGTCCAGAATGGCTATCACGATCGGATGTGTATTAGCCAGACGCAAGGCCGAAATTGTCATCGAGTCAGCAATTGCACGAGAAGAGAAAGCTGTCGGGACGGTTTATAGCGGCAGTGTGCGTTCAGCGTTCAGGGAACTCGGGATACTAAGCATTGCTATCGACAATTTCGACTTGCTGACACGTGCATCGGATGCGTAGACGCTCAGCGGGTTCATCGCCGCAGAGATGGATTATTAAACCAGGAGATTTAGGAGGCCCAAGAGTTTTGGTTGCGTCAGGAGCAGAGCATTTACTACGCCAAAGAAATCACTGCACTCAATCATGCACCGGGCGAAGGCGTGGACGCATCAAGTCCGATTGCCAAATTCTAACCGCAGTTTGACTGCAAGGTTGTGTTGCGTTTGTGCGGTCGCTTGGATCGTATGCTTGATTCAGAACGTCAAAGAAGTTCTGCGTTGCTGCCTGATATCAGTCGTCTGGCGAAACTCTTAATTCGCAAGGGGCACGGAAGCACGTTGCACGGTGGGCCACGTTTGATGATGGCATATTTGCGGAAGCAGTTTTGGATTAAGAATCGTTTCGGCAAACAACAAACAACTCACGTTGCATTGCGTGCACGAAGGAGCGGCATCAGCTTATGCAGTATAGTCGAATCAATAATCCAACCGTTTGGTGCGAGCCTGCTGGGCATGCCGAACAGCCGTTCGGCACGGTTGCAAGCGTTTTTGGAAAGCTTGGGCGCAGAATTATCTACACGAGTTACAGCAGAGACCGAAATGGTAGAGAGCGCAACCGAATTTAAAGCCTGGTGATCTGGTAACCATTCGCGAAGACAACGTTCCGCCTGCAATGTTGAAAGCGGCGCGTGTGCTGAAAGTATACCCCGGGAAAGATGGGCTCGTGAGGACTGTCTCATTGAAAGTAGCCACAGCGGATTGGGATCCAAACAGAATGACGAAGAAAAAGGAAACGGAGTCATTTAATCGTCCGGTGTAGAAGTTGTGTCGGCTTTCGGTGAAGGATGTTGAAGCGCAGACTCCAAGGGCGCAGGGTGTTGAAACCGCTTCCAACGACAACACCGAACAACCCTGAAACGACGACGGCAACATAATTCGTTTGACAGTTCGGCGACCACCTGATATTTATAACTTTTATTTTATTTCATTTCATTTATTTATTTGCATCTTTTACAATGGACTTGTGTGAATTAAAGTCTATAATAGTAAAAGTTAATTCATTTAAATCTAGACAATTCATATTTTCGGGATTGCTAATTATAATTTCATATAAACTATGTAAGCAAGTTAACAGTGGAGAGATTGGTGTTCGAAAAGAAAAAATAAAAATAATTACATAAGTGAAGGAGAAAAAATTAAAAATAAACTCTAATGTTACTAAATTCTAAGGGTCTTGGTCAAATATTTAAACAAAACTTTGTCAAATGACTTGGTTCCACGAAGCCCTCTATTGTCCCTGGGTAGAGCGTTCCATTCTCTGACAACATAAACAAAATATTGGTTTTCGGAGTTCTTGCAAGTGAATCTTGGTTGAATGAAAACTAAAGAACGAGAGGAACTTGGGAACTGAAATTTTTCATATAGATACTGGGCTTCTTTCCAAATCAAGATTTTGTTTAATGTTTTTAGGGCACAAAATTTAAAATAAGTTTGTAAGCCACAACTCAGAATCCTGTTGGTGTATCCAGAAACATGGTCGAATCGTTTTAAATTGTAAACATATCGCGTAATGTTGTTAAAGGCCACTATAAGATTCCTACGCGTTTCAGAGTTATAACAACAAAAAATTTGACACTCGTAGGTGGCGATTGGTAAAATTAACGTTTTGCTAAAGTAAGCCTTATATGCTGAGGTATAAAGTGCTTTGTTAAAGAAAGGGCACATAAACATCCATATAGTTTGCCAATAACTACTTTAATATGTTGGTCCCATGTGAGTATCGAATTAAACTTAATTCCCAGGTTTTTCACCTTTGATACATATTCGAGAACAGTGTTACCTAAATATAAAGCAGGGAAATAGCTACTGTCAAGCTTGTTTTTGTAGACATTTTGACTTCGTTGGATTCAGTTGTAGGTGATTACTTGCGGACCAGGCCATGATTTGCTCAAGGTCGCTGTTAAGCCTGTCAACTCCGTCTTCTAGCATTCCCAGCTTACAGCTCAACCGAATCTGCACATCGTCAGCATATAAATGTATTGATGAGTGCTGAACTACTTGCGGGAGATCATTGATGAACATGACAAAGAGCAATGGCCCAAGGACTGATCCTTGTGGCACTCCTGACTTTAGCTCTACGTACCGGGAAGTATTTTCCCGCCTATTTTTAACACGCCTATTTTTAAAATAGCAGATACACAACCATAGTTTTCCCTGAAACCTGACTGTTGGACATTCAAAAGTTTATTAGTTTTAACAAAAATTGTCATTTGCTTATGGAAAAGTTTCTCAAAGACTTTGGATAAGAACGGGAGAATAAAAATAGGTCTAAACTCGGGTGGTGACAAACGAGTAGCAGGTTTTTTTTATTATGGGTATAACCTTAGCAAGCTCCCAGGTAGGCGGAAAAGAAGATGCCATAATAATTGTATTGAAAATATGTGTAAGGGTAGTAAGAATGTGAGGTACAATTATTTTAATAAATTGTGGATGTATTTCATCAAAGCTCATAGCTTTAGACTTTATTTGCAGGAGGGCGCTTAAAACGTCGTTTTCGTCTACTCTGGTGAACTGGAAGCAATCATTACTCTCAAGGTTAAGGGGAGAGACCATGGGTTCACCAGTGTCAGGCAAAGTACTCTGAACTTTGGCGAATTCAGAATTTGAAAGGTCAGGATTTATGTTTTCTGGAATTGACACCTTTTGTCGACCAACACCGAGCTCTCGAATATTCTTCCAAAGAGTTTTCGCCGGTAGAATTTTATTAAATCGCTTTGAGTACACCCGCTTCTTAGATTTCCTTATTTTGGTAGAAACACTGTTTCTTAAGCCCAGAAAACTGCATGAAGCTCAGGGAGTCTAAAGCGTTTACATCGTTTGTGACCCAGGTTTCGTTGTTTTATGTCTTCTTGTATATCAGGTGTAGACCATGTTTCAGAATTTGTTCGCAGACATTTTGTTTTTATCGGAACATGTGAATTATAAGGGTGACGTATTACATTTTGCAGGAACTCAACTTGATCACCGGGAGAAGTCATAAAATATACATCTTGCCAATTCACTTGCAGAACATCCTCCTCCAACAGATTAAGGTTGATACCTCTGAAATCTCCAAAACTATACACAGGGGGTGTTGTTTGCAGCGTTGGGTGTTTAAAAGTCGCAAAGATCAAGTCGTGTTTTGAGAACGCGGACGCTGACAACTGAGTGTATAGAAGAGTGCTTTCAGGGTTACTTGTAAGAAAAAGGTCCAACAATGTTGAGCAAGTACTTGTGAAATGCGTTGGATAAGCAGTGTTAAAAGACTCTAGGCCAAGAGTATTCATATTGTTTACAAATAACTGCGAAGTATTTTCCAGCAGGTCACAATTAAAGTCTCCACACAAGATAATTTCAGTGTAAAGCGATGACAAGTCTTCTAAGACTGCGTAAAATTCGGATAGATCCACACTTTTATTATAGCAGTAAGCTACTCCAAACAAAACTTCGCTCGGCTTTCGATCCCACAAACATATCACGAAATTCATCGATCTTGGGATAAAGACTTTGTGCATTGATATGACATGCCTGAAGCCCACTGCACTGCTTGCAAAGAATTTCAAGCATAACAGCCAAATTGTTGTTTATGCTGTCAGTTGTAGAAACATTGGAACCACTAATCATTTTCAAAGAACAAAAGATCTCCTACCCTAGGACATGAGTAAAGCATAACGCCAAAAGTAAATAAAAATACAGATATTGGACCAAAACACTTAAAAGAGATTAACATAGAGTAAAATAAATCTAAGAAAAGAGAGCTTACAAACAAAAAAAATAAATACAATAAATAATACAGCTTACGATACACCATGATCATCACCATTGGCATCGGCAATTGAGTTTAAGCTTTCCAGTGAATTAATTAAAAGTGTTTTATGCTCTGCTGCAGTAACTCGAATGTAGACTCTTCCACCTCTGGTGAAAACACTCGAAAGCTTCTTACGTCGCTTCAGTACAAGAGCTTTCCGGAGAATGTACTTGTTATATGACGTTAAACTTTCATTGACGTGAATACGGATGTCAGAATCCATTCCAACGTCACGAAGACAAAGAAAACTTGTTTTATTTATTTTCCACCGCTGATGAATAGATTTTAGCAAAGTGTTTTTATCTCCAGGTGCTTTGAGTTTCACTACGATGGCAGTGTCGGAGGATGATTGTTTATCACTTGCGCGGGAAATATTTTGCGGAACAGGTGCTGGATCGCAGGCAACGGAGTGGCATAGTTTGAAGAATAAGTCGATGAGGTTTTCATTGTCCACCTTAGGAATTCCATGAATGATAGCATCCGCAGACATTTTTTCTCGCTCGAGTTCATCTATGCGTTGGGCCAATTTTATCCAGTTTCAGAGTCAGCTTCATGTTTTCATACAAAATTAGTCTTTTCAGTTCCTCGATTTGTTTTGTCAAACTCAACTCAGTGCCATTTTTGGTTTTTTTTTTCGTCTACTGATAAAGTTGATTTTTGCGCGGGTGAATAATGTTGTTGATTCTTCACAGCAGTGGCGCGGGTCTCGGGTCGCTATGGTTGTTGTTGTTGAGAGGCCGACATGGTTGACAGTTGACAAAGAAAGTGGAAACCGAGAAATTAAAAACGCGGAAAATTTAAATAGTTGCGCAGTATCGGATGAAAAACAAATGAGGACGCTTAACTTTGATGTTTATGAGCCGATAGAAAGAACACTATTATTTGAATAATTAGTTATACTTTAATTATACTCAAACTAAATTGCGCTCTGCAAATGTTAGCTTTGCATAGTTTGACAGTTTAGCCGATTGAAAAGAACGCTTTTTTCTTCGCTTCATATTTGACGAGGCTAAACCAAAAATTAAAACAAAGAATAAAAAGAGCAAAATAAAAACAAAGCAAAAGATACGCATTGTTTGAGAAACTCATTTGAACGCATTTGGTAAGATATACAATCCACGCTTGAACACCTTGAAATAGGGCAACGTCGCCAAAAATCACTTTAGAGCCAATAATAAGCAACGTTTTTTACTCGATGTTTTAAGTAAGACCTTCAGTAACTCATATATAAAATATGGTCGGTGGAAAGTATGCCCGATGAATGGAACCTCAGCATTGTTTCTCCGATCCTCAAGAAAAGAGAACCTCTGAGTTGCGCCAACTACAGGGGCATCAGCCTTCTTAATATCGCTTACAAGATCTTATCTGCCGTGTTGTGTGAACAACTAAAGCCGTTCTTTAACAACCTGATTGGTCCATATCAGTGTGGTCTCAGGCCAGGAAAGTCCACCATCGACCCAATATTCTTAAGGAGACCCGGTGGTCTAGAATTTAAAAAAAATTTACTTTTTCTTTTAATATTTCGAAAGTATAGTCTTTCGAGAAAATACTGTTAAATTTTTGTAATGATATTGACAATAGTTTAGATTCTATAGCCTAGCGAACGATTGGCCCGCCTCATGAATGGACGCATACTTGAAACTTTAAATTCATTTATCTCGAAACCACTTTTTTCCGCACGGCGGGATGTAGAAAAAGAAAACTATCCATCCGAATGATCTCAAATAATGTAATTCAGAAAACCAGTGGCTATGGCCGGAACCATCAATAAAGTTTTATCTTAATATCTTCTTATTTTTTACGTAAAAAAACTAGTGAAAAAAACCTGTTTTCGATATAAAAAACCTGAGCGCGTCATTTTGTCAAAAAAATTTCTTCTTTTTTCTTTTGGTTCCGGCCATAGCTACATTCATATAGATTAATAATCTATTTTTTTTTATTTTTCCGATTAGTATAAGAGCCAAAATTCCACCCGCCGCCCTGGTACTTTTTCTTAAGAGGGTCATTTTCAGCGCCATTTTTTTAATACGTAATTTTTTTTTTTCAATTATTATAAAAAATTTATTGGTTGCTTCTTAACTGTTATAATATGCCTACAAAGTTTAAATATCGTTCACTATACCTTACTCGAGCGGTGGCATGAAATAAAGCCGAGCGAAATAAAGCCCGAATTCGGCTTTGTTTCAATTAATGAAAGCGAAATAAAGTCGAGTATTTAGATTAGGCTGCGGGGAACACAATAGATCTTTGAAGATCCAAGTGAGACGGTGCGCAACATCAAGCCACCTAGATTAGGTTTTCTGTGGTAGTAATAGAGCATACTCTGATTGGCATCAACTAGGCAATGCCTAGTCTTTTAACTGTTACTACACATCAATTGCGTTAATTTTATCTCCTCAATTTGCCAAACTTATAAGCGCGAGTGCTGACCAGAAGAAAAAAAAAAGCAGCACTATAAACACGACAGCGGAAGAGTTCCCTAGATGGAAACAACGGTAGCATAATAAATTTCCGGAGCAGAAACTGCACTTTATTTGGGCTACTTCGACGTATTTAGAGTTGAGGCCGATAAGAATTTTCAAGAATGTGTCGGGGTCTTGAAAAAGAGAAGGTGCCGTATGAGACCTGAAGGGGCCAACGGCAGCGCTGTGATATCGGTAAAACCGTCCCCTCGTCCTAGGGATTTTTACAATGGAACTGGACCTACAGGTTGGAAAACTAAAAATTGTTACGAAACAACTAACAGCTTCCGGTCCGGAGAATTTTACTGTTGACGACCCTGGCAAACGGAACAAGGACAACGATCTTCGGATCTGCACGTGGAATTTTACGTCCCTTAACAGACCACGTGCAGCCGAACAATTAGCGGAGGCCCTAAACTGCTGCAAAGTAAATATTACCGCAATCCAAGAAGTGCGATGGGATGAGCTAAACAAAGAGTGGATGGAAAACTGCGATATATACTACGGCGATTGCTACCGGCAACAAAAGCAGCGCTTTTGTCGATTTCTCGTTGGAGGCAGACTTAGACAAGAAGCCTTAAGCTTCAGGTATGTGAGCGAAAGCCTCACGACAATCCGTATCAAGCCTAAATTCGCCAATATAAGCCTGATATGCGCACATGACCCCACAGAGGAGAAGGACGACGACCCAAAGACAGGTTCCACGAGCTCTTGGACAAAACATACGGGCAGTGCACTAACTATTTCGATATTCACAAAGGAACATGGAGATCTCCCAATCAGTCAACTGTCCACCAGATTAACCACATTTCGATCGACGCAAGGCACTCCTCTAGTATTATGGATGACCGAACGTTCCGAGGGGCCAATATTGCCTTGGACCATTACCTTGTTGTAGCCAAGGTATGGCTTCGGATATCCTAAACACGGCCAAGACAAGGAAATGCTGTGAGGAAGTTTGACGTCGGACGGCTGTAATCGCAAGAGTTCACCTGATCCTTTTCCGATCGAGTCTCTCTAAATCACCAGAAGTCATATGCCGCCAGCATCAAGTATTGAAGTCAAAAGCCACCAACGAAAACCCCTAGTTTGACGACGAGTGCTAGCAAGCACATGCAGCGAACCAAGAGGTATGTAAAGCGGCGCTGCATAGAAAGACCAGAGCTGCTCACATGCTCTACGAGCAAAAGAGGAAAACGAACACCGGCTTCCCAGGAGGAAAAAAAAGAGCATGAGAAGCGCGCGATCGGGGATATAGAGAGATGTTACTGCAGGAATGAAGTTCGGAAGTCTTACCAAAGGGTAAAATGAACCTATCAAGGCTACAAAGCCCGAACCGTAGCCTGCGCCAACACCAGAGACACAATCAATTACCCGCATACGCCGACGATAATGACATAATCGGAGGAACGCAGCGTGATGTCATTGGTACGTTCGTGAGTATTGAGACGGAGGCGGCGAAGATGGGTTAAGCGGTCAATGAGGGCAAGACGAAGTGTATGCTGTCAACAAGAAAGCACACCCAACACCGACGTCTCGGACAGAAGTTCGCAATAGACAGTTCTAACTTTGAGATAGTTAAGGACTTTGTCTACCTAGACTTCGCTATCAATTCAGACAACGACACAATTGCTGAGCACAAACGAAGAATAACTCTTGCCAATCGTTGTTTCTTTGGGTAGCAGAACCCTCTCGCGAACGACTAAAGTGACCCTGTATAAGACATTAAACGTCCCAATCCTGCTCTAAGACGCAGAGTCATGGACTCTGTCAAAAGCGGATGAAGTTGCTCTTGGCTGTTTCGAGAGCAAAATTTTTCGGGTGATTTTCGGTCCCGTCTGTATTGACGGTAAATGGAGGAAGATATATAACGACGAACTGTACGGGCTGTACATCGACTTAGCCAGAAAAGTGAAGGTCCTGCGACTGAGGTGGCTGGGTCATGTAGAGCGGATGAACACTAACGCTTCCGCCCGGAAAATCTTCGAATCCGCACCCGAGGGACGGCGAAGAAGAGGAAGACTGCGACTCAGATGGAGTCAGCTTGAACGCGACCATTTTCAGACTAACAATCCAGTCCACTACCCCACAAAAATTTTATTTTGGACAGAAATCTGAATTAAAAAGCTTATTTACTAGAAAGCATAAGAAAGCTTGTGCAACTCCCTTTATGACTATCCGTAGAAGCTTTTATGTTCAAACTTGCATTACTCTCTTGCTTTACATGTCCGTTATCAGGTCAATATTACTTTAGGGCGTGGTCGTCTTGTGGTCGGCCCCTTTAAAGAGGTATACTTCGCAATCTTCTAGGGAAATAATAAACTATCTGCAATCATTCTTTTGAAGATAATTATTCCATTCCTTGGTTTTCAGACCCGCTTATCCACCATGAGGGTCACGGGTTTAGAGTGCTTAAGTGACCCCCACTAACTCTCGATCTTCCACTACCGACTCACGTCCTTATTATTCACTCGGTTTAAACGTTTCTATACCACGGAAATAAACCACGCGTTTTTAAACCCGAAAAATGTAAACCGACCTACTCCATATTCACTCTGCTTACGTGGTTTAAGTCCTTGGTTTATTTTGAGTACTAAAACGATTTTAAAACAAAGAAAAAGAGCTTTTGACAGTTCTAACAGAATTTTTTTATATCTGTTGATGACATCAACAAAAAATATAATTTGATAATATGCATAAAAGCATATTTTTTATCATATTACGGCAATTGCTTACATTAGCAAATTTTGGTATTTTTTTTTTTGTTATATCCCCTTTTTTATTTGTCGCACTTTTAAGAGGCCTCTACCCAAAATGTCGAACTTAGCGTAAAAAGAAACCAAACAGAAAATGTAATTGTATAAGATAAATGATAATAATACGGGATAGAGATTTTCGAAATTTTTTTGTTTATTTACACAAAAACAAACGGCAAGGGCGATACGACGACGTTTGCCTTGCTTTGTCATCGAACAACAAATTTTGAATGAATGTATTATGCAGGTATCATAGTATGTATTTATGTATAGTAACTCTTTTTTTCATAATTTCAGAATTTTCTAATGTTGTTCTTATTATTAATTTTGTTTGATTTCATCAGTTTGAAGGCCGTTTTTCATTGTGCGTATATGTACATACATATATGTATACTAAAAACATGCATGTGCATGCATCCATACAGGTAGAGGTGAGATTTCGGACTTGTTCCAGCCATCTCATACAGAGCACGCGTACGTGATGGCACAGATTCCATGGCCCGTCTCGGAAGCCGAGTTGGGGATTTGCGTTGAATGTGCCCATACCATCGAACTATGGACCTCTGCGCTCTAAGAAGTAGCTACATATTCGACATTGAGTGCCTCGCTTATTTTGGTGTTCCCAACTCGATCTCGACGAGTTACCTTAGCAATAAAACGAATAAATCTTATTTCGGGAGGTTGTATCCGCGATCTTATTCTTTCGGTTATTACTCACACCTCGTGACCATATGTGAGGGTCGGTACAAACACTGAATTGAAGACGGATAACTTAGCTCTGATGCCAAGTTCAGCCCTCCTGATAACAGAATGACCAAGCTGTCTCAAAACTGCTCCAGCCTGACTAATCCTTCAGTATAACGCAGTACTGCTCCTTTCATCACTCGTGAATAAGACCCTGAGATACTTAAACTTCTCCACCTGCTTTAATGGGACTCCACTAACATGCAGAGTGCATTGAACAGGCGTTCGGGAAATTACCATTACCTCTGATTTGTTCACGTTTACCTTCATTCCAGCTTCAACACAGACGGCGACCAATCTATCTCTTGCGCACTGAAGTTCGGTCTGAGTGGACGTAAGGAGGACCAAGTCATCAGCGAAAAGCAGATGACTTATCCTTAAGTCTCCCTCGCCACGGTTGTGCTGTAACATCCAATCCACATATACAATGCAAAGCAGAGGTGGCAAAAAGCACCCCTGGCGAAGGCCAACGATCGCATTGAAAGGTGTCGACTTAACGCCGTTCACCCGAACACCCTTCATACAGTTAGTATACAGAGATTGAATGGCCCTCAGAAGAGAACCGTCAATGCCATAGTCTTGCAATACACTCCAGAGTTTACCTCGAGGGACCCGATCATATGCTTTTTCCAAATCCACAAAACAACTGTAGATAGGTTTGGCATACTCCCAGGCCTTCTCAAGTACCATTCTGAGAGTGAACAGCTGGTCGGTTGTGCTTATACCTTGACGAAAACCGCACTGCTCGTCGCTCAACTTGGACTCCACCACAACTCTGGAACACGCTGCATACCCCTATAATTGGAGCAATGCTTCTTATCCCCTTTCTTAAAAAGAGGAACAATCACCCTTGTTTGCCAGTCGCTAGGTGTTTCACCGCATTCCCAGGCCACTGTAATGACACGAGAGAGCCATTCCACTCCCTCTTTACCCAAAGCCTTGACCATTACTGGCCGGATTTCATCCACACCCGCAGATTTGCCGACTATCAGCGCTTTAATCGCCAAAGTCACCTCCTCTACGCACAGTGTAACGACTAGAGGACAAAAATGCAAACAAAATTTTTATATTTTTTATGTTTTCATATTTTTATCATATTAGCAAATATTCTAGGATTTCGAAAATTCCGTTAGTTAAGATAAGGCATTGGTTTTTCCAGTAAATAAAAAGCTGTTATTTTGAATGTCAACATCATCGCACTGGAATTTCTGCATTTCATTTACCATTGTCATTTCAGTTTCCAAGTTTCACAGTGCTTTTTTGACCTTGTCGTTAAGCTTAAGTGTAAAGTAAACCTTCTTTTTTCATTAGTTGAATAAACTATATTAATTTTTCCAAAAATGTGTAAGTTAGAGTGTTTTTCCTAAAACAGCTGCGTTATTAAGTGATACTACAACTTTAGATAAGCTTTTAAAAAAATTAAAGCAAAACACCTCCATCATTATTTTTGTGTTGAAAGTTTAAATAGTGTACATTGTATTAATATAAGTTTTAGCTGCCGAAACGTGCCGATTCAGCTCACGAATTTTTTTTTCCGCACCTACCCCTCAAGTAACCCAAAAATCTTGTTTTAAGGTTTGGGAAGTGGCTATAACAAGCCATAAAGAACACAAGTAAACAAAAATTAATTACTATATAACAGAATGTATGTCTGACGATAATAGGTCGAAAACATGTTATATTAATTCTCAAAACTCAGATTATTCAAAGAAAACGCTTATGGAATCAGATAGTGAAAATTTTTTTTTTAATGAAATTTTCAGAAATTCGTGAAATTTCCAAAATTAGCTTTATTCATTAGTCTTAAGCCTGTTTTGTAAAAATATAAGAAAAAAAAAATTAAAAAAAACAATATACTTCGAGTTATGATTTTTGTCCCTTTTCTCCATACATTCGTTACACTGTGCTACGGTGGGACTATTCTCCGCCCTACTGAAGACCATGGGTGAACCATCCTAAGTGCCCTGTTTGGGATTGAGCAGCTCCGAAAAGTGCTCGCCCCATCTGCATTCAAAACTTTAGAAATCAAAATAGGTTTTCTTTAAAAAAATAATGACACGGAATATTACGTACAGATTTCTAAACGCAAAGAAAACAACAAAACTTACTTTTGCATGCACGCATACATTCATTGCCCATCATTAGTATAGTACAATGTACAACACTCATATCAAACTAACCCAAATGAAATATTTTTCGAAATTGAAAATAAAACTTTCCGTTGTAATAATGGCGCTCATCATCATAGTGCTCCAAAAGCGAACTAAAAAGTAAATGTATACGCTATAAAACGTTGAAATTTTGAAATTAATGATAAAAAGAGTTCACGGAAAATGCAATATTTTCCAACAAAAACTGTGAAAAGCATTTATTTTTGTCTTCGAGTCGGTTAACAAAATAACAAATCATCGCCTGATAACAAATTATATTAAAAAAAAATGCAATTTACTTACGAAATTCATAGTTCAATTTCACAAATTTCTTTGATTTTCAAAACTAAATGTTTCAAAAACTAGATAGAATTTCACAATTCGCCTCGACCACATTGGAGATCTGTTCATTATCTATCGATAGAATGTAATATTATAAAATTCGTTAAACGTTTCACTATTCAAAAGTTGCCTTTTTGTTCTACCTAGTGTGAGGCTGCATTAGGCGATTGAGTTAAAATCTAAACTGAGATAGATTTTCATGGACCTTCGAGCCGGATTAGTGAAAAGTGAGTGCTAGTATAGTGATTGTTGGAGAAATACCAACATCGAGTGCAAGTTAAAATCAACATGAGTGAAATCGCTAATTTAAGAAGAAGTCCGTTCTTTATGGACTAATTTCAAGAACGATGGGAAATCCCGGTACTCTGTGAAGTACTTTACAGATAGGCTGGAGCAGTTGGAGCAGTATTGGATAGACTTCCAAATAAGCAACGGGCATTTGGAAGAGCTTAGAAAGACAAACCCGCTGCATGACTATTTCGTAAAGAAATATTTTAGTCAATTTGAAGCCAGGTACCTTGACATTAAAGTTACGCTAAAGGAAAAATTGGATGAATTTAAAAGGACAACGCAACTTCCGTCGATGCCGTTACTTACCAGTGCCGACATTCAAGCATCACGCGTAGCAAGTTTAAATCCAGCTGCAGCAATACAATCGTCAAGTAATACATCAGAAAGACCGAGAAAGTCAACTGACAACATGAAGTGCCCAGCTAGATTTAATAAGTTAAACCTTATCAAGAACAACTTCATTCGTGTAATTGACAACTTGGATTTGAATCGAAATACAGTTTACCTCGGATTTAAGTTGAGTCAGTTAAAGGAATGCTGGACAAGGTTGGCGGCAATAAATGAAGATATAATGTCATCACTGGAAGAAGCTGATTTCGAGCAGGAGTACGTGTCCAGCAACGAGTTCATCGATTTGGAGCAGATGTATCAAGATGCATACATCCAAATCAAGGAGGCAGAGCAACGACAACAGCAACCAGAGGTGGTAACTTCACAAGCTCCAGCACAGAGGGAAATCAAGCTTCCAACCGTAAGCATACCAGTATTCAGCGGAAGGTATGAAGAGTGGACACCATTTTGGGAACTATTCGAACGATTAGTTCACCGCAATGGATCATTAAGTGATGTCGAACGCATTCAATACTTGAAAGGCAATCTCAAGGGAGAAGCAGCAAGGATTGTTAACCACTTGTCACCGACGTCAAGCAGTTATGCAACGGCTGTTGAATTATTGACAAAAAGGTTTCAAAATCCAGCAGCGTTGGTCAAAAACCACATCCAAAAATTGTTGACCTTGAAACCAGCTTGTCATGAAAGTGCTTTCGACTTAAAAACCATCATGGATACATCAAAGGAAATCCTCTATGGCATTAACAACTTAGGAGTTGACGTAAGCTCTTGGGATCCATTAGTCATTGAGCTGCTGTATCCGAAACTTGACCCAGAATCATCGAGGGAAGATTCCGAGGTTTGTAAGCCAGTCGGGAATTCAACCGTGAGCACCAGTTCCAATCAACAAAAATAACATCCACAAAAAACCATTTGACAGCATTCGCTCAGGCAAAATGCGTTGTGTGCAATGAATCGCATCAACTGTTCAACTGCAAAAGGTTCCTGAGTACGAAGCCGAAAAATCGAATGGAGGTGGTCCAGAGATCGAAGCTGTGTTTCAACTGTTTGCGAGACGGACATTCGGCAAGGGAGTGTTTAACGAAGAAGGGTTGCAAAATATGCATGCAACAGCATAATTCCTTGCTTCATTTCCCTCGAGGTGAGAATGCAGCCGTCTTGGTGACAGAAGGAAAAACTAATGAAGACGCACCAACGACAACACGAGTCACCACAGCATGCCATACTAACAGAATGGTGCTGCTAGCCACAGCCATGGTGAATATATGCATTGGAGGACAAGCTAAACTTGTACGAGCTCTGATTGATCAAGGGTCTCAGTTTTGCTTCGTGACGGAGAAGTTAGCACGTCAAATAAGGGTACCGTTGGTCAAGTATGATTCAAAGATCAATGGAATCAACGGTCATGCTACACAAATCATAGCGGCATGCCACCTTACCCTTCAATCGATTCACGACGAGAAGATCCGCTTGGAAGTGGAAGCTCTAGTAATGCCAGTTATAACATCAAGACTGCCGCTAGAACAATTTACACCCAACCAGTGGCCACACATTCAAGGATTGGAAATGGCGGATCCGTGGTACGAACAACCGAAGGAGATTGAATTGCTGATAGGATCAGACATACTGCCGCAACTTTTGACCCATAGATTAATCAAGGGTCCAGCTAATACTCCAATGGCACAAAATACGAAGTTTGGCTGGATACTATCGGGACCAGTCATCACCACCCCGACTCCAAGGAAGCAGGTACAAGCTAATATACTCACGTCATGTATCAGCGTGTGCAGTGAAGACGAAGGCTTGAAGAAATTTTGGGAGCTAGAAGAAGTACCAACTGCAAGGATCAAGTCTGTAGAAGATGAAATGTGCGAAAATCACTACCAAATGACATACAAACAAGATGAAGCGGGACGATACACCGTCAAATTGCCCCTATTAAAGGATCGCATGGTTTTGGGTGATTCACGCAACATGGCATTGAAGCGATTTTTTATGTTGGAACAAAGATTCGCAAAGAATGAAAATCTTCGCCATGAATATTCCAAATTCATTCAGGAATATATTTCTCTTGGACACATGGAGAAAGTACAGGAGGGGTATAATGGAAAAACGTATTATCTTCCACATCACGCAGTAATGAAAAATGACAGCACTACTACCAAACTTAGGGTGGTATTCGACGCCTCGGCAAAAACGACATCTGGGGAATCACTGAACAGCATAATGATGACAGGTCCCACTGAAAAAGACCTGTTTTTCCTGCTACTTCGATGGAGGTCATTTGCAATCGTATTCACAGGTGACGTCGAAAAAATGTTCCGGCAGATTTTAGTCGATGAGGGGGATCGGAATCTATAGCGCATCGTGTGGAGGATCAAGGAATATGCTCTTAAAACAGTTACATACGGCACAGCATCCGCACCGTATTTGGCAATTAAGACCTTATGCCAGTTAGCTGAGGATGAAAGGCAGAGGTATCCACGGGCGAGCAAAACATTGTGCAAATTCGCTAAAGGAGTGTCAAGACCTTTAACAAGAATTGATGCAGCTACTTCAAATGGGTGGATTCAATCTACGAAAATGGACATCAAATAGTTCCGAATTTATAAGGGCATTGCCGAGAGAAGTCATTGAAATGGAGACAGAACATGACTTCGATAATGACACTACTTTTAAAATCGTGGGAATAAAATGGTGCCCGAGAACAGATGACTTTCAGTTTAAGGTGAATTCTTCATCATTCAGCACAAAGGGTACCAAACGAGCAATACTGAGTGACGCCGGCAAAATCTTCGACCCCTTTGGATGGTTGTCGCCAATAACAATCAAAGCAAAGATTCTCATTCAAGGTCCTTGGCTCTTGGGTATCGGATGGGATGAAACTGTACCAGCGAAAATTCAAAGCGAATGGACGAATTTAAGACAAGATTATCGACGCTTGAACAAGTAAGGATTCCACGATGGACGCAGCAAATGGACGATTCGCAAATCGAGCTCCACGGATTCGCAGATGCATCAGAATCAGAGTATGCAGCCGTTGTGTATCAGAAGGTTATTAATTGTGGCTCTACCACAATACGCATCATTGCATCAAAGACCAAGGTGCCACCGGTTAAGCAAGTTTCACGGGCCAGGCTAGAGTTATGCGCTGCTGCACTACTAACGAAGTTAATGAACTACATCAGAGAGGGGACAGATACAAAATACACCAGAGTTTTCGCATGGTCAGATTCTACTATTGTATTGAACTGGTTAAAAAAAACACCCAGTGAAATGGAACACTTTTGTAGCCAACCGGGTATCCTATGTGCAACAACATTTTAAAGTACAATGGAGGTTCGTACCTGGAAAGGAGAATCCTGCCGACATTCCGTCCAGAGGATCGTTTGGAGATACCCTCGCTGAGAATTCTGCATGGTGGCACGGTCCAGATTGGTTAAAGGAAGACGAACAACATTGGCCAGCTGACAAGGTCATGATGGATATGCAAGATATGCCTGAAATTCGAAAATCTTATGCTTGCATGACTATTCAACTCCACAATCTTCCAGGAAAGGGCGATATTTCTCTCGCCTCTTCATCATTTTCAAAACTCCAACGCGTGAGCGCATACTGTCTACGATTTCAAAACAATTGCCGAAAGAGCAAGAGAGGCGAACCACGAGAACATGGCAATTTAACAGTAAAGGAGCTCCTGGAAGCAGAAATAGCACTAGTAAGGTGTGCTCAACAAACCTTTGCCGAGGATATGCAAAGCCTAAGTGAAAACAAAGCACTGAAATCAAACAGCAAGATTTTATCACTAAATCCATTAATCGACGCCAATGGAATCTTGCGAGTGGGAGGTCGATTAAAACACTCAATTTTATCAATGGATCGGAGACATCCTATGATTTTGTCCTCTTCACATCCGCTGACGAAATTTATCATCAACAAGGCTCATCTTGATACAATTACGTTATGATTGCCTTTGCGTGGCAAAAAAAAAACTATTTGTTGGTTGGTTGAAAAAGAAAGAATATATTTTTTACGGTTATTATTATATTAATTACTAGCTGACCCGTGCTCGCCTTGCTTCGCCCTAATATGCCCGTGTGCTGTTTTGTTAAGTATATTAAAACCCATTATAAGCATATGTTTATAATTTATATGAAAATATTAATGGACCTCAAATGAACGCGTTGTTGTTAAAGTAAAACATAAAATAATTGCATAGTTTTTATTAATTTGACGAACTCAACCAAATAAATGTACATACGTACTATATGCACTGAATATTATTTGAAATCTTCAATAAGTGTTAATTTTATACCAGTGGGTAAAGATTTAAAAATTAGTAAAATTCAGAAGACTGTGTATATTTAAATAGTACGTACTTATTGTATATGGTATTGGTACAAAAAGTGGAAATTTTGTATGGGGATTCTATAACGGGACCCCAAATCTTGTTGCTCAAAAGTTCATTTTGTCTCAGAGTTTTAACGCATTCATTTTTGTTTTCCTGTTGAACATACTCTTTTCGCAAAATAAAAGAAGGGAAAGAAAAGAGATGAACAGAAACTCGTTTCCAGTGTGACCATTAGCTTAAAAATATTTCACTCATTCTGAAAAGTGGAATATTTGTTTTCCAGTTCAGTATTTTTATGTTCCACATTTAAATTCTACATACATAGGAAAATAATTTTTTTTTCCGGTGTAGGTGAAAATCTTGCATAGACACTATGAGGACCGCAGATGCGTGCTCATAGTAGTGTGAGATTCTTACTCACTAAAAAACACCTCCCTTCGATATAAACTTGTTAGTTACTGCAACTAAGTAAGGACTTATCAAGCAATTTTTTTATCACGAAATAGAGACGTTTGGCAGGTGCCTTTCCAATGAAAGTTCCTGCATGTTCCGCTATTTAGGCGCGGTTAATTTTTATCGTGCTAAGTCAAAAGGTTTGGTCCTTTGTAGACGGCGCAATACATTTCTTTCATCCAGAAGTTGTAGGACTGTATTATTAACGTGTTCGCTTATTCGATTTTTGTGCTTTCGCGCGAAGTTTTTAATTTCATTTTCGACTGTAGGAATTCCGAAATCTCTATGTATATCATCATTTCTTACGTACCACGGTGCATTGACAGTTTCTCTTAGCACTTTATTTTCAAAAATTTGTAAAATATTGGCGTTTGTTTTTTTGGTACAACCCCAGAGTTGTGTACCATATGTCCACACCGGCTTTCGCACTTGCTTATATAACAGCAGCTTGTTCTCAGTATTGAGCTTGGAATGTTTCCCAAGTAACCAATACATTTCTCTAAATTTGTTATCGAGTTCTTTACGTTTCTTTTTCACATGCGACTTCCATTTTAATTTAGCGTCGAGTGTCATTCCGAGGTATTTAGCCTCGTTTGCGAAGGGAATACGAACCGAGTTTATAAGGATAGGTAAATTGTTTAAACTTACAAGAAAGTGAAGTTCACATGGACAGATTTGGTTTCGTTGAGGGCGATCCGCCAAGCCTTTGTCCATTCGTTTACACTATTCACAGCGTTTTGTAGTTTATCTGTCGTTTCTTCGATCGTTTTGCCAATTGCTAAAATAGCAGTGTCATCGGCAAACGTAGCTAGAGCGGTGTCTTCTTCTTGCGGTATATCACGGGTATACAGAAGCGGACCAAGGACACTTCCTTGGGGTACGCCGGCTGTAATTTCTTTAAACTGCGAATATTCGTTTCCGTGTTTGACACGGAAGATTCTATTCCCGAGATTTGTTGTCAGTATATTATATAGGCGTTCAGGCAGAACCTGACGTAATTTATACTTCAAGCCTTCATTCCACACCTTATCAAAGGCTTGCGAGACATCAAGAAATACGCTTGAGCAGATCTTCTTTTCTTCAAGAGCTTTTTCTATTACGTCAGTGATTCTACGCACCTGATCAATAGTTGAGTGTTTGGTTCTAAGCCCAAACTGGTGATCAGGGATAAGATTCTGTTCCTCGATGATCGGCTGTAGGCGCTTGAGCAATATTGTCTCGAAGATTTTAGAAATTATTGGGAGCAGCGAATTGGGTCTATAAGATTTCTTGTCACTCGGCGGTTTTCCTGGTTTAAGAATCATTATGACTTCCGCAATTTTCCATTGGCTCGGGACATATTCTAATCTAAGCGCAGCATTTATAATATAGAGAAGCTTGATTAAGGCTTTTCTAGGCAGCATTTTTAAGACTTCTCCCGTTATGAGGAGCTTTTTTGGGTTTTAGTTTTTTTATTTCTTGCGTGAGTTCTGCTAGCGTTGCACTTGTTATTGTGTAAGTGTCAGGTGTTATCTCGCGTTCAGTATTTCGAATAAGAGCTCGGCCATCGAATGGCTTAAATGTTTCTTCCAGATGGGCGGCGAAAATATCCGCTTTTTCTTTGTCTCCCTTCGCCCATTCGTCATTACTATTCTTGATTGGCGGCGTAGGGATTTTTGGTCTTTTGGTGCCTTTTATAGCTTTCCAAAGCGAATAATTGGATTCTTTTTCAGCGGTTAAGTTTTCGAGGTAGGTCCCTATTGCACGGTTCTTAAAATTGTTTATAGTCTGTTTCAATAGATTACTCAGTCGGTTTAAGTGAGCTTTATGCTGTGGAGCACGACTTTGTTGCCATTTCTTACGCGCTTTCCTTTTTTCCCTTATCATTTCTTTTATTTCTGGTGGATATTTTAAGCCGCAATTTGTGTGCTTCTTTTTTTCGTGAGAAGTATTATTCCACCCGGCACACTGCACGATTTCGACGAAGCGATCAACTTCGATTTCGAGTTCATAGGGCGCCTTAAGTCAGTGTTCTCTTCGATTTCTTTCCTGAAAATGAATGAAATTAAAAAAGGCAAACACAAAATTTTGCTTCTATTAATAGAAAAAGGAGTACAGGTAAATACATATACATATGTACATACATATTTTAAATAAATTTGTATGTTAGGGAGACTATAAATAAAAACTAAAAGAAATAATGTCTACTTGCAGATAAAGGCATTTTGTTAACTTTGGCTTAGTACAAAAAAGAAAAAAAAGAAGACACGTTAAATATTATTAATACTGCACGAAGGTCACACTGTCGTTTTCGCTTTGTCTGCTTTTTTTTTTTTTTTTTTTTCTTGTGCGTTGTAATGAGGAAGATGGCGAATATGATGAATAACTGGTGCGTTGAGGGACTGCTGGAAGTTATTTTCTGCGGTGGACAGTACTTTTGTTTTTTCTTGGAAGGGTTGAAATTTTGTCCGTACATAATGTATTTGACCGATGTGTAAACGGATCTTTTGGTTGCAGCCAAGCTAAGATTAGGCGACGTGTAAAAACCACACAATTATGTGCCCGCGACGTCATTTCGGCATCAAACGATTGTCATACATATCATCTAATCCACATAATAACTTTAGTCGCATATATGTATTTATGTAGCAAATATTGTAAAATGATGTTGACAATTTGTGAAACCCATTACGCATAAAAATATGTACATATGTATGTAAATTTTTACATACATATCTTATAATCGGGTGCCACAATCGTACAACTTTTAACATTTTAAAGATTTGCTCCACAAATATGTATATACATTTGTACATATGACACTCAAACTGTGTCCCCATCTAAAAAACCGGCAGCAACATCCATACATAGTACCAGTGGCGACGCGTCCTATTGTTCATTTCGTTCATGAACGCCTATAACTTTCAGAGAACAATATTACTGAATATCAACCACCCACAAAATGTGCTTCCACTTGTACCCTAAGTCATACCTTCAGTCAATTTCTCAGTGTATTTCCCAATTCGTGCCAGCCTCTTGTGCACTTGAGCCAAATCATAATTCATATCAGAACAAAACCCTAACCTGCGACAGCAATGCCTTGCATTCATTCGACTCGTTCAGTTGAGTGGCAAACGAAATGTACATCAAAAATATATGCCAAAAAAATAAATTTAACGCACATCGTATCGACAAATTCGTTCATCTTAGTTCACAGGCATACTGCAAAAAAGAACCACGATGCGTGAAATGTGCCGGTAAACATCTCTCGAATGAGTGCCATTTAAATAAGCAAACCGCAGCGACTTGCACAAATTGTAAGGGGAAGCGAAGTAGCCAAAGAGCTACAAAAAAGGCGCGATACGCTTAAAAAGAACATGCGTCCACAACCTAAACCGAATAAAAATAAACCGGAAAAGTTACTAGAAAATGAAAGCAAGCCCGCAAAGGAGAAAACGGAAAAAGTCCAGGATAAACCGCCATCTGCTGATACGCAAACGTACGCGCAAGCCGCATCGCAAGCAAATAAGCAAAATAGGCCTGCGCTAGATCCAATGCAACAAGTTTTCTCTATAATTCTCACAAAACTCGAGGAGCAAAGCAAGACAAATAAGCTCATATTCGAAAAACTTAACAACCTCGAGCATAATGCTCGCAAGCCACGGACAAAATTATGAACATGAACCAGTTACTTAAAATTTTAACATGGAACGCAAACGGCCTTCTGCAAAGAATCGACGAACTGGAAGTATTCCTACGCAAACAGAACATTGACATATGCTTGATTTCTGAAACCCATCTGACAAAGGAATCTCGGGTTAAAATTAGAGGATACTATGCTTATCATGCATACCACCCATCCGAAAGGGCTAGGGGCGGATCGTCGCTCTTAATTAAAGACTGTATTGAGCACTCTTTGAATTCACCGATAGAACTCGATGCAATGCAAATAACTTCAGTTCGAGTAAAAACTAAAAATATGTATTACAACATCGCGTCCATTTATTGTCCTCCGCGATACACGCTAGAAAAGAATGACTTGATACGTCTATTTGAGTCACTTGGACCGAAATTTGTTATTGGTGGCGATTTTAATGCTAAACACACCTTTTGGGGTTCGAGATGCATTTCACCTAAAGGCAGACTTCTCTACGAAACCGGCATGCAATTTGCTGTTGACTTCTTTTCGACGGGGAAACCGACTTATTGGCCCTCCGACATAGCAAAAACGCCTGACCTCATAGACTTCTTTATTGGAAAAGGGGTAGTGAAAAACTTAACGAACATCGAGGAATGCTTTGATCTCTCCTCAGATCATTCACCAGTCATATTGACAATAAGCGAACGCCTAATGAAGAAGGAAGGCGCGCCCAGATTAACTAGCAACAAAACTAACTGGGACGGCTTTAGGAAAGCTTGTGAAGAAAATATAGTCCAGAATGTGTCGCTTAGACCACCGTGCGAAATAGAGGATGAAGTCGGCAGATTTATTGAAGTCTTACAACGCGCCGCGTGGACCAACACTCCATATAAAAGGAAAGTAGTCGGAAATAGCGAAATTAAATATCCGCCGGAAATAAAAGAACTGATGCTGGCAAAGAGGAGAGCACGCAAAAAATGGCAACAGACCCGCGCTCCCCAGCATAAAACCCATTCGAACTTCCTATGCAATAAGCTCAAAAAAGGGATACGGGATTTTAAAAATCACGAGATTTCTACATATCTCGAAGGCTTGTCTGGTGAAAAAAGTTCGAATTACTCTCTTTGGAAAGCTATAAAAGGTGTCAAAAAACCCCAAATACAATCGCTACCAATAAGAAAAAGTAATGGCGAGTGGGCAAAAGGCGATAAAGAAAAAGCCGACTTATTTGCTGAGCATCTGGAAGAAACGTTTAAGCCATTTCCCGGGCAAGCATTAATAGAAAATATTAATAATACTATTATGACTCCAGACAACTTTAAAATAAGGAGCGTATCATTAGCCGAACTTTGCGAGGTAATAAAAAATCTAAAGAATAACAAGGCTCCTGGATATGACCTAATAACCGGACAGGTCCTCAAGGAGTTGCCAAATAAAGCGTTAATAAAACTCCTTTACCTTATAAATGCTTCGCTAAGACTATTATACGTTCCAAGGCAATGGAAAGTCGCCGAAGTTATAATGGTTTCAAAACCGGGAAAACCGCCAAACGACAAAAAGTCGTACAGACCGATATCGCTCCTGCCGATAATATCAAAGGTTTTTGAAAACTCTTATTGAAACGGTTAAAACCGGTAATTGAAGAAAGACGTTTGATTCCTGATCATCAATTCGGGTTCAGAATCAAGCATTCCACAATTGACCAGGTTTATAGAATAACCAACGAAATTGAGAAGGCCATAGAAGAGAAAAAGATATGTTCTAGCGCTTTTCTTGACGTTTCTCAAGCCTTCGATAAGGTGTGGCACGAAGGCTTGAACTATAAACTAAGACAGGTACTTCCGGAAGAGTTGTACAAAATCTTAGAGTCGTACTTGGAGAACAGACTTTTCCGTGTCAAGCATGGAGCCGAATACTCGGAATTCAAGGAAATCGCTGCCGGAGTTCCACAAGGAAGTGTTCTTGGTCCAGTCTTGTTCTTGCTCTATACTCGCGATATACCCCAAGAAGAAGGCACCGTTGTTGCTACATTCGCGGACGATACGGCTATTCTGGCAACAGAAAATTCAGTCGAGTCAGCAACTGTGAAGCTTCAACGAGCTTTGGATACAATTTGCGAGTGGACAAAGGTTTGGCGCATTGTTCTCAACGAAACCAAATCTACGCATGTTAACTTTACTAACAAGAAAATTAACAACTCACCCGTTTTCATTAACTCGGTACAAATACCGTATGCAAACGAAGCAAAATATCTAGGAATGACACTAGATGCGAAACTCAAATGGAAGCCGCACGTTAAAAAGAAACGCGACGAGCTCGAAATTAGATTTAGAGAAATGTATTGGCTGCTTGGAAGATATTCCAAATTAAGCATGTATAACAAATTGCTCTTATATAAGCAAGTCTTAAAACCTGTATGGACGTATGGTATACAACTTTGGGGTTGTACCAAAACCAGCAATAGAAATATTTTACAAACCTTTCAAAATAAGGTGCTCAGAACAATCGTTAATGCGCCGTGGTACATTAGAAACGACGATATCCACAGAGACCTCGGTGTAGCTACCGTCGAAGATGAAATAACAAATTTTGCTCGCAAACTCCGTGTTCGCCTTCATGGACATTGCAATAACGCCGTACTCCAAATTCTGGACGTGACAAACCTTGTGCGCCGACTACAAAGAACGAAACCGTTCGATTTAGCGCAATAAGGAATAGCCGCATATAATGACGGTATTAGTAGGTGCTTTCACTGGAAAGCCACCTGCACAACGCGAATTATTATTATCGAAACTTAAACTACTTGATAAGGCTTTTACGTACTTAGTCGTAGTCAACACGAAAAGGGGAGGTGTTTTTAGTGAGTAAGAATCTCACACTACCATGAGCACGTGCGGTAGATCCTCATGGTGTCTCATGAAAGATTTTCACCTACCCTCGCAAAAAAAAAAAAAAAACGCATGTCCCAACTTGGGTGCCAAAAAAATAAATTTAACGCACATCGTATCGACAAATTCGTTCATCTTAGCTGTGAACGAAGTCATACAAAAGGGTTGAGTTTTGCTCAAGTCAACCTTACATGCGGATATGGAAAGTTTATAGGTATAGGGCACATGTAGGTACTGTAGGAGATAAGAGTATGTATGGTCGTTTTGTGTTGAGTGTAGTAAAAACAAAACCATGAGTAATTATGTTGCCTTTACGTTCTATTCGTGCTGGGAGAATATGAACGAAATGAGAAATTTATATAGGACTAGCTGCCCCGTGCTCGCCTTGCTTCGCCTGACAGTCATTTAAGGTACCTGACCACCTTATCAATTTCAAAAAATCGATTTTTGTTTTTTTTGCATTTTCTTAATCCTCATACTTTTAAAAATTACCTCCAACAATCACAATCACAATCAGCTTCAAAATTCGAATTCTAACAGCGTGAAATAAGTGAAAGTGCTATTCTCAGTGCTTGTTCGAGAAGTAGCAAGTAAAAACTTTAAACGAGTTTTTCTCGAAACTGCTCTTTTTCAAATGGCGGACAGATTATCTCCGAAACTACTCGGCCGATTTCAATGAATTCAGTCTTATTTTCTTCGTTGAGATGTTTTGTTTGCAAATTTACCACACTTTGACAAAAAAAAATCTCATCATCATCATCATCTCATCTTCCAATAGCCCGCTTATCCACTATGAGGGTCGCGGGTTTAGGGAGCTTAAGTGGACTCTCCACATTTGCCGATCTTCCGCCATCGACTCTAACTCATCAGGGGCTATCCCCAAACGGGTAGAGGTGAGATTTCGGACTTGGTCCAGCCATCTCATCCTAGGCCTACCCAGGGGACGTCTACCCGATGGCACGAATTCCATGGCACTTGGAAACCGACTTGGGGACATGCGTTTGACGTGCCCAAACCATCGAAGTATGGACCTCTCCGCTCGAAGAAGTAGCTGCTCGACATTGAGTGCCTCGCGTACTCTGGTGTTCCTTACCCGATCTCGACGAGTCACCCCAGCAATACAACGAAGAAATCTCATTTCGGCAGCTTGTATCCGTGATCTTATTCTTTCGGTCATTACCCAAACCTCATGACCATAGATGAGGGTCGGAACAAACACTGAATTAAAGACCGACAACTTAGCTTCGATGCCAAGTTCGGCCCTCCTGATAACAGATTGACCAAGCTGTCTCAAAATTGCTCCAGCTTGACCAATCCTACAGGATAACTCAGTATTGCTCCTACCATCACTCGTGAATAGGACCCCGAGATACTTAAACTTCTCCACCTGTTTCAATGGGACTCCACTAACATGCAGAGTGCATTGGACAGGTGTTCTGGAAATTACCATTACCTCTGATTTGTTTACGTTTACCTTCATTCCAGCTTCAACACAGACGGCGACGAACCTATCTAGTGCGCGCTGAAGTTCGGTCTGGGTGGACGTAAAAATGACCAAGTCATCAGCAAAAAGCAGATGACTTATCCTTAAGTCTCCCAATTCGAAACGTTCCTCACCAAGGCTGCGCTGTAACATCCAATCCATATACACTATGAAAAGGAGAGGTGACAGAACGCACCCCTGGCGAAGTCCAACGCCCACAGTGAAAGGTGTCGACCTAACGCCGTTCATCCGAACATAGCTCTTACAGTTAGTGTACAGAGATTGAATGGACCTCAGAAGAGAACCGTCAATCCTGTACTCCTGCAATACACTCCAGAGTTTACCTCGAGGGACACGATCATATGCTTTCTCCAAATCCACAAAACAACTGTAGATAGGTTTTGCATACTCCCAGGCCTTCTCAAGTACCATTCTGAGAGTGAACAGCTGGTCGGTTGTGCTTCTACCTGGACGAAAGCCGCACTGCTCATCGCCCAAACGGGACTCGACCACAGCTCTGGAACGCGTTTCCAACACCATTGCAAAGACCTTTCCGGGGAGACTTAAAAGAGATATACCCCTATAATTGGAGCAATCCCTCTTATCCCCTTCCTTAAAAAGAGGAACAATCACCCCAGTTTGCCAATCGCTGGGTGTTTCACCGCATTCCCAGGCCACTTTAATGACACGAGAGAGCCATTCCGCTCCCTCTTTACCCAAAGCCTTGAGCATTTCTGGCCGGATTTCATCCACACCAGCAGATTTACCGACTTTTAGCGCTTTAATCGCCAAAGTCACCTCCTCTACGGTGGGACTATTCTCCGCCCTACTCAGAACCATGGGTCTGCCATCCTCAGTGCCCTGTTCGGGATTGAGCAGCTCCGAAAAGTGCTCGCCCCATCTGCGCAAGATGTCCTTCTCATCGGAAAGAAGTACACCATATTTGGATTTGACTCCTTCGATGATATTAAACTTCCTTCCTCTGAGACGGCGGATGGTCTGCCAGAACACCTTGTTTGCAGTCACAGTCCAATTTCTCACCGAACTGCTTCCAAGACTGCTCCTTAGCTGCTTTAACAGCCAGCTTGCAAGTACTTCGCGCCTCGACGTACCGGTTTCGAGAAGTTGAATCCCCCAAGTGTATCCACACCTTGAAGGCTTTCTTCTTCTCTCTGATGGCTTCTTGAACTCCGGGTGTTTTAAACCACGCAGTTCTTTTCTCACCACCAGCCGCCACACCGAGCCGCTTCACTCCGCAAACATCTCCTGCAGAGGCAATGACTGCTGTTGAAAACAACCGCCATTCTTCCTCTACATTTGTCGGAACAGTTGGAATTTGTTCAAACCTTTCGGATACCTGTCGTGCAAACTCCTCCCGTATCTCATCGTTCTGTAAACTCTCCCACCGTATGCGTGTCACCAGCCTTG
This sequence comes from Matsumyia berberina, assembly GCA_917880715.2. Classification (NCBI taxonomy): domain Eukaryota; kingdom Metazoa; phylum Arthropoda; class Insecta; order Diptera; family Syrphidae; genus Matsumyia; species Matsumyia berberina. The sequence goes on from OU862872.1 coordinate 84,110,622, forward strand.
GTTTACGCTTTGGTAGGACAGGTACTTTATCGTTGAGATACAATTTGCACAACACTAGGTGATGATCAGTTGACAGTTCAGCCCCTCTGAAAAAATTATTTATAATATTTGTTTTTAGCAAAGAATAGTGAAAAACGGGTATTTTTTCAACTTTTTTTTCAAACATCCGCCATTTTTCTTTTTTTCGAGATTTTTGGCAAATTATGGTAAATTATCACGTAAGGGACCTTTCTTTTGAAGATGCCGTTTTTTGTTTTTGTTTCAGATTTACCAATCCTGAGATAAACTGTCCGCCATGGGACACAATTTTTTTGAGGCCTCGACTTTGGCGTGCAGGAGGGAGGAGTGGTTAAAAGATGAAATAAAAAAAAATTAAATTATTTTTATGTTCTACAAACTTCAAATAAAACTTTGAAAAAAAAAAAAAAAACAATGTAATGTCTTATACAGGGCATGAGAAAAAAATTATTGAAAATGTAGTAGTTTTAGCCTCCTAAGGTGGTCAGGTACCTTAATTTATTGTAGTGCTTCCATGTACACAACATTTTTTGTCATGCCCTCAGGCGCATATATTTACAAATAGATTTTTTTCCGAACTTACTCGAGAGCACGCAACGTACAACTGACCATGAGAAAAACACGCATTCTCAAGATCCACACCTGCAATATTAAGGCTCTGTCCCTGTGACTTGTTTATCGTCATAGCGAAGCAAAGTTTAACCGGAAATTGTAATCGCTTAAAATGAAATGGATAGTCTGTAGGTATCATTGGAATTCGGGGGATACATACAATTTCTCCTGCTGCACATCCAGTTATTATTTCCGCTTCAATTAAATCTGGTTGAAGGGATTTAACCCGCAGCCTCGTCCCATTGCAAAGTTTTGGTGAATTTAAATTGCGCATTAGTATAATAGGGGAACCAATCTTAAGTTTAAGCGAATGAGGAGGTACGCCTGGTGGTTCGAGTGAGTTTAAGATCTCAACAGGATAATTCACGGCTTCGGTGGGATCCGTCATCGTATCTACCGAGTTGTATATAGTTGATTCTGCTTCAAATTTTGATAGGATCAAACTGTTGATGAGTGCAACTCTATCGTTTCTTGGAGCGAGAATGACACGTTCCTTCAGCCAAGAAGTTGGTTTATTCGCTATGTCCAACACTTCCGGATAGATTTTACTATTAAGGTCTTCAATACTGCTAACAACATTTCCTAGTTCGGGTACAATTGTAATATTTCCATTGATATCATTTGAAAAGTTTCCATTACCAATTTTTTACAATGTTTCAGCAAACCTTCCTGCAGCCGTATCACCTCCAAGTTGAACGCGCATGTTCGTGATCAAAGAAAGTCGTTTTACTTGAACCCAAAGAACAGAAGATCTGAGGCTTGCATTTATTTCGTCTGCTCTTGTCCCTCTGGGTACTACTGGCAAGGTTTGACGAAAATCACCGGCAAATAGGACAGTTAATCCACCCATAATTAAGTCATTAATTAAGTCTTTAAGTGTTCTGTTGAGTGCTTCTACAGACGCTCTGTGCGCCATTGTGCACTCATCCCATACTATTAACTTACAATCTTTGAGCAGTTTGCCAGTTGCACTTTGCCTCGATATATTACAAACAGGATTCTCATTCTGTCCTAAATTAAGTGGGAGCTTAAATGCTGCGTGAGCTGTTCTACCATTGAGTAGTAATGTTGAAGCAATTCCTGATGACGCAACAGCAAGTGCGATTTTTCTTTCAGCTCTCAGTTTTGCCAAGAGAACGTTTATAAGGAACGTTTTTCCTGTGCCACCAGGTGCATCAAGAAAAAACATTTCTCCAGTTTCATTATGTACACTTTGTAATATGATGTTGTATGCATGTTGTTGATCGTCAACTAATAAATGTTCCTTTTCATTAACAAATTGTTCTAAGTCCGAAGTATTGTACGAAGTCTCCTGAATATATTCACGATCGTTGGTACAATTCTCCCGGTTAGGAGATGGTAGCCCTAAGAATGAAAGAGTTTTGCCACTTGACTTAATGGCCATGTCTTCTATAGCGGCTAAGGCTTCATTGTAAATGGTTGAATCAACATTCAACAACATCTGGCAATAGGTTTCTTTTCCGCAACAAAAAGTCTTCGGAGAGTTCATTTTTGTATTTCTCCCATAATAAAACGGGCTCTGAAGGGCAACAAAACATTAAAATTATTACAAATAGTTCGCGTATTTTTGACGGATTTTGTCCCAGTACAGCTTCCTCTAACGTTTTATCCCAATGCTGATCATCTTCAAGCAAACCCATTGCCTGGCAAGTGGCTTGAAATTGCGGATACAGTACATTGTTAAATGTTTTTAAAGCAGTAAACGATTCAGTTCCATGAACTGTATGTAGTAACATTCTCAAGTAGTAGCATTCAGAATTATTAGGATGAACTGTGTATACTCTTCCTAGCGCTTTTGATTTTCTTATGTCTGGGTAGCCTTCTACCAGAGAACCTTGCCGTCTCCTAACAAATCGACCATTGCTCCAAGTATAATAGCTGGGCACCTGATGATATAACAGAGTCTTTGCAAAATCATCTCGTCTACATAATTCAAAGAATGCCATTAGTGTAGTTTTCCGCGGTTCTTGTACCTTATCGCGTGCATTTCCAGATGTAAAATACACTCTTTGGCCATTTTCCAAATGAACAGCTAAATGGACGATAGCAGGTGACCGTTCATGAATGGGAAGAGATAAAATACGCCATGATGCCTCGGACGTGCTTATGTACCGACCTGTTAAGAAAGTGTTAATTTCATCATTCCCGCCATTTAACGACAACGTGGCTTGATCTGAACCCTTATTGACGAACTTGCATATATATTTTATAGATTTGACTGAGTGACAATATTCAACGTTAATATGGGCGTTAAAGGCTCTAGACAAAACGGGACAGTAGGGTACAACCCAACGATTATCAACCGTAACACGCATGTTAAGTTGTGCCAATTGCCCACCGTTTTCCGGTGACCGTCGTTTGTATTTTGGGTAGCCATCGTTACCTGTTTGTGTCTCGGCCAGAAACTGCTTCGGAAATTTTTTGCTGCACCTACCATTACTCATGTAAGGAGAATTAAGATTTAATAGACCGCAAGGTCCATGAATCATATGTTTTTTTACAATTTCATACAATTGAGGGTCTTGATTAGCGTTTGGTATCTCTGCGCTTATAATTGAGTCTATCTGGATTGGTCTTATTTTGTCGCTCAACCAAACTAATATATGAGCATGTGGAAGACCTCTTTTCTGCCATTCTATAGTGTGCATGTTCGCCAATGTCTCACCAAAAATAGCGTCTTTTACAATGAGCTTCATAAGCTTGTTTACTTTGAGATGGAATACACGACACACTACATCGTGGCGATCCTGCGGTTTTTGTCTGGGGAAAAGGTTTTCACTTATTTCTGGCCATTTAGGATTGCACGTAAATGTTATAAAAAGATCGGGCTGACCAAATGTTCTGACATAAACCATGGCATCTTGGGTGCGCTCATGCATATATGTACCTTGGGCCTGCTGTGAATGAGGAAGGAAGTATAACCTGTTGTCCTATATTTGCAAAGTTTTCATTATTATTCACTGCGTCGTGGAGGTCAATATAATTTTCTACTCTTAGAGTGCTTCGATTAGCCCTTATAAATGGCAGTCGCTCGGATTCTATTTTAGCATACATATCAACCCAGAATTGGTTAAGGAGAGTCCTAAAATAATGTAAAGGGTTGAACTGTCCCCGTCGAGTCATCATTCGGTACCCATAAAAGTTCATTGCAGATACAGTTTTTGCGCTATCCAAAATTCTACTGACAGGATTTACTTGCGGTATAGCAATGCTATACCCATCTTCGCCGCAGGTGAATATAAGCGGGTACTGTAAAGCATCGTATGACCTGTGCGTTTCACTAATTCGGCGGTTGATGTCTGTCCTGGATTTAAGAACTATATCGCGCCTTCCAAATTCTTGTCCTACGATCAAAACTGCAACTTCTTCAACAGTAGGGCTATTATACCTACCAATGTGTTCCTGGGCAGGACGCCTATCAGCATGAATAACAACTTTGAAATCGTTCGACACATTATTTTCAATAGCCGTCTTAAAATCACGAACATAGGGGTTATAAGCATGAAACATTCCTTGAAGAATTCGAATAACGCTTATACAGGGTTTTGCAATAAGAGCGCTACAAAAGTTTTTTTAAATAAAACAAAAACGGTTTTGGATATCAATGAAATTCTTTATTCCTGTGAAAGTACGTTCGATGCCATTATGTATGGAACTCGATTTCTTTTGCATGGCCACCACGGGCACGCTTGCAGAAGTCCAGACGCTGAACCCAATTTTCGACGGTTTTCAAGCATAAATCGGTTGATACTGCTGCAATTTCACGTTCGATATTCGTACGAAGTTCATCAATCGTCGCTGGCTTGTTGGCATAGACCATAGACTTGACGTAGCCCCACAGGAAATAGTTCAACGGCGTCAAATCGCACGACCGAGGCGGCCAAGCGACTGGACCATTTCGTGAGATAACACGTTCTCCAAACTTGGTTTCCAATAAATTGATTGTGACATTCGCTGTGTGGCTTGTGGTGCCGTCCTGTTGGAACCACATGTCCTCCAAGTCCATATCATCCAATTGGGGCCAAAAATATTCGGTTATCATTGAACGGTAGCGATCCCCATTCACAGTAACGTGCCGGTCTTGATCATCACGGAAGAAGTACGGCCCAATGACGCCGCCGGCCCATAAACCACACCAAACCGTAATTTTGTCGGGATGCAATGATGACTCATGGAGTACGTGTGAATTGCTGCCTGACCAATACCGCATATTTTGTTTATTGACGAAGCCATCCAGCCAGAAATGAGCCTCATCGCTGAAGATGATTTTTCTATGAAAATCCGAATCATTTTCAAGTTGTTCCTCAGCCCAATTCACGAACATACGACGCTTCTGGTGGTCAAGCGGCTTCAGTTCTTGCGTCAATTTAATCTTGTAAGGATGTAGGCCAAGATCTTTTCGCAAAATTTGCCACAACGACGGCACAGAGATGCCCAACGCTTGAGAACGACGTGTGAGAGACACATTTGGGCTTTCTGCAACTGAAGCCTCAGCGGTAGCAATATTCTCGACACTACGGGCACTTCTTTGTCTCACTGGCACGGGAACATTTTGTACTGTGCCTGTGGATTCAAATTTTTCCACTAGACGCTCAATTGTTTATCTGCTAGGACGATTATGACGACCATAAATTGGACGTAGCGCTCTTAACGAATTTCGGTAGTAAATTTTAATAATTTCGACTCGTTGTTGGCTCGTATATCTTTCCATCAAGAAATGGCAAACCTTACTGAAGAGAAATGTCAAAAAACTGCAAGAAAAATATGGCGTCGTTTGCTATCCCTGTCGCTTTACTTTTGTAGCATCCCTATTGCAAAACCCTTTATTTGAATTTCCCGATACCTCAGACCTGCGTTGGGATTCATTTTCGGAATTCCCCATAAAATAAATTTGAAGGAAACTTGGACTTTCATTATTTTCAGGCATTAGGCTTCCGATAAGGTAGTAAACTTAACCCTGGACCTTAAAAGTAGGCATAAAGTTGCCTTCTGTTATTCGTTTACCACCAAATGATGTCATTTGAAAAGCCGAGTTATACTTCCTTGGGTTTTCAAGAAAAATAGTGCTTAACGGATGATCACCCAGAAGAATGCTTTTAAGTGGTTCCGGTGGTGCAACCATTTCATGCAGCATTACCTTTCCACTGCAGCAGCACAGTCCAGCAGATTCTTTTGCCCACTTTTGTGCACTACAAAACCCACAGACCTCAGACATTGCACCTATGTATATTGACTTCGTTTCCGTATTCAATACATATTTCATATTGAAAGCCAGATTTTTTCTTTCGGGTCCATGGCCGCGGAACATGCGGAACATTGTGCTGACCAACATTAGAAGAAAATGTATTGGTAACAGCCGAGCTTGCTGTATCAGTTTGATGTGACCGAGTTAATCTCGATAATTTCGCAGTTCGACTAATTCGCCCAATATCAGGTCGATACGATCGCTTACTCATATTCGCTGAATAGTTGACTATACTTCGATGAAATACAATTGCCAACTGAATGAATTGAGTAGATGATAGCACACGACAGAAACAGAACAGTGATAACTGAGAACTCAATTCCAATCCAACGCATTAAAATTGCGCTCAAATATTTATAACACACGATTATACGACTACGGCACAGGCTAAGACGACGAATGCTACTATGTGTGTAAACACATACATGTACATAATGTACACAACTGAAAAACATCCTACACTACCCAGTACCCACTGACAAAACCCTATGCTTGAGCAGACACAAATCCATTCCATTCAAGCACGTATTTATAGGAAAAAAAGAGAAATAATACGCTCATATGCTCTTAAAAAATTACGAATAGACCTCGAAAGAAAACTAAGAGAAGAAAACGTCGCTGGGATTGATTGGAAAATCTTGATCAATTCACAAATTAAAAAAAAAATTATGCAAAGATGTTTTAAATATTGCTGAGCTTTTAGAGCACATAGAAATATAATTATGGACTTAAAAGATGCGTATTTTAAAGCTCTAAAAACTGAAATTAATTTCATTAAAATAGACGAAGGATGAGCTTCCTTTTTTGGTTTTTTGTGTTCAAAGTTGAATTATAGAATTTCTTAGTCTTTCACACACAAAGTCAAATATTTTTGTATGCACGAACCTGCTCCTTATCCAAACCTAATCAAAAAAAAAAAAAATTATCAAAATCCGTTCAGCCGTTTGCTGTGTAGGTCCTTGCAAAGAAATATTCACTTTGTTTTATATTATTAGGGATATGGAATGGATTGAGTTTACTTTGAGTTTTAATTTTGAGTGAAGCTGTGAAAAGGAAAATCATCTCAAAGTTGGTTAGAATTTAAGTGGAAAAGCTGTTGTTTGTACTTTTATGAACTGAACGCCTACACATTTTACTCACGCGTCGCCACTGCATAGTACATGCATACCTACATACGTTTGTTATCCTCGCTATGGCGATATTCCACATCCATTGCACATAATGCAAGTTAACGCCAGAAACATTTCATCATGCAAACAATGCATGATACAGTTCCCACGAGCAACAACATCAACTCCGTACGTGATGGAATGCAGCGAATCATATTCAACCGGACACACGAGGCATCGACAACGAGCGGATACTTGAGCCACCAACAGGTATGCTGACCTGTCGTCTGGCAGTATGGGATATGCACTTAGTTTTAAGATATGAAATATTTTGTCATTCAGTAATCATAAGTAGTTCGTAAGAAGTAGTTCGTAAAGAAGTAAATAAAAATATTTTTTTTTTAAGTAAATCTAGCTTTAAATAGTTTAATTGGCGCCCAACGTGGGGCCCAGGAAAATCATCGCATCAAAGTGTAATCGCGTCGCGTAAAGTGCTCTGTCGTAAACGCATAAGTCGACCTCAATTAAGCTCGCCGCGAGTGCAGTGCGCGTACCTTGAACATCATTACCGTAAGACGACCTTTATAAAAGCTCGCCAGCGTGTGCGTGGTGAAAAACCTGGGTTCCGGACAAAGAAGAAGCAGCATCTGTAGATTCTGCCGCCAACGAGGGAGTGTGGAGAAAGGCCCCCAAGTAACTACGAGTAAAAAGGAATGCAGCCCCTTCACCAGCGTTGGTTTATCCTAATGTAAGCTAAATTTAAGATTTATATTTCTTCACATTGAGATCGATATATAGTGTAATAGTGTACTAAGCGTAATAGTATAAAGTGATAGCCCTAAGACATAATTATTAATCAGTACGAAAACGAAACATTTAGAAGTCATAAAGAATAATCATATTAACCGTAGTTGTAAACCAATTAAAAATATCCTTCCCGTTCCTTTCGAAAACCTTTAACGTATCTATTTGAGTTCTTATGTCTAAACGTCCTGCAACTATGACCGATCCAATTTTGCGTCCACCGATGTTGAACATCGAAAATCCGACTCCATCAGTTTCTAATCAAAATTCATCGATTTCGAATCCAAATGCGAGGATTAACGCAACTCCAGAACTAGAATCGCTAATCGCAAGCATTGTAAGTCGCTTCTGCATGACTGAGTGCAGAAACCTCGTTCAATCTATAGTAAATCCTGATAATCAGTTTCATAGGGGAACCGATGAAACTATTCATGAACATCTGCGCACGAACTTAAGCGACCTGGACAAGGTACCAGACGTCGTGAGATGTTTAAGAGAGTTCTCCGGAACTCCCGGCGAATTTAGTTCATGGCGCAAGAGCGTTGAAAGGGTTTTAAGCATCTATAACCAATTTAGAGGAACACCAAAATATTTTGGTATCCTTAACATAATCCGCAATAAGATTGTGGGTAATGCGGATGCCGTTTTAGAGTCATATAACACCCCATTAAATTGGGAATGTATTTCGAAATGCTTAACGCTTCACTATGCGGATAAGCGTGATCTGGGAACATTGGAGTACCAGATGACGACTCTTATTCAAGGCAACAATGGCTTGGAGCATTATTATCAGTCGGTATACAATCATTTGTCATTGATACTAAACAAAATTTCGAGTATGGACTTACCACCTGATGCTTTATACCACCTTACATCGTCATACAGAGCCAAGGCCTTAGATACCTTTATAAGAGGTCTAAGAGGTGACTTGCCCAGACTCTTAGGTATAAGGGAACCGCAAGACCTTCCTACAGCTCTTAATCTCTGTTTAAAACTCGAAAATCAGCAATTTAGAGCCAACTATGCTCACCATAATATCAGCCAAATTAGGAGGCCACCACCTCCTCCTCCAATTCCTTCACGGAGAACCCGAGAACAGCAACCTTTCTATCCACAACTTGCATATGTACCCCAATCATCACATTTTCCACCGCGTCCCCCACCGCGTCAACATTTTAACCAACGACCTACATACCCCCCAAATCAATTTACCCAACCATCGAATTCTCAAATAAATCCACATCAATTCCGAAGGAATCCTCAACCAACTAGTAACTTTTTGCCACAATCTGTTCAAAGGCCTGAACCAATGGATGCTACAACCATCCGTACACACAATGTAAATTATATGAATCGGCCGGTGATGAAAAATTTCCCACCAGCTCCAAAACGACCTATGGTTCCTTCACGAGAATATCCAAATCCCAACAAGATGCAAAGAAATTTCCACTTGCAATCTTCAGAAGTTGACCCCCACAATAATAACACATCCATAGAATCTCAAGAAGTTAGTAACTATAATGCTATGATTTCGGCTATGAATAATCAGAAAGAAGATGACCAAGATCTTAATCAGTACGTAGTTCAACAAGGAAGTGGAGAACCGACAGAAACATTTTCTGATTTTGTCGACGTTCATTTTTTAGACTGACGAACTCGTCACTACCTTATTTTGAATGTAGGACGAGAGAAAATAAAATCCTAAAATTCCTAGTAGACACAGGGTCGAATAAAAATTACATACAACCAGATTTAGTTCGAAACCCCATCCCAAATCAAAAAATATTTAATGCAAATTCAGTCTGTGGTGCTATAGAAATTACTCATCATACTATAATAAATCTTTTTGAACCAGGCACAAATATTAAATTCTTCCTTTTACCCTCACTACGATCTTTTCATGCAATTCTTGGCAATGACACCCTTAAAGAACTGTCAGCTGTCATCCATGCTAAGGAAAGCTATATGACTGTAAACAAAAACATTAAAATTAAACTGAAACAACAAGTATCAGAATCAATCCATAATGTTAATCTCAGAACGCAGCACTTGTCGCAAGAACAACGACAACAACTTAATCGCTTAACCTTGAATTACGCCAAGCTTTTTGGAACACCAAATGAAAAATTAACTTTCACTACGAAAGTCAAAGGTAGAATTCGCACGACGACGGAAGATCCCGTTTACTCGAAGCATTATCCGTATCCTATGGCGCTTAAAGGAGAGATTGATAAGCAAATCAATCAGCTACTAAATGATGGAATCATTCGACCTTCACGGTCACCGTACAATTCTCCGGTATGGATTATACCAAAAAAAACGGACGCCTCTGGTGAAAAGAAATACCGTATGGTTATTGACTACCGAAAACTCAATTCGATAACAATACCAGACCGTTATCCGATTCCTGAAACTAATGAAGTACTAGCGCAACTAGGGAAGAACAAATATTTCTCAGTTATTGATTTAAAAAGTGGCTTTCACCAAATACCTCTACACGAGGACGACATCGAGAAAACTTCATTCTCGGTAAACAACGGAAAGTACGAATTCGTAAGACTTCCCTTTGGTCTGAAAAATGCACCATCTATTTTTCAGAGAGCTCTAGACGACATCTTGCGAGAACACATCGGTAAGATATGTTATGTCTATATTGATGACATAATTGTGTTCAGTGAGAACGTTGAACAGCACTTTCAAAATTTGGCATCTATTTTCGAGACTCTTCAAGAAGCCAACCTTAGGGTGCAATTGGATAAATGCGAATTTTTAAGGCCAGAAATTGAATTCCTCGGATTCATCGTATCTTCGGATGGTATAAAAGCCAACCCAATCAAAGTGGAAGCGATTACCAAGTTTCCATATCCACGAACTTTAAAAGATCTGCGATCATTTCTTGGTCTGTCGGGATTTTACCGCAGATTTATTAAAGATTACGCGAAGCTGGCAAAACCCCTTACAGCCCTTTTAAGAGGGGAGGATGGGCGTACGTCTAGACAAATGTCAAACAAAAAATTCATACATTTGGATAATGAGGCCATGGATACTTTTGACAAAATTAAAAATTCACTTACTTCAGAAGACGTTGTTCTAACTTTTCCAGATTTTAGTAAAGAATTCCATTTGACTACAGACGCTTCGGACTATGCTATTGGTGCGGTACTCGCTCAAGAAAATAAGCCGATAACCTTCATCTCTCGAACTCTATCGAAAGCCGAAGAGAACTATGCCACAAACGAAAAAGAAATGTTGGCTATAGTATGGGCTCTAAAAACTTTGCGAAATTACCTTTACGGTCCTACGATTCTGAAAATATTTACTGATCATCAACCGCTGACATATGCATTGAGCAATAAAAATTCCAACAACAAATTAAAAAGATGGAAGGCTATACTCGAGGAATATAATTACGAGTTAAGATATAAGCCTGGTAGATCGAATGTCGTCGCAGATGCTTTGTCAAGGCCACCCAGAACCATTGAAGTAAATAGTTTAACAGCAACCCAACATAGCGATGAGAGTTCCGGTCAATATCTAATACCTATAGCAAATGAGCCGATCAACGTATTTAAAAACCAGATTATCCTTTCCCTTGGAACAACGCCATCCTATGAATTTAAAATTATTTTCCCTACCTATCACCGTCATGTAATAGTTGAAACTGAGTTCACTGATCAAATTTTAACTGACATTCTTAAACGATACCTTAATCCATCCGTTATTAATGGTATCAAAACTGATGAAAGAATTTTAGGCAAACTTCAAGGAATTTACCCGACACATTTTAGCCAATACCGATTACGTTTCGCAAGAAACCAAGTCATAGACTTAATCGACGAAACACAGCAGGAAACCGAAATTATCAAGGAACATAATCGTGCACATCGCAACTCCCGCGAAAATAAAATGCAATTATTGCAAAAGTTTTATTTTCCACGGTTGAGAGCCAAAATAGAGAAAGTCACAAAACAATGCAAAATCTGTAAAGAGCATAAATATGACAGACACCCGAACAAGCATGAATTACAACCTACACCTATCCCCGAATATCCCGGACAGATTATTCATATAGATATCTACTTCACTAACAAAAAAATTATCCTTACTGCAATTGACAAGTTCTCTAAATATGCCCTGGTCAAAATCCTAAGATCAAGAGCTTCAGAGGACATAAAGCAACCTCTAAGAGAACTTATACTGGCTTTTGGAGTACCCCAAACAATTGTCATGGATAATGAAAAATCCCTAGCCTCTAATTCTATAACATTCATGTTAGAGAATATGTTCAATATTAAAGTTTTCAAAGCACCCCCCTACACAAGTTCCGTCAACGGTCAAGTGGAGAGATTCCACTCCACACTTTCAGAACTAATCCGCTGCCTTAAGACAGATAATGTTCATACCACCTTTTCAGAATTACTAGATCGATCAATCTATGAATACAACCGATCCATTCACACCACTACAGGCAAAAAACCCATAGACACATTTTTCGGTAGAGAGCTACTAACCAATCCAGAACAACTTAGACAAGAAAGACAAGAAAACATGAATAAACTACGCGATAAACAAGAAGCAGATTTAAAATACCATAATGCAAGAAAGAGTCCACTTAAAACATATTCTATTGGCGAAACCATTTACGTAAAAACTAACAAAAGAATAGGAAATAAGCTCGATTCTAGATATAAAAAGGAGACAGTTGCACAAGATAGAAATACAACAGTTATTACCCAGTCAGGAAGAATCATTCATAAAAATCTTATAAAAAATTAACTTTTTCAATAGAACATTATTACCACTCTGCAATGGCGAGGCACAAATTCTGGACTACTCGAATTCACAGCTAATAAAGATCAATACAGGTCGCGCGAAATTGCAGAACGGATCATTCAAGATAATACACTTGATCGACATCGAAGCTTACGAAACAACACTTAACAACTTGGAAGCTACGTTAAAGACATCCATTACTATCAACCATATCCTAACTCCTGTCCTTTCCTTTGAAATATCCCGTATACGAACTTACCTAAATAGACTTAAGATAAATAATAGAAGTAAGAGTAAGAGATCATTAGATTTTTTAGGTTCAGCGTGGAAGTGGATTGCGGGTAGCCCGGACCACCACGACTATGAAATAATTACTAATAAAATGAATAATGTATTAAGAAATAATAATAATCAAGTAATAATTAATAAAATGTCATTAGAAAAGATCAATGAATTAACGAACATTACAAATAAGATTATGAAAACATTCAAAGAAAATGAACTTAATAATAGTGAATTAATTACAAAAATTAAATATAAATTAGATATAATTAAGGAGGAAATAGTTAATGTAGTTTATGCCATTCATTGGGCAAAAGTAAATGTAATAAACTCTTTTATATTATCTAACACCGAAATAAATATAACAGAAACAATTATGAAAGTTGAAAATATTCCCTATGTGAATGTAGATGAAGCATTAGAATTTGCCGAGATAAAAATCGCTTCAAATGATAATAACTTAATTTATATTTTAAGCATTCCAACAACTACTAAAGAACTATGTAATTTGTCATTAATAAAACCTGTTAAAGTAAATAAAATAATCAATAAAATTAAATACGATTCAATACTGGAATGCGATACAGACATTCATGGCATTACAAACAAATGTAAAACATATAATAGTCTTTCTATTTGTAACGAAAATAACATTGTAAGTTTAAGAAATTCATCGTGCATCCCAATGCTGATAAAGAGTCAGAAAGCAACATGTCCCATCATCAACAATGAGCACATCCCAGATGTAGATGAAATAGCTCCAGGAATCCTACTACTAAATCAGTTTAATGGCCCAATATTCATCAACAACGATACTGTCATGCTCAAGGGTACGTTCATCATAAAACACTTCAACACTACCATTCAAGTTAAAGGAAGAACGATCATGTCAAAAGAAGTCACAAGTCATCAACCTTTACCAGCGATACTCCAACCGTCATATAAACCTGACAAGATAGAAGAAGTATTGTCTCTCGAGATGATCAAGGATCTTTATGTTAATCGAACGAAGGAAATCAAGCTGCTTGAAACGAAACACGAGATCAACTTAACCGTGAACATCATACTAGTGGTTACAGTCTTAGCCATCGCAACCTTCGCATACAAATTGATAAGAAATAAAGGCATGACTAAAAACGAACAGTCTAATACCAACATGCCATCATCATCATCAATAACCATAGGACTTGAAGACATCCCTCACCTAGTGACGTCAACAACATCTCACGAGGACGTAAGATTCTAAGGGTGGAGGAGTTAACGCCAGAAACATTTCATCATGCAAACAATGCATGATACAGTTCCCACGAGCAACAACATCAACTCCGTACGTGATGGAATGCAGCGAATCATATTCAACCGGACACACGAGGCATCGACAACGAGCGGATACTTGAGCCACCAACAGGTATGCTGACCTGTCGTCTGGCAGTATGGGATATGCACTTAGTTTTAAGATATGAAATATTTTGTCATTCAGTAATCATAAGTAGTTCGTAAGAAGTAGTTCGTAAAGAAGTAAATAAAAATATTTTTTTTTTAAGTAAATCTAGCTTTAAATAGTTTAATTTGCATAAGTGAATCGCATACACATGATATGTATGTAGGTATATCATATGTATGTAATCGACTCAGAAAAATGGAACAAATTTGTGTGGGCATACATAAATGAGTAACCACATGTGCGATCGCCAAAAGAACATTCTTTTATGTGATTTTTTTTACACAATACACATACTATGTACACATGTACCTATCGTGTAAACACTCATTATCTAGTTCGACAATACGTGACTTGTATTGCGCGCCAGCAGAGCATAATATACCAATGAAAAAAAAACAAAAACCCACCCTTAAATAAAACTATGCCCATGGAATATTTCCCCCTACACACGACGACCGAAATAAAAAAAACCCTACCAACACGCACAAACATGAACGCCGCTTGAGCACTGATAGTGGCAATGGTCTCCATTGATCGTGTTCGCGATTGCACTTTAATAATATATGTTTTTTGTTATAACTTTTCCTACGGAAAACGTACAAAGATGATATATATATCAATGGCTTTGTTAATAAAACCTCTAAACATATGCAATTTTGATTGCAATCTGTTTGGTGAAAGTCGAGAAAAATAGAGATAACTTCCCAGAAAATGCAATTAATTTAAATAAAACAGTTTCTTTTGTTTGTTTACAGGCTTTCTGTTGAAAATTTTGAAATAATTTATATAGAAACTATCAGATGGAAGTATCCTGAATCTATAGGAAGAAACTGCATTTAAATCCGTTCAGTAAATTCGCAGATTTTTTGTCACATACGAAAATACATCAGATCAGACATTTTTATTTTATAAATATAAGTGATAAGTGATTTCTTAATTATAATTTTATCGAAAGGAGCCGCTGTCCAAGCGAGGCTGCACTCCTCAAGATAATTTCTCAATCAACTACACTTTCTTTGGATTCTTCTCTTGCTTATATCTCTTCGGTATGCTGGCGTTGCATTCCTATTCTTCTGCGGAATCGTTGCACTATGCCAGCACTGCATTTCGATTCTTCTAGGAAATCGTTGCATTTTTCATTCGCGACAATAATAACGGTGTAATATGTCTGCGCGAGTTGCTGGGGTTGCAAAAAGGAATGGCGAATGTTTGTTTGCGCATGGGGATTGGAATTGTGTGGGAGTGTATTGGTGTGGGTGGGGCGGTGCGAACGGAAGTGGCGTTGCCGACGTAACTCCTCCCCCTTAGGATTCTGCTCCGGAGAATCAATATTTTTAATTTCAATCTTAACGTCGTTTTTTTCGTTCGCGCGGTTTTTGAAAAATTTTAAGAGAATAATGCCGAATCATAATGACAATAGAAGTTACACCAAAATGTATACATTCGTCAGCAGCATTCCTCTTTTTAATTTCATTGATTAGTTTACGGTTTTCTAGATGTTTCGCGTGTATATCTTCTGGAGAAAAGTCCATTACAATTTTGTCTACAGTCACATTGCTAAAGTTAGGTATAATGAAGTTATCATACGTTATAAAATTTTCGTATTTTGCTTTGTTTATTGTTAGTGCACAATTTTCAAATCTAATTAAATTATTGCCCAGTATATTTAAGCTATAATTATGACAATTATGATAAACTTTGGTGAAAGGAATGTTTTTCGTAATTACAATATTATTTGTTACTTGTTTTATCTCTATATTAATGTTTTCTTTAAGGTTACATTTCGGATTTCCTTTAAATATATTGGAAATGCAATAATCTTTAATTAATTTTAGGTCTTTTATCTTAATCGTACAATTTGGGCTTTCGTAATTTTCATTTCCATCAGTAATAAATTGTTTGTAAGGTGTAACCAGTTCGAGGTTGTTTTTATTTGATATTGGTTCTATTAAAATCTTGTAAAACTTAACCTTTGAGTGATTTGGAAGCATAACAATGAAAATTATTTGGTTGTCATGAATAATTACAGAGCTTTTTATATTTGGAAAATCGTTTATTGTTATGTTAAACCTTTCGATCTCCCTTGGTGATAGAATATCTCTCCCTGAAATTCCTAATTGGCTTGATAACAAATTGCTCTTGACCTTTTTCACTTGTTCCCCTAGTAGTTCTATATCATATTGAATCCGAAAAGCTTGTTGCATGCTTGCTATTTCCGACAATTCTTGGTTTACTAAGTTCCCTAGATTTATCAGTTGCCTTTTTATCTCGAGTTGTTGTCCGTTTATGTGTTCTGTTATGTTTTTTGCAATCTCGTCAAAATGGTGATTGATCTTAATTTGATCATTTAGTCCATCTATTAAGTTTCTGTTATTCTTTTCGTTAGTCTCTAGTCTTTCCTTAATGTCTTGTTCGTCGTCATAGTCCATAGAACCTATTAAGTATTTTAAGCCTGTGCCGATTATGTTTATTAGACCCCTCTTTGTTCTATGATTGTGTTCGAGCAATTTTTCTACTTCTTCTGCTAAAAGGCTAAAACTGTTTGTCAATTTTGGGTATTTTCTTCTGTTATTAAGTATAAGTTTGTTGATGTTGTGGTCTATAATGTTAAAATTTTCTGACCACGAAGTTAGGTTGATGCTATGAAGTATTTTTGTGTAGCCTGTTATGATCTGAACCTGTTCGTCTCTTATTGTCGTGAAGCCTTGTCCGCTGTTTAAGTCCTGTACGTCAATTCGTTGCGTTTGTCCTGAAGTTATCGTCAATAATAATATAAGTGCCTGTACCTGGAATTATGTAACTTGTTTTCATATTTGTAAATACGTTTAATTTGGGTTTTATAAAATTTGCTTCCTTTTTCATCTCTAACATGATCTTGGTCAAGAATGTCGGGGTTTGATTTTTTGTGAGTTGGTTTAAGTTTATTGTTAGTTCTATTCTTTAAATATAATGGTTTATTTTCCGTGAAGTCTATATCTCTCCTATCTTTGTTTAGTCTGTCTACATATTTATTTTTATTTCTCTTTACTAGTTCTACGATATTGGCGTAGTCTTCACTCGGCACATTTCCGTGAAGAAAATCAATTGGTCGTTTTTTTGTTGTTGAGTGGATCGTTTTATTGTATATAGTAACTGCTTTAAGGATTTTATTACGTAATGTGTCTTTGTTATTTACGTCTGCCGTAAATGTACGAATGTGCTCGTTTAGAGTCGAATGGAATCTTTCGATATCCGAATTACCTGTCTTATGATATGGGGTTGTGATATAGAGTTCAACATTGTTTTCTTTTAAAAATTCTTTGACAAGCACTGAAGAAAATCCTGTTTCGCCATCTGTAATAATTTTATTTGGGATGCCGAGTGTTGTGAACCTATCCTTAAGTGTGTTTAATAGAGCTATCCATGTTCTGTGTTTGATTTCGTAGACTGTCACGTGTTTTGTAAATTTATCTATCATGGTTACATACATGAGGTTTATGTTTTTTTTTTTTTTTTTTATCTGGAATGTCAGTTATTTTAAAGGGAATTCTGTTGGGTAGTCTTTCGTATTTCGATTTGTTGCAAATCTCACAGTTATTAATATATTGTTGGATCTTATCTTTCAATTTCGGAGCATAATAAACGTCCTTAATTTCCGAGTAGGTTTCATTTATTCCTCTGTGGTTAAAAAGGTTGTGTGTTTTGATAATGACTTCTGCTAATTTTTCCTCAGCTGTTAAATCGCCTAAAAATTTTGTACATTTTATGACCCTCAAGAGGCTGTTTTTACTAAAGTATTGGATGTACACGTCTTGAAATTTTGCAAACATATGGTCATCTTTAGAGTAAACTCCTACTATTCCTTTTGCCGGAAAAAATCTTTTCATGATGTCTAAAATTAAACTTTGCTTGAAATCTTTCAACTCAATTACTATTCTTCTCTTCCCGAATTCAGTGTATATTTTATGGTTATTAATTCCATTTGTAGTGTTACGAATTATCTGAGTTTTATACATATATATTCACTGGGGTTTCTATTATAGGGATGTGGTTACTGCTATCTTCATTTGCACTGTGGATAGTAGCCACAAGAGATTGTGCGTCCAAGTTTTCAACGCTATCCGTGGGAAACTCTACATTTTTATTGTAAAGGGTGGTTAAATTTTAAGGGCCGATGTTGATTTTGAATAAAACACAAATTATTTAGAAAATTATTGTCAGTTCTTTTTATTATGATAATATTGGTATGGTTCAATTATGCATGGAACAAAATATCGGCCAAATGGCCGCCGCGACCTCGGCGGCACACCTCCATCCGATGGTCCAAATTTTCGATGACGCTGAAGCATAATTGAGGTTCTATGCCGTTAATGTGCCGAATTATCTCATCCTTTAGCTCTTGAATTGTTGCTGGCTTATCGACGTACACCTTTTCTTTCAAATAACCCCAAAGAAAAAAATCCAACGGTGTCAAATCACATGATCTTGGCGGCCAATTGACATCGCCACCACGTGAGATAACACGGCCATTGAATTTTGCGCGCAAAAGAGCCATTGTTTCGTTAGCTGTGTGGCAAGTGGCTTTAGTTCTTGAGTCAATTGCAATTGCAAGTAAGCGTGTAAATGCAAGTCTTTATGCATAATGTTCATCAACGACGAGCGTGAGAGGTGCAATTGTTGGGCACGACGACGAGTTGAGGTGGACGGCTCTTCAGCCACACTATCGCGAACAGCAGCAATATTTTCTGCAGTACGAGCTGTTCGAGCATGCACTGGTGTTTTCACATCTCCTACAGACCCGGTTTGCTCAAATTTTTGCACGATTTTTCCGATTGTACGCACATTTGGACGATTAAATTGACCGAAAAAATCACGAAGTGCACGATATGCATTTTGATTTGAACGCCCATTTTCATAATAAGCCTGAATAACTTTAACGCGTTGCTCGATTGTGTATCTTTCCATGGTTCAAATTGAGTTAGTCTGAAATTGAGAAATGACAAATGAAATGCAGAAAAAAGCTTGACGTTTAGGTGTGGTTCACATTCAACATCGGCCCTTAAAATTTAACCACCCTTTAGTATGTTTCCATTCTGGATAAACCGTCAGCCACCTGGTTATCCTTACCTTTCACATATTCTATATTAAAGTTATATTCACCTAGTTTTATTTTCCACCTCTACAGTTTGGCATTTGGTTCCTTAAGCGAGTTAAGCCAAACAAGGGGGCGATGATCTGTTCTTACCGTAAATTTGTTGCCGTACAGGTAAGGCCTGAAATATTTCGTAGCCCACACAATTGCTAATAACTCCTTCTCGATTGTAGAGTAATTTCTTTCGTGATCGTTTAGGTTACGGCTAGCAAAGCACATTGGGTGAGAGTCTTGGGATAAAACTGCGCCTATTGCGTAGTTAGATGCATCTGTTGTAAGTATGAACCTTTTTGTAAAGTCGGGGTATTTGAGGATTGGTTCCGATGTTATTAATTTTTTAAGGTTTTCAAAGCTTTCTATATAATCCTTATCCCTCAGGTCTATTTTCGCATTTTTCTTCAAAAATGTGGTCATTGGCTTTGCTACTTTGGAGTAGTCCTTGATGAACTTCTTGTAGTAGCCTGTGATGCCTAGGAACGCTTTTATCTGTTTTGTAGTTCTTGGTAATTTATAATTGTTGATTGCTGCAACCTTATTTGGATTGAGCTTAATACCGTTTGCTGTGACTATATGTCCCAGAAATTCGGTTTCTTTCTTTAGAAACTCACATTTGTTTAATTGCACCTTTAAATTTACCTCCTTCAGTTTCTGAAATATTTTCTTCAATGCTAGAAGATATTCTTCGAGGCTGGTGGAAAATATAATAATGTCGTCCAAGTAAACCCAACAAAACACGCCTATAAATTCGGCCAAAATGGCATTCATCAATCGCTGGAATGTTGCTGGGGCGTTTTTCAATCCGAATGGCATACGAATGAATTCGTAGTGTCCACTGTCGGTTGAAAACGCGGTTTTTGGAATATCTTCGTCCGCTATTTCGATCTGGTGAAATCCCTTGGCCAGATCTAGTGTTGTAAAGTACTGCCTGCCGAGTTTGTCGAATATCTCTTCTATATTTTGCATTGGGAATTTATCGTCTATTGATACGTCGTTGAGCTTCCTGTAGTCTATGACCATCTTCCATTTTGTTCCTCAGAGGCGTCCTTTTTCTTGGGAACGACCCATATTGGTGCAGAATAGTGTGAATTACTGGGGCGTATTATGCCTTGTCTTAGCATTTCGAACATTTGTTTCTTGACTTCGGTTTTGTGTACCTGCGGGTACCTATATGTTTTTGTGTAGATTGGAATCTCATTCACTGTCCTTATTCGGTGCTTTATCGCATTTGTGAATGTAAGGTCATTTTCTTCCTGGTAAAATATTGGGGCGTACTTAGAAACGAGATTAGATATTCCTTTTTTTTCTTCATCGTTGAGATGATCTATCCTTATTTGATTCAGAATTGTACTTTTGCTTGTTTCTGTATAGTAACTCTCTAAATGGTTTGGTATTTGTTTTTCATATTCCTCCACGATGTCAACTTGCCTTTCTTCGTCCTCTATATTAAAATAAATTGGGATATCGGTTTCTCCAACTATCAAAAGTTTCCTTTTGAAGTCGAGAACCGCTTCCATTGGCAATAAAACGTTGTTTCCGATTAA
Organism: Matsumyia berberina; assembly: GCA_917880715.2. Lineage (NCBI taxonomy): Eukaryota > Metazoa > Arthropoda > Insecta > Diptera > Syrphidae > Matsumyia > Matsumyia berberina. Next base: position 84,131,602 of record OU862872.1, read on the forward strand.
TCCGTCAAAAACATTATGAAATTTGTGTTCAATAAATTCTGCAGTTTTGCCTAACATGCCGAATTCTTTGAACAGTGGTATCTTTACTTTCGTATTAATATATAGTGGTGAGCTCGTTGTTCTCACCTCTACTGATTTTAGGTGGATTTCATAGAAATACCCACCTATTGCAGAGGTCCTCATGACGCGACTTTCAAAAAATTTTAATGCCATTTGTCTTCGCTATTATAGCAAACACTAACCTCATACTCCGTTAAACAATTTATATTTATATATATATGTATATGCAATATAACGGATTCTTGTGGACACGATTGAGCCCGCAATTATGAAGCGATTTGAATAAAATTTGGTATACACGTTCGTATGGCGAATAGCTCAGCTAAGTTCGTAGATGGGCGTAATCGGTCGAGAGGGGGGCGGGTTACGCCCCTTTTTATGTCTTAAATGATACAATTCAATTATGAACATGAACCAGTTACTTAAAATCTTAACATGGAACGCAAACGGCCTTCTGCAAAGAATCGACGAACTGGAAGTATTCCTACGCAAACAGAACATTGACATATGCTTGATTTCTGAAACCCATCTGACAAAGGAATCTCGAGTTAAAATAAGAGGATACTATGCTTATCACGCATACCACCCATCCGAAAGGGCTAGAGGCGGATCGTCGCTCTTAATTAAAGATTGTATTGAGCACTCTTTGAATTCACCGGTAGAACTCGATGCAATGCAAATAACTTCAGTTCGCGTAAAAAATAAAAATATGTATTACAATATCGCGTCCATTTATTGCCCTCCGCGATACACGCTAGAAAATAATGACTTAATACGTCTGTTTACTTGTTCACTTGGACCGAAATTTATTATTGGTGGCGATTTCAATGCGAAACACACCTTTTGGGGTTCGAGATGCATTTCACCTAAAGGCAGACTTCTCTACGAAACCGGCATGCAATTTGCTGTTGACTTCTTTTCGACGGGGAAACCGACTTATTGGCCGTCCGACATAGCAAAAACGCCTGACCTCATAGACTTCTTTATAGGAAAAGGGGTAGTGAAAAACTTTACGAACATCGAGGAATGCTTTGATCTCTCCTCCGATCATTCACCAGTCGTATTGACAATAAGCGAACGTCTAATGAGAAAACAAGGAGCGCCCAGATTAACTGGCAACAAAACTAACTGGGATGGCTTTAGGAAAGCTTGTGAAGAAAATATAGTCCTGAATGTGTCGCTTAGAACACCGTGCGAAATAGGGGATGAAGTCGGCAGATTTATTGAAGTCTTACAAAGCGCCGCGTGGAACAACACTCCATATAAAAGGAAAGTAGTCGGAAATAGCGAAGTTAAATATCCGCCGGAAATAAAAGAACTGATGCTGGCAAAGAGGAGAGCACGCAAAAGATGGCAACAGACTCGCGCCCCCCAGCACAAAACCCATTCGAACTTCCTATGCAATAAGCTCAAAAAAGCGATACGGGATTTTAAAAATCGCGAGATTTCTACATATCTCGAAGGCTTGTCTGCTGAAAAAAGTTCGAACTACTCTCTTTGGAAAGCTATAAAAGGTGTCAAAAAACCCCAAATACAATCGCTACCAATAAGAAAAAGTAATGGCGAGTGGGCAAAAGGCGATAAAGAAAAAGCCGACTTATTTGCTGAGCATCTAGAAGAAACGTTTAAGCCATTTCCCGGGCAAACATTAATAGAAAATATTAATAACACTATTATGACTCCAGACAACTTTAAAATAAGAAGCGTGTCATTAGCCGAACTTCGTGAGGTAATAAAAAATCTAAAGAATAACAAGGCTCCTGGATATGACCTAATAACTGGAAGGGTCCTGAAGGAATTGCCAAAGAAAGCTTTAATAAAGCTCGTTTACCTTATAAATGCTTCGCTAAGACTATTATACGTTCCAAGGCAATGGAAAGTCGCCGAAGTTATAATGGTTTCAAAACCGGGAAAACCGCCAAACGACAAAAAGTCGTACAGACCGATATCGCTCCTACCGATAATATCAAAAGTTTTTGAAAAACTCTTATTAAAACGGTTAAAACCGGTTATTGAAGAAAGACGTTTGATTCCTGATCATCAATTCGGGTTCAGAATCAAGCATTCCACAATTGACCAAGTTTATAGAATAACCAACGAAATTGAGAAGGCCATGGAAGAGAAAAAGATATGTTCTAGTGCTTTTCTTGACGTTTCCCAAGCCTTTGACAAGGTGTGGCACGAAGGCTTGAATTATAAACTAAGGCAGGTACTTCCGGAAGAGCTGTACAAGATCTTAGAGTCGTACTTGGAGAACAGACTTTTCCGTGTCAAGCATGGAGCCGAATACTCGGAATTTAAGGAAATCGCTGCCGGTGTTCCACAAGGAAGTGTTCTTGGTCCAGTCTTGTTCTTGCTCTATACTCGAGATATACCGCAAGAAGAAGGCACCGTTGTTGCTACATTCGCGGACGATATGGCTATTCTGGCAACAGAAAATTCAGTCGAGTCAGCAACTGTGAAGCTTCAACGAGCTTTGGATACAATTTGCGAGTGGACAAAGGTTTGGCGTATTGTTCTCAACGAAACCAAATCTACGCATGTTAACTTTACTAACAAGAAAATAAACAACTTACCCGTTTTCATTAACTCGGTACAAATACCGTATGCAAACGAAGCAAAATATCTAGGAATGACACTAGATGCGAAACTCAAGTGGAAGCCGCACGTTAAAAAGAAACGCGACGAGCTCGAAATTAGATTTAGAGAAATGTATTGGCTGATTGGAAGATATTCCAAATTAAGCATGTATAACAAATTGCTCTTATATAAGCAAGTCTTAAAACCTGTATGGACGTATGGTATACAACTTTGGGGTTGTACCAAAACCAGCAATAGAAATATTTTACAAACCTTTCAAAATAAGGTGCTCAGAACAATCGTTAATGCGCCGTGGTACATTAGAAACGACGATATCCACAGAGACCTCGGTGTAGCTACCGTCGAAGATGAAATAACAAATTTTGCACGCAAACTCCGTGTTCGCCTTCATGGACATTGTAATAACGCCGTACTCCAAATTCTGGACGTGACAAACCTTGTGCGCCGACTACAAAGAACGAAACCGTTCGATTTAGTGCAATAAGGAATAGCCGCTTATAATGACGGTATTAGTAGGTGCTTTTATTGGAAAGCTACCTACACAACGCGAATTTTTATTGTCGAAAGTTAAACTACTTGATAAGGCTTTTTTGTACTTAGTCGTAGTCAACACGAAAAGGGGAGGTGTTTTTAGTGAGTAAGAATCTCACACTCATATGTACATATATATATATATATAAAAATTTTAACGGAGTATGAGGTTAGTGTTTGGTATGATAGCGAAGACAAATGGCATTCAAATTTTTTGAAAGTCGCGTCATGAGGACCTCTGCAATAGTTGGTATTTCTATGAAATCCACCTAAAATCCTTACACATTTCGAGGTAATGAGTACAAATTCATTCTTAAAGTGGAAATTTTCGTCCGCCATTTTGTTCCCGCCATCAGAACAGAAGCCTTAGCGATGATATACGAAATCCACCTACCTCTTGCGGATTCTACCGGAAGGTTCTTTTTTTTAATTTTGTTTGCCATTTAGGGTGGCATAACCCTGCGTTAAAAATGCTTGTTTCCGATCCAGGATCGATAAGTATTCTTAGGGTGTGCTTATCATTTTTAGTTTTTACTACTATATAGGGAAGTCTACCGGATGGCTTCCTTCCCGAAAATCGGAGTTCGTACCTAGGGTATTTATTTCCCTTTGGTAGGAAGCAGACAATGTGTCCATGGGTTCGGCACCGTTGTGGTGGTTTGCCCTAAAATTTCCTGAATAATTATTGTTATTCCTAAATGGATTATTGTTGTTATTAAATGCACCGGAATTACCATTATTGTTTCTGTATGTAGCGGAGTTATTACCGTTCTTAAATATGCCGGAATTATTATTACTATTTCTATAAGTACAGGGTTTTTCAATAAGAGCCTTACAAAAGTTTTTTTAAATAAAACAAAAACGGTTTTGGATATCAATGAAATTCTTTATTCCTGTGAAAGTACGTTTGATGCCATTATGTATGGAACTCGATTTCTTTTGCATGGCCACCACGGGCACGCTTGCAGAAGTCCAGACGCTGAACCCAATTTTCGACGGTTTTCAAGCATAAATCGGCCGATACTGCTGCAATTTCACGTTCGATATTCGTACGAAGTTCATCAATCGTCGCTGGCTTGTTGGCATAGACCATAGACTTGACGTAGCCCCACAGGAAATAGTCTAACGGCGTCAAATCGCACGACCGAGGCGGCCAAGCGACTGGACCATTTCGTGAGATAACACGTTCTCCAAACTTGGTTTCCAATAAATTGATTGTGACATTCGCTGTGTGGCTTGTGGCGCCGTCCTGTTGGAACCACATGTCCTCCAAGTCCATATCATCCAATTGGGGCCAAAAATATTCGGTTATCATATAACGGTAGCGATCCCCATTCACAGTAACGTGCCGGTCTTGATCATCACGGAAGAAGAACGGCCCAATGACGCCGCCGGCCCATAAACCACACCAAACCGTAATTTTTTCGGGATGCAATGATGACTCATGGAGTACGTGTGGATTGCTGCCTGACCAATACCACATATTTTGTTTATTGACGAAGCCATCCAGCCAGAAATGAGCCTCATCGCTGAAGATGATTTTTCGATGAAAATCCGAATCATTTTCAAGTTGTTGCTCAGCCCAATTCACGAACATACGACGCTTCTGGTGGTCAAGCGGCTTCAGTTCTTGCGTCAATTTAATCTTGTAAGGATGTAGGCCAAGATCTTTTCGCAAAATTCGCCACAACGACGTCACAGAGATGCCCAACGCTTGAGAACGACGTGTGAGAGACACATTTGGGCTTTCTGCAACTGAAGCCTCAGCGGCAGCAATATTCTCGACACTACGGGCACTTCTTTGTCTCACTGGCACGGGAACATTTTGTACTGTGCCTGTGGATTCAAATTTTTCCACTAGACGCTCAATTGTTGATCTGCTAGGACGATTATGACGACCATAAATTGGACGTAGCGCTCTTAACGTTGAGGCCACTGACTCCGAATTTCGGTAGTAAATTTTAATAATTTCGACTCGTTGTTGGCTCGTATATCTTTCCATCATGAAATGGCAAACCTTACTGAAGAGAAATGTCAAAAAACCGCAAGAAAAATATGGCGTCGTTTGCTGTCCCTGTCGCTCTACTTTTGTAGCGTCCCTATTGAAAAACCCTTTACCAGAATTATTACTGTTCCTATATATGTTGGGATTATTACCAGAATTAAAACTGTTCCTATATGTGTTGGAATTATTATTGTTATGAATCCGGTTATTGTAGAACTTTTGGTGTGCATATCCCGTCTCGTGCAGGATTTGCATGGCTTGTTCTAGGTTTTCGGGGTTTCTGCAGTGAAGTAAACCCTTCATGGGTTCCGGTATCATCATCATCATCATCATCTTCCAATGGCCCGCTTATCCACTATGAGGGTCGCGGGTTTAGGGAGCTTAAGTGGACTCTCCACATTTGCCGATCTTCCGCCATCGACTCTAACTCATCAGGGGCAATCCCCATACGGGTAGAGGTGAGATTTCGGACTTGGTCCAGCCATCTCAACCTAGGCCTGCCAAGGGGACGCGTACCCGATGGCACGAATTCCATGGCACGTCTTGGAAACCGAGTTGGGGACATGCGTTTGACGTGCCCAAACCATCGAAGTATGGACCTCTCCGTCCGAAGAAGTAGCTGCTCGACATTGAGTGCCTCGCGTAATCTGGTGTTCCTAACCCGATCTCGTCGAGTCACCCCAGCAATACAACGAAGAAATCTCATTTCGGCAGCTTGTATCCGTGATCTTATTCTTTCGGTCATTACCCAAACCTCATGACCATAGGTGAGGGTCGGAACAAACACTGAATTAAAGATCGACAACTTAGCTTCGATGCCAAGTTCGGCCCTCCTGATAACAGATTGACCAAGCTGTCTCAAAATTGCTCCAGCCTGACCAATCCTACAGGATAACTCAGTATTGCTCCTACCATCACTCGTGAATAGGACCCCGAGATACTTAAACTTCTCCACCTGTTTCAATGGGACTCCACTAACATGCAGAGTGCATTGAACAGGTGTTCTGGAAATTACCATTACCTCTGATTTGTCCACGTTTACCTTCATCCCAGTTTCAACACAGACGGCGACGAACCTGTCTAGTGCCCGCTGAAGTTCGGTCTGGGTGGACGTAAGGATGACCAAGTCATCAGCAAAAAGCAGATGACTTATCCTTAAGTTTCCCAATTCGAAACGTTCCTCACCAAGGCTGCGCTGTAACATCCAATCCATATACACTATGAAAAGGAGAGGTGACAGAACGCACCCCTGGCGAAGTCCAACGCCCACAGTGAAAGGTGTCGACTTAACGCCGTTCACCCGAACACAGCTCTTACAGTTAGTGTACAGAGATTGAATGGCCCTCAGAAGAGAACCGTCAATCCCGTACTCCTGCAATACACTCCAGAGTTTACCTCGAGGGACCCGATCATATGCTTTCTCCAAATCCACAAAACAACTGTAGATAGGTTTGGCATACTCCCAGGCCTTCTCAAGTACCATTCTGAGAGTGAACAGCTGGTCGGTTGTGCTTCTACCTGGACGAAAGCCGCACTGCTCATCGCCCAACCGGGACTCGACCACAGCTCTGGAACGCGTTTCCAACACCTTTGCAAAGACTTTTCCGGGGAGACTTAAAAGAGATATACCCCTATAATTGGAGCAATCCCTCTTATCCCCTTTTTTAAAAAGAGGAACAATCACCCCAGTTTGCCAATCACTAGGTGTTTCACCGCATTCCCAGGCCACTTTAATGACACGAGAGAGCCATTCCACTCCCTCTTTACCCAAAGCCTTGAGCATTTCTGGCCGGATTTCATCCACACCAGCAGATTTGCCGACTTTTAGCGTTTTAATCGCCAAAGTCACCTCCTCTACGGTGGGACTATTCTCCGCCCTACTCAAAACCATGGGTCTGTCATCCTCAGTGCCCTGTTCGGGATTGAGCAACTCCGAAAAGTGCTCGCTCCATCTGCGCAAGATGTCCTTGTCATCGGAAAGAAGTACACCATCTTTGGATTTGACTCCTTCGATGATATTAAACTTCCTTCCTCTGAGACGGCGGATGGTCTGCCAGAACACCTTGTTTGCAGATCTGTGATCACAGTCCAATCTCTCACCGAACTCCTTCCAAGACTGCTCCTTAGCTGCTTTAACAGCCAGCTTGCAAGTTCTTCGCGCCTCCATGTACCGGTTCCGAGAAGCTGAATCCCCCAAGTGTATCCACACCTTGAAGACTTCCTTCTTCTCTCTGATGGCTTCTTGAACTCCGGGTGTTTTAAACCACGCAGTTCTTTTCTCACCACCAGCCGCCACACCGAGCCGCTTCACTCCGCAAACACCTCCTGCAGAGGCAATGACTGCTGTTGAAAACAACCGCCATTCTTCCTCTACATTTGTCGGAACAGTTGGAATTTGTTCAAACCTTTCGGATACCTGTCGTGCAAACTCCTCCCGTATCTCATCGTTCTGTAAACTCTCCCACCGTATGCGTGTCACCAGCCTTGGTTTACGCTTTGGTAGGACAGGTACTTTATCGTTGAGATACAAATTGCACAACACTAGGTGATGATCAGTTGACAGTTCAGCCCCTCTCACAACACGAACGTCATAAACCATCCTTTTAACACACGATGGTACCACAAAGAAGTCTATCAGCGATTTCTGCTGAAGACTCCGACGGTACCATGTGTATTTATGGATGTTTTTGTGCGGAAAGAAGGTGTTCATAATGGACATGCCATTTGCACAGCAAAAGTCCAACAACTTCTCTCCGTTCGCATTCTGATCCGGGTCGCCGTTCCCAATCACACTTCCCCATGTCATTACGTCCACACCCACGGTAGCATTGAAGTCCCCCATCAGGAGATAAGAATCCATATCTGCCACCTGTTCTAAGGCGGCATCTACTTCCTCCAAGAAAGCTGCATACTCAGACTCCAGATTCGGCGCATATACCTGCACCAGAGCCAGAGTTGACCTTTCAAGCTTAAGCTTTAAGATCGCAACTCTCCCTCCCAATGGTATCCACTCCAGTACTCTGCCTGCCAGCCTGGGACTCGTGAGTATCCCCACTCCCGCCTAAGCAGACATTGAAGGTGCTACTCCTGACATGAAGAGTTTCCACCCATCCGAAAGGTCCACAGTTCTAGAACCCCTTTGCTTTGTTGAGGAGATACCAACTATATCTAGTCGATATTTAGTAGCCTCCCCAATGAGCTCAAGGTCTTTTCCTGTGAGCGAAGAAATGTTCCACGTGCTTATCCTAAGTCGATGCCGTTGTCGAAAAACCGAAAGTCCACTTATGCCCCCCTCGGGGCATAGCGCATCTCCCCTTTGACCCCCGTAATGGTTCGCGAGACCATTGCCGGGAAGCTCGTAGCCGTTTCGGGTTGAACCCGGCCGGCTGCCGAGCGGGACAAGCCGACCACCAGACGCTCGCATGCTGCCACCCTCTAGGCCTGGCTCCGAAGGGCGCCCTGGCATAGCAGGCTTGGCAATATCCGAGGCCATGTGTCTCCGTCTTGTCATCATTGGGGGGTTGCGCTTCGTTAGCCATATCTGGGCAGTACGGGTAGCTCAACTATAGCTACTCTACCCGCACTTCCCAGACATGTTGCCCGCCCCCCACCGCGAGGAGGTCAGCTGCACGAGGGGGCGGGTTCCGGTATTTTATTAATAAAGATCCTAAGGGCTGTACTGCAATTTTGTTCTAGGTCTGTACAGTCACTACCTTTGTCAATTCTTGTCTTGTTGTTTAGTCTTCTTAATGTGTATTTCAACCTATCGTAAAACTCCTGGCAACTATTTCTAAACTCTGAACCTCTTAAATCATCGTATAGTTGTTCTACTGTTTTTCTGTCGCCAAAATATTGGTAAAATATTTGCTTGACGTTGTCCCAATTTTGTACATTATTTATCTCGATAGCCTCTCTGGCTTTACCCACTAGTCTATTTTTTAATACGTCGAAAAATATGATTTGGCTAGGCTGATCGTATTTACCTAGAGTTGGAAATATTCTATCTACAGGGTCGATAAAAGTACACAAATTTTCTCTATTGCCATCAAAGGTAGGCAGACTATTTAAATATTTTATTGGATCTAAAACTAAACTTACTAATGGTGTAGATGGTGCAGCTGGATTGGTCGTCATGATGTCCTTTTAGGTGGATTTCATAGAAATACCACCTATTGCAGAGGTCCTTCCGGTTTTGATTTTTTAGTAATATAGTAGATAACAGTGAACAGAATCCGCCTGCTACCAATTTGGGCGCCATCTTGGATCCGCCATCTTGAAATTCTTCAAAATTGATTGGATTTCGTTGAAATTGAAAATCCTTACAAATCTCGAGGTAATTAGTACAAATTCGTTTTTAAAATGGAAATTTTTGTCCGCCATTTTGTTCCCACCATCAGAATAGATGACATAAGAAATCCACCCATCTCTTGCGGCGCTTGCCGGAAGGTTCTTTTTTTGTTTGGGATGAGGTTTGATAATAAGTCCTTTGTGCGTCAAATCTTTCGCTTCTTTTCTGCTCGCGTTGGTTCCTCTGCAGTGGAACTTGATGTCTTCTCTCTTTGGGTTTCTCCACGATTGGTTTTCTTTTTCACTTGTTGTGTAGAACTTTTATTTTTCTTCTGTTCTGTTACGTTTTCTTACACTTTCAATTTTCAGTTATTATTTTCTTTCGATTTACACTTCTTACTCGAAATGCCGACTGTTTATGCACTTTCTATTACTTTTTCCTGATCGAAAACTGTGTTTTCTTGATTAAAATTAAATTTTTAACGAAATAAGCGTGCACAAGCTTCTTCTCCTTACAAGTTTGCTTTAATTTCTTGATTGAAATAAGCGTTCACGCACTTTTTCTCTATTACACGTTTGCCTTAATTTCTTAATCGAAATAAGCGTTCACGCACTTTTTCTCTATTACACGTTTGCTTTAATTTCTTAATTGAAATAAGCGTTCACACACGTGATTCCTTGATCGAAATATTTTAGAGTTCACTCGAATTAAATAATAAAAATTAACCGCGATGTATTTTATTTTCACTAAAGTATATTCGCGTATTCGAGCACTACCGACTGCGCCAATTACGTTATGATTGCTTTTGCGTGGCAAAAAAAAAACTATTTGTTGGTTGGCTGAAAAAGAAAGAATTTATTTTTTACGGTTATTATTATATTAATTATTTCTTAATTATAATTTTATCGAAAGGAGCCGCTCCTCAAGATAATTTCTCAATCAACTGCACTTTGTTTGGACTCTTCTCTTGCTTATATCTCTTCGGTATGCTGGCGTTGCATTCCTATTCTTCTGCGGAATCGTTGCACTATGCCAGCACTGCATTTCGATTCTTCTAGGAAATCGTTGCATTTTTCATTCGCGACAATAATAACGGTGTCATATGTCTGCGCGAGTTGCTGGGGTTGCAAAAAGGAATGGCGAATGTTTGTTTGCGCATGGGGATTGGAATTGTGTGCGAGTGTATTGGTGTGGGTGGGGCGGTGCGAACGGAAGTGGCGTTGCCGACGTAACTATACGCTTCACGGTGGAGTGAAACTGACTCTGAATCACATCCGAAGTGGGTCATCCGAGGAACCAATACTGTCAAAGATGTAGTAAATCAATGTGTAAGATGTTTCCGATTCAAGGTCAATGAATCAAAGCAACTTAGGGACAACTTCCAGAGCCACGAGTAAGGTTTTCACGGCCATTTACGCACTGTGGGATAGACTACGCAGGCCCTGTCAATATACGATGTTCACAAATTCGAGGTGTGAAGTCACACAAGGCGTACATAGCGCTGTTTGTCAGCATGTCAACAAAGGAAGTGCACATTGAGCTGACTTCTGATTTAACAACGGATGGATTCATGGCAGCATTGCGGAGAATCATCAGTAGGAGAGGATCCGTACATCATCTATACAGCGATAACGGAACCAATTTTGTTGGAGCAAAAAAATATGATTGATGCATTACAACCTGCATTAACCGAAACTGGGATTCAGTGGCATTTTATCCCCCCGGGAGCTCCACATTTTGGTGGACTCTGGGAAGCTGGAGTTAAATCAGTCAAATACCATCTAAGTCGCATCATAGGAGAGCAGAAATTGACATACGAGGAGATGAATACAGTTCTAGTCCAAATAGAAGGATGTTTGAATTCGAGACCACTCTGCCCATTAACAGACCACATTGAAGATCTTGATGCACTAACACCAGGTCATTTCATTATTGGAGCACCACTGATAGCACCACGACATGATGTCATTCTGGATTTGGCAGAAAGTAGTTTAAAGAGGTGGAAGTTCATTCAAAATATCAAACAAGATGTTTGCAACCGTTGGTACGAGGATTACCTAAACAAAATTCAACAACGATATAAGTGGAAACAGTCAGCAAATAATTTGGAGATTGGTCAACTGGTGTTGCTGAAAAACGAGCAACTGACACCATCAAAGTGGCCTCTGGGAAAAATAATTGAAGTACACAGAGGAGTAGATCAACTGACGAGAGTTGTTACAATCAAAACCGAAAAGGGAACAGTCAAGCGACCAATAGCCAAGGTATGTTTGCTGCCAACAGAAGACAATATCATGAAACCCGAAGACGGCGGAGCTCAACAGTTGAAACTACCCTTGGAGACATTATCATCCAGTCGGCCCGGAAGGAATCTAAGAGATAGAAACAAGTCAACCACTCCCTCGTCAAATCTCTCTATTGCTCTTGTGATTTTATCCCTGCTTGCATCTGTCATGCCGGGATCTACAAATTATACAATCACCCACCCGGATATTGGATTGTTTAGAGAACAAAAGAACATACCGGACCACCGTTTTGAGATTTCTTGGCAAACAACGCCGGAGGAGACAAAATGTAGATGACATCAACATAAAATATTATTTGATAATATGCATAAAAGCATATTTTTTATCATATTACGGCAATTGCTAACATTAGCAAATTTTTATTTTTTTTTTTTTTTTGTTATTTCCCCTTTTTTATTTGTCGCACTTTTAATGCTTAGGTTATCAGAATTTTGTTATTTAAGAGAACGAAAATAAAGAATATGAGTCATTGTGTTGTGATCAATCGAACCAAGCCTTTTTGTTTGGCTGCATTAGGCGATTGAGTTAAAATCTAAACTGTGATAGATTTTCAATATCCATTTACGCGGTCAAATGGGATAGAGAAAAGTCCACTTTGCCTGTAAAGTAGGTAAAGACATGGTATATACAGGTATATGGATCCGGTTTTTCCGTGCGCAGCTGAGATATTATACTCTGTCCCACAAAAATTGTTAGTACAGTTAAGATAGGACGTTTGCCTCTCACTCTGGTTGCAAGAGCTTGCATAAATCTATCACTCTTTAAAGCTCTTTCAAGGATGCCGTACTATGCATGATAAATTGCCAGAAATCGGAGAGCAATACCCATATGGTTACGAACTGCTCATTTAAAAACAAAACAATTTGTTAAATAAAATAAAAATGATTGTTTACAAAATTAACACCGATTCGATATTGATGAAATTTTAATATGTTGTAAAAGGCATTGTTTTAAGTATTTTGATGTATCACAACATCACTATAACGCGCTTTATTTAATAAATATGTTCACTTATTGAACTGTGACTGAATTAAATGTTTCAAAATTTCTCGCAAATAAACCTTCATTATAAAGGACAAAAAGCCAAAAATTAGTTAACTGCATTTTAACGGGTTTCCCAGAAAAACAAGAAAAGGAGAAAAATAAAAACCAAGCGGTTCACATACTCACATTCATTTAGTTCTTCTCAAAAGCACAAAACCTCAAAGCTCTTTGGCAAAAACCATAGAAAAGTTACAACGATTTGCTTTGACTTGATAATGGTAACTCTGTTTCGTTGTTCACATTTTCAGTAGACACCAGGGGGTCAATTCCCGATTTGTGAAGTGATAACAAATTTATCATTTCAGGTTTCACAGCAGTTTTTAATTTTTTCACTTCACGAGGACGCACTATGCGGTTCTCGAACACATTGTGATAAATTCCTGTCAAAGCGTGTACTAAAAAGAACTACAATACTCCCCGGATAATAGCACATGCACATGGGTATAAAATTTTGTTGCTTATAAGAGGGTTTTCAATTAAATTCCTATTAAGCGGGGACCCTTGTAATAGCACAAAAATGTGTTTTCAGGAAGGTATTTTCTCAAATTTATAAATACTTACATAATTAGATTTAGTTACAAGTTTTTTTATTTATTAATGCAACAAAAATAAATAAATTGCGCGTGAGTTACATATATACATCCGGGGAATAGCGAAAACGATGACCCGAAGCTTGCCGTTGACCTTCCAAGTGCATACAAAATAAAACCAAAAGCAAAACCGCTTGCTTGGTAGTTTTGTATGACACATTTGTCGGTCAATGGTAAGAACCAATATCCGGTCATGTTGCTGACAATGCGGATTACGAAGAAAGAAAAAGGGCATAAAAATTATAAACTGTAATTGAAGATTGTCAATCGTTGGTGTGTCACGACAGAATAAAGAATTGAACATAAACAAGAAAAGAGCGGTCGTCTAATTTCTTTACCGGATTGTGTTAAAAATATAACTCGTGCAGCACCGTACACGTGATAGAAGTGAAACTTCTTAAAAAACAAAAAATAGTAGAGATTTAGAAATACAACAATACAAAATTTGCATAAAAAATATTCTGTTTATTCAATATTTACACTGCAATTGGTTTCTGGTACAATTGGTAATACTGATATTAATGGTTTGTCATAACTACAATATGAGATACTAGCTGATACCCGCGACTAAGTGCGTGTGGAAAGACGTCACATTATACCTTATATTTTTTCCCGGGTTATAAGCCATTGATGAGTAGGTATAAACTTTCAATCACTACTAATATTATAAAAGTGAAACGTTGTCCGTTTGTTTGTTTGTTTCGATTTTAGCTATGCGAAAACTACTAAACCAATCAACCTCAAATTTTGCACACAGAATGGTTGTACCTCGGGTCATATAATAGTATTATAACGCTATCTTGTTCAAGAGCTGAGCAGTTGACAAAAACGTGGAGCAAGTCAGAAGAAATTCCTTGCCGCACACGAAGAGATATTTTCTCGATCGTGAGATACATCGGTTGATGATCGTGCGTGTTGTTTTTGTTTTGCCCAGTTTCACAATGGTAGTTTTTAATTTCCTTTTCTGCTGTGTTGTTGTTTTTTTTTTGTTCGTTTTTTTTGCTTTTATCTATTCGTGTAGATAGGGTAATGATTTGGTGGTTGGTACGGTAGATACCTATATATACATACATTGGATATACATCTGTACATTTGTATTCATATATTTATTACATATGTATTAACATATGTACGTATGTACATACACAGGTTATCAAATTCAATTAATTCTGGAGAATTGAGTTATAGAGGGAAAAGGTCATAGCGCAGTTGGATCAGTTTGCCCGTTCCATTTGTGGGCGAGTGATCTTTGGTATTGTTATGATGACACATCATCTTTTTTTCGAGCCAGCCGGATTATGCATTTTTTTACGCATATGCGCAATTGTCTACACATTTTTCCTGGCAAATTTTTAAATGGATTCTCTTTTTCGGTAGATAAAGGAATAGCGCCCCGACGCGACGCGACAGGCTGGGTATGGGATTGTGTGTGCTTGGTGTATGTAGGTACAACATTGCCAGTTGCGGGAGGGAAATTTTTGTTTTGATTTTGTTTTTTGCAAAGGATGTATGCATTTATGTATGTATATATTTAACGAATGTATTCAAATTCCAAGGGCTTTTGATTTAGAATGAATTTGACTTGGAGAATGACTTTTCGAAAGAAAACTGACGGGGGACAATAGGTGAACAAACTCGAGTTAGAGAGAAACTCGACTTAGAGTGAAATTCGAGTTAGAGGGAAATTCTAGTCAAAGGAGGTTCGGTTCGACTTAAAGAATGTGATTACATTTGCAAAAGTGGCAGAATAAAATACAATCGATTGGGTTGAATATAAAATTCCGATTTAGATTTAAGATGAGATTGTGATATTTTATATAATCAGGATTAGTCTTTCATAAAGTGTTTGAATAAGATATCGATGTCTGGATTGAAATGTAATAGCCCGAGCAACGCCGGGTATTACAATATTCAGCTAGTTTCTTATATTAATTCTTTAATGCGTTCCTGTAAACAACGTTCCTGGGTTTCCTTTCAGGCTCGGGGATGACCAGGCTATCAGGTAAATTAGCTCTATGCAAGCTATGGGAGAAACAGTCACTCCTCAGATCCACATTGTCCACTTTCAAGCTCTGTCCCTGTACCTCATTGATGTTCATGGGGTATTAGAACTCAACGGAAAATTGGAGACGTTTAAACTCAAATTGGTAGTCTAATGGGATCAGAAGAATCCGTTGATGAAGACAGTTTTTCCCTGTTTGACACTTGTGAAAATCCTGGCCTCGATTACCTGTTGGTACAAAGTCTTCACCTGCACAGTTTCAGAGGGTTTAGATTGGGCAACAACTTTGAGGTTGAGGATGTGAGGTGGATTCCCTGGGGGACAGAAAGTGTCCAATAACTCTCCTCGAGTTTTACTTCCGAGTCTATAGATTCAGACTTCACATTCTCAGTTTGCAACTTCTTCAGCAAAAAATTGTTGATGTTGTTGGCTGAGCCATTTATTTCAGTGCAAATAGCTTTGAAATACTTCAGCCATGAACTCCAAACTGATGAATGTTTAGGTACATTATATTCTGTCAGTCAAATAAGTCATATCTCCCATAACATCGCAGAGCTTGCTGGGTATATTAATTCATCCCTATTTTTTCCATCACCAATATCAAGAAATAAGTTAGAAAACACTTCTGTCCTCAAGTCATATCGAAGATGGACACGTGTATATGTTAACTCTCAAGGATAGGTCTTTGACATTAGGCTATCAGATGGATGATTTGAGACATCCCTTCACTTCATTTGCTGTGTTCCCCGTGGCACAACAAGCTAGGTCTGCCTGAAGCCACTAGCCAAAAGCACGGTCGAAGCGTCCTATTTCGATTCTCAATACCTTTCTATGAGCCATGGTACACTCATCCCACACTATAACTTTGGATTAGGTTGAGAAGCTTTAAGAAGGTAGAGTGACACGTCATGTGTGCTTTGATAAGCCTCCGGCAGTATAATTTGTCATGAAAGATCTTCTCAATTCGCCGTTCGGAGTCGGCAATAAATTGTAGGTACCTTCCATTCGTTTAAAAATGTAACACGCACAACATGAATGGTTGTGAGAAGCTAGGCCTTGGCTCATCCCGAGCTGTAGCTTTAGCTATTTATTTATTTACATACATAACGTAATCCATATGTACATACATAGATAGATATGGTGATGAGTGAGACAGAGATATTTCGCTTAAATTTAATAAAACTTCAGCATCTTGATAGAAGCAAACTTATGTATGATTGAAGAAAAGCAGCAACAAAGAAAAATTTAAAAAATAACTACCCTTTACAACTGGGTAAAACAAAAACAACATACGATCACGAACCGATAAGTGTCGCTGACTACGGTTGCGCATTAAAGAGCCAAATTTTAACGCCTTGTATCTTGGCCTACAGTTATAATTTTGAAAAAAGTTAGGTTACGTTTGTGGGCTGGTGAGGGCTGCCTCATCACACTTAGGTCTATGTAGACCCATTGTGATACCCATGATACTCCCTACTGCGGTTTATTAATTGATGTTAACCATCCAGTCGCTCTCGCAAATTTGAGAAGCTCTGATAGCGAGCCATCAGCTAATTCGTCGATATAATCGAAGAAAAATTTGCCTAGGGTCCTATTTCTTATGAGCTAAGTCCTCATGGACTTCCTCATCACCACATCCCCTGCATATATCATCTTCATTCAGGTGAAATTTCTTTGTGTGATATCTTAGCATGTTATGGTCAGTAAGTACTCCCACCAGCATTGCCAGTGATCTCCTATCTTTTTGTAAAATCTGGCGGGTTTTTGCCTTGTCATATTCTGGCCACAACCTTCTTGATATTTCACAGGTGGTTAGAGATTTCCACCTGTTATTTGCCTCTATTAGAGTTTTTTGTGCAATTATCGCCCTTAGGTTGCAGAGTGGCGGTCTGACCGTACAGTCCGCTTGCACTGGGGCTAGGGTTGAACCCTTTCTTGCCAGTTCGTCAGCTTTTTCATTGCCTTGTACTCCGCTGTGACCAGGGACCCAGCAGAGCTTTACATTGTGCTGCGTGCCAAGAACCTTAAGCTCTTCGCGACAACACTTCACAAGCTTCGACGCTCTGGGCTACTCACAAAATCACTCACTTAAAAACTAGAATGTTACTTGCCAAAACCTTGCTCATTCCAATTATGTTGTTCGGTTGTGAACTGTTCTGCAATTGTGACTTCGAGCACAAAATAAGGCTTAACGTTGCCTATAATGGGATTGCGCGGTACATCTATGGAAAAAGAAGATATGACCACATTTCCTCCTTTTCCAAAACAATTCATGGCCTTACTCTAGAAAACCTCTTCAAACTGAGAACCTTAAATCTACTTAATAAGATCATGCAAACACGTCAACCGCCTAACCTTTTCAATAAGATTCGCTACACTCGCTCTGTTAGAAGTTGTAACCTTGTTCCAGTGCGCTACGCTTATTTAGTATCTGAGCGACAATTCTTCGTTCACGCGATTCGGCTGTGGAATTCCCTACCCCAGTCTATTAGACTGATTGGCTGTGCAGCTTTGTTCAGGAGGAAACTCAGGCAATACCTGGAGACGCTTTGATGATGATGATTGTCTTTTGTTTGTTTCGGTTATTTGGGTCTTTTTATCTCTTTTCTTTTAACTTTATATATTACATATGTACATATTCTTAATATTCTATTTTTAAAATTTTTATTTTTTTTTTAATTGTTAATTTCTTAGCTTTGTTCTTTCTTTTTTCTACAAACTTAGTAACACAGATGTATTGAATGATATTCTTGTAGTATTATATTTATACTGAAGCTTGCACTACTCAACAAGATATTGTATCTTACTGTGTGAGACTATTGCAAATAAAGATTTGATTTGATTTGATGTTATCTGCGTAGCAGCTATTGCTTTAATGGCAGCCTGACTGTCAATGTAAATCGTAATATCCTCCCGTGATATTGTAAGCATTGAGACTAGTTGGGCAGCTTTTGTCACTTCTAGAACCTCCGCTTGGAAAACGCTGCTGTGATCCGGGAGCCTTATGGAGCTGTTAAGTCCTAACTGTTGTGAGAAAAGGCGTGCTCCTATGCCTATATCCATTTTTGAGCCATCTGTGTAGATGGATTTGGATTCATTCAAAACCTCGTTATTTTGCCACTGTTCCCTGCTTGGGAAGACACATGAGAAGGGTTTCTCAAAGTCCAAGTCCGGGACAGTGTAATCCGTGCTGACATTTGTGCCCAGATGATTGCTAAGTATCTCGGTATGCCCATACGGATTTGGTCTCCAGTGTTTAGATTGGCTGATTCTGAGAGCACTTTTCGCTGCAGTCTCCTGCAGGTGGAGGTCTAGAGGCAGAAGGTTAAGAATTACCTCCATCCCCGCTGTTGGTGTTGTTCTCATGGCACCAGTTGTTCCGATGCAAGCCATTCTCTGTATCTTGGTCATATCTCTGAGGTTAACTGTACTGGTGGCAGCGCGCCACCAGATCAGTCCTCCGAATGCGACTATCGGTCTTACGATAGCCGACTACATCCAAATGGTTATTTTGGGTCTGGATCCCCAATTTTTCCCGAAGAGTCTACTTTAGGTGCAGAAGGCAACAGATGCCTTCTTTACCCTCTCCTTCACGTTCAGCTTTCTGTCAATTATGAGACCTAAGTACAGGGTTTTTCAATAAGAGCCCTACAAAAGTTTTTTTAAATAAAACAAAAACGGTTTTGGTTATCAATGAAATTCTTTATTCCTGTGAAAGTACGTTCGATGCCATTATGTATGGAACTCGATTTCTTTTGCATGGCCACCACGGGCACGCTTGCAGAAGTCCAGACGCTGAACCCAATTTTCGACGGTTTTCAAGCATAAATCGGCCGATACTGCTGCAATTTCACGTTCGATATTCGTACGAAGTTCATCAATCGTCGCTGGCTTGTTGGCATAGACCATAGACTTGACGCAGCCCCACAGGAAATAGTCTAACGGCGTCAAATCGCACGACAGAGGCGGCCAAGCGACTGGACCATTTCGTGAGATAACACGTTCTCCAAACTTGGTTTCCAATAAATTGATTGTGACATTCGCTGTGTGGCTTGTGGCGCCGTCCTGTTGGAACCACATGTCCTCCAAGTCCATATCATCCAATTGGGGCCAAAAATATTCGGTTATCATTGAACGGTAGCGATCCCCATTCACAGTAACGTGCCGGGCTTGATCATCACGGAAGAAGTACGGCCCAATGACGCCGCCGGCCCATAAACCACACCAAACCGTAATTTTTTCGGGATGCACTGATGACTCATGGAGTACGTGTGGATTGCTGCCTGACCAATACCGCATATTTTGTTTATTGACGAAGCCATCCAGCCAGAAATTATGACGACCATAAATTGGACGTAGCGCTCTTAACGTTGAGGCCACTGACTCCGAATTTCGGTAGTAAATTTTAATAATTTCGACTCGTTGTTGGCTCGTATATCTTTCCATCATGAAATGGCAAACCTTACTGAAGAGAAATGTCAAAAAACCGCAAGAAAAATATGGCGTCGTTTGCTGTCCCTGTCGCTCTACTTTTGTAGCGTCCCTATTGAAAAACCCTTTATTTCGCACTTTCTGTCAGTTTGAGGGGAATTCCCTCAATGATCGGAAGCGTGAAAGTTGGAATCACTCTTTTGTTGGTGAACAGCACTAGTTCGGTTTTCTGGGGGTTTACCCCTAGTCCACATTGCTTGATCCAAACGTTTAGTGTGTTCAGAGCTTTGTGTAAAAGTTCACTGACAGTGGCTAGGAATTTACCTGTAGCAAGGAACACTACATCGTCTGCATATGCTACCACTTTCACTCCACTGTATCTAAGTTTCACCAGTAATTCATTAATAACCAGAATCCACAGAAGAGGGGATATGACCCCTCCCTGTGGAGTACCTCTGGAGGCAGTTACCCTTAGATGGGTCCCCCCAAGATCGGCATTAATGTGTCGTCTACTCAACAGGTTGACTATCACCGTTACAACGGCATAGTCAACGTGGCTGTTTTCCAATGCCGTTTTAATAGCGTGTGTCTCAACATTGTTTAAGGCACCCTCAATTTCGAGGAACGCTGCAAGGGTGAATTCTTTATAGTGCAGAGATCTCTCAATTGTACTGACCACGTCATGCAGTGCTGTTTCCACTCCTTTACCTTTCATGTAGGCATGTTGTGCCATGGACAAGTGGCTAAGTTTACTGCGGATGTGGACGTCAATCAATTTTTCGAAGGTCTTTAAAATAAAAGACGTGAGACTAATAGGTCTGTAGTCCTTCGCAGTGGTGTGGCTAGGCTTTCCGGCTTTGGAAATGAAAACCACTTTCACTTACCGCCATGCTCTAGGTAAGTAACCACTCCTAAGACTGCTCTGGAAGATTCTATGGAGAATTGGCGCTACTATGTGCCTGAATTTCTGTAGCATGATCGGGAGGATACCATCAGTACCCGGGGATTTGAACGGTTGAAATGAGTCAATTGCCCACAGGATCCTTTCCTCAGTCACAATCCGCATTGGAAATACTGATTCTCCCTCCATGCTACTGTCTGTATGTGAACATTCACCCTGATCTGGCGTGCATCCTGGGAAGTGCGATACATTGAGATACATTGGCACTGACGGTTCTTTCGCTAGGATCTTACGGAGTCTCGCTGCTTCCGTCGTACTCTCAATATTGTTGCAGAAAATTCTCCAGGAGGTGCGTTTAGCACTATTTACTGCGCTTTTGAACTTTCTTTGACTGGCTTTGTATCTTTCCCAGTCCGTCTCAGTATTGAGTCTTTTTGCCGCGTTAAATAATTTCCGCGTTTCTTTCCTAATGCATGAAAGCTGCTTACTCCACCACAGCGGAGACATCTTCTCCCGCACTGTCTTGGAAGGACAAGCTTCTTTATATGCTACGTTTAGGATTCTACACAGTTCCTTATTTGTGGAATCGATTTCTTGCGGCGTATAAGCCCTTTGATCTTGGAGATTTCTCTCACTTTCACCCACTTCACTAATAAAGAGTTCCCAGTTGGTTTTCCTGGGATTCCTATATTTGACCGGTAGGGCTTTGGATCCATCTATCTCGAATTCTATTATTCTGTGATCCGAAAAGGATATCTCGGCGGAGACTTTCACAGAAAGAGATCTGGAGTAACTTAAAAAGGTGACGTCTAGTACTTCGCGTCTATTCTTAGTTATAAAGGTGGGGTCATCCCCAGTGTTCGCTATCAGCAAATTGCATTCTATAATAAATTCAAAAAGAGACTCACCCCTTGGATTGGATTGTTCGTACTTCCCCATTGCGAGTGATGTGAGTTCACGTCACATCCGATCAGCAGGTCCCATTTTTCCTGTTTGGCCTTTCGCACGAGTTCGGCCGTGTCATTAGATGGTGGTCCATCCGTAGAGTCGTGCGGCATATAGATAGATGCGATTGATATTATGTGAACATTCACCCTGATCTGGCGTGCATCCTGGGAAGTGCGATACATTGAGATACGTTGGCACTGACGATTCTTTCGCTAGGATCTTACGGAGTCTCGCTGCTTCCGTCGTACTCTCAATATTGTTGCAGAAAATTCTCCAGGAGGTGCGTTTAGCACTATTTACTGCGCTTTTGAACTTTCTTTGACTGGCTTTGTATCTTTCCCAGTCCGTCTCAGTATTGAGTCTTTTTGCCGCGTTAAATAATTTCCGCGTTTCTTTCCTAATGCATGAAAGCTGCTTACTCCACCACAGCGGAGACATCTTCCCCCGCACTGTCTTGGAAGGACAAGCTTCTTTATATGCTACGTTTAGGATTCTACACTATTTGTGGAATCGATTTCTTGCGGCGTATAAGCCCTTTGATCTTGGAGATTTCTCTCACTTTCACCCACTTCACTAATAAAGAGTTCCCAGTTGGTTTTCCTGGGATTCCTATATTTGACCGGTAGAGCTTTGGGTCCATCTATCTCGAATTCTATTATTCTGTGATCCGAAAAGGATATCTCGGCGGAGACTTTCACAGAAAGAGATCTGGAGTAACTTAAAAAGGTGACGTCTAGTACTTCGCGTCTATTCTTAGTTATAAAAGTGGGGTCATCCCTAGTGTTCGCTATCAGCAAATTGCATTCTATAATAAATTCAAAAAGAGACTCACCCCTTGGCTTGGATTGTTCGTACTTCCCCATTGCGAGTGATGTGAGTTCACGTCACATCCGATCAGCAGGTCCCATTTTTCCTGTTTGGCCTTTCGCACGAGTTCGGCCGTGTCATTAGATGGTGGTCCATCCGTAGAGTCGTGCGGCATATATGTAGATAGATGCGATTGATATTTATTGATATTGATATTTATTGATAAATTATATACATAGTTTTTACTTGATACTACAAGATATCTTATCTTTTAATTAAGTATCTAAAATTAAGATTACAAATTAGATTTTTACATTAAAAAGAGAGAAAGAAAAAAAAAAAATTAAAAATTTTAAAAAAGACAAAGTTAGACAATTTGGGTTCTGTAGTTTGAATTTAAAATGTATGCTTTACAAAGATAATTTGCAATGATAACATTTCTTCAATTACTAACTCTGATTTGACAATGCTAAAAATAGTTTTCTGCTAAATGTGGCTGGTGATGTGATGCTCTGCAATTCTTGTGGAAGGTTATTCCACAGTCGAATTGCTTGGACAAAGAAGGACCGCTCTCCAATAAGGTGTTCAAAACGGGGTATAATTAACTTCAACCCTCTGCGTGACTGGGCAAAGAGTAGCATTTCACGCAAGTAATTAGGACATTTACCGTGGATAACGTTAAAAAGCTTTAGAATATTTCTGAAATTATAATACAGATCTAGTTTTAAGCCCAACAGTGACGCGTTTATGTGAGAAACACTTCGATATCTTGGAATATTATGAATAAACCGAATACAGTCATTAAAAGGTACATTAATTTTACGCTTACAAAAGTAATCGAGACAAGGATAAACAGAACAGTTGTACGTGAAATAGGGGAGTAACAAGCTTTTAACTAAACGACATTTGATTGCTGTAGGTAGTGAATACGATGAAGTTTTCAGCCCGCGTAAACCAAAATATATCCTTCTTATGGTATCCGAAATTGCATCACAGCAGGTTAGGGTGCTATTGATTTGATATCCTAGATACCTGACTTTGTCGACATATTGAATAATGTTGCCGTTTAGAACAAAGGGGGATAATCAGAGGAGTCAACTTTCTGGCGTCAGCAAATCATTCCCAAAGTCTTTAAAAAATTGAGCCTAAGATTATTAGCTTTTGACCACCGTTGAACATTTATAAGGTCTTCATTTACACGGGATACACAATCTTCTATTAAACCAACAGACTGACATAGATAAATAAGGACATCATCCGCATACATATGCACTTGACAATTTGTAATTGAGTCTGGAAGATCGTTTATAAACATGGAAAATAGTAACGGGCCCAACACAGATCCTTGCGGTACACCCACGTTAACAGAAATAGGACTTGAAGTTCCCTGGGTCGTTTTAACTACCTGTACACGATTACTTAGGTATTGTGCAAGAAGTCTGAGTGACGCAGGGTGAAAACCAAAATAATTTTTCAGTTTAGTCAGTAGAATTGAATGGTCAATACAGTCAAAGGCTTTGGAATAGTCAAGAAGAACCATAACTCCAATTTTGTTTGAGTCAAGTGCTATACGTAAATCTGTAGTTACTTTGATAACTGCAGATTCGCACCTATGTTTATGGCGAAATCCCGATTGCCACTTAGATAGACTATTACCAGCGTCTAAATACCGTTGTATTTGGTTAGCCATAATCTTTTCAAAAACTTTAGCTGGGAAACATAATAAACTAATTGGCCTAAAGTCTGACGGATCTGTCGGGTTAGGTTTTTTTGATGACAACCGATGGTTTTCCTCGCCTCTCATATATGACCACTGTTTGATCATTATTGCTATATATAAAAGAAAAAGCTTAACTTGTTTTTTTAGCTTAAATACAGGTTCTGGTCTTATATTCATCACTCGATAAATCAGTTCTATATGTTACCAGATTACTGGCGTTCAGCCTCATTATTTTGCCTCGGACGATTCAGGGCTCTTGTATGAGGGCAATGTCGATGTCCTTGTCCCCCATCAGAAAGACAAGGTTGGCGCTGACCGCCATACTGTGATAAAGGTTTAGTTGTACTACCTTCATCACGGCGGACTACCTCCGTTATCCTTCGCTGCGTCATTCCAGCAATAGGTCTAACTCTGCAGCGGGTTATACCAACGCGGACCTTATAATTATTTTCGCGGAGAAGCGGCATCGAACGATGACTGAGCAGAATGGTTACTTCCATGCCGGCCTCAGTACGCTCTCCAACTTCTGCCACCTCCCAATCTCTACTGAGAAGCTCTTGATTGAGCAGCCTCAGGTTGCGCTTTATCCTGTCTTTCGGGAGATAAGGTCCCGTTAGCAGGATGCAGCCCTTTGGTCGCGTGAAATTGATGAGCTCCTTCTTATCGATGACCCTCAAGTCGGCATTGGGCTACGGAGCTCCGGTGTCAGAGATAAACTGCCTTAGCCACCTGAGTGTGCTCTCATCCACGCACTCCATGATTTTGAACCCTTTGAAAGTGGTTAGCTGTCCAAAAAGTGGGAAGGGCCCCGTACCTTTGAGGAGAGCGTCGTTCACACCATTAAGAATTCTTATCTGCATGAGTTTCCATTGGTCCTCAGTCAGTCTTCGTTCTGGATTGCCGTAATCGACTACCGCGACCCGAAGATTGCTCCTAACAATTTCCGAAATTGTTTTCGCCCTTTTGTTTCCGGGTAAGGGTGGAGAGATTGTCTCGTCGTGCCTACCTCTTTTTGAGCATCCCGCAGCCGCCCCAGGTTTGGGCCTAGGAACCTTGCCTGAGGCAGTTGAGGGTCGCACAATACTGTCTGCAACTGAGGCGGGAGGCATAGGGCCGCCCTCCCTCGCCACAGCCAGCCTTCTGCTAGCCCATTTAGAGGTATGCGCCCTAGCAATTGCCTGCCTTGGTGCCAACCTATCTGCTACCGGTCTCGCTACTACCGGTCCTAGAAACTGTTTGGCTCTATTTAGGGCTCGAGTTTCTCTCTCCGTGAGGGATGAGGGGTCACGCTTGCCGAGCCGCCTAATGCATCTCTTTGCGTTAGCCCGCTGCCTATACTGTCTAGTAATGCCGGCTGCCGGCTTTGATGGTGGGGAGACCTTCCGCCCTGCGTTCTTCACTTCGCTCTCCTCAGCGGACATTGGAACATTGGGCAACCCCAAGCCATGGCAGTGCTTCGAATCACTTGGTGCAGAGACGACAGTGCAACAGCTCTCAATAGTCGAATTGGCCTCCTTTTCCCCTCGTTCCCTTCGCATTTGCCTGGTGAGGAAGAGTCTGGTACACGTACCCCGCTCGACGGGCAAGGGCCTGTCTCAGGTTTGTCGCGTCCCATGCCCTCCTCCACCGTCCGTGCGTCTCCCTCATCACCAGCCAAGATTGTACAGGTAGGAGACCTGCTGCTATTCCTGACTGGCGACTTCGGCAACCTCACGGTTGGGTCCTGCTCGCCCTCACTATGCTCCTTACCCTTCTTACCCCCCTCCTTCACAGTTGCCGATGCGATCATCCCTTGCCTCGATTGGCTACGGCCAGTCACAGGCTTAGGCGGTCCCATCAGCTCCTTTATGCCCGAGCCTCCCTCAGGTGCTGTGTCTTTAGAGCAGCTGGCAATGGGCCTGCTGTTTCTTGAGGACAACTCCTGCAGGAAAGCTCGGGCATTGTGAAGCCTCTTCCTATCCCTCTCCGTCAACTCCTCTCATCTCATACTCCCTAGTCCTATGACTGTCCGCTTGCTATTAGATATTCTACTGCGGTTTGACGCAGTGCACAGCGTAGAGAGATTGGACGACCTAGCAATCGAGCGAGTGTCATCGTCATCGAGAAGGAGTTTCTCCAAGTCGATGTCAATCGCCCCACTACTCTCTCTGTCCGAAATATCTGCTATGGGGGATTCCTGAAGAAGGAATTCCTCTTCCTCCGCCGTTGTAGCACTAGCGCTGTTTGGGGTTTCCCCCGAAGTTTTATTATTGTTAATGTTATTTTCTATTATGTTTTAATTTTTTCTCCATATTTTATTCCCACGAGTAGGCCGGTGAAGAGAGTACTATCATAGCATAGCCGGTTCTACTATAATAGGGCACTAATACGACAGGCTCTTGCCAGGGCGCCTGAAGGAGCTGATTTAACCCTCAGCCTTGCATCCTTGGGCACAGTTTGCTACATGCTTGCACAACCACTGGAATCAGGTTGACTACTCTTTGGCTTCGGACCCTCGTCCAGAGACCTTACAGCTTGGGTGGCCCTGCTGCAATCGCCCTCTGGAGTCGTTAGGTCTTACTGAGCCTCCCCACCAACGTCAAGGTAAGAAGAGGGAGAAAAATGTGGAACGCTTCTCGATTTTGCGTGTCATCCTTGCGCAGGGCCATGCTAATCTTCTCTGTATCGTTCCAATTTTAGTATATGGTCTGCCGAAGCAAGAACGTTGAAAAACTTTAAAATACGTGTTTAAATATTTGTGTTCTAGAATATACCCACTAATTCCAAAATCCTATCTAATTTTTTTTTCTCATACAAACTTGAACACCCTGCAAAACCCTGTAGAAGCTGAATTTCGAGATATTGCTTCTTAGTGGTTGCCTACGCCACAAAAGGAAACTATTGTCAAAATTTCACGTTTCTAGCAACAGCGCACATAGGGGTATTTGCCTCAAAAAACCGCTCAAAAATATTTTTTTGTCCTAATGAAGTGATACTTGCCTGAAACAACTTCCCTTCGGGTAGGGGTTAGAATATACCCGAGGTAGGCATGCCTGTCGTACGAGGCGACTAAAATCCACCCTCCGTATACCGAGGTTAAAGAAGTACACAAAAAATGCAATGAACGAATCAAAGAGATTCAATACCCCAGGTGGCACTCCAGGTTTACTGGAAAATCCACCCTCTTCGGAGGTCGGCTCTATGGATTCTGGGGAGAGCCATTTATTACAATTATGCAACCCTTTCACAAAAAGTGCAAGGGTATCTCGATCGCCACCACCAAGATTGAATGTCTCCGGGAAAAGAAGTCCGCCGGAAGCGCTAACGCGCGATAAACAGGACTCAGCGAATTGTAAAAGATTCGAGGAGGAAAACAACGAACTCCGTAAGAAGCTTAACGAAATGGAGTTACTCTACAAAGAGTTTAGGAAAGAGGTAGATTTACTTCGGCAAGAAAATAAAGCTCTGAGAAACGTAAATCCGCCAAAAGACGAAAGTCCGTCTGGGTCAACTGTTCGCGAATATCATACGGACGAAGAAGAGCTAACACGGGAAACGGCATGGGTCTAAAAGAAAAGACCCAGCAAGAAACGAAAAGCCGGTTCTTCACCTGAAATCGAGCCACTAAAAGATAACAAGAGCTTGCAAGAGACAAAAAAATTAAGTCCACCGCCTTCAATAAACGTCATCGGGATTAGGGACTATAACAAGCTGTATTGCCTCCTAAAAGGAACGTTGGCCTCGAAGTTTAAGGTCACCTCACTTCGCAACAACGTGTGGAAAATAAACGTCGATGACCCCGACGATTACAGAGCATTTTCTCGGAAACTTAATTCCGAGAAAATTCAGTGGTACACTTATGAAAATAAGTCGGAAAGACCATTGCGAGTTATAGCAAGACCCTTCCTATGGGTTGCCTTGCCTTGTCGGGGCGGAAGGGCTTGTAGTAAGTCCACGGAACAAGTTGTTCCTGGACCGAAACTAAGAGCAACCCAACCTTGAAATCAAGGTGCCGGGAGTAAACCCAATTCCAAATCCGACTTTTAAAGCCAAAGTGTTGAGGCACCCGTGCTGACGGCTGCATGGCCAGTAAGTGGTTAAACTGAACTGGTCGCTAACGGTCCCCTCCGATGCCCAGGCAAGGTCGGTTGTATTAGTGCCTTATCCTGGTAAGACGGCTCTGCCAGGACTGACTTTCTTTTCCGGTCTCACTCGTGGGAACAAAATATAAAAAAAAAAAAACATGGATGTAAAAGAGGAGAAAAAAAAATAATTAGTAAAAATAAAGACCAGCTGAGGGTGCCAGAGATTGGCACCTCATCAGAGGACGAATTGCTGGCCTCCAGTCAGGAGACAATCGTCTGTTCACCAAGCAGCGGGAGTACTAAGGCTAGTACCTCGACTGCAACCCAACCAACAACAAATGCCCAAAAAAGACCCAAGCCCGCCGGGAAAGCCATAAAAAGCAAGTACCAGATGGCTCTCTTCATTCTAGGCAAGATCGCTAAAAATGAAGCGGCTGGAAAAGTCCATGAAAAGGACGAGGCGGACAAGGTTAGGTATCAGGCAATCGTTGATGAGTACAACGAGCACCTGAAGAACAAACCAAGACAGGCAGCAAAGCGCAATAGGTCTCTAGATGAGACCCAACGCACAACACCAAAGAAAACAAAGGTTGTCGTAGGCACGGCACCAAAACATACAAAGTCCAGCGCGCCATCGGCCAGTGTCGTTGTAAATCGACCATTCACCGAGGTGGTCAGAGACCACCTCCAGGTCGCCCTAGTGGATGAGCTATCCACTAGTGGATGAGCTATCCACTAGTGGGAAGGCAATATCCGAGGCGTGGGGGAGTATTGAGGCCAAACTCTCGGACATGGTGATGGACCATCTGCTAAACAACCAGGGGGGACCTCTGCCTAGCTTTGACTCCGCCGAGACGGTGAGGGGATATCGGGTTATCAAATGCGAGGACCAATTCTCCAAGGACTTCCTTAGTGAGTGCGTTGCTGAGGTTAGCGACGCCTGGGATGGCTTGAAGCTCAAGCTTATCCCAGCTAATGACATCCCAAGGAGACCTAGGGCCCGCATTTGGTTGCCCAATATGAAGATAGATGGGGGAAGGCTTCTCCAATGTCTCAAACTCCACAACCCGGCGGTGCCAATGGAGGACTGGTCAGTCATAAAGGCGGAGGATCCCTACAAGAACACCATGTCCTTCCTGCTCCTCATCAACCATGAGTGCTTGAAAGCACTCGAGAAGGCAGACCATAAGCTTAGGTTCGGCATCAGGCATGCCAAGGTTAAGGTCTTCCTGTCATCGGGTCCTGAGGACGATGACGGCATCGTCGAAACCGACAAGCTGTTGGAGGACCTGGCGGTCGGGGAGAAAACATCAAAGGAAAATGCTGAAAGTCATACAGACTAATCTGAGGCACTCTAAGTGTGCCTCCGATAATCTGCTAGTTTTCCTGAGGGAGGAAAATATTGACATCGGCATTATCCAGGAGCCCTGGGTGAGAGACTCAGCCATAAAGGGACTCCAAGACAACCACTACAACCTATTCTACAAACCAAACCATCAGGCTAATGGTAAGCCCAGAACATGCATACTCGCTAAGAAACATATTAATGCTTTTTTATGTCCCAATCTTAGCTCATACGATTTAACAGTTGTTAAACTGGAGTGTGCAAACAACACACTTTACCTCTCCTCAGCTTACATGGCTCAGCACCAGTCAGAGGAAGTGGAGCAACTAACAGCCACCATACCAAAGAAGGACAACCTACTCATGGGCTGCGACGCCAACGCAAGGCATACAGTTTGGGGAAGTTACGAAGATAACGAAAGAGGTGAGTCACTTTTTGATTTTCTTTTATCCACTAACTTATCTGTCTGCAATAAGGGCTCGACCCCGACCTTTGTTTTTCCCAGTACGGAAACGTTTAGGGGTTCGGAAGAGGTCCTAGATATAACACTCAAAACCAACAGTGATAGGTTTAGGGTCGAAAATTGGAGAGTCTCCAATCTGGAGTCGCTGTCAGACCACAGATGGATACTCTACGATCTGAGTCTCGAGGTCGAGATCAATAAACCATTTAAAAACCCTAGAAGAGTTAATTGAACCAAGTTTGGCCAAGTTTTCAGAACAAAACTCAAAAACATACCTGAGGCAAAGGTAAAGACTTTCGAGAAGGCAATGGACATTGCCTACAAGGTTAGGTTAGGTTAGGTTAGCGGGCCGATGAGGACGATAACATCCTCCTCATCTCACTTAGGTCTATGTAGACCCGTTGTGATACCCATGTGTTTACCAGCTACTTCCTACTACGTGATTTTATATGCCTGATGACAGCCAGCCGGCTCTCCTTGCAAACTTGAGCAGATCCGACAGTGACCCATCAGACAACTCCTCGATGTTATCGAAGAGGTATCTGCCCAATATTCTTTTCCTAATGTTGCAGAGGCTTGGGCAGTGACAGAGGAAGTGAGTAGTGTCCTCATGCACCTCCTCGTCTCCGCATCCCCTGCAAAGGTCTTCCCCAGTCAGGTGCAGCTTCTTTGCATGATACCTGAGCATATTGTGGCCTGTAATAAGTCCTACCAGTAATGACAGGGATTTCCTGTCCATATGTAGTAGCTTATTCGTTCTGTTCTTATTGTATTCTGGCCATAACCTCCTGGAGACTTCGCAGGTGGTTAGTGTTTTCCACCTGTTATTCGCCTCGGTTAAGGATCTTAGTCTTATTATTTCCTTCAGATGACGAAGTGGAGGTTTAATTGTACCATCCGCTAGGTCTGGTTCCAGGGCTGATCCCTTTCTAGCCAGTTCGTCAGCAGTCTCGTTTCCTGGCACACCACTGTGGCCAGGGACCCAGCAGAGTTTTACATTATGCTGCGTGCCAAGAACCCTCAGCTCTTCGCGACAGCACTTAACAAGCTTAGATTTGATTAGTGTAGCAGTTAGTGCTTTTATAGCCGCCTGGCTGTCTATGAAGATCGTGATATCCTCCCGTGATACCGTGGCCATTGACGCCAATCGGGCAGCTCTGGTCACTGCTAGAACCTCTGCCTGGAAAACACTGCTGTTGCCAGGGAGTCTTATTGAGCTGCTGAGTCCTAGCTCCTCAGAGAAGAAGCACCCGTGCCTATGTCCATCTTGGAGCCATCCGTGAAGATGGACTTTGTCTCATTAGGAATTTCTTTGTTCTCCCACTGTTCTCTGCTTGGAAATATGCAAGAGAACGGTTTGATAAAGTCCAGGTACGGAATCATATAGTCAGATTCAATACTCGTACCCGGGTACTTGTGCAATATCTGGGCGTGTCCATTTGAGCTCGCTCTCCAGAGTTCAGACTGGTCTAATCTCAGAGCACTCTTTGCTGCGGATTCTTGCATGTATAGATCGAGGGGTAGCAGATTGAGAATTGTCTCCAACCCCGCTGTCGGAGTTGATCTCAGTGCACTGGTCGTTCCAATGCAAGCTAGCCTCTGTATCTTGGTCAAGGCTTTGAGGTTAGCGGTTTTTGCTGCAGCTTGCCACCAGACTAAATCTCCATACGTTAATATTGGTCTAACAATCGCAGAGTATAGCCATAGGATTATACTGGGTTTAGGTCCCCGGTCCCTACAAAAATCCTGCTGCAAGTATAAAAAGCGATCGAGGCCTTTTTGATTCTTTCCTTAACATTCAGATTCCAGTTCAGTTTCCTGTCCAGAATAAGGCCCAGGTATTTCGCACTGTCAGATAGTTTAAGGGGTATCCCTCCAATATTAGGCAGTGTGAATTCTGGTATTCGTCTCTTATTGGTGAATAGTACTAATTCGGTTTTCTGTGGGTTAACTCCCAGCCCGCATTGTTTAGTCCATTCGTTAAGCGTGTTGAGGGCACCTTGCATGAGCTGACTGACAGTGTCCAGATATCTGCCCGTTGCGAACAGGACAACATCATCAGCGTAGGCTATCACCTTTACGCCGCCGTACTTCAGTTTTATAAGTAGTTCATTAATGACAAGGACCCAGAGTAGGGGGGATATAACCCCTCCTTGTGGGGTACCTCTGGAGACAGTCATTTTAAAATGAGCTTCTCCTAGTTCAGCATTTATGTGCCTATTACTCAGCAAGTCGTGTAGCAGATTTACAATAGAATCGTTAACATTGCTGTTTTCTAAGGCCCTCTTAACCGCAGATATTTTGACATTGTTGAAGGCACCCTCAATGTCTAGAAATGCGGCGAGCGTGTATTCTTTTATAATGTAGGGATTTTTCAATTATGCCAACGACGTCATGCAGAGCGGTCTCCACGCTCCTACCCTTAATGTAGGCATGCTGAGCCAAGGATAAGCCCCTGTGGTCAAGCTTGCTGCGTATATGAGCGTCGATGATCTTTTCGAAGGTCTTTAGGATAAAGGATGTTAGACTTATGTGTCTATAGTCCTTTGCCGTCGTATGACTAGGTTTACCGACTTTGGGTATGAAGACAACCTTCACCTCCCTCCACCCTCTCGGTATGTGACCACATCTGAGACTGCCTAGAAAGATTCTCTGCAAGGTTTGTACTATTAGGTGCTTCGACTTTTGTAGCATGATGGGAGAGATTCCATCACTACCCGGTGATTTAAAGGGTTGGAATGAGTCAATTGCCCATAATATTCCCTCCTCAGACACCACCTCTGTCGGCACCACGTTCTGTGGGCTAGTGCCCCCGCCTGGGTCCCTAATCTGACCTATTGTGCATCCCGGAAAATGTGCGTTAAGCAAAAGGGCCAGGGACTTGGAGGAGGACTGTGTCCAGTTCCCGTTGGCGTCTTTTAGATACATTGAGACTGAACGGTCCTTAGTTAGGACTTTCCTCAGTCTCGCCGATTCGGTAGTGCACTCAATGCCATTGCAGAATGTTCTCCATGAAGTGCGTTTAGCACTGTTCACCGCACTCTTGAATTTTCTTTGACTGGTTTTGTATTTTTCCCAGTCAGCATCAGCTTTTGTTCTTTTGGCAGCGTTAAAGAGTTTACTCGTCTCTCTCCTGATGCGCGAGAGCTCCGTATTCCACCATGGCGGAAACTTTTTAAAACGTTTTGTCTTAAGAGGGCATGCCATAGTGTATGCCTTCAGCAGAGTGTTACCCAATGTTTCCGCAGCGGTGTCGATTTCCATCGGTGTTCGACTTTTGAGTTCTATTAACTTTGTCTCTTCCTTCGCCACTTCACTAGCGAAACGTTCCCAGTTAGTGTTCCTGGGATTTCTATACCTCGCCAGTGGGGCTGACGGTTCATGTATTTCAAACTCTATAATTTTGTGGTCGGAGAATGATATGTCTGTGGAGACTTTCCACCGGCTCACAGAGAGTGTTTCTGAATTGTTCGTTAGTGTGATATCTAATACCTCTTGTCTATTCTTAGTTATGAAGGTGGGTTCATTCCCTCTATTCGCAACTAAAAGGTTATGTTCTATTATAAATTCAAAAAGAGACTCACCTCGTGAATTGATGTTGGTACTACCCCATTGAGAGTGATGGGAGTTTGCATCACATCCCATGAGGAGGTCCCACTTCTTTGCCTTGGTCATCTGAGCCAGTGATCTCGTCCGCTCGCATGGTGGTCCATCCGTAGACTCATACGGCATGTAAACCGATGCTATTGCGATCGGGGGTTTCCCTCGCCTCTCGTACTTTACCACTGTTTGGTCATTACTACTGTAGGAAGACAAAAGAAAAAGTTTCATCTGTTTTTTGACTACAATGCAAGTTCTAATCTTACGTTCGTCACTCAGTGGATCGATATTGTCCGTTATCAGATCTTTAGAGTTAAGTCCCATGATTTTGCCTCGGGAAATCCAAGGCTCCTGCACCAAGGCGATGTCAATATGCTTGTCTCCCATCAGGAAAACAAGGTTGGCGCTAGCCGCCTTACTGTGATGAAGATTTATTTGTACTATCTTCATCATGGCTAGGCCCCTTCTTCTTGCTTTGCCGGGTAAACCCTGCAACAGGTCTCATCTTACAGCGTGTTATCCCCACGCGGACCTTGTAGTTGTGGCTGCGGAGTAGGGGTATTGACTGGTGGTCAAGCAGTACGGTGACTTCCATACCAGCGTCAGTATGCCTTCCCATCTCCTCCACTTCCCAGTTTTTGCTATTCAGTTCTGGGTTTAGCAATCTGAGGTTCCGCTCTATCCTGTCCTTCGGGAGGTAAGGCCCCGTAAGTAGGATGCGACCTCTTGGTCTTGTGAGGCTGAGCACATCCTTCTTCCCGACGACTTTTAGTTGGGCATTGGCCCAAGGTGCCTCAGTCTCGGAAATGAATTTCCTCAGCCATTCTAGGGTGCTGCTGTCATCGCACTCCATCAGTTTAAAACCCTTGAGGGTGGTCAGCTGTCCAAAGAGAGGGAAAGGCCCCTCACCTTTAAGGAGAGCTTCATTCACACCGTCAAGGATTCTGATCTCAATCAACTTCCATTGGTTCTCAGTAAGTCTTCGTTCAGGGTTGCCATAGTCGACCACCGCTACACGAAGACTTTCCCTAGCTACGTCAGAGTGTGTCTTTGCCTTTTTGTTTGCCGGCAAGGGCGGAGATAGAGTTTCGTCGTGTCTACCTCGTTTTGAGCATCCCGCAACAGGTGCCGATTTGGATTCAGAGTCCATCTCTGCCCCAGTTGACGGTCGCTTCGTCCTGTCTGCCGATAAGGTGGGGGGCAATGGGCCTCCCTTCCTTGCAGCAGCCAGTCTTCTGCTTGCCCAATCCGAGGTACGCGTCTGCCCTACTGTCTGTCTTGCCCTCTCTAAAGACTGTACCTCTCGTGCCGTGTAGGTTGAGGGATCTTTTTTATTTAGGCGCCTGATCAGCCGCTTGGCGTTCCGCTGCTGCCTAAATTTACTTTTAAGGCCCGATGCCACCTGAGTTGTTGGCACTTTGCCTCCCACTTTGCTTTCCTCGGCGGCCGTTGGAACATTGGGTAAACCCAAGCCATGGCAGTGCTTTGAATCGCGCTGTGGGGAGACGACCGTGCAACAGCTATCTAGTGTCGAATTGGCGTCGTCTGAACCTATCTTACCGCAGTCTCCTGGTAATGTCGGGGTTGGCAAGTGCGCCTCGCTTGACGAGCGTTGGCTTGTCGAAGCAGCAGCGTCCTTGCTACACCCCTCCCTCACCACATGCGACGTCCCCTCGCCCCCCGCCAAGCCTGTACGAGTAATGGACTCGCTGCTATGCTTGGTTGAAGGGTTCGGCGGCGTCCCAGCAGGATTATGCGCTACTATCCCTCCTATACCCTTCCCCTCTCCTGACCCTACTGCCCCCTTCACAGTCTCTGATGGGATCACCCTGAGTCCCGATTGGCTACGGCAAATCACAGACCTGGGTGGCCCCATCAGCTCCTTTACGCCCGAGTCTGTCGCAGGTTCCATACTCTCCGAGCCGCTAGCAGTGGGCTTGCTGCTCTTCGAGGCCAGTTCGTGCAAGAAGGCTCGGGCGTTGTGAAGTCTCTTCCTATCCCTCTCTTGTAGCTCTTCCCATTTCTTTTTCCCTAGGCGTTTTATTGTCAACTTGCAGTTCGCTTTTCTGCTACGGTTGGATGCCGTTGACAATGTGGAAAGGTTGGACGAGCTAGCAACCGAGCGGGTGTCATCATCTTCGAGAAGTAGCTTCTCTAAGTCGATGTTAATCGCCCCATCGCTAGCCCTGTCCGAAGAAGCTAAAGTGGGGGGTTCCTGGAGTAGGAGAACTTCCTCGTCCATTGTCATACATGTCGTCGTCGTTGTCGTTCGTCCGTCTTGTTTGGAGTTTTGGGGGGTATCCCCCGAAGATTGTTTGTTGTTATCTGATTCATTGTTGTTATTATTTAAATTTTTCATTTTTGTTTTAGCTATTTGAACCCACGCCGGTAGAAGAATTGACCATCACAGCATAGCCGGTTTTACTGTGATGGGGCGGTTAATACGACAGGTCCCCGCCAAGGCACCTGAAGGAGCTCGTTAACGACTGATTTAACCCTCAGCCTTGCATCTTTGGGCACGGTTTGCTATTCGCTCGCACCACCACTAGAATCAGGTTGACTACTCTTTGGCTTCGTACCCTCTTCCAGAGGCCTTACAGCTTGGGTAGCCCTGCTGCAATCGCCCTCCGGAGTCAATGGGTCTTACTGAGCCTCCCCACCGCGACAAGGTAAGTAATCGAAGAGGAAAACATTGCCTACAAAGTCTCATGCCCGGTCAAACGTAGTAAAAAAACACTCCCCCCATGGTGGAACGAAGATCTCTCTAATCTCAGGCAGATGACTAGAACGATTTTTAACATTTGTTACAAACATAACTTCTGGCAGCCCTACAAGGACTGTCTAAGTTTGTACAAAAAAGCCATAAAAACATCCAAGAAGCCGGCCTGGATGGATTACTGCCAATCAATAGAAACCCTTAAGGACTCCGCCAGGTTAAGTAAACTTCTCTCCAAGGAACACTCCAACCCCTCCTTTATAAGAAGGTCAGATGGAGGTTGGACAGAATCTTCGGCGGAGACTCTGGAACTTCTAATGAACACACACTTCCCAGGATGCACCGATTTAAGTACGGAACCCGGAAGTTCCCGGTTAGTACAACCTGCATCATACGACAATATGAAATCGATTATCTCCGAGGAAAAGATTTCCTGGGCTATTAACAGCTTCTCTCCTTTCAAATCCCCGGGGCCTGACGGGATTTTACCCGTTATGCTACAAAGGACGCAAAACCTAACAACACCTTGGCTAGCGTCAATCTTTAGAAGCTGCTTTAAACTGAACCATGTACCCCACTCTTGGAGACGTGCCCGAGTGGTTTTTATACCAAAGGTGGGGAAACGCGGGCATGAGACCCCGAAAGATTTCAGGCCAATTAGTCTAACCTCCTTTGTACTTAAAACCTTGGAGCGCGTCTTAGACATCCATATGCGAAACATTCTAGAAGAATCATTGCTATCTACATCACAGCACGCTTACCTCAAGGGAAGGTCCACGGAAACTGCCCTCCATGAGGTAGTGCGAACAATCGAAAAATCCATACATTACAAAGAATATACACTAGCCTCCTTCCTGGATATAGAGGGAGCCTTTAATAACGTACAAACTGAAGCTATTCATGAATCTCTGAACGAGCTGGGTATAAAGGAATTTATTAGTCAATGGATAGTCTCCATGCTCAGAACAAGAATTATTCAGGCAACACTAGGTAACAGTCACTTAACCAAATTCGCCCACAGAGGAACGCCACAGGGTGGCGTCATTTCTCCTCTACTCTGGCTAATGGTTATGAACAAAATTCTCGTAGGACTAGACAGAGAAAGGGTTAAGGTGGTCGCGTATGCGGACGACGTGGTGATACTAGTGTCAGGGATGTTTCCTTCTGTGATAAGTGAAATCATGGAGGCAGCTCTAGACAAGGTAAACACCTGGGCGACAGGGTGTGGCCTTGGTGTAAACCCGAGCAAAACTGAACTGATGCTATTCACCACCAAAACCAAAATACCCGACTTCACCCTTCCCCGTCTTAATGGTCTACCGCTCACACTATCTTCCAGCGCTAGGTATCTGGGTATCATGCTTGACCCAAAGCTTAACTGGAAGCAAAACATTGAACACAGAGTAAAGAAGGCATGTGTAGCCTTCTATGCCTGCAGTAAAACCTTTGGAAAGAAGTGGGGACTTCAACCAAAGATGACCTTGTGGATGTACACAGCTGTAGTGCGTCCGATTCTCACCTACGGGTCGCTATTATGGTGGCCTGCGCTGAGCAAGGGCTACTACCTTACAAAACTTAAAAGGCTCCAAAGAACAGCGAGTATAGGCACTACGGGAGCATTGAGGTCGGCCCCAACGGATGCCCTTGCTGTGCTCCTGCATCTTTTGCCTCTAGACTTACACACAAAAAACACCGCACTATGCAGCGCGGTCAGACTCAAAGAATCTGGGTGCTGGAATGCACGGCCCTACGGCCACAGCAATATCCTGGATTCATTACCAAACGGCATGGTCACGTTTCCAACCGACTACATAACACCCAAACTTAACTTTAGGAAAAACTTCCACGTGGGATTCCCCACCAGAGTACAGTGGAAGAAAAACGAAGTGGTAAAGAACTTCGACACGGTCATCTATACCGACGGATAAAAGATGAACTGCGGTGTAGGGGCCGGTGTCTACTCGGAATCACTGAAAATAGCCATATCATATCGCCTGCCGGATTTCGCCAGCGTTTTCTAGGCGGAATTACTGGCAATCCGGGAGGCTTGCACGCAACTCGAGCGTGACAGATCACACAAACAAAACATTGCTATCCTTATAGATAGCCAGGCCGCTATCAAGGCCATTGACTCGGTCACCATATCCTCCAAACTGGTGCTAGAGTGCCGGAACGAGCTCGCCCGCTTAGGCGAACGGTTCAGGGTAACACTGCTCTGGGTTCCGGGGCACAGCGACATAACAGGTAATGAGCGTGCGGATGAGCTGGCCAGGCATGGGTCAGCTCTACCTGGCCCACCCGCGGTAAGGGTCCACATCCCGCTAGGAGTGGTTAAGGGACTCATCCACTCACACTTCCTGCAGAAGGCCAATCTCAAATGGAGGAGATTAACCAACTGCGCCATATCAAGGAAGACATGGCCGACCTACGACACGACCAGAACTAGGGATCTCCTAAGCAGAACCCGCCCTGATATCGCCAGAATAACAGCAGCTATCACGGGGCATTGGCCAATTGGAGACCATGCGGCCAAACTGGGTATTCCATACAACCCCTACTGCCGCAGTTGCGCAAATAGGAATGAGAGGGAGACTCTCGTTCACTTCCTTTGCAAGTGTCCGGCACTAGCAAAAGCCAGACTGCGTGCACTGAACCAACCATTCTTCGACGACCTCAGCGACATCTCGGGCAAAAGGATACAAGACCTAATTCGGTTCCTAAATTCCACAGGTTGGATCTAGGCCCCCCGGCTGTATCACACATTCCCAACAACACACATCATCAACCAGGTCACGAGTCGTGGTAACAAAAAGGCACATTCTAGTGCTAATTGGGTTCAGTTGAACCGCCACTTCTAGATACCTACCCTATAGCAAGAGGACTCCATCCTTCATGCACTAAAGAAGACGTTATGGACGATCTTCAAGCGAAAGGCTTTAAAATTCTTGACGCCGTAAATATTATCAAGAAGGAAAAGCAGCAAACGGAAGAAGATCAGGAAATTCTTATTAAGCGTGGTCTT
This sequence comes from Matsumyia berberina, assembly GCA_917880715.2. NCBI lineage: Eukaryota > Metazoa > Arthropoda > Insecta > Diptera > Syrphidae > Matsumyia > Matsumyia berberina. The sequence goes on from OU862872.1 coordinate 84,171,046, forward strand.
CCGCTTTTTATGCTCAGTTTCGATAAAACCGAGAACATAAAGGATATTTACAATATTAAAACGATTTTAAATATTGTTATCAAAATCGAACCGATGCGTAAAAGCACAAGATCGATCCCTCAGTGTAAACGCTGTCAAGGTTTCAACCATACGCAGACATACTGCCAAAAAGAGGCGCGATGCGTGAAATGTGCAGGTACACATCTTTCGAATGAGTGCCACTTAAACAAGCAGACGGCAGCGACTTGCACAAATTGTAAGGGGAAGCACCCAGCGAACTATCAAGGTTGCGAAGTGGCCAAAGAACTTCAAAAAAGGCGCGATACGCTTAAAAAGAACATTGGTCCGCTACCGAAACCGAATAAAAGTAAACCAGAAAAATCGTTGGTGAAAGAAAGCAAACCCGTCAAGGAAAAAACGAAAAAAGTTCAGGAAAAACCGCCATCTGCTGATGCGCAAACGTATGCGCAAGCCGCATCGCAAGCAACCAAGCAAAATAGGCCTGCGCTAGATCATATGCAACAGGTTTTCTCTATAATTCTCGCGAAACTCGAGGAGCAAAGCAAGACAAATAAGCTCATATTCGAAAAACTTAGCAACCTCGAGCATAACGGTCGCAAACCGCGAACGAAATTATGAACATGAACCAGTTACTTAAAATCTTAACATGGAACGCAAACGGCCTTCTGCAAAGAATCGACGAACTGGAAATATTCCTACGCAAACAGAACATTGACAAATGCTTGATTTCTGAAACCCATCTGACAAAGGAATCTCGAGTTAAAATAAGAGGATACTATGCTTATCACGCATACCACCCATCCGAAAGGGCTAGGGGCGGATTGTCGCTCTTTATTAAAGACTGTATTGAGTACTCTTTGAATTCACCGATAGAACTCCATGCAATGCAAATAACTTCAGTCCGCGTAAAAAATAAAAACATGTATTACAACATTGCGTCCATTTATTGCCCCCCGCGATACACGCTAGAAAAGAATGACTTAATACGTCTATTTGACTCACTTGGACCGAAATTTATTATTGGTGGTGATTTCAATGCAAAACACACCTTTTGGGGTTCGTGATGCATTTCACCCAAAGGCAGACTTCTCTACGAAACCGGCATGCAATTTGCTGTTGACTTATTTTCGACGGGGAAACCGACTTATTGGCCCTCCGACATAGCAAAAACGCCTGACTTCATAGATTTCTTCATGCAAAAGGGGTAGGGAAAAACTTTATGAACGTCGAGGAAAGCTCACCAGTCATACTGACAATAAGTGAACGTCTAATGAAGAAGGAAGGAGCGCCCAGATTAACTAGCAACAAAACTAACAGGGACGGCTTTAGGAAAGCTTGCGAAGGAAATATAGTCCAGAATGTGTCGCTTAGAACACCGTGCGAAATAGAGGATAAAGTCGGCAGATTTATTGAAGTCTTACAAAGCGCCGCGTGGAACAATACTCCATACAAAAGGAAAGTAGTCACAAATAGCGAAGTTAAATATCAACCGGAAATAAAAGAACTGATGCTAGAAAAGAGGAGAGCACGCAAAAGATGGCAACAGACCCGCGCTCCCCAACACAAAACCCATTCGAACTTCCTATGCAATAAGCTCAAAAAAGCGATACGGGATTTTAAAAATCGCGAGATTTCTACATATCTCGAAGGCTTGTCTGCTGAAAAAAGTTCGAACTACTCTCTTTGGAAAGCTATAAAAGGTGTCAAAAAACCCCAAATACAATCGCTACCAATAAGAAAAAGTAATGGCGAGTGGGCAAAAGGCGATAAAGAAAAAGCCGACTTATTTACACCTGGAAGAAACGTTTAAGCCATTTCCCGGGCAAGCATTAATAGAAAATATTAATAATACTATTATGACTCCAGACAACTTTAAAATAAGAACCCTTTCATTAGCCGAACTTTGTGAGGTAATAAAAAATCAAAAAAATAACAAGGCTCCTGGATATGACCTAATAACCGGACAGGTCCTCAAGGAAATGCCAAAGAAAGCTTTCATAAAACTTGTTTACCTCATAAATACTTCGCTAAGACTATTATACGTTCCAAGGCAATGGAAAGTCGCCGAAGTTATAATGGTTTCAAAGCCGTGAAAACCGCCAAACGACAAAAAGTCGTACAGACCAATATCGCTCCTACCGATAATATCAAAGGTATTAGAAAAACCCTTATTAAAACGGTTAAAACCGGTAATTGAAGAAAGACGTTTGATTCCTGATCATCAATTCGGGTTCAGAATCAAGCATTCCACAATTGACCAGGTTTATAGAATAACCAACGAAATTGAGAAGGCCATAGAAGAGAAAAAGATATGTTCTAGTGCTTTTCTTGACGTTTCTCAAGCCTTCGACAAGGTGTGGCACGAAGGCTTGAATTATAAACTAAGACAGGTACTTCCGGAAGAGTTGTACAAGATCTTAGATTCGTACTTGGAGAACAGACTTTTCCGTGTCGAACACGAAGCCGAATACTCGGAATTCAAGGAAATCGCTGCCGGTGTTCCACAAGGAAGCGTTCTTAGTCCAGTCTTGTTCTTGCTCTATACTCGAGATATACCGCAAGAAGGCACCGTTGTTGCTACGTTCGCGGACGATACGGATACGGATACGATACGAAAATTCAGTCGAGTCAGCAACTGTGAAGCTTCAACGAGCTTTGGATAAAAGGTTTGTGGTGGACAAAGGTTTGGCGCATTGTTCTTAACGAAACCAAATCTACGCATGTTAACTTCACGTACAAGAAAATAAACAACTTACCCGTCTTCATTAACTCGGTACAAATACCGTATGCAAACGAAGCAAAATATCTAGGAATGACACTAGATGCGAAACTCAAGTGGAGGCCGCACGTTAAAAAGAAACGCGACGAGCTCGAAATTAGATTTAGAGAAATGTATTGGCTGCTTGGAAGATATTCCAAATTAAGCATGTATAACAAATTGCTCTTATATAAGCAAGTCTTAAAACCTGTATGGACGTATGGTATACAACTTTGGGGTTGTACCAAAACCAGCAATAGAAATATTTTACAAACCTTTCAAAATAAGGTGCTCAGAACAATCGTTAATGCGCCGTGGTACATTAGAAACGACGATATCCATAGAGACCTCGGTCTAGCTACCGTCGAAGTTGAAATAACAACAATAACAATTTTGCACGCAAACTCCGTGTTCGCCTTCATGGACATTGCAATAACGCCGTACTCCAAATTCTGGACGTGACAAACCTTGTGCGCCGACTACAAAGAACGAAACCGTTCGATTTAGCGCAATAAGGAATAGCCGCATATAATGACGGTATTAGTAGGTGACGGTATTGGAAAGCTACCTACATAACGCGAATTTTTATTGTCGAAAGCTAAACTACTTGATAAGGCTTTTTTTGTACTTAGTCGTAGTCAACACGAAAAGGGGAGGTGTTTTTAGTGAGTAAGAATCTCACACTACCATGAGCACGTGCGGTAGATCCTCATGGTGTCTCATGAAAGATTTTCACCTACCCACGTAAAAAAAAAAAAAAAAACTTTAAAAGTGTTATTAAGCTTATTTAAGACAAATTAAGGTATTAGTAAAAAAAAAGTATTTTTGATATATTTAGATTTTATTTTATTTATGTGAAAAATTAATATAGATTAAAATATATAGCACTTTAAGTTATTCAGTGGACTCTGCCCAGGATACTTCTTCATCAATGAATTCCTCATTTGATTCTTCATCTTAACTTTCATTGGATATTATAGTCTCGTCAAAATTTTGTAAAGATGATGAGCCAAGAATCCCGGAGATCAGCGTTTCTAGAGCTTGTTTTGAAGCCGAGCGGCAGTTATGGGCAGCATTTTTTTTTGCTACTGCTTCCTGACATCTTTCTCTATAAGCTGATATCAAAGAAGTTACCGAATAATATTACAAAAGGTCCATTAAAAAAAAAATATAAAAAAAAAACATTCCCATTTGAATACATTTCAAATACACCCTACATTTCCTAATTTAACCCTCCAATAATCATAAGAATAGCTTCATAATAAAGTACACACCTGTAGCTAATTCCTTCATAACAAAAAACTTTGTACACAATATCAGTGCGATTTTTCACACAAATCAACAGATTCACAATGCAAACTTCAATCGATGATTTTCGACTGATACTGTGGCGAAGTGTGTGCATAAAAATGAAAACAAACAACGGTACATTGTTTTATGGGTATTTAACTACAGCTAGGAAAAAAATTATTTCTCAACACTACATTTTGCAAAACTGATTTTTGAGCGGTTTTTCGAGGCAAATACCCCTAAGTGCAGCGGTTTGGGCTGTGCGTTAATCCTGGGTCAGTCAGGACAAAGCCTTTTATATATATAGGTAGAGAGATATATGTAGATATGTCCGTGATTCAATATTTATAAGATAACGTGAAAAAACTGCATCTATTGTAGTCCTGGATTTTGTTGTTGGTTGGTTGGAATTGTTATTTATGTACATATAAACAAAATTTTTCGCGAAGAAAGTTAGTGGTAAACAAAGTCGGCAACATGAAACAGGCAAATTGGTCGCCCAGACGTTTCATATCAAGAATGAAAATGAAGGAAACTGACAATTTTCAGTCACCCATAAAGTCGGCAACACGAAACAGGCAAATTGGTCGCCCAGACTTTGTATACCCACTATGCGCAATTTTGCGAAAATGTATAGATCTCTTTCTCCTTCTCTCTACTTTATACCTATCTTTTTTCTCTCTCATGTAACGAAATTTGCCAAATCGCGACGCGTCCTTGAAACTTCACTCTCAATTCTCGTCCAATTATCGAACGGCCGCCTAAGAGGTTTCAATTCAATAAAACAAAATATTTAATCTTTTTTGAGGCAAGCACAGAACGAAAAACACAAACTATCCGCTCGTCGCAGGAGATACGAATGCGTTAATGTATCATTTTCCAAAGGTGTTCATAGACTTGCTCATACACAATACACAGCTGGCCGACGTGTTGCGCCGGCAGCACACTCAAGTGTAACTGCTACCGTTGCAATTGGATACACACGAAATTGGATACAAATTGCAAAGCAAAAAAAATAAAAAATACAATGTGCTTATATGTAAAAGGGTAAAACAGGTAAAGCACAATTTTTGTTCAGATTTTTATTTGATAATAAGAGCGGGTTGCTTAAAACCGGGTTGTTATAAAGCGGGTGCAATTGCATAGGATGGTGTTGGTAAATCTCAACTGAATATAATTTGTTGATATTAAAAGAGTTTTGCTATTAAAGGGGTTGCTTATATCCGGGGAATACTGTAAATGATAAATCCTGTCATATATGTGTAATTTTGCCGTTTTCTTTGCTGAAAAATTTATTATTTTAGTTGTGTTCTTATAATGTCGGCAATATTTATTCGTTTAATCAATAATAACAGACGCCGTATTGAACAAAGGTATTAATGTATATTAACTCACTGCGTTGTTTTGAAGAAAAATAATATTTAATCATTCGTCATTAACGAATAAAACGGAAATAGTTTGTTTTTTTGTTAAGAAATCTCTCAGGGTCTTACTCTATTTTATTAACTAGATGAATATAATATTGATGAAGATATTTACAATAAATTTTGATCATTAAAATGAAAAGAAAAAGAGTTTTATATGTATCAATTTCTCTGACAATGTGTATATTTAAGTTTACATCATTGGCCAAGTTCGATCTCTCCTCTAAATATTTAATTAAATACCCTTTTTGGGTCCCCGATGCCTTTCGCCCGCGCTCAGTTTTCCTTTTCATTCTTCTCTTCACAGAATCAGTTGGCTGTGATAAAAAAATTATCATGTGAAAAAATTTTTATTTGATTTTACTTTTTCACAGATCGAGAGTCGGGTTGAGGGTGAAGATGTGAAAAAAATTATCACTTCACAGCTTCACAAATCGGGAATTGACCCCTAGGGTTCGGACCCAAAGATAAAATTTCAGTGTAGATTATGAAAAAAAGCGGAGCAAAACCAACATTAGCGAAGTAGATTTGTAAACGCCAAAAAAAAATTTACTTTTTAAAACAATTTTTTTTAACAACAACAAAACAAAATTGTACACACTAGATTGAAAACACACACAGAACAAATGAGAACGACGAGACGAGAAAGATACAAAAGAAAACTTGTCAGCTTAGGTTCAGCCATTTAAGGTTTTTTTTAAACAAATTTTCCAGATGCTAAGTGCTGCCTGCTGCTATTCCATTATTAAGTTAATTTTTCTGTGTGGAAAAATTGGAGTAGGTTTTAAGCGAAGCAGAGTGTCGGAGTAGATTTTTTTCTTTTTAAAGGTGGAGTAGATCTATATGCACTGTATCTAATATCCAATTGGATATTAGGATAATTCTGTTTACATAAACATAACAATTTCTGTAGTACAAAAAAAACTTTTTTTTTCAGTATCCCATACAGTTCAAGACTTGGTATTTATTTGGAATATGACAGATCCACTTGTAGTTAACAGTGAGATTGAACTGCCTCAGTTGGATATTTCCAATAACTACACAACGGATTGCACTATAGAATATTCCACAGGTAAGTTTAAATATATGTACATACATATGTATGTACATACATACACATTTGTATTAATGCAATAGCTATTCACACAACTTTTTCTATAGTCAATTTATAGTTATGTTAATGTCAAATCATGCTAGAACGAAAATTTCGGCTCTTCTTTGATATTTAAGGGCCGAACAGAATGTGCATCTGCGGCTGAGTCGAGCGGCGAGCTGTTAAATATGGGAAGCCGTAAGCGGCAACAGAATGTGAATCTGACGGTGATGCAAACTTGACGTTTATAATTTTGTACACAAAAGCTCTTGTTCGCCAATATAAATGTCGAACTATTTATAGAGGCTGTGCAGCAAAAGGAGATTCTCTCGAATTTCTTAGATAGAAATTATAAAAATTAAAAAAATTTTTTTTTTTTTTCCCGGGGGTAGGTGAAAATCTTGCATAGACACTATGAGGACCGCAGACGCGTGCTCATAGTAGTGTGAGATTCTTACTCACTAAAAAACACCTCCCTTCGATATAAACTTGTTAGTTACTGCAACTAAGTAAGGGCTTATCAAGCAATTTTTTTATCACGAAATAGAGACGTTTGGCAGGTGCCTCTCCAATGAAAGTTCCTGCATGTTCCGCTATTTAGGCGCGGTTAATTTTTATCGTGCTAAGTCAAAAGGTTTGGTCCTTTGTAGACGTCGCAATACATTTCTTTCGTCCAGAAGTTGTAGGACTGTATTATTTACGTGTTCGCTTATTCGATTTTTGTGCTTTCGCGCGAAGTTTTTAATTTCATTTTCGACTGTAGGAATTCCGAGATCTCTATGTATATCATCATTAAAAAAAATGCAAAATGGAACGATGTTGTTGAATAACACAGGCCAACATGATTTTGTTGTTGAAAAGCTGAGGGTCATTTCCGAAGTAATTTTTTACGTAGAATCCGGAGTCAGAATTGTCCCATCACGTCAGGATTTTGAGATATTTGGGGTTATGTACCCAAAAAATGACGTTTTTGCTTAACTTTGAGGTTATGTACAGGGTTCTCAAATTTTGTATGGTCTCTATCTCCAGTTACATCATTTAGCACTACCCTTACTCTTCAATTAAAGAGTTTGAAAGATCGATTTCGATTTTTTTTTCTTAAAGTTACGACTTCGGAAATGACCCTAAGCTTACCAACAACTGACATGACCCAATTATTTGCAGGCCTGTGTAATTTGTCATTTGCTCTTTTATTTGTAACAAAGTTGTTTCAAAAAATCCTCTTTGTTTTCTTTCTTTAGAAAGGGGACGAACCCACCATCTGGGCTTCCTTTTCTTTATCAATTTTAGTGTTAAGTAATACCATTGTATATGAAACAGCCTCGGAATGCGATTGTAGCTCCTCTGGCGGTAAGAAGCTGAAGGTTAATATTTCTTCTTTTCACTTCTTTTCTCTTCATCCCAATTTTGGGTTCTCTTTATTATTCTCAGTTGTATTTCTCATCTTCCTTTTATTTTCGGTAATGACTTTTTACAATACAAACATAAAAAACAAATGTGTGCTTCTATACTCTGTCCCCCAAAAATTGTCAGTACAGGGATGATAGGACGTTTGCCTCTCACTCTGGTTGCAAGAGCTTACATAAATCTGTCACTCTTTAAAGCTCATTCAGGGTTACCGTGGTATGCATGATAAATCGCCAGAAATCGGAGAGTAACAACCATATGGTTACCATCTGCTGATTTGAAAACAAAACAATTTGTTGACGAAAAAAAAAAGTAATTGTTTACAAAATGAACACCGACTCGATATTGGTGAAATTTTAATAATTTGTAGAAGGCATTTTTTCAAGTATTTTGATGTTTCACAATATCACTATAACGCACTTAATCTAATAAATATGATCACTAATAGAACTGTGACTGAATTGAATGTTTCAAAATCCCGCGCGAATAAACCTTCGTTACAAAGCACAAAATCCGAAAAAAAATTTAACCGCATTTAAACGGGTTTCCCAAAACAACAAGAAAATGAAAAAAACTAAAAAATTAAGCGGCAACACCCTCACGTACTCAAATTCATTTATTTGTTCTCAAAAGCACAAAATTTCAAAGCTCTTTGACAAAATCCACAGAAAAAGCTGCAACGATTTGGTTTGACTGGATAACGGTAACTCTGTTTCGATGTACATATTTTCAGCACACACAGCGAGAGTTGATGACGACAACACGATCAGATGTGGGGCAGACTGGTTATGGTGGGATGTATTCGTATTTTGAGAGAATTACACAAACAAAATTTGTGTTGGTTTGGTTTATATTTCAGTGGCAATTTCTCTCATTGGGTGCCCGGAAAACATCAACCGGTACCAGTGTTTGAAAAAAAGCTCCCCCATAAGGTCTGTACTGACAATTTTTGTGGGACAGAGTATAGGTATTGTACAAATTCCAATCTTTTACACGCGGAAATGGATTGGCTTTAGTAAACAAAAAACATAATGATTTGTACTCTTTTTTGTACTCTTTTTGTGCACAATAAAATAAGAGCAGACTGGAAAGGAATATGCATGGATTGATGGAATACGGGAGAGGAAAGAGAGGGTAAGAAAGAAAACTTTAGGTGGTTTTCGGAAAAATCTGAACAGACTAAAAATTTAAATGCTTGGTTTGCTGAAATAGGGGAAAGGGGAAACTTTTGGCAGTTGTTGAGAAAAAATTTTTTGGTTTTTTATAATCATCATCAAATTCAATAATTCACAAGTGAGAAATGCTGTGTTGAGATCGCTCGCCTGTTATCGCAAACAAATGAAATCACCACTCCGACTGCGTGATGCTGGCTTTGACACCGAAGCAGAACGCTACATTTTTACCAATGAGAGTCTTACAGTTAGGAATCGCTCACTTCTTCAATATGCCCTACGCAAGAAAAATAAAAAACAGCTGTTCTCTGTCTACACCAAGTCTGGTTCGGTTTACGTGAAGCTGAGCGCAAATGAGAAAACAAAGAGAACGAACATATTTACTTACTTAGGTGGCGCTACAGTTCGGGTTGAACCTGAGCCTCAACCAACAAGCCTTTCCTTAGCTTTTCGGGTTAGGGCCTTACTACTCAATTGCCTTCTTAGCCCGAAGAAGCAGCGATTGGCAAGAGTTATTCTTCGCTTGACTTCTGCGCTGGTGTTGTTATCGGATGTGATAGCGGAGCCGAGGTAAACGAAGTCCCTTACTACCTCGAAGTTATAGCTGTCCACTGTCACGTTCTGTCCGAGACTTCGATGTTGGGTATCCCTTCTTGATGATAGCATTATTTTGTTTTGCCCTCATTGACCGCTAAGTCCATCTTTCCGCTTCCGTCTCAATACTCGTCAGTGCGCCAGTGACATCACGCTGGATTCTTGCGATTATGTCAATATCGTCGGCGTATGCGAGTAATTGGAAGGATTTTTGAAAGATTGTACCTCTTTCAAGTATGATGTTAAAGAAGTCGCATGACCTCGCGTCAATCCTTTTTTGACATCAAAGGTCTCGGTGAGGTCTTAACCGACCATGATGGAGCAGTGTGCATTCTCCATTGTCATCCTACACAGACGGACGAGTTTGGCAAGGATGCCAAAGCTAGACATGGCTCTGTATAGCTCGTCTCTATAAATGCTGTCATAGGCGACCTTAAAATCGATGAAGAGGTGGTGGGTATCGATTTGGACTTCTTGGGTTTTTTTTCCAGGATCTGCGGAAGTGCGAAAATGTGATCGATTGTGGACTTTCCTGGCCTAAAACCGCACTGATAAGGGTTTCAGGCGTTCACACAATATGGCAGATATGATCTTATATGCGGCATTTAAGAGACTAATTCCACGGTAATTGGCGCAGTTGAGAGGGTCTCCTTTCTTGAGGATCGGGCAAACGGTGTTGAGATTCCATTCATCAGGCATACATGTAGGGATCCCAGGAGGTAAAAGTAATATAACAATCTATTGGACTTCAATTTAGTTTAATTCACTGTTTAATTATAAGATAAGTTTAGGATAATCAATAATATAATAGTTGTTAAAAGTTAGTTAGAATTTAATATACAGCACTCGCGTCTTATTCGTCTTGGTTCACGTTCTTCTCGTCTTCGACTTCCTGTCTCATTTTCATCTCGTCCAACATCGCCGTCTTTGTCCCGATGTAGGGTTTCTTCTCGGGGCCGTCCCTGTTTCAACCTCATCTGGTTCGTCTTGCCGTCTTCGTTCCGATGTGGGTGTTGCCAATGTGCGGGGTGTCCCCACATACATTGGTCTGACCAAATTGTTGAAATGAGTTGGTGTATGCTCTCTACAAATTCTTTTCCAGCTGCTTTAAAGAGTTCGGCTGGTAAGCCGTCAAGGCCAGCTGTCTTATTGGATTTCAGTTTGGATAGTGCTATCCTTACTTCATTTTGGTCAGGTGGACGGAAGTTTTGGCAGTCCTTGTTCATTTCCTTGTTCATCTCTTGTTTCTGTTCGGGCCTTGTTGCCGTGACATGTTCTTTTTACCATTTGATAAAACTTCCGAACATCATTCCTGGAGTAACACCTCTCTATGGTCTCGATCATGTGTTTCTCGTTTTCTTTCTTTTTCCTGTGAAGAAGCTGGTGTTCCTCCCATCTCTTCTGCTCGTAGAGCTCGCGAGCAGCCATTATCCTTCTTTGTAGCGCCGCTTTGTATGCATCCTGTTTTGCTGCGTGAGTTATGTTAACGAGAGACAACACGACACCAGCAGAAGGACATTGTTTATCAAGAATAAGTGTCAACTTACATACATCTACAACCCATGAAACCAAATTACGATGGACGCTGTCGATCTCCATATCTACAACCGATAAAACCATAATTTACGATGGACGCCGTCGATGCACATTTACAACCTATAAACTCAGATTTATGGTGGACGCCGCCTAATCCACACAAGTATTTATAAGAGTAGAATTTAAAGATAAGGATAGTTTAGATTTTTCAACGAAAATGAGCAGATCGGCTCAAGAATAAAGTCGGTAGGATCCTTATTAAACATATACACGTAAAATATATGTATGTCCCTGAAAGGATCCAGTGATAGAACTAAGTTAAAAATTAATTAATTGCAGGACCAAAGTTCCCAACAAAACGAAAGTGAATCGTGAGTGCACCGTGAACAGTGGTGTTAAAAATCCGAAGGAAAAATTACACAAATTCTCTAGGAGAACAATGAACATTAACTCGAAATTCCAGAAGAAAAAAAAAAACAAAAAATATTTATGTACATATACTAGCGGACCCGACAGACGTTGTCCTGTCCGTTGCGACACGTTTTATCGATACGCTAACTTTCGATAAACTGTATATTAAGTGACATTTGATATTGAGTTTGGCATCTTAATCTTGATTTTCATTTTGTTTAAATAATAGCAAACTAAGAAAATACTCAAATCATTTTCGTGACAGTCTTATTTTTATTAATGTTAAAAATTTAAAGTATTGAAATAAATGTTAAATTTTAATACTAATCTTATCTTAATGCGAGTTGATGAACAATGTTTTTTGTCAATCTCTTTGGTGTATAAATGAATAAACTTGATGGTTTGCCTACGCGAGAACACGTAACATATAATTGGCAATGTGCAAAGCACAAATTTTCAAGATCTAACCCACAAATGGACATTGTTTGGCCTTGTGACTTATTAATAGTCATTGCAAATGCCAAACGAATTGGAAATTGGAGGCGTCTAAATGGGATGGGCGAATCTAAAGGGATCATTGGGATCCGTGGCAGGAGAACAACTTCACCTTGAAACTTGCAGTTTAAAATGATAGCTTTAAGAACATTGCCCTTGATTTCTGTTATGACCAACCGCGTGCAATTGCGTAGCATAGGTGCATTCAAATTCCGAAGCTAAATGGTGGACCAATTTTTAAATCAGGTTATGTGGTGGCATTCCCGGTTAATCCAGTGAATTCAAGAATTCAATAGGATAATTGACTGCTTCATCAGGATCGACAACAGTGTCGATCGACTTGAACGACATCTCATTGCCATTTGTATTTTGAAATTAATAGCGTCAACATCGATATTTTTTGCGGCCAAAATAGCTCGTTCACGTAGCCACGTATGATTTCTGTAATTAGCGGCCAAATTTGCGAATATGCTTTCAATCAAATCATTTTTCGTGGCTACCATGTTGCAAAAATTGAAATTAATAGCGTCAACATCGATATTTTTTGCGGCCAAAATAGCTCGTTCACGTAGCCACGTATGATTTCTGTAATTAGCGCACAAATTTGCGAATATGCTTTCAATCAAATCATTTTTCGTGGCTACCATGTTGCAAAAATTGTCTGGCAATTTTATACATTGTGTATTTTCATGCAATAGAATTTTCCCATTGCCAATGTTGAGTTTTTGTACTGTTAAGGCGTAATGTATGGACATGTGGCCATAGGTATGATTTTTTCAAACATGCGTTAATTTCGTCCGCATATGTAGCGCGTGGAATGACCGGCAATGTTTGTCTAAGATCACAGCAGCAGTAGAGCACCACCGAAAAGTCTGGTATTATAATATTATTAGCGGACCCAACAGACGTTGTCCTGTCCGATACGACACGTTTTTTCCTGTAATGTCGTCGAATAATGTACATTTATTCACGCAAACATACATACATACATTTAATATTGAAAAACATAAAATTGAAATCAAATTGAAATAAGTGTCATCAGGGCCACCTTTATAAATATGAATTATTCTCAGCAGGTCAGTTATTAATTAACGTTTTTGAAGGTTTTAAGGGTCAATTATGCATGGAAAAATATTGGTTAGTGAATCTAAACCATTCACGGACTCGCTCAAACACACACACAAAATTTCATTTAAATCGGTCCAGACGTTTAGGAGGAGTTGCATTACATACACGCGTACAGAAGAATTATATATATTAAGATTAGCGGACCCGACAGACGTTGTCCTGTCCGATACGACACGTTTTTTCCTGTAATATCGTCGAATAATGTACGTATATTCACGCAATCATACATACATACATTTAATATTGAAAAACATAAAATTGAAATCAAATTAAAATAAGTGTCATCAGGGCCACCTTTATAAATATGAATTATTCTCAGCAGGTCAGTTATTAATTAACGTTTTTGAAGGTTCTAAGGGTCAATTATTCATGGAAAAATATTGGTTAGTGAATCTAAACCATTCACGGACTCGCTCAAACACACACACAAAATTTCATTTAAATCGGTCCAGACGTTTAGGAGGAGTTGCATTACATACACACGTACAGAAGAATTATATATATTAAGATATATAAAAATTTATACCTATACATATATATTTGGTAACAAAGGTGAAAAGGAAAGTGATTCAATGGCGAATGCAGAACAAACCTTAGTCATCAACAGACTTGAAAAGGTCCCCACGTTCCAAGGATCCAACGAGGACGTTTTAAATTTCACGAACCATTTGAGCTGTTTTTATATGACCTTCTCGATGTTCCCTATCAACATTTGGGAAACCTTATCATCATACAAAAAATTCAAGGAGAAGCAGTTAACTCTGTTAGAAGAGCCCCAGAACCATCATGAAATGCAATCAAAATCTGTCTCCTCCAGGACTATGGAGTAAAAGAAACGTACGAGCAGATTCTCCAAGACCTTCATCCGGTACAGACAAGAGATGTTAACACCCTGTACCAGCAACTCAACAACATACTCCAGAAACTTAATAAGAAAAGTAAGTTAGAGCCTGGTGCCGTATATACCCCTCTAAATAATGACAACATTATACTTAACAAATTTATAAATAATTTAAACGCCCCTCAGGCAAGCATAATTATCGCACAAAGCATTACCACTTTGAGTGATGCATATCATCTGTTAAGTAGATATAAGCAACTTAATGATAACACAAGAACTCCATTAAATCAAGTAAAAAACTATTCACAACAAAACTATAGTCAAAGAATGAACAACTTCTAACCTAGGCAAACCCCACCTTCCTTTGATTAACGTCCCAACCATAATAATAAACGAAATAATTATAGACCTAGAGAGCAAATAATGCTCAAATCCTAGGGCAAAAAAACCCTAACAGCAATTTTAGATTTGGATTCAATAGTTCCAACCAGTTTCGTAATACTCCACGACAAATGGAAACTAATAATTTAGACCAAAATCAAGAAGAGGTAAATTTTAATCAATCCCGGAAGGTCGAGGCACTTCCCGTAATATCTGTCCACATACAGGGACATAGACTTAGGCTTTTAGTAGACATAGGAGCCTCAGTTTCCCTATTAAAAATAGATAAGTTAAAACACTTCCCTAGAATTAAGTTAAAAAACCCAACATCTATGGCAACAATAGATATAAATACACAAGTCACGGAAGAGATTATATCCCCTCTTCCTGAGGAATTCAACGAGTCCACCTCTACGATGACGTGGAAGCTGTTGAACTTCACAAATATGAAATTCGACGGAATTTTAGGAACGAATATCCTAAAACCGATCGAAGCTCAAATTGATTTTAAATTCGCGTAGAGAGTTCAACTCTCTATGTCTCAGAGCGAATAGACGTGATTTTTAGTTGCTCGGCAATAGCATATAAATATTGTGTGTTTCCTAATGTACAAACTCCTAAAGTGCGCGAAATAGTTAGCTAAACATTACTGGTGTCAACTTATATTGAAATTGAGTGTCATAACTAGAAACAAAACCCTAATAAGAAATTCTAAACTTGATTGATTGCTTCTATTTCGGCCTTTTCAAACTAATACAAACTTATAACACACAATGTCTCTCCGCGCTCCGAAAAACCGCTTGTGAAAAGTACGGCTTCAACACCATCACATCTGGGATCCCCCGCTACCATCAGTCATTCAGTTCTCACTCTCAAAAATCTCGAGGACAGGCTAACTAAACAGCATGAGGTTCTGATTGAAATAATCCGCACTGAAATAGCTAAAATTCGAACTGACTTCCTTTCTACAATATTCGATTTGGAAAAAACCTGGACATCACGAATGGACTATGTTAATTCAACCTTGTCCAACGTCGTTGAAAGAGTGGAGAGAATGGAAGCCAACTCGGAGACCAAGGTAATCAGAGAGAAGCTCACTGAAGCAAACAATCACATCGATGCACTTCAAAGAAAAGAAATTGCCGCGGATGCTGTGTTGTTCGGAGTTCCTGTAGTAAGCGACGAAAATCTGGAAGTTTATTTTAACCAACTTTGCAACACAATAAATTGCCGATCTCCAATAATGAAGAATATCTTTAGAACTAAACACAGAAATAACAACAATCAAACAACACCACCGATCGTAGTGCAATTCTCCAGTGTGCGCGAGAGAAATGCAGTTTTACATGCAGCAGCAGCACACAGGAAAAACCAACAGAAAGACCTTTGTCTCCACGACATTGGTATTAACTCTGACGTCAGCTGCTACATCAACGAGAGCCTAACAACAACAAACCGTGCTCTCCTGCAAAGTGCCATTCGCCTCAAGCGAAAGAAACAACTTTTCGCCGTGTACACCAACAGAGGCTCGGTGTATGTCAGATCTTCAGAATCCGGCCGAAGTTTTCTGATCCAAAGCTCGGAAGCGTTACATGCTATTGTCAACAACAGCAGAGAATAATATCAGAGTTGCCATCTTGCATTAACTTTAAAACATTTTAAATTATCACTTTTAATTTCCCTTACTTGAATTTTATTTTTCTTTTCATTTAAATATTAATTTTAATTTGATTTCTGTATTTAGGTCTTTTCCAATGACAAAGGTGGGTTTTATTTCAATTATTTTTACCGATTTTTGCTATGTTCGTGTGTCCGACTTCCTTCTTAGAGTCTTTTGTTTATTCCTTCCCCGTTTTGTAAGTTATGAATTCGGGTAATGGTTTAAACGCTAAAGAATCCATTGTCAGTGACATAAATGGTGGCCTATTCAACATGATCAGGGTGCTTAGAGCGCAAAAGAGTGGGGTCCACGTATGCCACATTAACGCACAGAGTCTCTTTCCAAAAATCGATGAATTTCGATACATTTTTTTAAAATCTAGGATCGATGTCATCTGCGTTTCAGAGACATGGTTCTCCGCAGATGTTTCCGATCTAGCGTACAGTTTAGAGGGGTATACGCTTTTCCGGTCCGATCGAATTGGACGTGCTGGCGGTGGCGTAGCAATTTATGTACGTGAATCATTCAAATGCAAAATTATTCGCTCGTCCGATCCGGGTTGCTCAATCGAATTTATATTCATCGAATTAACTGTAAACTTAGAAAAGCATCTGTTAGGTACAATATACAGGCCAAATAAATACATTGACTTCGAGCCATTGTTCAATGTACTCGAAGATCTTGCTTGTACCACACAAAACATTTTGTTATGCGGTGACTTGAATTGTAACATCTTAGATGAAGCTGGTGCAACTTTTCTTTTGAACTATATGAAGTCTATTAATCTAACTTTTGTCAATTCATCCACCCCCACCCATTTTTCCAATAGCTCGAATTCTCTACTCGATGTATTTCTTTTGAGCGATATTGAGAGAGCTATGCTTTACAGTCAGCTTTCAGCTCCTGGTTTCTCGAAGCATGATCTTATATATCTTACTATAGATTTTACTAAAAACGACGATGAATGTAGTTTCCAGTACAGAGATTCTCGCAACATCCACCATGATGCTCTATCGCATGATGTTAGGCGAGTTAATTGGGAAAGAATATACTGCATGACCTCAGTGGATGATCAGACTATGTTCTTATAGAAACAGATTTCACCCCTTTTTAATAAACATGTTCCACTTAATAATTTACGATGGACGCCGTCGATGCACATCTACAACCTATAAACTCAGATTTATGATGGACGCCGCCTAGTCCACACAAGTATTTATAAGAGAAGAATTTAAAGATAAGGATAGTTTAGATTTTTCAACGAAGATGAGCAGATCGGCTCAAGAATAAAATACAATTAAACAAAAACTTTCTGTTTGAATTTAATTCGAGCACTTGCCGGCGTTCTTCGTCAAACCAGGAGTTTCTTGGTGGTGGTCTTTTGAAACCCAGCAGATCAGTTGGGGCTTCCTTGATGGCCTGCTGGTAGCATTTTCACTGGTTTTCGGCATTTGGTGCTGGCGGCATTGGACTTCTAGAGAGATTACGGGATACACGATCGGCAAAGGCTCTGGCGTTCTGTTGCGAATGTAGCCTTTCGACGTCATACCTTCTCACAGTAGTTCTTCGCTGTTGAGGCGTTTGGTATATCCACATTCGTACCTTGGCTACAACAAGGTAGTGGTCTGAGTCAATGTTGGCTGCTCGGAAAGCTCAGACATCCAGAATACTGGAGGCGTGCCTTTTGTCGATTGCAACATGATCAATTTGCTTGACGGTGCGTTGATCAGAAGACCGCCATATCCCTTTATGTATATTGAGGTGTGGAAATCGCGTACTAGCTATAGTGACGTTACGTCCCGAAGCAAAATCAATTAGCCTAAGTCCGTTTCCAGACGTGACGTCATGTAGGCTATGATTCCCGATCGTGCTACCAAAGAGGTCTTCCTTCCCTTACTTACTTACTTAGGTGGCGCTACAGTTCGGGGTGAACCTGGGCCTCAACCAACAAGCCTCTCCAGTTAGCCCGGTCTTTAGCTAACTGCTTCCAGTTGCGCACTCCAAGTTGGTTGAGGTCCTCTTCCACTTGTGCGCGCCACCTTAGGCGAGGTCTTCCTCTAATGCGTTGACCCTCCGGGTTAGACTCGAAGACTCTGCGAGCCGGAGCATTTGTGTCCATTCCCTCTACATGCCCCAGCCATCTGAGCCGATGGATACGTATCTTCTTGACTAGGGCGATGTCTTTGTACAACTCGTAAAGTTCATCGTTGAATCTTCTCCTCCAGAACCCGTCAACGCAAACGGGACCGAATATCTTACGAAGAATCTTTCTCTCAAAGCAACCAAGGATATCTTCATCCGCTTTCGATAGAGTCCATGCCTCAGCGCCATAAAGCAGGACAGGGATGATTAAGGTCTTATAAAGAGTTTCCTTAGTTTTTCGGGATAGGGCCTTACTACTCAATTGCCTTCTTAGCCCAAAGAAACAGCGATTGGCAAGAGTTATTCTTCGCTTGATTTCTGCGCTGGTGTTGTTATCGGATGTGATAGCGGAGCCGAGGTAAACGAAGTCCCTTACTACCTCGAAGTTATAGCTGTCTACCGTGACGTTCTGTCCGAGACGTCGATGTTGGGTGTCCCTTCTTGATGACAGCATATATTTTGTTTTGCCCTCATTGACCGCTAAGCCCATTTTCGCCGCTTCCGTCTCAATACTCGCAAAGGCGCCAGTGACATCACGCTGGGTTCTTCCGATAATGTCAATATCATCGGCGTATGCGAGTAATTGGACGGACTTTTGAAAGATGGTTCCTCTGGTATTGGCGCGTGAGTTTTGCACAACTCTTTCAAGTATGATGTTAAAGAAGTCGCATAACAGCGCGTCACCTTGTCTAAATCCTTTTTTGACATCAAAGGTCTCGGTGAGGTCTTGACCGACCATGATGGAGCAGCGTGCATTCTCCATTGTCATCCTGCACAGACGGACGAGTTTGGTAGGGATGCCAAAACTAGACATGGCTCTGTATAGCTCGTCTCTATAAATGCTGTCATAGGCGGCCTTGAAATCGATGAAGAGGTGGTGGGTATCGATTTGGACTTCTTGGGTTTTCTCCAGGATCTGCCGAAGTGTGAAAATTTGATCGATTGTGGACTTTCCTGGCCTAAAACCGCACTGATAGGAACCGATCACGTTGTTGACGAAGGGTTTTAGGCGTTCACACAATATGGCAGATAAGATCTTATATGCGACATTTAAGAGACTAATTCCTCGGTAATTGGCGCAGTTGAGGGGGTCTCCTTTCTTGTGGATCGGGCAAACGGTGCTGAGATTCCATTCATCAGGCATACATTCGTCTGACCAAATTGTGGAAATGAGTTGGTGTATGCTCTCTACAAATTCATTTCCAGCTGCTTTAAAGAGTTCGGCCGGTAAGCCGTCAGGTCCAGCTGCCTTATTGGATTTCAGTTTGGAAACTGCTTTCCTTACTTCATTTTGGTCAGGTGGACGGAAGTTTTGGCTGTCATCGTCCAGGTTGAATGGTTCATTCTGCCTGACAGCGGGATTTGATTCGTCGTCGCCGTTAAAAAGTCTGCAAAAGTAGTCCTTCCAAATTCTCAGCACCGACTGTGACTCTACTACAATATTTCCTTGTTCATCTCTACAGGTTTCAGTTTGGGCCTTGTTGCCGTGACATGTTCTTTTTACCATTTGATAAAACTTCCGAACATCATTCCTGGAGTAACACCTCTCTATGCTCTTGATCATGTATTTCTCGTGCTCTTTCTTTTTCTTGCGGAGAAGCTGGTGTTCTTCCCGTCTCTTCTGCTCGTAGAGCTCGCGAGCAGCCCTCGTCTTCTTTTGCAGCGCCGCTTTGTATGCATCTTGTTTTGCTGCGTGCACTTGCCGGCATTCTTCGTCAAACCAGGGGTTTCTTGGTGGTGGCCTTTTGAAACCCAGCACATCAGTTGCGGCTTCCTTGATGGCTTGTTGGCAGCGTTTCCACTGGTTTTCGGCATTTGGTGCTGGCGGCATTGGACTTCTTGAGAGATTACGGGATACACGATCGGCAAAGGCTCTGGCGGTCTGTTGCGAATGTAGCTTTTCGACATCATACCTTCTCACAGTAGTTCTCCGTTGTTGTGGCGTTTGGGATATCCGCATTCGTACCTTGGCTACAACAAGGTAGTGGTCCGAGTCAATGTTGGCTGCTCGGAAAGCTCGGACATCCAGAATACTGGAGGCGTGCCTTTTGTCGACTGCAACATGATCAATTTGGTTGACGGTGCGTTGATCAGGAGACCGCCATGTGCCCTTGTGGATATTGAGGTGTGGAAATCGTGTACTAGCTATAGTGACATTACGCCCCGAAGCAAAATCAATTAGCCTAAGTCCGTTTCCAGACGTGACGTCATGTAGGCTATGTTTCCCGATCGTGTTACCAAAGAGGTCTTCCTTCCCTATCTTTGCGTTAAAATCGCCTAACACGATTTTTACGTCATACTTGGGGCATTGCTCGTATGTTTTGTCGAGGAGCTCGTAGAAACCCTCCTTGGTAGCATCGTCACTTTCTTCTGTCGGCGCGTGAGCGCATATTAGGCTTATGTTTTTGAATTTAGCCTTGATGCGAATTGTTATAAGGCGTTCACTTACATGTCGAAAGCTCAAGACTTCTTGCCTAAGTCTGCCCACCCTTTGTTAAACCCCTTGGACTTAAGGGGCCGGGTAATCCGGTCCTCATTGGCCTATAATCCGAATACGTCGAAGTAGCCCGAATGAGGTGTTCACTAAGTAGTTCGACCTAACTGGAACTGTAGACGCCACCGTTGATTCCATCGTGGGAGTTCTTCCGCTGCCGTCCAGATGCAAGGGAGAGTGCCTTAGTGTGAACACCCTCCCCCCCCTCTCTCGTCGGCTACCACCAACAACCTTCCACAGGGATTTGCACCCTATCTCCAGTTGAGGTACTAGGCACCAAGCGTTCACCTCGTGGAGGTGAGAGTAGGAGTTGGTAGACAGAGGTTGGTTGAGGACGCTTGTGTCCTCTTGAATGCACATAACTACCATTTTACATAAACATAGGTTTATGGTCTTCCTTCCCTATCCTTGCGTTTAAATCGCCTAACACGATTTTCACGTTATACTTGGGGCATTGCTTGTACGTTTCGTCGAGGAGCTCGTAGAAACCCTCCTTGGTAGCGTCGTCACTTTCTTCTGTTGGGGCGTGAGCGCTTATGTTTTTGAATTTAGCCTTGATGCGTTATAAGGCGTTCACTTACATATCGAAAGCTCAAGACTTCTTGCCTAAGTCTGCCGCCTATAACCAGTCCACACCCGAATAAACGCTGCTTTTGCTCTCTGTAGCAGTCACCGCAGTAAATGTCACAGTTTTTCATCATCCCTTTGTCCAGCCCAATCCATCGCATTTTCTGGATGTCGGTAATATCTGCTTTATAGCAGTCTAGGGCCTCCGCTAATTGTTCGGCTGCACGCGGCCTGTTTAAGGTCCGAACATTCCACGTGCAGATCCGAAAGTCGTTATCTTTTTTTCGTTTTGCCGAGTCGTCAACAGTAAATCCTTCCTTATCCGAGGCTGTTGGATGCCTCGTAACAATAATTGTTTTCAATGGTGGATCCGTTAACTCCCAGGGCCAGCGTAGCCCCTTGTACTGAAGGGGCCGGGTAATCCGTTCCTCATTGGCCTATAATCCGACTATGCCGGAGGAGCTCGAATGAGGTGTAAGTAATTCGACCTAACTGGAACTGCAGACGCCACCGTTGATTCCATCATGGGAGTTCTTCCTTAGTGTGAGAACCCGCCCTCCTCCCCCCTCTCGTCAGCTACCACCAACAACCTTCCACAGGGGTTTGCACCCTATCTTCAGTTGAGGTACTATGCACCCAGCGTTCACCTCGTGGAGGTGAGAGTTGGGGTTGGTAGACAGAGGTTGGTACGAGACAAACCTGTGGATGTTTTTGTGCTCTTGAATGCACATAAAAGGGTAGTTATGTGCTATAAACAAAGGTTAATGGAACGCACTGATTTACCTGACGAAATATTTAATGCGGATGGCTACAAAAATCTTCGTTCTAAAACAGTGACTCGCATAGGCGGTGGTGTCGCAATTTACGTGCGTGCAGGGCTTCGTTGCCAACTCTTTGTAAATCGGATGCTGTCTCTCAGAATATCTATTCATTAACATTGCAAGCGAGGGTGGTCAAGTCTTACTTGGTACTGGCTATAGGCCAAACAAATATGTAGATCTATCCCCTGTCACTGTCCTAGAGGAAATATCCTGCTTCACTCCTCACACCATTTTATGTGGGGATTTTAATTGGCACTCTCTCAGGCATCTGAACGGCAGCGGAAGAACTCCCACGATGGAATCAACGGTGGCGTCTACAATTCCAGTTAGGTCGAACTACTTAGTGAACACCTCATTCGGCCTACTTCGACGTAATCGGATTAAAGGCCAATGAGGACGGGATTATCCGGCCCCTTAAGCCCAAGGGGTCCAACAAAGGGTCTGGCCCTCTAGGTTGGGGATTGTACGTGGGGTTGACAGCTCCACTATGGAAAAAAAAACAAAATGTTACGATCAACAACGAGCCTCGGATACGGACGGATTTACTGAACAAGGAGAACAAATTTCGGATCTGCACGTGGAATGTTAGGTGCATTAACAGACTACGTGTAGCCGAACAACTAGCGGAGTCCCTAGACTGCTGCAAAGCAGACATCACCGCCATCCAAGAAGTGCGGTGGGATGGGCCGGGCAAAAAGGTGATGAAAAACTGCGACATCTATTACGGCGATTACTACCGACAACAAAAGGTGTGGATTCGTAATTGTAGGCAGACTTAGGCAAGAAATATTAATCTTCAGATATGTGAGCGAACGCCTCACTACAATCCGCATCAAGGCTAAATTCGCCAACATAAGCCTAATATGCGCGCAGGCCCCCACAGAGGAGAAAGGCGACGACACCGAAAACAAATTCTACGAGCTCTTGGACAAGACTTACGAGCAGTGCCCTAGCTATGCCATTAAGATTGTCCTAGGCGATTTTAACGCAAGGCTAGGAAGCTTCTTTGGTAGTACTGTCGGAAAGCACTGCCTACACGACACCACCTCTGTTGGCGACAATAAATTAAAATAAAGAAATTCTTAATTCAAATTCGTAAATAAAATCATTGTGTATTGCATATTCATGTAATTATCAAATTGTCGTTAAGTGAACAAGCACATACATTCCACATGACTTGGCAATGCTTTGTTTGTCAAAAAACATAATTTTGTAACGTTCTATTTGCTTAAGTAAGAAGATTATAAATACGAGAATAAAGTTTTTCTATTCATTCGGTAACCATAACGCTAGTGTTTAATTTTCATATCGTTCTTTCCTCGGGTGAAAATTTCTCTAAGTTTTACAAAAGGTTTCGCGCTCCAACTCTTTGGACAGAGCATTTGATCCATTCGAGCCGAATTTAACCCCAAAAAATACCAGTGACATTTGTGTGTGTTTTATTCAAAACAATCTGAAAAAAAATAAAAAGCTATAAAGTGACTGAGTTTAAACCCAAACAATAAAGTGACAAAGTTTTAAACGCAAAGTGACAGACTAAATAAATTAATTCCACTAAATAAATTAATCAAATTAATTAAGACTACCCTTGTGAGTTTTTGTGTTAATCGGCAAATCCCGCGCCGCGTAATTACAGTGCATTCGGGCTCCCGCGCCATGTAATCACTTATATATTTATAAAATACAAATTTCTGATCTGATGTATTTTCGTATGTGACAAAAAATCTGCGAATCTTTGTTTTATTAACAAAGCCATTTATATATATATCGTCTTTGTACGTTTTATGTAAGAAAAGTTATAACAAAAAACAAATATTATTAAAGTGCAATCGCGAACACGATCAATGGAGACCATTGCCACTATCAGTGCTCAAGCGGCGTTCATGTTTGTGCGTGTTGGTAGGGTTTTTTTTATTTCGGTCGTCGTGTGTAGGGGGAAATATTCCATGGGCATAGTTTTATTTAAGGGTGGGTTTTTGTTTTTTTTTCATTGGTATATTATGCTCTGCTGGCGCGCAATTCAAGTCACGTATTGGAACGTGAAAAAAGATTGTCGAACTAGATAATGAGTGTTTACACGATAGGTACATGTGTACATAGTATGTGTATTGTGTAAAAAAAATCACATAAAAGAATGTTCTTTTGGCGATCGCACATGTGGTTACTCATTTATGTATGCCCACACAAATTTGTTCCATTTTTCTGAGTCGATTACATACATATTATATACCTACATACATATCATGTGTATGCGACTCACTTACGCATTATGTGCAATGGATGTGGAATATCGCCATAGCGAGGATAACAAACGTATGTAGGTATGCATGTACTATGCAGTGGCAACGCGTGAGTAAAATGTGTAGGCGTTCAGTTCATAAAAGTACAAACAACAGCTTTTCCACTTAAATTCTAACCAACTTTGAGATGATTTTCCTTTTCACAGCTTCACTCAAAATTAAAACTCAAAGTAAACTCAATCCAATCCATCCCAGCACGAATAGAACGTAAAGGCAACATAATTACTCATGGTTTTGTTTTTACTACACTCAACACAAAACGACCATACATACTCTTATCTCCTACAGTACCTACATGTGCCCTATACCTATAAACTTTCCATATCCGCATGTAAGGTTGACTTGAGCAAAACTCAACCCTTTTGTATGACTTCGTTCACAGCTAAGATGAACGAATTTGTCGATACGATGTGCGTTAAATTTATTTTTTTGGCATATATTTTTGATGGGTACATTTCGTTTCCCACTCAACTGAACGAGTCGAATGAATGGAAGGCATTGCTGTCGCAGGTTAGGGTTTTGTTCTGATATGAATTATGATTTGGCTTAAGTGCACGAGAGGCTGGCACGAATTGGGAAATACACTGAGAAATTGACTGAAGGTATGACTTAGGGTACAAGTGGAAGCACATTTTGTGGGTGGTTGATATTCAGTTAAAAAAATTTTAGAAACAGAAATATTGTTCTCTGAAAGTTATAGGCGTTCATGAACGAAATGAACAATAGGACGCGTCTGGTACTGGTACTATGTATGTATGTTGCTGCCGGTTTTTTAGATGGGGACACAGTTTGAGTGTCACACATATATATGTACAAATGTATATACATATGTATACCTATACATACATATTTGTGGAGCAAATGTTTAAAATGTTAAAAGTTGTACAATTGTGGCACCCGATTATAAGATATGTTATGTAAAAATTTACATATGTACATATTTTTATGCGTAATGGGTTTCACAAATTGTCAACATCATTTTACAATATTTGCTACATAAATACATATATGCGACTAAAGTTATTATGTGGATTAGATGATATGTATGACAATCGTTTGATGCCGAAATGACGTCGCGGGCACATAATTGTGTGGTTTTTACACGTCGCCTAATCTTAGCTTGGCTGCAACCAAAAGATCCGTTTACACATCGGTCAAATACATTATGTACGGACAAAATTTCAACCCTTACAAGAAAAAACAAAAGTACTGTCCACCGCAGAAAATAACTTCCAGCAGTCCCTCAACGCACCAGTTATTCATCATATTCGCCATCTTCCTCATTACAACGCACAAGAAAATAAAAAAAAAAAAAGCAGACAAAGCGAAAACGACAGTGTGACCTTTGTGCAGTATTAATAGTATTTGACGTGTTTTCTTTTTTTCTTTTTTGTACTAAGCCAAAGTTAACAAAATGCCTTTATCTGCAAGTAGACATTATTTCTTTTAGTTTTTATTTATAGTCTCCCTAACATACAAATTTATTTAAAATATGTATGTACATATGTATATGTAGATATTTACCTGTACTCCTTTTTCTATTAAATAAGCAAAATTTTGTGTTTGCCTTTTTTAATTTCATTTATTTTCAGGAAAGAAATTGAAGAGAACACTGACTTAAGAATACCACTTAAGGCGCCCTATGAACTCGAAATCGAAGTTGATCGCTTCGTCGAAATCGTGCAGTGTGCCGGGTGGAAAAATACTTTTCACGAAAAAAAGAAGCACACAAATTGCGGCTTAAAATATCCACCGGAAATAAAAGAAATGATAAGGGAAAAAAGGAAAGCGCGTAAGAAATGGCAACAAAGTCGTGCTCCACAGCATAAAGCTCACTTAAACCGACTGAGTAATCTATTGAAACAGACTATAAACAATTTTAAGAACCGTGCAATAGGGACCTACGTCGAAAACTTAACCGCTGAAAAAGAATCCAATTATTCGCTTTGGAAAGCTATAAAAGGCACCAAAAGACCAAAAATCACTACGCCGCCAATCAAGAATAGCAATGACGAATGGGCGAAGGGAGACAAAGAAAAAGCGGATATTTTCGCCGCCCATCTGGAAGAAACATTAAAGCCATTCGATGGCCGAGCTCTTATTCGAAATACTGAACGCGAGATAACACCTGACACTTACACAATAACAAG
Source organism: Matsumyia berberina (assembly GCA_917880715.2). NCBI lineage: Eukaryota > Metazoa > Arthropoda > Insecta > Diptera > Syrphidae > Matsumyia > Matsumyia berberina. The sequence continues at coordinate 84,197,731 of OU862872.1, forward strand.
TGCAACGCTAGCAGAACTCACGCAAGAAATAAAAAAACTAAAACCCAAAAAAGCTCCTGGTTACGACCTCATAACGGGAGAAGTCTTAAAAATGCTGCCTAGAAAAGCCTTAATCAAGCTTCTCTATATAATAAATGCTGCGCTTAGATTAGGATATGTCCCGAGCCAATGGAAAATTGCGGAAGTCATAATGATTCTTAAACCAGGAAAACCGCCGAGTGACAAGAAATCTTATAGACCCATTTCGCTGCTCCCAATAATTTCTAAAATCTTCGAGAGAATATTGCTCAAGCGCTTACAGCCGATCATCGAGGATCAGAATCTTATCCCTGATCACCAGTTTGGGTTCAGAACCAAACACTCAACTATTGATCAGGTGCATAGAATCACTGACGTAATAGAAAAAGCTCTTGAAGAAAAGAAGATCTGCTCAAGCGTATTTCTTGATGTCTCGCAAGCCTTTGATAAGGTGTGGCATGAAGGCTTGAAGTTTAAATTACGTCAGGTTCTGCCTGCACGCCTATATAATATACTGACAACATATCTCGGGAATAGAATCTTCCGTGTCAGACACGGAAACGAATATTCGCAGTTTAAAGAAATTACAGCCGGCGTACCCCAAGGAAGTGTCCTTGGTCCGCTTCTGTATACGCGTGATATACCGCAAGAAGAAGACACCGCTCTAGCTACGTTTGCCGATGACACTGCTATTTTAGCAATTGGCAAAACGATCGAAGAAACGACAGATAAACTACAAAACGCTGTGAATAGTGTAAACGAATGGACAAAGGCTTGGCGGATCGCCCTCAACGAAACCAAATCTGTCCATGTGAACTTCACTTTCTTGTAAGTTTAAACAATTTACCTATCCTTATAAACTCGGTTCGTATTCCCTTCGCAAACGAGGCTAAATACCTCGGAATGACACTCGACGCTAAATTAAAATGGAAGTCGCATGTGAAAAAGAAACGTAAAGAACTCGATAACAAATTTAGAGAAATGTATTGGTTACTTGGGAAACATTCCAAGCTCAATACTGAGAACAAGCTGCTGTTATATAAGCAAGTGCTAAAGCCGGTGTGGACATATGGTACACAACTATGGGGTTGTACCAAAAAAACAAACGCCAATATTTTACAAACTTTTGAAAATAAAGTGCTAAGAGAAATTGTCAATGCACCGTGGTACGTAAGAAATGATGATATACATAGAGATCTCGGAATTCCTACAGTCGAAAATGAAATTAAAAACTTCGCGCGAAAGCACAAAAATCGAATAAGCGAACACGTTAATAATACAGTCCTACAACTTCTGGATGAAAGAAATGTATTGCGCCGTCTACAAAGGACCAAACCTTTTGACTTAGCACGATAAAAATTAACCGCGCCTAAATAGCGGAACATGCAGGAACTTTCATTGGAAAGGCACCTGCCAAACGTCTCTATTTCGTGATAAAAAAATTGCTTGATAAGTCCTTACTTAGTTGCAGTAACTAACTAGTTTATATCGAAGGGAGGTGTTTTTTAGTGAGTAAGAATCTCACACTACTATGAGCACGCGTCTGCGGTCCTCATAATGTCTATGCAAGATTTTCACCTACACCGGAAAAAAAAAAAAAAAAAAATGTATTTTCCTATGTATGTAGAATTTAAATGTGGAACATAAAAATACTAAACTGGAAAACAAATATTCCACTTTTCAGAATAAGTGAAATATTTTTAAGCTAATGGTCACACTGGAAACGAGTATCTGTTCATCTCTTTTCTTTCCCTTCTTTTATTTTGCGAAAAGAGTATGTTCAACAGGAAAACAACAATGAATGCGTTAAAACTCTGAGACAAAATGAACTTTTGAGCAACAAGATTTGGGGTCCCGTTATAGAATCCCCATACAAAATTTCCACTTTTTGTACCAATACCATATACAATAAGTACGTACTATTTAAATATACACAGTCTTCTGAATTTTACTAATTTTTAAATCTTTACCCACTGGTATAAAATTAACACTTATTGAAGATTTTAAATAATATTCAGTGCATATAGTACGTATGTACATATGTACATATTTGGTTGAGTTCGTCAAATTAATAAAAACTATGCAATTATTTTATGTTTTACTTTAACAACAACGCGTTCATTTGAGGTCCATTAATATTTTCATATAAATTATAAACATATGCTTATAATGGGTTTTAATATACTTAACGAAACAGCACACGGGCATATTAGGGCGAAGCAAGGCGAGCACGGGTCAGCTAGTCCAACATAAGATACAGATGTTCTAGTATACAGGTGAGTGAGTTAGACATATTTGCCCATATTATATATGTACATATATAAATACGTGTGCCCTGATTGCCAAGACCAAAGATGAGTGCCGCCAAAGAAATGAGACTCTTAAGAAATATACTTTCAATATTGAAAGCAGACTATAAGAGTTTCAACTCTACGACGGAAGCAAAAAAATCCAAAAACACTGTCAATAGGCGCTTGACGATATTGACGAGTTGTGGGGGGCAAACCGAATGCATAAGTGATAAGCTGGCTACGTTGGCTGGCTACGTTGCTTGATGATGAGGACGAGATTTCATAATTTGAGGCAATGTGTGAGGAGATTCGGAGACGTTACCTCGCATACAAAGGGGAACTACTGGATTGGTTGGATAAGCTTGCAGAATCTTCATCTGCTGGCAAGCAAATTCCACACAATTCCAATTTGTATGGTATTCGACTTCCAGAAATTGCCCTTCCCGTATTCTCCGGACAGTACGAAAAGTGCAGGCCATTTAAAAACAAATTCGAATCTATGAATTACAACAATTCCGCGTTGACGGAAGTCCAGAAACTTCATTATTTCAAATCTGGCTTTTCCAAAAATGCTGAAGTTTTATTGCATTACCTAGAGATAGAAGAGGGGAATTACGACAAAGCATGGTCGCTTTTGTGTTCTCGGTATGATAACAAAGGGTTTTTAGTGAACACGCACCTGAAAATGTTGGGCAATCAGCCGATTATCACCACCAAAAACGCGCTAGGACTCAAAAGAATCCTGGACACGTCCGCAGAGTGCCTACATTCCCTTGGAAATCTTGATGTGCCGGTAAAAGAATGGGACATCATTATTATTTATATTTTGTTGCACAAGCTACCACCTTCTACGCAGCAGTTATGGGAGGAGAGACTCGGAGCACGAAAGGAGCTGCCAAACTTCGATGAATTTTCCGAGTTCCTGGAATCGAGGTTCAGGACTCTGGAAATAATTGACCAGGACAAACCCAAGTCAGGTAAAAGCTTCACCGGAGGTTCCAGTTTTCGACAGCCTGCAGCGAAGAACGCGTTTCACCTACAACAGAAGTCAAAAGACAAATACAACTGCAAGGTGTGTAGTACGGGGCAACATTCGCTGCGTAAATGCAACAATTTTAATAAAATGAGCGAGCGATGCAACCTCGTCAAAAAAAATAGGTGTCTGTAGCAACTGCCTTGCGTATAGTCGTCCTACCCAACAATGTCCGAGCCAGGCACGTTGCTACTACTGCCAACAAAAACACCACACTCTTTTGCATTCCGCACCCATTCAAAATCATTCACATAGCATACAAAATTCACAGTCACAAACAAATACTAACCCCTCATTTCACACAAATTCAACTCATTCACAGTCACAGTTAACTTACAACCCCACACAAACAAATCAAGTTTCCACTAATCCACCTACATTCCAGCAACAGCCTAGTACAATAAGTTCTACAGTGGGCCCAAATACGTCTAACACCAGTATTGCAGATAACTCTACTAGCGCATTAGTAAATAATTATCTTGCACAACAGCGCTCAAATACCCAAATATTCTTGCTACTGTAGTTGTTAGGGTCATGTCTTCTAGAGGGAAGTACAGGGTTTTTCAATAAGAGCCCTACAAAAGTTTTTTTTATCAATGAAATTCTTTATTCCTGTGAAAGTACGTTCGATGCCATTATGTATGGAACTCGATTTCTTTTGCATGGCCACCACGGGCACGCTTGCAGAAGTCCAGACGCTGAACCCAATTTTCGACGGTTTTCAAGCATAAATCGGCCAATACTGCTGCAATTTCACGTTCGATATTCATACGAAGTTCATCAATCGTCGCTGGCTTGTTGGCATAGACCATAGACTTGACGTAGCCCCACAGGAAATAGTCTAACGGCGTCAAATCGCACGACCGAGGCGGCCAAGCGACTGGAGAATTTCGTGAGATAACACGTTCTCCAAACTTGGTTTCCAATAAATTGATTGTGACATTCGCTGTGTGGCTTGTGGCGCCGTCCTGTTGGAACCACATGTCCTCCAAGTCCATATCATCCAATTGGGGCCAAAAATATTCGGTTATCATATAACGGTAGCGATCCCCATTCACAGTAACGTGCCGGTCTTGACCATCACGGAAGAAGTACAGCCCAATGACGCCGCCGGCCCATAAACCACACCAAACCGTAATTTTTTCGGGATGCAATGATGACTCATGGAGTACGTGTGGATTGCTGCCTGACCAATACCGCATATTTTGTTTATTGACGAAGCCATCCAGCCAGAAATGAGCCTCATCGCTGAAGATGATTTTTCGATGAAAATCCGAATCATTTTCAAGTTGTTGCTCAGCCCAATTCACGAACATACGACGCTTCTGGTGGTCAAGCGGCTTCAGTTCTTGCGTCAATTTAATCTTGTAAGGATGTAGGCCAAGATCTTTTCGCAAAATTTGCCACAACGACGGCACAGAGATGCCCAACGCTTGAGAACGACGTGTGAGAGACACATTTGGGCTTTCTGCAACTGAAGCCTCAGCGGCAGCAATATTCTCGACACTACGGGCACTTCTTTGTCTCACTGGCACGGGAACATTTTGTACTGTGCCTGTGGATTAAAATTTTTCCACTAGACGCTCAATTGTTTATCTGCTAGGACGATTATGACGACCATAAATTGGACGTAGCGCTCTTAACGTTGAGGCCACTGACTCCGAATTTCGGTAGTAAATTTTAATAATTTCGACTCGTTGTTGGCTCGTATATCTTTCCATCATGAAATGGCAAACCTTACTGAAGAGAAATGTCAAAAAACCGCAAGAAAAATATGGCGTCGTTAGCTGTCCCTGTCGCTCTACTTTTGTAGCGTCCCTATTGAAAAACCCTTTATTTTAATCTTAGAGCCTTGATTGATCCAGGGTTGGAAGCAACTTTCATCGGAGGCAGCAGTGCAAATGCTCAACTTGAGGACTAGGAGTACGTTGGTTGAAGTGTTGGAGCTGGGAAAGGTCAGCAGCGGAGCATGTCACAGGTGTGTTGACAAAACTTTTACGTCTCTGCGCTCTACTTTTGAGACCAGTACACAGGTCTTTATATTCAAGTTCCTGACTGGGCTTCTCCCGGCCAAAAAACTGACACTCAACAACTGGAAACACCTCAACAACTGGAGTTAGCAGACTCTATGTCCTACAAACCGGGAACAGTGGATTTGTTGCTGGGAAGTGACGTATTTGTTCATCCTTCCGGAGATCGTAAGAAGCGAAGATTGCATGGCACCAATAGAACAGAAGACAGAGTTAGGCTGGATTTTGCTAGGTAAAGTACCAATCGAGACACCAAAGTCTTAAAAACATTGTTTTCTCCAGGTCTTCGACATCGACACCCAGTTACGAAAGTTTTGGGTAATTGAAGAAGCACCCTATGCCGATGTAGAAACCGATGAAAACATCGCTTGTGAGAAGCACTTCGTGGAGACGACCAAACGCCTACCAGGCGGAAGATACGAAGTATCGCTTCCTTTTAAAGACAGACGGAGATCTGCGTTTAGATCCTCGAAGCAAGGTGCCCTGCGTAGGTTCTGTCACTTGGAGAAACGGTTCGAGGCGAACCCTACACTATACAAGGAATATGCCACATGTATTGAAGAATACCTGGATTTGGGCAGATGTCCGAAGTCGATGGTCTCAGCGATGGTGTTCTCGATACTCCTTATCATTACTCCGTTCCCCATCACGCTGTTCTGAAAGAGTCTAGCACGACGACTAAACTGCGAGTTATTTTCGAAGCTGCTGCGAAGACGTTGGATGGTACGTCTCTGAACGAGCACGTATTAATCGGACCTAAAACACACAATAATATTATTGACATAGTGCTAGCATGGAGAACGTATCAATATACCTTCACCGCAGACATCGAAAAAATGTTTCGGCAGATTCGAATTAGGAAGGAGGATTCGTATTACCAGCTGATTCTGTGACAATCCAACTCAACCCATACGGATCTATCGCTTGGAGACAGTCACCTTCGGAACTGCCAGTGCACCCTCTCTTGCCAACCGCAAAGTCCAAAAGGCCACAGACGACGAGGAGAAGCGATATCTTTTCGGTGCCAAGGTCATCCGAAAGTGCATATACGTCGACGATCTAATCGCTGGAGCTAACACGATAGAAGAGGCACGAATAATACGTAATGAGGCGAAAAATTTGTTGGCATCTGCTGGCTTCAACCTGCGGAAGTGGACGACCAACAATGAGGCGCTTTGGAGGATATTCCAACAGATCAACGAGAGTTAGGGCTTTCCATACCTTCTGAAGCTGCTTGTGCACCACAAATCAAGACGCTTGGTATTAGGTGGTCCCCTCTAGATGATTCCTTTTCTTTCAAGAACGTCTTTTTGGATTCATCTGAAGCTTCAACAAAAAGGTCGATGTTGTCCACTATCGCCAAGCTCTTCGATCTCCTTGGATGGATCTCGCCGTGTATAATTTTGGCGAAAATTCTGATGCAACAGTTGTGGTGCTGCGGTCTAGCTTGGGATGACCCAATTTCAGCGGAGGTGGAAAGCCAGTGGGAGGACTTCAGACGTGAGCTGCCATTCATCGAGAAGATCCGGATTCCAAAGTGAATTCATCTAGGAGGCAATCGAAGAGACCTGGAGATACACGGTTTTAGTGACGCTTTGGAGAAAGCATATGGAGCGGTGGTCTGCTTACGGGTCTTAAATGACGACGACAACGTTAACGTCCACCTCTTGATGTCCAAAACAAGAGTTGCCCCGTAAAAGACCGTAACCCTTCCCAGGCTTGAGCTTTGTGGAGCAGTCATGTTAGCGGCACTCTTGGACTATACCGCAAAAGTCTTGAGTTTGGACAACGTTAGGACGTATGCTTCGTCGGATCGAGGATTACGTTGGCGTGGATCATGGCACCTCCGGGTAAGTGGAAAACTTTTTTAGCCAATCGTGTTGCAGAGATCCAGCGTCTTACAAATTGTAGCATCTGGCGGTACATCCCAACTCAGCAGAACCCTGCAGATCTCGCATCTCGTGGCATATTACCTTCCGATTTGAACGGCAACACACTTTGGTGGAACGGACTAGAGTTCCTTAGGTCCGAATGGAGCTTCAAAGCACCGACTTAACCAACGAAAGAGACAACTGATGAGGAGAGACGAAAGATTCAGTCTCATTTCGTCGGCTCAGGAGAAATTGAAATTAATTGGCTGATACATCGCCACTCGAGTCTTCGAAAGCTGTTGCGGATCTTGGCATATCGTTCCAGATTTGTTTCTAACATACGCCGAAAGGACAAGCATCTGACCACACTTTCGCCGATGGAGATGGATTCAGCACTGAAGATTGCCGTAAGGATCGTCCAAAGGAGCATGTTTTTTGTCAACGAGAAGGAAGCTCAACCCAACACGAAAGGTATTAAGTCATTGCAGCCGTTTGTTGATGAAGCTTTAAGAGTAGGAGGGAGGTTACAGCACTCGACACTAAGCTACAAACAGCAGCATCCTATCATCTTAAAACCAACCTACCATTTCAGTCAACTCATCATAAAGGACGCTCATGTTGCAACCTACCATGTTGGACCGCAACAAATGATCGCGCGGCTACATAAACGGTTTTAGATACTTAACCTAAAAAACGCTGTCAAAAAATGCGTCCATGACTGCAACATCTGCTTCAGCCAAAAGGCAAAACCCATTTGCCAACTGATGGGAAATCTGCCAGCACCGAGAGTAAGGATTTCTCGACCCTTTTCCTACACCGGCGTTGATTATGCTGGGCCAATCGAGGTCAAGGCCTGGAAGGATTGAGGGTCAAAAACCTCTAAGGCTTATTTTGCAGTGTTTGTCTGTTTAGCTACCAAGGCGCTGCATTTGGTTAGCGACATGACGACGCAGGCCTTCAATGCCGCCTTTAGAAGATTTTTTGCGAGAAGAGGAGTCTGCAAGGAGGTATTTAGCGACTGCGGTACTAATTTCGTGGGTGCCGCTAAGGAACTGCACAATGTTCGAAAAGCAGCGAAATACTCCGAGAAGCAGATAGCCGAAATTCGGCATGAAGTGGAATTTCATCCCTCCAGCATCGCCACATTTTGGTGGTTTATGAGAAGCTGATGTTAAGTCGGTGAAGTACCGCTTAAAACGAGTTGCTGGAAATTGTGCACTCACATTTGTAGAATTGTCAATACTCTTGACACAAATAGAAGGCTGCCTCAACTCAAGGCCCCTGTGTCCACTCACCAGCAATCCCGACGACTTCTTCGCCCTAACACCAAATTTAATTAAAATTTCCCTCCCCTCACCTAACACTATAAATACTACACTTCACAACACTATAAATACTATATCTCACCCATCACACAAATCACATACTGTCCATTCAATGAAGAAAAACACACAACACATGCACACACACACTCATCACTCGATTTATTCACAAATAATAAAATAATAATATGTACATTGAAATCGAAATTAATAAAATCTTCTCACCTGCCTATATTCCAACATATGTCTGTGCCAGTAAGTTAAAAGAGCTTAAGTCGACATAAGCGAAAATCGTTTTTTTTAAATCATATGTTTTCCATTTCGTTTGTCTTTCATTTAGTCTGGGTCCCATTGCTCTACGACAAAAAAATAGTCGTAAAATTTGAAAAAAATCAAAGAAGCTTATGTTTATATGGACAAAAAAAGGATTTGCGAAACAGCTTATGTCTATCTCGGGCGCAAATCGATCAAAATTAAACAAGAATATATTTTTTTGAAATGGCTTAAATCATGAGATAAGCCTTTATTACTTGTGGAAATCAAAAGAAATGATCGCTTACGTCGACATAAGTTATTTTAAATTTACGCAATACCGATTCATTTTATTGCTTGTGTCGACATAAGCCATTTTCAAAAATAAATAGGAGCCAAAAATATCAAATAACGATTTTTCTAAAACATCTTAGGTCACATAAGCTGTAATGTTTATCTTAAAGCATTTTTTTTGAAAAAGCTTAAGTTTAAAAAAACGCCTTATTATTTGCTGTGCAGTTATTTTTCAACAAAAAAGAAATATGCATTTTAAGAGAATTACAAACATGTGTCCTGAAAAAAAATTTCATTAGCCTAGCATTAAAACTTTTTTTGTACCTCCATCGTAATCCACATTTAAAACCGGGGCACTTAAACTTAACACTCGAATTTCGCGACTCTATTAACTAATAAATAAACAATAACACACTCAAAACCACCGAAAAAACCGACGCCATGCAATCGATAACACGATCAGTCAGCACGTAGGCAATGGCAAAGGGCAATATGTATGTTGGCTACTCACTCACTATTCTACGTAGGGTTTTGTTCATAGTTTGTTCGCCACGTGTATTTCTCTGTCCCACTAACTATTTCTTCGAAAGCAAAGCAAGAAGATGACGGCCAATTCGAAGTCAGGGCTCTCATCAAGTAAGACGATAGTCGTTTGACGATATCGTTTCGACGATAGTTTGGCATCACGTAACATGTAAAAAGTACTATCGTCTGGGCGATATCGTTTTGACGATTGAACGCTTGCTTCACATAACGCGAAAACTGTCAGTTACTATCGTCTCGACGATTGTTTTTGGACGATAGCAAAATCGGTATCGTTTTGGTATCGTTTGAATCAAAGAGATGAAGAAAATTATGAGATTTGTGTTTAAATCAAAGAAATCAATTTTAACAAGTGAAAATATGTCTACACTAAGTTGTTTTGGGAATATAGTTCCGTGCCAGGTCAATGTACTCTTCCGTGAAATTGATTAAAATTTCCATTTGCATCTCAGTAGCTGAGTGAATCGACCATTGTTTTCTCCCAACGGAAATAAATGTCCCATTTATATTTATTTCAAATGAGTTTTTATTTCAGAGAAATAATTTAATTTATGAAGAGTACAAAAAAAGAAATCTTCGAAGGAAAAATTTTAAATTTTTCGCTGCAAAATTTGTTTTCCTTGGAATCCAATCTAACAAAAATTGAGCAAAATGTCGCGATATTTTTCTCGGAACAGTGTTTTTTTCGCAATGAGAATTGTTCAAGGATATATGCGCTTAACATTTTTTTAATTCCCTAAACATGGCACAAAAAACAAAAACAAAAATCGAGAATAATAGCACGAATGTCATTTTTCACAACACAAATACCAATTTTTTTGAAGTTTGAGAGTTACAGATAGCTCTCAAACTTCAGAAAAAATAGGCGATAGACGAGAAGATAGAGGTGGGTTTATATGATGCAAACTTGAGACGATAGCGTTTCGAACTATCGTTCAGACGACAATCGTCTCAAAAGTTACGTGATGAGAGCCCAGAATAACCAGTGGTGCCAGCGAGCATTTTGGACCGTGGAAGTTGTTGCGAACGAGTCACGGCGGGGGTGAATGTTGGCGACAATAAATTAAAATAAAAAAATTCTAAATTCAAATTTGTAAATAAAATCATTGTGAATTGCATTTTAATGTCATTATCAAATTGTAGTTAAGTGAACAAGCACATACATTCGACATGACGTGGCAATGCTATGTTTGTCAAAAAACAGAATTTTGAAACGTTTTATTTGCTTAAGTAGGAAGGTTATAAACACGAGAATAAAGTTTTTCTATTCATTCGGTAACCATAACGCTAGTGTTTAATTTTCATATCGTTCTTTCCTCGGGTGAAAATTTCTCTAAATTTTACAAAAAGTTTCTCGCTCCGACTCTTTGGACAGGACAACCTCCGATAACGGATTTAAGCTGGTCGACTTTGCTGCGGGGCGGAACGTTGTCATAGCTAGTACGCGGTTCCCAAATCTCGATATCCTCAAAGGAGATCTCCTGATCAATCAACCGTCAACCACATTGCGATCGACGCAAGGCACTCCTCCAGTATTATGGATGTCCGAACGTTCCGAGGGACCAACATGGACTCGGACCACTACCTTGTTGTAGCCAAGGTACGACTGCGGATATCCCGAACACTGCCACAGCAGGGATGAGGTTCGGAAGTTTTACCAAAGGGTAAAAAGAACCTATCAAGGTTACAGAGCCCGAACCGAGGCCTGCAAGGATGAACAAGGGAACATAGTAGTAGAATCGCAGTCGATGCTGAGGATATGGAAGAACTACTTCTGCAAACTGTTTAACGGCGACGACGAATCAAATCTCGCTGTCAGGCAGAATGAACCATTCAACCTGGACGACGAAGAGGTGAAGAAAGCCTTATCGAAGCTTAAGTCCAACAAAGCTGACGGCCTAGCTGCCGAGCCAGCTCATCTGTAAAATATGGTCGGAGGAAAGTATGCCCGATGAATGGAACCTCAGCATTGTTTGCCCGATCCTCAAGAAAGGAGACCCTCTGAACTGCGCCAACTACAGAGGTCTTCTTAACATCGCTTACAAGATCTTATCTGCCGTGTTGTGTGAACGCCTGAAGCCGTTCGCCAACAACCTGATCGGTCCATATCAGCTTGGTTTCAGGCCAGGAAAGTTCACCATCGACCAAATATTCACACTGCGGCAGATCTTGGAAAAACCCAGGAACTTCAAATCAATACCCACCATCCTTCATCGATATTAAGGCCGCGTATGACAGCATCTATAGAGACGAGCTATACAGAGCCATGTCTAGTTTTGGCATCCCTGCCAAACTCGTCGGTCTGTGCAAGATGACGATGGAGAATGCACGCTGCTCCGTCAAGGTCGGTCAAGACCTCACCGAGACCTTTGATGTCAAAAAAGGATTTAGACAAGGCGACGCGCTGTAATGCGACTTCTTCAACATCGTTCTTGAAAGAGTTGTGCAAAATTCACGCGCCAACACCAGAGGCATAATCTTTCAAAAGTCCGTCCAATTACTCGCATACGCCGACGACATTGACATAATCGGAAGAACGCAGCGTGATGTCACTGGTGCGTTTGTGAGTATCGAGACGGAGGCGGCGAAGATGGGTTTAGCGGTCAATAAGGGCAAGACGAAGTGTATGCTCTCATCAGGAAAGGACACCCAACACCGACGTCTCGGACAGAACGTCACTATAGACAGCTATAACTTTGAAGTAGTTAAGAAGTTTGTCTACCTAGGCTCCGCTATAAACTCAGACAACCACACCAGCTCTGAGATTAAACGAAGAATAACTCTTGCCAATCGCTGTTTCATTGGGCTAAGAAGGCAATTGAGTAGCAAAGCCCTCTCTCGAACAACTAAGGTGACTAAGTCCTTAATCGTCCCAGTTCTGCTCTACGGCGCAGAGGCATAGACTTTGTCAAATGCGGATGCGGTCGCTCTTGGCTGTTTCGCGAGGAAAATTCTTCGGGTGATTTTCGGTCCCGTCTGCGTAGACGGTGAATGGAGGAGGAGATACAACGTCGAATTGTATGGGCTGTACGGCGGCATCGACCTAGCCAGAAGAGTAAAGCTCCAACGACTGAGGTGGCTGGGTAATGTAGAGCGGATGGATACCAGCGCACCGGGCCGGAAAATCTTCGAATCCACACCCGAGGGACGGCGCAGTAGAGGAAGACCGCGACTCAGGTGGCGCAAGTGGAAGGGGACCTCAACCAACTTGGCGTGCGAAACTGGAGGCAGCTGGCTGAAGATCGAGCTGGCTGGAGACACTTGTTGGTTGAGGCCCAGGACCACCCTGGTCTGAAGCGCCACCTTAAGCAAGTAAGTCATGTACAGTGACCGTACGGATTTGCGGTCCAGAACCCAGATTCCCTGAGCCGTGTCCACAGGGTCATCTTTGGCTTTAGTCCCCAATTTTTGCCAAATGTTTTATTGCAGTCATAAAACGCTATACTTGCTTTCGTAACCCGCTGTTCTATATTGAGCTTCCAACTCAGTTTCGGGTCTAGTATTGTGCATAGGTATTTTGCACTGGGGCTTAGTGAAAGTGACAGACTATTTAGTTTGGGTGGCGTGAATTCCGGAACCTTGGTTTTGGTGGTAAATAGCATCATTTAGGTATTTTCCGGATTTACTCCGAGGCCACTGCTCGTGGCCCATGAGTGTATCTCATCCAGAGCTCTCTCCATGAGTTGACTTATCGTGGGGAGAAATTTACCTGATACTAGTATAACCACGTCATCGGCATACGCATCCACCTTACATCGCTCCCTATCGAATCGCACTAAAATTTTGTTTATGTCCATAAGTCATAGCAAAGGGGAGATAACTCCTCCTTGTCAGACAGCGGCTTTTGATAGCTAACGACGTGTAGCAGCATCGTAACATAGTTATTATTGTTCTGATTTCATCTTCTCTTTTCTCAAAATTAGTAAACGGGCTCCTTTTATCGAGGACCAATCTGCGTCCTCGGAAAAGAAATTTAAAAGTTCATTTAAAATGAATACGCGTTAAAAAGACAGTTCCAAAAATTATTGCAGCCGGATAGCGACAACGATAGTGATGATATGGATGAAATTGTGTCTCCAAGTTACCTCCCCAAAAAAGTTGTTATACCATCTCTCAAACTATGTATTACAAAAACCTTGTGAATATGTCCATAATTTAATGAATTCTATTGGTGTATCTGATTATTCCATACGAAAAATTTCAATTGGCATTAAAATTGCTTGTGAATCAATGGATTCGTATAACTCCGTGGTGCAAAAGTTCAAACAAGAGAACTGTCAGTTCTTTTCCCATGATTTCAAAAGTGAAAAAGCTTTTAAAGTTGTTTTGTTTGGACTAAATGAACTCGACACTGATGTATTAAAAAGCGAACTTGTTAAATTAGGATTTCAGTGCAAGGAAATCAAAACGATTACCAAAAAATATGAACACTATGTGGACACTTTCTACTTAATCTCGTTTGTAAGTGGTTCAGTAAAGTTAACTGATTTAAGAAAAAAAGTGCGCTCCATTTTCCATACACAGGTGAATTGCAGCTTTCAACGTAAACAAAAACATAGGTTGACACTATGCCGAAACTGTCAGATGTTTGGACACGGCGAGAAGAATTGTCACATTAAAACATACTATTCCACTTGCGCTGGTCCCCACAAGACTGAGCAGTGTAATAATGAAAAAGCTATTAAATGCGCAAATTGCAGTGGAGATCACAAATCGACAGACCCTGTGTGCGTGAGCAGAAACAAATATATTGAATTGAGAGAAAAGTTTGCCGGCAAACCAAGGCACTCTCAACTGAAATTTAACAACACTTCAAACCCATCATACTTTTCAATGGAAGACTTTCCCGCCCTGCCAAATAAATCAACAACCAACAACAAACATAGACACATGACAATAGAAAGTATTAACTCTCGTCCCACTGCATGGGCGAGCACCCCAATACCAGCTGATATGCAGACACTGCACACACAACCCATCATTAACAACAGCAACGTGACCGCTGCCAGTGGAGAACTGTTCTCAATGGAAGAACCAAATTCTCTTGTTATGGAGATGATTACTAATTTAGGTGCATGTAAATCTAAGATAGATCAATTCAAAGTTATCGCACGGTTAGCGACTAAGTTTTTGTATTCTAATGTCAAGTAATATGTTAAATGCCAGAGGCATTCGAAACAAACATGTTGAATTTTTGAATTTTTTAGACAGTAAGAAAATAGATGTTGCACTAGTTACAGAAACATGGCTAAATTCAGATATAAACTTGGCTACCGCGGATTACAAATGCTATCGCGTTGACAGAACGGATAGGCGTGGTGGAGGTGTTGCAATACTCATTAGGAGATCAATTCAACATTCACTTTTGCCAGTCGTAAATACACGCTGTGTAGAAAATGTGGGTATAGAAGTACGTCTGAATAGCAATCGAACTTTCAAAGTATTCTGCGTATACTTCCCTGGTGGTGCTACATCAGAAGAAAAGCGATCAAATTTAAAAAATTATTTACGTAAATTATGTGTCCGAAATGAAGATTACATAATAGGAGGGGATTTAAATTGTAGGCACAGAGATTGGGGATGTAACAGAGCAAATGCAAGCCTGTCTAACACGTATCCAATGACTGTTTTATTTCCTCTAAGTCCTACCTATATTCCGTCCGGGTCCCGTGGTCGTCCATATGTGCTCGATTTATTTATTACTAATAAACCTAGTTTCATATCTCCCCCTGTTGTGTTTTGTGAACTGAGTTCGGATCATTCCCCAGTTTTATGTCAGCTTTTGGGTTCTGGTGCAATAAAAGAGAACTATTTTTTTGATTTTAAAAAAGCCAACTGGCGTCGTTATAGGTCAGAAATGCGATCTAAATTAAGAAATATTCCAACAGAGTTAGATAATGTTACCAGGGAAGAGGACATAGACCTCCTATTGAAAAGGATATCAACCCATATTGTAAATTTGGTGGATTCATGTGTTCCGAAAATTAACAAAAAGTATTACTACCCCGATATTCCTGATTATGTTTTGGAATACATACGTATTCAAAACTCGTTAAGAAGGCAATGGCGGCGGTACCGCTGTCCGCTTGTCCGCTCCCAGATGCAATATCTGAACAAAGTAATTTCCACCGAGATACAAAAGCACCGTTACAAAGACTGGAACAGAAAACTTAACGCTTTAGACAAAAACGCAAAGCCGTTCTGGAACATTGTTAAGCTAAGTAAAGGTAAAAATAGACGAATACCTAATCTCGTAAGCAATGATACCTTATTATCAACAGATACGGATAAAGCTAATGCCTTTGCGTCATCTTTCTTAGGTAACCATTCCGTATCTCAAAATCTCGGTGATATAGAAACTACCGTAATTGTAAACGAAACTTCCGAAGCAGTCTCCAATTTCAGAAATGAGGCTCCCAATGATGTATATATGTATATCGCAACAAACCGTCATTGAAATAGTTAAAACTTTACGACCAAAAAAGGCAGACGGCCTTGACGGTATTAAAAAAGTATACATTAAGCATCTACCCAACCTCGGAATACGATGTTTAACGTTTCTTTTTAATGCGTGTTTGAAAATACAATATTTCCCAAATGCTTGGAAAATTGCTAAGGTAATCCCCATTCTGAAGCCAGGGAAACGTAAAGAATTGGCTGGTAGCTACAGGCCCATAAGTTTGTTAAGCAGCCTAAGCAACATTTTTGAAAAGGTCTTAAAACAAAAACTTTTGGACCATATTGTTGAAAGATCTATCTTTCCAAATGAGCAATTCCAGGTATTTAGAATATGTCAACACATTAAGAAGAATCGTGCGTTAGGAAAATCAACAGGAATGGTACTATTAGATATTGAAAAGGCATTCGATTCAGTTTGGCATAATGGTATTGTTCATAAAATGGTTAGTTTTGGATTTCCTCACTATTTAGTTCGTGTCGTACAAAGTTTTCTGTCAAATAGGTGTTTTAAGGTGCATGTCAATAGTGGTGTCTCAGGTAGATAGGTAGAAGTGGCGGTTCAACTGAACCCAATTAGCACTAGAATGTGCCTTTTTGTTACCACGACTCGTGACCTGGTTGATGATGTGTGTTGTTGGGAATGTGTGATACAGCCGGGGGGCCTAGATCCAACCTGTGGAATTTAGGAACCGAATTTGGTCTTGTATCCTTTTGCCCGAGATGTCGCTGAGGTCGTCGAAGAATGGTTGGTTCAGTGCACGCAGTCTGGCTTTTGCTAGTGCCGGACACTTGCAAAGGAAGTGAACGAGAGTTTCCCTCTCATTTCTATTTCCGCAACTGCGGCAGTAGGGGTTGTATGGAATACCCAGTTTGGCCGCATGGTCTCCAATTGGCCAATGCCCCGTGATAGCTGCTGTTATTCTGGCGATATCAGGGCGGGTTCTGCTTAGGAGATCCCTAGTTCTGGTCGTGTCGTAGGTCGGCCATGTCTTCCTTGATATGGCGCAGTTGGTTAATCTCCTCCATTTGAGATTGGCCTTCTGCAGGAAGTGTGAATGGATGAGTCCCTTAACCACTCCTAGCGGGATGTGGACCCTTACCGCGGGTGGGCCGGGTAGAGCTGACCTCTGCCTGGCCAACTCATCCGCACGCTCGTTACCTGTTATGTCGCTGTGCCCCGGAACCCAGAGCAGTGTTACCCTGAACCGTTCGCCTAAGCGGGCAAGCTCGTTCCGGCACTCTAGCACTAGTTTGGAGGATATGGTGACCGAGTCAATGGCCTTGATAGCGACCTGACTATCTATGAGGATAGCGATGTTTTGTTTGTGTGATCTGTCACGCCCGAGTTGCGTGCAAGCCTCCCGGATTGCCACTAGTTCTGCCTGGAAAACGCTGGCGAAATCCGGCAGGCGATATGATATGGCTATTTTCAGTGATTCCGAGTAGACACCGGCCCCTACACCGCAGTTCATCTTTGATCCGTCGGTATAGATGACCGTGTCGAAGTTCTTTACCACTTCGTTTTTCTTCCACTGTACTCTGGTGGGGAATCCCACGTGGAAGTTTTTCCTAAAGTTAAGTTTGGGTTTGATGTATTCGGTTGGAAACGTGACCATGCCGTTTGGTAATGAGTCCAGGATATTGCTGTGGCCGTAGGGCCGTGCATTCCAGCACCCAGATTCTTTGAGTCTAACCGCGCTGCATAGTGCGGTGTTTTTCTGTGTAAGTCCAGAGGCAAAAGATGCAGGAGCACAGCGAGGGCATCCATTGGGGCCGACCTCAATGCTCCCGTAGTGCCTATACTCGCTGTTCTTTGGAGCCTTTTAAGTTTTGTAAGGTTGTAGCCCTTGCTCAGCGCAGGCCACCATACTAGCGACCCGTAGGTGAGAATCGGACGCACTACAGCTGTGTGCATCCACAAGGTCATCTTTGGTTGAAGTCCCCACTTCTTTCCAAAGGTTTTACTGCAGGCATAGAAGGCTACACATGCCTTCTTTACTCTGTGTTCAATGTTTTGCTTCCAGTTAAGCTTTGGGTCAAGCATGATACCCAGATACCTAGCGCTGGAGGAAAGTGTGAGCGGTAGACCATTAAGACGGGGAAGGGTGAAGTCGGGTATTTTGGTTTTGGTGGTGAATAGCATGAGTTAAGTTTTGCTCGGGTTTACACCAAGGCCACACCGTGTCGCCCAGGTGTTTACCTTGTCTAGAGCTGCCTCCATGATTTCACTTATCACAGAAGGAAACATCCCTGACACTAGTATCACCACGTCGTCCGCATACGCGACCACCTTGACCCTTTCTCTGTCTAGTCTTACGAGAATTTTGTTCATAACCATTAGCCAGAGTAGAGGAGAAATGACGCCACCCTGTGGCGTTCCTCTGTGGGCGAATTTGGTTAAGTGACTGTTACCTAGTGTTGCCTGAATAATTCTTGTTCTGAGCATGGAGACTATCCATTGACTAATAAATTCCTCTATACCCAGCTCGTTCAGAGATTCATGAATAGCTTCAGTTTGTACGTTATTAAAGGCTCCCTCTATATCCAGGAAGGAGGCTAGTGTATATTCTTTGTAATGTATGGATTTTTCGATTGTTCGCACTACCTCATGGAGGGCAGTTTCCGTGGACCTTCCCTTGAGGTAAGCGTGCTGTGATGTAGATAGCAATGATTCTTCTAGAATGCTTCGCATGTGGGTGTCTAAGACGCGCTCCAATGTTTTTAGTAAGTTTTAAGTTTTTAAGTACAAAGGAGCTTAAACTAATTGCCCTGAAATCTTTCGGGGTCTCGTG
Source organism: Matsumyia berberina (assembly GCA_917880715.2). NCBI lineage: Eukaryota > Metazoa > Arthropoda > Insecta > Diptera > Syrphidae > Matsumyia > Matsumyia berberina. The sequence continues at coordinate 84,216,636 of OU862872.1, forward strand.
TTTCCCCACCTTTGGTATAAAAACCACTCGGGCACGTCTCCAAGAGTGGGGTTCATGGTTCAGTATTAAGCAGCTTCTAAAGATTGACGCTAGCCAAGGTGTTGTTAGGTTTTGCGTCCTTTGTAGCATAACGGGTAAAATCCCGTCAGGCTCCGGAGATTTGAAAGGAGAGAAGCTGTTAATAGCCCAGGAAATCTTTTCCTCGGAGATGATTGATTTAATATTGTCGTAGGATGCAGGTTGTACTAACCGAGAACTTCCGGGTTCCGTACTTAAATCGGTGCATCCTGGGAAGTGTGTGTTCATTAAAAGTTCCAGAGTCTCCGCCGAAGATTCTGTCCAACCTCCATCTGACCTTCTTATAAAGGAGGGGTTGGAGTGTTCCTTGGAGAGAACTTTACTTAACCTGGCAGAGTCCTTAAGGGTTTCTATTGATTGGCAGTAATCCATCCAGGCCTGCTTCTTGGATGTTTTATTGGCTTTTTTGTACAAACTTAGACAGTCCTTGTAGGGCTGCCAGAAGTTATGTTTGTAACAAATGTTAAAAATCGTTCTAGTCATCTGCCTGAGATTAGAGAGATCTTCGTTCCACCATGGGGGGAGTGTTTTTTTACTACGTTTGACCGGGCATGAGACTTTGTAGGCAATGTCCATTGCCTTCTCGAAAGTCTTTACCTTTGCCTCCAGTTCTTCGATAGATAAGTTGTTTATGTCAGGTATGTTTTTGAGTTTTGTTCTGAAAACTTGGCCAAACTTGGTCCAATTAACTCTTCTAGGGTTTCTAAATGGTTTATTGATCTCGACCTCGAGACTCAGATCGTAGAGTATACATCTGTGGTCTGACAGCGACTCCAGATTGGAGACTCTCCAATTTTCGACCCTAAACCTATCACTGTTGGTTTTGAGTGTGATATCTAGGACCTCTTCCCACCCCCTAAACGTTTCCGTACTGGGAAAGACAAAGGTGTGGGTCGAGCCCTTATTGCAGACAGATAAGTTAGTGGATAAAAGAAAATCAAAAAGTGACTCACCTCTTTCGTTATCTTCGGAACTTCCCCAAACTGTATGCCTTGCGTTGGCGTCGCAGCCCATGAGTAGGTTGTCCTTCTTTGGTATGGTGGCTGTTAGTTGCTCTACTTCCTCTGGCGGCGCTGGCCTCTCATGAGCCATGTAAGCTGAGGAGAGGTAAAGTGTGTTGTTTGCACACTCCAGTTTAACAACTGTTAAATCGTATGAGCTAAGATTGGGACACAAAAAAGCATTAATATGTTTCTTAGCGAGTATGCATGTTCTGGGCTTACCATTAGCCTGATGGTTTGGTTTGTAGAATAGGTTGTAGTGGTTGTCTTGGAGTCCCTTTATGGCTGAGTCTCTCACCCAGGGCTCCTGGATAATGCCGATGTCAATATTTTCCTCCCTCAGGAAAACTAGCAGATTATCGGAGGCACACTTAGAGCGCTTTGCTGCCTGTCTTGGTTTGTTCTTCAGGTGCTCGTTGTACTCATCAACAATTGCCTGATACTTAACCTTGTCCGCCTCGTCCTTTTCATGGACTTTTCCAGCCGCTTCATTTTAAGCGATCTTGCCTAGAATGAAGAGAGCCATCTGGTACTTGCTTTTTATGGCTTTCCCGGCGGGCTTGGGTCTTTTTTGGGCATTAATTTTTGTTGTTGGTTGGGTCGCAGTCTAGGTACTAGCCTTAGTACTCCCGCTGCTTGGTGAGCAGACGATTGTCTCCTGACTGGAGGCCAGCAATTCGTCCTCTGATGAGGTGCCAACCTCTGGCACCCTCAGCTGGTCTTTATTTTTACTAATTATTTTTTTTTTCTCCTCTTTTACATCCACGTTTTTTTTCTATATTTTGTTCCCACGAGTGAGACCGGAAAAGAAAGTCAGTCCTGGCAGAGCCGTCTTACCAGGATAAGGCACTAATACAACCGACCTTGCCTGGGCATCGGAGGGGACCGTTAGCGACCAGTTCGGTTTAAACACTTACTGGCAGCCGTCAGCACGGGTGCCTCAACACTTTGGATTTAAAAGTGGGATTTGGAATTGGGTTTACTCCCGGCACCTTGATTTCAAGGTTGGGTTGCTCTTAGTTTCGGTCCAGGAACAACTTGTTCCGTGGACTTACTACAAGCCCTTCCGCCCCGACAAGGCAAGGCAACCCGTAGGAAGGGGTGGTGTCTCAACTCTGCATCATTTTTTCGCAGGTGTTCCCCAAGGATCAGTTCTAGGGCCAATATTATACAATATTTACACGTCTGATTTCCCACATTTGACCGACTGTGAAGCTGCAATGTATGCTGATGACACAGCCATATTCTCATCGCATCAATTTAGTCGCAATATTGAGACAAATTTGCAAAATGCATTCGGAATATTGGTTGACTACTTCACCAAGTGGAAAATAAAAATTAACGCTGAGAAGTTACAAGCTATCTTTTTCAGTAGAAAAAGAAAAAATTGTTATCTTCCCAGCACAAATTTAAATTTAAATAGTTTGAATATAAGTTGGGATCTCAATGTAAAATACCTTGGGATCTACTTAGATAAAAGACTGACCTTTAAAGACCACGCCTCGAAAACTATTGACAAGATTAATATCGCCACTAAAATGTTATATCCTTTAATAAACAGAAAGTCCTTACTAAGCAAAGAAAACAAATTATTAATTTATAAAGTAATATTCCAATCCATTATGTTGTATGGGTGCCAAATATGAGGAAATTGTGCAATGTGCCACATTAAGAAGTTGCAAGTTGTGCAAAACAAACTTTTAAAGATGATGCTCAACCTGTCTAGGTACCATTCCACAGTAGACCTGCATTTAAAGTCGAATGTTGAATTGCTCTCTGTTCGAATTCCGAAACTAACACATAATTTTCTATCCAATTGTCACTACTCGGAGAACCCTCTAATCAATGAGTTTGCTCCTTAGATATGTTTCTCCCTATATATTCCACATAATGTATTCGTTATAAGTAAAAGTGATATACTTGAATTTCTATGTATTTAATTTATTTAATATTTATTCTTTGTTTATTGTTAATTTATTGTTAATTTATTTATTTATTTATTCTCCATGAATCTATGTAATCATTTGTTTTTATAAATTTATTATTTATTATTCATTATTCATTATTCATTATTTATTATTTATTATTTATTATTTATTATTTATTATTTATTATTTATTATTTATTATTTATTATTTATTATTTATTATTTATTATTTATTATTTATTATTTATTATTTATTATTTATTATTTATTATTTATTATTTATTATTTATTATTTATTATTTATTATTTATTATTTATTATTTATTATTTATTATTTATTATTTATTATTTATTATTTATTATTTATTATTTATTATTTATTATTTATTATTTATTATTTATTATTTATTATTTATTATTTATTATTTATTATTTATTATTTATTATTTATTATTTATTATTTATTATTTATTATTTATTATTTATTATTTATTATTTATTATTTATTATTTATTATTTATTATTTATTATTTATTATTTATTATTTATTATTTATTATTTATTATTTATTATTTATTATTTATTATTTATTATTTATTATTTATTATTTATTATTTATTATTTATTATTTATTATTTATTATTTATTATTTATTATTTATTATTTATTATTTATTATTTATTATTTATTATTTATTATTTATTATTTATTATTTATTATTTAAGTTAAAATTCGTTATTCTCGTTGTTACAAAAAAAATCACCGACACTGGGTGTCGCACGGGTGATGAAAAATAAAACAGAACTAAAATGGGTTTTTATACATTTAATGACTGTTCCGGTTGAGTGCACAATCCAATCTAATCTAATTTATAATTTTCACTTAACACCTAACGTCCCCAAAAGGCCTGGTTCCCATGATTCCTGCGGTGTCATCACTTTATGCGTTGCGCGTGCATCCGGCACGGCTTCAGGTATCCGACGCATGCACTTGTGTGCTGGAGAAATGCTGACTCGCCTGGGAACATGTTTGCTCGTCCGCAGGGCGGAGCGTGTCGGATCGTGTTAACTGCCGCCCCTTCAAATATCTGCGTCCCGCAGATCAACAGATGAGCACGTGGAGCAGCTTAGGTTCCCTCCAGGTTGTTGAACTTCCTTTGTGCGTTGAGCTGGGCGAGGGATTCGCTTTCGGCGGAGAGACAGACGAAGCTCTGGGATGTTGACCCTTCCGTAGATCTTTCTCCACAAGAGACTGATGCAGATGACTATGACTATGACGGTAAGGATTTCTGTAATAATAGAAGAATTAAGGTGCTCTTTCAAGATTTTAATATGTTCTATGTTCTCGACACCAATATCATGCAAATGTTCCAGATTAGGTTTAATCCTTTTGCTGGTTACGTTGGTCAAAACGGCAGGAAGTGCCTGTAAGCTTGTAGCTGATCCACTGGAGTATGTTTGGTCCTTGATGCCGACTGTGTCATTGTCCAATTGAATGAGGTAGGTACCTTCTAAGGGAATAGAGGAATTCACATTTATGATTGAGCCGTTAAAATTTGTTACGAAAATTGTGTTTTCCCCGATTAACTCGATGACTTCTTCATTAGTGCTTTTGAAGTCGCATGCTGCGGCACCACCCTTGAGTATTCTGGGTAGGCAGGTGTCCTCTGGCAGTTTCCTCAAGGCACTTTCTTCGCATACCGAAGTATTGCCTATATGGAAGCATTCACCCTTAAGTCCGTAAGTCACGTCATGATTAATGAGTAGTTTCGTGTAGTCTAGGTCGATCTGTTTTCCGTCTTTGATTGCAGCGCGAGCGGTTACGACATGAAAAATATTGGTCCCGACCTTCGGGATCGACAGGACGTATAATAATAAGGTACCATTGCTATATACGGAGGGCCTTCCGTATTCCACAGCCTCCACGAAGTTTTGGTAAGGTAGAGTTTCCAGTTCGTTTATGATAGTGTTAACTTCCTCGAAATCTAGTATGTTACTATTAACTATTCCGGTCTTAGCCATTTGACAAGCTCTAATTACTTCGCTTACTCCTTCCTTCAGTATAAGTACCTTGTTAAGTAAGTCGTGCCTTAGTCTTTCAGTTTCCCCCTTCTGTATGGAGTTATTGTAACGATCGATTATTGCGTTAATCTTGTTCATAATCTCATGTGTTGTATCAAAAAGTTTTTCGTTAATTTTGTATTGATGATTGTTGTTTTCCACTATGTCTGTCTGTCTTTGCAAAAGTTTGTCCCAGTCAGTTGCGTCAGGGGACCCAGCCAACCATTTCCAGGCAGATCCTATCCAGTCAATAGATCGAGTCCGTCTCGCTTTTGGTTCACCCAGTTCTTTTAGTCGATCTTTTATCTGGTGCAGGTGGTAGTCTAAATATGACCAGGCGCATCTCTTGGTCTGCTACATGTTTCGTTGACAGTTGTTCGATTTGTTCAATAAGTGTGTTATATAACCTCAAGTCGATAACATGGACTAGCTTGAAGTAGCCGTTTATCAAAAAGGCTAGACTGCAATACAATTGTTATTACTTTATTAGTTAGCCCTAGGCTACAAAATACAAAATTGAAATTATTAGAATAACATGTTTCTTGAACATATATTTAGACTTACTTAGGATTTTGATTAAATGTAATATATAAAATATAATTCTTAATACAAGTATATAGGTTCGGGAATCATCCCCCTTTTTTCTTTAAAAACTTTTTTATTTTTTTGGAATATTTTTTAGGTGAGCTTTGTGTATCCTTCTGCCACTAGCTGTCGTTATAGTGACGCGATTGTCCTTTGCAACAATTTCCTTCCGGTATAAGGGTTTATTTTTCCCTTTTATACCTTTCACAGCGGCATACACCTCATCACCCTCGGAGGGCGCAGTTCTCTTAAGATTAACTCTGATATTCCTTGCTTCCATATTACGTTTGATAATCCCCCTAAGGTCTTTGTTAATTTTTGAACGGATGTTCAAGAGATTCTGATAGTTAACTCTCTGCGATCTATTGAAGAATATGTCTGTGGGTTTTCGTTTAATTACCGAATGCACGGTGTTATTGTAACGATCCACTGATATGTAGACTAGTTCCTTAACCCTAAGGTCTGGATTTTCAGCTTTAAGACACCGGTAAATTTCAAGTATGGTGGAATGGACCCTTTCTACCTGTCCGTTCACCTCGCTTCTATAGGATGGGGTCAAATAAAGTTTTATGCCTAAGGCTTTTATGAAGTTCAAAACAATTGGGCTAAGGAAGCCCCTCTCATTGTCCGTGACCAAGATTTGTGGAACTGTGAAGTAATGTAAGACTTTGATCAATTTAGATCTAATATAAATTGTCGACTGATGTGAAAAAATTTGGAGAATTTGGAGAATTTGTCAACTACCGTTAAGAATTTCTCATTCTGTATTTCCATAATTTCCATGTGAAGAATTTCGCAGGGATATTTGGGAGATGGGGTCATTTGCAACTCGGGAGTTATTGGGTGTCTGTCGTACTTATTTGCGCTGCAAATCTCGCATGAAGTAGTGAACTTCCCAATTAGAGACATCATATGTGGGAAATAAAATTTTTCCAGGATTTGTTCTCTGTTTTCCTTAGGTCCACGATGGGCTCTTTGGTGTTCCTTTTCAATAATAAGGAATTTGCGCTCTTCGTTGGCAACATCCTCAACGATTCTTTGCGTCATCCGTATCTTGTAGTTTTCAAAGTTTTCAAGATAAACCCTTTGAAGCATACCAAGATAATCCTCGGGGATCTTGATTCCATTTACCACATTCGGATTCAGGGTTTCTTTCAATATTTCTACAAGGTCGTTCTGATGTATTGTTTTTGAAGAGATATAATGGCGATGATAACCAGAATGTGGCTCCTCGTGAGAGCGTAGGTCGATACCAATTTTGAATATTAACTGGTTTCGGAAGACGTTAATAGGAACTTCCACATGGGGTATTAAGTCTGAACTATCCTGGTCGGCACTATGCGCCGTACAGGATTCTGTGGTGCTACGAGGGAGTTCGCAAAGTCCTTCTTCTGCTGTGTTCGTTCGTGAGCCACCCGTCCCGGGGACTTGATTCTCGCTTGCCGTGTCAGTGGATTCTTCTAAGGGTGTCTCGCCAGCTGTTTCAGTGCTGGTGTCTGATAAATGATTTACTTCGGTTTTAAGTCGCGAAAGAGCATCAGCCACCAAGTTTGATTTACCGGGGGTGTAAATCAACTCGTAGTTGTACTCCTCGATCCTAGCCTTCCAACGTTTGAGCTTTGCATTATGGTTTCTATTACTAAGCGCAAAAGTCAGTGGCTGATGATCAGTAAAAATTTTTATCTTTTTGGCTCCATACAAGTAATTTCTTAAGTTGTCCAGAGCCCCGACTATGGCAAGCATCTCCTTCTCGTTTGTCGCATAGTTCTCCTCCGTTCGATTCAGAGAGCGAGAAATATACACAACTGGCTTCTCCTTGCCATGCTCACCCTGAGACAGAACGGCACCAATGGCGTAGTTGGAGGCATCTGTGGTCAAATTAAAGCTCTTATCAAAATCTGGGAATGCCAGGACATCTGCGGAAGTGAGCAGTTCCTTAAGGGTCTCGAACGACTTCACGGCTTCGCCATCGAGAGATATTGGAACATTTCTTGACTGATTGGCTTTAACATGTGAAAGGTCCCCACGAGTTATGTTCGTAAGGGGTTTTGCTATCCTCGCATAATCCCGTATAAACTTCCTGTAGTAGGATGTTAAACCGAGGAAGCTTTTCAACTCTTTCAGATTCCTTGGAGGAAGGATCTTTTCGATGGCCTTAACCTTTTTTTGGTCTGGGAGAATGCCTTCAGGAGTAACCAGATATCCTAAAAACTCGACGCTAGTAGCCAAGAAATTAGTTTTCTCCAGGTTAATCTTTAACCCAGCCTCACTGAGTTTCGATGTCGCTCAAGTGATCTTCTTCGCATTTGCTAAAGATGATAATGTCATCGATGTACACGTAGCAGATCTTGCTAATAAGTTCCTTGAGTACATCGTCTATCATCCGTTGAAAGATGCCGGGAGCATTTTTGAGGCCGAATGGAAGTCTCAGAAATTCGAATTTTCCATTCATTGTTGAAAAGGCCGTTTTCTCTATATCTTTGTCGTCCATCGAAATTTGATGAAAACCTGAAGTCAGGTCGAGCGTTGTGAAAAATTTTGCATCTCCCAGACTGGCCAATGTGCTATTGATGTCCGGAATGGGATACGTATCTGAGATAGTTACAGCGTTTAGGCGCTTGTAGTCGATCACCATTCTATATTGCTTGTCTCCATTGGGTTTTGGTTTTTTTGGAACGACCCATATGGGCGAGTTATATGGGCTGTTGGACGGGCGGATAACGTTTTCCGACAGAAGTTCATTAACTTGTCGTTCAACTTCCTCCCTCATACAAACCGGGTAAGGGTAGCTTTTCGCGTAGATTGGTTCATCTGTAGTCGTGCGAATTTCCGCCCTTACCTTGGTTTTTACCTTTTCGTTACCCACTGGACCAAAGAGATCCTTAAACTTCTCGCAATCTAGATCTAGCAGATATGGGAATGTCTCCGTTTAGGACTGATATTTTATTGACTGTGTTTGAAGGTTGATTTTTTAGTTTGATGACTTTATTGCATTCGATGGTGAGCTCATTTTTCTCCCTATCGATAACTGCCCTCAATTGCTTTAGGGTGTCATCACCAATGATGCCATCAAATGTTTTCAAGGTTGGGAGAACAAAAAATGTGGTGTCAAGTTCACAACCTAGATCGTGAAAGAACTTACCACAGGTTTTGTGTTCGATGCGAATCTTCCCACCGGGGCTATTTGCCGTAAAGGGATTTTGGACGGGATCAGGACGTGGAACTAAATTTGATCTAATAAAGATTTTGTTAGCCCCAGTGTCCACTAGAAATTTTAGAATGTTCCCGTCCTGCGTAGCATACTCTATGTATGGTACGCTGGAAATGAGGCTCCCATCATAAAATTTCCGCATACTCGTTCCTCGTCGGGAAGATCTGTAGATTCTACTGCTGCAGATTCTACCGCCCCTGGTGTCTCATCATCTGTCAATGTCGCATGGTACAATCGCTATTGCTTATGAGGGTTGTAATTGTCAGATCTTGGTTCTCGTTTGAACGGGTTTGGCCGGTTCATGTAGTTCATGTTCCGTGTCTGAGCAGAGCCATCTACCTCCATTTTGATTGGCGGTTTTGGGGCAGTAGGTCTCTGTGGTGGACCTCGAAGTTGGGACCCAGAGTTCCAGGATGGATATGGACGCGGAGCAAAGTTGTTCCTTGCTATAAAAGATCTACCGGCACTCCTGTGGATCCCTACGTTTTCCCTGAAGTTATGATTGATCGGGGAGGTTATCGTGTTTGGTGCCTTCATGTGCACCGAGTTGCTTCTGAAGTTTAAATTTTGCATCTCAAGACAGGTTGAGTATGCTTCAGGCAGAGTTCTTGGCTTTTGAATTATTAACAGCCTCGAAAGATCACCATTTAACCCACGTATAAATACGTCTAGGGCGCGGTTCCGATAAGTTTCGACTAGGGCATTCATCGTTTCCGTGGAGTAAACTTCAGCCCTGATTTTGTTGATTATTAGGGAAAACTGATGGTTCACGGTCGCATAGAAGTCATCAACTCGTGAACTACCCTGCGTCAGTTGATTTAGTTGATGTTCTAATGTTCGGATATCTCGCTTATCCGCGTAGTGAAGCGAGAGGACCCTCTTTATTTCGAGCCATTCGTTATCGAATATGTTATAAGAGACTAAGGCAGAGTCTGCCTTGCCTCTAATTTTCTGCCGAATGTGTTGCAGAATCGCACGATAAATTGGTTTATTTCGAACTATCTCATAGTCCTTCAGGACCGTTTCGACGCTATGAACCCATGAGACGTAGTGTACTGGGTTCCCATCGAAGGTCTGTAGTTCCTTCACGGAGTCAGGAAGCTTAGAAATGTCTCGCAAGTCCTGTTCGCTGGTCGGACCATGCAGCTGATGTGCGGGTTCTTCCGCTGGAACAGGAACGCCCGCTAGACCCGACGGCTCTAAGACAATAATGCGATTCGTGATAGCACCTAGTTGGTTATTTACCGATTGAATCGCCCCCTGCGGATTAGATTGCTCTAAATTCCCCATACGATTCTCCAATCCCCTTAGTTGTTCGAGGACCGTATTGATCGCACCCGTAAATTGGGTTACCGAATTCTTAAGTTCGTCCATTTTCGCGACGCACCAGACGGTACTCGAGAGTAAGAGATTTATTTAAAAAAGATTTTATATACCGAATAGTTACTATAACGAGTAACGACAGAAGTGGATTTTGATACAAAATGTTTTATTTTAATCGATTGTACTTTTACTTTTCACTTTTAATGCACACCAGTGTTTTTAATATTTAATATCTTTTATAATTTTTCTTTGCTCTCTCTCTTTTTTTTTTTTTTTTTAATTGTTTTGTGTTTCTTGTTTCAATATATTATATACTATTTAACTTTTTTTTTCGCATGCCCAGCACTACTTTTTTACTAAGATGTCCGCTAAGCGCTCTCTTTAACCTACGGGGTAGTCACTTTAGTTCGGAAGGTTCGTATGTTTCCGTTTTAGTCGTTAATGCGATTATTTCGCAGCGACCTACTAAGGTACGAGGATCTTCACCACAAGAAATGTTTTAATATTTCAATGAACCGGCCCCTTTTTTCATGAGAGTTGGCCCCTCGACATACAATTTTTTTTGTTACTTGTGTGCTGGGCTATCAATTAGGCATGTACATTGGGTTTTATGGAACAAGTGTTCTCTAAATTTTTAATTCAATTATTTTCTCAAATTCTACTTATAAATTCTTACTAAAATCCAAAAATGATTGACATCGCTTGCATCGCTCTGATGATCTCTAGCTGTCCGCTGGTAGGGTAAGTCGGTTGTTGATCCTCGCTGTCTCTTCTCTGCTTGTTTAAATGTTCTTTCCTTTGCACTTTATTGTTTTTACTCGATGCTTTTCGTGTGACACTAGCTATTTCGAATTTTCGTTCACTTTTGCTTATTGCATTATTGCGCTTTCTTTTATTACTGAATTTCACTTGATTCTGAGTTGATTCACTTACATATGTCTATGTACCGCGTTCTTTTTCTTTTGCTAAGATTTTCTTTTTGCTTTTCACTTTAACTCACTTGCATGCTTATTTTTGTTATTTTCACTTGAGATTTCGGCTATAGCCTCTTAAGTTAGTTCACTTATCACTCCTTTTGCAAATGTCCCTGCTCGGGCGCCAGTTAAAATTCGTTAATCTCGTTGTTACAAAAAAAATCACCGACACTGGGTGTCGCACGGGTGATGGAAAATAAAACAGAACTAAAATGGGTTTTTATACATTTAATGACTGTTCCGGTTGAGTGCACAATCCAATCTAATCTAATTTACAATTTTCACTTAACACCTAACGTCCCCAAAAGGCCTGGTTCCCATGATTCCTGCGGTGTCATCACTTTATGCGTTGCGCGTGCATCCGGCACGGCTTCAGGTATCCGACGCATGCACTTGTGTGCTGGAGAAATGCTGACTCGCCTGGGAATATGTTTGCTCGTCCGCAGGGCGGAGCGTGTCGGATCGTGTTAACTTTTATTATTTATTATTTATTATTTATTATTTATTATTTATTATTTATTATTTATTATTTATTATTTATTATTTATTATTTATTATTTATTATTTATTTTTTATTATTTATTATTTATTATTTATTATTTATTATTCATTATTTATTATTTATTATTTATTACTTATTATTTAAGTTATCATGATCGGATAGCAGCCGACGAAATTAAAAGTGCAAGCGAAGCACACGCGCATCCGCTTGCACACCTCGACACCTTATCCGGGGGAATGGGTGTAATGTGGATCTGCATGGGAATTGCAGATCAGCATTTTACTTTAAGTTAGGAATAATTTCTGTATTAATTCCTGTATTTTGGATTCATTCTCATTACGACTCGCGTAGCGATTGGAATAAATTATAATTGTAACGAAATAGAAAAACCTGTGTTTGAATTGCAAGGACCAGTGTCGGTCTGGAAAATAATTTTTTTACCCTTCGCGAATATAAATTCGTTTACTGGCGCCCGAGTAGGGACCTGATCAATAAAGACTTGATCAATAAGGACCTCGCACGTCCTCGTTTACTGTGTAACAGTGACGAACTAAAATAATTAAACGGTTATGAGTGCGTAATTTTAAAGAAATCCAACTCCAAATGAACTAAAATAATAAAACGGTTATGAGTGCGTAATTTTAAAGAAATCCAACTCCAAATGAACTAAAATAATAAAACGGTTTTGAGTGCGAAATTTTAAAGAAATCCAACTCCAAATAAACCGGACCCAGTGTGCAATGTTGCAGTGAACAATTTAAGTGAATATCGATCTAATCAACCCTGTGTGAAGAATTAAGGTTAAAAATTATAAAATTCGGCTTGAAGAAAGGGTTGAGAAAAGAAAACACAGAGCATTAAAGACAGGGAACAAAATTTCATCGGAATAATCAAAGGAACAGTGAAGGAAGACTGCCTGGTTAACTATCCGTTCGATATACGGATACCATCGAGACAACAATTGAGTGCGACCGCAAGGAGACAGACGATGGAAAGCTACCCGATCACGACTAGCTTATTGTAAGATTAGATTTAAGATTATTCTAGAAAGACAAAAAATATTTAATTGAACGAATGAATTGAATGAAGTTACATTACTAGTATTAGTGCGTGCGTAGAAAAATAAACCGCGACAACCGAATAAAAAGGAGCATTCCTTAATTAGCTTATTAAACTATGTCCTGGAGCAGTCTCTCTTGAAAAAAGGGGCCGGTTCACTTACTATTATTAATTTAATTTCCGGTGGTGCTGATACTCGTACCTTAGTAGGTTGTTTGCAACTTCAACGCTTACGACTAAAACGGATTGATACGAGCCTTCCGATCCGGGGTGACTACCCCGAAAGTTAAATGAGAGCTCTCAGCGGGCATCTAGGGAAAAATTAATGGTTGTCGCGAGATTGATAATTATAAACAAAATGAAAAACTGAATATAAAAAGAGGTTATCAGAAATTAAGTGCATAAGTGCATACAATATATACCAAAGGAAAGAATTGCCGAATAAAAAAATTAATAAAAAATTTATATACAACATATGTTAAAGCGGCCTTGAACAACTTCCTTTCTGTCGTTTAAAGTTTTTTATCATTATTAACTTTTGATTCCCTTGACAAAATCTGCACATACCTACTGTTGGGGTCAGCCCCGGATAATGCCGAATAAAATACAAATTGTTTAATAGCGACTATTGGTCTCACTCATTTATTTCACTAAGTATATTACAATAACGCTTTATAAGTGCTTTAGTACGCGTTAGAACGCTTAAGCACGCGTTAAGTACACGTTAAGTACGATTTAGTTAAGTACGCTTTAAAGAAAATTTGTATGCACCACGCTCGCTCTACGCTGACTGACTGACTTCGACTTTTTAGAAGGAACTAATAGAAACGCTTGCGTGTACGGTTAATGATGTACATAAGGTCATATACACATGTTGCTACATTTTTTTTACATTATTATAAATCACATTTAACAGGGTGATATAAAGATAGGATTTTTAATATATAAAATTAACATTAAAAGAATGTAATGTATGAAATAAATATAAATGTAGTATTCAACTCTGGCGGCGGTAACATTCTCCCCCTCGTAAGCGTGCTCTGGTGCAGCGAGCTTACTACTTTGAAGCCTTACCGACGTCTAGGACTGCAATTTTATTCGCAGGTCGCTCTAGCATGCCGGTCTGCGTTGCAGCGTCCCAAACTAGGCGAACTCGGTGTGGCTTATTGGGGTTAACAGTAACGAAATTGGTAGGTACCAAACGCGATCTCCTGGTGCTGTGACTTCTTTTACCGTCAGCTTCCTCGCGTAGTTCTTGACTAAAAGATTGTCAATCTCTTTTTGCATTCTTTCTTTTAGTTCTGCTTCCTTTTTGAACTTCTTCTGGAGACACATTAAACGTTTATAAGCTGTGGTATAGCTGTCAGGCAACATTTGGTGGTCGCTGCGCCAGAGGAATCTATATCTGAAGTGCTTTTTCGTCTTCCTCTGAGCGTGGAATCGTTGATGACGATTCCAGCGTAAAAAACGTCTTCACCGCTTCATGGAGGTCGTCATATCGCTTTTCGCAGTCGCACACGTGAATATTAAACCGGAAGCTCCGTTGGTGATTAGGTACACATGCTTGTAGCGTCCACCCAAGGCGTGTTTTTGATGCGATTGGCTGACGCCATGTGCCTTCGCGTATTTTGAGGGGAACTGCAGTTATCTGCTCCTATCAGGATAGTTGGTCATGCGTTTTTATATGACTGGATCGGTATGTTGGCCAAATAGGGGTATTCTGAAGCGATTTTCTTCATACATATCTATGGATTGCTTTGGGAGTGCCAAGTTTTCTACAGTGTGAACTCCATGCAAAGTGTATCTGATATTACTCATCTGCGGTGAGATTTCGAATGAAGTCCTCTGAGAGGACTCTTCTGTGCGCGTTGTGCCGCCGGTCCACCGTAAGCAAAGTGGCTCGCTTACTCCCGGTAGACCTAGGGAATTGAAGGTTTCCCTTTCAACAAGTGTCACTGAGGAACCCTCATCTAGAAAGGCAAATGTGTTTATAAATTTGTTTTTGGCGTGTACGAGAATAGGGACGATGCGGAAGTAGGGTTTCTCCCCCTCGTCGCTATCGCTATGGGTATTTACCTCTCCAGCTTTTTTTGAATCCGCAGAAACATTTTCACTTACTTGCTTCCTTGTGGTACTAGCGGGTTTGTGTAGCATCGGGTGGTGTTTCGCTGTACAGTTGTCGACACCACATTTTCTTGGGGCATAACATCTTCGACGGTGTGTGTTTAGGCACTGGCGACACAACTTGTTGGCTTTGACAACATCCCATTTTTGACCGTACGGCAATCTTTCAAATTGGCGCCATGCGTTCTGATGGGTGAATTCCCAATCTGTATGTGAGTGTTCATTGTACCGCTCTTTTTGAATGAAACTGGTGACATGACTTGACTAGCAGCCTCGGCAATTTGATGCAACCAGCAACTAAAGGCCTTGACAATTGGCACTTGATCATTCTTTGGCTGCATCGCCCAACTCAATTTTTAATGACCTGGTAGCTTATCAACGAGCTCTTTCACTAGCATCGGGTTGTTGAGGTGTGTAGCCATTTGGCACGTCTCCATTGTTGAACAAATATTACTTACACACAACGCGAATTCAATCATCGCTTCCAGCTTGTCCTTTGGTGGTGACGCTCGCCTTGCCTTGTCGATCATTCCTTCGAGGATATGCTCTGGACGACCGAAGCACATTTTAAGAGTTTGAATAATCTCTGGAACCATATCAGGCATCAACAAATTGTTCCGAACCATCTCACGCGCCTTACCCTTTAAGCTTGCCTGCAGGCGCATTAAGTTCTCTGCATTGGAGTATCCAGCTAAAGCGGTGCTGTTCTGGAAGCTGCTTAGGAAGAGTGGCCACTCTTCTGGGTCGCCATTAAAGTTTGGAAGCTCCTTTGGTAGAACTTGTCTTGCTGCTAGTTGCGCTGATGTTGGTCCAGAATTAAATGTTGTACCGATCTCAGGTGTTTTGTTGTAATTATTTTGCGGCGTGGTTATGTACGCTTCCGACTGTGACAATATAAGGTATTTCTTTTCCAAGTAACGCTGATGAAGTTTTTTCTCCTCTTCTAACATCTCCATTTCCAATTCCTTCTGTCGGCGCGAAACGTCAAACTTTGACAATGTTGCCGGATAAGCTGTCATGCATGTTGCGAACAAGATGTTGACGGGAATGAATCTGGAAATGTTACAGGGAGGCGAGGATCGCTCCATGTTGACCATGCCGGTGTGTTAGTTGTATATGTATGTATATTTTTAGGTACATGGTGTATACATGTTGTTGTTGGTGCGTTAGTAAATAACGCCGTTGTGCCATTCGGTAGGAATGGCGTGATGTTACGTTCTATAACAGAGGGCGCTGTAGCTGTAACCACGGGTGCTGAGCAGAGTGCCAGAAACGGCATATTGGCAGCTTCTACAGACGATGGTTTAGGCGCATCTGTTGACTGAGAGTGCTGATCCGACTGCATTGCCGCGGTAGCTGTTGTCCACATTCCTATGTTTTGTGCTTCCGATGTTTGTGATGACGATGGTACAGGTACTGGCGATGAAAATGCTCGTTGTTGGCTTGCGAATTCCAACATGGGTCCGATATTGCATATTTCGGTCGGAGGAGCAGCGGCACTCGTAGTGGTGGCAACTGGCCGTGGATTAACGCACAAAGTGCAGCTCCAGCTGACGTCAGCGACACCACTGTTAACTGGTGTGGAGACTGTGCTGAAGGATTACGAAATTGTTCGTGGTAAGCCAATCTATAGGGCGATCCTTCAGCACATTCGTCAAAAAATTAGGGGCAAGGCCGACTCCGCGCTTGTGTCATATAATATATTCGACAACGAATGGGTGGAAATTAAAAGAGTCCTCTCCCTGCATTACGCGGACAAGAGGGACATCAGGAACCTCGAGCATCAGCTTAATAGCCTTACACAAGGCAATACAAGGGTCGATGATTTCTACGCTACCGTGAATCATCAATTCTCCCTGATTCTGAATAAAATCAGGGCGGAGTCCTATTCCACTGAGACAGTGGACGCTCTAGTGGAAGCTTATAGAAACCGGGCCTTGGACGTCTTCATACGGGGGTTAAATGGAGACCTTTCAAAGCTTTTAATAATCCAAAAACCCAAAACACTGCCGGAAGCATATTCGGCTTGCCTCGAGATGCAGAATCTCAACTTTAGGAACAGTTCGGTGCATGTACTGGCACCAAACCTGATATCGTCCCCTATTTACTACAGTTTTAAGAATGACAGGGAACACCCCCTTCCGTATGGAAACCGAGAAAAACTCCTTTATAATAGGGGTAGCTTCAGCCAACAAAGGCCGTATCCTTCGTGGAATCAACAATACCCACCACCGAGGCCGACGGGTCCAAAGCCCCCTATAAAAATGGAGGTGGATCGTTCCGCCCAGTCGGGGAGGGTAAATTACATGAATCGGCCAAACAATCCGTTCAAGAGAAAAACGGAGTCAGGTAATTACCCTCGGAAACAACAGCGACTTTATCATATGACAACGGACGTTCTCCAAGATTCCGACGAGTCAGAGAATCCAGCCGAACCAGTCGCAAGCCTTAGCGAGGAAAATTTTATGATAGGCGCCTCGTTTCCAGCGTACCATACATAGAGTACGTTACACGGGACGGGAAAATCCTCAATTTTCTCGTGGACACTGGTGCTAATAAAAATTTCATTAAGCCTAATTTAGTTCTAAATAAATTCCATGTAAATAGTCCTGGTGGGAAAATCCTAATAGAGAAAAAGATAAGTGGCAAGTTTTTCTCCTTCCTTGGATGCGATTTAGTGCTGACATTCTTTATTCTCCCGAACTTAGAGTCCTTCGATGGAATAATCGGTGACGATAGTCTTAAGCAGCTCAAGGCAGTCATTGATAGAGACAAAAATGAATTAATTATAGAATCAAATGATAAAAAAATTCCCTTAAAAAACAAACCTTCCGACGTGGTTAACAATTTGTTGAATATAAACGAAAATGTGTCCGAACTCTCCAAGTCGAGGCTAGAATCCCTTTGCGACAAATTCAAAGACCTATTCGGACCAGTTAGTACCGAAAGAGCAAAGACCAACGTAAGGGCAGAAATTCGTACAAATACAGACCAACCGATATATATTAAAAGCTACCCCTACCCGGCTAGCATGAGGGAAGAAGTAGAGAGGCAGGTTAACGAGCTTTTGGCCGAAAACATTATACGACCATCAAATAGCCCATATAACTCTCCTATATGGATAGTGCCAAAAAAAACTAAAACCTAATGGGGAAAAGCAGTACCGAATGGTCATCGACTTCAAACGTTTGAACTCGGTTACTATCCCGTTTACTTACCCCATTCCTGATATCAACAACACACTTGCGAGTCTCGGAGATGCTAAGTTCTTCACGACACTCGATCTTACATCAGGTTTCCACCAGATTCCTATGGAAGAGGAGGATATTCCAAAAACAGCCTTCTCAACAATGAATGGCAAGTATGAATTTCTTAGACTACCCTTCGGTCTTAAAAACGCCCCATCCATCTTTCAGCAAATGATAGATGATGTCCTAAAAAAACTAATCGGAAAAATTTGCTATGTCTACATTGACGACATTATCATTTTCAGCAAAACCGAAAGCGATCACTTGAAGAACATCGAAACGGTGTTCTCAACGCTTCAGGAGGCCGGATTAAAGGTCAATTTAGAAAAGACTCATTTCCTGGCCACCAGCGTCGAATTCCTAGGGTATCTTGTCACCTCCGAGGGCATTCTCCCCGATACAAAAAAGGTTAAAGCTATCGAGGCAATTGTCCCTCCCAACACGCTTAAGGAATTAAAGAGTTTTCTGGGATTGACATCCTATTATAGGAGATTCATTAAAGACTATGCCAAGATAGCAAAGCCATTAACCAACATGACTCGTGGAGAATTGTCACAAGTTCGCGCTAATCAATCAAAGAAGGTTCCAATTGTTCTTGACGAAGCGGCACTCAAGGCATTCGGAGACTTAAAGGAACTGCTCACTTCAGCGGAAGTACTCGCCTTTCCAGACTTCGATAAACCCTTTAACTTAACTACGGACGCCTCCGATTACGCCATAGGCGCCGTGCTGTCCCAAGGGGAGCCTGGCAGGGATAAACCGGTTGCATACATCTCCCGTTCCTTAAATCGAACGGAAGAAGGTTACGCGACAAATGAAAAGGAATTACGTGCGATAGTTTGGGCACTAGATAACTTGAGGAACTTTCTCTATGGGGCGAAGAAAATACGAATATACACCGACCACCAGCCTTTGACGTATACGCTTAGTAATAGAAATTACAATGCGAAACTCAAACGCTGGAAGGCAAGATTGAGGAGTATAACTACGAACTGATTTATACACCTGGTAAATCAAACTTCGTGGCTGATGCACTTTAAGGCTCAGAACAGAGGTAAATCACTTGTCAAGTTCCCCCGATTCTCAGTCAGAAACAGCGAGTTCATGCACTGAAACGGCAGACGAAGGACGTAGCGAAACGACGGACACAGAAACGACACATAAAGGACGAGGTGAATCGACGGACAACACACAGACTGCCACTGCCGAAGAAGGGCTGTGCGAACTGTCTTCTGAAAATGAGGATTCCTGCACCATGCACAGTGCTGACCAAGACAATAAGGACTTAATACCGCACGTAGAAGCTCCGTTAAATGTCTTCAGGAACCAGCTAATTTTCAAGATTGGCATCGATCTATGCTCCCACGAAGAACCACATCCTGGCTTTCATCGCCATTACATCTCCACCACAAAATTGAACCAGCCCAAACTTAAAGAAGCGCTGAGGGAAAATTTAAATCCAAATGTTATCAATGGAATAAAGATTCCAGAGGAATATCTTGGAATGCTCCAAGATATATACCTGAAAAATTTTGAGAAGTACAAGATTAGAGTGACACAGAGGGTAGTTGAGGATGTTGCTAATGAGGAACGTAAATTCTTGATCACTGAAAGGGAGCACAGAAGGGCTCATCGGGCATCCGGGGAAAACAAGGAAAAAATTCTTGAAAAATTCTATTTCCCGCGTATGATGGCTAGCATTAGGAAATATGTTACCTCGTGTGATATTTGCAATGCCAACAAATACGATAGGCACCCATTCAACCCTGAGCTGCAGGCGAAACCTGTTCCTCGATATCCATGCGAAATTATCCACATGGACATAATGGAGATTCAGAACGAGAAGTTCTTAACTGTTGTCGATAAGTTTTCGAAATTCTCAAAATTCTTCAACATAAAAGACAAATCGGCCATTAACATTAGATCCAAATTGATTAAAATCTTGCACTATTTCACAGTTCCCTTGATCCTAGTCACAGACAATGAGAAGGGCTTCCTTAGCCCAATTGTCCTAAACCTGGTAAGGAACTAAGGAATAAAGCTTTACTTAACCCCATCCCACCGGAGTGAAGTTAACGGTCAAATAGAGAGGGTTCATTCCACCGTCTTGGAGATCTATCGGTGTCTTGCGGCAGAGAACCCGGACTTCAAGGTCAAAGAACTCGTCCATATAGCGGTTGATCGTTATAATAACACGGTACATTCAGTTCCCGGTAGGAAACCTACCGATGTTTTTTTCAATAGGTCCCAGAGGGTTAATTACCAGAATCTTTTGAACATTCGTTCAAAGATCAATAAGGACCTCAGGAGAATAATAAGAAAAATATGGAAGCTAGGAACATAAGAAGGAATTTAAAAAGGGTGGTGCCAAGAAGGTATTGTCAAGGTGATGTAGTATACGTTGCGGTAAAGGGTATAAAGAGTAAGAACAAGCCCTTATACAGAAAATAAATTGTCGCCAAGGACAACCGGGTAACTATAGCAACGATAACTGGGAAGAAAGTCCACAAAGCACACATAAAAAATAAAACTTTCTAAATTAATAAAAAAGTATATATATTTATATATATATTTTATATATATTTTTTATATATATATATATATTTTTTATATATATATATACATATATTATGTATATATATTTTTGCTTTTTCCAATCAAAAAAAAGAAAGAGTGTGTGTATATGCACATTTGCTAATTAAAAATAGAAAAGAACAAAGAAACCTCACGCACAGTATACACACAAAATAAAACATGAATAAATATGCATAAAAAAAAAAAACTATCCATTGAATTTAAGATAAATTGTGTTAACTTCCTTTTTTTAATGAATTGTTAATAAATTGTTAATAAATTGTTAATAAATTGTAATTACATTACAGATTAGTAGTTCTTTTCACTCCCATGCAGACCTTACATATTTTCGCCTATGAATCTCCGATCGTGACGGTTAAAGAGGGAAACGCTTGGGTGACAAACGGGGTTTTTAAACTAATACACGTAATTAACTTGACGAAATATGATGCGCTTATCCAAGACACTGAACGGATGATGGTTAGATATAGTGAGGACGAAGAGATGCAACCTGTATTGAGCTATCACTTAAACCAAATCAAAGATCGTCTTGGCGAATTAAGAGACGGAAGGGCGAGAAGGGCTAGGTCAATAAATTGGCTAGGAACAGCCTGGAAATGGATAGGCGGTTCTTCTGGCGCAACTGACTGGGACAGCCTTTTGGAAAAACAGACAGACATTGTAGAAAATAATAGTCGGCAAAACATTATCAACGAGAAACTATTTGACACGACTCGAGAAGTTACAAGTAGAATCAACGAAGTAATCGAACGATATAAAAACGCTATACAAAAAGGGGAGACGGACAAACTTAGGTACGACTTACTGAACAAGATACTCATTTTAAAGGAGGGAATAAACGAAATAGTAAGGGCCTGCAAAATGGCTAAGAATGACATAGTTAACAGCAACCTTTTGGACTTAGAGGAAATCAATACCGTCATAAATGAACTTGAAGTTTTGCCTTATCAGAACGTTATAGAAGCTGTTGAATACAGCCGACCTTCAGTCTACTGCAATGGAACATTGCTGCTTTATATCCTATCCAGACCTAAAATTGACCCAAGGGTATATCACCTAGTAACGGCTCGTGCAGCGATAAAAAACGATAGGCAAATTGACTTAGACTTTTCCAGACTTCTTATTAGTTATGACAAGACGTACGGACTTAGGGCAGACTGTCTCAATATGGGTAATACATCTGTGTGTAAGGAAGACATTCTCCGGGAACTACCAGAAGACTCTTGTTTACCCAGAATCCTTAAGGGTGGTAACGCACTTTGCGACTATAAAACGACTAGCGAAGAGATAATCGAACTGGTCGGGGAAAACACGATTTTCCTAACGAACTTCAACGGGACAATTTTAAATAAGAATTCCTCTATTCCCTTAGTAGGTACCTACCTGGTCCAGCTGGACAACGACACGATCCGCATAAAGGAAAAGACATACTACAGCAAAATGATTTTCAGTCCGCAGGCGCTTCCCCCGGTCCTGGCCAATGTAACGAGCAGCAAAACTAGACCTAACCTAGAATACGTGCATGACCTTAGCACGAGGAACATTGAACTTATTAATACCTTAAGGAGAAATCTTAACTCTTCTATTCTTACAGAGATTTTCATCGTTTAAACAGTCATTACCACTATCTGTCTGTTCTGGAGGAAGATTTATGGAAGGGTCAACATCCCAGAGCTCCGCCTATCTTGTCGTCGAAAACCAATTCCGCGTCCTTCACCACGACCTCCCCAAGAAGTCAATAAAACCAACGGAAGCGAAGGTTCATTCCCCTGTCCATCGAGTGATCTGCGGGACGGAGATATTTGAAGGGGCGGCAGTTATCACGATCGGATAGCAGCCGACGAAATTAAAAGTGCAAGCGAAGCACACGCGCATCCGCTTGCGCACCTCGACACCTGATCCGGGGGAATGGGTGTAATGTGGATCTGCCTGGGAATTGCGGATCAGCATTTTACTTAAAGTTAGGAATAATTTCTGTATTAATTTCTGTATCTTGGATTCATTCTCATTACGACTCGCGTAGCGATTGGAATGAATTATAATTGTAACGAAATAGAAAAACCTGTGTTTGAATTGCAAGGACCAGTGTCGGTCTGGAAAATAATTTTTTTACCCTTCGCGAATATAAATTCGTTTACTTTTATTATTAATTATTTATTATTTATTTTTTATTATTTATTATTTATAATTTATAATTTGTTATTTACCATTTATTTATATGCATATATTTTTCTATGTCAATACAGGGTTTTTCAATAAGAGCCCTACAAAAGTTTTTTAAATAAAACAAAAACGGTTTTGGATATCAATGAAATTCTTTATTCCTGTGAAAGTACGTTCGATGCCATTATGTATGGAACTCGATTTCTTTTGCATGGCTACCACGGGCACGCTTGCAGAAGTCCAGACGCTGAACCCAATTTTCGACGGTTTTCAAGCATAAATCGGCCGATACTGCTGCAATTTCACGTTCGATATTCATACGAAGTTCATCAATCGTCGCTGGCTTGTTGGCATAGACCATAGACTTGACGTAGCCCCACAGGAAATAGTCTAACGGCGTCAAATCGCACGACCGAGGCGGCCAAGCGACTGGACCATTTCGTGAGATAACACGTCAATAAATTGATTGTGACATTCGCTGTGTGGCTTGTGGCGCCGTCCTGTTGGAACCACATGTCCTCCAAGTCCATATCATCCAATTGGGGCCAAAAATATTCGGTTATCATTGAACGGTAGCGATCCACATTCACAGTAACGTGCCGGTCTTGATCACCACGGAAGAAGTACGGCCCAATGACGCCGCCGGCCCATAAACCACACCAAACCGTAATTTTTTCGGGATGCAATGATGACTCATGGAGTACGTGTGGATTGCTGCCTGACCAATACCGCATATATTGTTTATTGACGAAGCCATCCAGCCAGAAATTATGACGACCATAAATTGGACGTAGCGCTCTTAACGTTGAGGCCACTGACTCCGAATTTCGGTAGTAAATTTTAATAATTTTGACTCGTTGTTGGCTCGTATATCTTTCCATCATGAAAAATATGGCGTCGTTTGCTGTCCCTGTCGCTCTACTTTTGTAGCGTCCCTATTGAAAAACCCTTTACTTTGTTGTTTAGTTACTTAACTATTTAAACATTTCTTAATTTATAGTAGCATTTTCTAGTCATTCAACTCCAATCTGTTATATTTAAGGTTTTTCTCGTAGTTTCCTTGAAAGTCATATTACAATTTCTGTACTTGTGAGTTATCTTTGTAAAATATATATAACTTCAGTAGAAAGGTATAATTAAAATATCAAATCTCTGTTTAAACTGTGCGGTAACAACCTTGTAATCTCTAGACGAAAATAAAATTATCTATCTATCTATCTAACTCCTCCTTGTGGGGTGCCCCTACTAACCGTCTTAGTTGTGCTGCTGCTACCTAGTGTTGCCTGAATGTTTCGCATTTTTAGCATGGAAACTATCCATTGGCTAAGAAAATCCTCTACACCTAGCTCGGTGAGAGCCTCTTGAATGACTTTAGTATGGATGTTGTTAAATGCTCCTTCTATGTCAAGAAAGGTAGCAAGAGTGTATTCTTTGTAGTGGAGAGTTTTTTTCACCGTACGCACCACTTCGTGAAGAGCAGTCTCAGTGGACCGACCCTCAAGGTAAACGTGCTGGGAATTCGACAGTGGCGGGCTCTTCAGGGTTTCACGGATATGAAAATCTAGGATTCCTTCTAAAGTCTTTAACACGAAGGAGGACAAGCTTATTGGTCTGTAACCCTTCGCACTGAGGCACTGAGGGTTCTTTCGCTAGGATCTTACGGAGTCTCGCTGCTTCTGTCGTACTCTCAATATTGTCGCAGAAAATTCGCCAGGAGGTGCGGTTAGCACTATTTACAGCGCTTTTGAATTTTCTTTGACTGGCTTTGTATGTATCTTTCCCAGTGCACATCAGTATTGAATCTTTTTGCCGCGTCACAGAATATTTGCGTTTCTTTCCTCATGCATGAAAGCTGCTTACTCCACCACAGCGAAGACTTTTTCTCACACACTGTCTTAGAAGGACAAGGTTTTCTTTTTGCTCTGTTAAGGATTTTACACAGTTCCTCAGTTGTGGAATCGATTTTTGGTGGCGCCCCTTGTTCTTGGATATTTCTCTCATTTTTACCCATTTTATTACCAAAGTGTTCCCAGTTGGTTTTTCTGGGGTTCCTTTATTGGACCGGTATGGCCTCGGGTTCATCTATCTCGAATTCTATTGTTCTGTGATCTGAGAAGGATATGTCGGCGGAAACTTGCCACTGACCCACAGAAAGCAATCTGGAGTTATTTAAAAAGGTGACGTCTAGTACTTCGCGTCTATTCTTAGTTATAAAGGTGGGGTCATCCCCAATGTTCGCTATCAGCCAATTACGTTCTATTATAAATTCAAAAAGAGACTCACCATAAAGAGGATCACATATGAGGAATGAAAGATATGATCTGAGTTTAGAAAATGTGTGAGTGTGTGTGAATATGTTTAACGGATAAATGAGATGATTTGCGCGCTACGAACAATATGAATAAATGAGGGTAAATGAGATGACAAACAAAATACGAAATGTGTTAAGCTGGGTATCGACCACGCGCGGCATCCGCGCGCATCATGTTCGACCGCGGCAAATTATATCACATGGCGCGCGGGCCAATTTTGGCAGGAGTTTTGATATAAAGCGGCAGCCGCGTGCGCTTGTCGATTCAGTCGACACAAACAGTGTTCGCCGAACAATATTGAAATATCTGTTGGCTTTTTGCCGCGCATTCGAACACTAGAAACATTAAAATAACGTCCCTACTGCGCGCGAGCAAAACATTGAAAAACCCTTGGCGCGCACTAAAAATCCACAGCTATTGGATCGACGCGCGGCATGTTCGAGCGCTCCAATGTTCGGGTTGCCGCGCGCTCCAATCAGGTATCCATTATGCGCGGCTGCTACGCGCGCCAATGTTCGAGTGTTTGCCGCGCGTAGTCGATACCCAGCTTTAGGGTCGCCACAGAGCAATTTCTCAAAATTGGTATAAATAAGACTTTACTTTACTTAAGCAAGTTTGAAAATTCGAAGTGAGCATTTGCTTGACCGTTGACAGCAAAAACATCTGTCAAAAGTCATTTATATCGTGCGGGTTTGTTGTAATAAAATTTTATAAAATAAAATGGCATCCCAAAATGATACTTCGTTTAATTTTTTAAATGTACTATTTTAATAATTTTTTCATGTTTATGATGAATCCGACGGCGTCATTAGCCATTGCCTCAATAGCTATCCTTCATCGCCCAAAAGAATAGCGCCCACTGGATTCTCATTCAAGACCGTTTTAACTGTAGTTTTACACTACCGTAAACCGGGGTTACTTTGCGCCAGCGGGCGTAACTTTGCGCCACTGTCATAAAGAGTTTAATATTTGTTTCATGTTTGGACACGTTGAGTATTGCGCACCGACCTAACTGCAAAATAACACAATGTATATGTGTATTTAAAATCATGTGCAGCTGCGTGTCTACCTTTTGTTTTCAGAGAGCTGTGGTGTTTTGAAGAGAAGTCATTAGATTGTGCTTTTTTTTGTAGTGGAAAATTTGAGGTGTCGAGCTGTGTGTTTCAAAGTATACAAAGTAAGTGTTTATGTACCAGTTAAGATGTCATTTTGTCTTTTAATTTTATACAAAGTTAACCTTCTTGGTCTTAAAGTATGTTTATAAAACAATTTTTTGTGAAACCATCCAATTTTTCTTCATTTTGGGGTAACTTTGCAGCGGAGCAAAATGCCTCCAAAACCAATTTCTAAAAGAGGTACATTCTCTGTCCCAGAGCTTAAATCTATATTTGAATAAATGTTACCTACTTTTTTAATAAGTTTTCATTTTTTTTATGAATTTAAATACGTTCTAAGTTTTGTTGTTTATCACTACCGCATAATCTGATAAAAACTCTTATTTTTCTTCAGTTTAAAGCAGCAGTTTTGTTTTTTGTATTATAAAAAAAATATGATTTGTTTTTAATTTATTTTTTCACAGAAATGATACTTGGAGTAAGGTTAATAAGGCGAGTGAATAACTTTGTTGCAGCTTTTAAAATACAAGCACAATGATAGAAAATTTCGAACGGAGCAAAGTAACCCCCTCCTTTGGACAACTTTGCGCCACTTTCAACAAAGTAAAAGTTTATTTAAGTTCCGTTTTGAAATAAGTATTCCAACACAGATACGTTCCTTAATGCCCTACGTATAAGATCTCTATAAAAGAATCAAAATTTGTTCCTATTTTTTATGAATAATTCAACGATTTTTGGAAAAACTCAAAAAATCGCTCGGCACACATAATACAATTCAGTTATACATGATTCAGTTGTTCAGTTATACATGTTGTTGTTATACATGTTGTCACGCCACATCACTCCCCTCGCAGTAACTTAGTACGAGTTACGAAAAGGAAATTAAACAGTTCAAGTTACAATAAAAGGAAGTTACATAAGTATGTTTAGCTTCTGAAACGTTCGGGGAATCGTACGATTCTTCCGAAGCGGGTCTTCTTGGCGGATGTATTTAAAGCTGGCGCAGGAACTGAGGCGGGAAACTTCTTGGTTGTCGATTCGGCATCAGCTGACGATGTTGAGGTGTCGGTGCTGCTGTCAGCCAGCAGATAGGCTGGTTTTAGGCGGTCGATGGAAATAGTAGTGTCTCGACTCGAACGACAAAATGCTTTGCAGATTTCTTGAGGACGGGAAATGGGCCTTCATACGGTTGTTGAAGTGATGCTTTAGGTGAGTCTCTTCTCACGAAAACACTCGGTGATGTAGTCAGATCCTTGTGGATGAAGGTGGGCTTACGTCAATGACTTGAAGCTGGTTTAGGCGGCAACAACCTGAAATTATTTCGAAGATCATCAACAAACTCACCTGGGGTTGTTTTCGCAGATGTTGTAGATGAGAAAAACTTCCCGGGAAGCGAATAGGTTCGCCGAACACTACTCTGCTGTTGTTGAGTTGACATCTTCTTTATAGGCTGCCCTCATTCCCATCAAGACCACGGGAAGCACATCGACCCACTTCTCTGTTTCATGGCACATTATGGCGGCCTTGAGTTGTCGGTGTAAACGTTCAACCATGCCATTAGCCTGCGGATGGTAAGCTGTAGTGCGCAGATGATTAATTCCAAAGAGTCCAGCGAGTGACTGAAAGAGGTCTGAAGTGAACTAACGGCCTTGATCTGATGTGATACGAGCGGAAACACCGAATCTGGAGATCCAACCACTGAATAGATAATGCGCAACAGTTTTGGCCTCGATATTCTCGAGTGGGAACGCTTCCGGCCATCTAGTAAAGCGATCGATGACAGTGAGGCAGTACTTGTAATTCCTGGATGTTGGAAGTGGTCCGAAAAGATCGATATGGATGTGCTCGAATCGTGTTGATGGTGAAGAAATGCTGCCTAGCGGTGCTACGGTATGTCGAGTGACCTTAGAGCGTTGGCGTTGAACGCAGGCTCGTACCCATGCAACACAATCCTTGTTGATCGATGGCCAAATATACTTTTCGGCTACCAATTTTGCTGAAGCTTTGGTTCCAGGATGGCTGAGGCTGTGTAACGTTGAGAAGACTTGTCGGCGATACGGTTGGGGCACAAAAGGGCGAGTAATTCCGGTTGAGGTATCACAGTAGAGAAAATCGGTAGTTTGCGACAGCGGCAATTGTAAAGTTTAAACTGGAATCGGAGAGTAAAATTTGCTGCAGTTCTGCATCATTCGATTGAGCAGCGGCGAGTTCTTTATATGTTACAGGCTTCGCGATCGCTTCTACCCTGGATAACATGTCCGCCACTATATTCTCGGCTCCAGAAACATGACGAATATCCGTTGTAAACTGCGAAAGAAAATCTAAGTGATTAAATTGACGTGGTGAACACTTCTCTGGCTTTTGCTTGAAAGCAAAGATAAGTGGCTTGTGATCAGTAAATACAGTGAAGCTACGACCTTCTATCATATAGCGGAATAAATGGCCAGTAATTTCCTGTCATATGTGCTGTATTTACGCTGCGTTGAACTAAAACTTTTTGTGAAATATGCCAGTGGCTGCCATCCCTCTGACGATTTCTGCTGCAGTACTGCTCCCATTGCTGTGTCGGAAGCGTCCGTAAGTAAGCTCCAGTGGAGGGAAACATCGGGGTGAGATAGCACAGCCGCCTCGGCCAAAGCGTTTTTGCATTTATTGAAAGCGGATATTAATGCGGGCATCCATTCCATAGATTTGTTGTCTTTGGTTCTGGGACCTTTTAGGCATTGGCTGAAAGGGGCCTGGAGTTCCGCAGCCTTGGGAATGAAGCGCCTATAAAAATTGATAGATCCCAGAAATCGTCTTAGCTGTTTGACCGTTGCTGGAGGTGAAAAGTTCAAGATGTCCTTGACTCTAGAAGCTGGTGATCGTATTCCATCGGCTGAGATGGTGTAGCCAAGAAATTCGATTTCGGGTTGTCCGTACTGCACTAATCGCTGGAAGAGTTTGTCGAGGTGCTCTAAATGTTGCTTATCGTCCACAGAAGCCACTAGAATATCGTCCAGGTATGGAAAGCAGAAATCCAATCCAGCTGTTACTTCGTCAATAAACCTTTGAAAGGTCTGTGCGGCGTTCGTTAACCCAAAGGTCATAAATGGAAATTCAAATAACCCAAATGGGGTTATGACAGCTGTTTTGTCAATATCTTCGGCAGCCACTGGGATTTGGTTAAAAGCTCTAACTAAATCTATTTTAGAAAAAACTTTCTTACCAGAGAGATTTGCGCTGCAATCCTGAATATTTCGTGGTGGGTAATGTCCGGCAAGGTGCGATCGTTAAGTGACATATAGTCCCCACATGGACGCCATCCTCCGTCTTTTATCTGCACGATGTGTAGTGGTGAAGCCCAAGGACTTTTAGAACGTCTGGCAATTCCCATCTTTATCATGGTGTCAAACTCCCGCTGTGCAATTTTCAGCTTGTCCGGAGCGAGCCTACGAGCCTTGCACCTAATCGGTGGTCCTGATTTGACGACAATGTGGTAAACAGTACGATGAAGGATGTGTTTGAAGGCACCATCTGGCCATGTTAAGGCAGGATACTGTTTAAGGAGGGTACAGAACTTTTGTGTCGGAAGTGATAGACTTGATTTGGGTAACCGACTGCGAGGAAGCGCAGAAGCCGGGAGTAGATAGGTGTGCTGTTAGCTGCGAATAGAGTATATTTTGATTTATCCCTCCATCCGCTAGCTAAACGTCGCGGGTAAACGCTTACATCGGAGCCAGTATCGACTTAGTAGAATCACTCGTCGCCGCTAGTGATGGAGGCGTTTCCCGAAGCGAAACTGCATGGTTTGTTGCAGCGTGTAGCTTTTACACCAAAACGGTGGTGGTACCAACACACACGAGATGCACTCCGGGCTGGTGTCAACGATCGATTTAATTGGTTTCGCTGAGACCTGGATTGTGATCTGTTTTGATAATGCGGCCGTCGAAAATCACAAGCGCAACTTAAACTTGCAACCTGACGGGTAAGGGCGGCGACTTGGTTAGCGAGAGAACTTACCACATCCTCTGGGGCTGTTGACGACATGGTGAATGGTTGGCGTACTGCGTCCGTTAGTACCGATCCAGGAGCGACTGATGAACCAGTAATTTGAGCTAGTTGTTGTCGTGGCACCAAGTCAAATACCGAATCTGCAAGTTCCCCCAGTCATTCTAGTGTTGCTTCAGGTGGTTGTGTAGCCATTACTTTTTGCAAATGCTCCGGTAAGCGGCTGGTCCATAGATACGGATGAATTCGTCGTTGACAGCCCCTCGAGCTTGACGTTGAAGCTCACGAAGCAGTTGTAACGGTTTCCTGTCGCCCAAATGTTCACGTTCTAGCATCTGCTTAATGTCGTGATTAGTGGAAGTAGACAGTCTGCTAATTAAGCGCTGTTTTAGAAGTGTGTACGGATTGTCTGATGGTTGGTAGTCTCTGTCGACAATGTCTTGCACCTCGCGGAGCTGCTCCCAATCCAAATTTGTCAAAACATGTCTGAACTTTGTTGTTTCTCGGGTAATGCCCGCGAGCGAAAACATATTTTCCATTTGCCGGAACCATATCGAGCCATACCGCAATTTTATCGTAAGCGACAATTTTGCCGAAACTTTGTTTTCTATACCATTTGACACTTAACATTATTTTGCATCAAGGTATAGCATTATTGTGAACTAAAAACTTTCGAATAAACAGTTACAAAGAAGACATATATATCGTAACCTACGTTTACATTTTCATCTCCTTGCCAAATGTCGCAACCGACCTAAGAACTTTGAGTACATTTATCGCAAACGCCCGACGGTGTCGCTTACGATAAACTGTTTTAGCAGTCAAGATCAATTCTCTTGCACAATTCATGTACACGTTGAACAGGTTGAATGCTCTTTATCAGTTTGTATTAGCGTCACAGTCCAACTAATTGTATTGAACAGTAAGTTTTTTCAGATTTTGTAGGGAAACGTAATTATTTCTGTCATTTGGGTATATTTGGTGTATAAGTTGGTACAGTATACCTTACGGACACCTCTCATAAGCGGGCACAGCTCATAACCGGACCAATATGTGGTTTGGACAATTTTCTCGGAATCGTCGGTGTCCGCTTATGAAAGAGTACACTGTACATAACATAGGTGGTACATGAGTTGGATTGTGACAAAGTAGGTACCTACTTTCAGAAATATAATGATTTCTTTTAGTTTAAATGCTAATTTTGTTAATTTTGATTTTGTTCTATTTATAGTCAATTTTTTTAGTTCTGGTTAACGTTTATCCTGTGGATAGCGACGTTGGGCAACTTTTTTGTGTTTGTTCACCAATGATTAACGCTTAACCTGTGGTTAGTAAACCATTGGTTTGAGTTAACCACTGGTTAGTAAACCATTGGTTTGAGTTAACCACTGGTTAACTTAAGTAGCCGATTTTGTCTAGTTAACGACGTTATCCAGAGAATATATCAGTATTCTGGTTGTTCAATCTCCGTTGGTATTTTATTTTTGTTTTGAACGTCACATGAACAAAAATTAATTATAACAGAAAACAGATTTCGAATTTCGCTATAAAATATCATTGCGAATATTTTGCAGTTCTCAGACGCCTTACCAAAGTTCCTCAGACGGATGA
Source organism: Matsumyia berberina (assembly GCA_917880715.2). Lineage (NCBI taxonomy): Eukaryota > Metazoa > Arthropoda > Insecta > Diptera > Syrphidae > Matsumyia > Matsumyia berberina. Next base: position 84,248,514 of record OU862872.1, read on the forward strand.
CCCATGACCCAAAGTTCATGGCGGATGAATTTAAATCTCAGGTCAGGACGTTGAAATTGTGGTTTTAGGGAATGTGATGCAGTGAATGTGACCCCCAAGAATAAACATCACCGTTTGACCGTTTCAGCGCCGTCAAGTGTAATTCAGCAATTCTCATTTAAGCGTAAACCAACGGGCAAAATCGTTAACCAACGGTCAACAAACTCCAATATTTATCCATTGTATAAACGGCTGGGTATTCGTGCGTAAGGTAGGTGCGACAGGTTAGGCCTTGAACCTCTGCAGCTCGGTTTAAAAGAAAGGGCCATTAAAAATGACAATGGTCGAGATCAATTTCTTAAAGCATGCTATGCTGTTGGAATCTATTTTCCCATATACAACAATTTACCTTCCAGCATTGGGATGGTAGTTATTAGCTACCTTCACTTACAGACACTATCTACTTGACTATCTACTATCTCCGTACGCTTGTAATAAAATTTGGAATTTCGCTTTAGATGGTTTAAGGAATAGGCCAATGTAGTTTTTTAAGTTACCGCCAGTTGTAGACACGTTCTACTTGGGATCTAACATATGCACACTATAGTAGGTAAGGTTTGTCGTTACATCTCCATTTTAAATGATTTAGGGACAAGGCCACTGTAATTTTAAGCTGCCTTTACTTGCGATAAAATTTGGGTAAAACTTATCAGCTGGGAAAAGTAAACCTCACCTAAATAGAAGTACAGGGTTTTTCAATAAGAGCGCTACAAAAGTTTTTTTAAATGAAATAAAAACGGTTTTGGATATCAATGAAATTCTTTATTCCTGTAAAAGTACGTTCGATGCCATTATGTATGGAACTCGATTTCTTTTGCATGGCTACCACGGGCACGCTTGCAGAAGTCCAGACGCTGAACCCAATTTTCGACGGTTTTCAAGCATAAATCGGCCGATACTGCTGCAATTTCACGTTCGATATTCGTACGAAGTTCATCAATCGTCGCTGGCTTGTTGGCATAGACCATAGACTTGACGTAGCCCCACAGGAAATAGTCTAACGGCGTCAAATCGCACGACCGAGGACTGGACCATTTCGTGAGATAACACGTTCTCCAAACTTGGTTTCCAATAAATTGATTGTGACATTCGCTGTGTGGCTTGTGGCGCCGTCCTGTTGGAACCACATGTCCTCCAATTCCATATCATCCAATTGGGGCCAAAAATATTCGGTTATCATTGAACGGTAGCGATCCCCATTCACAGTAACGTGCCGGTCTTGACCATCACGGAAGAAGTACAGCCCAATGACGCCGCCGGCCCATAAACCACACCAAACCGTAATTTTTTCGGGATGCAATGATGACTCATGGAGTACGTGTGGATTGCTGCCTGACCAATACCGCATATTTTGTTTATTGACGAAGCCATCCAGCCAGAAATGAGCCTCATCGCTGAAGATGATTTTTCGATGAAAATCCGAATCATTTTCAAGTTGTTGCTCAGCCCAATTCACGAACATACGACGCTTCTGGTGGTCAAGCGGCTTCAGTTCTTGCGTCAATTTAATCTTGTAAGGATGTAGGCCAAGATCTTTTCGCAAAATTTGCCACAACGACGGCACAGAGATGCCCAACGCTTGAGAACGACGTGTGAGAGACACATTTGGGCTTTCTGCAACTGAAGCCTCAGCGGCAGCAATATTCTCGACACTACGGGCACTTCTTTGTCTCACTGGCACGGGAACATTTTGTACTGTGCCTGTGGATTAAAATTTTTCCACTAGACGCTCAATTGTTTATCTGCTAGGACGATTATGACGACCATAAATTGGACGTAGCGCTCTTAACGTTGAGGCCACTGACTCCGAATTTCGGTAGTAAATTTTAATAATTTCGACTCGTTGTTGGCTCGTATATCTTTCCATCATGAAATGGCAAACCTTACTGAAGAGGTGTATGTGCGCACGTAGAGGGGGAACGGAAATGGGAAACTTTCAGTTGCGTAGATGAGGATTTACGAAAAAAAATTTTTCACACTGGACCGAGATTACAGATTTGCAAAGAAGGAGTTCTTCTGGCAGGCCTTCCGCCGCCGTCTCAAACGAAGGAAGTTAAATATTATTGAAGGAGTCAAATCCAAAGATGGTTTACTTTTTTTCCGATGAGAAGGATATCTTGCGCAGATGAAGCGAGAACTTTTCGGATCTGCTCAATCCCGAACAGGAATTGGATGGCAGACTGTGTAGGGCGGAGAATAATTCCACTGTAGAGCAGGTGACTAAAATGGCTCTCTCATGGCACTGCGGTAAAACAACTAGCGATAATCAAAGTAAGGTGATTGTGATCTTTTTAAAAAAAAATGGTATAAGAGTGGTTGCTCTAATTATAATTATAATCTTTCTGCAAAAGTCTTTGCTAAAGTGTTGGAAGCGCGTGCCCGAACTGTGGTCGAATCCAACTTGGAAGATGAGCAGTGCAGCTTTTGTCCAGGTAGAAACACATCCAAACCGCTATTCATTCTAAGAACGGTACTTGAGAGGGCCTGGGAGTGTGCCATGGGAGTAGCGATTAGCTCCCTCGCAGTAAACTCTGAAGTGTACTGCAGGAGTATGGAATTGACGGTTCTCATTTGAAGGCCATTTGATCTCTCTACACAATCTGTAGGAGATGTGTGGATGAATGGCGTTACATAAACATCTTTTACTGCGGGCGTGTGCCTTCGCGAGGGGTGCTTTTTGTTACCTCTCCTTTTCATTGTGTACATGGATTGGATGTTACAGCGCAATCGTGATGAGGAACGGTTAGCATTGTGATACTTAAGGATAAGCCATCTGCTTTTCGCTGATGACTTACTTCGATCTATCTGAACCGAACTTCAGTGAGCGCTTGATAGCTTCGTAGTCGTCTGTGTTGAAGCTCGGTAAACGTGAACAAATCAGAAGTAATGCTAATGTCTTGACAGCCTGTTCAATGCAGACTGCATATTAGTAGAGTCCTATCGAACACGGTTCAGAAGTTTAATTATTTTGTGGTCATATTCACGAGTGATGGAAGGAGCAGTACTGAGTTATCCACAATTTAGTTATAACAATTTTCAGCTATGTATTACAATTTCAGTTATTAAAATTTTGTGTGTTTGATCTGACCCTCACCTATCGTCATAAGATTTGGGTAATGACCGAAAGAATAAGCTACCGAAATGAGATTTCTTCGAGATATTCGTTCGTTTATCGAGTTAAGAACATCAGAATATACTAGGAACTCAATGTCGACTAACTACCGTTTCGAACGGAACGGTTCATACTTCAATGGTTTGGGCACGTCAAACGCATGCTCCAACTTGGGTTCCAAGACGTGGCATGGAATGCGTGTCATCAGATAGACGTCCCCTGCGTAGGCTCAGGACGATATGATGTTTTACGTTATTATATTTTTGTAAAATAAAGCGAAACGTACCAAAAAACAATAATCAAATAACTTAATTGTTCCCGTACGAAGTCAGGGCGGGCTGCTAGTTTTTTATAATTTTATTATAACAAACCCGCACGACATAAAAAGCTTTTGACAGATGTCGCAATTTTGAGCAACTGCTAAATGCTTTTACTTTGCTCCGAGATTTTACTCGAAGTAATTGCTCGATTTTATTTATACGTCCCAATGTACATATGTATATCACTACTAATATTATAAAAGTGAGGGGAAGTGCGAAAACTACTAAACCAATCAACCTCAAATTTTGCACACAGAATGGTTGTTTGTTTCTGGTCTATTATTTCGTGCTAGAACAACACGAATAAAAAATAAATACATAAATATGTTTACCTGGAAACCTGAATCACCAACATAACGCAAGAAGGAGCCAATGGGTCATATCATTAAAAACGGGAAAGGTGAGTTTACAGAGTGAAGATATCAATTCATATCATTAATAAAACACTTTACTTCAAGTGCAAAAAAACATAAAACGGAGTGTTCACTTAGCTGCCAAAGCTTGAAATAATTGTTTTGAGAGGAAAATATTAATTTCATATTTTGATATCAAAAAAGGAATAGAAATCAAAAACGAAAAACCGGAAGAATGTGAAAAATTGTGATTCGTTGAAATACTTAGTTAAGGTGGCGCTACAGTCGGAATGGATCTGGGCCTCATCCAACCGGAAAAATTTTCCTCTCAAAACAGTTAAAAGCGATGAAGACAATGCCTCTACGCCGTAGAGCAAGACTGAGATGACTAAGGTCTTATAAAGGGTCAACGCTGGTGTAGTTATTTGAAGTAATGGCGGAGCATACGTCAAAGGCCTTAACTACCTCAAAGTTATGCACATACATATGTATGTCTGTCTACAGCGGCTTGTGGTTTATCCTTAAGTCACCCAACTAGAACCTTTCCCCGCCAGGGCTGCTTTGTAACGCACCCCTGCCGAAGTCTACTGCCAACGCAAAAGGTGTCGATTTAACGCCGTTCACGCAAACACAGCTCTTACAGTTTGTATATAGAAATCGAATGGTTCTCGAAAGAGAAACGTTAATCCCACACTCCTGCAGGACACATGCTTTTTCTAAGTCCACAAAACAACTGTTGACAGGTTTGGCATACTTCCAAGCTTTTTCAAGTAGTAGAGTGAATAGCTGGTCGGTTGTGCGTCTACCTAGACGAAAGCCGCATTGCTCATCAGCTAACATGTACTTGACCATAGCTCTCTCACGCGCTTCCAACATGTTAGCTGAGTCCCACAAGTGTATCCACAAGTTGAAGGTTTTCCTCTCTATGATACGGTTATTCACGAATTTATTATGCATGGTTTCTAGTGCTAGTGATCCGGTGTTCTATGTAGCTAAGTGTGTCTCTTCTTAGCTGAGGACACTTACCTAGCCAAACTTATCCATAAAATGGGTCTAATAAAAGACATGTTTCTACACCAAACTAATCCCAAAACATCTAAACACATATTTTTATTTTTATTTTTCCGATGAAAATATACATAAAAAGGCGAATAAATGCAGTTCAACCTACACGGCCCACACTTTTGCATGCTTAAGTACAGGCTTAGTGTGCCTAAAAGCAGACTCCGGTTCACTTAGAGTGGAGTTGCAAATTTGTTCGTTTTAATGATACGAAAACGAGTGAACCCTACGATGCGATCATAAAATGGAGAAAATTAAGCGAGAGGGGAGTGAAGTGGAATGAAGTGATTTTTGATGATATGCATTAATAAGCGTGTTTTTTGGTAAAACGCCTATCGAGGCTAAGGAATTTTATCATCGCTGTTTGGCACCACTTTGTGTAATGACATTTGTTACGCTTCAGCTATTAATTTTTTCCTTTTCTTTATTTAGAAAAATAGATCGGCCAGATTTAAAACAATGTAACAAAATAATATTAGATCTTATTTGTTTAATTTTTACCTTTTGTCGTAGGAAGTAAAGAGGCTCTTCGGCAATTTTTTTTTCTTGTAAATGACGGCTGTAATGCCGTTTTTGACATTTCGATAACGTTTTTCAACAACAATTGAAAAAAAGTAGTTTGGTAGCAGTTTTTATCGCGACTAAGGAATTAAGGCTGGATAGTTATCCAGATTTCGTAATTCTATACAGGCTTAGTTGTTATTGTAATTAACATGGAAAATATTTTCTTAGCCTATATAGATTTACCAAAAAAACACGCTTAATGATACGGAATTGAGTGAATTGAGTATATTCTGAAATCTCCACTACACTCAACTTTCTTATTTTTAATGATACGACCCATTGCTTATATTATATTATAATCTTCCAATCAAAATTTCGACTAGTTGCAATTTTTTTTTTCTTTTTTGCAATTAATGTAGAGCCTTGAAATTTAGCAGACGTGTATAAGTCCGATCACAATGCAATACAGTATATCTAACACTAAATTCACCATGGCGAACGAGGGCAAGGTGGCGGATTATTTAACTTTCCTTCACAACCCCTTTGATACGGGTATTAAATGAAAGAGTTTGACGAGTTAAATATGATAAGTCATCCGAAGTCATTCTAAACCCAATGTGACCGATACCCCAAGATGGCGGATTACTCTTTTCTCCACAACCTCTTTGATATAGGCATTAAATGAAAGGACTTAACGATTATTAATATACAAAGGTTATTAAAATATATATAAAAATCCTTTTCACATCTAAACAACTTGTGTAACTTAATCTCTCTCAAATGCTTTTGCGGCCTGGCTTTCGATTTTAACAAGTTAAATTCATATAATACCGAGTGCCGGTTCTGCTTGCAAGACGAGGAACTCTAAAAGCACATTCTCTGTAAATGCCTAGCATTGAAGGGGTTACGAAAGCTGATTTATAATAAATTAAGACCTGAATCCATAAAAACTCCATACTGCTCTGTTCTTAATATTTGATTAATTGGTAATTATTATATTATTTGTTTAAATGCAAAACATTCATTGAAGTCTTATTTCCATAAATATATTTTATATTTTAGGCAATTTCACTTGCCTAGCCATTGTCTTCAATTTACGCCGTAGGCTAGGATATCACTTATTTCACACGTACATCCCTTCGGCACTGATTGTTGTAATGTCATGGATATCCTTTTGGATCAAACCTGAGGCGATTCCAGCCCGAGTTACTTTAGGTGTTACATCTTTACTCACGTTAGCAACGCAAAACACACAATCGCAGCAATCACTACCACCTGTGTCCTACGTAAAGGCCATTGATGTTTGGATGTCATCATGTTCAGTGTTCGTTTTCCTTTCTCTAATGGAATTTGCTGTCGTTAACAATTACATGGGCCCAGTTGCTACGAAGGCAATGAAAGGATATTCAGATGAAAGCATTCACAAGCTCGAAGACATGAAGGTAACGTCAAATATAAGCGCATATCTAACAAATAATGAACTTTGCTTCCACAGAAAAAGATACATCGGGAATCTGTTATAGAACCCCAATATGAAACTTCTTGTTATGGGCACGCAACAGCACTTTACATAGATAAGTTTTCAAGATTCTTTTTTCCGTTTTCTTTTTTTATTCTCAATATTGTGTATTGGACAACATTTCTATAACAAACGTATTTAATCTTAAAATTGTTAATTTTATGATTTAATTGAATTATTTAAATAAACTGTAGTGCCGAGTTGATATAAATTTGTTTGGGAGGTTCTACAGATTCTTCCTTATATCTATCTCAACAGATATTCTTCCTTTCCAACAATTCTGACACACACACATTGAGCCCGACTAGGTGACTAGCTTAGGTAAAAGTATCCTGCTTACCCTCCATTAACAGACAATAGTAGTGATAGGACGCAGACCTGACGCTCACCTAAGGTGCAAATGTTATGCTGGTATATGTATGCAGATCCTTTGATGACTGCTTCTGAGTACATACTTTTTATTATCTCTATTATAGTTGGTTCTTGGTAAGGGTGGTCCTTTACTTTCTCTTTTAATAGCGTAAACAAATTCATTTTTTAATTACACAGGCCTGCAAATAATTTTTGCGTTGAATCCGAATCCGGTTTCAGAATTGTCCTATCACGTCAGGATTTTGCGATATTTGTGGTTATGTACCCAAAAATCGTTTTTGGCTAACTTTGAGGTTATGTACAGGGTGTGCAATTTTTTTCTGGTCTCTATCTCCAGTTACATCATTTAGTACTACACTTACTCTTCAATTTAAGAGTTTGGGAGATCGATTTCAATTTTTTTTTCTTAAAGTTACGGCTATTTAAACTTATAAAGTATATACCCGTACAGTGATGAGTATTTGAATTTACTTTTTTACACAGAACTTTTTTTTACTGATTTGCTTACTTTACTCAAATAGCCGTAACTTTGAGAAAAAATCGAATTCTACCCAAAAAACTACTTCGGAAATGACCCTCAGCTTTTCAACAACGAAACCATGTTTGCCACTATTATTATTCTGAACTTCGAGATGTGGTCGGAGCACGAGTCGACCCAGTATGCAGGTCTTTTGGAGAAAAAGTTATTTCAGTCCTAGCATCTGCACGATATGATTACTCTGACATCAATTTTAAATGGTTAATTGCAATATCGTGCCTTTACTAACCTAATCATATGCAACAGTTGTTCAGATGCCAGTTTTGTTACTAATAAAAGGCAAGAGATTCTCGATTTGACTTTGGCCACGAATTCACCTAAATAAGCTATCAAAAACTGGATGGTATCTAGAAACGTGTTCTTCTCAGATCACTGCTACATATATACAATTCGGTCTCGACTTGTGTGCTCTCAGCAATCTGTTTCTAGGAATGTTAGGAAAACAGCCTGGGGTAGATAGGAGAATTTTGAAGAGCTGCCCCAGTAACTGCATACTGTCTCAAACTAGTTCCCCGCCTGATATTAACCGGATTGTGGGCAAGATAACCAAGACTATGAACAAGGCCCTGCGCACAGTTTGTCCAGTCAGTAGAAACTAGCGTCGCACTGAGCGAGCTGCGTCGCGAGGGCAGAAAGCACCAAAATTAGTGGACGATTAATCTCTTTAGTATAGCCAGGCCACTAATCGTAGTGCTTTTATTGATAACTTGACTCAGGAAGCGCAAGCTGAACGAGCCCCAAAAACGACGCACCCCGATAGGCTCCTGTCTTAGAGCCGGAGGAAGAGGAAAAGATGGAAGGCTGGGTCAAAGCGGCGAAAAGAGGTTCCACCAGCTGAAGGCACAAGCACCGAGCGTAATCCTCTTTTGGTGCCGAAGGGAAAGAGGAAGGCATAATATTTTAACCCGAACCGACTGAGTTCTTGGGCTCGACGCCGCTCCTTTTCTTTGACTTCAAACAGGGCAAAACCGAAGAAAAAAGCTCTGGGCCAGGCACCTACTGAAGGTAGCGTGTGAGCAAAGGACGATCATCCTTCTGCTGGAGACTCTCTTGCCAGTTGAGTTGTCTGCGCACAAAATCTGGGGAAAGTTGATGCTGTTGCCTAGTGGACAGAGATTGTCTGAAGCAGGCAAAGCCACTGGCGAGAGCGCCACTGACAAAAGCGTGTGTCCATCTATTGCGTGCCCTTCTGACAGTAAATCGACTGGTGCCACTGTGATAGTTACTACCATACTTACTTAGATGGCGCTACAGTTCGGGGTGAACCTGGGCCTTAATCAACAAGCCTCTCCAGTTAGCCCGGTCCTTAGCTAACTGCCTCCAGTTGCGCACGCCAGGTTGCTTGAGGTCCCCTTCTACTTGTGGGCGCCAACTTAGACGAAGTCTTCCTCTACTACGTTACCCCGCCGGGTTAGGTTCGAAGACTCTGCGTGCCGGAGCGTTAGTGTCCATTCGCTTGACCTGTCCCAGCCATCTCAAACGTCCAATGCGCAGTTTTTTGGCTAGGTCGATGTCGCTGTACAGATCGTATAGTTCGTGATTAAATCGTCTCCTCCAAAGCCCGTCAACGCATGCGGGACCAAATATCTTTCGAAGAATTTTTGCTCGAAGCAACCAAGGATATCTTCATTCGCTTTCGACAGCGTCCATGCTTCAGCGCCTCAATGTAGGACTGGGATGATTAAGGTCTTATATAGAATCTTCTTAGTTGTTCGGGATAAGCCCTTACTACTTAATTGCTTTCTTAGCCCGAAGAAACAGCGATTGGCAAGAGTTATTCTTTATTTGATTTGATTTCGGAGGTAATAGCAGAGCCAAGGTAGATAAAGTCGCTTACTAACTCGAAGTTATAGCTATCAACTGGGACGTTCTATCCAATTCTTCGGTGTTGGCTGTCTCTTCTTGTTGATAGCAAGCCGCTTCTGTCTCTATACTCGCAAAAGCACCGGTGACAGCTCGCTGCATTCTGCCTATAATGTCAATATCGTCGGCGCACAGTGGTCAAAAATGCGATTCCAGCTGGACAAAATTATTTTTTGGTTTTAAATTATTGATTTCTATTTGCACAATTGAGTTAGGCTGTTTTTACAATTTTTTTTTTCAAATATTTTTAGCAATTTTATGAAAACAACCCTAAAGGCGGCCAAGAAAAAACACGCTTCAACTTATTATTTTTACAATTATTCATATTTTCAAATACCGTGTTAACGAAATCAAAAAAACAATTCCAAGAAAAAAAGAATTGCGCGTGCAGCACCGTACACCTGATAGAAGTGAAACTTCTTAAAAAATAAAGAATAAGAGAGATTTAGTTTGAGAGACATAGAGAGAGAGAGCATCTCAAAAGAAATACAACAATAAAAAATTTGCATAAAAAATATTCTGTTTATTCAATATTTACACTGTAATTTCTGCTACAATTGGTAATACTGCTATTAATGGTTTGTGATAATCAAAATATGAGATACTAGCTGATACCCGTGACTAAGTTCGTGTGGAAAGAGGTCACATTATACCTCATATCCTTCCCCGGGTTATAAGCCATTGATGAGTAGGCATAAACCTTTAATTTCTTATATTAATTCTTTAAGGCGTCCCTCTAAACAACGTTCCTGGGTTTTCTTTCTGGCTGGGGGATGACCAGGCTATCAGGTGAATTGGCTCTAAGCACGCTATGGGAGAAACAGTCACTCTTCAGTTCCACATTGTCCACTTTCAAGCTCTGTCCCTGTACCTCATTGATGTTCATGGAGTATTAAAACTCAACGGAAAATTGGAGACGTTTAAACTCAAATTGGTAGTCTAATGGGATCAGAAGAATCCGGTGATGAAGACAGTTTTTCCCTGTTTGACACTTGTGAAAATCCTGGCCTCGATTACGTGTTGATACAAAGTCTTCACCTGCACAGTTTCAGAGGGTTTAGATTGGGCAACAACTTTGAGGTTGAGGATGTGAGGTGGGTTCCCTGGTGGACAGAAATTGTCCAATAACTCTCCTCGAGTTTTACTTCCGAGTCTATAGATTCAGACTTCACATTCTCAGTTTGCAACTTCTTCAGCAAAAAATTGTTGATGTTGTTGGCTGAGTCATTTATTTCAGTGCAAATAGCTTTGAAATACTTCAGCCATGAACTCCAAACTGATGAATGTTTAGGTACATTATATTCTGTCGGTCAAATAAGTCATATCTCCCATAACATCGCAGAGCTTGCTGGGTATATTAATTCAGCCCTATTTTTTCCATCACCAATATCAAGAAATAAGTTAGAAAACACTTCTGTCCTTAAGTCATATCGAAGATGGACATTAAGCTATCAGATGGATGACTTGAGACATCCCTTCATTTCATTTGCTGTCTTCCCTGTGGCACAACAAGCTAGGTCTGTCTGAAGCCTCCAGCCAAAAGCACTGTCGAAGCGTCCTATTTCGATCCTCAATACCTTTCTATGAGCACTCATCCTGCACTATAACTTTGGCTTAGGTTGAGAAGTTTTAACCCGGCGAGTGTGTATTCGGGTATGACATACCCACTCTGTTATTTACATGTTTGTATTTTTTGTACTGATCACACACACTTTGTCGTTTCGAGTAGTTGGAGTTAAAGGTATGGGGGAGGGGATAGTGGTGTGATCTCAATATCACGCTTGCCGTTGATCGAGATACCCGTGTGCAAACATCTGTCGGGTATGTTATACCTAGCCACATAGCTGGCGTATGCATTTTGTGCCACAATTTCCTATGGTTGGTTTTGTTGTTTTTGGTTATGTTTTACTTTCTTTTTTAGTTTTTAATTAAAAATGGATTTCGAAACTAGAGAAAGGCGACTTAGACCCATGCTGGAAGATTTTGTTGATTTTTTACTGAATATGAATAAAAACATGTGTATTTTAGCGGCATTTTCGAAAGTGCCCAATTTGTGTTGCAAAATTTTAGTGAATTCCGTTTTTTCAAGTATTAATATGCAAATTCTTGAAATACTACATGTGTTTCATTTGGAGTTAATTATTACATACCCTATTACAATAAAATACCATTTTTTAATGTTAATATTTATTGTAACAATATTTACAGGCAATTTTGTATGTGGGTATCTCATACCCAGCCACATAGTCTATGTAACATTTCACCACACTCTCGCCAGGTTAAGAAGGTAGAGTGACACGTCATGTGTGCTTTGACAAGCCTCCGGCAGTATAATCTGTCATGAAAGAGCTTCTCACTTTGCCGTTCGCAGTCGGCAATAAATTGTAGGTCCCTTCCATTCATGCGAAAAATGTAACACGCACAGCATGAATGGTTGCGAGAAGCTAGGCCTTGGCTCATCCCGAGCTGTCGCGCCAGCTATTTTTTTACTTCCCACCTTGGTAAGGGAAGTATTGTAATCGGTCCGATCAAAATGTTTCGAGATATGAACAGGGCTTGGCATTACTATACACTAGAAATTGTTTGCACCCATTTTCGAAATGATGTCTGTGTGTGTGCGTGACAATATTTTCCGCTTACAATACCTGGAGAGCGAAACAACGTAGGACCATGCAGTTTTTTTTGTTTTATTTGTCAGCATAAAACTTGGAGCTAATTTAATAATTTTGGGCACAATCGGTCCAGCAGATGCTGAGGAAATTTAAGAAAGGTTTTTTTTCGAGTTCGCGCAACAGCTCTCTGTGGATGTTTTCTTTAATTATTAAATAAATAACAATATCACTGTTTTTGATATAACATAATATGAGGTGGGAAGTATAAGACTGGCTCCCCAGTCGAATTTTTTTTTTCGAATCGAAGAAGTAATGTTTAACAATTAAATGAGGAGGTAGTGACGTTTCGTCATGCAGCGAAGTCAATTAGCCTTAGTCCGTTTTAGGACGTGGTGTCATGTAGGCTGCGCTTACCAACTGTCCCGCCAAAGATGTCCTCCTTTTCTATTATGGCCATATCTAGAACATTGCTCATATGTTTTGTCGAGGAGCTCATACGCTGATAATTACCCAAATCATCACTCCAAGGCTGTTACTGCTCTTCTAAGTAGTAAACTTTCAGTGGTGCATACAAGACCCCATATAACAACTATACAGAAACCATGGGTGTGGAAAAAGCTCATCTGTGGTTTCGGAGCTGTTCGGGTGTCACGATACTCTGTGACAAGCGATCTGAAAGACCGAGAGCTTGTCTAATTGCACCGAATTTCCTTTCAGAAGAATGGAAAACCTACGTCGTTGTGCAGCTTACTTTCCCTATGACTCAGTAATGCCTCGCCATCGAAGGCCTTTACCGAACTCAGAGAGTATTGTGACTCTCGGCAAATGGGACCACTTATGTGTTGCGATGCTAATGCACAGAATACCATCTCCTAGATTTCATAATATCGTCTGGCATGCTCATTAATAATGTTGGTTCCCAACCAACCATTGTTACGGTAAAAAGAGAGAAAGTGATTAACTTTGACGTTGTCGAGCCGATACTTCAAATCGATTACTAACCGGAGAGTTCTGTCTCTGTCAGATCATATATACATCGCGTTCCAAATCAATTGAGTGACTATAACTTTGGAGAAGAGGAAGAGTCCGCGGAAAACTAACTGAATACACTTTAGGGAAGAGCTACCAAACAAGCCTGTTGAAACTCCTCCTAAACTTAGAACGAGACGAAAAGTTGAGGATGCTGTTCAAAATCTGACTGGTATCCTCATCAGATGTTTTGAACTGGCGTGTCCGGTGTCCGAGACTGGAATCTTTTTCGGTCTAAGCAAAAAGAATATTAGAAGTTAATTCGCTTATCGAGAACTGCTTCCTACAGAGATTTTTGTAAAAAGATAGATCAAACCAGTAAGGTTGGTCAAAATTTCTAAGAAGGGGCAAACCAACCAATCCGGAATCACTTCGAAAATCTGGTGGTAGCTTTACTGAGGCGAAAGCGGAGACTTTCAATCTTATGCTATAGTTTTATTTTCCAGGTAATCAGGTAACGATTGGGTCACTTTCCGTGCCTACACAGGCTGAGATTGAAGTCGGAAAAATCGGCGAAACTGGTATACTGCATCGGTCATAGTAACAGACGAGGCAATCAAGCATGCCGTAACATCGTTCAATAGCTTCAAATCGCCTTGCACCGGTGGAGTATACCCAGCCTTGCTGCAACAGAGTAAAAACCAGTTCCTTCCAACTCTGAAGAGAAACTTCACTGCGGGTTTAGCACTAGCATATATTCCTACATCCTGGCGAACGGTCAGAGTGGACTTTATACCAAAACTTGGCAAAGATGATTACTTTCTCGTTAAGAGTTTCAGACCTATAACCCTTTCTTCCTTCCCGGTTAAAAGTGTGGAGAGGCTAGTCAAGAGAATTTCAGGGTTGCTTTAAAGGTGCATCCTCTATCAGAGATGCAGTATGCATATCATCGTGGAAAATCCTGCGAGACTGCGCTTTAAAATCTAGTTAAAATAAATAAATGGCTGGCGCGACAGCTCGGGATGAGCCCAGGCCTAGCTTCTCGCAACCATTTCTGTTGTACGTGTTATATTTTTCGCATGAATAAAAGGGACCTACAATTTATTGCCGACTCCGAATGGCGAATTGAGAAGCTCTTTCATAACAGATTACACTGCTGGAGGCTTGTCATTCCCCGACGAGAGGTTGTGCCGCGAAAAATGTTCGGTGTTCCTGGCTGGGGCTTGAACCCACGCCGCTCGGTCCAACGATCCAACGCACTAACCACTGAGCCACGGCCACCACCAAAATCTAGTTGCTAGAATTGTATGCGCGCTTGATAGAGAGGAATACGCCATGACCATCTTCATCGACATGGAGGGAGCTTGGGGGGGTCAGCGGGTGGCGGATAACTTGATGGCCTGTAAGTAAATATATAGGTTAGCTGTGAATAACAAATAAGCAGTCCCGGACCAAAAGCAGCGGAGAAGTAGGGTGGGACTGAAAACGTTTTAGGAACCCTATGAACTCTATGCGATAGAATAAGTTGGCGCCGTCCGCAAAAAAGTGCCTCCACTTCACTTCGAAGGAGTGGCAACGGGGGAACCTACACACGAACCCTACGTATTAGGCATTAAGACCAAGCCCGGTAAGGTCTTAATTATGGTATACCGGACCATCGATTGGACTTGAATGCAGTGGGCTAACGGCTGTAGTATTCTATTACCTTAGTAAATCGGATTGAAATCTGATTGAAACGGTTTCAGAGTAATGCTGCAACCGCCCCCGTCCCGTTAAAACCCTGGTAGGCGTCAAAGAACGTTCCATTCTGGAGAAGCACTGTGCTACTGCGTTCACCATCCAAAGTGATTTCAGAATGGGACAGTCGTCAAGCTCGAAGCCATTTGAAGCAACCGAAACTTCGAAGAGAGGTAATACACAGCCAATGTGGGAGCAGGAAAAACAAAGAAAAATCTATAAGTAATGCCTTGAAGATCCTCGGCAAAAGAATTACGGACTTGATGAACTTTTATAAGGGAAAAAACAACGTTCACCATTAGATCAAGAGACTGACAAGTCTGATTCGATCAGCTTACAACAAGGCAGTTGACAGCGAAAATGCAAGACCCTTACGAGAGGAAAGTGATTGTACCCCAATAATCGCAATGAAAATAGGCGTGTTTTTTTTAAACCTAGCCAGCCAGTAGTTGCTAGCAAAGTCAAATTTTATACGTAAAACAAATACAACAACCAGCTGGCTACAACTCTTGATTTTATCCCCAGTCAAAAGCAACTGGGTTTGGCTGGCTGGGAATCGTCTAAATCCGGGTTTCCCAAACTGTGCTCCGCGGAGCAGTTGGTGCTCCGCGAAGGATATCCAAGTGCTCCGCGGAGAGATAAAAAAAATATCAAAATCCCATCTGACTAGTTAATTTGGGCTTTCTGAAAAATCTTAGAACTTTTTCCAGTTTGTTCGCACCATTGAATACGAATTAGTCTTTTAACAAGAAATCAATATAAACAAATAGCCAACCAGGACTTATTTGAAACAGTTGTAGACAATCAGTTGAAAGTCAAAAAGAATCAAGCCGTAGTGCAATGTTCTAGTTATAATGGTGCCCACTTGAAACGACCACAGTTGTATTGCAATTGCTGTTAATATTCTGTATATCTTTTTAACACTGCAACAGATAGAAAACGAATCGCAGTGCCGTTTAGTTTTTCTATAAATGCTTTTTGTAGGTGAGTGCTGCGAGGCTGCTTCAGATATCGGAATTCACAGCCGGCGATCTTACAGGCCATCTGAGGATCCTGGAACACATCCAAAGTGATCCAATTTTCTAAATTCCAGATATAATGCTCAGGAGATTTCGTTTTTTTAGAAAGTTCGAAGTGATCATAGGTGACCGGATCAATGGAAAAGTAAAGTTACCTTGCCTAATTCGTAAATCTGGTCCAAATTGGAAAACGGCAATACTGGAGCTGGGGTCTATGCTCTCTTATTCCAGCGTGCATGAGTACTCAGATAGCCAGGCAGAACTAATGGCCCTTAATATGGTCAAAGCTCAACCTTCTCGAAGACCTTGCGTCCGCAAATAAATTACTGGATCCCGAACACGAAGGCTTCGAAGGTAATGAACGGACGGACTGTCTGGCGAGAAGAAGCATTTGGCGAACTCTTGCTCACTAGGCGAGCACAATAGATCTCATCTTACAGGTCGAAGTGCATCCGAACCTTGGCATCGTATTCGTTGCGTTTAGTTTATGTTTTGTTCATTAATGCCACTTTTGGATTCATCGGCGTGAAAACGAGAAATCAACTCGCAAATAGCTATATATTTGGTATGCACCAACTGTGAAAAAATGGCATATGAGTGACGTAGTGCTCCGCGACGCTCCTGAAAAGTGCTCCGCGGCCAAAAAAGATTGGGAACCGCTGGTCTAAATGAACGACTGGCTAGCTAGGTTTCAAAAAAACACGCCTAATGACGCAAAAACACAGGAGATAAGCAATCGCGATTTTTGTTTAATATAGTGACGGCAAAACGCTCTGTAGATCAGAAGGACGAAATATGTAGGGTCAAATACCCAGTGACCGGCACTACCTCCGGTGATCGGCAAACCTTCACAATTTGTCTTATAATTAGTTTTACGACAAACAATTCATTATTTTGAACCAAAAAACGAACAAAAACGGAAAATTGTCGAAACGGCGTGCAAGTTTTTCAAGCTCTCACTGAACCTACTGAAATGATTTTTAAAGCATTTTGAAGATGAAGTCTTCTCAACAAAATAACCGACCAGATTTTTAAAAATATTTTCTATTTACGATTTATTAAAAAAAAAATAAAAGCCATGTGTCGAGATTTTTGGTAAAATTGCAATACGGCGTGCAACTTTTGAATAGTGAAACGTTTAACGAATTTCATGATATTAGATTCTATCCATAGGTAATGAAGAGATCTCCAATGTGGTCGAGGCGAATTTTGAAATTCGATCTAGTTTTTGAAACATTAAGTTTTAAAAATCACAGAAATTTGTGAAATTTGACTATGAATTTCGTAAGTAAATTGAATTTTTTTTAAATATAATTTGTTATCAGGTGATGGATTGTTATTTTGTTAATTGACTCAAAGACAAAAATAAATGATTTTCACAGTTTTTGTTGGAAAATATTGCATTTTCCGTGAACTCTTTTTATCAATAATTTTGAAATTTCAACGTTTTATAGCGTATACATTCACTTTTTAGTTCGCTCTTTTGATTTGAGTGTTGTACATTGTACTATGCTAATGAAGGATAAAGAATGTATGCATGCATGCAAAGTAAGTTTTGCTGTTTTCTTTGCGTTTAGAAATCTGTACGTAATATTCCGTGTCATTATTTTTTTAAAGAAAACTTATTTTGATTTCTAAAGTTTTGAATGCAGATGGGGCGAGCACTTTTCGGAGCTGCTCAATCCCAAAGAGGGCACTGAGGATGGCAGACCCATGGTTCTGAGTAGGGCGGAGAACAGTCCCACCGTAGAGGAGGTGACTTTGGCGATTAAAGCGCTAAAAGTCGGCAAATCTGCTGGTGTGGATGAATTTCGGCCAGAAATCCTCAGAGCTTTGGGTGAAGAGGGAGTGAAATGGCTCTCTCGTGTCATTAAAGTGGCCTGGGAATGCGGTGAAACACCTGGCGATTGGCAAGCTGGGGTGGTTGTTCCTCTTTTAAAGAAAGGGGATAGGAGGAATTGCTCCAATTATAGGGGCATATCTCTTTTAAGTCTCCCTGAAAAAGTCTTTGCAAAGGTGTTGGAAACGTGTTCCAGAGCTGTGGTCGAGTCCCGGTTGGACGATGAACAATGCGTCTTTCGTCCAGGTAAAAGCACAACCGACCAGCTGTTCACTCTTAGAATGGTACTTGAGAAGGCCTGGGAGTATGCCAAACCTATCTTTAGTTGTTTTATGGATATAGAGAAAGCGTATGATCGGGTCCCTCGAGGTAAACTCTGGAGTGTATCGCGGGAGTACTGGATTGACGGTTCTCTTCTGAGGGTCATTTAATCTCTGTACAGTAACTGTAAGAGTTGTGTTCGGGTGAACGCCGTTAAGTCGACACCTTTCACTGTGGGCGTTGGACTTCGCCAGGGGTGCTTTCTGTGACCTCTCCTTTTCATGATTTAACATCCTCCCCCTTCTTGAGCCACAGTGCTCAAATCTATTTCTTCATTGCATATTGGGGCTGCTTATTCTAGGTTTGGGGATCGGATATTTAGTACTTGTTTGCTTGTTTGTTATGTTTCGACTTCTTAAACTTAGCTATGATTAGGAATACAATTACTGATATTACTAACATAAGGCTTAAATAACTTATGCTAAAATGGTGTACATCAGAAGATCGTCGGTCATCGTAGAGCTGATCATTCGTCCTCAAGCCATCAATCTGCTTCTTCAATCTTACGAATTCTTCCGCTGTTGTTCTTTCAGCCATAAACCGAGAAGGGATTCCTTCTGCTCCTCGTACTGTATTGGGCTGCTGTGGAACTGTTTCTGACCATGATGCTTGCAGTAGATTACTGATGTTTCTGGCGACTGCGATAGGACTGCTGACAATACTGGGTACAATGTCGTGTGCTTGTATCGTTGTTGATGAATCCTTAATTGCACAATGATTTCCAAGTCGCACTACTCCACTGTTTTTTAACGTCTCTTGGAAAACAGACGATCCACAGATTACGTTGACGGTCGTATCTTCTTCTACAAAATAGACCCATTGGTTGTCTAACAGCTGAGTGTATCTGCAAGGCTCCTTGACGGGTCTTAGACTGCAGTGTTCCTGTTGCGTGCCGGAGATAAGAAAACTGAGCTCACATGCGTTTCCTCGAGATCGGGCTCTATAGATAGGGTGCCTCTGCTTGCAGATCTTCATCTGCAAGCAGATGCGCTGCTATGCATGCCGACAAATCTCGCCGCGTTAACGTTTAGTAATAATTACGGTGCAAGTTGATGCTGAGATAATCTATCGCTGAGTCTATAATCATCGCCGAGCCGTTAAGCATTAAAGGACTAGGCACTACATGTAGTAATTCGAATTGGTCATATGCAACTAATGGTACTTTTAACTGGAAGATGATCTGTTTCATGGACACGTGACTTTGGTGGTCATAATTTTATAGATGTCCAAGAGATAATTGCTTCTGATGGGAAGACTTAATGATGGCGGTAGATGATCCTTGATAGTCGTGGGCTAGCATCATAGATTGCATTATAAGAGCTGACAGTGCCTGGAGCGTCTTTTGCTCATTTAGCTGCTGGAGAAGTTTATTGCTGCTGTCTATTGTTTGATCTATGTATTCGCGAAACGCTCGGAGCTGACCTTCAATTTCTTCTTCTGATCTTTGCATGATGTTAACTGAAGCATCAATTACAGACGTTTGATTTTTAATTAATTGGAGCAAGCCATCGTTATTTTCTTTTAATGTCTTGATAGTGTCTGCCATCTTGTCCGCATAGTCGGAATCAAGAACTCCAAATAGTGCGCTCGCCATATTTCCAATGATATTGAACGCTGCCTCTTTTTCCCCTATGACGATGTTGATCTGCTGAGTGGAGCAAAATCTGATTTTTATCCTCGAGCTCTGTGTAGACGTGCAGAAGCTGTGAGATTACGGGCTCGAACAGAGTCTGGTGAGAGTTAGTGCTGGATATAGTTTTAAGCTGTTGTATACTTTCTTTAAGTACAATATATCGCCTTCTTTCCAGTACAAGCGCATATCGAAGAAGACTATTAGTTTCCACTCATTCAGTGCCAAGCTTACAGATCCAACCCTTTCGAAATCAAGACCTGGTGGGGATTGTAACGGGCTTATTTTCAAGTTGCTGTTACAAGATATTGGCATTATTAAACTTGCTACACACAGCAAACTTTAAAGAGCTTCGCCTCTGCTGAGTTTGCGCTTACGTAATGACGGTACGCCACCTGGTTCATCCGGCCGTTCGTCAGTTGCTTTGGGTAGCGGAGCAAGTTTATGTATCGGTCTCCGCAAGGTGCCTGAGCATGTTTTTACATCGGCTACACGTATTATTCCATCGGTTCCTTGTTGAATACCTCGTAAAATTCGACCCATCTGCCATTTTAAGACGGGAAGATTATCTTCCTTTATTAACGTTGGCATGCTGTGTCTTCCACTTGTAACGATGTTGCAGCTCACTAAGATACTCGTGACTCCATCGTTGCCAGAATTTATGCCGAATGTTTACGATTTGCTTCCATCTGTGAGTCAAGCTGCTCCTGTTTTCGAAAGAGTCGGCGTCTATGGAACTTGTAAGCGGTTCTTCAATCAAAAAATGTCCTGGTGAAAGCGCGCTCAAATCATTTGGGTCTGATGACATTGATGTAAGTCGTCTAGAATTGAGTATTGCTTCTATTTCGACCATGACTGTTTCCAGCTCCTCATAGGTCAGCGAGGTGGGTGAGACATGCCTGTCGAGCAAGTATTTTGCAGATTTGATAGCAGCTTCCCAGATACCTCCAAAGTGCGGGGCCCTGCGCCGTATGAAGTGAAAGTCCGTTTCCTTGGTCAGGCAGAGGCTGTTGATTTTTTCTTGAGCGGTTTTGCTTTGCAAAACGTCTTTTAACTCTGACAGCCTATTTTTTGCTCCCACGAAATTAGTAGCATTATCACAGTATATTTTTCTGCAATTTTCTCTACGTCCGATAAAGCGTTTTAGGGCAGCAATAAAGGCATCCGTTCTAAGGTCTGATACAACTTCAATGTGAACTGCCTTAGTGACAAAGCAGCAGAAGACAGCTATGTATGCCTTTTGCGGGCGCTTTCCTGTAAGTTTGAAATGTCCAAAATGGTCCAGCAAAGTCCACTCCAGTGTTGATAAATGGTCTTGCAGGTTGCACACGGTCTGCTGGTTGGTTTCCCATAAGTTGATTTAGTAGAGAAGGCATTGACCTACGATTGTTTTTGCTGTGGTTTTTCCTTTTATAGGCCAATATTTCTGCCGAGTGACAACAGAACCTGTGGGCCGGCATGCAGATTTAGTATGTGCAAGTCGGTCATTATTAGTTTGGTTACGAAGTGAGAGTATGATAAAACTAGGGGTTGTTTAGCATCGTAACTTAAAGATGATTCTTCTAGCCTTCCTCCTACTCTTATTATCCCATTTTTGTCCAAAATGGGATGAAGAGTGCTGATCGGGCTGCTGGCTTTCGTTTGATTCGCTGCTCTAAGCTGGCGAACTTCCGCGCTGAACTCTAAACCTAAAGCTCCTTCTAATTCCATGACTGTAAGGAAGGCCTTGTTTATGTTGTTTAGCTTTGGTCGGGTGTTTTGAGTGAATCTTCGAACATATGCTAATATTCTTAGTTACTTGTGGAAGGAGTTTCCGTGGCTGATATCATGAATAAAGTTAGAGGAACCTTTGGGTAGAGCTAAGGTTACTGGAACCTCTCTCTTTTCTAGGTCCGTAGTTCCAGGTTATTTTGTCACTGGCCACATTTCCTCCTTGCCGTGTAAGAACATAGGACCATAAAACCACATTGTAGACTCGGGAGACTAAGTCTGCTGGATTGTGTTCTGATGGGACATGACGCCACTGCTCATGTATAGCTGCTATGCGGTTAGCCACAAAGGTGTGATAAGATGATGCCTCTGATTGGATCCATTGAATGACTATCTCGGAGTCTGTCCAGTAGGTGCAGCTGACGTTTTGCCACCGCAGGTCGGCTTTTACCCTTTGCAGTAATTCAGCTCCTAGTTTTGCAGCAGTTAACTCCAGTCGAAGTATAGTGATTGGCTTTGGTGGAGTTATCCGAGATTTGGCGCATAATAACCGCGTGATTATCGTACCATCATTAACTATAGATCGCACATAAATAGCTGATTCGTAACCTATCATTGAGGCATCGCAGAAAACGTAAAGCTAAGCGGATTCTGGAATTCCTTTAGCAAATATGTGTCTGGGAATGTGAATGTCACTAAGTGATCGTAACCCTTTCTTAAATGCAAGCCACTGAGCCTGAACTTCAGAGGGCAGTGACTCGTCCCATTGAGCCTTTCGCTTTCATAAGGTTTGCATAAATCGTTGTGCGGTTATTGTTACTGGGCTCATTAGACCCAAAAGATGGAAAACATGCGCGATATCAGACAAGATGGTTCGTTTTGTTGTATGTCTTGATTCCCTTCCAGTATTTTTGATTTTAAACTCGTCCGATACAGGTAGCCAAGTAAGACCCAGTGTCTTGATTTGCTCGGTACCTTCGCTGTCTAGATCCGCTTTTAAGGCCAGGTCTTCATGATGGAACCAGTTTAACAATTGTGAGTGATTTGCGCACCACTTTCTCAGCCTGAACCCTGCTGACTGCAGTATATTTATTAACTCTTCCTGAATGTCCAGCTCTTCTCTTAGGCTGTTAGACCCAGT
This sequence comes from Matsumyia berberina, assembly GCA_917880715.2. Classification (NCBI taxonomy): domain Eukaryota; kingdom Metazoa; phylum Arthropoda; class Insecta; order Diptera; family Syrphidae; genus Matsumyia; species Matsumyia berberina. The sequence continues at coordinate 84,271,175 of OU862872.1, forward strand.
AATTGCGTCATCTGTATAGGTGTCATCCAGTAATGCTGCTGCGGCACGTGGGTATTTCGAAGCATTTTCACTCGCCAGTGACTGCAGAAATTTTTTTGCAAGATATGAAGCTGAAGTTGTCCCATAGGTGACGGTTATTAGCTCAAAGAACTTCAGCACATCACCAGGGTCTTTTCTCCAAACAATCCGCTGGTACCTTCGATATTTCTCCGATACTATAATCTGACGAAACATTTTTTCGATATCCGCCGTGAATACAAATCGATGCATGCGGAATCTCAATAGAATGGCAAAAAGTTCTGACTGCAATTTTGGTCCATTCCCTAGTATTTCGTTTAGGCTGATATTTGACGAGGTTTTTGCCGATCCATCAAATACCACCCGGAATTTTGTAGTAGTACTTACTGGTTTTAGGACGCCGTGATGCGGAAGAAAGTATTGCGGCTTCTCTTGTGACCGAGCCTCTACTTCTTTCATATGTCCTAATTCCAGATATTCTTTCATAAATTGCTGATATTGCTCTTTCAAATGTGGATTTTTGCTGAGCCTTTTTTCCAACTGGTGAAAACGGCGAACGGTCACGTCCTTAGATTCTCCTAGGCCTTCAGGATCAGCAAGAAACGGCAATCGTACTACGAAACGACCTTCTTTGTTCCTTTTGGTGTTGTGTGCAAAGTGAGCTTCGCATTTTGCTTCTTGCTTCGTCATAGCAGGTGTTGCCTGTTCGTGCTCTTCCATTTTCCAGAATTTCTCTAATTAGGTTGCGAGATCAGCGTTAGTTATTGAATTAATGCCGCAAACCGCTTCCGCTTGGGGTATATCGCTCGCCTTTCCGGAGACTATCCTTTAAGTAGGGAGAAATAAAGGGTGGTTAAATTTTAAGGGCCGATGTTGAATGTGAACCACACCTAAACGTCAAGTTTTTTCTGCATTTCATTTGTCATTTCTCAATTTCAGACTAACTCAATTTGAATCATGGAAAGATACACAATCGAGCAACGCGTTAAAGTTATTCAGGCTTATTATGAAAATGGGCGTTCAAATCAAAATGCATATCGTGCACTTCGTGATTTTTTCGGTCAATTTCATCGTCCAAATGTGCGTACAATCGGAAAAATCGTGCAAAAATTTGAGCAAACCGGGTCTGTAGGAGATGTGAAAACACCAGTGCATGCTCGAACAGCTCGTACTGCAGAAAATATTGCTGCTGTTCGCGATAGTGTGGCTGAAGAGCCGTCCACCTCAACTCGTCGTCGTGCCCAACAATTGCACCTCTCACGCTCGTCGTTGATGAACATTATGCATAAAGACTTGCATTTACACGCTAACAAGGTGCAATTGACTCAAGAACTAAAGCCTCTTGACCATTTCAAGCGTCGTCAATGGTCAGAATGGTGGCAAGAAATGGCAACAGTGGATGATCAATTTTCAGTGGATTCGTCAATAAGCAGAATTGTCGCATTTGGGCGAATGATAATCCAAGAGTGATTGTCGAAAAACCAATGCACCCACAAAGAGTGACTGTTTGGTGCGGTTTATGGGCTGGCGGCATCATCGGGCCGTATTTTTTCCAAAATGAGGCCGGTCAGTTCGCTAGTTACTGTGAATGGTGTTCGCTATCGTGAAATGATAACGAACTTTTTATGGCCCGAATTGGAAGATATGAATGTGGACGATATGTGGTTTCAACAGGACGGTGCCACTTGCCACACAGCTAACGAAACAATGGCTCTTTTGCGCGCAAAATTCAATGGCCGTGTTATCTCACGTGGTGGCGATGTCAATTGGCCGGCAAGATCATGTGATTTGACACCGTTGGATTTTTTTCTTTGGGGTTATTTGAAAGAAAAGGTGTATGTCGATAAGCCAGCAACAACTCAAGAGCTAAAGGATGAGATAATTCGGCACATTAACGGCATAGAACCTCAATTATGCTTCAGCGTTATCGAAAATTTGGACCATCGGATGGAGGTGTGCCGCCGAGGTCGCGGCGGCCATTTGGCCGATATTTTGTTCCATACATAATTGAACCATACCAATATTATCATAATAAAAAGAAATGACAATAATTTCCTAAATAATTTGTGTTTTATTCAAAATCAACATCGGCCCTTAGAATTTAACCACCCTTTATAACTCTGCTCCAATAAGGATGTCTATTGCAGCAGGTGTGTTGAATTTGGGATCGGCTAGAGCGATGGTGCTAGGGATAGCCCACGATGATACGTTAAAGAATCTTTCTGGTTGATGAGAAGTAATTCTTGGCAGGATGTAGGCCTCTATTCTTGATGAAAACTGCTCGCATCGTGACCCAAGCTGCACGCTTACTCTCTTCTGGACCTGCTGATTTTGAATGTGGCAACTCAGCCCCGTGCTCTGCACGAATGACGTTGTCAGTTGCCTCAAACTCGTCCCAGAGCTGGTCGAGCTCATGTCGACGAGCCGTGTACAGCTCCTCTGTCCTTGCTCTCGCGGAAGTGATGAGGGATTTCTGTATCACTGTTAATTATGTCTTAACAGTGTAGGCCCTGGTAAACGCCCTTTATGAATGTTGATTGTAGATGCCAGTGTTTAGCCCTGGCAACGCTGTTATTAATCGTGATAGCTAGATGCTCCTTACCACTGGTGGGGGGAAGCAATGTTTTTTTTATAAAGCGATTTAGCTTGCTAACCGCTAGTCAATACTGCTAGAGTACTTAACCCTGCAGAAAGTTGATTTGTTGCCTGAGTACACAACCCTTGCAACTTGATGAATAAAAAAAACGGAGTGATCTTCAATGATGATTGGATTAAGAATGATTTTATTTCTTATCTACGCCTATTTATATTTATTGCTAAGTGCTTAGTCAGCTAAAATGCGAATTTTTAATTGTCTCACGGTCCCAGACGTATCATCCAATTACACTGTCAGCGACAGGCGCAAATGTAATGCGACGCCTCGTGGGAATACATTTGCATGCAGTGCATTGTGAAAATGCGGAAGGATTCGCGTAACTTTGAGCGTAGACTAAGTGTCAATTTTGGGTATGGGAAGTACTGGTGTCAGAATGGGCTAAGTGTCAGTTTTGGGTATGGGAAAGTACTGGTGTCTGAAATGGAGGAAATGGAATACGGTAATGTGTGAGGCGTGGGATTTATTTATTTAGCTGTTAAATATACATATAATTTAACAGATAGGTTCGTTGCCGTCTGTGTTGAAGCTGGGATGAAGGTAAACGTGGACAAATCAGAGGCTATGGTTATTTCCCGAACGCCGCACAGTGGGGCAGCTTTATGGCAATCGGTGGCAGAAAGTCCAAAATCAAAACGTTCAAATGAACGGTTTTTTTTATTCCTAAGTGATTAACAATAAACCAATGCATATGTTGTACATAAGCAATTAATGGTGTGTGAGACAGCTTGGTCAATCTGTTATCAGGAGGGCCGAAGCTAAGTTATCGGTTTTTATTTCAGTGATTGTTGAGGTTGAGGTTGGGGTAATGACCGAAAGAATAAAATCGCGAATACAAGCTGCTGAAATGAGATTTCTTCATTGTATTGCTGGGGTGACTCATCGAGATCGAGTTTGGAACACCAGAGTACGCAAAGCACGTACGAAAAGGTCCATACTTCGATGGTTTGGGCACGTTCAACACTTGTCCCCAACTCGGCTTCCGAGACGTACCATGAAGTCTGTGCCATCAGGTAGGCGTGCTCTGTATGAGATTGCTGGACCAAGTCGGAAATCTCACCCCGTATGGATGCATATACATGTATGTTTTAGGTGGATTTCATAGAAATACCACCTATTGCAGAGGTCCTCATGACGCGACTTTCAAAAAATTTTAATGCCATTTGTCTTCGCTATCATAGCAAACACTAACTTTATACTCCGTTTAAAAATTTATATATACAGCCTTGGCCAAATGTATTAGCCACCCCTTTCTTTTTTTCTTTGCTGCGAAGTCCTTTCCCGTAATTCTTTTATTTGAATGGTATGACTTATGGCATCATAATGCGAGGTTGAAAAAGTAATTTATATTTTAAGAAAGGTCATTAATGCACTTTTGCGATGCAACAACGACTTTATGGGTTTTTTTCCCATATAGGATCAACGCGCGATCATTGCTCGAAATCGACAGACGCGTGCCTAATTTTTTTTTCTATTGCTAGTAATTGTGAAGTGTGTGTTCACTTTTATTATAAAACGCCGAAAGCAAGTGAACTGAATCCGGGAAAACGTGTGAAAATACAGCTTTTATTTGAAGAAGGGAAAAATCACACCCAAATTGCAAAAGAAGTAAAGTGCACACGTTGTTCAGTCCAAAGCGCAATTAAACGGTACAAGCAACCTGGTTTGCACACAAATCGCGAAAAATCCGGGTGGAAAAAGATTATCACCCGTCGGGAGGCGCGATTTTTAATACGACCTTCTCTAAAAACTCAGAGCAAAACCTCTTCTGAGCTTGCTGCTGAGTTGTTGAAGGATCAAAGAAAAAAAATGTCTTCCAGAACGGTTAGATTAAGACTAAAGCTGGACGTAAAGGATGCAAATATAAAAAAAAAGCCGTGGCTCTCGGTAAAAACAAGAAGGCATGCGTGGAGTGTGCAAAAAAACAAGTACATTTTACGGAAGAAAATTGGTCCAATGTTTTGTGGCAGATGAATCTTACTTTGAGGAACGTTTCATTTATGGATCACTTTTAATTTTGACATCAAAAAATTTAACTAATTTTGATGTTCTCTAGACAAATTTATCGTTTTAAAATAATGCTTTTTTCCGCAATTTTCGGATATTCGTGGTACCTACTGTCAAGCACGGTGGAGGCAGTATAATGATCTAGAGATGCATAGCCGCCAGCGGTGTGGGCGAAATGCATGTGGGTGACGGTCGAATGGACTCCTCCAAGCTCAAAAATGTGTTGGAAAATTGGCTTAAACTATCTTTTGCCAAAATTTCCGGGGATACCAACATGTGAAATGTCAAATTCTAACAGGGCAATGCATCCTGCCACAAATCAGCCTTAAGCATGAGGTGGTTTAAAGGTAATAGCATAGATCTGCTTGAGTGACCTGCGCAGCCCCCGGAGCTCAACCCTATAGAACATCTATGGGCTATTCTGAAGCGTAGGATCCTGTAGCACTCAATAACATCAAAAGAAGCATTTAAAAATGTGTTACACCAAGAAAGGAGCGATATTTCTTCGGAAGATTGCCGCAGACTAGTCAGCTCTATGCCCACCAGAGTCGCTCAAGTCATAAAGGCCAAAGGCGCTCCAAACGAAATATTAATTTTATCTAATAAAATGAATTATTAATCATATCTGCTTACTTTGATTTTGTTTAGTCTTGTTTTTTTTGGAATATATTGATAATTTTAAGGGGTGCCTAATACATTTGGCCAAGGCTGTGTATGTATATATGTATCTCTATACATAGGTATATACATACATATCCTATCCTATCCTATCCTATCCTACTAATATTATAATTGTGAAAGTTTAGATGTTTGGATGTTTGGTCCAACGTATCGCCTAAACGTCTAAACGAGTTTGCATGAAACTTCCTGAGTAGATATTCTGTACCCTGACTTAAGACATAGGCTTAATTTCTATTTCTAAAAATGTATACTTTCTTAGGACACAGCCATTAATTTGTGTCCATAGAAAACCACTGACCTGCGCCATTTGTTGAAATTAGAATACAATATATACCAATGCATGCGTGCGTATGAGTATGAATATGCTCATCTCATGTCTACCGGTTTGTCACTGATATCACAAATTGTAATGTAGAGTACATCCTATCCTATCCTATCCTATCCTATCCTATCCTACTAATATTATAATTGTGAAAGTTTGGATGTTTGGATGTTTGGATGTTTGGATGTTTGGATGTTTGTTACCACGTATCGCCTAAACGGCTAGACGGATTTACATGAAACTTCGTGAGTAATTAGTCTGTATTATTCAATTAACACTTAGGCTTAATTTTTATTTCTTAAAATGCATGCTTTCTAAGGAAACAGCCATTTATTTGTGTCCATAGAAAACCATAGAAACCCACTGACCTGCGCCATTCAGCCAGCAGCACATCGGATCGATCGCAAATCGTGATCGTGTGTTGCTTCTGCTTAAGGGTGGTTTTTCCTTCTTATTTTTTTGTTGCTTTTTTATTTCTCTCTTTGCCTCTAAATGATCGTTGCCTCTTAATGATCGTTTTCAATAAAGTGAGACACATCGGTTCGTGATCGTGTGTTGTTTTTGTTTTGCCCAGTCGTTTTTCATTCCTTTTATTCTGCGTTGTTTTTTTTTTTGTGTGTGAGGAGAGGGTGATGATTTGGCGGTTGGTATGGCAATTGTTTACTTTTTTCTCCTGGCATTTTTTTAGTGGAATTTTTTTTTTAGGTAGATATAAGAACAGCGCACCGATGTGACGCGTCAGCCTGTGTATGAGATTGTGTGTGTTTGATGTGTGTATAATATTGCAAGTTGGGAAACATTTTTGTTTTTGTTTTCTTCTGTATTTAGAGAATGTATTCGAGTTAGAATTAATTCGACTTGGAGTATGACTTTTCGAGGGAAAACTGAAGGAAATGCAAAAATAGGATGAAAGAATTCGAGTTAGAGGGAAATTCGAATTAAAAGAGGTTCGACTTAGAGGGATTCGAGTGCACTGTGCAATGGCTTCTGTTAAAGACTGCACAGACACGTAATAGAAGCCAGCATTTTCGCAGGCGTCAAATAGGGAGCAAGCGTCTTCATCCCCCACATTCCCCTGATACCGCTTTGAATTCAAACGTTAAGGTTTTCTACGCCATGACCATCAATAAAGCACAGGAGCAGAGTTTGAAAGTAGATGGTTGGTTCTGAGGAGTGATTGTTTGTCTCATAGCGTACTCAGAATCAGTTCACCTGACGACCTGGCCATCCTAGAGCCAGAAAGAAAAGCCGGGAATGTTATTTACAAGGAGGTAATATGAGGAATTGGAAGTCTATACTTAATTATCAACTTCCTGAACCCCGGGCAATCACATAGGGTATATTGTGACTTTTTTCCACGCGGACGTAGTCGCGGGTACCAGCTAGTATTGAAATAAATTCAGTCTAAAATAAACTTTTCAAGTGTTCACACGTATGACGTGGTGGTCGCGTTCTTTATTTATTTACCACATCCCACCCGCAAGTTAATCACCTTCAATAGGTTATGGGCCCAGGCAACGGCCTGTGGTAAAAAAAAAAATAAAGAAATCGAAAGATAATTAACGGCGGCCATTGTGAAAAGTTTTTTTTTGTAAAGTGCATAGCGTAGCAAGATGAGTGCAATGTATCAAATAGAGAAGCTGGAGGAGAAGAATTACGATTCTTGGAGCATTCAGATGCGTAGCGTTTTGGTACATGCGGAGCTGTGGAAAGTGGCATCAGGTGCGTTTAAGCGAGAGGATGATGCTGACGGTGCAAATTGGTCAGGCATGGACCAGAAGGCGCTGGCCATGATCACGTTAAGTGTAAACCTTCGCAGTTGGGCTATGTGAAGAATTGTGCTACTTCATTTGCGGCTTGGACAAAACTGAAAGAAGCTCATCAGCCCAGTGGACCTCTGCGTAAGGTATCCCTTTACAAGAAGCTGCTAAGTCTACGAATGGCAGATGGCCAGAGTATGTCCAATTTTCTGAATGCGTTCGTGGAAGTCTTAGATCAGCTTGCAGTCGTTGGGATAGAGATGAACGATGAGTTACGAGCAATTATTCTACTCTCCAGTCTACCAAAAGTGTATGAGAATTTCGTTGTCGCCATCGAAACGCGCGACAATTTACCGAAATTTGAAACTCTATGTATCAAGCTGAAGGAAGAAGGGGAACGCCGAGGAAACGAAGAATTGCATAGCGAAAAAACGCAGGCTTTTATTGTTAGCGCTGATCATCAACGGATGAACACTTGTGCAAAAGCCAACACAAAAAGAAGATTACAAAACGTTATATGTTTCAAATGTGGCGGTCGCGGGCATATGAAAGCACAATGTCGAAGTAACGAGAGCAAAACGAAAAAAGAACAACAAAGGCAATGCAGCTTGCTGGGTGCGTTAGACACCGGTAGTTTTAACCGGTCAAAGTGGTGCTTGGACAGTGGCGCGACAAGTCACATGTGCTGTGAAAGAAAATTTTTCACAAAACTCGAAACTCATACAGAGATGATTGGTTTGGCTGGTGAAGGTTTCTTACGTACAGAGGGAAGAGGTGAAGTAAAACTACAAACAGATACCTGCATATTGAAATTGGTGAATGTATTGTATGTCCCAAGTATGAAATGCAATTTTATGTCAATCATTGTGTTGTGCATTTTGGAGAAAAGCACGCAAGAATAGTACAAGATGGCGAGTGCATTTTAAAAGTAAATAAAGTTGGAAATTTGTACATGTTTAAAGGTCAATGAAATAAATGTTTTGCTGCTGTTGAAGCTGATGCGGTTTTGTGGCATAGAAGATACGGTCACCTGAATTTTAGTACTTGTTTGCTTGTTTGTTATGTTTCGACTTCTTAAACTTAGCTATGATTAGGAATACAATTACTGATATTACTAACATAAGGCTTAAATAACTTATGCTAAAATGGTGTACATCAGAAGATCGTCGGTCATCGTAGAGCTGATCATTCGTCCTCAAGCCATCAATCTGCTTCTTCAATCTTACGAATTCTTCCGCTGTTGTTCTTTCAGCCATAAACCGAGAAGGGATTCCTTCTGCTCCTCGTACTGTATTGGGCTGCTGTGGAACTGTTTCTGACCATGATGCTTGCAGTAGATTACTGATGTTTCTGGCGACTGCGATAGGACTGCTGACAATACTGGATACAATGTCGTGTGCTTGTATCGTTGTTGATGAATCCTTAATTGCACAATGATTTCCAAGTCGCACTACTCCACTGTTTTTTAACGTCTCTTGGAAAACAGACGATCCACAGATTACGTTGACGGTCGTATTTTCTTCTACAAAATAGACCCATTGGTTGTCTAACAGCTGAGTGTATCTGCAAGGCTCCTTGACGGGTCTTAGACTGCAGTGTTCCTGTTGCGTGCCGGAGATAAGAAAACTGAGCTCACATGCGTTTCCTCTAGATCGGGTTCTATAGATAGGGTGCCTCTGCTTGCAGATGAAGATCTGCGCTGCTATGCATGCCGACAACTCTCGCCGTGTTAACGTTTAGTAATAATTACGGTGCAAGTTGATGCTGAGATAATCTATCGCTGAGTCTATAATCATCGCCGAGCCGTTAAGCATTAAAGGACTAGGCACTACATGTAGTAATTCGAATTGGTCATATGCAACTAATGGTACTTTTAACTGGAAGATGATCTGTTTCATGGACACGTGACTTTGGTGGTCATAATTTTATAGATGTCCAAGAGATAATTGCTTCTGATGGGAAGACTTAATGATGGCGGTAGATGATCCTTGATAGTCGTGGGCTAGCATCATAGATTGCATTATAAGAGCTGACAGTGCCTGGAGCGTCTTTTGCTCATTTAGCTGCTGGAGAAGTTTATTGCTGCTGTCTATTGTTTGATCTATGTATTCGCGAAACGCTCGGAGCTGACCTTCAATTTCTTCTTCTGATCTTTGCATGATGTTAACTGAAGCATCAATTACAGACGTTTGATTTTTAATTAATTGGAGCAAGCCATCGTTATTTTCTTTTAATGTCTTGATAGTGTCTGCCATCTTGTCCGCATAGTCGGAATCAAGAACTCCAAATAGTGCGCTCGCCATATTTCCAATGATATTGAACGCTGCCTCTTTTTCCCCTATGACGATGTTGATCTGCTGAGTGGAGCAAAATCTGATTTGTGTAGACGTGCAGAAGCTGTGAGATTACGGGCTCGAACAGAGTCTGGTGAGAGTTAGTGCTGGATATAGTTTTAAGCTGTTGTATACTTTCTTTAAGTACAATATATCGCCTTCCTTCCAGTACAAGCGCATATCGAAGAAGACTATTAGTTTCCACTCATTCAGTGCCAAGCTTACAGATCCAACCCTTTCGAAATCAAGACCTGGTGGGGATTGTAACGGGCTTATTTTCAAGTTGCTGTTACAAGATATTGGCATTATTAAACTTGCTACACACAGCAAACTTTAAAGAGCTTCGCCTCTGCTGAGTTTGCGCTTACGTAATGACGGTACGCCACCTGGTTCATCCGGCCGTTCGTCAGTTGCTTTGGGTAGCGGAGCAAGTTTATGTATCGGTCTCCGCAAGGTGCCTGAGCATGTTTTTACATCGGCTACACGTATTATTCCATCGGTTCCTTGTTGAATACCTCGTAAAATTCGACCCATCTGCCATTTTAAGACGGGAAGATTATTTTCCTTTATTAACGTTGGCATGCTGTGTCTTCCACTTGTAACGATGTTGCAGCTCACTAAGATACTCGTGACTCCATCGTTGCCAGAATTTATGCCGAATGTTTACGATTTGCTTCCATCTGTGAGTCAAGCTGCTCCTGTTTTCGAAAGAGTCGGCGTCTATGGAACTTGTAAGCGGTTCTTCAATCAAAAAATGTCCTGGTGAAAGCGCGCTCAAATCATTTGGGTCTGATGACATTGATGTAAGTCGTCTAGAATTGAGTATTGCTTCTATTTCGACCATGACTGTTTCCAGCTCCTCATAGGTCAGCGAGGTGGGTGAGACATGCCTGTCGAGCAAGTATTTTGCAGATTTGATAGCAGCTTCCCAGATACCTCCAAAGTGCGGGGCCCTGCGCCGTATGAAGTGAAAGTCCGTTTCCTTGGTCAGGCAGAGGCTGTTGATTTTTTCTTGAGCGGTTTTGCTTTGCAAAACGTCTTTTAACTCTGACAGCCTATTTTTTGCTCCCACGAAATTAGTAGCATTATCACAGTATATTTTTCTGCAATTTTCTCTACGTCCGATAAAGCGTTTTAGGGCAGCAATAAAGGCATCCGTTCTAAGGTCTGATACAACTTCAATGTGAACTGCCTTAGTGACAAAGCAGCAGAAGACAGCTATGTATGCCTTTTGCGGGCGCTTTCCTGTAAGTTTGAAATGTCCAAAATGGTCCAGCAAAGTCCACTCCAGTGTTGATAAATGGTCTTGCAGGTTGCACACGGTCTGCTGGTTGGTTTCCCATAAGTTGATTTAGTAGAGAAGGCATTGACCTACGATTGTTTTTGCTGTGGTTTTTCCTTTTATAGGCCAATATTTCTGCCGAGTGACAACAGAACCTGTGGGCCGGCATGCAGATTTAGTATGTGCAAGTCGGTCATTATTAGTTTGGTTACGAAGTGAGAGTATGATAAAACTATGGGGTGTTTAGCATCGTAACTTAAAGATGATTCTTCTAGCCTTCCTCCTACTCTTATTATCCCATTTTTGTCCAAAATGGGATGAAGAGTGCTGATCGGGCTGCTGGCTTTCGTTTGATTCGCTGCTCTAAGCTGGCGAACTTCCGCGCTGAACTCTAAACCTAAAGCTCCTTCTAATTCCATGACTGTAAGGAAGGCCTTGTTTATGTTGTTTAGCTTTGGTCGGGTGTTTTGAGTGAATCTTCGAACATATGCTAATATTCTTAGTTACTTGTGGAAGGAGTTTCCGTGGCTGATATCATGAATAAAGTTAGAGGAACCTTTGGGTAGAGCTAAGGTTACTGGAACCTCTCTCTTTTCTAGGTCCGTAGTTCCAGGTTATTTTGTCACTGGCCACATTTCCTCCTTGCCGTGTAAGAACATAGGACCATAAAACCACATTGTAGACTCGGGAGACTAAGTCTGCTGGATTGTGTTCTGATAGGACATGACGCCACTGCTCATGTATAGCTGCTATGCGGTTAGCCACAAAGGTGTGATAAGATGATGCCTCTGATTGGATCCATTGAATGACTATCTCGGAGTCTGTCCAGTAGGTGCAGCTGACGTTTTGCCACCGCAGGTCGGCTTTTACCCTTTGCAGTAATTCAGCTCCTAGTTTTGCAGCAGTTAACTCCAGTCGAAGTATAGTGATTGGCTTTGGTGGAGTTATCCGAGATTTGGCGCATAATAACCGCGTGATTATCGTACCATCATTAACTATAGATCGCACATAAATAGCTGATTCGTAACCTATCATTGAGGCATCGCAGAAAACGTAAAGCTAAGCGGATTCTGGAATTCCTTTAGCAAATATGTGTCTGGGAATGTGAATGTCACTAAGTGATCGTAACCCTTTCTTAAATGCAAGCCACTGAGCCTGAACTTCAGAGGGCAGTGACTCGTCCCATTGAGCCTTTCGCTTTCATAAGGTTTGCATAAATCGTTGTGCGGTTATTGTTACTGGGCTCATTAGACCCAAAAGATGGAAAACATGCGCGATATCAGACAAGATGGTTCGTTTTGTTGTATGTCTTGATTCCCTTCCAGTATTTTTGATTTTAAACTCGTCCGATACAGGTAGCCAAGTAAGACCCAGTGTCTTGATTTGCTCGGTACCTTCGCTGTCTAGATCCGCTTTTAAGGCCAGGTCTTCATGATGGAACCAGTTTAACAATTGTGAGTGATTTGCGCACCACTTTCTCAGCCTGAACCCTGCTGACTGCAGTATATTTATTAACTCTTCCTGAATGTCCAGCTCTTCTCTTAGGCTGTTAGACCCAGTAATTGCGTCATCTGTATAGGTGTCATCCAGTAATGCTGCTGCGGCACGTGGGTATTTCGAAGCATTTTCACTCGCCAGTGACTGCAGAAATTTTTTTGCAAGATATGAAGCTGAAGTTGTCCCATAGGTGACGGTTATTAGCTCAAAGAACTTCAGCACATCACCAGGGTCTTTTCTCCAAACAATCCGCTGGTACCTTCGATCTTTCTCCGATACTATAATCTGACGACACATTTTTTCGATATCCGCCGTGAATACAAATCGATGCATGCGGAATCTCAATAGAATGGCAAAAAGTTCTGACTGCAATTTTGGTCCATTCCTTAGTATTTCGTTTAGGCTCATATTTGACGAGGTTTTTGCCGATCCATCAAATACCACCCGGAATTTTGTAGTAGTACTTACTGGTTTTAGGACGCCGTGATGCGGAAGAAAGTATTGCGGCTTCTCTTGTGACCGAGCCTCTACTTCTTTCATATGTCCTAATTCCAGATATTCTTTCATAAATTGCTGATATTGCTCTTTCAAATGTGGATTTTTGCTGAGCCTTTTTTCCAACTGGTAAAAACGGCGAACGGTCACGTCCTTAGATTCTCCTAGGCCTTCAGGATCAGCAAGAAACGGCAATCGTACTACGAAACGACCTTCTTTGTTCCTTTTGGTGTTGTGTGCAAAGTGAGCTTCGCATTTTGCTTCTTGCTTTGTCATAGCAGGTGTTGCCTGTTCGTGCTCTTCCATTTTCCAGAATTTCTCTAATTAGGTTGCGAGATCAGCGTTAGTTATTGAATTAATGCCGCAAACCGCTTCCGCTTGGGGTATATCGCTCGCCTTTCCGGAGACTATCCTTTAAGTAGGGAGAAATAAAGGGTGGTTAAATTTTAAGGGCCGATGTTGAATGTGAACCACACCTAAACGTCAAGTTTTTTCTGCATTTCATTTGTCATTTCTCAATTTCAGACTAACTCAATTTGAATCATGGAAAGATACACAATCGAGCAACGCGTTAAAGTTATTCAGGCTTATTATGAAAATGGGCGTTCAAATCAAAATGCATATCGTGCACTTCGTGATTTTTTCGGTCAATTTCATCGTCCAAATGTGCGTACAATCGGAAAAATCGTGCAAAAATTTGAGCAAACCGGGTCTGTAGGAGATGTGAAAACACTAGTGCATGCTCGAACAGCTCGTACTGCAGAAAATATTGCTGCTGTTCGCGATAGTGTGGCTGAAGAGCCGTCCACCTCAACTCGTCGTCGTGCCCAACAATTGCACCTCTCACGCTCGTCGTTGATGAACATTATGCATAAAGACTTGCATTTACACGCTTACAAGGTGCAATTGACTCAAGAACTAAAGCCTCTTGACCATTTCAAGCGTCGTCAATGGTCAGAATGGTGACAAGAAATGGCAACAGTGGATGATCAATTTTCAGTGGATTCGTCAATAAGCAGAATTGCCGCATTTGGGCGAATGATAATCCAAGAGTGATTGTCGAAAAACCAATGCACCCACAAAGAGTGACTGTTTGGTGCGGTTTATGGGCTGGCGGCATCATCGGGCCGTATTTTTTCCAAAATGAGGCCGGTCAGTTCGCTAGTTACTGTGAATGGTGTTCGCTATCGTGAAATGATAACGAACTTTTTATGGCCCGAATTGGAAGATATGAATGTGGACGATATGTGGTTTCAACAGGACGGTGCCACTTGCCACACAGCTAACGAAACAATGGCTCTTTTGCGCGCAAAATTCAATGGCCGTGTTATCTCACGTGGTGGCGATGTCAATTGGCCGCCAAGATCATGTGATTTGACACCGTTGTATTTTTTTCTTTGGGGTTATTTGAAAGAAAAGGTGTACGTCGATAAGCCAGCAACAACTCAAGAGCTAAAGGATGAGATAATTCGGCACATTAACGGCATAGAACCTCAATTATGCTTCAGCGTTATCGAAAATTTGGACCATCGGATGGAGGTGTGCCGCCGAGGTCGCGGCGGCCATTTGGCCGATATTTTGTTCCATACATAATTGAACCATACCAATATTATCATAATAAAAAGAAATGACAATAATTTCCTAAATAATTTGTGTTTTATTCAAAATCAACATCGGCCCTTAGAATTTAACCACCCTTTATAACTCTGCTCCAATAAGGATGTCTATTGCAGCAGGTGTGTTGAATTTGGGATCGGCTAGAGCGATGGTGCTAGGGATAGGCCACGATGATACGTTAAAGAATCTTTCTGGTTGATGAGAAGTAATTCTTGGCAGGATGTAGGCCTCTATTCTTGATGAAAACTGCTCGCATCGTGACCCAAGCTGCACGCTTACTCTCTTCTGGACCTGCTGATTTTGAATGTGGCAACTCAGCCCCGTGCTCTGCACGAATGACGTTGTCAGTTGCCTCAAACTCGTCCCAGAGCTGGTCGAGCTCATGTCGACGAGCCGTGTACAGCTCCTCTGTCCTTGCTCTCGCGGAAGTGATGAGGGATTTCTGTATCACTGTTAATTATGTCTTAACAGTGTAGGCCCTGGTAAACGCCCTTTATGAATGTTGATTGTAGATGCCAGTGTTTAGCCCTGGCAACGCTGTTAATAATCGTGATAGCTAGATGCTCCTTACCACTGGTGGGGGGAAGCAATGTTTTTTTTTATAAAGCGATTTAACTTGCTAACCGCTAGTCAATACTGCTAGAGTACTTAACCCTGCAGAAAGTTGATTTGTTGCCTGAGTACACAACCCTTGCAACTTGATGAATAAAAAAAACGGAGTGATCTTCAATGATGATTGGATTAAGAATGATTTTATTTTTTATCTACGCCTATTTATATTTATTGCTAAGTGCTTAGTCAGCTAAAATGCGAATTTTTAATTGTCTCACGGTCCCAGACGTATCATCCAATTACACTGTCAGCGACAGGCGCAAATGTAATGCGACGCCTCGTGGGAATACATTTGCATGCAGTGCATTGTGAAAATGCGGAAGGATTCGCGTAACTTTGAGCGTAGACTAAGTGTCAATTTTGGGTATGGGAAGTACTGGTGTCTGAATGGGCTAAGTGTCAGTTTTGGGTATGGGAAAGTACTGGTGTCTGAAATGGAGGAAATGGAATACGGTAATGTGTGAGGCGTGGGATTTATTTATTTAGCTGTTAAATATACATATAATTTAACAGATAGGTTCGTTGCCGTCTGTGTTGAAGCTGGGATGAAGGTAAACGTGGACAAATCAGAGGCTATGGTTATTTCCCGAACGCCGCACAGTGGGGCAGCTTTATGGCGATCGGTGGCAGAAAGTCCAAAATCAAAACGTTCAAATGAACGGTTTTTTTTATTCCTAAGTGATTAACAATAAACCAATGCATATGTTGTACATAAGCAATTAATGGTGTGTGAGACAGCTTGGTCAATCTGTTATCAGGAGGGCCGAAGCTAAGTTATCGGTTTTTATTTCAGTCATTGTTGAGGTTGAGGTTGGGGTAATGACCGAAAGAATAAAATCGCGAATACAAGCTGCTGAAATGAGATTTCTTCATTGTATTGCTAGGGTGACTCATCGAGATCGAGTTTGGAACACCAGAGTACGCAAAGCACGTACGAAAAGGTCCATACTTCGATGGTTTGGGCACGTTCAACACTTGTCCCCAACTCGGCTTCCGAGACGTACCATGAAGTCTGTGCCATCAGGTAGGCGTGCTCTGTATGAGATTGCTGGACCAAGTCGGAAATCTCACCCCGTATGGATGCATATACATGTATGTTTTAGGTGGATTTCATAGAAATACCACCTATTGCAGAGGTCCTCATGACGCGACTTTCAAAAAATTTGAATGCCATTTGTCTTCGCTATCATAGCAAACACTAACTTTATACTCCGTTTAAAAATTTATATATACAGCCTTGGCCAAATGTATTAGCCACCCCTTTCTTTTTTTCTTTGCTGCGAAGTCCTTTCCCGTAATTCTTTTATTTGAATGGTATGACTTATGGCATCATAATGCGAGGTTGAAAAAGTAATTTATATTTTAAGAAAGGTCATTAATGCACTTTTGCGATGCAACAACGACTTTATGGGTTTTTTTCCCATATAGGATCAACGCGCGATCATTGCTCGAAATCGACAGACGCGTGCCTAATTTTTTTTTCTATTGCTAGTAATTGTGAAGTGTGTGTTCACTTTTATTATAAAACGCCGAAAGCAAGTGAACTGAATCCGGGAAAACGTGTGAAAATACAGCTTTTATTTGAAGAAGGGAAAAATCACACCCAAATTGCAAAAGAAGTAAAGTGCACACGTTGTTCAGTCCAAAGCGCAATTAAACGGTACAAGCAAACTGGTTTGCACACAAATCGCGAAAAATCCGGGTGGAAAAAGATTATCACCCGTCGGGAGGCGCGATTTTTAATACGACCTTCTCTAAAAACTCAGAGCAAAACCTCTTCTGAGCTTGCTGCTGAGTTGTTGAAGGATCAAAGAAAAAAAATGTCTTCCAGAACGGTTAGATTAAGACTAAAGCTGGACGTAAAGGATGCAAATATAAAAAAAAGCCGTGGCTCTCGGTAAAAACAAGAAGGCATGCGTGGAGTGTGCGAAAAAACAAGTACATTTTACGGAAGAAAATTGGTCCAATGTTTTGTGGCAGATGAATCTTACTTTGAGGAACGTTTCATTTATGGATCACTTTTAATTTTGACATCAAAAAATTTAACTAATTTTGATGTTCTCTAGACAAATTTATCGTTTTAAAATAATGCTTTTTTCCGCAATTTTCGGATATTTGGCAACCCTGGTGTGACTTTTGTGAGGTGAAGGATTGACAAAGAGTACAACCCAGAATGCGTGGTACCTACTGTCAAGCACGGTGGAGGCAGTATAATGATCTAGAGATGCATAGCCGCCAGCGGTGTGGGCGAAATGCATGTGGGTGACGGTCGGATGGACTCCTCCAAGCTCAAAAATGTGTTGGAAAATTGGCTTAAACTATCTTTTGCCAAAATTTCCGGGGATACCAACATGTGAAATGTCAAATTCTAACAGGGCAATGCATCCTGCCACAAATCAGCCTTAAGCATGAGGTGGTTTAAAGGTAATAGCATAGATCTGCTTGAGTGACCTGCGCAGCCCCCGGAGCTCAACCCTATAGAACATCTATGGGCTATTCTGAAGCGTAGGATCCTGTAGCACTCAATAACATCAAAAGAAGCATTTAAAAATGTGTTACACCAAGAAAGAAGCGATATTTCTTCGGAAGATTGCCGCAGACTAGTCAGCTCTATGCCCACCAGAGTCGCTCAAGTCATAAAGGCCAAAGGCGCTCCAAACGAAATATTAATTTTATCTAATAAAATGAATTATTAATCATATCTGCTTAATTTGATTTTGTTTAGTCTTGTTTTTTTTGGAATATATTGATAATTTTAAGGGGTGCCTAATACATTTGGCCAAGGCTGTATATGTATATCTATACATAGGTATATACATACATATCCTATCCTATCCTATCCTATCCTATCCTACTAATATTATAATTGTGAAAGTTTGGATGTTTGGATGTTTGGTCCAACGTATCGCCTAAACGTCTAAACGAGTTTGCATGAAACTTCCTGAGTAGATATTCTGTACCCTGACTTAAGACATAGGCTTAATTTCTATTTCTAAAAATGTAT
Source organism: Matsumyia berberina (assembly GCA_917880715.2). NCBI lineage: Eukaryota > Metazoa > Arthropoda > Insecta > Diptera > Syrphidae > Matsumyia > Matsumyia berberina. The sequence goes on from OU862872.1 coordinate 84,289,456, forward strand.
ACTTTCTTAGGACACAGCCATTAATTTGTGTCCATAGAAAACCACTGACCTGCGCCATTTGTTGAAATTAGAATACAATATATACCAATGCATGCGTGCGTATGAGTATGAATATGCTCATCTCATGTCTACCGGTTTGTCACTGATATCACAAATTGTAATGTAGAGTACATCCTATCCTATCCTATCCTATCCTATCCTATCCTATCCTATCCTATCCTATCCTATCCTACTAATATTATAATTGTGAAAGTTTGGATGTTTGGATGTTTGGATGTTTGGATGTTTGGATGTTTGTTACCACGTATCGCCTAAACGGCTAGACGGATTTACATGAAACTTCGTGAGTAATTAGTCTGTATTATTCAATTAACACTTAGGCTTAATTTTTATTTCTTAAAATGCATGCTTTCTAAGGAAACAGCCATTTATTTGTGTCCATAGAAAACCATAGAAACCCACTGACCTGCGCCATTCAGCCAGCAGCACATCGGATCGATCGCAAATCGTGATCGTGTGTTGCTTCTGCTTAAGGGTGGTTTTTCCTTCTTATTTTTTTGTTGCTTTTTTATTTCTCTCTTTGCCTCTAAATGATCGTTGCCTCTTAATGATCGTTTTCAATAAAGTGAGACACATCGGTTCGTGATCGTGTGTTGTTTTTGTTTTGCCCAGTCGTTTTTCATTCCTTTTATTCTGCGTTGTTTTTTTTTTGTGTGTGAGGAGAGGGTGATGATTTGGCGGTTGGTATGGCAATTGTTTACTTTTTTCTCCTGGCATTTTTTTAGTGGAATTTTTTTTTTAGGTAGATATAAGAACAGCGCACCGATGTGACGCGTCAGCCTGTGTATGAGATTGTGTGTGTTTGATGTGTGTATAATATTGCAAGTTGGGAAACATTTTTGTTTTTGTTTTCTTCTGTATTTAGAGAATGTATTCGAGTTAGAATTAATTCGACTTGGAGTATGACTTTTCGAAGGAAAACTGAAGGAAATGCAAAAATAGGATGAAAGAATTCGAGTTAGAGGGAAATTCGAATTAAAAGAGGTTCGACTTAGAGGGATTCGAGTGCACTGTGCAATGGCTTCTGTTAAAGACTGCACAGACACGTAATAGAAGCCAGCATTTTCGCAGGCGTCAAATAGGGAGCAAGCGTCTTCATCCCCCACATTCCCCTGATACCGCTTTGAATTCAAACGTTAAGGTTTTCTACGCCATGACCATCAATAAAGCACAGGAGCAGAGTTTGAAAGTAGATGGTTGGTTCTGAGGAGTGATTGTTTGTCTCATAGCGTACTCAGAATCAGTTCACCTGACGACCTGGCCATCCTAGAGCCAGAAAGAAAAGCCGGGAATGTTATTTACAAGGAGGTAATATGAGGAATTGGAAGTCTATACTTAATTATCAACTTCCTGAACCCCGGGCAATCACATAGGGTATATTGTGACTTTTTTCCACGCGGACGTAGTCGCGGGTACCAGCTAGTATTGAAATAAATTCAGTCTAAAATAAACTTTTCAAGTGTTCACACGTATGACGTGGTGGTCGCGTTCTTTATTTATTTACCACATCCCACCCGCAAGTTAATCACCTTCAATAGGTTATGGGCCCAGGCAACGGCCTGTGGTAAAAAAAAAATAAAGAAAACGAAAGATAATTAACGGCGGCCATTGTGAAAAGTTTTTTTTTGTAAAGTGCATAGCGTAGCAAGATGAGTGCAATGTATCAAATAGAGAAGCTGGAGGAGAAGAATTACGATTCTTGGAGCATTCAGATGCGTAGCGTTTTGGTACATGCGGAGCTGTGGAAAGTGGCATCAGGTGCGTTTAAGCGAGAGGATGATGCTGACGGTGCAAATTGGTCAGGCATGGACCAGAAGGCGCTGGCCATGATCACGTTAAGTGTAAACCTTCGCAGTTGGGCTATGTGAAGAATTGTGCTACTTCATTTGCGGCTTGGACAAAACTGAAAGAAGCTCATCAGCCCAGTGGACCTCTGCTTAAGGTATCCCTTTACAAGAAGCTGCTAAGTCTACGAATGGCAGATGGCCAGAGTATGTCCAATTTTCTGAATGCGTTCGTGGAAGTCTTAGATCAGCTTGCAGTCGTTGGGATAGAGATGAACGATGAGTTACGAGCAATTATTCTACTCTCCAGTCTACCAAAAGTGTATGAGAATTTCGTTGTCGCCATCGAAACGCGCGACAATTTACCGAAATTTGAAACTCTATGTATCAAGCTGAAGGAAGAAGGGGAACGCCGAGGAAACGAAGAATTGCATAGCGAAAAAACGCAGGCTTTTATTGTTAGCGCTGATCATCAACGGATGAACACTTGTGCAAAAGCCAACACAAAAAGAAGATTACAAAACGTTATATGTTTCAAATGTGGCGGTCGCGGGCATATGAAAGCACAATGTCGAAGTAACGAGAGCAAAACGAAAAAAGAACAACAAAGGCAATGCAGCTTGCTGGGTGCGTTAGACACCGGTAGTTTTAACCGGTCAAAGTGGTGCTTGGACAGTGGCGCGACAAGTCACATGTGCTGTGAAAGAAAATTTTTCACAAAACTCGAAACTCATACAGAGATGATTGGTTTGGCTGGTGAAGGTTTCTTACGTGCAGAGGGAAGAGGTGAAGTAAAACTACAAACAGATACCTGCATATTGAAATTGGTGAATGTATTGTATGTCCCAAGTATGAAATGCAATTTTATGTCAGTAAGTCGAGCTGTAGAAAATCATTGTGTTGTGCATTTTGGAGAAAAGCACGCAAGAATAGTACAAGATGGCGAGTGCATTTTAAAAGTAAATAAAGTTGGAAATTTGTACATGTTTAAAGGTCAATTAAATAAATGTTTTGCTGCTGTTGAAGCTGATGCGGTTTTGTGGCATAGAAGATACGGTCACCTGAATTACGGTCACCTGAATTGGTACGCGGGATTGAAAATATTAATTTTTCATCCAAAATGGCCTGTAAAACGTGCATGGTCAGCAAAATTCATGCGCAGCCATTCCCAAACGCAACTGAAAATAGAGCCCGTGAGTTACTGGAACTGGTGCACACAGATGTGTGCGGGCCTTTTGGGACGAGATCGATTGGTGGCTCGAGATATTTTCTGACGTTCATCGACGATAAATCCAGGCGTATATTCGTATATTTTCTGAGGGGCAAGGACGAAGTTTTTGACAAGTTCGTGAAGTTCAAAAACTTAATGGAGCGGCAAACCGGCAAAAAGCTTAAGTGTATTCGCAGCGACAATGGTGGCGAGTACGTGAATAGAAAATTCGACGGCTTTCTACAAGAAAATGGCATTGCAAGGCAGCTGACGATGGAATATACGCCGCAACAAAATGGCGTTGCAGAACGAGCCAATCGGACTTTGGTCGAGATGTCCAGGTGTCTGCTGGTGCAGTCAGGACTATGTGAGTCATTGTGGGCTGAAGCAGTTTATACAGCTGTGTATTTGCGCAATCGTTCACCCACAAGTGCGCTAATCAACATGACACCAATGGAAGCGTCGACAGGTAAGAAGCCCTCTATTAGTCACCTAAAAGTTTTTGGTTCCGTTGCAGTTGCGCTAGAAAAGGGACGTTACAAGAGCAAATTCCAAGCAAAAGGCAAGGAGTACCGCATGGTTGGCTACTCGAGACAAGCAAAAGGTTATCGGCTGTATGACGAAGGGGCGAAACAAGTGGTAGAAAAACGAGATGTTCTTTTCGACGAGCTAGGCCAAGTAGAGCACGCTAATGGCGACGACATCACATTTGATTTGGCAAATGAGGCTCCAAGAAGTATCAATGGCGTTGACGTTGAAGTTTCCGGAAGTGTGAAAAGCGACGGTGACGAAGATGACTTTGATGCAGATGAGCACAGTAGCGATGCCGACGACTATTTTGAGGCTGATTCGGTTGAGCGGAGCAGTATCAATGAGTTAAAGAGCGCGGCTCTAAATGTTCAAAGAAATGATTTGGAGGTTGGACCCGGCAGACCAAAATTGCTTCGGTCTGGGAAGCAATACAATATACTGAGCGCGTTGGTTGCCAGTGACGTAGCGATTCCTTTATCCTACAAGGAGGCGATGAGCAGCAAGTACGTTTCATCTTGGCGCGAGGCTATGCAGAGAGAGTACGAGGCTTTGATTGCGAATCAGATCTGGACAGTAGCAGATTTACCAAGAAATCAGCGAGCTATTGGCTATAAATGGGTATTCAGCCTGAAACGAGGTACAGGTGGCGAAGTACAACGGTTCAAAGCACGTCTTGTTGCGAAAGGATGTTCACAGCAGTATGGTGTGAACTATGGCGAAACGTTCTCACCTGTATGTCGACTGGAGAGCATACGTCTTATTCTGGCATTGGCTGCAGAGTTAAAACTATACTTGCACCAGATGGACGTATGCACGGCATACCTTAACAGCGATCTGACAGATACCGTTTATATGCAGCAACCAACGGGGTACGAAGACAACAGTCAGCCAAGCAAAGTATTATTGCTGAAGAAGGCCATATACGGTTTAAAACAAGCAGGAAGGGAGTGAAACTCTAAACTTGATTGTGTTTTGCGAGGAATTGGGTTTATTCCATGCGACAACGAGCCCTGTCTGTATAAGCAGCATGAACGAGGTAACTTATCACTTATATTGGTATACGTTGACGATCTCATTATAGCATGTCAATCGAAACGAGACTTGGTCAAAATCAAAACTGCTATTTCGAGCTCGTTTGAGTGCGTCGACAAGGGACCGTTGCAGCTGTTCCTTGGAATGGAGATTCAACGTCAGGGTGAACTAGGCGAGATAACTTTGGGCCAGACACAATACATTAAAGAACTGTTGCGACGACATGGCAGCGAAATCTGCAGGCCAGCATCCACGCCTTTAAATGCAGGGTATCAGGTGGCATGTGACAGCAATAAATGTCAAAAGGTAGATGCGAGTTTCTATCAGTCAGCAATTGGTGAACTGATGTGGTTGGCCTTAACAACCAGACCGGACATTTTGCATTCAGTTGCGAAATTGGCGCAGCGGAACAAAGATCCACACAACGAGCACCTTGCTGGCATAAAGCACATTCTGAGGTATTTGGCATCTACGGTTGATGTAAAGTTGCACTACAAAGAGTGCGGGCAGGCGTTTGCGGGTTACGTCGACGCTGACTGGGGAGGCGACAAGGTTGACCGCAAATCGTATACTGGCTACGTGTTTTTCCTAGCAGGTGCTCCGATATCTTGGAAATCGGAGAAGCAACGTAGTGTGGCTCTCAGCAGCACCGAGGCTGAGTACGTGGCGTTATCGACTGCGTGCAAGGAGGCGATAGCCATGCGACGACTTATTATTGAGATTGGCTGTGGTGAGAAGGACACCCCAACGGTTGTGTTCGGCGACAATTTAAGCGCGCAGCAACTTGCGAAGAACCCTGTACATCATGCAAGAACGAAACATGTTGATATTAGGTATCATTTTGTTCGACAAATTGTTAACGAAGGTAAAATTGTTTTGAAATATGCATCGACAAATGTAATGATAGCTGACATACTAACTAAGAATTTGCCTAAGAAAAAGCATAGTGAATTTACAAAAATGTTAAATTTGAAATAATCGTATTATTTTTGTTTATAATAATTTTTATTTGGATCATGCTTGCATTGAGGAAGGGTGTTGAAATTAGAATACAATATATACCAATGCATGCGTGCGTATGAGTATGAATATGGTCATCTCATGTTTACCGGTTTGTCACTGATATCACAAATTGTAATGTAGAGTACATATTGAAATAAATTCAGTCTAAAATAAACTTTTCAAGTGTTCACACGTATGACGTGGTGGTCGCGTTCTTTATTTATTTACCACATCCCACCCGCAAGTTAATCACCTTCAATACCATTCAGCCAGCAGCACATCGGATCGTTGGCAAATCGTGATCGTGTGTTCCTTCTGCTTAAGGGTGGTTTTTCATTCTTTTATTTGTTGCTTTTTTATTTCTCTCTTTGCCTCTAAATGATCGCTTTCAATAAAGTGAGACACATCGGTTCGTGATCGTTTTTTGTTTTTGTTTTGCTCAGTAGTTTTTCATTCCTTTTTATTCTGCTTTGTTTTTTTTTTTTTTTGTTCGGGAGGAGAGGGTGATGATTTGCCAGTTGGTATGGCAATTGTTTACTTTTCTCTCCTGGTATTTTTTAATGGAATCTTTTTTTAGGTAGATATAAGAACAGCGCACCGATGTGACGCGTCAGCCTGTGTATGAGATTGTGTGTGTTTGATGTGTGTACTATATTACAAGTTGCGAAAGGGTGATTTTCGTTTTTGTTTTCTTCTGTATTTAACAAATGTATTTGAGTTAGGACCTTTGACTTAGAATTAATTCAACTTGGAGTATGACTTTTCGAAGGAAAACTGAAGGAAATGCAAAATAGGATGAAATCGAGTTAGAGGGAAATTCGAATTAAAAGAGGTTCGACTTAAAGGGATCCGAGTGCATTGTGCAATGGCTTCAGTTGAAGACTCTACACAGACACGTAATCGAAGCCAGCATTTTCGCAGGCGTCAAATAGGGAGAAACTGTCTTCATCCGCCACATTCCCCTGATACCGCTTTGAATTCAAACGTTAAGGTTTTCTAAGACATAACCATCAAGCACAGGAGCAGAGTTTGAAAGTGGATGGTTGGATCTGAGGAGTGATTGTTTGTCTCATAGCGTGCTCAGAATCAGTTCACCTGACGACCTGGTCAGACTAGAGCCAGAAAGAACATCAGGAATGTTATTTACAAGGAGGTAATATGAGGAATTGAAAGTCTATACTTAATTATCAATTTCCTGAAACCCGGGCAATCACATAGTGACTTTTTTTCACGCGGACGTAGTCGCGGGTACCAGCTAGTATCTTTATATATATAATTCTTCTGTACGTGTGTATATAATGCAACTCCTCTTAAACGGCTGGACCGATTTAAATGAAATTTTGTGCGTGTATTTGAGCGGGTTCCTGGATGGTTTAGATTCACCCCCGCATTGTGGACACTTAAGGATAAGCCATCCGCTTTTCGCTGATGATTTACTTCGAACCATCTGGACCGAACTTCAGCGAACGCTTGATAGCTTCGTAGTCGTTTGTGCTGAAGCTAGGTAAACCGTAACTAATCAGAAGTAATCGTAATGCCTCGAATGCCTGTTCAATACACTCTGCATGTTAGTAGGGTCCCATCGAAACTGGTTCAGAAATTTAAGTATTTCGGTATGGTAGTGACCAAAAGAATAAGCTGCCGAAATGAGATTTCTTCGAGGTATTCGTGCGTTCTACCGAGTTAAGAACATCAGAATATACAAGGAACTCAATGCTGAGCAACTACCTTTTCGAACGGAACGGTTCATACTTCAATGGTTTGTGCACGTTAAACGTATTCCCCAACTTGGGTTTCAAGACATGCCATGGAATATATATATATATACATATATATATCACTACTAATATTATAAAAGTGAAATGTTGTCCGTTTGTTTGTTTGGATTTTAGCTACGCGAAAACTACTAAACCAATCAAACTCAAATTTTGCACACAGAATGGTTGTACCTCGGGTCATATAATGGGCTATGTTTTATAACGCTATCTTCAAGAGCTGAACAGTTAACAAAAGCGTGGAGCAAGTCAGAAGAAATTCCTTGCCGCACACGAAAAGATATTTTCTCGATGGTGAGACACATCGCTCGATGATGCGTGCTGTTTTTGTTTTGCCCAGTTTTACAAGGGTAGTTTTTCATTTCCTTTTCTTCTGTGTTGTTTTTTTTTTTTTGTTCGTACCTTTGCTTCTATCTATTCGTGTGTACAGGGTAATGATTTGGTGGTTGATATGGTAGAAGTTAACGAAATTCCATATACAATTCTAACAACAATAACACCTCATCAAATTCTTGCACTTGCACATAATCACGCGCAGTATTTATGTTTCCAAGTTCTAAGTTCCCACATTCCTATCCTACAATAGACCCACGCTCTGTATTCATGCTGCTGACTTTGCTTCTGGAGCCAACAAGTGAATATCAGATTTCCTTCATTTTCTCATATTTTCATATTCTCTCTCTCCCATATTTTCCGCCGCATAGTTTAAGATAGGTGATAAGTTTATTTACATTTGTTTGTCGAGTTAGTCTTAAGTGGAAGTTAATGAAATAAAGAGGCTTCACCTTCAAAAAAATAAAAATTATTTTTTTTATATGAAAATTACAAACTAGAATTTTAATTGGCGCCCGAGCAGGGACCACAGGTAAAAACGGTTCGGTGTTTTATTTAAAATAGAATCAGTTTCGTGTTTAATTAATGCCAAAAGTCCTCAAGCAGCACAGGCAGTGAACGCGGTAAACCTCGCCGATAAAAATCCGAAAAACCTGTGGTTCCCCCGCGTGTGTGGTGAAAATTAAGGGCCTCTGAGTAGTCTTCGGCGGCTAATCACTCGACCGAAGAAGGAAAAGGAAGCGGAGATCTGCTAGCCGCACCACCGATCGCAACAAGTCAGGACCAACAATGTATTGCCTGCAGATTCTACTGTAAGTTAGTTTTAAGAAAAATTTTAACATAAAAGAGTGAAACTACAATTTATCCTTAAGACAAAAGTGAAATAGATATAGTACTGAAGAAAAGTGTTTAAGTTTAACCGTTTGCAAGTTTTATTATTGATACAAGTATGCCAATGTTAAGATCAGGAACTGAACTTACAATTTCTCTCCCTTCAGAGGAGGAACAACCCGCAACCAATAGCAATCCTATTATCCGAATAAATGACAGTGCAAACAATTCCTTCCAATCCAGTTCTTCAACCAATAACTCTTCACGAGAAAGGCACTGCAACCATGAATAACGCACGACAAAGTCCCCGGACACAACCAGATTTTGATGAAATGATTTCTTCTGTTGTTTTTCGAATTCTTGAAAATCAGGGACGACACATGATCCAGAACATACTGAATCCCAGCTCAAATAGATTCACTGGCACAGATCAAGTTATAGATCCAGAGCATAGAAACAAATTAGGTGATTTGGATAACATACCGGACGTTGTCCGATGTTTAAGAAATTTCTCAGGGGATCCAGGAGAATTTAGCTCCTGGAAAAAAAGCGTAGATCGCATCCTTCAGATCTACGAGCCCTTGAAAGGAACTCCAAAATATTTTGGAATTCTCAGTGTTATTCGCAACAAAGTTATTGGCAACGCTGATGTTGCATTAGAATCTAATAACACACCCTTAGATTGGGCCTGTATATCCCGATGCTTGGTTATGCACTATGCAGACAAGCGGGATCTAAGTACTCTCGAGTACCAAATGCAATCTTTGGTACAGGGGCAAAATACTATCCAAGCCTTTTATCATATTGTATATTCTCACCTATCCCTGATTATGAACAAACTCACGTGCATGGATGTAAGTACTGAATCCATGGGTTTACTGACACAAATTTACAGAGATAAGGCACTGGACACCCTCATCCGAGGGCTTAAAGGTGACTTACCTCGTTTGCTCGGTATGAGAGAACCAGCAGATTTGCCTCAAGCTCTGCATTTATGCCTGAAGCTTGAGAATCAGAATTTCTGAACTAATTTTTCCCATTCAGCTCAAGCATTTAAAAAGCAATATTAATATCCAATGCCACAAACTCAACAAAGGCAAGGAAATAACATCAGACCCCCTTTTCAGGCTAACTATGTACCACAAGAACAGTTTAAGACCCAATATAATCCTAGGCCAGTTCAAAATTTAAATTTCCCCAACCAAACTCCAATGTACCAGAATCAATATCGAAACCAAGGTTTCCAAAGGCCCCAAATAAAAAGGGAACCGTTGACTCAAGGACCTTCTGCACAGATAAGGCAGATTAATCAACAAAACCGGCAGCAATATTATCCGACTGCTAACTCCGCCTGGTTACGTAAGTAGGTTGCCGGTCCCAAGCCCGGGTAAAGGAGGAGGGTTTGAGGTAACGGCGTGCCTATCCTCAGTAAATGCTCTCTCTCACACCTCTCCATATCTGATCCTATCCTTTCCTCTCTCCCCTCCCTGGGCTGGATTAAGGTGTTATACGTTCCGTGCTGATAATCAACCTGGCTGGGAGCCCACAAATAGCCCAGTCGCGAACGGAGTATCCGGATACCTGGCGCCCTCCGGATTAGCTAGCCTTACCTGTGCAATGCGGATCTCTGTGCAGGCTGACCTTCCCTTCTCGCCACTCGTGGGATTTATTATGAATAAAAACCAAAATTTCAATGTTAATGTGAACGTCCAATCTATAACGTCCGGTAACACGGAAAAAACTATTGGCGCAATTAAAGCGTCGACCTCCGGAACTCTGGCCTTCAAACCTGGCCCCGGTGTCGACTGCCGCGCTACTCGTCCTAAATCTTCGGTGCAGGTACCTGAAAGGTCGGCTGCAACGACTCTGGCTGCTAAGCCTGGTCCGAGCATAGCCAAAGATCGCATGGTACCTGGCACCAAGCCTTCTACGTCCACCACGGACGCGACCAACCGTTCTGCTTCGAGCTCGCGGGAAGTCGCAAAAAAAGCATACTTTGATCGCCGTACAGCATTCAGGCTGATCAAAAGGATCGAGAAGGTCCCTGAGGAGAGCAGGTCGGAAAGACAGAAGACCTCTCTCGCCTGGGCCAACAAACAGGCTTACCTCCTCAATACCTCTAGGGACTTTACGTCCAAGCGACAACGATCGCATGAGGAGCCCCTTACGGAAGCGAAGAGGAAGAAGGTTGCACCGCCCACAACAGCAGCCAAGCCGTATGCCCAGGTTCTCAAGGACCCTATCATTATTGCCGTCATCGATCGGAGCGATGTGGACGGCAGTATAACACCAGAGAGGTGGAGGTTGGTGGAGAGCTCTCTGGCCTCGTCTCGAGGGATCTTATCCCGAACCGGCCCAGATCATACGCCAGAATCCCATCCGAACCCGCAGACCCAAATGAGATTCTGAACCAGCAACCCAGACCTTCCTACAGAGAATTGGAAGATTGGCAGACTGGACGAGCCAAAGGGCCAAACCAGAGGAGTCGTCATCATCATCAACGACGAGTTGCTTCCTTCTCTTACTAGCACTGGAGGGGTGATTAGCTATGGCTTCATGGCAATTACCCTCAAGGTCCATAAGAACGACATCAAAGAAGTGGAGAAGATCCCTTCTAAGACCCCTGATGTTGCGTCTTCTTCGGCAGCGTCCTCCACGGAGACAATCCCCTCGAACATGGCGAATCTATCTCTTCATGAGGTCAGTGACTCACTGACGGACACAGAGATGGATAGCTGTCCACTTGGCTCTCCTCTTTTTGAAGACGACCTGCTATCGTCAGACACAGAGGAGGTCAATACCACGGTGGTGGAGGCATCTGACCGTAGCCGAAATGCTGCGTATACTCCAGATTAACCTCCACCACTCTAAAGCGGCGTCAGCCGCCCTCATTCTTCGTCTCCAAAAAGACGGAGAAGATTTGGTCCTGATCCAAGAGCCATGGGTCGTAAAAGACCTTGTGTGCGGGCTCAGGACTCCAAACCAAAATCCTGTATCCTTGCGAAGACCAATCTTAACATCTTTCTGCTTTCCAATTATAGCGATCCCGATACGACGGTGGCCAATATGGAACTCCACACCAGGAACTACTGGTTGGCCTCGGCGTACCTTGCACACGACCAGATGGGACCGTTGCCCCCGGACAACCTGAGAAGGGCCATTGTGGAAGCGGAAGGACGAAAAGCTGGCCTCATTATTGGATGCGACGCAAATTCGCTTCATACAATGTGGGGTAGTTCCGATACTAATAAGCGAGGTGCGTTACTTTTTGATTTCATACTAAGTACTAACCTCACACTATGTAACAGAGGTAGCACTCCTACCTTTATTACCCGTAATAGACAAGAGGTGTTGGACATCACCCTTGTCTCCGATTCCATTTCTGACTTGGTCAATGACTGAAGGGTGTCAGAGAAGCACTCCTTCTCTGACCACCGCTACCTACAATTTAGTCTCTCGGACCATCCATCCACAAACTGGTCTCTCTATAGGAATATTTTGATAAACAAGCTTTCTCCATCTCTGCCGAGCACTCCTAGAAGCACTGTAGAGCTCGACTCTATCGTTGATAACACCACCGGGGCTCTCAACAGCGCTATGTCAGTGGCATGCCCACTCCGTAAACCACGTGGCAAGATAAAACCACCTTGGTGGAATGCGTCACTCAGTGCCCTCAGGAAAAGCTGCAGACAAAATTTCAATAAAGCTAAAAGCTCCATAGATACAGTCGACTGGGACTCATATAAAGTATCTCTTGCACTTTACAAAAAATCACTGAGGAAGGAGCAACGAGCTTCGTGGAAACTTTTCTGTGGCAACATAGGAAAGGTTTCGGAAGCCTCGCGGCTCCGGAAAATCCTCTCCACAAACCCCTCAGTATCTAGCTACCCACAAAATCCAGATGGACACTGGACAACCTCCAGCAAGGAGACAGTTGACCTTCTTCTGGACACCCATTTCCCTGGTAGCTCCTCAGTTATATTGCGTGGCACGGGGTGTCATACCACAAATCCACCATGCAAAGACTCCAATATTATAATGACACGCAGTAAGATCCGCTGGGCTATAAGGAGCTTCAAGCCTTTCAAGTCTCCAGGACCGGACGGCATTATTCCCGCCGAAATTCAACAGTCACTGGATATAATTCTTCCCTGGCTAGACACCATTCTAAAAGGCTGCCTGAACCTTGTCCATATTCCCAGGGGGTGGACAGAGGTAGAAGTTGTTTTCATACCTAAGGCAGGTAAAAGCTCACACGTTGTTCCTAAGGATCTGCGTCCCATCAGTCTATCATCCTTTCTTCTAAAAACACTGGAGAGGTTAGTAGACTACCACCTTCGCTGTAGCATAGATACCAAACTCCTACCAGCGTCCCAACACGCTTACTGCAAGGGCAGATCTGTTGAAACTGCTCTGCACTCACTAGTACGTACCATCGAAAAATCACTTAGCGTTAAAGAGTTCACCATGGTTGCCTTTCTGGACATCGAGGGAGTCTTTAACAACGTCAAAGCAGGAGAAATCACTGATGCACTCATGAATCTGGGAGTCGAGGCTTCGCTCAGACTTTTAATTGAAAAGCTGCTCGTAGGCAGAACAATTAACACCAGGCTGGGCAATGCCTCGGCCCGCAGATCCGTGAGTCGCGGCACTCCACAAGGCGGTGTCCTGTCCCCCTTTCTCTGGATTGTGGCGGTGAATACACTGCTGCTCGACCTGGCAAGGGCTGGATGCGAAGTAATTGCTTGCGATTGCTGTCTCTGGTAAATACCCGGGTACCCTTAGTGAACTTCTTCAAAACGCCCTCTCAATAATTTCAAGATGGGCAGCTAAAAGTGGTCTGGGAGTTAATCCCGAGAAGACCGAATTAGTCCTCTTCACCAGGAAATACAAAATTCCTCCTCCGGACCCGCCCTCTCTAAACGGCACAAGCCTGCGGGGGGAGCTAAATTTCTGGGTCTCATTCTTGACAGTAAACTAAACTGGAAAGCCAACACTGTTGAACGCGTTAAAAAAGCCACTGTGGCGCTGTACTGCTGCAGGAAAGCCATTGGTAAAAAATGGGGCCTGCAACCTCGTACTACGTACTGGCTCTACGTGTCCGTTATCAGACCTATACTTCTTTATGGTGTGGTCGTCTGGTGGACGGCCTTAGAAAAAGCCCTACACCGTGACCTTTTGGGGAAAGTGCAATGATCAGCTTGCATATACATAAGCGGAGCACTAAGGACCACACCATCCGCGGCACTTGATGTGCTCCTACATCTAATTCCTTTGGATATTTATGGCAAGCAGTCAGCTGCTAACGCAGCCCTCAGACTGAAGGCCTCCTCTCAATGGTCAAATAACCATATTGGCCACTTCGCGATTAACATTCATCCCGGAAAACACCGACTACATACCGTCTAAATTGAACTTCAATATCAACTTTCGGACGTCTATCCCCTACCGAGTGGTTTGGGAGAATGATGATGTCATAGACGAGCACGCCGTTCACTTCTACACCGACGGTTCCAAAACCGAGAACGGAGTGGGTGGTGGTGTTTTCTCCGAAGTGCTTAATTTGAGCATCTCCTTCCGTCTCCCCGACCATTGTAGCGTTTTTCAGGCGGAAATTATGGCGATCAACGAAGCCTTATCCTGGCTTAGGCATATTGTTGTTGTTGATCCCTCGGGTGTGGATCTCCTTCCGCCTCCCCGACCATTGGTGCGCTTTTCAGGCGGAAATTATGGCGATCAACGAAGCCTTATCCTGGCGTAGGCATAATATGATATCCTGCAGGGATATCACAATTTATACCGACAGCCAGGCTGCTATAAAATCTCTGGAATCAGTAACATATACATCATTGAGATGGCAGAACATTCTAACATTCACCTATGCTGGGTACCCGGTCATAGGGACATTCCAAGGAATTGTAAGGCCGACGAACTCGCCAAACGTGGTACTACTCTAGAGATCCTACCAGAACGGAGGAATCTAGGTATTCCACTCGCTACATGTAAATTACTCTTAGAGTACGACGCGATCAGCAAGATAAACCAAAGATGGAGAAACGGCACCACATGCCGCATTTCCAGAGAGTTATGGCCTCTGTTAAGCCTCACTCGATCTAAAAGTCTCATCTTGCTTAATAGGTCGCTCATTAGAACCGTTATTGGTGTTCTCACTGGTCACTGTCCTATTGGCCTTCATGCCAAAAGGATGGGCCTCTTTGCAAATGACTTTTGCAGTAGCTGCAGGGACGAAGACGATTCTCCATTTTCTCTGCACTTGTCCTGCCCTGTCCCAAAGAAGGAACCTCTATTTAGGAGCCTACCACTTCGACAATCTGGGCGAATTATCAGATACTGATATCAAAAGTATCCTCAGCTTTATCAAGAGCTCCAATTGGTTTCATAAGCCGCAGTGGCACCTAGGGTAGATCCCAGTGGTATCACAAAGGGCCTTCCCTGGCCTACGTGTGTCCGTGCCTCGCATGGACAGCCACCTTACCTACCTTCTTAACATGACAGGAGCATATCCACGAAATCCAGTACAACAAATGCCTTCACAACAAACTTTCCAAAAACCGAGTTTACCTCAACAGAATTTTCATGTAGAACCAAATCTTTAAAAACAACAATTGCCTGAACAAAATTTAGTGAATGATACCAATATACCAACTGTTCTTTCAACTCCTTCCGATTTTAATGAAGTCATGGATCCAGTCCAACAAGAGTCAATAGAATTAAGCGCATATAACGAGGCGATATTACTTACTTACTTACTTAAGGTGGCGCTACAGACCGGCGTGGTCCTGGGCCTCAACCAACAAGCGTCGCCAGCGATCTCGATCTTTTGCCAGCTGTCTTCAGTTTCGCACGCCAAGTTGGTTGAGGTCCCCTTCCACTCGCGTGCGCCACCTGAGTCGCGGTCTTCCTCTACTGCGCTGACCCTCGGGTGTGGATTCGAAGATTTTCCGAGCTGGAGCGTTGGTGTCCATCCACTCTACATGACCCAGCCACCTCAGTCGTTGGACCTTCAACGAGGTGATATTATAGGAAGATAATACTTATGATAAAACTTTTAGTGAATATGTCCAACAGTTCCATGAAACTAACTGCCAGGATATTACCAGTTCGATGGATATTAATTTTGTAGGCTAACAGGCTCTTCATTGCCTTATTTTGAGTGCCGAATGAAGAACGGACAAATTCTTAAGTTTCTGATTGATACTGGTTCTAATAAGAACTATATACAACCATCCTTGGCAAATAAATCTTTTGAAAACAAGCAATGCTTTTTAGGTAACTCTGTGTCAGGAAGCATAAAGGTAACCCGCCATACTTATGTTAATCCATTTGGACTTCATAATTTAAAAATTAAATTCTTCTTACTCCCCACACTCAATTCGTTTAATGGAATTCTCGGACATGATAGTCTTAAAGAACTATCAGCAATCATCCACACAGGTGAAGACTATATGAGTATCCTAAATAAAACCAAGATCAGAATCAAATATCAAGCGTCGCAGGACGTTAATACAATTAATATCAGGACAGATCATATGACCATAGACCAGAAGAATACAGTTAACTCTTTAATAGCAAAACACCCTCTTCTATTTGAGGAACCAAATAAAACTTACTTTTACGACCAAAGTAAAAGGAGAAATTCGAACAAATGATGACAACCCAGTTTACTCTCGATACTATCCGTACCCGATGTTGTTGAAAGTTGGGGTGGAGAGACAAATACAAAACCTGCTCAACAATGAGATAATAAGACCTTCACGGTCCCCCTATAGTTCACCTGTTTGGATCGTCCCAAAAAAATTGGTGAAAAGAAGTATCGGCTAGTCATCGATTATAGGAAACTTAACTCTATAACAATAGCCGACCGGTATCCCATTCCGGAAATAAACGGAGTTTTGTCACAACTTGGTGAAAACAAGTGGTTTTCTGTTTTAGATCTGAAGAGCGGGTTCCATCAAATTCCGCTAAGGGAAACAGACATCGAAAAAACCGCCTTCTCCATTAATAATGGTAAATACGAGTTTACCCGATTGCCTTTTGGACTGAAAAATGCCCCCGCAATATTCCAAAGAGCTCTCGACGACATTCTTCGTGAGCATATAGGCAAGATATGCTTCGTCTACATAGACGACATAATTGTTTTCAGCCAAGATGAAATAACTCACGCAGAAAATATTCGCAAGGTTTTTAAAACGCTAGAAGAAGCTAACATGAAAATCCAATTGGACAAATGTGAATTCTTCAAGCGTGAAGTTGAATTCCTTGGATTTGTTATATCATCTGATGGTATTAAGACGAATCCAACGAAAGTAGAGACAATTCCTAATTTTCCCAAACCTCGAACTTTAAAAGATCTTCGATCCTTTCTAGGATTAGCCGGCTATTACCCCCGCTTCATAAGGGATTATGCGAAAATAGCTAAACCCCTCACTACTCTTTTAAGAGGAGAAAAAGGCAGAATTTCCAAAAACTTGTCTAGTAAACATCCGATAAGCCTCAGTGAAGATGCATTAAATTCCTTGACTAAAATAAAAAATGCCCTTGTTTCAAAAGAAATAATACTTACTTATCCCGACTTCACCAAAGAATTTCAGTTAACTACCGACGCGTCGAATTACGCCATTGGCGCGGTACTTTCTCAAGGAGACAGACCTGTCACCTTTATATCACGAACCTTGAATAAAGCTGTGGAACTCTATGCCACGAATGAGAAAGAGATGTTGGCAATAATATGGTCCCTCAAAGCTTTGCGAAAATAACTTTATAGTAGGGCTAAAGTCAGAATATACACTGACCACCAACCACTGACTTATGCATTGAGTAACAAAAATAACAATTATATATTATAAAAAATTATATTTCCCCGATACCATCGCCATATCATTACCGAAAGAGATTACAATGAACAAAATCTTTTAACTATCCTAAAAAAGATCCTTAACCCATCCGTTATTAATTGTATCAAAACTCAAGAACGAGTAATGGGAATGATACAAGAACTGTACCCACTTCATTTTAAAACCATAAAAATTAGATTTACACAAATACAAGTAGAAAACGTTGTTAATCAAACCGATCAAGAAACAATCATAATAGAAACACATAATCGTGAACACAGAAATGCACAAGAAAATAGAGCCCAAATATTAGAGAAGTATTACTTCTCCTTCATGACCCAACAAATAAAAAGAATTACAAAAATCTGTTCGATCTTTAAACGAAGTAAGTACGAAAGGCATCCCAATCAACCTAAACTTAGTGAAACACCCCTTCCCACCTTTCCAGGTCATACAGTTCATTTTGACATATTTTTGACCGAGAAGAAAATTATATTAACCTCTTTAGACAAATTCACAAAATATGCCCAAATCAGAATGTTAAAGAGCAAATCAACAGAGGACATAAGGCAACCTCTGCGAGAACTAATATTTTTCTTTGGCGTACCAAATTCTGTCGTTATCGACAATGAGCCTTCTTTAAATTCAGCCTCAATATTATTCATGATGAAAGACGAGCTCGGTATTAATGTCTTCACGACACCACCGTACAAAAGCGAAATAAACGGTCAAGTTGAGCGCTTTCATTCTACCCTAACCGAAGTAATGAGGTGCCTCAAGAAAAACGGAACGGAACGTAACTTTGAGGAACTAATTGAAAGGGCAGTTAATGAATACAACCATAGTATTCACTCCACAACAAATAAAAGACCAGCTGATCTCTTTTTTGGGCGTAACGTCAACTTTACCCCGGAAAATTATGAAAAAATTAGGAAAATCAATTTCGACAAACTGAAGCTTAAACAAAAGAAAGATATTAATTATCAGAATAGGAATAAGCATAACTTTAAAGACTATTTACCGGGACAACTCATATACATAAATGTCAATAAAAGACTAGGAACGAAACTTTCTAGCCGATTTAAAGAGGAAAAAGTGAAAGAAAACAGAAAATCGACGGTTCTGACAGAAAGCGGAAAGGTTGTACACAAGAGTCATATTCGAAATTAAAATCCCTTTTCTCTTTAGGTTTTTAACTGCAAGCTGTTATGCCAAAATACAGATTCTTGATTATTCATTGAGCGAGCTGGTTGCAATCGAAATTGGAATGGCTAAAATCCGAAATGGATATTTCAAGATGGTGCATGTAATAGATCTAGAGCCCTGTGAAACCTTAGTTGCCAACATAAATAATTCAATAGAAGAAACCATAAACAAAAATCATCCTTATCATCCCTTCCTTCTCCACGAATTAAACCAGATTATAAATATATTAAATAGATTAAAACCAAAATATAGAAATAAAAGATCAATCAATTCCATAGGAAGCGCATGGAAATTGATAGCAGGTAATCCTGACCATGACGACTTCCAAATTATTAAAAATAAAATAAATAATGTTTTGAAAAATAATAATAAACAGGTTCTAATAAATAGAAATATTATTAGTAGTATAAATAATATAACCAATGTAACAAATGAAATCATAAATAAAATAAAAAATGTAGATTTATTTAAAAATAATGTTGTGTTAGTAATTCAAAGCAAAACTAAATTACTTAAAGAGGAACTTCTTAACATAGAATACGCCATAAACTGGGCGAAGATGGGAATTATAAACCCTCATATATTAACAATTAATGAAATAAACATAGCAAGAAACATATTTAAAAAAGAAAATATTCCTTATAATTCTATAGTCGAGGCACTAAACCTCGCAGAAATAAAAGTTGCATCGAACTCCAGTTCGATTATTTATATTGTAAGCATACCAAATGTAACTTGGAACTCTTGTAAGAAAATTTTAATAAAACCAGTTAAAAAGACTAACTTTATAAATAAATTTGAATATGGAAATATACTGAAATGTCAGAAATCAATATACGGTATAAAGCTAGATTGTAAGATATATAATAATTTGTCAATTTGTCCATATTATAACCTTGTAGATTTAAGCGGCACTCCATGCATTCCCAACCTTTTACAAAGCATCCAAGCAAATTGTACCCGAATAAATAATCAACACATTCCGACTATAGATGAAATTTCCCCAGGTGTTATCCTACTCAACCAATTCAACGGAGCTATAACACAGGACAACAATGAAACATTGAAGCTGACCGGTACATTTCTGATGGATTTTCAAAATTCATCAATTAAAATTGAGAACAAAACCTACATCTCCGATATCATAGTTTCTTCAATAAAACCTTTACCCGCCATAGCACAACTCTCTAAAGCCGAAGACAGAAGAGCTTCTATCACTTCAGATGCTCAAAGAACTCCACACAAATAATACCGAAGACATCAAGTTATTGCAATCAAAACATACTATTTCTTTAACAGCAAACATTGGGCTGACCATAATCGTATCATTGCTGGTACTCTTCTTGCTTTCAAAAATCATCCGTAGAAAACGCTTAGCGGAAGTTCAAGTAACCAACGTACTCGAGTTGGAAAATAAAGCAGTCAAAGAAGAAGCAGCAGCACAAATCCAAATACCCAATGTGCTCAATACGGAAAACAGAGATTCGAAGGAAATAGGACTAGAAACCTAAACCTACCACAATAAAAAAGAGAAGACTCAGGAAGATATATTGCCGACAAAGATAGTTAGAATAAACCAGATTCCATACTTTTAATTCTGTCAAACGTAGACGTTTGAACCTAAGCGGGGAGGAGTTAACGAAATTCCATATACAATTCTAACAACAATAACACCTCATCAAATTCTTGCACTTGCACATAATCACGCGCAGTATTCATGTTTCCAAATTCTAAGTTCCCACATTCCTATCCTACAGTAGACCCACGCTCTGTATTCATGCTGCAGACTTTGCGTCTGGAGCCAACAAGTGAATATCAGATTTCCTTCATTTTCTCATAGTTTAAGATAGGTGATAAGTTTGTTTACATTTGTTTGTCGAGTTAGTCTTAAGTGGAAGTTAATGAAATAAAGAGGCTTCACCTTCAAAAAAATAAAAATAATTTTTTTTATATGAAAATTACAACCTAGAATTTTAATTTAGATGCCTATATATACAGTGGCGACAAAATAAATAGCACATGTAGGCCTCCTTTTTTCCTTTTCAAAACTTGCGAATTTCCACATTAAGAATGTTAGTAAAGTTTATGTAATTAAGTACTCCATTGCAATATCAACTAATATAAAACAAATTCAACACCTTATGTCAGTTAAAAACTTAAATACAAAAAAAATAAATAGTTAACCTCAGTTTTTTACGGCCAAAATAAATAGCACACTTCGATCAAATCCATTAAAATCATTACAACATTTTATAAAACCTGACAAAATGTTGGTTAATATTGTTTAACAATATTAGTAGTTAGTGGGGTAGCCCCCATTTTTATGTTCGACGATACTAGGGCTTGACAACGTTCCAAGGGTATAGCATTTCAGGGCCACTGAATTTGTATCCAAAATTGGTCCAAAATTCGTAGCTGAAGCCCTATCAACTTTGTTGTAAACATCATTCCACAAGTTCTCAAGTAAGTTGAGGTCAGGGGACTGCGCAGGTCAACCTAAAGCATCAACTTTTTGGGCCAGTAACCATTGCTTCATAGCTTCAGCAGTGTGGTTCGGGCCATTATCGTGCTGAAACGCCATTTCTAGCAGCAATTCCTCGAAAAATAATTAACTGCTACTGTTTCTGTTAGCACAGTAAAAAATCGTCTAAGCGAAAAAAATTATTCGGCCGAGTTGATAGACAGAAACCACTGGTATCAATGTTTAATCTGTTACGCCGGCTACAGAGAACAGAGAACATGCAAATAAGCCACCGGCTGATTGAAACATTTTATGTGGATCGACGAATCCAAGTTTGGTCTCTTTAATAGGATGCATAAGATGCGGCATTTATCCGAAATACGTTCCTAAATACGCCCTTAAGACGGCAATACACGGTGGAGGCTGCAACGTTGTGTGGGGTAGTTCATCTTGGCACGACGTGGGGCCTATTCATCGTGTTGAGGGAATCATGGACCGAACTAAGGACAAGGAAACCCTGAGCAGTATTATGCTTTCGTATGCAGAGAAGGAATTACCTATAAAATTGAGATTTCAGCACGATAATGACCCGAACCACACTGCTGAAGCTCTGAGGCAGTGGTTACTGGCCCTAAAAGTTAATGGTTTAGGTTGACCTGCGCAGTCCCCTGAACTCAACCCGATTGAGAACTTGTGGAATGATGTGGACAACGAAGTTGACAGACCTACAGCCACAAATTTCGGATGCAAATTCAGTGACCCTGACATGCTATGCCCTTAGAACGTTGTCAAGCCTTAGTACCGTCAATGGGTCGTCACCGTATTGCCGATATTGAAAATAAGGGTTATCCCACTAAATACTAACATTGTAAAATAATATTAACCAAATTATTATAACATTATGTCAGGTTTTATAAGATTTTGTAATGAATTTAATGGATTTGATCGAAGTGTGCTATTTATTTTGGCCGTAAAAAACTGAGGTTAACTATTTATTTTTTTTGTATTTAAGTTTTTAACTGACATAAGGTGTTGAATTTGTTTTATATTGATATTGCAATGGAGTATTTAATTACATAAACTTTACTAACATTCTTAATGTAGAAATTCGCAAATTTTGAAAAGGAAAAAAGGAGGCCTACATGTGCTATTTATTTTGTCGCCACTGTACATACATCTATATATCTATATATATAAAACTCTTTGTCCTGACTGACTGACTGACTGACCCAGAGATTAGGCGCACAGCCCAAACGGCTGGTGCTAGAAACTTGGAATTTGGACAGTAGTTTCCTTTTGTGGCGTAGACACCCACTAAGAAGGAATTATTGGAAACTCAGCTTTTACAGGGTGTTACAGGGTGCTCAAGTTTGTATGAAAAAAAAAATTTAAATTGGACTTTGGAATTGAAATTTGGTGGGTATATTCTAGAACAGAAATAATTAAACACGTGTTTCACCGTTTTTCAAAATTATGACTGTGGGCCAAGATACAGGGCGTTAAAGTTTTGCTATTTATAGTAATGCGCAACCGTAGTCAGCGGCACTTATCGTTACGTGATCGTGTATGGTTTTTGTTTTGCCCAGTTGTACAAGGGTAGTTTTTTTCATTTTTCTTTGTGCTGCTTTTCTTCACTCAGCACGGTATCTATTCATGTATGTATGTATCAGTGGCGGGGTGTGAAACATTTTAAAAGGTAAGTCGGAAAAAATATGCACCTGCAAACGCTTTCTGAAATTATATTGTGTACTGCAAATCGCATAGAAGTAAAGCAATTCAAGCCAATTTTTTATACTTCAAGTCATTTAAGCTTAAATTTACAATGAACCTAAAGTATAATAAAAGTGGCTTCGAAAGAAACCTTTTTGGCCGATGCAAATGCTGTACCTTAAAGAAAATTGATAGTAAGTAATAAAAAAAAAGGAACTTCATAAATCACGGTTTGTTAAATAAATAAATACATAAATAAAAATTTAAATTAAAAAGCTTCACGCATAATTTTTATAAAAATGTATAGATTTTATATCTATAATATATAAAAATATTTTAATATATAAAAATATTTTAAAAATAGTTTTTGTACAAAGTTAAAAAGAGAAAATATTAATGATTAATATTTTTTAAAATCAAAAACAGTAGAATTTGGAAAAAAATGTGAAAAGTTTTGTTAAATATTTTTTTTTATTTGTAGTCTAAGTCTATTCTTCTACCTTTTTTCACGTATTCTGCAAGAACTCTTTCATAAAAGTTAGGCCTACTTTTTATTTTTAAAAGGAGTCACTTTTCTATGGATAAAAGTGCTAAATCAGAAAGCCTGTCTTCTCCTTGAGAATTTCTCAAATATGTATGAACTCTTTTCAGAGTGGAAAAATATCTCTCCACGGAAGCAACAGTCATTGGTAGTGTTAAAAATAGTCCACTTAATTTTATGATTTGGGGAAATGTTTCACACAGTATTTCACTTCTTAAATGTTTATAGAGGGATAAAACGTCAAGTGGTTGAAGTGAAGACGTAGTATAGAGAACTTTCAGCTCATTTTTTAAACCTGCAAAATCGAAAATTCCAGGGAAAAAGTTAATCACCGAAGATATTTTATCATCTGGGCTTGACTGAGCAAAACGACTGTATTTTGATTTATTGAGTAAATCCAAAAAAATTAAATCCGGGAAAGATTTATATCGTGTCTTAATTTAAGATATAATATTGTCCTTTATTTCTACAAAAAGGCGCTTATAGTGAGTCTTTAAATCAAAATCAAGTAATCGGCGTTTCCGTGGAGGTTCAGCACAATCATTTACACTTTCAAAAATTAAATCAAATTTGTTTAGAAACTCAGTAGAAAGCCAAGACTCAAAACACTCGATTTCTCACTTAGCAACTTCAACATCTGTTTGTTTATTTTGTATTAAATTAAACAATACATCGGTTTTAGCAAATATTTCGGAAACCGAGTGCAGTAAAAAGCAACAATCTTTCTCTTCTAACTTAAGCAATAAACTTTCGGCCATTGAAAGTGCGTCAGTGTCCCATTCTTTTGGATGGTCTAATATTTGCTTAAAAGTTTCAATAATATCTAATCTACAGTTAAAAATAACGTTAACTATTCGGGAATGGTAATGCCAGCGAGTTTCTGATACTCCCGGCATGCGTCTGTTTGCTATTTGTTTTAAAATATTTGAACGTTTAGTTGATTTATTAAAGAAGCGTACTATTGTGTTTATATTGCCAGCCGACCCCAATCTTGCCAATTCGTCGGCCTTTTCGTTCCCTTCTATGTCCTTATGTCCAGGAACCCAGCAGAGTTTGGCAGTATGGTGCCTTATGTTGATCAGCGTGTTTCGACATTTCTTGACTGCCTTTGATTTGATTATATTGGATTTTATCGATTTTAAAGCGGCCTGACTGTCAGCGAAGATGGTGAACTCCGATGGGGGAAGGTTCTCTTATGCAGCCTGCTGCTTTTTCTATTGCCAGGATCTCGGCTTGGAAGACGCTACAGGTTTCCGGCAATCTAAAAGATTCCTGTTTTTGTAGGGTTTCCGAGTAAAATCCGGCTCCGGTTCCTGTTTCCATTTTTGAGCCGTCAGTGTAAATCGCGATTTCGTGGTCTTTGATTACATTGTTTGACTCCCAGTCCTCTCGGGTTGGGAATAGAATAGGAAAATCAGTGCTAAAATCGTTATAGGGGATTAGGTAGTCCGATGTGGTTGTGAGGCTTTCGGAGTTATATTTCTCGCCCATTAACTTAATTTTGTCCAATATTCCCGCGTGTCCATACGTGGTCTGCTTCCACAGGTTGGATTCTCTCAATCTGAGTGCACCTTTTGCGGCAGCGCCTTTTATGAACAGGTCTAGAGGGTGGAGATCGTGAAAGGATCATGTCCAGACCTGCTTGCGGTGAACTTCTTACTACTCCCGTTGTGCAAAGTGCAGCTAGCCGTTGTACTTTGTAGAGTTTGTTAAGATAGCTCTTGGTCTCCAATGCACTCCACCATACTAAACACCCATAGGAGATGATAGGTCTTACAATTGCTGTGTATATGCAATGAATAATACGTGGCTGCAAGCCCCATCTTTTCCCGAACGTCCTCTTGCATGCGTAGAGTGCGGTCAATCCTTTTCTCATCCTGTCTTCGACATTCCTTTTCCAAGTTAGCTTGGAGTCGAGAATAACGCCGAGATATTTCGCCTCGGGTGAGAGATCTATTGTGATACCGTCCAGCTTTGGCAGAGTAAAACTGTGTATCTTCCTCCTCCCTGTGGCGTGCCTCTTGCTGTCATTTTCCTCGTGGAACTTGGCCCAACGGCTGAGTTGATGATCCTGCTGTTAAGCATGATTTCAATCCAGTTTGTAATGGATCCGTTCACTTGCAGTTCTTGCAAAACTTATTTTATGGCTTCCGTTTTAACGTTGTTAAACGCGCCTTCTATGTCCAGGAACGCTGCCATGGTATATTCCTTCATGTCCATTGAATGTTCAATTTCCCGAACTACGTTGTGTAGAGCGCTTTCCACTGATTTGCCTTTAAGGTAGGCATGATGTGCAGATCAATCAGTCGTTCTAAGGTTTTCAGCAGAAACGACGAGAGACTGATTGGCCTGTAGTCCTTCGCGGTAGAGTGATTAGCCTTCCCGGCCTTAGGGATGAAAACCACCCTTACCTCATGCCCCATCCTAGACAATATTACTACCGTCACAATCGACAATGCCATTGCCCTTTTTTACACCGAAATTCTCACCTGCCTCATAAAATCAGTCCCTTATTTGCCTCAGAGGAACGCCTCGTCATCACCACCCTGGTACAATAAAGAACTTCGCTCACTCCGTAATCACAGAAACAAATTGTGGCTAACTTACCTTATTTCTCGATCTGATTCTGACTATTCTAACTACCAGCGCGCATATACCCATTTCTCTGAACTTTGTGAATTCCTTAACCTTGATTATCTCACCCGAATGCAATCTAACCTGATTTCTAATCCTAAGCGTTTCTTCCACTTCATAAACGCTAAAAGGAAATCTGATAGCTATCCATCCACTTTAAACTTTCTTAATACATCGTCAGCAGACCCTAAGATTGTTGCAAACTTGTTTGCTCGTTTCTTTAGCCAATCGTTTACCGACCAAGACTCGGATCCAGATTACGACTACTTTTCTTATATGAACAACTGCGCCCATACGTCTTTAGTCTCTATTCATATAACCTTGCCACTGGTTAAAGAGAAGATAAATAAACTAAAGGACGACTACTCCTCCGGTCCCGATGGCTTACCGGCCATAGTCTTAAAAAAATGTGCAAACTACCTGGCCCAACCCCTCACTGCCCTTTTTTAAAAATCTATCTCACAGGGGATTTTTCCTCAATTGTGGAAAAACTCATATATTATCCCCATCCACAAAAATGGTCGTAAGAACGAAGTATCTAACTACCGCCCCATCGCCAAACTTGTATACCCAAGCTCTTCGAAAGCATTGTCTACGACTCAATGTTTTTCCACTGCAAGTCCATCTTTTCCCCAAACCAACACGGCTTTCTTAAGGGTAGGTCAACAACCACTAACCTAACCGAATTCGTTTCAGGTACTCTGTGCGCCTTAGAAGAAGGCAAAGAAGTCGACGTTGTTACCACCGACTTCAGCAAGGCGTTCGACAAAATCTCGCACAGTATAATCTTTCTAAAACTTAAGGCTCTTGGTTTTCCACCACGGTTTATAACATGGATCAAATCGTACTTGGAAAACCGCCAGTACAAAATCCTCTTTAGATCTTCCGTTTCTGATCCTATTAAAGCCACCTCAGGAGTCCCCCAAGGTAGCCATCTTGGTCCATTGATCTTCATCTTGACAATTAATGATGTCGATTGTATCATCAAAGACTCCTTTATATCTGTTTATGCTGACGACATGAAAATTTACAGGCACATATCATCTCCCGCTGACCCCCGGTCACTTCAAGATGACTTAAACAGATTTTCAACCTGGTGCCAAAAAAACTGTTTGCAGCTTAATGTGAGTAAATGCCAAGCTATCACATACTCCCGTAAGCGCTTCCCACCACCTCCCAGACTATACTTTATCTGCAATGAACCTGTGCCCCTAGTCACCTCATTACGTGACTTGGGTGTTATCTGCGATCGGGAACTCAATTTTCGGTCCCACATTGATAGCATTATTCGTAGAGCCAACTCTGCGCTCGGTTTTGTAAAGCGTTGGTCCAAGGAGTTTTCAAACCCGTATGTCACGAAATCCCTGTATATCACTTTCGTAAGGCCTCTGCTTGAATACGCTAGCCAAGTATGGTCCCCTCATTATGATATCCATATCAAGAGAATTTAAGCCGTTCAGCGCAGGTTCATTCGCTTTGCCCTACGTGGTCTTCCCTGGGTAGACACCCACAACCTGCCACCCTATAGAGACCGCTTGAAACTGATCAACCTGGAATCTCTTGAAAAACGTCGCGATGTTGCCAATGTTCTATTCGTTCATCAGCTATTAGCCGGCAACATAGATTGTCCATCGTTGCTTCAAATAATTTCTCTTAACACCAATCCCCGCAACCTCAGGTCTGTTCCCCTCTTTCGTCTTGTCCCCCACCGTACCAACTATGGTTTGCATGAGCCCATGTCCAGAATGCTACATAAAGCGAATAACATGCATGATGACGCTTTCATTTTCCACTGCAGCAGAATAACACTGCGAAATGCCCTTTACACCCCCTCTACCTCCTCTTAACCCACTCTCACCTACCCTTCCATCTCTTTTCATAGTCTTAAGCTTTTAATTGTTAGTTAATAAGATCTAAAAAAAAAAAAAAAAAAAAATTGTACAACTTCCTGCCCTTACCTTAACTGCCTGTTCTTCTTAGATTTAAGTACCAGCTTGTATTAAGTTGATAAATAAATAAATAAATAAATACCTCCTTCCATTTTCCTGGTATGTGCCCCATGCGTAGGCAGTCTGAAAAGATGTTTACGAGATGGGGTAGAACCGTACAAAGAGAATGTTGCAGCATTGCGGGTATAATTCCATCCGGGCCTGCAGATTTGTAGGGTTTGAATGAATTAATTGCCCATGCTACTTTTTCTTCTTTGATAATCGTTGAGATCACTCCCTCGTCCGTACGGTCACAAGGCAGTCCTGTTAGGGATGGCGGTGCCAATGTCCTTACAGCCGGGGAAGTGAGTTTCTATTAGTAATTCTAAAGATTCTTGGCTTGATTCCGTCCAGGAGCCGTCGGTCTTCTGTATGTATCCGGGGACACAGGGGTCTTTGGATAGTACTTTTCGAAGTCTGGCGGCTTCATTCTCGTCTTCAATCGACTCACAGAAGTTTTTCCAAGATCTTTGTTTCGCATCCCTAATGGTATACTTGTACTCGTTGAAGCTGGATCTATAGGAGTTCCAGTCTTCTGCTCTTTTACTGGCTTTGGCCTTGTTGAAAAGTTTTCTTGTCTTGGTCCTAAGTTGTCGTAACTCCGGGGTCCACCAGACTACACTGGTTTTCCTTCGGGGTCGACTGATAGGACAAGACTTGTTAAACGAATTCGTCAGAACAGTTGCCAGGTTGTCGACTGCTGTCTCAAGTTTAGTTGTGCTAGAGGTAGCTGTGGCTGTCTGCGAGGCTAACTTCTTACTAACTAGTTTTAAGAACTTTTTCCAGCTGACTTTTTGGGGGTTTCTGTAAGGCCTAGGCTTGTCTCTGCTGACGTTGAGGGTGAAGAGGATTCGGTTGTGATCCGAGAAGGAGCAAGCAGTGGAGACTCTCCAATCCTCAACGAGATTAATTTCAGAATCTGTAGCTAGAGTCAAATCAAGAACTTCTTCCCTAACCCGATTTTGAAACGTTGGTGTGTTACCTTTGTTGCATATTTTTTGTTGCATCATTTTAGGTTTGTGGAAAGAATATATTCAAAAATCGACTCACCACGTTTGTTAATGTCCTTGGATCCCCATTGAATATAGTGGCTGTTAGCGTCACATCCAATTACCAGATTTTGTCCGCGTGACTTGGCGTATGATACCAGTGTTCGGATAGCATCTGGTGGTGGTCCCTCTTCCTCATATGGAATGTAGGCGGACGATAGGATCAAGTGTTTCCCCTGTTGTTCCCATGATACCACGGTCAGATCTTTGTTACTGTAGGGAGTTAATAGAAAAAGGTTAATTATTTTCTTTGCAACTATACAGGCTCGTATTTTACCTTCGATG
The DNA here is from genome assembly GCA_917880715.2 of Matsumyia berberina. Lineage (NCBI taxonomy): Eukaryota > Metazoa > Arthropoda > Insecta > Diptera > Syrphidae > Matsumyia > Matsumyia berberina. The sequence continues at coordinate 84,318,743 of OU862872.1, forward strand.
TGCGGATAATAGAGATTATATCCTCTTAGCCTTAAGCCTTGAATTTTATCTCGTAAGAGATAGGGTTCTTGGATTAAGACCACATCTACATCTTTCTGTAATATGAAAAGCATCAAGTCGTCGGTGGCTGCTTTGCAGTGGTGCAGATTAATCTGCACCACTAGTAACTTACCTTTACTTGGCGCTTTCATTTTTATTGGGTAGCTTCGCTTTTAGAGAGCCAAGCCCGAATTTGATGCTACCCAAATTGCTCCTTATGACTTCGAGCGACTTCTGGTCGATGGTTATTAGGAAGTCCTTCCCGAAGCCCTTCTTACCCGTGGCCGAGGAAATAATTCTCCAGCTTTGGGTGTCCAGTTCTTTGTTCTGCTTAGCAATTATTTTCAGAACTGTCTCGTTGTCCGGAACCGGAGGTGGAGCCCAGATCGAAATAAGTTGGCGAAGAGGAACACAAGAACGGGGTATAACTTCGAGCTTGGCCCCTGACCAAATTTCGCCGCAGTTGGTGACTGCTCGCGTAAGGAAATTCAGGGATCTCCTGTTGCCGCAGCCAACGACTTTGACTCCATTTTGCCATTTGGCACCATCGAAGCTTACCTCGTCATCATCTCCCTCCTTTTCAACCATCGCATGCAGGATCTTCATCTCTACCTGTAGCCAATTGTCGGTTGTTATCTTCCCATCAGGGTCGGAAAGGTCGACGATTGCTACCTGTAGGTCCGTGGGAGAGTTGAAGCTGACTGAAGGTTTCAGTTTTTTCGGCTCTCTTTGGACATCCTCCCCCGAGCGCATCCTTTTAACTGTCTGCCTGCTTGCGCTGGCAGGTTGTTGTTTGGAGGTCCCAGGTTTGGACTCGGTACAGGCCGTGGCTACAAGAGGTAGCGTGCGCCTGGTTTTGTCTGCATCTTTACCAGGTTGCAAGGCGGTTGGTTTGGCAGTTTGCCTTGCCTTTTCCGGCTGGCGTGGAGGAGGGCAGGTGGCCTTTTCTGCAGGCTTTTGTCCTTTTTCAATACCAGCCTTGTTCCTTTCGAACCTAGCTACCGATTTCCGATGCTTGCTCATCAGCATCTTCTCCCTTGCTGTCAGGCTCAGGGGGTCTTTTGCACCCATCTTACGTAGGTACTGCTGGGACCTTCTGTAACCGTTCTTCGATTTTTCCTCCTCGCTTTTTTCACGCCTCTCTTTCTTTTTGGCTCCCGGCGTGTCGGTAGCTGCAGGACCTCTTACCTCTTCTAACAACTGGGCCTCGGTTTCAGAGTCTACCTGCATGGTGTGGCTTGCCTGTGATGAAGCCAAAGATTCATCGTCGATATTCGTATACTCTGAAGGTGAGCCCCTATGCAGTCGTCTTCGGAGTCCGTCGACTTTTTCAAATCTTTGTCAAGGGCCTTCTGCCTATTTAGAGCCTTTGCAGCAGTTCGTCCGTCCGTTCCTGAGGGTCCGGAGGTGCTGTCTATGTTTTTGATTGTGTTGTTATTATTGTTATTAGTGTTACTATTATTTGTGTTCATTTTTTTGTTTTTTAGCTATGTGATCCCACGAGTAGCTAGGGAATGGTTGGTCCGTCTGCACAGAGCCCCGCGTATGCAGATAAAGCTAAATTATCCAGAGGTCGCCAGGTATCTGGATACTCCGTTCGAGACTGAGCTATTTTTTAAAATGGGCCCCCAGCCAGGTTGATCCTCGGCACGGGTCGTATGACCCCTTAATCCAGCCCATCGGAGAGAGGAGGGGAATAGATAGGATAAGAGGGGAGAGGGATAAATGAGATGAAAATGGTCCATGGTCCGCGGAGACAAAAAGTCTCTTCTAAATGAGGCTGGAGAATCGGGTTGAAAGAACACACTTCGTGCACCTTGCGGCACCCGATGTGCGCTCTGACTACCTAACACTCCTGACCCCACATAGATTTTCCCCTATCCGCCACCTTGGGGACGCGCCGGGTTGCCTGGAAAGCACTTATATCCCGGAAGCCAATTTGTTCTAACCAGCCACATATTTCATAACGCGAAAATTTCCGGGTTACTATGCTTTGTTTTGCTATCGTTTTGCGTATGTGTTTCTTATGGGGTATTTAGAGGAGTATGTGATGTTGGAGAATAGGCATGCAATGGGGTGAGTATTTGCGTGCGTAGAGCAGTAGAACGATATGAGATATATACACACCTTAAGATGCATGTTGCTTGTTGGATTGAAACATTGTTGAAAGGTAGAATTTTAAAAGGTAACCCGGCGTGAATCGAGTTATATGGGCGCCTCGCGACTGGTTGTTGTTGTAGTCGCAACTTGAACATAAATATTCTACGATACATAATCCTACCTATTTGGCAGGAAAACATTTACACATGTAGTACATACACATGAATATTTGTGTGGCTATTCTTGATCTTGTGTTGTGGGCTACAACTAGGTGGGAAAGAAATACTGCCGTCGCCAGGAATGTTGTTTACGGGACGCGGGGACGAAAAATGAATATGAGAAATTGAAAGTTTATACCTACTCATTAACGGCTTGAAACGCGGGGAAGGATATAGGGTATAATGTGACGTATTTCCACGCGGGCGTAGTCGCGGGTTTCGGCTAGTAGTATTACATTACATATGTATTAACATATGTACGTATGTACATACACAGGTTATCAAACTCAATTAAACTCTACAAAGGCGTTTGTTTTAACGATGACGATGGAACGAAAGTCGGAAGAGCCAACTCTGGAGAATTGAGTTAATGAGGGAAAAGGTCATAGCGCAGTTGGATCAGTTTGCCCGTTCCATTTGTGGGCGAGTGAACTTTGTTACTGTTATGATGACACATCATCTTTTTTTTCAACCTGCCAGATTATTCATTTTTTTACGCATATGCGCAATCGTCTACACATTTTTCCTGGCAATTTTTTTAATAAATTCTCTTTTTCGGTAGATAAAGGAATAGCGCGCCGACGCGACGCGACAGGCTGGGTATGGGATTGTGTGTGCTTGATGTAGGTACAACATTGCCAGTCGCGGGAGGGGAATTTTTGTTTCGATTTTATTTTTTTGCGAAGTATGTATGTATGTATGTATGTATGTATCTATTCAACGAATGTATTCAAATTCCAAGGACTTTTGATTTAGAATGAATTTGACTTGGAGGATAACTTTTAGAAAGAAAACTGACGGGGGACAGAAGGTGAACAAACTCGAGTTAGAGGGAAATTCGAGTTAGAGGGAAAATCGAGTTAAAGGAGGTTCGGTTCGACTTGAAGAATTTGATTACATTTGCAAAAGTGGCAGAATAAAATACAGTCGATTGGGTTGAATATAAAATTCCGATTCAGATTTAAGATGGGATTGTGATCTACATATATAAAACTCTTTGTCCTGAATGACTGACTGACTGACCCAGAGATAGGCGCACAGGCCAAACCGCTGGTGCTAGAAACATGAAATTTGGACATTAGTTTCCTTTTGTGGAGTAGACACCCACTAAGAAGGGATTTTTCGAAACTCATCTTTTACAGGGTGTTACAGGGTGTTCAAGTTTGTATGAAAAAAAAAAATTAAATTGGAGTTTGGAATTTAAATTTAGTGGGTATATTCTAGAACAGAAATAATTAAACACGTGTTTTACCGTTTTTCAAAATTATAACTGTGAGCCAAGGGCCAAGAGCGTTAAAGTTTTTCCATTTATAGTAATGCGCAACTGTAGTCAACAGCACACATCGTGTTGTGATCGTGTGTTGTTTTTGTTTTGCCCAGTTGTACAAGGGTAGTTTGCCTTTCTGCACTCATCACGATTTCCCTAATAATATAAAACAAAGTGAATATTTCTTTGCAAGGACCTACACAGCAAACGGCTGAACGGATTTTGATAATTATTTTTTTTTGATTAGGTTTGGATAAGGAGCAGGTTCGTGCATACAAAAATATTTAACTTTGTGTGTGAAAGACTAAGAAATTCTATAATTCAACTTTGAACCCAAAAAACCAAAAAAGGAAGCTCATCCTTCGTCTATTTTAATGAAATTAATTTCAGTTTTTAGAGCTTTAAAATACGCATCTTTTAAGTCCATAATTATATTTCTATGTGCTCTAAAAGCTCAGCAATATTAAAAACATCTTTGCATAATTTTTTTTTATTAATTTGTGAATTGATCAAGATTTTCCAATCAATCCCAGCGACGTTTTCTTCTCTTAGTTTTCTTTCGAGGTCTATTCGTAATTTTTTAAGAGCATAAGAGCGTATTATTTCTCTTTTTTTCCTATAAATACGTGCTTGAATGGAATGGATTTGTGTCTGCTCAAGCGTAGGGTTTTGTCAGTGGGTACTGGGTAGGGTAGGATGTTTTTCAGTTGTGTACATTATGTACATGTATGTGTTTACACACATAGTAGCATTCGTCGTCTTAGCCTCTGCCGTAGTCGTATAATCTTGTGTTATAAATATTTGAGCGCAATTTTAATGCGTTGGATTGGAATTGAGTTCTCAGTTCTCACTGTTTTGTTTCTGTCGTGTGCTATCATCTACTCAATTCATTCAGTTGGCAATTGTATTTCATCGAAGTATAGTCAACTATTCAGCGAATATGAGTAAGCGATCGTATCGGCCTGATATTGGGCGAATTAGTCGAACTGCGAAATTATCGAGATTAACTCGGTCACATCAAACTGATACAGCAAGCTCGGCTGTTACCAATACATTTTCTTCTAATGTTGGTCAGCACAATGTTCCGCATGTTCCGCGGCCATGGACCCGAAAGAAAAAATCTGGCTTTCAATATGAAATATGTATTGAATACGGAAACGAAGTCAATATACATAGGTGCAATGTCTGAGGTCTGTGGGTTTTGTAGTGCACAAAAGTGGGCAAAAGAATCTGCTGGACTGTGCTGCTGCAGTAGAAAGGTAATGCTGCATGAAATGGTTGCACCACCGGAACCACTTAAAAGCATTCTTCTGGGTGATCATCCGTTAAGCACTATTTTTCTTGAAAACCCAAGGAAGTATAACTCGGCTTTTCAAATGACATCATTTGGTGGTAAACGAATAACAGAAGGCAACTTTATGCCTACTTTTAAGGTCCAGGGTCAAGTTTACTACCTTATCGGAAGCCTAATGCCTGAAAATAATGAAAGTCCAAGTTTCCTTCAAATTTATTTTATGGGGAATTCCGAAAATTAATCTCAACGCAGGTCTGAGGTATCGGGAAATTCAAATAAAGGGTTTTGCTACAAAAGTAAAGCGACAGGGACAGCAAACGACGCCATATTTTTCTTGCGGTTTTTTGACATTTCTCTTCAGTAAGGTTTGCCATTTCTTGATGGAAAGATATACGAGCCAACAACGAGTCGAAATTATTAAAATTTACTACCGAAATTCGTTAAGAGCGCTACGTCCAATTCATGGTCGTCATAATCGTCCTAGCAGATAAACAATTGAGCGTCTAGTGGAAAAATTTGAATCCACAGGCACAGTACAAAATGTTCCCGTGCCAGTGAGACAAAGAAGTGCCCGTAGTGTCGACGATGTAGTGTGTCGTGTATTCCATCTCAAAGTAAACAAGCTTATGAAGCTCATTGTAAAAGACGCTATTTTTGGTGAGACATTGGTGAACATGCACACTATAGAATGGCAGAAAAGAGGTCTTCCACATGCTCAATTGCATGAAATTGTAAAAAAAACATATGATTCATGGACCTTGCGGTCTATTAAATCTTAATTCTCCTTGCATGAGTAATGGTAGGTGCAGCAAAAAATTTCCGAAGCAGTTTCTGGCCGAGACACAAACATGTAACGATGGCTACCCAAAATACAAACGACGGTCACCGGAAAACGGTGGGCAATTGGCACAACTTAACATGCATGTTACGGTTGATAATCGTTGGGTTGTACCCTACTGTCCCGTTTTGTCTAGAGCCTTTAACGCCCATATTAACGTTGAATATTGTCACTCAGTCAAATCTATAAAATATATATGCAAGTTCGTCAATAAGGGTTCAGATCAAGCCACGTTTTCGTTAAATGGCGGGAATGATGAAATTAACACTTTCTTAACAGGTCGGTACATAAGCACGTCCGAGGCATCATGGCGTATTTTATCTTTTCCCATTCATGGACGGTCACCTGCTATCGTCCATTTAGCAGTTCATTTGGAAAATGGCCAAAGAGTGTATTTTACATCTGGAAATGCACGCGATAGGGTACAAGAACCGCGGAAAACTACACTAATGGCATTCTTTGAATTATGTAGACGAGATGATTTTGCAAAGACTCTGTTATATCATTAGGTGCCCAGCTATTATACTTGGAGCAATGGTCGATTTGTTAGGAGACGGCAAGGTTCTCTGGTAGAAGGCTACCCAGACATAAGAAAATCAAAAGCGCTAGGAAGAGTATACACAGTTCATCCTAATAACTCTGAATGCTACTACTTGAGAATGTTACTACATACAGTTCATGGAACTGAATCGTTTACTGCTTTAAAAACATTTAACAATGTACTGTATCCGCAATTTCAAGCCACTTGCCAGGCAATGGGTTTGCTTGAAGATGATCAGCATTGGGATAAAACGTTAGAGGAAGCTGTACTGGGACAAAATCCATCAAAAATACGCGAACTATTTGTAATAATTTTAATGTTTTGTTGCCCTTCAGAGCCCGTTTTATTATGGGAGAAATACAAAAATGAACTCTCCGAAGACTTTTTGTTGCGGAAAAGAAACCTATTGCCAGATGTTGTTGAATGTTGATTCAACCATTTACAATGAAGCCTTAGCCGCTATAGAAGACATGGCCATTAAGTCAAGTGGCAAAACTCTTTCATTCTTAGGGCTACCATCTCCTAACCGGGAGAATTGTACCAACGATCGTGAATATATTCAGGAGACTTCGTACAATACTTCGGACTTAGAACAATTTGTTAATGAAAAGGAACATTTATTAGTTGACGATCAACAACATGCATACAACATCATATTACAAAGTGTACATAATGAAACTGGAGAAATGTTTTTTCTTGATGCACCTGGTGGCACAGGAAAAACGTTCCTTATAAACGTTCTCTTGGCAAAACTGAGAGCTGAAAGAAAAATCGCACTTGCTGTTGCGTCATCAGGAATTGCTTCAACATTACTACTCAATGGTAGAACAGCTCACGCAGCATTTAAGCTCCCACTTAATTTAGGACAGAATGAGAATCCTGTTTGTAATATATCGAGGCAAAGTGCAACTGGCAAACTGCTCAAAGATTGTAAGTTAATAGTATGGGATGAGTGCACAATGGCGCACAGAGCGTCTGTAGAAGCACTCAACAGAACACTTAAAGACTTAATTAATGACTTAATTATGGGTGGATTAACTGTCCTATTTGCCGGTGATTTTCGTCAAACCTTGCCAGTAGTACCCAGAGGGACAAGAGCAGACGAAATAAATGCAAGCCTCAGATCTTCTGTTCTTTGGGTTCAAGTAAAACGACTTTCTTTGATCACGAACATGCGCGTTCAACTTGGAGGTGATACGGCTGCAGGAAGGTTTGCTGAAACATTGTAAAAAATTGGTAATGGAAACTTTTCAAATGATATCAATGGAAATATTACAATTGTACCCGAACTAGGAAATGTTGTTAGCAGTATTGAAGACCTTAATAGTAAAATCTATCCGGAAGTGTTGGACATAGCGAATAAACCAACTTCTTGGCTGAAGGAACGTGTCATTCTCGCTCCAAGAAACGATAGAGTTGCACTCATCAACAGTTTGATCCTATCAAAATTTGAAGCAGAATCAACTATATACAACTCGGTAGATACGATGACGGATCCCACCGAAGCCGTGAATTATCCTGTTGAGATCTTAAACTCACTCGAACCACCAGGCGTACCTCCTCATTCGCTTAAACTTAAGATTGGTTCCCCTATTATACTAATGCGCAATTTAAATTCACCAAAACTTTGCAATGGGACGAGGCTGCGGGTTAAATCCCTTCAACCAGATTTAATTGAAGCAGAAATAATAACTGGATGTGCAGCAGGAGAAATTGTATGTATCCCCCGAATTCCAATGATACCTACAGACTATCCATTTCATTTTAAGCGATTACAATTTCCGGTTAAACTTTGCTTCGCTATGACGATAAACAAGTCACAGGGACAGAGCCTTAATATTGCAGGTGTGGATCTTGAGAATGCGTGTTTTTCTCATGGTCAGTTGTACGTTGCGTGCTCTCGAGTAAGTTCGGAAAAAAATCTATTTGTAAATATATGCGCCTGAGGGCATGACAAAAAATGTTGTGTACATGGAAGCACTACAATAAATTAAGGTACCTGACCACCTTAGGAGGCTAAAACTACTACATTTTCAATAATTTTTTTCTCATGCCCTGTATAAGACATTACATTGTTTTTTTTTTTTTTTTCAAAGTTTTATTTGAACATAAAAATAATTTAATTTTTTTTTATTTCATCTTTTAACCACTCCTCCCTCCTGCACGCCAAAGTCGAGGCCTCAAAAAAATTGTGTCCCATGGCGGACAGTTTATCTCAGGATTGGTAAATCTGAAACAAAAACAAAAAACGGCATCTTCAAAAGAAAGGTCCCTTACGTGATAATTTACCATAATTTGCCAAAAATCTCGAAAAAAAGAAAAATGGCGGATGTTTGAAAAAAAAGTTGAAAAAATACCCGTTTTTCACTATTCTTTGCTAAAAACAAATATTATAAATAATTTTTTCAGAGGGGCTGAACTGTCAACTGATCATCACCTAGTGTTGTGCAAATTGTATCTCAACGATAAAGTACCTGTCCTACCAAAGCGTAAACCAAGGCTGGTGACACGCATACGGTGGGAGAGTTTACAGAACGATGAGATACGGGAGGAGTTTGCACGACAGGTATCCGAAAGGTTTGAACAAATTCCAACTGTTCCGACAAATGTAGAGGAAGAATGGCGGTTGTTTTCAACAGCAGTCATTGCCTCTGCAGGAGATGTTTGCGGAGTGAAGCGGCTCGGTGTGGCGGCTGGTGGTGAGAAAAGAACTGCGTGGTTTAAAACACCCGGAGTTCAAGAAGCCATCAGAGAGAAGAAGAAAGCCTTCAAGGTGTGGATACACTTGGGGGATTCAACTTCTCGAAACCGGTACGTCGAGGCGCGAAGTACTTGCAAGCTGGCTGTTAAAGCAGCTAAGGAGCAGTCTTGGAAGCAGTTCGGTGAGAAATTGGACTGTGACTGCAAACAAGGTGTTCTGGCAGACCATCCGCCGTCTCAGAGGAAGGAAGTTTAATATCATCGAAGGAGTCAAATGCAAAGATGGTGTACTTCTTTCCGATGAGAAGGACATCTTGCGCAGATGGGGCGAGCACTTTTCGGAGCTGCTCAATCCCGAACAAGGCACTGAGGATGGCAGACCCATGGTTCTGAGTAGGGCGGAGAATAGTCCCACCGTAGAGGAGGTGACTTTGGCGATTAAAGCGCTAAAAGTCGGTAAATCTGCTGGTGTGGATAAAATCCGGCCAGAAATGCTCAAGGCTTTGGGTAAAGAGGGAGCGGAATGGCTCTCTCGTGTCATTAAAGTGGCCTGGGAATGCGGTGAAACACCCAGCGATTGGCAAACTGGGGTGATTGTTCCTCTTTTTAAGGAAGGGGATAAGAGGGATTGCTCCAATTATAGGGGTATATCTCTTTTAAGTCTCCCCGGAAAGGTCTTTGCAAAGGTGTTGGAAACGCGTTCCAGAGCTGTGGTCGAGTCCCGTTTGGGCGATGAGCAGTGCGGCTTTCGTCCAGGTAGAAGCACAACCGACCAGCTGTTCACTCTCAGAATGGTACTTGAGAAGGCCTGGGAGTATGCAAAACCTATCTACAGTTGTTTTGTGGATTTGGAGAAAGCATATGATCGTGTCCCTCGAGGTAAACTCTGGAGTGTATTGCAGGAGTACAGGATTGACGGTTCTCTTCTGAGGGCCATTCAATCTCTGTACACTAACTGTAAGAGCTATGTTCGGATGAACGGCGTTAGGTCGACACCTTTCACTGTGGGCGTTGGACTTCGCCAGGGGTGCGTTCTGTCACCTCTCCTTTTCATAGTGTATATGGATTGGATGTTACAGCGCAGCCTTGGTGAGGAACGTTTCGAATTGGGAGACTTAAGGATAAGTCATCTGCTTTTTGCTGATGACTTGGTCATCCTTACGTCCACCCAGACCGAACTTCAGCGCGCACTAGATAGGTTCGTCGCCGTCTGTGTTGAAGCTGGAATGAAGGTAAACGTAAACAAATCAGAGGTAATGGTAATTTCCAGAACACCTGTCCAATGCACTCTGCATGTTAGTGGAGTCCCATTGAAACAGGTGGAGAAGTTTAAGTATCTCGGGGTCCTATTCACGAGTGATGGTAGGAGCAATACTGAGTTATCCTGTAGGATTGGTCAAGCTGGAGCAATTTTGAGACAGCTTGGTCAATCTGTTATCAGGAGGGCCGAACTTGGCATCGAAGCTAAGTTGTCGGTCTTTAATTCAGTGTTTGTTCCGACCCTCATCTATGGTCATGAGGTTTGGGTAATGACCGAAAGAATAAGATCGCGGATACAAGCTGCCGAAATGAGATTTCTTCGTTGTATTGCTGGGGTGACTCGTCGAGATCGGGTTAGGAACACCAGGATACGCGAGGCACTCAATGTCGAGCAGCTACTTCTTCGAGCGGAGAGGTCCATACTTCGATGGTTTGGGCACGTCAAACGCATGTCCCCAACTCGGTTTCCAAGTGCCATGGAATTCGTGCCATCGGGTAGACGTCCCCTGGGTAGGCCTAGGATGAGATGGCTGGACCAAGTCCGAAATCTCACCTCTACCCGTTTGGGGATAGCCCCTGATGAGTTAGAGTCGATGGCGGAAGATCGGCAAATGTGGAGAGTCCACTTAAGCTCCCTAAACCCGCGACCCTCATAGTGGATAAGCGGGCTATTGGAAGATGAGATGATGATGATGATGAGATTTTTTTTTGTCAAAGTGTGGTAAATTTGCAAACAAAACATCTCAGCGAAGAAAATAAGACTGAATTCATTGAAATCGGCCGAGTAGTTTCGGAGATAATCTGTCCGCCATTTGAAAAAGAGCAGTTTCGAGAAAAACGCGTTTAAAGTTTTTACTTGCTACTTCTCGAACAAGCACTGAGAATAGCACTTTCACTTATTTCACGCTGTTAGAATTCGAATTTTGAAGCTGATTGTGATTGTGATTGTTGGAGGTAATTTTTAAAAGTATGAGGATTAAGAAAATGCAAAAAAACAAAAATCGATTTTTTGAAATTGATAAGGTGGTCAGGTACCTTAAATGACTGTCAGGCGAAGCAAGGCGAGCACGGGCCAGCTAGTCCATATACATATGTGCGTACGTATATATTTGATGGAAGAATTGTTTGTTGTTGTTGGATTTACTTGAAATTGAACACAAATATTGAGATTTGATACGCCAGAAACATCAATAAGGTACAGGGACAGAGCTTGAAAGTGGACAATGTGGATCTGAGGAGTGACTATTTCTCACATAGCGCCCTCAAGGTCAATTTACCTGATAGCCTGATCATATCCGAGCCAGAAAGAAATAACAGGGAAGTTGTGTACAGGGACGCCTTAAAGAATTAATATGAGAAATTGCAAGTCTATACCTAATCATCAATAGCTTGAAACGCGGGGAAGGTATAATGTGACGTCCTTCCACGCGGGCGTAGTCGCGGGTATCGGTTAGTATTTTATATAATCAGGATTAGTCCTTCATAAATAGTTTGAAAAAGATATCGATTTCTCGATTGAAATGTAATAGCCCGAGCAACGCCAGGTATTATTCAGCTAGTATGATATACATATATGCAATATAACGATTTCTTATGGACACGATTGACGCCGCAATTATGAACCGATTTCAATAAAATTTGCTAAACAAGTTCGTATGGCAAATAGCTCGGCTAAGTTCGTAGATGGGCGTAATCGGTCGAGAGGGGGATGGGTTACGCCCCTTTTTATGTCCCGAATGGTACAATTCACAACGCAAATAAATTCTAACTTCCGGTTTGGATTTTTTAACAAGTGCATTATAGCAGATAATAGTCACCAGAATCCGCCTGCTATCAACTTGGGCGCCATCTTGAATCCGCCATCTTGAAATAATTCAAAAATGCTCGGATTTCGTTACAATTAAAAATCCTTACATATTTCGAGGTAATGAGTACAAATTCATTCAAAGTGGACATTTTCGTCCGCCATTTCGTTCCCGCCATCAGAACAGAAGCCTTAGCGATGATATACGAAATCCACCTACCTCTTGCGGCTTCTGCCGGAAAGTTCTTTTTTTAGTATATATGTGGTTAAATTTTAAGGGCCGAATGTGAACCACACCTAAACGTCAAGTTTTTTTCTGCATTTCATTTGTCATTTCTCAATTTCAGACTAACTCAATTTGAACCATGGAAAGATACACAATCGAGCAACGCGTTAAAGTTATTCAGGCTTATTATGAAAATGGGCGTTCAAATCAAAATGCATATCGTGCACTTCGTGATTTTTTCCGTCAATTTAATCGTCCAAATGTGAGTACAATCGGAAAAATCGTGCAAAAATTTGAGCAAACCGGGTCTGTAGGAGATGTGAAAACACCAGTGCATGCTCGTACAGCTCGTACTGCAGAAAATATTGCTGCTATTCGCGATAGTGTGGCTGAAGAGCCGTCCACCTCAACTCGTCGTCGTGCCCAACAATTGCACCTCTTACGCTCGTCGTTGATGAACATTATGCATAAAGACTTGCATTTACACGCTTACAAGGTGCAATTGCCTCAAGAACTAAAGCCTCTTGACCATTTCAAGCGTCGTCAATGGTCAGAATGGTGGCAAGAAATGGCAACAGTGGATGATCAATTTTCAGTGGATTCGTCAATAAGCAGAATTGCCGCATTTGGGCGAATGATAATCCAAGAGTGATTGTCGAAAAACCAATGCACCCACAAAGAGTGACTGTTTGGTGCGGTTTATGGGCTGGCGGCATCATCGGGCCGTATTTTTTCCAAAATGAGGCCGGTCAGGCAGTTACTGTGAATGGTGTTCGCTATCGTGAAATTATAACGAACTTTTTATGGCCCGAATTGGAAGATATGAATGTGGACGATATGTGGTTTCAACAGGACGGTGCCACTTGCCACACAGCTAACGAAACAATGGCTCTTTTGCGCGCAAAATTCAATGGCCGTGTTATCTCACGTGGTGACGATGTCAATTGGTCGCCAAGATCATGTGATTTGACACCGTTGGATTTTTTTCTTTGGGGTTATTTGAAAGAAAAGATGTACGTCGATAAGCCAGCAACAATTCAAGAGCTAAAGGATGAGATAATTCGGCACATTAACGGCATAGAACCTCAATTATGCTTCAGCGTCATCGAAAATTTGGACCATCGGATGGAGGTGTGCCGCCGAGGTCGCGGCGGCCATTTGGCCGATATTTTGTTCCATACATAATTGTACCATACCAATATTATCATAATAAAAAGAAATGACAATAATTTCCTAAATAATTTGTGTTTTATTCAAAATCAACATCGGCCCTTAAAATTTAACCACCCTTTACATACGTACATATTTCCTATAAAAAGATATGAAAAAATGGCCTCATACTGATAAATCAAACAAAATTAATAATACGAACAACATCAGAATATTCTGAAATTATGAAAAAAAAAAAAAAAAAGAGTTACTATACACAAATACATACAACATGCATAATACATTTATTCAAAATTTGTAGTTCGATGCCAAAGCAAGGCAAACGTCGTCGTGTCGCATTGTTTTTGTGTAAATAAACTAAAACATTTTGAAAATCTCCATCCCGTGTTTTTATTATTTTCACATGATTCGTATCTATGCTCGAAGTTCGAATCTTATACAATTACATTTTCTGTTTGGTTTCTTTTTACGCTAAGTTCGAATCTGATTTCGACATTTTGGGTAGAGGCCTCTTAAGCCTGTTGAGCCTGCTTAACGTATTTTGCATGCTACTTTTAAATGTGACATTTCAGTTCGTCCTAAACTTTTCAACGAATTAGTCTCTATTGGATGTAGCACGCAAAAACGTGAAAACAGGAGAATTTTGTTAAGAAATTAAAGTAAGTTCTTTACATATTTCACTAGTATATTTTAATTTAAAAATTCAGTGTTCTGTTTGAAAGTGTATTAGGGTTTATCAATTCCGTTTAAAGTAAAGTAAAGTAAAATATTATTTAATATGAAAGTGAATTACATTTTCAATCAGATTCGAAAATCCGTGCTTTTGTATTAATCCGCATGATGCCGATTATACCAAAAAACATTAGCTAGATTTAAATTGTGTGATCGGCACAGTGCCGATTAGTAATTTTTATTGGTGCCCTTTACTAGATTTACGTTACTATTATTTTTATCTTTCTAAGTCTTGTTGCAAATTCTGACAAAAGTACTTAAGTAAGAAGCACCTACCTAGATACTTATGCATAACTTGGTATAACCGATTTTGAAGTGAGTCGATCTATGAAATTTTTGTGCCGATGACTAAAAAATGGCACATCTTCAACATTTTACGTTATATGTACAACTACAAATTCGAATTTATTTTCAATTCAAAATTAATTATACAATAATAGCGACCAGAAAGATACGTATCAGTAAGAATGTATAATCGGCATTCAAAAAAACAGATATATTTCGACCAAGAAACTTGAGCGAGACCTTAAGAGTGCCGATCACTGGGTATTTTACCCTATGTGAAACAAAAGGAAAAGGCATCCAAGAAAGAAAGAAACTAGATTGAACAGAGACCACGAACCAAAAGTCAGAGCAAACCATCTCTGTGATGACATAATACATAAATAGGTATTAAATGGGTTATGTTAATTATGTTAATCGCCTGTGGATGGTTAATTAGCAAGTTCGAAAGGTTTTACCCTTCTTAATCTCCTAGTCAGATTGTCAGCATTTAATAATTCTGTCATTTCTACGATAACGTGGTTGAAAAGCCTAAGTCTATGCCTATTGGCTACTTTCTTTACTTCCTCTTCAATAATTTCAACTTTAAGGTCTCTATGTAGATCAGCGTTTCTTATGTACCATGGTGCATTTACTATGTTACGTAGAACTTTACTTTGGAATGTTTGTATTATTTGTAAATTTGTTTTGCATGTGCATGCCCACAACTGAAGCCCGGAGGTTCATACTGGTTTTAATATTTGCTTATAAAGCAGTTATTTATTGTAGTTGGACAGACAAGTGTATTTCCCGATTAGCCAATACATTTAATTATAGCGCATATTTAGTTCTTCTCTTTTTTTCTTCACATGCGTTTTCAAGTATGCAGGTATGATGCGAAAAATCAAAAGCGATCCCGGGCTCAAAGATCTTGTCGAAAATGTAAACCGCATCAAGAAAACGGCGAAGGGGGACTGACTCATCAAAACTTAAAAGATCTACCAAATCACAGGCCACACAATTCGAGGAAAAGGCTAAAAGTATCCTGGTAGAAGAACGTGCTTACTACTTAGGTGGCGCTACAGTTCGGGGTGAACCTGGGCCTCAACCAACAAGCCTCTCCAGTTAGCCCGGTCCTTAGGTAACTGCTTCCAGTTGCGCACTTCAAGTTGGTTGAGGTCTCCTTCCACTTGTACGCGCCACCTTATGCGAGGTCTTCCTCTACTGCGTTGAACCTCCGGGTTAGACTCGAAGACTCTGCGAGCCGGAGCATTTGTGTCTATTCGCTCTACATGCCCCAGCCATCTGAGCCGATGGATACGTATCTTCTTGACTAGGGCGTTGTCGCTGTACAACTCGTAAAGTTCATCGTTGAATCTTCTCCTCCAGAACCCGTCAACGCAAACGGGACCGAATATCTTACGAAGAATCTTTCTCTCAAAGCAATCAAGGATATCTTCATCCGCTTTCGATAGGTTCCATGCCTCAGCGCCATAAACTAGGACTGGGATGATTAAGGTCTTATAAAGAGTTTCCTTACTTTTTTGGGATAGGGCCTTACTACTCAACTGCCTTCTTAGCCCGAAGAAGCAGCGATTGGTAAGAGTTATTCTTCGCTTGACTTCTGCGCTGGTGTTGTTATCGAATGTGATAGCGGAGCCGAGGTAAACGAAGTCCCTTACTACCTCGAAGTTATAGCTGTCCACTGTCACGTTCTGTCCGAGACTTCAGTGTTGGGTATCCCTTCTTGATGATAGCATTATTTTGTTTTGCCCTCATTGACCGCTAAGCCCATCTTTCCGCTTCCGTCTCAATACTCGTATTGCGCCTGTGACATCACGCTGGATTCTTGCGATTATGTCCATATCGTCGGCGTATGCGGGTAATTGGAAGGATTTCTGAAAGATTGTACCTCTTTCAAGTATGATGTTAAAGAAGTCACATGACTTCGCGTCACCTTGTCTAAATCCTTTTTTGACATCAAAGGTCTCGGTGAGGTCTTGACCGACCATGATGGAGCAGCGTGCATTCTCCATTGTCATCCTACACAGATGGAGGAGTTTGGCAAGGATGCCAAAGCTAGACATGGCTCTGTATAGCTCGTCTCTATAAATGCTGTCATAGGCGGCCTGATAAGAACCGATCACGTTGCTGACAAAGTGTTTTAGGCGTTCACACAATATGGCAGATATGATCTTATATGCGGCATTTAAGAGACTTATTCCTCGGCAATTGGCGCAGTTGAGAGGATCTCCTTTCTTGTGGATTGGGCAAACGGTGTTGAGATTCCATTCATCAGGTAAATACAATATAATAATGCAGTCGGACAAACAAAATAGTTTGTTTAATTATTTTAATAAATTTTTTTAGTTACATACTAACAATTGCATGAATCGAAATTAGTTATTAAAATTATCCAAGGGGTACAAGACCAAGGACTGCCGGCGACCAGATAAGCTATGTGTTGTCTTTAAGTGTGACTAATGAACTATTCCTGTTCTAAAAATTGACTGCTTTTTGTTGCCTATTACGAAGTTATGACGATTTGTTTCAGGCGAAAACCAAATTTTCAAAATGGAATTATTTGAAATGTGGAAGCAAGTAAGCACGGTGACAAAAAAAGAACATATGTATATAGAATATAATTTTGCAAAAATTCAATAATCCAGATTGTGAAGATGAGAAAAAAAAACAATTTTATCTATTGGAAAAATTAATGGTGGTTAAATGAATATGATTCATTGCCAGAACTGCATAACAGTGACCCAAAGCCACGCTATTAAACATTTCTCTAAAAGGTAGACCACAAAAAGAATTTAATAGTTGAACATTTACTGGGTTCAGAGCATTTACTGTTTGCGGCAGAGACGAGTTTGCGAGCGGAAGGAAAAAAGGACGCAGCGAACATTTTAAATCAGACCTCAGTATCTCCACAAAAGGCCACCGAGATACAAGAAATTATGTTTTCTGACTACAAAGAACTGAAGCCCTGTTCACAGGAAGAAGCACTTGCACTGACATTTGATGTTCAATTGGGTAAGCATCCATATCAGCTGACTCTAAAGCAAGCAAATGAACGCAATTCTGCAATTTACCCTCCTTACTATCGCGTACTTGAAAGGAATATTATCCTAGCGACATTTCTATAATCAAAAGTACTGCGGAGGTAAAATTGCAATCCTTGCTTAATCACACTATTCAGCGAATAATGATATAAAGGATGATTTCAAGATGATTTTCAAATGCGTCTTCGATGGAAGTTCGGGTCTTATTTTTGTATAAACAAGCATTTGTAGACAACGGCAAAACAGACTGCGATTTGTTCGTAGCTTCCATTGTACCCCTAAACTGGCTTCCAAATTGTCTGATGTAGTTTTTTGGTCTAATCCTAGTCCTGCATCAACACGATACTGTAGAAGTGTAGACTCATAAGAATTACGTTTGACAAAGAGAGTGCGCAAATATCAAGAGAGCTAAGGGACAACATGCAGGCTCAAATCGATGCTCCTCATGACATCAGACCCAGCTAGAAGTTCTTTTCATCAACAACCACAAAAAAAACTTACGACACTATCTTCAGAAGTCATGAATTTATTGAACATTCGTGAAACAGTTTGCGAGTCAGGCGTATCTGAAGTGAACTCTAAAGATACTACAGATTGTTGTTCCAATTTTGATTCTGAATCTGAATAAATTTGATTGGTTTCTTTGTTTTAAGCTTATAATTGATATTAATAAGCAGTATAAAATTGTTTAAGTGAAGCATTTTTCGTTTATTCTATTAAAATTGTAGTAATTGCACTTTTTTTCTTTCAATCGTTTTTTTACAAAATCATTACAAAACCATTAAGAATTCATGGTAAAATATTGTAATCATTGTAAGGAAGTAAACAAATGATTTAAAACCAAAAAATAATTTTGTCCAGCTAGATCCCTATTTTTGACCACTGTGCAACAGTGGTAAGGGGCATTTGCCAATCATAAACAACAAAAGCGTTCACCAGGGCTAAGCACTGGTGATCCAAGTACCAATAGTTACAACAAGTAACATCAACAGTTCTATATCAGGCGTGCACCAGGGCCATACACTGGTAGCGAAGATCATCATCTCGACGCATCAAACTTTATAGCTGGAATCATGGCTACCTTAGAGGAACTAGCTTCCAGGCAAGCAGACACATCAGCGGAGATACAACGTCTTCAGACCAATCTGAGGAAGGAGCCAGTGTCCCGACGAACAAGAGAACTCTACACGAGTCGGCTCATGAACCTGGATCAGCTGTGGGAAGAGTTCGCGTCCACAGACAACATCATCCGCGCAGAGTTTGGCGATGAGCTATCGCATCCGTATTTCACAAGCGGATACTACGAGACAGGGTTGCAGAGTTACCAGAACATCCGATTAGATATTCCGTCCAGGCTGGACAGCCTGCAGAACGAAGCAAACATGTGGTTCAGCAGAACGAAGCAACCAGGGTTCAGTAGGAACCTAGTTCGGCAAGGGGAATAGCAGCAGCCACAGTAGCACAGCATAAGAGCGCAGTCCCCAAACAACAGGCCACTGTAAAGCATTCGGACAGTAGCGACGTAGACGGTTTAATACGCAGGCAACAAGCCGCTATGGATGGTCTGAACAGAGCATTACAGAAAACCCTAGACACCACGACTAACAGGTCGAAAGAGTTCTGTCAAGTCAAGATCCGATCAATAGAGCGGTACTGGGACGAAATCCAGAGCTTACACAATCAAGCGTACGAGCAGTCGCCAGATCCCGCCCTCGACGGATACAACACTCAACAATTCTACGAACTGGAAGAAGGGATGCACGAACGACTAGTTGAGCTATATGCATTGGTAAACCAACACCAATATCAACCAAGCACCAACAATGATGTTGGAGCCCCTTCTAGTACCCTCAAATTGCCAATATCGCATTGCCAAAGTTTGATGGGGACTATATGCAGTGGCGCCAATTCCGCGATCTCTTCAACAAGCTAGTGCATAACCAACGGATTGCAAGATGTCAGAAGATGTTCTTCCTAAAAATGAGTCTAACTGGCGACGCTGAAAAATTGATACGCCATCTAGCACCAAAAGAATCAAATTATGACGCGGCATGGAAGATCGTAAACGACAGGTACGAAAATAAGCGGGTGCTTGTCACAGCCGTTCTCAACAAATTGATGTTCCAGCCCGCAGTGACCATAGAGAGCGCCTCAGCATTAAGAGCGCTACACGACACCACACAAGAATGTGTGCTGGCCCTAAATGGTCTTGAAGTTGACACTGCTTCTTGGGATCCAATCCTCATGCACATATTGGTGAAGAAGCTGGATAAGAACACACATGCCTCGTGGGAGCAATCCCTTCAACAACCGAGATTGCTTCAGCCGCTGAGCAACTTAGATTTCAGTCACTTGAATCAATGAGTGGCAAATCCATCTTTGTTGACGGGACAAACAAGCGACTATCCCAAAAATCGCTTACGACTACAGCGAAGGAACGCGCACCTACAAAAAGGAACCGCATCTACCGTTCGCCTACAGCAAATTTTTGCAGATGACACCTGCACAAAGATTAACAGTTGTCACGGGATTTACGAGTTGTTTTAACTGTCTAAAGGATGGACATACATCTTCCAAGTGCCCGTCTAGAGGATGTAAAATCTGCGAAAGGAAACACTCCTACATCTGCAGCAAGGTAATGTTCAAACAACAAATTCTTCAACTTCTGTAGCTGCCTCATTAAGCAACACACAGCAAGGCAATTTGTCACTGAATACAGTTGGCGCCGATGCACGAGAGAGCTATGTACTCCTGAGTACCGTTGTAGTCACGCTAGAAAGCAAAACCGGAGCAGCCATTCACTGTAGAGCAATTTTGGACTCCGGGTCACAAATTAATCTAATGACAGAGAGAATGATGCGTAAACTCGAGATTCCAGCCACATGGTGCCCAATGGTAGTGCAGGGCATTGGACAATCAAGAAGAGATACACATCGAAGAGTGAATATCAAGGTATTATCCAACATCACAGACTTCTCAACAAGGATGGAAGCCATCGTAATACCTCAGATAGTGTCTCCACAACCATCACAATCGTTCGATATATCCACATGGCAAGTTCCTGGTAACATAAGATTAGCGGATCCAAATTTCCACAACACAGGCTGCATTGATCTCCTAATCGGAGCAGAATACTATCATCAGCTTTTATGTATTGGACAAATAAAATTAAGAAGCGAATTACCATTGCTGCAAAACATCTTGCTCGGATGGGTCGTTTCTGGAAAGATTGGGGGAACATCGGCACTAGCTGCCACGTGTGGTATCTACACGGAA
Organism: Matsumyia berberina; assembly: GCA_917880715.2. Classification (NCBI taxonomy): domain Eukaryota; kingdom Metazoa; phylum Arthropoda; class Insecta; order Diptera; family Syrphidae; genus Matsumyia; species Matsumyia berberina. The sequence goes on from OU862872.1 coordinate 84,339,534, forward strand.
AATGAATCACTTGAACAATCAGTCGAGAGGTTTTGGGGGACCGAGAAGCTCTCTGAGTCAATTCCTAAACAAACGCTAGCGGAACAGCAATGCGAGGAGCTTTTTTATCTGACTGTTAACAGGGACGATACAGGGAGATTTATCGTCAGATTACCGTTCTCCGAGGATCCCGATAAGTTGGGGACATCTATGGACATTGCACTAAGCAGATTCTATGCTCTGGAATGCAAATTAGCACGAGACGATGACTTGAGACAGCAATATACCGCATTTATGAAAGAGTATCTAGAATTATGTAGGTCATATGCAAGAAGTTGACTTCAATTCTGTACGACACTCACACTACTTCGTGCCACACCACAAGCGTGATAAAGCCAGACAGCAATACCACGAAGCTATGGGTGATTTTTGATGCTTCATCAAAAACATCTTCCAACATTTCATTGAATGACATCATGTTCACAGGACCATCCACACAAGATGATCTGTTCACAATTTTGCTACGCTTTAGGACGCCGAGGTTTGTTATCAAGGCCGGATATTAAAAAAATTTATCGGCAGATACTTTTGCATCAAGAAGATAGACGGTTTCATTTGATCTGGTGGAGGTCTGATCCAAATCTTCCCGTCAAATGCTATCAGCTCAACACAGTAACATACAGAACACGACCAGCCCCATACCTGTCAACGAAGTGTCTGAAGAAGCTGGCTCAAGACCATGCTACCGCCTATCCATTGGGATCAGATGTATTGCAGAGGGATTTCTACGTGGACGACCTAATGAATGGTGCTCGAATCATCAACAGCTTCTCAAGGATGTTTCACTGGACGATCAAGAAATACCCTTAGATGAAGGCAATAATGAAGGAGCCGTAAAAACTCTGGGGCTAAGTTGGCTCCCGTAATCTGATCTCTTTTGCAACAAGACCAACTGCATACCACACAAAAGATTCACCAAAATATCAATAGCATCCGACATCGCAAGACTATTTGATCCACTCGGAATAGCTGCTCCAGTAGTCATTGTTGCCAAGCTATTCCTCCAAAAACTATGGGAGTTAAAATACGATTGGGATGCTGCCTTACCAGTGGAAATGTACTCCAGATGGTGCAAGTACCGTGATGGCCTACAATATCTGGAACGGATTAGAATTCCCAGACATATTTTTGCTCAATGTGTGCCAACGTCAATACAATTCCACACATTTGCAGACGCATCCGAAAAGGCGTATGGAGCAGCGGTATATGTAAGGTCCATCAGCAAGGATGGTACAATAGCAGTCAGGTTACTGTGCTCGAAGTCTCGAGTAGCACCCATCAGCAAAACATCATCAGGAGTCAACTCGTTAACCATCCCTCGCCTCGAATTATGTGCAGCCTTGTTAGCAGCTGAACTCTCCAATCGGATAGCAACAGATTTAAAAATCAAGGGAGCAATTAATTATCTCTGGACAGACTCACAAATTGTACTCAGCTGGATTAACTCAAAGGCAGAATCATTTCAACTCTTTGTTTGTCGCCGCATTGCAGCCATTCAACGATTGACCAATAGCATACAATGGCGGCACGTCCGGTCACAAGAGAATCCAGCCGATGTCCTATCACGAGGAATCACGCCAGAACGGCTCAAGGATCACAATTTGTGGTTCTACGGTCCAAGATTTCTTCATGGGAAGGAATCAATATGGCCGCCACCTTTTGAAAACGATAATTCATGCGAGACAGAAAAAAGGAATACATTAATATCAATAACGACAGATAAACCGTCAAATTTCTTGGAAGGAGTACGGCATTCACATTCGTTCCGCAAGCTTCAAAATGTAACAGCATATTGTTTGCGATTTGTCAGACTGCTGAGAACTGGATCAGGCCCTAGAAGGATCGCAATCAACAAGCACATACATAGGTAAACCACCGTCTCCGCGAACTTGTCCACTGACAGCCAAGGAATTAGATGAAGCTCTTCGAGTCATCCTAAGATACATGCAAGAATGTGAATTCATGACAGACATCGTTCGCCTGAGAAAATATCAAGATTTGGACAAAAAAAAGTCAACTACTTGGACTAGCGGTATTTCTGGATCAGGAAGGTTGCTCAGATTGGGAGGTAGATTAGAAACATATCATACGACGCAAAACATCCCATGTTACTACCGTATTCGCATCCGTTCGTCAAAATATTAACGACCGACATACACAAGGACAACTTGCACGTTGGGCTACAGGGACTTCTCGCTATCACGAGACAGAGATTCTGGCCAATTAAGGGAAAAAACATTGCACGACCAGTTGTCCAACAGTGCATAAGATGTTCAAGAGTCAAACCCAAGATGTATTCGCAAATCATGGGAAATCTACCGGCTCACAGAGTTCAACCTGCCCGCCCATTCATCAACTGCGGAGTAGACTTCTGCGGCCCAATCTGGGTCCATTACCGGTCCAGAGGAAGTCGTCCACAGAAGAGCTATCTCTCTATATTTTGCTGTTTTAGCACAAAGGCCGTGCCCATCGAAGTTGTCAGTGACCTGTCAACAGATGCCTTCATCGGGGTATTGTAGAGGTTTATAGGTCGCAGAGGGCACCCCAAAAATCTTTATTGTGACAACGCTACCAACTTCGTGGGTGCAAGGAATCAGTTATCGGAACTTCAAGCATCCATATACTCAGATCAGGCCCAAAACAAAATATCGACGACATGCAATTTGAGAGGAATCGACTTCCATTTTATTCCTCCACGAGCGCCCCATTTGGGAAGATTATGGGAAGCAGCGGTCGAATCTGCAAAAACATTGCTGCAAACAAAAATCGCAACAGCGTCACTGACCTATGAAGAGCTATGTACTGTGAGTGTGGAAGCAAAAGCCATCCTAAATTCAAGGCTAATCACAGCCCTTTCTAATGATCCAAATGATTTTACACCACTAACACCCGGACATTTTCTAATAGGAGAGCCATTAAGAACTGTAGTCGACCATGCAGAGCCATCACGAGGAAATTTAAGTACCAGATGGAAACTAGTCTCTCACTAAAATAAAAATAAATAAATAAATAAATCACATTAAAGAGGAGTTTTGAAAGCGTTGGTCTTGAGAATACCTGAACGAGCTCCAGCATCGGAACAAGTGGAAGAGCTCGTCCAAAAATTTTCAAATCGACACTCTGGTCATTATGAAGTGGCCACTTGGGAGAATTATCAAGGTATACCACGGTGAAGACGGCCATGTCAGAGTAGCAGATGTACGTACGAGATCCGGTGTCCTACGAAGACCAATACATAAGTTGGCCCCTCTCATTAAGGAAGACGACACGGCACAAGAACCACAGGCTCAAACAAGGAATCGGCAAGAAGCGCTAATCCAGGACCGAAAACGTGTACACTCTAACGAAAACGATGCAAATTCTGGAGTGGTACCAAGGGAAGAGGAGCCACCAACTATTCGAAGAAGGAACCATTCAGTGTTCACAAACCCTATGCAGGCTACGTTATTACTCATTTGCTTGTTCATACCAGTTATCTTAGGAAGGGGAGTGGAAGTGACTAATTTCAACACAAGTCCCGGAATTCATTTCGAAAAGCTAGGCAACGTTAACTTGATTACAAATGAATGGAACCTGGTTGTTTATTACGACCTCAAACCACACAAAAGAGAAATCAAGGCCCTGGGGAACTACGATATTACAACATATTTGTCAACAAATCCAATTGAAAAGCCTATGCCATCAGGTAACCCACCAGATTCAACGTGTCTACGAAGAAATCAAAGACGAGGACGAACTGCTCACAGCCACACTTAACCCAAGAAGAAAAAAAAGAGGAGCGCTTGATGTGATCAGCAACATTGCCAATTCACTCTTTGGCGTGCTTGATTCCCAGTATGCTGAAGAAATGTCTGAAAATATCGAAAAAAAATACACGCCAATGAGGATCACGTATTAACACTCTTAAAGAACCACACATCTGTTCTAGACGCCACCATTAACACCATAAAACAGAGCGAAGCAGCGATGGAAAAAAGGCACGTGGAGCTAGTAACACATCTAGATCTAACAACCAACCGAATAAACAATTTGACTGACAGCACGTATCAGATGAAGATCCAACAACAATTTTCATCTTGGTCCATCTACACCACCCTTCTTATCGCTGACATCCAGCAAATTCAAGCGTCCTTACTCACTGTTTTATCAAATACGCGCCAAAGAAGGATAAGTCACCATCTGATTTCACCTCACCAATCGGATCAGAAATCACCTACCAATCGGACTGCAACTTCCAATAGACACAAGTAATATGTTACAACTCTACAACTTGGGGTCAAAAGAGGGACAAGTTGTAGCTAATTATGCAATATTCAAGGTCATTCTGCCACTGATCGGAACAGACGAGTTTACATTGTTCAAGATGGTTCCAATTCCAGCAGTTATCAACAATACGTTTATATCAATACATCCCTCATCCGCGCATCTTGCCGTGAACGCTCATCAGGATCAGTACTATCCGTTATCAGACCTCGACATCTCAGCATGCACTATAAGAGGAAGTAGGAGATACCTGTGCACCGAGTCTCATCCAATTAATCGTCGTGGCGCGAACGTCAGCAGGTGGGAATTGAATCTTCTTAACAACATAACATCGCTTTCCGCATGTCAACTAGAACCCATCGATTGAAGTCCCGTATGGATGAGAATTCCCAATACGAACCAATGGATCTTTGTAGTAAAAAATAAGAAGTTACTAAATGCTGTATGCGACGGCCAGGCATCAATAATCACCATAGACGGAACTGGTATTCTTAAGTTGCGGTCGACATGTATTGTCAAACAAGACCTCGTCACCCTTCAAGGTCAGAATATTCTCTCCAGCAGTACTCGAGTACCATACACGAGATTGAGCCAGGTTCCAAGCTTCACCGATGTTAACCATTTATCAAGAATTCATCCGTATGCAACCAATATGACTACCCACATTATGAAACTACAGCATCTTCATAATCAACTTAGTGTACAGCAAGCTGAGCTACCGACTATACTACAGCATCATAACTTGCGACACACCATAATGGGATCAACTGGACTGGTTCTTATTTTCGTAATCATCATCTATCTCTGCCGTCAACATCTAGCAAAACCCTGCAAAAATCGTGCAACAATGCCCATCCCAGCACCAAGGACGACAACACCAGAGTCTTCGAGGTTCACCATCACGGTCTGAGGGATGATACTTTATGATGAACCCAAAATCATCAGCGCGGGGCAGGATGTTTAGTTTTAAGAATTCATATTTAGTTTATAATTCCATACAATGTTAGTTTTACGTTTTAAGTTCCTTTCGAAACACACTGTAAATATAGCCACTATTAACACACTTAATTGCTTGCCACACTGTACTTGTATTTTGTCAACTCAGCATTTTCGTTTCATTAGATACCTCAAGTCAGCATTATCGGTTCACCTGTAAGGTTTTAGTAGAGTAAGCATTTTTTATGTATAAATACCCAAGTGAAAATAAAGCCAATTTCAAATTTTGTTATTCAGTCAACAAAGACTTTTATTTCTTCAAGTGAGTCTGCTTGAAGGGCTGAACCAATATCTCTTCATTTTCTCTTGGTGTTCAAGTGTACGACTAGCCATACCGCTTCCAGTCACGGTACAAGAACCGCGATCTGGTCTTCGAGCAAATGACGATAAAACAATCGTTACAGATACTACTGCCCTTACTTCATTTTGCTCAGGTGGACGGAAGTTTTGGCAGTCTGCAGAAGTAGTCCTTCCAAATTCTCAGCACCGACTGTGACTCTAATACAGTATTTCTTTGTTCATCTCTACAGGTTTCTGTTCGGGCCTTGTTGCCGTGACATGTTCTTTTTACCATTTGATAAAACTTCCGAACATCATTCCTGGAGTAACACCTCTCTATGGTCTCGATCATGTGTTTCTCGTGGTCTTTCTTTTTCTTGTGGAGAAGCTGGTGTTCCTCCCATCACTTCTGCTCGTAGAGCTCGCGAGCAGCTCTTATACTTCTTTCCAGCGCCGCTTTGCATGCATCTTGTTTTGCTGCGTGCACTTGCCGGCATTCTTCGTCAAACTTGGTGGTGGTCTTTTGAAACCCAGCAGATCAGTGTTGGCTTCACTGATGGCTTGTTGGTAGCATTTCCACTGGTTTTCGGCATTCGGTGCTGGCGGCATTGGACTTCTAGAGAGATTACGAGATACGGGCAAGGGCTCTGGCGGTCTGTTGCGAATGTAGCTTTTCGACGTCATACCTTCTCACAGTAGTTCTTCGCTGTTGAGGCGTTTGGTATATCCACATTCGTACCTTGGCTACAACAAGGTAGTGGTCTGAGTCAATGTTGGCTGCTCGGAAAGCTCAGACATCCAGAATACTGGAGGCGGGCCTTTTATTAGAGCTCTTGATACCCGCATACCCGGGTACCCGCATTTTCGGGTATTACCCGGGTACCAAAATATCGGGTACCCGTCAGGTTTCGGGTACCCGCTATTTTGCGGGTACCCGCGTCATATCTTATATTTCTCGTAAATTAAGGTACATAGGTAGCTAGAAAGATGTGGTGGTTCAACAGAACCCAATTAACACTTAGATGTGCCTTTTTGTTACCAAGGCTTGCGTGACCTGGTTGATGGCGTGTGTTGTTGGCGGTAAATGAGACAGCCGGGTGTGCCTTACCTTCTCTCCTTGTTGTATATATTCAACGCATACGGTGTAATTTACCAACTTTTTTATTAAACTTGCTGAATAATACCCGGCGTTGCTCGGGGTTATTACATTTCAACCCAGAAATCGATATCTTCTTCAAACAATTTATGAAAGACTTATCCTGATTATATAATATATCATAATCTCATCTTAAATCTGAACCGGAATTTTATATTCAACCCAATCGACTGTATTTTATTCTGCCACTTTTGCAAATGTAATCAAATTCTTTAAGTCGAACCGAACCTCCTTTAACTCTAATTTCCCTCTAACTCGAATTTCACTCTAACTCGAATTTCCCTCTAACTCGAGTTTGTTCACCTATTGTCCCCCGTCAGTTTTCTTTCGAAAAGTCATCCTCCAAGTCAAATTCATTCTAAATCAGAAGTCCTTGGAATTTGAATACATTCGTTAAATAGATACATACATACATACATACATACATCCTTTGCAAAAAATAAAATCAAAACAAAAAATTCCCCTCCCGCAACTGGCAATGTTATACTTACATCAAGCACACACAATCCCATACCCAGCCGGTAGCGTCGCGTTGGCGCGCTATTCCTTTATCTACCGAAAAAGAGAATCCATAAAAAAAAATTGCCAGGAAAAATGTGTAGACAATTGCGCATATGGGCTGCGCATATGAATAATCCGGCTGGCTCGAAAAAAAGATGATGTGTCATCATAACAATACCAAAGTTCACTCGCCCACAAATGGAACGGGCAAACTGATCCAACTGCGCTATGACTTTTTCCCTCATTAGCTCAATTCTCCAGAGTTAATTGAATTTGATAACCTGTGTATGCACATATGTGCGTACATATGTTAATACATATGTAATGTAATAAATATATAAATACAAATGTACAGATGTATATCCAATGTATGTATATGTATGTATATATAGGTATCTACCGTACCATCCACCAAATCATTACCCTGTCCACACGAATAGATAGAAGCAAAGATACGAACAAAGAAAAAAAAAACAACAACACAGAAGAAAAGGAAATGAAAAACTACCCTTGTAAAACTGGGCAAAACAAAAACAACACGTACGCTCATCAACCGATGTGGCTCACGATCGAGAAAATATCTTTTCGTGTGCGGCAAGAAATTTCTTCTGACTTGCTCCACGTTTTTGTTAACTGCTCGGCTCTTGAATAAGATAGCGTTATAAAACATAGCCTATTATATGACCCGATGTACAACCATTCTGTGTGCAAAATTTGAGGTTGATTGGTTTGGTAGTTTTCGTATAGGTAAAATCCAAACAAACAAACAAACAAACAAACAAACGGACAACGTTTCACTTTTATAATATTAGTAGTGATATTAAAACCAGTATGGACCTACGGGCTTCAGTTGTGGGCATGCACATTGCACATGCAAAACAAATTTACAAATAATACAAACATTCCAAAGTAAAGTACTACGTAACATAGTAAATGCACCTTGGTACATAAGAAACGCTGATCTACATAGAGACCTTAAAGTTGAAATGATTGAAGAGGAAGTAAAGAAAGTAGCCAATAGACATAGACTTAGGCTTTTCAGCCACGTAAACATAGAAATGACAGAGTTATTAAATACTGACAATCTGACTAGAAGATTAAGAAGAGTAAAACCTTTCGAACTAGCTAGTTAACCAAAAAAATAGAAAATATAAATAAAATAAATAAATAAATAAAACAATAGTTAACCGTCCACAGGCGATTAACATAATTAACATAATCCATTTAATACATATTTATGTATACGAAAGACAAATTGCTGATTAGTCTAACGACTAGGTGCAATAATTGGAAAGGCTGGCTTCTCCCCCCCCCCCCCCTGTGATGAAATGCCAAGATGGCCGTACCGCAGGGATAAGGGGAAGAAGGGAGAAGGGGTTAGTGGGTAAAAATCCCACACTGTCACTGAGTACGGGCTCAGTTTCGTCTTTTGAAGATTACCACCTCCCAGCGTAAAAAAAAATAAAAAATTATTTTTTTGAGAAATTTTGTTCAAACGAGTAGGGCCGGAAATAAGAGTTTGCTTCGACAAAGCCGGCGTGTCTCACAAAATGTTGCTTGATGGTCAATGTCAGTGTTCTCATACCGTCGATACGTTTCACTTGGGACAGCTACATTTACGTCTAGTTCAAGAGTGGTTTGTAATAAAAGGGCTTAACCCGCCTCACAATGGTTTAGGTTTAGCTGATGTATTTTCATTGCTTCAGCAACAGCTCTTTCCATGCTCGTTGGTACGACGGACATCTTCGCCTTCCCGTAGAGTGGGTACTATCGATACCCTTATCGCCTTGGCAGAGTAAACATCGTGGTTAATTGTTGCATAATTTCGCCGTGTGACCACTTTCACCATATCGCAGACAATGTTTGGACCAGACAAGCTTTCATACATTTGTAGCATTTAAGGGGTTGTAACTTTTCGCGTATTCGGCACAAAACCCATCCAATGCGTACTTTGCCTATTTCGATAAGCGCCCTTGCTGCTTGTGCTGGTAAGGTCACGGTTGCGCTCCGGGTACCACCGAAGGGTTGCCGAAGTGCCTTAATTTTCAAAGCCTTTATGATACTGGTATTCACAAAGTCCTCTGCCAACGCATTAAAAACGTTTTCTTTTGTGGTAATCTCATCGAGATCAATGTTTGATCAGAATTTTCATGGTAGGTATGTGCATTCAAGAGAACAAAAGCGCCGACAGGTTTGTCTCAAACCAACCTCTGTCTACCTCCACGAGGTGAATGCTGGGTGCCTAGTACCTCAACTGAAGATAGGGTCCAAATCGCTGTGAAGATTGTTGGTGGCAGCTGACTAGAAAGGGGGGGGGGGAGGCACTCTCTCTTGCACCCGGACTTCAGCGGAAGAACTCCCATGATGGAATTAACGGTGGCGTTTACAGTTCCAGTTAGGTCGAACTACTTAGTGAACACCTCATTCGGGCTACTTCGACGTAATCGGGTTCAACAAAGGGCCTGGCTCTCCAGATTGGGTGTTGTGCGTTGCGTTAACGGCTGTGAAAAAAGATAACGACTTTCGGATCTGCACGTGGAATGTTCGGACCTTTAACAGGCCGCGTGCAGCCGAACAATTAGCGGAGGTCCTCTACTGCTATAAAGCAGCTATTACCGACATCCAGGGAATGCGATGGATTGGGCTGGACAAAGGGATGATGAAAAACTGTGACATTCACTGCAGTGACTGCTACAGAGAGCAAAAGCAGCGTTTATTCGGGTGTGGACTGGTTATAGGCGGCAGACTTAGGCAAGAAGTATTGAGCTTTCGACATGTAAGTGAACGCCTTATAACAATTCGCATCAAGGCTAAATTCAAAAACATACAATTTGTATGGATTTTACTTATGCGAAAACTACTAAACCAATCAACCTCAAATTTTGCACACAGAATGGTTGTACCTCGGGTCATATAATAGGCTATGTTTTAAAACGCTATCTTATTCAAGAGCCGAGCAGTTAACAAAAACGTGGAGCAAGTCAGAAGAAATTTCTTGCCGCACACGAAAAGATATTTTCTCGATCGTGAGACACATCGGTTGATGAGCGTACGTGTTGTTTTTGTTTTGCCCAGTTTCACAAGGGTAGTTTTTCATTTCCTTTTCTGCTGTGTTGTTGTTGTTTTTTTTTTTGTTCGTTCTTTGCTTCTATCTATTCGTGTGTACAGGGTAATGATTTGGTGGTTGGTACGGTAGATACCTATATATACATACATACATTGGATATACATCTGTACATTTGTATTTATATATTTATTACATTACATATGTATTAACATATGTACGTACATATGTGCATACACAGGTTATCAAATTCAATTAACTCTGGAGAATTGAGTTAATGAGGGAAAAGGTCATAGCGCAGTTGGATCAGTTTGCCCGTTCCATTTGTGGGCGAGTGAACTTTGGTATTGTTATGATGACACATCATCTTTTTTTCGAGCCAGCCGGATTATTCATTTTTTTACCCATATGCGCAATTGTCTACACATTTTTCCTCGCAATTTTTTTTATGGATTCTCTTTTTCGGTAGATAAAGGAATAGCGCGCCGACGCGACGCGACAGGCTGGGTATGGGATTGTGTGTGCTTGATGTAGATATAACATTGCCATTTACGGGAGGGGAATTTTTGTTTTGATTTGTTTTTTGCAAAGGTTGTATGTATGTATGTACACATGTATCTATTTAACGAATGTATTCAAATTCCAAGGACTTCTGATTTAGAATGAATTTGATTTGGAGGACGACTTTTCGAAAGAAAACTGACAGGGGACAATAGGTGAACAAACTCGAGTTAGAGGGAAATTAGAGTTAAAGGAGGTTCGGTTCGACTTAAAGAATTTGATTACATTTGCAAAAGTGGCAGAATAAAATACAGTCGATTGGGTTGAATATAAAATTCCGATTCAGATTTAGGATGAGATTATGATATATTATATAATCAGGATAAGTCTTTCATAAATTGTTTGAAGATGTCGATTTCTGGATTGAAATGTAATAACCCCGAGCAACGCCGGGTATTATTCAGCTAGTTTGCTTATAAAGCAGTAATTTATTGTAGTTGGACAGACAAGAGTATTTCCCGATTAGCCAATACATTTTATTGTAGCGCATATTTAGTTCTTCTCTCTTTTTCTTCACATGCGTTTTCCAGCGCAGTTTTGCATCTAGGGTCATCCCTAGATATTTGGCTGTGTTTGCATATTCTACTTCATTACCATTTATGAATACTGGGATATGCTGAACATTTTTATTCGTAAAGTTGATATGAACAGACTTTAGGTCATTTAGTTTAATTTGTCACTTTTTGGTCCATTTCGATATATTATTTACAGCCTTCTGCAGCTTTTTTTGTCGCTTCTTCAACATTTTCTCCAACAGCAAGGATAGCAGTATCATCTGCAAATGTTGCCACGGTTGTTTCATCACTATCTGGCAGATCGCTAGTAAACAGAAGGTATAAAAGAGGCCCTAGCACACTACCTTGGGGTACTCCAGCTTCTATTTCTCTCAATGTGGAGTATTCATTTTCTTGTTTAATTTTAAAATATCGCTGTGATATATAAAATTCTAAAATTTCTGCGTATTGCTTAGGAAGATGCTTTTGCAATTTATGGATCAGTCCCTTGTGCCATACTTTATCGAAAGCTTGTGCTATATCGAGAAATATAGTAGAGCATATCTTTTCTTCTTCAAATGCTTTTTCGATTTTATCAGTTATTCTATGCACTTGATCAATCGTGGAGTGATTATTTCTAAATCCGAATTGATGGTTTGGGATTAGAGACTTTTCTTCGATTATTTTATGCAGACGTTTAATTATCATCTTTTCAATTCCCCTACCTTCGGGTAGGGGTTAGAATTTACCCGAGGTAGGCATGCCTGTCGTAAGAGGCGACTAAAAACCACCCTCCGTATACCGAGTGTGTAGAGTATACATAATATGCAATGAGTAAAACGAATATTATTACTACCCCAGGTGGTACTCCAGGTTTACTGGCAAATCCACCCTCTTCGGAGGTCGGCTCTTTGGATTCTGGGGAGAGCCATTTATTGCGTTTATGCAACCCTTTTGGCAAAAGCACAAGGGTATCGAGATCACCACCACCGCGATCTCAAACAATTACGTGCGGAACCAGAAGTCCGACGACACCGGAAGTGTCGGCGCACGAACAACGGACTTCGGCGAAAACAAAAAGCCTGAGGGAGGAAAACATAGAACTCCGCGCCAGGCTAACTAAGATGGAACTGCTCTGCGAAGAACTCAAAAAAGAGCTAGAAAAACTTAAAAACAATGATACTCGCAAAGGTATTAAGAATACGTCACAACCTAGTACTGAGGCTTCCTCGAGCTCTAACTGTGCCGGCAAAGCTATTTACGAAACGGATGAAGAAGAATTAAGTCACGAAACTGACTGGATTTTACGAAAACGACCAGGCAAGAAACGGAAAGCCGGTTCTTCACCCGAAATCGTAACACGAAAAGAAGCAGTGGAAAACGAGTCGAGAAAAAAAGAAAGGAAAGACCTGACAATCGTTCGTGCCGAGGAAAACCGAAATAGTAAGCAAAGGCCACCACCTCCAATTTACGTTATCGGGATTGCGAACCACAGCCAACTGCAAACTATTCTGAAGACATCGTTGCAATCCGATTATATTGTAACATCGCGCAATAACAATACGTGGAAAGTCAGTGTCAAAGACGCTGACAGCTATCGCTCGTTATCTCAAAAATTAAATGCCGAGAAAATCCAATGGTATACCTACGAGAACAAGTCGGAAAGGCCGATACGTGTCGTGGCTAGAGGACTTCATGCCTCGTGCTCAAAAGACGATGTAGTCAGTGATTTAAGAAATAGACACTTTAAAATTGCTGATGCTGTCAATATCTTTAAACGGGAGAAGCAACTATCGAAAGGGGAGGAAACTACGGTTAAGCGCGGCCTACCGCTTTTTATGTTAACCTTCGATAAAACCGAAAGGCTAGAAAAAATCTATGAAATAAAGACAATTCTCAACATCGTAGTTAAGATTGAACCTTTGCGTAAGAATACAAGAATAATCCCGCAGTGCAAACGCTGCCAAGGATTCAATCACACGCAGACGTATTGTCAGAAAGAGCCGCGATGTGTGAAATGCGCCGAAAGTCACCTCGCCAAAGACTGTGGAGTAAGTAAACAAACCTCTGCAACGTGTAGTAATTGCAAAGGAAAACACCCGGCTAACTATCGAGGCTGCGAAGTAGCCAAAGAGCTACAAAAAAGGCGTGATCAGTTGTTAAAGCCCCAACATCAGCACTTGAAACCAAAAAGTACGGTAAAGCTTAAGAGCGGTAAAGACAAAGTAGCAATAGCAATAGACACACCATCGGTCTCGGGTCGCAAGAACACTAAGAAAGAAGTGACAAAAGAAAAGCCACTGGACTCTGGACTCTGGACGTCGGACAACAAACCCGCAAACATACACCCAAGCCGTGGCGTCAGAAAATGGAACAATCGAAAGTCCAGTGGATCCTGTATCTCAAGTTTTTTCTGTTATTCTTACAAAACTTGAGGAACAATGTAAAATAAACAAGCTTATTTTCGAGAGGTTAGGTAAGATCGAAAATAATTGCCGTAAAACGCGCACCCGAACAAGAACATGAACATGAAACGAATGCTCAAAATACTAACATGGAATGCAGACGGACTTCTACAAAAACTTGACGAGTTAGAAATCTTCATACAAAAAGAAGATATTGACATATGCTTGATCTCAGAAACCCATCTAAAGAAGACATCGCATGCAAATATAAGAGGCTACAGTGACTATCACGCTTGTCACCCATCGGAAAAGGCAAGAGGATCATCTTTGTATATTAAAGACTCCATCGAGCACTCGGAAGACCTAAAAATAGAGCTTGAAACTATGCAAGTTAGCACGGTACGGGTAGATAAAAAGTAGACAACGTTTCCTTTACATCTCATCTATTTACTGTCCACCGCGATGTGCGCTTGAAAAAACTGATTTCACAGATATATTGAACTCGCTTAGTCCTAATTTTGTCATTGGTGGCGATTTTAATGCGAAGCACACATTCTGGGGCTCAAGATGCATCTCACAAAAAGGTAAAGCGCTCTATGAAGCGGGTATGGAGCACAGCTGTGACTTCCACTCGACGGGAAAACCGACATACTGGCCGGCTGGTACTACGAAAATACCCGATCTAATCGATTTCTTCATTGTAAAAGGAATACCCCCCGTTCACTTAAAAGTTGACGAAAGCTTTGACCTTTCCTCTGACCATTCTCCAGTCATTCTGATGATAAGCAAAACTTTAAATAAAAAACAAGAACTAGCGAGACTAACTGGAAGAAATACTAATTGGGAAGGCTTCAGGAAAGAAATCGAAGAGAACACTGACTTAAGAATACCACTTAAGACGCCCTATGAACTCGAAATCGAAGTCGATCGCTTCGTTGAAGTCGTGCAGTTTGCCGGGTGGAATAATACTTCCCACGAAAGAAAAAAACCCACAAATTGCGGCCTAAAATATCCACCGGAAATAAAACAAATGATAAGGGAAAAAAGGAAAGCGCGTAAGAAATGGCAACAAAGTCGTGCTCTACAGCATAAAGCGCACCTAAATCGCCTGAGCAACCTACTGAAACAGACTATAAGCAATTTTAAGAACCGTGCAATAGGTACCTACCTCGAAAACCTAGCAGCGGAAAAAGAATCCAATTATTCGCTTTGGAAAGCCTTAAAAGGCACGAAAAGACCAAAAATCCCTACGCCGCCAATCAAGAATAGTAATGACGAATGGGCGAAGGGAGACAAAGAAAAAGCGGATATTTTCGCCGCCCATCTGGAAGAAACATTTAAGCCATTCGATGGCCGAGCACTTATTCGAAAAACTTCGCGCGAAAGAACAAAAATCGAATAAGCGAACACGTTAATAATACAGTCCTACACCTTCTGGATGCAAGAAATGTATTGCGCCGTCTACAAAGGACCAAACCTTTTGACTTAGCACGATAAAAATTAACCGCGCCTAAATAGCGGAACATGCAGGAGCTTTCATTGGAAAGGCACCTGCCAAACGTCTCTATTTCGTGATAAAAAAATTGCTTTATAAGTCCTTACTTAGTTGCAGTAACTATCAAGTTTATATCGAAGGGAGGTGTTTTTTAGTGAGTAAGAATCTCACACTTCTATGAGCACGCGTCTGCGGTCCTCATAGTGTCTATGCAAGATTTTCACCTACCACGGCGGAAAAAAAAAAAAAATCTTTTCAAATAGTTTGGACAACATAGGTAGAATTGATATCGGGCGATAGGAGGTGACTTCACTAGGTGGTTTGCCTGGTTTTCGGTATCATAATTACTTCTGCAACTTTCCACATGCTAGGTACATGCCTTATCCTGAATGCTGCATTTATAATCTGCGCTAGTTTCTTCAAGCCTTTTTTTGGGAATTGTTTTAGGATTTCTCCCGTTATTAAATCAAATCCCGGGGCTTTTTTGTATTAATGCCTTCTTTTATTTCTTTGGCAATTTCTTTCGCAGTAACTGGTAGAATATGTCTTTCCTCTTCACACATTTCATCCATTTCTTGGCAGTCTTTGTCATCATACGGTTGGAATACGCCTTCGAGGTACTCAGCAAATTGATTCGCTTTTTCTTTGTTACTTTTTGCCCAGTTACTATCTTTGTTTTTAACCGGTGGAATGTGTGCTATTGGCCTTTTCATTTTCTTCCTTGCCTTCCAAAGTGAGTATTCGGTACTAGCGTCATTCGTAAGACTGGAGAGATAGGTTTTAAGAGACTTATTTTTATGTTCTCTCACCGATCTTTTGATTTTACCCACTAGATTATTGAGTACTGTTTTGTCGCATGGCGCCCTTGTTTGTTGCCAACGTTTTCTAGCTCTTCTCTCGCAATAATTTCACATATTTTTTTTGGATAAGAGTTTTGTTGGAATTTGATTTTAGTTATGGGTATTGCAGCCCATGCAGCTTTTTGGATGTTAACTGTAACGCTCGGTGGCCGACGCGTTGTCTGCGTTGTCCGCGTTGTCTGCGGATCCATCCGAGAGTCCCCAAAAACCAGGCCGGAGGAAGAAGAGCTCTCCAGGTCAGATGAGAAGGGGGTTTTTCTGCAAGGATGCACGTCAAAAAGATCTTCGACCCAAAGGATCCTACTTCTCTCTAGGAGAAAGAAAATAATTTCCTGGCTTGGGCAATGGATATCATAGCAAAGTCGCTGCCGTTAAGGCGGACCTTAGTGGAAAATGGAGTGGCGTGGGGCGAAAAGGCAATGCTGTTGGGTTGACTGCTGCCGCTATGGCGGGTCCCAGCGGAGAGCAGCCCGAAATCTCTAAGGCGACTGCTGAGCGGCGTCAAAGGATGGCCGAAGCCAAGAGGAAGGACCTTGTTTCAAAAAGACTTAGGTCTTCAGAACCAAACAAACAAGCCGTCCAAAAGTTGTAGACTTCGGCAAGCCTAGTGGCCAGTATTCCCCCGAACGTGGTCAATTGATTGGCTAGAACAGTCTTTGACTATATTCAGGGAAATGCCGGCTCTACCGCTTCCACGTTTAGAAGAGCGAAGCGCAAAGATCAGTTATCGTGTGAGGTCGTGAAGGCTGCAGTTCGCGGAATCAAACTCTGGAAGCGGGCTGCAGTGCAAGCAGTACCCCCCGAAGAGATTCCCAATAAACTTGAGGGAAGGATTTGCGTTTCGGACTTGGGGGTTGAAATAAAAGGAGATCCTTAATTTCCTTAAAGCCCAGAACCCTTCAGTCCGTATGAAGAGCTGGGAGGTAGTTGGGACGGCAACAAGGGGTTCATCATTGTGATGGATGACCCTCCAGCAGTGCTTGTGAGTAAAAGGCGGTTGGGTTTGTGCTATGGAGTTGGGCAAGTCATCCTCAAGCTCATAAAACGGACACACCCAGGGGAGAGCACAGCGGCGTCTGATGATATGGATGGGGAGATTGCGGCAACCGATGCAGGTAGTGCAAATCAACCTTCATCATAGCACCGTCGTCTCCGACGATCTGAGGCTGCTCCTCGAGAAGGAGTAGCTGAACATGACCCTCATCCATGAACCGTGAGTTCACAACAATTACGTTCTGGAATTGGGGTCCATACTTTTTATGGAAGCTGGCAAGGTTAGAACTTGTATCGTGGCTAGAAAGAACCTTCACGTACTAATGCTATCTAATTTCAGATCTGGTGACTTAACAGTAGTAGAGGTTGGAGGAATTAATGGCGACTGTACTGTGGTGCCTGCATACCTGGCCTATGATGACGGCACAGACGTTCCCTCAGATGCCTGGAGGTTGCTCATATCAGCATCTCAACAAGGTAAGAAAAACTTAGTCTTAGGATGTGACACTTACGCCCACCAGGCTCTGATCCAGCCTTTGTGACGATAAATACGCATATATAAGTCCGTTGAGGTTGTCAATTGGAGGGTCTCTATCTGATCACTGCTGGATACTCTTCAGCTTACAACTGAAAACTGGCCTCTATTGAGGCAGTCGACGATGCAGTTGATGCATTTACCGGCTTCCTCACCCAATCCTTTGAACGATCCTGTCCGGTTAGTAGCTGCAGCGGAAAAAAACATCCATCCTGGTGGAACATTAAAATTGCAGTGCTTATTCGCAACTCTCGAGCAGGTTGGAACCTCGCTAAGAAGAGGGTCATTGATTGGTCCACCTACAAGGAAAGTGTGAAACTTGTCAAGAGAGAGATCAGATCTGCAAAAAGGAACTCTTGGAGAAACTTGTGCGAGACTGTCGAATCAACCAACGAAGCGCCCCGTCTAAGGAGAATCCTACGGAACCGACATGCAATAACAGGAAAAGCGACAATACTTGGACGGATTCTCACGAAGAAATGCTAGCTACACTAATGAGCACCCATTTCCCTGGTTGTACCGATGCACAGTAGGGCAGAGATGAGTAGATAGAGTATACAAAGTTGTTTTTCCGTTTTTATACATTCCAATGCATGCATGTGGCTGGGTGTTGTAGTAATAGGGTAGACTCTGATTAGTATCAACTTGGCGATGCCCAGTGTTGTAACTGTTACTACACATCAATTGTGCTTATTTTACCTCCTCGCGGTAGCCACTGGGTACTGGTTGATGTCCACCCGGACTCAACTTCTTAAACTTATAAGTGCGAGTGTTGACCAAAAGAAAAAAAATTGCAGCACTATAAACACGTCAGCAGAGGAATTCCCTAGATGGAATCAACGGTGGCGTCTATAACTTCCGGATCGGGAGCACCACCTTATCTGGGCAACTTTAACATATTTGGAGCTGAGGCCGATAAGGATTTCCAAGAATCAGTTGGGGTCTTGGAAAGGAAATGGTGGCGGATGAGCCCTACAGGGGCAAAGGCAGTGCTCGCATTCCCGAAGTGGGTTACCGACATCGGTTATACCGGCCCGTAGTCCTAGGGGTTTTTCTTTTACAATGGACCTGGTCCTCCAGGTTGGGGGTTGTACGTGGGGTTGACAGCTCCACTATGGAAAAAACAAATTGTTACGAAACGAATACAAGCCTCGGAGACGGACGGATTTACTGATGACGAACCAAGCAAACGAAATAAGGGCAACGATCTTCGGATCTGCACGTGGAATGTTAGGTCCCTTAACAGACCATGTGCAGCCGAACAATTAGCGGAGGCCCTAGACTGCTGCAAAGCAGATATTACCGCCATCCAAGAAGTGCGGTGGGATGGGCCGGGCAAAAAGAGGATGAACAACTGCGTTATCTATTACGGCGATTGTTACCGACAACAAAAGCAGCGCTTATTTGGATGTGGGTTTGTCGTTGGGGGCAGACTTAGGCAGGAAGTCTTAAGCTTCAGGTATGTGAGGGCAAGGTCAATGAGGGCAAGACGGAGTATATGCTGTCAACAAGAAAGTACACCCAACACCGACGTCTCGGACAGAACGTCACTATATGTATACGTCAGTGGCGTCGCGTGAATTATTTAAATGGGTGTGCAATTCTTGAAAATTATATATTTTTTCAATAATATCCATTAATTGCCATTGTGGCAATACATTATACACAATACACTTCCCATTTATTGTTTTCTCAATCAAAATTAAAACAAAATACAAGAAATGTCATGAATTTTATTTTATTATAGAAAGATTCCACTAAAAACGTAACGAAAACTTAATAAATTATACTCCAACAAAAAAAAACTTAATACAAAACATAATAAATTAGGTATACTCCAACAAAAAAAACTTAATACAAATCATAATAAATTATAAATTTTTATAAATTAAATCTATTCTTCAATTTTTTTTGGTAAATTCTTCAATCACCTTCTTAACAAAATCAAAACTTTGGCAATTCCGCAAAGATGTCAGGAATTTTTTTTCAATTGTAATTGAAGACAACGCAATAAGCCGGTCTTCTCCCATAGTGCTTCTAGTCGCAGTTTTAATTCGCTTTAGAGTTGAAAAGCTCCTTTCTGTTGTTGCTGTTGTTGACGGAATTGTCATGATTAAATGGCATAGTTTTAAGCATTCAGAAAATGTTTGCTTTAAGTTAGCAGATGTAATTAAATTTGCAATTTCCGTAACATTTTTTTGCTTATAGCATTCAGAACGATATAGCACTTTTAATTCATTTTCCAACTTTAAATAATTAATTTTTAGGAAATTTAGATAGATTTCCTTAAGGGAAAGCAAGAGTTCGTTAGGGAACTTAGCATCGTAGGCTGAAAATTTGTCACTATCTAATAACTGTACAAACTTTATGTTTCTTAAATCTTTGTACCGCGCACTAATTTCAAACAAAACTTTTTCGAATATATTACTATAGATTTGCTTGAAGAAGTCCTTGTTTTCAGAACGTTTGACTGGCAACCTTCCGAATAAATCGACAGCTTTCTGAAAAATTATTTCGAATTCCTCATTTCTACTGATTTTTTTTATGAATTCCGTACAATTCGCAATTTCTTTTATACACTTCTCAATATCCAAGGATTTCTGTTGAAGCAAATTATATAACACGTCGGTTTGTGCGAATATGGATGAAAATAAATTAAAAAAAAAATAGTTTTAAACTCGCTTAAGAACTGTAAGTAACCGCGAGCAGTAACAGATGTATTATCTCTCCAACTTTGTACTGTATCATCAATTATGTATTCGAACACAGCAATTAAGTTCAATCTTTCTTTTTCAACTAAATTGAGTAACCGCGAGTTAAAGGACCACTTTACATTACAAACTGATGGAATTTTTTTGTTTAGCGTTTCTTTTAATAAAGTATCTCTCTTTGCTGATGTTGAAAAAAATGATGCTAAACTACTTAAAGTTGCAAAAAACTGCTTTGTTTCTTTAACACTTTGAACTGATTTAGAAAGCACTAGATTGAACACATGAGCATTGCAGTGGATAAATAGAGCATGACTATATACTTTTTTTATTTGAGCCTGCACTCCACTGATTGGACCAGACATTACAGGTGCACCATCATAGGTCTGAGCAACAAGTTTTGCACCAATATCAAGTTCGTCAATTACACGTAAAACCATTTTTGTAATTGCATCAGCACTTTGGTCGTTACTTATATCAAAAAATTTATAAAAACGTTCTTCACACTCTAAGTTTTCCTTAACGTAACGAACTATTGACGAAAGTTGTGCTTTTCGAGAGATGTCTGTAGTTTCGTCAAATTGCACTGCGACAAACTGGGTTTCCTGAATCTCTCTTTTAATCTCTCTTATCAATACATTACTTACTGCTTCAATTAAATCATTTTGAATAGTTGCAGAAGTTCCCTTAAAAACTGTGGAAGTTTCCAAGAATTGTTTAAATGCTTGATTGTCATCATCTCATCATCTTCCAATGGCCCGCTTATCCACTATGAGTGTCGCGGGTTTAGGGAGCTCAAGTGGACTCTCCACATTTGCCGATCTTCCGCCATTGACTCTAACTCATCAGGGGCTATCCCCATACGGGTAGAGGTGAGATTTCGGACTTGGTCCAGCCATCTCATCCTAGGCCTGCCCAGGGGACGCCTACCCGATGGCACGGATTCCATGGCACGTCTTGGAAACCGAGTTGGGGACATGCGTTTGACGTGCCCAAACCATCGAAGTATGGATCTCTCCGTTCGAAGAAGTAGCTGCTCGACATTGAGTACCTCGCGTACTCTGGTGTTCCTAACCCGATCTCGTCGAGTCACCCCAGCAATACAACGAAGAAATCTCATTTCGGCAGCTTGTATCCGCGATCTTATTCTTTCGGTCATTACCCAAACCTCATGACCATAGGTGAGGGTCGGAACAAACACTGAATTAAAGACCGACAACTTAGCTTCGATGCCAAGTTCGGCCCTCCTGATAACAGATTGACCAAGCTGTCTCAAAATTGCTCCAGCCTGACCAATCCTACAGGATAACTCAGTATTGCTCCTACCATCACTCGTGAATAGGACCCCGAGATACTTAAACTTCTCCACCTGTTTCAATGGGACTCCACTAACATGCAGAGTGCATTGAACAGGTGTTCTGGAAATTACCATTACCTCTGATTTGTCCACGTTTACCTTCATCCCAGTTTCAACACAGACGGCGACGAACCTGTCTAGTGCCCGCTGAAGTTCGGTCTGGGTGGACGTAAGGATGACCAAGTCATCAGCAAAAAGCAGATGACTTATCCTTAAGTCTCCCAATTCGAAACGTTCCTCACCAAGGCTGCGCTGTAACATCCAATCCATATACACTATGAAAAGGAGAGGTGACAGAACGCACCCCTGGCGAAGTCCAACGCCCACAGTGAAAGGTGTCGACTTAACGCCGTTCACCCGAACACAGCTCTTACAGTTAGTGTACAGAGATTGAATGGCCCTCAGAAGAGAACCGTCAATCCTGTACTCCTGCAATACACTCCAGAGTCTACCTCGAGGGACCCGATCATATGCTTTCTCCAAATCCACAAAACAACTGTAGATAGGTTTGGCATACTCCCAGGCCTTCTCAAGTACCATTCTGAGAGTGAACAGCTGGTCGGTTGTGCTTCTACCTGGACGAAAGCCGCACTGCTCATCGCCCAACCGGGACTCGACCACAGCTCTGGAACGCGTTTCCAACACCTTTGCAAAGACTTTTCCGGGAAGACTTAAAAGAGATATACCCCTATAATTGGAGCAATCCCTCTTATCCCCTTTTTTAAAAAGAGGAACAATCACCCCAGTTTGCCAATCACTAGGTGTTTCACCGCATTCCCAGGCCACTTTAATGACACGAGAGAGCCATTCCACTCCCTCTTTACCCAAAGCCTTGAGCATTTCTGGCCGGATTTCATCCACACCAGCAGATTTGCCGACTTTAAGCGCTTTAATCGCCAAAGTCACCTCCTCTACGGTGGGACTATTCTCCGCCCTACTCAAAACTATGGGTCTGCCATCCTCAGTGCCCTGTTCGGGATTGAGCAACTCCGAAAAGTGCTCGCTCCATCTGCGCAAGATGTCCTTCTCATCGGAAAGAAGTACACCATCTTTGGATTTGACTCCTTCGATGATATTAAACTTCCTTCCTCTGAGACGGCGGATGGTCTGCCAGAACACCTTGTTTGCAGATCTGTGATCACAGTCCAATTTCTCACCGAACTCCTTCCAAGACTGCTCCTTAGCTGCTTTAACAGCCAGCTTGCAAGTTCTTCGCGCCTCCATGTACCGGTTCCGAGAAGCTGAATCCCCCAAGTGTATCCACACCTTAAAGGCTTCCTTCTTCTCTCTGATGGCTTTTTGAACTCCGGGTGTTTTAAACCACGCAGTTCTTTTCTCACCACCAGCCGCCACACCGAGCCGCTTCACTCCGCAAACACCTCCTGCAGAGGCAATGACTGCTGTTGAAAACAACCGCCATTCTTCCTCTACATTTGTCGGAACAGTTGGAATTTGTTCAAACCTTTCGGATACCTGTCGTGCAAACTCTTCCCGTATCTCATCGTTCTGTAAACTCTCCCACCGTATGCGTGTCACCAGCCTTGGTTTACGCTTTGGTAGGACAGGTACTTTATCGTTGAGATACAATTTGCACAACACGAGGTGATGATCAGTTGACAGTTCAGCCCCTCTCACAACGCGAACGTCACAAACCATCCTTTTAACACACGATGGTACCACAAAGAAGTCTATCAGCGATTTCTGCTGAAGACTCTGACGGTACCATGTGTATTTATGGATGTTTTTGTGCGGAAAGAAGGTGTTCATAATGGACATGCCATTTGCACAGCAAAAGTCCAACAACTTCTCTCCGTTCGCATTCTGATCCGGGTCACCGTTCCTCCCAATCACACTTCCCCATGTCATTACGTCCACACCCACGTGAGCATTGAAGTCCCCCATCAGGAGATAAGAATCCATATCTGCCACCTGTTCTAAGGCGGCATCTACTTCATCCAAGAAAGCTGCATACTCCGACTCCAGATTCGGCGCATATACCTGCACCAGAGCCAGGGTTGACCTTTCAAGCTTAAGCTTTAAGATCGCAACTCTCCCTCCCAATGGTATCCACTCCAGTACTCTGCCTGCCAGCCTGGGACTCGTGAGTATCCCCACTCCCGCCTGAGCAGACATTGAAGGTGCTACTCCTGAAGAGTTTCCACCCATCCAAAAGGTCCACAGTTCTAGAACCTCTTTGCTTTGTTGAGGAGATACCAACTATATCTAGTTGATATTTAGTAGCCTCCCCAATAAGCTCAAGGTCTTTTCCTGTGAGTGAAGAAATGTTCCATGTGCCTATCCTAAGTCGATGCCGTTGTCGAAATGCCGAAAGTCCACTTATGCCCCCGTCGGAGCATAGCGCATCTCCCCTTTGACCCCCGTAATGGTTTGCGAGACCATTGCCGGGAAGCTCGTAGCCGTTTCGGGTTGAACCCGGCCGGCTGCCGAGCGGGACAAACCGACCACCAGACGCTCGCATGCTGCCACCCCCTAGGTCTGGCTCCGAAGGGCGCCCTGACTTAGCAGGCTTAGCAATATCCGAGGCTAGTTTCGTTCGTTTCGTCATCATCGGGGGTTTGCGCTTCGTTAGCCATATCTGGGGAGTACGGGTAGATCAGCTATTCAGCTACTCCACCCGCACTTCCCAGACATGTTGCCCGCCCCCCACCGCGAGGAGGTCAGCTGCACGAGGGGGCATGCTTGATTGTATTTAGCTGTATATTCACATAAGTCTTTAAAATTGCCTTTATTTAAGGATAGATTGGATTCGTCGTGACCCCTGAATGGCAACTCATGAACAGCCAAAAAAATAGTTGCATCAATTAAAACTTCAAAAGCCTTTCTATTTTTTGACACATTTTCATTAAAACATTGTGCAGAAATTTTCTTTTGATGATCAAATAAATACTCTATTCTAGTTTTTCCAAAAGTATTTAATGACAGCGCATTTGTTATGTTTGAAATTGAAAGTTCGTGCTTTGGGATCTTCTCATGCAAATGGTTCAGATCACTATAACCAATAGTGGTCCACACTTTTTCTTTATCATTGGTTTTAAAAATTAAACACGGCCAACAAAATAGTTTATTTCTTTTAACCGACCCCGTCAACCAATCATGATGTTTATACAAATCGAAATTAAACTTTCTCGTATACTCCTTTCCACTCTTTTTGAACGTCGATTTTAAATTTTCTAAACTCGGTGTAGGTCTACAGAACAGATACAAAAGAAAAGAAAACAAGAATACAGCCCGTGCACAGAAAACCGTCGCACGCGTTTGCTACAAGTTCATCAAAGTACCTAAAGCGATTTTATGTATGCGTGCGAGTGACGAATTCGATGTAGAATTGGGGATGAATGCTGGGAAAATCTTGTAGGTATATGTAGTTTGTAGGTATATGTATGTAGTTTGAGGTTGGATGAATTTATTTGATGAAATCAACAGAACGCGTGCACAGCGAGATTTCGTCCGAGTTTATTTTGTTTGTTTCTCAACGATGAAGGAATTTTGAAAGACAAATTAGGAAGGATAAATATGAATATGGTGTAGGGTATAGGCTGTGTGATGGAGGTTTTATGGGTTGTGTAATTGTGATGTACATATTTGTGTGTGTTATTAGTATTACACAGTGTTCAATGAGGAATTTCTTTTTTCTTTAGATCAGGGTGTGCAATGCACACCTTGCACACCCTGACGAGACGCCACTGGTATACGTATATATATATATATGTATATATTTCGCAGACATCAGTTCAAAATCCAATTGACGGAAAGCGAAAACGGAAAGCTGAAGGAAAACGACCATAAACAACGCCGTGTGTTCGCTGGTACTGGAGCAGTTGGAAGCGAACGCCGATTTCAGCAAAAAAGTAAGTCATTTTCAGCGACGACGCATACTGGGGCCCGGTTATATGGAGAGCATGCCCATAATGCGAATTTGAAATTAACTAATTTTCATGAAACATTTATTTTGCTGTATAGTTAATGTAACTGTGCATCATTTCTTAAGTTTTTGCAGTCCTGGAAGTTGGTTCAGTAATAGAGAATAAGCGGCGAAATGTAGGATTGCTATGAATTGCAAGATCAACTGTTTGCTTGTTGGCTATTTAAAAATTAAATAAAAAAATGTTTGCATGGAAAAAAATAAAGCGAAACATTTGTCCGGCATAAATCAAGATCAGTGAATAATTAACTTCCGAAATGTTATATAAAATATTAAATGTTATTTTTCTTCAATCTGCGCGGGAGGCTTTCACTTTTCACTTTTGTTTCTTAAAAAGCAATGTGTATACTATTAGAAAATATACCCAGTTTAAAAAGCCTCTCGCGCAAATTGAAGAAAAATAACATTAAATATTTTATATAACATTTCGGAAGTTTCTTAATAGTCTAAGAGCTGGTGAACGTTGTGGTTACGTCATTTGTGCCAAGGAAATTTATATATTTTTTTGTTAAACTGGAGCTAATGATCACCAAAATCGACGTCTGGCAATATTCTGGTGGGGCGTTTGGAGCGGGTGGAGGGATAAAGTTGTCAAAAAAAGGCACCCGGTTACGTCATATGACCAAGGCTAAATTTTTTTATATGAGAAGTTAACTTAATGACTTGTCATATTTTACCACTGCCAGACATTTTGGTCGGGTCTGAAAGGGTGCCAAATGTGCTTTTTTTCTACTGGATGTATGAACATTTTGCGTATATATTTTTGTTTAAAATTCAATTTCCTCAGTTATCGTTTTTATGCATCTTTAAGCCCGTCTGGCACTCTTTCAGACCCGACCAAAATGTCTGGCAGTGGTAAAATATGACAAGTCATTAAGTCAACATCTCATATATAAAAATTTAGACTTGGTCATATGACCTAACCGGGTCCTTTTTTTTTGACAACTTTACCCCTCCACCCGCTCCAAACGCACCACCAGAATACTGCCAGACGTTGATTTTTGTGATCATTAGCTCCAGTTTAACAAAAAAATATATAAATTTCCTTGGCACAAATTACGAAACCACAACGTTCACCAGCTCTCCGACTATAAGTTTTAAGTAAAAAAAATTTTCTAAATTTTTAAAAATATTTTTTTCTTGTTCACTGACCTTGATTTATTCCAGACAAATGTTTTATTTTATCTTATTCCATGCAAACATTTTTGTATTCAATTTTGAAACAACCAACAAGCAAACAGTTGATCTTGCAATTCATAGCAATCCTATATTTTGCCGCTTATTCTCTACTACTCAACCAACTTCCAGGACTGCAAAAACTTAAGAAATGATGCACAGTTATATTTACTATACAGCGACACAAATATTTCTTTAGAAATAGTTAATTTCAATTTCGCATTTTGGACATGCTCTCAATATAACCGGCCCCAGTGTGCGACGCCCATTTTTGGATAAACGGGTCCGTCAACAAGCCAAATTGCTGGATTTGGGACGATACCAATCCACACGAGGTCAAAGAGCGTCCAGTGCATCAGTCAGTCGTTCATAGACCCCCGTGGAGTGAAGACGTGTTTCGGCTAATTAAAATCACAGTGACTACGTCAAGTGTCGAAGTAGACATAGTATTTTCAAGTGCCTAGTTGGCTCAGCAGCAAAGACAGTGGACCGTCAATCGGCGGATACGGGGTTCGAATCCCGAAAGTGGTGTGCCTTTTTTTTAATTTTTAAGAAGAATTAAATAATAAACGAACTAAAAGTGAGTGATAGAGACACGAAAAACAAAGTTATGAGTGAAAACCAACGGTCCGCGCTCCCAGTAGCGGGAGTTGCGGACACAAACATAACAACAGCCGATGTGGCTGGGAGGCTGGGACATGTGGTCCGCCAGGAGCGGCCGAGGGTTCTGACAAACGCCGGAGAAAACTCAGGCCCACACCGAACTTGGTCAAGCGCCCCTCGCTATCAGCTTCAGCAGAAATGCTGCCTACTGAAGTGAGCGAAGGGGCGCAGTCATCCGTATCTACGTCAACAGTAGCAGCAAGTAAACAAATGATTGACGACTTCCCCTACGTCTCCGACGAGGGAGAAGGCCAATATACCGGGCTAGGCAATAGCTTCGCCGATTTGGTGTCATCGGACGATGAGGAGGACGAAGAGCTGGCATCGAAGCTGGACCGCCTTAACAACAGCATAAGGGAGCGGCAGCAACAGGTCTTGGAAATTAAAGCCAAACAAGAGGCCAAAAGAGAGAAGAAGCGCTCGCAAAAGCAACAGCAGCAGCAGGTACAACTGCAACAACAACAACTGCTGCCTAAGAAACAGCGGCAACAACAGCTGCAACCCAAGCAGCAGCAAGCAGCTAAACAACAACAGCCCAAGCAGCACCCACTGCAACAACAGCAGCAGAAACAACATCAGCAGCAGCAACCACAACAACGACCACAGCAAAGGACACAGGATCAGCAACAACAACAACAATAGCAAGCCCAGAAGACAACAAAGCCAAAGGTGTCACCGATCAACACGTACCAGATCGAGCTTAAGGATACCATAAAGCTATGTAAGTCGGCCATAGGTCAAAATTTTTATGTTAAGCGTATTAATGAAGATAGGCACGCGATTCATTGTAATACCATTGAACAATACCGAAACGTAAAAAATTTACTAAGAGAGACGACGACGGAGTTCTTTTCCTACACCCCGAAGGGGGAAAAGCTGCAAACGATGCTGCTTAGGGGATTAGAACCGTCCACAGAGTCAGGGGAGCTCCTAGAGATGCTCAGACGGTTCGAGACTGATGATCTCAAGTTCGTAGGAGTTAAGCCATTCATCACGGCAAGAGCAAAAAGGGAGAAGCGGAAATTACCGTTCTTCCTGGTACAGCTCAGCCCCAACAGCAAATTGGATGGTCTAAGGAAGATTAAGGTCCTGGACTACCAAGTTGTTACTCGGGAAAAAGTAAAGAGGAGCGATAGTATTCTTCAATGCGTTCGCTGCCAAAGGTTCGGGCACGCCGCGTCGAACTGCGAAATGCAGCCTCGATGCGTGAAGTGTGGTAAGAACCACAAGACGGAGGAATGTCCTCTAGGTAAGGAGGGGGAGGATGATAGGAGCCAACTCACGTGCGTACTATGTCGGAACTCGGGACACACCGCTAACTATCGGGGTTGTCCTAAGTTCCAGGACATGAAAAGAGAAAATCGGGTTCGCCAGAGGGAACCCGTGGAGAAACGTCCACCGGTCCCAGCTCCCATTCATGCACAAGCCGTCACGCCCCAGACAACCTATTCCCAAATGGCGTCAGGTCGGGGTACCACGGTACAGAAAACTCAACCGAAGGTTGCTCCACAGGCCCCAGTGTCTCGAGCACCTCCGGCTGAGGGTGACTTGCTGGCTATCTTGCTCTCTATCCAAGGGCAGATGGGCCAGCTCCAACGTCAGATACAGGAGCAGGCGACGCCGGTGGACCAGATCTACGCGCTTCTGCCGAGCCTAGCGCACCTCCAGTCGTAATGGGTACGCCCGCGGAGAATTCCTTGAAGATCCTCTCAGTGAATGTGAATTCACTGATTAGGATCGAACGAAGAGCTGTACTTTTTAAACTGTTAGAGGACTGTAGCCCAATTGTGCTTTTGGTTAGCGAAACAAAGCTAAACCAGAAACACAAACTGCGCACAATAAATTTAATATTATAAGGAGAGACCGACCCAACTCCACCCAAGGAGGAGTTGTCGCGATCTTCATTAGATTTGCGGTATAAGTTTGTGTACAGTGGTGAAGTGCAGCGGTTCCGGGAGCTAGAAGCGTGCATCGTGTGCATCCCCCTCCATAGTGGAAGGAAGATGTACATGGTCGCCGTCTATGCACCTGAAGCTACTCAATCTTCTGTATTTATCTCAGAGCTCGAGACGCTTTTTCGAATACTTAGGCTGGAATCGGCAGAGAATTATAACCTCATGGCCGGCGATTTTAACACGAAACATAGAGATTGGGGAAATAACGTACCTAACCCTAAAGGGAATCTACTATTGAATTGGTGGGGTCTGCACAGTGTCGAGTATAGACTCGATTTGAAAGCAACAGACGCTCCGTCGTACCCCAGGGGCGGTTCCTATTTGGATCTTTTGCTGTTCGACGTACGATTACAACTGACCGACACGGACAGACAAACTATAAACTGCCTGCACACTTTTGAGTATGACAGTGACCATTGCGGTTTTAGTGCCGAAGTACGAATCCCGAACGAAATTGCGGAATTAGAGGAGTTCGTTCAAACGTATCCCTACAACTACAGTAGGATGCGCTGGACACGCTTCTACAGGGTTTTAACAAGAGCACTCTCCTCGAACTCGCTCTACCCACCGACCAACAGAAACCTGTCAAACGAGGAGATTGACAGGTACTTCAAACGACTGGACGACACTATAAAACGAACGATGGACAGTACGATACCACGGTACCGACAAACTGACACGAACGTTTTCCGCAACGCGACTATTGACGCACTCCACGAATATAAGAGTAGGCTGTTGTCGAGATTAAAAACCTTGTACAGACGGTTTACTGACCGACAAAACTCGGAGGTTAGGACACTGAAGGCGTTGATCAAACACCTCCAACAGTTGATCAAGGAAAATTACAGAGTTGCTGTAAACTTGCACTGGAACACCAAGATTCGGGCTGTAAAGTCCAACAACCCGAGCATGTTCCCGCAAATAAATAAAATTTTTTGGAGAAAAAGACCTTCCGGTTCTTAAAATCCCTCGAATGACGGAGAACGAACAAACACTGGTAACAGCAGGCATTGATCCGAGGAACGCAGCCGACGCTGACAACTTTTTTGTCATTGAAGATCCGCAGGAGAAGGTTGAGGTCATAGGGGCAACTTTCCAAGAAGTGTATAAGGTGAATGCTAGCATTTGCCCAAATCACGACCTGGAGAATCGTGTCCTTATGCACAACTTCTACCTTCGAAGTGATATAGAGCACTGGCGATCTGAGAATACTGGTTTCACCGTGTTCAGTGATGATAACATGTTCCTGTAGGGGTCTTCCGCCTTAATGACTGACCAGTCTTCCATTGCCACCGCCGGGTTGTGGAGTTTGAGACATTGGAGAAGCCTTCCCCCATCTATCTTGATATTGGGCAACCAAATGCGGACCCTAGGTCTCCTTGGGATGTCATAAGCAGGGCTAAGCTTGAGCTTCAAGCCATCCCAGGCGTCTTTAACCTTAGCAACGTACTCACTTAGGAACTCATTGGAGAATTGATCCTCGCATTTAATTACCTGATATCCCCTCACTGTCTCGGGGGAGTCCAAGCTAGGAAGAAGTCCCCCTGGTTGTTGAGCAGATGGTCCATCACCATGTCCGAGAGTTTGGCCTCGATACTCCCCCACGCCTCGGATATTGCCTTCCCACTAATGGATAGCTCATCCACTAGTGGATAGCTCATCCACTAGGGCGACCTGGAGGTGGTCTCTGACCACCTCGGTGAATGGTCGATTTACAACGACACTGGCCGATGGCGCGAGTTATATTTTTAACTCAATCCGGTAAAGAAATTAGACGACCACTCTTTTCTTGTTTATGTTCAATTCTTTATTCTGTCGTGACACTCCAACGATTGACCATCTTCAATTACAGTTTATAATTTTTATGCTCTTTTTCTTTCTTCAAAATCCGCATTGTCAGCAACATGACCGGATATTGGTTCTTACCATTGACCGACAATTGTGTCATACAAAACTACCAAGCAAGCGGTTTTGCTTTTGGTTTTATTTTGTATGCACTTGGAAGGTCAACGGCAAGCTTCGGGTCATCGTTTTCGCTATTTCCCGGATGTATATATGTAACTCCTCCTCGGTTTAAGTCAGAAGTCTCCGGCTTCACATTGTTGACAATACGGATCTTATCTTTCTTAGTTTTTATAGATACATATAAAAATAAAGCTATGGCCATAATTACATGATTTATTATGATTATGATTATTACAAAATTATTACAAAACCTACTTTAGTACCGTACATTATATTTTTGTAGTACTGTATTTCTTGATTTCTTCTAAATTGTTTACATTGTTCATAAGAATTTCATTAAAACTGATAGGCTTTACAGACTTTTCTGTTACATTATTTGATGGATAATAATATTTTTCGGTTACAGTAATTTTTTATTATAGAATTTGTTTTGCTTTATTTCTAGTGTACAATTATTAAAATGTATTAGGCAGTTTCCTGTTAAGTTTATTATTCTTTTATCACAATTTTGTATTAAAGTGTCGTTATACATATTAATTAATAAGACAGATTCATCATCTAATTTTTCTATGCTTTAGAAGCATTATAATGACCTGAAAATTTAGGTGGTCTTTTAATATTTGATACATGAACGTTCTTTAATGGATATTTCATAAAATACGGTTCGTCTTTATGCCTCACTCTTTTATAATTCCTAATATATCCTTCATTTCTATGTTCGACGTAGTTTTCTCTATCTCTATTCTTTGTTTGGATTGTCTTAACTTTTTTCTTTTGAAGTTTATCTACTAATGATCTTGTGTCTGTCATTTGACTGGCTTGTCTTGGAGTCATTTCGATTGTTGAGTGGTATCTATCGTTATAATTTCCTATAGTTTTCTGTATTTTTTGTTCTACTGACATATCTTCTTCTATTGCTTGCATTTTTTCTATTAATGTGGAATGCAGTCTTTCGACGTCCGCATTTCCAGTATGACTATTGGGTTTGGTCCAATGTATTTCTATTCCTTTTTCTTGTAAATATTGTATAACTTGTTGCGATTTAAACTCATTATCCATGGTAATTTTTCTTGGTGTATTAAACGCTGCAAGATAGCCTTCTAAAATACAAATCTTTTTAACCCAGTTTCTATCATGGATTAGATATGCAACGGCGAATTTTGTTAGTTTATCGAGAATGGTTACAAAACTTTGTTTTTTGTAATGAAATATATCCAAATGTATGATTTCGTTTTTGTTATTTGGTGTTTCGGTTATGCTAAATAATGGTTTAATTGGATTTCTGTCATACTTTATTCCCTGACATTTTCCACAATTATTAATAATAAGATGTATATGTTTCTGCAGTTTTGGATAATATATTTTATCTTTCAGTGTTTGATAGGTTTCATTAATGCCGCTGTGTAGTGATTCGTTTGTATGATACAGTGATATTTGTTTGTGACACTCTTCTTCGTTTTCTATTTCTTGTGCTCTTTTAGTTACTTTCCAAAACTTAATTTTTGGATTTCCAGAGAAAAGTTCTATAATGCTTTGCTGTACTTTGTTATATTCTCTATCATCTACTTCTGAGTATATCCCTATACGTCCTCAGGTAATATTTCTTTTTAATATTTCCTTAATTGCTATTTCTTCACTTTGCGGGTTGATCTGAATGATTTTTCTTCTATGCACTACGTTTATTTCCCTAGTTGGACTATAAGTTAGGATTATCTGTGTTTTGTATTTATTTACTATCTCATCTTTTATACCTATATGGTCTTGTAATTGTTCTTCTACAGAATGCATTGTGTCAGACAGGTCCATATTGGATTCACTGCTATTTTTATCGTTTATTTGAGGACTATTTTCTAACCTACTAAGACAATCAGCCACTTTATTGTCTTTACCTTTAAGATATTCGATATCAAAGTTGTATTCTTGCAATTTTAAGACCCACCTTTGGTTTCTTTGTGAGAATTTCTTCCCTTTATATTTTGAATTTAAATATTTAATCGGTGCATTGTCCGTGATTATTTTAAACTTCCTACCATATAAATATGGCCTAAAATAATTTACCGAATAAACTATAGCCAGAAATTCTCTATCCGTTACACTATAGTTTTTCTCGTGGTTATTCAACGTTCGTGAAACATAGCATATCGGATGACCGTCTTGCGATAGAACTGCTCCAATTGCATGATCACTAGCGTCGGTTGTAACAACAAATTCTCTCTCATAATCCGGAAATTTCAAAAAAGGATGTGACGATATCAATAGTTTAAGTTTTTCAAAAGCTTCGATAAACTGCGGATCGTTAATATTAATTTTAATATCCTTTTTTAAATATTTAATCAAAGGATGAGCTACTTTGGCGTAGTCTCGAATAAATTTCCTGTAAAATCCTGTCATCCCTAAGAAACTTTTGAGCTGTTTCTCTGTTTTAGGTAATTCAATACACATTATGTCTTTTATTTTATCCGGATTGGGTTTCATTCCCTCTTTAATAAGAATATGACCTAAGAAATGTGTTTCTCTTTTCATAAAACTGCATTTATCGGGTTGTATCTTCAAGTTATGTTCCGTAAATATTTTGAAAATTATTTCTAATGACTTCAAATGTTCTTCTAATGTAGTAGAAAAAAATAGAATATCGTCTAAATACACTACACTACTATAACGTTTATGTAGTCTCTCAGTATTTCATTAATCAGACGTTGAAAAGTTGCTGGAGCATTCTTTAAACCAAATGGCATCCGTAAAAATGCATACAGGCCTGATGGCGTAACAAATGCCGTCTTTTCAATGTCCTTCTCGGCTAACAAAATCTGATGGTATCCTTTCGCCAGGTCTATTGACGAAAAATATTGAGATTTGCCCAACTTGTCCAATATACTATCTATATTGGGAAGTGGGAACTTATCATCAACTGTTACTAGATTAAGTCTCCTGAAATCTATTACTATGCAAAACTTTTGTACACCTGAATTATCTTGTTTTTTCGGTATTACTATTATCGGCGAACTATATCTACTTTTACTTTTCCTGATAATTCCCTGAGCTTCCATTTCTTTCATCTGTTTTCTAACTTCTGCTTCATGCTGTGGTGGATATCTGTACAATTTAGAATTTATCTGCTCATTTGTCGTTGTTTTTATTTCATGTACAATACTTGTAGTGTTTGTAAGTACATCCCCTTCCTTGTAGAACAATCTATTGTATTTGTGTAATAATTTTGTTACCCCCCGTTTTTCTTCTTCATTAAGATGATCTAGTCTTATATGTCCCGGTTCACTCACTTCTAACGTATTAACCTCATTTTGAACAATTTTATACAAAAATGGTAACTTTATGCCATTGTTGAGTAATATTTCTTGATTCTCTATGTCTATACATTTTACGTTTTTATCTATCCAATCCATTCCTAACAAAAAATCGTATTCTTTTTCTAATCTAATTTTAACCCATTTCATTCTAGCACATTCCGGTTGACCAAACTCAACTGGACATTTAGATTTCACATACTCCATACCTTTTTTAACCTGCCCTTCTATTGTAGTTAATCCTATTTGGCCTCCTATTCTTTCATACATGTTATTTGTTACTCTACTTGAATTTAACAGACTAACGGTAGATCCTGTATCTATCATGGCAATATATTTTTTTTCACCAAAAGTGAGGACAATGAAAATTTTATTTTTTTCCGAGGCTAGTTTATAAAAAACTCGTTTTCGGATAACTCGTTAATTTCGTTCCTACTTACGGCGTCAACGTCCATTTGTTGTCTCGAATTATTACTATTCATATGCTGATTTCTGGACTGCTGACTACCATAGTTATTGTTAAAATTAGGGCGAATATGCCTCGAACTATTATTGTTACTGAAATTAGGTCGAGTTTGTCTTGAATTACTGTTATTAAAATTTCGGTTCTGATAGTACTGCGGATAATTACTCTGGTTATTTCTTTGAAAACTGCTGGGTATTTGGGACACATTTTGTTTTTTATCTTTGGTATATTTTAAATTAAAATGGTCTTGACCGATATATTTGCTTAAAATTGGCCGTATTTCTTCTAGCGTAAATTTTTCATATAATTCGGCTGCTAGAGCCCCTGCTACAATTTCTTTTATTTTTAAAATCAAAAAACTACTTAAATTGTTTACTATAGAAGTCTGATAGTCAGTGAATATTGCACATTCAGCTATATCACTTACTATGACTCTAACTCTGTCGCATAATTCAGCTATAGAACTTACTTTTAATCTGCTGATGTCCTGCATTATTTGTCCTTGGTCCCTCGTTGCCTTGTAGTGGAGCTTTAACTTCTGCTTACACTCCATCCAGGTCGTTGGCGGCGAAGTCTCCAGATAGTTCTTTGCTGCTCCGATGATTTTTTCGTTGTAAATGACGGTATAGACATCTTGGAGTTCATGTAATTGGTACTCCGTTAGTGCTCTTTCCACCGACGATATAAATGCTGGCATAGTCCCAGCCGTTCCATCAAAAACCGGCAGGTACCGAAGTTCTTTCTCCAGCCTGCTCCTTAACGACTGTGGTTGGTTTTGCCTATTTACTATTGCCGTCAGTGCAGCAAGGCATTGCTCCATTACGTTGGGTTGTGCCATGTTTCTGTTCCCGCCTGTTATTCGGTTGCGATGGTCTCTTCTTTCCAGATTGATGTTTTATTTTCCGTTTAGTGGTCGTTTCTACGTTGCCTAGTAAATTGCACTTTAGGCTACTTCGTATCACACTTTTACCGATAAATTTTTTCACTTTCAGATTAATGTTTTCTTCAGTTTAGTGTTTGTTTCTACGTTGCCAAGTAAATACTTTGGCTACTTTGTATCGCACTTTCACCGATTATTAATCACACTTTTTTTTTTGTTTAGTTCGTATCACTAGATTCTAATTCTACTGAACAGAATCCTACCGACTGCGCCAGTTATATTTTTAACTCAATCCGGTAAAGAAATTAGACGACCACTCTTTTCTTGTTTATGTTCAATTCTTTATTCTGTCGTGACACTCCAACGATTGACCATCTTCAATTACAGTTTATAATTTTTATGCTCTTTTTCTTTCTTCAAAATCCGCATTGTCAGCAACATGACCGGATATTGGTTCTTACCATTGACCGACAATTGTGTCATACAAAACTACCAAGCAAGCGGTTTTGCTTTTGGTTTTATTTTGTATGCACTTGGAAGGTCAACGGCAAGCTTCGGGTCATCGTTTTCGCTATTTCCCGGATGTATATATGTAACTCGCGCTGGACTTTGTATGTTTTGGTGCCGTGCCTACGACAACCTTTGTTTTCTTTGGTGTTGTGCGTTGGGTCTCATCTAGAGACTGGTTTGTTCTTCAGGTGCTCGTTGTACTCATCAACGATTGCCTGATACTTTACTTTGTCCGCCTCGTCCTTTTTCTATTTGGATCTTTTGCTGTTCGACGTACGATTACAACTGACCGACACGGACAGACAAACTATAAACTGCCTGCACACTTTTGAGGATGACAGTGACCATTGCGGTTTTAGTGCCGAAGTACGAATCCCGAACGAAATTGCGGAATTAGAGGAGTTCGTTCAAACGTATCCCTACAACTACAGTAGGATGCGCTGGACACGCTTCTACAGGGTTTTAACAAGAGCACTCTCCTCGAACTCGCTCTACCCACCGACCAACAGAAACCTGTCAAACGAGGAGATTGACAGGTACTTCAAACGACTGGACGACACTATAAAACGAACGATGGACAGTACGATACCACGGTACCGACAAACTGACACGAACGTTTTCCGCAACGCGACTATTGACGCACTCCACGAACATAAGAGTAGGCTGTTGTCGAGATTAAAAACCTTGTAAAGACGGTTTACTGACCGACAAAACTCGGAGGTTAGGACACTGAAGGCGTTGATCAAACACCTCCAACAGTTGATCAAGGAAAATTACAGAGTTGCTGTAAACTTGCACTGGAACACCAAGATTCGGGCTGTAAAGTCCAACAACCCGAGCATGTTCCCGCAAATAAATAAAATTTTTTGGAGAAATAATCTAAGCGACCTTCCGGTTCTTAAAATCCCTCGAATGACGGAGAACGAACAAACACTGGTAACAGCAGGCATCGATCCGAGGAACGCAGCCGACGCTGACAACTTTTTTGTCATTGAAGATCCGTCTTCCGCCTTAATGACTGACCAGTCTTCCATTGCCACCGCCGGGTTGTGGAGTTTGAGACATTGGAGAAGCCTTCCCCCATCTATCTTGATATTGGGCAACCAAATGCGGACCCTAGGTCTCCTTGGGATGTCATAAGCAGGGCTAAGCTTGAGCTTCAAGCCATCCCAGGCGTCTTTAACCTTAGCAACGTACTCACTTAGGAACTCATTGGAGAATTGATCCTCGCATTTAATTACCTGATATCCCCTCACTGTCTCGGGGGAGTCAAAGCTAGGAAGAAGTCCCCCTGGTTGTTGAGCAGATGGTCCATCACCATGTCCGAGAGTTTGGCCTCGATACTCCCCCACGCCTCGGATATTGCCGACTTTGTATGTTTTGGTGCCGTGCCTACGACAACCTTTGTTTTCTTTGGTGTTGTGCGTTGGGTCTCATCTAGAGACCTATTGCGCTTTGCTGCCTGTCTTGGTTTGTTCTTCAGGTGCTCGTTGTACTCATCAACGATTGCCTGATACTTTACTTTGTCCGCCTCGTCCTTTTAATGGACTTTTCCGGTCGCCTCATTCTTAGCGATCTTGCTTAGAATGAAGAGAGCCATCTGGTACTTGCTTTTTATGGCTTTCCCGGCGGGCTTGGGTCTTTTTTGGGGCGGCATTACTTTTTGTTGTTGGTTGGGTTGCAGTCGAGCTACTAGCCTTAGTACTCTCGCTGCTTGTTGGACAGACGATTGTTGCCTGACTGGAGGCCAGCAATTCGTCCTCTGATGAGGTGCCAACCTCTGGCACCCTTAGCTGGTCTTTATTTTTAATTATTATTTTTTTTCTCCCCTTTATCATCCATTTTTTTTTCTATATTTTGTTCCCACGAGTGAGACCGGAAAAGAAAGTCAGTGTTGGCAGAGCCGTCTTACCAGGATATGGCACTGATACAACCGACCTTGCCTGGGCATCGGAGGGGACCGTTAGCGACCAGTTCGGTTTAACCACTTACTGGGCCATGCAGCCGTCAGCAGGGTGCCTCAACACTTTGGCTTTAAAAGTTGGATTTGGAATTGGGTTTACTCCCGGTTGAAAGCTTAATGAAAGACCCTTTATATATGCAGTATAACCGATTCCAAATAAAATGTGGTATACACGTTCATATAGCGAATACCTCAGCTAAGTTCGTAGATGGGCACAATCGGTTGAGAGGGGGGCGGGTTACGTCGCTTTTTATGTCTCAAACGGTACAGTTCCCAACTCAAATAAATCCTAACTTCCGGTTTTTTTTTTGTAATATAGTAAATAACAGTGAACAGAATCCGCTTGCTACCAATTTGGGCGCATCTTGGATCCGCCATCTTGAAATTCTTTAAAATTGCTCCGATTTCGTTGAAATTGAAAATTCTTTTTTGTCCGCCATTTTGGATTTCTCGATTTACAATTAAATGTAGAGAAAAGTGGTTAAAATCCGCTGGGAATGAAATCCGGTTTAAAAAACAAAATGAGACTCGACTGCATACATCAATTGGCTTCAAACTCTTCGACAAAGAAACCCCGTCAAAACAGCGAGGGGGCCGCCCGGAGAAACCGTTTGAAGAAAGCAGCGATCGAAAAAAGGTGTCAACTTCGCAATTATGATTTGCGAAAAAGGTGAATTTCAGAGCAGTAGGTCATCTAGTTGTAGCAAAATCAGTAGAGAACTTAGTGCGTTCACCTCAGCGCGCAATTAATTATAAAAATACAGTCCAGATGTGTTTTCTGCTGCCCTTCTTCCAATAGGCCAACTGGGTGAAGAAGCGCAGGCTTTTCAAGAAAATGTTCCCGCAAAAATGTAATGAAGATATTTTTAAGTTAACATTGAATGCACCAGGTCCTCTGATAACAGGCTACAGACAACTACCCAAAAAACAGCTTAAGTCATCAGTATTAAGTATTTTTTGTTCTGAGAACTCCAACTCCAACATTAGCGATGAAAGTGAGAGTGATTGTTTATTAGATGAATCCGAATTTTATTTTTTTTTTTTTTGAAACATATGTATGTAAATAAATTTAAACAATTTATATTATTTATAATACACATAGTTTCAAAATATGTAAACAAAAAAAAATTGAGAACTATTATTTCTCTTGTTTCTTTTTTTTTTAATTATTTTCCGTTTTTCTAAGTTTACAAAATCATGTGTGTTTATGTGTTGCTTACCGTGTCATAAAAGAACAAACCGTACGCTTTAAAGTTTAAAATATGACTGACTCTTATTCACGGACTTCATTGGTATTTATAATATTTAGATAGCCTTATACATAAATAATTTAAATACATAAATGAGGTTTTACATTAATATCAGTTTACTTAGTTCAAAGCTATTTCAAGTTATATTAAACTTCCAAAATAAGTATTATTATGTTAACGCATGGTAATTCAATGTTATAACTAAGAACAAATTAAATTTCGAAACGAAAAATGAAGCAATGTTTTTTTTTTTTCATTTTGAATTCAAAGAAGTAAATTTTTTTTAACTCATCTTAATTTTACCAAGTTTTCTTGATGTCGTTTAAACCTTCTGAGAATATGTTCTTCACTGGCTGAACTGAACCAGGAGCGTCGTTAACGGATGCTGTTGAATTTGTTTCTTCCACAGGTTTATTGGCTGTAGATACAAGTATGTATATGTTGGCGGTTACGCTTGTAGTCAACATCATCCACTCGGACGACTGCTTGACGGTCTGATGGCAGGTTGGTAATGTTGCTCTCTTCCACTCTTTATTGTTCATCCTATTGCGTAGCTGCACCCAAACGTCTTCTCCAAACTCTAAATTCGGCAACTTGCGACACCTTTTATCGTGAAAATACTTCGATGTCTACCTTCTCTTCTCTCCATATTCTGCTTCACGTTTTCCTGCACCACTGGAGACAACCTTTTATAGCTAACGGGGAGACCACACCTTGTACGACGGGACATCAGACTGGAACCAATTTCATTCACAGTATTTCTCCACTCAAGTAGAGCCTTCCAGAAACATCGATTACTGCGTTGCGCCTTTCTGAAAAGGCATTTCATTATTTTTACACAAGCCTCAGCTTAATCATTGCCCTGCTAATGGTTTGGCGAACTTCTCGAATGTTGAAACTCCCACTATTTTGAAAATTCGCAAAACTCTTTGTTTATATTTAAATGGCGTCCCTTAATCCGTAGTAACTACCTCCGGAATTTCGTGTCGGCAAAACATTTTTTTTGCAGAGTTTAATAACTTGTTCTGCTGTTGGTGAATAAAGCTCATCAGCTTCATGAAAATTTCGAATAATAATCCGCTGTTATCAGAATTTGCTTCTTTTTTTATCGTGCACCACCTCGTAAATATCTAGAGCAACAGTTTGAAACGGGAAGTTCGAAATAGCAGTACTTTGCAAAGGTAACTTGGCCTAACTGGCTGCAGCCTGCATACAGATTTCACAGTTACTGCATACTTATATCGCGAATATAGGATATTGTCCGTCTTCATTTCTTATTTTTATCAATCTTCAATTGCTATGTAATTGATTGCATTTATACTACTTAGATCGCAAAGAAATTTTTCCATGGACTACGATTTACCTAGAATATGAACTTCTTTCTTTTCCTCCAATTCGTTGTCGGTACTTTTCATGGAAGCTCGAGAGACTGTATCAGCGAAAATCATCTCAGTACCTTTTACATATTTAACTCGTATATCGTACCTTTGAAGGCTGAGTCTCATTTGCTGCAGACGTCTAGGACTCTCTAAAATAGATCTTTAGAGAATGGTCTCGAGTGGCTGTTGATCAGATTGAACGACAATGTTTGGCTACACACATATTTATTGATCAAATTTTTTGCATGCAAATAGGATCGCTAGTGTTTCTTTCTCAATTTGCGCATATTACTTTTCAGTTTTATTTAAAACTCTTGACGAAAATGCAACTGGACGTTCTTCTTGTAGCAAAACAGCTCCAAGACCTTTTGAGCTTGCATCACTGTTGATCAAGTAGCATCAAAATATTTTTAAATCATTTTATTTTTACTTTATTTATTTATTTCATGAATCGAGTTTTAATGGGAGTTAAGTATTGGGCTGCCCACAGAGTACGAAGCACCCCATACGTTTTCCCCACAACATTATTTATATGGTCATCCCATGTAAGGGTGCAGTTGAAAATAACACCAAGGTTCCTAGCAGTCTTGACATAAATAATAGGAGCATTGTTGAGAACAACCGGTGGAAAATATGAGGTATCTAGAGATTTCTTCGAGACCACCAAACAATTTGACTTTTTAGGGTTTAATAAAAGACCATTCGTTTCCGACCAGCGTGCTATATGCTCTAGATCTTCATTGACACTGCAAACACCGTCTTCAATGAGTCCAAGAGGAAAGCTCAAATAAAGCTGAACGTCGTCAGCGTACATCTGTATTGAACAGTGCTTGGTGTTACGAGGAAGATCGTTAACATATAACGAAAACAGAAGAGGCCCTAGAATGGACCCTTGTGGCACGCCCATAACAGTGGGAAGGAAGTCAGACAGAGTCCCATCTACTTCAACTGCTTCAACTGATTTTCCTGTGCTTCATAAGAGAGAACACCTAAAACGTAATCGTCCATAACTTCCTTTGAAGACAGTTCCGAACGCACGAAGCAGAAAAAAACCATTTTAACTGCCCCTTTACCCATAGGCCAATTAACTGAAGACGCCCAAACTTAAAAAAAAATTTAAAAAGGAATGCACCCAAGAAATAGAAAGAAAACACTGTGTTCAGTTCCGCTTAATAACCGAATGAATAGAAAGTGGTTTATTCCTCTATTTATGTTCTTTTCTTCTGATTAACAAAAACGTTACAAGAAGATAATTCAGTTATACAAAACATAGAAATATGCCACTTCATGTGGATTGTAAGTACGCCAAATGTGTTCACGGGTGTGAAAATTTAATATGTTTAGACCGCAACATTCTCCCCCGCCGGTGAACGAAGTTCGCAAGGATGTCCTGAGTACATCTGGAAGGTTTTGCATTGCTGAACACGAACAAGACTGATGGCAACCCTGGACTACTGCTGTCATCGGTTCTCATGGAAAGAGAAAGAACCCATTAAATTAATTGGGAACAAAATACACATAACATGAAACCATAAACAATTGACGGGCATATAAGTTAATTAAAATGCTACTTTATTTGTTTAAAAAAATCAAAGGCAGAAGCCTTTTTCTTTATTGTTTCACCAAATAGTCAAAACTAAAAACTAAACTAACAACTATCGATCTTATTTACTTACTTACTTACTTACTTAAGGTGGCGCTACAGACCGGCGTGGTCCTGGGCCTCAACCAACAAGCGTCGCCAGCGATTTCGATCTTTTGCCAGCTGCCTCCAGTTTCGCACGCCAAGTTGGTTGAGGTCCTCTTCCATTTGCGTGCGCCACCTGAGTCGCGGTCTTCCTCTACTGCGCTGACCCTCGGGTGTGGATTCGAAGATTTTCCGAGCTAGAGCATTGGTGTCCATCCGCTCTACATGACCCAGCCACCTCAGTCGTTGGACCTTCACTCTTTGGCTAAGTCGATGTCGCTGTACAGCCCGTACAGTTCGTCGTTGTATCTCCTCCTCCACTCCCCGTCTATGCAGACGGGACCAAAAATCACCCGAAGAATTTTCCTCTCGAAGCAGCCAAGAGCAACCTCATCTGCTTTAGACAGAGTCCATGCCTCTGCGCCGTAGAGCAGGACTGGGACGATTAAGGACTTATAGAGGGTCACCTTAGTTGTTCGAGAGAGGGCTTTGCTACTCAATTGCCTTCTTAGCCCAAAGAAACAGCGATTGGCAAGAGTTATTCTTCGTTTAATCTCAGCGCCGGTGTCATTGCCTGAATTTACAGCGGAGCCTAGGTAGACAAAGTCCTTAACTACCTCACAGTTATAGCTGTCTATAGTGACGTTCTGTCCGATACGTCGGTGTTAGGAATCCTTTCTTGTTGACAGCATATACTTCGTCTTGTCCTCATTGACCGCTAAACCCATCTTCGCCGCCTCCGTCTCGATACTCACAAACGCACCAGTGACATCACGCTGCGTTCTTCCGATTATGTAAATGTCGTCGGCGTATGCGAGTAATTGGACGGACTTTTGAAAGATTATGCCTCTGGTGTTGGCGCGTGAATTTTGCACAACTCTTTCAAGAACGATGTTGAAGAAGTCGCATTACAGCGCGTCGCCTTGTCTAAATCCTTTTTTGACATCAAAGGTCTCGGTGAGGTCTTGACCGACTTTGACGGAGCAGCGCGCATTCTCCATCGTCATCTTGCACAGACCGACGAGTTTGGCAGGGATGCCAAAACTAGACATGGCTCTGTATAGCTCGTCTCTATAGATGCTGTCATACGCGGACTTAAAATCGATAAAGAGGTGGTGAGTATCGATTTGAAGTTCCTGGGTTTTTTCCAAGATCTGCCGCAGTGTGAATATTTGATCGATGGTGGACTTTCCTGGCCTGAAACCACACTGATATGGACCGATCAGGTTGTTGACAAACGGCTTCAGGCGTTCACACAACACGGCAGATAAGATCTTGTAAGCGATGTTAAGAAGACTGATGCCTCTGTAATTTGCGCAGTTCAGAGGGTCTCCTTTCTTGAGGATCGGGCAAACAATGCTGAGGTTCCATTCATCGGGCATACTTTCCTCCGACCATATTTTACATATGAGTTGGTGCATGCTCCTTACCAAGTCATCGCCTGCTGCTTTGAACAGCTCGGCAGCTAGGACATCAGCCCCAGCAGCTTTGTTGGACTTAAGCTTCGATATGACTTTCTTCACCTCGTCCAAGTCGGGTGGACGGAATTGTTGGTCTTCGTCATCCAGGTTGAATGGTTCATTCTGCCTGACAGCGGGATTTGATTCGTCGTCGCCGGTAAACAGTCTGCAGAAGTAATTCTTCCATATCCTCAGCATCGACTGCGATTCAACTACAATGTTCCCTTGTTCATCCTTGCAGGCCTCGGTTCGGGCTCTGTAACCTTGACAGGTTCTTTTTACCCTTTGGTAAAACTTCGGAACCTCATTCCTGCAGTAGGTTAGGTTATGTTAGGTGGCTGTCCCCGCTTAGGCAGGGACACACTTAGGCCAGAATGGCCCATTGTGATACCACAACGAAGTAAACCGGCTTACCGGCTGTGCTTTCCGACAGTACTACCAAAGATGCCCTCTCTTCATAGCTTTGCGTTAAAACAACAACTATCGATCACTTATATTTATTCCCTAAGTTCCCTAACTCAGATCTGCTGTTGCTTAAACGATTCGACTGCATCGATTGCGCCAGACGCTTGGTCAGCATTTCCGTCCCTTTGGGGTTCGCGCGTGCAGGTGTTGTTCACCTCCTCTGCTGGTGTTATGTCTTCCCCTCTTAAA
Organism: Matsumyia berberina; assembly: GCA_917880715.2. NCBI lineage: Eukaryota > Metazoa > Arthropoda > Insecta > Diptera > Syrphidae > Matsumyia > Matsumyia berberina. The sequence continues at coordinate 84,384,493 of OU862872.1, forward strand.
TGCGATTGTTCTCAATCGCTAAAAATATGGGAGGTTGTTAAACCTTTGCGGTGGCGTCTCAAGGTATTGGGGCACGTTAGGTGATAAGATTGCCCTAGGTTCGGGATGCTTTTCGTGGATCTTTTCTTCTGGAATTTCGATGATGACCTTGGTATTATTTCGCTTAAGAAACAGCTTGCAGATCGTGGTTACTATGAAGAGTATTCCGAGACAAGAGATGAGCGAGTAGATGGTTACTCGATGTACGTTTTTCTCTGTTTGTAATAGTCGGATTTCATTTGTGTTGTTGATGTGGAGGTCCTTCATCACTTCTAGGGATAATAATTCTCTGTACTTCTTCTCTTTAGGGTTGAGTTCGAGTATTGCTGGTAATGTTTTGACCGTTGATGCTTCTCAGTAGGTAAATGATCTTCCATTGGTGTTAACGGTGGTGTTGTGGAATTTTGTTAGGAATGTTCCATTGAGGCTGTGCGTAGTGTTTTCTATTCGTAGGGTCCCAGTAAATTGGTTTAGCAATATGTTATCAGTTGAAATCTCGTCAATGATTGGAATGTACTGACTGTTGATGGTGTTGCAGATAGCTGAGAGGCTGTTGAGCAATCTAGGAATACATGTGTCGTTTCTAATGTTGACAATATCTTTGGAATTACAAATGGACAATGAATTATAACTTTTACATTTTTTTACTGTTCCATACATCTCTTCATTATTCCTAAGAATTCCATCAAATAATGTTATTTCCATCTGTTACAATGTTATTTCTTTTTACTGGTTTAATCACAAGATTTTCATAAATTTCATTTGTTGTTAGGGAAATGTTCATAATATAGAGCATTATTGAACTGTCGTTTATGACTTTTATTTCTGAGAAATCTAAAGCTTCTTCTATTGCACTGTAGGGTAACCGTTGTTTGTACAAAATTTTTGTAGCAAGTTCTATTTCCTTTTTCGATAAAATAAATGAATTAATCATGCCTAATTTAGCCCAATGAATGGCATAGTTAATACTTTCTATTTCTTCTTTTACAAGTTTAATTTTGTATTGCACATTTGTTATTTCTTCAAAAGTTATTTTATTGTCTTCTTTTAACAATTTCTTTATTTCATTCTGGACTTTAGTGATATTATTCATCCTCTCATTGTATAATTGACTAATGACAACCTGCTTGTTATTGTTTTTTAAAACGTCCGTGATTTTCTCTTTAATAGTAACAAAGTCGTCATGGTCTGGATTGCCAGCAATCCATTTCCATGCGCTGCCAACGAAATTTTAGGAACGTTTTGCTATTCGCGGTTTCAATTTATGTAAGAGATTTTTAATTTGTTGCAACTCATGTGATAGCAAAGGAAATATGGCATGGTTTTGGGTTGATTAGAGGTTAAGGACTGGGGTTACTGCAGATATGAATTGGTCGTACTGGTCCAGGTCAATGGCGTGTATAAGTTTGAAGTTTCCGTCCTGTATCTTCGTCTGTCCAACGTGAAAAGTTACTATTTGTGCATTTGAGATGTCCAATATTTGAATAGTTGCCTGACAGGTGCAAAAGGCACATCTGGAAAGGTAAAAGTTAGTTTCTTATGTTACTTTTGTGCACTATTCTGCCGGATTCGGTTATTATTGTGGAATTCTTATTTTCCTTAACTATTTCTTGTCTGTATTTACTTGCTAACTTCGAGCCTATCCGTTTATTATTCTAAGCAAAAATAACTTGTCCTATTTGGTAGTCTTTAATTGCTTTTCTTTTCTTGTTATGGTGTTTATTGTCCTTCTCCTGATTAGTTCTAAGTCTTTCAATGTTAGTCATTCGTGTCTTTTCGATTTGTTCGGGGTTTAGCCTGGGTATTCGTCCGTAAAACAATTCTATTGGTTTCCTACCTGTGGTTGAGTGTATAGTGAAGTTGTATTCGTTCACGGCTCGTTCCAGGAGTTCTTCAAAAGACCGTGGAGGTTCGTCTGCTTTTAGACATCTCATGATTTCGGCTAATATGGAGTGGAAACGTTCAACTTAACCGTTCACTTCACTTTTATATTGTGGAGTTTTGAAAATTTGAATTTGAAGGTCGTCTTCTAGCATTGAAGTTATTGAGGCTGAATTTAGCGCCTTCTCATTATCTATTACGACAACTTCAGGTACGCAGATGAAGAACAGGATGTCTCTTAATGGTCGTTTGATGTCTTCGATTGAGCGTGATGAAATGATTTTGGTTTAAGCGAATTTTGTGAACTTATCGAAGGCTGTTAGGACGAGTTGTTTTTCGGTGGAAAAGATTTCGATGCGAATAGTGTGTCCTGGATAATTAGGGATGGGTTGTTGCGGGAGCCTGTACCTGAAAAAGAAAAAAAAAATTATTAAAAAAGGTAAACAAAGTATCGACACAGGGGGTTTATCTCCTCAAGCGATCTTAAGTGGACAACCCCCGATAATATTTCAATATACTTACCGCGTCCTCTAACCCCAGCTCCATAAACAAACAATAAAACACCGGTGTGTTAAAGAACAATTTATATTAATTAAATTATAACAATTCTCCGAAATCGTTCGTGTTAGCAGGGCAAATTGATAAATAAAATTTGACGTTTCCACAGCCACATGTAAGAGCAAGCTGTTTCCCATAGTAAATATATGACGCTCTCTTTCACGCCAAGTTATGTGCGATGCGTTTACATGTGACAATGTGGAAAAGTTTAGTGTGGCACACAATTCACTCGATGAACCGTAGTGGGTGAATAAGTGGAATTGTCGGTGCGAATTGTCCAGTTTATGTAAGTTATGTATTTATTTATTATGACTGTAGGTATCGTTATTTATGTATTTACGTGAGGTTATATGTTATTTATTATTTAGTTCATGTCATGACGTAGATTATATGTTAAATTATAAGTGGTTAAGTATCGGCCCAGCATACACTAGAGACGACCAGACAGACCTGACCTAGGAAGTGGCATCACTTGTCCACTCTTAAATAACTGACGACTGACAGAGAGACTTCGAAATTCCCCTTCTTGCGGTAGGCCACAGAACAAAACAAATTACGGGTTGAGAGTACGATGACCGCGGCCCTGTGATCATTTCGGCATAAGCGATCATATGGGTAGCATATTGAACAGTGGCGTCGTCAAAGTGTAGAGTAAGCAGCAAAAGACAAAAAAAAAAAAAAACAAACAAGGAAAGAAAGAAAAGCTAAAAGAGGCAGGAGATATTTCCGTCCAAGGTAAGCTCCTATTTGTAAAATTCATACGTGAACTAATCGAGTGCATTATGTTAGGCAAATAAATCAGGAAGCAGGGACCTAGACTGTTCAGAAAAAAAAAAAAAAAAAACGGAGGGTTCATATCAGAGGTAATTACAATGGAAGAAAAAAATTTAAATCGACGGACATTGTCAACAGGTGGTAATATTTTATTTCCACGTAGGTACTGGGTTGATAGGTTGAAGGCGACCCAGACCTCTGACCCGGTGGGGGTACAGCTACGGTTTCGGGAAACGAGCAACGAAACACCGTAGGACTCCGTAAGACGACCATAAAACCGGGGCCAAGGCAACAGACAACGGCAGGGACACTAACGGCCCAGTCAACTTCCGTAGAAACGGGACGGAGTACCAACAGTGTACTCGGAACCAAAACCAGGACCCAAAAAAAAAAAAAAAAGCAGCAACAACATCCACATACTCAGCAGCAGAAACTACCGCCCCAAGTGGTGCTCCGTGGGACTGTGGACCCTGCTGAGCAGCCACATTACTACAAAAGTGAACAAGTGAATTGTGAAGAGTGATAGAGACACTATGATGAATTATCCAAAAGTTTGCCTTAGTTTTTTTCATAGTTTGCCTGAGATTTTTTTTTTATTAATTTTTTTTGTTTGCCTGAATTAAGATTAGAGTAAAGTAGGTTAAGGAAAATTATTGTAAACCTCGTTTTTGTGTGTGCGCGTCGCGTTAAAGGCAGTTTGGCCAATTTTCCACCAGGATCACCTCTTCAGTGCTGCGCGCAGGACTTCGGGGGATCGTATTAAAAACCGTAAGTCGTTTCTTGTTGTGATCGTCCTTTTGCTTTTAATTTTTATTAAGTTAATTTAAGTTCAATTACATACAGAAGTATGGTAGTAGGGTAGTGAAAAATTTTTTTATGTGAATTGTTATACAAATCTATAGTTTTATTTTATTTTTTTTATGTTTTGAATTTCTTGAATTACACACCTATTCATAAGCAAACACACTTACAATACAAGTGCAATAAAAGCCTCGTTACAAACGAATATGGGAAACAGTTCGTATGATTTATATGATTAATATGTGCCAGTGCTAATCATCCACGCGGCGGGTGTGTGAAGGTTTTCGGGAAGGCCGTCCTTCTGTAGGGATGACATGACATAACGAACGTCCACTGACTGAGACATGACGACACAGGACAATTAGTGATGTGACCGGGAGGTCTTCGAGGGGCTATCTCCTGTAGAATCGGCCAGGGAGAGAGCCATTGGTTGTGCCGAAAGGCATGAAGGGTGGGTTGGCCAAAATTGCCAACGACATCTGGCATGCTTCAGGTTCTTGACGAACCTTTGCCTCGGAAAGACGTGGAAAGGGACGGTTAGTACTAAGATGGGTTAGGCGTAGTTGTGGGGATCTAGCTTTAAGTGTTAGATTAGTTTAGGTTTAGCTTAGGTTTAGTTAGGTTAGTTCCGCGGGTTTCATTTCCGTCTCTCTCCAGGGCATTGGCATAGGTCCTTGGACATAGTTTCTTTTCTCTTCAATTTTCCCCTTCTTCTATCTTTTTTTTGTCCGTCCGTGGTCTGACGTAGGGAATTAGGGACTTCCTTTTCTACCACCTAGTTATTCTTTTTACTTGGCACGAGATTTTGTGTGCTGAGCAGGTGGTGCAAGGTGGGGTTGACAAGAACCACCCCGTCCGACGAGTTGAGCCGTGCAACCGCAAGCGTGCCGCCGTCTTCTTCACCTGCACCGAAGTTGCCCCCGTGGCCCAATCCTGACTCCCAACAATGGCGCCCAACGGAATTTACAGTAATGTCCGGCTAGAGGCAATTGTGATTCCAGGGTGGTGATCTGCAGTTCATTGCCTTGGACCCACAAAGCCTCTTCTACACTTATACTTAAAATTTTCTATCTTTCATTTCTCTATCTTTCTTCTTGCTATAACTTTCTTCTTTTTTCAAGGACTGTTCAAGTTTTCTGTTTCCTCATAGACTGAAGACAGCTGTCTAATCCTCAGGCTTCAGCCAGGGGATCTCGTGAGGTAGTTGGACGCCTATGAGGATGTAAAGAGCGGGACCGAGTGGAGAGGCTCAACTGCTTACAGCTACCGGAGAATCTAGGTCAAGGCCCGATTCTTCGTGAGGCGTGAGCGGAAGTCTCAAAGCTTAGTCCGTGTTGGAACTGATCTTGGGAGTCCTGGCCAGCCTTCCATTTGGTTTACCAGACGAGAAGTTGTGGTAAGGACCGAAGGGGTCAGGAAAGACACTCGTCAAGTATCTGAGGCACCGGTCACAACTCTTAGTGACAAACAACAAACGGTGACAATACTACACGACGAACAAATGAACCCGACTAATCCTACGGAAGTTGTACTGGAAAAAAACCTTCTCGTTAACTTCACACACCATCGCAACTAATGAAAACTTTTTAAAAGAACAAATCCCATCATTAAAAGAACAAACAAATATTAGATACATATACACTTTATTTATTTTTTCTATACATATATTTTAGGCATTTGAGATTTTTTTACTGAATTTCTATATTAAATTTTATTTAGATACATAATGAATTTTTTTTTAGAACCAATAAAATTATAGAACAAACCATTTTTAAACCACAATTTTTACTTTTACTCTTATCTTTACTATACTGAATTACATTTTTTGGGCAAACTTTAATCTTTAGGGTAGGTTTACCTTGAAGTAGCATTGGAATTTTAGCTTGGATATTTTGAATTTTGAATTTTTGAATTTTTGAATTCGAATTTTTTTTTATTTTCGGAATTTTTGAATTTTTTTTAACACAAAAGTTGAAACCACTAATATTCACAAGAGTTACACCATACAAAAACAACAATTTTGGTAATATGTCAACGGGAAATAATACTGGTGCCATACCGAAGGGTTCTTCGTCCCAATCAGCAGTCCCACCGGGTATACGAATAACCCGACAAACGGTCGGAGAAAGATAGGCTCGAGCACGGACAACCCGACAACGAACGCGACAAACGGAATCTAAGCGACCTGATTAGGGAGGACGACGAGCAAATTAACAGGTATTTTAAGAAAGTGGTTTCCTCTGCGGTTGAGAAAAGCCAAAAAGAGATGATGTCGGTGTTCGCAGACAGCATGACGGAGGTGGTCAAGAATCTCCATGATCACATGAAGGCGCTCCAGGAGAAGGTCTGCGAACTAGAGGTGTCCGATAATCGCCGCAGAGAGCCACCGAGACGAACTGACCGCACGAACCACATCGACTTGACCACACAATCGACGCCGATAGGTCCCACCCAATGTCCAACCCAAGACCTGGAATGTGGCGCGAGCAGCTTACCCCTCGCGGACCGGGGAGGAAAGTTGACGTTTATAAGTGGGGAGTTAAGTTTGACGGGACGCCGAAGACAATGTCCGTCGACAGCTTCTTCTTTAGGATAGAGACTCTTCAGAGGAAAAACGGTCTAAGTAGTGAGGAGCTCTTTGCCAATTTCCACCACCTAGTCTCCGGTCCTGCCGAAAGGTGGTACTGGCAGTACTTGGAGGAGAATGAGGCAGATGAGTTTCTCAACTACTATGACCTGAAGACCGAACTTTTGAGACAATTCAAGGACCAGAAGAGGGACCATGAAATATTAAGGAGCATCATGGATAGGAAGCAGTTACCTCAGGAGACCTTTGACGAATTCTACGCCGATATTAGGGCACTGACGCTGCAAATGAGAGTACGACCGCATAAAGACGACCTGGTGGCGATACTTCGACAAAACATTAGGGATAGGACTGCGACGCTGATTTTTGGATGCAACATTAGGAGCATCCAAGATCTTAGAGAACAGTGTAGACGCGCAGAAAAGCATATTTCAGCTAGGGAATTTAGAACGAGACGCAACGTTAGTGAAGTCAAACAAGAAGAATATGTAGAAGGGTCTAGAGAAAGGTTAGCAGCCACGGATGAGGAAGAGATGGAAGTGGCTGCACTTCAGCCAAGAAGACAGGACAGAACGACTAATCACTCGACGACCAATTTCACAAAAACGAGAACAGAAAATAAATACGGTCAACGAACTATTACACCTGACAGGACGACAGCTCATCCGTGTCCATCGACATTCCATACCCTGACATGCTTTAGTTGCGGGCAAGGCAGTATGTCCTTCCATTGTGAAGCATGCCAGGGAAACCAGAGAGTTGGCTTGACGACCGGGAACAAACCGCCAACGACCAACCAGGGCCCGGAGAACCAAAACCTGAAAGATTGAAGATTTTAGTGAGGGACGCAACCATGAATAATACGGAAAAGTTTAAAGTCTTACCTCCGCGTAAGAGCCTTCATCAGCGGTTATTAGAATATGACATAGCTAGACGACGAATTTTCGGAGAAGAATTGACGACTAGAGAGACTAAAAAGAGAAAATGTGACAAGATAACTAGACTTAGAGAAAAATGCGTGACAAGCAGACGACGAAGGAAACAAATAGAAGCGACAATAATTAGCAACAATGACGATAATAGGCCCTATGCGAAGGTTAAAGTAGAAGGTGAAGAAATTTATGGCCTATTAGATAGTGGTGCTTCAGTAAGCTGCCTAGGTAAAGGAGCAATAGACTTTATGACGAGGAACAACCTAAATATGACAAAAATGACAACAAACGTAAAAACCGCAGACGGTCACCACCAGCGAATACAGGGACGAGTACAAGCAAAGGTCTCTTGGGGTGATAGGGTTAAGGAGATAGAGCTATATAATTAGTTATAGTTCCAGGGTTACAACAACAGTTGTACTTAGGGGTCGATTTCTGGAGAGCTTTTAACGTCGCCCCAAACGTTATCGACGAACTGGACACCCCATCCCCAACGGAAGATCGAAATCCCAAGCAGGCACTTTCACCAGCGCAAGAACAACAACTGGAGAGGATCAAGCTGCTGTTTCCCTCCTTCGCGACAGTGGGATTGGGTAAGACCAGCCTGGAGGAACACATAATTGAGGTGGAAGACGACAAAATTCCCATCAAACAGCGGCTTTACCCAATCTCACCAGCTATTCAGAATCTCGTGTATGAGGAACTGGACCGAATGTTGTCCTTAGGTGTCATAGAGGAGAGTAACAGCCCTTGGAGCTCTCCAGTAGTGCTGGTGAGGAAACCCGGGAAAAACAGACTGTGCCTGGATTCCAGAAAGGTCAACACGGTAACGAAGAAAGACGCGTACCCGCTTCCTCACATCGAAGGTTTACTTAGTAGACTTCAAGACACTAGGTACATATCGGGCATCGACTTGAAGGATCCGTTTTGGCAAATCGCTTTGGAGCACAAATCAAGAGAGAAGACGGCCTTCACAGTCCCTGGACGGCCGTTGTATCAGTTCACGGTGATGCCGTTTGGACTGTGTAACGCCGCCCAGAGAATGTGTAGGCTGACAAAGTCATACCCTCTCGGCTAAAAGAGAATGTCTTTGTCTATCTTGACGACCGCTTGGTTTGTTCTCCGGACTTCGAGTCGCATGTCAGATTGTTGGAGGAGGTAGCTAGGTGTTTGAGGCCGGGATAAACCACGAGCTTCTCAGGCTACCCGGCGCGTCCCCAGGTGGCGGATCGGGGGTTGAGGTTGTCAAACCTCCGCGGACCAAGAGTAATAAAATTCCCAAGTCAAGGTGTTTTGGAATACGTGCCGAGGACTGAATGGTGCAGGGAACTGAAATATGTGCATCGCGAACGTAACGTCCCTATGAGATACCGGGCGCCCTCTCATAGTAACCAGCCTTACACCTGCATGGGAGCTCTGCAGGTGCCGACTACTTTTCTCGCCTTACTCGTGGGAACACATATGGAAAACAAAAAACAAGAAAATAATAATAACATAAATAATATAATAATAAACCAAACAAAAATGTTAACGGAGTCAGATGAGGAATCTCTACTCCGTTCACCAGTAGACATGGACACAGAGGAGGTAATTATCTCATCTCCACAAACTGCTACACTGTCGCCATCTGGAACTCCAGAAAGAAATTATGCTCAGGGACTCAGTGTACCAAGCATCGCGGCCGAAGCAAACGCCGATGCTAAAAGCCTCAGCAGAAGTATGAACACTTCACTGGGGCCCAAAAGCGTCGAATTGCCGCAATGATCAGGGACGGAATAACACCTGAGGAGGCAAGACGGCTAGAAAGAGCCAGATACGCGCAAGTTCTCGCGCAAAGAGAAAAAGGAAAAGCAGAACAAAAAGGACCGAAGACCAACAAACGATGCAGGTCCAATGATAGCTCGCCTATGATAGAAACGGCAAAAAAACATAGACCACACAAAGAGTCACCCAACGACACATGTGCAGGTTTGCCCAAAGGAGGAGCTAAACGTCACGAATCTGCTCCCAGACCCCACTCAGATGCGTCCCAAAGCTCAAGTGGAGGAAAAGGAAAAGTCAGTACGCTGAAAAGCTCAGGTGGAGCAAAAAGTGCACAGGGGCAACCTAGCACATCAGGACTATCCTATAGGGATACAATGGCCCAATGTAAGGTCGCCATCATGCACTCCATGCATCCAGAGCATACTCTGTCGGACCAAGAGATTAAAAAAGTGAGGAAAAGCCTGCTGGAAGAGATGGACAAAGCCGACAAAAACTGTCCCTCCCTCAGATTTGTGGCCACCTCAGTCCGAGACGGATGGCTGTCTATCACCTGCCACGACACAGCAACCAAAAATTGGCTCATGTCCGCGGTAGGCAGAATCAAGCCATGGCGAGATGCTAGCCTCCGAATAACTCAGGGAAGTGAGATTCCCAAGTTATTCACATGTGTGGTTTTTATTCCTGAGGCTGATAATTTAACCAAGGACGTATTCCTGGCCCGGATCGCCAAACAAAACAAGGGCGTATCCACAAAAAGCTGGCGAGTCCTTAGGATCGCCAAGGAAAAAAGTGGAGGCGAAACCATCACATTCGCCATCGATGAGGGCTCAAGGAACTACATCCTAAGCCAAGGGTGCAAACTCTTCCTCAACTTCTCGCAGGTCCTGATTAGAATAAAAGGACCATCGAGACAAGTCCAGAGTAAAGAACCTGATGCCAAAACTGAGGACAGGGCGCAAGCACATCCAGAGTTCAGTGCTCAGCAAAGACTGCTCGACGCGAGAAGGGGGAATAAAACTGGAGCTGATAAGGCCCAAAGAAGCGACCAGACAGTACTCACCACATCTGGTACTAGCAGCTCAGAGGTAATAGCAATTGCACCTCAAGGGTCGAAGACGTCAGAAGACTCGTCCTCAACGTCCAAGACCTCAGAAGGCAGCCGTACCACTGAGCAAGCTAAGAATGCTGGCAGCTCTGCCAGCACATCCCAGCAATAACACATCATGGGACTAAGGTGTATCCAAATAAATCTTCAACATGCTAAAGCCGCCTCGGCGGTCCTAAGCAATAGATTTAATAAGGATCACCTTGACATGGCCTTTATCCAGGAGCCGTACATATATAAGGACCAGATAAGGGGCCTCTCAGGTGAGTTACTCTATGATTCCGTAAATGAGGGAAAACCTAGAGCTTGTATTATGCTAAATCAGAATATAAAAGCTATTCCCATTCCAGAACACATTAACAAGGACATGGTTGCGGCAATAGTTGAGCTACCCACTGAAGGCGGTAAGACAGACGCAGTTATATGCTCAACTTACCTGGCGGGCGACTCCACTGACCTGGACTTCCTGCCATTGCAGGAACTCATGGACTACTGTGGCAGAAGAAGACTCCAGCTAATCATTGGATGTGATGCAAACGCGCACCATACAAACTGGGGCAGCTCAAATATTAACAAAAGAGGTGAGTCTCTCCTAGAATTCATATATAAAAACAATCTTGAAATTCTAAATTACGGGAATAGCCCCGTAATAAACAGAATTAGGGAAGAAGTCTTTGACCTCACCCTTTGTACCCCATTTATAAAAAACTTTATTAGGAATTGGTATGTTGCAACAGAAACATCGATGTCAGACCATCGACAAATTTGCTTTGATATCCTAATAGGCTCTAAAATTTCCGAAACATATAGACAGCCAAGATCCACAGATTGGGACTTATATAGCCTAGAACTCATGGAATCTACGGCCAACTGCTATAAGAGCATCAGAGACATTGACGGCCTTGAACTTGGTTGTGAAAATCTCAATGCTGCAATTAAACTTGCCTATTACCAAGCTTGCCCAGAGAAAGAAAAATCAGGCAATCGCCCGACTCCATGGTGGAATAACAAACTCGCCAAATTGAGAGCACAAACAAGAAAGCTTTTCAATAAGGCGAAACGCGATGGAGAATGGGCTGTGTACTCTGAAACACTGACTAAATATAACCAAGAAATTAGAAGAGCTAAAAGAAAATCATGGAAAACGTTCTGCCAAGGTCTTTCCGACACTCGAAGCAGCGCTCGTATCCACAGACTTCTTTCCAAACAGCACACTAATCGAATTGGATTGATGAAAAAATCAGATGGCACTTATGTGGAAAATGGTCTACAGACGCTACAGCTCTTAGCCGAAACCCACTTCCCCAACTCCACCACCATCCCCATCTCTCATAACAACCCTCTCCAGGTAAGGATCAACAGACCAACCAGAGAGGACTGGAAGAGAGCAAAGGAAACTTTTCGTGAAGGCAAAATAAAATGGGCCATCAACTCATTTGAACCTTTTAAAGCCCCTGGTGAAGATGGAGTCTTTCCAGCACTCCTCCAAAAAGGTATATTACCTATCACCCCGCTTCTGATCAACATCTTCAGGACAAGCTATGCCTGGGGCTACATACCGAAAAGTTGGAAAGAGGTCACGGTAAAATTTATACCTAAAGCAGGTCGAAGACCTACAGACCAGCCGAAATCATACCGACCCATAAGCCTCACTTCTTTTTTCCTTAAAACGATGGAAAAAATAATTGATAGACATATCAGGGATGGTCCTCTTAAAAGGAATCCACTTCATAAAAACCAATATGCCTATCAGCCCGGAAAATCGACTAAGCACGCTCTTCAGGAACTCACTACTAGGATTGACAAATCCTTAAGAGACAAAGAGATTGCGGTGGGCTGCTTCCTTGACATCGAAGGGGCTTTCGACAACACTGAACATGCCCAGATATACAGATGCATCCAAAGCACAGGAGTAGAAAATACTACATGCAATTGGGTAAGAAACATGCTTACCGGCAGGAACATCAACGCCTCACTAGGCAGCGACAAAATCAGAGTCATGGCTGCGAAAGGGTGCCCCCAGGGTGGTGTCCTCTCCCCTCTGCTGTGGTCCATCGTAGTAAATGAACTGCTAAATTTGCTCAGCAATGGCGGGTTTTATGTCCAAGGATACGCTGATGACATTGCGATCCTAATCAGAGGTAAGTTCGAAGAAACAATCTCGGACCTCCTCCAGAGGGCACTCAACCTAGTTGCTGACTGGTGCAAGAAAGTTGGACTAAATGTCAACCCCAAAAAAAGCACCATAGTTGCTTTCACAAAGAGAAGGAATCTAAGCAAACTGCGAAAACCCACTCTGTTCGGTGAAGCAATAGAATTCTCAAAAGAAGTAAAATACCTGGGCGTCACCCTAGACGAAAAACTCAATTGGAACTCTCATCTCACAAAAACCATAGACAGAGCCAGGATCTCCTTATGGACCAGCAAAAGTCTCATTGGTAAGAGCTGGGGAATGAACCCAAAAATGTCGCTATGGCTCTATACAGCTATAACTAGACCAATTGTCACCTATGCAGCACCCGTATGGTGGCAGAAAACCAAACAAAGAACCACGCAAGACAGGCTCAACAAACTCCAAAGACTAGCTTGTGTGTGCATTACGGGTGCTATGAGAACAACTCCTACTGCAGCGCTAGAAGTTATCCTTAACCTTCCACCGCTCCATCTTCAGATACAGAAAGAAGCCATGACTAACGCATTTATGCTCATATCTGAAGATGATGCTAACTCCAAACTAGTCCATCCTGACATTACCTCAGAATTAAACAGAGATGAATTACTTGGAATTACCATCACGGACAACTGGCTACCAAGATTTAACTTCAGCCAAAACTTTAAAGTCACATTTCCAAACCGTCATAATTGGGAACAGAATAAACCCACATTTGCTAGCGATCCACATATATGGTACACAGATGGATCAAAAACAGATGAAGGAGTAGGGGCTGGTGTATACGGTGTTAACACAAAAACATACATCCACGCAAGTATGGACAAGTATAACTCCGTATTCCAAGCGGAAATCTTTGCCATAGAACTTTGCATCAGAGAAAATATAAACAGATCAATATCAAACAAGAACATCTATATTCTCTCTGACAGCAAAGCCGCTCTTCTAGCCATAAAGGCCTATGAAATAACATCAAAACTAGTATGGGACTGCGTACAACTGCTTACAGCATTAGCCAGCTCAAACAGAGTTAATCTCATTTGGGTTCCAGGGCACAGCGGCCATGTAGGCAATGAAATAGCAGACTTACTAGCCAGAAAAGAATCCGCTTCAAAATTCATGATGCCAAGACCATTCTGTGGTTTACCAATTAGCACTGCAAAGTGCTCCATTAAAACCTGGCTGAAAAACAAAGCTCACCATTATTGGACGTATACTGAAGGTAACAGGCAAGCCAAAATGTTCATGCCAAACATCTCCCATACCAGAACGAAACAACTCCTAGAACTAACCAGGAGTCAGGTTCGAATGGTTACAGGCTTCCTTACGGGACACTGTCTAGTCAAAAAACACCTAATGACTATGGGAATTGTACAAGACAACACATGCAGAATGTGCAACGAAGACGAAGAAACAGCAGAACACACCTTGTGTCACTGTAACTGTCTAATCAGAACACGTCATCGTCATTTAGGCAAATTCTATCTGGAAACGGAGGATATATCTGCCAGCTCACTCAAAGACATCTCTAGATTCATCTCGAATTCAGGCATCATGAGCGAGCTCTAAATGGAGGAAATCACAATAGGCCCATAGGCGGCCGCAGTGATAAGGCGACTCGATCCCACCTCTACTTACAATCTAATCTAATCTTATCTAGGTGTTTGAGGGAGGCGGGTCTGACCATCAACGTCGAAAAGAGTAAATTCTGTTACAAGGAAATCAAGTATTTGGGACACTTCATCGGTGATGGGTGTTTACGAACTGGCCCAGACAAGGTTTCGGCGGTCGAAGAATTTCCGGTGCCGAAGACACCCAAGCAGCTTCGTCGATTCTTAGGGATGGCCGGGTGGTATAGACGGTTTATTCCAAACTTTGCCTCCTTATCAGCTCCCATGACTGACTGCCTACGAAAAGGCCAGTCATTTCCAATAACAGACGATGCGCTTAACGCGTTTAACAAACTAAAGACGGCTCTGGTGACAGCACCAATTCTAACAAATCCGGACTTCACGAAACACTTTTACAAACAGTGTGACGCATCGACTTCAGGTGTAGGGAGTGTGCTCTTCCAGAGGCGGAAATCAACGAGCGACCAATAGCATTCATGTCCCAGAAGCTTAATGCCGCTCAGCGGAATTATAGTGTGCGGCCGTTTTGTCAGTAAAAAAGTTCAGGGCCTACGTGGAAGGATTACCTTTCACTATAATCACTGATCATGCGAGTCTGAAGTGGCTGATGACACAGAAGGATCTGTCTGGTCGGTTGGCCAAATGGAGCCTGAAACTTCAGGCCTTCGACTTCAAGATTGAGCATAGGAAAGGTGTCCAAAACGTGGTCCCTGACACTCTCTCGCGTGTCCATATGGAGGAGCTCACAACCGATGGGACAATGCAGGAAGTCGACTTCGATTCTCCATATTTTTCTACGGAGGAGTATGGTGAGTTGAAGAAGACTGTAGACGAGAACAAAGACAAACTACCTGACATATGTGTTTTGGACGGATTTGTGTATAAACGGACCGAGATACGAACCGGTGACGCTTTGCAGAAGGACAGAGCTTGGAAACTCTGGGTGCCGACGGAGATGCGTGGGAGTTTGATAAACTCCGCCCACAACTCCCCGTCTGCTGGCCATGGTGGGATCCATAAGACCCTCGCCAAGTTGAGGCAAAGGTCCTTCTGGCCCGGCATGGTGGCGGATGTGCAGGAGTGGGTGAAGTCGTGCGAAATCTGCAAATCGACAAAACCGCAGAACGTGATTTCTTGGCCGCCGATGGGACGACAAACTATGACGGAGCGGCCTTTTCAGCGTCTCTATATTGATTTTTTAGGATCCTACCCAAGGACAAAGAACGGACACACACACATATTAATAGTGCTGGACCATTTTAGTAAGTTCGTATTCTTAAGGAATATTAGAAAAGCAACGGCAGCCGAGGTAGTAAAATATTTAGAAGATAGTGTGTTTCATGTGTTTGGTGTCCCCGAATTCATTCATTCCGACAATGGTAAGCAATTCGTTTCGGAATTGTTTGCCAGCCTTCTTTCAAAATACGGTGTCAAGCATGTTCGCACCGCGTTCTACTCTCCCCAAGCCAACGCATCAGAGAGTGTCAACCGTTCGGTGCTGACTGAGATTCGGTCATACATCGATAGCGACCAGAGAAATTGGGACCTCCACGTTAGCAACGCAGCGTTCTCGCTGAGGAGCGTGGTACACGATGCGACCATGCTTGAGCCTTATTATGCGGTGTTTGGGACACCAATGATCCAACACGCGGGAACATATGTGCAATATAGCGTAGGACAAATAGTTTATAGGAGAAATTTTAAACAAAGTAGTGTGGCAGACAACTACAACGCCAAGCTAGGCCCGAAGTTCCTTAAATCGATCGTCCTAAAGTCGATTGGGTCATCCCTCTACGAGATTGGGAACTTGAGCGGCCAAAAGGTGGGAGTATTGCACGCGAAAGATCCCCACACATAGGAGAGAGAGTTAGACTGCAATTGACGCACTCGAGTTTGCCGATGCTTCTTAGTTTATGAGTAAATAGGTATCCATTTATGTATCTTGTTCAAATATAGGTCTGTTTATTTATTGGTATTTGTATTTATTTTTTTATTAATCATATAAACCTGACAATTTTTTACAGAGCGCAGAGTTTAATATATATTATTTACCATAGTTTATTTATTTATTTATAGTAGAAATTAGGTAACCGAGTTTATGTCGTCAACCACAGGGGTATACCTGATGAGGTATCATTGGGAAATGCCCAGGTGCGATTTGCCGACATGCACGTCCGTGATAAGTATCTGTGATATTCTAGGTTAAGTTAGGTATGAGATCCAACGAGTACTTGCCCGGCTAAGTGAACTCAGGGAGTGGGCTCTTGCCACATGTTACAGGCCACGGGACGACATAAAGGAACAGGTTAACATCCCCCCTTTTATTACGTTTGCCTCACTACCATTTACCAAACGTCGTCGATCCTGTTGCGGGAGCCTGTACCTGAAAAAGAAAAAAAAAATTATTAAAAAAGGTAAACAAAGTATCGACACGGGGGGTTATCTCCTCAAGTGATCTTAAGTGGACAACCCCCGATAATATTTCAATATACTTACCGCGTCCTCTAACCCCAGCTCCATAAACAAACAATAAAACACCGGTGTGTTAAAGAACAATTTATATTAATTAAATTATAACAATTCTCCGAAATCGTTCGTGTTAGCAGGGCAAATTGATAAATAAAATTTGACGTTTCCACAGCCACATGTAAGAGCAAGCTGTTTCCCATAGTAAATATATGACGCTCTCTTTCACGCCAAGTTATGTGCGATGCGTTTACATGTGACAATGTGGAAAAGTTTAGTGTGGCACACAATTCACTCGATGAACCGTAGTGGGTGAATAAGTGGAATTGTCGGTGCGAATTGTCCAGTTTATGTAAGTTATGTATTTATTTATTATGACTGTAGGTATCGTTATTTATGTATTTACGTGAGGTTATATGTTATTTATTATTTAGTTCATGTCATGACGTAGATTATATGTTAAATTATAAGTGGTTAAGTATCGGCCCAGCATACACTAGAGACGACCAGACAGACCTGACCTAGGAAGTGGCATCACTTGTCCACTCTTAAATAACTGACGACTGACAGAGAGACTTCGAAATTCCCCTTCTTGCGGTAGGCCACAGAACAAAACAAATTACGGGTTGGGAGTACGATGACCGCGGCCCTGTGATCATTTCGGCATAAGCGATCATATGGGTAGCATATTGAACAGTGGCGTCGTCAAAGTGTAGAGTAAGCAGCAAAAGACAAAAAAAAAAAAAAAACAAACAAGGAAAGAATTTAAAAGCTAAAAGAGGCAGGAGATATTTCCGTCCAAGGTAAGCTCCTATTTGTAAAATTCATACGTGAACTAATCGAGTGCATTATGTTAGGCAAATAAATCAGGAAGCAGGGACCTAGACTGTTCAGAAAAAAAAAAAAAAAAACGGAGGGTTCATATCAGAGGTAATTACAATGGAAGAAAAAAATTTAAATCGACGGACATTGTCAACAGGTGGTAATATTTTATTTCCACGTAGGTACTGGGTTGATAGGTTGAAGGCGACCCAGACCTCTGACCCGGTGGGGGTACAGCTACGGTTTCGGGAAACGAGCAACGAAACACCGTAGGACTCCGTAAGACGACCATAAAACCGGGGCCAAGGCAACAGACAACGGCAGGGACACTAACGGCCCAGTCAACTTCCGTAGAAACGGGACGGAGTACCAACAGTGTACTCGGAACCAAAACCAGGACCCAAAAAAAAAAAAAAAAAAAGCAGCAACAACATCCACATACTCAGCAGCAGAAACTACCGCCCCAAGTGGTGCTCCGTGGGACTGTGGACCCTGCTGAGCAGCCACATTACTACAAAAGTGAACAAGTGAATTGTGAAGAGTGATAGAGACACTATGATGAATTATCCAAAAGTTTGCCTTAGTTTTTTTCATAGTTTGCCTGAGATTTTTTTTTTATTAATTTTTTTTGTTTGCCTGAATTAAGATTAGAGTAAAGTAGGTTAAGGAAAATTATTGTAAACCTCGTTTTTGTGTGTGCGCGTCGCGTTAAAGGCAGTTTGGCCAATTTTCCACCAGGATCACCTCTTCAGTGCTGCGCGCAGGACTTCGGGGGATCGTATTAAAAACCGTAAGTCGTTTCTTGTTGTGATCGTCCTTTTGCTTTTAATTTTTATTAAGTTAATTTAAGTTCAATTACATACAGAAGTATGGTAGTAGGGTAGTGAAAATATTTTTTTTATGTGAATTGTTATACAAATCTATAGTTTTATTTTATTTTCTTTTGTTTTGAATTTCTTGAATTACACACCTATTCATAAGCAAACACATTTACAATACAAGTGCAATAAAAGCCTCGTTACAAACGAATATGGGAAACAGTGCCTATGATTTAGGTATATGATTAATATGTGCCAGTGCTAATCATTCACGCGGCGAGTGGAGTTGACAAGAACCACCCCGTCCGACGAGTTGAGCCGTGCAACCGCAAGCGTGCCGCCGTCTTCTTCACCTGCACCGAAGTTGCCCCCTGACTCGCAACAGGGTGTAGGTTTCAGGATGTTAGGATGTCTGTCGTATTTGTTTTCCTTACAGGTTGCGCAACGATTTACTAAGGCTTTAATTTTTGAGGACATTTCAGGGAAGTAGAAATTTTCTGTCAGTTGGATTCGGTTTTCTTCGGCGTTGCGATGAGCGCGTTGGTGTATCTTTAGGATTTTTTCCTCTTGCTCGGATTCCACGAAATTCTGGGTAAATTTAATTTTTTTTTTTTTTTTTTACGAGGGTTGGTGAAAATCTTTCATGAACCACCATGAAGATCTACCGCACGTGCTCATGGTAGTGTGAGATTCTTACTCACGAAACACACCTCCCCTTTTCGTGTTGAATACGACTAAGTACAAAAAACCCTTATCAAGTAGTTTACCTTTCGACAATAAAAATTCGCGTTATGTAGGTAGCTTTCCAATACCGTCACCTACTAATACCGTCATTACTTACGGCTATTCCTTATTGCGCTAAGTCGAACGGTTTCGTTCTTTGTAGTCGGCGCACAAGATTTGTCACGTCCAAAATTTGGAGCACGACGTTATTGCAATGTCCATGAAGGCGAACACGGAGTTTGCGTGCAAAATTTGTTATTTCATCTTCGACGGTAGCTAAACCGAGGTCTCTATGGATATCGTCGTTTCTAATGTACCACGGCGCATTAACGATTGTTCTGAGCACCTTATTTTGAAAGGTTTGTAAAATATTTCTATTGCTGGTTTTGGTACAACCCCAAAGTTGTATACCATACGTCCATACAGGTTTTATGACTTGCTTATATAAGAGCAATTTGTTATACATGCCTAATTTGGAATATCTTCCAAGCAGCCAATACATTTCTCTAAATCTAATTTCGAGCTCGTCGCGTTTCTTTTTAACGTGCGGCTTCCACTTGAGTTTCGCATCTAGTGTCATTCCTAGATATTTTGCTTCGTTTGCATACGGTATTTGTACCGAGTTAATGAAAAGGAGTAAGTTGTTAATTTTCTTGTTAGTAAAGTTAACATGCGTAGATTTGGTTTCGTTGAGAACAATGCGCCAAACCTTTGTCCACTCGCAAATTGTATCCAAAGCTCGTTGAAGCTTTACAGTTGCTGACTGAATTTTCTGTTGCCAGAATAGCCGTATCGTCCGCGAACGTAGCAACAACGGTGCCTTCTTCTTAGGGAATATCTCGAGTATAGAGCAAGAACAAGACTGGACCAAGAACACTTCCTTGTGGAACTCCGGCAGCGATTTCTTTGAATTCTGAGTATTCGGCTCCGTGTTTGACACGGAAAAGTCTGTTCTCCAAGTACGACTCTAAAATTTTGTACAAGTCTTCGGGAAGTACCTGTCTTAGTTTATAAATCAAGCCTTCGTGCCACACCTTGTCGAAGGCTTAAGAAACGTCAAGAAAAGCACTAGAACATATCTTCTTCTCTTCTATGGCCTTCTCAATTTCGTTGGTTATTCTATAAACCTGGTCGATTGTGGAATGCTTGATTCTGAACCCGAATTGATGATCAGGAACAAAACTTCTTTCTTCAATTACCGGTTTTAACCGTTTTAATAAGAGTTTTTCAAAAACCTTTGATATTATCGGTAGGAGCGATATCGGTCTGTACGACTTTTTGTCGTTTGGCGGTTTTCCCGGCTTTGAAACCATTATAACTTCGGCGACTTTCTATTGCCTTGGAACGTATAATAGTCTTAGCGAAGCATTTATAAGGTAAACGAGTTTAATCAAAGCTTTCTTTGACAATTCCTTGAGGACCTGTCCGGTTATTAGATCATATCCAGGAGCCTTGTTATTTTTTAGATTTTTTATTACCTCACAAAGTTCAAAGAGTTCAAGGAGTCATAATCGTATTATTAAGAGTTTCTCTTAATGCTTGCCCGGGAAATGGCTTAAAAGTTTCTTCGAGATGCTCAGCAAATAAGTCGGCTTTTTCTTTATCGGCTTTTGCCCACTCTCCATTACTTTTTCTTATTGGTACCGATTGAATTTGGGGTTTTTTGACACCTTTTATAGCTTTCCAAAGAGAGTAATTCGAACTTTTTTCAGCAGACAAGCCTTCGAGATCTGTAGAAATCTCGCGATTTTTAAAATCCCGTATCGCTTTTTTGAGCTTTTTGCATAGGAAGTTCGAATTAGACGTTCGGGGTAGATTTAATGCGATAGTTTTTGATAAATAGTTTTTGGTAAATTTCTTGATTTTAAAGCCCATATAATGGCGAGCATTTCTTTCTCGTTCATTGCATAACGCTCTTCGGTTTTGTTAAGTGTTCTCGAGAGAAATGTAATTGGTTTGCCTTTTTGAGAGAGGACGGCCCCAATAGCATAGTCCGAGGCATCCGTGGTCAATTCGAATTTATTTTCGATGATAGAACTACCTCCGCTGAAATAAGTGAATTTTTGGTCTTATTAAATGCTTCTAAGGCTTTCCTGTCTAGATAAATAGGTTTGTTTTTTAAGAGGTTTTTGGACACTCGTCCATCTTCCCCTCTTAAGAGGAATGTCAGGGGCTTCGCAAGTTTTGCGTAGTCTTTAATGAAGCGACGGTAATAACCTGACATACCGAGAAATGAACGAAGGTCTTTAAGGGCTTTAGGGGCAGTTCGGTCGATAATAGCTTGGACTTTCTTGGGGTTAGTTTTAATGCCATCTCTATCAATGACAAAGCTTAAGGATTCTATTTCTTTTTGAAATAACTCACATTTGTCCAGCTGTATTTTCATATTGGCGGCCTCTAGGGTCCGGAACACTATTTCCAAGTTCTTTAGATGTTCGGCCTCGTTTTCCCCGAAGATGTCGATGTCATCGATATAAACATAACAGCACTTCCCGATGTATGGTTTCAGGATGTCGTCCAGGGTTCTTTGAAAGACGGAAGGGGTATTCTTTAGCCCGAAGGGGAGACGAGTGAATTCTAATTTTCCGTTATTTACGGAAAAGGCGGTTTTTTCTATATCAGATTCTTTAAGTGGGATCTGATGAAAGCCACTTTTGAGATTAATTATGGTTAACCATTTTTTTTTGGCCAAGGTTGGCAAGCACTTCATTAATCTCGGGGATCGGGTATCTGTCGGCGATGGTAACAGCGTTTAGCTTGCGATAGTCAATTACCATGCGATATTTTTTTTCTCCAGATGCGTCAATTTTTTTGGGGAAGTCCCAAACTGGGGAGTTGTAGGGTGATTTGGATGGTCTAATGATTCCGTCTTTTAGAAGATTGCTTATTTGTTTTTCGACTTCCTTTTTGAGCGCCATCGGGTATGGGTATGATCTTGAGTAAATGGGATCATTGGTTGTCGTTCGAATCTCCCCTTTACGGTGGTCGTGTAAGTCAGTTTCTTTTCCGGGTCAGAAAAGAGATAAAAACAGTCGTTAATTATGCTAATGAGTTTATCTGATTGTTCCTTGCCCATGTGAGAAGTTCTTAGAGTAATGTTATTAATTAGTTGTGAAATATGTTGTTTGAGTGGTATTGTTATATTTGGGTAAACAGTCATATAACTTTCTTTGGTATGAATGACCGCATTGAATTTTCTCAACGTATCGTTGCCTATCTGGATCGGGCCCTTCAGTGTGGTAGACTCTCTGCATTTTATGTGGCTGATGGATCTGTTGTGAATATTGATGCTTCTGTGGAACAAGCTGTTGGTTACGAGGTCTGTTCTGGTAGTTGACTTTTTGTGATCTGATGGAATGGTCAATGCTAATTTGCTAAGGGGGAAGCGGGCGTTGATTTGCCGGTGGTTGTTGCTGGGGGTACTGGTATCTCGGCTGATATTGTGGTTCCCTATAAAACCGAGGTGGTTGAGCATTCCGATGATTATGGAGTAATTCAGGGTGGAATTCGCGTCTGGGTGCGGGAATTGGTGCTGGCCCTGAATGTGAAAAATTATTTCTTCTGGGGGAACTGGAGGCGGTGTTTGTTGGAAGGTTTTCCGGGTCCCAGATTGGGAGTTGTTTGCATGCTGCGTGCGAAAATCGACATTTTGCAGTTTCAAGCATAGATGCAAAGCTTGCGGTAGATCAGCAGGCTCACGGATACTGAGTAACCTAGGCAGGTCTCCTTTCAACCCTCTTACGAAGGTATCAAATGCCTTGTCTCGAAAACACTGAGTTATATTATTCACGAATTCCTCACTCATATCCATTGATCCTAACTTATTTAGAATGAGCGACAAGTGGTGGTAGACGGCCTGATAGAATTCAGGAATAGTGCTACTACCTTGTACCAAGGTGGTCATTTGGTATCGAGGGTTCCTAGATCCCTCTTGTCGGCATAGTGTAAGGTGAGACATTTCGACATTTTGTCCCAGTTTAACGGGGTATTATAGGATTCAAGGGCGACGTCTGCGTAGCCCGTAATCTTATTTCTGATAACCGATAGGATCCCGTAATACTTGGGGGTACCCTTCAGATGTTCATAGATTTTGAGTATCCTATCGACACTCTTTTTCCATGAATTACATTCGTGTGGCTGTCCAGAGAATTCCCGAAGACTCTTTACCACGTCGGGTATTTTATCCATTTTGGATAAATCTCTGTCGTAAGTTAAACTTATCGGTTGGTCTATGTCATTATTTATGTCCGAAGCGGGGTTCATTATCGAGTTGAAAATCTGTCGTCCCTGTACTTTCAGAGTCTCTGTCATTAGTCTCGTTATGAGTCCTATCATATCGTTATTTAATTGGTTAGGTGCAGGGGGATGAGCGGGAGCAGGAGGAGCTGCAACGTTGTCTGCATGTAATACTAGGCGCGGTGGTCGTATTAAGTTGTTTGGATTTGCCATTTTTTTTTTTGTTATGTTTATTTAAAAGAGAGGATCAACTATATCACTCGTTCGAATAATGACAAGGGGTGCTTTAATTAACAAATTTGCTTTCAGAGCAATAATTTAATAAAGAATTTAAATTTATAATTTATGATACGAATTCCGTATTTTCGCAATTGTCAAGATAGTGCAAGTATTTTATTCTTATTTTAATAAGTAGAATTTGGTTCGTGGTCGCCGTGGGTCGGTGGTTAGTGCGTTGGACTGCTGACCGAGCGGCGTGGGTTCAAGCCCCAGTTATGTCCACCGAACATTTTTCGCGGCACCACCTCTCGTCGGGGAATGACAAGCCTCCGAGAGTATAATCTGTCATGATAGAGCTTCTCACTTCGCCGTTCGGAGTCGGCAATAAATTGTAGGTGCCTTCCATTCGTGCAAAGAATACAACCCGCACAACATGAATGGTTGCGAGAAGCTAGGCCTTGGCTCATTCCGAGCTGTCGCGCCAGCTATTTATTTATTTAGAATTTGGTTTAGTTTCATACAATTAACGAATTTTGAACTATTTATCTTTGTTGTTACTTAATTATTTGTTATTTTCTTACAGTAATATTGTAATTAATTCTTGTAGCATTTCTCCTTAACGTGTTTGTTTGGTAGGTTCTGGACTGCTTTCTGCGGGATGGGGCGGCTGCCAGCGTTCCTGACTCCTTTTTGTTCCTCGGTTGGTAGAACTACTCGGGGGCCTCATTGCCCTATCGTATTGGTGGTTTGGTTACCCACTCTTTCGTTTATTTCACTATTATATTTATTTTACTATAGGTGGTTTGGTGTCCACTCTTTTCACTGTGTTTCACTGTTTGATGGCCTGGTTGTCCACTCTTTTATCTGTTTCACTAGTTGCACTGTTTAGTGGCTTGGTTGTCCACAATTTTTTGTTTCACTAGTTGCACTGTTTAGTGGCTTGGTTGTCCACTATTTTATTTGTTTCACTGTGGCTTGGTTGTCCACTATTTTAGTTTCACTGTTAAAAATTAGTGGCTTGGTTTTACACGATTTTATGGTTTGAGTTAACAGAGAATTTGTACAGTGTCACAGAATGCAGCCCCACGTTGGGCGCCAGTTAATTAAAATGCTACTTTATTTGTTAAAAAAAATCAAAGGCAGAAGCCTTTTCTTTATTGTTTCACCAAATTGTCAAAACTAAAAACAAAACTTACAACAATCGATCAATTATATTTATTCCCTAATTTCTCTAACTCAGCTCTGCTGTTGCTTAAACAATTCCACTGCATCGATTGCGCCAGACGCTTGGTCAGCATTTCCGTCCCTTTGGGGTTCGCGCGTGCAGGTGTTGTTCAGCTCCTCTGCTGGTGTTAAGTTATATACGATCACACGTGGTAAAAATACGTGCGCTTCTTTCCTGTCGTACGGCTGTGTTGTATTTGCTGATCGTTCCATGGTTTCCAGTGTGTGGAAAGTTGAGTTCGAGTGGCCACACAATTGGCAAATGTCAAACGCTCATGAGACGAGGAAGTCGATGCTGGAGGATGCGGTGTTTTTGTTCTTTGTGTAAATTTGTGTTTATTTGTTTTTCGTGGACAAATTGTCCGAGTGATGTTGTTTGTTTGGTGGTGGATCCTTCAGGTAAGTGTTGTTTGTATTGTTTTCATTTTATATTAGGTGTTAAATGTTTGTTATGAAGGGTTTTTTTTTTTTTTTTGTTTTCCGTTTTCTGATTTGCATGTGTGCGTGTCTGTGTGTGGCTGAATGAAAATTAATGAGTTGTGGTACGTGTTGTTTTAGTTTACCGTGTGTAGTGTAGTGTTGTGTTTTATGGGGTTTTAATACTTATGTTGTTATTGTATGATTATTTTTAATTTATGGAGGATGATAGAATAGTGTTGGTTCCTTGAGTGTTGTGATGAGTTTAGGACGTTGATTACCTTGAACAGGGCGATGTGTTGAGATGATTCAAGGCGATGGCGTTGATTCAAGGCAATGTGACGATCTGAGTGGACTGTAGTTATAGGTTGCTACTATGTTGTGTTGTTTGTAGGGTTTGTGTGATTGAATCTGGATGAAAGATGTGTTGTTCTTTTGGGTCCCCTAATTAGATTTTAAATTATGATATTTTCTTCTTGTGCAGTCTTGTTTGAAGGGAGATAACATAGCTTATGAACAGGTCGCTTAAATTTTGAGTTTTTTGTTTTCAGCGATACCACTCGTACCCGTCCTTTCCCGGGTGAACCTCCAAAATGCGCGCGAGAGGCCACTGACTTGGTGGCATTCGTTCATCCTTCAGGAGGACCAGGTCACCTACCTTTGGTTATTCTTCCTCTCTTGTCCATTTAGGACGTTGCTGCAAGCGAGCTAAATACTCATTGCTCCACTTTCTCCAAAATGTCTCTGTTAGGGCCTGAAGTCTTTTCCATCTGTCCATGATGCTGATCTTTGTATGCGCGAGCTCTCCTTCTGGGATTGTGTTGATGGATTCTCCTATCAGAAAATGACCTGGGGTTATCTAATTCATCTGTGTTGTCAGACAGTGGACATAAGGGCCGTGAATTAAGGCAGGCCTCGATTTGCGTGAGAAGGGTGGCGAATTCCTCAAATGTTAGCCTTTCTTCTCCTACGACTTTTCTCAAGTGGTGTTTCACAGACTTTACCCCTGCTACTCAAAGTCCACCAAAGTGTGGGGAAGCGGGGGGAATAAACTTCAACTTGGTACCTTGGCTGCTTACGGTGTTGGCCACATCTTCCCAATCGTGCTTTGCGTCCTTCAGCATCCTACCAAGCTCCGCGGTAGCCCCCACAAAGTTCGTCCCACAGTCGCTCGATATCTCGGCACAAATGTCTCGTCGTGCCGTAAAACGTCGAAATGCTGCTAAGAACGCTTGGGTCGTTAGATCACTAACTGCCTCTAGGTGGATAGCCTTCGTCGCTAGGCAGATAAATATGGCGAAGTAACCTTTCGAGATTTTTGCCCATCGTCCCTTCCAGATTTTTATTTCGATGGGTCCGGCATAATCCACGCCGGTATGCTTAAATGGCCTGGCTATCTGCACTCTGGCAGCCGGTAAGCTCCCCATCAGCTGCCGCATTGTCTCCGCTCTGTGCCTGAAACATTTGAGGCAGTGATGAATTGTGTGCTTAACAGTCTTCCTAATGTCAATTATCCAGTATGTGGTCCGGATATAAACCACCATTTGCTGGATACTCCCGTGTTGTGTCTTTTCGTGGGCCTCCCTTAGCACAAGTTTTGTGTAGTGGTGACTTGATTTGAGGACAACCGGATGTTGCTGATTATACGTCAACTTCGAATTTTGAAACCTTCCCCCCACGCGAAGAATTCAACTTGCGTCGATGAAGGCGTTTAAGGATTTCAGAGAATTCGGTACCGTCGACCTCGTGTTGAGCTGCTTCAGTTCCTTTGGAAACATTTCCTTTGGGTTCAGACGTCCGAACTTCTTGTTGAGCCTACAATTATTGCTAAATCGTCGGCAGTAAGCTAGAACTCTGAACACCTTCTGCAACCGCGAATATTTGAGGACGATTTGCCCTACTTCATCAACACGGTCGTTATTCGGTATTGCCGCTAAATGACATTTGACTGTACGCCTTTCTTCTTCGGTCTCGATGGTGGCTGGTTGGTCTGGCATTTGGAATTCCCAAGATTGTCTTAGAAAAGACGGGCCCTTCCACCATAACTCGTGCGTCAGTAACTCCGATGGCAGGAGTCCTCGAGACGCTAAGTCAGCCGGGTTGTGTTGTGTCGGGATGTGCTTCCACATCTTAGGATCTGTCAAGTACTGGACCTCAGAGACCCGGTTGCTGACCAACGTAGTCCAACTCGAAGATGGAGCTCTGATCCAAGCTATCATGATCGTGAAATCTGACCATGTGTGCCAATTTTGGCGCGATACATTGAGGACACTGTCTGCGTGTTGGATTAGAGAAGAAAGCAAGACTGCTCCGCAGAGTTCGAGCCGAGGAAGACTAACTGCTTTGAGTGGTGCTACCTTCGTCTTCGAAATCAGCAGGTGCATATGGGTGGTACCCTGATTGTCTAGTACACGGATGTATACGGCCGCCCCGTACGCTCGTGTCGAGGCGTCGCTGAAGCCATGTAATTCAATGGCTCTGCACGTGTGATCAGTGTTAATCCACCTAGGGATCTCGATGCGTTCCAAAGCTGCTAGATCTTGGTGAAAGTTGTCCCATAGGGTCCTTATGTCGGCGGGTACTGGGTGATCCCATTCGATTCCTCGCGCCCATAGCAGCTGCTTGACGATCTTGGCCTTGATGACGCAGGGTGAGAGCCACCCAAGGGAATCAAACAATTTAGCTACTGCGGAAAGTTTAGTCCTCTTGGTAGTTGCGTTGTTGTCTGGTTGGGCATTTTGGAAGGAAAAATAGTCACTGCCTGGAAACAACTTGATGTCCAACGTTTTGACGTATGTTGACGATCCAAACGGAAGTTCAAAATCAACTTCTCGGTCTTACGCAGGAATGTCATCCAGTAGGGCTTGTGTGTTGCTTGTCCACTTTCTTAAGTGAAGTCCAGCGGACGATAGGGCCTTATGGCCCTTATGGCCGTATGGAGCACTCGTTGTACCGAAGGTGACTCTTTTGAGTCTGAACGCCCTTAATCTTCCGTCAGCATCCCTCCAAAATATCACTTGGTAATAGCTGTCTGAATGCTTCACTCGTATCTGTCGATAAATTTTTTTGACATCCGCTGTAAAGGTGTACCTGTACCTTCTCCAGCCTAAAATGATGTCGAAAATATTTCTTTGTAAAGGAGAACCTACAAGTAAATGCTTGTTAAGCGATGTTCCATCAGCTGTTTTAAATTCTGCATCAAAAACGACCCTAAGTTTGGTTGTGGAACTTGGCTCCTTAAATACAGCATGATGGGGTAGGAAATAGTGGTGTGGTGTTGTGAGGTTAACGACGTTGTTTAAATCGACCTCTTCCATATGATCGAGGGTTAAATATTCCATTATACACTCAGTGTATTTTTCCTTCAGCTCCAGGTTGTTCTGAAAACGCCGTTCGCGTTGCTGGAACCGCCGAAGAGCACCTTCTTTACTGGACCCTAGTGTGGGTGCATTCCATCCTTAAGGCATAATGCCACTTCATAGCTCCCGTCCGGTAGTCTTGAGATTTGAGATGTGTTCTAAAAAATGCTCCTCGCATGCGATGTCTTCCTTCGATGCCTGAGCGGGGAAAGGTAATTCTTCTATCTCCCAGAATCTCTTTTTTTTTTTTTTTTTTTTTTTTTTTTTTTAATCCACGCGCGGATCAAGGGAATATGAATACCCTTATAATGTTATACACACACCGCGAGCGAGGTACAGTGGTTTGAAACT
The DNA here is from genome assembly GCA_917880715.2 of Matsumyia berberina. Lineage (NCBI taxonomy): Eukaryota > Metazoa > Arthropoda > Insecta > Diptera > Syrphidae > Matsumyia > Matsumyia berberina. The sequence goes on from OU862872.1 coordinate 84,413,370, forward strand.
TAGGTTTCGTTAAGTTTTCATTGGCGTCCGAGGGTGGGTCCAGGCTAACTGGGGACATTTCTAGTGTTTTTTGTCATTGCTATATAATTCACAGGATTTTTTTTCGAATCTCCTGATGTCATACTCAGTGATCGCTCAATCAACTCTTCAAGCCAAGACACTCTACTGCCAGTGTTATGCCTTCGCAGTAGAGTCGCCATCAGCTTTCACAGTTGATCGATTTTTTATTTTTATTTAAGAAATAATTGTTTTTCCGACATCAGGAGTTGAACCCGGACTTTCAGCGTGACAAGCGATGATGCTAACCACTGCACCATGGCCATCCCAGAATCTCTTCACGGCCGTATCAAGGTCTACTAGTTGAGAGAAGCTCTGGAATTTGAGAGGTGCTTCCGAACGAACCTTTCCTAAGATGACCCATCCGAGTTGGGTTTTTTGGGCAATCGACACACCTGGGTTAACGCTTTGGATGAGGTCTGGCATGATGATGTCGGCATAGACATCGCTTCCCAGTAGCAGATCGATTTGTCCGGGAACATGGAACATCGGATCGGTTAAAGTGAGGTCCTGGATATGATTCCACTCCTTTGGTACCATCCGGTGACCGGAAGAAGCCCAGTCAGCGACTTAAAGACAAAAGCCTTGGTGAACCCTTCGAGCGCCGAGTGTCGAGACGCGAAGGTAAGATCGACGTATTGTTTGCTTGTGCCGCTGCTGACCTTCCCTAACCCTGATACCTGGACCAATGTCTTATGCTTTCGCAATTTGAGAAGTTGGGCGGCAGACTCTGAGATGAACGTTGCCTCAGAGCCTGCGTCAATTAGGCCACATAGCTCAATGTACCTACCTGTGTAACAACTTGATACTGCTGTGACGTGTGGTAAGCATTCCGCAACTGACCAGAACTAGAGGGTGTTTCTTCCAGCCGAGGGTGAAATGTCAATGCACCTGGGTTCATACCCGCCTGTTCGGGTTGAAGCGTAGCGTTGTGTTGTGGTGAGTTGGCATGGTGTCGGTTTGTGTGTGTAGCCTTAGGCCCTTGGGCTCGGTGTGTTGGATACAAGAGTATGTGGTCCCGTTGATGGCAAAAATAGCAAGAAGTATTGCTGGGACATTTTGTTGTCGGATGGCTGTAAGCTAGGCAATTCTCACAAACTCTGGTTTTGCGTACAGTCTGCTGTCTACTCGTCACGTCCATGCCCAAGAATCGCGTACATTTTCGCAAGGAGTGTTGTCCCTGATTGCATGCCTTCCACATGAACTGCTGCGGTTGTGTCGCAGCATGAAATACCTTGGGGGTTGGTTACGACCGTGACCACGGCTTGGCGGTAGACCCAGAAGTTCCCTGCTGTGCTACAGCTTCTAAAGTACTGAAGCGCGTTTCTAAGAAGTCGGTGAACTCCTTCATCGTTGGCAGATCCTTATGGTTGCCCAGCTTCTCTTCCCACAACTGTTGAGTTAAACTTGGGCGCTTCTGTGTCACGACGTATATGAGAATTGAATCCCACTTGTCAACTGGTAAACCTAGATTGTCCAACGCGTGCACGCTTTCCAATGACGTATCCAGAAGAGACTTGAGTCCGTTTGCTAACTCTTTAGCCAAAGTAGATTGGTTAAACAAAAGTTTGAGTTGGGAATTCACGAGAACCCGTTTTTGGTTAAACCTTGCCTTCAAAAGTTCCCATGCCTTCTCATAATTCCCTGTATCCAAAGATAAGTGTTGCAAAAGTCTTTCTGGTTCGTCCGAGAGACTAGATTTTAAGTAATGGAGTTTGTGGATGGTACTAAGAGACTCGTTCTGATGGACGAGTGACACGAAGATATCGTGGAACGACCGTCATTTGCTGTAGCACCTGAAAAACTCTGGTATGTGTACCTTTGGGAGACGAAGCTCCTTATGACTGAAAGCCACGGGCGTGCTAATGGAAGCTGGCGGAGATTCAAGAGGAGCGAGAGGAGCACTTGGAGCTGGAGCCCGTTTGTCTATGGCGTCTAACAACTCGCAGCGATAATCCAGGTAACTTTCCTGAATTTGTTCATAGACTGAATGCAAATCTTTTTCATCCCTTCTTCCAGCTTGTCTGAACTCATGATCTCCTCATGATACCTTCTGGACGCGTCTTGAGATAATTCAGGGTTCGACGCCCTTCACTGGTCTTTTTGAAATATTGAAAATCCCGCCCCACTTGAGACAGGAGCGCCATTTGCAGCTCTGCGTACATATTTATATATGTATATAGTTGTATAACAAGCATATCAATAGAAAGTAAGTATGTAAGTAAATGGTACTTACTTTGTTTCTTCTAGGTGTCCGATCGTACCGCTACTCCAGGAGAAATTGTGTCCGGACTGCGAGATTCTCCACTTCCACTTCCACAGTTCACAAACGTATGATTAAGTCTTAATCGAAGTTATTAATGGTAATAGTTAATTGTCACTTGCAGTTATAGTATTGCAACTAAAGTAAAGTTAGGAATTTATACACCTGTGCCCGCAGTTAAGGTATTGCAACCAAAGAAATTATGTTAACATGTTTGAGGTGCGTGAATGTTCTCACTTTTTTTGGAATGGCACTTACCCACAGGTATAAATACAATTTATTGTATGTATTGTAACAAAAAGAAATATGTACACAATTATGTGTTGCAACAAAAAAATCATGCACTTTCACTTTTTTTTTTATTGTTTATGTTTATGTTTAATGTCAAACTTTTAATTCGGCTCAATCGGATCAATGTTTTCGCTCGAAAAGTGTTTCTGTCAACTCAAAAAAAAATTTAAAAAGAATTGCACCCAAGAAATAGAAAAAAGACTGTGTTGAGTTCCGCTTACTAACCGAATGAATAGAAAGTGGTTTATTCCTCTATTTATGTTCTTTTCTTCTGATGAACAAAAACGTTACAAAAAGATAATTCAGTTATACAAAACATAGAAATATGCCACGTCATGTGGAATGTGTTCACGCGTGTGAACATTTAATATGTTTAGGCCGCAACACTCCCCTAATATGGCTTCTTGTCGTGGACGAGATCTTGGTATCACTCGGAGACAATGGCGTCAATGTGACGGCCTATACCGACGATGTGGTCATTTTGGTAGCAGGAAAATTCCTTCCACTCCTAAGCGAGAGGCTTAACTATGCGCTACTACTAGTCAATACTTCGGCCAGCAGCAAAGGGCTAGGAGTTAATCCCACAAACACAGAGGTTGTGATTTTCACTAAGAAGAGATAAATCCGTGATTTCAATCCTCCGAGGATCACGGGTGTTGAACTCGGCCTTGCGGGATCACCACGCTACCAGAGCGTTATTCTTGATTCCAAACTAAACTGGAAGGAGAACATCGATGAGCGCTTCAAGAAGGCACGCGTAGCCTTTTACTCATGCAAAAAAGCGTTCAGTAATACATGTGGTTTCAAACCGGATGAGATACACTGGCTGTACACGGCGTTTGTGAGACCCATTCTAACATATGGCTCACTAGTCTGGTGGAAGGTGCTTGAGAAGCAATATCAGCTTATAGACCTCCCTAAGATTCAGAGGATCGACAGATCGACAGAAACAGATCACATGATCCAGACTCTGGCATTTGACTGAAGATTTAATATTAGAATTCCTGATAGAGATGATTGGAGGAACAACAAAGTTACCAATAAAAAGGAACTGGCTTTCTACACTGATGGTTCTAAGAAGGATGTTGATACAGGTTCCGGGGTCTACTGCAAGACCCTAGAATTAAACCAGACCTTAAAAATAAACGATGACTGCAGTGTTGTTCAAGCCAAAATCAAATCCATCATCGAGGCCTCGAAAACTGTCCGAAAAGGGGCATCACCGCAAGGACAATCACAACCTATATCGACTGCCAGGCAGCCGTTAAGGCTCTGGAGTCCACGATAACTAGGTCGAGGCTTGTAAGCATCTGCAAAAAGCATCTAGATGAGATATCGAGAGACAATACGGTGCCCCTATGTTGGGTACTTGGGTATATGGATATCCCAGGTAACGAAAGAGCTGATGAATTGGCGCAAAGAGGGACAGCACTGCATGTCTCACAGGCTCTCCCCTTTGCTAGAATTCCAATAAGCTTGTTAAAAAGGTATATCGATGACGAGCCCATAAGTCGAGCCAATACACGGTGGATCCAGCTAGAGACTTATGGACGAGTTATAATAAGAAGAGATCTCTATCTCTGGTCAAACAAAGTTGTCGTGAAGCGAGGATAGTCTCCGGCATCATTACTGGACAGTGCGCAATTGGTATTCATGCGGATCGCCTCGGTATACATCACAACGACTATTGCAGGAATGAGGAGTAGATCGAATCTGTCCGACACCTGCTGTGTGAATGTCCTGCCCTCCCAAGTAGACGAATGAGGACTCTTGGTAGTTACTTCTTCACGAAACTGGAGGACTTGGGTGACATCAAGCTGAGGGACCTCCTGAGATAAATTTCCTTATCTGGGTGGTTTTATATCAGCGGTTCCCTTTCTCTTTACAGGTTCCCGGATTAAAATTATACGATGGCCACAATGTACCCTTTGCTGGTCTAAGTGAGCAGTGACAATGTCACAAGGCACCCATTTACCTAACCTAACCTTACCTAACCTGAGGGCGTGCGATGCTTCCATGGTAAGAAAAACGACTAGTTGAGGGGTTATTTCTAATGCAATCGAGAGTTCCGTCGAAAGCCGAGTCATTGACAGCAGCACAACAAATGCCCAGAATCACCCCAGAAGAAATACTTGAGGTATGCAACAGAGAACAAATAGCCCCCGAACCGGATGGCATACCTGGACATCGATAAAGCTTGTTTGAGTGAAGGAGTTTTTCCCGATCAATGGAAGAAACAGAGGCTCGTGCTGCTACCCAAGGGAGGCAAACCCGAAGGAGATCCATCAGCCTTCCACCCTCTCGTGAATCATTTGTAACAGATTGGAAACAGCCATTGAAGTAGCAGGGTGACTATCAGACCATCAGTACGGATTTCGATAAGCACACTCGACTGTTGATGCGATTAAAAAAATCATTGAGACGGCGCAAAGAGCCATAGTAGGAAGGAATAAAGGCAAAAAATAGTACTGCTGGGTGATAACACCGGACTTTAAGTTTGCCTTCAACTCCGCGAATTGGAAACATATCCTGGAAGCGCTATGTAATCCAACCAAACCTTCATCATGGAAATTGTAAAAAATTATTTTCGGCGGAGAGTGTTTCTATATGACACAGACAACGCTATAAAGAAGTACGGCGTCACAAGAGGTTTACACCAGGGATCGTTCCTGGGAATGCTTCTCTGTACTGTTATGTTACGATGGCTTCCTTCTGCTTGAAATACCAGACGAGGCCAAAATCGTGGGGTTTGCGGACGACATCGCATAATTAACAGCATAATTACTGGAAGAAATTATTCCAATTTGCAATGAAACCATTTCAATTGTCCGGTGGTGGTAAGCATCAACTGACCTCTCGCTAGCTGAACACGAAATGGAAGCCAATATTAACGAAGATGTGAACCTGGGTCTTGTGTTAACCAAAGGACGAACCATCCTTGCATAGTAAATGAGTGGGGAAATCCTTCCTACTTAAATCGAGGTAGTTAGGTAGTCTCCGCACATGCAGCTCGCCAAGTCAGACAGACGAAGTGAGTTAAGTTCGCAGTTCGTATCTGATCGGCAAGGGCGCTGGCGAGTTCGCGCAGTGCAGTTGACTAAATAAACCGTGAGTTATAATTTTGTAAAATTTGGTGTTCACAATATCAGAAGCGGGATCATAACACATCGTCTGCAGGTTAGTGAAAATATTTTATGATGTAAGACGAAATAAAGAAAATGGAAAATAAGTCCTAGACGAACAAAGTATCCAGCTTGTTTGAATGTATAAGCTAAATTTCGATTGTTTTTCTGTCTGTTATTTGCCCAATGAGAGTGCAACCTTTTTTAGGTAGTTGTTATTATTATCCCTTGTCTCTAATATGCGTGGAAGGGTTAAGGTGTTTCGCATATTGTGTTCTCTAGTTATACTTGAGAGAAGATTACACATCCATATATGTATGTGTGAGGAGAATTTTCTTGTTCCGGAAAAAAACTGAACAAGTGTTTGAGATAAAAAAAAATGGGAGGAGTGTAACCTTTTCTTTAAGGTAGTTTGTTACAATTATTCTTTTTCTCTAGTATGAGTGGAAGGGTTAAATTATCTCACATGGGTTTTCTAGTTTCATTTGAGAATATTATCTTACATAAAATCTCTGTACTTTTAATTTGATTGCGGCGGCTTCGCCAAAACATCAACTTTTTTGCTTTCCAAAACCCTCGTACCAACCGCCTGGTGTATTTTGGGTCATTGTCATGTTGAAATAAGCATTCTTCAGGCATATTCGACCTTAAATGTGGAAGCATGTGATTTTGTAATATTTCCCGATACATTTCAGCATTCATCTGACGGCTTATTTCAAACAACTGACCTACTCCTTGACGAGAAAATGAACCTTGAATAAAGTGTAAAGGGGTTGTTTATATATGTAAAGGGTGGTTAAATTTTAAGGGCCGATGTTGAATGTGAACCACACCTAAACGTCAAGTTTTTTTCTGCACTTCATTTGTCATTTCTCAATTTCAGACTAACTCAATTTGAACCATCGAAAGATACACAATCGAGCAACGCGTTAAAGTTATTCAGGCTTATTATGAAAATGGGCGTTCAAATCAAAATGCATATCGTGCACTTCGTGATTTTTTCGGTCAATTTAATCGTCCAAATGTGCGTACAATCGGAAAAATCGTGCAAAAATTTGAACAAACCGGGTCTGTAGGAGATGTGAAAACACCAGTGCATGCTCGTACTGCAGAAAATATTGCTGCTGTTCGCGATAGTGTGGCTGAAGAGCCGTCCACCTCAACTCGTCGTTGTGTCCAACAATTGCACCTCTCACGCTCGTCGTTGATGAACATTATGCATAAAGACTTGCATTTACACGCTTACAAGGTGCAATTGCCTCAAGAACTAAAGCCTCTTGACCATTTCAAGCGTCGTCAATGGTCAGAATGGTGGCAAGAAATGGCAACAGTGGATAATCAATTTTCGAAGAAAATCATCTTCAGTGATGAGGCACATTTTCACCTCAGTGGATTCATCAATAAGCAGAATTGCCGCATTTGGGCGAATGATAATCCAAGAGTGATTGTCGAAAAACCAATGCACCCACAAAGAGTGACTGTTTGGTGCGGTTTATGGGCTGGCGGCATCATCGGGCCGTATTTTTTCCAAAATGAGGCCGGTCAGTTCGCTAGTTACTGTGAATGGTGTTCGCTATCGTGAAATGATAACGAACTTTTTATGGCCCGAATTGGAAGATATGAATGTGGACGATATGTGGTTTCAACAGGACGGTGCCACTTGCCACACAGCTAACGAAACAATGGCTCTTTTGCGCGCAAAATTCAATGGCCGTGTTATCTCACGTGGTGGCGATGTCAATTGGCCGGCAAGATCATGTGATTTGACACCGTTGGATTTTTTTCTTTGGGGTTATTTGAAAGAAAAGGTGTACGTCGATAAGCCAGCAACAATTCAAGAGCTAAAGGATGAGATAATTCGGCACATTAAAGGCATAGAACCTCATTTATGCTTCAGCGTCATCGAAAATTTGGACCATCGGATGGAGGTGTGCCGCCGAGGTCGCGGCGGCCATTTGGCCGATATTTTGTTCCATACATAATTGAACCATACCAATATTATCATAATAAAAAGAAATGACAATAATTTCCTAAATAATTTGTGTTTTATTCAAAATCAACATCGGCCCTTAAAATTTAACCACCCATTACATATATAAACAAAAAGAAAACACATAATTTTTCATGCTTTAATAACTCAGGTCCTGTGTACCGTTAAAATAGAATGGCAGCTTTTACCGAAATTTTAAGATTTCGTAGGTACATTTGATAGGTACATTTTTTTAACTTACAGTACTCGTACATATAAAAGGAAACCCAAATTTTATCAACTGCATATTTGGCTTTAATAGCACAATTGCCGTTTTTAAAATTTCTGGATCAGTCTTAAAACCGAGGCTAAGAAACAAAAACTGGAGTTACCTCTGAAATGAGTCTTTCACGGTTTCTTTGATTCATAAAAAATGTGCTAGACCTTGGCTTTGATTTTATTTTTTAAAGCTTATAGAATGCACTACTTATCGTGTAAAAACTAAAGGTCGCTTTTGATCACTTTGCCTGTAAGATGCTTTTAAGTGTAATAGTGCATGTTGCGCAAACAGCACTTGAAATTGACTTCTGGTATTATCGTTTCTAATTTCACAGCTATTTTGTGTTAAATTTTTTGTTTACATTTTAATAGATTAACAATGCCATCGTTCTAGTGGCGTTTTAGCTTTTATTGAGTAAAAGTTAAGTTAAGAAGGGTCAAAATGACTAATCTTGTCATAGGATATAAAGTGCTGTGCGATCTCCTATTCAGCAGAGAGGTGTCAACATTCAGAACCAGATCAAACTACACATTTTTTTTAGAAGTGAAAGAAAGATTTTTATGCATATTTTAACAATCTTTATATATTAATAATCGTCGAACTCTTTCGTTTAATGCCTATATCAAGGAAGATGTGACGAAAGAGGTAATCCGCAATCTTACGGTATCCACCATATTGAGTTTAGAATGATGTCACATAGCTTATCGTATTTTACTAGTCAAACCCATTCATTTGATACCCATATATGGAGGTAATACTTTTTTTCAATACCAGTTATATGGGAAGTATCCTTAGTTATTGGGCTAGAGACGTAATTTTTTTACCATTATGAGAAATCCCACTTATTTCGCTTATAAAATTTCAACAAGATCGGTCTATCTGTTTCGTTTTTATTGTGTTTTTTCCGCCTGCTCCATAGAAAGGAACCACTGTGTGGCGCTTCGCGAAATCCAGCCGTTTCTTCCTATTGATGGCACTAATAAACGGTTTATTTGCTGGACATCTTGCATACAGTTTTGACTCCCTTAATCGTCACCTAACTGTGTGTACGCCTGCACTAAGGTCAAGATGTTCATTGACGTAGTCATTTACTTCAACGGCAGTCTTTAAGGGATCGACTTTAACTTGCTGGATGATTTCACGATCTTGTTGGGGCGTTGTTTTGCGAGAACGACCACTACCAATTGTCCGATTGACATCCCCTTGTTCACGATATCGGGATACAACTTGTGAAATAGTTAAGGTTGCAACACCGAACTCAAGAGCAATATCCCTCATTAGTCTCCCGTTGTTAAAAGCGGCAACTATTGCTTCTTTGCATCCAGTAGACAGTTGTTTCTAATTATTGTATATTATAAGTGATTATTATAAGAATATCCTATTTTATAGACCTACCTTGGTAGAAATATTCTCCATTTCCATTTTTTTTGCTCGCACAAAATTTCTTGTTTTAACACTTTCTTCAAGTTTTTTAACGTCTGCACCAAGCAATTACAAATTGTCACTCAAAATCAAATGTAGGAAGGAACAATCCAAAAGAAAAAACAGATTGGACACCGTTACAAGAAATAAAGCAGCTTGATTTCTGTTGTTGTAAGCATTTGCATTTTTTTGCTCGGTAATATTCATATGTCTTTGGAAGAATTGGAACGCTTTGTGGGCGATTGGCTTTGTTTCGAAAAAAAAATTAAACAAGGGTTTGAGATAAAGGAAGAGTTTTTTGCTTGCTTAATTTCATTCCGATAGTTTCCGCGTTGTAGAGTATTATGAGTGTGAAAACAAAGAATTTTAATTTCAAAAGTTCTGTCAGAAGTGAGTTGTAAAACAAGTTTTAGAACAAGAAAAGATTTAGATTTAGATTTAGATTTATTTGTATACAAAATCGCTGTACATTGAGATAAGAACTCTCTTTTGGTATACAGGAAAATAAGTTTGTACATATGTACATGTGTTATTACAAAAAGTTTTAAAAAGTTTAAAAAAAAAAATTAATTAAAAAATGTAATAAGCATAAAAAGTATAATATGTACATATATAGATTTAAAGAAAAAATTCAAATTATTAAACGAATGACTAAAAAAAAGAAAGAAAGAGAAGAAGCAAGAAAAGAAAAAGCATTAAGGGTTAGAATTTAAGAGAGATTTCAGTTGGTCGATGTTAAATGAGAGAAAAAAATCGTTAAAAAGTGTTTGTGTTCAAGTTTTGACCTAATTGAAATTGGAAGGTTATTCCAAATTCTTACAGCATGAATGAAAAACTGTCTCCGCGATGTTAGACTAGAATACATAATCGGTCTAATAGACATGTGACGACTAGAGGGGGACAAAATAATTTTACCATGTAAATACTCAGGTTGACGTTAGCGAATAACATTGGAGAGCATAGCATAGCATAAAAGAAAGGAAAAAACAATTTTGGTAGTGACAAACAATTAAACAATTATAAAAAAATATGTCGAAAAGATAGATAGATACAAATTTTATTTCAGATAAATTCAAATACAATAATTCATTTAAGATTTACAATAGTTTTTATAAACGGAATTCAAGAAATAATATGAGTGACATTTTATATTTTTTATACTTCAAGTATTAAAAATGTCAAATACCAAAAGCAATTTACATTATTGAAAAAAAATTAAAGATAGGGAAAAATACATTTAAAACATATAAATTCAAATAAAATAAAAAAATAAAAATGCACAAAGTTACACTAGAATGTCAGAAAATATGGATTCTATATTTGCATAATCATGATCTAAAAGCCAACCCCTTAGATATTTTTCAAACTTTCCAGAAAAAGTTAATGTTCTGATTGATTGTGGGAGCTTATTAAATAGGCGGCAAGATAAAACGAAATAAAAATTACAAAAAGCGGTAGAACGAGAAAAGGGCACAGATACAACATTTGAAAAGTTTCTACGTAGATTATAATTAGAAATTAATCTGCAATTAAGATTTCCAGATCTCATAAAAAATGTCTTTAACACTTTAAATGACGGATAGGAAGATTTTTCATATCACAAAACAATATATAACTGGGATGTCGGCGGTGTTTCCGGCATATCGTTCTCAGCACTTTTTTCTGCAGAATTAACAGAGGCTGAATTTTATTTTTATATGCACCTCCCCAACAGGCAATACCAATAACAATAAATAATTCTTAACAGTCTCTTCGAATAAACATTTTTCAGGTAAAAAAAACTTCTGAGAGAGCAACAAAAATATTTCTTTAGAGACTCCGTATGGGTTGCAGGACACATCATAGAGTCAATAGTGAGACCTAAGTACTTAAGGTAGGTAGGTAGAGGTGGCGGTTCTAAGAACCCAATTAGCGCTGGATGCGCCGTTTTGATACCACAACTCATTTGACCTGGTTATTTGTGGGCGTTATAGGTATATAGACGCAGATATTTAGATCCAACCTGTGAAGTTAAGGAACCGGATTAGTTCACTAATTTTTTTCCTAGAAATATCTTTGAGGTCATCGAAGAAGGGTTTGCCCAGAGTGCGCTGTCTGACCCTCGCTAGGGCTGGACAATTGCACAAGAAATGATGCAGAGATTCCTTTTCACTGCTACCCTTGCAAAGTGTTGTGGGGAATACCTAGCTTGGCTGCGTGGTCTCCCACTGGCCAGTGGCCCGTACTAGCGGCTACAATTCTCGCAATATCTTGTCTTGATCTGCTCAGTAGCTCGTTTGTTTTCTGTTTGTCGTAACCGGGCCAGGTCTTCCTCGATATAGCGCAGTTACTAAGCCTGTTCCACACTTGGTTGGCCGTTTTCAGAAAGTGATGATGAATATTGCCCTTAACGGCTCCTAGCGGGATATTAATAACTTCCGCCAGTGAGACGCCTGGCCAGGTTGTTGGCTTTTTCGTTGCCGTCAATTTTACTATGACCTGGGACCCAGGTGAGATTGACCCTGCACTGGACTCCCAGCTGATTTAACTCTTCCTGGCATTGCTTTACCAGCTTTGAGGATGTAGTGACCGAGTCAATAGCTTTGATAGCGGCTTGACTGTCAATGAAGATGGCGGTGTTGGAGAATTTTTCAGCACATGGCAGGCTTCTCGGATGGCAAGGAGCTCTGCCTGGAAAACACTGGCAAAATTCGGAAGCCGAAAGGATTTTGACATATTCAGTTTCTCTGAGAAAATGCCTGCGCCAACACCGCAGTTCATTTTCGAGCTATTCGTGAAAATAGTCGTATCAAAATCTTTGATCACTTTTCCGTTTTCCACTCCGCCCTGGTTGGAAACCTTACTGAAAAACATTTAGTGAAGTTTAAATTCAGTCGAGGGCGCGACCAATTCGTTTGGTATTGTTTCCAGTACTTTACTATGACCGTAAGGTCTTGCGGTCCAGCAGCCGGCTTCTCTGAGCCGTACTGCGCTGCACAATACTGTTTCTTTGATATGTAGGTCAAGTGGAAGTAGATGAAGGATGACGGTAAGCGCATTCGTTGGGCATGATCTCAGTGCGCCTGTGATGCCTATACTTGCCATTCTTTGGACTTTTTTAATTCTTTCAGTGTTATATTTTTTACTTAAAGCGGACCACCAGACTATGGTGCCGTAAGAGAGAATCGGGCGTACAATGGCTGTGTACATACATCCATAGGGTCATTTTTGGCTGAAGTCCCCATTTTTTACCGAAGGTTGTTGCATCTACCTGCAAAAAAAAAAATAAGCTGTAGAAAATTAAAATATAACGAAATAAAGAGAAATACCTCGCCTGCGTGCACATTTAGGTTCCGCGATTGTTTATGTTTATGTTTCCATCATCCATCTGACGTTTGACATCAGATCGTCGGTAACCACTCGGAAAATAAGAAATCTACTACTGCAAAAGCAAAAGACAAACGAATCACAATCCGCTCCCAGGGGGCTGGCTTAAAAAAAAGCAGAGACAGGAACCACGGCCAAGTTTTTTTTTTAAAGAAAAGGACGACCGTTGTATGGAGGGCCAGAATTGAGAGTAGCGGGTGGAAATCGAATGATTGGTGGGCTGATGTGGGGCGATTGTCTGGTCAACCACCAAAAAAAAAAATCAAAAAAAGAGAAAGGCACATCAAACGTGGTGCAAGTGACTAAGACTCATTTCAACAGAGTGTATAACATTTACAATGGTAAAACAAAAAAAAAAAAGAAAAACCGCAACGGACAGGTGTTATAAAAATAAAGGAAAGGGGTAAGTGTTTGTACAAGAGTCTAGTGAACTTTTTTTTAAAAGTGAATAAAAAAAATTAGGAACCAGGCCGCGCACCCTGGCAACGACAGATAGTCGCAGAATTTTGCTTTAGAGTTGCACCAGTTAACAAAAAAAAAAAACAAGTTAAATCGTAAATTGTTTAATTACATTAAAGTTTAAAGGACGGGAGATCCCACCCCTTTTGGCACAGTTGTGGAGCAACAGCTACCAGAGTATGGAGAGAGCCTCCAACTCTGCAACAAAAATATATGTGAACAAAAAAATATATCAGCAAAAATTTTATAAGTCATAAAAGAAAAAAAAAAGTTATTTTGTGCATATTGTTAGGCGTTATAGTTAAGTGTCATTAAATATATTAGTTATATTAATTTCGTTCCCCCTTCGGGCGCGGTAAAAAATAAAGGAAATCAATCAGGTTACTCACCCAACACCTTTTCCTGAAGAGATAACCGCAGCACCTACTGCAAGTTCAAGTGCGCGTAGGCAAATCCCCCAACAGCAACCAGTGCAGCAGTCTCAGTTAGATCCAGCATCTCAGGTATTTGTTCCAGTCGGGAATAACAACCCGAGACAAAATTCTCACTTTAGCAGACCGAGCAGTGGGATGCACCAACAAAATGTTAACACCCAACGTCCAATTCCGCATCAACAACCTCGAAGTACTCCCGGTACGCGTCACCAGAGCCCACCACTCTCGGTTTATGAGACGAATTCCCATCAACGAGTAAGAGGTCCCATAAAGATCCACAAGTGGGGAATACTCTTTGATGGGAAACCAGAAAATCTCACCGTGGAGGATTTCATATTTCGTTTGGAAACACTCCAAACCCAGTACGACTGCACCTGGGCTGAGATTTTAAGAGATGCTACGAGATGCCCTAATGCGACAATTCCGCAATTCGAAATCAGATTTCGAAATCATCCGAGACATCATGGACCGTAGGCATGGTACCTGGGAGTCAAGTGATGAATTTTTCGCTTCCATCATGAAACTAAGATCTCAGCTAAGGGTGCAGATACCAGAAATGGAGTTGGTGCGGATACTTAAACGAAACCTAAACGATGGAGTAGGCAGGTTGGTGTATCCCATGGCGATATTTACACTGGATCAGCTGAGGCATGCTTGCAAGGAGGCGGAAAATGCTTTTCCAAGCAGGGAGATGCCGAAGCCTTTAAAAGTGCAGCGAAGTATACTGCGAATGAAGTAGAGTACCACGAGGTAGGAAATTATGAACAGGGTGAGCATGTAGCAGCAGTTCAATGTACTTTTCCTCGATCTCAAGCAAATCGAAAGTATGCAGACCCGAAGAGTTTAACTTGTTGGAACTGCCACCTCAACGGACATTCTTTTATGGATTGTCCCTCAACCGTTCGTAACATTTTCTGTTACAGATGTGGACAGGAAGGGGTTATAACGCCGAAATGTCGGCGGTGCAACCCGGAAAACCGGGCGAAGAACGTGATGTCTTCGGGGGAGTCACGTTCGACCCAGACTCCCGAATAGGCACCCCGAATGAAGGGGAACCGCAAGGCCATGAAAATAGGATTCATCTGCCTGCGGATAATAAAATAAAGGTAATGAAAAGAGAAAATAAAAGTGTAGATTTAAGTACAAATAAGAATTTATATGAAATAAGGCCATTGCATATTAGGTTAAAGGAATATGATATAGCTAGAAACAGGATTTTTAGGTCGGGAGAATGTATCATGTCCAATAAGATAATAAAAGCCAGAAACAGGTATAGGGCTAGGAAAGAGGTGGGGAGAAGCATAGCTGCCACAATTTTGGACGTTGCAGCCGATCCAAGACCCTATGCTAAAATTAAAATAGCAGAAAAAAATTTAATGGGTTCGCTGGATAGTGGTGCTAGTGTCAGCATCCTGGGAAAAGGCTGCCTCGAACTGGCAAAATCCCTAAATTTACCGATCTGCCCATTGAAGTCGGGTGTAAAGACTGCAGACGGCAAGAGCCAGTCTATTGTGGGCAAAATTATAGCTGACGTCACCTATAAAGAAAAAAAACAAGGCATTACCTTTTTCTTGGTGCCATCTTTAGATCAGGAAGTATACCTTGGCATCGATTTTTGGAAAGCGTTCAGAATAGCACCGAACGTGGTAAGTTCGGTGACGTGTGAGATTGAATCTGGCTCAGATACTCACGAGCTGTCGTGGGATCAGCTGTCACGGTTGGAAGCAGTCAGGCAGAAATTCCTGTGTTTTACGCAGCACGGGCTCGGAAAGACGGCGTTGCAGCGTCACTACCCTGTTTCTCCAGCGGTGCAAGCCCTAATGTAAGACGAGATAGACCGGATGATAGGCCTGAGCGTTATTGAGGAGAGTGAGAGTCCTTGGTGTTCACCAGTGGTCCTTATACGGAAGCCAGGCAAAAATCGACTTTGCCTGAATTCCCGTAAAGTGAACGCCTTGACCAAAAAGGACGCTTACCCTCTCCCCCATATCGACGGGCTTCTCAGCCGACTACAGGAGACCATCTATATTAGTAGTGTAGATCTCAAGGAGGCATTTTGGCAGATACCGCTGGAGGGACGGAGTAGGGAGAAAACTGCTTTCACTGTGCCGGGGAGACCCTTGTACCAGTTCACGGTCATGCCCTTTGGGTTATGTAATGCAGCTCAGAGGATGTGCCGTTTAATGGACAAGGTTATTCCCGCACGGTTAAGGGATCGTGTTTTCGTTTACCTTGATGATTTGCTCATCATAGCTCCGGATTTCGAGACCCATATTGCCCTGCTGGATGAGGTGGCCCTGTGTCCGCGGAGAGCTAATCTAACCATCAACCTTAAGAAGTCGAAGTTCTGCTTCAAGGAATTGAAGTATTTAGTCCCCAAAAACCCAAAACAGGTACGCAGGCTGCTTGGTCTTGCAGGGTGGTATCGGCGGTTTATACGGGATTTTTCTAGCCTGACTGCCCAAATTACTGACACGCTGAAAAAGAGCAAGGAGAAGTTTAGTATGACGGATGAGGCACTGGAAGCGTTCGAGAAACTGAAGAGCGCCCTGACAACCGCTCCAGTACTCACCCATCCAGATTTCTCGCGTCGCTTCTTCATCCAGTGCGATGCCTCTGAGTCGGGAGTAGGTGCGGTGCTATTCCGGAAAAACTACGATAATGAGGAGTCAAAAATATCGTACTTCTCACAAAAATTGAATCGCTGCCAAGGGAACTACAGCGTCACCGAAAAGGAATGCCTAGCAGCAGTTTTGGCGGTGCAAAAGTTTAGGCCTTATGTTGAGGGAATGGCGTTCACCATCATCACCGATGGTTGATGGGCCTCAAAGACCTCAGCGGCAGATTGGCAAGGTGGAGCCTCAAACTGCAGGCCTTTAACTTTGAGATCGAGCACCGGAAAGGGTCGCTAAACGTAGTGCCAGATACTCTGTCGCGAGCTTACGTGGACACGATAGAAATGGAACGCATTGCCCCTCTAATCGACTTAGATACAGAGGAATTCAAGTCGGAGGAATATCAAAGCCTCATGCGAACGATAAAGGAGCATGAAGAGGAATTGCCAGATTTAAAGGTAGAGGAAAGTTTTGTGTATAAGCGGTCGCTGCCACCTACAGGAGATGAGTCAGCGGTCGAACATACTTGGAGGTTGTGGGTTCCAACGAGCCTCACAGAAGAACTCATCTCCCGAGCACATGATCCTCCACATGCGGCGCACGGTGGTATTGCCAAAACTTTACACAAAATTCACCAATACTTTTACTGGCCAAATATGACGGTTCAAATCCGACAGTATGTGTCCAAGTGTTCTATTTGTAAGCAGTGCAAAGCGTCCAACCAAGTGTCAAGTCCTCCAATATGTACCAGTTTTTGTACAGATCGTCCATTCCAAAAAATCTATGTTGACTTCTTGGGTCCGTATCCCAGATCCAGGTCTGGTAATAGTTTTGTCTTTGTGGTACTTGACCATCTGTCCAAATTCGTGTTATTAAAACCAATGAAAAATGCATATACGTTCAGTGTTGTCAAGTTCTTGCAACAAGATGTGTTTGATATGTTTGGGGCACGGCAAATCATACACATAGACAATGGAAGACAATTCTTGGCAGTTTCTTTCAAGATATGGAGTTCGTCACTTCAAAACTGCATATTATGCGCCACAGTCAAATGCTTCGGAGAGAGTCAATAGAACTCTGTTGGCTGCCATCCGTTCCTATCTCAATGACGATCAGCGCGAATGGGATGCTCATCTCAGTGAGTTAGTCTGCGCCTTGAGATGCTCAGTTCATAATTCGACCGGGGTGTCGCCGTATTTTGCCCTCTTTGGGTTGAATATGATGACGCACGGAAGTTGCTACGAACTAGCACAGAAGTTGAACGCGGTAAGCGACGGTGAACTATTGACCCTCTCCCGACACCATCGTCTACAATGTGTGCGAGACAGAGTAAGGCAAAAGATTTTAAAAGCAAATGACAGGAGAGCTAGAACGTACAATGTTAGAACTAGGAACGTACGTTTTGTCCCGGGGCAAGAAGTATTTAGAAGGAATTTCGTGCTGAGTGACACTTCTAAATACCTTGCTTCCAAACTGTGTCCAAAGTACGTCAAATGTCGCGTGTCCAAAGCAGTTGGTAAAAACATGTTCGAACTAGAGAACCTGTCCGGGAAGAAAATCGGGATATTCCATGCCAAGGACATGAAACAATAAAGACCTTTATGTATGTATATGATATTTCATTACGCGTTAATTTATTTATTACTAGCAGCCCGCCCCGACTTCGTACGGGAACAATTAAGTTATTTGATTATTGTTTTTTGGCTTTATTTTACAAAAACATAAAAACGTAAAACATCATATCGTCCTGAGCCTACGCAGGGGACGTCTATCTGATGACACGCAGTCTTGGAACCCAAGTTGGAGCATGCGTTTTACGTGCCCAAACCATTGAAGTATGGACCATTCCGTTCGAAACGGTAGTTGGTCGACATTGAGTTCCTTGTATATTCTGATGTTCTTAACTCGATAGAACGAACGAATACCTCGAATAAATCTCATTTCGGCAGCATATTTTTTCGGTCATACCCAAATCTCATGACGATAGGTGAGGGTCAGATCAAACACACAAAATTTTAATAACTGAAATTGTAATTCATAACTGAAAATTGTTATAACTAAATTGTGGATAAATCAGTACTGCTCCTTCCATCACTCGTGAATATGACCCCAAAATACTTAAACTTCTGAACCGGTTTCGATAGGACTCTACTAATATGCAGTGTCCATTGAACAGGCTTTCAAGACATTACCATTACTTCTGATTTGTTCACGTTTACCGAGCTTCAACACAGACGACTACGAAGCTATCAAGCACTCACTGAAGTTCGGTCCAGATAGTTCGAAGTAAGTCATCAGCGAAAAGCAGATGGCTTATCCTTAAGTATCACAATGCTAACCGTTCCTCTTCACGGTTGCGCTGTAACATCCAATCCATGTACACAATGAAAAGGAGAGGTAACAAAAAGCACCCCTCGCGAAGGCAAACGCCCGCAGTAAAAGATGTTTATGTAACGCCATTCATCCACACATCTCCTACAGATTGTGTAGAGAGATCAAATGGCCTTCAAATGAGAACCGTCAATTCCATACTCCTGAAGTACACTTCAGAGTTTACTGCGAGGGAGCTAATCGCTACTCCCATGGCACACTCCCAGGCCCTCTCAAGTACCGTTCTTAGAATGAATAGCCATTTGGATGTGTTTCTACCTGGACAAAAGCTGCACTGCTTATCTTCCAAGTTGGATTCGACCACAGTTCGGGGACGCGCTTCCAACACCTTAGCAAAGACTTTTGCAGAAAGTGTTTAAAGAGACATGACCTTATAATTAGAGCAACCACTCTTATACCATTTTTTTAAAAAGATCACAATCACCTTACTTTGATTATCGCTAGTTGTTTTACCGCAGTCCCATGCCACTCTAATGAGAGAGCCATTTTAGTCACCTGCTCTACAGTGGAATTATTCTCCGCCCTACACAGTCTGCCATCCAATTCCTGTTCGGGATTGAGCAGATCCGAAAAGTTCTCGCTTCATCTGCGCAAGATATCCTTCTCATCGGAAAAAAAGTAAACCATCTTTGGATTTGACTCCTTCAATAATATTTAACTTCCTTCGTCTGAGACGGCGGCGGAAGGCCTGCCAGAACTCCTTCTTTGCAAATCTGTGACCTCGGTCCAGCGTGAAAGTATTCTTTTCGTAAATCCTCATCTACGCAACTGAAAGTTTCCCATTTCCGTTCCCCCTCTACGTGCGCACATACACCGCATCGATCGTTATCACAATACGCATTTCTACACACTTCTATTTACTTCAAAAAAAAGTTTGTTCTTCCTCAGCTACGGATCCAATACATAAAACCAAAAATATGAACAGAGAAAATGAAATTAAAACTAACCTTGTACAACTGGGCAAAACAAATCCTATCCTATCCTATCCTATCCTATCCTATCCTATCCTATCCTATCCTATCCTATCCTATCCTATCCTATCCTATCCTATCCTATCCTATCCTATCCTATCCTATCCTATCGTATCCTATCCTATCCTATCCTATCCTATCCTATCCTATCCTATCCTATCCTATCCTATCCTATCCTATCCTATCCGATCCTATCCTATCATTTCCTATCCTATCGTATCCTATCCTATCCTATCCTATCCTATCCTATCCTATCCTATCCTATCCTATCCTATCCTATCCTATCATTTCCTATCCTATCATATCCTATCCTATCATATCCTATCCTATCCTATCCTATCCTATCCTATCCTATCCTATCCTATCCTATCCTATCCTATCCTATCCTATCCTATCCTATCCTATCCTATCCTATCCTATCCTATCCTATCCTATCCTATCCTATCCTATCCTATCCTATCCTATCCTATCCTATCCTATCCTATCCTATCCTATCCTATCCTATCCTATCCTATCCTATCCTATCCTATTCTACTTCCTACTAATCCTACTCCTACTAATATTATAATTGTGAAAGTTTGGATGTTTGTTACCACGTATCGCCTAAACGGCTAGACTGATTTACATGAAACTTCGTGAGTAATTAGTCTGTATTATTCAATTAACACATAGGCTTAACTTTTATTTCTAAAAATGCATGCTTTCTAAGGAAACAGCCATTTATTTGTGTCCATAGAAAACCACTGACCTGCGCCATTCAGCCAGCAGCACATCGGATCGATCGCAAATCGTGATCGTGTGTTGCTTCTGCTTAAGGGTGGTTGTTCCTTCTTTTTTTTTTGTTGCTTTTTTATTTCTCTCTTTGCCTCTAAATGATCGTTGCCTCTTAATGATCATTTTCAATAAAGTGAGACACATCGGTTCGTGATCGTGTGTTGTTTTTGTTTTGCCCAGTAATTTTTCATTCCTTTTTATTCTGCGTTGTTTTTTTTTTTCTTCGTGAGGAGAGGGTGATGATTTGCCGGCATTTTTTTAATGGAATCTTTTTTTTAGGTAGATATAAGAACAGCGCACCGATGTGATGCGTCAGCCTGTGTATGAGATTGTTTGTTGTTGATGTGTGTATAATATTGCAAGTTGGGAAAGGGTGATTTTTGTTTTTGTTTTCTTCTGTATTTAGAGAATGTATTCGAGTTAGGACTTTCGACTTACAATTAATTCGACTTGGAGTATGACTTTTCGAAGGAAAACTGAAGGAAATGCAAAAATAAGATGAAAGAATTCGAGTTAGAGGGAAATTCGAATTAAAAGAGGTTCGACTTAGAGGGATTCGAGTGCATTGTGCAATGGCTTCTGTTGAAGACTCTGCACAGTAACGTAATAGAAGCCAGCATTTTCGCAGGCGTCAAATAGGGAGAAAGCGTCTTCATCCCCCACATTCCCCTGATACCGCTTTGAATTCAAACGTTAAGGTTTTCTACGCCATGATCATTAATAAAGCACAGGAGCAGTGTTTGAAAGTAGATGGTTGGATCTGAGGAGTGATTGTTTGTCTCATAGCGTACTCAGAATCAGTTCACCTGACGACCTGGTCATTCTAGAGCCAGAAAGAAAAACCAGGAATGTTATTTACAAGGAGGTAATATGAGGAATTGAAAGTCTATACTTAATTATCAACTTCCTGAATCCCGGACAATCACATAGGGTATATTGTGACTTTTTTCCACGCGGACGTAGTCGCGGGTACCAGCTAGTACAACATATGTACGATCACGACTCGATGTGCTACAGTAGCGTATTCTATATAGGGCCAAACTTTAAAATCTCAATAACTATGCAACATATGTACATACTCTACAGCCTGTGAAAAACTTTATACCTATATGCTATCATGTCTGCTCCACTGTTTTATGTCAATCGGATTAGTAGTACATATGCATACACACACACACACACAAAATTTAATTTCCCATATAAACTGATCGTGTTCATTCCTGCAGTACATTTGCTTTCCATCTCTTCGCTGAGCGCGCATACACACACTATGACGTCACCCACTGCTGCATGGTTGTTGGCTGCGGTCGCCACTGATGGAAAATTGTTGGGGATGATTTTGGCAATGATTTCTTGCATTGTTTTGAGTATAGCTCAGCTTCAGGATAAGGCAGAAGGATGATTTATAGCTCAAATGAATCATACTAAAAACATTTTTTTTTGTTTTTAAATCCAATAAGCCATTGTTGAGTTAGAGCTGTGTAGGTATATTTTTATAACATAAAATTTGGGTTTTTTTTTTCCTTTCTGCTACTTAAACCTCGAATGCTTGGGAATTCCTTTTATTCTATGTTGTGATGTTCACCGTTAAAAAAAATTTTAAGCAATTACAGAGATTGCAAGTGACTAAGACTCATTTCAACAGAGTGTATAACATTGTTGCGAATTCCCGGTGCGCGAAGTAAATACTGAAGAAGATGAGAGAAGCGCGACCGAATTCCCAACACCGGCAGCAACGATCTTGCTGACCCACCGGCTGCTCAGCTGGGTCGGGTTCGAGAGAGAGGGGAAGAAAGGGGTTAAGGGCGCCACGCAATTTTTTTGTAGAAACTGCGAAAACTCGTAAAAGAAAGAAAATAATTGTTTGGTGGGTGTCCCAGATGGGGAAGAAAAATTAAAATTTATATTTTTTTCTCACTTGGGGGGGGGGGAATGACAAAATAATCGGCCAATGCAAAACAAAAGAAATCAAAAGAAAGTTCGGTTAATCAAGAATTAGAAGCTACGGAACTTGGCCCAACGGGTAAGTTCCGGATTCCCTTGCGGAACTCAGACAACGGGGTCACGACGGTACAATGTAGCCGGTAATGCGCTACAGTAAAACAAACGGGGCGAAGGCTTATCCGCGGACAGAACGTACCCTCACAAAGGGGATTTTAAGGGAAATAACGACGTGGACCACAAAATGCACTATCACTTTTAAAAAACTACCACAAACCACTCTACTTATCTATGCTATGGGGCTCTCCAGGCTATCTCCGGGGATGGGGTGGGATCCTCTCCGCCACAGTCCGTCCGTTTTTCGTTCTCGTTTCTCGGTTGTTTTGTAGCTTCGTTCTTCGTGTTATTTTTCCACTTGGTTTGTGTCTTGTTTTCCTCGTTTGATGTCGTCTTCGTTTTGGGTATATCGGGTTTTCGTTTTAATCGTTTTCGTATTTCGTATTTTTCCAAGTTTTCCTTGTCTTCGCTTTTGTTTTAAAACTCCGCGCTGTCAGAAGGTCGGCTCTAGAGTGTCGGTCTAATGTCTTGCGATCACTCACGCTCGCACACACTCATTCACACATGGGGCGAACTCAGCTATTCTAGCTTAAGCTGAATCCGCCCCGCCGCTGACTTCTCTTGATTCAGCTGTCAGAACAAAGGGAATCACATCCAGAGTTCCGACAGCTTCTCCATCAGCGGCTCCCATTCAGCATTCAGCATATCTCACATCGTCGAGTCGTTACGTCTGTTTAGACGGGGACTGCTTGGGTTCGGGTCCCCTCCCAGCCGGAGATCCACATTTACGCTACAAGGCCTCATTAAAATTCCTAAGCACAGATAAGTAGGTTAGACAAGATCAGAAGATTGGGTCGCGGATAAGCATTCGCGCAGATGTCAAGACAAGGGTAAAATGAGCCGCAGGGGAATCGAGAACTTTCCCTAACAAAATGAAATTTTAAGTTTATATATTATATATGGGGGAGGGGGTTTACAATACTAAATAGATCGTCCAACAAACAATGGTTTTTAGGGTGGGCTCTCAGCCTTTCGTACATATGCGTTGCGGACCGTCCGTCCGGTTATGGGTCTTCGAGGCAAAGGGGGCGGACCGTCCGTCCGAAAAGAGATTCCAGACCGTCCGTCTGGCTCTGGGTCCGGGGTACCTGCTTTGTTATCCCCTCCGAACGTATGCCAAAGCGAGAGCACTGGATTTGAAGAATCCTAGTATACTCCCGCTGAGTCATAGTCCCAAGAGGACAACGGACTGAAAGAGAAAAAAGGCCGGGAATGGTGATGGGGAGGGATGGAGCGGACTGGGATTTTTGCTGCGTTATTTTAACGCAACAAACCCCACCCTTACCTCCTGGGAAATGTGCCTACACATTTCAGAAGGCAAGTCAAGGAAACTACAGGGGGGTAAACAACAGACTACATGGGGCAAGGCGAGCTGGGGCAAGGCGAGCTCCTCGCTCGGGGCAATCACGTCGCTGTACGTCTATGGGTCTTGTGGTCCGTCGTTATATGGCTTTAAATCCTTCACGTGCCATGTTCCACGTTCCTTCCCGGTGTCGTCGATGAGGACATAAGTCCACGGAGATACCTTCCTAGCTATGCTAAAAG
Source organism: Matsumyia berberina (assembly GCA_917880715.2). NCBI lineage: Eukaryota > Metazoa > Arthropoda > Insecta > Diptera > Syrphidae > Matsumyia > Matsumyia berberina. The sequence continues at coordinate 84,437,387 of OU862872.1, forward strand.
GTCCAACATACTTTGGGGCTAGCTTCGCAGCGTAGTAGTTGGCCGCATCGGAGAGGATGAAATTTCTCCGCCATACCAACTCATTGGGGAGATATTGCACGTCTCTCCGCCTCAGGTTGTATGACTTCGATGCCTGCTTGCTTGCCGTTGCCAACTTCCTACTGATGTCAGCCCTAAGTTCGTTGAACCGCTTCCCTAGCTCAGACATGTCCCTAGCTACCGTTCCTAACGCCCTATCAGACTCACTGGCTCGACTTATGGGTGCCCAAACATGGCCGCCCGCATAAGTGACCATCTCCTTCCCAAAGTTTGCATAAAACGGGGTAACTCCTAACACGTCATGCTGCGAGGTGCGTATGCAACATGCAACCTTCGCCAGATGAGAATCCCAAGTCCGGTGATTATCAGACACGTAGGCTCGTAACGTGGTCTTAATAATCTGGTTAATCCTCTCAGCCGGATTAGCCTGGGGGTGGTAGTGGGCGGTGAACTTAATATCCACCCCGTAATTTGCACACAACGACTTCAGTTCCTTGCTCCGGAACTGAGGACCGTTGTCGCATACCACTACCTTGGGTACGCCGAAGAGCAGAAAAACACTATCTTCTAAATCCCTACATATAGCGGATGCAGTCGCAGACCTCAAGGGGAACAACAAGGGGAATTTGGTAAAGTAGTCAACCACGGTTAAGATGTAGCAGAAACCCCTACTCGATTTCGGAAGTGGACCTACCAAGTCCACGCAGACCATCTCCCAGGGATTCGAAATCCCTTTCCTTTCAACCATCAAACCAGCTGGCTTATCGTTCACCGGCTTCACACTTTGGCAAACCTTACAGTTCCTAACGTACTTGGTAATATCTGACCTCATCTTAGGCCAGTAGTACCGAGCTCCTACTCTGACAAAAGTTTTCCTAACCCCCATATGCCCTGCTAACGGATTGTCATGACATTCTTTCAAAACCCTAATCCTATCTAACTTTGGAACTACTTGTTTCCACTCTGAACTACTGTCATGGACAACCACATGACTGGCCCTAACAAATTTATACAAAATTCCCTGCTCTACCCTCCAGGCGGGATAAGCCAACGGATTCGACTCTACTTTTGCGATCATCTTGGCGACCCAGGGATCAGAACTCTGCTCATCTATTCCCGCTACAACCGCAACGTTCCTAGAGAGCATGTCGGGAACGACATGTTCTTTTCCCTTCCGATGCACAATTTCGAAGTCGAATTGCTGTAACCTAACCGCCCAACGCGCTAACCTACCACACGGATCCTTGAGGTTACTCAGCCATACTAATGAGTGATGATCTGTCACTACCGTAAACCGAACACCTTCGATATACGGGCGCAACTTCTCAATCGCCCACAGCACAGCTAAACACTCCTTCTCCGTGGTTGAATAGTTCCTCTCGTTCCTATTCAACGACCTACTCAGATAACAGATTACTTTTTCTCCCTCGTCAAATGTCTGACTGAGTACTGCTCCAACCCCATAGTCCGAAGCGTCTGTCTGAACAACAAACGGGCGCTCAAAATCCGGGCAGGTTAGAATCGGGGCAGTCACCAGGCACTCCTTTGCCTTTCGGAAACTCCCCTCGCACTCTTCAGACCAATTGAACCTACTACTTTTCTTTAGCAAATCGGATAACGGTTTTACCAAAACTGCAAAGTTTGGTACAAATCTCCTATACCAGGAAACCGTTCCGATGAAGCTCCTAACCTCCTTAACATTCTTTGGTGCGGGAATCCTAACCATACTCTCTACTTTCTCGGGGTCCACATGCAACCCATTGCGATCCACTACATATCCTAAAAACTTTAAAGACGGCCTACAAAAGTTACACTTCTCCTTGCTAACCCTTAGACCTGCCGCACACAAGCGCTTGAAAACTTCTTCCAAAATTTCCAGGTGTTGTTGGAAAGAATTGGTGACTATGATGATGTCATCCAGGTACACGAAAACATGAGGTTCCAAATCTGCACCCAGCACGGTATCTATAAACCTCTGCCATGTCGCTGGGGCGTTGTGTAAACCGAATGGCATCCTCTTAAATTGGAAGAGTCCTCGATTGGGGACTGTAAAAGCGGTGTACGGCCGCGACTTCTCCTCAACAGGGATCTGCCAATATGCGGACTTAATGTCCAACGAAGACAGATATTTGGCATCCCTGAGCTTGTCCAAAGTAGCGGAGATATACGGGAGAGGGTATGCGTCCCGTTCAGTAACTTTATTTAGCTTCCTATAGTCGACACAAAACCTAAACGTATCATCTTTCTTCCTAATCATCACGATGGGTGAAGCCCATGGACTACTAGACTTTTCTATTATCCCTGCACTCAACATATCTCCTAACTCTTTATCTATATGGCGCTGAACCGCAGGTGAAACCGGATAATACCGCTGCTTGATTGGTTCAGACGCCGTCCTAATCTTGTGCTCCACCAAATGTGTGCAGCCAATGCCCTCTGGCATGTCCTTGAAAACTTTTTCAACGAATGTCGCTAGTTGCCTATCCTGCGACTTATCCAACTCCGATCTCTCTTGGATCGCTGAAATCGAAGCCACGCCGGCTTGATTCGAAAAGCTCCACTCGCCTGATCTCAAATCCGGGACGATTCCCGTTCGGGCCCAAAAGTCGGCACCCAATATCAGGACGTGTGGAAGAGTTGGAATGACAAGACATTCCAGCAACACCGATTTTCCCTGCACTACAAACGGCAAAGACACACAACCTACTACTTCTATCCCGGCACCATCTGCTAACGCTACCCTACTAACTTTTGCCTTCTCTAACTTCAATCCTAAATCTTTCAAAACTTTCCATCCGTCCCTACAGATGATCGTACGCGACGCCCCCGAATCTAATAACCCTACCAACCTAACACCATATACACTAACTCCTAAATACGGGCGTACGTCATCCTTCCCTGCCTCAAGTGTGAAACCGAGTTGAACGACCTCCTCGTTCAACGCCAACTGGTTGCCAGCAGGCAACCTAACTAATGTCTTCGGACCTCTTGTCCTGCCGACACAAGAGTCCGCTGCCCATTTCCCGAGCAGTTCCGACAATCCCTACGATTGACCCCAATCTGGCCACAACCTAAACATCTCCTAGGAGCGGAGCAAGTATTTGCGAAATGACCTTCCCTGTTACAGTTGAAGCACCTCAACCGCCTAACCGGCTGAGGTTCCCTACTCACGACAGACACGGATAAGGGTGGTTCCTCGACTGCCACATAGGCCAAGTCGGGTTCCAAAAGATTTCGGGAACGCGAGGAAGGTGGGGGTACAAAGGAGTCAACATTAGCCCGGACTGACTCCAACTTCCTACCCAACGCAACCAAGTCCGTAATAGACTTTGGGTCTGCCAACCCCAGTTGCGTCTGGTAGAAAGGAGCTAAGTTCCTCTGAACTATCCCCAACTTCCGTCTCTCCGACAACGGTTCGGAGAGTCTGCCAAACATGCTCTGCATGATGGCAACGTACACTCCAATGGACTCGTCCTTCCCCTGGGTGCGACGCCTGATCTCTTCCATCAAGAGATCATCATAGTTAGGTGGAAGAAACTCCAACCTCAACTCCCTAACCAACTCTTGCCATGAACTAACAGTCCTCCTAACCGACCTATACCAAAGAAGTGCCTTCCCGTTGAACAATTCCACCGCCGACCTGAATAACTGAGTCTCGCTGACTCCCCTGGCTTCCCTCAACTCCTCCACTCGTTCCAAGAAGGAGTTTATGGAAGTCCCGCATCGCTCCCCTGAAAACTTCAAGTCCCACTTGGACAAGTTTTCAAATCTCTCGACTGGCATGACCACACGGTTGGATCGCTCACCATCGATTGCGCTTGAGTCCCTTTCAAGTGCAATGGCAGACGATGGTGGCGAAGGGGGTTGTGTGGCTACTCGTTGCGGAACGGGTTGTTCCGTTTCCTCTGCTGGTTTGGCATCTATTTCCTCGTCTGGTCCCTCGTCGTCTTCCAGGCTGGTTAGCAACAACATAAGTTCCGTCCTTATGTTGCGCTTCTCTTCCTCTTCTTCTTTAGAATCGGGGACCGATCTCCCGATTCTAGACGTTGCCCATTCGATTTTAGTGATTACCTTTTGGTAATCTGACGAACCACGTTGAGGTTTTGATTCTAGTAAGCCCTCTACCTCCAGAATCTTTTTCTGGACGGCTTGCGAATCGTCGTCAAAAGTGAACGGATAGTCGACTGCTTCCATGGACCCTCGACGTTCGAGAACCCTGGCTCCCCGCAGCAACTTCCGCATTCGGTCAACAGCACCGACTGTCAACCCCCTGCATGCCATTTCATAGGCCAACTCTTCCTGGGAAAGTCTATTTATATCCATAATTAAAAAAACAAAACGTCCCAAAAGAAAAAAATAAAATAGAAAATCGAACAAGGCGAGTTGAAAAAAATCTTTGAGTTTCAACACAAGTTAAACCACGAAAAATAAAAACACGAAATTGTCGGGTAAAAAAAAAATCAAATCAACAAAAAATAAAAGTAAAAGAAAGTTTGGGGGCCACTGTTTTTAGTACTGAGTACTAAGAGATCTTCCACGCAAAAAAAGAAAGAGACAAAATGATCTCACGCAGAGGAGGAAAAAAAAATTATCAAAAAAAAACGTAAACACACCAAAAAGAAAAAAAAATTACACAAAAGAAAAAAAAAATGTTTCCGAAATGTATGTTCCACTATGTATATGTATATAGGTAATTTATGTATTACGGGCAAATAAATAATAAGGTAAAAAGTAATAAAAAAAGCAAAACACCTACTTGCGATCAAGGTGGAATACCTTGATTATACGGGGTAGAGGTGGGGGAATCCAACGATGATTTTCCTGCGAAGCCCACAGATGAACGACGGATGGGGTAAAGTTTATCCTCCTGCACACTGATGTCACTTTTCACTTCACAACTTTTCAACCTGGAAAACGAAGCCGATTAATCTGGCCAAGAAAAGAAACACAAAAGACACAGGAATCAAACGAAATCAATACCACAATTAAACACCACAATTAAAGGAAAGGCCCCACGTTGGGCGCCAATTTGTTGCGAATTCCCGGTGCGCGAAGTAAATACTGAAGAAGATGAGAGAAGCGCGACCGAATTCCCAACACCGGCAGCAACGATCTTGCTGACCCACCGGCTGCTCAGCTGGGTCGGGTTCGAGAGAGAGGGGAAGAAAGGGGTTAAGGGCGCCACGCAATTTTTTTGTAGAAACTGCGAAAACTCGTAAAAGAAAGAAAATAATTGTTTGGTGGGTGTCCCAGATGGGGAAGAAAAATTAAAATTTATATTTTTTTCTCACTTGGGGGGGGGGAATGACAAAATAATCGGCCAATGCAAAACAAAAGAAATCAAAAGAAAGTTCGGTTAATCAAGAATTAGAAGCTACGGAACTTGGCCCAACGGGTAAGTTCCGGATTCCCTTGCGGAACTCAGACAACGGGGTCACGACGGTACAATGTAGCCGGTAATGCGCTACAGTAAAACAAACGGGGCGAAGGCTTATCCGCGGACAGAACGTACCCTCACAAAGGGGATTTTAAGGGAAATAACGACGTGGACCACAAAATGCACTATCACTTTTAAAAAACTACCACAAACCACTCTACTTATCTATGCTATGGGGCTCTCCAGGCTATCTCCGGGGATGGGGTGGGATCCTCTCCGCCACAGTCTCGTTCTCGTTTCTCGGTTGTTTTGTAGCTTCGTTCTTCGTGTTATTTTTCCACTTGGTTTGTGTCTTGTTTTCCTCGTTTGATGTCGTCTTCGTTTTGGGTATATCGGGTTTTCGTTTTAATCGTTTTCGTATTTCGTATTTTTCCAAGTTTTCCTTGTCTTCGCTTTTGTTTTAAAACTCCGCGCTGTCAGAAGGTCGGCTCTAGAGTGTCGGTCTAATGTCTTGCGATCACTCACGCTCGCACACACTCATTCACACATGGGGCGAACTCAGCTATTCTAGCTTAAGCTGAATCCGCCCCGCCGCTGACTTCTCTTGATTCAGCTGTCAGAACAAAGGGAATCACATCCAGAGTTCCGACAGCTTCTCCATCAGCGGCTCCCATTCAGCATTCAGCATATCTCACATCGTCGAGTCGTTACGTCTGTTTAGACGGGGACTGCTTGGGTTCGGGTCCCCTCCCAGCCGGAGATCCACATTTACGCTACAAGGCCTCATTAAAATTCCTAAGCACAGATAAGTAGGTTAGACAAGATCAGAAGATTGGGTCGCGGATAAGCATTCGCGCAGATGTCAAGACAAGGGTAAAATGAGCCGCAGGGGAATCGAGAACTTTCCCTAACAAAATGAAATTTTAAGTTTATATATTATATATGGGGGAGGGGGTTTACAATACTAAATAGATCGTCCAACAAACAATGGTTTTTAGGGTGGGCTCTCAGCCTTTCGTACATATGCGTTGCGGACCGTCCGTCCGGTTATGGGTCTTCGAGGCAAAGGGGGCGGACCGTCCGTCCGAAAAGAGATTCCAGACCGTCCGTCTGGCTCTGGGTCCGGGGTACCTGCTTTGTTATCCCCTCCGAACGTATGCCAAAGCGAGAGCACTGGATTTGAAGAATCCTAGTATACTCCCGCTGAGTCATAGTCCCAAGAGGACAACGGACTGAAAGAGAAAAAAGGCCGGGAATGGTGATGGGGAGGGATGGAGCGGACTGGGATTTTTGCTGCGTTATTTTAACGCAACAAACCCCACCCTTACCTCCTGGGAAATGTGCCTACACATTTCAGAAGGCAAGTCAAGGAAACTACAGGGGGGTAAACAACAGACTACATGGGGCAAGGCGAGCTCCTCGCTCGGGGCAATCACGTCGCTGTACGTCTATGGGTCTTGTGGTCCGTCGTTATATGGCTTTAAATCCTTCACGTGCCATGTTCCACGTTCCTTCCCGGTGTCGTCGATGAGGACATAAGTCCACGGAGATACCTTCCTAGCTATGCTAAAAGGTCCAACATACTTTGGGGCTAGCTTCGCAGCGTAGTAGTTGGCCGCATCGGAGAGGATGAAATTTCTCCGCCATACCAACTCATTGGGGAGATATTGCACGTCTCTCCGCCTCAGGTTGTATGACTTCGATGCCTGCTTGCTTGCCGTTGCCAACTTCCTACTGATGTCAGCCCTAAGTTCGTTGAACCGCTTCCCTAGCTCAGACATGTCCCTAGCTACCGTTCCTAACGCCCTATCAGACTCACTGGCTCGACTTATGGGTGCCCAAACATGGCCGCCCGCATAAGTGACCATCTCCTTCCCAAAGTTTGCATAAAACGGGGTAACTCCTAACACGTCATGCTGCGAGGTGCGTATGCAACATGCAACCTTCGCCAGATGAGAATCCCAAGTCCGGTGATTATCAGACACGTAGGCTCGTAACGTGGTCTTAATAATCTGGTTAATCCTCTCAGCCGGATTAGCCTGGGGGTGGTAGTGGGCGGTGAACTTAATATCCACCCCGTAATTTGCACACAACGACTTCAGTTCCTTGCTCCGGAACTGAGGACCGTTGTCGCATACCACTACCTTGGGTACGCCGAAGAGCAGAAAAACACTATCTTCTAAATCCCTACATATAGCGGATGCAGTCGCAGACCTCAAGGGGAACAACAAGGGGAATTTGGTAAAGTAGTCAACCACGGTTAAGATGTAGCAGAAACCCCTACTCGATTTCGGAAGTGGACCTACCAAGTCCACGCAGACCATCTCCCAGGGATTCGAAATCCCTTTCCTTTCAACCATCAAACCAGCTGGCTTATCGTTCACCGGCTTCACACTTTGGCAAACCTTACAGTTCCTAACGTACTTGGTAATATCTGACCTCATCTTAGGCCAGTAGTACCGAGCTCCTACTCTGACAAAAGTTTTCCTAACCCCCATATGCCCTGCTAACGGATTGTCATGACATTCTTTCAAAACCCTAATCCTATCTAACTTTGGAACTACTTGTTTCCACTCTGAACTACTGTCATGGACAACCACATGACTGGCCCTAACAAATTTATACAAAATTCCCTGCTCTACCCTCCAGGCGGGATAAGCCAACGGATTCGACTCTACTTTTGCGATCATCTTGGCGACCCAGGGATCAGAACTCTGCTCATCTATTCCCGCTACAACCGCAACGTTCCTAGAGAGCATGTCGGGAACGACATGTTCTTTTCCCTTCCGATGCACAATTTCGAAGTCGAATTGCTGTAACCTAACCGCCCAACGCGCTAACCTACCACACGGATCCTTGAGGTTACTCAGCCATACTAATGAGTGATGATCTGTCACTACCGTAAACCGAACACCTTCGATATACGGGCGCAACTTCTCAATCGCCCACAGCACAGCTAAACACTCCTTCTCCGTGGTTGAATAGTTCCTCTCGTTCCTATTCAACGACCTACTCAGATAACAGATTACTTTTTCTCCCTCGTCAAATGTCTGACTGAGTACTGCTCCAACCCCATAGTCCGAAGCGTCTGTCTGAACAACAAACGGGCGCTCAAAATCCGGGCAGGTTAGAATCGGGGCAGTCACCAGGCACTCCTTTGCCTTTCGGAAACTCCCCTCGCACTCTTCAGACCAATTGAACCTACTACTTTTCTTTAGCAAATCGGATAACGGTTTTACCAAAACTGCAAAGTTTGGTACAAATCTCCTATACCAGGAAACCGTTCCGATGAAGCTCCTAACCTCCTTAACATTCTTTGGTGCGGGAATCCTAACCATACTCTCTACTTTCTCGGGGTCCACATGCAACCCATTGCGATCCACTACATATCCTAAAAACTTTAAAGACGGCCTACAAAAGTTACACTTCTCCTTGCTAACCCTTAGACCTGCCGCACACAAGCGCTTGAAAACTTCTTCCAAAATTTCCAGGTGTTGTTGGAAAGAATTGGTGACTATGATGATGTCATCCAGGTACACGAAAACATGAGGTTCCAAATCTGCACCCAGCACGGTATCTATAAACCTCTGCCATGTCGCTGGGGCGTTGTGTAAACCGAATGGCATCCTCTTAAATTGGAAGAGTCCTCGATTGGGGACTGTAAAAGCGGTGTACGGCCGCGACTTCTCCTCAACAGGGATCTGCCAATATGCGGACTTAATGTCCAACGAAGACAGATATTTGGCATCCCTGAGCTTGTCCAAAGTAGCGGAGATATACGGGAGAGGGTATGCGTCCCGTTCAGTAACTTTATTTAGCTTCCTATAGTCGACACAAAACCTAAACGTATCATCTTTCTTCCTAATCATCACGATGGGTGAAGCCCATGGACTACTAGACTTTTCTATTATCCCTGCACTCAACATATCTCCTAACTCTTTATCTATATGGCGCTGAACCGCAGGTGAAACCGGATAATACCGCTGCTTGATTGGTTCAGACGCCGTCCTAATCTTGTGCTCCACCAAATGTGTGCAGCCAATGCCCTCTGGCATGTCCTTGAAAACTTTTTCAACGAATGTCGCTAGTTGCCTATCCTGCGACTTATCCAACTCCGATCTCTCTTGGATCGCTGAAATCGAAGCCACGCCGGCTTGATTCGAAAAGCTCCACTCGCCTGATCTCAAATCCGGGACGATTCCCGTTCGGGCCCAAAAGTCGGCACCCAATATCAGGACGTGTGGAAGAGTTGGAATGACAAGACATTCCAGCAACACCGATTTTCCCTGCACTACAAACGGCAAAGACACACAACCTACTACTTCTATCCCGGCACCATCTGCTAACGCTACCCTACTAACTTTTGCCTTCTCTAACTTCAATCCTAAATCTTTCAAAACTTTCCATCCGTCCCTACAGATGATCGTACGCGACGCCCCCGAATCTAATAACCCTACCAACCTAACACCATATACACTAACTCCTAAATACGGGCGTACGTCATCCTTCCCTGCCTCAAGTGTGAAACCGAGTTGAACGACCTCCTCGTTCAACGCCAACTGGTTGCCAGCAGGCAACCTAACTAATGTCTTCGGACCTCTTGTCCTGCCGACACAAGAGTCCGCTGCCCATTTCCCGAGCAGTTCCGACAATCCCTACGATTGACCCCAATCTGGCCACAACCTAAACATCTCCTAGGAGCGGAGCAAGTATTTGCGAAATGACCTTCCCTGTTACAGTTGAAGCACCTCAACCGCCTAACCGGCTGAGGTTCCCTACTCACGACAGACACGGATAAGGGTGGTTCCTCGACTGCCACATAGGCCAAGTCGGGTTCCAAAAGATTTCGGGAACGCGAGGAAGGTGGGGGTACAAAGGAGTCAACATTAGCCCGGACTGACTCCAACTTCCTACCCAACGCAACCAAGTCCGTAATAGACTTTGGGTCTGCCAACCCCAGTTGCGTCTGGTAGAAAGGAGCTAAGTTCCTCTGAACTATCCCCAACTTCCGTCTCTCCGACAACGGTTCGGAGAGTCTGCCAAACATGCTCTGCATGATGGCAACGTACACTCCAATGGACTCGTCCTTCCCCTGGGTGCGACGCCTGATCTCTTCCATCAAGAGATCATCATAGTTAGGTGGAAGAAACTCCAACCTCAACTCCCTAACCAACTCTTGCCATGAACTAACAGTCCTCCTAACCGACCTATACCAAAGAAGTGCCTTCCCGTTGAACAATTCCACCGCCGACCTGAATAACTGAGTCTCGCTGACTCCCCTGGCTTCCCTCAACTCCTCCACTCGTTCCAAGAAGGAGTTTATGGAAGTCCCGCATCGCTCCCCTGAAAACTTCAAGTCCCACTTGGACAAGTTTTCAAATCTCTCGACTGGCATGACCACACGGTTGGATCGCTCACCATCGATTGCGCTTGAGTCCCTTTCAAGTGCAATGGCAGACGATGGTGGCGAAGGGGGTTGTGTGGCTACTCGTTGCGGAACGGGTTGTTCCGTTTCCTCTGCTGGTTTGGCATCTATTTCCTCGTCTGGTCCCTCGTCGTCTTCCAGGCTGGTTAGCAACAACATAAGTTCCGTCCTTATGTTGCGCTTCTCTTCCTCTTCTTCTTTAGAATCGGGGACCGATCTCCCGATTCTAGACGTTGCCCATTCGATTTTAGTGATTACCTTTTGGTAATCTGACGAACCACGTTGAGGTTTTGATTCTAGTAAGCCCTCTACCTCCAGAATCTTTTTCTGGACGGCTTGCGAATCGTCGTCAAAAGTGAACGGATAGTCGACTGCTTCCATGGACCCTCGACGTTCGAGAACCCTGGCTCCCCGCAGCAACTTCCGCATTCGGTCAACAGCACCGACTGTCAACCCCCTGCATGCCATTTCATAGGCCAACTCTTCCTGGGAAAGTCTATTTATATCCATAATTAAAAAAACAAAACGTCCCAAAAGAAAAAAATAAAATAGAAAATCGAACAAGGCGAGTTGAAAAAAATCTTTGAGTTTCAACACAAGTTAAACCACGAAAAATAAAAACACGAAATTGTCGGGTAAAAAAAAAATCAAATCAACAAAAAATAAAAGTAAAAGAAAGTTTGGGGGCCACTGTTTTTAGTACTGAGTACTAAGAGATCTTCCACGCAAAAAAAGAAAGAGACAAAATGATCTCACGCAGAGGAGGAAAAAAAAATTATCAAAAAAAAACGTAAACACACCAAAAAGAAAAAAAAATTACACAAAAGAAAAAAAAAATGTTTCCGAAATGTATGTTCCACTATGTATATGTATATAGGTAATTTATGTATTACGGGCAAATAAATAATAAGGTAAAAAGTAATAAAAAAAGCAAAACACCTACTTGCGATCAAGGTGGAATACCTTGATTATACGGGGTAGAGGTGGGGGAATCCAACGATGATTTTCCTGCGAAGCCCACAGATGAACGACGGATGGGGTAAAGTTTATCCTCCTGCACACTGATGTCACTTTTCACTTCACAACTTTTCAACCTGGAAAACGAAGCCGATTAATCTGGCCAAGAAAAGAAACACAAAAGACACAGGAATCAAACGAAATCAATACCACAATTAAACACCACAATTAAAGGAAAGGCCCCACGTTGGGCGCCAATTTGTTGCGAATTCCCGGTGCGCGAAGTAAATACTGAAGAAGATGAGAGAAGCGCGACCGAATTCCCAACACCGGCAGCAACGATCTTGCTGACCCACCGGCTGCTCAGCTGGGTCGGGTTCGAGAGAGAGGGGAAGAAAGGGGTTAAGGGCGCCACGCAATTTTTTTGTAGAAACTGCGAAAACTCGTAAAAGAAAGAAAATAATTGTTTGGTGGGTGTCCCAGATGGGGAAGAAAAATTAAAATTTATATTTTTTTCTCACTTGGGGGGGGGGAATGACAAAATAATCGGCCAATGCAAAACAAAAGAAATCAAAAGAAAGTTCGGTTAATCAAGAATTAGAAGCTACGGAACTTGGCCCAACGGGTAAGTTCCGGATTCCCTTGCGGAACTCAGACAACGGGGTCACGACGGTACAATGTAGCCGGTAATGCGCTACAGTAAAACAAACGGGGCGAAGGCTTATCCGCGGACAGAACGTACCCTCACAAAGGGGATTTTAAGGGAAATAACGACGTGGACCACAAAATGCACTATCACTTTTAAAAAACTACCACAAACCACTCTACTTATCTATGCTATGGGGCTCTCCAGGCTATCTCCGGGGATGGGGTGGGATCCTCTCCGCCACAGTCCGTCCGTTTTTCGTTCTCGTTTCTCGGTTGTTTTGTAGCTTCGTTCTTCGTGTTATTTTTCCACTTGGTTTGTGTCTTGTTTTCCTCGTTTGATGTCGTCTTCGTTTTGGGTATATCGGGTTTTCGTTTTATTCGTTTTCGTATTTCGTATTTTTCCAAGTTTTCCTTGTCTTCGCTTTTGTTTTAAAACTCCGCGCTGTCAGAAGGTCGGCTCTAGAGTGTCGGTCTAATGTCTTGCGATCACTCACGCTCGCACACACTCATTCACACATGGGGCGAACTCAGCTATTCTAGCTTAAGCTGAATCCGCCCCGCCGCTGACTTCTCTTGATTCAGCTGTCAGAACAAAGGGAATCACATCCAGAGTTCCGACAGCTTCTCCATCAGCGGCTCCCATTCAGCATTCAGCATATCTCACATCGTCGAGTCGTTACGTCTGTTTAGACGGGGACTGCTTGGGTTCGGGTCCCCTCCCAGCCGGAGATCCACATTTACGCTACAAGGCCTCATTAAAATTCCTAAGCACAGATAAGTAGGTTAGACAAGATCAGAAGATTGGGTCGCGGATAAGCATTCGCGCAGATGTCAAGACAAGGGTAAAATGAGCCGCAGGGGAATCGAGAACTTTCCCTAACAAAATGAAATTTTAAGTTTATATATTATATATGGGGGAGGGGGTTTACAATACTAAATAGATCGTCCAACAAACAATGGTTTTTAGGGTGGGCTCTCAGCCTTTCGTACATATGCGTTGCGGACCGTCCGTCCGGTTATGGGTCTTCGAGGCAAAGGGGGCGGACCGTCCGTCCGAAAAGAGATTCCAGACCGTCCGTCTGGCTCTGGGTCCGGGGTACCTGCTTTGTTATCCCCTCCGAACGTATGCCAAAGCGAGAGCACTGGATTTGAAGAATCCTAGTATACTCCCGCTGAGTCATAGTCCCAAGAGGACAACGGACTGAAAGAGAAAAAAGGCCGGGAATGGTGATGGGGAGGGATGGAGCGGACTGGGATTTTTGCTGCGTTATTTTAACGCAACAACATTTACACCGGTAAACCAAAAAAAAAGAAAAACCGCAACGGACAGGTGTTACAAAAATAAAGGAAAGGGGTAAGTGTTTGTACAAGAGTCTAGTGAACTTTTTTTTAAAAGTGAATAAAAAAATTTAGGAACCAGGCCGCGCACCCTGGCAACGACAGATAGTCGCAGAATTTTGCTTTAGAGTTGCACCAGTTAACAAAAAAAAAAAAAAACAAGTTAAATCGTAAATTGTTTAATTACATTAAAGTTTAAAGGACGGGAGATCCCACCCCTTTTGGCACAGTTGTGGAGCAACAGCCACCAGAGTATGGAGAGAGCCTCCAACTCTGCAACAAAAATATATGTGAACAAAAAAAATATATCAGCAAACATTTTATAAGTCATAAAAGAAAAAAAAAAAGTTATTTTGTGCATATTGTTAGGCGTTATAGTTAAGTGTCATTAAATATATTAGTGTAAATTTCGTTCCCCCTTCGGGCGCGGTAAAAATATCCCGGATAGCCGGGATCGAAAGAACCCCTACACGGAGCTCCATTTAGGCAGGGCGCGCGATCGTCTCCTCCGTGTGCACGAAGGCACTTTGTACGGTGGGAACCGAATGTTTGTTTTTTTTTTGTAAGGCATGTTTACCCGTAAATAAATTTTTGTATGTGTGCTAAACACAGTTGAATTAATCTGCCCATGAGGCTGCGTTCCTTTTTTTGTGAGTGTGTGTGTGTGTGACATAACCATCCCAATGGAATGGTAATTTAAGTTTTCATGGGGTGTCAAAGGCGGCAAGGTGTGTAACTGGATGGAGTGATCTGGCAGCTGGTTCATCATCCTTGGGGAAGTCCACGATGGCCATCGGACTTCCAGGTTGGGTGGGTATTGGCCGCGCTGAACTACCATCAACAGCGCCCCTCAGTGTGGTATCGTCCGTCCGGAGTTGCTTTTTTGGTAAGTAAGTATTTGGTACGATTTATGTTTTTTGTAGTGGGTACAGTCGAAGTGCGAGGACAAGAACCCTCCCGTCCGGCGAGCATAGCCGCGCCTCGCAAGCGTGCCACGCTCCTCGCACTCGGCACTCCTTCCCTTTCACACTCCATTCCCATCCTAACATCCAGTCCACATCCTCACTTCCTCCCCAATTCAAACTTTGCTTCCCTAACTTCCGCTACGTACCTTATTACAAAATGGCGCCCGCAACGTTTGGCCGAATTATGGGACGCCGCCTACAAAGGCGCCCACAAACGTTTCTTCAATTATGTGGTCGCTACACATAGCGCTCACAATGTTAGTGCTTGTCTTTAGTCCACTGTGTAGTACATAGTCCAAATTGTTCTTGTTGTCACCATCGGGGAACCCGTAAGTCTTCATTTGGGAAGTCTTAACATGCCAAATTGAATTGCGACGAGTGCCTTTGATGATGACAACGACAACAATTGATCTTTGTTACAGTCCGCTTTGTTTTCTTCTGTGTCGTCATATTTTCTTCGGGTACAGTGTCCGTGTTTGATGAGTGTCGTCAGAACATGTTGCACTGTCCCGTCTTCTTTTTCTGTATGTGTTGTTGCCTGGATCGTTTCATGTCTTCCAGTTAAAGCTTCGGCGAATACTGGAATAGCGGAAACGAGAAGGAATTCAACGGCGTGTGTCCTTGTTGCCTTTGTTATCTGTTAGCCATGCTGAGGGAACAACAAATAAAACGTCCGTCTGCAGTCCGAACAAATGGAACAGCTGACAGATCACACCAACGCCAACAGATCACATCACAGCCGCCTGAAGCACCCCTGTAAGTAATGAACATACACATCACACAAAAAAATAATAAATACGTTTCTTTGAACAGCCATACAACTTTATTCGCACTTCATTGAAGGAGACATTTATCCTTTTCCTTTTAAACACATTACTTTGTTGGTTTCTTTTTTTTCTTTTTCGATATTGGGTTAATTGAACATTAGATTTAATTACCCATTTGGTTTTGATTTTTTTATATTGTTGTTGCATAAATTTTTTTTTGTTTTTGTTTTTTTTTTCGTTTTGGTTACATTGCGTTATTTGAAATTTCTTTTTGAGTTTAATTATCTATTTTGTTTTGATCGATTTTTTTTATCTTCTTATTTATTACGTTTACATTTGTTATGGTTTTAATTTATTTTTTTTTTGTTACATTGAGTTTTGTTTTTTTCTTTTGTTTGGTTTATTTATTTATCTATATTGTTGATTTATTTAATCAGTTTACATTTTCGTTATTTATTAACCCGATCGCTACGTACATTTCTTAGCGTTCTACTTAAATAATACACTTTTGTGATTCCGCTGATTTATTCCCTGTTCGTCGGAGAATGAAGTCATCTGAAAAAGAGGCAATAAATCAGAGGATTAGAAGAGGAAATATATTTGATCAAAATAGAGTACTTACACGATCCCATAGTAGACAGGTATCAGATACTAATACAAATATGTCGAACATACCACGCACACCACCACCTACAAAACTGTTACAACGGTTGCCTTCTGCAACAGAAGAATTGCCATGTAATTCAGGTGTGTCACTACCGACAAGTCGCTCCAGCAGTTCAACAGATTCCATTCCCACCCCCTGCTACAGTAGCCTTAGCGTATTAGGTGCAGCTTCGCTGGAAGCGCAAAACAAAAGCGTCCAATCAGAAGTGGATCCTGTAGAGAAAAGGAAGACAGTAAATAGGCCAAGTGGAAACGAAACAGAAAGTGTTAACATACCATCCGATCTGAAAGCATACATCAACCTTGCAGTGGTCAATGCGTTTCAGTCTTATCAGGATTCCATTCGGGAAGACATCTCTGAAACCCTAAAAAAGGAGATGAAAAATAATTTTCTCGATTTCCTAAAGGAAATCAATCAGGTTACTCACCCAACACCTTTTCCTGAAGAGATAACCGCAGCACCTACTGCAAGTTCAAGTGCGCGTAGGCAAATCCCCCAACAGCAACCAGTGCAGCAGTCTCAGTTAGATCCAGCATCTCAGGTATTTGTTCCAGTCGAGCAGTGGGATGCACCAACAAAATGTTAACACCCAACGTCCAATTCCGCATCAACAACCTCGAAGTACTCCCGGTACGCGTCACCAGAGCCCACCACTCTCGGTTTATGAGACGAATTCGCATCAACGAGTAAGAGGTCCCATAAAGATCCACAAGTGGGGAATACTCTTTGATGGGAAACCAGAAAATCTCACCGTGGAGGATTTCATATTTCGTTTGGAAACACTCCAAACCCAGTACGACTGCATCTGGGCTGAGATTTTAAGAGATGCTACGAGACGCCCTAATGCGACAATTCCGCAATTCGAAATCAGATTTCGAAATCATCCGAGACATCATGGACCGTAGGCATGGTACCTGGGAGTCAAGTGATGCATTTTTCGCTTCCATCATGAAACTAAGATCTCAGCTAAGGGTGCAGATACCAGAAATGGAGTTGGTGCGGATACTTAAACGAAACCTAACGATAGAGTAGGCAGGTTGGTGTATCCCATGGCGATATTTACACTGGATCAGCTGAGGCATGCTTGCAAGGAGGCGGAAAATGCTTTTCCAAGCAGGGAGATGCCAAAGCCTTTACGAAGTGCAGCGAAGTATACTGCGAATGAAGTAGAGTACCACGAGGTAGGAAATTATGAACAGGGTGAGCATGTAGCAGCAGTTCAATGTACTTTTCCTCGATCTCAAGCAAATCGAAAGTATGCAGACCCGAAGAGTTTAACTTGTTGGAACTACCACCTCAACGGACATTCTTTTATGGATTGTCCCTCAACCGTTCGTAACATTTTCTGTTACAGATGTGGACAGGAAGGGGTTATAACGCCGAAATGTCGGCGGTGCAACCCGGAAAACCGGGCGAAGAACGTGATGTCTTCGGGGGAGTCACGTTCGACCCAGACTCCCGAATAGGCACCCCGAATGAAGGGGAACCGCAAGGCCATGAAAATAGGATTCATCTGCCTGCGGATAATAAAATAAAGGTAATGAAAAGAGAAAATAAAAGTGTAGATTTAAGTACAAATAAGAATTTATATGAAATAAGGCCATTGCATATTAGGTTAAAGGAATATGATATAGCTAGAAACAGGATTTTTAGGTCGGGAGAATGTATCATGTCCAATAAGATAATAAAAGCCAGAAACAGGTATAGGGCTAGGAAAGAGGTGGGGAGAAGCATAGCTGCCACAATTTTGGACGTTGCAGCCGATCCGAGACCCTATGCTAAAATTAAAATAGCAGAAAAAGATTTAATGGGTTTGCTGGATAGTGGTGCTAGTGTCAGCATCCTGGGAAAAGGCTGCGTCGAACTGGCAAAATCCCTAAATTTACCGATCTGCCCATTGAAGTCGGGTGTAAAGACTGCAGACGGCAAGAGCCAGTCTATTGTGGGCAAAATTATAGCTGACGTCACCTATAAAGAAAAAAAACAAGGCATTACCTTTTTCTTGGTGCCATCTTTAGATCAGGAAGTATACCTTGGCATCGATTTTTGGAAAGCGTTCAGAATAGCACCGAACGTGGTAAGTTCGGTGACGTGTGAGATTGAATCTGGCTCAGATACTCACGAGCTGTCGTGGGATCAACTGTCACGGTTGGAAGCGGTCAGGCAGAAATTCCTGTGTTTTACGCAGCACGGGCTCGGAAAGACGGCGTTAGAGGAGCATGTCATTGAGACCGGAGATGCGGCTCCCGTGAAGCAGCGTCACTACCCTGTTTCTCCAGCGGTGCAAGCCCTAATGTAAGACGAGATAGACCGGATGATAGGCCTGAGCGTTATTGAGGAGAGTGAGAGTCCTTGGTGTTCACTAGTGGTCCTTATACGGAAGCCAGGCAAAAATCGACTTTGCCTGAATTCCCGTAAAGTGAACGCCTTGACCAAAAAGGACGCTTACCCTCTCCCCCATATTGACGGGCTTCTCAGCCGACTACAGGATACCTACTATATTAGTAGTGTAGATCTCAAGGATGCATTTTGGCAGATACCGCTGGAGGGACGGAGTAGGGAGAAAACTGCTTTCACTGTGCCGGGGAGACCCTTGTACCAGTTCACGGTCATGCCCTTTGGGTTATGTAATGCAGCTCAGAGGATGTGCCGTTTAATGGACAAGGTTATTCCCGCACGGTTAAGGGATCGTGTTTTCGTTTACCTTGATGATTTGCTCATCATAGCTCCGGATTTCGAGACCCATATTGCCCTGCTGGATGAGGTGGCCCTGTGTCTGCGGAGAGCTAATCTAACCATCAACTTTAAGAAGTCGAAGTTCTGCTTCAAGGAATTGAAGTATTTAGGCTTCATCGTTGGTGGTGGGATGCTCAAAACAGATCCTGCTAAGGTGGAGGCGATTGTGGATTTCCCAGTCCCCAAAAACCCAAAACAGGTACGCAGGCTGATTGGTCTTGCAGGGTGGTATCGGCGGTTTATACGGGATTTTTCTAGCCTGACTGCCCCAATTACTGACACGCTGAAAAAGAGCAAGGAGAAGTTTAGTATGACGGATGAGGCACTGGAAGCGTTCGAGAAACTGAAGAGCGCCCTGACAACCGCTCCAGTACTCACCCATCCAGATTTCTCGCGTCGCTTCTTCATCCAGTGCGATGCCTCTGAGTCGGGAGTAGGTGCGGTGCTATTCCGGAAAAACTACGATAATGAGGAGTCAAAAATATCGTACTTCTCACAAAAATTGAATCGATGCCAAGGGAACTACAGCGTCACCGAAAAGGAATGCCTAGCAGCAGTTTTGGCGGTGCAAAAGTTTAGGCCTTATGTTGAGGGAATGGCGTTCACCATCATCACCGATGGTTGATGGGCCTCAAAGACCTCAGCGGCAGATTGGCAAGGTGGAGCCTCAAACTGCAGGCCTTTAACTTTGAGATCGAGCACCGGAAAGGGTCGCTAAACGTAGTGCCAGATACTCTGTCGCGAGCTTACGTGGACACGATAGAAATGGAACGCATTGCCCCTCTAATCGACTTAGATACAGAGGAATTCAAGTCGGAGGAATATCAAAGCCTCATGCGAACGATAAAGGAGCATGAAGAGGAATTGCCAGATTTAAAGGTAGAGGAAAGTTTTGTGTATAAGCGGTCGCTGCCACCTACAGGAGATGAGTCAGCGGTCGAACATACTTGGAGGTTGTGGGTTCCAACGAGCCTCACAGAAGAACTCATCTCCCGAGCACATGATCCTCCACATGCGGCGCACGGTGGTATTGCCAAAACTTTACACAAAATTCACCAATACTTTTACTGGCCAAATATGACGGTTCAAATCCGACAGTATGTGTCCAAGTGTTCTATTTGTAAGCAGTGCAAAGCGTCCAACCAAGTGTCAAGTCCTCCAATATGTACCAGTTTTTGTACAGATCGTCCATTCCAAAAAATCTATGTTGACTTCTTGGGTCCGTATCCCAGATCCAGGTCTGGTAATAGTTTTGTCTTTGTGGTACTTGACCATCTGTCCAAATTCGTGTTATTAAAACCAATGAAAAATGCATATACGTTCAGTGTTGTCAAGTTCTTGCAACAAGATGTGTTTGATATGTTTGGGGCACGGCAAATCATACACATAGACAATGGAAGACAATTCTTGGCAGTTTCTTTCAAGATATGGAGTTCGTCACTTCAAAACTGCATATTATGCGCCACAGTCAAATGCTTCGGAGAGAGTCAATAGAACTCTGTTGGCTGCCATCCGTTCCTATCTCAATGACGATCAGCGCGAATGGGATGCTCATCTCAGTGAGTTAGTCTGCGCCTTGAGATGCTCAGTTCATAATTCGACCGGGGTGTCGCCGTATTTTGCCCTCTTTGGGTTGAATATGATGACGCACGGAAGTTGCTACGAACTAGCACAGAAGTTGAACGCGGTAAGCGACGGTGAACTATTGACCCTCTCCCGACACCATCGTCTACAATGTGTGCGAGACAGAGTAAGGCAAAAGATTTTAAAAGCAAATGACAGGAGTGCTAGAACGTACAATGTTAGAACTAGGAACGTACGTTTTGTCCCGGGGCAAGAAGTATTTAGAAGGAATTTCGTGCTGAGTGACACTTCTAAATACCTTGCTTCCAAACTGTGTCCAAAGTACGTCAAATGTTGCGTGTCCAAAGCAGTTGGTAAAAACATGTACGAACTAGAGAACCTGTCCGGGAAGAAAATCGGGATATTCCATGCCAAGGACATGAAACAATAAAGACCTTTATGTATGTATATGATATTTCATTACGTGTTAATTTATTTATTATATGTTAATTTATTAATTACATGTTAATTTATTGATTAGGTATTAATTTATTTATTTTATATGTAGAGTTATAGTAGTGTATTGACTTTAGGTTAAATTATTTGTATATTTATTAAAGATAGGCTTAAGTATTTATTCTAGGTTAATTTAGTTTATTATAACAGAGTATTTATTATATTAGTTATTATATTATTTATTATAGGCTTAAGTATGGTGATAATTATATTATTTATTTATTCTACGTATGTTCACGTGTCCATTATAGGTTCACTAGTTTGCTTTCTGTTAATTTATTGAATTTCTGTTAACTTATTGAATGCTGTTAATTTATTTTGCTGTTATTTTATTCTTCGTGCTTGTCGAACACACTGTGTTCATACCACGACGTCGTCATAAAAAATTAATACATGATGGACAAACAAAAATTAGGAGAGTAGGACATAGGTACATATACAATAGATATTGCGACCCGTCCTTGGAAACCCGTTTTCAAACCCAAAAGAATAGATAACTTAGACTAGAAAGTCAATAAAGAAACATCAACGAACCTAATTGTTGCCCGGCTTGGTTATTGTGGGTTCTTCACCACCATACATTTCCTCGTACCCGGGTTCGGAAGCCCTGTCCAGGTCCAGCGGTTTGTTGCATCTACCTGCAAAAAAAAAAAATAAGCTGTAGAAAATGAAAATATAACGAAATAAAGAGAAATACCTCGCCTGCGTGCACATTTAGGTTCCGCGATTGTTTATGTTTATGTTTCCATCATCCATCTGACGTTTGACATCAGATCGTCGGTAACCACTCGGAAAATTAGAAATCTACTACTGCAAAAGCAAAAGACAAACGAATCACAATCCGCTCCCAGGGGGCTCGCTTAAAAAAAAGCAGAGACAGGAACCACGGCCAATTTTTTTTTTTAAAGAAAAGGACGAACGTTGTATGGAGGGCCAGAATTGAGAGTAGCGGGTGGAAATCGAATGACTGGTGGGCTGATGTGGGGCGATTGTCTGGTCAACCACCAAAAAAAAAAAAATCAAAAAAAAAGAAAGGCACATCAAACGTGGTGCAACAGTCAATGGAGACAGACGTCCCAACAGTGTTAGTGAGAGTGGTGCGCGGTTTTTTTTTGAAAAACAAAAGAAAAAAAATTTTAAGCAATTACAGAGATTGCAAGTGACTAAGACTCATTTCAACAGAGTGTATAACATTTACACCGGTAAACCAAAAAAAAAAGAAAAACCGCAACGGACAGGTGTTACAAAAATAAAGGAAAGGGGTAAGTGTTTGTACAAGAGTCTAGTGAACTTTTTTTTAAAAGTGAATAAAAAAATTTAGGAACCAGGCCGCGCACCCTGGCAACGACAGATAGTCGCAGAATTTTGCTTTAGAGTTGCACCAGTTAACAAAAAAAAAAAAAAACAAGTTAAATCGTAAATTGTTTAATTACATTAAAGTTTAAAGGACGGGAGATCCCACCCCTTTTGGCACAGTTGTGGAGCAACAGCCACCGGAGTATGGAGAGAGCCTCCAACTCTGCAACAAAAATATATGTGAACAAAAAAATATATCAGCAAACATTTTATAAGTCATAAAAGAAAAAAAAAAAAGTTATTTTGTGCATATTGTTAGGCGTTATAGTTAAGTGTCATTAAATATATTAGTGTAAATTTCGTTCCCCCTTCGGGCGCGGTAAAAATATCCCGGATAGCCGGGATCGAAAGAACCCCTACACGGAGCTCCATTTAGGCAGGGCGCGCGATCGTCTCCTCCGTGTGCACAAAGGCACTTTGTACGGTGGGAACCGAATGTTTGTTTTTTTTTTGTAAGGCATGTTTACCCGTAAATAAATTTTTGTATGTGTGCTAAACACAGTTGAATTAATCTGCCCATGAGGCTGCGTTCCTTTTTTTGTGAGTGTGTGTGTGTGTGACATAACCATCCCAATGGAATGGTAATTTAAGTTTTCATGGGGTGTCAAAGGCGGCAAGGTGTGTAACTGGATGGAGTGATCTGGCAGCTGGTTCATCATCCTTGGGGAAGTCCACGATGGCCATCGGACTTCCAGGTTGGGTGGGTATTGGCCGCGCTGAACTACCATCAACAGCGCCCCTCAGTGTGGTATCGTCCGTCCGGAGTTGCTTTTTTGGCAAGTAAGTATTTGGCACGATTTATGTTTTTTGTAGTGGGTACAGTCGAAGTGCGAGGACAAGAACCCTCCCGTCCGGCGAGCATAGCCGTGCCTCGCAAGCGTGCCACGCTCCTCGCACTCGGCACTCCTTCCCTTTCACACTCCATTCCCATCCCAACATCCAGTCCACATCCCCACTTCCTCCCCAATTCAAACTTTGCTTCCCTAACTTCCGCTACGTACCTTATTACAAGGTTCGGTTGCAGGCGTAAAAGGCTATGCTTGCCTTCCTAACGCGCTGCTTAATATTCAATTTCCAGTTAAGTTTAGGGTCGAGGACTGTGCCCGGGTATTTAGCACTGGAAGATAATGTCCGTTCAGTTTGGGGCGTGGGAAGTCTTGTACTTTGGTTTTGGTAGTAAAGAGCATCAATTCGGTTTTGTCTGAATTCACCCATAGACCGCAGCTGATGGCCCAGGAGCTTACCTTATCCAGAGCGCTCTCCATGAGTTGACTTATCAGCGAGAGAAACTTTCCTGACACTAAGATTACTACGTCATCCCCGTACGCCACTACCTTAACCCTTTCTCTGTCTAGTTGCATCAAGATTTTATTCATCACCAAGAGCCATAGTAGAGGAGAGATGACTCCGCCCTGGGGAGTCCCTCTGTTTACGAACTTGGTCAAACTACTGGATCCTAGGGTTGCCTGAATAATTCGGGTACTTAGCATGGATATTATCCATTGACTAATAGACTCCTCTACCCCTAGCTCGGTGAGAGATTCCCGAATAGCTTCACTGTGGACGTTGTTAAAAGCACCTTCTGTGTCTAAGAAGGTGGCGAGAGTGTATTCTTTATAGTGAAGGGTTTTTTCTATTGTGCGTACTACTTCGTGCAGAGCTGTCTCTGTGGATCTACGTTTGCGATACGCATGTTGAGAGTAGAAAAAGGAGAGACTTCTACAATTTTCCGGATGTGAAAGTCTTGGATTCGTTCCAGAGTTTTCAGCACGAAAGAGGTTAGACTAATGGGGCTAAATTCCTTCGCGGATTCATGTCCTCGTCGACTTACTTTCGGTATAAAGACCACGCGGACACGCCTCCAGAATTGTGGTATATGGTTGAGGAGTAAACAGCTTCTATAGATCGGAACTAGCCAAGGAATTGCTATGTCTTGCACATTCTGCAGCATTACGGGCATTATGCTGTCATGGCCAGGAGATTTAAATGGGGCGAAGCTGTTTATGGCCCAGGAGGCCTTCTGCTCGGAGATGATTCTAGAAATATTATCCCAAGATGTGGATCGCAACGAGGGAGAACTACCTTGTTCTGAGGTGCTCTCCTGACATCCTGGGAAATGTGTGTTCATAAGGGGTTGCAGGGATTCCACGGTTGAGTATGTCCAGCTGCCATCCGACTTTCTCAGGAAGGACGGATTGCTGTGACCTTTGGACAGGATCTTGCTGAGCCTTGCGGATTCTTTTAGAGCTTCAATAGATTGACAGTAGTCTTGCCACGATTCTTTCTTGGCCTTCCTAATGGACTCCTTGTATATTCTTAGGCAGTCTTTGTAGGGCTGCCAGAAACCATGACGATGGCAGATGTTGAAGATCACTCTGGTCATCTTCCTGAGTTTTGACAGATCTTCATTCCACCACGTTGGAAGTTTTTTCTTACTATACCTGACTGGACATGATACCATGTAAGCAATATTCATTGCTTTTTCAAAGGTGTTGATCTTTGCCTCAAGTTCAGGTACCGTGGCTATTGTATATGTTGGCGCATGACTTAATTTAGACTTAAAAACTTGACAAAACTTTATCCAGTTAATTCGTTTAGGGTTTCTAAAAGGCTTGGGTTTCTCGATCTCAAGTTTAACTTCGAAAAGAATCCATCTATGGTCTGAGAAAGATTGCAATTCAGACACTCTCCATCTTTCAACCCTAAATCTATCATTATTGGTTGTAAGTGTGATGTCTATAACTTCCTCCCACCCATTAAATTTTTCCGAAATCGGAAAGATAAATGTTGGCGTATTGAACGTATTGCACACAGATAGGTTGTTGTTTATAATGAAATCAAAGATTGACTCACCCCGCTCGTTCGTTTCCGAGCTGCCCCATAGCGTATCTCTAGCATTGGCATCACAGCCCAGAATAAGGTTGGTCCTGTTTGAGCCAGTTACGGATATTAGCTGCTAGATTTCCTCTAGTGGTGCTTGCCGGTTTCTGTCCATATAGGCTGATGCGATGAACAGGCATTCCCCGTTTGCAGACTCTAATTTAATAACTGTTAAATCAGAAGAGCTAAGGTTAGGTCATAGAAAAGCTTTTATATGGTTTTTAGCTAGAATGCAAGTTCTTGGCTTACCGTTTGTGTCGCAGTTGTTGTAGAATAAGTTGTATAGGTTGTCGTTTAGCCCTTTGATGGTTGGGCCGCTTATCCAGAGTTCTTTTATGGTGCTGATGTCTATGCTTTATTCCCTGAGAAAAAAACGCAGGTTATCTGTGACACATTTCGAGTGCCGCAGGTTAATCTGAATAGACTTCAGCATTATTGGTTAGATGTGGAAGGCTCCGGAAGTATCTTCATGCCCTCCAACAGCTTGTTGGCGTCGTCAACTTCATCAGTGTCGTCGCCCGACTTAAATTATTTTATCCAAGAATAATCATAAAAAAAAAACAAAATTGTTTTTTTTTTTCTTTATTTATTTTTTTCTTTTTATTTTACACGATTCAAACTTACGAATACGACCGAACTGATTGACGGAACAAAAGAGACTCCTCGAGAGATTTTCCAAATCTATTTTTCTTCCCTTCCGAAGTGCATTAAGTGCATCTTCAGCAAAACGTGTCACCAAGAGTGTACCCGAATCCGAGTACATCTGATCATGTTTCCGTAGGCATGAATGTCGTAAGAGGTGACTAAAATCCACCCTCCGTATACCGAGGTAAAAGAAGTATACAAAATGCAATGAACAAAACAAAGAGATTAAATACCCCAGGTGGTACTCCATGTCTACTGGAAAATCCACCCTCTTCGGAGGTCGGCTCTATGGATTCTGGGGAGAGCCATTTATTGCAATTATGTAACCCCTTCACAAAAAGTGCAAGGGTATCTCGATCGCCACCACCAAGATCGAATGTCTCCGGGAAAAGAAGTCCACCGGAAGCGCTAACGCGTGATAAACAGGACTCAGCGAAATCCAAAAGCTTCGAGGAGGAAAACAATGAACTCCGTAAGAAGCTTCACGAAATGGAGCTACTCTACAAAGAGCTTAGGAAAGAGGTAGATTTACTTCGACAAGAAAATAAAGCTCTGAGAAACGTAAATCCGCCAAAAGACGGTAGTCCGTCTGGCTCAATTGTTCGCGAATATCACACGGACGAAGAAGAGCTAACACGGGAAACGGCGTGGGTCTCAAAGAAAAGACCCAGCAAGAAACGAAGGGCCGGTTCTTCACCCGAAATCGAGCTACCAAAAGAAAACAAGCGTTTGCAAGCGACAACGAAATTAAGTCCACCGCCTCCAATAAACGTCATCGGGATTATGGACTATAACAAGCTGTATTGCCTCCTAAAAGGAACGTTGACCTCGAAGTTTAAGGTCACCTCACTTCGCTACAAAGTGTGGAAAGTAAACGTCGATGACCCCAACGATTACCGAGCATTTTCTCGGAAACTTAATTCCGAGAGAATTCAGTGGTACACGTATGAAAATAAGTCGGAAAGACCATTGCGAGTTATAGCAAGAGGACTCCATCCTTCGTGCACTAAAGAAGACGTTATGGACGATCTTCAGGCGAAAGGCTTTAAAATTCTTGACGCCGTAAATATTATCAAGAAGGAAAAGCAACAAACGGAAGAAGATCAGGAAGTTCTTGTTAAGCGTGGTCTTCCGCTTTTTATGCTCAGTTTCGATAAAACCGAGAATATAAAAGATATTTACAATATTAAAACGATTTTAAATATTGTAATCAAGATCGAACCGATGCGTAAAAGCACAAGATCGATCCGTCAGTGCAAACGCTGTCAAGGTTTCAACCATACGCAGACATACTGCCAAAAAGAGCCACGATGCGTGAAATGTGCCGGTACACATCTCTCGAATGAGTGCCACTTAAACAAGCAGACCGCAGCGACTTGCACAAATTGCAAGGGGAAGCACCCAGCGAATTATCGAGGTTGCGCAATGGCCAAAGAACTCCAAAAAAGGCGCGATACGCTTTAAAAGAACATGCGTCCGCAACCGAAACCAAATAAAAATAAACCGGAAAAATCGCTAGTGAAAGAAAACAAACCCGTGAAGGATAAAACGAAAAAAGTCCAGGAAAAACCGCCATCTCCTGATGCGCAAACGTATGCGCAAGCTGCATCGCAAGCAACTAAGCAAAATAGGCCTGCGTTAGATCCTATGCAGCTAGTTTTCTCTATAATTCTCGCGAAACTCGAGGAGCAAAGCAAGACAAATAAGCTCATATTCGAAAAACTTAGCAACCTCGAGCATAACGCTCGCAAACCACGAACGAAATTATGAACATGAACCAGTTACTTAAAATCTTAACATGGAACGCAAACGGCCTTCTACAAAGAATCGACGAACTGGAAGTATTCCTACGCAAACAGAACATTGACATATGCTTGATTTCTGAAACCCATCTGACAAAGGAATCTCGAGTTAAAATTAGAGGATACTATGCTTATCACGCATACCACCCATCCGAAAGGGCTAGGGAAGGATCGTCGCTCTTAATTAAAGACTGTATTGAGCACTCTTTGAATTCACCGATAGAACTCGATGCAAT
This sequence comes from Matsumyia berberina, assembly GCA_917880715.2. Lineage (NCBI taxonomy): Eukaryota > Metazoa > Arthropoda > Insecta > Diptera > Syrphidae > Matsumyia > Matsumyia berberina. The sequence goes on from OU862872.1 coordinate 84,465,304, forward strand.
GCAAATAACTTCAGTTCGAGTAAAAAATAAAAACATGTATTACAACATCGCGTCCATTTATTGCCCTCCGCGATACACGCTAGAAAAGAATGACTTAATACGTCTATTTGAGTCACTTGGACCGAAATTTGTTATTGGTGGCGATTTTAATGCTAAACACACCTTTTGGGGTTCGAGATGCATATCACCTAAAGGCAGACTTCTCTACGAAACCGGCATGCAATTTGCTGTTGACTTCTTTTCGACGGGGAAACCGACTTATTGGCCCTCCGACATAGCAAAAACCCCTAACCTCATAGATTTCTTTATAGGAAAAGGGGTAGTGAAAAACTTTACGAACATCGAGGAATGCTTTGATCTCTCCTCCGATCATTCACCAGTCGTATTGACAATAAGCGAACGTCTAATGGGAAAACAAGGAGCGCCCAGATTAACTAGCAACAAAACTAACTGGGATGGCTTTAGGAAAGCTTGTGAATATAGTCGTGAATGTGTCGCTTAGAACACCGTGCAAAATAGAGGATGAAGTCGGCAGATTTATTGAAGTCTTACAAAGCGCCGCGTGGAACAACACCCCATATTAAAGGAAAGTAGTCGGAAATAGCGACGTTAAATATCCGCCGGAAATAAAAGAACTGATGCTGCCAAAGAGGAGAGCACGCAAAAGATGGCAACAGACCCGCGCTCCCCAACACAAAACCCATTCGAACTTCCTATGCAATAAGCTCAAAAAAGCGATACGGGATTTTAAAAATCGCGAGATTTCTACATATCTCGAAGGCTTGTCTGCTGAAAAAAGTTCAAATTACTCTCTTTGGAAAGCTATGAAAGGTATCAAAAAGCCCCAAATACAATCGCTACCAATAAGAAAAAGTAATGGCGAGTGGGCAAAAGGCGATAAAGAAAAAGCCGACTTATTTGCTGAGCATCTGGAAGAAACGTTTAAGCCATTTCCCGGGCAAGCATTAATAGAAAATATTAATAATACTATTATGACTCCAGACAACTTTAAAATAAGAAGCGTGTCACTAGCAGAACTTTGTGAGGTAATAAAAAATCTAAAAAATAACAAGGCTCCTGGATATGATCTAATAACCGGACAGGTCCTCAAGGAATTGCCAAAGAAAGCTTTGATAAAACTCGTTTACCTTATAAATGCTTCGCTAAGACTATTATACGTTCCAAGGCAATGGAAAGTCGACGAAGTTATAATGGTTTCAAAACCGGGAAAACCGCCAAACGACAAAAAGTCGTACAGACCGATATCGCTCCTGCCGATAATTTCAAAGGTTTTTGAAAAACTCTTATTAAAACGGTTAAAACCGGTAATTGAAGAAAGACGTGTGATTCCTGATCATCAATTCGGGTTCAGAATCAAGCATTCCACAATCGACCAGGTTTATAGAATAACCAACGAAATTGAGAAGGCCATAGAAGAGAAAAAGATATGTACTAGTGCTTTTCTTGACGTTTCTCAAGCCTTCGACAAGGTGTGGCACGAAGGCTTGAATTATAAACTAAGACAGGTACTTCCCGAAGAGTTGTACAAAATTTTAGAGTCATACTTGGAGAACAGACTTTTCCGTGTCAAACACGGAGTCGAATACTCGGAATTCAAGGAAATCGCTGCGGGAGTTCCACAAGGGAGTGTTCTTGGTCCAGTCTTGTTCTTGCTCTATACTCGAGATATACCCCAAGAAGAAGGCACCGTTGTTGCTACATTCGCGGACGATACGGCTATTCTTGCAACAGAAAATTCAGTCGAATCAGCAACTGTAAAGCTTCAACGAGCTTTGGATACAATTTGCGAGTGGACAAAGGTTTGGCGCATTGTTCTTAACGAAACCAAATCTACGCATGTTAACTTTACTAACAAGAAAATTAACAACTTACCCGTTTTCATTAACTCGGTACAAATACCGTATGCAAACGAAGCGAAATATCTAGGAATGACACTAGATGCGAAACTCAAGTGGAAGCCGCACGTTAAAAAGAAACGCGACGAGCTCGAAATTAGATTTAGAGAAATGTATTGGCTGCTTGGAAGATATTCCAAATTAAGCATGTATAACAAATTGCTCTTATATAAGCAAGTCTTAAAACCTGTATGGACGCATGGTATACAACTTTGGGGTTGTACCAAAACCAGCAATAGAAATATTTTACAAACCTTTCAAAATAAGGTGCTTAGAACAATCGTTAATGCGCCGTGGTACATTAGAAACGACGATATCCATAGAGATCTCGGTCTAGCCACCGTCGAAGATGAAATAACAAATTTTGCACGCAAACTCCGTGTTCGCCTTCATGGACATTGCAATAACGCCGTACTCCAAATTCTGGACGTGACAAACCTTGTGCGCCGACTACAAAGAACGAAACCGTTCGATTTAGCGCAATAAGGAATAACCGCTTATAATGACGGTATTAGTAGGTGCTTTTGCTGGAAAGCTACCTACACAACGCGAATTTTTATTGCGAAAGTTAAACTACTTGATAAGGCTCTTTTGTACTTAGTCGTAGTCAACACGAAAAGGGGAGGTGTTTTTAGTGAGTAAGAATCTCACACTACCATGAGCACGTGCGGTAGATCCTCATGGTGACTCATGAAAGATTTTCACCTACCCTCGTAAAAAAAAAAAAAAGAAAAAAAAAATATGTTTCCGTCTGCTCCGTGAAGGAATGTGCAAACGTCAACAATTATGTGTGGGACATAATTCTGCTGAACAACCGTTAAGGTAACTCAATGACTCCGCTAATCGGATGTCAAGTGGCTTTAGGGAAGAAGGTGACGTATACATAACTTCTCCCCCCTTTAGTTTAAAATTCTCCTGAATTTTATTATCGATTTTAACTTTAATTTTCTTTTGGAAAATGAAACTGAGAATAACTAAAGCAATTAAGAAAATGATTAAGATTAAATTTATTCCATAAGAAATATTATTATGATACTGTAATTCTTCGATTCTTTGAATGTTACTCGTATTCTCGAACATAATGTCTTCTAATGTTATTTTGCTGCTAAAATTATTAAAGCTTTGATTCAATGGATAGTAAAAACGTTCTTGGAAAATCTCTTTTTCATTTGTCCAATAATGGTCTAAAATTCTTAGCTCAAAATTATTAAAATGAATTAACGTATTTCCTGTTATATTTAAGTTTCTTTCATCACAATTTTGTGTAAGCTTTATATTATTTGCATTTTTAATAATTATTGTTTCATCGTCAATAGTAACAATTTCTGTTTGATTGTTTTTTATGAGTTTACAATTTCGTTGATAAATACAATGATTGCTCAATTGCAGTTCGTTTAAATACTTATTTTCTTCGATTTATAGGTTGCATTATTATATTTAAATACAATTTCTTTGGGACTGTCAAGTTCTTTTTTTATTAAATTTGGAATTGATACAATGATTTTAAGTTGAATTTTCTTAAACTCTTTGGGGAGATTATATATTCGTGTGTACAGGGTAATGATTTGGTGGTTGGTACGGTAGATACCTATATCTATATACATACATACATTCGATATACATCTGTACATTTGTATTTATATATTTATTACATTACATATGTATGAACATATGTACGTACATATGTGCATACACAGATTATCAAATTCAATTAACTCTGGAGAATTGAGTTAATGAGGGAAAAGATCATAGCGCAGTTGGATCAGTTTGCCCGTTCCATTTGTGGGCGAGTGAACTTTGGTATTGTTATGATGACACATCATCTTTTTTTCCAGCCAGCCAGACTATTTACTTTTTTACGCATATGCGCAATTGTCTACATATTTTTCCTGGCAATTTTTTTTTATGAATTCTCTTTTTCGGTAGATAAAGGAATAGCGCGCCGACGCGACGCGACAGGCTGGGTATGGGATTGTGTGTGCTTGATGTAGGTATAACATTGCCAGTCGCGGGAGGGGAATTTTTGTTTTGATTTTGTTTTTTGCAAAGGATGTATGTATGTATCTATTCAACGAATGTATTCAAATTCCAAGGACTTTTGATTTAGAATGAATTTGACTTGGAGGAAAACTTTTCAAAAGAAAACTGACGGGGGACAATAGGTGAACAAACTCGAGTTAAAGGGAAATTCGAGTTAAAGGAGGTTCAGTTCGACATAAAGAATTTGATTACATGTGCAAAAGTGGCAGAATAAAATACAGTCGATTGGGTTGAATATAAAATTCGGATTCAGATTTAAGATGGGATTGTGATATTTTATATAATCAAGATAAGTCTTTCATAAATAGTTTGAAAAAGATATCGATTTCTCGATTGAAATGTAATAGCCCGAGCAACGCCGGGTATTATTCAGCTAGTTGGTCATAAAATAAATTCCTCTGATTTGTACTGCTTGATACGCTATTTAACTGACCTAATATAACTATCCTATCTGTCTGTAAAACTGTTTTTATTTGTTGAAACGTTTTGTTAAAATGATCGTTTATAATTACTTGTTGATTAATGTTGGCTATAGCATTATGATTATTTATTTCAATATTTGTAAAGTGTTTTTCTATATTAACTCTGTCCTCTTCGTCCATGGTTCCAAACAACCATTTCGATGCACTACCTACTATATTTGCGAGTCCTCTTTTATGTCTTTTGTCCTTTGGTATTAGCGTTTGTATTCTACTTCTAAGATGTGTAAGTTCTGTTCGTATAAGTTCCCTATGTCCTATGTCCAATGCTTTTATGTTTTCTGATATTTTGTCTATAATACTAACAATCTCGTATGGGTCTACTACGTGAACGATGATGTCCGTTTTCGTTATTACCTCAGCATCATTTAGTTTGATTTCAGTGAAGCCAGTTTGCTCCTTTATTTCGTTAATGTTTAAGCTTGCTCTAGTTGGTGTTAACAGTAGTAGTAGGAATGTTATCATGAAAAGCTGAAAATTTTGGTGGTCTTTTAATGTTGGTTACATGTATGTTTGAGAGTTTACTTCTTCGAAATCTAGGTTGATGTTTATGCCTAACAGCTTTATAATTTTTTTATAAATCCTATAGATCTTGTTTCCTTGTAATTTTCTCTTCTTCTGTTCGCTTTTTTAATATTCTGTTCCTTAATAACTTTTAAGGAACTTTTCGAATCTTATCAAAATCTACGTGGTGAAATTGTACTTTCGCTGGACTGGTTTTTATTGTTGAATGAGTTCTCTCGTTATAATTTCTAACTGCCTGTTGAATTAGTCTTTTAACTGATACGTTTTCCTTATTTAATTTTAAAATTCTTCACTTTTCTAGTAGAGTACTGTGAAACCTTTTCACATCTGAATTCCCTGTGTGAGAATTGGGTTTGGTAAAATGATAATCAATATTTTCGTTTAGTAGAAAATCCTTTATATTAATTGAGTTAAATTCATTGTCGGCAATAATCTTTTTGGGTTTTCCTATTTTTGCAAAATGACTCTCTAATTCTTCTATTATAGTTATGTGATTTCTATCAGACAAATAGTAAGCAAGTCCAAATTTTGGAAAATTTGTCAATAATAGTTAAAAAACTACATTTGAGAATCACGAATGTATCTATATGAATAACTTCATTCAGATCTGTTGGTGTTTCTGTTTGATCGGTTTCCTGTCGTATTTGACCTGTTGACATACTTCACATTGATTAATTACGATTTGTATTAGTTCAAGTAGTTTTGGGTAATATATTTTGTTCTTGATGCTATTAAATGTTTCTTGAATGCCTGAGTGCATACTTTCTCTCACATGATATAGCGAAATTTGTTAAACCGCTTCTGTCTCTAATTTAATATCTTGTGCTCTATAAGAACATTTTATGAATTTTATCTCACTATCGTTCGAAAATAATTCTCTCAATTTTTCTTGTACTACATTATACTGATTATCTCTTAATTCTGAGTATATTCCTGTTATACCCTTTTTAATAAATCTTCTAAATATGTCTTCTAAATTTTCAAAATTATAATCTGCTACGTAAATTATGCTTTTACCGTGTACTATTTCTATTTCTTGGGTTTTGTTATTTGTCAAAATTATTTGTGTTTTGTATTTGTTAACTATTTCCTCCTTAATTGCAATATGGTCTAGCAACTCCTCTTCTGCTGAATGTATTGTTGCCATTGTTGTTTCGTTATCATCTTCTTCCAAATTAAATAACAATCCTATATCTGAAACATCATCTTCATATAATTTTGAAAAATCATTGCGAGTACTTTTCCCTTCCCCTTCTGAGTTAACGTCCTCGCTAACTTCGACTCTGCTTAAAAAATCTGCCACTTTATTTTGTTTCCCTTTTAAATATTCAATTTCAAATTGATATTCTCCTAGTTTAAGGAGCCACCTTTGGTGTCGTGGAGACATGTCTTTTCCTTTGTATTTAGCATACAAATATTTAATTGGTTGGTGGTCTGTATAAATTTTAAATTTATTTCCGTATAGGTACGGTCTAAAATAACTGACTGACCACATTATAGCCAAAAACTCTTTATCCGTGGCAGAATAATTGATTTCATGTTTATTTAAGGTTCAAGAAGCAAAACAGACTGGACGCCCTTCCTGCGACAGAACGGCTCCTATGGCGTAATTTGACGCATCTGTTGTCAAATGGAATTGTTTTTCGAAATCTGGGAATCTTAAAATTGGGTGACTACAAATGAGTGTTTTGAGTTTTTCGAAAGCTTCAATGTAATTCGGGTCGTTAGTATTAAGTCTAGTATCTTTTTTCAAATACTTTGTGATTGGTTGCGCAACTTTCGCGTAATCTCTTATAAATTTTCGATAGAAACCTGTCATACCAAGAAAACTTTTGATCTGCTTTTGCGTCTTGGGAAGTTCTAGGTTTCTTTCTGCATGAAACTACACTTATCAATTTGAATTTTTAATTGCATTTTCTCAAGTACTTTAAAAATGGATATGATGGTTTTGATGTGCTCTTCAAGGGATGTGCTAAAGATGAGTATGTCATCTAAATACACAACACATATTACGTTTATGAACTCCCTTAGAATCTCATTCATTAGCCTTTGGAATGTCGCTGGGGCATTCTTTAGGCCGAACGGCATTCTAACGAATTCATACAACCCTTGAGGTGTCACAAAGGCTGTTTTTTCGATATCTTCTTCCTTTACTAAAATCCGATAATACCCTTTTGCCAACTCTATTGTTGTAAAATAATTAGCCTTTCCCATCTTGTCTAATATGGCGTCCATATTAGGAAGAGGTTGCTTATCGTCAATGGTGATTTCGTTAAGTTTTCTATGGTCTATGACTATACGAAACTTTTGAATTCCTGACTTGTCGTATTTTTTTGGAACGACTATCAACGGACTTGAGTACTTCGATCTACTTTTTCTAATTATGCCCTGTGCCTCCATCTCAGCTATTTGTCTCCTCACCTCTTGTTCATGTTTGGGTGGATATCTATATAATTTAGCATTTACTTGACTATCTGTCGTTGTTTTAATCTCATGTTTTATTATTGGAGTGCTACTTAGCTTATCTCCTTCTTTAAAAAATAGTTTATTGAACCTTTTTACAATTTTTTCTATGGCCTCATATTCCTCTTTATTCAAATGGTAAAGTCTTAAATGTTTCACTACTTCATTGTCATCTATTGATTCTAGCGTATGTATCTCTTTGTTTTTGTATGGGTTACTATGTAATTTAATTGTCTGTTCGTTCAAGACTATTACTCCAGCTTCTAAGTCGATAAGTGTATTCAATTTATTTAGTAAATCTATTCCTATTATGAAGTGATACTTCCTATTTGGCAAATTTTTCACTTTCCATCTAAAACGGACTCCTTCCGGAAGTCTGAATTCCTCCGGAGCTGGTGTATGTGCTTCATATTTAATGGAATCTTTTCCATTTATAGTTGTGAAATTAATTGGTTCTATTTTAACTGTTGGGAAATCTTGAATTTTATCGTCGATAATGCTCAGAGTTGAGCCAGTGTCAATAAGAGCTTAATAATTTTTTTCCTTAATTGTTAACTCCACAACGGGTAAATCTTCCGAGGCTAGTTGTAAAAAAAAACATTATTTATCTCATTGTTATCTCTTGAATTGTTTGTAGCTTCTAAATTGTTTGTTTCGATATTGCTTATATCCATTGGTTCTTGGCGATATTGGCCGGAATTTCTAAGCTGCTGTGAGTTTCTATTCTGTTGTTGGCGATATTGGCCCGAATTTCTATTATAATTGTAATGCTCTGAATTGTTATATTGACCTGAGTTTCTAAAATTCTATGGATAACCCTGTTTATGGCGATTTTGGCCCGAGTTTCCGTTGTTATTTGAATTATAAAAATTTCTTTGGTTTGAATTATAAAAGTTACCTGAACTTCTGTGGTTATAAAAATTGTTGCTTTGTCTGGTATTATTTAAATTACCTGGCCTTCCATTATTTTGCCGATTAGTATTGTTATTCTGACTTCCTCAAAATCCTGACCTATTCTGATTCGTAACCGATCGATTATTCATTTTATTTGCACTATTCTTCTTAAACTCATCCCTAATACAGCTATCTTCATACCTTCTCCTAATTATTATTTCAAAAATTCTACTTAAATCTTTTTCTTCATATATTTTGTCAAGCAGTACTCCTTGACTTATTTCTATGATCATATTCACTAACATTGCGTCTACGTTGCTTAAATCTATGGCGCCATCGCCTTTATAATATTTTTTAAGTTCATCACTTTTATGTTTTATTCTTTGAATTTCTAATAATAGCTCACTTACTGTGTTGACTTTTAAACTGTGGATGCATCTATATATTTCACTGGGTTCCACATCCGGCTTGAAGTATAGTTTCAATTGTCGCTTGATTTCCTCCCAGTTTTCTGGATCCGGCAAGTTGATAAGTATCTCCTTGGCTTTTCCCTGGATCTTTTCGTTGTATATGGTCCTTACCATATATTTCATCAGCATCGTGTTACACCCTTCTGCAATGTAGTGCTCTACATTTCTGATAAAGCTGTTTATTGTTACATCACCTGTTCCAGTGAATGAACTCATATGGCTAACTTCCCGCAGGATTCTTTCCTTGTCTATTCTTGCTGCTTCCCTCGTCTGTAAGTTCTGGAACGCTGCATTTAATTGCTCCAGTTGCTGCTCCCTCAATCTCAGCTGCTCTTGGAGTTGTTCCATCTTGGCTTCCTCTAGATTTCTGCTTTCGTCGAATAATTCTCTTTTCGCTTGGCTTCTGGTCTTCATCAACTTTTCAAATTTTCGTGTTTCACTTCAGCTTCTCGTTATCTTTGCGATATTTTAGAGTAGTATTTAACGTGTTTCACTGCACTTCCTCGTTATCTTTGCGATATTTTAGAGTAGTATTTAACGTGTTTCACTGCACTTTCTCGTTATCTTTGCGATTTTCCGAGTATTATTTTACTAAACCGACTCTCTTTAGTCGGGGAGTCTTTTGACGATTTTTACAGTTATTCTTAATTCACTCTTTAATCTTCCCGATAATTATTTTTCGAGTTGGGTTCGTATCACTAGATCCTTTAAAGAAAGGATCCTACCGACTGCGCCACTTAAAGTATTTTATCCAAGAATAATCATAAAAAAAACAAAATTGTTTTTTTTTCTTTATTTATTTTTTTTTTCTTATTTTACACGATTCAAACTTACGAATACGACCGAACTGATTGACGGAACAAAAGAGACTCCTCGAGAGATTTTCCAAATCTATTTTTCTTCCCTTCCGAAGTGCATTAAATGCATCTTCAGCAAAACGTGTCACCAAGAGTGTACCCGAATCCGAGTACATCTGATCATGTTTCCGTCTGCTCCGTGAAGGAATGTGCAAACGTCAACAATTATGTGTGGGAAATAATTCTGCTGAACAACCGTTAAGGTAACTCAATGACTCCACTAATCGGATGTCAAGTGGCTTTAGGGAAGAAGGTGACGTATACATAACTCCCGGGCCTGTAGACTTCAGGATCTTGACTTTAGCATGTCTAATGGCAAACCGTAGCTTATGATCTGCCTTTTCCAGCACCTCTAAATTTTCCTCGTTTATGAGGAGGAGGAAGGACAGACTGTTTTTTTGCGGTTCCTCGGCCTTAATGACTACCCAGTCGTCCATTGGAACCGTCGGGTTGTGAAGCTTGAGACACTGAATATGCTTTCCATTGTCTATCGCCATGCTTGGCAACCAAATGCGGGCCTTCGGTTTTCTCGGAATCTCCTCGGCTGGGATGAGCTTTAGTCTTAAGCCACCCCATGCGTCGCTAATCTTAGCAACACACTCGTTAAGAAAGTCCTTTGAAAACCGTTCTTCGCACTTGATCACTCTATACCCTCTAACGTCTTCGGCTGAGTCGAAACAGGGTAAGTTTTTGCCTTGGTCTAAGAGCAGATGATCCATCACCATCTGTGACAGTTTGGCCTCGATCTCTCCCCACTTTTCCATCATCGTCTTGCCGCTGGTGAATAGCTCATGTACCAGTGCTACCTGGAGGTCATCTCTTTCCACCTCACTGACAGTGCGTGCGAAACGTGAGCTGCTGGCCGTTTTTGCACCAGGTATGGCCGGGTCTTGTCGAAGCTACGCTGCTATTACCTTTGCTGCGTTTTCTAGAATGAGCCGCCTCTTTTTGGGAACGGTTCCGCTTCAATGGTTGGGTGGGCTGTTTAGTGTTGGCTTTGGAAGCCAGGTAGTTGTTGTATTCTTCAACAACCGCCTGGTACTTCACCTTGTCAGCGTGATCTTACTCATGTACCGTCCCTGTTTCCGCATTCTTGGCTATCTTGCCTAGAATCAAAACGGCTTTTTGGTACATGTGCTTTCTTTGCAAGCTCGTGTATGTTGTTTTTTTGTTCTTTGGTACTGCTTAGGGGCACTTTGGCTGGTGTCCTTAGCGGCTACCGTTGCTTGAGATGTCGATGGTTGAAGCTGCTGTAGAGCACTTTGGCTCGTGCTTTCTACAGCGCCGATGTCAGTGGTCTCCTGACTAGAAGCCAGCAGCTTCTCCTCAGATGAGGTGCCGACTTCGAGATTGCGTGCTCTTTTAAAGCTATTTTTATCAATCTTGTTACTATTATCAATATTCATTTTTTTTTATTAGGATTTTAGTCCCACGAGTAAAGACGGAAATGGGGTCGATCCTGGCAGAGCCGACAAACCAGGATAAGGCAAAATACGACAAGACCATGCCTACGCATCTGAAGGAGCTCGTTCGTGACTGGTTTAACCCCCGGCCTTTCATTCTTGGGCGTTTTGACATCGCACAAAACTATTGTGGTGATCATTACCAGCCAGCACCCCCTGGGAGGGTTTGGTAGAGGATTTTTGACGGGCCAAGTACTTAAACTCATCCACTCATCCAAATACTTAAACTCATCCACTTTTTCGATTGGGAAGCACCTGTCACTGCAGCTAATAGCGCTACAAAAGGTAGAGAAGGATAAGGCGGGAGCACATGTGCAACCTGCCAGTTTGTATCTTTGACACTCCGGTACGTGAAAGTGAAATTCTGCATTGACACCAACTAGGGTCGATAGATTAAAAAACTCAAACTATGTTCAGCGAACCAAATCCGTAATAAATTAAGATCAGATACCAAATTCAAAGCGCTGTCAGAGCCATATGAACAGCCTACATCGTCGGCGAAAACAGTAAGTGCACCTTTGAAATTAAGGTCCAACAGCGGATTGATGTAGGCGAGAAACAGAATGGGTCCCAACACAGAACCTTGAGATATTTCCAAATTGAAGAACTGGATTTCGCTCCTTATTTCACCAATCTTTACTCTTTGTGATCTATTAGAAAGGTAAGACCTAAACTAATCGAGCATGAAGCTACGAAATCCAGCTTTTTCAAGTTTGCTCAACAAGATATTGTGGTTAACTATATCAAATGCTTTTGTGATATCCACAAATAGGCCTGCAATAAACTTTTTGCCATCAAGGTAACAGAAAATATGAGAGCAAAAATGTAGAAGAGCCTCTTCAGTAGATTTTCCTTTCAGAAAACCAAATTGCACCGAATTAAAAAATGTAGAGACATTTAAAAAAGATACTTTCCTCTCCTTAATAATTTTTTCAAAAACTGCTGAAAACCAGAAGAAGTGAGTTTGGCCTGTAATTGCTCATATCTTTTGCTGAACCCTTTTTAAACAGTGTAACTACGTCGGCGCATTTGAAAGCTTCAGAAAAAACTCCTGAAAAAATACTACGGTTAAAAATAACAGCTAGTATGTCAACTATGAAGCAAATCTCATCATAGCCGCAAGCATTCGAATTTTTTAGGGCACCAATCACCTTTAAAACTTCAAGAGAAGTTATAGGCTCGAAGGCAAAACTATTACTTTGTAACGGTTTCCCACAGTTGCCAAAGCCTAAACAAGAAGTGCAACTCATTTGGGCGATTTTTGCTGGTAGACCACTACCTATTGATGTAAAGTAACAATTAAAAGCGTTAGCAATTAGGTGTTTATCAGAGACTTCACAATCATTGACACGAATTGCAGCAGGTATATTTGTAAGGGGGGACTGGTTCAAAATATTCACTTTTTAAATCTGCCTTAGCAAAGATAAATTGATTTCGATAATAATTATCGCGGCAAATTATAATTTCTTTTTTCAGTTCCGAGCACAATTTTGTATATCTAATTTTTAACCTGAGGTAGTTCGGATGCTTAGAACACTTGATTCGCATTTTATTTTTTCTCTTGAGTTTCTTTATAAATTGGCTAGTGATCCAAGGTTTTAGTCTTTTAGTAGATTTTTTCAGGGCCACTGTGAAGGTACATTCTGAAATATGTTTAGTAAGGATATCAATAAACAGTGCATAAGATGTAGAAACATCAGTTTCCAAAAAGGCATCATCCCAAAACTCATCCAAAAGATTATTTTTGAGTTGGTTGAAATCAATTTTAGTTACTTTTTTGGGCGAAATTTCACTATGACTCTCCTTTTTGTTGGGAAATGTGTTTACCAACAGCCCTGTCGTTAAGTGATCAGTAATTTTTAAATCAAATACGCACTTCTCACAGGAGCTTATTGAGAAATGGCTGAATCGTCCATAAATGTGATCCAAACATCTTCCCGACACCACCCTAGTAGGTTCATTTATGAAGCAGGCTAGACACATGTGATGCCAAAAGCGCCAAGTAGTTGGAAACTGCATCACTACTATCTAGTAAGTTAAAGTTGAAATCCCCCAAGATAATTAAATTTTTTGACTTCATGTTTTCTAAGAGACGGGAAAATTCTTCAATGTACGCCACAACATTAAATACATGCAGTCTATAGATACAGAAGAACACAAATTCTCTATGATTTATTTGAATAGAAACCTTTAGAATATCAGCACTAATAAAATCTACACCTTTCGCTTCACTAACTACGTACTCCTCTTTAACAAAACACCCGACACCACCAGCAGCGTAACTTTCGTTAGGGTTTTCGAACCGTATATCCAAATTTCAGACACAATAACAATACCAGGAATGCATGCAAAAGAATCAAGGTGGGTGGCAAGGGAAGAAAAGCTTTCTCTCAAACTTCTTACATTCTGGTGGACAACAAAGAGTTTGTTATTGCAATATGAGCTATTTGTAAAAACATTATCACAGTTTGTGTTACCTACTAAAATCGAGAATGGAAAAGTCATCGTTAATATCATTATCAATATTCATTAATGAAATATAAATAAACGATTATTAAGCACTAAATAAGTGCAAGATCATTAAACGATCTAAAAGAGATGACTTTTCCACCCTCCTCCTTCCTCACAAGTATTTGATTGTCTTTGAATCATACAAATTTATAATTTTTCTGCTTTCTTACATCTTTGGTTTGCATAAAGAGAGCCTGAGTGTACTTGGTAAGTGCATCATGATGGTTCAATTGCTGCTACTGCTGTGTTCGCTGCTGTCACTGCGGGCGCTCTCGCTGATACCAGTCACGTTAGAGTTGAGGTTCTTTTTCTTCTTCGCTTTCTCGCTCATTATTCGCTGTTTAGTAGAGAGGTCAGAGAACTTGACACAGATGATCGATTTGGACGAAGAACTGTTTTTTCCTTCTTTACTTCGCACTTTCTTTACATAACATCTCTCAATTTTACCATCGGGAACTTCAACTGACAGAGCATTTTGGAAGATTTGCTTGGACTTGTCAATTGCATTTGTGTTGCTGAAGTTTGTCACTCCAACAATTTCAATGCAATTGCTCAGAAGGTGTTGTTGTTGACAATTGTTGATATCCTCTAGCTTAGATAGTTTTACATAAATCATTTGAAGAGTGCATTCGTTTTCGCTATCATCTTTTAGCGTGCCCGATTCAGCTGCTGTTGATAGTCCATTGCTGCTCGCTTTTTGAGTTCGGTTAGCGTTAGAAGAAGACGGTGCATTTTTGTTTTTTGCTTCACGCTGCTTGTTGTTATTGTCGAGCACTGGTTCCGGCATATACATAGACCTACGCCTAAGCACTCCACATTTTTCGCAACGAAATGGTTTTCCGGTTGATTGGAAAAATTCTGCAACTTGTTAAGTGATATTTAAGCAAGAAATATGAAAAAAATTTAAGCAGTCACTGCAAGTGGCACAATTTCTTTCAATTTTCTCCGAACAAAGAGAACACTTCATTTTGAGTAGTTATTAAGACAGTATGTATGAATTATAGTTTTCAAAGAGATGTGCACCCCACAACACTCAAGAGAGAACTGAAAGACAGCAACGAGTTCCAAAACGTCTGTTAGACGGGCACAGACAGGTGAGACCTCTGTGCAAAAACTTCGAGCCGAATTGGACGAGTTAAAGAAAAGAAACCAATGTTTGGAGTCCGAAGTAGCCGTATGTCGCCGTTCTCAAAGTACAGCTGAAAACATAGTCAGAACTCGGATGTCCTTGAGACTGGTGTAGTGCCACACTACACATAACATAATGCGATATACAAAGTACGTCACAATAAACACACAGCGAGTTCATTCATTTAAATCCGAGCGCAGCACTCCATGTACGCTTGAATATTTCGAAACAAGAAACCGCTCGAAATTCACGACGCGATAATGTGCCAGATGCAGAAACGTTGGGACTGAAGTTCGTCGCCATTGCATAGATTTCTTTTTGACTCGCGTGCAATATTGTATGTTTACTGGATATGATTGGACTTTTATTTTGATTACTCGACATTTCTGTACTTTGTATTCAAGTAAGTTAGGCATAAGCTAGCATGTAAGAAATTTTGTATAAATAGGGTAAGAATCTGAAAATAAAGCGGAAACGATTTGGTTCACGCGACATACGCAGACCTTCTGTTCTTTTATTTCGGCTTTTTAGCCAAACCTCAAAACGGCTCAGGATAGCCTTAATAATAATCCAAAACCGTCGGCGAGCAACTCCTTGAATTCATCACAATGGATCGAAACAATGGAAAATATAAACCATCTCTATGAATGGGACGGTCGTAATACATTGTTTAACTCATCCTTGCGACTCGATGAGGCTTCGTCAAACTGGTTACAAAGCTATGGAGGGCAAATTTTAAATTGGGGTGAGTTAAAAAACAAATGGTTAGAAGATTTTCCGCCCCAGGATGACGCTACCGACATCCATATCAAATTATTAACACGACAGTTAAGTGTTAATGAAAGCATAGAAAACTGTGTGTATGAGATGGTAGCATTGTGAAAGAGGAGTATATTAAACACAAAAACAATAATAAATTACATAATCACCGGGCTTAAAGACCGAACCTTAATGAACAAATCAACTATTGCTAAACGTAAAACTGTACCATATCTACTAAGTACAATAAAAGCATTAAAATCAACCCAAGTACAAGCCGACCAACGACGACGACTGGAAATTAACACCCAATATATTAAATCTTCACCGCGATCCAACTTTAAGCCAAATCTGTTAAAAAATTATGCAAATTACATAAAGTCATCGTCTGGACAAAAAACACAAGTTTGCTATAGATGCAGAGGGCTGGGACATTTGGCTGTAAGGTTAGAACAATCGAAAAACCAGATCGTAGCCCGATCATCTGTTTTTACTGCAAATCTCCGGGACATTATGCTCATGAATGCCGTGAACGACGATGACCTTTGCAGCCTAAACATTTCACCGAACAACCTCCTCAAAAGATGCCCTGTGTATTCAGGTCCGAAACCGACAATGGCTTTGTTAAAAATATAGGCGTTGATGGTCGATCTGTTAATGCCTTTGTAGATCTCGGAAGCGAATGTTCAACGATGCGAAAATCGCCGGTGGATGAATATGGCTGGAACATGCGCTCAAGTGGGAGAACACTTCAAGTCTTCGGAATGGCTTCTACAACCGCAATAGGTAAAATTACAAAAAAAAAGTGGGAGAAGTGCCTCTTTGGAAAGATATTTTGGTCGTAGAGGATGAGAATAATCCTTGGTCGAAATTTCTTAGATCGTGTTTGTGTCGTAAGGAAGAATGGTATCCCGGATATCAAAGAAAATAGATCAGATTCTTGACTCATTCAAAATGCCTCGGAACAAAACCAAAAACAAGACATTGAAATCAGTGACAGCTCCATTGGTTGTTTTCCATGCAGTGATTATGAAAAGGAAAATCTAGTAAAACTCCTTAATAAATATCGTGATTGCATTGCATTCAATTTAAATGAGCTAGGTGTAACAGACAAAATAAAAATGAGCATTAAATGAAAGGAAAACAAGATAGTGCGGTATAAACCCTACAGAGTCCCTTACAATGAACAGTCTTGCTTAGAAGAAATAATAGACGATCTTTTGAAAAATAAAATAATCGAACATTCTAATTCAGAATTTGTTAGTCCCGCGTTATTGGTGAAAAAAAAGGAATAGTACTCATTGTCTTTGCGTCGATTGTAGACGGTTATCTCATTTATAACCGTGCCCGAAAACTTCCCCATCCCAAACGTAGAAGAGCAGCTCAATTTAATGTCCAATGGCAAGGTGTTTATTGTACTAGATTTAATGAGCGGATATTACCAAATTCCGACCGAGGAAAGTTCAAAGTATCTAACAGCCTTCGTAACTTCGGAAGGTCAATATCATTTTAATAGATTTCCGTTCGGTCTAACAAATGCTCCCTCGGTATTTATGCGCCTAATGAATAATGAATCTCATTACCTTTTATCGAAAAACATTTTAATTTATATGGACTTTATAGTCGTCTTTGCTGAAAACACTAATGGCATATTAGGGGTTGTGGAAAAATTACTAATATGTAGTTCTTAAAGACTTAAAAGTGACCGTAAATACAAAAAAATGTAATTTCCTTGCCAGTGCAATTACGTACCTAGGATACGAGCAGAGCGCAAATGGTATTAAACCGGGTAAAAACTTAAGTCAGTGCGATAGAAAACTTCCCTGTGTCAAAAGAAATCAGAAACATCATCGGCTATTTCCAGAGTTCGAAAAAAAACCGTACACTAAACGTACCGTACCTAAAAGGAACACAAACACTACGTCCTCTCATAAAGTTTGTGTACGCGTACACAAACGATATACACTACGTAGCGAACGCGATGAGGGATAAGAAAACACTACGATAGTGTTCTGTTCTTCCTACACAAACTCTACCTCGCCCGATAGACTTTGTGTACGCGAACACAACCCGAATACCGAATGCAATACACAAAACGTACCGTACGGGGTGGGTTCCCTACCAGGCGCGTCCCCGGGTGGTGGATAGGGGGAGCCGCAGCACCGCACATCGAAAGAACTTTATCACTGTGCTTTTGCGGTGAATGAGGTGATAGCAGTGATGAAGGAAAACAATTCCACTGTAAAAGCCCATCGCGAACATGGCTGAATAGCAACAAATCAGCAACTACACCCCCTAGTCCAGGGTGTTACGTGAGACCGTGCCCATTGGATGGTTTGCAGCCAGGGGTTGTCTGGCTGTATTTGAACGGAGCCTCTCCGAAACCGAGCCAAATCTTTTATTTCCCTAGCTACTCGTGGGACCACACATGAAAAACAAAGCAAAAAGTTTTAAACTTATGCGGGATGTTACCGCGACAGAACTGGCTGATCAATTGGAGAGAGATCGCCAGGGAATAGAAAATGACAACAGACCAGGTACTAGCCGTAGGAGAACACCTCCTAGACCAACACAAGGGCGAGACAAGGATTGGGCGAATAGGGAGAGCCAGAGGAAACCTCTAGCCAAACCTGTGTCCAAATCCACTGAGAAAAGGGAGAATACCTCCCAACCGGCCAAAGAGGAATCAGAGAAGGATGACAGGGGAAGGGTAAGAAGGCCTCGGAAACCTCCAATCCTAACGGCTCTAGGGAAACCAGGCGCACTCGATGACCCGCTGAGGAAAGGTCTCAGCGGTGCGGGTGCTAAATGGTACCTAAGATTCCTGGCTCAAGGCTTTAAGCCTGAAGAAGCTAGGAGAAAGGCGGAAGATAGTAGGGCACCAAATAAGGAGCTGACCCCAACCCCAAACAAAGAGGCGAACAAGAGGGGGAGGGGCGCCATAACCCCTCCAGAGAAAGAGGATGTGAAGTGGTCAAAAATCCCAAAGGTGCAGCGGGACCCAGCACCGCCCCACCCGTCAAGAGAAGGAAGACGGGCATCAGCACCGACCACAGCTATGCGGGAGCATTAAAGAACACACGAGTGGCAGTTCTCCCGAAGCAATTCCCGCAGACAACCTTAAGTGCGAAAGAGCTGACCAAGCTAGAGGATGCCATAGTAGAGGAAGTAGCCCTCGGGTGGGAGACTAAACTCCAATTCGAGGGCATATACTTTCGACCAGGCTTGCTACTGGTGGATTGCGAGAATCAGTAAACGGCAAAATGGCTTCTACTGACTGCCGGAAAATTGAGCGCGTGGAAGGGGGTGGAACTCACGGCGTGTGTGGGAAGTGAAATTCCTAAAGTCCACACGATATCCGTCTTCCTTCCCAGAAGCGCAGGGCAGGATAGGAAGGATAAGGGCTTCTGGCCCTTATCGAAGCCTAGAATGAGGGTCTCAATACCCAGCTCTGGAAGATAATGAGCAGTCGAGAAGAAAGGAAAGGGCAGATGCTCTCGATCCTCATCGACGATAGAGCGGCGGAGAACATCGCCAAAGAAGGGCATTCAATCAGGTACCGGTTCGGGAAAATCCCGGAATCAGGGCTGAAAAAGCAAGAACTCGGCAATGCCCGGGGAGAGGGGCCTTCTACATCTTCAGCGGCTCCCCAACCCGACCCTGTACCTATGATAGTAGAGAAGGTGGTACAGGGTCGGGTACCGCACCCCAAGAGGAAGACGAGGAGATCCATATCGAGGAAGAGCTTGAGGGCATGGACCTCGCCACCCTTGATATAAGGGATCTCCAAGTGGATCCTCTGACAGAGGAGGAGGAGCTAGAGGGGGCACAGACGCCTCAGCAAAACCAGCAGTCTCACCATGGATGCTAGAACTGGCATCCACGTCACACAGGCCAATATTCACCACGCTAAGGTGGCATCAGCCGTCATAGCGAGGTTGTTTATTAAAGAACACCTAGGGCTTGTGCTGATTCAAGAACCCTGGATCTATATGGGCCAAATTAGAGGACTGACGAGTAAGAATGCGAAGGTGATTTGGGACGACAGGCAGGCCTCTCCCAGAACTTGCATCCTAGTAAGAAAAGATATTAACTTTATTTGTCTTTCAGAGTACATAACGCGGGACCTCACGGCCATAAAGGCCACCCTTAACATAGAGGGCATCGACCGCAGCTGCGTAATTCTGGGCTGTGACGCTAACGCCCACTGCACGGAATGGGGTAGCACAGATACCAACGAAAGGGGTGAGTACCTTTTAGAATATATTATAAAAGAAAACTTAGAAATCCTAAATAATCCCCCCACGTTCGTAACCAGGGTTAGAGAAGAGGTTCTTGATATAACTCTTAGTAGAAGTAGCTGTAGGGACTGGATAGGTGGCTAGAGAGTCTCAGACGAACCGTCGATGTCGGACCACAGAATAATAAGGTTCGATATAGTAGGCAATGTTGGAGAAGGTACCTCCAGGAGAAACCCGCGCAAAACCGACTGGGAGTTATACAAGAATACACTAGAGTGGAATTTAACCAACGGCAGTGTGAAAAGGGGGGCGGGACACCCTCTTGAACTAGAACACAACTTAGAGAAGCTCAACAGGGCGATGGTGCAGGCATACGAAACCAGTTGCCCTCCATCCACCCCCAGAGCACAAAAGGACGCGCCATGGTGGAATATGACACTAGGCGCCCTGAGATCCAAAGCTCGCAAGCTCTTTAATAGAGCCAAAAGCGACGGAGACTGGCAGAGATACAAAGTAACTCTAACCGAGTACAATAAGGAGATACGGAAAGCGAAAAGGAACAACTTCAGAGCACCTGCGGCGGCCAGGCTACACAAGGCGCTGTCCAGGGACAAATCGGATGCAACCTGGTCACTGAAAAGGCAGGATAGAAGCCACACCGCGAATGAGCACTGCTCTTACTGGAAACTCACTTCCCGGGAAGCTCAATACTGAACCCCTCACGCGCAACTGATATCACCCGTAGACCAAACAGGGAAGACTGGAAGGTAGCAGCAAATGTCTGCACAGAACAAAGACTGAATTGGGCATTAAATACCTTTCAGCCATACAAGGCACCAGGAGCAGATGACATATTCCCCGCACTCCTACAGAGAGGGCAAGGTACAATTATGCCATACCTCCTCGGAGCAATAAGGAGCAGTCTAGCCCTCGGGTACATACCGAGTACATGGAGAAGAGCTAAGGTAATTTTCATTCCAAAGGTGGGAAAGAAAGACACCACCTCACCGAAATCCTTTAGACCAATAAGCCTGACCTCATTCACATTGAAAACAATGGAAAAGGTCATAGACAACTACCTGAGGACAACTGTGCTGGAGAGAATACCTCTTCATTGCAGGCAACATGCGTATCAAGCTGGGAAATCCACGGAAACCGCACTATACCAGCTAACTAGTCTAATCAAGGATGCATTGGACCACAAAGAAACAGTCATCTGTGCTTTCCTAGACATCGAAGGAGCCTTCGACAATACCTCGCATGAGGCAATCGGAAAGGCCCTTGAAAGGAAAGGAGTAAACCGCACAATTTCCAACTGGGTGCGTGAGATGCTGAGAACCAGGACAGCCGAAACTGTGGTGGGGCTTAAGACCATCACAGTAAACACAACCAGAGGGTGTCCACAGGGAGGAGTTTTATCTCCATTAATGTGGAGCCTGGTGGTTGACGAGCTCCTGCAAAAGCTAGAGGGAATCGGCATAGACTGCCAAGGCTATGCGGACGATATAGTGATCATAGCTAGGGGGAAATTTGAAGACACCCTCAGCAGTATAATCCAAAGAGGATTACGAGTAACTCAAGAATGGTGTGTATCAGTGGGACTCAAAATTAATCCCACAAAAACCACGATAGTACCATTCACTAGGAGAAGGCAACTCAGACACACCGATCTTACTAAGTGGAACTGTTATGAGTCAGGGTAGGCCACGGAGGCATCTTCGGAGCAGGTGAGAGGGACAGCGGCACGCTCGCGGTTGCACGTCTAGGCTCGTCGGACGGGGGTAGTTCTTGCCCCTCACCATACACCTCCCGCTCAAACTCTTTGTATCGTGCCTATGCTAGCTAATAGAAAAGAAGAAGTTCCCTAATACCCTAATTAGACCACGGACGGACATCAAAAGATAGGACAGAAGGAGTAGAAGAAAAGAAAGAAAAACTGCTTCAGCCCAGATAACCAGTGCCGACAAGAAAGAAAGAAAAACTGCTTCAGCCCAGATAACCAGTGCCGACACCTAGGAAAGAAGACGGAAGTGGGGACGTGAACTAATCCTAACTAGCCTAAACTAAACCTAGACTAACCTATGCCTTAAGCTACGACCCTATTCTAGACCTATACTACTTAAAAATAACCTAATCTATTCCCTAAATATAACGTCCCCTCCCGTTGTCACCCCCGGGTATCGGTTCGTCTCGTTCCAGAGACACGCCAGATGTTGCGGCGTTATGGCCAGCCCTCCCAACCGTTGCTATCTCCTTTGGCCAATTCCTTGGGAGATAGCCCCTTGACCGGATCCAATCGCAACCTGTCACGTCGCGTAGCGGAAGTTCGTTGGTCGTCAAGCCATGTCAATGTCGTCTGTAATTTTACCGTCCCGTCATGTCGTCGTCGCGCTCACTCGAGGAAGACGGCCCCGCCCGTCCCCCACACACCATAAGGAGTGGTTCAATCACACATCATTTTAAATCATACACGTAAAATTCACTACCAATTTGCACAGTCTATTCATGTTACTTAAACCTAAAACGTAATCTACCCTCTGCTCTTAAAGATAAGTTTCAAAATTCAATTTAAAAAAAAAACTTAAAATTCAATAAAAATTCAGTAAAATGCAAAACAAAAAAAAGGACAAAACGGATAACACGGAACGGACTCACCAATTTCAGGTCCCTCGTCGTCCTGCCGTCCTGCCGGCAGCACTGCAGAGAAATCCTGTTGTAAAAGGGTGAAGGGGGGGCAAAAAAAAACCTTTTTTCGCGTATTCGCGTCGCGTAACTTTAAGGGCAGAACACTATTACAATTTAACGTAAAACTTAACAACTATTGTTTCCAGAAGGGAATTTAACGTGGATTCCAAATGGGAATCGACCAAAAATCGCTATTACTTTCACTGTGTTCTTCAAATTCACTGTCTAAGTTCTTTTTCTTTTCTTTTATTTCACGTATGCCTTTCTTCTTTTGTGCACCTCGTCCAGCGGAGCGCCCTTTTGGCGGTTATGGTAGAGCTCTCCTGCCGTTGGCTGAGTCTCCTTCTGGCCCTTAGTGCTACGACGGTCTATGGAGCCGCTATTCCGGTTTCCGTTCCTTTTGCGCGCGTTGCTTAGCGGGTCGTCTCCGTTGGATTGCGGGGTCGGTCCGTGATAGCGGTCGGGAGCGGAATTTCCTTCAGGATTCCTGTTTTTTTTTTTTTTTTTTTTTTTTTTTTTTTAGGGATGTTCCCCAGCTAGCGGGGTTAAACGGCAGAGGTCTGGATCGCTGTTTTTCGGCTCCAGCCTTACTCCAGAACCTGTGATCCAAACAAATATAGTTTTTTCTTTGTTAACTTTATATGTACTCCTTACCTCTGCACCTTTTTCTTTTTTTTTTTTTGCTTCCTTTGTGTGTATATGTATTCCTCCTGGTGGATTCCTGGTGGATACCACCCTTTTCTTTTTTTTTTTCTTTCGTTTTTTTTTTTTTTTTGATGAGGAGGAACACTTTTGTCCACAATGTCTCTTGTCAATCTTCTATTCTTTGCTTCACAGCTGTTTGATTCGGAATGACATACTTTCAGCCAGTCGAAGTCATTGCCCTCCTCTTTTTCTCATTTGGTTTGACCCAGTTATTTGTCTTTTGTCTGTGTGTGTGTCTCTCTGTCTACCGGTCCTGTTTATCGGAACATGGGAAGGTAGGGGCAAAGAAAATCTACCTGCCAATATCCCTCGTCAAATGTGGCCAGTCACAATGCCTAAACTAGTTTTCCGTCAATACCACAAATATACCTGACACTAAGATAAATAATAAACGAGGATAGATACATTATAGATGACATGAACTTAAAACATAAAACCCTGACAACATTAGTTCGGACGGTCGACTCTAACACCTAATATTCATTGGTTTATTCCTAAAACTTCCTATCAATTTAATTTGATGGCCCGATTCACCGTGAACTGTCCATGATCAGCTTGTCCCCTCCGCGTGAGACAGCTGATCCCCGTCAATATCGCCATCTCAACTGATGGGAGATGCACCGGTTGGCCAATTCCAGCTGTCAAACTGCCCACACAAAACACCGACATCGACGAGTTGGTTACCCGCGAGTGTTATGCGATCATTAATATTATTATTTTTTTTTTTTTTTGTTGTCTTCAATTTTGTCATTTGGGTGTACTTCACCGGCCGGCGTTCCCCTATCTCGGGCCTGATGACCCCAACCCAGGAACAGCGGTGAGTAACCTGTGATATCTCTGGGGTTGTCTGTTGGGCAGTTCGGCAGCTGTATGGGCACCAGGCAACCCCTTTTGTTTACCTTTTTTTGGGCTGACCTGTTCCCCTTTGTTTACAGGTGGCTAGCTGCTCCCGTAACAGAACCACAATTGACATTCAATAACAGGTCAAATATCTAGGCATAACACTGGATAGTAAACTTCTATGGAAGGCCCACATGGAGTCGGTAGTGTGCAAAGCCACCCGAGCACTCATGATATGCAGGCGTATCTCAGGAAAATCCTGGGGATGTAAACCAGCTATGCTGAGGTGGATGTACATCATGATGGTCAGACCTATCATAACACATGGGGCAGTAGCCTGGGCAGGACGAACCAAGCTAAGCACAGCAAAGAGAGCCCTGGAAAAACTGCAGAGATTGGCATGCATCTGCATCACAGGAGCAATGAGAAGCTGTCCCACCGATGCAATAGAGGTGATTCTGGGGCTCACCCCCCTTCACATTGTGCTGGAAAGGGTCGTAAAGGAAACAATCCTAAGAATTGTTAAAGAAGGAGTGGGGAGGGCAAAAGCATCGCAATCAACGAGCGAGACTCCCTCTCCAAAACAATCCCACTATTAGACTGGCCTAGAGACGACACAATCAAGAAATACTGCTTTGAAAAGAATTTCAACATAGAACTGAGCAGTAAAAGAGAATGGAACGACAGGGTGTACCAATTTGAGCACAACGCCATCAAATGGTACACCGACGGCTCCAAAACAAACACGGGCACCGGGGCGGGAGTATACGGGCCCCGAACCAAGTTCTCGGAGCCAATGGGAACATCACCCAGCATTTTTCAAGCAGAGGTATACGCGATCGAAAGATGTGTACAAATAAGCCTCAATAGAAGATATCACGAGCAAAACATCGCGATTTTATCAGACAGCCAAGCTGCTATCAAGGCGCTGAGTTCCTACGAATTCAGGTCCAAACTGGTCTATGAGTGTCTAGAAAAGATAAACAGACTTGGCCGGAACAATTAAGTCACCCTCTACTGGTTGCCAGGTCATGTAGGAATACGACGGGCTGGGACCGCATCGAATCCAAGAGGAACTGAGAAGAGAGGAAGAGTGCAAAAGAAGGATGCTATGGGAAACACTCCCGGGACTAAGGCAGGCGAAGGAACTCCTCGGGAACTACGACCGAAGGAGGAGCAAGGCCTGCCTAGGTACTAGCAAAAACCAGCTTCGCATTCTAACGGGCTTCCTAACGGGCCATTGCAGGCTCAGGGAGCATCTCAGGAAAATAGGAATAGAAGCAAACGGAAACTGCAGATTCTGCAGCGATGCCGAGGAGACTCCGTCACACCTCCTTATGGACTGTGGAGCATTGATCCACAAGAGAAGAGTTCACCTGGGAGCGTACACTTTCCTTGAAATGGACCTCCCTTCGTTGAACCCAATCCAGATACTCCGATTTCTCAGAGCGATTGGATTGGAGGAGGTTCTCTTGGTCGAGATATATCGGCCAATATGAGCATGGGGGAGCACAATATATCTAAATAGGTCGCAGTGCACACACAAACACACAGCCCAATTTCTAACATCTAACATCTAACATCATGCGTTATACTTTCAAAACGTCGGGGCGGCTTTTGGTATCATCCGCACTGGAGTTTTGATGACCTTGCGCAACACTTATCCTAACACCCTGGTTCCACGGACGTGGCTGTAATCGAATCTTCATGGATGGCTTCAAACCCAGTCATGGGTGCGGTGCTGGTGTCTTCATGGAAGTCGACAACACCAGACTTCTCTACTCGTTTTCCAAGCAAAGACGTTTGCTATCCTAATGGCCACGGACTATGTTATTAAGAATAGGTGGAAGGGTCGGAGTATCTGCGTCCCAAGCGATAGCCAGGCTGCGCTTACGGCCACATTAACCAGTTCCAAAAATAGTGCGAGAATGCAAGAACTCTTTGAATTTGGTCGGAAGGCTGAACTTTTTGACTTTTGTCTGGGTTCCAGGTCAAACTTAAATCTCTGACAATTAGATCTCCGGTGAGATTGCTAGACCAGATTCAGAGGATGTTTTCTCAGGCTCTAATCCTGCGTTGAGTCCTTGTTCAAGTCTTCCATTGACGAATGCGTTTCCTGCAAACACAATTGTGTGTGGCACGGCTCACCAGGATGCAGGCAAACTAAACGAATGCTCCTCAACGTTTGTAAGAAATCAGCGACATTCTCACTGTCACTCAGCAGAAGAGGCTGTAGACAACTTGTTGGCGTTCTAACAATGGGACCATGAAGAATAGAACCATCTAAGGGCCGTTAGCATTATGAGTGAGTAAGAAAGCCTCATGTTTAGTTTTTTGAGGGCTAGTCCATAATATGTGCATATCTTTTATCCCAGAACATATGAATTACGCAGTGTATCTTTAATTGGGTGCGGTAACAAACAACAACATTTGGCATACGGAAGGGAAAAAAAAGCCAGGCTTAATTCAGTTTTGTATATTTAAAAATATTAAACCAGACGACCTTACGATAAAAACTAACTGTTTTCCGACCATTCACTTATTATTGTCACCTACAACACCTCAGTTTCACCTTTTCAAAAACACACAAAACTATTTAACTGAAATACTGATTGGGATACATTTATAGATATAATAAACAACTTCATATTCCTCTCACATCCCCGGAAAACATAGAGAAGTCTATTTTTCATTTTAGCGATGTCATGGAGGACGCAACCTATATGTAGATCAACACCACCTATGGCACAAAAACAAACTTAGACCTTTATAAAGACGCCTACGCCACCATCGGGTAGGGGTTAGAATATACCCAAGGTAGGCATGCCTGTCGTAAGAGGCGACTTAAACCCACCCTCCGTATACCGAGGATTAGAAGTATACAATAATGCAATGAACAAAATTAATAGGTATAATACCCCAAGTGGTACTCCAGGTCTACTGGAAAATCCACCCTCTTCGGAGGTCGGCTCTTAGGACTCTGGGGAGAGCCATTTATTGCAATTATGCAACACTTTCACGAAAAGTGCAAGGGTAAGTCGATCACCACCACCTAGATCGAATGTCTCCGGGAAAAGAAGTCCGCCGGAAGCGATAACGCGCGATAAACAGGACTCAACGAAATGTAAAAGCTTCGAGGAGGAAAACAGCGAACTCCGTAAGAAGCTTAACGAAATGGAGTTGCTCTACCAAGAGCTTAGGAAAGAGGTAGATTTACTTCGGGAAGAAAACAAGGCTCTGAGGAACCTAAACCCTCCAAAAGAAAGTGAAAGTTGTTCGTCTCGCTCACCTGTTCGTGAATACCACACGGAGGAAAAAGAGCTTACGCGGGAAACGGCTTGGGTCTAAAAAAAAAGACCCAGCAAGAAACGAAAAGCCGGTTCTTCACCTGAAATCGAGCCACAAAAAGAAAACAAGCGCCTGCAAGAGACAAAAAAATTAAGCCCCCCGCCTCCAATAAACGTCATCGGGATTACGGACTATAATAAGCTGTATTGCCTCCTTAAAAGAACGTTGGCTTCGAAGTTCAAAGTCACCTCATTTCGCAATAACGTCTGAAAAGTAAGCTGTGTTGCCTCCTTAAAAGAACGTTGGCTTCAAAGTTCAAAGTCACCTCACTTCGCAATAACGTCTGAAAAGTAAGCGTCGATGACTCTGACGATTACCGAGCATTTTCCCGGAAACTTAATTCCGAGAAAATCCAATGGTACACTTATGAAAATAAGTCAGAAAGACCTCTGCGAGTTATAGCAAGAGGACTCCATCCTTCATGCACTAAAGAAGACGTTATGGACGATCTTCAAGCCAAAGGCTTTAAAATTCTTGACGCCGTAAATATTATCAAGAAGGAAAAGCAAAAAACGGAAGAAGATCAGGAAATAACTTCAGTTCGAGTAAAAAATAAAAACATGTATTACAACATCGCGTCCATTTATTGCCCTCCGCGATACACGCTAGAAAAGAATGACTAAATACATCTATTTAACTCACTTGGGCCGAAATGTATTATTGGTGGTGATTTCAATGCGAAACACACCTTTTGAGGTTCGAGATGCTATTCACCTTAAGGTAGACTCTCTACGAAACCGGCATGCAATTTGCTGTTGACTTCTTTTCGACGGGGAACCGACTTATTGGCCCTCCGACACAGCAAAAACCCCTAACCTCATAGATTTCTTTATTGCAAAAGGGGTAGTGAAAAACTTTATGAACGTCGAGGAAAGCTTTGGCCTCTCCTCAGATCGTTCACCAGTCATATTGACAATAAGCGAACGTCTAATGAGAAAAGAAGGAGCGCCCAGATTAACTAGCAACAAAACTAACTGGGACGGCTTTAGGAAAGCTTGTGAAGAAAATATAGTCCTGAATGTGTCGCTTAGAACACCGTGCGAAATAGAGGATGAAGTCGGCAGATTTATTGAAGTCTTACAAAGCGCCGCGTGGAACAACACCCCATATTAAAGGAAAGTAGTCGGAAACAGCGACGTTAAATATCCGCCGGAAATAAAAGAACTGATGCTAGAAAAGAGGAGAGAACGGAAAAGATCACAACAGTCTCGCGCTCCCCAGCAAAAAGCCCTCTCGAACTTCCTATGCAATAAGCTCAAAAAAGCGATACGGTATTTTAAAAATCGCGAGATTTCTACATATCTCGAAGGCTTGTCTGCTGAAAAAAGTTCGAATTACTCTCTTTGGAAAGCTATAAAAGGTATCAAAAAAACCCTAAATACAATCGCTACCAATAAGAAAAAGTAATGGCGAGTGGGCAAAAGGCGATAAAGAAAAAGCCGACTTATTTGCTGAGCATCTGGGAGAAACTTTTAAGCCATTTCCCGGGCAAGCATTAATAGAAAATATTAATAATACTATTATGACTCCAGACTACTTTAAAATAAGAAGCGTGTCACTAGCCGAACTTTGTGAGGTAATAAAAAATCTTAAGAATAACAAGGTTCCTGGATATGACCTAATAACCGGATAGGTCCTCAAGGCGCTGCCAAATAAAGCTTTAATAAAACTCCTTTACCTTATAAATGCTTCGCTAAGACTATTATACGTTCCAAGGCAATGGAAAGTCGCCGAAGTTATAATGGTTTCAAAACCGGGAAAACCGCCAAACGACAAAAAGTCGTAAAGACCGATATCGCTCCTGCCGATAATTTCAAAGGTTTTCGAAAAAATCTTATTAAAACGGTTAAAACCGGTAATTGAAAAAAGACGTTTGATTCCTGATCATCAATTCGGGTTCAGAATCAAGCATTCCACAATTGACCAGGTTTATAGAATAATCAATGAAATTGAGAATGCCATAGAAGAGAAAAAGATAGGTTATAGTGCTTTTCTTGACGTTTCTCAAACCTTTGACAAGGTGTGGCACGAATACTTGAACTAAGACAGGTACTTCCGGAAGAGTTGTACAAGATCTTAGAGTCGTAATAGGAGAAGAGACTTTTCCGTGTCAAGCACGGAGCCGAATACTCGGAATTCAAGGAAATCGCTGCCGGAGTTCCACAAGGAAGTGTTCTTGGTCCAGTCTTGTTCTTGCTTTATACTCGAGATAAACCTCAAGAAGAAGGCACCGTTGTTGCTACATTCGCGGACGATACGGCTATTCTGACAACAGAAAATTCAGTCCAGTCAACAACTGTAAAGCTTCAACGAGCTTTGGATACAATTTGCAAGTGGACAAAGGTTTGACGCATTAAAAAGAAACGCGGAGAGCTCGAAATTAGATTCAGAGAAATGTATAGGCTGCCTGGAAGATATTCCAAATTAAGCATGTATAACAAATTGTTCTTATATAAGCAAGTCTTAAAATCTGTATGGGCGTATGGTATACAACTTTGGGGTTGTACTAAAACCAGCAATAGAAACATTTTACAAACCTTTCAAAATAAGGTGGTCGCCGTGGCTCAGTGGTTAGTGCGTTGGACTGGGGTTCAAGCCCTTGCCATAAAAAACACCGAAAATTTTGCGCGGCACCTCCTCTCATCGGAGAATGACAAGCTTCCGGGAGTATAATCTGTCATGAAAGAGCTTCTCAATACGCCGTTCGGAGTCGGCAATAAATTGTAGGTCCCTTTCATTCATGCGAAACATGTAACACGCACAACATGAATGGTTGCGAGAAGCTAGGCCTTGGCTCATCCCGAGCTGTCGCGTAGTCAGCAAGGAAAGGAGAGGTGTTTTTAGTGAGTAAGAATCTCGCACTACCATGAGCACGTGCGGTAGATCCTCATGGTGTCTCATGAAAGATTTTCACCTACCCTCGTAAAAAAAAAAAAAAATGTATTCATAATTTATTATTTATAAATTACTAGCTGGTATCCGCGACTACGTCCGCGTGGAAAAAAGTCACGTTATACCCTATGTGATTGCCCGGGTTTCAGGATATAGATAATTAAGTCTAGACTTTCAATCCTCATATTACCTCCTTGTAAATAACATTCCTGGTTTTTCTTTCTGGCTCTAGGATGACCAGGACGTCAGGTGAACTGATTCTGAGCACGCTATGAGACAAACAATCACTCCTCAGATCCAACCATCTACTTTCAAATCCTGCTCCTACGTCATGACGATGGTCATGGCAAAACAAAAATCAACCTTTCGCAACTTGCAATATTATATACACATCAAATACACACAATCTCATACACAGGCTGACGCGTCGCTTCGGTACGCTGTTTTTATATCTACCTAAAAAAAAAGATTCCATTAAAAAAATGCCAGGAGAGAAAAGAAAAAAGCAACAAATAAAAGAAAGAAAAACCACCCTTAAGCAGAAGCAACACACGATCACGATTTGCGAACGATCCGATGTGCTGCTGGCTGAATGGCGCAGGTTAGTGGTTTTCTATGGACACAAATAAATGGCAGTTTCCTTAGAAAGCATGCATTTTTAGTTAAGTTAAGGATACAGAATATCTACTCACGAAGTTTCATGCAAATCCGTTTAGCCGTTTAGGCGATACGTTGGAACAAACATCCAAACTTTCACAATTATAATATTAGTAGGATAGGATGTAATTTTTACATGATACTACAAGATATCTTATCTTTTAATTAGGTATCTAAAATTAGGATTACAGATCGATTTTGACTTTGAAAAGAGAGAAAAAAAAAAAAAAGATAATAAAAGTAAAAGTAAAAGTGAAGAAAAAAAACAAACTTAAACAATTTTAGGTTCAGTAGTTTGAATTTAAATTTATGCTTTACAAAAATAATTTACAATGATAACATTTATTCAGTTACTAACTCTAATTCGACAATGCTAAAATTAGTTTTCTGCGAAATGTGGCTGGTGATGTGATACTCTGCAATTCCTATGGAAGGTTATTCCACAATAGTCAAGAAGAACCACTTCCTACACAAACTCTACCTCCCTCGATAGAGTTTGTGTACGCGTCCACAACCCGAATACCGAACGAAATACATTAAACGTACGGTACGTTTAGTGACCTTTTGGGTTCGCATATAGATTTTGTTGAAAAAAAACGATTTTCCTAATAAATTACAACAATAATAATGAAAAGAAAAAAAAAATGCGATCGAAAATAAAAATCCATTAAGTGGCAACACTAAAAACATCTGAAGAAATAAAAAGTAAACAAAACAAAACAAAAAAAAATTAGTTGAAGTCAACTTCCACATTAACGGCAACGGCAGGTTCATTGTAAACATCAAACATATTCACTCCAATTCTCATTGTAGTATGCCTACTCGTACTACTAGTAGTACTGAGAGTGGTCTGGTATCTAAATTCCTATTTACATTGTGTAATGTGTTGTTTACGACAACCCATCGCATGGAACGCATTCCATCACAAACTTCAAACGTCAAATACCAAATGTCAACAAACAAAAATTAAAAGGAAGTGGTTTGTGATTGCTGTTTCGAAGAAAGAAGTTTATTTTTTAAGTACATATGTACGTATTCTTTTAAGAAGGAAATATGTTCAATTGATTTGTTTTTTCGACGATGATGAATTTATGGAGGAAGATTAAGCATCAGCAGAATTATACGGGATAATTCAAATCGATTGGAGCTATCGAACTCCTGGTGTGTTTGAGAGTTAAAAAATCGAATTTCAAGAATTGTCAAATATTTCGTTAATATTTCAATATTGAACCACGTGAATTAACCCCACTTTCGAGTTGAAGAATTTCTTCGACGATTTACTCTAAATTATTAATGTCCAGTATTTTATTTCAACAACCACCAGTTCTTTTTACTATGTACAATAATACAATTAGTATTCATGAACAAATTTAACCTTTTATTCACTTTTATTTGCTTTTTTAGTAACGACACGTAACCAAATTTGTTACCGACTAAAATACCAGTCAAATACCACAGAAATACTAGAATGAGAATAGTAATAAAATTCGAGAATCGAATGCAATGCAACACGAGAGTTGTCGAGAGTTGAGAGTTAGTGATACGAGAAAGTGTTCGCAAAACAAACTTTTGAAATGAGAAAACTTGATTTTTGTGGGATGCGAGTAGCAAATACTACAATGAGAATTGGGGTGATTGAATTCACCATCAGAATGAAAAGAATGCAGTAAGAGCATGTCAACAATGCAAATCGGTGGCTTATCAGCTGCTTCCTTGACGTAAACTCTCCCGCTTCCCGTGAAAACAAAATAAGGAACAACTTTTCTAATTTGTTACCTACACCAACAAGAAATTAATCTCTATGGAAGGCAACAAAAACTTAAAAAAAACTATAACACAGTACTCCCGGATAATAGCACATGCACATGGATATAAAGTTTTGTTGCTTATAAGCGGGTTTTCAATTAAATTCCTATTAAGCGGGGACCCTTGTAATAGCACATAAATGTGTTTTTAGGAGGGTATTTTCACAAATTTATAAATACATACATAATTAAATTTAGTTACAAGTTTTTTTATTTATTAATGCAAAAAAAATAAAAAATTGCGCGTGCAGCACCGTACACGTGATAGAAGTGAAACTTCTTAAAAAATAAAAATTAATAGAGATTTAGAAATACAACAATACAAAATTTGCATAAAAAATATTCTGTTTATTCAATATTTACACTGCAATTGGTTTCTGGTACAATTGGTAATACTGATATTAATGGTTTGTGATAACTATAATATGAGATACTAGCTGATACCCGCGACTAAGTGCGTGTGGAAAGACGTCACATTATACCTTATATTTTCTTCCCGGGTTATAAGCCATTGATGAGTAGTGATAAACTTTCAATCACTACTAATATTATAAAAGTGAAACGTTGTCCGTTTGTTTGTTTGTTTCGATTTTAGCTATGCGAAAACTACTAAACCAATCAACCTCAAATTTTGCACACAGAATGGTTGTACCTCGGGTCATATAATAGTATTATAACGCTATCTTGTTCAAGAGCTGAGCAGTTGACAAAAACGTGGAGCAAGTCAGAAGAAATTCCTTGCCGCTCACGAAAAGATATTTTCTCGATCGTGAGATACATCGGTTGATGATCGTGCGTGTTGTTTTTGTTTTGCCCAGTTTCACAAGGGTAGTTTTTCATTTCCTTTTTTGCTGTGTTGTTTTTTTTTTGTTCGTATCTTTGCTTCTATCTATTCATGTGGACCAGTGCTGCCGTTTCTCCTGTCCTGACAGGAGACTACTGTTATTTCGATCAAAAAAAGTCCAATCTACTGTCTCCTGTTACCACAACATATTTTCCTCAATTTTCCTGTTCACTTGAATTCAAGAATTTGTTTCTTCCTTCTGTTTTAAAGTTTATATTTTTGACAAATGCGGTTCACAGCTGAACATTTTTATTCAGTAATTTGTCATTGACCTTTTAACGATTTGACGTTTACCCACAAAATTGTGACTGTATACCAGCTTTCTGCGTTTTTGTATGGAGAAAACTATAAAATTTGATTAAAAAGCTAATCACGTCCAGAAAAATTATTATTTCTGCTTATTGCAAATGTGGAAATGTGTATTAGATATTCAAAATTGCGATTTGAAGAAGAAAAAAGTTAGTTGAAGTCCCAAAATGTGATTTAATTGCTGTGTCGTGCACTGCGGCGACCGTGTTCTGAACCTCATTCACTAAGTTTTTAAAAAAAAAAGGTTTTTTTTTAGTACAATTAGTTAAGGGGTTTAGCAATTAGATTTGAAATTAAAACTTAATTAGGTTACGTCGAAAGACATAGTTTTAAGAGTACTGTTAAGCTTAGAGCGCCCGCATACGGCTAGTAAGTTAGAATTAAATAACATTTAGTTAAGCTAGATAAGCTAGTTTTAAGCGTTTTTTTTGTTAGCGTGTAAGATATAATGAATTGAATTTAAAAATGCATTCAAAATGAAATGAACCGTGTTTTGAACGATCGAAGTAAAGGGTTTTTCAATAGCGACGCTACAAAAGTAGAGCGACAGGGACAGCAAACGACGCCATATTTTTCTTGCGGTTTTTTGACATTTCTCTTCAGTAAGGTTTGCCATTTCATGATGAAAAGATATACGAGCCAACAACGAGTCGAAATTATTAAAATTTACTACCGAAATTCGGAGTCAGTGGCCTCAACGTTAAGAACGCTACGTCCAATTTATGGTCGTCATAATCGTCCTAGCAGATCAACAAATGAGCGTCTAGTGGAAAAATTTGAATCCACAGGCACAGTACAAAATGTTCCCGTGCCAGTGAGACAAAGAAGTGCCCGTAGTGTCGAGAATATTGCTGCCGCTGAGGCTTCAGTTGCAGAAAGCCCAAATGTGTCTCTCACACGTCGTTTGCAAGCGTTGGGCATCTCTGTGACGTCGTTGTGGCGAATTTTGCGAAAAGATCTTGGCCTACATCCTTACAAGATTAAATTGACGCAAGAACTGAAGCCGCTTGACCACCAGAAGCGTCGTATGTTCGTGAATTGGGCTGAGCAACAACTTGAAAATGATTCGGATTTTCATCGCAAAATCATCTTCAGCGATGAGGCTCATTTCTGGCTGGATGGCTTCGTCAATAAACAAAATATGCGGTATTGGTCAGGCAGCAATCCACACGTACTCCATGAGTCATCATTGCATCCCGAAAAAATTACGGTTTGGTGTGGTTTATGGGCCGGCGGCGTCATTGGGCCGTACTTCTTCCGTGATGATCAAGACCGGCACGTTACTGTGAATGGGGATCGCTACCGTTCAATGATAACCGAATATTTTTGGCCCCAATTGGATGATATGGACTTGGAGGACATGTGGTTAAAACAGGACGGCGCCACAAGCCACACAGCGAATGTCACAATCAATTTATTGGAAACCAAGTTTGGAGAACGTGTTATCTCACGAAATGGTCCAGTCGCTTGGCCGCCTCGGTCGTGCGATTTGACGCCGTTAGACTATTTCCTGTGGGGCTACGTCAAGTCTATGGTCTATGCCAACAAGCCAGCGACGATTGATGAACTTCGTACGAATATCGAACGTGAAATTGCAGCAGTATCGGCCGATTTATGCTTGAAAACCGTCGAAAATTGGGTTCAGCGTCTGGACTTCTGCAAGCCTGCCCGTGGTGGCCATGCAAAAGAAATCGAGTTCCATACATAATGGCATCGAACGTACTTTTACAGGAATAAAGAATTTTATTGATATCCAAAACCGTTTTTGTTTCATTTAAAAAAAACTTTTGTAGCGCTCTTATTGAAAAACCCTGTATATGAAAGAAAGTTTCTTGTACTACGAAATCGCTATGTTTTTGTTATTTTAAGAAACTTTAAAAGTAGATAATAGAAGAATTTATGTGAAATACGTATTTATACACATTTTCTGAAAAAGTGTATATCGATTTGATGGAATAAACTATCAAACCCATCATACTCAAGTTGTTCACATACACTGGTGAATTTCTCCTGAATGAATTATTATTTCACACAGATTCTTAATCCAACATCTTGCTGGAGTAGATTTTAGTAAGTTTCACTAAAAAAATTAATCCGCCGCTTAGTATCTCCAGCATACTGGACCAATTCGCCTCCTGCACGATCGCCAGAATTCACAAAACAACACTTTTCTCGAAATTAAAAGGTCTATTTGGTAATTTTTGAATAATACGATTCAACAAATCAAAATGTAATTTGCTTGTTTTTTATTCATGTATACGTACATACATAGGCTCTGAAATATCTTTTCTTTTAATAGGGCAGGCTCATCATCAGCAAGAACGGCAAAAAGCGATCATATATGGAATCTCCTATTATTTTTGCCTCCTAAACAGGAAATCTCCTGTTTTTCTCGAATACTAAAACGGCAGCACTGATGTGGACTCATGTGGATTCATGTGATAATAATGATTTGGTGGTTGGTACGGTAGATACCTATATATACATACATCTATATATATAAAAATGAATTGCTGTGCGTTAGTCCCGCTTAAACTCGAGGAAGGGCTCAACCGATTTAGATGATTCTTTTTTTGTTTTGTCCGTATTGTTTCAGGGTTGGTTTAAGAAAAAAGAAAATTCAGAAAAACCCAAAGAAAAAGCCGGTAAATCGAAAAAATCGAAATTTGGGTTTTGTATGGGAATTTTGTATGGGAATGCACTAAACGAATGAGATGTGTATTTCGACAATGAGCATCACTATAATGAACACGTGCTAATCTCGAGAACCACTGAACGGATTTGACTGCGGTTTTCACTGTTATGATCTGCATTTCTCGGGGAAGGATAAAACGGAATAGAACTGCTCTGTTACTAATAAGAGCTGAGCATTCAGGGCTTAAGTGGCAGAAACTGGATTAAGCCCACATTTATGTTACAAAATTATTTTAACACTGCTCCAACTCAATAATGGCTAATTGGATTTAAAAACGGAAGAACAAGTTTTTAGTAAATTCCTCTACGATTAATTTGAGCTATAAATCATCCTTCTGTGTTATCCTGAAGCTGAGCTATGCTTAAAACAATTCATGAAATCAATGCCAACAATTTTCCATCAGTGGAGACCGCAGCCGACAGCCATGCCAGAAATGCACAAGCCCTTGGGGGAAGAGGGAGTAAAAAGTATCTCTCATTACAGCGGCATGGGAATGCAGTAAAATAACTAGCGACAATCAAGCTATGGTGATTGTGCTCTTTTTAAGAAAAGGGGGATAGAGTGGTTGCTCTATTTTTAAGTCTCGAAGTAAACTGTGGAGTGTACTGCAGGAGTATGGGATTGGCGTTTCTCATTTGAAGGCCATTCGATCTATGTATACACATGAACTCTAGGAGATGTGCTCGGATGAATGGCGTTACAAAAACATCTTTCAATGGAAGCCCAACCGTGGCGAGGAAGTGTTCGCATTGTGAGACTAAAGGATAAGCCATATGCTTTTCGCTGCTACTTCGAACCATCTGGACCGATCTTCAGCGACCGATTGATGGCTTAGTATTCGTCTGTGTTGAAGTTGGATAAACGTGAACAAATCGGAAGTAATCATAATGTCTGAAATGCCTGTTCAGAAGTTTAAGTATTTCGGGGTCATATTCCAGAGTGATGGAAAGAGCAATACTAAGTTATCCTGTGGGATTGGTCAGGCTACAACAATTTTGTGTGTTTGATCCGACCCTCACCTATGGTCATGAGATTTGGGTAATGACCGAAAGAATAAGCTGCAGAACTGAGATTTCTTCGAGGTATTCGTTTGTTCTATCGAGTTAAGAACATCAGAATATACAAGGAACTTAATGTCGAGCAACTACCTATTCGAAGGGAACTGTACATTCTTCAATGGCTTCAACTTGGGTTCCAAGATTCTTAATTCTACCCGTACGAAGTCGTGGCGGGCCACTAGTTGGATATAAATCTGTACATTTATATTCATATATTTATTACATTACATATGTATTAACATATGTACGTATGTACATACACAGGTTATCAAATTCAATTAATTCTGGAGAATTTAGTTATAGAGGGAAAAGGTCATAGCGCAGTTGGATCCGTTTGCCCGTTCCATTTGTGGGCGAGTGATCTTTGGTATTGTTATGATGACACATCATCTTTTTTTCGAGCCAGCCGGATTATGCATTTTTTTACGCATATGCGCAATTGTCTACACATTTTTCCTGGCAAATTTTTAAATGGATTCTCTTTTTCGGTAGATAAAGGAATAGCGCGCCCCGATGGGATTGTGTGTGCGTGATGTATGTAGGTATAACATTGCCAGTTGCTGGAGGGAAATTTTTGTTTTGATTTTGTTTTTTGCAAAGGATGTATGTATGTATGTATCTATTTAACGAATGTATTCAAATTCCAAGGACTTTTGATTTAGAATGAATTTGACTTGGAGGATGACTTTTCGAAAAAAAAAACTGACGGTGGACAATATGTGAACAAACTCGAGTTAGAGAGAAATTCGACTTAGAGTGAAATTGGAGTTAGAGGGAAATTCGAGTTAAAGGAGGTTCGGTTCGACTTAAAGAATTTGATTACATTTGCAAAAGTGGCAGAATAAAATACAGTCGATTGAGTTGAATATAAAATTCCGATTCAGATTTAAGATGAGATTATGATATTTTATATAATCAGGATTAGTCTTTCATAAAGTGTTTGAAGAAGATATCGATGTCTGGATTGAAATGTAATAGCCCGAGCAACGCCGGGTATTACAATATTCAGCTAGTTTCTTATATTAATTCTTTAAGGCGTTCCTGTAAACAACGTTCCTGGGTTTCCTTTCTGGCTCGGGGATGACCAGGCGATCAGGTAAATTGGCTCTAAGCACGCTATGGGAGAAACAGTCACTCCTCAGATCCACATTGTCCACTTTCAAGCTCTGTCCCTGTACCTTATTGATGTTCATGGGGTATTAAAACACAACGAAAAACTGGAGACGTTTGAACTTAAAGTGGTAGTCTAATGAGATCAGAAGAATCCGGTGATGAAGACAGTTTTTCCCTGTTTGACACTTGTGAAAATCCTGGCCTCGATTACGTGTTGATACAAAGTCTTCACCTGCACAGTTTCAGAGGGTTTAGATTGGGCAACAACTTTGAGGTTGAGGATGTGAGGTGGGTTCCCTGGTGGACAGAAAATGTCCAATAACTCTCCTCGAGTTTTACTTCCGAGTCTATAGATTCAGACTTCACATTCTCAGTTTGCAACTTCTTCAGCAAAAAATTGTTGATGTTGTTGGCTGAGTCATTTATTTCAGTGCAAATAGCTTTGAAATACTTCAGCCATGAACTCCAAACTGATGAATGTTTAGGTACATTATATTCTGTCAGTCAAATAAGTCATATCTCCCATAACATCGCAGAGGTTGCTGGGTATATTAATTCATCCCTACTTTTTCCATCACCAATATCAAGAAATAAGTTAGAAAACACTTCTGTCCTCAAGTAATTTCGAAGATGGACACGTGTATATGTTAACTCTCAAGGATAGGTCTTTGACATTAGGCTATCAGATGGATGATTTGAGACATCCCTTCACTTCATTTGCTGTGTTCCCCGTGGCACAACAAGCTAGGTCTGCCTGAAGCCACCATCCAAAAGCACGGTCGAAGCGTCCTATTTCGATTCTCAATACCTTTCTATGAGCCATGGTACACTCATCCCACACTATAACTTTGGATTAGGTTGAGAAGCTTTAAGAAGGTAGAGTGACACGTCATGTGTGCTTTGATAAGCCTCCGGCAGTATAATTCGTCATGAAAGATCTTCTCAATTCGCCGTTCGGAGTCGGCAATAAATTGTAGGTACCTTCCATTCATGGAAAAATGTAACACGCACAATATGAATGGTTGTGAGAAGCTAGGCCTTGGCTCATCCCGAGCTGTAGCGCTAGCTATTTATTTATTTACATATATAATGTAATACATATGTACATACATAGATAGATATGGTGATGAGTGAGACAGAAATATTTCGCTTTAATTTAATAGAACTTCCGCATCTTGATAGAAGCAAACTTATGTATGATTGAAGAAAAGCAGTAACAAACCGATAAGTGTCGCTGACTACGGTTGCGCATTAAATAGCCAAACTTTAACGCCTTGTATCTTGGCCCACAGTTATAATTTTGAAAAAAGTTAGGTTACGTTTGTGGGCTGATGAGGGCTGCCTCATCACACTTACGTCTATGTAGACCCATTGTGATACCCATGATACTCCCTACTGCGGTTTATTAATTCCTTGATGTTAACCATCCAGTCGCTCTTGCAATAATCAATAATCAATCAATGCAATAATCGGAGAAAAATTTGCCTAGGGTCCTATTTCTTATCTGGCAGAGGTATGGGCAGTGGCAGAGAAAATGAGCTAAGTCCTCATGGACTTCCTCATCACCACATCCCCTGCATATATCATCATCATTCAGGTGAAATTTCTTTGTGTGATATCTTAGCATGTTATGGTCAGTAAGTACTCCCACCAGCATTGACAGTGATCTCCTGTCTTTTTGTAAAATCTGGCGGGTTTTTGCCTTGTCATATTCTGACCACAACCTTCATGATACTTCACAGGTGGTTAGAGATTTCCACCTGTTATTTGCCTCTATTAGAGTTTTTTGTGCAATTATCGCCCTTAGGTTGCAGAGTGGCGGTCTGACCGTTCAGTCCGCTTGCTCTGGGGCTAGGGTTGAACCCTTTCTTGCCAGTTCGTCAGCTTTTTCATTGCCTGGTACTCCGCTGTGACCAGGGACCCAGCAGAGCTTTATATTGTGCTGCGTGCCAAGAACCTTAAGCTCTTCGCGACAACACATCACAAACTTCGATGTTATCTGCGTAGCAGCTATTGCTTTAATGGCAACCTGACTGTCAATGTAAATCGTAATATCCTCCCGTGATATTGTAAGCATTGAGACTAGTTGGGCAGCTTTTGTTACCGCTAGAACCTCCGCTTGGAAAATGCTGCTGTGATCCGGGAGCCTTATGGAGCTGTTAAGTCCTAACTGTTGTAAGAAAAGGCGTGCTCCTATGCCTATATCCATTTTTGAGCCATCTGTGTAGATGGATTTGGATTCATTCAAAACCTCGTTATTTTGCCACTGTGCCCTGCTTGGGAAGACACATGAGAAGGGTTTCTCAAAGTCCAAGTCCGGGACAGTGTAATCCGTGTTGACATTTGTGCCCAGGTGATTGTTAAGTATCTCGGTATGCCCATACGGATTTGGTCTCCAGTGTTTAGATTGGCTGATTCTGAGAGCACTTTTCGCTGCAGTCTCCTGCATGTAAAGGTCTAGAGGCAAAAGGTTAAGAATTTCCTCCATCCCCGCTGTTGGTGTTGTTCTCATGGCACCAGTTGTTCCGATGCAAGCCATTCTCTGTATCTTGGTCATTTCTCTGAGGTTAACTGTACTGGTGGCAGCGCGCCACCAGATCAGTCCTCCGAATGTGAGTATCGGTATAACGATAGCCGAGTACATCCAAAGGATTATTTTGGGCCTGGATTCCCAATTTTTCCCGAAGAGTCTACTACAGGTGTAGAAGGCAACAGATGCCTTCTTTACCCTCTCCTTGACGTTCAGCCTCCAGTTCACCTTTCTGTCAAGTATGATACCTAAGTATTTCGCACTTTCAGTCAGTTTGAGGGGAATTCCCTCAATGGTCGGAAGCGTGAAAGATGGAATCACTCTTTTGTTGGTGAACAACACTAGTTCGGTTTTCTGGGGGTTTACCCCTAGTCCACATTACTTGGTCCAAACGTTTAGTGTGTTCAGAGCTTTTTGTAATAGTTCACTGAATGTGGCTAGGAATTTACCTGTAGCAAGCAAAACTACATCGTCTGCATATGCTCCCACTTTCACTCCACTGTATCTAAGTTTCACCAGTAATTCATTAATAACCAGAATCCACAGGAGAGGGGATATGACCCCTCCCTGTGGAGTACCTCTGGAGGCAGTTACCTTTAGATGGGTCCCCCCAAGATCGGCATTAATGTGTCGTCTACTCAACAGGTTGACTATCACCGTTACAACGGCATAGTCAACGTGGCTGTTTTCCAATGCCCTTTTAATAGCGTGTGTCTCAACATTGTTGAAGGCATCCTCAATGTCGAGGAACGCTGCAAGGGTGAACTCTTCATAATGCAGAGATCTCTCAATTGTACTGACCACGTCATGCAGTGCTGTTTCCACTCCTTTACCTTTCATGTAGGCATGTTGTTGCCATGGACAAGTGGCTAAGTTTACTGCGGATGTGGACGTCAATCAGTTTTTCGAAGGTCTTTAAAATAAAAGACGTGAGACTAATAGGTCTGTAGTCCTTTGCAGTGGTGTGGCTGGGTTTTTCGGCTTTGGAAATGAAAACCACTTTCACTTCCCGCCATGCTCTAGGTATGTAACCACTCCTAAGACTGCTCTGGAAGATTCTATGGAGAATTGGCGCTACTATGTGCCTGGATTTCTGTAGCATGATCGGGAGGATACCATCAGTACCCGGGGATTTGAACGGTTGAAATGAGTCAATTGCCCACAGGATCCTTTCCTCAGTCACAATCCTCATTGGAAATACTGATTCTCCCTTCATGCTACTGTCTGTATGTGAACATTCACCCTGATCTGGCGTGCATCCTGGGAAGTGCGCACTAAGCAGGAGTTGCAGGGATTCAAAGCAGGACTGCGTACAGTTACCATTGGTATCTTTGAGATACATTGGCACTGACGGTATACGGTTCGCTAGGATCTTACGGAGTCTCGGTGCTTCCGTCGTACTCTCAATATTGTTGCAGAAAATTCTCCAGGAGGTGCGTTTAGGTGGAGGTTTAGGAGGTGGGCGCCGTGGCTCAGTTGTTAGTGCGTTGGACTGCTGACCGAGCGGCGTGGGTTCAAGCCCCAGCCAGGAAAACACCAAACATTTTTCGCGGCACCACCTCTCGTCGGGGAATGACAAGCCTCCGGGAGTATAATTTGTCATAAAAGAGCTTCTTACCTCGCCGGCCGTTCGGAGTCGGCAATAAATTGTAGGTCCCTTCCATTCATGCGAAAAATGTAACACGCACAGCATGAATGGTTGCGAGAAGTTAGGCCTTGGCTCATCCCGAGCTGTCGCGCCAGCTATTTATTTTTTTATTTTAGGTGCATTTAGCACTATTTACTGCGCTTTAGAACTTTCTTTGACTGGCTTTGTATCTTTCCCAGTCCGTCTCAGTATTGAGTCTTTTTGCCGCGTTAAATAATTTCCGCGTTTCTTTCCTAATGCATGAAAGGTGCTTACTCCACCACAGCGGAGACGTCTTCTCCCGCACTGTCTTGGAAGGACAAGCTTTTTTATATGCTACGTTGAGGATTCTACACAGCTCCTCATTTGTGGAATCGATTTCTTGCGGCGTATAAGCCCTTTGATCTTGGAGATTTTTCTCACTTTTACCCACTTCACTAATAAAGAGTTCCCAGTTGGTTTTCCTGGGATTCCTATATTTGACCGGTAGGGCTTTGGGTCCGTCTATCTCGAATTCTATTATTCTGTGATCCGAAAAGGATATCTCGGCGGAGACTTTCCACTGACTCACAGAAAGAGATCTGGAGTTACTTAAAAATGTGACGTCTAGTACTTCGCGTCTATTCTTAGTTATAAAAGTATGGTCATCCCCAGTGTTGGCTATCAGCAAATTGCGTTTTATAATAAATTCAAAAAGAGACTCACCCCTTGGATTGGATTGTTCGTACTTCCCCGTTGCGAGTGATGTGAGTTCACGTGACATCCCATCAGCAGGTCCCATTTTTCCTGTTCGGCCTTTCCCACGAGTTCGGCCGTGTCATTAGATGGTGGTCCATCCGTAGAGTCGTGCGGCATATAGATAGATGCGATCACAACCGATGGGTTTCCTCGCCTCTCATATATGACCACTGTTTGATCATTGTTGCTATATCTAGATAAAAGAAAAAGCTTAACTTGTTTTTTTAGCTAAAATACAGGTTCTTGTCTTACTTTCATCACTCGATAAATCAGTTCTATCCTTGCATCCTTGGGCACGGTTTACTACATGCTCACACAACCACTGGAATCAGGTTGACTACTCTTTGGCTTCGGACTCTCGTCCAGAGACCTTACAGCTTGGGTGGCCCTGCTGCAATCGCCCTCTGGCGTCGTTAGGTCTTACTGAGCCTCCCCACCAACGTCAAGGTAAGTAGCCGAAGAAGAGGGAAAAAAATGTGGAACGCTTCACGATTTTGCGTGTCATCCTTGCGCAGGGCCATGCTAATCTTCTCTGTATCGTTCTGCCGAAGCAAGAACGTTGAAAAACGTTAAAATACGTGTTTAAATATTTCTGTTCTAGAATATACCCACTAATTCCAAAATCCTATCTAATTTTCTTTTTTCTCATACAAACTTGAACATCCTGCAAAACCCTGTAGAAGCTGAATTTCGAGATATTGCTTCTTAGTGGTTGTCTACGCCACAAAAGGAAACTATTGTCCAAATTTCATGTTCCTAGCAACAGCGGTTTGGGCTGTGCGTCAATCCTGGGTCAGTCAGGACAAAACCTTTTATATACATATGTAGGTATATAGATATATGTAGATATGTCCGTGGTTCAATATTTTCAAGATAACGTGAAAAAACTGCATCTATTGTAGACCTGGATTTTGTTGTTGATTGGTTGGAATTGTTATTTATGTACATATAAACCAAATTTTTCGCGAAGAAAGTTAGTGGTGATGCAAAATTTACGTCACCCAAAAAGTCGGCAACATGAAACAGGCAAATTGGTCCCCCAGACGATTCATATCAAGAATGAAAATGAAGGAAACTGACAATTTTCAGTCACCCATAAAGTCGGCAACACGAAACAGGCAAATTGGTCGCCCAGACTTTGTATACCCACTAGACGCAATTTTGCGAAAATGTATAGCTCTCTTTCTCCTTCTCTCTA
The DNA here is from genome assembly GCA_917880715.2 of Matsumyia berberina. NCBI lineage: Eukaryota > Metazoa > Arthropoda > Insecta > Diptera > Syrphidae > Matsumyia > Matsumyia berberina. The sequence goes on from OU862872.1 coordinate 84,510,095, forward strand.
CTTTATACCTATCTTTTTTCTCTCTCATGTTCGAACGGCCGCCTAAGAAGTTTCACTTCAATAAAACAAAATATTTAATCTTTTTTGAGGCAAGCACAGAAAGAAAAACACAAACTATCCGATTGTCGCAGGAGATACGAATGCCTTAATGTATCATTTTGCAAATCTGTTCATAGACTTGCTCATACACAATACACTGCAGGCCGGCGTGTCGCGCCGGGGCGGCACACTCAGGTGTAACTGCTACCGTTGCAATTGGATACACACGAAATTGGATACAAATTGCAAAGCAAAAAAAAATATAAAAAAACAATGTGCTTATAAAAGAGTAAAATACCAGGTAAAGCACAATTTTTGTTAAGATTTTTATTTGATAATAAGAGGGGGTTGCTTAAAACCGGGTTGTTATAAAGCGGGTGCAATTGCATAGGATGGTGTTGGTAAATCTCAACTGAATATAATTTGTTGCTATTAAAAGAGTTTTGCTATTAAAGGGGTTGCTTATATCCAGGGAGTACTGTACACCAATCACCCATCATTAATAAGAAAAGGAAACTAGTCTATATCAAATGCAGAAAAAGTTGAGACCACTTTGAAGAAACCTTTAAGGACGACAAACCATATTATCAACACTTCTATGGAATCCTATGTAAATACTTAAACACAGAATAGAAAAACCTACGAAAATGAAATCAAAGAATTTATCTCTAAAATAGACAACAAAAAGTTCCCCACATGATTAATGGCGAAATTCTAAAAGAACTTCCACAAAGCAATAAGCTACATCAAAAACGTATTTAATGCAGTTATCCGACAGATAATACCTTCCAATTTTAACCCAGTATGACATCTTACCAAATCCCTAATTCGGTTTCCGACGACATCATTCTTTTACACAACAAATCCACAGAGTGATCAACAAAATCTCTATAGATATCGAACATAAACGATACTGCGTAGCAGTCTTTCTGGACATATCAAAAGCATTTGACAAAGTGTGGCACAAAGAACTCCTGCATAAACTAATCTGCCCGCTCCCTAAAGCCTCTGACTCAAAACGTTAGCTATTATGCTACCGTTTGCCTCTATAAGCGATAACGCTATGTAATAGAGCGAACCGAGGACCAGAGTGACCAAATTGAGCGAGTTGCTCGTAAAAATAAGACACAGTGCTTCGTGGTTGCAGAAGAAGAACAACATTAGGCGTGTTTTTTTGGTAAATCTATATAGGCTAAGAAAATATTTTCCATATTTTAATTCCCTAGCCGCGATAAAACTGTGCTACCAAACTATTTTTTTTCCAATTGTTATCGAAAAACGTTATCGAAATGTTAAAAACGGCATTAGAGCCGTCATTTATAAGAAAAAAATTGCCGAAGAGCCGCTTTACTTCTAACGAAAAAAGGTAAAAATTAAACAAATAAGATCTAATATTATTTTGTTACATTGTTTTAAATCTGGCCGATCTATTTTTTTAAATAAAGAAAAGGAAAAAATTAATAGCTGAAGCGTAACAAATGTCATTACATAAAGTGGTGCCAAACAGCGATGATAAAATTCCTTAGCCTCGATAGGCGTTTTTTTGCGCACACTTTTCTTAGACTGTATAGATTTGCCAAAAAATACGCCTATTTATTTTCCAAATTCATTGGGTTTATAAACAAAAATTCGGTTAACAATTCAGTTTCAATTTGCATTCAATTTTCAATTTTCAAGTTTCAATGTTTGTTATCCATTCGATTTTCCGGCCTTCGATAATTGAACCCCAATCACCTCACACCTTGCTCGCGCATATCAGCATTATTAGTTCTTTGCACTTGACATAGCGCAGATGCATGCATGTTGTAACATGAACCCTTAATAATAATATTTTGGGTCGTCGCTCGCCGTCGTTTAGTGGCGAGCATAATACATTGGATAGATATGAAATATGTATTAGTATTTGTCTTTATGATCATGACTTGGCATTTGTTAAGAAGCGAGGGAAATGCATTCTACATGAGTTATGCCTTGTGCGGTGGATGTATGATATGCCGATATGAGTATGACGCACGATGTTAGATGGGTCTCAATTATCGAAGCTCGGGATGAGAAGATCTATGGATATAAGTGATCGCTGGTGCGATCCTCTCACATCACCCTCCTCGGGGAAAAAGGGGGAAATCTCGGGGTGGTAGGTTTTCTCTTTTTCGCGTCACTTTTTTTTTTCTTTCTAGGTTATACTTAGTTTACATGCAAGGATGGATAGGTTGTTTTCGTTTTTTGTTTTTCATATTTTATTTCTTTCTAATTTTTGTTTACATACTATTATTTTGTTTTACATATTGTTGATTGGGAGGAACGGTGACCCGGATCAGAATGCGAACGGAGAGAAGTTGTTGGACTTTTGCTGTGCAAATGGCATGTCCATTATAAACACCTTCTTTCCGCACAAAAACATCCATAAATACACATGGTACAGTTACAATTTGCACAACTATGTACTATCAGCACACGCGCCGAACAATCGGCACACAACACATCAGCAGAAACGGCACACGCACCGGATGATGGGTCAGCACTAAAGTTCACACCGGTGCACTGCACACGCGCCCTGTATAAATACTAGTATAAGCATTATTGTAAGACACATTATTTGAATGTCAAGCAGAATAAAGAGACATAGTCTCGTAAAACATTTAATCTGAGTCGTTTGAACTGGAAAAATCGTTTAATGTACCGTCAGAGTCTTCAGCAGAAATCGCTGATAGACTTCTTTGTGGTACCATCGTGTGTTAAAAGGATGGTTTGTGACGTTCGTGTTGTGAGAGGGGCTGAACTGTCAACTGATCATCACCTCGTGTTGTGCAAATTGTATCTCAACGATAAAGTACCTGTCCTACCAAAGCGTAGGCCAAGGCTGGTGACACGTATACGGTGGGAGAGTTTACAGAACGATGAGATACGGGAGGAGTTTGCACGACAGGTATCCGAAAGGTTTGAACAAATTCCAACTGTTCCGACAAATGTAGAGGAAGAATGGCGGTTGTTTTCAACAGCAGTCATTGCCTCTGCAGGAGATGTTTGCGGAGTGAAGCGGTTCGGTGTGGCGGCTGGTGGTGAAAAAAGAACTGCGTGGTTTAAAACACCCGGAGTTCAAGAAGCCATCAGAGAGAAGAAGGTAGCCTTCTAGGTGTGGATACACTTTTGGGATTCAGCTTCTCGGAACCGGTACATGGAGGCGCGAAGAACTTGCAAGCTGGCTGTTAAAGCAGCTAAGGAGCAGTCTTGGAAGGAGTTCGGTGAAAAATTGGACTGTGATCACAGATCTGCAAACAAGGTGTTCTGGCAGACCATCCGCCGTCTCAGAGGAACGAAGTTTAATATCATCCAAGGAGTCAAATCCAAAGATGGTGTACTTCTTTCCGATGAGAACAACATCTTGCGCAGATGGGGCGAGCACTTTTCGGAGCTGCTCAATCCCGAACAGGGCACTGAGGATGACAGACCCATGGTTTTGAGTAGGGCGGAGAATAGTCCCACCGTAGAGGAGGTGACTTTGGCGATTAAAGTGCTAAAAGTCGGCAAATCTGCTGGTGTGGATGAAATCCGGCCAGAAATGCTCAAGGCTTTGGGTAAAGAGGGAGTGGAATGGCTCTCTCGTGTCATTAAAGTGGCCTGGGAATGCGGTGAAACACCTAGCGATTGGCAAACTGGGGTTATTGTTCCTCTTTTTAAGAAAGGGGATAAGAGGGATTGCTCCAATTATAGGGATATATCTATTTTAAGTCTCCCCGGAAAAGTCTTTGCAAAGGTGTTGGAAACGCGTTCCAGAGCTGTGGTTGAGTCCCGGTTGCGCGAAGAGCAGTGCGGCTGTTCACGCTCAGAATGGTGCTTGAGAAGGCCTGGGAGTATGCCAAACCTATCTACAGTTGTTTTGTGGATTTGGAGAAAGCATGTGATCGGGTCCCTCGAGGTAAATTCTGGAGTGTATTGCAGGAGTACGGGATCGACGGTTCTCTTCTGAGGGCCATTCAATCTCTGTACACTAACTGTAAGAGCTGTGTTTGGATGTACGGCGTTAAGTCGACACCTTCCACTATGGGCGTTGGACTTCGCCAGGGGTGCGTTCTGTCACCTCTCCTTTTCATAGTGTATATGGATTGGATGTTACAGCGTAGCCTTGGTGAGGAACGGTTCGAATTGGGAGACTTAAAGATAAGTCATCTGCTTTTTTGCTGATGACTTGGTCATCCTTACGTTCACCCAGACCGAACTTCAGCGCGCACTAGATAGGTTCGTCGCCGTCTGTGTTGAAGCTGGGATGAAGGTAAACGTGAACAAATCAGAGGTAATGGTAATTTCCAGAACACGTGTTGTTGCCGCAACAACTGTTGGCAACGCGGACATATTCACATTGTAAACAAACCTATTATATATCAAATGTCAACTTGTAAAACAAAACTATGGGTTATGTAGCAAATGCCAAATACAATTAATGAATTTTTCTTATAAAGATTTAACAGCCGAAGTGAGCAGATGTGTTTGATTCCTTTTCTCAAAAATAGAATAATTCCCTTTTGTCAAGGTTGAGGTTCGCAGAGAGTTCTTATGTGAAATTAAACATTAAACATATTAAAGATTGAAGTTAAAACATTGGTCCTTCGAGCCGGATATACACATCACTCAACAGTGACACAGTGCAGTGTCTTACTGAGGCTCCCCACCAACGTCAAGGTAAGTAGCCGAAGAAGAGGGAAAAAAATGTGGAACGCTTCACGATTTTGCGTGTCATCCTTGCGCAGGGCCATGCTAATCTTCTCTGTATCGTTCTGCCGAAGCAAGAACGTTGAAAAACGTTAAAATACGTGTTTAAATATTTCTGTTCTAGAATATACCCACTAATTCCAAAATCCTATCTAATTTTCTTTTTTCTCATACAAACTTGAACATCCTGCAAAACCCTGTAGAAGCTGAATTTCGAGATATTGCTTCTTAGTGGTTGTCTACGCCACAAAAGGAAACTATTGTCCAAATTTCATGTTCCTAGCAACAGCGGTTTGGGCTGTGCGTCAATCCTGGGTCAGTCAGGACAAAACCTTTTATATACATATGTAGGTATATAGATATATGTAGATATGTCCGTGGTTCAATATTTTCAAGATAACGTGAAAAAACTGCATCTATTGTAGTCCTGGATTTTGTTGTTGATTGGTTGGAATTGTTATTTATGTACATATAAACCAAATTTTTCGCGAAGAAAGTTAGTGGTGATGCAAAATTTACGTCACCCAAAAAGTCGGCAACATGAAACAGGCAAATTGGTCCCCCAGACGATTCATATCAAGAATGAAAATGAAGGAAACTGACAATTTTCAGTCACCCATAAAGTCGGCAACACGAAACAGGCAAATTGGTCGCCCAGACTTTGTATACCCACTAGACGCAATTTTGCGAAAATGTATAGCTCTCTTTCTCCTTCTCTCTACTTTATACCTATCTTTTTTCTCTCTCATGTTCGAACGGCCGCCTAAGAAGTTTCACTTCAATAAAACAAAATATTTAATCTTTTTTGAGGCAAGCACAGAAAGAAAAACACAAACTATCCGATTGTCGCAGGAGATACGAATGCCTTAATGTATCATTTTGCAAATCTGTTCATAGACTTGCTCATACACAATACACTGCAGGCCGGCGTGTCGCGCCGGGGCGGCACACTCAGGTGTAACTGCTACCGTTGCAATTGGATACACACGAAATTGGATACAAATTGCAAAGCAAAAAAAAATATAAAAAAACAATGTGCTTATAAAAGAGTAAAATACCAGGTAAAGCACAATTTTTGTTAAGATTTTTATTTGATAATAAGAGGGGGTTGCTTAAAACCGGGTTGTTATAAAGCGGGTGCAATTGCATAGGATGGTGTTGGTAAATCTCAACTGAATATAATTTGTTGCTATTAAAAGAGTTTTGCTATTAAAGGGGTTGCTTACATCCAGGGAGTACTGTACACCAATTACCCATCATTAATAAGAAAAGGAAACTAGTCTATATCAAATGCAGAAAAAGTTGAGACCACTTTGAAGAAACCTTTAAGGACGACAAACCATATTATCAACACTTCTATGGAATCCTATGTAAATACTTAAACACAGAATAGAAAAACCTACGAAAATGAAATCAAAGAATTTATCTCTAAAATAGACAACAAAAAGTTCCCCAGATGCGACATGATTAGTGGCGAAGAACTCCTGCATAAACTAATCTGCCCGCTCCCTAAAGCCTCCGACTCAAAACGTTAGCTATTTTGCTACCGTTTGCCTCTATAAGCGATAACGCTATGTAATAGAGCGAACCGAGGACCAGAGTGACCAAATTGAGCGAGTTGCTCGTAAAAATAAGACACAGTGCTTCGTGGTTGCAGAAGAAGAACAACATTAGGCGTGTTTTTTTGGTAAATCTATATAGGCTAAGAAAATATTTTCCATATTTTAATTCCCTAGCCGCGATAAAACTGTGCTACCAAACTATTTTTTTTCCAATTGTTATCGAAAAACGTTATCGAAATGTCAAAAACGGCATTAGAGCCGTCATTTATAAGAAAAAAATTGCCGAAGAGCCGCTTTACTTCTAACGAAAAAAGGTAAAAATTAAACAAATAAGATCTAATATTATTTTGTTACATTGTTTTAAATCTGGCCGATCTATTTTTTTAAATAAAGAAAAGGAAAAAATTAATAGCTGAAGCGTAACAAATGTCATTACATAAAGTGGTGCCAAACAGCGATGATAAAATTCCTGAGCCTCGATAGGCGTTTTTTTGCGCACACTTTTCTTAGACTGTATAGATTTGCCAAAAAATACGCCTATTTATTTTCCAAATTCATTGGGTTTATAAACAAAAATTCGGTCAACAATTCAGTTTCAATTTGCATTCAATTTTCAATTTTCAAGTTTCAATGTTTGTTATCCATTCGATTTTCCGGCCTTCGATAATTGAACCCCAATCACCTCACACCTTGCTCGCGCATATCAGCATTATTAGTTCTTTGCACTTGACATAGCGCAGATGCATGCATGTTGTAACATGAACCCTTAATAATAATATTTTGGGTCGTCGCTCGCCGTCGTTTAGTGGCGAGCATAATACATTGGATAGATATGAAATATGTATTAGTATTTGTCTTTATGATCATGACTTGGCATTTGTTAAGAAGCGAGGGAAATGCATTCTACATGAGTTATGCCTTGTGCGGTGGATGTATGATATGCCGATATGAGTATGACGCACGATGTTAGATGGGTCTCAATTATCGAAGCTCGGGATGAGAAGATCTATGGATATAAGTGATCGCTGGTGCGATCCTCTCACATCACCCTCCTCAGGGAAAAAAGGGGGAAATCTCGGGGTGGTAGGTTTCCTCTTTTTCGCGTCACTTTTTTTTCTTTTCTAGGTTATACTTTGTTTACATGCAAGGATGGATAGGTTGTTTTCGTTTTTTGTTTTTCATATTTTATTTCTTTCTAATTTTTGTTTACATACTATTATTTTGTTTTACATATTGTTGATTGGGAGGAACGGTGACCCGGATCAGAATGCGAACGGAGAGAAGTTGTTGGACTTTTGCTGTGCAAATGGCATGTCCATTATGAACACCTTCTTTCCGCACAAAAACATCCATAAATACACATGGTACAGTTACAATTTGCACAACTATGTACTATCAGCACACGCGCCGAACAATCGGCACACAACACATCAGCAGAAACGGCACACGCACCGGATGATGGGTCAGCACTAAAGTTCACACCGGTGCACTGCACACGCGCCCTGTATAAATACTAGTATAAGCAGTATTGTAAGACACATTATTTGAATGTCAAGCAGAATAAAGAGACATAGTCTCGTAAAACATTTAATCTGAGTCGTTTGAACTGGAAAAATCGTTTACTGTACCGTCAGAGTCTTCAGCAGAAATCGCTGATAGACTTCTTTGTGGTACCATCGTGTGTTAAAAGGATGGTTTGTGACGTTCGTGTTGTGAGAGGGGCTGAACTGTCAACTGATCATCACCTCGTGTTGTGCAAATTGTATCTCAACGATAAAGTACCTGTCCTACCAAAGCGTAGGCCAAGGCTGGTGACACGTATACGGTGGGAGAGTTTACAGAACGATGAGATACGGGAGGAGTTTGCACGACAGGTATCCGAAAGGTTTGAACAAATTCCAACTGTTCCGACAAATGTAGAGGAAGAATGGCGGTTGTTTTCAACAGCAGTCATTGCCTCTGCAGGAGATGTTTGCGGAGTGAAGCGGTTCGGTGTGGCGGCTGGTGGTGAAAAAAGAACTGCGTGGTTTAAAACACCCGGAGTTCAAGAAGCCATCAGAGAGAAGAAGGAAGCTTTCAAGGTGTGGATACACTTTTGGGATTCAGCTTCTCGGAACCGGTACATGGAGGTGCGAAGAACTTGCAAGCTGGCTGTTAAAGCAGCTAAGGAGCAGTTTTGGAAGGAGTTCGGTGAAAAATTGGACTGTGATCACAGATCTGCAAACAAGGTGTTCTGGCAGACCATCCGCCGTCTCAGAGGAACGAAGTTTAATATCATCCAAGGAGTCAAATCCAAAGATGGTGTACTTCTTTCCGATGAGAACAACATCTTGCGCAGATGGGGCGAGCACTTTTCGGAGCTGCTCAATCCCGAACAGGGCACTGAGGATGACAGACCCATGGTTTTGAGTAGGGCGGAGAATAGTCCCACCGTAGAGGAGGTGACTTTGGCGATTAAAGTGCTAAAAGTCGGCAAATCTGCTGGTGTGGATGAAATCCGGCCAGAAATGCTCAAGGCTTTGGGTAAAGAGGGAGTGGAATGGCTCTCTCGTGTCATTAAAGTGGCCTGGGAATGCGGTGAAACACCTAGCGATTGGCAAACTGGGGTTATTGTTCCTCTTTTTAAGAAAGGGGATAAGAGGGATTGCTCCAATTATAGGGATATATCTATTTTAAGTCTCCCCGGAAAAGTCTTTGCAAAGGTGTTGGAAACGCGTTCCAGAGCTGTGGTTGAGTCCCGGTTGCGCGAAGAGCAGTGCGGCTGTTCACGCTCAGAATGGTGCTTGAGAAGGCCTGGGAGTATGCCAAACCTATCTACAGTTGTTTTGTGGATTTGGAGAAAGCATGTGATCGGGTCCCTCGAGGTAAATTCTGGAGTGTATTGCAGGAGTACGGGATCGACGGTTCTCTTCTGAGGGCCATTCAATCTCTGTACACTAACTGTAAGAGCTGTGTTTGGATGTACGGCGTTAAGTCGACACCTTCCACTATGGGCGTTGGACTTCGCCAGGGGTGCGTTCTGTCACCTCTCCTTTTCATAGTGTATATGGATTAGATGTTACAGCGTAGCCTTGGTGAGGAACGGTTCGAATTGGGAGACTTAAGGATAAGTCATCTGCTTTTATGCTGATGACTTGGTCATCCTTACGTCCACCCAGACCGAACTTCAGCGCGCACTAAATAGGTTCGTCGCCGTCTGTGTTAAAGCGGGGATGAAGGTAAACGTGAACAAATCAGAGGTAATGGTAATTTCCAGAACACGTGTTGTTGCCGCAACAACTGTTGGCAACGCGGATATATTCGCATTGTAAACAAACCTATTATTTATCAAATGTCAACTTGTAAAACAAAACTATGGGTTATGTAGCAAATGCCAAATACAATAAATGAATTTTTCTTATAACGATTTAACAGCCGAAGTGAGCAGATGTGTTTGATTCCTTTTCTCAAAAATAGAATAATTCCCTTTTGTCAAGGTTGAGGTTCGCAGAGAGTTCTTATGTGAAATTAAACATTAAACATATTAAAGATTGAAGTTAAAACATTGGTCCTTCGAGCCGGATATACACATCACTGAACAGTGACAGTGCAGTTTTCTTTGGTTTTTTTTCTCTAAAACGAAATTTAAATTCTACAATCATTGTAATCGAGGGCGAAGGCTGAAGCAGCGGGTTTCTATAAACGGAGTTGAGTTGGACTAGCGGACCATCAACCGGACCTCCAACGGAACATAGTCAACCGGACCTCCAACGGAACATCGTCAACCGGACCACCAACGGACCATACAACCGCAAGTACCACACTTGAATTTAATTTTGGTCAACTTTAATAAAGATTTTTCAATTAAAATTATTCAAAACCTTAACTTTCAATTAAATTAATCCAAAACGTAATTAAATATGGGTGATGTGAAACTTAATATACAGAAAAATATTTCATCGCAATTAACTCAAGACCGATCCAATTTTAAAAAGACTGGTGAGAGTAGGCGCACCAACAATTATTTAACTGGTCGTCTCGGCATTCTTGAGGAGAATTTCTAGACAAGTACCAAGTACAACGCCGAATGGTTTGAGTGTGATGACGTAAACACGGAGGCAATCGAAGATTTATTCGATGATATCCGGGATACGTACGTTGAGTATCGAGCTGAGCTACTCGATGCTTTAGATAAAGTACAAGCTGTGAGTGCACCATCGCCTTCGGGATCCGGTGTAAGTCCCGGCGTAATTGCACATGGCAGAAATTATCTCCGGCTTCCAAAAATTAATTTGCCGACGTTTTCCGGCAGTTATGAAACGTGGCGTTCCTTTCATGACCTTTTCGTGTCCTTGATACACAACAATCAGTCTCTTGCGGCTATCCAAAGGCTACACTACTTAAAGTCTAGTGTGACAGGAGAGGCTGAAAGGTTGTTATCGCATTTAAATATCGATGATAGCAATTACGAGAAATCTTGGACAATTTTAACTGACCGTTATGATCATAGACGGATCTTGGTTAACGCCCAGCTGAAATTGTTTTTCGGACAATCCGTGATCCAGACCGAAAGCGTCGAGGCCATCAAAAAACTTTTGGATACTTCTTCGAAAGTGCTTCACTCTTTACAAAATATGCAGATTCCCGTTGACCGCTGGGACACTATCGTGATCTTCGTCTTGTTGCAGAAACTTCCTGCGCTCGCACAGCAACTATGGGAAGAAAAACTTGGAATTAGTAAGGAGCTACCCACATTCAAGGACTTCTCACAGTTTTTAGAGACGAGGTTCCGCACCTTAGAAGCTGTTATACAGCAACGGCCAAGATCATCTTCCACACATCAGAAACCTGTTGCTAGGCAAGCAGTTTTTCACATTAAGCCATCGCAGAAGCAGCAATTTTCATGCAAGGTCTGCAATAAGGCTCAGCACTCACTGAGAAACTGCAATCGATCCCTAAAAATGGATATACAAGAGCGGTGTAGTCAGGTTCAGAGGATAGGGGTATGTAGGAATTGTCTAGCCTATAGCCATTCGACTAATCAATGTCAAGTCGAGTCCGATGCTATTATTGTCAACAGGCTCACCATTCGTTGCTACACTTCAACAGTCCGAAATCCTCAGCTCACCCCACAAACACTACATTTAACTCATCACATCCGTCACCGATACACACGGCGTATAACAGCTCCACAGCACACACAAACACCCAGTCTCATTGATATCAAGCCTCGACCGTCAATCCAAATGCTGTTGCTTTTGTTCCAACCGACAGCGAACAGTCCGTATCGAACGCATCCCATAACTCTTTTCACACACAACACCACACTAACACACACATACTATTAGCTACTGCCATGATTAAGATCAGATCGACTAGTGGAGAATATTTCCAGTTTCGTGCGCTAGTCGACCCAGGCTCTGAAGTGACTTTTATCACCGAGTCAGCCACTCAACTACTCGGTCTGAAGAAGCGTTGCACCTTTATAGAGGTTACAGGGCTGGGAAAGGTCAGTAGTGGAGCGTGTAATGGCTATGTCAGTATAACTTTCGGGTCATTGCACTCGAACTTCGAAGCAGTGACTCGGGCATTAGTCTTTAAATCCCTGACTGGGCTTCTCCCAACCAAGGAACTGAACCCCACTCAATGGAAGCATATAAAGGGCTTAGCTCTGGCCGATCCTACATTTCACTTACCTGATCAAGTCGATCTTCTCCTAGGAAGCGATGTCTTCTGTGATCTCGTTCTTCCAGAAATAATCCGAGGTGAAGAGAAAACATCGCCAATTGCCCAGAAAACGCATCTCGGTTGGATCATACTGGGGAAAGTTCCACTAGAGCTGCCTACTAGGGTTCAAACTTTTCTTCAAACGACGGATCTTGATACTCAGTTGCGGACGTTTTGGGAGATTGAAGAAGCGCCTTTTCATATTAAGGAATCAGAAGATGATACGACTTGCGAGCAGTATTTTTGTAAAACCGCAACACGTCTACCGAATGGACGTTACGAAGTGTCTCTTCCATTTAAGGAAGGAAGTCATCCTGCGTTAGGATCCTCGAAGCAAGACGCCTTACGTAGGTTTCTTCAACTAGAGAGCCGGTTGCAAGGTAAGCCCACACTACACGCTGAATACGCTAAGTGGATCGCAGAGTATTTACTGCTCGATCAGATGCAAGAAGTCAATGTCAGGAATGATGAAAGACTCATGACACATCCGCATTATTTTGTACCGTACCATGCAGTCTTCAAAGAATCTAGTTCAACCACCAAATTACGAGTCGTATTCGATGCGTCAGCGAAGACCTCAGATGGAACTTCACTAAACCAACATCTACTTATAGGTCCCAAAATTCAAAACAGCATTATAGACATCATTTTGAGATGGAGAACGCATCAATTCACATTTACTGCTGACATTGAAAAGATGTACAGACAAATCCGAGTCAAGACACCGGATGCATATTATCAGCTTATCCTCTGGCGAACGGACGATGGGCCAATCAAGGTATATCGTTTGGATGTAGTGATGTTCGGCACAGCTAGCGTGCCGTTTCTGGCAATTCGAACAATGCATAAGCTAGCAGACGACACAGAACATGCCTTTCCCGTGAGCGCGAAGATTATCCGGGAAGATACATATGTTGATGATATGATCACCGGTGCTGATACAGTAGCAGAAACTGTAAAGAAAAGAGTTGAAGTTCAACACGTCTTAGCATCCGCAGGCTTCAACTTACGAAAATGGATGAGTAATTCAGATGAAATCTTACAAGGCATTCCTGAAGAGCAAAGGGAGATAAACTTTTCAGTGCCGTTTGGAACAGCGAATCCCATCAAGGCCCTAGGAATCAAGTGGTTTCCCAAAACCGATACATTTTCATTTCAGAACATTCAAACAGGAGCCCGCGATGTTACCGAACGGACTATCCTGTCGACAATCGCGAACCAATTCCGCAGGAACTCAAGAGGGACTGGGAGATGTTACGCCAGAAGCTTCCCACACTCGAGAAAATTCGGATGCCACGGTGGATCCACACTCACAGCCAACACGACAACTTAGAACTGCATGGATTCAGTGATGCATCGGAGAAGGCTTACGGCGCTGTGGTCTACATACGTCTTTATGATGGAGAAGGCAATGTCCACGTGCATCTTCTGATGTCCAAGACCAAGGTGGCGCCTTTAGGTACTGTGTCTCTCCCACTTCTGGAGCTATGTGGAGCAGTTATATTGGCTACACTTCTTCGCTACATATCAAAGGTCCTAGGATTAGAACACGTCAAGACGTATGCTTGGTCCGATTCAATGATTGCCTTAGCATGGATCTCTGCACCTCCGACGAAATGGAAAACATTTGTTAGTAACCGGGTTGCAGAGATTCAGCGACTCACGAGGCCCAGCATATGGAAACACATACCGACAAAATTTAACCCAGCTCTTATACTCTTTGGTGGAACGGTCCCAAATTTCTTCGCTCGGAGTGGAGGTATGCTACGCCAGCCCAGCCTACGGTAGTTACCGAGGAGGAAGTGCGTCAAGTCAAGGTTCACTGCACAACCATTCAGAAGGACGTCATCGAAGAATTAATGAATCGGCACTCAAATTTCCAAAGATTAATACGGATAGTAACTTTCTGTAAAAGATTCATATCGAACCTAAGGAAATCTTTGCATGTTAGGATCCTAGGCATACTCACCCTATTCGAAATCCATGAGTCAACCCGTTTCCTGATAAGAACGGTTCAGGCCAACAGCTTCTCAACAGAACTTATAGGAATCAAGGATGGAACTAACGTGAAGACTCTCAAATCACTCAGTCCTTTCGTAGATGCCGATGGAATCCTGAGAGTAGGAGGCAGATTGCAAAATTCAAGTTTATCATTCAACCAACAACACCCGATTATCCTCAGTCCCAATCCTCGCTTTACCAAATTGTTGATACTCAACGCACATCAGCAGACCTTACACGGGGGAATTCAGCAGATGGTGGCGTACCTGCGAAACAGATATTAGATACTTAAGATAAAAAATGCGGTCAAGAAATGTATCCACAACTGCAAAATCTGTTTTCGGTATCGAGCAAAACCGGTTCATCAGTTGATGGGCAATTTACCACGGGTACGCATATCCCGACCATTCACCCACACGGGAGTGGGTTATGCTGGACCTATCGATGTCAAGGCCTAGAAGGGGCGAGGGTCGAAGTCCTTTAAGGGATATTTTGCAATTTTTGTGTGTCTGGCAACAAAGGCGATTTGGAGACCGTAAGTGATCTTACGTCACAACAAACGCTTGTGCGCTAGCAGCGTTCCGCAGGTTCTCCGCTCGACGTGGCGTGTGCACCAAACTCTATAGTGATTGCGGGACTAATTTTGTCGGTGCCAACAAGGAGCTGCAGAAACTGCTCAAGGAATCCAAATGCGATTGGAAGGAGATCGCAGACACCTTCTCTAACGCCGGCACAAAATGGAATTTCAATCCTCCAGCCTCACCGCACATCGGGGGTTTATGGGAAGCCGGAGTAAAATCCGTGAAGTTCCATTTAAAGGGAGTCGTCGGGAAGGAGCGGTTAACATTTGAGGAGCTGAACACGCTGTTGACCCAAATAGAAGCATGCCTCAACTCGAGGCACTTTTCCATAGCCCACTTTCTGATAAGCCCGATGACCTACAAGCGTTAATCCCAGCTCACTTTCTGATTGGAGAATCGCTGCAAACCATACCACAACCGGACACAAAGGTGGAGAGGATCAACTATCTCGATCGATGGAAAAGGTTACAGACAATGGTCAACACCTTTTGGAAGCAGTGGAGTAGCGAGTACCTTACCAGATTGCAGCAACGACCGAAGTGGGCTAAAATCGAAGCAGAACCCAACACGGAAGACTTGGTACTACTCAAGGATGAACGCACACCACCATCACGTTGGATCCTTGCACGGATTATCCAGAAGCATACCGGAACCGACAACTTAACCCGCGTGGTGAGCTTAAAGAAAGCGAGTGGGATATTGAAACGTCCAATAACCAAACTATGCTACTTGCCGTCCAACCAAACCCCAACTGATGACGCCCTAGTCTAATCAACTCTTATTTCGACAAATCCTTAATTACACTACACTACACACCAGACCTTTCACACATCATAGCATCAAGATACCCTACACACACACCAAACTCTTGTTAACAAACGAATTACCCTACACACACACACAATGAACTCCTGTTAACGAACGACAACACATCACCTAAAACCAAAAAAAAACAATAATAATAACCAAAGTAAGAATAAAAAAATATATAAAAGTACCATTTAAAAAATACTATGCCGACTGCACAAGGGCAACACTTCTTATTCCAATTTATATACAGTCCACTCAGTACTCAGTAAACACATTACACACTCACTCACACTTATGTCCACACATGACCCCGTACCATTCATTCACACACACACCCACAATATCAAATCAAACCTAACAATATCAAATAATTAAATTAAATTTAAAACAACAATTAACACTTACTCACCTGCATTTCGACGCCATCACCAACCCAACGAATAATACACAAAACACAACAAAACATACAAAAAAGAAACAACAAACAAAACCTTAACAACCACGCTTGACGCTTCACATATCGCATATCGGCATACTAGTGCTGTGTCAATCACGATTGATTCAATCTTTTTAACCCGTTCACAGTAAAGTATTGGTGATTGCAATAACACAACCACAAATCAATCAATCACGAAGTCAATATTTTTATGTGACCGGCAGAGCTCGAAAATAACTCTCAACCTTTTCAAAGGTTTTTAAATTACTCTCTGTTGTTGAGATTTTGAAATATGGTCACTTAATAACCGATTTGCATCACCGTACGTTTTTCGCTCTTGGTCGGAGAGAAACCTTTACTTTACTTTTTTTTAGGTTCTGGTCAATCAATGACAGATATCACTGAGAGAAAAAAATAAATCTCATTTAGCATTGTCGCTTAGTTAGTAAGCAATGCATGCGGAATTGCCGATTAGTGATTTGATTAGTCATCGGTAAACAGTTGTCTAACAAAGTTCTTCTTAATTGATAATACATACATATATGTATATGTATATGTGAAATGAACACAGCAATTGAATTCTATATATGAAGACTTTTGATTTATTCTTGACGAAAGAGGTTTTAGGTTGATCATTTCCATTTAATTTTTATAAAAAAAAGTCAACAGACGAGTGATATATTTGAAATTAAAAAATAGGTCTCAAGCGAAGAGCGAAAATATGAGTATATATAAATATAGCTCGGAGCAAGACCTAAATGTCAGTGCCCAATTCAATATCTCTCAGTGAGAAACCAAATGAAAATAAGTGTTGAAAATAAGTGTCGAGCTCTGGTGACCGGTTTGGTTCTTTCGGTTAACCAGTTAGAAAGAACGAAACAAAAATTGAATGGAAAAGAAGAGCAGCAAGAAGGCATGAACTATTTGACCAAAATCGTTCAGATAGAATAAGCGCTGTATTCACACTACACAATCAATACAATCTGTTTGTATCTATCCAATACTAAAATGAACGAAAGCTTTCTGATTGGGATTTTTGATTGTATTGAAATGAAGTGAATCGTTCATACATCTGTCATTGAACGATTGAATGATTGATTGAAAAGACCGAATCATTTTTGAAACCAACCCTTGAACGACTCGATCTTCAGATTTGAACGATTGACACAGCTCTACGGCATACACAATGCCATTGCTTATCCAATCGTAATCACCTTTGACTCAACACAATATTCCAGTGCTTCTGGAAAACTACCAAGAGCAAGATGATCTGAAGGAGATAGTATTATCCAATATTCCAATGCATTGTGTACTATGTCTTCGTTCGTTTGTGTTACATGTCTGCGTTTATTTACATATCGCTAATAATATTTTTCATGCAGTTACACGGAGCAATTAGACGGAGATCAAACAACAAGTGATGGAAGTCAACCCACTTTCCATACCTGGAGAACAACAGAGGATCTTGCTTGCGAACTTCGTTCAGCGGTGGGGGAGAATGTTGGCGCAACAACTGTTGGCAACGCGGACATATTCACATTGTAAACAAACCTATTATATATCAAATGTCAACTAGTAAAACAAAACTATGGGTTATGTAGCAAATGCCAAATACAATTAATGAATTTTTCTTATAACGATTTAACAGCCGAAGTGAGCAGATGTGTTTGATTCCTTTTCTCAAAAATAGAATAATTCCCTTTTGTCAAGGTTAAAGTTCGCAGAGAGTTCTTGTGTGAAATTAAACATTAAACATATTAAAGATTGAAGTTAAAACACCTGTTCAATGCACTCTGCATGTTAGTGGATTCCCATTGAAACAGGTGGAGAAGTTTAAGTATCTCGGGGTCCTATTCACGAGTGATGGTAGGAGCAATATTGAGTTTTCCTGTAGGATTGGTCAGGCTGGAGCAATTTTGAGACAGCTTGGTCAATCTGTTATCAGGAGGGCTGAACTTGGCATCGAAGCTAAGTTGTCGGTCTTTAATTCAGTGTTTGTTCCGACCCTCACCTATGGTCATGAGGTTTGGGTAATGACCGAAAGAATAAGATCGCGGATACAAGCTGCCGAAATAAGATTTCTTCGTTGTATTGCTGGGGTAACTCGCCGAGATCGGGTAAGGAACACCAGAGTACGCGAGGCACTCAATGTCGAGCAGCTACTTCTTCGAACGGAAAGGTCCATACTTCGATGGTTTGGACACGTCAAACGCATGTCCCCAACTCGGTTTCCAAGACGTGCCATGGAATTCGTGCCATCGGGCAGACGTCCCCTGGGTAGGCCTAGGATGAGATGGCTGGAAAAAGTCCGAAATCTTACCTCTACCCGTATGGGGATTGCCCCTGATGAGTTAGAGTCAATGGCGGAAGATCGGCAAATGTGGAGAGTCCACTTAAGCACCCTAAACACGCGACCCTCATAGTGGATAAGCGAGCCATTGGAAGATGATGATGATGATGATGACATATTGTATTTCTTTCTTCTTGTTGTTTTATTACTATAATTTTTGTTTACACGCGAGGGCTCTCTCCCTTATAATTATTATTTATTTTTGTTTAAGGGGTTAGGTGGGTTTCAAAATTTCGAAAAATGTTTTTTTTTTTTTTATCTTATTAAAAAGTACAAAATGTCTGGAATATTCTCCCAATGTTAAATCGATCAGAGTAAAGTTCTAAGAGATAGACCCTTCGGAAGTTCCGCCCATCAGGCCAAGTCAGACTGGCGCGTCGTACTTACGTCGCGTTTTTCTCGAAACTCTATTTTCGAAATCGGTAGTCAAGATTTCTCAAAAAGTTATGAACGGATCTTATTGAAATTTTGCATACTTCTTCAAAATAACATTATCTAGAACCTGAACGAAGGATTTTTTTTTTTGTACTTATTTTATGAGGCAATATGTAGTGAAAATTTGACTAAAAAATGGGTTTTTTTGTTCACAACTCCGCCAAAAATTCCAATTTAAAGTTTTTGTTTTTTCCTTCGTTCAAGTTCAAGCTTTATATATCTACTAGCAGAAAGAAATTGTTTTTTTTAATTTCGGATGAACCAGTCCTGAGTTATCCTGACTACGCCGGGAGAACTTTTTTTGAGAGGTCTAGGGAAATGAGGTCCCACTGGCTGAATTTTCCAAATTTTTAAACAAAAATTTCACAAAGTACTTGTTAAATATGTATCTTTAATATGGTTAATTGTTTGAATGAAATATATCATTCGATGTATTTAAAAAAAATCATTAAAAATACGTTTTTTTGTGCCCTCGAAACCCACCTAACCCCTTAAAACGAACGCTTCAGTTAAGAGCGAATATAAATTGTTTTAATATGTATACATACAATTTCTTTTGTTCTTTTTCCTTCAAACTGGATTTCACAAATTACTCCCTCTTCAGACAATACTTCGTATGGTCCTATGTAAATTGGATCTAATTTCCCTCTGTTTTCGTTTCTTAATAAAACTAAACTACCTACTTTGAAAGTAATTGGTTTACTTTTAACTTTTCTATCATACTCAGCTTTCCTAGCGTTTTTCTTCTCTAGTAGTGTGTCCCTAGTATCCCTATGAGCGATTTGTAGTTTTTGACCTGTATCCGTTTACCGATTGGTCTAGTGAACCTACTAAGTCTAGATAAATTTTGTCGAAGCTTGATTTAGCGGTTGACGTTATCTCCATGGGCTGTTTTTTGGGCGAAATGTATTTATTTTTCTGACAAATTGGGCAATGCTTCACATAGGTAGCTATGTCATTCTGAATTCCTGTCCAGAAAATTTTTCTTTTAATCGTTTTCATCATGCGGTTTATTCCTGCATGTCCACTTGTCGGTAATATGTGGTAGTCGTTGAGCAATAGTTTCTTTTTGTGAGGATCGGTAATTTCTATACAATTGCTTATGAGGTGCACCTTCACATTATTTTCTTTAAATATTTCTCCTAAGATTTTCTGTAACTCGTGAATATTGTATTCTCGACGGCCGTCTGCGAGTTTTTTAATTTCTTCTTTTGTAATATATAATTGATTAAATGCTAATGGCCCGCAGATTCTGTGTACGTCCCTCAACAACATTTTGCCAAATGATGCCAATCGGGCGGTAGTGCCTTCCTCGGACCTTATTATATTATATTAATATCTTTAATATCTTTTACTTGATACTCATCGTCTTAGTGGGCTAGTGAGGATTGTTTCTAAAAGTTGGAGGACTTCTGACAGTCTTGGCTAAAATTGAACTCTACATTTTCCCCAAGTAATTTATTTAGCGGGATAGCTATCGTAGCAAAGTTTGGTATAAATTTGCGGTAGTAATTTGCAAATTCTACGAATCTTCATACTTCATCAGCATTTGTAGGTACTATGAGGATCGAAGAGTTCCATGCAGAGACAGATGGCTCTATTATGTCATTTGCCAACATTTTGTCTATTTCTTCTGTTACATCTTTTTTCTGAGTATGCGAAAGTCGGTAGGGTTTGGTATATTTTGGTGTGGCTCCTTCTTTTAGTGAGATATCTGCTTGTCCTAACTGAGTTTATCGCCCTCTAAGTGGAAAATATTGTGGAATTTAGTACATATTGCCTCAATTTCAGCCTTTTCTTCTTTATTTAGTGTGTCGAAGTTTATTTCGCTTAGTATCTTCTTTATTCCTGTATTTGATATCGTGTTCTTTAGTTCGTGTTGTAAAATGTAATGTTCGGAAGCGGAAAGCGATGGTGGTTCAGCCCTTTTGACTCTTACGTTTGTTTCGCGGGTGTTTAAAATGTTGATGGGAATTTTCTCTTTTGTGGCCGTTGATATTGATCCAGCCATGTTAACGCCCTTTCACAACTCTTGGGGGTAAAATACTCTAGAATCGGTGTGCCCCGTATCTAACCAGTAGGTAGCTTCGCATGTTCGGGAGACGGTTATGGTGTTCAGACTATGATGTGAAAGTATCGGTACTGAGATTTGCCTATGAACTTTCTTGACTTTTAAGAGTAGGTCCTCTAGGTCGATTATTGCGCCAAACTCTGTTAAGAAGTTTGTCCCAATAATACGATCGATAGGTATCGAAAATGAATTGGGTACTACATGAAATTCGTATGGGATACTGTTGCGTCCGAAATGCAATATGCTAGTACATGTGCCTTTCGATCGTAAATTTCCTGATAAACCTATAATGGTGGTGATGTTTCTTTCGTCTATTGGTATGGTTCCTTCGTTTACTGAACTTTTCACTACGCAAATTGATGCTCCTGTATCTAGCAAGCATCGTATGGTTTTGGCATTGTTAAATTGGATTTGTACGTAAATACCGTTTTCTATCCCCATTGTGTACATGCCGTGTTGTATCGGAGGATTTATAGGCTCCCCTCCGACGGGTCGGCTGTCCCCTCGGTGGGTTGTTCGTTTCCCAATGCCCTTACCCTTGTGTGATTCGTTGGTTGGCTAGTATTTGCCTTATTATCACGGGGTTGATAATTGTGATTTGAATGAGCGGTATTTGGGCCCTCGTTTCTTTTGGTTGGTTCAGTACGAAGTTGATTGTAGTTTTCGGTTTGGTAACCCTGTCTGTAGTTGCTATTCTGGTTGTGTTGGTGGCCTAGTCGGTAATTGTTATTTCGGTTATTTTGGTAGCCTGGTCTATAACTGTTATTCCGGTAGCCTGATCGACCGTTATTTTGGTTATTTTGGTAGCATGATCTATAATTATTATTTTGTCTACTGTCCCTAAAGTCTCGCCATCTAAAGCCCTGTTCTCTAAAGTTCTGTCCTCTATAATTCTGGTCATTGTCAAATTTATTGAATTGTCTTCGTGTATTTGGTGGCCGTTCCTCAAAATACTTCGTAGTTGCAGGTTGGGGTGCCTAGTGCGGTTAGGCGATTTTTTTAAACTCTCGTAACACTTCCGAGCGCGCCTAATGCTTTCAGTAGTTTGATAAAACTCATTGATCTAGTTGTCTAGTTGAGGGGAAAGTAGTTTTTTTTAGTTACTTTTCAAATCCCTAATAATATAAAAAAAGTGAATATTTCTTTGCAAGGACCTACACAGCAAACAGCTGAACGGATTTTGATAATTTTTTTTTGTTGATTAGGTTTTGATAAGGAGCAGGTTCGTACATACAAAAATATTTGACTTTGTGTGTGTAATGCAATTAATTTCTTAGACCTTTAAAATACGCATCTTTTAAATCCAAAATTATATTTGTATGTGCTCTAAAGGCTCAGCAATATTAACAACAACTTTGCATCATTTTTTTTTTTACTTATTTGTGATTGATTTTCCAATCAATCTCAGCGATGTTTTCTTTTCTTTGTTTTCTTTCGAGGTCTATTCGTATTTTTTTAAGAGAATAAGAGCGTATTTTTTCCTTTTTCCTGTAAATGCGTCCTCGAATCGAATGGATTTGTGTCTGCTCAAGCGTAATCGTAAGGTTTTGCCAGTGGGTAGGTTTTTTTTGTTGTGTATATTATGTACATGTATGTGTTTACACACATAGTAACATTAACCTTCGCATTCATGCAACATTTGTTTTACCTAAACGCATAGTATCTTCCCCGGTAGATAAAAAATATTCCATACACTTTTACTGTAAGATATGTGCGTGTACAATAAATTATGTACCTTGCTCTGAATTAATGTACCTAAACGAATTTAGTTTGGTTTTAGAATTTGTTGTTAAAGGCTTAAATTAAATATGAATAGAGGTAGAAATTTTGAATTTCTTTCGGCGGCAGCTGTTGCCAGATGGGTTTTGAGATTCACGAGAATGTATTTACATACGTACTCTACTGCTGTGTGTTTGGTGTATAGTGAATTTTTCTCTGGATTAGTTTGATATATGAAGAAACCAAGAATATTTTCGGAATATGCTGGCTGTCGAATCTGATTCGGATGAAGCCGGGCCTGACGCAAGCGGAAGTGCTGACAGCAACGAAGAATATTTTCCTGATCAGGAATATGCGAATTTGGATGCTGAAATAGGCGAAAAGATAAATCTAAAACTGTGAATCTGATGATGAGAATGAGAGTGATCATGATGAACAAACGGCCACCTCTAATGGAACTTTGTTTACCAGCAAAGTCGGTACAAAATGGTATAAGCAAAATACTGCTTTCGCCCATAGTGGGGCTCCTAATATAATTCGTGAATCGTCGTTAATGGGGCCTTACCCAATTACCAGAAATCTATCGCCAGTAGACATAAATGAAAAATATAAGACTACGTCTTGCACATATATTCTCTTTTAGGTGGATTTCATAGAAATACCACCTATTGCAGAGGTCCTCATAACGCGACTTTCAAAAAATTTGAATGCCATTCGTCTTCGTTATCATAGCAAATAGTAACCTCATACTCCTTTAAAAATTATATATACATATATGTATATGCAATATAACGGATTCTTGTGGACACGACTGAGGCCGCAATTATGAACCGATTTGTGAAAATTTGGTATACATGTTCGCATGCCGAATACCTCGGCTAAGTTCGTAGATGGGCATAATCGGTCTAGAGGGGGGCGGGTTACGCCCCTTTTTATGTCTTAAACGGTACAATTCACAACTCAAATAAATTCCAACTTCCGGTTTTGATTTTTTAGTAATATAGTAGATAACAGTGAACAGAATCCGCCTGCTACCAATTTGGGCGCCATCTTGAAATTCTTCAAAATTGATTGGATTTCGTTGAAATTGAAAATCCTTACTAATCTCGCGGTAATTAGTACAAATTCGTTTTTAAAGTGGACATTTTTGTCCGCCATTTTGTTCCCACCATCAGAATAGATGACATAAGAAATCCACCTATCTCTTGCGGCGCTTGCCGGAAGGTTTTTTTTTGATAACGTCGCTCTCACGAAATTTGTTTTTGTTAGTTTTTTTTGTCAAACTATTTGAGTTAAATGCCAAAAATTTGAAATTTAAAAATGAAAATAGCCTTGTTCAATGAGAAGAAACCAGAACAGAACAGAACAGATTTGTGAAAAATGTCAGAACGAGGTCAATACTTTCTGGTGGTTTCTGGTACCAGGAGTTACTTCCCCTTGGACGTTTAAAGGAAGTCGGACTCCTGGCAGGATCACCATGCAAAGTTTGTACTTTGCCGGGTATGGTTTGATTACTATTTGCTTCTACCTATTATTTTCCTTCGACTCAAAACATTAGCTATTATACTATCGTTTGCCTCTATAAGCGATAACGCTATGTAATAGTGTGAGCCGAGGAGCAGAGTGACCAAATTGAGCGAGTTGCTTGTAAAAATAAGACACAGTGTTTCGTGGTTGCAGAAGAAGAACAACATTAATTTTCCAAATTCATTGGGTTTATGTACAAAAATTCGGTTACCAATTCGGTTTCAATTTGCATTCAATTTTTAATTTTCAAGTTTCAATGTTTGTTATCCATTCGATTTTCCGGCCTTCGATAATTGAACCCCAATCACCTCACACCTTGCTCGCGCATATCAGCATTATAAGTTCTTTGCACTTGACACAGCGCAGATGCATGCGTGTTGTAACATGAACCTTAATAATAATATTTTGGGTCGTCGCTCGCCGTCGCACACTGAGGCCGATTATATGGAGAGCATGCCCAAAATGCGAAATTGAAATTAACTATATTTTAATAAATACTTATTTCGCTGTATAGAACATATAACCATGCATCATTTCTTAAGATTTTGCAGTCCTGGAAGTTGGTTGAGTAGAAAAGAATAAGCGGTAAAATATAGAATTGCTATGCATTGCAAGATCAACTGTTTGCTGGTTGGTTATTTCAAAATTGAGTATAAAAATGTTTGCATGGAATAAGATAAAATAAAACTTTTGTCCGGAATAAATCAAGGTCAGTGAACAAGAAAAAATATTTTAAAAATTAAAAAAAAATTTTTTTACTAAAAACTCAATAAACTTCTGAAATGTTATATAAAATATTTAATCCCATCAAAAACATTACTGTTAAAAAAAGGCCAAGTTCTTATTTAAAATGTTAGCCATAAAAAGTAATGAGATACCAGCGGCCAAGTTCTTGCAGAACTTTACTAGAGATGTTAAGCAGATCAGTAAGTTAGAGCTTTATGCGTGGAATTGAGTGAATGTATTTATCTATGACAACTCTAAACTTGGCCGCGGTCGACATACAGGAAGAGACAGGTGGTGTTTCATAGCGCGCATTTTATCATAAAGCAAAGTAATAGTGGCTAATGCGTTGGAGGTTGGACGGTTGTGTGCGCCGGCAATGTATTGATTTAAAGTAATAACGTGTGCATATGTGTACACAGTATTACTTTCTTGGTGAAAGAGTTATTATTTTAGTTGTGTTTCTAAAATGTCAGCAACAATTATTCTCTTAGTTATTAATAATAGACACCGTATTGAGCAAAGTTATTCATTTATTTTAACTCGGTCGTTTGTTTTAAAGAAAAAAAAAATTCATTTTTTTCTTAGACGGTGTTGCGGCGATGCTAAAATATTATAAAACCCATTTTTTGTAAAAAGATCTCTCAATAGAAGTCTAACTATATTTTATTAAATAAAATGTTGATGAAGCTATTTAAAACAAACTATTAAAATGAAAAGCCAAAGAGTTTTATTCATATCAATTTCTCTGACAATACATTATTGTCCAGAAAAATACCCTTTTGGGTCGCCCGCTGCCTTTTGCCCGCGCTCATTTTTCCTTTTTATTCTCCTCTTCACGACTCTTCACAGAATGAGTTGGCTGTGATAAAAAAATTATCATGTGAAAAAATGTTGACATTTGATTTCACTTTTTCACAGATCGAGAATCGGGTTGAGCGTAAAGATGTGAAAAAATGTATCACTTCACAGCTTCACAGATCGGGAATTGACCCCCTGTTTAGTAACAGTAAGCGACAATACATTACCGTTCGTACGGGTATATAAAATAAATCATAATAAAGGGTTTTTCAATAGGGACGCTACAAAAGTAGAGCGACAGGGTCAGCAAACGACGCCATATTTTTCTTGCGGTTTTTTGACATTTCTCTTCAGTAAGGTTTGCCATTTTATGATGGAAAGATATACGAGCCAACAATGAGTCGAAATTATTAAAATTTACTACCGAAATTCGGAGTCAGTGGCCTCAACGTTAAGAGCGCTACGTCCAATTTATGGTCGTCATAATTTCTGGCTGGATGGCTTCGTCAATAAACAAAATATGCGGTATTGGTCAGGCAGCAATCCACACGTACTCCATGAGTCATCATTGCGTCCCGAAAAAATTACGGTTTGGTGTGGTTTATGGGCCGGCGGCGTCATTGGGCCGTACTTCTTCCGTGATGATCAAGACCGGCACGTTACTGTGAATGGGGATCGCTACCGTTCAATGGTAACCGAATATTTTTGGCCCCAATTGGATGATATGGACTTGGAGGACATGTGGTTCCAACAGGACGGCGCCACAAGCCACACAGCGAATGTCACAATCAATTTATTGGAAACCAAGTTTGGAGAACGTGTTATCTCACGAAGTGGTCCAGTCGCTTGGCCGCCTCGGTCGTGCGATTTGACGCCGTTAGACTATTTCCTGTGGGGCTACGTCAAGTCTATGGTCTATGCCAACAAGCCAGCGACGATTGATGAACTTCGTACGAAAATCGAACGTGAAATTGCAGCAGTATCGGCCGATATATGGTTGAAAACCGTCGAAAATTGGGTTCAGCGTCTGGACTTCTGCAAGCGTGCCCGTGGTGGCCATGCAAAAGAAATCGAGTTCCATACATAATGGCATCGAACGTACTTTCACAGGAATAAAGAATTTCATTGATATCCAATACCGTTTTTGTTTTATTTAAAAAAACTTTTGTAGGGCTCTTATTGAAAAACCCTGTATAAAAAAATTCCAAATTATTTCAATTTTCCCAGTTTTTCATCATTCATTCACTTCACATATGTATGTATGTGACAACACTTGTAATGCCATCCAAATGTACAGTAGTTGAGTAGTCATACTGATGTGATAACATGTCATGCACACCTCAATTGATGTGGGACATTGTACCACCTCACCTTCTGAAATGAGTACCTCATACAAACTCATTTCAAATACGTGTCCTACACAACACTACTGTATTCATCGTTAACTACACAATACAACTGAAATGTCGATGTATATGAATGATAATGTACGGCGAACGAAGGGTGTGATCAATGTGTGAGAAATCCAATAGAACAGATATCAATGGGTGTGTAAAATAATTGGTATGCATGTGTATTAAATAAGTTTTTATTTATTTAAACAATTTCCAAGCGCTTAAATGAAGATTTTAGATTTTTTCCCTTAATATGCACAGTAGGTACTACATGTGTACCAAATTTCAAGTTTCTAGGTCTGCTGGAAGTGGGTGATAGGTTTTTGGTGATCTGTCAGTCAGTGAGTCAGCTACGAAATTATAACAATTTGGCGATTTTCCGAATCAAATATCTCGGAAACTATAATAGGTACAAACTAGAAATTTGGAATATGTTGTCATATGGCGCTCCTCTCTTTTGGGGCAGATCAGACTACCAGCTACTAAGGGAGCTGAGTTATAAGGCACAGAAATTTCGGCGACTTGGCGGTGCACTACCGTGCACCCAGACGTTATTTTTCTGCAATTTGAGCGAGAGGCTTTTTAAACTGGGTGTGTTTTCTAATAGTTAACATTGCTTTTTAAGAAACAAGAGTGAAAGCCTCTCGCGCAAATTGAAGAAAAATTACTTTAAATATTTTATACAACATTTAGGAAGTTTATTAAATTTTAAGTAAAAAAAAATTTATTAATTTTTAAAAATATTTTTTTCTTGTTCACTGACCTTGATTTAGTACTGTCTTTGGTAGTACTGTCGGAAAGCACAGCCTACACGACACCACCTCCGATAACGGATTTAGGCTGGTCGACTTTGCTGCGGGGCGGAACGTTGTCGTAGCTAGTACGCGGTTCCCACATCTCGATATCCACAAAGGAACATGGAGATCTCCTGATCAATCAACCGTCAACCAGATTGACCACATTGCGATCGACGCAAGGCACTCCTCCAGTATCATGGATGTCCGAACGTTCCGAGGGGCCAACATTGACTCGGACCACTACCTTGTTGTAGCCAAGGTACGACTGCGGATATCCCGAACACCGCCAAGACAAGGGAATACTGTGAGGAAATTTGACGTCGGACGGCTGCAATCGCAAGAGATCACCAAATCCTTTTCCGATCGAGTCTCTCTCAATCTCTCAAGAGGTCCTATGCCGCCAGCATCAAGTATTGAAGACCAGTGGCAACATTGCCAAAAAGCGATCAGAGATGCCGCCTCTGATGTGCTGGGTTTCACACGGCCACCACAACGAAATCCCTGGTTTGACGACGAGTGCCGGCAAGCACATGCAGCGAAACAAGAGGCTGACAAAGCGGCGCTGCATAGAAAGACCAGAGCTGCCCGCGAGCTCTACGGGCAGAAGAGGAGAGACGAACACAAGCTTTTCAGAAGAAAAAAGAAAGAGCATGAAAAGCCCGCGATCGAGGAGATAGAGGGATGTTATAGCAGGAATGAGGTTCGGAAGTTTTACCAAAGGGTAAAAAGAACCTGTCAAGGTTACAGAGCCCGAACCGAGGCCTGCAAGGATGAACAAGGGAACATCGTAGTAGAATCGCAGTCGATGCTGAGGATATGGAAAAACTACTTCTGCAGACTGTTTAACGGCGACGACGAATCAAATCCCGCTGTCAGGCAGAATGAACCATTCAACCTGGACGACGAAGACCAACAATTCCGTCCACCCGACCTGGACGAGGTGAAGAAAGCCATTTCGAGCTTAAGTCCAACAAAGCTGCTGGAGCTGACGGCCTAACTGCCGAGCTTTTCAAAGCAGCAGGCGATGACTTGGTAAGGAGCATGCACCAACTCATCTGTAAAATATGGTCGGAGAAGAGTATGCCCGATGAATGGAACCTCAGCATTGTTTCCCCGATCCTCAAGAAAGGAGACCCTCTGAATTGCGCCAACTACAGAGGCATCAGTCTTCTTAACATCGCGTACAAGATCTTATCTGCCGTGTTGTGTGAACGCCTGAAGCCGTTCGTCAACAACCTGATCGGTCCATATCAGTGTGGTTTCAGGCCAGGAAAGTCCACCATCGATCAAATATTCACACTGCGGCAGGTCTTGGAAAAAACCCAGGAACTTCAAATCGATACCCACCACCACTTTATCGATTTTAAGGCCGGGTATGACAGCATCTATAGAGACGAGCTGTAAAAAGCCATGTCTAGTTTTGGCATCCCTGCCAAACTCGTCCGTCTGTGCAGGATGAGGATGGAGAATGCACGCTGCTCCATCAAGGTCGGTCAAGACCTCACCGAGACCTTTGATGTCAGAAAAGGATTTAGACAAGGCGACGCGCTGTCATGCGACTTCTTCAACATCGTTCTTGAAAGAGTTGTGCAAAACTCACGCGCCAACACCAGAGGCACAATCTTTCAAAAGTCCGTCCAATTACTCGGATACGCCGATGACATTGACATAATCGGAAGAACGCAGCGTGATGTCACTGGTGCGTTTGTGAGTATCGAGACGGAGGCGGCGAAGATGGGTTTAGCGGTCAATGAGGGCAAGACGAAGTATATGTTGTCAACAAGAAAGGACTCCCAACACCGACGTCTCGGACAGAACGTCACTATAGACAGCTATAACTTTGAGGTAGTTAAGGACTTTGTCTACCTAGGCTCCGCTATAAATTCAGACAATGACATCGGCGCTGAGATTAAACGAAAAATAACTCTTGCCAATCGCTGTTTCTTTGGGCTAAGAAGGCAATTGAGTAGCAAAGCCCTCGCTCGAACAACTAAGGTGACCCTCTATAAGTCCTTAATCGTCCCAGTCCTGCTCTACGGCGCAGAGGCATGGACTCTGTCTAAAGCGGATGAGGTTGCTCTTGGCTGCTTCGAGAGGAAAATTCTTCGGGTGATTTTTGGTCCCGTCTGCATAGACGGGGAGTGGAGGAGGAGATACAACGACGAACTGTACGGGCTGTACAGCGACATCGACTTAGCCAGAAGAGTGAAGGTCCAACGACTGAGGTGGCTGGGTCGTGTAGAGCGGATGGACACCAATGCTCCAGCTCGGAAAATCTTCGAATCTACACCCGAGGGTCAGCGCAGTAGAGGAAGACCGCGACTCAGTTGGCGCACGCAAGTGGAAGAGGACCTCAACCAACTTGGCGTGCGAAACTGGAGGCAGCTGGCTAAAGATCGAGCTGGCTGGAGACACTTGTTGGTTGAGGCCCAGGACCACGCCGGTCTGTAGCGCCACCTTAAGTAAGTAAGTAAGACCTTGATTTATGTCGAACAAATGTTTGGTTTTATTTTATTCCATGCACACATTTTTTTATTTAATTTCTAAATAGCCAACGAGCAAACAGTTGATTTTGCAATTCATAGTGTCAGTAGACCGTTTATAAAAAAACAAACACTTGGGAAAACAAACACTTTAACCTTTATTCGCTTCTAAATGCCGACTGTAACAGCCGACGTGCTAATAACAACTCATGGAAAAATATCGAAAAGGATCAAAGGATACATCATCAATGTATGGGAAGGATAATTAGTGGAAGGGGTAACACTACGATATATGTATGTAGATGCGCGAGCATGTGTTGGTGACAATAGCAATTCTATATTTCGCCGCTTATTCTCTACTACTCAACCAACTTCCAGGACTGCAAAAACTTAAGAAATGATGCACAGTTACATTAACTATACAGCGAAACAATTGTTTCGTGAAAATTAATAAATTTCAATTTCGGATTATGGGCATGCTCTCCATATAACCGGCCCCAGTGTGCGTCGTTTAGTGGCGAGCATAATACATTGGATATATATGCAATATGAGTATTTGTCTTCATGATCATGACTTGGCATTTGTTTAGAGGCGAGAGAAATTACTTTTATATGAGTCATGCCTTCTGCGATGGATGTATGATATGCCGATATGGCGCACGATGTTATTGTAGATGGGTCTCAATTATCGAAGCTCGGGATGAGAAGATCTATGGATATAAGTGATCGCTGGTGCGATCCCTTCACACGGTTAATAGAGTTATTTGCCCCTATCTTTCAACCCGCCGGGGGGAACGATCCGAAATTTCAACTTCGGTATCATCATTGTATATGAAACTTATAGTAGTATCAGCCGTCGAAGAGAAAAGATACGTCAATGTGCTACATTTTAGGGGCGGCGTTGTTCAAAAAAACAAAGAGAAAAAATAAATCGAAGAGAATTATCTTGTCGATGGTTTTCTCCTTTCGGTTTTATGTTTCTTCTTTCGCCTCTTTTCCGTGAACGAATTTGGATTAATGTTTTATGTGGACACTTTACATACCCAATGCAAATCGTACATAATACATGCATATGTGTGCATGGATATGTAAGCAAGCCACACATATGGCATCAATTCGGATGGCTGTGCCAATGCCCGTAGCAATGATTTGGATTACTTCTTTTTGGGAATATGTTGTCTCGGGCAGTTGTCAGTTTTCTGAAAATTGCTAAGACATAAATATAAATATCGTGAACGTTGCTCTTTAGCTTTTAATTTTTTTTATAAAATAGGACCACAATGGACCAGTAGGCTACCGCGAACGCTCAATCATTGAACTGGACACTTCCCCTATAACCTAACCTAACCTAAAATGATTGTGAATGATCTTAAGTTTCATTTGAAAAGGTAGAAGAGGAATTTTCTGTATATTTCACTTTTAGGAGGCTGGGACATGTGGGTAGATTTGTATTTTTTTCTATATCAGCCAGTGGGGTAGATTGTTGCTGCAGGAGGTAGATTCCGCTGCCAGGCAGAATGAACCATATAATCTGGATGATGAAGAACAACAATTTTGTTCACCCGACCTGGTCGACGGGAAGATGTCCATTTCTAAGCCTAAGTCCAACAAAGCTGCTGGAACTGACGGACTGCCGGCCGAGTTATTTAAAGCAGCTGAAGATGACTTGGTAGAGAGCATACGCCAATTACCTACTTGCTTAGATTTGGTCAAATTACTGTACGTGTGATAAATGCAATCTCAGCATCGTTTGCCCCATCCACAAAAAATGAGACCCCTTCAACTGAGTAAATTGCACGAGTATCGGTCTCCCCAGCATCTCGTACAAGTTCTTGTCTGTTATGTTGTGTGAAACCTTTCGTCAGCGACCGAATGCGGTTCTAGTCCAGAAAAGTCCACAATTGATCAAATTTTCACACTTCGCCAGATCCTGGAGAAAACCTAAGAAGTCCACATCAATACCCACCACCATTACTTTGATTTTAAGACCGCCTATGACATATGTACATATGTATGTACGTACATATGAATGCATAAAGTTAAGCTTTGTGCAGTATAACTCCTAACGACAAAATGATTTTGTATTTTGTATTTGTATTTATTTTCTAAAAACATTTTTACACTTAGATACAATAATCTTTAAGCATTAAAAAAACCAAAACAATTTTTTCTCAACAACCGCTTTTTTTTTTCTTACCCTCCCCTTCCTCTTTCCTCTGTTTCCACAAACCAAACATATTGTACATTTTTAGTCTGTTCTATTTCTGCCCTCTCTACGTCGGTAACCAGTCTTCCTAATTAGGCAGGGCGTAAACGCTATAAGTGTCTGCCAGAATCTGCAAGAATGCAGAACTAAACAGCCATAAGAGAAACACTTTGTTTGTAGTCAAAATGAATCTGAATTTATTTTACTAAACATTCTCTTTATATAAAATTTTTACTCGTGACTTCTAGCATTCCAATCCGCGTGCAATTTTAATCATCTAATATTACAGTTTGTGCAAAACATGTTTGGTGTCATATGAATCATTCATAGTACAGGTCAATGTATGACTCGTCATATGCATACCTCGTATGCTTCGATTTGTTTTGTTATTTGCTGTGTTAGCAGTCTTGTTTTGTGGAGTGAATGATTGAGGTAGGTTAAGGTATGTCAGTGGAAATCCGCTACTCTTTCCCCTCCCGTATTCCATCAATCCATGCGTATTCCATTTCAGTCTGTTCTTTTTTTATTGTGCACAAAAAAAAGAGTATAAATCGTATGTTTTTTGTTTACTAAAGATAACCCATTGCTGTGTGTAAAATATTGAGTTTTTTACAATACCTAAAAGTACACAACTGTTTTTTGTGTTTGTATTGTAGAAAGTCATTACCGAAAATAAAACGAAGATGAGAAGTACAACTAAGAAAAATAAAGAGAACCCACAATTGGGATGAAGAGAAATAAAGTGAGCAGAAAAAAGAAAATATTAACCTTCAGCTGCCTATCGTGAGAGGTGCTACAATCGCGTTCCGAGGGTGATACTACTATTAAGCTACGTTCAGACGATTGTAAGATCGTGTGAACTGACAATTTTTGTCTGACAACGTTGTAAGAAGGTAATTTTAAGGCCACCATCTGACAATTAAATTGTAAGGTATCTTCTAATCGTCTGAACACTCTTTTACGACATTGTCAGGCCGTTCGAAGACATTTAAAACATCGGCAGACTCATTGGATATTGTCAGGTGTGCGAAGCTCGAGACGTCTGACAATTTATTATTGTCATTTCTGTTGGAAGAAAAAATTATTTTCGAAGGAAAAAAAGTAATGCCGTCGTAGAATGAATTTGTAATTAGATTAATTGCATTATACGGGATTTCTAATGTTGCGGATTTTACGAATGTTTTATGGCAGAGGGTAATATTTCAACAGTTATTTTACTAGTTTTACGCATATTCGTTTCTTCCTTTTGGATATGCGGAGTCACCAAAGCAAGAAGATTGTCGAATTGTTGGGAAATTCATACGCAAAAATTGCGATACAATTCCGGCTACTCTGCTTGCAATTCGACGAGCAATTTCGCGCATAATACTTCCTGCTGACGGCGGGTCACCAAATCCTTCGTCCAAACACTACGTCATTTGTGTGGCAATTCTTCTTCATCCTCACTGTTTTCTAATATGTCGCCGCAAGTGCCTCTTCTTGTACATGAAACTAATAGTAGTACAATCATCGGAACGCGATTGTAGCGCCTTTCGTAATAGGCAGCTGAAGCTTAATATTTTCTTTTTTCTGTTCACTTCTTTTCTCTTCATCCGAATTGTGGGTTCTCTTTATTTTTCTCAGTTGCATTTTTCATCTTCGTTTTATTTTCGGTAATGACTTGTTACAAAACAAACACGAAAAATCTTTTACACACAGAAATGGGTTGCCTTTAGTAAGAAAACACATATGATTTGTACTCTTTTTTTTTTCGTGCCATAAAAAAAGAGCAGACTAAAAAGAATATGCATGGATTGATGGAATACGGGAGGGGAAAGGGAAGACAAGAAAAAAAAGTTTTGGTGGCTTTCGGGAAAATCTGCGTTTTTTTAATCATCATACTAATATTATAAAGAGGTAAAGTTTGTAAGTTTGTATGTAGGAAGTAGTCTTCGATACTACTCATCCGATTTCAAAAATGTTGAAATCAATATTTAGAATGGACTTTAACGGTGAACATCACTACATACATAGTATAACAGGAATTCCCAAGCAATCGAGTTATAAGTGGCAGAAAGGGGGAAAAAATTCAAATTTTATGTTATAAAATTCTGCTTACACAGCTCTAACTCAACAATGGCTTATTGGATTTAAAACAAAAGAAAAACTTTTTAGTAAATTCGTCTGAGATTCATTTGAGCTATAAATCATCCTTCTGCCTTATCCTGAAGCTGACCTATACTCAAAACAATTCATGAAATCATCACCAAAATCATCGCCAGCAATTTTCCATCAGTGGCGACCGCAGCCAAAGCAGTGAGTGACGTCACTGAAGCACATCGGTTCGGGATCGTATGTTGTTTTTGTTTTGTCGAGTTGTGCAAGGGTAGTCTTATTTTCATTTTTCTTTGTTCGTATCTTTGGTTTTGTGGAAATACATTATGTATTGGATCCGTAGCTGAGGAAGAACTGTCTTTTTTTTTTTTAAGTAAATAGAAGTATGTAGGAATGCATATTGTGATAAGTTAAGTTAAGTTATCACTGATAACGATCGATGCGGTGTATATGCGCATGTAGAAGGGGAACGGAAATGGGAAACTTTCAGTTGCGTAGATGAGGATTTACGCAAAGAATACTTTCACATTGGACCGAGATCACAGATTTGCAAAGAAGGAGTTCTGGCAGGCCTTCCGCCGCCGTCTCAGACGAATATCATTGAAGGAGTCAAATCTAAAGATGGTTTACTTTTTTTCCGATAAGAAGACTATCTTACGCAGATGAAGCGGGAACTTTTCGGATCTGCTCAATCCCGAACAGGAATTGGATGGTAGACTGTGTAGGGCGGAGAATAGTTCCGCTGTAAGAGCAGGTGACTGAAACGGCTCTCTCATTAGAGTGGCATGGGGCTGCGGTAAAACAACTAGCGATAATCAAAGCAAGCGGATTGTGCTCTTTTTGAAAAATAGTATAAGTGTGGTGGCTCTAATTATAAGGTCATGTCTCTTTAAGCTCTTTCTGCAAAAGTCTTTGCTAGGGTGTTGGAAGCGCGTGCCCGAACTATGGTCGAATCCAACTTGGAAGATGAGCAGTGCAGCTTTTGTCCAGGTAGAAACACATCCAAACCGCTATTCATTCTAAGAACGGTACTTGAGGGAGTGTGCCATGGGTGTAATAATCCAGTCTTTCGAAGTAAACTCTGAACTGTACTGCAGGAGTATGGGATTCAGGGTTCTCATTTGAAGGCCATTCGACCTATACACACAAACTGTAGGAGGTGTGTTCGGGCGAATGGCGTTACATAAACATCTTTTACTGCGGGCGTTGGCCTTCGCGAGGGGTGCTTTTGTCACCTCTCCTTTTCATTGTGTACATGGATTGGATGTTACAGCGCAACTGTGGCGAGGAACGGTTCGCATTGTGATACTAAAGGTT
Organism: Matsumyia berberina; assembly: GCA_917880715.2. Lineage (NCBI taxonomy): Eukaryota > Metazoa > Arthropoda > Insecta > Diptera > Syrphidae > Matsumyia > Matsumyia berberina. The sequence goes on from OU862872.1 coordinate 84,545,854, forward strand.
AAGCCATCTGCTTTTCGCTGATGACTTACTTCGAAGCATCTGGATAGAACTTCAGCGAGTGCTTGATAGTCGTCTGTGTGGAAGCTCGGTAAACGTGAACAAATCGGAAGTAATGGTAATGTCTTTAACGCCTGTTCAATGCACTTTGCATATTAGTAGAGTCCTATCGAAACCGGTTCAGAAGTTTAAGTATTTTGGGGTCATATTCACGAGTGATGGAAGGAGCAGTACTGAGTTATTCACTATTTAGTTATTACAATTTCCAGTTATTACAATTTCAGTTATTAAAATTTTGTGCGTTTGATCTGACCCTCACCTATGGTCATGTGATTTGGGTAATGACCGAAAGAATAAGCTACCGAAATGAGATTTGTTCGAGATTCGTTCTATCGAGTTAAGAACATCAAAATATACAATATCGAGAAACTACCGTTTCGAATGGAACGGTCCGTACTTCAATGGTTTGGGCACGTTAAACGCATGCTCCAACTTGAGTTCCAAGACGTGGCATGGAATGCGTGTCATCAGATAGACGTCCCCTGCGTAGGCTCAGGACGATATGATGTTTTACGCTATTATATTTTTTGTAAAATAAAGCGAAACATACCAAAAATCGATAATCAAATAACTTAAGTGTTCCCGTACGAAGTCGGAGCGGGCCGCTAGTGAAAAATAAAACAAAAGAACAGACTCAAAATGTATATGCTTGGTTTGCGGAAATACGGGAAAGGGGAAAGGGAGGGTAAGGAAAAACAAAACTGTTGGCAGTTGTTGAGAAAAATTGTTTTGGTTTTTTTAATAGAGTTATCTTGCGGAAGAACTACTGCACAAAGCTTAACTTTATGCATTAATTTATATGTACGTACATACATACATACATATGTCACAGGCGGCCTTTAAATCGATGTATAGGTGTGGACTTCTTAGGTTTTCTCCAGGATCTGGCGAAGTGTGAACATTTTATCAATTGTATACTTTCCTGGTTTCATATACATACATATGAACAATAGTTTCACACAACACAATTCACAATTCTTTCATGAAAAAAATTAAAAGCTAAGGAGCGACGTTCACAGATTTCGCCCTTTACCATACAATATTTATATTTATGTCTAAGCAATTTTCAGAAAACTGACAACTGCCCGAGACAACATATTTCCAAAAAGAAGTAATCCAAATCATTGCTACGACATTGACACAGCCACCCGAATTGATGCCATATGTATGACGTGCGTATATACCCATGTACACATATGCATGTATTATGTACGATATGCATTGGGTATGTGGCGTTCCATAAACCTATGTTTCCATAAACCTAGGTTTATGTTAAATGGTAGTTATGTGCATTCAAGAGGACACAATCGTCCTCAACTAACCTCTGTCTACCAACTCCTACTCTCACCTCCACGAGGTGAACGCTGGGTGCCTAGTACCTCAACTGGAGATAGGGTGCAAGCCCCTGTGGAAGGTTGTTGGTGGTAGCCGACGAGAGAGGGGGGGGGAGGGTGTTCACACTAAGGCACTCTCCCTTGCATCTGGACGGCAGCGGAAGAACTCCCACGATGGAATCAACGGTGGCGTCTACAGTTCCAGTTAGGTCGGACTACTTGGTTTACACCTTATTTGGGCTACTCGGACCTATTCGGAGCTTCAGGCCAATAAGGATCGGTCTACCCGACCCCTCTTGTCCGAGGGGCACAACAAAGGACGTGGCCCTCCAGGTTGGGGGTTGTGCGTGGGGGTGACAACTCCACCATGGAAAAAAGAGACTGTTCCGAAACAACCACGAGCCTCGGATACGGATGATTTTACTGTTGACAACCCTAGCAAACGGAATAAGGACAATGATTTTCGGTTCTGCACGTGGAATGTTCGCACCCTTAACAGGCCACGTGCAGCCGAACAACTAGCAGAGGCCCTGGACTGCTAAAAAGCAGACCTAACCGCCATCCAGGAAGTACGATGGGATGGACCGGGCATAAGAAGGATGAAAAACTGAGACATCTACTACGGAGATTGCTACAGGGAGCAGAAGCAGCGCTTATTCGGATGTGGATTTGTCGTAGGCGGCGGACTTAGGCAACAAGTCTTAAGCTTCCGACACGTAAGCGAACGTCTTATGACAATCCGCATCAAGGCTAAATTTGCCAATATTAGCCTGTTATGCGCTCATGCCCCGACAGAAGACAAGGACGACGCCACCAAAGAACGTTTCTACGAGCTCCTCGACAAAACTTATGAGCAGTGTCCTAGATATGACGTTAAGATCGTGCTGGGCGATTTTAACGCCAAAATAGGAAAGGAGGACATCTTTGGTAGGACAGTTGGTAAGAACAGCCTACATGACACCACGTCCGAAAACGGACTTAGGCTAATTGACTTCGCTGCGGGACGGAACGTCACTATAGCAGGCACGTGGTTTCTTCATCTCAATATTCACAAGGGGACATGGCGGTCTCCTGATCATCAAACGCTCAATCAAATTGATCACATTGCGATCGACGCAAGACATGCCTCCAGTGTTCTGGATGTCCGAACGTTCCGAGGGGCCAACATTGACTCGGACCACTACCTTGTTGCAGCCAAGGTACGAATGCGGATATCCCAAGCGCCACAACAAAATAGAATCACTGTGAGAAGATACAACGTCGAACGGCTGCAATCGCAAGAGACTGCCAGACTATTCGCCGAACGCGTATCCCGAAATCTCTCAACAAGTCCTATGTGTTGTATTAAAGAAAACACGTCTCACTTCTATGACTTGACAAAAGGAACAGTGTTGTATTTCATTTAAGCTAAGCTTACAACAATAGAATATAGGAAACGGTTTATTATTTACATAGGAGTGTATGTTACAAAATGAAGAGAGCATATAAGAGAATCATTGTGGAGTTCAAAGAACAGCTGTTAATCTTACAAGGTGTCTCAACAGAATTTAAAACAAAATAAACTGATTATTTAACACTCCCACTTTTATGAATGTTTTTTTTAAAAAATTCAGTAATTAAACATTTTGATGAATTCAACGTTAATTTAAACCGTCTAAAGCAATAACTCCCATCATGGAACGAAATCGTTGGAATTTGTCCTTGGGTAACGCTTTCGTTAAAATATCGCCAACTTGGTTTTGTGTTGGCACATATTCCAACTCAAAAACTTCATCTTCGAATCTTGATTGTCTACGTATAAGACTGGTTTCATCTTTTTATTCAGCAAATCGTCTAAAAGTTGTTGGATCCACACCAGCTCTTTTACTGCTTGACATGCAGCCACAAACTCAGCCTCAGTTGTAGATAGGGCCACGCATTTTTGACGTTGCGAGGCCCAAGTGATGCAGCTTGATCCCATCAAAAAAACGTATCCACTGGTAGAACGTCTTGTTACTACGTCACCAGCATAGTCTGCATCACTGAAAAGGGAAAGATTAAATTTAGTGCTTTTGAACAATATACCGTAGTCGGATGTCCCCTTCAGGTAGCGAATTATCCTCTTGACCATGGTAACATGACGTGGACTAGGATTATCCAGATAGCGACTCACACACCCAACTGCGAAAGCTATATCAGGACGTGTAGCCACCATAAGATACATGAGGCTGCCCACTGCTTGTCGAAAAGGGAAATTTATCCTTTCAGATGACTCCTCCGAACAGCTCACACTTGCCACCGCTTCTGCTGGAGTAGACACAGGTACTGTATCCGACATATTAAATTTTGAAACCAATCGTTTCACATACTGCGATTGATTAATGTGAAGCGACCCGTCCCGAAATCTCCTTATCTCCAATCCAAGGAAATGTCTTGCCGGAAACACCTTCAGTTCGAAATTAAGTTTGAGATGCTCACAAAACTTCGAAATTTTACAACCGTCCGTTGATGCAATGAGGCCATCGTCTATATAAATTGCCAAAATAACCCTTTTATTACTCCCATCACTTATAAAAACGCATGGATCAGCCGCACATGATCGAAAACCAAAAGTTTTCAGAAGTTTCGTAAAGGTTTTGTTCCAGCACCTAGACGCTTGTTTGAGCCCATATAAACTCCTCTGAAGTTTGCATACTCGAGTGCTTCCATCCTCATATCCTCTTGGCTGTTGAACATAAATTTCTTCTTTGATCTCACCATTTAAAAATGCAGTTTTCACATCAAATTGCCTTATGTGAAGTTTTTCTGATGCCACTATACCCAAAATTGTCCGGATGGAAGTAAATTTTGCCACAGGACTAAAAGTTTCAAAGTAATCAACTCCGAATTGTTGGCTAAAACCCCGAGCTACTAATCTGGCCTTGTATCTTTCACCTTCATTTTCATTTGAATTTTTGATTTGGTATACCCATTTAGTGTCAACCAGCTTGCGATTGTCAGGTAACTGCATCAAAGTCCAGGTTTCATTTTTATTCAATGAAGCAATTTCTTCATCCATAGCTCTCCTCCATTTATCCGCATCCTCACACTGCATGGCCTTTTCAAAGCTGTCTGGCGTATAAGACTCTGCTAAGAAGGCAAAACTTTCCTGGATGCAACAGTTGATCTCACTTTGTGCATTCTTGTTTCTGCTTCTCAATCGGTCCCTGATTGTATCGGTCTTCTCTTTTTCCTCAGTATCCATTTTGTCTCCAAGAGCTTCTTCAAAAACATCATCACCATCACCCTCAGCGTCAGCATCAATAACAGCAAAATTCTTTGATTTTTCCCTTTCAGCATCAACATTAGCAACACGATCATCTTTCAATTTTATGACTGACTGTTTGTCTGCACATTTTCCTCCCACAGGCAATTCACTTTGTAGATCCTCATCATGAAACACAGCAAACAACTTCTCATGTCCACTCACCATCACCTTCGAATCATGAAAACGGACATCACGGCAGACTTCAACTCTATTATTTTCGGCAAAAAATACCCTATATCCCTTGACACTGTCACCGTAGCCTACAAAAATTCCCTTTTTGGACTTCGGATCCCATTTTCGCCTCTTCTGTTTGGGTATATGAACAAAGGTTTCAGTTCCAAAAACTTGAAAATTTGTGATATCAGCCTGCTTTCCATACCACAGTTCATACGGTGATTTTCCTTTAGTCGGACTGGTACCAGTTCGGTTAAGAACGAAAACTGCCGTGTTCACTGCTTCAGCCCAAAGTTTCATGTCCAAATTTTTCCCGTGAATCATTGTCCGAGCTGCCTCTACAATTGTGCGCATTTCATGCTCTGCACGTCCATTTTGTTCCGGTGTGTAAGGCACCGTCCGCTGATGCACAATACAATTCTTCTCTAAAATATTTTGGACTTGTTGATTTGTGTACTCTGAACCATTGTCAGATCGAAGAACCTTCACTTTTGTACCTGTTTCAGCTTTAATCAAGTTAAGGTACTTTGCAATTAAAGCACACACCTCTGTTTTCTCCTTTAAAAAAAAGACCGTCCTGTAGTGAGAAAAATCGTCTTTAAAAAGTAGGAAGTATTTGGATCCGCCCACACACATCAGAATGCACAAGTTCCCCTACGCAACTTGCTTTATTCTCGCTGGATTGAAAAACTGCACGATGTTGTTTTCCATACAAACAAGCCTCACAAAAGAAATCGTCTTCACTTTCAAAAGGAATACTTCTGGCCTTCAATACGTCCTTTACTTGGACGATATTTTGATGGCCGAGTTTCTCGTGCCATTTGCGTAGTGTCCCTTTCTTTCCTTCAGCCAAATTTGCACATGCACCAACATCCACCGAATTACTTGTGACCTTCAGAAGCAATTTGAATAATTTGGACTCACGTACTCCCACTACCAAAACAGATTTTCCCTTGAAAAGCTCACATTTTAAATTATCCGAAGACAGCTTAAGACCTTTGTCCAACGCACAGTTCAGGGAAAAAAGATTTAACCGAATATCCGGAACAAAGAGCACATCAGCTAAATGGTTCTCCTTCCAGCTGTCATTGTCAAAAGACAAGACATTTATGTCTCCTCTGCCATATGCATTTATGGTGTTTCCATTCCCTAACTTGACTACTACCGGTTTACTAAACTCCTTATAGTTAATGAACCACTCTCTCCTGCTAGTCATGTGATCACTCGCTCCAGAATCCAGGAACCAATCATCAGATCTAGGTTCACTTTTTGTTAACAGCACTTCACACACGAACGCATTACCTCTTTTTTCGTTAGAATGTGACCAATCCAAATGTTTCTCCTTCTTCTTCGGACATTCATTCTTCCAATGTCCAGTGCCTTTACAAAAGAAACATCTTCCCGGCTTTGAAGACTGCCTACGTTTGGGAAAAAACTTTTCCGGTATAAATTGCTTCTTCGCAATCAGAGCGCTGCTTCCTCCACCTTCAGCAAAATTGCTTTGAGAACTAATACGCGCCTCTTCCAAAACTAATCTGCCAGTGAGATGCTCCAATGTCTGCTTATCAACTGCCGTCGACTCCCAAGCACTATGAAAGTGGCTAAACGAGGCCGGCAAAGTCATTAGGATTTTGGTTATGACCATCGAGTCAGAAACCTTTTCCCCCACATCTGCTAGCTGCTGCACAATGGTCTGCAACTTTGAAATATGTAATGCAATATCGTCTTGCGGGTCTTTACTGAAACTATAAAATTGCTGCTGAAGCATGTGAATACTCGCCTTCGATTTAACCTCGTAAACACTATGGAGTTTATCCCACATTTCCTTCGAAGATTTGCAGTTCATGATGTGCAAGAGTGGTTGTGAACCTATCGAAGTGACCGTAACCTTTTGCGCCTTACTATCAAAGCGACTCCATAGCATCAATTTTCCAGGCTCCGTCGGAAATAGATGCACTCAAAATTATTTTTATCTGGAACTTCCAGATGTTCCACTGGTCCCCATTCACCAATTTTTCAATTTTTAACTCAGTATTATCAACTGACATGATGAGGAATGAATACCACTCAAACAAACAGTTATGTATATCAAAAGAACCACTTGACAGTGACCAGTTATGTATATAACTAAATTACAAAAAAACGTTATGTGCTTATGTAATTAGACTCCCAAAATCGAAAAAAAATTATTCCAATTTTTCACAGCAAAATTTACCCAAATACCAATCGTCTGCAAACTATGCTTCTCGGTATTTAATTATTAATTACCCGTTCCGTAAATTTGCCAATTTCGATTTTAATGAAAAAAAAAACGTGATTCCCGAAAAAAAAAACCATTCACATAACTGGGCCCATAACCTGTTGTATTAAAGAAAACACGTCTCACTTCTATGACTTGACAAAAGGAACAGTGTTGTATTTCATTTAAGCTAAGCTTACAACAATAGAATATAGGAAACGGTTTATTATTTACATAGGAGTGTATGTTACAAAATGAAGAGAGCATATAAGAGAATCATTGTGGAGTTCAAAGAACAGCTGTTAATCTTACAAGGTGTCTCAACAGAATTTAAAACAAAATAAACTGATTATTTAACACTATGTCACCAGCTCCAAATGTTGAAGACCAGTGGCAACGCTGCCAACAGGTCATTAAAAACGCCGCAACTGATGTGCTGGGTTTCACACGACCACCACCCCGAAACCCCTGGTTTGACGACGAATGCCGGCAAGTGCATGCAGCCAAACAAGAAGCATATAAAGCGGCGTTGCAGAGAAGGACGAGAGCTGCTCGTGAGCTCTACGAGCAAAAAAGACGGAAAGAACACCGACTTCTCCAAAAGAAAAAGAAAGAGCATGAGAAGCGCGCGATCAAGGATATTGAGAGATTATACTCCAGGAATAATGTACGAAAGTTTTACCAAAGGGTAAAAAGAACGTGTCACGGAAGCAGAACCCGTACGGAAATCTGTAGAGATGAAGAAGGAAACCTCGTAGTAGAGTCACAGTCGGTGCTGAGAATTTGGAAAAACTATTTCTGCAGACTGTATAACGGCGACGAAGGCCAACATCCCGCTGTCAGGCAGAACGGACCATTCAAGCTAGACGATGATAGCCAAAATTTCCGTCCACCTGACCAAAACGAAGTGCGGAAAGCAATATCTAAACTAAAATCCAACAAGGCTGCTGGACCCGACGGCCTTCCGGCCGAGGTATTTAAAGCAGCTGGAAATGACCTGGTAGAGAGCGTACACCAACTCATTTCTAAGATTTGGTCAGATGAGTGTATGCCCGATGAATGGAATCTCAGCATCGTTTGCCCGATCCACAAAAAAGGAGACCCCCTCAACTGCGCCAACTACAGGGGTATCAGCCTCCTTAACATCGCGTACAAGATTTTATCTGCCATACTGTGTGAACGCCTGAAACCTTTTGTCAACAACCTGATTGGTCCCTATCAGTGCGGTTTTAGGCCAGGAAAGTCCACAATTGACCAAATTTTCACACTTCGGCAGATCCTGGAAAAAACCCAAGAAGTCCAAATCGATACCCACCACCTCTTCATCGATTTTAAGGCCGCCTAAGACAGCATTTATAGAGACGAGCTGTACAGAGCCATGTCTAGTTTTGGCATCCCTGCTAAACTCGTCCGTCTGTGCAGGATGAGGATGGAGAATGCACGCTGCTCCATCAAGGTCGGTCAAGACCTCACCGAGACCTTTGATGTCAGAAAAGGATTTAGACAAGGCGACGCGCTGTCATGCGACTTCTTCAACATCGTTCTTGAAAGAGTTGTGCGAAACTCTCAAGCCAACACCGGAGGCACAATCTTTCATAAATCTGTTTAACTGCTTGCGTACGCTGACGATATTGACATTATAGGCAGAACGCAGCGAGCTGTCACCGGTGCTTTCGCGAGTATAGAGACAGAAGCGGCCAAAATGGGTTTAACGGTAAACGTGGGCAAAACTAAGTATTTGCTGTCAACAAGAAGGAACACCCAACACCGACGAATTGGACAGAACGTCACAGTTGATAGCTATAACTTCGAGGTGGTAAGGGACTTTGTTTACCTTGGCTCTGCTATTACCTCCGATAATGACACCACGTCGGAAATCAAACGAAGAATAACTCTTGCCAATCGCTGTTTCTTCGGGCTAAGAAGGCAATTGAGTAGTAAGGCCCTATCCCGAAAAACTAAGGAGACTCTGTATAAGACCTTAATCATCCCAGTCCTGCTTTATGGCGCTGAAGCATGGACACTGTCGAAAGCGGATGAAAATATCCTTGGTTGCTTCGAGCGAAAAATTCTTCGGAAGATATTCGGTCCCGTATGCGTTGACGGGCTTTGGAGGAGAAGTTTTAACCACGAACTATACGAGCTGTACAGCGACATCGCCCTGGTCAAGAAGATACGTATCCATCGGCTAAGATGGCTAGGGCATGTAGAGCGAATGGACACCACCGCTCCGGCACGCAGAGTCTTCGAATCCAACCCGGAGGGACAACGCAGTAGAGGAAGACCTCGCCTAAGGTGGCGCGCACAAGTAGAAGGGGACCTCAACCAACTTGGCGTGCGCAACTGGAGGCAGTTAGCTAAGGACCGGGCTAACTGGAGAGGCTTGTTGGTTGAGGCCCAGGTTCACCCCGAACTGTAGCGCCACCTAAGTAAGTAAGTAAGCATTGGGTATGTAAAATGTGCCATTGAAACAGGTGGAGAAGTTTAAGTATCTCGGGGTCCGATTCACGAGTGATGGTAGGAGCAATACTGAGTTTTCCTGTAGGATTGGTCAGGCTGGAGCAATTTTGAGACAGCTTGGTCAATCTGTTATCAGGAGGGCCGAACTTGGCATCGAAGCTAAGTTGTCGGTCTCTAATTCAGTGTTTGTTCCGACCCTCACCTATGGTCATGAGGTTTGGGTAATGACCGAAAGAATAAGATAGCGGCTACAAGCTGCCGAAATGAGATTTCTTCGTTGTATTGCTGGGGTGACTCGCCGAGATCGGGTAAGGAACACCAGAGTACGCGAGGCACTGAATGTCGAGCAGCTACTTCTTCGAACGGAAAGGTCCATACTTCGATGGTTTGGGCACGTCAAACGCATGTCTCCAACTCGGTTTCCAAGACGTGCCATGGAATTCGTGCCATCGGGCAGACGTCCCCTGGGTAGGCCTAAGATGAGATGGCTGGACCAGGTCCGTAATCTCACCTCTACCCGTATGGGGATTGCCCCTGATGAGTTAGAGTCGATGGCGGAAGATCGGCAAATGTGGGGAGTCCACTTAAGCTCCCTAAACCCGCGACCCTCATAGTGGATAAGCGAGCCATTGGAAGATGATGATGATGATAATGTAAAATGTCCACACAAAACATCAATCCAAATTTGTTCACGAAAACGAGGCGAAAGAAGAAATACAAAACCGCAAGGAAAAAATCATCGACAAGAGAATTCTCTTCGACTTATTATATTTCTCTTTGCTTTGTTTTCTTGAATTGAACAGCGCTACCACTGAACACAGTGCAGTAACTTTTTTCTTCGCCGGCTGCCACTACTATTAGCACAGATAATGAATCTACACAGATGTCTCACCCCCATACAAAAAAATGATACAATTTTTTCTCTTAGTTGACAAGTCTTAGCTGACAAACAGCTTTTAAAAAACAAAAGCTTCTTAGAATATGAAAGCTGTTTGCCAGCTAAGACAAATACAGCGTTTCCTATTTTCTCGCACCCATCCCTTTCTTCTGTTCTCGTCTGATGACTACTTGTTTTACTGTATTTCCTACTAGCACAATGTTCGATGAATGGGAATTTTGAATGTATGCAAATTGTACTCGCCGACAGTTTTCATATGACTGGATTTCAAAAAGTGAAAATGGATGTTTAAACGATTTTTTCCCTGATAAATATTTTGCTTTTAACTATGGTTTTATATCCTCAATATATTCATTAATTGCGTTCTTCCTAATTACCAAAATTTAGGAAGAAACCGGGCGTCACATGCGCGAGAGAAATAGGATAACGTCATGCGCAATGTACTACTTGCAATCCATAGGCCTGTTTTTTTGGTAAATCTATATAGGCTAAGAAAAGTGTGGGCAAAAAAACGCCTATCGAAGCTAGGGAATTTTATCATTGCTGTTTAGCACCACTTTGTGTAATGACATTTGTTACGCTTCAGCTCTTAATTTTTTCCTTTTCTTTACTTAGAAAAATAGATCGGCCAGATTTAAAACAATGTAACAAAAAAATATTAGATCTTATTTGTTTAATTTTTACCTTTTGTCGTTAGAAGTAAAGCGGCTGTAATGCCATTTTTATCATTTCGATAACAATTGGAAAAAAATAGTTTGGTAGCACAGTTTTTATCGCGGCTAAGAAATTAAGGCTGGATAGTTATCCAGATTTCTTAATTCTATACAGGCTTGGTTGTTAGTGTAATTTACATGGAAAATATTTTCTTAGCCTATATAGGTTTACCAAAAAAGCACGCCTAATGATGGTTATTGGGGATGAGGGAAACAGTTATGCATTAGGCACGCGAATTTATTACATACTAGCTGGTACCCGCGACTACGTCCGCGTGGAAAAAAGTCACGTTATACCCTATGTAATTTCCCGGGTTTCAGGAAGTTGATAATTAAGTATAGACTTTTAATTCCTCATATTACCTGCTTGTTAATATCATTCCTGGTTTTTCTTTCTGGCTCTAGGATGACCAGGTCGTCAGGTGAACTGATTCTGAGCACGCTATGAGACAAACAATCACTCCTCAGATCCAACCATCTACTTTCAAACTCTGCTTCTGTGCTTTATTGATGGTCATGGCGTAGAAAACCTTAGATGAAAATTGCAGACGTTTGAATTCAAAGCGGTATCAGGAGAATGTGGGGAATGAAGACGGTTTCTCCCTATTTGACGACTGCGAAAATGCTGGCTTCGATTACGTGTCTGTGCACATTCTGTATCTTCAACAGAAGCCATTGCACTCTAACGAATTCTTTCACCCTATTTTTGCATTTCCTTCAGTTTTCCTTCGAAAAGTCATACTCCAAGTCGAATTTATTCTCTGTCGAAAGTCCTAACTCGAATACATTCTCTAAATACAGAAGAAAACAAAAACAAAAATCACCCTTTCCCAACTTGCAATATTATACACACATCAAACACACACAATCTCATACATAGGCTGACGCGACATATCGGTGCGCTGTTCTTATATCTACCTAAAAAAAAAGATTCCATTAAAAAAATGCCAGGAGAGAAAAGTAAACAATTGCCATACCAACCGGCAAATCATCACCCTCTCCTCACACACAAAAAAAAAAAAAACGCAGAATAAAAGGAATGAAAAACTACTGGGCAAAACAAAAACAACACACGATCACGAACCGATGTGTCTCACTTTATTGAAAACGATCATTAAGAGGCAACGATCATTTAGAGGCAATGAGAGAAATAAAAAAGCAACAAAAAAAAAAGAAGGAAAAACCACCCTTGAGCAGAAGCAACACACGATCACGATTTGCGAACGATCCGATGTGCTGCTGGCTGAATGGCGCAGGTCACTGGTTTTCTATGGACACATATAAATGGCTGTATCCTAAGAAAGCATGCATTTTTAGAAATAGAAATTAAGCCTATGTGTTAATTGAATAATACAGACTAATTACTCACGAAATTTTATGTAAATCCGTCTAGCCGTTTAGGCGATACGTGGTAACAAACATCCAAACATCCAAACTTTCACAATTATAATATTAGTAGGATATATTTGCATTCTGTGATTAAAAATTTAATTGACTAGACTAAAATAAAAAGTGCGCGATTTAATATTTTAACATTCCGATATTGTGAACGTTTGGTAAATTTAAAACAGACTGGTTTGATAATATTGAATATACCTATTCTTTTATAATTCCTTACTTACTTAAGGTGGCGTTACAGTCCGGGGTAGACCTACCTAGCGCCGTTCTCAACAACTTGGCCCGTTATCGCGCCATGATAACGGACTATTTGCTGCCTCAAATTGAAGCCCGTGATCTCCAGGACATTTGGTACCAACAAGATGGCGCTACTTGGCACACAGCTCGTAAAACCATGGCTTTATTGCGAGAACAATTCGGTGAGCAGTTAATTTCGCGCTTCGGATCGGTGAATTGGCCGCCTAGATCATGTGATATCACACCTCTAGACTTTTTCCTTTGGGGCTATGTAAAGTCTTAAATCTACATGGATAAGTCGAGTATGATTCAGGATTTGGAAGCCAACATTACTCGCGTTATTCGCCAAATACCAATCGAAATGCTCGGACGCTCGGACATCGATAATTGGGCCTTCAGAATGGACCATGTTAACCGCAGTTATGGCCAACATTTGAAAGAAATAATCTTTAAAAAATAAATGTCAAGAATGGTTATTTTGTTTAACAATAATGTAAACCCGATAAAATTGTATTCTTATATTTTTTTTAATTTAAAAAAAAGGACCTCTAAATGGATTACCCTTTACAATTGTTGTTCGTGAAGTTATTTTCATTAAACTATACAAGTAGCATGTAACATCATTTTCTAACGTACTTATGTAATATATTAAACCTGTATTCTGTGGACAAACTAAATACAATCTTATATGAATATCAAAAACCAAATATAATGTTTTTAATTTTTTTCACATATGGGTTGTTCCAATTGTCCTTTCTATTTTTCAGCTTCGAGCTTATGTACGTTCATATGTGGTAAGTAGACTTTCTAAGACTTCCTGGTGAACCGCAATGCATTTGTGTACATATTCGTTTGTGCCATGTCCTAAGTCCTATCGGATATAAATTGAAACGAAAAATGATTCTCTTGAAAGTTGTTTATTTACCTCAACCATTACTGGGCTTTGTTAGTAATCCATCGGCGTTAATAGTCTGCAACTTGAGTAAACCTGGAAAGCTTAAAGACTTATCTATGCAACAAAACATTTGAGCGAAATAAACTTGGTTTTATACACCTATGTTTTGTATTTCATGAAATTAAAAGCAACACAAGAACATGTTTAGTTTATCACAGGAAAACCACACAAACATCAACAAAAAAAAGGCAAAGCGTTTTTTTCTAAATTTACGCGGTTCATACAAAAAAAGATAAACTGTTATATTTTGCACTATAATATTGCCACGTTAACAAAGAAAAAGTAACTTTTCATGCAAAAAACAAGAACAAGAAACACTTGGAATTTGACATTTTTGCCGAGCTTTACGGCCTGTTTCACTTATAGGAGGCGCTGACGTGGAATTTTTCCGGCATTACGGCCTGTTTCACTAATAGGAGGCGCTGGCAAAGTGCTGCATATGTCGCCAATCGATTTCTATTCATGATACAAAGAAATAAAGATAGCGACACTTGCGTTCATATTTTTTTCCGTTCTGCGCATGTACGTCATCTGTGACAACAAACTGAAATGTCATTGCTCAGCCATACGTTTCTCGCAGCATAATCTGTTTTTTGTGCTCATATTTGATAATGAAAATTATACATTTTAATGCAGCGAGTTATACTAATACCTTAATTTAAATATTTTTAATAGCTTTTTAATGTACAGAAGAAAATGTAAACCGTGATTTAGTTGGAATAGTCGTAATAGGCAGTGCAGGGAGTCAACAATATTTGTTTATGAAGCTCCTAAATATCAAACTACAGGGTTTTTCAATAAAAGCGCTACAAAAGTTTTTTTAAATAAAACAAAAACGGTTTTGGATATCAATGAAATTCTTTATTCCTGTGAAAGTACGTTCCATGCCATTATGTATGGAACTCGATTTCTTTTGCATGGCCACCACGGGCACGCTTGCAGAAGTCCAGACGCTGAACCCAATTTTCGACGGTTTTCAAGCATAAATCGGCCGATACTGCTGCAATTTCACGTTCGATATTCGTACGAAGTTCATCAATCGTCGCTGGCTTGTTGGCATAGACCATAGACTTGACGTAGCCCCACAGGAAATAGTCTAACGGCGTCAAATCGCACGACCGAGGCGGCCAAGCGACTGGACCAAATTTTCACACTTCGCCAGATTCTGGAGAAAACCTAAGAAGTCCACATCAATACCCACCACCATTACTTCGATTTTAAGACCACCTATGACATATGTACATATGTATGTACGTACATATGAATGCATAAAGTTAAGCTTTGTGCAGTATAACTCCTAACGACAAAATGATTTTGTATTTTGTATTTGTATTTATTTTCTAAAAATATTTTTACACTTAGATACAATAATCTTTAAGCATTAAAAAAACCAAAACAATTTTTTCTCAACAACAGCTTTTTTTTTTCTTACCCTCCCCTTCCTCTTTCCTCTGTTTCCACAAACCAAACATATTGTACATTTTTAGTCTGTTCTATTTCTGCCCTCTCTATGTCGGTAACCAGTCTTCCTAATTAGGCAGGGCGTAAACGCTATAAGTATCTGCCAGAATCTGCAAGAATTCAGGGCTAAACAGCCACTTTGTTTGTAGTCAAAATGAATCTGAATTTATTTTACTAAACATTCTCTTTATATACAATTTTTACTCGTGACTTCTAGCATTCCAATCCGCGTGCAATTTTAATCATCTAATATTACAGTTTGTGCAAAACATATTTGGTGTCATATGAATCATTCATAGTACAGGTCAATGTATGACTCGTCATATGCATACCTCGTATGCTTCGATTTGTTTTGTTATTTGCTGTGTTAGCAGTCTTGTTTTGTGGAGTGAATGATTGAGGTAGGTTAAGGTATGTCAGTGGAAATCCGCCACTCTTTCCCCTCCCGTATTCCATCAATCCATGCGTATTCCTTTTCAGTCTGTTCTTTTTTTATTGTGCACAAAAAAAAGAGTATAAATCGTATGTTTTTTGTTTACTAAAGACAACCCATTGCTGTGTGTAAAAGATTGAGTTTTTTACAATACCTAAAAGTACACAACTGTTTTTTGTGTTTGTATTGTAGGAAGTCATTACCGAAAATAAAACGAAGATGAGAAGTACAACTAAGAAAAATAAAGAGAACCCACAATTGGGATGAAGAGAAATGAAGTGAGCATAAAAAAGAAAATATTAACCTTCAGCTGCCTATCGTGAGAGGTGCTACAATCGCGTTCCGAGGCTGATACTACTATTAAGCTACGTTCAGACGATTGTAAGATCGTGTGAAATGACAATTTTTGTCTGACAACGTTGTAAGAAGGTAATTTTAAGGCCACCATCTGACAATTAAATTGTAAGGTATCTTCTAATCGTCTGAACACTCTTTTACGACATTGTCAGGCCGTTGGAAGACATTTAAAACATCGGCAGACTCATTGGATATTGTCAGGTGTGCGAAGCTCGAGACGTCTGACAATTTATTATTGTTGGAAGAAAAAATTATTTTCGAAGGAAAAAAAGTAATGCCGTCGTAGAATGAATTTGTAATTAGATTAATTGCATTATACGGGATTTCTAATGTTGCAGATTTTACGACTTATGTAGCTTGAATTAATGAATGAATGTTTTATGGCAGAGGGTAATATTTCAACAGTTATTTTACTAGTTTTCGCATATTCGTTTCTTCCTTTTGGATATTTTTTTTTTTTTTTTTTGCGCTGGGAGGTGGTAATCTTCAAAAGACGAAACTGAGCCCGTACTCAGTAACAGTGTGGGATTTTTACCCACTAACCCCTTCTCCCTTCTTCCCCTTATCCCTGCGGTACGGCCATCTTGGCATTTCATCACAGGTGGGGGAGAAGCCAGCCTTTCCAATTATTGCACCTAGTCGTTAGACTAATCAGCAATTTGTCTTTCGTATACATAAATATGTATTCAATGGATTGTGTTAATTATGTTAATCGCCTGTGGACGGTTAACTATTGTTTTATTTATTTAATTACTTAATTTTAATTTTTTATTTTTTTTTTTGGTTAACTAGCTAGTTCGAAAGGTTTTACTCTTCTTAATCTTCTAGTCAGATTGTCAGTATTTAATAATTCTGTCATTTCTACGTTAACGTGGCTGAAAAGCCTAAGTCTATGTCTATTGGCTACTTTCTTTACTTCCTCTTCAATCATTTCAACTTTAAGGTCTCTATGTAGATCAGCGTTTCTTATGTACCAAGGTGCATTTACTATGTTACGTAGTACTTTACTTTGGAATGTTTGTATTATTTGTAAATTTGTTTTGCATGTGCAAGCCCACAACTGAAGCTCGTAGGTCCATACTGGTTTTAATATTTGCTTATAAAGCAGTAATTTATTGTAGTTGGACAGACAAGAGTATTTCCCGATTAGCCAATACATTTTATTGTAGCGCATATTTAGTTCTTCTCTTTTTTTCTTCACATGCGTTTTCCAGCGCAGTTTTGCATCTAGGGTCATCCCTAGATATTTGGCTGTGTTTGCATATTCTACTTCATTACCATTTATGAATACTGGGATATGCTGAACATTTTTATTCATAAAGTTGATATGAACAGACTTTAGGTCATTTAGTTTAATTTGCCACTTTTTGGTCTATTTCGATATATTATTTACAGCCTTCTGCAGCTTTTTTGTCGCTTCTTCAACATTTTCGCCAACAGCAAGGATAGCAGTATCATCTGCAAATGTTGCCACGGTTGTTCCATCACTATCTGGCAGATCGCTAGTAAACAGAAGGTATAAAAGAGGCCCTAGCACACTACCTTGTGGTACTCCAGCTTCTATTTCCCTCAACGTGGAGTATTCATTTTCTTGTTTAATTCTAAAATATCGCTGTGATATATAAGATTCTAAAATTTCTGCGTATTGCTTAGGAAGATGTTTTTGCAATTTATGGATCAGTCCCTTGTGCCATACTTTATCGAAAGCTTGTGCTATATCGAGAAATATAGTAGAGCATATCTTTTTTTCTTCAAATGCTTTTTCGATTTTATCAGTTATTCTATGCACTTGATCAATCGTGGAGTGATTATTTCTATATCCGAATTGATGGTTTGGGATTAGAGATTTTTCTTCGATTATTTTATGCAGACGTTTAATTATCATCTTTTCAAATAGTTTGGACAACATAGGTAGAATTGATATAGGGCGATAGGAGGTGACTTCACTAGGTGGTTTGCCTGGTTTCGGTATCATAATTACTTCTGCAACTTTCCACATGCTAGGTACATGCCTCATCCTGAATGCAGCATTTATAATCTGCGCTAGTTTCTTCAAGCCTTTTTTTGGGAATTGTTTAAGGATTTCTCCCGTTATTAAATCAAATCCCGGGGCTTTTTTTGTATTAATCCCTTCTTTTATTTCTTTGGCAATTTCTTTCGCAGTAACTGGTAGAATATATCTTTCCTCTTGACACACTTCTTCCGTTTCTTGGCAGTCTTTGTCTTCATACGGTTGGAAGACGCCTTCCAGGTACTCAGCAAATAGATTCGCTTTTTCTTTGTTACTTTTTGCCCAGTTACCATCTTTGTTTTTAACCGGTGGGATGTGTGCTATTGGCCTTTTCATTTTCTTCGTTGCCTTCCAAAGTGAGTATTCGGTACTAGCGTCATTCGTAAGACTCTAGAGATAGGTTTTAAGAGACTCATTTTTATGTTCTCTCACCGATCTTTTGAGTTTACCGACTAGATTATTGAGTACTGTTTTGTCGCATGGCGCCCTTGTTTGTTGCCAACGTTTTCTAGCTCTTCTCTTCTCCGCAATAATTTCACATATTTTGTTTGGATAAGAGTTTTGTTGGAATTTGATTTTAGTTATGGGTGTTGCAGCCCATGCAGCTTTTTGGATGTTAACTGTAAGTGCTTGTACTGCCTCTTCCAATTGATCTTTTGTTTCAATAGTTTCTAAGAGATGAGTACTATCCTCAAGTTTCTGTCGGAAGTAGTTCCAATCAGTCAGCTTATTAGTTAGTCTTGGTCTATCCTCTTTGTTAATGATTTTGTCGCCAAGTGTCAAAAGTATTGTGGAATGATCTGAGTCAAGATCTGGCCCTTCTTCTACTTTTATACTGTTCGACGAGATATTTTTTGTTACAAAAAAGTCGACAAGATCTGGGGTTTTATTCCTATCTGTTGGCCAATAGGTAGGTTTTCCCGTTGAGTGATATTTGCCGCCAGTTTCTTTTATCACTTCATATAGTTCTCTTCCTCTAGTAT
Organism: Matsumyia berberina; assembly: GCA_917880715.2. Lineage (NCBI taxonomy): Eukaryota > Metazoa > Arthropoda > Insecta > Diptera > Syrphidae > Matsumyia > Matsumyia berberina. The sequence continues at coordinate 84,564,850 of OU862872.1, forward strand.
TTGTCAATCTAGATCCCCAGTACTTGTTTTTGGCAATAAAATCTCCACCTGCGATATATCTACTGTGAAATATGCGGAAGAGACTTCTAAAATCATTTTTTTTTTAGATTATAGCTGGGAGAGCAATAAATTGATGCAACTGATATTTGCCCAATTTTCGTTTTTATATTTATAGATATTCCTTGAATCGCACATGATTGGAATTTAGCTTCTATATGGTGATCGATCGTCTGTTTTATTATAACTGCAGCCCCGCATTTAGCCGAATTATGGGGATGTGGTGAGTGATATAGTTCGTACCCTTGCAGTTTGAAATTTGTCTGGGTCTTAAAGTGTGTCTCTGAGACAAGACATACATATATCTATTTGGTTCATGTCGAGAATTACTTGAATTTCTTCTTTACGATTCTCGATACCATTAGCATTCCATTCTAGAATTTTTATTTTATCCATCATGTTTGTCTTTTGTGTGCAGCCTTTTTATTGCTGCTTTTCCTCTCAAGGAATAATATTCTTTCTAGTATAGCTTTATTACTTTTTTCCATATTTTCCATTCTGTTTAGGATTTTTTGCATGAAAGTTTCCATACTAACATTTGATTTTACTTCTGTTGTGTTATTTTTTTAAAGGATAAAAAATTTTCCTTTTGGATATGCAGAGTCACCAAAGCAAGAAGATTGTCGAATTGTTGGGAAATTCATACGCAAAAATTGCGATACAATTCCGGCTACTCGGCTTGCAATTCGACGAGCAATTTCGCGCATAATACTTCCTGCTGACGGCGGGTCACCAAATCCTTCGTTCAAACACTACGGCATTTGTGTGGCAATTCTTCTTCATCCTCACTGTTTTCTAATATGTATGCGGCCAAAATCGCCGCAAGTGCCTCTTCTTGCTCCATTTCGATCTGTATTTGTCTATTGAATACAACCGTTGTATATGAAACTAATAGTAGTACAATCATCGGAACGCGATTGTAGCGCCTCTCGTGATAGGCAGCTGAAGCTTAATATTTTCTTTTTTCTGTTCACTTCTTTTCTCTTCATCCGAATTGTGGGTTCTCTTTATTTTTCTCAGTTGCATTTTTCATCTTCGTTTTATTTTCGGTAATGACTTGTTACAAAACAAACACGAAAAATCTTTTACATACAGAAATGGGTTGCCTTTAGCAAGAAAAACACATATGATTTGTACTCTTTTTTTTTTTTTTCGTGCCATAAAAAAAGAGCAGACTAAAAAGAATATGCATGGATTGATGGAATACGGGAGGGGAAAGGGAAGACAAGAAAAAAAAGTTTTGGTGGCTTTTGGGAAAATCTGCGTTTTTTTAATCATCATACTAATATTATAAAGAGGTAAAGTTTGTAAGTTTGTATGTCTTCGATACTACTCATCCGATTTCAAAAATGTTGAAATCAATATTTAGAATGGACTTTAACGGTGAACATCACTACATACATAGTATAACAGGAATTCCCAACCAATCGAGTTATAAGTGGCAGAACGGGGGAAAAAATTCAAATTTTATGTTATAAAATTCTGCTTACACAGCTCTAACTCAACAATGGCTTATTGGATTTAAAAACAAAAGTAAAACTTTTTAGTGAATTCGTCTGAGATTCATTTGAGCTATAAATCATCCTTCTGCCTTATCCTGAAGTTGACCTATACTCAAAACAATTCATGAAATCATCACCAAAATCATCGCCAGCAATTTTCCATCAGTGGCGACCGCAGCCAACAGCCATACAGCAGTGAGTGACGTCACTGTAGCACATCGGTTCGGGATCGTATATTGTTTTTGTTTTGTCGAGTTGTGCAAGGGGAGTCTTATTTTCATTTTTCTTTGTTCGTATCTTTGGTTTTGTGGAAATACATTATGTATTGGATCCGTAGCTGAGGAAGAACTGTCTTTTTTTTTTAAAGTTAATAGAAGTATGTAGGAATGCATATTGTGAAAAGTTAAGTTAAGTTATCACTGATAACGATCGATGCGGTGTATATGCGCATGTAGAAGGGGAACGGAAATGGGAAACTTTCAGTTGCGTAGATGAGGATTTACGCAAAGAATACTTTCACATTGGACCGAGATCACAGATTTGCAAAGAAGGAGTTCTGGCAGGCCTTCCGCCGCCGTCTCAGACGAATATCATTGAAGGAGTCAAATCTAAAGATGGTTTACTTTTTTTCCGATAAGAAGACTATCTTACGCAGATGAAGCGGGAACTTTTCGGATCTGCTCAATCCCGAACAGGAATTGGATGGTAGACTGTGTAGGGCGGAGAATAGTTCCGCTGTAAGAGCAGGTGACTGAAACGGCTCTCTCATTAGAGTGGCATGGGGCTGCGGTAAAACAACTAGCGATAATCAAAGCAAGCGGATTGTGCTCTTTTTGAAAAATAGTATAAGTGTGGTGGCTCTAATTATAAGGTCATGGCTCTTTAAGCTCTTTCTGCAAAAGTCTTTGCTAAGGTGTTGGAAGCGCGTGCCCGAACTATGGTCGAATCCAACTTGGAAGATGAGCAGTGCAGCTTTTGTCCAGGTAGAAACACATCCAAACCGCTATTCATTCTAAGAACGGTACTTGAGGGAGTGTGCCATGGGTGTAATAATCCAGTCTTTCGAAGTAAACTCTGAACTGTACTACAGGAGTATGGGATTCAGGGTTCTCATTTGAAGGCCATTCGACCTATACACACAAACTGTAGGAGGTGTGTTCGGGCGAATGGCGTTACATAAACATCTTTTACTGCGGGCGTTGGCCTTCGCGAGGGGTGCTTTTTGTCACCTCTCCTTTTCATTGTGTACATGGATTGGATGTTACAGCGCAACTGTGGCGAGGAACGGTTCGCATTGTGATACTAAAGGTTAAGCCATCTGCTTTTCGCTGATGACTTACTTCGAAGCATCTGGATAGAACTTCAGCGAGTGCTTGATAGTCGTCTGTGTGGAAGCTCGGTAAACGTGAACAAATCGGAAGTAATGGTAATGTCTTTAACGCCTGTTCAATGCACTTTGCATATTAGTAGAGTCCTATCGAAACCGGTTCAGAAGTTTAAGTATTTTGGGGTCATATTCACGAGTGATGGAAGGAGCAGTACTGAGTTATTCACTATTTAGTTATTACAATTTCCAGTTATTACAATTTCAGTTATTAAAATTTTGTGCGTTTGATCTGACCCTCACCTATGGTCATGTGATTTGGGTAATGACCGAAAGAATAAGCTACCGAAATGAGATTTGTTCGAGATTCGTTCTATCGAGTTAAGAACATCAAAATATACAATATCGAGAAACTACCGTTTCGAATGGAACGGTCCGTACTTCAATGGTTTGGGCACGTTAAACGCATGCTCCAACTTGAGTTCCAAGACGTGGCATGGAATGCGTGTCATCATATAGACGTCCCCTGCGTAGGCTCAGGACGATATGATGTTTAACGCTATTATATTTTTGTAAAATAAAGCGAAACATACCAAAAATCGATAATCAAATAACTTAAGTGTTCCCGTACGAAGTCGGGGCGGGCCGCTAGTGATAAATAAAACAAAAGAACAGACTCAAAATGTATATGCTTGGTTTGCGGAAATACGGGAAAGGGGAAAGGGAGGGTAAGGAAAAACAAAACTGTTGGCAGTTGTTGAGAAAAATTGTTTTGGTTTTTTAATAGAGTTATCTTGCGGAAGAACTACTGCACAAAGCTTAACTTTATGCATTAATTTATATGTACGTACATACATACATACATATGTCATAGGCGGCCTTTAAATCGATGTATAGGTGTGGACTTCTTAGGTTTTCTCCAGGATCTGGCGAAGTGTGAACATTTTATCAATTGTATACTTTCCTGGTTTCATATACATACATATGAACAATAGTTTCACACAACACAATTCACAATTCTTTCATGAAAAAAATTAAAAGCTAAGGAGCGACGTTCACAGATTTCGCCCTTTACCATACAATATTTATATTTATGTCTAAGCAATTTTCAGAAAACTGACAACTGCCCGAGACAACATATTTCCAAAAAGAAGTAATCCAAATCATTGCTACGACATTGACACAGCCACCCGAATTGATGCCATATGTATGACGTGCGTATATACCCATGTACACATATGCATGTATTATGTACGATATGCATTGGGTATGTAAAATGTGCCATTGAAACAGGTGGAGAAGTTTAAGTATCTCGGGGTCCGATTCACGAGTGATGGTAGGAGCAATACTGAGTTTTCCTGTAGGATTGGTCAGGCTGGAGCAATTTTGAGACAGCTTGGTCAATCTGTTATCAGGAGGGCCGAACTTGGCATCGAAGCTAAGTTGTCGGTCTCTAATTCAGTGTTTGTTCCGACCCTCACCTATGGTCATGAGGTTTGGGTAATGACCGAAAGAATAAGATCGCGGATACAAGCTGCCGAAATGAGATTTCTTCGTTGTATTGCTGGGGTGACACGCCGAGATCGGGTAAGGAACACCAGAGTACGCGAGGCACTCAATGTCGAGCAGCTACTTCTTCGAACGGAAAGGTCCATACTTCGATGGTTTGGGCACGTCAAACGCATGTCTCCAACTCGGTTTCCAAGACGTGCCATGGAATTCGTGCCATCGGGCAGACGTCCCCTGGGTAGGCCTAAGATGAGATGGCTGGACCAGGTCCGAAATCTCACCTCTACCCGTATGGGGATTGCCCCTGATGAGTTAGAGTCGATGGCGGAAGATCGGCAAATGTGGAGAGTCCACTTAAGCTCCCTAAACCCGCGACCCTCATAGTGGATAAGCGAGCCATTGGAAGATGATGATGATGATAATGTAAAATGTCCACACAAAACATCAATCCAAATTTGTTCACGAAAACGAGGCGAAAGAAGAAATACAAAACCGCAAGGAAAAAATCATCGACAAGAGAATTCTCTTCGACTTATTATATTTCTCTTTGCTTTGTTTTCTTGAATTGAACAGCGCTACCACTGAACACAGTGCAGTAACTTTTTTCTTCGCCGGCTGCCACTACTATTAGCACAGATAATGAATCTACACAGATGTCTCACCCCCATACAAAAAAATGATACAATTTTTTCTCTTAGTTGACAAGTCTTAGCTGACAAACAGCTTTTAAAAAACAAAAGCTTCTTAGAATATAAAAGCTGTTTGCCAGCTAAGACAAATACAGCGTTTCCTATTTTCTCGCACCCATCCCTTTCTTCTGTTCTCGTCTGATGACTACTTGTTTTACTGCATTTCCTACTAGCACAATGTTCGATGAATGGGAATTTTTAATGTATGCAAATTGTACTCGCCGACAGTTTTCATATGACTGGATTTCAAAAAGGGAAAATGGATGTTTAAACGATTTTTTCCCTGATAAATATTTTACTTTTAATTATGGTTTTATATCCTCAATATATTCATTAATTGCGTTCTTCCTAATTACCAAAATTTAGGAAGAAACCGGGCGTCACATGCGCGAGAGAAATAGGATAACGTCATGCGCAATGTACTACTTGCAATCCATAGGCCTGTTTTTTTGGTAAATCTATATAGGCTAAGAAAAGTGTGGGCAAAAAAACGCCTATCGAGGCTAGGGAATTTTATCATTGCTGTTTAGCACCACTTTGTGTAATGACATTTGTTACGCTTCAGCTCTTAATTTTTTCCTTTTCTTTACTTAGAAAAATAGATCGGCCAGATTTAAAACAATGTAACAAAAAAATATTAGATCTTATTTGTTTAATTTTTACCTTTTGTCGTTAGAAGTAAAGCGGCTGTAATGCCATTTTTATCATTTCGATAACAATTGGAAAAAAATAGTTTGGTAGCACAGTTTTTATCGCGGCTAAGAAATTAAGGCTGGATAGTTATCCAGATTTCTTAATTCTATACAGGCTTGGTTGTTAGTGTAATTTACATGGAAAATATTTTCTTAGCCTATATAGGTTTACCAAAAAAGCACGCCTAATGATGGTTATTGGGGATGAGGGAAACAGTTATGCATAAGGCACGCGAATTTATTACATATATATTTGCATTCTGTGATTAAAAATTTAATTGACTAGACTAAAATAAAAAGTGCGCTATTTAATATTTTAACATTCCGATATTGTGAACGTTTGGTAAATTTAAAACAAACTGGTTTGATAATATTGAATATACCTATTCTTTTATAATTCCTTACTTACTTAAGGTGGCGTTACAGTCCGGGGTGGACCTACCTAGCGCCGTTCTCAACAACTTGGCCCGTTATCGCGCCATGATAACGGACTATTTGCTGCCTCAAATTGAAGCCCGTGATCTCCAGGACATTTGGTACCAACAAGATGGCGCTACTTGGCACACAGCTCGTGAAACCATGGCTTTATTGCGAGAACAATTCGGTGAGCAGTTAATTTCGCGCTTCGGATCGGTGAATTGGCCGCCTAGATCATATGATATCACACCTCTAGACTTTTTCCTTTGGGGCTATGTAAAGTCTTAAGTCTACATGGATAAGCCGAGTATGATTCAGGAATTGGAAGCCAACATTACTCGCGTTATTCGCCAAATACCACTCGAAATGCTCGGACGCGTCATCGAAAATTGGACATTCAGAATGGACCATGTTAACCGCAGTTATGGCCAACATTTGAAAGAAATAAACTTTAAAAAATAAATGTCAAGAATGGTTATTTTGTTTAACAATAATGTAAACCCGATAAAATTGTATTCTTTTATTTGTTTTAATTTTGAAAAAAGGACCTCTAAAAGGATTACCCTTTACAATTGTTGTTCGTGAAGTTATTTTCATTAAACTATACAAGTAGCATGTAACATCATTTTCTAACGTACTTATGTAATACTAGCCGATACCCGCGACTACGCCCGCGTGGAAATACGTCACATTATACCCTATATCTTTCCCCGCGTTTCAAGTCGTTAATAAGTAGGTATAAACTTTCAATTTCTCATATTACTTTTTTACAACGTGTCCCCGTAAACAACAATCCTGGCGACGGCAGTATTTCTTTCCCCGCTAGTTGTACCCCACAACACAAGATCAAGAATATACACACAAATATTCATGTGTATGTACCTACATGTGTAAATACTTTCCTGCCAAATAGGTAGGATTATGTATCGTAGAATATTTGTGTTCAAGTTGCGACTACAACAAAAAATATTTCCATCAAATACATACATACATGAATAGATACCGTGCTGAGTGAAGAAAAGCAGCACAAAGAAAAATGAAAAAAACTACCCTTGTACAACTGGGCAAAACAAAAACAACACACGATCACGTAACGATATGTGCCGCTGACTACGGTTGCGCATAAGTAGTAGCGCATAAGTAAGTAGCGCATAAATAGCAAAACTTTGACGCCCTGTATCTTGGCCCACAGTCAAAATTTTGAAAAACGGTAAAACACGTGTTTAATTATTTCTGTTCTAGAATATACCCACCAAATTTCAATTCCAAAGTCCAATTTAAATTTTTTTTTTCATACAAATTTTAACACCCTGTAACACCCTGTTAAAGCTGAGTTTCGAAAAATCCCTTCTTAGTGGGTGTCTACGCCACAAAAAGAAACTACTGTCCAAATTCCAAGTTTCTAGCACCAGCCGTTTGGGCTGTGCGCCTATCTCTGGGTCAGTCAGTCAGTCAGTCAGTCAGTCAGTCAGGACAAAGAGTTTTATATATATAGATATTAAACCTGTATTCTGTGGACAAACTAAATACAATCTAATATGAATATCAAAAACCAAATATAGTGTTTTTAATTTTTTTCTCATATGGGTTGTTCCAATTGTCCTTTCTATTTTTCAGCTTCTAGCTTATGTACGTTCATATGTGGTAAGTAGACTTTCTAAGACTTCCTGGTGAACCACAATGCATCTGTGTACATATTCGTTTGTGCCATGTCCTAAGTCCTATCGGATATAAATTGAAACGAAAAATGATTCTCTTGAAAGTTATTTATTTACCTCAACCATTACTGGGCTTTGTTAGTAATCCATCGGCGTTAATAGTCTGCAACTTGAGTAAGTCCTGGAAAGCTTAAAGACTTATCTATGCAACAAAACATTTGAGCGAAATAAAAATGATTTTATACACCTATGTTTTTTTTGTATTTCATGAAATTAAAAGCAACACAATAACATGTTTAGTTTATCACAGAAAAACCACACAAACATCAACAAAAAAAGGCAAAGCGTTTTTTTCTAAATTTACGCGGTTCATACAAAATAAGATAAACTGTTATATTTTGCACTATAATATTGCCACGTTAACAAAGAAAAAGTAACTTTTCATGCAAAAAACAAGAACAAGAAACAAGAACCCAAAAGTCGTCTTGGCTTCCTAAGAATATCACCATACAAATATCAACAAAACAAATCAGATCATTTTCTTAAATTTCAATTTTAAATTCCACTCGGTTTACACAAAATAGCATAAACTATTATATTTTGCACTAAAATATTACAACGTCATTTAATGAAAAGTTAATTTTCATTCAAGAAATCTGAGAAATAAAAATGTGAAACTCGTCTTGGCTTCCATTCGATTTGTTTACATTTTTGTAAGCCAACTCGTGCACGTGGAATTTGACATTTTTGCCGAGCTTTACGGCCTGTTTCACTTATAGGTGGCGCTGACGTGGAATTTTTCCGGCATTACGGCCTGTTTCACTAATAGGAGGCGCTGGCAAAGTGCTGCATATGTCGCCAATCGATTTCTATTCATGATACAAAGAAATAAAGATAGCGACACTTGCGTTAATATTTTTTTCCGTTCTGCGCATGTACGTCATCTGTGACAACAAACTGAAATGTCATTGCTCAGCCATACGTTTCTCGCAGTATAATCTGTTTTTTGTGCTCATATTTGATACTGAAAATTATACATTTTAATGCAGCGAGTTATATTAATACCTTAATTTAAATATTTTTAATAGCTTTTTAATGTACAGAAGAAAATGTAAACCGTGATTTAGTTGGAATAGTCGTAATAGGCAGTGCAGGGAGTCAACAATATTTGTTTATGAAGCTCCTAAATATCAAATTATAATAGTCAAAATGTTTGTATTACAAGATTAAAAAAAACATTGAACGCAATTATGTAGGGATTTTATTATATTTCCGTTTTTTAGTTTTTGTGTGTTCCACTATCGCGCGGTTTAACGTCCTTATTCGGAAATACATGCGCGAGTTACGATCACATAACATCCCATACCCTAATTTTCCCACAAACCATATTGTATGCACTTTCAACATAATTCTAAGAAATGTAATTGATTGCACCTTCAAATAAATCATTCACCTTTATGCACCTCAACTTAATTCTAAGAATCGTTTGTACATTAATTCTAAGAACAATGTTGCACATTACTTTTGCATTGTCATTTCCATTTAAAATTGCACACTTATCATATTTTGGCTATTTATACCTGTAATAAAGTAACTTCGGTAATATTCTTTCAATAAACCTCATATTGTAAACAACCAACTTTGTTTTTTTTTGAGCAAACGTTCGGTACGGAACATAATTGGCGCAGCCGAGTAGTTCGGTGTCGGTGCTAAGTTAAATTTTCTTATCGACGGATTATCGAAAAAGAAAAACGGTAGTGTTGTAGTTCGCGACGAAGGTACGTCAACGGACTAGTATCAAAGGAATATTGATATAAAGTAATACTATCGCACCGCGGAATATTGATTCCTAAAACACCGAAGAACCACAAAAAAAAAAAAAAAAAAAAAAAGTGAAAGAGTGAAAGAATAATAAAATAAAATAATCAAAAGTTAAACATAGAACAAGTGAACATCTAAACAAATAAATCAAAAGTTAAACATAGAATGAGTGAAGAATTAAACAAGTAAATCAAAAGTGAAACATACATAGAGTAAATAAAAAAAAAAAATATTGCAACATACAAGCTAAAGAAAAGTGAAAGAAAAAAAAATAAAAAATAAATAAATAAGTGAATCAAAATCGAAACAGAATTGGAAAACAAAGTGAAACATACATAGAATAAGTGAAAAATATTGCACCATAGAAGCTAAAGTGAAAAAAATAAAGAGAATAAATAAATAAGTGACTCAAAATCGAAACAGAAATTTTTTGAACATACTAACTAAGGAAAAAGTGAACGCTTTACAACGATGCAATATTACCTGATGCTGTTTGGGTATATGTAAGTGAAATATTGACAAATTATTAGAGAATTAGTAAATTTTAATGTTACCTATCCCTAAAAAGAAAATATCCTTTTTCCCATATCCTAGGAAATTATTTAAGAGCCTAAGTAGTATTCCTGAAAGTATTGAAACAAACAACGAAAGTCTTACCCCAAGTCTAAATCACCTAAGTCTGCCCGATATTAACAATCTCGAGATGAATCAAAATAATTTACTTCCTTCGGGATCTACTTCAAATTCAACCCTAACACAGAACATGACAGAAATTTTGAATTCCCTAAGAATTCCAGATGCTATTAAGGATCTGCCAAGATTCGATGGCAATCCCAGACTTCTGTACGAATTTCTTAATAACGTAGAAGAAATTCTCTTACACATCAAAATTCTTGATGGCACGACACAGTGACAAATACTGCTTCGCGCTATCACTACTAATATTATAAAAGTGAAACGTTGTCCGTTTGTTTGTTTGTTTGTTTGTTTGTTTGGATTTTTGCCACGCGAAAACTACTAAACCAATCAACCTCAAATTTTGCATACTGAATGGTTGTACCTCTGGTCATATAATAGGCTATGTATTGTAACGCTATCTTATCCAAGAGCTGAGCAGTTAACAAAAACGTGGAGCAAGTCACAAAAAATTCCTTGCCGCACACGAAAAGATATTTTCTCGATCGTGAGACACATCGGTTGATGAGCGTGCGTGTTGTTTTTGTTTTGCCCAGTTTTACAAGGGTAGTTTTTCATTTCCTTTTCTTCTGCGTTGTTGTTTTTTTTTGTTCGTATCTTTGCTTCTATCTATTCGTGTGGACAGGATAGTGATTTGGTGGTTGGTATGGTAGATACCTCTGTATACGTTGGATATATTTCTGTAGATATGTACATATGTATTTACATTTGAGTTAATGAGGGAAAAGGTCATAGCGCAGTTAGATCAGTTTGCCCTTTCCATTTGTGGGCGAGTGAACTTTGGAATTGTTATGATGACACATCATCTTTTTTTCGAGCCAACCGGATTATTAATTTTTTTACGCATATGCGCAATTGTCTACACATTTTTCCTGGCAATTTTTTTTATGGATTCTCTTTTTCGGTAGATAAAGGAATAGCGCGCCGACGCGACGCGACAGGCTGGGTATGGGATTGTGTGTGCTTGATGTAGATATAACATTTCCATTTGCAGGAGGGGAATTTTTGTTTTGATTTTGTTTTTTGCAAAGGATGTATGTACATATGTATGTATGTATCTATTTAACGAATGTATTCAGATTCCAAGGACTTTTGAGTTAGAATGAATTTGACTTGGAGGATGACTTTTCGAAAGAAAACTGACGGGGGACAATAGGTGAACAAACTCGAGTTAGAGGGAAATTCGAGTTAGAGGGAAACTCGAGTTAGAGGGAAATTCGAGTTAGAGGCAAACTCGAGTTAGAGGGAAATTCGAGTTAATGAAGGTTCGGTTCGACTTAAAGAATTTGATTACATTTGCGAAAGTGGCAGAATAAAATACAGTCGATTGGATTGAATATAAAATTCCGATTCAGATTTAAGATGAGATTATGATATTTTATACAATCATGATTAGTCTTTTATAAATTGTTTGAAGAAGATATCGATTTCTCGATTGAAATGTAATAGCCCGAGCAACGCCGGGTATTAATCAGCTAGTTCGGAATAAAATCGAGGGCGAAGCCAATGAGGTTAAATATGTACGGAACAACGTTGAATTGGGACAACATAAAAACAAATTTAATCTTACATTACTCGGACAAGAGGACAGAAACCTCTTTAATAAAGGACTTGCATTCATTAAAACAGGGAAACAAAACCGTGGAGTCCTACTATAGCGAAATAATTGAGATCCAGTCATCTCTATATAATAACATTTTGATTCACGAAACTGACATAAATGTTATTCAAGCAAAAAAAGAACTTTTTGCTGAGATGTGTCTTAATAATTTTCTAACAGGACTAAGAGAACCACTTGGTTCTAATATAAGAGCTATGAGGCCAGAAACTCTAGCACTAGCCCTCTCATATTGTATTAAAGAACAGAACATTCATTACATGAAAACCGAACCCACCCAACCAGGTTTCAGAAAACCGTTTAGACCACCCCAATTCTTTGGTCCCCCACAACCACAATTTCATAATAGAACGTTTAATAACTTTTCGAAACGAGTAATACCCCAACAAAACTTCCAACGACCACCTTTTAACCCAAATAACTATAACAACACTCTACCTCCAAACAATTTTAACTACAACATTAGCAACCTTCCTCGAAATAACTACAACTACAATAATTTACCCGCAAATAACTTCGGTTACAACAATAACACGCAACTAATAAGACCGAACTTCCCTCCTAATCGAAGTATAAGTAATCCTTACAATGCTAAACTAAATAATCAATTTGGTAGAAATACCAATCTACAACAAAATCCTCCCAGACTCTCACCTGAACCAATGGATACCCTGTCAGCAATGACACAACTACGACAACCCACCATGTACCAACCAGCATTCAACAACAATTCAAATATTAGCAACCGTACAAGATCCTCCAGATATCCTAGATATTCGATTGAAGAGGTTCACAATCTCAACGAAGATCCTATTATTAATCACCCAGCACAATATTATAATAACCCAATTGAACCCAACCCAGAACTGTATGATACCGAGCAATCAGATTTCGACCAGTTAGATCAAAATCTATTAGACACCTTTGAAGAATTAGAAACTTCAAATTTTCCCCAACCCGCCTATCCCCACCCACAGGGTACGTAGATATTAATACACATGGTCAAACCCTTCCATACATCGAAATATCCTCTCCATTCGGACGCCGACTTAAATTTCTAATAGACACTGGAGCATCTTCGTCATTTATTAACCCCGAATTCATTGAACTCAATAACCAAATAGAATGTAAACCAGTTACCATATCTACAGTCCTTAACAAATATCAGCTCAACAAAAGCACAAAACTACCCACCTTCATCGAATTCAACGAACCCGGACAATTTAATTTCCTTCTATTTAAATTCCACAACTACTTCGATGGTTTATTAGGCCTCGATATTCTGGCACAACTCCATGCCAAAATTGATTTAGGAAATAAAACTTTAAATACCAGAAATGCTATAATTCCTCTCCTATTCAAACCCAATTTAAACTCTGGTAAACATGTAATCCCTCCAAAAACAAAAACAGTACTAAAAATCCCAGTTGACGTTCGCAGCGGCGAAGTTTTCATTAAATCTACCATCATCAAACCGAATTTAACAATTTCTGAAGGCTTATATACTGCGAAAGACTGGTTCTGTCCAGTTGAAATCTCTAACAACTCTCAAAACAGTCAATATCTTTTTATAGATCAACCCTTAAAAGTAGACCCCTATTCATCTACCAGGTTCATAGAAATAAATAACTTAAATGTAAGTTATGACAATCCCTCACCAGAATCCAACATTGCAGAACTTCTACGCACTTCACATCTCAACTTCGAAGAAAAAAAGAACCTCATCAAAACTTGTAAGGAATTTGAGGACATATTTTACAAAGAAGGACAAGATTTAAGCTTCACAAGCGAAATTAAACATAAAATCCAAACAACAGATGACGTTCCAATTTACACAAAATCCTATCATTACTCCTATTGTCACAAGGAAGAAATCCGACAACAAATAGATAAAATGCTCAGGCAAGGAATAATTAGACAAAGTTACTCCCCTCGGAGTTCACGCCAGCGGCAAAAAGAAATGGCGCTTGGTAATAGATTATAGGAAACTTAATGAAAAATCAATATCTGACCGTTACCCCATACCAAATATTACAGAGATCCTTGACAAGCTAGGTAAATGCATGTATTTTTCCACTCTCGACCTAGCAAGCGGATTTCACCAAATTGAAATGGATCCGAGAGACATTCCAAAAACAGCCTTCTCAGTTGACGCCGGTCACTATGAGTATTTACGCATGCCATTCGGGCTCAAAAATGCACCAAGTACATTTCAGAGAATAATGGATCACATCCTTAAAGATCTCATAGGAAAATGTTGCCTCGTCTACTTAGACGACATTATAATCTTTTCCACATCCCTACAAGAACATTTAGAAAATCTCAAAAAAGTCTTCACAAAATTAAGAGAAGCAAACTTAAAGGTTCAGCTTGACAAATCCGACTTTCTTAGGAAAGAAATTGCCTTCTTAGGTCACGTAGTCTCAACGGAAGGAGTTAAACCCAATCCCGACAAAATTTACGCCATAAAAAATTTTCCCATCCCCAAAACACAAAAAGATATTAGAGCTTTTCTCGGTTTACTTGGATATTACCGCAAATTCATTAAAGACTTCGCAAAACTTGTCAAACCCCTAACTGAATGCTTGAAAAAAGATCGTAAAATAAATTTTGATGACCAATACATACGAACCTTTGAAACCTGTAAAAATATCCTTACTAATGAACCCATTCTGCAATATCCCGATTTCTCCAAACCATTCAACTTAACCACTGATGCGAGTAATTTTGCAATCGGTGCTAATCTATCACAAGGCCCTATCGGACGCGATAAGCCTATATGTTTCGCGAGCAGAACACTCACAACGTCGGAAATTAACTATTCAACCATAGAAAAGGAGCTGCTAGCCATCGTTTGGGCATCCAAATACTTTAGACCGTACCTCTTTGGTCACAAATTCAAAATAATAACCAACCATAAACCTTTAACGTGGCTTATGAGTCTAAAAGAACCAAATTCCAAACTGGTCAGATGGAGGTTAAAACTCGAAGAATACGACTATGAAATAGTCTATAAAAAAGGTAAACTAAATACTAACGCAGATGCATTAAGTAGAATCAAACTTGAAGAACTTAATAATAACAATTTCATTGATATCAATACTAACGACATCGCTTCTAACCATGGTACTTCTGGTACTACTGTCCATTCAGCCGAAGAAAATCTCGATGATGGAATTTATATTTCGGAAAAACCCCTAAATGACTTCAACCTTCAAATTGTTCTAGAAAAAACAAACCAAAACGCCTCAGTAACCACAAAGACACTCTTTAGAAATAAACAACGTAGAATTATTAAAGAACCCCAATTTACAGAAGCAATAATGTTAGACCTATTCAAAAAATTCACACCACCCAACAAACTTTCAGCGATTCTTACTGACAACGATACTTTCCGTATTGTCCAGCCAACCTACTCAAAATTCTTTGCCCAGAGTAAACTTTTCCGTCTAATAAGATGTACTGAAATTCTAGAAGACATCACGGAAAACGATGAACAAGATAGAATAATCAGAGAATACCATGAAACCAACAATCATAGAGGTATTAACGAATCACTCCTACACCTCAAAAGAAAATTCTATTTCCCGTTTATGAAAAATAAAATAACAGAAACCATTAACCGTTGTGAAAAATGCCAACAACTCAAATACGATAGACACCCACCAAGAATAATGTATGAAAAACCTGAAAACCCCTCAAAACCTTTAGACATAATTCACATTGATATCTACAGCATAAACAACCATCAAATATTAACCATTATTGATAAATTTTCTAGATTCGCATCAGCTTTTACTGTCCCAACAAGAAATAGTTTAGAAATAATTAAAGCCTTAAGAAATTTTATAAGCATTTACGGCATTCCCCAAAAAATTGTTTGTGATCAGGGATCGGAATTCACGGCAAATATATTTACAGATTTTTGCGAACAATACAAAATTACCATACACTTTACCTCATTTCAACAAACTAGTAGCAATTCCCCCGTAGAACGCCTTCACTCTACCCTCACTGAAATCTATAGAATCATCTTACCCAAACGTAAGGAAAATAAACTTAGAATAGACCATGACGACATTATCTCGGAAACGTTAATTACATATAACAACTCCATCCATTCAACGACCAAGCATACCCCTTATGAGCTTCTATTTGGCAGGACCTACAAATTTAATAGAGACACGTCATTTAGTAATGAACATGACTATCTTCAAAAACTTAACGAATTTCAAACAATTTTATACCCATCTATCAAGGAAAATGTTGAAAAAATTACTAATTCTAGAATAGACAAACTTAACAAAACAAGAGAAGAACCCACGAATAGGGACGAAAATGAAACTATTTTTAGGAAAGAATGTAAACGAAATAAAATTACTCCACGATTCACGAAACATAAAGTTAAAACAAACAACAAAATAACACTAGTAACAATGAGCGATAAGAAAATACATAAAGCTAGAATTAAGAAAAGACCAGCTAGATAGTAAACCCATCACTTTACTTTAATTTTACTTTAAATTCTTAGGATACTCCCAACATTAGGACAATTGGAAATACGCGATCTAGATAGAAACGGAGGTTTCTCATACAGGAACAACGTCGAACAGATTAAAAATTCAATAGCACTTTTTGAAAAACACATTATTATTAAAGACATAACCCAAGTTACCAAACTAAAACTAAACGAGTTAGAGAACAAACTAAACTCACTTTCCCCAAGAAAACGGAACAAAAGAGGACTCTTTGACGCACTAGGCACGGCGATCAAATGTATTTCAGGTAACATGGACGCGAACGACGCACAGAATTTGAAAGCCGCAATAGAAAAACTGAAATCTGAGAATGATAATATCAAGGGCAAGATGACAGGTCAGACAAAATTAAATATAGAGATGATCGAAAGATTTAATAACTTGACTACCCATATTAATCAAGAGCAAGATAACATTGGAAAATTCCTAACACGTTACCAAGAATCTGTTAGAAACAGAATCAAGGTTAACGAAGATACTTTAGCATATACACAGCAATTAAACCAAATAAATTACAATATCGATCTCTTGACAAACCACATTTCAAACATAGCCGAAACTATCTTTCTTGCAAAACTTAACATTATTTCAAAATTAATACTTAATCCAAATGAACTAGAAGAAATATATCACACATTTAAAGAACAGTCAATAGATATTAGATCTGACGAGCATATCTACGAATTACTTGAACAACAGGCTTACTACAATGGGTCTAAAATAATATTCAACATCCAAATTCCAAATTTATCCCAAAAGAATTATTCCATATATCACGTTATCCCACTCCCCATAAACAAAACGAAGGAAATAGAAATAAAACCCTATTTAATACACAATTCCGAAACTACTCAATATTTAAACGAAATATGCCCAAAGGTAGAAGGTATATATTATTGTAAAGCATCAGGCTACGAGAGAAAAACAAACACAACATGCATTGGCCGACTGATGAACAACGAACAAGCAGATTGCAACATCTACGACGTCGGGTTCATACAAACTATTACCCAACCAGAACCAAATTACATCCTACTTATAAATGTACCAGAAATTCTAATAAATTCTACTTGCAGTGAAAATCCACAAACAGTTCAAGGCACCATCCTAATTCAATACAAACACTGCGAGGTGGAAATCAACGGCATCATCTACCGTGACTCTGCCAACACCTTCTGGGACGAAATACACATTCTCCCAACATCCCATACATCCTACAACAACATCAAAACCGTCCAAACAGTTGAAAAAACCGACCATGGAAAAAATGAAGGAGTACCACTTCAGGAACAGGCAGGAAATAGAAAACATACGATCGGAAAGTCTAACAAGAGACAGTTACGCATTCGCCTCACTCTTGCTACTTGGAGCTTTCATAACCATTTTCATCTTTAAACCAAAAACCAAATACACCATCAACGAAGACATCATCGCTCCAGCCCCATCAAATTCTATGTGGCCTTCGCTCTACACTAAGGGGGGAGGAGTTACGATCACATAACATCCCATACCCTTATTTCCCACAAACCATATTGTATGCACTTTCAACATAATTCTAAGAAACGTAATTGATTGCACCTTCAAATAAATCATTCACCTTTATGCACCTCAACTTAATTCTAAGAATCGTTTGTACATTAATTCTAAGAACAATGTTGCACATTACTTTTGCATTGTCATTTCCATTTAAAATTGCACACTTATCATATTTTGGCTATTTATACCTGTAATAAAGTAACTTCGGTAATATTCTTTCAATAAACCTCATATTGTAAACAACCAACTTTGTTTTTTTTTTTAGCAAACGTTCGGTACGGAACATAATTCGCGTCCGGAAAAAAGTGGATTGACTTTGGATGGACAATCAACTTCCTCAGCCAAATCCTAGTTACTAGTTCCAAGGGAAAGGAAAAGTATGAAATTTAATTCCTTACATTTTTTATTATTGTGGTTATTATATATTCAAGTTCTTAAAAGAATATTGCCAAATTCACAAAGTATTCGCGCCACTTATCATCATCATCATATTATAATAGCCCGCTTATCCACTATGAGGGTCGCGGGTTTAGGGAGCTTAAGTGGACTCTCCACATTTGCCGATCTTCCGCCATCGACTCTAACTCATCAGGGGCTATCCCCAAACGCGTAGAGGTGAGATTTCGGACTTGGTCCAGCCATCTCATCCTAGGCCTACCCTAGGGACGTCTACCCGATGGCACGAATTCCATGGCACGTCTTGGAAACCGAGTTGGGGACATGCGTTTGACGTGCCCAAACCATCGAAGTATGGACCTCTCCGCTCGAAGAAGTAGCTGCTCGACATTGAGTGACTCGCGTATTCTGGTGTTCCTAACCCGATCTCGACGAGTCACCCCAGCAATACAACGAAGAAATCTCATTTCGGCAGCTTGTATCCGCGATCTTATTCTTTCGGTCATTACCCAAACCTCATGACCATAGATGAGGGTCGGAACAAACACTGAATTAGAGACCGACAACTTAGCTTCGATGCCAAGTTCGGCCCTCCTGATAACAGATTGACCAAGCTGTCTCCAAAATTGCTCCAGCTTGACCAATTCTACAGTATTGCTCCTACCATCACTCGTTAATAGGACCCCGAGATACTTAAACTTCTCCACCTGTTCCAATGGGAAACCACTAACATGCAGAGTGCATTGAACAGGTGTTCTGGAAATTACCATTACCTCTGATTTGTTTACGTTTACCTTCATCCCAGCTTCAACACAGACGGCGACGAACCTATCTAGTGCGCGCTGAAGTTCGGTCTGGGTGGACGTAAGGATGACCAAGTCATCAGCAAAAAGCAGATGACTTATCCTTAAGTCTCCCAATTCGAACCGTTCCTCACCAAGGCTGCGCTGTAACATCCAATCCATATACACTATGAAAAGGAGAGGTGACAGAACGCACCCCTGGCGAAGTCCAACGCCCACAGTGAAAGGTGTCGACCTAACGCCGTTCATCCGAACACAGCTCTTACAGTTAGTGTACAGAGATTGAATGGCCCTCAGAAGACAACCGTCAATCCCGTTCTCCTGCAATACACTCCAGAGTTTACCTCGAGGGACCCGATCATATGCTTTCTCCAAATCCACAAAACAACTGTAGATAGGTTTGGCATACAGCCAGCTTGCAAGTACTTCGCGCCTCCACGTACCGGTTTCGAGAAGTTGAATCCCCCAAGTGTATCCACACCTTGAAGGCTTTCTTCTTCTCTCTGATGGCTTCTTGAACTCCGGGTGTTTTAAACCACGCAGTTCTTTTCTCACCACCAGCCGCCACACCGAGCCGCTTCACTCCGCAAACATCTCCTGCAGAGGCAATGACTGCTGTTGAAAACAACCGCCATTCTTCCTCTACATTTGTCGGAACAGTTGAAATTTGTTCAAACCTTTCGGATACCTGTCGTGCAAACTCCTCCCGTATCTCATCGTTCTGTAAACTCTCCCACCGTATGCGTGTCACCAGCCTTGGTTTACGCTTTGGTACTTTGGGTACTTTATCGTTGAGATACAATTTGCACAACACTAGGTGGTGATGATCAGTTGACAGTTCAGCCCCTCTCACAACACGAACGTCACAAACCATCCTTTTAACACACGATGGTACCACGAAAAAGTCTATCAGCGATTTCTGCTGCAGATTCTGACGGTACCATGTGTATTTATGGATGTTTTTGTGCGGAAAGAAGGTGTTCATAATGGACATGCTACTCGCACAGCAAAAGTCCAACAACTTCTCTCCGTTCGCGTTCTGATCCCTGTCACCGTTCCTCCCAATCACTCTTCCCCATGTCATTACGTCCACACCCACGTGAGCATTGAAGTCTCCCATCAGGACATAGGAATCCATATCTGTCACCTATTCTAAGGCGATATCTACTTCTTCCAAGAAACCTGCATACTCCGACTCCAGATTCGGCGCATATACCTGCACCAGAGCAAGATTTAACCTTTCAAGCTTTAGCTTTTAGATCGCAACTCTCCCTCCCAATGGTATCCACTCCAGTACTCTGCCTGCCAGCCTGGGACTCGTATTGGCTGACATTGACAGAAGATGAAGCACTTTTTTTGAGGTCGGCGAGGGGATTCTAAGCCAAAAAATTCTTGCAACATATGAAGCAAAATGAGATTTGACATAAAAGAGCTGACATTTGAAATCATTTTTGCATTTGTTCGTTGAGCTTTGCAATTTCAATTCATTTATTGTTTTTTGTTCTATTTTCCATTTCTTTCTCTATGATAAATATTTTATGAGCATGTTTGTTTAAGTTTCGTGCTTTTGTGTATATGGACGATTTTGGGATTTTTAACAGCTAATTAATACTTTGTTCAATCCAAATAGTGCAATTACATCTACGATTCATAATAATCATTTTATTTAAAACGCGTGTGTGTTACTTTCAAACAATTTCATCCTCAAAGTTAAAAGCGTTTCATTATTCTGCATACAATTACAATTTACAAAGCAACTCTAATGTAAAAGCAAAAAGTAATACAGTACACTAGGCGTGTTTTTTTGAAACCTAGCTGGGCAGTCGTTCATTTAGACGATTCCCAGCCAGCCAAACCCAGTCGATTTTTTATACCGTCAAGGTGGTACGTGTGATTTCGTTCCTATGACATCCAGCGCTGCCAGCGCTACCACGATCGTAGCAAAACGCGATTTCCAAAAAAGTAAAATTTGCTACGCTGCTACGCACTCTCCCTAATATCCCAATTTTTGCCACGCTTTTTTAAAACACGAACTTTTAACAAGAATCTTGTAGTTTTTAAACCCCTCACAATCACAATCACAAATCAAAAAAACATTAAAAGGACGTAATTCCCAACTATTCACTTCCATGACTCCAACTTATGTTACTGTTCTACCTTACCCTACACAAGCAGTATATATTTCTTCGGATATGTTTGAAATGTGACTGGATGCGGGCTGGAGTTCCACTGGAATTTCAATGGCTTCGCTTTTGCTACACAAATTTAGTTTTGCTACGCAAATTTGATACGGGATTTTTTTTTTTTAGTGGCAACACTGATGACGGTCAAATGTCAAAAAACAGAACAATTTGGCAGTGATACCAACGCTATAAATGAAAAACATCGCTTTCGGCGCCCCCTTGCCATGGAATATCGTAAAATTCCTAGCCAGATGCTTTTCACTGGGGATAAAATCAAGAGTTTTAGCCAGCTGGTTGTTGTATTTGTTTTACGTATAAAATTTGACTTTGCTAGCAACCACTGGCTGGCTAGGTTTCAAAAAAACACGCCTACTCTCGATTTTTGTAACCTCGATTTTTGCAACCCTCGATATTTGCAACCCACGTAATGAATTTACTTTTTTCGATATTTGCAACAAATTCAAAAAAAGTTCTCGATTTTCGCAACTTTGAAAGAAAAAAGGTTTACTCCAAAAAAAAAAAAGAGTGAAATTTTAAAAAAACATCTGTTGTTTTATTTTTACAACACAGAATATATTGGGGAACTTCCACGAAAAAGGCTTAACCAGTGTAAGCCCTTTTAAAGTGCTTTAATTTTCTGTTCGATTTATGCAACTTTTTCGATTTTCGCATCAGGGTCGTGTTTTCATTAGCAGTAAAAATCGAGAGTGTACTGTATACAAATTTGACTAAGAATCCCCTCCCCGACTTAAAAAAAAAGTGCTTCATCTTCCGTCACTCTTAGCCAATAGAAATCGATTGGCGACATATGAAGCACTTTGCCTAGATCGACGAACGCGACCATTCAATCCGTTCGAAGGGAATCGTCCACTTATCGGTAATGTGAATGACATTTCACGTGATCATTCAAAACGAACGGATCGAATCTCTCCATACAAAGTTTGACATTTCTCATCCGCGGGAAATTCATTGCGGATTGGTGTTGTGCTGCATTTTGGGTGGAAAATTTGTCTGTAAATGTATGTTCTTCCTAGGATGTATGTTCTTCCTAGGACAAATCAATTATTTAGGTGTTTTAAATCAAGCATTTGCTTTTAAAAATGCAGCTAACTGATGCTTTGGAGAAACGGCGTGCGATTTGTTGGTCAGGGGAAGGTCCTTAATCAACGCTTCCAACACATTTAATTTTATTTTGTTTTTATCAGCAGCTGTTTAATTTGTAATTGTTATCAACTATGGCAGAACAGTCGGTTTTGAACAAGGAAAATCGTAGACGGTAAATCAATGCATCCGGCGCGGCGGATTGAATGATCAGACTAAAGGTGAACGCGGATCGGATAGGTGAAGTGAATCTCATATCCGTCGGATTGAATGATAGAGGTGATTAATGACAAACAAATTACTCAAAAAAATCCCGGTTAATAGAGTATCCCGGTTAATAGAGTGTCCCGGTTAAAAGAGACCCGGGTAATCGAGTTTCGACTGTATGTAATACTTTTGACAGCAAACGTTAGAATAAATCCTAAATCTCGGTGGATCCACCTCTCTAAAATCTCAATATTTTTTCGCTAAATCCCGGATTTATTTTTGGTGGAAACATAACATAAGAGCTCACAGCAATTTTTGTTTGTGAAGGCTTGATAAATGAATTTTGTTGCAGCTGCGGTTAGTAATAGTTACATAGTTAGAGATGTAACGGATATCCGCTTAGTATTTGTTATCCGGCTATCCGGCCACTTTTTTTTGTATCCGGCCGAATGCCAGATAGAGAACCACTATTCGGCGAAAACCGGATAGGTAAAATCTATATATGTATATAAAACAAAGCCAGGTTAGTTACACCATTTATAACTCAAGAACGACTGGTCCGACTTTTATGATCTTTGATTTGTTGGATTTGCCTCCGCCCCGAATAGCAGAATAACTATTAAAACATCGGGGAAAAAATATAAAGAAAATAAAACTTAGGAAGAAAATTAATTTTTTCATCTCGAGAACGGATTGATGAATTGATTCGATGAATTTCTTCTTTTTTTTTCTTTTTGTTCATCTTGGCCTCGAGAAGTTTCTTCGCGTATTGAAAAAGTAAGAAAATCACAAAAAACTTAAATCTGTATACAACGCCATGTCTGATACATGACAGAAACAAAAATGAACACGGCGTTGTATGCTGGTTCCGGTAATGCCAGTAGATGGCGTTGTGTGTGCCTCAAATCATCGATTCTGTGGCGCTACGTAAAGAAATTCAGCTGACGACAAACATGCGAGTTGCATTGCTAAACAATTTATCGGCCGAAGATTTCTCCAAGCAGTTACTGAATATCGGTAAAGGCGTGAAAAAGCGAAAAACATTGCTGACCACAAAAATCACAATTGGTTGAGTAAACGAGAAATTCTTGCGACAAAGAACAAAGATGTGGATCACTTAAACTTCACAATTCAAAATCAAATCGTTGGCCCACTGCATTCCTTCAAATCCATCGACTGTGTAAAAAACGAAGAAGAAGCAACCAACTATCCAACTGAACGGAACTCATTGAATCTGCCTGGCTTGCACCGCACAATTTAGAACTGAAGGTTGGCTCGGTAGTCATCATGCTTCGACATCTGAACTTACCAAAACAATGTAACGGAACACGTGGTGGTGAGAAAACTCAAGGGCAATCAAATGACAATACTTAAAGGAAAGTTCAAAGGTGATGAAGTACTTATTCCGAGAATTCCGATGATCCCAACCGATATGCCATTCGAATTTAAACGGATTCAATTTCCGATTTGTCTTGCATTCGCCATGACGATCAACAAATCACAAGACCAATCCTTGAGTGTTTGTGGCCAAAATCAATGCTACGTAGCATGTTCACGTGTCGGCAAACCATTCGCTTTGTTCGTTCTCGCACCTGACAACAAAACAAAAAATGTCGTATATCACAAAGTGCTTCAATGAAGGGAATCGATCCGAGTGCAACCCATCCAGCAAATAAGAGGTATTTCTTTAAGCACTTCGTATCTTTAAATTTAAATAAAACAAAGTGCGTGTGAGATATCATCGAAATTTTTTATTCGCTGAAAGGCCTATCGATGCCATTATGTATGGAATATAACATCGTTCAAATGTCCCCCGCGGCTTCTTTGGATGGTGCGCATCCGAAATGTCCCATTTTCCTTGACTCTGGCGCATAAATCAGGCTGAATTTGACCGATGGCATGGGTTATGTTGGCTTTGAGGGCCGCTGTGGTTTGTGGCTTATTTGTATAGACCTGCAACTTCAGAAAACCCCACAAGAAAAACTCTAACGGGGTCAAATCGCACGATCTCGTTGCAGAATTTCCAATGTGGATTGAGCTGACTGCCTCGGATTCTCCTGCACACTCTCACGAACAGCGGCGATGTTTTTGGCAGATCTTGCGTTTCGTCGACGTACGAGTGTTGGTTTCTCATTTACTCAACCAGTGGACTAAAATTTATCCACCACACTGCGAATAGTCCTCTCGGAAGGACGATTATGGCGACCGTAAAATGGGCGAAGCGCGGTACGTTGCCCGAACAGAAGACCCGTTTTGATAAAACTATTTTATTATTTGCATGTGTTATTGAACGCTATACCCGTCCATGGTGATTTGGCAAAACAGACAGAATAAATGACAACCAATTTGCAGATGTAGCTTCAACAATATGGCCGCTATCAACTGTCAAAGTTCGGAAGTCCCTATTAGAAGATCCTTTCGTTTTTCATTTTTCGCACTTTTCCATTTTTTGCAATTTTTATTGTAATGCTTAGGTTAGCAGAATTTAAGTATAAAAGAAGCTGAAATAAAGGATTTTAATTAATCGAACCAAGCCCTTTTCTTATCTAAAGTAGGGCTGCATTAGGCGATTGATTTAAAATTTAAAGTGACATAGATTTTCACTACGCGAATCATTTCCATTCGCTTCAATGGCAAATGCCTTGCTGCCACGTGAATTACATTCATTTCATGTAATTAAAATACATTTCATTTGGATTTTTGTAGTTTAACAATTTATTTCAAAGATAAAACGCTTTATTTCTTCTACGAATTATCTCTTTATTTTGCTGAACACACTTTAAGTTGCTTCTCGTACGCTGGCCGAAAAAAAAATTAAAAAAGGAAGCCGTCAAAAAGCCGAAAAAGATGGCGCTCGCTACCGACCCGAATTCAGTACTGGGTTTTCTTTTACGCGAAGTTAGATATACTTTGATCGTGTACAGTCAAAGCGAAAACTTCCTTCTCCCTTCTCTAAAACCAGATATACTAGAGTAGATTTATTGAAATTAATTAATTTTGAGTATTCGCAATAAAAAACTGAATTTAATTCAGTTAATAAGTCAACACTACATTTATTGATTCTGAGGCGGTACGAAGTTCGCCGGGTCAGCTAGTAAACAAATAAATACATGTACGCCAATATGTATGGATTAAGTACTTAAATGTTTATTATGAAATATGTATGTATGTGATAACTACGGAAATGTATGTACACATGCATATGTAGATAATAACTCGCGCACGTATAGGTACTACAAATAACTTAGAAAAAATATAAAGATTGGTTAATATATATACACAAGTATTAGGTCTGCCCGCGTACTCTCCTAAAACAGCGAATTTTTGAGAAAAGTTACAAAATCCTGTTCGAGTACACAAAAATTTCGAAAATTTAAAACAGAGCGCTCACGAGAGAGTAAGAAATTTCCCCATGCTGCGAATTTTAGTGCAAGAAATTTCTTTTGGCTGATTTATGAAATCTGACAAATCTGCCAAACAGCTGTTCGTTATTTTTGTATACTATTGAAAATGTCAGATATTGGAGAATTCTGAAACGCCAAATATCATGGGAAGATCCAGGGAATCAATGAACAATGAATAAATTTTTTTCACCCTTTTTTAAACTTTCCAAATGTGAATCAAAAAATTCGTTCCAGTATATTTTTCTTAGATTTGATAGTTGAAGTTTGATGTTTAAAATTGGGCAAATTATATGGTTCAACACGATCGTTTACTTTTTCGTAGTTTTGCCTCTCTCTGAGAGAATTTTACCCCCACTCTTCAAAATTTGACGATCTACGAACTTTGGTGCAGAAATTACCCGAACAGACCTATTATTTTCATCATCGGATTCATCTACTTTATTCCTTAAAATATTCTCCAGTCTATCAGGAGCGGCAATTCCGTCAAACCACTTGACTTTGTGCAAGTCATCATCTAATATCCAACCACTGGGCGCGTTCCATTTCCCAGATATCTCAAATTTCAGATAGACTAGAATATGAAACGCTGAAACTTGACTGAAAAACAAGACAACAGCTGATTGACATTCGTGCAAAAATAGCATTTTTACTTTCTGCTTTTCCATCGAATTTGAGTACGTTTTGTATTTGTTTGCATAATATTAACTTAATAGGGGCTCTAAAGATGTTTTATGCAACCAAAATATGCATATTTATTGGCAAATCTGCAAAATACAGCAATTAAATAAAATTAAAATTTGAAATAACAGCTAAAAATGTCATATTTTTCAACTGACGGAGAAGTAAGTTAACATTTTTTAGACTTACAATCTATTCCCCGACACACCTTCCGGGGCCGCTTTACAATAGGCCACTATTACAAATAACCGAAATTAAATTTTTTAAAATTGCCTCAGAAACAGGAAATAAAAAGTTATTTTGCGAGGACGCTATTATTAACAAATTTATAAACAATTAAAGGCTCCGATGGACCAGTAAGAAAAACACCTTTTTGAGTACAAAAACGCGAATAAACCTTCCTATTTGCCTAATAACATAACTACAAAAGTAATAAACGCTTAACATCTTAGAAAAATCAGCGAATCACAACTAAAAGTAATACTATAATTAATGTTAGTTATCGCTAAATTGACGTCTTCTGAACAACCGAAAATATGCATCAATAATGAAAATCTCAATTTAGGGAATGAAGATATAAGTTGAAATCACCACATCTAATGCTTCTCGACAAATTATTTCTTAAATCAACCATTCCCATATACAATTTCATTCAATTTGCTGCTATTGGACAAAAGAAATCAACCATTCCCATATACAATTTCATTCAATTTGCTGCTATTGGAAAAAAGAGAGAAACCTTCCCATCGAACAAAACAGAAAAAAAACGCACCAGTCAAATAAACAAAAAATACATTCTGTAGGGGAAAGAAATTAACAAAATGAATTTACTTCAGTCCCCCCCACATCCATTCCAAATTCAACTAGAGAAGTAAAGAGCAAAGCAAAAGAAGTATAGGATAGGAGTGAATTGAAGAAGGAGAAGCGAAAGAAGTGTGACAACGAACTGAAGCGTTTGGATGAATTGAACTACATGGGAAGCAGAAGCAAAAGGAAGCGAAAGAAATGTAGGAATAAATTGAAGCATTGGAATGAACTGAAGTGTAGGGATGGATTGAACTACATGGGAAGGAGAAGCAAAAGGAAGCGAAAGAAGTGTAGGAATAAATTGAAGTGTAGGAATGAACTGAAGCAGTGAAGTGTTTGACTGAAGTGAATGATTCCTTCTTTTTACTGAAGCGCTTCAATTGAATGATTCAGTCCCGGACGCCACATCACTAGTGTACGTACCCTAACTTGAAATAATGGAAACGGAACTTGATGGTAAATCTCCATTAACTCCAACCATTTCCATAAAATCAATATATCAGATTGCAAATCTTCAACATATACATTCACTTCTTCAATAAATGCTTCAAAGTGAAGAAGCAAGACATGTATCTATTGTAATGAGTTCCTGTTTAAAAAACAAAAAAAAAAACTAAAAATAGGGTTGTAGGTGATAAGACAGTAAAGCTTACCAAAAATAAAAGCATTTAAAGAGCCTTGAACAAGGACCTCAGAATTCACCAGTGCGATTTCACTACCTGCTTGGTTGAAAGCCATCTCAATGTGAAAATTTTCAAGTAATGCGAGCAGAGCTCGAAAATAACTCTCAAACTTTATTTTCATTTGGTTTCTCACTGAGAGATATTGCATCGAGCACTGACATTTAGGTCTTGCTCCGACATATATTTATATATACCTCCCTTTTCGCTCTTCGCTTGAGAGATATTTTTTAATTCCAAATATATCTCTCCTCTGTTGACTTTTTTTATAAAAATTAAATGGAAATGATCAACCTAAAACCACTTTCGTCAAGAATAAATCAAAAGAGTTCATATATACTCGTAGAATTCAATTGATGTGTTAATTTCACATATATATATATATATGTATTATCAATTTAGAAGAACTTTGTTAGACAAGTGTTTACCGATGGCTAATCAAATCACTAATCGGGAACCTGCATGCATTGCTTGCTAACTAAGCGACAATGCTAAATGAGATTAATTTTTTTCTCTCAGTGATATCTGTCATTGATTGACCAGAACCTAAAAAAAAGTAAAGTAAAAGTTTCTCTCCGACCAAGAGTGAAAAAAGTACGGTGATGCAAATCGGTTATTCAGTGACCTTATTTCAAAATCTCAACAACAGAGAGTAATTTGAAAACCTTTGAAAAGGTTGAGAGTTATTTTCGAGCTCTGAATGCGAGTATAAAGACGCGATCAAAACGAGGCGATTCTTCGTGTTGAATCTGTAATGCTAAGCCATAAGTTACGAATATATATTTCTGGTGGCACTCTTCAGCTATTTGAATAGATCTTTTTAGGTCCTGAATCTGTAATGCTAGGTCATAAGTTATGAATATGTACATATTTATTTTTTTGAATAGATCTTTTGGGTTTCCAAAATCCAAAACAACTGAATGGCTCATTGGTGATGCATTGATTGTAGACATGTAAAATACATTTTGTTATGGTATATTTTCTTCAAAATGGTTTGAATTCAAAGCAGTCCACATTGGCGTATTTTCTCTGTTACAGAATAAAGAAAAGAGCCATATACAATCAGATTTTTTTAATAGGGTTCGATCTCAATATTTGTTTTCTTCCATTAGTACAATGTCATCCAATGCATGGTTCGGATTTGACATCTCTGTTTCAATTACAATTACATTACAATTTACAGATTTCTTAAGGCCTATCCATCACCGAAATGCACGGTCTTCAGAAAATATGGCTGCCGTTAGTTGAAAGTGTTGAAAATGAATATTCGTCAAGTTATTGTCGAGTTATTGCCCGATATGTGTCGAAAAGTAATCGAAAATTACCTTGCCAGACCTTGCAAGAAGTCCTGTGGAGGTCGTTTGAATGACATTATGTTTCATTCATAATGGCAGGATCCAAACAATATATTAAAATAAAATCTTGATCGAAACCTAAATCATAAATGTGTTTAATTTAAATTTACTTCCGGAACTACAAAATGGATGACCCTCTACGTGAAAAATTGTCTTGCATATGTTTCGTTTTGTTGAATTATCCCGTTGAAGCTTCACAATTTTAAAATTTATTATCTTAATCGCCGGTGGTTATTGCGTTGGACTGCTGATCAAGCGGCGCACATAGGGGTATTTGTCTCGAAAAACCGCTCAAAAATCAGTGTTGCAAAATGTAGAGTTGAAAAATAATTTTCTTCCTAGCTGTAGTTAAATACCCATGGAACCATGTACCGTTGTTTGTTTTTATTTGTATGCACACACTCCGACGCAGTATCAGTTGAAAGTCACCGATCGTAAGCTTGCATTATGAGACTGTTGATTTGCATGAAACATCGCACTGCTAAATAATTACGTTTTTATTTTTTTTATATTGTGTTCAAAGTTTTTTGTTATGGAGGAATCAGCTACAGGTGTGTACTTTATTATGAAGCTATTCTTATGATTATTGGAGGGTTAAATTAATAGATATCGGATTTATTTGAAATGTATTCAAATGGGAATGTTTTTTTTAATGGACCTTTCGTTATTTTATTCGGTGTTATTCGGTAATTTCTTTGGTATCAGCTTATAGAGAAAGATCTCAGGAAGCAGTAGCAAAAAAAAATGCTACCCATAACTGCCCCTCTGCTTTAAAACAAGCTCTAGAAACGCTGATCTCCGGGATTCTTGGCTCATCATCTTTACAAAATTTTGACGAGACTACAATATCCAATGAAAGTGAAAATGAATAAACAGATGGAGAATATATTGATGAAGAAGAATCCTGGGCAGAGTCCACTGAATAACTTAAAGTGCCATATATTTCAATCTATACTAATTTTTCACATTAATAAAACTAAATCAAAATATATCAAAAATACATTTTTTTTCATACCTCAATTTGTCCTAAATAAGGTAAATAACACTTTTAAAGTTGTTTCAGGCAAGTATCACCTCATTATGACAAAAAAATATTTTTGACATAGGGGCGAATACCCCTATGTGTGGCATAGGTTCAAGCCCCATTTTTCGCGGCACCTCCACACGTCGAGGAAAGACAAGCCTCCGGGAGTATAATCTGTCTCACTTCGCCATTCGGAGTCGGCAATAAATTGTAGGTCCCTTCCATACGTTCAAACAATACAACACGCACAACATGAATGGTTCCGAGAAGCTAGGCCTTGGCTCATTCCGAGCTGTCGCGTAAGCTATTTTTTTTATCTTAATATATTAGCTACCTAATGAAATACAGTGCAGTCTGGATGACGTGAACTAATTACTGCACGGTCTGTTCACGCTATTCAGTTTTTTCACGTTATCAAATCTTTTTAGTTTTGTAATAAAATAAACTTAGAGCGTAATTCTTTTGATATTTTTAGACATTCTATTCAGTTTTGCATATCACCACTTACTGGAAGATTCTTACCACGCTGCTTCAAAAACCATTTGTATAACCCTCGCTACATCTGTGGATACTCGCTCTGTTTTAACGTTTTTCTTTTTATCGAACTTTTTTAGCTAGTGGTGACCGCTTTACTGATTCTATCTTGTTTTGTTCCATATCGCCGAAATGGTAGATTTGACTACACCGTATTACCTGGCGAACTGGTTTGGCATTCACCTTTTTGTAACTTTTCAATAACTTCACATTTTTGTTTTAAAGATAAGAATTTCGGCTTCGCAGTAGACATTTTTGTATGACAAGATTATGTTTACTGATTGTTCTAAGAAACTTCTTACAAATCAAGAAATGATTTGCAAGATATTTTCACAGCTGCAAGGCACACTGTGGGCAATATACCGTTTTGCGCGGCGCGACGGTATCATATTTGGGTGCGTGTGCATGAAACGTTCTCAATGTAATAAAAATTCAATATAGCCTTATATATAAAATTACTGTTCACGTTAAAGAGGTTTTAAATGTTCACGCTAAAGTGTGTTCTGTAAAAAAAAAATGGGTGCTTACGTTAGCGAGGTGTTCACGTATTAAATTGCAAAAAAAAAAAAACTGATATTTGAAAATTGTCTGTAGATTAGGTTATTAAGCTTTAATAATTTTTTCGGTTTAAAAACCATATTCATTTTACTTCGGGACGGGTTCATAATCTAATAAGCTATCCCCACAGTATCATGAAAAGTATTTTTCCCACTCCACGAAATCTCAAAATCCCCAGTGTCCATATACTTAGCATTCACCCAATATCGTACTTACCCCAAATCCAACAGTGACCCAAAACAAGGAGATGGCAGGGGACAGGGATTTTAGCCCTGGGGATTCTCTCTTTGGGAATTTTGCTACTGGAGGTTTCAGTTTGGGGTTTTTCTCTTGCGGATAATGTCTTTGGGAAAACGTCACCAATACTTTTCCTTATTTCCCTTTAAATATTTGATCATACGGTTATGGTCACTGTCAAATTTATTGAATTGTCTTCGTGTATTTGATGGCCGTTCCTCAAAATACTTCGTAGTTGCAGGTTGGGGTTCCTAGTGCAGTTAGGCGATTTTTTAAACTCTCGTAACACTTCCGAGCGCGCCTAATGCTTTCAGTAGTTTTTTAAAACTCATTGATCTAGTTGTCTAGTTGAGGGGAAAGTAGTTTTTTTTAGTTCCTTTTCAAATCCTTAATAATATAAAAAAAAGTGAATATTTCTTTGCAAGGACCTACACAGCAAACAGCTGAACGGATTTTGATAATTTTTTTTTGTTGATTAGGTTTTGCGCGAGAGGCTTTTTAAACTGGGTGTGTTTTCTAATAGTTTACACATGCTTTTTAAGAAACAAAAGTGAAAGCCTCTCGCGCAAATTGAAGAAAAATAACTTTAAATATTTTATATAACATTTAGGAAGTTTATTAAGTTTAAAGTAAAAAAAAATTTATTAATTTTTAAAAATATTTTTTTCTTGTTCACTGACCTTGATTTATGTCGGACAAATGTTTCGTTTTATTTTATTCCATACACACATTTTTTTATTTAATTTCTAAATAGCCAACAAGCAAACAGTTGATCTTGCAATTCATAGCAATTCTATATTTCGCCGCTTATTCTCTACTACTCAACCAACTTCCAGGACTGCAAAAACTTAAGAAATGATGCGCAGTTACATTAACTATACAGCGAAACAATTGTTTCGTGAAAATTAGTAAATTTCAATTTCGGATTATGGGCATGCTCTCCATATAACCGGCCTCAGTGTGTGTCGTTTAGTGGCGAGCATAATACATTGGATATATATGCAATATGAGTATTTGTCTTCATGATCATGACTTGGCATTTGTTTAGAGGCGAGAGAAATTACTTTTATATGAGTCATGCCTTCTGCGATGGATGTATGATATGCCGATATGACGCACGATGTTATTGTAGATGGGTCTCAATTATCGAAGCTCGGGATGAGAAGATCTATGGATATAAGTGATCGCTGGTGCGATCCCTTCACACGGTTAATAGAGTTATTTGCCCCTATCTTTCAACCCGCCGGGGGGAACGATCCGAAATTTCAACTTCGGTATCATCATTGTATATGAAACTAATAGTAGAAAAGATACGTCAATGTGCTACATTTTAGGGGTGGCTTTGTTCAAAAAAACAAAGAGAAAAAATAAATCGAAGAGAATTATCTTGTCGATGGTTTTCTCCTTTCGGTTTTATGTTTCTTCTTTCGCCTCTTTTCCGTGAACGAATTTGGATTAATGTTTTACGTGGACACTTTACATACCCAATGCAAATCGTACATAATACATGCATATGTGTGCATGGATATGTAAGCAAGCCACACATATGGCATCAATTCGGATGGCTGTGCCAATGCCCGTAGCAATGATTTGGATTACTTCTTTTTGGGAATATGTTGTCTCGGGCAGTTGTCAGTTTTCTGAAAATTGCTAAGACATAAATATAAATATCGTGAACGTTGCTCTTTAGCTTTTAATTTTTTTTATAAAATAGGACCACAATGGACCAGTAGGCCCCCGCGAACGCTCAGTCATTGAACTGGACACTTCCCCTATAACCTAACCTAACCTAAAATGATTTTGAATGATCTTAAGCTTCATTTGAAAAGGTAGAAGAGGAATTTTCTGTATATTTCACTTTTAGGAGGCTGGGACATGTGGGTAGATTTGTATTTTTTTCTATATCAGCCAGTGGGGTAGATTGTTGCTGCAGGAGGTAGATTCCGCTGCCAGGCAGAATGAACCATATAATCTGGATGATGAAGAACAACAATTTTGTTCACCCGACCTGGTCGACGGGAAGATGTCCATTTCTAAGCCTAAGTCCAACAAAGCTGCTGGAACTGACGGACTGCCGGCCGAGTTATTTAAAGCAGCTGGAGATGACTTGTTAGAGAGCATACGCCAATTACCTACTTGCTTAGATTTGGTCAAATTACTGTACGTGTGATAAATGCAATCTCAGCATCGTTTGCCCCATCCACAAAAAATGAGACCCCTTCAACTGAATAAATTGCACGAGTATCGGTCTCCCCAGCATCTCATACAAGTTCTTGTCTGTTATGTTGTGTGAAACCTTTCGTCAGCGACCGAATGCGGTTCTAGTCCAGAAAAGTCCACAATTGATCAAATTTTCACACTTCGCCAGATCCTGGAGAAAACCTAAGAAGTCCACATCAATACCCACCACCATTACTTTGATTTTAAGACCGCCTATGACATATGTACATATGTATGTACGTACATATGAATGCATAAAGTTAAGTTTTGTGCAGTATAACTCCTAACGACAAAATGATTTTGTATTTTGTATTTGTATTTATTTTCTAAAAACATTTTTACACTTAGATACAATAATCTTTAAGCATTAAAAAAACCAAAACAATTTTTTCTCAACAACCGCTTTTTTTTTTCTTACCCTCCCCTTCCTCTTTCCTCTGTTTCCACAAACCAAACATATTGTACATTTTTAGTCTGTTCTATTTCTGCCCTCTCTACGTCGGTAACCAGTCTTCCTAATTAGGCAGGGCGTAAACGCTATAAGTGTCTGCCAGAATCTGCAAGAATGCAGAACTAAACAGCCATAAGAGAAACACTTTGTTTGTAGTCAAAATGAATCTGAATTTATTTTACTAAACATTCTCTTTATATAATATTACAGTTTGTGCAAAACATGTTTGGTGTCATATGAATCATTCATAGTACAGGTCAATGTATGACTCGTCATATGCATACCTCGTATGCTTCGATTTGTTTTGTTATTTGCTGTGTTAGCAGTCTTGTTTTGTGGAGTGAATGATTGAGGTAGGTTAAGGTATGTCAGTGGAAATCCGCTACTCTTTCCCCTCCCGTATTCCATCAATCTATGCGTATTCCTTTTCAGTCTGTTCTTTTTTTATTGTGCACAAAAAAAAGAGTATAAATCGTATGTTTTTTGTTTACTAAAGACAACCCATTGCTGTGTGTAAAAGATTGAGTTTTTTACAATACCTAAAAGTACACAACTGTTTTTTGTGTTTGTATTGTAGGAAGTCATTACCGAAAATAAAACGAAGATGAGAAGTACAACTAAGAAAAATAAAGAGAACCCACAATTGGGATGAAGAGAAATGAAGTGAGCAGAAAAAAGAAAATATTAACCTTCAGCTGCCTATCGTGAGAGGTGCTACAATCGCGTTCCGAGGCTGATACTACTATTAAGCTACGTTCAGACGATTGTAAGATATATATTACAAAAATTGTCCCAAACGTCTAACAATCGTGTGAAATGACAATTTTTGTCTGACAACGTTGTAAGAAGGTAATTTTAAGGCCGCCATCTGACAATTAAATTGTAAGGTATTTTCTAATCGTCTAAACACTCTTTTACGACATTGTCAGGCCGTTGGAAGACATTTAAAACATCGGCAGACTCATTGGATATTGTCAGATGTGCGAAGCTCGAGACGTCTGACAATTTATTATTGTCATTTCTGTTGGAAGAAAAAATTATTTTCGAAGAAAAAAAAGTAATGCCGTCGTAGAATGAATTTGTAATTAGATTAATTGCATTATACGGGATTTCTAATGTTGCAGATTTTACGATTTATGTAGCTTGAATTAATGAATGAATGTTTTATGGCAGAGGGTAATATTTCAACAGTTATTTTACTAGTTTTACGCATATTCGTTTCTTCCTTTTGGATATGCGGAGTCACCAAAGCAAGAAGATTGTCGAATTGTTGGGAAATTCATACGCGAAAATTGCGATACAATTCCGGCTACTCGGCTTGCAATTCGACGAGCAATTTCGCGCATAATACTACCTGCTGACGGCGGGTCACCAAATCCTTCGTCCAAACACTACGGCATTTGTGTGGCAATTCTTCTTCATCCTCACTGTTTTCTAATATGTATCCATTTCGATCTGTATTTGTCTATTGAATACAACCGTTGTATATGAAACTAATAGTAGTACAATCATCGGAACGCGATTGTAGCGCCTCTCGTGATAGGCAGCTGAAGCTTAATATTTTCTTTTTTCTGTTCACTTCTTTTCTCTTCATTCGGATTGTGGGTTCTCTTTATTTTTCTCAGTTGCATTTTTCATCTTCGTTTTATTTTCGGTAATGACTTGTTACAAAACAAACACAAAAATCTTTTACACACAGAAATGGGTTGCCTTTAGTAAGCAAAACACATATGATTTGTACTCTTTTTTTTCGTGCCATAAAAAAAGAGCAGACTAAAAAGAATATGCATGGATTGATGGAATACGGGAGGGGAAAGGGAAGACAAGAAAAAAAAGTTTTGGTGGCTTTTGGGAAAATCTGCGTTTTTTTAATCATACTAATATTATAAAGAGGTAAAGTTTGTAAGTTTGTATGTAGGAAGAAATCTTCGACACTACTCATCCGATTTCAAAAATTTTGAAATCAATATTTAGAATGGACTTTAACGGTGAACATCACTACATACATAGTATAACAGGACTTCCCAACCAATCGAGTTATAAGTGGCAGAAAGGGGGAAAAAATTCAAATTTTATGTTATAAAATTCTGCTTACACAGCTCTAACTCAACAATGGCTTATTGGATTTAAAAACAAAAGAAAAACTTTTTAGTAAATTCGTCTGAGATTCATTTGAGCTGTAAATCAACCTTCTGCCTTATCCTGAAGCTGACCTATACTGAAAACAATTCATGAAATCATCACCAACAATTTTCCATCAGTGGCGACCGCAGCCAACAGCCCTGCAGCAGTGAGTGACGTCACTGTAGCACATCGGTTCGGGATCGTATATTGTTCTTGTTTTGTCGAGTTGTGCAAGGGTAGTCTTATTTTTATTTGTCTTTGTTCGTATCTTTGGTTTTGTGGAAATACATTATGTATTGGATCCGTAGCTGAGGAAGAACTGACTTTTTTTTAAAAGTAAATAGAAGTATGTAGGAATGCATATTGTGATAAGTTAAGTTAAGTTATCACTGATAACGATCGATGCGGTGTATATGCGCATGTGGAGGGGGAACGGAAATGGTAAACTTTCAGTTGCGTAGATGAGGATTTACGCAAAGAATACTTTCACATTGGACCGAGATCACAGATTTGCAAAGAAGGAGTTCTGGCAGGCCTTCCGCCGCCGTCTCAGACGAATATCATTGAAGGAGTCAAATCTAAAGATGGTTTACTTTTTTTCCGATAAGAAGGCTATCTTACGCAGATGAAGCGGGAACTTTTCGGATCTGCTCAATCCCGAACAGGAATTGGATGGTAGACTGT
Source organism: Matsumyia berberina (assembly GCA_917880715.2). Classification (NCBI taxonomy): domain Eukaryota; kingdom Metazoa; phylum Arthropoda; class Insecta; order Diptera; family Syrphidae; genus Matsumyia; species Matsumyia berberina. The sequence continues at coordinate 84,602,353 of OU862872.1, forward strand.
GTAGGGCGGAGAAAAGTTCCGCTGTAAGAGCAGGTGACTGAAATGGCTCTCTAATTAGAGTGGCATGGGGCTGCGGTAAAACAACTAGCGATAATCAAAGTAAGGGGATTGTGCTCTTTTTAAAAAATGGTATGAGTGTGGTGGCTCTAATTATAAACTCTATCTGCAAAAGTCTCTGCTAAGGTGTTGGAAGCGCGTGCCCGAACTATGGTCGAATCCAACTTGGAAGATGAGCAGTGCAGCTTTTGTGCAGGTAGAAACACAGCCAAACCGCTATTCATTCTAAGAACGGTACTTGAGGGAGTGTGCCATGGGTGTAATAATCCAGTCTCTCGAAGTAAACTCTGAAGTGTACTGCAGGAGTATGGGATTCCGGGTTCTCATTTGAAGGCCATTCGACCTATACACACAAACTGTAGGAGGTGTGTTCGGGCGAATGGCGTTACATAAACATCTTTTACTGCGGGCGTTGGCCTTCGCGAGGGGTGCTTTTTGTCACCTCTCCTTTTCATTGTGTACATGGATTGGATGTTACAGCGCAACTGTGGCGAGGAACGGTTCGCATTGTGATACTAAAGGATAAGCCATCTGCTTTTCGCTGATGACTTACTTCGAAGCATCTGGATAGAACTTCAGCGAGTGCTTGATAGTCGTCTGTGTGGAAGCTCGGTAAACGTGAACAAATCGGAAGTAATGGTAATGTCTTTAACGCCTGTTCAATGCACTTTGCATATTAGTAGAGTCCTATCGAAACCGGTTCAGAAGTTTAAGTATTTTGGGGTCATATTCACGAGTGATGGAAGGAGCAGTACTGAGTTATTCACTATTTAGCTATTACAATTTTCAGTTATTACAATTTCAGTTATTAAAATTTTGTGTGTTTGATCTGACCCTCACCTATGGTCATGAGATTTGGGTAATGACCGAAAGAATAAGCTACCGAAATGAGATTTGTTCGAGATTCGTTCTATCGAGTTAAGAACATCAAAATATACAATGTCGAGAAACTACCGTTTCGAATGGAACGGTCTGTACTTCAATGGTTTGAACTCCAACTTGAGTTCCAAGAAGTGGCATGGAATGCGTGTCATCAGGTAGACGTCGCCTGCGTAGGCTCAGGATGATATGATGTTTTACGCTATTATATTTTTGTAAAATAAAGCGAAACATACCAAAAAACGATAATCAAATAACTTAAGTGTTCCCGTACGAAGTCGGGGCGGGCCGCTAGTGAAAAATAAAACAAAAGAACAGACTCAAAATTTATATGCTTGGTTTGCGGAAATACGGGAAAGGGGAAAGGGAGGGTAAGGAAAAACAAAACTGTTGGCAGTTGTTGAGAAAAATTGTTTTGGTTTTTTTAATAGAGTTATCTTGCGGAAGAACTACTGCACAAAGCTTAACTTTATGCATTCATTTATATGTACGTACATACATACATACATATGTCATAGGTGGCCTTTAAATCGATGTATGGGTGGCAGGTATCGGTGTGGACTTCTTAGGTTTTCTCCAGGATCTGGCGAAGTGTGAAAATTTTATCAATTGTATACTTACCTGGTTTCATATACATACATATGAACAATAGTTTCACACAACACAATTCACAATTCTTTCATGAAAAAAATTAAAAGCTAAGGAGCGACGTTCACAGATTTCGCCCTTTACCATACAATATTTATATTTATGTCTAAGCAATTTTCAGAAAACTGACAAGTGCCCGAGACAACATATTTCCAAAAAGAAGTAATCCAAATCATTGCTACGACATTGACACAGCCACCCGAATTGATGCCATATGTATGACGTGCGTATATACCCATGTACACATATGCATGTATTATGTACGATATGCATTGGGTATGTAAAATGTGCCATTGAAACAGGTGGAGAAGTTTAAGTATCTCGGGGTCCGATTCACGAGTGATGGTAGGAGCAATACTGAGTTTTCCTGTAGGATTGGTCAGGCTGGAGCAATTTTGAGACAGCTTGGTCAATCTGTTATCAGGAGGGCCGAACTTGGCATCGAAGCTAAGTTGTCGGTCTCTAATTCAGTGTTTGTTCCGACCCTCACCTATGGTCATGAGGTTTCGGTAATGACCGAAAGAATAAGACCGCGGATACAAGCTACCGAAATGAGATTCCTTCGTTGTATTGCTGGGGTGACTCGCCGAGATCGGGTAAGGAACACCAGAGTACGCGAGGCACTCAATGTCGAGCAGCTACTTCTTCGAACGGAAAGGTCCATACTTCGATGGTTTGGGCACGTCAAACGCATGTCTCCAACTCGGTTTCCAAGACGTGCCATGGAATTCGTGCCATCGGGCAGACGTCCCCTGGGTAGGCCTAAGATGAGATGGCTGGACCAGGTCCGAAATCTTACCTCTACCCGTATGGGGATTGCCCCTGATGAGTTAGAGTCGATGGCGGAAGATCGGCAAATGTGGAGAGTCCACTTAAGCTCCCTAAACCCGCGACCCTCATAGTGGATAAGCGGGCCATTGGAAGATGATGATGATGATGATGTAAAATGTCCACACAAAACATCAATCCAAATTTGTTCACGAAAACGAGGCGAAAGAAGAAATACAAAACCGCAAGGAAAAAATCATCGACAAGAGAATTCTCTTCGGCTTATTATATTTCTCTTTGCTTTGTTTTCTTGAATTGAACAGCGCTACCACTGAACACAGTGCAGTAACTTTTTTCTTTGCCGGCTGCCACTACTATTAGCACAGATAATGAATCTACACAGATGTCTCACCCCCATACAAAAAAATGATACAATTTTTTCTCTTAGTTGACAAGTCTTAGCTGACAAACAGCTTTTAAAAAACAAAAGCTTCTTAGAATATGAAAGCTGTTTGCCAGCTAAGACAAATACAGCGTTTCCTATTTTTTCGCACCCATCCCTTTCTTCTGTTCAAAACAAAACAAAAATAATTCTTATCTGCACTCATTTACCTCATTCATCATCACGTCTAGAAAAAGCGCACGGATACAGGGAAACAAAATGAGTATCATACAGATTTACTTGTTTTACTGTATTTCCTACTAGCACAATGTTCGATGAATGGGAATTTTGAATGTATGCAAATTGTACTTTCCGACAGTTTTCATATGACTGGATTTCAAAAAGGGAAAATGGATGTTTAAACGATTTTTTCCCTGATAAATATTTTACTTTTAATTATGGTTTTATATCCTCAATAAATTCATTAATTGCGTTCTTCCTAATTACCAAAATTTAGAAAGAAACCGGGCGTCACATGCGCGAGAGAAATAGGATAACGTCATGCGCAATGTACTACTTGCAATCCCGATAATAACAATATTATTAGCTCTTATTTGTTTAATTTTTACCTTTTGTCGTTAGAAGCAAAGCGGCTGTAATGCCATTTTTATCATTTCGATAACATTTTTCGATAACAATTGGAAAAAAATAGTTTGGTAGCACAGTTTTTATCGCGGCTAAGAAATTAAGGCTGGATAGTTATCCAGATTTCTTAATTCTATACAGGCTTAGTTGTTAGTGTAATTTACATGGAAAATATTTTCTTAGCCTATATAGGTTTACCAAAAAAACACGCCTAATGATGGTTATTGGGGATGAGGGAAACAGTTATGCATTAGGCACGCGAATTTATTACATATATACTTGCATTCTGTGATTAAAAATTGAATTGACTAGACTTATATAAAAAGTGCGCGATTTAATATTTTAACATTCCGATATTGTGAAAGTTTGGTAAATTTAAAACAAACTGGTTTGATAATATTGAATATACCTATTGTAACAAACAAATAAGTGGCAGCACATAACTACAAATATAAGTGGCATCACACAACAACATCCAGACAGCTAACACTCCCTCAAAATGACGATCCGGCGAACAACAAAAGCTTACAGCAGGCACACACGACACGAGACCACACACAGCAGAAGGCTCTACCCGGAAGAGTATAAAAGCAGATCCTCCGGACATTCAAAGTCAATTTTATTATATTATTCTGAGTACGCACAAGCACCAGTCTCTGGTCTTGTCTGCCCCAAAGAAATAGAAATAAAATCATTTATATTTAAATAATAAATATTTAAAATTTCAAACGCCTTTTATAACTGACGCCCAACATCAGGCCGAATCAAAAATAATAGTTTCGCACCAGTGAGTCGAAAATAAAATAATTAAAAATATATTGCACCATTCGGTCGATATAGATAAATAAATATATTGCACCATTCGGTCGATATACTCATAGATAAACAAATATATTGCACCATTCGGTCGATATAGACATAAACAAATATAGTTGCACCTTGAAGGTCAATAATAAACAAAGACTTTCGCACCTCGACTGGTCGAAGTTTCATAAAACAAAACAAAAATAATTCATATCTGCACTCATTTACCTCATTCATCATCACGTCTAGAAAAAGCGCACGGATACAGGGAAACAAAATGAGTATCATACAGATAACCGACGAGCAGTTGCGTGCGTTGATATCGAGCTCAATCCAGACGGCTCCAAATGGGAATTTTTCGAACTGCACAACCCGTTACAATGGCGAGCGTTCGAAATTAAAGGTAGACGCGTTCATAGCCAGCGCCACTATCTACAAGGAAGTGACAAACATGTCGGATAGAAATGCGCTCGTCGGACTTCCACTTTTGTTCGAAGATATGGCATCAACTTGCTGGCAGGGTGTGAAGACACAGGCCAAGACATGGGATGAAGCAATGACTATGCTAAAAAATTCATTTGCTACATCAAGACCGCCATATCAGGTTTACATTGATATCTTCAACAAAAAGCAATGCGAAAAGACACCAACAGACGTTTTCATATGCGAGAAGCGCGCACTTCTATCTGAACTAGCGGTAGGATCACACGATGAGGCGCAACAGATAGACATGGTTTTTGGACTGCTGAGTAGGAGAATACGCAGTAAAATAGGAAGAGACAACGTTAAAACATTCGAAAACCTTCTTTGTCTTGCACGTAGAGTCGAGATAAGTTTCGAGGAAATTCGGGAAGAAGCGTTGCAAAAGAAAACCGACGAGAAAAAAACGTTCCAGAAAAGGGTTAAATACGCTTATTGCTCCAATTTTGGACATAACATAGAAGACTGTAGGAAAAAGGAAAGGGACACAGCAAAACAAACAGAAAATAAGGGTCGAGATACTCGGAACATTGCTCGCGCCGTCCTCAATTGCTATGGCTGTGGTAAACCAGGGTACGTTAGGAGTCAATGTCCCAACTGCAACCAGACAAAAGAGGCGACAAACATAAGCTTTTGTTCAGTGGACTCTTTCCCCAAAAAAAAGTCTTACCACCACTCCGTCAACGACCTTCAGTCGAAATATCAATTGGAGGACAGAAGGGAGTTGCATTTGTTGACACTGGTGCCAGGATGAGTATAGCTAGCTACCAACTATACAAACAGCTGATTACCCTTGGCTACCGGTTCACAGCATATCAAGCTCAGATTGTTCTGGCTGACGGGATCAAACGCCTACAAGAAGTGTTAATAACGAACGTTATGGTAAAACTAGAGGGACATCGTATACAAACCAAATTCATGGTCATAGAAAGTTCAACCGATAACAGAACGCTCCTTGGAATCGACTTTGTCGAGGACGCTAAAATGGTCATGAACTTGCCTTAACGTATGTGGTATTTTGCCGCCGCTCCATCAAAAAAATATGATTTCTACCAAACCGAAACAAAACCATCAATGAGCCTAGCACCGTCACTATTGACTCCACTTAATGACAAGGAAAACGGTGGTCTTGATATGTCAATCACACCACCCGAGTTAGTAGGCAAACGTTCTCCGATCCCAACAGCCATCAGCCCAATACAAAATACGCCACTTCGTGACATATCTAATTACTCGTCACGCCATCACAACCAACCGCCGGGAAAACTTTTTGTTAGCCAGCAAAATTATTCCCCAGATTCTATAGATAGAATCTTTGAAGACGCTATCCCAAGACACTCTACACTCTCTCGCCTTGAACTATCCATGTACGATCCAGACTTTGTCTTTTTGGAGTCATTTAGCGCCGAAAATATAACGCTAAGGGATAATGAAGCTCCACTTCTAGAAGCGGTAAAAAGGGAAGAGCTTAACACACTTCTGCTCCAGCACAAAGAGTTGTTTGAGTTGTCTGATAAACCAGTTGCTACTGTTGAGCACACCATTCCAACCGGCAACCACGAACCTATTGCAGTTCCACCCTACAGACTTTCGGAACAAAAGAAGAAGATACTTCAGGATGAAGTGAGCCAGATGCTCAAAACCCATATAATCGAGGAATGCGAATCCCCTTGGGCTGCACCGGTCGTAATGGTCCCCAAGAAAGATGGTGGTATAAGAGTCTGTATAGACTATCGCAAACTAAATTCCGTTACCAAACCCCACATCTATCCTCTACCACGATTGGACGACCTGTTGCATGCCGCAAAGGATGCCGAAGTAATGTCAACTATCGACCTCCTCTCGGGGTACTGGCAAATCAAAATGAAGGAAGAAGACAAGGACAAGACAGCCTTTATAACTCCATTTGGTGTTTACCGTTTTCTGCGAATGCCTTTTGGATTAAGAAACGCGCCATCCACCTTTCAACGTGTGATAGATAGGATCAAAACAAAAGTGCCCAATGTGTGTCTGCTTGCCTTTCCGGATGATTTGCGATATTGTCATCATCTTGTGAAGAACACTTGAGAGACCTCAATGATGTTTTCACCATTCTTAGCCAGTACAATCTTCGGATTAACCGTAAAAAGAGTTGCTTCTGTAGAACCGAAGTCAAGTTTTTGGGTCACATCTTGACAAAAAAAGGCATTAGCCCAGATCCTGATAAGATATCAGCAATACAAGATCGCAACGCTCCAAGAAACTTAAAGGAAATGATCTCATTTTTGCAAACATGCTCCTGGTTTCAGTTGGTGCAGCTTTGCTACAAGGGGAGGGCCCAGACGAAAGACCAGTCGAATACGCCAGCCGACTGCTATCCTCAGCTGAAAGGAACTACAACACGACGGAAAGAGAAGCTTTAGCTGTCGTTTGAGCTATACGCAAATTCTAAAGCTACATAGAAGGTAGCGAAATAACAGTTGTAACAGATCACCAAGCCCTGCGATGGCTCATGACCCTCAAATCCCCAACCGGACGTCTGTCAAGATGGTGTCTGCAGTTGCAACCATACGACATCAAAATACAGTATACACCGGGGAAATCTAACACATAACGTCAAATGGGAGATCCTGATCTTAAGAAAATAATTGACGATCTGGAGTCTTTCGCACCAGAACGATTCACCTGTTGGACAGCGCGAGGATATATGCTTCATGATGGAATACTATACCGGTATAATCAAGATGATGACAAAGAAGAGGCTCAGCTTGTTCTTCCCAAAGATGAACGACAGCAAATAATGAGCTCCTACCATGATGAACCTACCGCAGGAAATTACGGCAGTGAACGAACTCTTCAACGAATCTCAACCCGCTATTTTTGGCCATGTATGCGAAGAGATATTGCAAAATATGTCAAAGATTGCACTCAATGCCAACGATATAAGATAACAAACCTGAAACCTGCTGGACTTCTACAAACTCCAGTACAGAACCAACGGTTCGAAGATCTTGCCATTGATCTCTTCGAACCACATCCTCCCTCTAATGAGGATATGAAATGGATTTTCATTGTGGAAGATGTCACAACACGTTGGGTTGAATTGTTTGCCTTAGAAGAGGCAACCGCATCTACATGTGGCAAGACGCTCATCACCGAAGTCTTCCTACGATTTGGTCTCCCAAGAAGACTATTAAGTGACAATGGAACACAGTTTATCAGTGCCGTTATGCAACATATAACTCACTGCTTGGGAATCGCCCAATGCCTTATTCCCGTTTATCACCCACAGGCAAATCCTGTAGAACGGAAGAACCGCGATTTGAAGACACAGTTTGCCATCTTAGTTGGAAATGAACATTTCAACTGGCCTGAGAAGCTTCCATTCATTAGATTCGTCATAAATACTGTCAGATGCCAAAACACAGGATTTAGTGCAGCTTTCCTTAACTTTGGGCGAGAACTTCGCGCTTCCGATGATGTACAACGTGACTTTCGTGGGATTATACAATCCGAAAACTTCATGCCCGGTATTACGCCATACTTGAGCAAAATGGCAGACACCCTTAAAATTGTCCGTGAAGTCAACGAGAAAGAGCAAGACCGTCAGAAAACGTATGCTGATATAAAACGACGTCCTGATCCAACTTACTCTGCAGGAGATTATGTTTGGGTTGATACCAAAACGCACAGCAAAACTAGCAATCGCTTTACATTAAAACCAGCTGCAAGACGCGATGGACCATACCTTATCATCAATAATAAGGGCTCCAACAGCTATGAAATAGCCAATCCCGCCAATCCGCATGAAGCTATTGATATATACCATACCTCCGCTTTGACCAGATGTACCCATCCGCAGAATGCAGAAAAATCTCTCGTGCCGATTAGACGTCGAGGACGACCACGAAGACTTGTGGTTAAGTAAATTTGTTGTATCTTCACCATTTTATTCTAGTTTCAGATACAAAAGGGGAGATTGTAACAAACAAATAAATGGCAGCACATAACTACAAATATAAGTGGCATCACACAACAACATCCAGACAGCTAACCCTCCCTCAAAATGACGATCCGGCGAACAACAAAAGCTTACACCAGGCACACACGACACGAGACCACACACAGCAGAAAGCTCTACCCGGAAGAGTATAAAAGCAGATCCTCCGGACATTCAAAGTCAATTTTATTATATTATTCTGAGTACGCACAAGCACCAGTCTCTGTTCTTGTCTGCCCCAAAGAAATAGAAATAAAATCATTCATATTTAAATAATAAATATTTAAATTTTCAAACGCCTTTTATACTATTCTTTTATAATTCCTTACTTACTTAAAGTGGCGTTACAGTCCGGGGTGGACCTACCTAGCGCCGTTCTCAACAACTTGGCCCGTTATCGCGCCATGATAACGGACTATTTGCTGCCTCAAGTTGAAGCCCGTGAACTCCAGGACATTTGGTACCAACAAGATGGCGCTACTTGGCACACAGCTCGTGAAACCATGGCTTTATTGCGAGAACAATTCGGCGAGCAGTTAATTTCGCGCTTCGGATCGGTGAATTGGCCGCCTAGATCATGTGATATCACACCTCTAGACTTTTTCCTTTGGGGCTATGTAAAGTCTTAAGTCTACATGGATAAGCTGAGTATGATGCAAGAATTGGAAGCCAACATTACTCGCGTTATTCGCCAAATACCACTCGAAATGCTCGGACGCTCGGACATCGATAATTGGACCTTCAGAATGGACCATGTTAACCGCAGTTATGGCCAACATTTGAAGGAAACAATCTTTAAAAAATAAATGTCAAGAATGGTTATTTTGTTTAACAATAATGTAAACCCGATAAAATTGTATTCTTCTATTTTTTTTAATTTTGAAAAAAGTACCTCTAAATGGATTACCCTTTACAATTGTTGTTCGTGAAGTTATTTTCATTAAACTATACAAGTAGCATGTAACGTCATTTTCTAACGTACTTATGTAATATATTAAACCTGTATTCTGTGGACAAACTAAATACAATCTAATATCAATATCAAAAACCAAATATAGTGTTTTTAATTTTTTTTCTCATATGGGTTGTTCCAATTGTCCTTTCTATTTTTCAGCTTCGAGCTTATGTACGTTCATATGTGGTAAGTAGACTTTCTAAGACTTCCTGGTGAACCGCAATGCATCTGTGTACATATTCCTTTGTGCCATGTCCTAAGTCCTTTCGGATATAAATTGAAACGAATAACGATTCTCTTGAAAGTTGTTTATTTACCTCAACCATTACTGGGCTTTGTTAGTAATCCATCGGCGTTAATAGTCTGCAACTTGAGTAAGTCCTGGAAAGCTTAAAGACTTATCTATGCAACAAAACATTTGAGCGAAATAAACTTGGTTTTATACACCTATGTTTTTTTTGTATTTCATGAAATTAAAAGCAACACAAGAACATGTTTAGTTTATCACAGAAAAACCACACAAACATCAAAAAAACAAAGCAAAGCGTTTTTTTTCTAAATTTACGCGGTTCATACAAAATAAGATGAACTGTTATATTTTGCACTATAATATTGCCACGTTAACAAAGAAAAAGTAACTTTTCATGCAAAAAACAAGAACAAGAAACAAGAACGAAAAAGTCGTCTTGGCTTCCTAAGAATATCACCATACAAATATCAGCAAAACAAATCAGATCATTTTCTTAAATTTCAATTTTAAATTCCACTCGGTTTACACAAAATAGCATAAACTATTATATTTTGCACTAAAATATTACAACGTCATTTAATGAAAAGTTAATTTTCATTCAAGAAATCTGAGAAATAAAAATGTGAAACTCGTCTTGGCTTCCATTCGATTTGTTTACATTTTTGTAAGCCAACTCGTGCACGTGGAATTTGACATTTTTGCCGAGCTTTACGGCCTGTTTCACTTATAGGTGGCGCTGACGTGGAATTTTTCCGGCATTACGGCCTGTTTCACTAATAGGAGGCGCTGGCAAAGTGCTGCATATAGGCGTGTTTTTTTGAAACCTAGCTAGCCAATCGTTAATTTAGACGATTCCCAGCCAGCCAAACTCAGTCGATTTTTTATACCGTCAAGTTGGTACGTGTGATTTCGTTCCTATGACATCCAGCGCTGCCAGTGGTTCCACGATCGTAGCAAAACTGCTACGCGATTTCCAAAAAAGTAAAATTTGCTACGTTGCTACGCACTCTCCCTAATATCCCAATTTTTGCCACGCTTTTTTAAAACCCGAACTTTTAACAAGAATTTGTAGTTTTTAGACCCCTCACAATCACAATCACAAATTAAATAAAAAAAAAATAGTTGGCGCGACAGCTCGGAATGGGCCAAGGTCTAGCTTCTCGCAACCAATCATGTTGTGCGTGTTGTATTGTTTGCACGAATGGAAGGGACCTACAATTTATTGCCGACTCCGAACGGCGAAGTGAGAAGCTCTATCATGACAGATTATACTCCCGGAGGCTTGTCATTCCCCGACGAGAGGTGGTGCCGCGAAAATTGTTCGGTGTTCCTGGCTGGGGCTTGAACCCATTCCGCTCGGTCAGCAGTCCAACGCACTAACCACCGACCCACGGCGACTACAATCACAAATTAAACAAAGATTAAACGGACGTAATTTCAAACTATACACTTCCACGACTCCAACTTATGTTACTGTTCTACCTTACCCTACACAAGCAGTATATATTTCTTCGGATATGTTTGAAATGTGACTGGATGCGGGCTGGAGTTCCACTGGAATTTCAATGGCTTTGCTTTTGCTACGCAAATTTAGTTTTGCTACGCAAATTTGATACGGGATTTTTTTTGTTAGTGGCAACACTGATGACGGTCGAATGTCAAAAAGCTGAAAAATTTGGCAGGGATACCAACGCACCCCCTGGCCATGGGATATCGTAAGATTCCTAGCCAGTTGCTTTTGACTGGGGATAAAACCAAGAGTTGTTGCCAGTTGGTTGTTGTATTTGTTTTACGTATAAAATTTGACTTTGCTAGCAACTACTGGCTGGCTAGGTTTCAAAAAAACACGCCTTATGTCGATTTCTATTCATAATACAAAGAAAAAAAGATAGCGACACTTGCGTTCACATTTTTTTCCGTTCTGCAACAAACTGAAATGTCATTGCTCAGCCATACGTTTCTCGCAGTATAATCTGTTTTTTGTGCACATATTTGATAATGAAAATTATACATTTTAATGCAGCGAGTTATATTAATACCTTAATTTAAATATTTTTAATAGCTTTTTAATGTACAGAAGAAAATGTAAACCGTGATTTAGTTGGAATAGTCGTAATAGGCAGTGCAGGGAGTCAACAATATTTGTTTATGAAGCTCCTAAATATCAAATTATAATAGTCAAAATGTTTGTATTACAAGAATAAAAAAAACATAGAACGCAATTATGTAGGGATTTTATTATATTTCCGTTTTTTAGTTTTTGTGTGTTCCACTATCGCGCGGTTTAACGTCCTTATTCGGAAATACATGCGCGTCCGGAAAAAAGTGGATTGACTTTGGATGGACAATCAACTTCCTCAGCCAAATCCTAGTTACTAGTTCCAAGGGAAAGGAAAAGTATGAAATTTAATTCCTTACATTTTTTATTATTGTGGTTATTACACTCACACACAGCACAAAACATTTTTTTAATTTTCAAGTTCTCAAAAGAATATTTTCAAATTCACAAAGTATTCGCGCCACTTATCATCATCATCCACTATGAGGGTCGCGTTTGACGTACCCAAACCATCGAAGTATGGACCTTTCCGTTCGAAGAAGTAGCTGCTCGACATTGAGTGCCTCGCGTACTCTGGTGTTCCTTACCCGATCTCGGCGTGTCACCCCAGCAATACAACGAAGAAATCTCATTTCGGCAGCTTGTATCCGCGATCTTATTCTTTCGGTCATTACCCAAACCTCATGACCATAGATGAGGGTCGGAACAAACACTGAATTATAGACCAACAACTTAGCTTCGATGGTAAGTTCGGCCCTCCTGATAACAGATTGACCAAGCTGTCTCAAAATTGCTCCAGCTTGATCAATCCTACAGGATAACTCAGTATTGCTCCTACCATCACTCGTTAATAGGACCCCGAGATACTTAAACTTCTCCACGTGTTTCAATGGGACTCCACTAACATGCAGAGTGCATTGAACAGGTGTTCTGGAAATTACCATAACCTCTGATTTGTTTACGTTTACCTTCATCTCAGCTTCAACACAGACGGCGACGAACCTATCTAGTGCGCGCTGAAGTTCGGTCTGGGTGGACGTAAGGATGACCAAGTCATCAGCAAAAAGCAGATGACTTATCCTTAAGTCTCCCAATTCGAACCGTTCCTCACCAAGGCTGCGCTGTAACATCCAATCCATATACACTATGTGGCACCCTGTCAGCTGTCACACTGGAACGACACGAAACCAGCACGAAACATAAACGTCATTCATTTTAATTTTTTCTCTCTCTTCGTTTCTAGACGTCAAGGCAAGCAGGTCGTGCGAACATTTGTATTAGTTTGTAAAACTATTAATTAAATTTATATATCTTTAATAATATCTAGATTCGTGCACATAAACTCGAAGGGGAATTACCGCGCGCAAACGGTATACATTTTACTTAACCTACAAATCTGCATGTGCTTTCGAGCTTCGTAATTTTCTCATGTTTGAACGCATGTTCGACGAGAACGACGGGAAAACTGGAAGCAGTACGCAGCAGAATCAGCCCCCACTGCCGAACGATCCGCAGCAGCTTACACGAGTGTCTATTAAAATACCTCCGTTCTGGCATGAAAAGCCAGAAATTTGGTTTGCCCAAATAGAGGCGCAATTCCAAGTTACCGGCATTGGCACGGATTTTTCGAAGTTCAACACAGTGGTAAGCGCGATAGAATCCAACGTTTTGTCGCAGGTTTCCGACGGCCAACACAACTATTAAATGAACTTCAGAGCCTTAGTGGATCGAAACTCGATGAGGGGTTCTTGAAATCCTTGTGGCTACAGCGTTTACCCGCACAAGTGCGTGCAATTTTGCAAGCATCGAACGAAAAGCTTAAAGAACTCGCCACTCTCGCTGACAAAATAATGGAAGTTGGTGATTTCAGTTCAATAGCATTGGCAACATCTTCAAACACACAGACTCCCGTTGACACATGTCAGCAGCACTCAACGTCGCAAGCCAACGCACCTCTCTAACATCAAATTTCGCAGCTCATCGCAAGGGTTGACCGTTTGTTAGCTGTCAGTAATGAAAATTATTCATCGTATCCACGTGTTCGAAGTAGAAGCCGATCTAGTCCTCTATCCGGTAAATACGTGCAAAGACAGCATTCAACTCAGAGAACATAAGGAGTGTGTTGGTTCCACGCTACATTCAAAGGGAAAGCCAGGAACTGCAGACCCCCATGCACTTTCTCCCAGGAATCACAAAACTAAACGAGACGTTGGTCGATTCTGTTACTGCCACAGTCGACCAACATATTAATCGCTTGATGATAAGCGATGGGCAGTCAAGGTACACATTTTTAATTGATACTGGTGCGGACGTTTCAGTTGTACCACCCAAATTTAATGAAAGATTTAACCACTCAGCTTCACGCCTGTTCGCCGCAAATGGAACACCGATAAAAACTTATGGTGAAAGACGTCTAGTACTCAACTTAGGATTACGCAGATCATTCTCATGGAATTTTGTCATCGCCGACGTAACGTCACCAATTATTGGTTCCGATTTTATCAAACACTGCGGTTTATTGATCGACATGAGAAGAAGCAAATTAATTGACGAGATGACAAATTTGGAAGCGCAAGGTTCGCATTCGAAAATAGGTACATTTTGCATTAAAACATATAATATCAAATATCCTTTTGCGCATCTTTTATCGGAGTTCAAAGATATTTCTATTCGTAACCCAAAGAGAACGACAAGTGAAAGTTCCGTATTTCATCATATTGAAACAAAAGGTCCTCCAGTTTTCGCAAGACCTAGGCGTTTGTCGGGAGAAAAACTTGATGCGGGAAGGGAAGAATTTCGGTATTTGTTGGAAAGCGGGATTTGTACTTCATCAAAGAGTAATTGGTCGAGTCCTCTACATATGGTACGTAAATCAAACGGAGAATGGAGGCCTTGCGGAGATTATAGTGCTTTAAACGCACAAACTGTTCCGGATATGTACCCCGTTCCGTTCGTACAAGATTTTTCAAGTATCTTGCATGGAAAAAAAAAATTTTTCACTCTCGACTTACAGCGCGCGTACCACCAAATCCCAATTCATCCCGCAGACATTCCGAAAACGGTGATAACGACTCCTTTCGGGCTCTTTGAGTTTCATTATATGACGTTTGGGTTAAGAAATGCCGCCCAAACGTTTCAAAGATATATGCATGAAGTTTTACGAGGTCTTGATTTTGCTTTTCCATACATAGATGATATTTTTATCGCTTCAGTTGATGCCAAACAACACGAGCAACACCTGCGTGCAGTTTTCGAACGTCTTCGATCTCATGGCTTAGTCATCAATCCATCGAAGTGCCACCTTGCGAAAGAGGAGATAGTTTTTGTCGGTCATTCAATATCAAGGGATAGAATCAAACCTACCGAACAAAAAACAAAAGCGATCCAGGATTTTCAGCTGCCCGAAACCGTCCGGGAACTAAAGCGATTCTTGTCGATGATAAATTTTTATCGCCGATTTCTTCCGAATGCCGTGAACGTACAGATGATACTCCAAGATCTAATGGGAAACAAAAACCGGAAAAATGACACGACGCCGATTGTCGGGAACTCGCAATCCATCGAGGCATTTAAAAAGTGTAAACAGGAGCTGGTCAACGCTACACTCCTTGCTCACCCTGCTACAAACGCCCCCTTATCGCTCAGTGCGGACGCATCGGATAAAGCCATAGGGGCAGTGCTACATCAAATTGTCGACGGCCAGCATCAACCTCTAGGATTTTTCAGCAGACGATTAACGGCAACCCAGCAACGGTATAGCACGTATGACAGGGAGCTACTTGCTATATATGAAGGCGTCAAGTATTTCCGTCATATGCTCGAGGGAAGGACGTTTTGCATTTTAACGGATCATAAACCGCTCACTTTTGCGTTTCAACAGAAGTTGGACAAGGCTAGCCCACGACAGGTCCGTCAATTGGACTTCGTAGCGCAATTTTCCACCGATATCCGCCACGTACAGGGGACAGACAACAGAGTAGCAGACACTCTTTCTCGGTTGGACGGCGTAGAGGAAAAAAAGATTGATTACCATGACATTGCTACGGCGCAACGAGCTGACCCAGAATGTTGTCAGTGCATCGCTTGCCAACGGTGTAAGACGCAACGACACAACCGTACTAAATTGGGTCAATACGACCACCTCATCGACCGCTTCGAACACGTCAATGTGGACATCGTAGGACCATTGCCGCCATCCAAAGGTTACCG
Source organism: Matsumyia berberina (assembly GCA_917880715.2). Taxonomy (NCBI): domain Eukaryota; kingdom Metazoa; phylum Arthropoda; class Insecta; order Diptera; family Syrphidae; genus Matsumyia; species Matsumyia berberina. The sequence goes on from OU862872.1 coordinate 84,618,468, forward strand.
GTACCTCTTGACCTGCATCGACCGATTTACCAGATGGCCGGAGGCTATACCAATAGCGGACATCACAGCTGAAACTGTAATTCGCGCTTTCATCAGTGAATGGATTTCGCGCTATGGGGTGCCAGCAAAGGTCACTACTAATATGGGCCGTCAGTTCACTTCAGCCGCTTTTCAAGAACTACCACAAACGTTTGGTTTCAAGCATGTGAGGACAACACCTTATCACCCACAGTCAAATGGGATAATCGAAAGGTGGCATCGAACCTTAAAAGCGGCCCTCAAGTGTCAGCAGACAATAAATTGGTCGGACAGCCTACCTATCACGATGCTTGGCTTGAGGTCGGTGCTGAAGGAAGACATAGGAACAACACCCGCGAATCTGTTTTTCGGTACATCGTTGCGGTTGCCCGGACAGTTTTTTATAACAAGTCAAAAACATTTCTGCGAGCATGAGATGATGAAGGAATTACAGCGGTCGATGGAAAAACTTTCCCCAAAGCCAGCTTTATCCCATAGTCAGGCACATGTGTTTATCCAGCCCGAACTTAAGGATTGCACTAATGTTTTCATGAGAAACGACGCCGTTGGAATTCCTCTCTAGCCAACTTATGATGGTCCATTCGAAGTTTCAAAAAGGTACGAGAAGTATTTTACCATTAGAATCAGGAAGAGGACGGCCAACATTTCGATCGACAGGCTAAAGGCAGCGTTTGTGGCGGAACAACCAAAAAACCTACCCGAGAAGTCAGAGGACGCAGAAGAAGAAGAAATTCGAGGGCAGAGCGAACAATCAGCAACACCAACCGTGACAACTCGTATCGGACGCATAGTGAAAATACCCGATCGCTGTCACTAAGGGGGGAGTAATGTGGCACCCTGACAGCTGTCACACTGGAACGACACGAAACCAGCACGAAACATAAACGTCATTCATTTTCATTTTTTCTCTCTCTCCGTTTCGAGACGTCAAGGCATGCAGGTCGTGCGAACATTTGTATTAGTTTGTTAAACCAAAATTAAATTTATATATCTTTAATAAAGAGTGTGGTGTTTTAATGTTATATAATACCACAACTATGAAAAGGAGAGGTGACAGAACGCACCCCTGGCAAAGTCCAACGCCCACAGTGAAAGGTGTCGACCTAACGCCGTTCATCCGAACACAGTTAGTGTACAGAGATTGAATGGCCCTCAGAAGAGAACCGTCAATCCCGTACTCCTGCAATATACTCCAGAGTTTACCTCGAGGGACCCGATCATATGCTTTCTCCAAGTCCACAAAACAAATGTAGATAGGTTTGGCATACTCCCAGGCCTTCTCAAGTACCATTCTGAGAGTGAACAGCTGGTCGGTTGTGCTTCTACCTGGACGAAAGCCGCACTGCTCATCGCCCAACCGGGACTCGACCACAGCTCTGGAACGCGTTTCCAACACCTTTGCAAATACCTTTCCGGGGAGACTTAAAAGAGATATACCCCTATAATTGGAGCAACCACTCTTATTCCCTTTCTTAAAAAGAGGAACAATCACTCCAGTTTGCCAATCGCTAGGTGTTTCACCGCATTCCCAGGGCACTTTAATGACACGAGAGAGCCATTCCACTCCCTCTTTACCCAAAGCCTTGAGCATTTCTGGCCGGATTTCATCCACACCAGCTGAGCATCTAGAAGAAACGTTTAAGCCATTTCCCGGGCAAACATTAATAGAAAATATTAATAATACTATTATGAATCCAGACAACTTTAAAATAAGAAGCGTGTCACTAGCCGAACTTTGTGAGGTAATAAAAAATCTAAAGAATAACAAGGCTCCTGGATATGACCTAATAACTGGACAGGTCCTGATGGAATTGCCAAAGAAAGCTTTAATAAAGCTCGTTTACCTTATAAATGCTTCGCTAAGACTATTATACGTTCCAAGGCAATGGAAAGTCGCCGAAGTTATAATGGTTTCAAAGCCGGGAAAACCGCCAAACGACAAAAAGTCGTACAGACCGATATCGCTCCTGCCGATAATATCAAAGTTTTTCGAAAAACTCTTATTGAAACGGTTAAAACCGGTAATTGAAGAAAGACGTTTGATTCCTGATCATCAATTCGGGTTCAGAATCAAGCATTCCACAATTGACCAGGTTTATAGAATAACCAACGAAATTGAGAAGGCCATAGAAGAGAAAAAGATATGTTCTAGTGCTTTTCTTGACGTTTCTCAAGCCTTCGACAAGGTGTGGCACGAAGGCTTGAATTATAAACTTAGAAAGGTATTTCCGGAAGAGTTGTACAAGATCTTAGAGTCGTATTTCGAGAATAGACTCTTCCGTGTCAAGCACGGAGCCGAATACTCGGAATTCAAGGAAATCGCTGCGGGAGTTCCACAAGGGAGTGTTCTTGGTCCAGTCTTGTTCTTGCTCTATACTCGAGATATACCCCAAGAAGAAGGCACCGTTGTTGCTACGTTCGCGGACGATACGGCTATTCTGGCAACAGAAAATTCAGTAGAGTCAGCAACTGTAAAGCTTCAAAGAGCTTTGGATAAAATCTGCGAGTGGACAAAGGTTTGGCGCATTGTTCTCAATGAAACCAAATCTACCCATGTTAACTTTACGTACAAGAAAATAAACAACTTACCCGTTTTCATTAACTCGGTACAAATACCGTATGCAAACGAAGCAAAATATCTAGGAATGACACTAGATGCGAAACTCAAATGGAAGCCGCACGTTAAAAAGAAACGCGACGAGCTCGAAATTAGATTTAGAGAAATGTATTGGCTGCTTGGAAGATATTCCAAATTAAGCATGTATAACAAATTGCTCTTATATAAGCAAGTCTTAAAACCTGTATGGACGTATGGTATACAACTTTGGGGTTGTACCAAAACCAGCAATAGAAATATTTTACAAACCTTTCAAAATAAGGTTCTCAGAACAATCGTTAATGCGCCGTGGTACATTAGAAACGACGATATCCATAGAGACCTCGGTTTAGCTACCGTCGAAGATGAAATAACAAATTTTGCACGCAAACTCCGTGTTCGCCTTCAGGGACATTGCAATAACGCCGTACTCCAAATTCTGGACGTGACAAACCTTGTGCGCCGACTACAAAGAACGAAACCGTTCGATTTAGCGCAATAAGGAATAGCCGCATATAATGACGGTATTAGTAGGTGCTTTCACTGGAAAGCTACCTGCACAACGCGAACTTTTATTGTCGAAAGCTAAACTACTTGATAAGGCTTTTTTTGTACTTAGTCGTAGTCAACACGAAAAGGGGAGGTGTTTTTAGTGAGTAGGAATCTCATACTACCATGAGCACGTGCGGTAGATCCTCATGGTGTCTCATGAAAGATTTTCAATTAACCTCGCAAAAAAAAAAAAAATCCACACCAGCAGATTTGCCGACTTTTAGCACTTTAATCGCCAAAGTCACCTCCTCTACGGTGGGACTATTCTCCGCCCTACTCAGAACCATGGGTCTGCCATCCTCAGTGCCCTGTTCGGGATTGAGCAGCTCCGAAAAATGCTCGCCCCATCTGCGCAAGATGTCCTTCTCATCGGAAAGAAGTACACCATCTTTGGATATGACTCCTTCAATGATATTAAACTTCCTTCCTCTGAGACGGCGGATGGTCTGCCAGAACAACTTGTTTGCAGATCTGTGGTAACAGTCCAATTTCTCACCGAACTCCTTCCAATACTGCTCCTTAGCTGCTTTAACAGCCAGCTTGCAAGTACTTCGCGCCTCCACGTACCGGTTTCGAGAAGTTGAATCCCCCAAGTGTATCCACACCTTGAAGGCTTTCTTCTTCTCTCTGATGGCTTCTTGAACTCCGGGTGTTTTAAACCACGCAGTTCTTTTCTCACCACCAGCCGCCACACGGAGCCGCTTCACTCCGCAAACATCTCCTGCAGAGGCAATGACTGCTGTTGAAAACAACCGCCATTCTTCCTCTACATTTGTCGGAACAGTTGGAATTTGTTCAAACCTTTCGGATACCTGTCGTGCAAACTCCTCCCGTATTTCATCGTTCTGTAAACTCTCCCACCGTATGCGTGTCACCAGCCTTGGTTTACGCTTTGGTAGGACAGGTACTTTATCGTTGAGATACAATTTGCACAACACTAGGTGATGATCAGTTGACAGTTCAGCCCCTCTCACAACACGAACGTCACAAACCATCCTTTTAACACACGATGGTACCACGAAAAAGTCTATCAGCGATTTATGCTGAAGACTCTGACGGTACCATGTGTATTTATGGATGTTTTTGTGCGGAAAGAAGGTGTTCATAATGGACATGCTACTCGCACAGCAAAAGTCCAACAACTTCTCTCCGTTCGCGTTCTGATCCCTGTCACCGTTCCTCCCAATCACTCTTCCCCATGTCATTACGTCCACACCCACGTGAGCATTGAAGTCTCCCATCAGGACATAGGAATCCATATCTGTCACCTATTCTAAGGCGATATCTACTTCTTCCAAGAAAGCTGCATACTCCGACTCCAGATTCGGCGCATATACCTGCACCAGAGCAAGATTTAACCTTTCAAGCTTTAGCTTTTAGATCGCAACTCTCCCTCCCAATGGTATCCACTCCAGTACTCTGCCTGCCAGCCTGGGACTCGTATTGGCTGACATTGACAGAAGATGAAGCACTTTTTTTGAGGTCGGCGAGGGGATTCTAAGCCAAAAAATTCTTGCAACATATGAAGCAAAATGAGATTTGACATAAAAGAGCTGACATTTGAAATCATTTTTGCATTTGTTCGTTGAGCTTTGCAATTTCAATTCATTTATTGTTTTTTGTTCTATTTTCCATTTCTTTCTCTATGATAAATATTTTATGAGCATGTTTGTTTAAGTTTCGTGCTTTTGTGTATATGGACGATTTTGGGATTTTTAACAGCTAATTAATACTTTGTTCAATCCAAATAGTGCAATTACATCTACGATTCATAATAATCATTTTATTTAAAACGCGTGTGTGTTACTTTCAAACAATTTCATCCTCAAAGTTAAAAGCGTTTCATTATTCTGCATACAATTACAATTTACAAAGCAACTCTAATGTAAAAGCAGAAAGTAATACAGTACACTAGGCGTGTTTTTTTGAAACCTAGCTGGGCAGTCGTTCATTTAGACGATTCCCAGCCAGCCAAACCCAGTCGATTTTTTATACCGTCAAGGTGGTACGTGTGATTTCGTTCCTATGACATCCAGCGCTGCTAGCGCTACCACGATCGTAGCAAAACGCGATTTCCAAAAAAGTAAAATTTGCTACGCTGCTACGCACTCTCCCTAATATCCCAATTTTTGCCACGCTTTTTTAAAACACGAACTTTTAACAAGAATCTTGTAGTTTTTAAACCCCTCACAATCACAATCACAAATCAAAAAAACATTAAAAGGACGTAATTCCCAACTATTCACTTCCATGACTCCAACTTATGTTACTGTTCTACCTTACCCTACACAAGCAGTATATATTTCTTCGGATATGTTTGAAATGTGACTGGATGCGGGCTGGAGTTCCACTGGAATTTCAATGGCTTCGCTTTTGCTACACAAATTTAGTTTTGCTACGCAAATTTGATACGGGATTTTTTTTTTTTAGTGGCAACACTGATGACGGTCAAATGTCAAAAAACAGAACAATTTGGCAGTGATACCAACGCTATAAATGAAAAACATCGCTTTCGGCGCCCCCTTGCCATGGAATATCGTAAAATTCCTAGCCAGATGCTTTTCACTGGGGATAAAATCAAGAGTTTTAGCCAGCTGGTTGTTGTATTTGTTTTACGTATAAAATTTGACTTTGCTAGCAACCACTGGCTGGCTAGGTTTCAAAAAAACACGCCTACTCTCGATTTTTGTAACCTCGATTTTTGCAACCCTCGATATTTGCAACCCACGTAATGAATTTACTTTTTTCGATATTTGCAACAAATTCAAAAAAAGTTCTCGATTTTCGCAACTTTGAAAGAAAAAAGGTTTACTCCAAAAAAAAAAAAGAGTGAAATTTTAAAAAAACATCTGTTGTTTTATTTTTACAACACAGAATATATTGGGGAACTTCCACGAAAAAGGCTTAACCAGTGTAAGCCCTTTTAAAGTGCTTTAATTTTCTGTTCGATTTATGCAACTTTTTCGATTTTCGCATCAGGGTCGTGTTTTCATTAGCAGTAAAAATCGAGAGTGTACTGTATACAAATTTGACTAAGAATCCCCTCCCCGACTTAAAAAAAAAGTGCTTCATCTTCCGTCACTCTTAGCCAATAGAAATCGATTGGCGACATATGAAGCACTTTGCCTAGATCGACGAACGCGACCATTCAATCCGTTCGAAGGGAATCGTCCACTTATCGGTAATGTGAATGACATTTCACGTGATCATTCAAAACGAACGGATCGAATCTCTCCATACAAAGTTTGACATTTCTCATCCGCGGGAAATTCATTGCGGATTGGTGTTGTGCTGCATTTTGGGTAGAAAATTTGTCTGTAAATGTATGTTCTTCCTAGGATGTATGTTCTTCCTAGGACAAATCAATTATTTAGGTGTTTTAAATCAAGCATTTGCTTTTAAAAATGCAGCTAACTGATGCTTTGGAGAAACGGCGTGCGATTTGTTGGTCAGGGGAAGGTCCTTAATCAACGCTTCCAACACATTTAATTTTATTTTGTTTTTATCAGCAGCTGTTTAATTTGTAATTGTTATCAACTATGGCAGAACAGTCGGTTTTGAACAAGGAAAATCGTAGACGGTAAATCAATGCATCCGGCGCGGCGGATTGAATGATCAGACTAAAGGTGAACGCGGATCGGATAGGTGAAGTGAATCTCATATCCGTCGGATTGAATGATAGAGGTGATTAATGACAAACAAATTACTCAAAAAAATCCCGGTTAATAGAGTATCCCGGTTAATAGAGTGTCCCGGTTAAAAGAGACCCGGGTAATCGAGTTTCGACTGTATGTAATACTTTTGACAGCAAACGTTAGAATAAATCCTAAATCTCGGTGGATCCACCTCTCTAAAATCTCAATATTTTTTCGCTAAATCCCGGATTTATTTTTGGTGGAAACATAACATAAGAGCTCACAGCAATTTTTGTTTGTGAAGGCTTGATAAATGAATTTTGTTGCAGCTGCGGTTAGTAATAGTTACATAGTTAGAGATGTAACGGATATCCGCTTAGTATTTGTTATCCGGCCACTTTTTTTTGTATCCGGCCGAATGCCAGATAGAGAACCACTATTCGGCGAAAACCGGATAGGTAAAATCTATATATGTATATAAAACAAAGCCAGGTTAGTTACACCATTTATAACTCAAGAACGACTGGTCCGACTTTTATGATCTTTGATTTGTTGGATTTGCCTCCGCCCCGAATAGCAGAATAACTATTAAAACATCGGGGAAAAAATATAAAGAAAATAAAACTTAGGAAGAAAATTAATTTTTTCATCTCGAGAACGGATTGATGAATTGATTCGATGAATTTCTTCTTTTTTTTTTCTTTTTGTTCATCTTGGCCTCGAGAAGTTTCTTCGCGTATTGAAAAAGTAAGAAAATCACAAAAAACTTAAATCTGTATACAACGCCATGTCTGATACATGACAGAAACAAAAATGAACACGGCGTTGTATGCTGGTTCCGGTAATGCCAGTAGATGGCGTTGTGTGTGCCTCAAATCATCGATTCTGTGGCGCTACGTAAAGAAATTCAGCTGACGACAAACATGCGAGTTGCATTGCTAAACAATTTATCGGCCGAAGATTTCTCCAAGCAGTTACTGAATATCGGTAATGGCGTGAAAAAGCGAAAAACATTGCTGACCACAAAAATCACAATTGGTTGAGTAAACGAGAAATTCTTGCGACAAAGAACAAAGATGTGGATCACTTAAACTTCACAATTCAAAATCAAATCGTTGGCCCACTGCATTCCTTCAAATCCATCGACTGTGTAAAAAACGAAGAAGAAGCAACCAACTATCCAACTGAACGGAACTCATTGAATCTGCCTGGCTTGCACCGCACAATTTAGAACTGAAGGTTGGCTCGGTAGTCATCATGCTTCGACATCTGAACTTACCAAAACAATGTAACGGAACACGTGGTGGTGAGAAAACTCAAGGGCAATCAAATGACAATACTTAAAGGAAAGTTCAAAGGTGATGAAGTACTTATTCCGAGAATTCCGATGATCCCAACCGATATGCCATTCGAATTTAAACGGATTCAATTTCCGATTTGTCTTGCATTCGCCATGACGATCAACAAATCACAAGACCAATCCTTGAGTGTTTGTGGCCAAAATCAATGCTACGTAGCATGTTCACGTGTCGGCAAACCATTCGCTTTGTTCGTTCTCGCACCTGACAACAAAACAAAAAATGTCGTATATCACAAAGTGCTTCAATGAAGGGAATCGATCCGAGTGCAACCCATCCAGCAAATAAGAGGTATTTCTTTAAGGACTTCGTATCTTTGAATTTAAATAAAACAAAGTGCGTGTGAGATATCATCGAAATTTTTTATTCGCTGAAAGGCCTATCGATTCCATTATGTATGGAATATAACATCGTTCAAATGTCCCCCGCGGCTTCTTTGGATGGTGCGCATCCGAAATGTCCCATTTTCCTTGACTCTGGCGCATAAATCAGGCTGAATTTGACCGATGGCATGGGTTATGTTGGCTTTGAGGGCCGCTGTGGTTTGTGGCTTATTTGTATAGACCTGCAACTTCAGAAAACCCCACAAGAAAAACTCTAACGGGGTCAAATCGCACGATCTCGTTGCAGAATTTCCAATGTGGATTGAGCTGTGAAGCACGTAGCGCCGTCCTGTTGAGACCACATTTCATTGGTGTCCATATCATCTAATTCAGGCCAAAAGAAGTTGGTAATCATCGACCTACAGCGCTCGCTGTTGACGGTGATGGCTCGGTCAACGTCGTTCTCAAAGAAATATGGAGATATGACTTTTTCGGGATGCATTGAATATGATTTTTCGATGAAAATTAGGGTCAGTTTCCAACCGCTCCAGAGCCCATTCGGCGAACACACGTCGTTATCTATGGTCGTTTACCTTCAGTTCCTGGGTCAGTTGAATTTTGTACGGGTGCAGGCCCAAGTCACGCCGCAAAATTCGCCAAGTTGTGGTCTGCGAAACAACGGCGATGTTTTTGGCAGATCTTGCGTTTCGTCGACGTACGAGTGTTGGTTTATCATTTACTCAACCAGTGGACTAAAATTTATCCACCACACTGCGAATAGTCCTCTCGGAAGGACGATTATGGCGACCGTAAAATGGGCGAAGCGCGGTACGTTGCCCGAACAGAAGACCCGTTTTGATAAAACTATTTTATTATTTGCATGTGTTATTGAACGCTATACCCGTCCATGGTGATTTGGCAAAACAGACAGAATAAATGACAACCAATTTGCAGATGTAGCTTCAACAATATGGCCGCTATCAACTGTCAAAGTTCGGAAGTCCCTATTAGAAGATCCTTTCGTTTTTCATTTTTCGCACTTTTCCATTTTTTGCAATTTTTATTGTAATGCTTAGGTTAGCAGAATTTAAGTATAAAAGAATCTGAAATAAAGGATTTTAATTACTACGCTGTGATGAATCGAACCAAGCCCTTTTCTTATCTAAAGTAGGGCTGCATTAGGCGATTGATTTAAAATTTAAAGTGACATAGATTTTCACTACGCGAATCATTTCCATTCGCTTCAATGGCAAATGCCTTGCTGCCACGTGAATTACATTCATTTCATGTAATTAAAATACATTTCATTTGGATTTTTGTAGTTTATTTATTTCAAAGATAAAAAGCTTTATTTCTTCTACGAATTATCTCTTTATTTTGCTGAACACACTTTAAGTTGCTTCTCGTACGCTGGCCGAAAAAAAAAATGAAAAAAGGAAGCCGTCAAAAAGCCGAAAAAGATGGCGCTCGCTACCGACCCGAATTCAGTACTGGGTTTTCTTTTACGCGAAGTTAGATATACTTTGATCGTGTACAGTCAAAGCGAAAACTTCCTTCTCCCTTCTCTAAAACCAGATATACTAGAGTAGATTTATTGAAATTAATTAATTTTGAGTATTCGCAATAAAAAACTGAATTTAATTCAGTTAATAAGTCAACACTACATTTATTGATTCTGAGGCGGTACGAAGTTCGCCGGGTCAGCTAGTAAACAAATAAATACATGTACGCCAATATGTATGGATTAAGTACTTAAATGTTTACTATGAAATATGTATGCATGTGATAACTACGGAAATGTATGTACACATGCATATGTAGATAATAACTCGCGCACGTATAGGTACTACAAATAACTTAGAAAAAATATAAAGATTGGTTAATATATATACACAAGTATTAGGTCTGCCCGCGTACCCTCCTAAATTCAGCGAATTTTTGAGAAAAGTTACAAAATCCTGTTCGAGTACACAAAAATTTCGAAAATTTAAAACAGAGCGCTCACGAGAGAGTAAGAAATTTCCCCATGCTGCGAATTTTAGTGCAAGAAATTTCTTTTGGCTGATTTATGAAATCTGACAAATCTGCCAAACAGCTGTTCGTTATTTTTGTATACTATTGAAAATGTCAGATATTGGAGAATTCTGAAACGCCAAATATCATGGGAAGATCCAGGGAATCAATGAACAATGAATAAATTTTTTTCACCCTTTTTTAAACTTTCCAAATGTGAATCAAAAAATTCGTTCCAGTATATTTTTCTTAGATTTGATAGTTGAAGTTTGATGTTTAAAATTGGGCAAATTATATTGTTCAACACGATCGTTTACTTTTTCGTAGTTTTGCCTCTCTCTGAGAGAATTTTACCCCCACTCTTCAAAATTTGACGATCTACGAACTTTGGTGCAGAAATTACTTGAACAGACCTATTATTTTCATCATCGGATTCATCTACTTTATTCCTTAAAATATTCTCCAGTCTATCAGGAGCGGCAATTCCGTCAAACCACTTGACTTTGTACAAGTCATCATCTAATATCCAACCACTGGGCGCGTTCCATTTCCCAGATATCTCAAATTTCAGATAGACTAGAATATGAAACGCTGAAACTTGACTGAAAAACAAGACAACAGCTGATTGACATTCGTGCAAAAATAGCATTTTTACTTTCTGCTTCTGCTCTGCTTTACTTGTACAGGGTTTTTCAATAAGAGCCCTACAAAAGTTTTTTTAAATAAAACAAAAACGGTTTTGGATATCAATGAAATTCTTTATTCTTGTGAAAGTACGTTCGATGCCATTATGTATGGAACTCGATTTCTTTTGCATGGCCACCACGGGCACGCTTGCAGAAGTCCAGACGCTGAACCCAATTTTCGACGGTTTTCAAGCATAAATCGGCCGATACTGCTGCAATTTCACGTTCGATATTCGTACGAAGTTCATCAATCGTCGCTGGCTTGTTGGCATAGACCATAGACTTGACGTAGCCCCACAGGAAATAGTCTAACGGCGTCAAATCGCACGACCGAGGCGGCCAAGCGACTGGACCATTTCGTGAGATAACACGTTCTCCAAACTTGGTTTCCAATAAATTGATTGTGACATTCGCTGTGTGGCTTGTGGCGCCGTCCTGTTGGAACGACATGTCCTCCAAGTCCATATCATCCAATTGGGGCCAAAAATATTCGGTTATCATTGAACGGTAGCGATCCCCATTCACAGTAACGTGCCGGTCTTGATCATCACGGAAGAAGTACGGCCCAATGACGCCGCCGGCCCATAAACCACACCAAACCGTAATTTTTTCGGGATGCAATGATGACTCATGGAGTATGTGTGGATTGCTGCCTGACCAATACCGCATATTTTGTTTATTGACGAAGCCATCCAGCCAGAAATTATGACGACCATAAATTGGACGCAGCGCTCTTAACGTTGAGGCCACTGACTCCGAATTTCGGTAGTAAATTTTAATAATTTCGACTCGTTGTTGGCTCGTATATCTTTCCATCATAAAATGGCAAACCTTACTGAAGAGAAATGTCAAAAAACCGCAAGAAAAATATTTCGTCGTTTGCTGTCCCTGTCGCTCTACTTTTGTAGCGTCCCTATTGAAAAACCCTTTATTTGTTTGCATAATATTAACTTAATAGGGGCTCTAAAGATGTTTTATGCAACCAAAATATGCATATTTATTGGCAAATCTGCAAAATACAGCAATTAAATAAAATTAAAATTTGAAATAACAGCTAAAAATGTCATATTTTTCAACTGACGGAGAAGTAAGTTAACATTTTTTAGACTAACAATCCATTCCCCGACACACCTTCTAGTATAGAAATTGGTGAGGTTGTCGCTGGAAACATGTGAGCCATCTGAAAAGGATTATTCAAATCTTTAATTTCTTCAGTTCAAATCATTGGTTACTTCGTTCTTGCGTGATAAACCCAGAATATTGTGGAGCTATGGAATATTTGCGTTTCTATCCATATGTGTTTCAGTCCATTTCTGTCTAGCAGATATAGAGTTATACTCTGTACCACAAAAATTATCAGTACACGGAAGATAGGACGTTTGCCTCTCACTTTGGTTGCAAGAGCTTACATAAATCTGTCACTCTTTAAAGCTCTTTCAGGGTAACCGTAGTATGAATGACAAATTGCCAGAAATCGGAGAGTAACAACCATATGGTTACCATCTGCTGATTTAAAAACAAAACAATTTGTTGACGAAAGAAGAAATAATTGTTTACAAAATAAACACCGACTCGATATTGGTGAAATTTTAATATTTTGTAGAAGGCCTTTTTTCAAGTATTTTGATGTATCACAATATCACTATAACGCATTTAATCTAATAAATATCATCACTTTTAGAACTGTGACTGAATTGAATGTTTCTCAAATTCATTTATTTGTTCTCAAAAGCACAAAATTTCAAAGCTCTTTGACAAAATCCACAGAAAAAGCTGCAACGATTTGCGTTGACTGGTTAACGGTAACTCTGTTTCGATGTACATATTTTCAGCACACACAGCGAGAGTTGATGACGACAACACGATTATTCTGCCCTCAGATGTGTGGCAGACTGGTTATGGTGGGATGTACTCGAATTTTGGGAGAATTACACAAACAAAATCTGTGTAAGTCAGTGGTTTGGTTTGTTTTTCAGTGGCAATTTCTCTCATTAAGTGCCCGGAAAACATCTACCGGCACCAGTGTTTGAAAAAAAGCTCCCCCATAAGGTCTGTACTGACAATTTCTGTGGGACAAAGTATAGTGAAAAATGGAACACCAATCTATGGGTGACATTGAGAAGCTTTTGCTGGTTTTCTTTACACCTAATTCACATTTTCTTATATGTACATATAATCCAACAAAACTTTAACCGTCCACAGTGCACAGTTGGGATAATGTAAGGCAAAAATATGCAGTCAATTTAGGGAATGAAGATATAAGTTGAAATCACCACATCTAATGCTTCTCGACAAATTATTTCTTAAATCAACCATTCCCACATACAATTTCATCCAATTTGCTGCTATTGGACCATGACAACCGCTTAATGGTTTAGTTGTGTACGCTAGAAGTGGGGAAAACAGTTCATTTCACTGAAGCACTTCATTCACTCTCCTTCATTTGAAAGAACCGTTCCCTGAAGCGTTCTTTTTTTGACGGAAAAAAAAAGAGAGAAACCTTCCCATCGAACAAAACAGAAAAAAACGCACCAGTCAAATAAACAAAAAATAGATTCTGTAGGGGAAAGAAATTAACAAAATGAATTTACTTCAGTTCCTCCCACATCCATTCCAAATTCAACTAGAGAAGTAAAGAGCAAAGCAAAAGAAGTATAGGTGTCACAGCTTGTGACTAGTTCAATTTTATCTAAATACGTTTCTTGCAGTGTGCCTTGCAATTTAAACTTTATTGTATAAGTATGTATATCACTTTATAAATTGTTTATATTTTATTACAGCAGCATCGGCAGCACTCAAAATGTTCGTGTTAGCGCTCTGGATCCTCGAAACGTAATCACCCCGACATAATTAGGACCCGACGCCTAGACCCTTTTTTTCATGAGGTCATAAACTCATGACGCCGCAATTAGTCCTAATTATGTTTAGGGTGTATTTACACGGCTGCTTATGTATTTGACTGGCAGATGGCGTTGTCGACAACAATAGGATAGGAGTGAATTGAAGAAGGAGAAGCGAAAGAAGTGTGACAACAAACTGAAGCGTTTGGATGAATTGAACTACATGGGAAGCAGAAGCAAAAGGAAGCGAAAGAAGTGTAGGAATAAATTGAAGCATAGGAATGAACTGAAGTGTAGGGATGGATTGAACTACATTGGAAGGAGAAGCAAAAGGAAGCGAAAGAAGTGTAGGAATAAATTGAAGTGTAGGAATGAACTGAAGCAGTGAAGTGTATGACTGAAGTGAATGATTCCTTCTTTCTACTGAAGCGCTTCAATTGAATGATTCAGTCCCGGACGCCACATCACTAGTGTACGCACCCTAACTTGAAATAATGGAAACGGAACTTGATAGTAAATCTCCATTAACTCCAACCATTTCCATAAAATCAATATATCAGATTGCAAATCTTCAACATATACATTCACTTCTTCAATAAATGCTTCAAAGTGAAGAAGCAAGACATGTATCTATTATAATGAGTTCCTGTTTAAAAAAAAAAAAAAAAACTAAAAATAGGGTTGTAGGTGATAAGACAGTAAAGCTTACCAAAAATAAAAGCATTTAAAGAGCCTTGAACAAGGACCTCAGAATTCACCAGTGCGATTTCACTACCTGCTTGGTTGAAAGCCATCTCAATGTGAACATTTTCAAGTAATGCGAGTATAAAGACGAGATCAAAACGAGGCGATTCTTGGTGCTGAATCTATAATGCTAAGCCATAAGTTACGAATATATATTTCTGGTGGCACTCTTCAGCTATTTGAATAGATCTTTTTAGGTCCTGAATCTGTAATGCTAGGTCATAAGTTATGAATATGTACATATTTATTTTTTTGAATAGATCTTTTGGGTTTCCAAAATCCAAAACAACTGAATGGCTCATTGGTGATGCATTGATTGTAGACATGTAAAATACATTTTGTTATGGTATATTTTCTTCAAAATGGTTTGAATTCAAAGCAGTCCACATTGGCGTATTTTCTCTGTTACAGAATAAAGAAAAGAGCCATATACAATCAGATTTTTTTAATTGGGTTCGATCTCAATATTTGTTTTCTTGTACAATGTCATCCAATGCGTGGTTCGGATTTGACATCTCTGTTTCAATTACAATTACATTACAATTTACAGATTTCTTAAGGCCTATCCATCACCGAAATGCACGGTCTTCAGAAATTATGGCTGCCGTCAGTCAAAGTGTTGAAAATGAATATTCGTCAAGTTATTGTCGAGTTATTGCCCGATATGTGTCGAAAAGTAATCGAAAATTACCTTGCCAGACCTTGCAAGAAGTCCTGTGGAGGTCATTTGAATGACATTATGTTTCATTCATAATGGCAGGATCCAAACAATATATTAAAATAAAATCTTGATCGAAACCTAAATCATAAATGTGTTTAACTTAAATTTACTTCCGGAACTACAAAATGGATGACCCTCTACGTGAAAAATCTTCTTGCATATGTTTCGTTTTGTTGAACTATCCCGTTGAAGCTTCATAATTTTAAAATATATTATCTTAATCGCCGTGGCTCAGTGGTTATTGCGTTGGACTGCTGATCAAGCGGCATACATAGGGGTATTTGTCTCGAAAAACCGCTCAAAAATCAATGTTGCAAAATGTAGAGTTGAGAAATAATTTTTTTCCTAGCTGTACTTAAATACCCATGGAACAATGTACCGTTGTTTGTTTTTATTTTATGCACACACTCCGACGCAGTATCAGTTGAAAGTCACCGATCGTAAGCTTGCATTGTGAATCTGTTGATTTGCGTGAAACATCGCACTGCTAAATAATTACGTTTTTATTTTTACTTCCCACCTTGGTAAGGGAAGTATTGTAATCGGTTCGATCAAAGTGTTTCGAGATATGAACAGGGCTTGACATTACTATATACTAGAAACCGTTTGCACCCATTTTCGGAATGATGTCTGTGTGTGTATGTGTGCGTGTGTGTGTGTGTGTGTGACAATATTTTCCTCTTACGATATCTGGAGAACGAAACAACGTAGGACCATGCGGTTTTTTTTGTTTTATTTGTCATATTTTGTTTTTTTGTTTTTATTAGAGCTGACTAGATTTTGAGCACAATCGGTCTAGCGGATGCTGAGGAAATTTAAGAAACGTTTTTTTTTTTTTCGAGTTCACGCAACAACTCCTTGTGGAACAATATATAACAGTGTGTCTTCGAATTCTCCGCTCTCTATGCATGTTTTCTTTAATTATTAAATAAATAACAATATCACTGTTTTTGATATAACATAATACGAGGTGGGAAGTATAGGACTGGCTCCCCAGTCGATTTTTTTTTATATTGTGTTCAAAGTTTTTTGTTATGGAGGAATTAGCTTTTTATCGAGTACCAGTCCCAAGTATCTTGCACTGTCAGAGAAGTATCTTGCACCCAGCAGAAGGTATTTTGAATTACGGTATCTTTCTCTTATTTTTGAACAGTAGGTAGGTAGGTAGGTAAAGTGGCGGCTCTTTAGAGCCCAATTAGCGCTAGAGTGCGCCGTTTTGTAACCACAAAACTCGTTTAAACCTTATTGGTACATGGTTGTTGATTTGGTGGTTTAGGATGGCTATATCCAGCCGGTGGAGTTTAGATACAGGATCAGTTCTCCAATACTTTTTTCAGCTATCTCGGCGAGGTCCGTGAAGAAGAGTTTGCCTAAAAAGCGCTGTCTGGTTCTCGCCAGGGCCGGACACCTGCAGAGGAAGTAAAGTAGAGATTCTTTCTCATTAAGTTCTTTGCAGCTTCTGCAGAAGTTGTTGTGAGGAATACCAAGCTTGACCGCATGGTCTCCTACTGGCCAATGGCCCGTAATAATGGCTACGATTCTGGCAATGTCTAGTCTTGATTTGCCAAGTAGCTGTCTTGACTTAGTTTTATTGTAATTGGGCCAGGTCTTTCTTGAGATGACGCAGCTGGACAGGCCATTCCATCTTTGATTTGCAATCTGGAGGAAGTGTAGATGTACAAAGCCCTTAACAGTGCCCAGCGGAATATCGACTCTTTCTGCAAGTGAACTGTTAAGGGCCGATCCTTTCCTGGCCAGCTCGTCGGCACGCTCATTGCCCTCGAAGTTGCTATGACCTGGGATCCAGATGAGTGTAATTGTGGAGTGGGTACTCAGTTGATTAATTTCAAACCGGCATTGCTCTACCAGCTTTGATGATATGGTAACCGCATCAATGGCTTTGATAGCAGCTTGGCTATCTGAAAAGATAGCAATATTTTGATCGGATGTTTGGAGATTGTTGAGCAAGCGGCAGGCCTCGCGAATCGCGAGAAGCTCCGCCTGAAAAACACTAGCAGAGTCTGGAAGACGAAGAGACTTTGATATATTCAGTTGGTCAGAGAAGACACCTGCGCCGACTCCGCAATCCATCTTCGACCATTCTTCTCTGGTAGGGAATTTAGTAATGAATAATTTCCTAAAATTGAGGGTGGGTGTCATGTAATCGGTCGAAGACCCGACCAAAACTCCTGGAACGGTTTCCAGGATCTTGCAGTGACCGTACGGCTTTGCAGTCCAGGACCCAGATTCTCTGAGCCAGATCGCACTGCAGGTAGCTGTATCTTTGATGTGAAGGTCGAGGGGCATTAAGTGCAGGATCACACTTAGAGCATCGGTAGGACAAGATCTCAAAGCCCCTGTAACACCTACACACGCTGATCTCTGCACTTTCTTGAACCTTTCGATATTGTACTTTTTACTCACAGCAGGGCACCAGACTCTGGCGCCATAAGTAAGAATTGGACGCACAACGGCAGTGTACATCCACAGGGTCATCTTTGGCTTGAGTCCCCATATTTTGCCGAATGTTTTATTACAGGCGTAGAACGCTATACTTGCTTTCTTAACCCGCTGTTCTATATTGAGCTTTCAACTCAGTTTCGGATCGAGTATTGTGCCTAGGTATTTTGCACTGGGGCTAAGTGAAAGCGGCTGAACGTTTAGTTTGGGTGGGGTGAATTCCGGAACCTTGGTTTTAGTGGTAAATAGCATCATTTCGGTCTTCTCTGGATTTACTCCGAGGCCACTGCTCGTGGCCCATGAGTGTACCTTTTCCAGAGCTCTCTCCATGAGTTGACTTATCGTGGGGAGAAATTTACCTGATACTAGTATAACCACGTCGTCGGCATACGCAACCACCTTGCATCCCTCCCTATCGAGTCGCACTAAAATTTTGTTTATTGCCATAAGCCATAGCAAAGGGGAGATAACTCCTCCTTGTGGGGTGCCCCTACTAACCGTCTTAGTTGTGCTGCTGTTCCCTAGTGTTGCCTGAATGATTCGAGTTTTTAGCATGGAAACTATCCATTGGCTAAGAAAATCCTCTACACCTAGCTCGGTGAGAGCCTCTTGAATGACTTCAGTATGGATGTTGTTAAAAGCTCCTTCTATGTCAAGAAAGGTTGCAAGAGTGTATTCTTTATAGTGGAGAGTCTTTTCCACCGTACGCACCACTTCATGAAGAGCAGTCTCAGTGAACCGACCCTTAAGGTAAGTGTGCTGGGAATTCGACAGTGGAGGGCTCTTCAAGGTTTCACGGATATGAAAATCTAGGATTCGTTCTAGAGTCTTTAGCACAAAGGCGGACAAGCTTATAGGTCTATAATCCTTCGCGGATTCGTGGCCTCGCCGGCCCACCTTTGGGATAAAGACAACCTTGACACGTTTCCAGGAAGAGGGGATGTGATTTAGATTGACGCAGCTCCTATAAATTGGTAATAGCCAGGGAATTGCTATGTCTTGCAGATTCTGTAGCATAATAGGCATAATGCTACGGATAGCATTATCCCAGCACGGCCAGGTGACTTAAAAGGAGAGAAGCTGTTGATCGACCACGAGATTTTATCCTCTGTGATAATTTTTGTGATCCTATTCCATGCTGCCTGCGGAACTCTAGCAGAACTGGCTTGTTCGGTGCTATCGTCACCGCAGCCTGGAAAGTGTGTACTCATAAGAAGTAGAGACTGTCCAGTCTCCGTCAGACCTTTTCAGGAAGGACGGGTAACTGTGTCCTTTGGACAGAATTCTACTTAGCCTTGCAGATTCTTTGAGGGTTTCGATAGATTGACAGTATTCAATCCAACTCTGTTTCTTCGCCTCTCTGATGGATTTCTTATATATTCTTAGACAGTCCTTGTAGGGCTGCCAGAAGTTATGGTTGTAGCAGATATTGAAGATCGCTCTGGTTAGCCTTCTGAGCTTTGAGAGATCCTCGTTCCACCACTTTGGGACTTTCTTTTTACTGAAACCAACTGGACACGAAACTTTAAAAGCAACATTAATTGCCTTCTCAAAGGTTTCAACCTTTGAATCCAGTTCCATTGTCGAGTCGATTTTGTGAACTGTTGTACTACTCACTTTTGACTTAACTATACGATTAAAGTTTGCCCAGTAGAATCCCAAAGCCTATAGAAACCCAAAACGAATAGGGTTTCCGAAAAGGATTGTAAGTTGGAGACTCTCCAGTTTTCGACCGTAAAGTTGTCATTGTTTGATACTAATGTAATATCAATAACTGTCTGCTGCAGGTTGCTGCTAGCTGGTGGACTTCCTCCGGCGGTGCTTGCCGATCCCGGTCCATGTAAACGGACGCAACGAAAAGCCCCTCTCGGTCTGCAGTTTCCAATTTAATCACTGTTAAATCGGCGGAGCTAAGATTGGGACATAAATAGGCTTTTAAGTGCTTCTTAGCTAAAATGCAGGTTCTAGGCTTACCGTTGGTGTTATTGAGGTTGTAGTTGCTGTCCTGAAGTCCTCTGATGGTAGATCCCCTTACCCAGGGATCCTGGATGACGCCAATATCAATGTCTTCTTCATTGATAAAGACCCGTAGATTATCTGAGGCACACTGCGAGTGCCTCAGATTAATCTGGATCATCCTAATCAGAGACATTGGAGGTTGCTGGGGCGATCTTCATGCCCTCCAACAGAGTGTTGGCATCGTCGACAACGTCTGTGTCTTCGTCAGGGCCCGAAGATTTATATACCTTAAGTTTGGCATATCTTATGCCAAACCTTAAGCGGTAGTCTGACTTCTCTAGCACCTCCAAACATTCCTCGTTTATGAGGAGCAGAAAAGTCGCGCTGTTCTTTTGCGGCTGTTCGGTCTTGATGACCGCCCAATCATCCATTGGGACCGCAGGGTTATGAAGTCTCAGACACTGGATCAGCTTTCCACTGTCAATCGGCATATTGGGCAACCAGATGCGAGCCTTCGGTCTTCGGGGGATATCCCTGGCTGGGATTAGCTTGATTCTCAAGCCGCTCCATGCTTCGCTTATCTTAGCGACGCAAGTGCCAAGGAAGTCCTTCGAGAACCTATCTTCACACTTGATAACCCTAAACCCTCTGACGACTTCGGCTGAGTCGAAACAGGGAAGGGGGCCACCCTGGTTTGACATAAGGTGATCCAGCACCATCTGCGAGAGTTTGGCCTCGATTTCACTCCAAGCATTCATAATAGACTTACCATTGGGGCATAGCTCGTCTATCAGTGCAACTTGAAGATCGTCTCTGACCACCTCACTCACCTCACAGTGCGGGTAGATACAACCTTGCTGCCCTTTGCAGAACTGGCTGGTTTTGGCGGTTGTGGTCTGCTGAGCCTTTTGGCGCTGCCTTGGACCTTGCTGCGCTTGCTGAGCGAGTGAGTCGTCTCATCTTGCGACCGATTCCTCTTCATGCTCTCAGCAGGGATTTTAGGACTTGCCTTGGTGGCCAGGCGGTTGTTGTAGTCTTCAACAACGGCCTGGTACCTCAGTTTATCCTCCTGGTCACGTTCAGTGACTGTTCCGGCCGCTTCATTCTTGGCAATCTTACCGAGAATGTAGACAGCCTTCTCATAATAATGCCTATGCTGAAGGCTGGTGAATTTACCCCGCGGCTTTTGCTTTTGGGTACTCGAGCTGGCACCCTTAGCAGCAGTCACGGAGGCAGAGGTGGATGGCTTTGGGACACTAGTGCTTGTATCCTTAGCAACAACGGAGGCGGATGTTGAAGGCTGAGACAGTGGTAGCGTACTTGCTACACTGCCAGTGGTTACTGTGGTCTCTTGGCTTGAGGCCAGCAGCTCATCTTCTGATGAGGTACTGATAATAGTACTATTTTTTGTTTTTTATGTATTATATCATTTTTGTTTTCGATTATAGGTTTCATTTTTTTTATTTAATTTGGTTCCCACGAGTAGGACGGAAAAAAGGGTCGATCCCGGCAGAGCCGTTGTACCACGATAAGGCTAAATACGACAGACCTCGCCTATGCGTCTGAAGGAGCTCGTGAGAGACTGGTTTAACCCCCAGCCTTGCATTCTTGGGCACGGATTTGTGCGTTAAGCGCTCACACCACCACTGAAATCAGGTACCTCGATCCGATGGTCAAGAGGCATGTGTAAAGAATTAAACTATTGAGGAGTTAAGAATCCATTACAATGCTTCTTGACCTTAGCTAACCCCATCTTGACATCGCACAAGACTACTGTGGAGGTTATTACCGGCTGGCACCCACTAGGAAGGTTAGGATGAGGATTTTTGCCGAACAGTACAACCTCAGTTTTTTGGGGATTTACCGCCAATCCACATTTCTTGGTCCATGTGTCCAACAATTTAAGGGCTCCTTCTATTTGCACACTACATAAGAGTTGGAAGGAGTTTGCCAGTCGCTAGAAGGACCACATCATCCGCTTATGCTGTGACCTTAATTCCGCTGATTTTGAATTGTTTCAGTTTTTCGTTCAAGACCAGAACAGACCGTAAGAGAGGGGATATAACCCCACCCTGTGGTGTGCCTCTAGAGGCGTGAAGCTTTAACTGGGTTCCCCCTAGTTCTGTATTAATATGCCTCTCCTCTAGCATGCTGATAACCCAGTAGATGAGAGTGTGATCAAGGTTGAGGTTTACTAAAGCTCTTCGCACCGCGTCCGTATTGACATTGTTGAAGGCTCCTTCAATGTCTAAGAACGCGGTTAGGGTGTATTCCTTGTCCTTTAGCGTTTTTTCGATTGAGCCTACGACGCTGTGCAACACTGTTTCGACACTTTTACCCTTCATATAGGCATACTGTGGCGGAGATAAATCTCTGGGGCTCAACTTGCTACGAATGTATATGTCTACTAGTCTCTCGAAAGCTTTGAGGACGAAAGAGGTAAGACTAATTGGTCTAAAGTCCTTGGCGGTGGAGTGGGTGGCCTTGCATGCTTTGGGAATAAAGACGACCTTCACTTCACGCCAGGCTTTTGGTATGTGCCTCCACATGAGGCTACCACAGAATAGGTATTTCAGAATGGGAGAAATGGTGGCTGCGGTTTTCTGCAGCATGAGCGGGTATATCCCGTCCATACCGGGTGACTTATAGGGAGAGAAAGAATTGATGGCCCATTTAATCTTCTCCTCTGTAACCATTTCTACCGATGCCCCACACTCCGTTCTAAGGAGATTTCTGGTTTGGTTGCTTGGTTAGCTGCACACGCTGGAAAGTGTGTATCCAGCAGTAGTTTCAGCGTTTCTGAGCATGACTCAGTCCAATTACCAGAGGAATCCTTGAGAGATCTTAGAGCTACATGTTCTCAAGAGAGGATCTTCCTTAATCTCGCGGATTCTGTAGTCTCCATAATACTATTACAGAGATTTTGCATTGAACTGCGTTTGGCTCTCTGTGTTTCATTTTTGAACTTCCTTTGACTTGCTTTGTACAGCGCCCAGTCTTCATCGGAGCTCATTCTTTTAGCCCCATTAAGTTGTTGGATTTTAGTTTAGATATTGCTTTCCGCACTTCGTTTTGGTCAGCTGGACGGAAATTTTGGCTATCATCGTCTAGGTTGAATGGCCCGTTCTACCTGACAGTGGAATGTTGGTCTTCGTCGCCGTTATACAGTCTGCAGAAATAGTTTCTGCAAATTCTCAGCACCGGCTGTGACTCTACTACGAGGTTTCCTTCTTCATCTCTACAGATATCCGTGCGGGTTCTGCTTCCGTGACATGTTCTCTTTACCTTTTGGTAAAACTTCGGCGCTTGGGATATCCGCATTCGTACCTTGGCTGCAACAAGGTAGTGGTCCGAGTCAATGTTGGCCCCTCGGAACGTTCGGACATCCAGAACACTGGAGGCAAGTCTTGCGTCGATCGCAATGTGATCAATTTGATTGACCGTTCGATGATCAGGAGACAGCCAAGTCCCCCTGTGAATATTGAGATGAGGAAACAACGTGCTTGCTATAGTGACGTTCCGTCCCGCAGCGAAGTCAATTAGTCTAAGTCGGTTTTCGGACGTGGTGTCATTTTATTTTATTTTATTTTTATTTTATCACTCATGCTAACTGTCTAGCGAACATTATCCTATCCTATCCTTCCTATCCTATCCTACTAATATTATAATTGTGAACGTTTGGATGTCTGGATGTTTGTTGCCACGTATCGCCTAAACGGCTAAACGGATTTGCATGAAACTTCGTGAGTAAATAGTCTGTATATTCAAATAGGACATAGGCTTAACTTTTATTTCTAAAAATGCATACTTCCTTATGAAACAGCCATTTATTTGTGTCCCTATAAAACCATTGACCTGCGCCATTCAACCAGCAGCACATCGGATCGATCGCAAATCGTGATCGTGTGTTGCTTCTGCTTAAGGGTAGTTTTTCCTTTTTTTTTTTGTTGCTTTTTTATTTCTTTCTTTGCCCCTTAATGATCGTTGCCTTTGAATGATCGTTGCCTCCAAATGATCGTTTTCAGTAAAGTGAGACACATCGGTTCGTGATCGTGTGTTGATTTTGTTTTGTTTGTAGTTTTTCATTCCTTTTTATTCTGCGTTGTTTTGTTTTTTTTTTGTTTGTAGGGTGGTATGGCAATTGATTACTTTTCTCTCGTGGCATTTTTATTTAGGAATCTTTTTTTTATGTAGATGTAAGAATAGCGCACCGATGCGACGCGTCAGCCTGTGTATAAGATTGTGTGTGTTTGATGTGTGTATAATATTGCGAGATGCCAAAGGGTAATTTTTGTTGTTGTTTCTTCTTTCAAAGTACATACGAGTATGTACATATGTATGTATTTGAAGAATGTATTCGAGTTAGGACTTTCGACTTGGAATTAATTCGACTTGGAGTATGACTTTACGAAGAAAAACTAAAGGGAATGGAAAAATAGGACCAACGAATTCGAGTTAGAGGAAATTTTGAGTTTAAAGAGGTTCGACTAAGAGGGATTCGAGTGCATTTGCAAAGGCGCATGAATAAAATACGGCCGATTGGGTTGAATGTGAAATTCTGATTCAGATTTAAGATGAGATTACTGTTGCGTAATCTAAACCTCCCGATATTGTGCAATGGCTTCAGTTGGAGACTCTCCACAGACACGTAATCGAAGACAGCATTTTCACAGGCGTCAATTAGGGAGAAACCGTCTTCATTCCCCACATTCCCCTGATACCGCTTAGAATTCAAACGTCTGCAATTTTCCGTTAAGGTTTTCTACGCCATGACCATTGAAAGTGGATGGTTGGATCTGAGGAGTGATTGTTTGTCTCATAGCGTGCTCAGAATCAGTTCACCTGACGACCTGGTCAGAAAGAAAAACCAGGAATGTTATTAACAAGGTGGGTAATATGAGGAATTGAAAGTCTATACTTAATTATCAATTTCCTGAAACCCGGGCAATCACATAGGGTATAGTGTGACTTTTTTCCGCGCGGACGTAGTCGCGGGTACCAGCTAGTTATTTATTAAAGCAAAAAAATTATTTTTGAAAGAAGTGCTTACAACATTTACGTTAACATTTAAAAGATTACCATAATTATTATATAGACTGAACATACTATTTAAGGGGGAAAACCGTTCAAAATTGGTACGATAGGTCGACATAAAAATAGCTGGAGGTAAGTATATAGAGTTTCTTTAAGGGACATTAAAGTTTACAGAAGACAAAAGGTAAAATGAGTCAATGTATCCATTAATAAGCCTAACAATAAAGCTGAAGCATAAATATAGCCGTCTATTTTCCAGACTAGGCAAGTCAATAAGCATAAGCCGATTTCTATAAGGAGGAAGATCATAAACATTTTGCCATTCTATACTTCTAAGAGCAAATCTCAGGAATCTTCTGCTCTTATTTTGTGGCAATTCTAATGTAGTGACCACACCTGACAAGCATATTCTAATATGGGTCTTACAAAAGTTATATACAATTGTTTAACTACATAGATATGGGTCACTAAACTGCCTTGACTCTCTTATCACCCAACCAAGAACCGAGTTAGCTTTGTTGGCTATTTTGTCGATGTGAGTCGTGAAATCAAGTTTCCGGTCAAACACAACACCGAGAAAACGAACATTGTCAATATTACAAAGCGATACACTATTAAAATTGTAATCACAGTACAACACAGAAAGTTTACGAAAAAAAATTGACACTTTTACACTCATCTACATTTAGATATAAATAATTTTGTGTGCACCATGAATAAAAAGCATTTAGGTCCTGCTGCAAATTCTCACAATCTGCAGTATTGGAAATGGTCTTAAAAATATTCTCATCATCTGCATATATAAGGCAGTTTGAGTGTCTGAAAACAGATGGTAGGTCGTTTATAAATAAATTAAATAAAATTGGACCTAAGTGACTGCCTTGAGGTATTCCCGAATTAACGGTAAAAAAGCCTGAAGAGAAGCCATTGAAGAGAACAGAATATGATCTATTCAGCAGATAAGACCTCAGCCAGAATAAAAATGTGTCATTGAACCCCAATTTTCTCATTTTAAGAAGCAAAACGCGATGCGAGAGCTTATCGAAGGCTTTACTGAAGTCTGTTAAGATGCAATCCACCTTCCTAAATGAATCTATACAAGATTCAGTCAGTTCCATTAGAAGAGTAACAGTGGACCGACCTTTGGAGAATCCATGTTGATTTGGTACAATCAAGGATTTAACATAAAAACATAGAGATTTACAAACAATGGCTTCAAAAAGTTTAGGAATAGCTAACAATCTTGCGATTGGTCTATCATTTTTGATCTCATC
The DNA here is from genome assembly GCA_917880715.2 of Matsumyia berberina. Taxonomy (NCBI): domain Eukaryota; kingdom Metazoa; phylum Arthropoda; class Insecta; order Diptera; family Syrphidae; genus Matsumyia; species Matsumyia berberina. The sequence continues at coordinate 84,644,702 of OU862872.1, forward strand.
TTTTCGACCTGACTTGTGCAAAGGAATTATAAAGGACCTTTTCCAAGCTTCGGGGAACTGACTCACAGACAAGGAATAATTAAATAAAACAGAGAGTGGCAACAACAAGTGACTGACACATTTCTTTAACACAATAGATGGAACACCGTCAGGGAAAGATACAACACTTTCCTTTAGATTAGATATAAGTTTCTCTACAGCTTCAGACCCTATATTGAAATTTATATCAGTCAAGTGGGAGTATGAATTTAAATGTCCAAAATGATGGTCATTTTCGTCAAATATATCACAGTTATTAGTATCACAGTTATGAGCAGCTTGGAAAATGTCTGAAAATAGTTTGGCAAGAACAAGCGGGTTATGACTAGTAGTATCTTAAATTTAAGAACTGAGGGATAAGGTCCACCGTTCTTTTTACCATTTATAAAATTCCAAAAATATTTGGGATTCACTTCAAGTCGTATTGTACGATTTGTATGTAATTCAAATATTTCAAACTTGAAGCTCTATAAAAGTCATCTTTCGCTACACAATAATTTAAAAAATCGGATTCAGATTTTGAATTTCTATAGACACACCACACTTTATTCCTACGATTTTTCAAGCTCCCGATTTCGCTATCGTACCAAACAGGAGAAGGGGATTTACATTTTTGGGTCGTAATTGGAACGGATTCTAAAAAACAATCAAATAAAACGTTATAAAATTGAAAAACAGCAGAATTAATATCTGAATTACAAAGACTACACCAGTTAGCTAAAAACAAACAATTATTCAATTTAACATAATCAGCTTTCTTGAAGTTAAATTTAAAAATGGTATCGATGAATTGGGGGGAATCCACTGTCGAGCTCACTGGGAAAGAGACTGTTAGCGCTGGGTGATGAGAGTCCTCACTCACGAGTGGTTTTAGTGGTGTTATTTAACTGATGTAGACCAAGAGTAGTGAAGTTTTCAACGGCATGCGCATTATTTGGGCCCGTTGGCACCATGAGAAGCGTGTCAGGACAGCGTATCCACGAAACGTGAGGTATGTATCTCCTAAGCAAATAATCTCATCCTGATATCGCAGCAAATCGTTCACGTGGTTAAGGAAGTTGAAAGCATCAATATAAACATCCATATGGGTATCAGGAACATTATACATAACTATGTACAGATGTTTCTTTGGAAAAAGCAACTTGACGCATAGAAACTCCTTATCCATAACAACGGGAACATGAATCGGTGCCAACACATAACAAGATTTTACAGCAATAAGAACACTAAGAAGAGTCGAAATGCTCGGGTCATGTATACCACCAAACAGCCAGGTTTCCGTCAAAGATATGACATCGTAAGGGCAGTTTGAAGTGGTGAAATAGACCTTGTTGGTCTTTGTCCGAAGTCCTCTTACATTTTGGTAAAGAATGTCAATTATTGGCAACGGTTGATGTGTCTTGTCGGATTTAATTGAAAAGTGTTGCGTTCATAACTCCGCCTATTGACGAATTCATGTATTAAAATATCTTCCGTTCAGAAACCCTTGTTTAATAGTATAGAAAAAAGTTCTTGTGATGCAAATAATTTAAATGATGCACAATCAATACTTTTAGTGGGTAGTTGACCAATTTTCAATTTCACTTTACCGAGGCGAGATTTTACATAAGTTCATAAGTTCACACATGGAATTTGCATCAAAATTTTAAAGAAAGATGGATTTAAATCGTTGAGCTGCTTTCAGTTGAACTGTGGGAACTTTATCGTTGGGGACGGCAGCAGAAGTGGCAGCGTAAGAACTAGATTCGACATTTGACAGAATTGGTGGCAGTATTGTTGCGAGTCAGGATTGGGCCACGGGGGCAACTTCGGTGCAGGTGAAGAAGGCGGCGGCACGCTTGCGGTTGCACGGCTCAACTCGTCGGACGGGGTGGTTCTTGTCAACCCCACCTTGCACCACCTGCTCAGCACACAAAATCTCGTGCCAAGTAAAGAGAATAACTAGCTGGTAGAAAAAAAAGTCCCTAATTCCCTACGTCAGACCACGGACGGACAAAAAGGATAGAAGAAGACGAAAGAAGAAAGCGAAAAGAATCTATGTCCAAGGACCTGTGCCAATGCCCTGGAGAAAGACGGAAATGAAACCCGCGGAACTAACCTAACTAAACCTAAGCTAAACCTAAGCTAATCTAACACTTAAAGCTAGAGCCCTACAACTACGCCTAACATATCTTAAAACTAACCTAACTTAACCCTACGCGTACCGTCCCTTTCCACGTCTCTCCGACGCAGAGGTTCGTCAAGAACCTGAGACATGCCAGATGTTGCTGGCAAAGGCTGGCCAGCCCACCCTTCATGCCTTTCGGCACAACCAATGGCTATCTCCCTGGCCGATTCTACAGGAGATAGCCCCTCGAAGACCTTCCGGTCACAACCTTCAATGTCGCGTAGTGAAACGTATGTCGTCAACCATAAGTCATCGTATGTCTTGTCCTGTCATTCCCACCGAAGGACGGCCTCCCCAAGTCCCATCACACACCCGCCGCGAAGGAATTAAACATTCATGTTCACACCACACTCGATTTAATAAGGTAACTCATAAAAATTCAACTTCACAGATAAAAAAAGAAAGGAAAACTTAAATCTAACCTACTACTGTTTTTCTTTAATTATCTAAACCTAAAATTCAATAAATTTTAAAATAAAAAAAAAAGGACAAAGACAATAGGAACGAACGGTTTTATGTGATCCCTCGAAGTCCTGCGCGCAGCACTGAAGAGGCGATCCTGTTCTTAAAATTATTGCCAAAATGCTGTTACCCGCCACGTAAAAAAAAACAGTATACACTCAAAATCTTAATTCAAAAAAATTCAAAAAAAAAGAAAAATCACTATTGTATCTACGTTATAAGCTCAAGTGTGGAGTCCTTGCTCAAAAAAAATTTTATTTGTCAGTATTTTTGCATTGCACTAATTCCAGAGAACAAATAAAGCACTGTGTTGTTGGTGCTGCTGATCCGAATGCTGTTGAGTGGCTGCTCTGCAGTGTCCACTGTCCAGCGGAGCACCCCGTGGAGTGGTGAGTGGTTGCTGTGTCCGTTATATAAATATGTGGCTGCTCTGCAGTGTCCACTGTAGTGAGGCTTTTGCCCAGAGTTAGTTCCAAGCCGGTTGTTGTTCTTTGCTTGTTTTTTTGTTGCTGGGACCTCAGCATGAAAGCGCCAGCTACTGCGCCTTTGTTCGCTAAAACGCCGCTATTGGGTGGGTTTCTTCCGCTATGATTGTACCGTATACACCGCTTGGAACTGGTCGTTCCGCACGTCCACCGGTATCCCCCTAACGGTCAGAGGTCTGGGCCGTCTTCAAAATGCCAACCCAGCACCTGTATAAGAACGTTTTTTTTTTTTTATTCACTCCAAAGCCACTATCCGTCATTACTTCTTTACATACCTCTGATAGTTTTGCCCTTTGCTTCTCCTCCCGATAGAACCAAGACCTTGCCACTATACACTCCTATGTACCAACAAATTCTCCGTAGTTAGTTCTCACACTCTTAGCTGATACTTCTACGAAGCTTACCTCTACTGCGGAACCAGCGAATGTCGCAACGATTGTTTACAAAAAAAAGTTTTATCCCCTGGATTCTATATATTTCGGCGCCACTGACACTCCGATCTTGTCTTTACGCTTGTAAGCATCGAAATGACGACCGGTTCTCGGTCAACGGTCTCTCTGTCTCCTAGCTAATTCATTTTCGGCCTACCGCAATGAGGGGAAATATGTGTCGTCCGTTAGTTACTCAGTAATGATTTCCTTGCTCACACTTCGTCTACTTATATCTATACATACATACATGTTTATAGACCATACTTATTCCTACCATACACTAACGCAAACGTACTTATAATACATAAAAATACATAACAATACAATTAAATAAATAAATAAAAAAAATAAATAAATAACATAAAAACATAAATCATACTAATATTATAAAGAGGTAAAGTTTGTAAGTTTGTATGTAGGAAGTAGTCTTCGATACTACTCATCCGATTTCAAAAATTTTGAAATCAATATTTAGAATGGACTTTAACGGTGAACGTCACTACATACATAGTATAACAGGAATTCCCAAGCAATCGAGTTATAAGTGGCAGAAAGGGTGGAAAAAATTCAAATTTTATGTTATAAAATTCTGCTTACACAGCTCTAACTCAACAATGGCTTATTGGATTTAAAAACAAAAGAAAAACTTTTTTGTAAATTCGTCTGAGATTCATTTGAGCTATAAATCATCCTTCTGCCTTATCCTGAAGCTGACCTATACTCAAAACAATTCATGAAATCATCGCCAGCAAATTTCCATCAGTGGCGACCGCAGTCAACAGCCATGCAGCAGTGAGTGACGTCACTGTAGCACATCGGTTCGGGATCGTATGTTGTTTTTGTTTTGTCGAGTTGTGCAAGGGTAGTCTTATTTTCATTTTTCTTTGTTCGTATCTTTGGTTTTGTGGAAATACATTATGTATTGGATCCGTAGCTGAGGAAGAACTGACATTTTTTTTTTAAGTAAATAGAAGTATGTAGGAATACATATTGTGATAAGTTAAGTTAAGTTATCACTGATAACGATCGATGCGGTGTATATGCGCATGTGGAGGTGGAACGGAAATGGGAAACTTTCAGTTGCGTAGATGAGGATTTACGCAAAGAATACTTTCACATTGGACCGAGATCACAGATTTGCAAAGAAGGAGTTCTGGCAGGCCTTCCGCCGCCGTCTCAGACGAATATCATTGAAGGAGTCAAATCTAAAGATGGTTTACTTTTTTTCCGATAAGAAGGCTATCTTACGCAGATGAAGCGGGAACTTTTCGGATCTGCTCAATCCCGAACAGGAATTGGATGGTAGACTGTGTAGGGCGGAGAATAGTCCCGCTGTAGAGCAGGTGACTGAAATGGCTCTCTCATTAGAGTGGCATGGGGCTGCGGTAAAACAACTAGCGATAACCAAAGTAAGGGGATTGTGCTCTTTTTGAAAAATGGTATAAGTGTGGTGGCTCCAATTATAAGGTCATGTCTCTTTAAACTCTATCTGCAAAAGTCTCGAACCCAACTTGGAAGATGAGCAGTGCAGCTTTTGTCCAGGTAGAAACACATCCAAACCGCTATTCATTCTAAGAACGGTACTTGAGGGAGTGTGCCATGGGTGTAATAATCCAGTCTCTCGAAGTAAACTCTGAAGTGTACTGCAGGAGTATGGGATTCAGGGTTCTCATTTGAAGGCCATTCGACCTGTACACACAAACTGTAGGAGGTGTGTTCGGGCGAATGGCCTTACATAAACATCTTTTACTGCGGGCGTTGGCCTGCGCGAGGGATGTTTTTTGTCACCTCTCCTTTTCATTGTGTACATGGATACGATGTTACAGCGCAACTGTGGCGAGGAACGGTTCCCATTGTGATACTAAAGGATAAGCCATCTGCTTTTCGCTGATGACTTACTTCGAAGCATCTGGACAGAACTTCAGCGAGTGCTTGATAGTCGTCTGTGTGGAAGCTCGGTAAACGTGAACAAATCGGAAGTAATGGTAATGTCTCGAACGCCTGTTCAATGCACTTTGCATATTAGTAGAGTCCTATCGAAACCGGTTTAGAAGTTTAAGTATTTTGGGGTCATATTCACGAGTGATGGAAGGAGCAGTACTGAGTTATTCACTATTTAGTTATTACAATTTTCAGTTATTACAATTTCAGTTATTAAAATTTTGTTTGTTTGATCTGACCCTCACCTATGGTCATGAGATTTGGGTAACGACCGAAAGAATAAGCTACCGAAATGAGATTTGTTCGAGATTCGTTCTATCGAGTTAAGAACATCAAAATATACAATGTCGAGAAACTACCGTTTCGAATGGAACGGTCCGTACTTCAATGGTTTGGGCACGTCAAACGCATGCTCCAACTTGAGTTCCAAGACGTGGCATGGAATGCGTGTCATCAGATAGACGTCCCCTGCGTAGGCTCAGGACGATATGATGTTTTACGCTATTATATTTTTGTAAAATAAAGCGAAACATACCAAAAAACGATAATCAAATAACTTAAGTGTTCCCGTACGAAGTCGCGGCGGGCCGCTAGTCGTACATAAAACGTATGTAAACAAAGCATTTCTGTGCTATTGAACACGTTCCACATTCACGTCGTTCATTGCGCAAAACTTGGCGTGAATGAGATCGCCCTATGCTCATGCGCGGATTTATGTGCAACCGTCTTGCACTCACATGTTGTGTATGTGGAAATGTCAAAAACATATATCAAAACATAGTCAACCCAGTGCAGCGTGGAGCTAAAAGTGTGGTATGTATTTATTTGTGGATTATTTGTGAAAATATTTTGTTTTAACGTGCTTCTTTTATAGCGAGACGATGGGTGGCTATTAGAAACACGTAAGTATTGTAAAATATTACCGGAGGTTGTCTTCCTGGCTCTGTTCAAGGAGGTAACCTACAGTGCAGGTAGTTTGTTTACATTTTCTTCATAAATATTTTTTTTTTTTCTTACAGGCAAAGGCTTCCGCAACAGGATCGACGACGTTTGGCGATTGGTCGTGAGGCAAACGGCCTCGTAATAAAAGGAAGGATGTAGCCTGTTCCTCCATTAAATCCCGTGGCCTCAAACGTGTGGCAAGGGCCCACTCCCTGAGTTCGCCTGTTTTAGCCGGGCAAGTACTTTGCATGTCCTAAGCCTAAACTATCACAGCTACCTATCACAGACGTCCATGTCGCCAATTCGTACCTGGGCTTTACCAAGTAATATCACCAGGTATAACCCTGTAGTTGGCGATATGGACTCGGTTATTCCTAAGCAGCGGCAAGCTCGAGTGCGTCAATTGCAGTCTCTATCTCTCATGTATGGAGGTCTTTAGCGTGGAACACTTTCTGGCCACTGAAGTTCCCAATCTTGTATAGGGCATTGTTAATCTTTTTCAATATGACCGATTTGAGGAACTTGGGGCCAAGCTTAGCGTTGTAGTTATCAGCTAAACTACTTTGTTTAAAGTTCCTCCGATACACTATCTGTCCTACACTATATTGCACGTCCCTACTTCTAGTATTGTACACCTTAGTTGCCTTTTGATGCGCTAACTTAAGGTTGTCATAAATCTTTCTTCTCACTAAGTCTAGTTTGTCACTTCTCTTAACTTCTACCTGTGTGTCTTTCAACATGTCTAGTCTTCTAAGCACCTCATACGTGCCTGCGTGCTGGATCATTGGTGTCCCGAACACTGCGTAATAGGGTTCAAACATGGTCGCATCGTGTACTACGCTCCTCAGTGAAAACTCCGCGCTGCTGACGTGAAGGTCCCAGTTTCTTTGGTCGCTGCCAATGTACGACCGAATCTTCGTCAACACCGAACGGTTGACTCTCTCTGACGCGTTGGCTTGAGGAGAGTAGAACGCGGTGCGAAAATTTTTTTTTTTTTTTTTTTTTACGAGGGTAGGTGAAAATCTTTCATGAGTCACCATGAGGATCTACCGCACGTGCTCATGGTAGTGTGAGATTCTTACTCACTAAAAACACCTCCCCTTTTCGTGTTGACTACGACTAAGTACAAAAGAGCCTTATCAAGTAGTTTAACTTTCGCAATAAAAATTCGCGTTGTGTAGGTAGCTTTCCAGTAAAAGCACCTACTAATACCGTCATTATAAGCGGCTATTCCTTATTGTGCTAAATCGAACGGTTTCGTTCTTTGTAGTCGGCGCACAAGGTTTGTCACGTCCAGAATTTGGAGTGCAAAATTTGTTATTTCATCTTCGACGGTGGCTAGACCGAGATCTCTATGGATATCGTCGTTTCTAATGTACCACGGCGCATTAACGATTGTTCTAAGCACCTTATTTTGAAAGGTTTGTAAAATATTTCTATTGCTTGTTTTACTATAACCCCAAAGTTGTATACCATAGGTCCATACAGGTTTTAAGACTTGCTTATATAAGAGCAATTTGTTATACATGCTTAATTTGGAATATCTTCCAAGCAGCCAATACATTTCTCTAAATCTAATTTCGAGCTCGTCGCGTTTCTTTTTAACGTGCGGCTTCCATTTGAGTTTCGCATCTAGTGTCATTCCTAAATATTTTGCTTCGTTTGCATACGGTATTTGTACCGAGTTAATGAAAACGGGTAAGTTGTTTATTTTCTTGTTAGTAAAGTTAACATGCGTGGATTTGGTTTCGTTCAGAACAATGCGCCAAACCTTTGTCCACTCGCAAATTGTATCCAAAGCTCGTTGAAGCTTTACAGTTGCTGATTCGACTGAATTTTCTGTTGCAAGAATAGCCGTATCGTCCGCGAACGTAGCAACAACGGTGCCTTCTTCTTGGGGTATGTCTCGAGTATAGAGCAAGAACAAGACTGGACCAAGAACACTTCCTTGTGGAACTCCGGCAGCGATTTCTTTGAATTCCGAGTATTCGGCTCCGTGTTTGACACGGAAAAGTCTGTTCTCCAAGTACGACTCCAAAATTTTGTACAACTCTTCGGGAAGTACCTGTCTTAGTTTATGGTCAATTGTGGAATGCTTGATTCTGAGCCCGAATTGATGATCAGGAATCAAACGTCTTTCTTCAATTACCGGTTTTAACCGTTTTAATAAGAGTTTTTCAAAAACCTTTGAAATTATCGGCAGGAGCGATATCGGTCTGTACGACTTTTTGTCGTTTGGCGGTTTTCCCTATTTTGAAACCATTATAACTTCGGCGACTTTCCATTGCCTTGGAACGTATAATAGTCTTAGAGAAGCATTTATAAGGTAAACGAGTTTTATCAAAGCTTTCTTTGGCAATTCCTTGAGGACTTGTACGGTTATTAGATCATATCCAGGGACTTTGTTATTTTTTAAATTTTTTATTACCTCACAAAGTTCCGCTAGTGACACGCTTGTTATGTTAGAGTAGTCTGGAGTCATAATAGTATTAATAATATTTTCTATTAATGCTTGCCCGGGAAAGCATTAATAGAATCGTTTCTTCCAGGTGCTCGGCAAATAAGTCGGCTTTTTCTTTATCGCCTTTTGCCCACTCGCCATTACTTTTTCTTATTGGTAGTGATTGTATTTGGGGTTTTTTGATACCTTTCATAGCTTTCCAAAGAGAGTAATTTGAACTTTTTCCAGCAGACAAGCCTTCGAGATATGTAGAAATCTCGCGATTTTTAAAATCCCGTATCGCTTTTTTGAGCTTATTGCATAGGAAGTTCGAATGGGTTTTGTGTTGGGGAGCGCGGGTCTGTTGCCATCTTTTGCGTGCTCTCCTCTTTGCCAGCATCAGTTCTTTTATTTCCGGCGGATATTTAACTTCACTATTTCCGACTACTTTCCTTTTATATGGAGTGTTGTTCCACGCGGCGCTTTGTAAGACTTCAATAAATCTGCCGACTTCATCCTCTATTTCGCACGGTGTTCTAAGCGACACATTCAGGACTATATTTTCTTCACAAGCTTTCCTAAAGCCATCCCAGTTAATTTTGTTGCTAGTTAATCTGGGCGCTCCTTGTTTTCTCATTAGACGTTCGCTTATTGTCAATACGACTGGTGAATGATCGGAGGAGAGATCAAAGCATTCCTCGATGTTCGTAAAGTTTTTCACTACCCCTTTTCCTATAAAGAAGTCTATGAGGTCAGGCGTTTTTGCTATGTCGGAGGGCCAATAAGTCGGTTTCCCCGTCGAAAAGAAGTCAACAGCAAATTGCATGCCGGTTTCGTAGAGAAGTCTGCCTTTAGGTGAAATGCATCTCGAACTCCAAAAGGTGTGTTTAGCATTAAAAACGCCACCAATAACAAATTTCGGTCCAAGTGACTCAAATAGACGTATTAAGTCATTCTTTTCTAGCGTGTATCGCGGAGGGCAATAAATGGACGTGATGTTGTAAAACATGTTTTTATTTTTTACGCGAACTGAAGTTATTTGCATTGCATCGAGTTCTATCGGTGAGCACTCTTTGAGCACAATACAGTCTTTAATTAAGAGCGACGATCCGCCCCTAGCCCTTTCGGATGGGTGGTATGCGTGATAAGCATAGTATCCTCTAATTTTAACCCGAGATTCCCTTGTCAGATGGGTTTCAGAAATCAAGCATATGTCAATGTTCTGTTTGCGTAGGAATACTTCCAGTTCGTCGATTCTTTGTAGAAGGCCGTTTGCGTTCCATGTTAAGATTTTTAGTAACTGGTTCATGTTCATAATTTCGTTCGTGGCTTGCGAGCGTTATGCTCGAGGTTGCTAAGTTTTTCGAATATGAACTTATTTGTCTTGCTTTGCTCCTCGAGTTTCGCGAGAATTATAGAGAAAACTTGTTGCATAGGATCTAACGCAGGCCTGTTTTGCTTAGTTGCTTGCGATGCAGCTTGCGCATACGTTTGCGCATCAGCAGATGGCGGTTTTTCTTGGACTTTTTTCGTTTTATCCTTCACGGGTTTGTTTTCTTTCACTAGCGATTTTTCCGGTTTATTTTTATTTGGTTTCGGTTGCGGACGCATGTTCTTTTTAAGCGTATCGCGCCTTTTTAGGAGTTCTTTGGCCACTTCGCAACCTCAATAATTCGCTGGGTGCTTCCCCTTGCAATTTGTGCAAGTCGCTGCGGTCTGCTTGTTTAAGTGGCACTCATTCGAGAGATGTGTACCGGCACATTTCACGCATCGTGGCTCTTTTTGGCAGTATGTCTGCGTATGGTTGAAACCTTGACAGCGTTTGCACTGAGGGATCGATCTTGTGCTTTTACGCATCGGTTCGATTTTGATTACAATATTTAAAATCGTTTTAATATTGTAAATATCTTTTATATTCTCGGTTTTATCGAAACTGAGCATAAAAAGCAGAAGACCACGCTTAACAAGAATTTCCTGATCTTCTTCCGTTTGTTGCTTTGCCTTCTTGATAATATTTACGGCATCAAGAATTTTAAAGCCTTTCGCCTGAAGATCGTCCATAACGTCTTCTTTAGTGCACGAAGGGTGGAGTCCTCTTGCTATAACTCGCAATGGTCTTTCCGACTTATTTTCATACGTGTACCACTGAATTCTCTCGGAATTAAGTTTCCGAGAAAATGCTCGGTAATCGTTGGGGTCATCGACGTTTACTTTCCACACGTTGTTGCGAAGTGAGGTGACCTTAAACTTCGAGGTCAACGTTCCTTTTAGGAGGCAATACAGTTTGTTATAGTCCATAATCCCGATGACGTTTATTGGAGGCGACTTAATTTCGTTGTCGCTTGCAAACGCTTGTTTTCTTTTGGTGGCTCGATTTCGGGTGAAGAACCGGCCCTTCGTTTCTTGCTGGGTCTTTTCTTTGAGACCCACGCCGTTTCCCGTGTTAGCTCTTCTTCGTCCGTGTGATATTCGCGAACAATTGAGCCAGACGGACTACCGTCTTTTGGCGGATTTACGTTTCTCAGAGCTTTATTTTCTTGTCGAAGTAAATCTACCTCTTTCCTAAGCTCTTTGTAGAGTAGCTCCATTTCGTGAAGCTTCTTACGGAGTTCATTGTTTTCCTCCTCGAAGCTTTTGGATTTCGCTGAGTCCTGTTTATCACGCGTTAGCGCTTCCGGTGGACTTCTTTTCCCGGAAACATTCGATCTTGGTGGTGGCGATCGAGATACCCTTGCACTTTTTGTGAAGGGGTTACATAATTGCAATAAATGGCTCTCCCCAGAATCCATAGAGCCGACCTCCGAAGAGGGTGGATTTTCCAGTAGACCTGGAGTACCACCTGGGGTATTTAATCTCTTTGTTTTGTTCATTGCATTTTGTATACTTCTTTTACCTCGGTATACGGAGGGTGGATTTTAGTCGCCTCTTATGACAGGCATTCCTACCCCGGGTATATTCTAACCCCTACCCGAAGGGGTTGCGGTGCGAACATGCTTGACCCGTATTTTGCAAGTAAGCTGGCAAACAATGCTGAGACGAATTGCTTACCATTGTCCGAATGAATGAACTCAGGCACACCAAAAACATGAAACACACTATCCTCTAAAAATTTCACTACCTCGGCTGCCGTTGCTTTTCGAATACGCCTTAAGAACACAAACTTACTGAAATGGTCGAGCACTATGAATATATGTGTATGTCCGTTCTTCGTCCGAGGGTAGGGTCCTAAAAAATCTATATATAGACGCTGGAAATGCGCACATTCAAAGCGCTCAATCAGTCATGTATCGCATAGTTCCGGTTATCCTGCATGGTAATAACGCAAAAATAAAAGTATACGCGTTCCTGGACGATGGGTCGTCCCTCACGCGGATGGACGAGGAACTGGCAGCTCAACTAAACCTCGAAGGTAAGCCAGACCCTCTCTGTATTAAATGGACAGCTAACAACCACAGGTACGAAGACGACTCGAGGATGATGAGTCTCCACATATCCGGCATGAGTGCTGGAAGCAAGCTGTACCCCCTGCTGAACGTACATACGGTGAAGAGCCTCCAACTACCGCTCCAATCGTTGGATGCAAAGAAGATGCAGAGGTCTTATCAGCACCTACGGAACCTTCCGATCGAATCATATGCAGATGCGGCGCCCCGATTACTCATCGGGCTTAATAACTGGAAGTTGGGCCTTCCGCTCAAGTGCAATGAAGGAAGGATGTACGAACCGGTGGCAGCTAAGACCCGCCTGTGGTGGACAGTTCATGGCTGTTTCTCTCGTGAGCCGCAATACCTAACGAGTGCACATGCGAGCTTCAACATGTGTGAATGCAGTACCGGCCGCAACTTTCTGCTGGAGCAATTCATCAACGAACTTCTCTGCACTGAGAGGTTTGGAACTTCGGATTCTATCAGCATCCTACGATCGTCAGATGACCAGCGAGCCATGGAGTTGCTCCAGAACCACACTCAACGCATAGAGGGCCGATTCGAGACAGGACTTCTGTGAAAATTCGATGAAGTCCAACTTCCGGATAGTTTCCCGATGGCCAAGCGCCGTTTGACATGCCTTCAACAAAGAATGCGGCCTGACCCAGAGCTGGCAGAGGAGGTCCACAAGCGGATTGAAAGCTACGTTCTCAAAGGATATGCCCGAAAGCTTAGCGATTCGGAAGTTGCTGTTGGACGCTCGCACACGTGGTATTTACCCATATTTCCGGTAAGGAATCCCAACAAACCGGGAAAGTTGCGTCTGGTGTGGGATTCTGCGGCGAAGGTCGGAGGAGTGTCGCTGCATGCTCATGAAAGGTCCGGATCTACTGACTCCCTTAACATCCGTAATTTTCAAGTTTCGCGAAAGACGTATTGCGATTTGTGCCGACATCCAAGAGTTATTTCACAAAATCCGGATAAGGGAAAGAGAACAAAACTACCAAAGATTTCTGTGGTTCAGACGCGATGACGGTGCTGTGGAGGAATACGTCATGATGGTTATGACATTCGGGGGAACCTGCTCACCTTGTTCCGCGCAGTTCATAAAAAACAAGAATGTCGAGGAGTACGAACGCGACTTCCCCAGAGCTGCCGGATCTATTCGTGAAAACCACTACGTGGATGACCTTATGAACAGTGTGGACACCGAAGAAGAGGCGGTAAGTCTTGCCGAAAACATAACGTTTGTCCATAAGCAGGATGGTTTCCACATCAGGAATTGGATTTCGAACTCCAAGGCGGTGGATTAAATACTTTTAAGTGACAAAGACTAAAAATGCCTTCGAGACGTTGCGTAGCAAAATTTATCCCGTCCATATATTATTTAGATGGCGCTACAGTTCCGGGTGAATCTGGGTATCAACCAACAAATCTCTCCAATTACCCAGCCCTAAGCTAACTGCCTCTAATTGCGCACGCCAAGTTGGTTGAGGTCCCCTTCCACTTGTGCGCGCGAGGTTTTCCTCTACTACAATGTCCCTCCATGTTAGACTCGAAGACTCAACGAGCCGGAGCATTTGTGTAAAGACATGCCCCAGCCATCTCACCCGAATACTTCGTATCTTCTTGACTACGAGGATGTTGCTGTACATCTATTAAAGTTCATCGTTTAATCTTCTCCTCCGGAGCATGTCAACGTAAACGGGAGCGAATGTCTTACGAAGAATTTTTCCCTCGAAGCAACCTAGGATATCTTCATCCGCTTTCGATAGAATCCATGTCTCTGGTCATAAAGCAGGACTGGGATGACCACTTTAATCGTTCGAGAGAGGGCTTTGCTACTCAATTGCCTTCTTAGCCCGAAGAAGCAGCGATTGGCAAGAGTTATTCTTTGCCTGATTTCTGCGCTGGTGTTGTTGTCAGATGTGATAGTGGAGCCGAAGTATACGAAGTCCCTTACTATCTCTAAGTTATGGCTGTCCACTGCGACGTTGTGTTGATGTTTGGTGTCTCTTCTTGTTGAGAGCATATATTTTGTTCAATGCTGGTCAATGAGGGCAGTCGCAAAAATTCTACCAATTAAAAAAATAATATTTACCGGATTTGCTTTGATGAAACGCAAACTCACAAATAAGTCAAATTTTCACAAAAATTTTTTTTTTTTTTTTTTTTTTTCGTGTTGTCTACGACTATGTACGTAAAAGCCTTATCAAGTAGTTTAAGTTTCGATAATAATAATTCGCGTTGTGCAGGTGGCTTTCCAGTAAAAGCACCTACTAATACCGTCATTATATGCGGCTATTCCTTATTGTGCTAAATCGAACGGTTTCGTTCTTTGTAGTCGGCGCACAAGGTTTGTCACGTCCAGAATTTGGAGTACGGCGTTATTGCAATGTCCCTGAAGGCGAACACGGAGTTTGCGTGCAAAATTTGTTATTTCATCTTCGACGGTAGCTAAACCGAGGTCTCTATGGATATCGTCGTTTCTAATGTACCACGGCGCATTAACGATTGTTCTGGGCACCTTATTTTGAAAGGTTTGTAAAATATTTCTATTGCTGGTTTTACTATAACCCCAAAGTTGTATACCATAGGTCCATACAGGTTTTAAGACTTGCTTATATAAGAGCAATTTGTTATGCATGCTTAATTTGGAATATCTTCCAAGCAGCCAATACATTTCTCTAAATCTAATTTCGAGCTCGTCGCGTTTCTTTTTAACGTGCGGCTTCCATTTGAGTTTCGCATCTAGTGTCATTCCTAGATATTTTGCTTCGTTTGCATACGGTATTTGTACCGAGTTAATGAAAACGGGTAAGTTGTTAATTTTCTTGTTAGTAAAGTTAACATGCGTAGATTTGGTTTCGTTGAGAACAATGCGCCAAACCTTTGTCCACTCGCAAATTGTATCCAAAGCTCGTTGAAGCTTCACAGTTGCTGACTCGACTGAATTTTCTGTTGCCAGAATAGCCGTATCGTCCGCGAATGTAGCAACAACGGTGCCTTCTTCTTGGGGTACATCGCGAGTATAGAGCAAGAACAAGACTGGACCAAGAACACTTCCTTGTGGAACTCCGGCAGCGATTTCCTTGAATTCCGAGTATTCGGCTCCATGCTTGACACGGAAAAGTCTGTTCTCCAAGTACGACTCTAAGATTTTGTACAACTCTTCCGGAAGTACCTGTCTTAGTTTATAGTTCAAGCCTTCGTGCCACACCTTATCGAAGGCTTGAGAAACGTCAAGAAAAGCACTAGAACATATCTCTTTCTCTTCTATGGCCTTCTCAATTTCGTTGGTTATTCTATAAACCTGATCAATTGTGGAATGCTTGATTCTGAACCCGAATTGATGATCAGGAATCAAACGTCTATCTTCAATTATCGGTTTTAACCGTTTCAATAAGAGTTTTTCAAAAACCTTTGATATTATCGGCAGGAGCGATATCGGTCTGTACGACTTTTTGTCGTTTGGCGGTTTTCCCGGTTTTGAAACCATTATAACTTCGGCGACTTTCCATTGCCTTGGAACGTATAATAGTCTTAGCGAAGCATTTATAAGGTAAAGGAGTTTTATTAACGCTTTATTTGACAACTCCTTGAGGACCTGTCCGGTTATTAGGTCATATCCAGGAGCCTTGTTATTCTTTACGAAGTCCCTTACTATCTCTAAGTTATGGCTGTCCACTGCGACGTTGTGTTGATGTTTGGTGTCTCTTCTTGTTGAGAGCATAAATTTTGTTCAATGCTGGTCAATGAGGGCAGTCGCAAAAATTCTACCAATTAAAAAAAATAATATTTACCGGAAATAGATATCATTAAACCTCTCACATATGCTTTCGTATTCATTAGGCCAACGTATACAATTTTCAAACAAATATTTCCTCTGGCTTGAATAGACTCAGACGAAATCTTTCATTAAATTAAAGAACTCCAAAATGTCATGCATGTAGCCTATACGCGTTCGATAACTTTTTTTTTCTCAAAACTCAATCATAATCGTCACTTTCGCTACTATCGCTAGTACTGTCTTCGTCACAAAGACATTTTTCGCTTAGTTTCAGTAAGAAACAAAACTTGTAGGAGGAGTCAACTTTCGCTTGTGAAATATTCTTACATATTCAACAAAATTTGTAAACTCATTTGCTTTGATGAAACGCAAACTCACAAATAAGTCAAATTTTCACAAAATTTTTTTTTTTTTTTTTTTTTTTTTCGTGTTGTCTACGACTAAGTACGTAAAAGCCTTATCAAGTAGTTTAAGTTTCGATAATAATAATTCGCGTTGTGCAGGTGGCTTTCCAGTAAAAGCACCTACTAATACCGTCATTATATGCGGCTATTCCTTATTGTGCTAAATCGAACGGTTTCGTTCTTTGTAGTCGGCGCACAAGGTTTGTCACGTCCAGAATTTGGAGTACGGCGTTATTGCAATGTCCCTGAAGGCGAACACGGAGTTTGCGTGCAAAATTTGTTATTTCATCTTCGACGGTAGCTAAACCGAGTTCTCTATGGATATCGTCGTTTCTAATGTACCACGGCGCATTAACGATTGTTCTGGGCACCTTATTTTGAAAGGTTTGTAAAATATTTCTATTGCTGGTTTTACTATAACCCCAAAGTTGTATACCATAGGTCCATACAGGTTTTAAGACTTGCTTATATAAGAGCAATTTGTTATGCATGCTTAATTTGGAATATCTTCCAAGCAGCCAATACATTTCTCTAAATCTAATTTCGAGCTCGTTGCGTTTCTTTTTAACGTGCGGCTTCCATTTGAGTTTCGCATCTAGTGTCATTCCTAGATATTTTGCTTCGTTTGCATACGGTATTGGTACCGAGTTAATGAAAACGGGTAAGTTGTTAATTTTCTTGTTAGTAAAGTTAACATGCGTAGATTTGGTTTCGTTGAGAACAATGCGCCAAACCTTTGTCCACTCGCAAATTGTATCCAAAGCTCGTTGAAGCTTCACAGTTGCTGACTCGACTGAATTTTCTGTTGCCAGAATAGCCGTATCGTCCGCGAATGTAGCAACAACGGTGCCTTCTTCTTGGGGTACATCGCGAGTATAGAGCAAGAACAAGACTGGACCAAGAACACTTCCTTGTGGAACTCCGGCAGCGATTTCCTTGAATTCCGAGTATTCGGCTCCATGCTTGACACGGAAAAGTCTGTTCTCCAAGTACGACTCTAAGATTTTGTACAACTCTTCCGGAAGTACCTGTCTTAGTTTATAGTTCAAGCCTTCGTGCCACACCTTATCGAAGGCTTGAGAAACGTCAAGAAAAGCACTAGAACATATCTTTTTCTCTTCTATGGCCTTCTCAATTTCGTTGGTTATTCTATAAACCTGATCAATTGTGGAATGCTTGATTCTGAACCCGAATTGATGATCAGGAATCAAACGTCTTTCTTCAATTACCGGTTTTAACCGTTTCAATAAGAGTTTTTCAAAAACCTTTGATATTATCGGCAGGAGCGATATCGGTCTGTACGACTTTTTGTCGTTTGGCGGTTTTCCCGGTTTTGAAACCATTATAACTTCGGCGACTTTCCATTGCCTTGGAACGTATAATAGTCTTAGCGAAGCATTTATAAGGTAAAGGAGTTTTATTAACGCTTTATTTGACAACTCCTTGAGGACCTGTCCGGTTATTAGGTCATATCCAGGAGCCTTGTTATTCTTTAGATTTTTTATTACCTCGCAAAGTTCAGCATCAGTTCTTTTATTTCCGGCGGATATTTAATTTCGCTATTTACGACTACTTTTCTTTTATATGGAGTGTTGTTCCACGCGGCGCTTTATAAGACTTCAATAAATCTGCCGACTTCATCCTCTATTTCGCACGGTGTTCTAAGCGACACATTCAGGACCACATTTTTTTCACAAGCTTTTCTAAAGCCGTCCCAGTTAGTTTTGTTGCTAGTTAATCTGGGCGCGCCTTCCTTCTTCATTAGACGTTCACTTATTGTCAATATGACTGGTGAATGATCTTAGGAGAGATCAAAGCATTCCTCGATGTTAGTAAAGTTTTTCACTACCCCTTTTGCAATAAAGAAATCTATGAGGTCAGGGGTTTTTGCTATTTCACAAAATTGCAACTTGTAAATTACAACTACAGGGTTTTGCAATAAGAGCGCTACAAAAGTTTTTTTTAAATAAAGCAAAAACGGTTTTGGATATCAATGAAATTCTTTATTCCTGTGAAAGTACGTTCGATGCCATTATGTATGGCATTTCCCGATTTCTTTTGCATTGCCACCACGGGCACGCTTGCAGAAGTCCAGACGCTGAACCCAATTTTCGACGGTTTTCAAGCATAAATCGGCCGATACTGCTGCAATTTCACGTTGGATTTTCGTACGAAGTTCATCAATCGTCGCTGGCTTGTTGGCATAGACCATAGACTTGACGTAGCCCCACAAGAAATAGTCTAACGGCGTCAAATCGCACGACCGAAGCGGCCAAGCGACTGGACCATTTCGTGAGATAACACATTCTCCAAACTTGGTTTCCAATAAATTGATTGTGACATTCGCTGTGTGGCTTGTGGCGCCGTCCTGTTGGAACCACATGTCCTCCAAGTCCATATCATCCAATTGGGGCCAAAAATATTCGGTTATCATTGAACGGTAGCGATCCCCATTCACAGTAACGTCCCGGTCTTGATCATCACGGAAGAAGTACGGCCCAATGACGCCGCCGGCCCATAAACCACACCAAACCGTAATTTTTTCGGGATGCAATGATGACTCATGGAGTACGTGTGGATTGCTGCCTGACCAATACCGCATATTTTGTTTATTGACGAAGCCATCCAGCCAGAAAAGAGCCTCATCGCTGAAGATGATTTTTCGATGAAAATCCGAATCATTTTCAAGTTGTTGCTCAGCCCAATTCACGAACATACGACGCTTCTGGTGGTCAAGCGGCTTCAGTTCAATTTAATCTTGTAAGGATGTAGGCCAAGATCTTTTCGCAAAATTCGCCACAACGACGTCACAGAGATGCCCAACGCTTGAGAACGACGTGTGAGAGACACATTTGGGTTTTCTGCAACTGAAGCTTCAGCGGCAGCAATATTCTCGACACTACGGGCACTTCTTTGTCTCACTGGCACGGGAACATTTTGTACTATGCCTGTGGATTTAAATTTTTCCACTAGACGCTCAATTGTTTATCTGCTAGGACGATTATGACGACCATAAATTGGACGTAGCGCTCTTAACGTTGAGGAAACTGACTCCGAATTTCGGTAGTAAATTTTAATAATTTCGACTTGTTGTTGGCTCGTATATCTTTCCATCATGAAATGACAAACCTTACTGAAGAGAAATGTCAAAAAACCGCAAGAAAAATATGGCGTCGTTTGCTGTCCCTGTCGCTCTACTTTTGTAGCGTCCCTATTGCAAAACCCTATATAAAGAATTATTGGTGAAACGAAAGTGAAGAATTCCCACAAATTTCCCTTTGTAGAATTCAACTTCAGATTTGTATTACCCAGAGTTTGGTGAAACGACGTAAAGCAAATAATTCACAAATTTTGTTAAAAAACGCTTGTAAATACAAATTTGTAAGTTGGTGAAATAGGCCACTGGACACCACCCTTGGACGCCAATGAAAAACTTAACGAAACCTAAGTTTCAAACCACTGTACCTCGTTCGCGGTGTGTGTATAACATAATAAGGGTATTCATATCCCCCAGTCGTTCATATACCCTCGTGGAGTGAAGACGTGTTTCGGCTAATTAAAATCACAGTGACTAAGTGAAGTGTCGAAGTAGACATAGCGTTTTCAAGTGCCTAGTTGGCTCAGCGGGAAAGACAGTGGACCGTCAATCAGCGGATACGGGGTTCTAATCCCGAAAGTGGTGTGCCTTTTTTTAATTTTTAATAAAAATTAAATAATGAACGAACTAAAAGTGAGTGATAGAGACACGAAAAACAAAGTTAAGAGTGAAAACCAACGGTCCGCGCTCCCAGTAGCCTGAGTTGCGGACACAAACATAACAACAGCTGATGTGGCTAGTACATGCGGTCCGCCAGGAGCTGCCAAGGGTACTGTGAAACGCCGAAGGAAACTCAGGCCCACACCGAATTTGGTCAAGCGCCCCTCGCTATCAGCTTCAGCAGAAATGCTGCCTACTGAAGTGAGCGAAGGGGCGCAGTCATCCGCATCTACGTCAACAGTAGCAGCAGGTAAACAAATTATTGACAACTTCCCCTACGTCTCCGACGAGGGAGAAGGCCAATATACCGGGCTAGGCAATAGCTTCGCCGATGTGGTATCATTGGATGAGGAAGAGGACGAAGAGAGGCTGGAACGCCTTCACAACAGCATAAGGGAGATGCAGCAACAGGTCTTGGAAATTAAAGCCAAACAAGAGGCCAAAAGAGAGAAGAAGCGCCTAGTAGAGGCGCAGCGCTCGCAAAAGCAACAGCAGCAACAGGTACAACTGCAGCTGCCCCAGCAGCAACAACAACTACTGCCTAAGAAACAGCGGCAACAACAGCTGCAACTGAAGCAGCCTTCGCAGCAGCCCAAGCAGCAGCAAGCAGCTAAACAACAACAGCCCAAGCAGCACCCACTGCAACAACAGCAGCAGAAACAACATCAGCAGCAGCAACCACAACAACGACCACAGCAAAGGGCACAGGATAAGCAACAACAACAACAACAGCAAGCCCAGAAGACAACAAAGCCAAAGGTGCCACCGATCAACACGTACCAGATCGAGCTTAAGGATACCATAAAGCTATGTAAGTCGGCCATAGGTAAAAATTTTTATGTTAAGCATATTAATGAAAATAGGCACGCGATTCACTGTAATACCATTGAACAATACCGAACCGTAAAAAATTTACTGAGAGATACGACGACGGAGTTCTTTTCCTACACCCCGAAGGGGGAAAAGCTGCAAACGATGCTGCTTAGAGGATAAGAACCATCCACAGAGTCAGGGGAGCTCCTAGAGATGCTCAGAGCGTTCGAGACTGATGATCTCAAGTTCGTAGGAGTTAAGCCATTCATCACAGCAAGAGCACAAAGGGAGAAGCGGAAATTACCGTTCTTTCTGGTACAGCTCAGCCCCAACAGCAAATTGGATGGTCTAAGGAAGATTAAGGTCCTGGGCTACCAAGTTGTTACTTGGGATAAAGTAAAGAGGAGCGATAGCATTCTTCAATGCGTTCGCTGCCAAAGGTTCGGGCACGCCGCGTCGAACTGCGAAATGCAGCCTCGATGCGTGAAGTGTGGTAAGGACCACAAGACGGAGGAATGTCCTCTAGGTAAAGAGGGGGAGGCTGATAGGAGCCAACTCACGTGCATACTATGTCGGAACTCGGGACACACCGCTAACTATCGGGGTTGTCATAAGTTTCAGGACATGAAAAGAGAAAATCTGGCTCGCCAGAGGAAACCCGTGGAGAAACGTCCACCGGTCTCACCTCCCATTCATGCTCAAGCCGTCACGCCCCAGACAACCTACGCCCAAATGGCGTCAGGTCGGGGTACCACGGTACAGAAGACTCAACCGAAGGTTGCTCCACAGGCCCCAGTGTCTCGAGCGCCTCCGGCTAAGGGCGACTTGCTGGCTATCTTGCTCTCTATCCAAGGGCAGATGGGCCAGCTCCAACGTCAGATACAGGAGCAGGCGACGCGAGTGGACCAGATCTACGCACTTCTGCCGAGCCTAAGGCACGT
Organism: Matsumyia berberina; assembly: GCA_917880715.2. Taxonomy (NCBI): domain Eukaryota; kingdom Metazoa; phylum Arthropoda; class Insecta; order Diptera; family Syrphidae; genus Matsumyia; species Matsumyia berberina. The sequence continues at coordinate 84,666,739 of OU862872.1, forward strand.
CCAGTCGTAATGAAGATCCTCTCAGTGAATGTGAATTCACTGATTAGGATCGAACGAAGACCTGTACTTTTTAAACTGTTAGAAGACTGTAGCCCAGATGTGCTTTTGGTTGGCGAAACTAAGCTAAACCAGAAACACAAACTGCGACACAATAAATTTGATATCATAAGGAGAGACCGACCCAACTCCACCCAAGGTCGCGATCTTCATTAGAAAGGACCTGCGGTATAAGGTCGTGTACAGTGGTGAAGTTCGGTGGTTCCGGGAGCTAGAAGCGCGCATCGTGTGCATCCCCCTCCATAGTGGAAGGAAGATGTACATGTACTCAATCTTCTGTATTTATCTCAGAGCTCGAGACGCTTTTTCGAATACTTAGGCTGGAGTCGGCAGAGAATTATTACCTCATGGCCGGCGATTTTAACGCGAAACATAGAGATTGGGGAAATAACGTACTTAATCCTAGAGGGAACCTACTATTCAGTTGGTGGGGTCTGCACAGTGTCGAGTATAGACTCGATTTGAAGGCATCAGCAGCTCCGTCGTACCCCAGAGGCGGTTCCTATTTGGATCTTTTGCTGTTCGACGTACGATCACAATTGACCGACATGGACAGACAAACTATAAACTGCCTGCACACTTTTGAGTATGACAGTGACCATTGCGGTTTTAGTGCCGAAGTACGAATCCCGAACGAAATTGCGGAATTAGAGGAGTTCGTTCAAACGTATCCCTACAACTACAGTAGGATGCGCTGGACACGCTTCTCCAGGGTTTTAACAAGAGCACTCTCCTCGAACTCGCTCTACCCACCGACCAACAGAAACCTGTCGAACGAGGAGATTGACAGGTACTTGAAACGACTGGACGACACTATAAAACGAATGATGGACAGTACGATACCACGGTACCGACAAACTGACACGAACGTTTTCCGCAACGCGACCATTGATGCACTCCACGAACATAAGAGTAGACTGCTGTCGAGACTAAAAACCTTGTACAGACGGTTTACTGACCGACAAAACTTGGAGGTTAGGACACTGAAGTCGTTGATTAAAAACCTCCAACAGTTGATCAAGGAAAATTACAGAGTTGCTGTAAACTTGCACTGGAACACCAAGATTCGGGCTGTAAAGTCCAACAACCCGAGCATGTTCCCGCAAAGAAATACAATTTTTCGGAGAAATAATCTCAGCGACCTTCCGGTTCTTAAAATCCCTCGAATGACGGAGAACGAACAAACACTGGTAACAGCAGGCATCGATCCGAGGAACGCAGCCGACGCTGACAACTTTTTTGTCATCGAAGATCCGCAGGAGAAGGTTGAGGTCATAGGGGCAACTTTCCAGGAAGTGTATAAGGTGAATGCTAGCATTTGCCCAAATCACGACCTGGAGAATCGCGTCCTTATGCACAACTTCTACCTTCGAAGTGATATAGAGCACTGGCGATCTGAGAATACTGGTTTCACCGTGTTCAGTGATGATAACATAGCAAATAGTACCATCGCCGACAAAAGGGTTCATCCCCCGTTCATATCGGAAGTAGAGCTCCAGCAGATCTTCTCATCACTGAAAAAGAAAAAAATTTCCTTTTCTCTCAAGCGTGCGTAGTCGATTTTCCGGGCTGATAGGCATATTGGTTTTTATGAAGTGGATTCCTTTTAAGGGGACCCTCCCTGATATGCCTATCAACTTTTTTTTTCCATTGTTTTTAGGAAAAATTAAGTGAGGCTTATGGGTCGGTATGACTTCGGGTGGTCTGTAGGTCTTCGACCTGCTATAGGTATACATTTTACCGTGACTTCTTTCCAGCTTTTCGGTATGTAGATGTTAATCAGTAGCGGTGTGATAGGTAATATACCTTTTTGGAGGAGTGCTGGAAAGACTCCATCTTCACCAGAGGATTTAAATGGTACGAGTGAGTTGATGGCCCATTTTATTTTGCCTTCACGAAAAGTTTCCTTTGCTCTTTTCCAGTCCTCTCTGGTTGGTCTGCTAATCCTTACCTGGAGAGGATTGTTAGGAGAGATGGGGATGGTGGAAAAATTGGGGAAGTGGGTTTCGGCTAAGAGCTGTAGCGTCTGTAGACCATTTTCTACATAAGTGCCATCTGATTTTTTCATTAACTCAATTCGATTAGTGTGCTGTTTGGATAGGAGTATGTGGATACCAGCGCTGCTTCGAGTGTCAGAAAGACCTTGGCAGAACATTTTGCATGATTCTCTTTTAGCTCATCTAATTTCTTGATTATATTTAGTGAGTGTTTCAGAGCACACAGCGACAGCCCATTCTCCATCGTGCTTCGCCTTATTCTAAAGCTTACTCGTTTGTGCTCTCAATTTGGCGAGTGGCCCTAATCCAGGAGCCATGGATTTATAAAAATCAGGTGAAAGAATTAGGGTCAAGAAACTACAACCTTTATTACTATGGCAACGAAGGCAAGGTTAGAACTTGTATCGCAGCCAAAAAGAATCTCCATGTACTAATGCAGTTCGGGCGACCAAACAGTAGTGGAGATAAAAGGTGGAACAGGTGATGTCACGATGGCGTCTACGTACCTACCATACGAAGATGGCACGGATGTCCCAGCGGAATCATTGAGGGCACTAATCACAGTGACTCAACAAGGTAAGAAGAGCTTAGTCCTGGGCTGCGATGCTAATGCCCATCATGTTTTATGGGGTAGTACTTACATCAATAGTAGAGGCGAGGCTTTGTTCGATTTTATTCTTAACACTAACCTTCTGGTCTGTAACCGCGGTAATACTCCAACCTTTGTCACAGCTAATAGAAGGGAGGTATGAGACGTAACCTTAGTATCAGAAAACCCCCGAGAACCCCATTGAATTTGCGAATTGGAGAGTGTCAGATAAGGCGTCCCTATCGGACCACTGTTGGATACTCTTTGATCTGCAAATGCGGACTATTGAGCAGCAGGCATTTCGGAACCCACGTAGAGCTAAATGGTCAAGGTTTAGTAAGAAGCTCAAGGACTCTGTAGTGCCTTGCCCGACGAAAAAACCTGACTCCACCAACAACATCGATAAGATGATTGAACACCTCACCAGCGCTATCGCACGGTCCTACGAAAAAGCCAGCCCAATCAGACGTGCGAATGGGAGAAAACGTCCACCCTGGTGGAACGCGAAAATTTCGGAGCTATTTAAGACATTCCGGTATTGTTAGAACCTCGCTAAAGGAGGGACCATAGAATGGTCTACGTACAGGGAGAATGTCAAACTCCTGAAGAAGGAAAATTGGGCCACAAAAAGAAACTCATGGAGTAACTTTTGTAGCTCGATTGAATCGACAACGGAGGCGGCTCGTCTGAGGAAAATACTCACCAAGGCTCTTAGACTACTGTCTTCCATAGAGAAGAGCAATGGTGCGTGGACGAATTCCCACGAAGAGACGCTGAAAAAGCCCAGTAGAAAGATCAGAGGGCATGAAAGCCGATACAGCTGCCAAGATCATTGACGACAAAAAAATATCATAAACTTTTTTTGCCCCTTTTAAGGCCCCTGGTATTGATGGTATTCATCTGCATGAGTCTGAGGAAATTATAATTCCTACCCATTCCGGCAGATCTACGGTTTTTAAATCCTGGAGAGAAGTAAGGGTGGTCTTTATTCCTAAAGCGGGGAAGCCTAGTCACACGACCGCTAAGGACTACAAGCCTATCACCCTATCCTCCTTCCTTCTAAAGACCCTGGAACGCCTTATAGATGTGCACATAAGGGATGCGATTGGGGATACACACTTATCCAAGTCACATAATGCTTACATGAAGGGAAGATCTGTGGACACCGCCCTACATAGAGTGATATACACGATCTAGAAATCGCTCCATATCAAAGAATTCACACTTGGTGCCTTTCTCGACATTGAAGGAGCTTTTTATAACGTGAGCGCTGAAGCAATCATACACAGCCTACACAGGGCCCGACTAAGCAAGGGACTGTGCAACTGGATTGGTCAGATGCTAAAGTCATGTATCATAAATTAAAACATAAATAAATTCGACCCTAGGTAGCGTCAATAGCCGGAAGAGTGTCACTCGAGGCACTCCTCAAGGAGGAGTTCTCTCACCGCTTATCTGGCTCCTAGTAATAGACGAAATTATCAAGACACTGGAAAACAACGGCTTCAACGTGACGGCCTATGCTGACGACGTCGTTATTCTGGTCTCGCCCCCACACTAAGCGAAAGGCTCAATCACGCACTATCACTAGTGAGCGGCTGGGCCAAAAAGCAAGGTCTGGGAGTGAACCCATCTAAAACCGAGACTGTGCTCTTGACTAGAAGAAAGTCGATTCCACAATTCAAGAATCCATGTATGGACGGAATCGATCTGACACTTGGAATGACGGCAAAATACCTCGGCGTAATCTTAGATTCAAAACTGAGCTGGAAAGCCAACATCGAGAACTGTATTAAAAATTCGACTGGGGAGCTAGTCCTATGCTTTCCACCTCATATTATGTTATATTAAAAACAGTGATGTTGTTATTTATTTAATAATTAAAGAAAACATGCATAGAGAGCGGAAAATTCGAAGACACACTGTTTAATATTGTTCCACAAAGAGTTGTTGCGCGAACTCGAAAAAAAAAACGTTTCTTAAATTTCCTCAGCATCCGCTAGACCGATTGTGCTCAAAATCTAATCAGCTCTAAGTTTTACGCTGACAAATAAAACAAAACCGCATGGTCCTACGTTGTTTCGTTCTCCAGATATCGTAGGAGGAAAATATTGTCACACACACACACACACACGCACACACACACACACAGAAATCATTCCGAAAATGGGTGCAAACGGTTTCTAGTATATAATAATGTCAAGCCCTGTTCATATCTCGAAACATTTTGATTGGACCGATTACAATGCTTTTTACGCATGTAAAAAGATGTTCGGTAACACATGGGGCTTTAAGCCGAAAGTGGTACACTGGCTGTACACTGCTGTGGTGCGACCCATCCTAACATACGGCTCGACTGTTTGGTGGAAGGCACTTGAGAAGAAACCTTACAAGTGTAACCAAGATTCAGAGAGCAGGCTGTATAGGGATAACAGGATCGATAAGATCAACACCCATAGCGGCACTTGAAACAATGCTGAACCTACTTCCAGTGGACATCCACTGTTGTAGCAGGGCGGCAAAAACCAAGGGAAGCAGGTCTCTGGACAAACAGTACCTATGGTCACGCCTCCGTTCTAGCCCGATGGAATATCACGAAGGAGAACATAAATACCGACTACATCATTCCAACCTCAGACTTCGATAGGCGATTTGATACAAAAATACCAAGAAGAGAGGGCTGGGATGATAGTATAGTATCCACCGAAGGAAAACTTGCCTTCTACACCGACGGATCCAAAATAGACACTGGTACTAGTGCCGGTATTTTCTGTGAATCCAGAGATAACTGCCATTTTACAGGCCGTGAACTTAATAAAAAAAGACAACATTGTCAGACAAAACATTACTATCTATGTTGACACCCAGGCGGCTATTAAGTCTTTGCAGTCATCATCGATCAAATTTAAGCTCGTAAAGGTCTGCAGAAAAACCGCTTGAGGTCTAAGTAAGTCTTTAGGACACTCACTAAACCAACCAACCAACCAACCACACGGAAAACTTAATGCTCTACTTTCACAGCACTCATAGGAACTTCTATTTTCTGCGTAATGTTTGCTCTACAGCACTATTAAAAAGGATCTAATATGAAATGTTTCACTCCAGATTGCTTGCTGGGGAGGAACATCACTACTATCACTACTAATATTATAAAAGTGAAACGTTGTCCGTTTGTTTGTTTGATTGTTTGGATTTTAGCTATCCGAAAACTGCTAAACCAATCAACTTCAAATTTTGCACACCGAATGGTTGTACCTCGGGTCATATAATAGGCTACGAATTATAACGCTATCTTATTCAAGAGCTAAGCAGTTAACAAAAACGTGGAGCAAGTGGAGCAAGATACCTATATATACATACATTGGATATACATCTGTACATTTGTGTTTATATATTTATTACATTACATATGTGTTAACATATGTACATACACAGGTTATCAAATTGAATTAACTCTGGAGAATTGAGTTAATGAGGGAAAAGGTCATAGCGCAGTTGGATCAGTTTGCCCGTTCCATTTGTGGGCGAGTGAACTTTGGCATTGTTATGATAACACATCATCTTTTTTTCGAGCCAGCCGGATTATTCATTTTTTTCCGCATACGCGCAATTGTCTACACATTTCTCCTGGCAATTTTTTTAATGGATTCTCTTTTTCGGTAGATAAAGGAACAGCGCGCCGACGCGACAGGCTGGGTATGGGATTGTGTGTGCTTGATGTAGGTATAACATTGCCAGTTGCGGGAGGGGAATTTTTGTTTTGATTTTGTTTTTCGCGAAGGATGTATGTAAGTATGTATGTATGTATCTATTTAACGAATGTATTCAAGGACTTTTGATTTAGAATGAATTTGACTTGGAGGATGACTTTTCGAAAGAAAACCGACGGGGGACTATAAGTAAACAAACTCGAGCTAGAGGGAAATTCGAGTTAGAGGGAAATTCGAGTTAAAGGAGGTTCGGTTCGACTTAAAGAATTTGATTACATTTGCAAAAGTGGCAGAATAAAATACAGTCGATTGGGTTGAATAAAAAATTCCGATTCAGATTTAATATGATATTGTGATATTTATAAATATAATCATAAATTGTTTGAAGAAGATATCGATTTCTCGATTGAAATGTAATAGCCCGAGCAACGCCGGGTATTATTCAGCTAGTATTTTAATAAAATAGAACCTCTTCCTATCCTTCAAAAACACGTCTTTAGATGTTGCAAATCTCGTATGCACCCTAGTTTTTCTCTTTTCCGTGATCTGAAAATTCTTTCAGTTCGTCACTTGTTTTGCTGTAAAGTGCTAAACATTTTTTTTTAAAAAGATCAGGTAATCTTAATTTCAGACTAATCGACAAGCTATAGTTTACGTAGTAATTTTTTGAATCCTGCATCTGTTCCCGGTTTTCGTACTACCGCCTTTCGCAATTTTTTTACTGTTGCTTCATGTAAGTTATTTAACAATCTTCCGATTACAATCAGAGATTTTAGATCTCTTCAAATGTTCATAAAACATGTTAAGCTTTGGCTTTTTTTCATTGATCTTAGGAGTATTAATTCTTGTTATAAATGGTCTTTTGATATTCTGGTTCTTAAGTGGAGTGTTCTCTATTTTCCGCTTATTGCTTTTGTTTGAATTCTTTCTCTTACTTTTTTCTTTCTCATCTCATTAAGATACGTATAGTTTATTTTAGGTCACCCACCAATTTCTCATTTTTTAATTTATGATTGTTAAGTATCTGAGGTGGCATTATAACTATTTAATAAATACAAATGTCACTTACATATATTTCTTGTTATTTGGATTTTAAGAGAAATTAAAACTTATCTTATCTATGTATATTGGAGCACTTTACATTCATATATCAATATTTTGGTTATACCATTACATCCAAGAATTGTTCTGGAGTCTTAGTCTAATATCGTGGGTCTCAAAAGGCCCTTGCATTTCACTATCAATACATACATATCTACTTACTTATTGAGTCGATAAAATTAAAGGCAAACGGTAGAATTTTTATTAATATATTTCGTCAAATATATAAGAATATTATATATAAACTGTATAGCTATGAGAGTTTTCGAACTTTTCTTTTTTTAAAAGTTACCATTTGTTTTATTAAAAGGTTATTTTCGTCCTCCTTTTTTACAAAAGGATCCCAAAGTCGTAATCGATGTGGTATGTAGAATAGCCCGATTAGTGTAATAACTATATAAAGAGAAAAATCATACGGAAGTTTACTTAATTTATTTTGTATCTTTAAAATATTATATTTTTAAATGTGTTGAAGTGTGTGAATTTTACTTCTAAAAGAACTGTTGGTGTCAAGAAGCCCAAATGCGTATACCTAGATAAGTAGTACGTACATATCTAAGCTGTCTTTATTGTTCTGTAGAGCAACAAAAAAAAACTTTAAAGGAACAAAATCCTTACGCAGTTAATCATTCCTGAGAAAACTTTTTAAAGTTTTAGACTTCTAAACCATACATCACACATTCTAAAACATCTTGCAGAGGAAGTGGACTATGATGGAGGATGCTTCTTCCTCATCTCTGCAGCGCATTTAGATATCGTTATAGAATTTTAAATATCATGTGGTCGTCGTGGTTCAGTGGCTAGTGAATTGGATTGGGTAGGCTTGAGCCCCAGCAATATCCATTGAACATTTTTCGCGACATCACTTCTCGTTGAGCAGTGGTAAGCCTCTGAGGGTATTATTGTGTCATGAAAAGATTCACAATTTGCCGTTTGGAGTCGGCTGTTAATTGAAGATCCTTTCTGTATTTGCAATTATATGCACCAAAGTGGTCAACGTGCCTCAGTGGTTAGTGCGTTGAACTACTATGCGAGCTGTGTGGGTTCATGCCATGCCCAACGAACATTTTCCGCGAAACCACCTCTTGTCGGGGAATGACAAACCTCCGAGAGTATAATTTGTCATGAAAAAGCTTTTCAATTTGCGTTTTGAAATCAGCAATAAAATGTAAGTCAACATGGGTTTATAGGACAGTATGTTATGAGGGTATGTTAGCAGGGCCAACCTATTTGGTCGGTTCTGATCTAGCCTATGTCAAATTTGTCTGAAAATTTGAATTTCCGCTTGAAATAAACTATAATGATGTTGCTCACATTGAGCATCATCTGTATTAAATTGAACAGAGTAACCATTCAAGATATTTTTCCACTTGTCGCGCAGAGGGATGGTTGCAAGGGCGTTTTGTTGAAAGTGAAGTTTCAGAGGAATGAAAGCTTTAGTTTTGAGGAGTAATTATAGAGGAAATACAATTGTATTAGTTACCTTTTTTGCACACTATAGATCTATATATGTAGCCATATTAAGGGCTCGATTTAATTCAGTCACCCTTCTACACCTCTTAATAGCTATATTGAGATATCTCAAGTTTCTATGTCCAAAGAAATTATAGATTCGCATAGTAACTCCGGAACTCCGACATATTATAGTGGTATCGCAAAGGACCACGTCTGGACTAAGTGTGTCCAGGGCCAGCTAGGATATACATCTTATTTAACCAAACCTTAGGTAGAGGAGTGATCAGGTGGATTATCTGTGAGGCTATTAAGCGAACCGCAATCTATTTTCTGACGACGTCAAGGTAACAAAATGTCTAATGCCGCAGAGGAAGTTTTTCTGTATGCGCTGATAATGCAAATACACTCGTATTTTTGTATCTCTCATTAGAAGCTTAAGACGACAATTATGCCATATACCTATCGTGATGTAAGTTTGATAACAGACACGTAGAGCCAGATACCAAAGCATTCACCCATTGTTTTTTGCATTTACGCATTCTAGTAAGTTGGGTTTCTAGTGGTGCCGCGACTCACCTATCAGCGAAGTGGACAAATGCTCAGGGTTCCGGGGTTCTCGGCAAGAACATTTCATTTCAACGCATAACATGAAACCAATTCCACAAGTCATTATTCTTGCCATGTTCTTCGCATTCTTTGAATTTGGCGTTGGTTGATGCAGCTAACTGTTCAGGCAAAATTACCGGTTACTTTGGAATTGTAGAAGAGTTGTTCAACTTTTTCTTTAACTAGTCGATAGACAAATCTCGCTGACTCTGCTAAATCGAAAGTGCTAAAAAATATCTCGTACACTGGTTGGTTGAGTCGTGTAAATGCAGTGAAATGTGTTTACACGCGGTTACAGGTATAACGCTTTGGTCGATATTCATTCTTCAGTGGACACGAATACGAATAGGAATACCTAAATTTTGGTATTAATGGGAAACAACTTTCAAATTTGCATTTATTTTTTCTATTTGGATTTGGTACGAGGTTCTGAGTAAAATTAATACCGTAACGAAAACTTTGCAATACAAACAAATCGATTTAGATATTGGAAGAACAGACATAAGAAAAACGTTTTATTATATTTGTAGCACCGATATAAACAATGTAAAAGTAAAATAATAAAAACGTCAATAATAGAAAAAAAAATTGCGCGTGCAGCACCGTACACGTGATAGAAGTGAAACTTCTTAAAACATAAAGAATAAGAGAGATTTAGTTTGAGAGACATATGTAGATGGAGAAAGCATCTCAAAAGAAATACAACAATACAAAATTTGCATTAAAAATATTCTGTTTATTCAATATTTACACTGTAATTGTTTTCTGCTACAATTGGTAATACTGATATTAATGATTTGTGATAACTAAAATATGAGATACTAGCTGATACCCGCGACTAAGTCCGTGTGGAAAGACGTCACATTATACCTTATATCCTTCCCGGGGTTATAAGCCATTGATGACTCGGTATAAACTTTCATTTTCTTATATTAATTCTTTAAAACGTCCCTGTAAACAACTTTCCTGGGTTTTCTTTCTGGCTCGGGGATGACCAGGCTATCAGGTGAATTGGCTCTAAGCACGCTATGGGAGAAACAATCACTCCTCAGATTCACATTGTTCACTTTCAAGCTCTGTTACTGTACCTTATTAATGTTCATGGGGTATTAAAACTCAACGGAAAATTGGATACGTTTGAACTCAAAGTGGTAGTCTAATGGGATCAGAAGAATCCGGTGATGAAGACAGTTTTTCCCTGTTTGACATTTGTGAAACTCTGGCCTCGATTAGGTGTTGGTACAAAGTCTTCACCTGCACAGTTTCAGAGGGTTTAGATTGGGCAGGAACTTTGAGGTTGAGGATGTGAGGTGGGTTCCCTGGTGGATAGAAAGTGTCCAATAACTCTCTTCGAGTTTTACTTCCGAGTCCATGGATTCAGACTTCACATTCTCAGTTTGCAACTTATTTAGCAAAAAATTGTTGATGTTGTTGGCTGAATCATTTATTTCAGTGCAAATAGCTTTGAAATACTTCAGCCATGAACTCCAAACTGATGAACGTTTAGGTACATTATATTCTGTCAGTCAAACTAGTCATATCTCCCATAACATCGCAGAGGTTGCTGGGTATATTAATTTATCCCTACTCAATCCATCACCAATATTAAGAAATAAGTTAGAAAACTCCTTTGTCCTCAAGTCATATCGACGATGGACACGTGTATATGTTAACTCTCAAGGATAGGTCATTGACATTAGGCTATCAGATGGATGACTTGAGACATCCCTTCCCTTCATTTGCTGTGTTCCCCGTGGCACAACAAGCTAGGTCTATCTGAAGCCACCAGCCAAAAGCACTGTCGAAGCGTCAAATTTCGATCCTACCACACTATAACTTTGGCTTAGGCTGAGGAGCTTTAAGAAGGTAGAGTGACCCGTCATGTGTGCTTTGACAGGCCTCCGGCAGTATAATTTGTCATGAAAGAGCTTCTCAATTCGCCGTTCGGAGTCGGCAATAAATTGTAGGTACCTTCCATTCGAGCGAAAAATGTAACACGCACAACATGAATGGTTGCGACAAGTTAGGCCTTGGCTCATCCCGAGCTGTAGCGCCAACTATTTATTTATTTACATACATAATGTAATACATGTGTACATACATAGATAGATATGGTGATGAGTGAGACAGAGATATTTCGCTTTAATTTAATAAAACTTCAACATCTTCATAGAAGCAAACTTATGTGTGATTGAAGAAAAGCAGCAACAAAGAAAACTTAAAAAAAAAAAATACTCTTGTACAACTAAGTAAAACAAAAACGACACACGATCATGGACCGATATGTGCCCCTTACTATGGTTGCGCATTACTATAAGCGACCAAACTTTAACGCCCTGTATCTTGGCCCACAGTTATAATTTTGAAAAACGTTAAAATACGTGTTTAAATATTTCTGTTCTAGAATATATCTACCAATTCCAAAATCTATCTAAATTTGTTTTTCTCATACAAACTTGAACCCCTGCAAAACCCTGTAGAAGCTGCATTTCGTAAATTGGTTCTTAGTGATTGTCTACGCCACAAAAGGAAACTATTGTCCAAATTTCATGTTTCTAGCAACAGCGGTTTGGTCTGTATGTCAATCTCTGGGTCAGTCAGGACAAAACTTTTTATATTTGTAGGTAGATATTAAGATATGTCCGTGATTAAATATTTTCAAGATAATGTGAAAAAATTGCATCTTTTGTAGTTCCGGATTTTGTTGTTGATTTCAATTCAACATTGTTGAATTGTACAAATCAAAATTTTCTCGAAGAAAGTTAGTGGTAAACAATCATTTGATGCAAAATTTACGTCACCCATAAAGTTGACAACCGCCTTTCTGCGAAAATTTATAGCTCTCTTTCTCCTTCTCTCTACGTTATATCTTTCTTTTCTATCATTAACGAAATGTGCCTAAACGTGAACGTGACGCGCTCTTAAAATTGCATTCTCAATTCTCGTCTAATTATCGAATCGCCGATTAAGAAGATTCACTTCAAGAATGAAAATGAAGGAAGCTGACAATTTTCGGTCACCCATAAAGTCGGCAACACGAAACAGGCAAATTGGTCGCCCAAACTTTGCTAACCCATTGGCGCATTTTTGCGAAATGTATAGCTCTTTTTCTCCTTCTCTACTCTATACCTATCTTTTTTCTCTCTCATGTAACGAAATTTGCCTAAACGTGACGCGTCCTTGAAATTTCACTCTCAATTCTCAATTCTCGTCCAATTATCGAACCGCCGCCTAAGAAGTTTCACTTCAAGAAATAAGTATGTTCATATATAACTTATTACAAAATCAATCAATTTAGATACACATGTCAAAAAAAACTAGGTTTGTTTCTACAGCCGAAATCGCATGGTATTGCTTTCATCGCAGTCTCACGAGTAACAATTTTCACCGCTAGAATCAAAGACTGGAAAACGTCCGGAAGTCTAAATTATTTATATAGACTAAGTTTGTCAGAAAAATGTCTGCATCTACGCCAATGTCCATTCTAGATTCAAGTATAGAGGTGTGAATAACATCATAGGGTTATTCATAATCCATTGCGTCCAACTTTTATAACAAAAAAATCTGTATAACTGGCTTTAGTTTCTCTGTTTGGCATTCTACAATGCAACGTTTTTAATAAGAACGAATAAAGACTGATAGGTCTATTTGAACCCACCACAGATATCCAGAGCGTTGAAATCACGTAAGAGGAATCTAAAATTTGCTATACTTACAATTTAAGGAAGAAGGAAAAATCACATAAAAATTTAGCGTTGTCGATCGAAAATATAAGGCCTCTGTGGAATACAATATCATCGTCAACACTATAGAACAACGTCCAATAATAACAACTCTGCAAAAATAAAGAAACATACATATGTACATATATTTGTATGTGCATATGTATGTACACATATATGAAGTAATACATTTCATAGAAGCAAATCAAACATGGCTTACGGTTTGTGGTGTATAAACAGCGTACAGTGAACCAAAGCGACTGCTTTTAAAATACAATACATTCCAATTAAACGTGATATTGTGTAGTCCCCTGAAATTGCAGATAAAAGGTTAGTTCGAACGGATTATTGGAAATAAACAGAATAATTTATAAACATATGTACATATGTAATTAGGTTGCATACAATTAAAAAAATATAGTCCCTAACCAACCAGATGTTCTAAAACATTTGTGGAGATTTTTTTGCGTAAATTGAGTAATTTCTCCGAACGAATATTTTCAACGAGAACACTTCGACATAATAAAAACAACTTTTCTTATCTGTGCTCTAGGTTTTGCTCCTCAATCTTACTTATCACTTGGGGATAAGGTGGAACACCCTGCGTCACAGTCACAATCGAAATATCTTGCAACCATCGATTAAACCACCAGCTTCCGTTGTATACTGAATTGTGAATAAATTTTAAAGAAACAGGAGTCGTGTCAATCATCAAAACAGTTAGGTAGATTCTAACATTTCATAAGTAAATCAGACCCGACCTTTCAAATATCTCAGGAATAAATGATCTCATCAAAAACATTACTGTTAAAAAAGGCCAAATTCTTATTTAAAATGTTAGCCATAAAAAGTGATGAGATACCAACGCACATAGGGGTATTTGCCCCGAAAAGCCGCTCAAAAATATTTTTTTGTCCTAATGAAGTGATACTTGCCTGAAACAACTTTAAAAGTGTTATTAACCTTATTTAAGACAAATTGAGGTATAAAAGAAAATTTATTTTTGATATATTTTGATTTGGTTTTATTAATGTGAAAAATTAGTATAGATTAAAATATATGGCACTTCAAGTTATTCAGTGGGCGCCGTGGCTCAGTGGTTAGTGCGTTGGACTGCCGACCGAGCGGCGTGGGTTCAAGCCCCAGCCAGGAAAACACCAAACATTTTTCGCGGCACCGCCTCTCGTCGGGGAATGACAAAGCCTCCGGGAGTATAATTTGTCATGAAAGAGCTTCTCACCTCGCCGTTCGGAGTCGGCAATAAATTGTAGGTCCCTTCCATTCATGCGAAAAATGTAACACGCACAGCATGAATTGTTGCGAGAAGCTAGGCCTTGGCTCATCCTGAGCTGTCGCGCCAGCTATTTTTTTTTTAAGTTATTCAGTGGACTCTGCTCAGGATTCTTCTTCATCAATACATTCCCCATCTGTTTCTTCATCTTGACTCATTCATCATTTCATCATTTTCCAATGGCCCGCTTATCCACTATGAGGGTCGCGGGTTTAGGGAGCTTGACTTTCATTGGATATTGTAGTCTCGTCAAAATTTTGTAAAGATGATAAGACAAGAATCCCCGAGATCAACGTTTCTAGAGCTTGTTTTAAAGCAGAGGGGCAGTTATGGGCAGCATTTTTTTTTTGCTACTACTTCCGGATATCTTTCCTTATAAGCTGATACCAAAGAAGTTACCGAATAACACCGAATAATATAACAAAAGGTCCATTAAACAAAAATTAAAAAAAAAACATTCCCATTTGAATACATCATACTAATATTATAAAGAGGTAAAGTTTGTAAGTTTGTATGTAGGAAGTAATCTTCGAAACTACTCATCCGATTTCAAAAATTCTTTCACCAATATTTAGAACGGACTTAAACGGTTAACATCACTACATAGTATAAAAGGAATTCCCAAGCATTCGAGGTTTAAGTAGCAGAAAGGGAAAAAAAATACAAATTTTATGTTATAAAGATATACTTACACAGCTCTAACTCAACAATGGCTTATTGGATTTAAAAAATTTTTTTAGTGAATTTGTCTATGATTCATTTGAGCTATAAATCATCCTTCTGCCTTATCCTGAAGCTGAGCTATACCCAAAACAATTCAAGAAATCATTGCCAAAATCATCCCCAACAATTTTCCATCAGTGGCGACCGCAGCCAACAATCATGCAGCAGTGGGTGACGTCATAGTGTGTGCATGCGCGCTCAGCGAAGAGATGGAAAGCAAACGTACTGCAGGAATGGACACGATCCGTTTATATGGCAAATTAAATTTTTCTGTGTATGCATATGTACTACTAATCCGATTGACATAAAACAGTGGAGCAGACATGATAGCTTATAGGTATAAAGTTTGTCACAGGCTGTAGAGTATGTACATATGTTGCATAGTTATTGAGATTTTAAAGTTTGGCCCTATATAGAATACGCCTACTGTAGCACATCGATTCGTGATCGTACATATGTATGTTGTTTTGCCCAGTTGTACAAGGTTAGTTTTAATTTAATTTTTCTCTGTTCGTATTTTTGGTTTTGTGGAAATACATTATGTATTGGATCCGTAGCTGAGGAAGAACAAACTTTTTTTTGAAGTAAATAGAAGTATGTAGGAACGCGTATTGTGATAACGATCGATGCGGTGTATGTGCGCACGTAGAAGGGGAACGGAAATGGGAAACTTTCAGTTGCGTAGATGGGGATTAACGAAAATAATAAAAAAAAGCTGTACCCAAAAGTGGTCGAATCCAACTTGGAAGATGAGCAGTGCAGGTTTTGTCCAGGTAGAAACACATCCAAACCGCTATTCATTCTAAGAACGGTACTTGAGAAGGCCTGGGAGTGTGCCATGGGGGTAGCGATTAGCTCCCTCGCAGTAAACTCTGAAGTGTACTGCAGGAGCATGGAATTGACGGTTCTCATTTGAAGGCCATTTGATCTCTCTACACAATCTGTAGGAGATGTGTGGATGAATGGCGTTACATAACATCTTTTACTGCGGGCTTTGGCTTCGCGAGGGGTGCTTTTTGTTACCCCTCCTTTTCATTGTGTACGTGGATTGGATGTTACAGTGCAATCGTGATGAGGAACGGTTAGCATTGTGATACTTAAGGATAAGCCATCTGCTTTTCGCTGATGACTTACTTCGAACTATCTGGACCAAACTTCAGTAAGCGCTTGATAGCTTCGTAGTCGTTTGTGTTGAAGCTCGGTAAACGTGAACAAATCAGAAGTAATGGTAATGTCTTGAAAGCCTGTTCAATGCAGACTGCATATTAGTAGAGTCCTATCGAAACCGGTTCAGAAGTTTAAGTAATTTGGGGTCATATTCACGAGTGATGGAAGACGCAGTACTGAGTTATCCACAATTAAGTTGTAACAATTTTCAGTTATGTATGTATTACAATTTCAGTTATTAAAATTTTGTGTGTTTGATCTGACCCTCATCTATCGTCATGAGATTTGGGTAATGAACGAAAGAATAAGCTACAGAAATGAGATTTCTTCGAGATATTCGTTCGTTTATCGAGTTAAGAACATCAAAATATACAATGAACTCAATGTCGACCAACTACCGTTTCGAACGGAACGGTCCATACTTCAATGGTTTGGGCACGTCAAACGCATGCTCCAACTTGGGTTCCAAGACGTGGCATGGAATACGTGTCATCAGATAGACGTCCCCTGCGTAGGCTCAGGACGATATGTGGTCTTACGTTATTATATTTTTGTAAAATAAAGCGAAACATACCAAAAAACAATAATCAAATAACTTAATTGTTCCCGTACGAAGTCGGGGCGGGCTGCTAGTTTCAAATAAATCCGATATCTATTAATTTAACCCTACAATAATCACAAGAATAGCTTCATAATAAAGTACACACCTGTAGCTGAGTCCTCCATAACAAAAAACTTTGAACACAATATAAAAACTTAATTATTTAGCAGTGCGATTTTTCACACAAATCAACAGATTCACAATGCAAGCTTACGATCGATGACTTTCAACTGATACTGCGGCGAAATGTGTGCATAAAAATAAAAACAAACAACAGTACATTGTTCCATGGATATTTAACTACAGCTAGGAAAAAAATTATTGCTCAACTCTACATCTTGCAACATTGATTTTTGAGCGGTTTTTCGAGGCAAATACCCCTATGTGCAGCGGCCAGGTTCTTGCAGAACTTTACTAAAGAAGTAAAGCAGATCAGTAAGTTGGAGCTTTATAACAACTTTTTAACAACCCCCTCGTGCAGCTGACCTCCTCGCGGTTGGGGGCGGGCAACATGTCTGGGAAGTGCGGGTAGAGTAGCTATAGTTGAGCTACCCGTACTGCCCAGATATGGCTAACGAAGCGCAAACCCCCAATGATGACAAGACGGAGACACATGGCCTCGGATATTGCCAAGCCTGCTATGCCAGGGCGCCCTTCGGAGCCAGGCCTAGAGGGTGGCAGCATGCGAGCGTCTGGTGGTCGGCTTGTCCCGCTCGGTAGCCGGCCGGGTTCAACCCGAAACGGCTACGAGCTTCCCGGCAATGGTCTCGCAAACCATTACGGGGGTCAAGGGGAAGATGCGCTATGCCCCGAGGGGGGCATAAGTGGACTTTCGGCTTTTCGACAACGGCATCGACTTAGGATAGGCACGTGGAACATTTCTTCGCTCACAGGAAAAGACCTTGAGCTCATTGGGGAGGCTACTAAATATCGACTAGATATAGTTGGTATCTCTTCAACAAAGCAAAGGGGTTCTAGAACTGTGGACCTTTCGGATGGGTGGAAACTCTTCATGTCAGGAGTAGCACCTTCAATGTCTGCTCAGGCGGGAGTGGGGATACTCACGAGTCCCAGGCTGACAGGCAGAGTACTGGAGTGGATACCATTGGGAGGGAGAGTTGCGATCTTAAAGCTTAAGCTTGAAAGGTCAACTCTGGCTCTGGTGCAGGTATATGCGCCGAATCTGGAGTCGGAGTAAGCAGATATGGATTCTTATCTCCTGATGGGGGACTTCAATGCTCACGTGGGTGTGGACGTAATGACATGGGGAAGTGTGATTGGGAGGAACGGTGACCCGGATCAGAATGCGAACGGAGAGAAGTTGTTGGACTTTTGCTGTGCAAACGGCATGTCCATTATGAACACCTTCTTTCCGCACAAAAACATCCATGAATACACATGGTACCGTCTGAGTCTTCAGCAGAAATCGCTGATAGACTTCTTTGTGGTACCATTGTGTGTTAAAAGGATGGTTTGTGACGTTCGTGTTGTGAGAGGGGCTGAACTGTCAACTGATCATCACCTCGTGTTGTGCAAATTATATCTCAACGATAAAGTACCTGTCCTACCAAAGCGTATACCAAGGCTGGTGACACGCATACGGTGGGAGAGTTTACAGAACGATGAGATACGGGAGGAGTTTGCACGACAGGTATCCGAAAGGTTTGAACAAATTCCAACTGTTCCGACAAATGTAGAGGAAGAATGGCGGTTGTTTTCAACAGCAGTCATTGCCTCTGCAGGAGGTGTTTGCGGAGTGAAGCGGCTCCGTGTGGCGGCTGGTGGTGAGAAAAGAACTGCGTGGTTTAAAACACCCGGAGTTCAAGAAGCCATCAGAGAGAAGAAGGAAGCCTTCAAGGTGTGGATACACTTGGGGGACCCAGCTTCTCGGAACCGGTACATGGAGGCGCGAAGAAGGAGTTCGGTAAGAAATTGGACTGTGATCACCGATCTGCAAACAAGGTGTTCTGGCAGACCATCCGCCGTCTTAGAGGAAGGAAGTTTAATATAATTGAAGGAGTCAAATCCAAAGATGGTGTACTTCTTTCCGATGAGAAGGACATCTTGCGCAGATGGGGCGAGCACTTTTCGGAGCTGCTCAATCCCGAACAGGGCACTGAGGATGGCAGACCCATGGTTCTGAGGAGGGCGGAGAATAGTCCCACCGTAGAGGAGGTGACTTTGGCGATTAAAGTGCTAAAAGTCGGCAAATCTGCTGGTGTGGATGAAATCCGGCCAGAAATGCTCAAGGCTTTGGGTAAAAAGGGAGTGGAATGGCTCTCTCGTATCATTAAAGTGGCCTGGGAATGCGGTGAAACACCTAGCGATTGGCAAACTGGGGTGATTGTTCCTCTTTTTAAGAAAGGGGATAAGAGGGATTGCTCCAATTATAGGGGTATATCTCTTTTAAGTCTCCCCGGAAAAGTCTTTGCAAAGTTGTTGGAAACGCGTTCCAGAGCTGTGGTCGAATCCCGGTTTGGCGATGAGCAGTGCGGCTTTCGTCCAGGTAGAAGCGCAACCAACCAGCTGTTCGCTCTCAGAATGGTACTTGAGAAGGCCTGGGAGTATGCCAAACCTGTCTACAGTTGTTTTGTGGATTTGGAGAAAGCATATGATCGGGTCCCTCGAGGTAAACTCTGGAGTGTATTGCAGGAGTACGGGATTGACGGTTCTCTTCTGAGGGCCATTCAATCTCTGTACACTAACTGTAAGAGCTGTGTTCGGGAGAATGGCGTTAAGTCGACACCTTTCACTGTGGGCGTTGGACTTTGCCAGGGGTACGTTCTATCACCTCTCCTTTTCATAGTGTATATGGATTGGATGTTACAGCGCACCCTTGGTGAGGAACGTTTCGAATTGGGAGACTTAAGGATAAGTCATCTGCTTTTTGCTGATGACTTGGTCATCCATACGTCCACCCAGACCGAACTTCAGCGCGCACTAGATAGGTTCGTCGCCGTCTGTGTTGAAACTGGGATGAAGGTAAACGTGAACAAATCAGAGGTAATGGTAATTTCCAGAACACCTGTTCAATGCACTCTGCATGTTAGTGGAGTCCCATTGAAACAGGTGGAAAAGTTTAAGTATCTCGGGGTCCTATTCACGAGTGAGGGTAGGAGCAATACTGAGTTATCCTGTAGGATTGGTCAGGCTGCAGCAATTTTGAGACACCTTGGTCAATCTGTTATCAAGAGGGCCGAACTTGGCATCAAAGCTAAGTTGTCGGTCTTTAATTCAGTGTTTGTTCCGACCCTCACCTATGGTCATGAGGTTTGGGTAATGACCGAAAGAATAAGATCGCGGATACAAGCTGCCGAAATGAGATTTCTTCGTTGTATTGCTGGGGTGACTCGACGAGATCGGGTTAGGAACACCAGAGTACGCGAGGCACTCAATGTCGAGCAGCTACTTCTTCGAACGGAGAGGTCCATACTTCGATGGTTTGGGCACGTCAAACGCATGTCCCCAACTCGGTTTCCACGACGTGCCATGGAATCCGCGCCATCGGGTAGGCGTCCCCTGGGTAGGCCTAAGATGAGATGGCTGGACCAGGTCCGAAATCTCACCTCTACCCGTATGGGGATAGCCCCTGATGAGTTAGAGTCGATGGCGAAAGATCGGCAAATGTGGAGAGTCCACTTAAGCTCCCTAAACCCGCGACCCTCATAGTGGATAAGCGGGCAATTGGAAGATGATGATGATGATGATGAAAAAGAACCTTCCGGCAAGCGCCGCAAGAGGTAGGTGGATTTCTTATGTCATCTATTCTGGTGGTGGGAACAAAATGGCGGACAAAAATGTCCACTTTAAAAGCGAATTCGTACTAATTACCGCGAGAAGGATTTTCAATTTCAACGAAATCCAATCAATTTTGAAGAATTTCAAGATGGCGGATCCAAGATGGCGCCCAAGTTGGTAGCAAGCGGATTCTGTTCACTGTTATCTACTATATTACAAAAAAGAACCTTCCGGCAAAAGCCGCAAGAGGTAGGTGGATTTCTTATGTCATCTATTCTGATGGTGAGAACAAAATGGCGGACAAAAATGTCCACTTTAAAAACGAATTTGTACTAATTACCTCGAGATTTATAAGGATTTTTAATTTCAACGAAATCCAATCAATTTTGAAGAATTTCAAGATGGCGCCCAAATTGGTAGCAGACGGATTCTGTTCACTGTTATCTACTATATTACTAAAAAATCAAAACCGGAAGTTGGGATTTATTTGAGTTGTGAATTGTACCGTTTGAGACATAAAAAGGGGCGTAACCCGCCCCCCGCCGAGGTATTCGGTATACGAACGTGTATACCAAATTTTCAAATCGGTTCATAATTGCGGCCTCAATCGTTTCCACAAGAATCCGTTATATTGCATACTAGCTGACCCGTGCTCGCCTTGCTTCGCCTGACAGTCATTTAAGGTACCTGACCACCTTATCAATTTCAAAAAATCGATTTTTGTTTTTTTGCATTTTCTTAATCCTCATACTTTTAAAAATTACCTCCAACAATCACAATCACAATCAGCTTCAAAATTCGAATTCTAACAGCGTGAAATAAGTGAAAGTGCTATTCTCAGTGCTTGTTCGAGAAGTAGCAAGTAAAAACTTTAAACGCGTTTTTCTCGAAACTGCTCTTTTTCAAATGGCGGACAGATTATCTCCGAAACTACTCGGCCGATTTCAATGAATTCAGTCTTATTTTCTTCGTTGAGATGTTTTGTTTTACCACACTTTGACAAAAAAAATCTCATCATCATCATCATCTCATCTTCCAATAGCCCGCTTATCCACTACGAGGGTCGCGGGTTTAGGGAGCTTAAGTGGACTCTCCACATTTGCCGATCTTTCGCCATCGACTCTAACTCATCAGGGGCTATCCCCATACGGGTAGAGGTGAGATTTCGGACCTGGTCCAGCCATCTCATCTTAGGCCTACCCAGGGGACGCCTACCCGATGGCGCGGATTCCATGGCACTTGGAAACCGAGTTGGGGACATGCGTTTGACGTGCCCAAACCATCGAAGTATGGACCTCTCCGCTCGAAGAAGTAGCTGCTCGACATTGAGTGCCTCGCGTATCCTGGTGTTCCTGACCCGATTTCGACGAGTCACCCCAGCAATACAACGAAGAAATCTCATTTCGGCAGCTTGTATCCGCGATCTTATTCTTTCGGTCATTACCCAAACCTCATGACCATAGATGAGGGTCGGAACAAACACTGAATTAAAGACCGACAACTTAGCTTCGATGCCAAGTTCGGCCCTCCTGATAACAGATTGACCAAGCTGTCTCCAAAATTGCTCCAGCTTGACCAATCCTACAGCAAAACTCAGTATTGCTCCTACCATCACTCGTGAATAGGACCCCGAGATACTTAAACTTCTCCACCTGTTTCAATGGGACTCCACTAACATGCAGAGTGCATTGGACAGGTGTTCTGGAAATTACCATTACCTCTGATTTGTTTACGTTTACCTTCATCCCAGCTTCAACACAGACGGCGACGAACCTATCTAGTGCGCGCTGAAGTTCGGTCTGGGTGGACGTAAGGATGACCAAGTCATCAGCAAAAAGCAGATGACTTATCCTTAAGTCTCCCAATTCGAAACGTTCCTCACCAAGGCTGCGCTGTAACATCCAATCCATATACACTATGAAAAGGAGAGGTGACAGAACGCACCCCTGGCGAAGTCCAACGCCCACAGTGAAAGGTGTCGACCTAACGCCGTTCATCCGAACATAGCTCTTACAGTTAGTGTACAGAGATTGAATGGCCCTCAGAAGAGAACCGTCAATCCCGTACTCCTGCAATACACTCCAGAGTTTACCTCGAGGGACACGATCATATGCTTTCTCCAAATCCACAAAACAACTGTAGATAGGTTTTGCATACTCCCAGGCCTTCTCAAGTACCATTCTGAGAGTGAACAGCTGGTCGGTTGTGCTTCTACCTGGACGAAAGCCGCACTGCTCATCGCCCAAACGGGACTCGACCACAGCTCTGGAACGCGTTTCCAACACCTTTGCAAAGACCTTTCCGGGGAGACTTAAAAGAGATAAACCCCTATAATTGGAGCAATCCCTCTTATCCCCTTCCTTAAAAAGAGGAACAATCACCCCAGTTTGCCAATCGCTGGGTGTTTCACCGCATTCCCAGGCCACTTTAATGACACGAGAGAGCCATTCCACTCCCTCTTTACCCAAAGCTTTGAGCATTTCTGGCCGGATTTTATCCACAAAAGCAGATTTACCGACTTTTAGCGCTTTAATCGCCAAAGTCACCTCCTCTACGGTGGGACTATTCTCCGCCCTACTCAGTACCATGGGTCTGCCATCCTCAGTGCCTTGTTCGGGATTGAGCAGCTCCGAAAAGTGCTCGCCCCATCTGCGCAAGATGTCCTTCTCATCGGAAAGAAGTACACCATCTTTGGATTTGACTCCTTCGATGATATTAAACTTCCTTCCTCTGAGACGGCGGATGGTCTGCCAGAACACCTTGTTTGCAGTCACAGTCCAATTTCTCACCGAACTCCTTCCAAGACTGCTCCTTAGCTGCTTTAACAGCCAGCTTGCAAGTACTTCGCGCCTCGACGTACCGGTTTCGAGAAGTTGAATCCCCCAAGTGTATCCACACCTTGAAGGCTTTCTTCTTCTCTCTGATGACTTCTTGAACTCCGGGTGTTTTAAACCACGCAGTTCTTTTCTCACCACCAGCCGCCACACCGAGCCGCTTCACTCCGCAAACATCTCCTGCAGAGGCAATGACTGCTGTTGAAAACAACCGCCATTCTTCCTCTACATTTGTCGGAACAGTTGGAATTTGTTCAAACCTTTCGGATACCTGTCGTGCAAACTCCTCCCGTATCTCATCGTTCTGTAAACTCTCCCACCGTATGCGTGTCACCAGCCTTGGTTTACGCTTTGGTAGGACAGGTACTTTATCGTTGAGATACAATTTGCACAACACTAGGTGATGATCAGTTGACAGTTCAGCCCCTCTGAAAAAATTATTTATAATATTTGTTTTTAGCAAAGAATAGTGAAAAACGGGTATTTTTTCAACTTTTTTTTCAAACATCCGCCATTTTTCTTTTTTTCGAGATTTTTGGCAAATTATGGTAAATTATCACGTAAGGGACCTTTCTTTTGAAGATGCCGTTTTTTGTTTTTGTTTCAGATTTACCAATCCTGAGATAAACTGTCCGCCATGGGACACAATTTTTTTGAGGCCTCGACTTTGGCGTCCCAATTTTTTTGAGGCCTCGACTTTGGCGTCCAGGAGGGAGGAGTGGTTAAAAGATGAAATAAAAAAAAATTAAATTATTTTTGTATTCTACAAACTTCAAATAAAACTTTGAAAAAAAAAAAAACAATGTAATGTCTTATACAGGGCATGAGAAAAAAATTATTGAAAATGTAGTAGTTTTAGCCTCCTAAGGTGGTCAGGTACCTTAATTTATTGTAGTGCTTCCATGTACACAACATTTTTTGTCATGCCCTCAGGCGCATATATTTACAAATAGATTTTTTTCCGAACTTACTCGAGAGCACGCAACGTACAACTGACCATGAGAAAAACACGCATTCTCAAGATCCACACCTGCAATATTAAGGCTCTGTCCCTGTGACTTGTTTATCGTCATAGCGAAGCAAAGTTTAACCGGAAATTGTAATCGCTTAAAATGAAATGGATAGTCTGTAGGTATCATTGGAATTCGGGGGATACATACAATTTCTCCTGCTGCACATCCAGTTATTATTTCCGCTTCAATTAAATTTGGTTGAAGGGATTTAACCCGCAGCCTCGTCCCATTGCAAAGTTTTGGTGAATTTAAATTGCGCATTAGTATAATAGGGGAACCAATCTTTAGTTTAAGCGAATGAGGAGGTACGCCTGGTGGTTCGAGTGAGTTTAAGAACTCAACAGGATAATTCACGGCTTCGGTGGGATCCGGCATCGTATCTACCGAGTTGTATATAGTTGATTCTGCTTCAAATTTTGATAGGATCAAACTGTTGATGAGTGCAACTCTATCGTTTCTTGGAGCGAGAATGACACGTTCCTTCAGCCAAGAAGTTGGTTTATTCGCTATGTCCAACACTTCCGGATAGATTTTACTATTTAGGTCTTCAATACTGCTAACAACATTTCCCAGTTCGGGTACAATTGTAATATTTCCATTGATATCATTTGAAAAGTTTCCATTACCAATTTTTAACAATGTTTCAGCAAACCTTCCTGCAGCTGTATCACCTCCAAGTTGAACGCGCATGTTCGTGATCAAAGAAAGTCGTTTTACTTGAACCCAAAGAACAGAAGATCTGAGGCTTGCATTTATTTCGTCTGCTCTTGTCCCTCTGGGTACTACTGGCAAGGTTTGACGAAAATCACCGGCAAATAGGACAGTTAATCCACCCATAATTAAGTCATTAGCCCGCAAGTCTTTAAGTGTTCTGTTGAGTGCTTCTACAGACGCTCTGTGCGCCATTGTGCATTCATCCCATACTATTAACTTACAATCTTTGAGCAGTTTGCCAGTTGCACTTTGCCTCGATATATTACAAACAGGATTCCCATTCTGTCCTAAATTAAGTGGGAGCTTAAATGCTGCGTGAGCTGTTCTACCATTGAGTAGTAATGTTGAAGCAATTCCTGATGACGCAACAGCAAGTGCGATTTTTCTTTCAGCTCTCTGTTTTGCCAAGAGAACGTTTATAAGGAACGTTTTTCCTGTGCCACCAGGTGCATCAAGAAAAAACATTTCTCCAGTTTCATTATGTACACTTTGTAATATGATGTTGTATGCATGTTGTTGATCGTCAACTAATAAATGTTCCTTTTCATTAACAAATTGTTCTAAGTCCGAAGTATTGTACGAAGTCTCCTGAATATATTCACGATCGTTGGTACAATTCTCCCGGTTAGGAGATGGTAGCCCTAAGAATGAAAGAGTTTTGCCACTTGACTTAATGGCCATGTCTTCTATAGCGGCTAAGGCTTCATTGTAAATGGTTGAATCAACATTCAACAACATCTGGCAATAGGTTTCTTTTCCGCAACAAAAAGTCTTCGGAGAGTTCATTTTTGTATTTCTCCCATAATAAAACGGGCTCTGAAGGGCAACAAAACATTAAAATTATTACAAATAGTTCGCGTATTTTTGATGGATTTTGTCCCAGTACAGCTTCCTCTAACGTTTTATCCCAATGCTGATCATCTTCAAGCAAACCCATTGCCTGGCAAGTGGCTTGAAATTGCGGATACAGTACATTGTTAAATGTTTTTAAAGCAGTAAACGATTCAGTTCCATGAACTGTATGTAGTAACATTCTCAAGTAGTAGCATTCAGAGTTATTAGGATGAACTGTGTATACTCTTCCTAGCGCTTTTGATTTTCTTATGTCTGGGTAGCCTTCTACCAGAGAACCTTGCCGTCTCCTAACAAATCGACCATTGCTCCAAGTATAATAGCTGGGCACCTGATGATATAACAGAGTCTTTGCAAAATCATCTCGTCTACATAATTCAAAGAATGCCATTAGTGTAGTTTTCCGCGGTTCTTGTACCCTATCGCGTGCATTTCCAGATGTAAAATACACTCTTTGGCCATTTTCCAAATGAACTGCTAAATGGACGATAGCAGGTGACCGTTCATGAATGGGAAAAGATAAAATACGCCATGATGCCTCGGACGTGCTTATGTACCGACCTGTTAAGAAAGTGTTAATTTCATCATTCCCGCCATTTAACGAAAACGTGGCTTGATCTGAACCCTTATTGACGAACTTGCATATATATTTTATAGATTTGACTGAGTGACAATATTCAACGTTAATATGGGCGTTAAAGGCTCTAGACAAAACGGGACAGTAGGGTACAACCCAACGATTATCAACCGTAACATGCATGTTAAGTTGTGCCAATTGCCCACCGTTTTCCGGTGACCGTCGTTTGTATTTTGGGTAGCCATCGTTACCTGTTTGTGTCTCGGCCAGAAACTGCTTCGGACATTTTTTGCTGCACCTACCATTACTCATGCAAGGAGAATTAAGATTTAATAGACCGCAAGGTCCATGAATCATATGTTTTTTTACAATTTCATGCAATTGAGGGTCTTGATTAGCGTTTGGTATCTCTGCGCTTATAATTGAGTCTATCTGGATTGGTCTTATTTTGTCGCTCAACCAAACTAATATATGAGCATGTGGAAGACCTCTTTTCTGCCATTCTATAGTGTGCATGTTCGCCAATGTCTCACCAAAAATAGCGTCTTTTACAATGAGCTTCATAAGCTTGTTTACTTTGAGATGGAATACACGACACACTACATCGTGGCGATCCTGCGGTTTTTGTCTGGGGAAAAGGTTTTCACTTATTTCTGGCCATTTAGGATTGCACGTAAATGTTATAAAAAGATCGGGCCGACCAAATGTTCTGACATAAACCATGGCATCTTGGGTGCGCTTATGCATATATGTACCTTGGGCCTGCTGTGAATGAGGAAGGAAGTATAACCTGTTGTCCTACATTTGCAACGTTTTCATTATTATTCACTGCGTCGTGAAGGTCAATATAATTTTCTACTCTTAGAGTGCTTTGATTAGCCCTTATAAATGGCAGTCGCTCGGATTCTATTTTAGCATACATATCAACCCAGAATTGGTTAAGGAGAGTCCTAAAATAATGTAAAGGGTTGAACTGTCCCCGTCGAGTCATCATTCGGTACCCATAAAAGTTCATTGCAGATACAGTTTTTGCGCTATCCAAAATTCTACTGACAGGATTTACTTGCGGTATAGCAATGCTATACCCATCTTCGCCGCAGGTGAACATAAGCGGGTACTGTAAAGCATCGTATGACCTGTGCGTTTCACTAATTCGGCGGTTGATGTCAGTCCTGGATTTAAGAACTATATCGCGCCTTCCAAATTCTTGTCCTACGATCAAAACTGCAACTTCTTCAACAGTAGGGCTATTATACCTACCAATGTGTTCCTGGGCAGGACGCCTATCAGCATGAATAACAACTTTGAAATCGTTCGACACATTATTTTCAATAGCCGTCTTAAAATCACGAACATAGGGGTTATAAGCATGTAACATTCCTTGAAGAATTCGAATAACGCTTATACAGGGTTTTGCAATAAGAGCGCTACAAAAGTTTTTTTAAATAAAACAAAAACGGTTTTGGATATCAATGAAATTCTTTATTCCTGTGAAAGTACGTTCGATGCCATTATGTATGGATTTCGATTTCTTTTGCATGGCCACCACGGGCACGCTTGCAGAAGTCCAGACGCTGAACCCAATTTTCGACGGTTTTCAAGCATAAATCGGCCGATACTGCTGCAATTTCACGTTCGATATTCGTTCGAAGTTCATCAATCGTCGCTGGCTTGTTGGCATAGACCATAGACTTGACGTAGCCCCACAGGAAATAGTCTAACGGCGTCAAATCGCACGACCGAGGCGGCCAAGCGACTGGACCATTTCGTGAGATAACACGTTCTCCAAACTTGGTTTCCAATAAATTGATTGTGACATTCGCTGTGTGGCTTGTGGCGCCGTCCTGTTGGAACCACATATCCTCCAAGTCCATATCATCCAATTGGGGTCAAAAATATTCGGTTATCATTGAACGGTAGCGATCCCCATTCACAGTAACGTGCCGGTCTTGATCATCACGGAAGAAGTACGGCCCAATGACGCCGCCGGCCCATAAACCACACCAAACCGTAATTTTTTCGGGATGCAATGATGACTCATGGAGTACGTGTGGATTGCTGCCTGACCAATACCGCATATTTTGTTTATTGACGAAGCCATCCAGCCAGAAATGAGCCTCATCGCTGAAGATGATTTTTCGATGAAAATCCGAATCATTTTCAAGTTGTTCCTCAGCCCAATTCACGAAAATTTGCCACAACGACGTCACAGAGATGCCCAACGCTTGAGAACGACGTGTGAGAGACACATTTGGGCTTTCTGCAACTGAAGCCTCAGCGGCAGCAATATTCTCGACACTACGGGCACTTCTTTGTCTCACTGGCACGGGAACATTTTGTACTGTGCCTGTGGATTTAAATTTTTCCACTAGACGCTCAATTGTTTATCTGCTAGGACGATTATGACGACCATAAATTGGACGTAGCGCTCTTAACGAATTTCGGTAGTAAATTTTAATAATTTCGACTCGTTGTTGGCTCGTATATCTTTCCATCAAGAAATGGCAAACCTTACTGAAGAGAAATGTCAAAAAACCGCAAGAAAAATATGGCGTCGTTTGCTGTCCCTGTCGCTTTACTTTTGTAGCATCCCTATTGCAAAACCCTTTATTTGAATTTCCCGATACCTCAGACCTGCGTTGAGATTCATTTTCGGAATTCCCCATAAAATAAATTTGAAGGAAACTTGGACTTTCATTATTTTCAGGCATTAGGCTTCCGATAAGGTAGTAAACTTGACCCTGGACCTTAAAAGTAGGCATAAAGTTGCCTTCTGTTATTCGTTTACCACCAAATGATGTCATTTGAAAAGCCGAGTTATACTTCCTTGGGTTTTCAAGAAAAATAGTGCTTAACGGATGATCACCCAGAAGAATGCTTTTAAGTGGTTCCGGTGGTGCAACCATTTCATGCAGCATTACCTTTCCACTGCAGCAGCACAGTCCAGCAGATTCTTTTGTCCACTTTTGTGCACTACAAAACCCACAGACCTCAGACATTGCACCTATGTATATTGACTTCGTTTCCGTATTCAATACATATTTCATATTGAAAGCCAGATTTTTTCTTTCGGGTCCATGGCCGCGGAACATGCGGAACATTGTGCTGACCAACATTAGAAGAAAATGTATTGGTAACAGCCGAGCTTGCTGTATCAGTTTGATGTGACCGAGTTAATCTCGATAATTTCGCAGTTCGACTAATTCGCCCAATATCAGGCCGATACGATCGCTTACTCATATTCGATGAATAGTTGACTATACTTCGATGAAATACAATTGCCAACTGAATGAATTGAGTAGATGATAGCACACGACAGAAACAGAACAGTGAGAACTGAGAACTCAATTCCAATCCAACGCATTAAAATTGCGCTCAAATATTTATAACACACGATTATACGACTACGGCAGAGGCTAAGACGACGAATGCTACTATGTGTGTAAACACATACATGTACATAATGTACCCAACTGAAAAACATCCTACCCTACCCAGTACCCACTGACAAAACCCTACGCTTGAGCAGACACAAATCCATTCCATTCAAGCACGTATTTATAGGAAAAAAAGAGAAATAATACGCTCTTATGCTCTTAAAAAATTACGAATAGACCTCGAAAGAAAACTAAGAGAAGAAAACGTCGCTGGGATTGATTGGAAAATCTTGATCAATTCACAAATTAGAAAAAAAAATTATGCAAAGATGTTTTTAATATTGCTGAGCTTTTAGAGCACATAGAAATATAATTATGGACTTAAAAGATGCGTATTTTAAAGCTCTAAAAACTGAAATTAATTTCATTAAAATAGACGAAGGATGAGCTTCCTTTTTTGGTTTTTTGGGTTCCAAGTTGAATTATAGAATTTCTTAGTCTTTCACACACAAAGTCAAATATTTTTGTATGCACGAACCTGCTCTTTATCCAAACCTAATCAAAAAAAAAAATTATCAAAATCCGTTCAGCCGTTTGCTGTGTAGGTCCTTGCAAAGAAATATTCACTTTGTTTTATATTATTAGGGATATATATATACTAGCGGACCCGGCAGACGTTGTCCTGTCTGTTACGACACGTTTTATTGATATGCTTACTTTCGATAAACTATATATTCAGTGACATTTGATATTGAGTTTGGCATTTTAATGATTTTCATTTTGTTTAAATAATAGCAAGCTAAGGAAATACTCAAATCATTTTCGTGACAGTCTTATTTTTATTAATGTTAAAAAATTAAAGTATTGAAATTAATGTTAAATTGTAATACTAATCTTATCTTAATGCGAGTTGATGAACAATGTTTTTTGTCAGCCCCTGTGGTGTAAAAATGAATAAACTTGATGGTTTGCCTACGCGAGAACACGCAACATATAATTGGCCATGTGAGAAGCACGATTTTTCAAGATCTAACCCACAAATGGACATTGTTTGGCCTTGTGACTTATTAATAATCATGGCAAATGCCAAATGAATTGGAAATTGCAGTCATCTAAATGGGATGGGCGAGTCTGAAGGGATCATTGGGATACGTGGCAGGAGAATAACTTGACCTTGAAACTTGCCGTTTAAAATGGTAGCTTTAAGAACATTGGCCATGATTTATTTTATGACCAACCGCGTGCCATTGCATAGCTTATGTGCATTTAAATTCCGAAGCTAAATGATGAAACAATTTTTAAAATCAGGTTATGTGGTTGCATTCCCGGTAAATCCAGTGAATTCAAGAATTCAATAGGATAGTTGACTGCTTCATCAGGATCGACAACAGTGTCGATCGACTTGAACGACATCTCATTGCCAGGCAAGGACTGTTGTATTAGGTGGATTTCATAGAAATACCACCTATTGCAGAGGTCCTCATGACGCGACTTTCAAAAAATTTGAATGCCATTTGTCTTCGCTATCATACCAAACACTAACCTCATACTCCGTTAAAAATTTTATATATATATATATATTTATGCAATATAACGGATTCTTGTGGACACGATTGAGGCCGCAATTATGAACCGATTTGAATAAACTTTGGTATACACATTCGTATGCCGAATACCTCGGCTAAGTTCGTAGATGGGCATAATCGGTCCAGCGGGGGGCGGGTTACGCCCCTTTTTATGTCTCAAACGGTACAATTCACAATTTAAATAAATTCCAACTTCCGGTTTTGATTTTTTAGTAATATAGTAGATAACAGTGAACAGAATCCGCCTGCTACCAATTTGGGCGCCATCTTGGATCCGCCATCTTGAAATTCTTCAAAATTGATTGGATTTCGTTGAAATTGAAAATCCTTACAAATCTCGAGGTAATTAGTACAAATTCGTTTTTAAAATGGAAATTTTTGTCCGCCATTTTGTTCCCACCATCAGAATAGATGACATAAGAAATCCACCTATCTCTTGCGGCGCTTGCCGGAAGGTTCTTTTTTTGAAATTAATAGCGTCAACATCAATATTTTTTGCGGCCAAAATAGCTCATCCACGTAGCCACGCATGGTTTCTGCAATTAGCGCACAAATTTACGAATATGCTTTCAATCAAATCATTTTTCGTGGCTACCATGTTGCAAAAATTGTCAATTTTATACATTGTGTATTTTCATGTAATAGAATTTTCCCATTGCCAATGTTGAGCAATTGTTCGGAGAATTTCGTAAATTCTGGAACTCCACCTTAACCTTCGCCGATGCCGCAGCCTTGATAAGGCTTTTTTGTACTTAGTCGTAGTCAACACGAAAAGTGGAGGTGTTTTTAGTGAGTAAGAATTTCACATTACCATGAGCACGTGCGGTAGATCCTCATGGTGTCCCATGAAAGATTTTCACCTACCCTCGTAAAAAAAAAAAAAATTGTTCGGAGAATGACCGTGCCAATGGATCGTCCTGCAGTTGAACACATGTGGTCATAGGTATGATTTTTTCAAACATGCGTTAATTTCGTCCGCATATGTAGCGCGTGGAATGACCGGCATTGTCTGTCTAAAATCACCGGACAGCAGCAGTAGAGCACCACCGAAAAGTCTGGTATTATCGTATTATTAGCGGACCCGACAGACGTTGTCCTGTCCTATACGACACGTTTTTTCCTGTTATATCGTCGAATAATATAAATATATTCACGCAATTATACATACATACATTTAATATTGAAAAACACACAATTGAAATTATATTGAAATAAGTGACATCAGGGCCACCTTTATCACTTTGAATTATTCTCAGCAGGTCAGTTATTAATTAACGTTTTTGAAGGTTTTAAGGGTCAATTATTCATGCAAAAATATTGGTTAGTGAATCTAAACCATTTAGAGACTCGCTCAAACACACACACAAAATTTCATTTAAATCGGTCCAGACGTTTAGGAGGAGTTGCATTACAAACACACGTACAGAAGAATTATATATATTGGTTGCACGAAAAAGAGATAAACAAATCTGTTTTTTTTTTGCAAAACCTACAATTTTGGTCTCTAATGGATGGGCTCATAATACAGTTCGGAACAGAAAAGTACAAGAATTTGTGCTCAATGAGAGAATTTTCTGTCCGAAACTGTTCTGCTTTGTGTTCAATGAGGTTGTTCCGAACAGTTTGGAACAGGAAATCTTGCACCTACTCATGAGTTAGAACAGAATTGTGAAAAATGTCAAAGTCGGCTGTGCCTGTCAATTTGGTATGTTTTTAGCATTTTATTTCTGCAAATGACATTTTTAAATTTTTAATAATTATGTATGTGTTAGCTTTTCATGTGTTAGGGCTGTACTTTTCTGTTCTAACTCCTTCTGACATTTTTCACAAATCTGTTCTGTTCTGTTCTGATCTCTTCTCATTGAAGGCTATTTTCATTTTTAAATTTAAAAATTTTGGCATTTAACTCAAATAGTTTGACAAAAACAAATTTGGTAAGAGCGACGTCATCAAAAAAAGAGAATATATGCGCACGACGTAATCTTATGTATATTTTTCATTCACGTCTACTGGCGATAGATTTATGGTAATTGGGTAAGGCCCCATTAACGACGATTCACGAATTATATTAGGGGCCCCACTATGGGCGAAAGCAGTATTTTGCTTATACCATTTTGTACCATCTTTGCTGGCAAACAAAGTTTCATTAAAGGTGGCCGTTTGTTCATCATGATCACTCTCATTCTCATCATCAGATTCACAGTCACTATTCAGTTTTGGATTTTTTATCTTTTTTATCTTTTCGCCTATTTCAGCATCCAAATTCGCATATTCCTGATCAATATTCTTCGTTGCTGTCAGCACTTTCGCTTGGGTCAGGCCCGGCTTCATCCGAATCAGAATCGACAGCCAGCATATTCCAAAAATATTCTTGCTTTCTTCGTAAGTCAAACTAATCCGGAGAAAAATTCACTATACACCAAACACACAGCAGTAAAGTACGTATGTGAATACATTCTCGTGAATCTCATACCGTCATCTCATAGGTATTATGACAAAAACTTACCTGGCAACAGCTGCCGCCGAAAGAAATTCAAAATTTCTGCCTCTATTTATATTTAATTTAAGCCTTTAACAACAAATTCTAAAGCCAAACTAAATTCGTTTAGGTACATAAATTGAGTGCAAGGTATTTACATAATTTATTGTACACGCAAATTTCTTGCAGTAAAAGTGTATGGAATATTTTTTTTCTAGCGGGGAAGATACTATGCGTTTAGATAAAAAAAATGTT
Source organism: Matsumyia berberina (assembly GCA_917880715.2). NCBI lineage: Eukaryota > Metazoa > Arthropoda > Insecta > Diptera > Syrphidae > Matsumyia > Matsumyia berberina. Next base: position 84,701,183 of record OU862872.1, read on the forward strand.
GCATGAATGCGAAGGTTAATACTACTATGTGTGTAAATACATACATGTACATAATACACACAACTGAAAAGAAAACCTACCAACAGACTAAACCTTACGATTACGCTTGAGCAGACACAATACACAAATCCATTCGATTCAATCACGCATTTACAGGAAAAAAGAGAAAAAATACGCTCTTATTCTCTTAAAAAAATACGAATAGACCTCGAAAGAAAACAAAGAAAAGAAAACATCACTGAGATAGATTGGAAAATCTTGATCAATTCACAAATGAATAAAAAAAAAATTATGCAAAGTTGTTGTTATTATTGCTGAGCTTTTAGAGTGCATACAAATATAATTTTGGATTTAAAAGATGCGTATTTTAAAGCTCTAAAAACTGAAATTAATTTCATAAAAACAGACGAAGGATGAGCTTACTTTTTCTGGTTTTTTGGGTTCAAAGTTTAATTATTGAATTTCTTAGTCTTTCACACACAAAGTCAAATATTTTTGTATGTACGAACCTGCTCCTTATCAAAACCTAAACAACAAAAAAAAAATATCAAAATCCGTTCAGCTGTTTGCTGTGTAGGTCCTTGCAAAGAAATATTCACTTTGTTTTATATTGTTAGGAATACATAAAATTTTTAATGGAGTATGAGGTTAGTGTTTGATATGATAGCGAAGACGAATGGCATTCAAATTTTTTGAAAGTCGCGTCATGAGGACCTCTGCAATAGGTGGTATTTCTATGAAATCCACCTAAAATCCATGTGTGTAGAGAGTGTCCTTACCCACTGTAAGCAGATTTACTCTGATCGTAAACTCCCTCGAACAAATACAATCATAGCTCCTGAGAAGTATGTTTTTCTCTATATAAATCCAAACTAGTCAGTTTATGTGTATCAGTTGTTTCCTGATGTGATGTATGTCGATATGTCTGCAGGAATTGGGTGATAGGTTTTTGATGATCTGTCAGTTAGTGAGTCAGCTACGAAATTATAACAATTTGTCGATTTTCTGAATCAAATATCTCGGAAACTATAATAAGTACAAACTTGAAATATGTTGTCATATGGCGTTCTTCTCCTTTGGGCCAGAAAATCAGACTTCCAGCTACTAAGGGAGTTGAGTTATAAGGTACTGAAATTAGCGCGCACTCTAAGCGGTAAAGGATGCCTGTAGTGAACTTGGCCGTGTACTACCGTGCACCCAGATCTGTTTGTATGAGGTAGAGTCCCATTTGATAAGCCCTCTACTTCTCGGGCTTATGATCTCTTAAGAAGGTTCTGAAATGTGTGAACGTCTGTGCTAAGGGGTTAGAAGTTTTAACTGTTAAGGGTGCTGATACGGGTTCGAGTTTCAGTAAATTCAAGCAACGTTTTTCGCAGATCACTTGTCGGATAGCAATAATAAACTACGGAGAGTATAATTTATTCTTGACAGGAGCATTAATTTTTGAAGACCGGATCTACACTGCTGGACAAAATTAGAGGAACGATAGTAGTTTTATGTTTGACGGTTATATATAACCTAACGGGATGTCTTGTTTACATGATTCAAGTTTCAATGTTTTCTTATGGTAAATAGCTGTCAGATTTACACTCATTTGGCTAACGAAAATGCACTTAAAGAACTTTAATTGCAGCAATTAGATGTTGAGTCATTAAACGCGTATGACTATGCTTGAGTTTTTCGCGTTAGTTTTCGGTTATTCTTTTGATTATTATACCAAATTGTTGTAAAAGTATTGTTTATGGAAAGAGTGAATAATTCAAGTGAAAATGCCAGGCTTAACTCAAGTTCAAGTAGCCCTGGCCGCATTTCAGATTGAAAATGGACATTCGTATCAAGAAGTGGCCTCAATGCGAAACGTGTCAAAGTTCGTTATTTTTCGCAACGTAAAACGGTACAGGGAAACTGTTCTTTTCAAAAGACATCGCGGACAGGGTAGGAAAAAGGCCACCACCCCAAGAGACGACCGATTTCTGGTGAGTTACACCCTTAGGAACAGGTCCGTAACGTCAACTGAGGTTAGGAGTAGACTTCTGGAAGTGTGAAATGTTCGCGTATCTTCTAAAACTATAAGAAGAAGACTGAAGGATTCTGGATTAAGACCATACAGACCAGCAAAGGCCCCCCTTCTCACTAGACGTCATAGAGTAGCGCGTGCTGAGTTTGCCCGAAATCACGAAAACTGGTCTAAAGACGACTGGAAGCGAGTGCTCTTCACTGATGAGTCCATATTTTGCCTGAAGCCAGATGATAGACGGGGAAAAGTGTATAGACGATCAGGTGGACGATATGCACAATGCAACATCGTTACAAGAGTGACTTATAGTGGAAGTTCCATAATGGTCTGTGGTGGCATATGTTTGGGAGCACGCACGGAATTACACGTGGTAGAAAATGGGTCCTTAACAGCTGAACGATATGTGAGGGACATTTTAGAAGAAAATGTTGTATTCTTTGCCCCAAGTATCGGCGACAATTTTCTTTTAATGCTTCTTTTAATTTTCTAAACGCTCGCCCCCACACTGCAAATAGTGTTTCGGATTATCTTCGAAAGGTCCAACTGAATACCCTAGGCTGTCCAGCTTTTTCTCCTGACCTGAATCCCATTGAGCATGTATGGGACATGCTTGGCAGACTGTTAAAGCAGAGAAACTCGGATCCATCCACCTTGGAGGAGCTTAAAAGTGCATTGCTCGAAGCATGGGGCCAAATACCACAGGATAATATCGATACCATTATCAAAAGTATGCCAAGGAGACTTCTTTCGCTAATTAGAGCAAGAGGGGGGAGTACCAAGTACTACCTCGTCCTCAATTTCACTGACCTTTTAAGGTATACTCGAAATTCATTAAATAAAAAAAAACATTATTTGAAGTAAAATAAACCTTTTTTAGGTTTTGTGTTTTTTTTTTTGCATAGGAAAACAAACAGCAAAATTTTTTTCTTTTAATTTATGTGGAATTGAATAAGTTACAAACCCTCATTAAAAAAATAAAAATAAATCGAAAAAACATTAAAATTGTTCACTTTTTGCTTGCGTTCCTCTAATTTTGTCCAGCAGTGTATGTTTGAAAATCTATCTCAGTTTAGATTTTAACTCAATCGCCTAATGCAGCCTCACATTAGGTAAAACAAAAAGGCTTGGTTCGATTGATCACAACACAATGACTCATATTCTTTATTTTGGTTCTCTTAAAGAACAAAATTCTGATAACTTAAGCATTAAAAGTGCGACAAATAAAAAAGGGGAAATAACAAAAAAAAAATATGCTGTAATATGATAAAAAATATGCTTTTATGCATATTATCAAATTATATTTTTTGTTGATGTCATCAACATTTTGTCTCCTCCGGCGTTGTTTGCCAAGAAATCTCAAAACGGTGGTCCGGTATGTTCTTTTGTTCTCTAAACAATCCAATATCCGGGTGGGTGATTGTATAATTTGTAGATCCCGGCATGACAGATGCAAGCAGGGATAAAATCACAAGAGCAATAGAGAGATTTGACGAGGGAGTGGTTGACTTCTGTTTTCTATCTCTTAGATTCCTTCCGGGCCGACTGGATGATAATGTCTCCAAGGGTAGTTTCAACTGTTGAGCTCCGCCGTCTTCGGGTTTCATGATATTATCTTCTGTTGGCAGCAAACATACCTTGGCTATTGGTCGCTTGACTGTTCCCTTTTCGGTTTTGATTGTAACAACTCTCGTCAGTTGATCTACTCCTCTGTGTACTTCAATTATTTTTCCCAGAGGCCACTTTGATGGTGTCAGTTGCTCGTTTTTCAGCAACACCAGTTGACCAATCTCCAAATTATTTGCTGACTGTTTCCACTTATATCGTTGTTGAATTTTGTTTAGGTAATCCTCGTACCAACGGTTGCAAACATCTTGTTTGATTTTTTGAATGAACTTCCACCTCTTTAAACTACTTTCTGTCAAATCCAGAATGACATCATGTCGTGCTGCTATCATCAAGATCTTCAATGTGGTCTGTTAATGGGCAGAGTGGTCTCGAATTCAAACATCCTTCTATTTGGACTAGAACTGTATTCATCTCCTCGTATGTCAATTTCTGCTCTCCTATGATGCGACTTAGATGGTATTTGACTGATTTAACTCCAGCTTCCCAGAGTCCACCAAAATGTGGAGCTCCCGGGGGGATAAAATGCCACTGAATCCCAGTTTCGGTTAATGCAGGTTGTAATGCATCAATCATATTTTTTGCTCCAACAAAATTTGTTCCGTTATCGCTGTATAGATGATGTACGGATCCTCTCCTACTGATGATTCTCCGCAATGCTGCCATGAATCCATCCGTTGTTAAATCAGAAGTCAGCTCAATGTGCACTGCCTTTGTTGACATGCAGACAAACAGCGCTATGTACGCCTTGTGTGACTTCACACCTCGAATTTGTGAACATCGTATATTGACAGGGCCTGCGTAGTCTATCCCACAGTGCGTAAATGGCCGTGAAAACCTTACTCGTGGCTCTGGAAGTTGTCCCTAAGTTGCTTTAATTCCTTGACCTTGAATCGGAAACATCTTACACATTGATTTATTATGGCTTTGACAGTATTGGTTCCTCGGATGACCCAAAACTTACTTCGGATGTCGGCAAAGGTTTGTTGAGCACACCTTACTAGTGCTATTTCTGCTTCCAGGAGCTCCTTTACTGTTAAATTGCCATGTTCTCGTGGTTCGCCTCTCTTGCTCTTTCGGCAATTGTTTTGAAATCGTAGACGGTATGCGCTCACGCGTTGGAGTTTTGAAAATGATGAAGAGGCGAGAGAAATATCGCCCTTTCCTGGAAGATTGTGGAGTTGAATAGTCATGCAAGCATAAGATTTTCGGATTTCAGGCATATCTTGTATATCCATCATGACCTTGTCAGCTGGCCAATGTTGTTCGTCTTCCTTTAACCAATCTGGACCGTGCCACCATGCAGAATTCTCAGCGAGGGTATCTCTAAACGATCATCTGGACGGAATGTCGGCAGGATTCTCCCTTCCAGGTACGAACCTCCATTGTCCTTTAAAATGTTGTTGCACATAGGATACCCGGTTGGCTACAAAAGTGTTCCATTTCACTGGGTGTTGTTTTAGCCTGTTCAATACTATAGTAGAATCTGACCATGCGAAAACTCTGGTGTATTTTGTATCTGTTCCCTCTCTGATGTAGTTCATTAACTTCGTTAGTAGTGCAGCAGCGCATAACTCTAGCCTGGCCAGTGAAACTTCCTTAACCGGTGCCACCTTGGTCTTTGACGCAATGATGCGTATTGTGGTAGAGCCACAATTAATAACCTTCCGATACCCAAGAGCCAAAGACCTTGAATGAGAATCTTTGCTTTGATTGTTATTGGCAACAACCATCCAAAGGGGTCGAAGATTTTGCCGGCGTCACTCAGTATTGCTCGTTTGGTACCCTTTGTGCTGAATGATGAAGAATTCACCTTAAACTGAAAGTCATCTGTTCTCGGGCACCATTTTATTCCCAAGATTTTAAAAGTAGTGTCATTATCGAAGTCATGTTCTGGCTCCATTTCAATGACTTCTCTCGGCAATGCCCTTATAAATTCGGAACTATTTGATGTCCATTTTTGTAGATTGAATCCACCCACTTGAAGTAGCTGCATCAATTCTTGTTGAATGTCTTGACACTCCTTTAGTGAATTTGCACCTCCAAGGCAGTCGTCGACATAAAATCTTTCAAGCAATGTTTTGCTCGCCCGTGGATACCTCTGCCTTTCATCCTCAGCTAACTGGCATAAGGTCTTAATTGCCAAATACGGTGCGGATGCTGTGCCGTATGTAACTGTTTTAAGAGCATATTCCTTGATCGGACCGCTGGAGTTATCCCTCCACACGATGCGCTGTAGATTCCGATCCCCCTTGTAAATTGCCTGTTCAATTTACAGTGTTGGGTGGACTGTAATATTTTAAATACCGGACAAACTGTTTAAAGAAAACACCGCCTTTCACAACGTTATAATGTTTAATTAATGTTTTAATCGGTGTACATGATTTATATGTGAATACATATCGTATAATTACGATACCCTTATGCATAGTGTTCTATGATGTAATATTCTTTGCGTATAATACGTTTTCTTTAAGTTTTAACAATTTAACTAATTATTAACTATTTAATTTTCTGTCACGAACATTCTCCCCGGCCCGAAAGGTCGCACTGTGCTGTGCTGTGTTTTGTTTTTTTCTTTTGGCGCATTTGATTTGCATCGCTGTGTTATTTGTACTCGTCGGTGACCTTCGGCTGCTACTCAGTCTCATGAAAAGACAAGAAAAATTTTAGTACATACGCTACAGTGACATACAAATTGGACACAATTGTTGAACACCAAACAAGAGAATGAAGGACAAGACAAAAAAAAAGAGAGCGATTGACGATCGCTTGGAAGATCGACTGGGCCAATCCCGTTGTCCATTGAGCGTGCCCCCTTTATCTGGTTGTCCCTTTGTACGTTGTTTGCTTTCGCCTTCTTTTGATGTTGTTGTTGTGCAGAACTTTTCGCATTTCGTCATTGATGTTCTCCGGTAGTGCGCGTATGTTTCGAGTGCGGGATATAAGGCTGCGTGTGTGCATGAATGGTAAAGGCGTTTATTCAATTTAATTTTAATTTTAGTGTTGCCATCTGATTTTTTGCAGTACGTGTTGAGTTAGTACTATTGGGTGCTTTTTCAAATTAAAAATATTATAAGTTTAGTGTTGAATTTCTGCTGTTTAATGTGTTGTTTTATTAGGGAATTTAAGTTATTGGAATTAGTTTGACCGGTTGTGTTGTGTTGTTAGGGACTTTGTGTTGATATGTATGTTAAATATAAATTTGAATTGTTGTGTAGTGCTGGAAATGTCGAAAGATTATGTGTTGAAAATTAGGACCAAAAGAGGATGTGTTGAGTAAAAGATGGTTGAAAAGCTTTTGTGTTGAGTATGAATGTGTTGACTGTAATTTTAGTTTGGGATGAATGTAGTGTTAAATATGAATGTGTTGAGTGTAAGTTAAGTTTGGGATGAATGTAGTGTTAAATATAAATGTGTTTAGTGTAAGTTAAGTTTGGGATGAATGTATTAAGCCGATGTGTTGAGATTTGTTGGATTTTTACTTGTATTGGATTGCTATAGTGTTGTTTAATTGGTTGTCGTAGATGGTGTTATATGTTTGTTAGATGGTAGGGGACAAATCTTAGCTACTGGCCGTTTTATTTCTTAGGTTGGAGTTTTAAGGGTTACGACCCTTACTAGATTGTCTGACCCAGGATGGAGTTCTGTGATACGTGCCAAGCTCCATTTTAATGGCGGCCGTCGTTCATCCTTAAGTAAGACCAGATCTCCTTTCCGGATATCGTTTTGCATCACCTTTGTCCATTTAGGGCGCTGCTGCAACCGTGCGAGATATTCATTGCTCCACTATTTCCAGAACGATTGCATCAGCGTTTGCACTCTTTTCCATCGCTCTAGATGGGAGATCTTCTCAAGCTGATATTCTGGTTCTGGTGGAGCAACGAGTGGCTCTCCGACAAGAAAATGCCCTGGAGTGAGAGTGTCGAAATTACTGATGTCATCTGATTGTGGGCACAGGGGTCTCGAATTGAGACAAGCTTCAATTTGGTAAAGCAAGGTTACCAGCTCCTCATACGTGAGGGTTTGATTCCCTGCCACTCTCTTCAGATGAAATTTTACGGACTTCACGCCCGCCTCCCAGAGTCCTCCGAAGTGTGGAGAGGCTGGGGGGATGAAATTCCACTTAGTCCCTTCCGTGGCAAGTACCTTTGCCACACTCTTCCAGCAGAATTGTGCCTCTCGTAGCAGCTTCTTCAGGTCTTCGTTGCTACCAACAAAATTCCGTCCACAATCGCTGTACACTTCCTGGCAACGTCCTCTGCGCGCTATAAAACGCCGAAAGGCTCCCAGAAATGCTTGCGACGTCATATCGCTGACCACCTCTAAATGTATTGCTTTAGTGGCCATACAGACGAAAACGGCAAAATACCCCTTTAGAGTCTTCGCATTTCTTCCTCTCCATGTTTTGATGTCTATAGGGCCGGCGTAGTCTACTCCGGAAAACTTAAATGGCCTCGAAATCTGTATTCGAGCAGCCGGAAGGTTGCCCATCAACTCCGTTAACGGCTTCGCTCTGAAACGGAAGCATATGACGCAGTCGTGAACATACTTCTTTACTGCATTTTTTATACCTGGGATCCAATACCGTTGCCGCAAATATGCTGTCGTCTTCTGGTTTCCCCCATGCATCGTCTTCTCATGGGCTTCTCCAATGACCAGCATCGAGAGACGATGTTTTGGCTTCAACAATATTGGATGCCTCCTTTCAAACGGCAGCGCAGAGTTGGACAGCCTTCCCCCCACTCGAAGAATTCCCCTATCGTCTTTGAAAGGGTGTAGGTTGGTATAGCCCTCCATGACCATACCACTTTCGGTTGAAAACATTTCGGCTTGGACCAAACGTATGATATTCAGCAATGCTTCGTCAAGCTCTTGGGTTGCAAGGTACTCCGTTTGATTTGGGTTGTGTCGGATCCTTCGGCAGTAGGCTACCACCCGAGTCAACCGCTGTAGGGTCGAGAACCGGTTCAACAGGACCTCAATGAAGCTGTCTTCCTTCTCCTCTGTAGCGAAATGTGTTTGGATTGACCGGGCTTCCTTTTGGGTTTCCAGACACGCAGGCTGTTCCACCATAACGCGTTATTGATGAGCGCCGACGGAAGGATACCACGAGATGCCACATCTGCTGAGTTCATCTCCGATGGAATATGTCTACACTTCGCCTGACTGGTGAGCTGCTGAATTTTTGATACTCTATTAGCGATGAACGTTTTCCACTTAGTTGGCGATGCTTGAATCCAACACAACGTTATCACTGAGTCCGTCCATGCCCACGTCGCGATGTTTCTCAGCTTTAAGACCCGTGTTGCTTCATCCAGTAACTTTGCCAGTAGGGTTGCTCCACAAAGTTCCAGTCGGGGTAGTGTCACTGATGCCAGGGGTGCCACCTTCGTCTTGGACATCAACAGATGCATATGGCTGTATCCATCAGCATCACGAACGCGAAGGTAAACAGCGGCCGCATATGCCCTTTCCGAAGCGTCACTAAATCCGTGGACCTCTAACTTCGCCTCCTTTGTGGTATTCATCCAACGCGGGATTCGGATCTGTTGCAGAGATGGTAGATCCTGCAGAACGTGATCTGTAGAACGTGACCCATTCACGCTCTAGGTCCGATGGGATAGGGTTATCCCAGTCTAGGCCTCGGCCCCACAGTTGCTGCATTATGACCTTCGCTTTAACGATACAAGGAGAAATCCAACCCATTGGATCGTACAACCTTGCTATCGATGATAAAATCGCCCTCTTGGTCGATTCATCGTTAACCATCGGTGCAACCTGGAACGAGAAAACATCATTTATGGGCTGCCACCTAATGCCCAGAGTCTTGAAAACACCGTCTTCTTCGAAAGGAACGTCAAAATTTACTTCCCGCTGATCTTGTGGAATGTGTTGTAGTACCTCCTTGCTGTTGCTAACATGCTTTCGCAGGTTAAAGCCTGCCGTCGTTAGCAGTGACTTAACTGCATGCAGCTTGTGTTGGCATTCTTCCACCGTATATCCTCCACTGAGAACATCGTCGACGTACGTCTCTTCCTCAATGATCTCTGTGGCAATTGGAAAATTGCCCGCTTCGTCAGCAGCTAATTTCGTCATCACCCGTATTGCCAGAAACGGAGCCGGTGCTGTCCCAAAAGTGACCGTGTCCATACGAAAAATCCTCAACTCCTCGCTGGGGTTTGTTCGCCACAAGATCAACTGGTAGTTGGAGTCGGGAACAGCAACACGGATTTGGCGATACATTTTTTCCACATCGCCAGTGAAGGTAAATTTATACAGCCTCCATCTTAAAATTATGTGGGTAACATTCGTTTGTAGTTTAGGTCCAACCATCAGCATGTCGTTTAATGAAGAGCCAAAAGAATGTTTGAAGGTTGCGTCGAACACGACCCGCAACTTGGTGGTGGAACTGGATTCTTTTACGACAGCATGATGGGGAATAAAAAAATGACACGGGGTGCTAAGCGCACTGCAGGATGCCTCTATCGGAGTCATGTGCCCTAGCTCGAGATACTCCGATATGCACTTCGAGTACTCCTTGTGTTGGGATGGATTGGATTGCAGTCTCCGTTCCAACTGCAAAAATCGCCTCACTGCGCCTTGGTACGTTGGGCCCATGCTGGGATACAGGATTTTAAAACTAACGCCCTCATACATCCTTTGTAGGACGACGTTAACGATCGTATTTGGAGATCAACGATCTTCGTAGCGGTTCCACTTCTGACCCTCCCCAACCCGTTAATGTCAACAAATGTCCGTCGCGCCCTTAGAGACAACCGCTGAACTGCATCTTCAGTTATAAAAGATGCCTCTGAACCCGAGTCAATCAGAGCCCTAAGTGTCAGATAACCACCATGTGCCGCTTGCACTTTCACCAACGCTGTAGCCAGAAGTACCTGATTGTCAGTGTTGACATGAAAATTTCTGGCCTGCGGAGTACTTGGCTGTAGGTCGGATGACCTAGGCAGAAATTCATTTGCATTGGCATTGATGGCAGATACCTGATATGTGTTGGCGTGTGAAAGAGATGATTGACTGTGTTGTGTTGGCTGATGATATTGTGTTGCTGGTATGTGTGTGTTGTGTTGAGTTGGAAGCTGAGGGTGCGCTTGATACGGGATGTGCGAATTTAAATGCAACAGTGTATTGTGCCGTTGCCTGCAATAATAGCAACACTTTGTGCTTGGGCAATTTTTTTTTAAATGGCTGTATGCTAAGCAATTTTCGCACACCCGTATGTCGTACACCATCTTTTTCCTTTGTGCAACGTCCATTTGCAAGAATTTTTTGCATTCTCGCAGTGAATGCTGTCCTTTTTTACAAACCTTGCAGCTCGTTTGTCGTTGTTGTTCTACGTGGAACACCTGTGAGGAGGCCGCTTTGCCTCTACTGGACCCTGCCTCAATCGTCTGCTGTTCCACTGCTTCCAACGCCCTAAAACGACACTGTAGGAAATCAAAAAACTCCTTGCTGGTTGGAATGTCTGTGTTGTGGCCTAATTTTTCTTCCCACAGCTTCTGTGTTGTCGTGGACAGCTTCTGGATCATCACAAAATTCAAGATCGCGTCCCAATGCATCACTGGCAAACCCAAGTTCTCCAATGTATGGATGACTTCTTGCGACGTGTCCATAAGATGCTTGATTCCTGTCGCAGACTCAATTTTGGCTGTGGGTTGACCGAAAAATAACTTCAATTGAGTGTTCACTAACACTCTTTTGTGGTCATACCTCTCGTTGAGTATGGCCCATGCTACCTGATAGTTCCCGTTGTCGATTGGAAGATGTTGCAGCAGTCTCTCCGCTTCGCCATTCACACTCGATTTCAAATAATGAAGTTTTTGAATCTCGGACAACGCCGTGTTGGTGTGGATGAGAGAAATGAACATGTCGTGGAATGCCCTCCACGTTTCATATCCCCCAGAGAAAACTGGCAAATTGATTCTCGGCAACCTCACCTCAGTGCACCTACTCTGACTCGCTCCGGAATCCGTGGAATTTGGATTATTATTACTTTGCAACTTGTCGATTGCATCAAGGAGTTCCATGTGATATTCGATGTAGACTTCCCTAATTGCGTCGTACGTTTCCGAGAGATCTGACACCTTCAAGTCAGTTTCCAACTTTCCGGCGCCTACGATCTCCTCGTTGTACTGACACGCAGTATCAAATAATTTTTCCAGCAGGTCCAGACGGGTTTTTAAATAGTTGGCCCTCTTTAAGCGACCACTGTCTGCCTTGCGGAAATTTTCGTAGCCTTTTTTGATACACGTAAGTAATGATAATTGCAATTTCCCATATGACATTTTAATTAATTTATTTTTTATGTTTTGCAGGTGAAAATCAAATCAGTAAAATGAAAAAAAATTCCACTTACGTGACTGTGGCAACGTTGGAATTTCTTCGTTGGACTTTCTGCACTTCCTCCACTCCTTGGGATGATGATGACACGCACGTTATTTTATTAATTTTACGTTAGTTTAATTAATTAATTAATTATTTAAGTTTAACGTGTGCACACACACCACACTTTGTCTTTCTTGATTTATTCGGTTTTATTTTGTTTACCTCGGCAAAATGTCAAATTATTTGAGGTTAACCGAATTTTAACTTTAACTTTAAAATTAACTTTAAGAATAATTTGTGTTGAAAAAAGAAAACTTTTCTAAGAACGGCTTAGAAGGACCAAAATGTAAATTGCCTGTTCAATTTACAGTTTTGGGTGGACTGTAATATTTTAAATACCGGACAAACTGTTTAAAGAAAACACCGCCTTTTGTGAAACGTTGTGACGTTATAATGTTTAATTAATGTTTTAATCGGTGTACATGATTTATATGTGAATACATATCGTATAATTCCGATACCCTTATGCATAGTGTTCTATGATGTAATATTCTTTGCGTATAATACGTTTTCTTTAAGTTTTAGTCAGCTGTGAATACGATTGCAAATGAACTCCATCGAAGTAGCAGGAAAAACAGGTCCTTTTGAACAGTGGGACCTGTCATCATTATGCTGTTCAGTGATTCCCCAGATGTCGTTTTTGCCGAGGCGTCAAATACCACCCTAAGTTTGGTAGTATTGCTGTCATTTTTCATTACTGCATGATGTGGAAGATAATACGTTCTTCCATTGTACCCCTCCTGTACTTCCTCCACGTGTCCAAGAGAAATATATTCCTGAATGAATTTGGAATATTCATGGCGAAGATTTTGCGAATCTTTGTTCCAACATAAAAAATCGCTTTAATGCCATGTTGCGTGAATCACCCAAAACCATGCGATCCTTTAATAGGGGCAATTTGACGGTGTATCGTCCCGCTTCATCTTGTTTGTGTGTCATTTGGTAGTGATTTTCGCACATTTCATCTTCTACAGACTTGATCCTTGCAGTTGGTACTTCTTCTAGCTCCCAACATTTCTTCAAGCCTTCGTCTTCACTGCACACGCTGATACATGACGTGAGTATATTAGCTTGTACCTGCTTCCTTGGAGTCGGGGTGGTGATGACTGGTCCCGATAGTATCCAGCCAAACTTCGTATTTTGTGCCATTGGAGTATTAGCTGGACCCTTGATTAATCCATGGGTCAAAAGTTGCGGCAGTATGTCTGATCCTATCAGCAATTCAATCTCCTTCGGTTGTTCGTACCACGGATCCGCCATTTTAAATCTTTGAATGTGTGGCCACTGGTTGGGTGTAAATTGTTCTAGCGGCAGTCTTGATGTTATAACTGGCATTACTAGAGCTTCCACTTCCAAACGGATCTTCTCGTCGTGAATCGATTGAAGGGTAAGGTGGCATGCCGCTATGATTTGTGTAGCATGACCGTTGATTCCATTGATAGTTGAATCATACTTGACCAACGGTACCCTTATTTGACGTGCTAACTTCTCCGTCACGAAGCAAGACTGAGACCCTTGATCAATCAGAGCTCGTACAAATTTAGCTTGTCCTCCAATGCATATATTCACCATGGCTGTGGCTAGCAGCACCATTCTGTTAGTATGACATGCTGTGGTGACTCGTGTTGTCGTTGGTGCGTCTTCATTAGTTCTTCCTTCCGTCACCAAGACGGCTGCATTCTCACCTCGAGGGAAATGAAGCAAGGAATTATGCTGTTGCATGCATATTTTGCAACCCTTCTTCGTTAAACACTCCCTTGCCGAATGTCCGTCTCGCAAACAGTTGAAACACAGCTTCGAGCTCTGGACTACCTCCATTAGAAACACAGTTGATGTGATTCATTGCACACAATGCATTTTGCCAGTTATCACGATCGGATAGCAGCCGACGAAATTAAAAGTGCAAGCGAAGCACACGCGCATCCGCTTGCGCACCTCGACACCTGATCCGGGGGAATGGGTGTAATATGGATCTGCATGGGAATTGCAGATCAGCATTTTACTTTAAGTTAGGAATAATTTCTGTATTAATTTCTGTATTTTGGATTTTCTCATTACGACTCGCGTAGCGATTGGAATAAATTATAATTGTAACGAAATAGAAAAAGCTGTGTTTGAATTGCAAGGACCAGTGTCGGTCTGGAAATTAATTTGTTTACTCTTCGCGAATATAAATTCGTTTACTCTCACGTCCTCGTTTACAGTGTAACAGTGACGAACTAAAATAATAAAACGGTTATGAGTGCGCAATTTTAAAGCAATCCAACTCCAAATGAACTTAAATAATAAAACGGTTATGAGTGCGTAATTTTAAAGAAATCCAACTCCAAATGAACTAAAATAATAAAACGGTTTTGAGTGCGAAATTTTAAAGAAATCCAACTCCAAATAAACCGGACCCAGTGTGCAATGTTCAGTGAACAATTTAAGTGAATATCGATCTAATCAACCCTGTGTGAAGAATTAAGGTTAAAAATTATAAAATTCGGCTTGAAGAAAGTGTTGAGAAAAGAAAACACAGAGCATTAAAGACAGTGAACAAAATTTCATCGGAATAATCAAAGGAACAGTGAAGGAAGATTGCCTGGTTAACTATCCGTTCGATATACGGATATTATCGAGACAACAATTGAGTGCGACCGCAAGGAGACAGACGATGGAAAGCTACCCGATCACGACTAGCTTATTGTAAGATTAGATTTAAGATTATTCGAGAAAGACAAAAAATTATTTAATTGAACGAATGAATTGAATGAAGTTACATTACTAGTATTAGTGCGTGCGTAGAAAAAATAAACCGCGACAACCGAATAAAAGGGAGCATATCTTAATTAGCTTATTAAACTATGTCCTGGAGCAGTCTCTCTTGAAAAAAGGGGCCGGTTCACTTACTATTATTAATTTAATTTCCGGTGGTGTTGATACTCGTACCTTAGTAGGTTGTTTGCAACTTCAACGCTTACGACTAAAACGGATTGATACGAGCCTTCCGATCCGGGGTGACTACCCCGAAAGTTAAATGAGAGCTCTCAGCGGGCATCTAGGGAAAAATTAATGGTTGTCGCGAGATTGATAATTATAAACAAAATGAAAAACTGAATATAAAAAAATTTTATCAGAAATAAAGTGCATAAGTGCATACAATATATACCAAAGGAAAGAATTACCGAATAAAAAAATTAATAAAAAATTTATATACAACATATGTTAAAGCGGCCTTGAACAACTTCCTTTCTGTCGTTTAAGGTTTTTTATCATTATTAACTTTTGATTCTCTTGACAAAATCTGCACATACCTACTATAAATTCCCCTCGCGTCAAATAAAAAAAATTGAAATGGAGGATCTCAAGAGTTCTGTTACTCAGTTAACGGGAGCGATGAATAACGTTCTCGAACAACTGAGGGCAATGGAAGGTCGTATTGCCCAGGTTGAAAAATACAACCCCACACCTGCGATTCAATCCCTTTTAGGCCAATTAAGTGCTGTTGAAAACAGAATTAATTTGGCAGGGATATCCGTAGGACCGGTGAACAGCCCAGAACCGGAACCGCTCCGAGGGCCGAGTAGTGAAGCTGAATTAAGGGACATATCAAAGCTTCCGGACTCGGTGAAGGAACTTCAGGTCTTCGACGGAAACCCTGTCCATTATGTTTCTTGGATCCACAGTGTGGAAACTGTGCTGAAGGATTACGAAATTGTTCGTGGTAAGCCAATCTATAGGGCGATCCTTCAGCACATTCGTCAAAAAATTAGGGGCAAGGCCGACTCCGCGCTTGTGTCATATAATATATTCGACAACGAATGGGTGGAAATTAAAAGAGTCCTCTCCCTGCATTACGCGGACAAGAGGGACATCGGGACCCTCGAGCATCAGCTTAATAGCCTTACACAAGGCAATACAAGGGTCGATGATTTCTACGCTACCGTGAATCATCAATTCTCCCTGATTCTGAATAAAATCAGGGCGGAGTCCTATTCCACTGAGACAGTGGACGCTCTAGTGGAAGCTTATAGAAACCGGGCCTTGGACGTCTTCATACGGGGGTTAAATGGAGACCTTTCAAAGCTTTTAATAATCCGAAAACCCAAAACACTGCCGGAAGCATATTCGGCTTGCCTCGAGATGCAGAATCTCAACTTTAGGAACAGTTCAGTGCATGTACAGGCACCAAACCTGATATCGTCTCCTATTTACTACAGTTTTAAGAATGACAGGGAACACTCCCTTCCGTATGGAAACCGAGGAAAACTCCTTAATAATAGGGGTAGCTTCAGCCAACAAAGGCCGTATCCTTCGTGGAACCAACAATACCCACCACCGAGGCCGACGGGTCCAAAGCCCCCTATAAAAATGGAGGTGGATCGTTCCGCCCAGTCGAGGAGGGTAAATTACATGAATCGGCCAAACAATCCGTTCAAGAGAGAAACGGAGTCAGGTAATTACCCTCGGAAACAACAGCTTTATCATATGACAACGGACGTTCTCCAAGATTCCGACGAGTCAGAGAATCCAGCCGAACCAGTCGCAAGCCTTAGCGAGGAAAATTTTATGATAGGCGCCTCGTTTCCAGCGTACCATAGAGTACGTTACACGGGACGGGAAAATCCTCAATTTTCTCGTGGACACTGGTGCTAATAAAAATTTCTGCTAAGTTCTTCACGACACTCGATATTACATCAGGTTTCCACCAGATTCCTATGGAAGAGGAGGATATTCCAAAAACAGCCTTCTAAACAATGAATGGCAAGTATGAATTTCTTAGGCTACCCTTCGGTCTTAAAAACGCCCCTTCCATCTTTCAGCAAATGATAGATGATGTCCTAAAAAAACTAATCGGAAAAATTTGCTATGTCTACATTGACGACATTATCATTTTCAGCAAAACCGAAAGCGATCACTTAAAGAACATCGAAACGGTGTTCTCAACGCTTCAGGAGGCCGGATTAAAGGTCAATTTAGAAAAGACTCATTTCCTGGCCACCAGCGTCGAATTCCTAGGGTATCTTGTCACCTCCGAGGGCATTCATCCCGATCCAAAAAAGGTTAAAGCTATCGAGGCAATTCTCCCCCCCAACACGCTTAAGGAATTAAAGAGTTTTCTGGGATTGACATCCTATTATAGGAGATTCATTAAAGACTATGCCAAGATAGCAAAGCCATTAACCAACATGACTCGTGGAGAATTGTCACAAGTTCGCGCTAATCAATCAAAGAAGGTTCCGATTGTTCTTGACGAAGCGGCACTAAAGGCATTCGGAGACTTAAAGGAACTGCTCACTTCAGCGGAATTACTCGCCTTTCCAGACTTCGATAAACCCTTTAACTTAACTACGGACGCCTCCGATTACGCCATAGGCGCCGTGCTGTCCCAAGGGGAGCCTGGCAGGGATAAACCGGTTGCATACATCTCCCGTTCCTTAAATCGAACGGAAGAAGGTTACGCGATAAATGAAAAGGAATTACGTGCGATAGTTTGGGCACTAGATAACTTGAGGAACTACCTCTATGGGGCGAAGAAAATACGAATATACACCGACCACCAGCCTTTGACGTATACGCTTAGTAATAGAAATTACAATGCGAAACTCAAACGCTGGAAGGCAAGAATTGAGGAGTATAACTACGAACTGATTTATACACCTGGTAAATCAAACTTCGTGGCTGATGCACTCTCAAGGCTCAGAACAGAGGTAAATCACTTGTCAAGTTCCCCCGATTCTCAGACAGAAACAGCGAGTTCATGCACTGAAACGGCAGACGAAGGACGTAGCGAAACGACGGACACAGAAACGACACATGAAGGACGAGGTGAATCGACGGACAATACACAGACTGCCACTGCCGAGAAGGGCTGTGCGAACTGTCTTCTGAAAATGAGGATTCCTGCACCATGCACAGTGCTGACCAAGACAATACGGACTTAATACCGCACGTAGAAGCTGCGTTAAGTGTCTTCAGGAACCAGCTAATTTTCAAGACTGGCATCGATCTATGTTCCCACGAGGAACCACATCCTGGCTTTCATCGCCATTACATCTCCACCACAAAATTGGACCAGCCCAAACTTAAAGAAGCGCTGAGGGAAAATTTAAATCCAAATGTTATCAATGGAATAAAGATTCCAGAGGAATATCTTGGAATGCTCCAAGATATATACCTGAAAAATTTCGAGACGTACAAGATTAGAGTGACACAGAGGGTAGTTGAGGATGTTGCTAATGAGGAACGTAAATTCTTGATCATTGAAAGGGAGCACAGAAGGGCTCATCGGGCATCCGGGGAAAACAAGGAACAAATTCTTGTAAAATTCTATTTCCCGCGAATGATGGCTAGCATTAGGAAATATGTTACCTCGTGTGATATTTGCAATGCCAACAAATATGATAGGCACCCATTCAACCCTGAGCTGCAGGCGACACCTGTTCCTCGATATCCATGCGAAATTATCCATATGGACATAATGGAGATTCAGAACGAGAAGTTCCTAACTGTTGTCGATAAGTTTTCGAAATTCTCAAAATTCTTCAACATAAAAGACAAATCGGCCATTAACATTAGATCCAAATTGATTAAAATCTTGCACTATTTCACAGTTCCCTTGATCCTAGTCACAGACAATGAGAAGGGCTTCCTTAGCCCAATTGTCCTAAACCTGATAAGGAACTTAGGGATAAAGTTTTACTTAACCCCATCCCACCGGAGTGAAGTTAACGGTCAAATAGAGAGGGTTCATTCCACCGTCTTGGAGATCTATCGGTGTCTTGCGGCAGAGAACCCGGACTTCAAGGTCAAAGAACTCGTCCATATAGCAGTTGATCGTTATAATAACACGGTACATTCAGTTACCGGTAGGAAACCTACCGATGTTTTTTTCAATAGGTCCCAGAGGGTTAATTACCAGAATCTTTTGAACATTCGTTCAAAGATCGATAAGGACCTCAGGGGAATAATTAGGAAAAATATGGAAGCTAGGAACATAAGAAGGAATTTAAAAAGGGTGGTGCCAAGAAGGTGTTGTCAAGGTGATGTAGTATACGTTGCGGTAAAGGGTATAAAGGGTAAGAACAAGCCCTTATACAGAAAAGAAATTGTCGCCAAGGACAACCGAGTAACTATAACAACGGTAACTGGGAAAAAAGTCCACAAAGCACACATAAAAAATAAAACTTTCTAAATTAATAAAAAAGTATATATATTTTTTCCTTTTCAAAAAAAAAAAAAAAAAGAAAGAGTGTGTGTATATGCACATTTGCTAATAAAAAATAGAAAAGAACAAAGAAACCTCACGCACAGTATACGCACAAAATAAAACATGAATAAATATGCATAAAAAAAATTATCCATTGAATTTAAGATAAATTGTGTTAACTTCCTTTTTTAATGAATTGTTAAAAAATTGTTAATACATTGTTAATAAATTGTAATTATGTACATTACAGATTAGTAGTTCTTTTCACTCCCCTACATATTTTCGCCTATGAATCTCCGATCGTGACGGTTAAAGAGGGAAACGCTTGGGTGACAAACTAATACACGTAATTAACTTGACGAAATATGATGCCCTTATCCAAAACATTGAACGGATGATGGTTAGATATAGTGAGAACGAAGAGATGCAACCTGTATTGAGCTATCATTTAAACCAAATCAAGGATCGTCTTGGTGAATTAAGAGACGGAAGGGCGAGAAGGGCTAGGTCAATAAATTGGCTAGGAACAGCCTGGAAATGGATAGGCGGTTCTCCTGACGCAACTGACTGGGACAGCCTCTTGGAAAAACAGACAGACATTGTAGAAAATAATAGTCGGCAATACATTATTAACGAGAAACTATTTGACACGACTCGAGAAGTTACAAGTAGAATCAACGAAGTAATCGAACGATATAATAACGCTATACAAAAGAGGGAGACGGATAAACTTAGGTACGACTTACTGAACAAGATACTCATTTTAAAGGAGGGAATAAACGAAATAGTAAGGGCCTGCCAAATGGCTAAGAATGACATAGTTAACAGCAACCTTTTGGACTTAGAGGAAATCAATACCGTCATAAATGAACTTGAAGTTTTGCCTTATCAGAACGTTATAGAAGCTGTTGAATACAGCCGACCTTCAGTCTACTGCAATGGAACATTGCTGCTTTATATCCTGTCCATACCTTAAATTGACCCAAGGGTATATCACCTAGTAACGGCTCGTGCAGCGATAAAAAACGATAGGCAAATTGACTTAGACTTCTCCAGACTTCTTATTAGTCATGACAAGACGTACGGACTAAGGGGAGACTGTGTCAATATGGGTAACACATCTGTGTGTAAGGAAGACATTCTCCGAGAACTACCAGAAGACTCTTGTTTACCCAGAATCCTGAAGGGTGGTAACGCACTTTGCGACTATAAAACGACTAGCGAAGAGATAATCGAACTGGTCGGGGAAAACACGATTTTCCTAACGAACTTCAACGGGACAATTTTAAATAAGAATTCCTCTATTCCCTTAGTAGGTCCAGCTGGACAACGACACGATCCGCATAAAGGAAAAGACATACTACAGCAAAATGATTTTCAGTCCGCAGGCGCTTCCCCCGGTCCTGGCCAATGTAACGAGCAGCAAAACTAGACCTAACCTAGAATACGTGCATGACCTTAGCACGAGGAACATTGAACTTATTAATACCTTAAGGAGAAATCTTAACTATTCTATTCTTACAGAGATTTTCATCGTTTTAACAGTCATTACCACTATCTGTCTGTTCTGGAGGAAGATTTATGGAAGGGTCAACATCCCAGAGCTCCGCCTATCTTGTCGTCGAAAACCAATTCCGCGTCCTTCACCACGACCTCCCCAAGAAGTCAGTAAAACCAACGGAAGCGAAGGTTCATTCCCCTGTCCATCGAGTGATCTGCGGGATGCAGATATTTGAAGGGGCGGCAGTTATCACGATCGGATAGCAGCCGACGAAATTAAAAGTGCAAGCGAAGCACACGCGCATCCGCTTGCGCACCTCGACACCTGATCCGGGGGAATGGGTGTAATGTGGATGTGCATGGGAATTGCAGATCAGCATTTTACTTTAAGTTAGGAATAATTTCTGTATTAATTTCTGTATTTTGGATTTTCTCATTACGACTCGCGTAGCGATTGGAATAAATTATAATTGTAACGAAATAGAAAAAGCTGTGTTTGAATTGCAAGGACCAGTGTCGGTCTGGAAATTAATTTTTTTACTCTTCGCGAATATAAATTCGTTTACTTGCCTGAGTGAATGTTGTCAAATGGTTTTTTGTGGATGTTATTTTTGTTGATTGGAACTGGTGCTTACGGTTGAATTCTCGACTGCCTTCCAAACCTCGGAATCTTCCCTCGATGAAGTCAAAAAATTCGCTTAGTCTAGGGATTTCTGTTGACATCCCTCTTGACTGTTGGTACAGTTTTCTGGATTCTGGGTCAAGTTTCGGATACAGCAGCTCAATGACTAATGGATCCCAAGAGCTTACGTCAACTCCTAAGTTGTTAATGCCATAGAGGATTTCCTTTGATGTATCCATAATGGTTTTTAAGTCGAAAGCACTTTCATGACGAGCTGGTTTCAAGGTCAACAATTTTTGGATGTGGATTTTTACCAACGCTGCTGGATTTTGAAACCTTTTTGTCAATAACTCAACAGCTGTTGCATAATTGCTTGACGTCGGTGACAAGTGGTTAACACTCCTTGCTGCTTCTCCCTTGAGATTGCCTTTCAAGTATTGAATACGTTCGATATCACTTAATGATCCATTGTGGTGAACTAATCGTTCGAATAGCTCCCAAAATGGTGTCTACTCTTCATACCTTCCGCTGAATACTGGTATGCTTACGGTTGGAAGCTTGATTTCCCTCTGTGCTGGAACTTGTGAAGTTACCACCTCTGGTTGCTGTTGTCGTTACTCTGCCTCCTTGATTTGGATGCATGCATCTTGATACATCTGCTCCAAATCGATGAACTCGTTGCTGGACACGCACTCCTGCTCGAAATCAGCTTCTTCCAGTGATGACATTATATCTTCATTTATTGCCGCCAACCTTGTCCAGCATTCCTTTAACTGACTCAACTTGAATCCGAGGTAAACTGTATTTTGATTCAAATCCAAGTTGTCAAGGTTGATAAGGTTTAACTTATTAAATCTAGCTGGGCACTTCATTTTGTCAGTTGACTTTCTCGGTCTTTCTGATGTATTACTTGAAGATTGTATTGCTGCAGCTGGATTTGAACTTGCTACGCGTGATGCTTGAATGTCGGCACTGGTACGTAACGGCATCGACGGAAGTTGCGCTGTCCTTTTAAATTCATCCAATTTTTCCTTTAGCGTAACTTTAATGTCAAGGTACCTGGCTTCCAATTGACTAAAATATTTCTTTACGAAATAGTCATGCAGCGGGTTTGTCTTTCTAAGCTCTTCCAAACGTCCGTTGTTTATTTGGAAGTCTATCCAATACTGCTCCAACTGCTCCAGCCTATCTGTAAAGTACCTCACAGAGTACCGGGATATCCCATCCTTCTTGAAATTAGTCCATAAAGAACGGACTTCTTCTGAAATTAGCGTTTGATTCAACGCGATGTTCTCGATTTTACTCATGTTGATTTTAACTTGCACTCGAGGGTGGTATTACTCCAACAATCACTATACTAGCCCTCACTTTTCACTAATCCGGCTAATCCGGCTCGAAGGACCATGAAAATCTATCTCAGTTTAGATTTTAACTCAATCGCCTAATGCAGCCTCACATTAGGTAGAACAAAAAGGCTTGGTTCGATTGATCACAACACAATGATAATTATTCTTTATTTTCGTTCTCTTAAATAGCAAAATTCTGATAACCTAAGCATTAAAAGTGTGACAAATAAAAAAGGGGAAATAACAAGAAACCAAAATTTGCTAATGTAAGCAATTGCCGTAATATGATAAAAAATATGCTTTTATGTATATTTTAAAATTATATTTTTTGTTGATGTCATCAACAATGTTAATACTTATCTTCATGGATGTATGTACGTACACATGTTTAAAAAAAAAAAGTGCGTAGACCTCTACGCACGTCAGGAAGGAAACACTTATCGCAATTTCCAACTCTGAACGTAGAACGCATTTTTTGTAAAGCTATTGAGTGATACAATTGGGTATGTTGTGGTCAAATTAGGCGCTTTAGATGCAAAAAGGAATGAAATCACCACATACCCAAATGTTCACCGAATAACACCAAATACCATACGTCCTTCAATAAACCAAAAAAAGCACCAAATCCTCAATGACACAAGCAAGGGTCATTTTCACCATCATTAGCCCTAGTTTTACCTCCGAACCTACCATATTCGCGAATATGCCAAATAAATCACTACTTATCCTATAATTCAACCACATGCCATACTTGGACAGGGCGTCCAAGGTATCACCCTCATCCCTAGACATCTCCGGACACCCTACATGCAAATGTTTGCAATAATGAACACCTTACCATCCACAAAGTACCCATTACGTTTTGACGTCAGACCGCTGTTTTCATTTTTACGTATATGTACATATGTACATGTATGTCGAAGAAACTATTCAACCATAGATCAGATATTCTCGCTGGTAAATATTGCAGAGATATACAAAGTGAAACGTAAAAAATTATACGCTTTCTTCGTGGATTTTCGTGCAGCTTTTGACTCCATCCCGCAAGAAATGCTTTTCTATAAGTTATATAAGTACGGAATCTGGTCGCAAGTCGTTAATGTTTTAAGAGCTATGTACAGTAATAATAAATCATGTATCTGGGATGGTAGCCATTTATCAGAGGACTTCGAAGTCTCAATGGGCGTCAAACAAGGTTGCGTGCTTAGTACATTGCTGTTTATCCTGTACATAAATGACATAACGGATGAAGTTAGAGGTGGAATAAACCTCGGTGGAACCAATATTCCGGCACTAATGTTTGCAGATGACATAGTTTTTCTCGCTGATTCAATAGATACCATGCAGTTAATGATCAACAGGCTAGATACCTACTGCAAAACATGGAATTAAACTGTTAATTTAGAAAAATCAAAGATGATGGTCTTTAGAGATGGTGGAGGAAGGTACGCTCGAGGTGAAAAATGGAGATTTCAAGGGCAACAGATCGAGATAGTCAAGCAGTACAAGTACCTTGGAGTTTTGATTACGTCGAACCTAAACATGAACAAGCATTTTAAATTCAAACTGGCAGAGGCTAAACGAGCGATCTGTGCTGTTTGGGGAAACTGTATTCAAAATAAAAATGTTTCGCATGACTCAAAGGTTAAAATATTCCGTGCCACAGCTTCTTCTATTCTATTATATGCAGCGCAAGTTTGGGGATACGGCGCTTTCGAAACTGTGGAAAAATTCCTCAAATACTTTCTCAGGCGGATTTTTAAGCTTCCTAGTAGTTCTCCTAATTATATGCTACACTTAGAGACTGGAGTAGCACCCCTGTTCCTGAATACTCTTAAAACGCATTTCAATTATATTTATAAAGTCAATGCGATGAGGCAAGAAAAAATTCCAAAGTTGGGACTCGCACAAATGCAAAGATATAAGGTGAAGTGTGTTCAAGAATGGGAATTACTAGGATCTGAATGCGGTTATAACATTAATCTTACACCAACCGAACAACAGGAAACTTTAAAACAAAAACTAAACACCTTGCTTCAGAAAACCGGTCACAGAATTTTTAACAATTTTGTGAATGAAGCTCAGTCTTCACAACACAGAGCTTACTACAGCAAAATGAATCACAATCTACAAGAAAGGACGTATTTTTTGAACAGCTACTCAGTAGAAAAAATAAGTACGATTTTTAAAATAAGAGGCGAACTTTTGAAGCTAAATTTCATACCGCATCGTCCTGAACTTCCAATTTTATGTGAGCTGTGTAATCTCAGAGAGCGTGAGGATGTGCTGCACTTCATCGCGAAATGCCCTATACTTAAGGAGTTCCGCAGTAATTTCTTCGGTGCTCAGACACTTGAATTGGAGGAAGCAATTAATATCTTGAATGGTGGCAGAGGTTGGGACTTACTCTACAACTACACAGTCAACGCATTGCGCTACAGGAACTGCATAATTGAAGAAAGTTTTTAAGTAATGAGATCATTATATTATAGTATAAACAGCATCCATTTTTTAATTTATATATGTATTCAACGTAAATTTTTCATTTAAATGTCAATCTGGTAGACGGCCTCTAAGCCAAACCATACAGACTAAGTTATAATAATTAATATTGTAAGCATTCACTTTTTCGAAATAAAATAGTCTAACTAACTAAACTAACTAACTAACTACATGTATGTCGTATATGAATGTATAAAAATACATATGTATTTTTATGCAGACCTATTTTCACATATCGCGTAATCGGGTGCAACACACAACTTTTGACGTATAAAAGGTTTTCTACGCAAATATGTATGGAAGTAGCAGCCAAAGTAATGTGCTCGTCTGAAAAACCGGCACTTAAATTTTTTTATTATGTTTATGTGCTCGCTGTGAACATAATCTTCATCCCCAAGCATCAGCAGCCACCAATCGCTCGACTTTGGACGAATTTTCTCCCTTAACGCATAACATTGAAGTCGATCGCATGTGTACATAACAATTAATACATACATATGTATGTATTGTGTAATCGACACATAAAATTGAAAACATTTTATGTACGCCCATGTAACCACATAATATGCAATCGCCAGTAGAACATAAATATTTTTATGTGAATTTCTTTACCCGCGTGGTTCATACTGTATGTACATATGTGGTTCGACACTTGTTCCACGTTCCAAATATGTTTTCTGCGACGGCATGGGTACACAATCGTGAGGTTTTCACACGTCGCCTAACTTTAGCTATACACTTCACACAATCCAAGTCACATCTGAAGTGGATAACAACGTTGCAACGGACAGAGTTGTTTAAATTAGTTAGTTCTGGTTGTTCTCTCTTCAAGTAAAGTTTGTATCCACTCTTCAAAAATATGAAGTTTTCGTTTATTAATAAAAAACTGTTTCATTGATATAAAACTTTGTTTCATTGGAATAAAACTGGCGACGAGGATGGGATGCTTAGTGAAAAAAAAGGATTTCAAAAGAACACACATAAACAGTAAAGAAGTTAAAAATCTTTACAAAAATTAAAAAAGTTAAAAATCTTTATCAATATTCAAGAAGTGAAAAATCTTTACAAAAGTAAAAAAGAAGTTAAAAATCTTTACAAAAATTTAAGAAGTGGAAAATCTTTATAAATGTTGAAAAGAAATCAAAAATTTTTAATAATAACGGTATTACTTTGCGCCACTGTCATAAAGAGTTTAATATTTGTTTCATGTTTAGACACGTTGAGTTTTGCGCCGACCTAACTGAAAAATAACACAATGTATATGTGTATTTAAAATCATGTGCACCTGCGTGTCTACCTTTTGTTTTCAGAGAGCTGTGGTGTTTTGAAGAGAAGTCATTAGATTGTCCTTTTTTTTGTAGTGGAAAATTTAAGGTGTCGAGCAGTATGTTTCAAAGTTTTATAAAATCATTTTTTGTGCAACCATCCAATTTTTCTTCATTTTGGGGTAACTTTGCACCGGAGCAAAATGCCTCCAAAACCAATTTCTAAATGAGGTACATTCTCTGTCCCAGAGCTTATATCTATATTTGACTAAATGTTACCTACTTTTTTAATAAGTTTTAATTTTTTTTATGAATTTAAATACGTTCTATGTTTTGATGTTTATCACTACTGCATAAACTGATAAAAACTTTTATTTTTCTTTACTTAAATGCAGCAGTTTTGTTTTTTGTATTATAAAAAAAATATGATTTGTTTTTAATTTATTTTTTCACAGAAATGATATTTGGAGTAAGGTTAATAAGGCGAGTGAATATCTTTGCTGCAGCTTTTAAAATACAAGCACAATGATAAAAAATTTCGAACGGAGCGAAGTAACCCCCTCCTTTGGACAACTTTGCGCCACTTTTCAACAAAGTAAAAGTTTATTTAAGTTCCCTTTTGAAACAAGTATTCCAACATAGATACGGTCCTTAATGCTCTACGTATGAGATCTCTATAAAAAAATCAAAATTTGTTCCTATTTTTTATGAATAATTCAACGATTTTTTGGAAAAAATTAAAAAATTGGTGCAAAGTTACCCCGGTTTACGGTAATATAGGTGGCGCGACAGCTAGGGATGAGCCAAGGCCTAGCTTCTCGCAACCATTCATGTTGTGCGTGTTACATATTTCGCGCAAAATGGAAGGGACCTACGGCGAAGTGAGAAGCTCTTTCATTATAAGATTATACTCCCGGAGGCTTGCCATTCCGCAAAACGCTTATTCGCTCCAAAATTATTTGCGAGATGTGGGCATAATTTTATGCCTAACATCAGAGGAACATCAGGCAGCTGTAAAGATTGTCCTTGCCAACAAACTTCAAGGAAAGGCACTGAGGGCAATCGACTCTATAACAAACCCATCCTGGGAAAACATCCTAACGAAGTTGCGGGAGGAATTTGGAATCAAGCGTTCGTACTTTAACCTAATGAAGGAAGCGATGAATGTTAAGGCAAGTAGTATAGAAGAGTTGAATTATAAATGCGAAAAAGTACTATACTCTGTCCCACAAAAATTGTCAGTACAGACCTTATGGGGGAGCTTTTTTTCAAACACTGGTGCCGGTAGAAGTTTTCCGGGCACTCAATGAGAGAAATTGCCACTGAAATACAAACTAAACCACTGAATTACACAGATTTTGTTTGTGTAATTCTCCCAAAAAACGAGTATATCCCACCATAACCAGTCTGCCACACATCTGAGGGCAGAATGATCATGTTGTCGTCATCAACTCTCGCTGTGTGTACTGAAAATATGTGCATCGAAACAGAGTAACCGTTATCCAGTCAATGCAAATCGCTGCAGCTTTTTCTGTGGATTTTGTCAAAGAGCTTTGAAATCTTGTGCTTTTGAATTGAATTTGACTATGGGAGGGTGTTGCCGCTTAATTTTTGGTTCTTTTTAATAATTTTCTTGTTGCTGGGAAACCCGTTTAAATGCGGGTAAATTTTTCTTCGGTTTTTGTGCTTTGTAATGAAGGTTTATACGCGCGGTATCTTGAAACTTTCAATTCAGTCACAGTTCTATAAGTGATCATATTTATTGGATTAAATGCGTTATAGTGATATTGTGATACATCAAAATACTTGAAAAAATGCATTCTACAAAATATTAAAATTTCACCAATATCGAGTCGGTGTTCATTTTGTAAACAATTTTTTTTTTTTCGTCAACAAATTGTTTTGATTTTAAATCAGCAGATGGTTACCATACGGTTGTTACTCTCCGATTTCTGGCGATTTGTCATGCATACTACGGTAACCCTGAAAGAGCTTTAAAGAGTGACAGATTTATGTAAGCTCTTGCAACCAGAGTGAGAGGCAAAGGTCCTATCTTTCCTGTTTTGACAATTTTTGTGGGACAGAGTATAAATACAATGAACTCCAAATATAATATTGAAATTACAAAGGATGAAAGTTATACACCCGAAAAAAATTTAAAATTATTTTTTGACATTTACATAGTTAATATTTAAACATTGTTATTACAAAATAATATTAATAGCATATCTGATGCTCATAACTATTTTATTGAAAACAATTTAATGAAAGACATTTTCTTAAGAAATCAGAACAATAGAAGTTATAATAAAAACAACAAAATAACTGATAAACCTAAATACAATTCCGGTAGGTTTCAAAACCCAAATCATAAGTTAAATAACCAAGTGAAATACAATTTTTACAGACAGCAAGTCAATTCAGGAAATTACCCAAATTTTCAAAATAAGAATTTTAATCCTCAAGATAATTTTGCAAACGTCCACAGAAATGGTAATGCCCAAAATAATAATAATTATAGACAACAATATTCAAACTTCCTAAACCCAAACCAGAGAAATTCATTTGTCAACCGGAATCAAAATGTAGGTAAGGAACCAATGGAAATAGATCCAATGCAAGTTGACAATTTTCATCAACGGCCTCGGATTGCTAACTTCCCATAGTAGTACTAACAATTAATACAACTCAAATTAGATGTCTTATTGACACCGGAGCAGCAACTACTTTAGGTGACTACAGAATCTTTGATCATCTGAACACTTTACAAAATCTGAAAAAAAAAATCAATAAAATTAAATACCTTAACTGGTTTTGTTACAGTCATTAAAGAAGTCATTGTCATGTTACCTTATAAATTCAATTGTCCTAATAAAACAATGTCAGTTAAAATAGCAGATTTTGGAAATAAACCTTTCGATTGTATAATTAATAGGTTTATTAAATAATAAGCTTATAATAAATGATTCAGAAATTATTATTGACGAGCAAAGAGTTCCACCAATGAAATATGAAGATATTCACTATTTAGAAAAGCAGGAAAATTATATTGATAAACTAATGCATGAAGAATTAAATGAAGAAAAAAGACGAGTTGTTGGCAACTTTCTAAACAAACATAAAAAGATATTTTATATAGAAGGTCAAAATCTAACTACCACTAATAGTGTAAAACATAGAATAGTTACCACATCGAAAAGCCCGTATTTTCAAAAGTGTATCGTTACCCTCAGATACATGAAAAAGAAATAGAACGCCAAATAAGAGACATGTTATCTCAAGGTATTATAAGTCCGAGTAAATCGCCTTATAATTCACCTTTATGGATAGTTCCTAAAAAGTTGGACAATCCCAAAGAAAAGAAATGGCGTTTAGTAATTGATTTCAGAAGATTGAATAAAATAACAATAGATGACAAACATCCTATTCCAAATATGGAATCACTGTTTGATAAACTGGATCGTTCCCTTTATTTTTCAACTTTGGATCTAGCCAAAGGATTTCATCAAATATTGATGGATGATAATGACATTGAGAAAACTGCATTCTCCACCCCCATGGGTCATTTCGAGTTCAATCGAATGCCATTCGGACTTAAAAATGCTCCAGCTACGTTTCAACGGATGATGTATGCGGTATTAGGAGATTATGTCAATACAATATGTGTCATATATATTGATGATGACCGCTGCCATCTATGTGTGATGTGCCAAAGCGGTACACTCTTGTCAGTAAATTTTTTTTTTATTTCCCAGGTATTATACATACATCTGTCCTATGGGCACTTAGTACATTTTTTAACAATGTTTTGTTTGGTGCAGTTCTGACCTAACGACCAGTGTCATATAGTCATTTCGTTAAAATGCTAAATATAATAGTTTACACAATTTTTAGTTTTACACTTATTTAGATCACATTTTACAGATATATACATACATTAGGGTCATTCCACTAGTAATCGCCGAGCCTGTATGGGGAGCTCTGAATGACCCCCTCCGATTTGGCTCAAAATTGGTAGAATTACTCCTTGGAGTGGAACAAGTTTTAAGGTAAAAAAGTTTTGTAGAATTTGATATAGATTGCATGTAACGGAACTTAAAAAATTGGAAAAAAATCAAAATTTAAGATTTCTTCTATATTTCAAAAAATCATTTTATTGGTTCTGCTTATCAGATCTTAATGAAATATACCTCGTGGAATTCAGGAAGACTCAAGCTTTCAATATTTTAGCATAATTTTAAATTTCAGGACGAAGGACATTCTAGAATACAACACTTCTTCCACACATAAAAACTCATTTTAAATTTATATTATTCACAATTTAATATTTGAATTAACTCGTGTCTCATATAACGATATAATCCGATATAGTCGCGAGTTCACTACGGCTGGATGATGATATGATAACACAGTATAAGTAAACCAATTCTACAACTTCTAAAATAACGGTAAATGGGAAATGCGCAGTTGCAGACACAAGCCATTAAAGAAATCAAACAAAAGCAAGTGCAGTGACGTTTCTTTTTAAAACAGTTATGTGCACACGGATAAGATGTGACGATTATGAGAAGTGTACCCTAATAAGCCTACCTTTAAAGAAAGATTTTGGCCGAACCCATAGAGATCCCACCTTGAAAAAATAAAATACTTTTTTTTGAGTTATTTAAGGATACGTGTTAAAAAGGACATTCTGGAATGTCCTTCGTCCTGAAATTTAAAATTATGCTAAAATATTGAAAGCTTGAGTCTTCCTGAATTCTCTTAATAAATTCAATCGAGAACACGCGGATCAAAATTCAATGTGCTTTATTACAGTGTATGATAAGGAGTGAACATAAGAAGAGGAAGTGCCAACAAAAGAAAGTTTATAAGATTCTTACAAATAAGCTTATTTATACATTAGATAAAATAAGGTTACGTTTTATTTTGTTTCAACACTCCCCCTCAATATTAAAACGATTAATAATCAAAATTGATTCCAAAATTTGTAATGCAAAAACAATGTTTAATTTTTGGTAAAGCCTTAGTAAAACCGTCTGCGACCATCTCATTCGTTTGTAGATATTTCACACGCACAACTCCTTCTTCAATCGCTTGTCTAATGAAGTGGTACTTGTAGTGAATATGTTTTGTCCTTGAATGTTTGCCACCATATTCAGCTATATGCTGAGCACTCTGGTTATCGCAGAAAATAGTTGTTGCTCCTGGGTTTCCCAAATTTAACTCATCAAGTAAATAGCGAAGTGAATATGTCTCCCTTGATCCTTCAGTTAAAGCGATGTACTCCGCCTCGGCGCTTGAGTTGGCGACAGTATGTTGTTTTCTTGACTCCCAACTTATGGCAGCACCTGCAAGTACAAAACAATAGCCGGTTTGAGATTTAGAATCATTTCTATCCTCAGCCCAACTAGCGTCAACTAATGGTAAACCAGTTTTTCGGAATACTAGTCTCGCGTGTTTCGTAGCACTCAGGTAGCGTAATAAGTTAACAGCTGTAGTCCAATGCTGTTTTTTCGGGTTTTGACTAAACTGGGATAGTGTACTCACACTATAAGCAATATCGGGACGGCTAAATACAGCGAGGTGCATTATACATCCTATAAGCTCCTGATATTTTAAGCAATCTATTGGTTCGTTTTCTCCACTGATTTTTGGTTCCTTTTCCAGTCTTAACTTGACCTGCATTGGTATGTTGAATGGCTTGGAATTATGCAAATTGTATTTTAAAATAAGTTTATAAATAATGTAATTTGTTTGGCATATTGAGTGCATGCCCTGGTCCTTTGAAATTTCTTACCCAATGCATAGAGTTGGGTGTCCCAAATATCTAATTTCAAAACTTTGTGAAAGACTGTGCTTTATTTCCTTTACCAAGTTGTTTTCGTTTGAAGCGATGACTATGTCATCAGCATATATCCCCAAAATAGCCTTTAAACCGTTCTCGATTATAAAGTAAATGCAGCTATCATATTTAGATTGTGTTAGTTTCAATGTTTTAAGTTTATCGTCTAAAGTTTTGTGCCACTGCCTACTGGCTTGCTTAAATCCGTATAGTGTCTTATGTAGTCGGCAAACCTTGTTTGGATAAATGGGATCAACAAAACCATCTGGCTGTTTCATAAAAAGTTCTTCCTTCAGATGTCCGTTCAAAAAGGCCGTTGATACATCAAGGTGATGAAGTTGTAAATCATGCTCTGTAGAAAGGGCGTAAATCAACCGCAAAGAACTTTGACGAACAACGGGTGAATATGTATCCATATAATCAATTCCATGTCGCTGCGCAACAAGTCTGGCTTTTCGACGATCTACACTTCCATCCGACAGATATTTGGTTTTGAAAACCCATCGACATCCAATTGCGCTTCGCCCTGGAGGTAAATCACAAAGCGGCCAAGTATTATGCTTCATTAAGCACCTGTATTCATCTTTCATGGCGCGATACCATTCTTCTGCATGCAGTGAAGTTTTTGAATCCAGATAGCTAATTGGATCATCGTAATGGCATGCATTAAAAACCCTTTCCATAGTAAATTTTGTATTGTGTCTCGACCTTAATCGGCTTGAAATAAAGTCTCTCTCATTTGCCCTGACATCATCAATATTCAATTCTTCCATTTTATGTTCTGGTTTCTCATTTTCAGTTCCTTCGTTCCCCATTTTGTTTTCAAAATGTAATTTATTACTTATGCTCTCTGAGTTTTCATTCCTGGCTTCATTTAAATATCCTTCAGCTTCCAAAAATTCGTCTTCATATTCCTCCTTTCTTCCAGCTTCTAAGAGCTCATCATCCAAAGCAACTTCATCCTTTTTTATTTCATTACATAATGTGAACTCTTGATAATTCTTCACTACTTCTTCTATAAAACGAACATCTCGAACATTCTCTACTTGACTTTTAAAAATGTTGAATACATCCAAATAATCACTTTTCCTTTGTAAGAAATAAACAAAAACCTTCCTTGACCAATCATCAATGAACGTAGCAAAATAAATGCATTTTCTCAAAGATTCTGTATTGAATGGACCCCAGAGATCAGTGTGAACGAGTTCTATTAGCGTTTTTGTTGATTTTTCATTTTTGATAGGAAACGGAAGCCTAGTTTGCTTTCCTTTAAAACAAGTTATACAATTAGCAAGCGAAGGATTAAACTTTGGCAGACCTTGGACCATATCTTTATCCTTCAATCTTCGAAGAGATGAGATGTTAAGATGTCCATATCGTCGGTGCCAATCTTCTAAGCAATTATCACTTTTTAATCCTGGTACACTGCATATCTTAGTTTTTTCTTTGGAGCTGTACATATTTACCAAGTATAGACTTTTATATTTCTTGGCCTCAAGTATAACAACATCATTTTTAACTGTCAACCCACGATCTCCTTCTATAATAAGCTTACAACCATTATCCGTGGCCTTACTTGCCGATACAAGATTGCTTCTAAGATCAGGTATAAAAAGTGTATCATAAAGACAAATAACTTTAGGTTTTCCACATACTAAAATATTCAATTTTACTGTTCCAATTCCCTTTATGTTTGAAAATCCCATCTTAGTGGGTGTCTACGCCACAAAAGTTTCTAGCACCAGCCGTTTGGGCTGTGCGCCTATCTCTGGGTCAGTCAGTCAGTCAGTCAGCCAGTCAGTCAGTCAGTCAGTCAGGACAAAGAGTTTTATATATATAGATGATAGATGATTTCCTCTGATGAGGTCGGTTGGTCAGGTCCTTTTTAGTCTTCTTCTTCCTGATATCTCCTGAGCTCCTAGAGTGTTGACTTCGGTGTTTCTGTGTAGCAATATTTTAATGTGATATTTTCTGCTTATCTGCGTTATTTCTTCGTTGATGGTAGGCATTTTCAGGTCATGATGGATGTCAGCATTGGTTATATACCAATCTGCGTTAATTATTGATCGTAAAAATTTTGATTGTTGTCTTTGTATTAAAGCTATGCTTGATTTTCTTGATGTTTCCCAAAGCTGTAAGCCATAAGTCCAAATAGGTTTTATAATTCATTTATACAGCAGAATTTTGTTACAATTTTGGGTCTCTTTTGAGTAGCCGGTAGAGTTGTTTATATTTTGTTTTAATTTGGTTTTTGGCCCAAGTTTTGCGTCTCAAAAATGTTTTTTTTCAAAATTAATGTGGAAAGGAAAGTCAAAATACATATTACAATACAAATTCTATGTTTGACCTAAGCCTTAATATTAGTAACCCCTATCTAAAGTGCGCGCTAGAGATCACACTTTCTGAATAACATAGTGAGGTTATTATTTAACCAATTTTTTTAAACTATTTGTAGATGTAACTTTACCAGTATTATATATGACTGAAAACCTTGTTCTTTAAACTATTCGAATTGTTAAAAATAAAGTTGAAGATAATGATATTTTTAATAACCTTGATCTAATTACTAACGTATACATTTTTTGCTGTTTTTAATTTTTTAATTTTCGAGAGAAGTTTTAAACACTTCCGCTGCCTTCCGCTGTTTACTTTTATACTGCAATTGATTCCTCACTACATTGTTAAAAAGACAAAAAAAAAAATTGTCTTCCCCGATCTGCCCCCCCACCTGCTTATGAGCGATAAGCGCATCATAAAGTGCAAAACAAAAAAATTCGACTGGGGAGCCAGTCCTATATTTCCCACCTCATATTGCTTTACATCAAGAAGGTAACATTTTGCGGCATATAAAAACACACAGATAGCGATCCAGTTAATTTAATATTATTTATTTTTATTTTTGTTTTTGCATAAAATAAACATTTTTCAATTTCCTTAACAATTGTTCCACAAAGAGTTGTTGCGCGAACTTGATAGAAAACATTTCTTTAATTTCTTCAGCATCCGCTAGACCGATTATGCTCCGAATCGAATCAACTCTAAGTTTCATGCTGAAAAATAAAACAAAACTAGGTGGGAAGTAAAAACTGCATGATCGTACATTGTTTCGTTTTCCAGAGATCCACAAAGAGTTGTTGCGTGCGAAGTCAAAAAATGGAAAGAAAATGAATTTTTCGAAATTCCTTTTAAACAAGATATTTCCATTTTATCCTGGGCTATATTATTTTAGGTAACTGTTGTGATTAAGAAGACAAAACCAGATAGTATAATGAAGTTCAACAATTTATTAGGCAAAATATACGTGCGAAACCAAAGAAGAATAAAAGTACAAGCCAGAACAAAAAGGCGTTAGTTTTGAAAGTGACAGTTTGTTTAAGAGGTAACGCCATCGTGCGATCCAAACTTTTACTAAACTGTCTTAAGGCGTTTACACATTATTACATAATTTAAATAGTAAGCCTTTAATCAATGTTTCTATCGTAAGGGATGTAGAAAATACATTAAAACGAAAAAATACATGGTAGCTTGAGCAAAAATTATGCGCTGTAAATGGGTTTTAGAATGCAAAATTTGCTTAAATATTAAAAGTATTGGTAATTCCAACAATATTTCGTCTTCTAACGCTAGGTATAACTCTCACAAATTTGGATAAGTTCTCTTTTGAGGAAAGTTTCAGTATTAAAAAAATATGACTATGGTTATTGAACAAACATGGCCAACCTTCCAATATTTCGGTGATTTGCTGTCGTCTTGGGGTGAATTCGTCGATTTGCCGCCATTTTCGGGTTGAATTCGTGGATTTGCCGCCATCTTGGGGGGAATTCGCGGATTCACGCACATTTTAAAACAAAATGAGCCAGTATTGCACAATATTTGAAGTTTTTTTTTTCTTGGAAGGCAGTTTGTGGGCGCTGGGAATTAATCGTGTTTGACATAACACTAATCAGATGGAAGCGGACACGAGAGATTGAATATTGCTGTTTTGAGATTGAATATTGCTGTCCAGTTCAAGTTCCTCGAAGAAACCCGGTTTCAACTTCTCTGTGCATATCGTCGTCGGAACGCCAATCTGATCTACTTTGAATACATAGTCTGATATCCTTTCAAGCACCTCATATGGTGCATCGTACGGTTGTTCGCACGATTTACGCACGGAATCCACTCTGACGAGCACGTGTGTGAAGGTGTAGAGTGTTTTGTGACTGCGTCTCGTATGATGTGCTGATGGAGTGGATCCAACTCGTCTCATCTGCTCTCGGAACCCTTCGACGAATATTTGCGGCTCCGGTGAAACTTCTTCATCGATGAAAAATTCTCCGGGCCACCTCAATGTCGTCCCGTAAACAAGTTCCGCTGCAGTTGTTTTGACGTTTTCTTTAAAACTCGTCCGCAGTCCCAGAAGAACGGTCGATAGTGCCAAATTGTGCCCGCTGTCGAAGACTCTCCTACGTAGTGCCTTGGGTAAATATGGACGAATGCCTGCTCCATTAGTGTCACAGAAAACAATAGCGTCTGTATTACCTATACGTAATCTTCGTAGCCGAAGTGATGTCTTATCAGGAGAAGCGGTGAGTTGCTTCAATTCTTCGTCAGCTTTTTGCACATCCGCTAGGTCCTCTGTGCTGACGATGGTGGGCATGTTGATAACATGAATGCGAGATAGCGCATCAGCTATAACGTTATTCTCCCAGAGATGTGGACGATATTTGTAGAGTATTGACCTATCTCTTCGAGCTGCCGTGCTACTCGATCGCAAGCATGGTCGGATTTCTTGTCGAAAGCATAAGTCAGTGGTTTATGGTCGGTGAGTATGACCAGTTCTCTTTCGTCGATGAGGTGTTTGAAGCGTCTGACTGCCTTGTATATGGCCAACAACTCTCGATCGTAAACTTTGTAGCGGGCTTCCCGTTCGCTGAGCTTCTTCGAGAAAGAGGCGATGAGTTGCAGTTTGTCACCGTCGCGTTGATCCAAGGCGGCACCAATGATGTGTCGGATGCGTCGCATCGCAAAACCAAAGGAAGATTTGGCCTAGGATGAGCGAGTTGGACTGCCTCATTCAGCTTCACTTTGCATTCCTCGAATGCTTTCTCAGCTTCAGGTGTCCACTGTACTGGGCGCTGGTTTTTCTTTTTTGCTCCAGTAATAAGTTCGATGAGGGGTGCCTGTGTTTCAGCAGCACCGGGCAGGCAACTGCGGTAAAAATTCAAGGATCCCAGAAATCTCCTAAGCTCAGCCAAAGTCTTTGGCTTTGGATAATCAGCGATTACTGCCACTCGATCAGCGGGAGGTTCGATACCGTCACTATTTACTATGTAGCCCAGATATCTTACCTCAGTTTTCCCAAAGGAGCATTTCGTGACGTTGAGGGTCAATCCAAATTGGACCAGTCGATCGAGGACAATGTGAAGATGTTTGTGATGTTCACTCGCGTTGGACGATGCGATCAATATGTCGTCGAATACTACGGCAAAATGATAATCCTCGAAGAACTGTGTCCATGAAAAGTTGCATGGTTTGTGCAGCACTGCACAAAACAAAAGTCATGACCGTAAATTCGAAGAGGCCGAAGGGTGTTATAACCGGCTGTCTTCGGTTGGTCTTCTTTTTCCAGAGGAATTTGATGGTATGCTTTCTTGAGATCGAGTGTAGAGAAGATCGTGCATCCGGCTAACTCGTGGGTGAAATCGAGTAGGTATGGTATCGGATATTTGTCCGGAACTGCGACCTTGTTGAGACGACGGTAGTCACCGCAAGGTCTCCAACCAACGGATTCCTTCTCAACTAAATGAAGCGGTGAAGCCTATTCGCTTTGAGACGGAAAATTCCTAGTTGAAGCATCAGTTGAAACTCCTCTTTTGTCACGGCGAGCTTATTCCCGGCCAGGCGACGGGTCCGTTCTGCCACTGGGTGTCCTCGAACTATAATGTGGTGCTGTACAGAGTGCTCAGCAACGTTGGTGTTCGTGTCGCGAGTGTTTTCGACGGCGTTAGGTATTAACGGCCAACGAAATAACGCCCAAATCAAAAATGTCATAACGACCAAAAATTCACTGAATAATTTGTTGAAAAAATGACGTCAATTTGGGCGATATTACATTCAGCGGGAAGTACTAAGGCCCAAAACCC
Organism: Matsumyia berberina; assembly: GCA_917880715.2. NCBI lineage: Eukaryota > Metazoa > Arthropoda > Insecta > Diptera > Syrphidae > Matsumyia > Matsumyia berberina. The sequence continues at coordinate 84,739,623 of OU862872.1, forward strand.
AAAGTCAAAATCGAAAACGGTCATAATGCCCAAATAAAGTCTTACAGCCCAAAAAAGTGGACTTAACGCCCGAAGGTCTTAACGCCCAAATCGAAAGATGTCATAACGCTCAAAAAACGACATACCGCCCAAAAGTGAGGAAGGAAATGGTAACAAAATCCAAATGAAATGACTTATCGCCCAAAATGATTTCAATAATGCAAAATGTACCCCAACTTAAATTTTAGAACAGCATTTGTATAACAAACCGTGGAATATGTGCAGCATGCCCCCCCCCCCCCTTTACATATTCCACGGTTTGTTATACAAATGCTGTTCTAAAATTTAAGTGGAATATGTGCAGCATGCCCCCCCCCCCCTTTACATATTCCACGGTTTGTTATACAAAGTATGCTGTTATAAAATTGAAGTTTGGAGTAAATATTTAAAGTTATTTCATTATGATATAACGCTAAGTGGAATATATATAGATATGAAATATGTATGGGGAGGCATGCTGCCCCCCTACAACCCCCCTGCTTGGACTCACTGTAGGATTGGGGGTAGATGCGAAGTTGGGTACATGCAAAGTTTCTTTAAATCACCAGCAAGGGGTTGTTATACAAATGCTGTTCCATGGTGTTTCGATTTTGCCATTGAGATTTTGGCCCTTAGTGCTTCCCGCCAAAAGGCACCGAAAAAAGGTCATAATACCCAAACTCAATGTAATATCGCCCAAAGTTTTACAACAACAAATTATTCAGTGATTTTTTGGGCGTTATGACATTTTTTATTTGGGTGTTATTTCGTTGGGCGTTAAGACTTAACGCCTTTTTCTAAAATCAAATACGTCGTAGCGCCCAAAAACTATTACATATCGCCCAAATTTTTAAAACAACAATTCTCATTTGCAATGTTTGGGCGTTATTGCGGTGGTTTTGGGCGATAAGTCATTTCACTTGGGTTTTGTTACCACTTCTTCCTTCACTTTTGGGCGATGTGTCGGTTTTTGGGCGTTATGACATTTTTCGATTTGGGCGTTATTTCGTTGGGCGTTAATACCTAACGCCGATTTCGACGTAGCTCTGTAGAATGTCGGCAAATGGGTCGCGGTGGTCAATAGTACGCACTGTAGGTTGACGCGAGTTTATGAGACTTCCGCCAATCCTCATTTGTGTCGTGTTGTCGAAGAGCATCCGTTGGCTTAAACGAATGGTGAGATCATAATGATGGATAAAATCCGCACCAATAATCGCTTGTGTAACATCGGCATCAGTGAACGATCAGCGGAAATCCCGTCGAAGTCCAAGATCGACGGCCATGGCTTGTGTCCCATAGGTTGAGATGGTGGCACCGTTGGCGGCGAACAAACTGACAGCAGCCTGCCCCTTAGTGATGGTATATTTTTTTGGTAAAACAGAAATATCTACCCCGGTGTCGATCAGAAAGCGGATGGAAGTTTTCGTGTCGGAAACTTGAAGGCGGAATCGTTCGATGTTGCCGTGTGGACCGCCATTTCACGCGACGGCAGTTTTAGTTTTCCGGTTTCCATTTCGAGCATTCTGGTCGGCATTTCTGTGCGTCGTCACCAAATTTTATGTGATAGAAGCACAGCTTAGTATTTTTTCGGTGGGCTGGGATTTCATTGGTGACCTGTGACGCGACTGACACCTGCTGGACGGTTGACCACTGCTTATCAACAAGTGGACATCCTTTCGCAAAGTTTCGATGGACTTGGCAATTTTGCCCAACGTGAAAGTCTCCTACGGAGAAAATGCTTGGACTTCTGCTGTTGGAATCGGAGATATGACAGTGCATAGATGCGCGTTAGACATGTCAAATATTTTATCTCCCACTTCTGCCAATTTATCGAAGTCTTCTTGTACGGTGGCTATGAGAACGGTGCGCATACTCTCGGTCAAGCGGTCGAGGAAGAGCGTGCGCATGATTGCAGCGTTGCATCTCCCAGAAGAGAGGTGTCTCATGTGCGCAAGGATAGATGTGGGTTTTTTGCCTTCGGTGTCTTCTCCCGTTAGCATACGCCGAAGTTGCGCCTCAGGATTTGGTGCGAAGTTATGGACAAGTCGCTTCTTGAGTGCCTTAAATCTCCCCGATATTGGTCGACTGTTGACGATATCCTCGACTGCCCCTAATGCCTCGCTCTCCAGACTTACCAGTAAGTAAGCATAGCGCTATGCGTCGGTGTCGATTCCGCTAAGCTGAAATGCAATTTCAACTTGTGTAAGCCACAGTTGTGGGTACACTGCATTAAAGCGGGGTAATTGGAGTCGTGGCTTGAGGAGCCTTGGGTAAAGCAGTCGTTGAAGCGTGCGTTGCTGTGGAAATCACAGCGGGTGATGCTGGTTGGACCTGGTCTCTGGGCATTTGACATCTTTTGCTCGTAAATTACTGCTGTCGCGGATACGTTTTTGTCGTCATCGTCGCCTTGCTTTAACTGTCAAAACCAATAAAAGAACAAGGAAAAGCAAATATGACGACTGTCGTTTTTCTTGCGTTCTCGCATCGGTTCCTCTATCTCCCTTTTTCGGCGCCAGCATAGCGAGTACAAACTCCATCCATTGAAAAATTTTTAGTTTTGCTAGAAAAAGAGAATCTTCATCCAACAAAGCTGCTGGAGCTGACGGTCGAGCTGCCGAGCTGCCGAGCTGTTGAAAGCGGCAGATAATGACTTGATAAGGAGCATGCGCCAACTCATCTGTGAAATATGGTCGGAGGAAAGTATGCCCGATGCATGGAACCTCAGCATTGTTTGCCCGATCCTCTCTTATCTGCCGTATTGGGTGAGCGCCTGAAGCCATGCGTTAACAACCTGATCGTCCCATATCAGTGTGGCTTCAGGCCAGGAAAGTCCACCACCGACCAAATAATCACACTACGGCAGATTTTGGAGAAAACCCAAGAAATTCAAATCGATACCCACCACCTTTTAATCACTAAGCGATACAGAGCCATGTCTTGTTTTGGCATCCCTGCCAAACTCGTTCCTTTGTGCAGGATGACAATGGAGAATGCACGCTGCTCCATCAAATACTAAGATAATTACTTCTATAATAACTGTTGGGATATATCGCTAGTGGAAAAAAGAAGAACCAATCGCGTAGTTTGAGTGCTATACAAAGACTAAATAAAGCTTTATTAGACAAAAGAAAAGAGAACTACAATATGTACAAAAGCATGTATTAGAGGTGTGTGTGTGTGTACATTTTTATAAATTACTCAACACTCCCACTTTTATAAGTATGTAACACATTTAATTAATAATTCATGAATATATTCCAAATACATCTTCAAAATTGTGTTTCATTAATGTTTAAAATTTACTTTAATTCATAATCTTTTAAACAACCAATATTCAAAAGGCATTTAAGACGAGAGAATCTGTCCTTGGCAAGTGGTTTCGTAAAAATATCACTAAGTTGATTATCAGTATGAACGTACTCTATGTTAAAAAAAACCATCAGCATATTTTTCACGAATGAAGTGAAATCGCACGTCAATGTGCTTCGTTCTTTTATGAAATTCTGGATTTCTAATCAAACGGATGGCACCATGATTGTCGACGAACAGAACTGGTTTGACCTCCTGATGTGGAAGTAAATCGCAAAGTAGTTGCTTCAGCCAAACCAATTCCTTCACTGCTTCGGCTGCTGCGACATACTCAGATTCGGTTGTGGAAAGGGAAACGCATTTTTGGCGCTGCGATGCCCATGTAATGCAACTAGAGCCCAAGAGAAAAACTAAGCCACTTGTGGAGCGTCGAGTGCTTACATCTCCAGCATAGTCCGCATCACTGTAACAATTTAAAGTTAAATTTAGTTTGTTTTCAAAAAATATACCATGGTCGAGTGTCCCCTTCACGTATCTAAGGATACGTTTCACCATATTGACGTGAACTTTAGATGGGTTCTCCAGGTAACGACTAACGCAACCCACAGCAAACGAAAGATCTGGACGCGTTGCCACCATCAAGTACATCAGGCTACCAACAGCCTGCCGGAAAGGAAACTCAATCTTATTCATGTCCGATTCTGCATGTTCTGCAGCGTTGATTGATTGATCTGCAGGAGTTGATACCACAGCCGCATCTGCTAAATTAAACTTCTGCACCACCCTTGCTGCATACAGCGACTGACTAAGGTGGATACAGCCATTTTGGAGGCGTCTAATCTCCAGCCCCAGGAAATGTTTAGCAGGAAAAACTTTTATTTCGAAGTTTTTTTTCAAATATTCACACAAGCTTACGATGTCATTCTCAACTGTGGCAGCCATGAGACCATCATCAATATAAATGGCTAAGAATACTTTCTTTTGGCTACGATGGCTTACAAATACACATGCATCAGCATCAGTAGGCCTTAGGTTGAAATCCTTTAAGAGTTTGGTGAAGGTCTGGTTCCAACAACGTGAAGACTGTTTGAGACCATACAAACTCCGTTGCAGCTTACAAACTCGTCCGCTGTTATCATCATAACCCTTGGGTTGTTGTACGTAAATTTCCTCATCGATGCTTCCATTTAAAAACGCCGTTTTTACATCAAACTGCAGGATGCTTAAATTTTCCGCTGCCGCTATGCTCAGTATAACCCTTACTGATGAGAACTTCGCTACCGGACTAAATGTTTCGAAGTAGTCGATGCCGTATTGCTGACTAAAGCCACGAGCAACAAGCCTCGCTTTGAACCGCATAACCTCATTTTCTGTAGCATTCTTTTTCTGGTAAACCCATTTTGTGTCCACCAACTTCCGATTTTTGGGTAACTGCACCGACACCCAGGTCTCGTTCCTTTCTAGCGATGAAATCTCTTCATCCATTGCAGCTTTCCAAAATTCAGAATCTTTACAACATATGGCATCTTCATAACTCATCGGAGAATCTGTTTCTGCAATTAAAGCACACCTCTCAGAAACTGTGAAATTCGCGTTACCTGTTTTTTGACTGGTTTTCCTCTTTCTGAGCCTACTCCTTATATCTTCAGGTGGTTGGACTGGATTAGGTGAAGATTCCATTGTTTTATTTAAGCTACCAACAACCAGATCGCACACACTGCCAAGAATCTCTGAGCTATTAACATTATCCGCACAAGCTGGCTCCGAATTTTCATCAGATGAGCTAACAAAAACCTCATCATTATCAGAATCCACATCATCAGCAGTCTCACTATCAGCAGCGTCCTTATCAGCACCTCGGCTACCAACAACCTCATTTTCGTGACCTTCTTCTTCAACATGCACTGAAACCTTATTTCCCTTCATGCACCCAGCCATCGAAGAAATTCCAAAATTGTTGAACACTACATTTCGAGTGGTCTCCACCTTGTTCTGCTCTGGAATATACACCCTATAGCCCTTCACACCATCTGCATAGCCAATGAATATTCCCTTTTTGGACTTAGCATCCAACTTTCTTCTCTTCTGGTCTGGTACATGTACAAACACCTCTGTACCAAAAACGCGGAAAAAATCGATGTGAGGTTTCGAGCCAAACCAAAGTTCATGTGGAGTTTTCCCTTTTACTGTGCTCGTACCTGTTTTATTTAACACATGAACAGCAGTACTAACCGCCTCTGCCCAAAACTTGAAGCTTAAATTCTTAGCATGTATCATCGATCTGGCTGATTCCATTATGGTTCTCATTTCACGTTCAGCGGAGCCGTTCTGCTCCGGCGTATAGGGCACAGTTTTCTGGTGTATCACACACTGCATATTCAACAACTGTTCAACGCTTCTGTTAACATATTCCAGCCCATTATCACTTCGTAAAACTTTTACGCGATTTCCCGTCTCTGCTTCTACCTCATTTAAGAAAAATTTAAGAAATGTATACACTTCAGACTTTTCCTTCATAAAATAAACCTTTCGATAGTGTGAGAAATCGTCCTTGAATAAGAGAAAGTATTTCGATCCTCCAGTTGATTTATGTTGTATCGGTCCACAAACATCTGTGTGAACCAGCTGCAAAATGGATGTAGAGTTGCTCTTGCTTTGACTGAATACAGTGCGATGCTGTTTCCATACATGCAACCATCACATACGAATTCACATTTGTCTATGAACGGAACTTCGAGGTCTTTTAAAATATGCCTCACTTGAGTTAAATTCTGATGGCCTAGTCTCTCATGCCACAACTGTAGAGTTCCAGTTTTCTTTACAGCAATATTCGCAAAAACCTGATCGTCACCTGTCGTCACTTTGATTAGCAGTTTGAAAAGTTTAGACTCACGCACTCCCACTGCAAGAGTAGTGCCGGTTTTAGTCAATTGGCATTTGGTGTTGTCTGAGGAAAAACGAAGACCCTTGTCCAAAGCGCTATTCAAAGAGAACAAATTAACATGTATGTCTGGAACATACAGTACATCAACCATATGATTTGGCTTCCAGATGGAGTCGACGAAAGAGAGCACATTGACATTACCTTTACCAATGGCATTGATTGTCGTACCATTTCCTATGCGAACAACAACTGGCGTTTTAAACGGTATACAATTAACCAACCACTCTCTTCTATTCGTCATGTGGTCGCTCGCACCGGAGTCTAGAAACCACTCTTCTTCTTTGCCAATTTGTTCCGCCGCTGCAGTTTCGCAAATAAAAGCTTCACCTCTCTTAGAGCTTGGATTACTTTTTGTTAATCTCTCTGGACAATCTCGCTTCCAGTGTCCCGTTTTTTTACATACGAAGCATTTGCCTTGCTTAAACTGGATTCTTGCCCCCTTCTCCTGTGGCTTCTTAGAACTCTGTCCAAATTTTCTCGCCATCAATGCATTACTGCCATCCGCTATCCCGCTACCCGTCTGATGTGATTTAAAACGCGCCTCTTCCATGACTAATCGCGATGTTAAATTGTCTAATGTTTGCGATTCTTTTGCAGTAGACTCCCATGCACAAAAAAAATGACTGTAATGCTCTGGCAATGTCATCAGTACCTTCGTAATGATCATAGAATCGGAAACTTTTTCTCCAACATCTGCTAATTGCTGTACGAGCGCCTGTAATCTAGAGGTATGTGTAGCCACGTCATCAGCAGGGTCCATCGAGAACATATAAAATCGTTGTTGAAGCATATGAATGCTCTCCTTAGATTTTATTTCGTATACTGTCTCGAGTTTTAGCCACATTTCTCTAGCAGTTGTGCAATTGATTATATGCAGAAGGGGCTGATTTGCCATGCTAGTCACAATGATCTTTTGAGCTTTGCTATCTCCACGTCGCCATGCAAATTCAGCTGCAGCCAAGTTTTCGGATTTAATGGTACCTCCAACCACCGGAAAAGTAGCACTTCCATCTATGTATGTACTTAAGTAAATCAGCAGCATTAAGCACTATTTTTACCTGGAATTTCCACAAGTTCCATTGTTCTTGACCTGCTAATTTCTCGATCTTAAATTCTGCTTCTGCCATTTTGCCCGATAGTTCTATCGAATTTTGCAACAAAAACGTTTTCCGAAAAATAAACCCTTTTCACGTTATTTTATCCGTGCAAAAAAAAACAAAAAAAACTTCGCGACTGAATCACACTACCCCAATACTGGGCCCATAACCTGTTGGGATATATCGCTAGTGGAAAAAAGAAGAACCAATCGCGTAGTTTGAGTGCTATACAAAGACTAAATAAAGCTTTATTAGACAAAAGAAAAGAGAACTACAATATGTACAAAAGCATGTATTAGAGGTGTGTGTGTGTGTACATTTTTATAAATTACTCAACAATAACAAATGCATTTTTCAACCGATTTTATTCGCTCATAACTTGTTAACCTTCCTATACCCGCGTCAAAAAAAATAACACGTATACCCGCGCACGGTCTGTGGGACAGAAACTCAAGAGCCCCTAGTTTCTCTTCTATTTTGAATATTTTTATTTTTATTTGTTTTAATCAGTAGAGTGATATATTGTTAACGAAATAAAACAAGTTTATATTTGTTATTGTATTCAACAAATAAATGGCAGTCTTTTTATTAAGCCTCTTAAAAAAGGTACTTTTTCATTGGTCTCACAGACCAATGCGCGGGTATAGGAAGGTTAAAAAGGCATATTAATTTACTAACAAATAAAAACTTAACATATAAGACATAAATGGCTTTTATTTAAATTAAATTGGAAAAAAATGTTTGCTCTAAAAATTCAACCCTTGAACTTCAGTGGCTCTGCGGCACCCTTTCCCATGGTCCGATCTGAAAAAATCTTTTCGTTTTATAATTTTTAGACGTAATGGAATACTTTTAGTGGCATTAGAAACCAATAACTTTTTTTAAAAATTACTGTCACCCTAACGTACATATGTACATATGTACATACGTAGATACTGAACAGAAAGTAAAAAAAATAACTGCGAAGGTAGTGAACCCTACCGAAAATTAGGGGCGAGTTCGAAAACGTCTGACTAACAAAGATCTGCATTACTTGCGTTCATAAAGCGAAATATAAATCGAACTTACGCAGGCGACAGAAATTTAGTATATTTGTAAACGTCAAAAATGTGCAGGAAGCATGTTGGCGTCGGGCAGATTGTGTAGACAAAAAAAAACATCTGCACGAACGCCTGCTTGTTTTCTGCGTGCAGACGAAACAAATTTTCGATTTGCAGACATAAAGCAGGCATGTGGTTCGACTTTAGCAGATTACTACGTTTACGAATTCACCCTAGGTTTCGCAGAGGTGATTCCTCAATGTATCGAAACTCAATGATATTATTAAATTGAAACTTATGGTTGACATAAAAATAGTACATTCAGTTTTGGGTAGAGATGTGTTCAGATGCGAAATTGTACTACATATTTGATACAATTGAAAACAGTTTCAGTTCACGAAACCTTGATCTGAAACTGGTACAAAATCGGTCGGCACGGTTGGTTCTTTATTATCGACTTGCGACGAAAGTAATTATATCTCGGCTAATATAGGAGAAATCAACATCTAATGCTTTTTGAAATCTTTCTTTCAACCATCATCATCATCATCATTATCATTTTGAATAACCCGCTTATCCACTATGAGGGTCGCGGGGTTAGGGTGCTTAAGTGGACTATCTACATCTCCCGATCTTCCGCCATCGACTCTAAATCATCAGGGGCTATCCCCATACGGGTAGAGGTGAGATTTCGGACTTTTTTTTTTTTTTTTTTTTTTTATAATTAACGCGCGCTAAAGGGGTTATGGCTACCCTTAAACGAGAGCACGGGCATAAGGGAAATTAGGGGAGAGACGTAGGAGATACCGATGCACGTTGGCCTTAAATGCCTGCGGGTTGCAGTGACGGGGAAACACAGAGCTATGTAGACTGTTCCACATTCGCGTTGTACGGCTTATGAAGGAATCTCTATATTTGACGGTACGCCCGAAATTAGGCTTAAGGGTAAACTGATGAGCATTCGAAGCTTGACGCGTATTGCGGGTGAAGAATTGAAGGGGCGGAATGCAACTGGCTATTTCGCTAGAGCACTGTTTATGGAAGAAACGATAAAACAGTGAGAGACAAGAAACATTTCGTCGGTGTTCAAGCGTGTCTATTGACTTCGCAATGTCCCTGTCACCAATAAGTTTCAACGCGCGATTTTGGATTCTATCCAGAATGTGCAAGGTGGTTTTGGGTGCACCAGACCAGATATGAGCGTTATGCTCCAGCTTTGGGCGAATGAACGCCTTATAAATTGAGGCCAGATCAGAAGGGGTAAAGTATTTTTTGCACCGCTTAAGGAAACCTAGACATTTCGCAGCATTTTTGGCGATTTCGAATATGTGGTCGTTCCAACGAAGTTTGTCAGTGAGACACATACCGAGAATGGAAAGTCTTTCGGTTTCGGCGATGCAGGTACCATTCATGGACAATGGTGGGAGATTAGATTTTCGCTTAAGTGACAGAAGACAGCATTGAGTTTTGGACGCATTAAATTCCACTCTATTGGTTGAACCCCATTTTATTATGCTGTCAAGGTCGGAATTTAATGAGCTTGACATACGTTGCCGTTCCTCTTCTACGTCCGAAGAGCAAGGACGTGAGCTGGGGAACGAATATGAGAAGCTGAGGGTACTGTCATCAGCGAAGGAATGGATTGGATTAGAAGTTGCAGACTAAGTACTCCTGCGACTGTACGAGTGCGAAAGTGGACTTGTCCCATGGAAAAATCGACGCTCTCGAGTACAGGCGGAGACAAAGCACAATCTGGAAGCGTTGAGCAGGCCGCGAAATGCGCGGCAAGCAGATTAGCCTTGTCTAAGGAGTTGACAGCTGGAATGTCATTGTAAATGAGCGTTGGGATTGATGACGAGGCAGAATTCTTTATGTTTTTGACGAATGACCAACAATTTTTACTACCCTTGGGACACTGTAATTTTTGGTCATGTGAGAATTTGACACGTCGAATGTGGACATTACAGTCATTTCTGGCTTGTTTAAACTTGATTCGGTTTTCCTCAGAGGGGTTGGCTTTGTAAGTCCGAAAACTTACCTCTTTCAACCTGAGGGCCTCTTTACAGCTCAAGTCGAACCACGCCTTTTCCTTAGGTTTTATGCTCTTTATTCGGCTGGGAATAAAAGAGCTCATACCTAGGAGAATGGTGTTAGTAATCATATCGGCGGCGGCATCCACATTGCTATCGAGGAAGCATAGCGACCAGTTAAAACTCCTAAAGAAGCTGTTAAGGCCGTCCCAATTGGCTTTCTCGTATCGCCAAACTTTTCTTTTGGGAGTTCGTTCTTTAACTGAGTGGTCAGAGTACGAGAAATTAGCCGATATGACACTGTGGTCCGATTGGCCTAGAGGCGGTAATACGGTGATAGTGTATTTATCAGGGTGGGAGGTAAGAAACAAGTCAAGTGTGTTGGCGGAATGACTTGCAATGTCAGGTATACGTGTTTGCTCATTTACAAGCTGGGTTAGATTGTTTACCGCAGCAAAGATTTCAACATACCTTCCTTCGGGTGTTGTCTGTCCAGAATGTCGAAGCCAATTAGAATTGTGTATATTGAAATCGCCCGCAATGACGATTTCAGTACGAGGACACAGGGAGACAATTCTTAAGATGGAGTCAGACAGCGCATCAAACTCGTTATAAGTAGAGTTGCTGTCTAGGTTTGGGCTTCTATAAATGAAACAGTAGTGTATTGAGTGCTTACGGACGGTGAATTTTAGCCATATGAAGTTAAATTCCGGATTGGAACAGTGGCCATACTGTGGTAGAATATTGTAAGCTACATCACTACGTATATAAACGGCGAGACCGCGACGAGGAAAGAATAATGGCACTAAGCTATATCCAGGCGGGATTAGATCTGAAGAATCAGAGTCCGCACCCACCTGTGTTTCGCAAAGTGCCAAAACAGCTGGTTTATAGAGTTGAGTGTGGGCGTAAATGGCAAAGAAATTCTTTCTTAGCCCACGTATGTTGGAAAAGTCAACCCTGAATTTTCCCATCACTACAAAACACAAACACAAAAAACACAACACCGACGCACCTAAGCAAAGTCGCGAAGTGAAGGTCCGACGCTAGATTTCCAAAACAAACTGTCGCAGGTGTTATGCCCAAACGACAATATGTTTTGGTCCACCAACAAGACCCTCACTCACAACCCGCTATCCGCCAGTTGTTATACACTCATCGCCTATGCCTCTGCACAATCAGCAACGGCACAAGCGATAAGCAGAAACGCACAGTAGGACGCGCTGGACACGCTTCTCCAGGGTTTTAACAAGAGCACTCTCCTCGAACTCGCTCTACCCACCGACCAACAGAAACCTGTCAAACGAGGAGATTGACAGGTACTTGAAACGACTGGACGACACTATAAAACGAACAATGAACAGTACGATACCACGGTACCGACAAACTGACACGAACGTTTTCCGCAACGCGACTATTGACGCACTCCACGAACATAAGAGTAGACTGCTGTCGAGACTAAAAACCTTGTACAGACGGTTTACTGACCGACAAAACTCCGAGGTTAGGACACTGAAGGCGTTGATCAAAAACCTCCAACAGTTGATCAAAGAAAATTACAGAGTTGCTGTAAACTTGCACTGGAACACCAAGATTCGGGCTGTAAAGTCCAACAACCCGAGCATGTTCCCGCAAATAAATAAAATATTTCGGAGAAATAATCTCAGCGACCTTCCGGTTCTTAAAATCCCTCGAACGACGGAGAACGAACAAACACTGGTAACAGCAGGCATCGATCCGAGGAACGCAGCCGACGATGACAACTTTTTTGTGATCGAAGATCCGCAGGAGAAGGTTGAGGTCATAGGGGCAACTTTCCAGGAAGTGTATAAGGTGAATGCTAGCATTTGCCCAAACCACGACCTGGAGAATCGCGTCCTTGTGCACAACTTCTACCTTCGAAGTGATATAGAGCACTGGCGATCTGAGAATACTGGTTTCACCGTGTTCAGTGACGATAACATGGCAACTAGTGCCATCGCCGACGAAAGGGTCCATCCCCCGTTCATATCGGAGGTAGAGCTCCAGCAGATCTTTTCATCACTGAGAAAGAAGAAATCAGTGGGTATTGATGGAGTGTCGAACATTGTGCTTCGACACCTCCCTCAGGAAGCGGTGAACATTTACACCACCCTGTTCAACAATGCGCTGAATAATGCCCATTATCCGGCGCACTGGAAGACAGCGGTGGTGCATCCCATCCCTAAACGGGATAAAGACACCTCCAATCCGGGAAATCTCCGGTCGATAAGTCTCCTGCCGAACATCAGCAAAGTATTCGAGAAGGTAATCCATAGGGCTTTGAATAAGTGGGTTGAGGACAAAAATATTATTCCGGATAACCAATTCGGTTTCAGAGCGGGGCATGATACCATACATGCCGCGTCTAAACTGGTATCGGATATCCAATGGAACAAAAGTAAGAAACAATGCACGGGTGCCTGCCTGATTGACTTGGAGAAGGCCTTCGACACCGTATGGCTAGAGGGACTCTTCTACAAGTTGAGCAGGCTGGGCATAAGTAAACCACTGCTGTACATGCTTTGTAACATGCTCACCAGTAGACGGTTCATTGTGAAGAATGGCAATGTGACGTCTGCTAGGACATTTGAAATCAAAAACGGTCTTCAACAAGGTGCGGTTAATTCACCGATCCTCTTCAATATATTCACGAGTGATCTGATAGGTTCTCTTCACCATGCAATTGCGTACGCAGACGACTTGATAGCGTACAGATCAGGGTCGAAGATCGAGGTCATTGTGCTTCTCTTGCAACGTGACTTCGACAAAATCCAGCGATATTGCGACGACTGGAAGTTGAAGATCAACTTCCAGAAGTCGGAAACCATTCTGTTCAGGACGTCGTTGGCTGGGGCCTCTAGGGATACCCGGCGGAATTGGCGGAAATTCTCCATCATTGGACCGCACGGGCGGCCATTAGCGAGTAGAAGTGTGGTCAGATACCTCGGGATCTGGCTAGATCAGTATCTGTATTTTAACAAACATATAGATGCTGCTCTGGCCAGAGCCAGGGGTGCTTTCGCCCTTACAAAGAGACTGTTTCACAGCAGCCAACTCGATGCGAGGGTGAAGGTAATCTGCTACATGGCCCTCATTCGGCCCATGCTTGTGTATGGTTGTCCCGTGTGGTTCAACGTTGGAGCGGGTTCGATGGAAAAGATTCGGGTGTTTGAGAGGGCTTGCCTCAGGGCTTGCCTTCGTTTATACAGAACACCAGAGTCCGAGTACATAAAATATTATTCCAACAAGGTCCTATACAACAAGGCGGACCTGATCAGAGTGGATAACTTCGTTATTGGGTTGACTCGGAGGCACGTTGCGAGGGCAATGACCGCGGTCAACAGCCTGATCTTCGGGGCTCACTACCCCAATGTGGAGTACCACGAGAGTGTGCGCCTTAACGGCTTCGTTCCACCAGAGGCATTTGTCCATTTTGATCGGCTTGGGCTGATCCAGGATAGGTTAGCGGTACCGCTAATCTTCCACGTCGCTCGTTCAGCCGCTGATAGGCGGCTCAACTACGACCGAGACATCGCTCGGAGCACTGGGGAGCGCCTCCGATTCAGTAGGGCGGTATCGGAGCGGGATGTTGCAAATTGCAACTGGCAGCGCCAGACTTTCTGGTGGCTTTTGGAGGAAGAGGGAGCTCCCTCGTCGGTCTCTCTCAGTTCTGGCTAGCCCACTTTGGGCAAAGCTGGCCGCGTTGAGTACGCGTGACATCGGTCAACTGTCTTTTTTGTCGTTTGTCTTAGTGTGTTCAGCCTGGCCGGCTTACATAGTTTTAAGGTATTCTTAAGCTTAGGTTAGGTGGCTTAGTTTTAAGTTAGTTTTAAGGTTTATACAACACGGTCAAAGCCTTGAGGACCAAAAAAAAAAAAAAAAAAAAAAAAAAAAAAAAAATTTAAAAAAAAAAAAAAAAAAAAAAAAAAAAAAAAAAAAAAAAAAAAAAAAAAAAAAAAAAAAAATAAAAAAAAAAAAAAAAAAAAAAAAAAAAAAAAAAAAAAAAAAAAAAAAAAAAAAAGTGTATATATAATTATACAATTAGTTAAGTTTAGATTAAGATATATTTTTAAGGTAGTCTGTAAGTTTTATATATAATTAAAAAAAAAAATAAAGTACATTTACTAAGTTTTTTGACATAACACAGTTTTCTTAGTCTTAATATAGTTAAGTGATTACAGTTAAAATATAAATTTAGTTAGGTTAGGTCGAAAGACATAATATTAAGGATACAGTTTAGCTTAGAGCGCCCGCGAAGGGCCAGTAAGTTAGGATTAAGTAACACATAGTTAAGTTAGTTAAGCTAGTTTTAAGCGTTTTTGTTAGCATGTAAGAAATAATGAATTAAAAATAAAAAATGCATTGAAAAAAAAAAAAAAAAAAAGCAGAAACGCACAACAGTGAAGAAATGGGAGCGGGAAAGAGGGAGACCCGGCGCTGTTGTTCGTCGCGCGTACACTTTTACTCTTTTTCTTATTATTTTTTTTTTTTTTTTCTTTTATTTTGTGGCCACTGCACTTCTTCACTGAAGTGGGTTATAGACCGCGCGAGAGTGGGGTTTTTCTTTTATTCTTTTTTTTTTTTTTTCGTTTCTTTTAATTTGGTTTTGCACTTATTAAATTAAACACAAATTGCACTATTTGGTGGTGTTATAGGGATCAGTGTAGGAAAAATATAACTAGGTGGAAATCGGCACTTAGAGCAGGTCGGAGGCGTGTGGTCGCAACGAGGAGCAAATCGGCACTTAGTCTAACCATCACATCCTGGGCCTACCCAGGGGAAGCCTACCTGATGGGATGGATTCCGTGGCACGTTTCGGAAGCCGAGTTGAGGACATGCGTTGAACGTGCCCAAACCATCGAAGTATGGGCCTTTCCGCTCGAAGAAGTAGCTGCTCGACATTGAGTGCCTCGCGTATTCTGGTGTTCCTAGAGTTGTACCAGCAATACAACGAAGAAATCTCATTTCGGCAGCTTGTATCCGCGATCTTATTCTTTTGGTCACTACCCAAACCTCATGACCATAGGCGGGGATCGGAACAAACACTGAATTGAAGAATGATAGCTTAGCTCTGATGCCAAGCTCAGTCCTCCTGAAAACAGATTGGCCAAGCTGACTCAAAATTGCTCCAGCCTGACCAATCCTACAGGATAATTCAGTATTGCTCCTACCATCACTCGTGTATAAGACCCTGAGATACTTAAACTTCTCCACCTGTTTCAACGGGACTCCACTAACTCCCCTTCGGGTAGGGGTTAGAATTTACCCAAATAGGCATGCCTGGCGTAAGAGGCGATTAAAATCCACGTCTTGACTATGACGTTAAATGAATCTTTTTAGTATGTCGGATAAACCTAGTGGATTTATTACTCCAGGTGGAGTAATACCACTGTCGAAGCACGGATTCTGAAGGCCTCAACCAATAGACTCTCTGGCTTCGCCTCTAAACCAGCTGAAGGCGCAGGCACCGAGTGCAGTCCTCCTTTGGTGGCAGAGGGAAAGAGGATTAGGTCGACTGAAGGTACTCCAACCGGAACCGATCAAATATGCCGTGGCATCATTTGATAGCTTCAAATCGCCTGGAACTAATGGGGTATACCCAGCCTTGCTGCAACAGGGTATACACCAGTTGCTCCCAACTCTTAGACTGAATACACAAAAGACACTTGCGATGATCTGCTGTAGAGAGAAAATTAACGTCAATAACTCTCGCCTCTCTTATTGAATGGTGGAATTGTATCGTATGTCAATAAAGTTAAATATCTTGGTTTCACTATAAATAAATCCCTAACATGCTGTGATGCTATCTCATATACAATAAAGAGAGTTTATTTCGGGTTTCGTAGCTCAACACTTCTTCCTGAGATGAAAAAAAAGACTGATTAAGAGCCTTATTATGCCATTTTTTACGTTTAATTGTTGTGTGTATCCTTGTCTAGATTTTGAGTGCAACCGTAGAATAAATGTAGCCTTTAATGACTTTCTTCGTTATACAGGGTTTTTCAATAAGAGCCCTACAAAAGTTTTTTTTAAATAAAACAAAAACGGTTTTGGATATCAATGAAATTCTTTATTCCTGTGAAAGTACGTTCAATGCCATTATGTATGGAACTCGATTTCTTTTGCATGGCCACCACGGGCACGCTTGCAGAAGTCCAGACGCTGAACCCAATTTTTGACGGTTTTCAAGCATAAATCGGCCGATACTGCTGCAATTTCACGTTCGATATTCGTACGAAGTTCATCAATCGTCGCTGGTTTGTTGGCATAGACCATAGACTTGACGTAGCCCCACAAGAAATAGTCTAACGGCGTCAAATCGCACGACCGAAGCGGCCAAGCGACTGGACCATTTCGTGAGATAACACATTCTCCAAACTTGGTTTCCAATAAATTGATTGTGACATTCGCTGTGTCGATTGTGGCGCCGTCCTGTTGGAACCACATGTCCTCCAAGTCCATATCATCCAATTGGGGCCAAAAATATTCGGTTATCATTGAACGGTAGCGATCCCCATTCACAGTAACGTGCCGGTCTTGATCATCACGGAAGAAGTACGGCCCAATGACGCCGCCGGCCCATAAACCACACCAAACCCTAATTTTTTCGGGATGCAATGATGACTCATGGAGTACGTGTGGATTGCTGCCTGACCAATACCGCATATTTTGTTTATTGACGAAGCCATCCAGCCAGAAAAGAGCCTCATCGCTGAAGATGATTTTTCGATGAAAATCCGAATCATTTTCAAGTTGTTGCTCAGCCCAATTCACGAACATACGACGCTTCTGGTGGTCAAGCGGCTTCAGTTCTTGCGTCAGTTTAATCTTGTAAGGATGTAGGCCAAGATCTTTTCGCAAAATTCGCCAAAACGACGTCACAGAGATGCCCAACGCTTGAGAACGACGTGTGAGAGACACATTTGGGCTTTCTGCAACTGAAGCCTCAGCGGCAGCAATATTCTCTACACTACGGGCACTTCTTTGTCTCACTGGCACGGGAACATTTTGTACTGTGCCTGTGGATTCAAATTTTTCCACTAGACGCTCAATTGTTGATCTGCTAGGACGATTATGACGACCATAAATTGGACGTAGCGCTCTTAACGTTGAGGCCACTGACTCCGAATTTCGGTAGTAAATTTTAATAATTTCGACTCGTTGTTGGCTCGTATATCTTTCCATCATGAAATGGCAAACCTTACTGAAGAGAAATGTCAAAAAACCGCAAGAAAAATATGGCGTCGTTTGCTGTCCCTGTCGCTCTACTTTTGTAGCGTCCCTATTGAAAAACCCTTTATATACAATGTACCTAGGCATACCAGTGTTGCACAATTTAAATCCAGTTTATTTGGAATGCCTTTATACGACCACAGAAAAATTAAAAATCTGTTGCAGCTGCATAAAATAATATACAAAGAGAGTCCTCAGTTTTTGAAGGAAATGGTTAACTTTGCTCAATCGCGTAGAGGTCTGCGAGTTTCACACACACAGTTGCAGAGCGATCCTATTTTATCTCAGCGATACAGCTGTGGAACTGTTTACCAGCCGCGTTGCAGAGAACAGTCTCATCAACCATTTTCCAGAGGAATTTATTTCTGCATATATCAACCTAAATCACTACTTTCAAATTATAAAATGAAAAAGCGATACGGGATTTTAAAAATCACGAGATTTCTACATATCTCGAAGGCTTGTCTGCTGAAAAAAGTTCGAATTACTCTCTTTGGAAAGCTATAAAAGGTATCAAAAAACCCCAAATACAATCGCTACCAATAAGAAAAAGTAATGGCGAGTGGGCAAAAGGCGATAAAGAAAAAGCCGACTTATTTGCCGAGCATCTAGAAGAAACGTTTAAGCCATTTCCCGGGTAAGCATTAATAGAAAATATTAATAATACTATTATGACTCCAGACAACTTTAAAATAAGAAGCGTGTCACTAGCCGAACTTTGTGAGGTAATAAAAAATCTAAAGAATAACAAGGCTCCTGGATATGACCTAATAACCGGACAGGTCCTGAAGAAATTGCCAAAGAAAGCTTTAATAAAACTTGTTTACCTTATAAATGCTTCGATAAGACTATTATACGTTCCAAGGCAATGGAAAGTCGCCGAAGTTATAATGGTTTCAAAACCGGGAAAACCGCCAAACGACAAAAAGTCGTACAGACCGATATCGCTCCTACCGATAATATCAAAAGTTTTTGAAAAACTCTTATTAAAACGGTTAAAACCGGTAATTGAAGAAAGACGTTTGATTCCTGATCATCAATTCGGGTTCAGAATCAAGCATTCCACAATTGACCAGGTTTATAGAATAACCAACGAAATTGAGAAGGCCATGGAAGAGAAAAAGATATGTTCTAGTGCTTTTCTTGACGTTTCCCAAGCCTTTGACAAGGTGTGGTACGAAGGCTTGAATTATAAACTAAGACAGGTACTTCCGGAAGAGCTGTACAAGATCTTAGAGTCGTATTTAGAGAATAGACTTTTCCGTGTCAAGCACGGAGCCGAATACTCCGAATTCAAGGAAATCGCTGTGGGAGTTCCACAAGGAAGTGTTCTTGGTCCAGTCTTGTTCTTGCTCTATACTCGAGATATACCCCAAGAAGAAGGCACCGTTGTTTCTACGTTCGCGGACGATACGGCTATTCTGGCAACAGATAATTCGGTCGAGTCAACAACTGTAAAGCTTCAACGAGCTTTGGATACAATCTGCGAGTGGACAAAGGTTTGGCGCATTGTTCTCAACGAAACCAAATCTACGCATGTTAACTTTAACTCGGTACAAATACCGTATGCCAACGAAGCAAAATATCTAGGAATGACACTAGATGCGAAACTCAAATGGAAGCCGCACGTTAAAAAGAAACGCGACGAGCTCGAAATTAGATTTAGAGAAATGTATCGGCTGCTTGGAAGATATTCCAAATTAAGCATGTATAACAAATTGCTCTTATATAAGCAAGTCTTAAAACCTGTATGGACGTATGGTATACAACTTTGGGGTTGTACCAAAACCAGCAATAGAAATATTTTACACACCTTTCAAAATAAGGTGCTCAGAACAATCGTTAATGCGCCGTGGTACATTAGAAACGACGATATCCATAGAGACCTCGGTTTAGCTACTGTCGAAGATGAAATAACAAATTTTACACGCAAACTCCGTGTTCGCCTTCATGGACATTGTAATAACGCCGTACTCCAGATTCTGGACGTGACAAACCTTGTGCGCCGACTACAAAGAACGAAACCTTTCGATTTAGTGCAATAAGGAATAGCCGCTTATAATGACGGTATTAGTAGGTGCTTTTATCGGAAAGCTACCTACACAACGCGAAATTTTTATTGTCGAAAGTTAAACTACTTGATAAGGCTTTTTTGTACTTAGTCGTAGTCAACACGAAAAGGGGAGGTGTTTTTAGTGAGTAAGAATCTCACACTACCATGGGCACGTGCGGTAGATCCTCATGGTGTCTCATGAAAGATTTTCACCTCCCATCGCAAAAAAAAAAAAAAAAATTATAAAATAATCATAAGTTAAAAAGTAAAACTCCTTATAGATACTTATAATCACTATCACTACTGCACTACTAATATTATAAAAGTGAAACGTTGTCCGTTTGTTTGGATTTCAGCTATGCGAAAACTACTATTATAACGCTATCTTATTCAAGAGCTGAGCAGTTAACAAAAACGTGGAGCAAGTCGGAAGAAATTCCTTGGCGCACAGGAAAAGATATTTTCTCGATAGTGAGACACATCGCTCGATGATCGTGCGAGTTATGTTATATATACGTGCAGATGTTAAACAATGCAGATGATTCTGCATTGAAGATAACAATACACCACTTCAGAGAGGAATATTTAAAATACGTTTTATCTGCATAAGAAAACACGATAAGGGCCACATGTGGAAGGCAGATGTTGAACCAAGCATCGACCATCCAACCGAGGTTACTTACGTATGTGATTGTTAGAGATAAGTTAGTTTAAAATTAGAAGTGAATCAATAAAGATAATTTTGTTTTTTACTCAAATTTAAAGTGTTTTTTAATTAAAATAAAAAACTTATTCGTCGCAGTCGGGTCGGATTAAACCAAATCATAAAGGAATATTATGATCAGTAGTTTATTCTAAGAAAAAGACCAAAGTTCCTAGTGTAAAGTCAGTGAAGTGTTCAAAATAAAAATATATATATATATACACGAAGGATCGTAGAGATCTCACGGAACATTACACTTAAACAGAATCAGTGAAAGATGTGTGCTCAGTTATTTACAAATGCACAAAAATCATAGAGATTAACATCTAATTGATGAACAAAAATCAGCGACTAAATATTGGCTAAATGTTGATCTAGACGAATCAATATTTGAATAGTTCAAGAACAGTTGAATAATAAGTTTCGATAAAATCAGGTATTTAAAAACCCCAGAAAGTGATAAAGTGTTAGAAGAACTTTTAAGCAAAATAAACGTGTCAATCACCAAAATCAATATGCTACCCCAAGGAGAAGTAATTGTACCCTTGTCGGCGGAGATCAGGCAAGAACAAAATAATGTTATAACCAGGTTAGAGAAAATACCGACATTTTCTGGAAGCCATGAAGATAATCTAATAACGTGGATCCAGCACGATCCAGCATGACAGGGCAAGTACATCCACAGTACGTACAAATTGCCACGCTGACGATCTACGATAAACTAAAAGGAAATGCGGCAAGGACAATGAGAAGATTACCACCAGGATCGACTTGGATCACAATAAGGGAAGCGCTGAAACAGGACTTCGGAGTAAAAGAAAGCTACACACAGCTTCTAGAAGAAGTACACAGGGTAAATAGTACTAATGTTAATGAACTATATTTTAAATTAGATGTCACTTTGCAAAAATTAAATGCAAAGACGCAATTAGAGCCTTCTTTAGTTTATACTAATTTAAGCAATGAGGAGATCGTTTTAAGCAAATTTATCCATAGTTTAAGACCCACGCAAAGCAGTGTAGTTATTTCTCAGAATTGTAAAACCCTACGGGATGCACTGTATTTGTTAGAGAAATGCAATTTAATAAAAACGTTTAACCAAGACAGAAATGCACATAAACCCTATTCAAGTCAAAATAACCATAATAGTAATTTTAGACCAAATACGTTCCATCAGAACCAGAATTAAAAACCACAAAATCCCTTCAGGCAGAATAACTTCCAGAATTCGAATAGAAATTTTAGAAATTATAATACAAATCAAGGACAGGCATCAGGTATGACTTCAGGACAAAGTAGACATCATTATAGGAATTTTCAAAACAATCAAACCCCTAGCTATCAATATTTTTTTTTTTTTTTTACGAGGGTAGGTGAAAATTTTTCATGAGACACCATGAGGATCTACCGCACGTGCCCATGGTAGTTTGAGATTCTTACTCACTAAAAACACCTCCCCTTTTCGTGTTGACTACGACTAAGTACAAAAAAGCCTTATCAAGTAGTTTAACTTTCGACAATAAAAATTCGCGTTGTGTAGGAAGCTTTCCAATAAAAGCACCTACTAATACCGTCATTATATGCGGCTATTCCTTATTGCACTAAATCGAACGGTTTCGTTCTTTGTAGTCGGCGCACAAGGTTTGTCACGTCCAGAATTTGGAGTACGGCGTTATTACAATGTCCATGAAGGCGAACACGGAGTTTGCGTGCAAAACTTTTTATTTCATCTTCGACGGTAGCTAGACCCTGGTCTCTATGGATATCGTCGTTTCTAATGTACCACGGCGCATTAACGATTGTTCTGAGCACCTTATTTTGAAAGGTTTGTAAAATATTTCTATTGCTGGTTTTGGTACAACCCCAAAGTTGTATACCATACGTCCATACAGGTTTTAAGACTTGCTTATATAAGAGCAATTTGTTATACATGCTTAATTTGAAATATCTTCCAAGCAGCCAATACATTTCTCTAAATCTAATTTCGAGCTCGTCGCGTTTCTTTTTAACGTGCGGCTTCCATTTGAGTTTCGCATCTAGTGTCATTCCTAGATATTTTGCTTCGTTTGCATACGGTATTTGTACCGAGTTAATGAAAACGGGTAAGTTGTTTATTTTCTTGTTAGTAAAGTTAACATGCGTAGATTTGGTTTCGTTGAGAACAATGCGCCAAATCTTTGTCCACTCGCAAATTGTATCCAAAGCTCGTTGAAGCTTCACAGTTGCTGACTCGACTGAATTTTCTGTTGCCAGAATAGCCGTATCGTCCACGAATGTAGCAACAACGGTGCCTTCTTCTTGCGGTATATCTCGAGTATAGAGCAAGAACAAGACTGGACCAAGAACACTTCCTTGTGGAACACCGGCAGCGATTTCCTTGAATTCCGAGTATTCGGCTCCGTGCTTGACACGGAAAAGTCTGTTCTCCAAGTACGACTCTAAGATCTTGTACAGCTCTTCCGGAAGTACCTGTCTTAGTTTATAATTCAAGCCTTCGTACCACACCTTGTCAAAGGCTTGGGAAACGTCAAGAAAAGCACTAGAACATATCTTTTTCTCTTCCATGGCCTTCTCAATTTCGTTGGTTATTCTATAAACCTGGTCAATTGTGGAATGCTTAATTCTGAACCCGAATTGATGATCAGGAATCAAACGTCTTTCTTCAATAACCGGTTTTAACCGTTTTAATAAGAGTTTTTCAAAAACTTTTGATATTATCGGTAGGAGCGATATCGGTCTGTACGACTTTTTGTCTTGAAACCATTATAACTTCGGCGACTTTCCATTGCCTTGGAACGTATAATAGTCTTATCGAAGCATTTATAAGGTAAACAAGTTTTATTAAAGCTTTCTTTGGCAATTCCTTCAGGATCTGTCCGGTTATTAGGTCATATCCAGGAGCCTTGTTATTCTTTAGATTTTTTATTACCTCACAAAGTTCGGCTAGTGACACGCTTCTTATTTTAAAGTTGTCTGGAGTCATAATAGTATTATTAATATTTTCTATTAATGCTTGCCCGGGAAATGGCTTAAACGTTTCTTCTAGATGCTCGGCAAATAAGTCGGCTTTTTCTTTATCGCCTTTTGCCCACTCGCCATTACTTTTTCTTATTGGTAGCGATTGTATTTGGGGTTTTTTGATACCTTTTATAGCTTTCCAAAGAGAGTAATTCGAACTTTTTTCAGCAGACAAGCCTTCGAGATATGTAGAAATCTCGTGATTTTAAAAATCCCGTATCGCTTTTTTGAGCTTATTGCATAGGAAGTTCGAATGGGTTTTATGCTGGGGAGCGCGGGATTGTTGCCATTTTTTGCGTGCTCTCCTCTTTGCCAGCATCAGTTCTTTTATTTCCGGCGGGTATTTAACTTCGCTATTTCCGACTACTTTCCTTTTATATGGAGTGTTGTTCCACGCGGCGCTTTGTAAGACTTCAATAAATCTGCCGACTTCATCCTCTATTTCGCACGGTGTTCTAAGCGACACATTCAGGACTATATTTTCTTCACAAGCTTTCCTAAAGCCGTCCCAGTTAGTTTTGTTGCTAGTTAATCTGGGCGCGCCTTCCTTCTTCATTAGGCGTTCACTTATTGTCAATATGACTGGTGAATGATCTGAGGAGAGATCAAAGCTTTCCTCGACGTTCGTAAAGGTTTTCGCTACCCCTTTTGCAATAAAGAAGTCTATGAGGTCAGGCGTTTTTGCTATGTCGGAGGGCCAATAAGTCGGTTTCCCCGTCGAAAAGAAGTCAACAGCAAATTGCATGCCGATTTCGTAGAGAAGTCTGCCTTTAGGTGAAATGCATCTCGAACCCCAAAAGGTGTGTTTCGCATTGAAATCACCACCAATAATAAATGTTGGTCCAAGTGAGTCAAATAGACGTATTAAGTCATTCTTTTCTAGCGTGTATCGCGGAGGGCAATAAATGGACGCGATATTGTAATATATGTTTTTATTTTTTACGCGAACCGAAGTTATTTGCATTGCATCGAGTTCTATCGGTGAATTCAAAGAGTGCTCAATACAGTCTTTAATTAAGAGCGACGATCCGCCCCTAGCCCTTTCGGATGGGTGGTATGCGTGATAAGCATAGTATCCTCTAATTTTAACCCGAGATTCCTTTGTCAGATGGGTTTCAGAAATCAAGCATATGTCAATGTTCTGCTGGCGTAGGAATACTTCCAGTTCGTCGATTCTTTGCTGAAGGCCGTTTGCGTTCCATGTTAAGATTTTAAGTAACTGGTTCATGTTCATAATTTTGTCCGTGGTTTGCGAGCATTATGCTCGAGGTTGCTAAGTTTTTCGAATATGAGCTTATTTGTCTTGCTTTGCTCCTCGAGTTTTGCGAGAATTATAGAGAAGACCTGTTGCATAGGATCTAGCGCAGGCCTATTTTGCTTGGTTGCTTGCGATGCGGCTTGCGCGTACGTTTGCGCATCAGCAGATGGCGGTTTTTCCTGAACTTTTTTCGTTTTTTCCTTGACGGGTTTGCTTTCTTTCACCAACGATTTTTCCGGCTTATTTTTAATCGGATTCGGTTGCGGACGAATGTTCTTTTTAAGCGTATCGCGCCTTTTTTGAAGTTCTTTGGCCACTTCGCAGCCTCGATAGTTCGCTGGGTGCTTCCCCTTACAATTTATGCAAGTCGCTGCGGTCTGCTTGTTTAAGGGGCACTCATTCGAGAGATGTGTACCGGCACATTTCACGCATCGTGGCTCTTTTTGGCAGTATGTCTGCGTATGGTTGAAACCTTGACAGCGTTTACACTGAGGGATCGATCTTGTGCTTTTACGCATCGGTTCGATATTGATAACAATATTTAAAATTGTTTTAATATTGTAAATATCCTTTATATTCTCGGTTTTATCGAAACTGAGCATAAAAAGCGGAAGACAACGCTTAACAAGAATTTCCTGATCTTTTTCCGTTTTTTGCTTTTCCTTCTTGATAATATTTACAGCGTCAAGAATTTTAAAGCCTTTCGCTTGAAGATCGTCCATAACGTCTTTTAGTGCACGAAGGATGGAGTCCTCTTGCTATAACGCGCAATGGTCTTTCCGACTTATTTTCATATGTATACCACTGAATTTTCTCGGAATTAAGTTTCCGCGAAAATGCTCGGTATCAATATAGAAATAATGTTCAACCCATGGACACTTATAATGAATCCGACAACGTAGAAAGTGTAAATGTTCATTTGGGGCCTCGGAAGTACTACTATGAGAAAAAATACCCAAAAGAGTTTAAAGATACTAAAACTGTTGAGCACTGCTACTCAACGAATATGAGCCAGTTGTTCCACGAAGATTTAAATGTTGAAGAAAAAGAGGAATTAGAAAAATTTGATAACGAAAAAAAACGTAATTTTATATCAAGAAGGGCAAACAATCAATGCCGAAGGTATTAAACCAAATACTGACAAGAAAGAAGTAACACAGAAAATTGAAATGCCAAGTTCTACAAAGGAAATTAAGCCATTGTTAGGTGTCACAGGTTATTACGGAAAATTTATTAGAAAAGTTCCACAACCAATAAATAACTATTTAAAGAAAAACAACAAATTAGACATTAGAGATGTAGCATATATTAAAGTCATTAAAAAATTACGAAGTGCGCTAAGAAAACAACTAGTTCTAGCATGTCCGGACTTTAATTTAAGATTTATATTAACTACAGAAGCTAGTAACTACGCAATAGGTGCTGTACTCTCTCAAAGCAAATATCCAATAACATTAATTTCTCGAACCTTGAATGAACATGAAAGGAATTATTCATACGGCACTTATACTTATGCGGCAGAGAATTAAATCTAAAAACAGATCATCAGCCCTTAAAATGGTTACAAACCAAGAATTTGAGAAGAGATATATCACCCAGATTACAACGGTCGATCCTTCTACTTGGCAAATACGATAGACCCCCTTTAAAAACTAAATTTCGTCTAACTAAGGAACGTGATAAAATAAAAACATACCTGACTTTGATAAGAGAAGAAGAAAAAGGAACAGACAAACACAAAGTACATAGGAAACGAATAGGCTTCAAAGAATATAGAAGTGATGGATTCATAAGACATTTGTATAAACTGAGAAACCAAAATCCAGTAAATATTCAAAAAGAAATAAAGTCAACATTTAAAAATAGAAAGAAAAAAATTATTAACTGAAAGTCCATATATGTATGTATATCTTCCTTCAGAAAAAGAAAAATACAATGTTAACCTTATACAAATTAAAATAAATAAAATTAATTCAATTGAGAACATTTATAATTCAAGAACAAAAATGTAAAACAATAAAAAAAAAAATAAAGTTGAAAAAATTATAAGCAATCAAAAAAAAAAAAAAAAAAATTTAATGCAAAAATGTAAACATAATGAAAATGTAAATGTGTAATAGATTTAGCTGCACATAATAAAATGTTTCAGGAGAAACACATCTCCAAGGGGGGCGAGTTATGTTATTCCCACCGTCACTACATATGTATGTATGCATTTTGTTTACGTGCAGATGTTAAACAATGCAGATGATCCGGCATTGAAGATAACAATACACTACTTCAGAGAAGTATATTTAAAATGCATTTTATCTGCATAAGAAAACACGATAAGGGCCACATGTGGAAGGCAGATGTTGAATCAAGCATCGACCGTCCAAACCGAGGTTACTTACGTATGTGATTGTTAGAGATAAGTTAGTTTAAAATTAGAAGTGAATCAATAAAGATCATTTTGTTTTTTACTCAAATTTAAAGTGTTTTTTAATTAAAATAAAAAACTTATTTTGCGTGTTGTTTTTGTTTTACCCAGTTTTACAAGGGTGTTCTTCTGTGTTGTTGTTCACAAAAAATATATATTTACAAATGTATGTACTCATGTACATATATACAGCCTTGGCCAAATGTATTAGGCACCCCTTTCTTATTTTATTTGCTGCGAAGTCCTTTCCCGTAATTCATTTATTTGAATCGTATGACTTATGGCATCATAATAGGAGGTTGAAAAAGTAATTTATATTTTAAGAAAGGTCATTAATGCACTTTTGCGATGCAACAACAACTTTATGGTTTTTTTTCCCATATGGGATCAGTGCGCGATCATTGCTCGAAATCGACAGACGCGTGCCTATTTTTTTTCTATTGCTAGTAATTGTGAAGTGTGTGTTCACTTTTATTATAAAACGCCGAAAGCAAGTGAACTGAATCCGGGAAAAATCACACCCAAATTGCAAAAGAAGTAAAGTGCACACGTTGTTCAGTCCAAAGCGCAATTAAACGGTACAAGCAGACTGGTTTGCGCACAAATCGCGAAAAATCCGGGTGGAAAAAGATTATCACCCGTCGGGAGGGCCGATTTTTAATACGACCTTCTCTAAAAACTCAGAGCAAAACCTCTTCTGAGCTTGCTGCTGAGTTGTTGAAGGATCAAAAAAAAAAATGTCTTCCAGAACCGTTAGATTAAGACTTAGGGAAGCTGGACGTAAAGGATGCAAATAAAAAAAAAGTCCGTGGCTCTCGGTAAAAACAAGAAGGCATGCGTGGAGTGTGCGAAAAAACATGTACATTTTACGGAAGAAAATTGGTCCAATATTTTGTGGTCAGACGAATCTAACTTTGAGGAACGTTTCATTTATGGATCACTTTTAATTTTGACATCATAAAATTTAACTAATTATGATGTTGTCTGGACGAATTTATCTTTTGTAAATAATGCTTTTTTCCACAATTTTCGGACATTTGGCAACCCTGGTGTGACTTTTGTGAGGTGAAGGATTGACGAAGAGTACAACCCACAATGCGTGGTACCTATCGTCAAGCACGGTGGAGGCAGTATAATGATCTAGAGATGCATAGCCGCCAGCGGTGTGGGCGAAATGCACGTGGGTGACGGTCGGATAGACTCCTCCAAGCTCAAAAATGTGTTGGAAAATTGGCTTAAACTAGCTTTTTCCAAAATGTTCGGGTATACCAATATGGAAAATGTCAAATTCTAACAGGGCAATGCATCCTGCCACAAATCAGGCTTAAGCATGAGGTGGTTTAAAGACAATAGCATAGACCTGCTTGAGTGGCCTGCGCAGCCCTCGGGTCTCAACCCTATAGAACATCTATGAGCTATTCTGAAGCGTAGGATCCTACAGCACTCAATAACATCAAAAGAAGCACTTAAAAATGTGTTACACCAAGAACGGAGCGATATTTCTTCGGAAAAGTGACGCAAACTAGTCAGCTCTATGCCCACCAAAGTCGCTCAAGTCATAAAGGCCACAGGCGGTCCAAACGAAATAATAATTTTATCTAATAAAATGAATTATTAATCATGTCTGCTTACTTTGATTTTGTTTAATCCTTTTTTTTTTGGAATATATTGATAATTTTAAAGGGTGCCTAATACATTTGGCCAAGGCTGTATGTACTTATATCTTTGTAAACAATGCTAAATATATACATACATGTTCATAAACTGCAGGGGTTGGTGACGCGAGCGACCTTCAGTTGAAAATCAACACAAACGGCTTTAGCGCACAGAAAACAAAATTCGCCCAATATTGGGAATAAGTGGTATAGGTACATGGTATAAACACCGTTTCTCCTGTACATCCTTTTAGAATTTTTGCTTTAATTATGTAGATTTTTCTACAATTTGATCACTTTGAGTCTATATAGTTCCATTGCATAATTTTGCAGTAGTTTTGAAGAAGATCGGGACGCCGACTTCAATTGCAGAAGGGCCGTTTGCGGTGAAGTTCTATTGGGTAAATTGTTGGATCATCTTGATCGATCATCATGTTTTTTGACGTGTGTAACTCGATTTAATTTTGATCTGACTTAGAAGGATTCGACTTTACATGTAAAGATTCAATAGTAAACCATAGAATATTAATTCCTCATACACTTTTTGAACAAAATCCGTCGTATGAACCAAACGTCATCATTTATTGAAATAAAACTTCTTTACGCACGGCAAAGTAGAAAATACATGATACAACCATTGCTGTATCAATTCGCCTTGTTTGTATACGGCAGTTCTTTAGTGTGCACTACTACCGCAGATAATAAATCCATTACGTAAGAAAAAAAAATCATACAAATAAAACTAAGTTTCTGGGTAGATGAGGTAAGAAACATAAATATGTACATTCAGGTTTGCTATCGCATTTTCAATTGTTCATTCCAGTCCGCTGTGATTGTTTTATGTATGAAGATAAGGGTTGCGAACAGAAACAATCCACATCTGCACGGTTTCGGCTGCGTATTTGATGGCAATAGATACAAACCACAGCAGCACACGATAGGTATCGACTCATTTGGATGAACTTGCAACGAACATGTGTGTCCTCAACCTCCTTGAGTTGAGATCGATAGAGGCAGATGAATACGTATGGCGAGTGAATTCCATGAATTCATTGTCAAAATTCTGAGAAATTTATGTGTGTAGTGTGTACTTCTCTCCACAGAGAGCTGGCTTATGGCGATCGACTTCGAAGTGTTCATCCGTTCATCGTCATATAAATTAATCTTAAATAATTGATTATCTTTAATATCTTAACTCCCATGAGGAAAATTGGGATAATTCTAATGCAATAATGAGACCAAGCCCCTAAGGTATAGATAGTCAAAGTTTTATTAAAATCTGCCTAGTAGTTTTTGCGTGATGCGCGCACATGGATTGACCGAGTTATCATTTTATTATATTTATATAAAGGGTTTTTCAATAGGGACGCTACAAAAGTAGAGCGACAGGGAAAGCAAACGACGCCATATTTTTCTTGTGGTTTTTTGACATTTCTCTTCAGTAAGGTTTGCCATTTCATGATGGAAAGATATACGAGCCAACAACGAGTCGAAATTATTAAAATTTACTACCGAAATTCGGAGTCAGTGGCCTCAACGTTAAGAGCGCTACGTCCAATTTATGGTCGTCATAATTTCTGGCTGGATGGCTTCGTCAATAAACAAAATATGCGGTATTGGTCAGGCAGCAATCCACACGTACTCCATGAGTCATCATTGCATCCCGAAAAAATTACGGTTTGTTGTGGTTTATGGGCCGGCGGCGTCATTGGGCCGTACTTCTTCCGTGATGATCAAGACCGGCACTTTACTGTGAATGGGGATCGCTACCGTTCAATGATGACCGAATATTTTTGGCCCCAATTGGATGATATGGACTTGGAGGACATGTGGTTCCAACAGGACGGCGCCACAAGCCACACAGCGAATGTCACAATCAATTTATTGGAAACCAAGTTTGGAGAACGTGTTATCTCACGAAATGGTCGAGTCGCTTGGCCGCCTCGGTCGTGCGATTTGACGCCGTTAGACTATTTCCTGTGGGGCTACGTCAAGTCTATGGTCTATGCCAGCAAGCCAGCGACGATTAATGAACTTCGTACGAATATCGAACGTGAAATTGCAGCAGTATCGGCCGATTTATGCTTGAAAACCGTCGAAAATTGGGTTCAGCGTCTGGACTTCTGTAAGTGTGCCCGTGGTGGCCATGCAAAAGAAATCGAGTTCCATACATAATGGCATTGAACGTACTTTTACAGGAATAAAGAATTTTATTGATATCCAAAACCGTCTTTGTTTTATTTAAAAAAAACTTTTGTAGTGCTCTTATTGAAAAACCCTGTAGAATAGAATTATTACATTACATATGTATTAACAAATGTACGTATGTACATACACAGGTTATCAAATTCAATTAAACTCTAGAAAGGCGTTTGTTTTAACGATGACGATGGAACGAAAGTCGGAAGAGCCAACTCTGAAGAATTGAGTTAATGAGGGAAAACGTCATGGCGCAGTTGGATCAGTTTACCCGTTCCATTTGTGGGCGAGTGAACTTTGGTATTGTTATGATGACACATCATCTTTTTTTCCAGCCTGCCAGATTATTCACTTTTTTACGCATATACGCAATTGTCTACACATTTTTCCTGGCAATTTTTTTAATAAATTCTCTTTTTCGGTAGATAAAGGAATAGCGCGCCGACCGACGCACACTGGGGCAGAATAGCCTCAAAACTACCATCAAATAAACTAAAGCTGTGAGAATTTTTTAAGTGGATCTATCGTTTTTATCGACATATTTTCTATTTAAAATAAACAAAATTTTGGCAAACAAAATTTTATTATTAAAGAAAACGCTTTTTTTTTTTTTTAAATATTCTTATTTTTTTTTTTTGTTATAGTACGGTTTCCCCAAAAATAAATGTTTAACAAATATGGCTTTTATATTTAATTGCAATATTCATAAAAATAAGGATTAAAGAATAAGAACGTAGAAAAAATAGTTTAATTAGAGATAAGTTTAAATTCGTATTTTTTATTGATAGATCAAAATATTTTTTTTACTCCAGGATAACGTTTGCATTAATGAGTTATTATAATTTATTCAAGATACAATAAAGAATCGTCATCGTCTTCATTATTACTATCATCATTAATATATTCATCACCTGTTGCGTAATCATTTTGTAGGGATGGAGCTTTTAACATACAAAGTGCTTCTTTAGGAATATTTTTGGTTTTGACTGGCTTTTGCTTGCTGGTGATTACAGGATCGGAGCTCAATAAAAAAAATTAAAAATATCCCTATTCGATTTTTCTCTGCTACATTTTCTGGAATTATGCTCTCTATAACGCTTAAAATCTTTGCTTCTTGCCTCCTGCGATTCCTCTGTTAACTGTCCTATAGGAAGCATTGCAAAAGATATTACTTCTGGCCCATGAATCAAATACTTATGCATAGTAGGAGGCATGTTATACCAAGGATATAACGAAACGAAATATCTAGCCGTATCAATTGCAAATGTCCTGTATTTTTCAGGGTCAATGTCAAATCCACTTGATATAGTGATCAGAATAATATGAAGTTTTTTTTATCAAATCAATGTTTATCTTCGTAGTTTCTGCTGATTACTACGTATTTTGAAAAAAACCGTGTGGCGGTATTTCCATCGTTGCTGTTGTCGAAACCCGGCTTTGGTTTGTCAACAATAAGACCACATTTTTCCTTAAACTCTTTTTGGATTCGAGTTTTATTTTCCAAAACGATTTGCTTGTCTTCTGCCCCACGAGCTTGCCATTTTGCTATAGGAAGTTTGTACGCTAAATGAAGAAGACATTCGAAGCAGCGAATCCAACCATGTAGAACAGAAAGACCAAATTTCAAATTCTCAGTATTCACTTCCCTTGAAACCATTTCATCAATCTTATTAAAGTCTTTTGATGTTGCACCGCACAAGAAGCATTTCATGGTTGAGTTGGTTTCAGTTAGTGCATTACACACCTTCCCGTCAACCATAGATAAAATTAGTTCATGCCGAATTTTAAAGGTTTTTGCAGGATGGTTTACAATGCTTTCGTGCAGATTCAAAATTTGGTTTTCTATCTGACGGTGTTATCGCATAGATACATCAACAGATTCCTTTTGAAATTCTATTTTTATGGGTCTGCAATATCGTGTTGACGCAGGGCGTGGGTTTTGCCAAACAACGAGGTTCTTAGCCATCAATCGGAGGGGTACAATACATGAAATAAATACAGCTGAATCGTCAGCTTCAGGATCTTGAAACGCTTGCTTGTACGAACTGTGTCCCGAAGACCCGTCAAACCCCCATTTTCAGATTAAGCACATTTCTATTATATCTTCATTATTCAATGTATTGATGACAGGAGTTAATGTTTCACATAACCGCATTATGGTGTGATCTAAAAGAGGTTGCAACAAGACCGAAGCTCCAGTTTCAGTCACAGTAATGTCTGTTGGATAGCATAGCCTTTTAGCTAATTGAACTCTTTTATATGATGGACATTTTTCTGGAGCACATCTTCTTATAACATCATACTGTTCTCGGGATAGTTTAGCTTCCACTAGAGCTGATAATGCATCTTCAGCTGTTTGGCTTTAAAGATCTCTCCTTTGCATCTTCATATATTTTGGCATGCTCTGGATGAGCAGAAATGTCTTTTAAAACTTTTGAAGCTTTCACTTGGCCTGCAGCTCGTAAGCTCATACAAGTAGCGTACACTAACTGCGAGGTGGAAGTTGATTCACGGAGTTTCTTGGTCTTAAAACGTTTGCTGTTTTCTGAAGAATTTTCAAAAGGAATAACCTGTCGACCGCGTTTCGGTTTTGCACTACATGGGAATGAAAGGGACGTCTCAAGCTACTCTTTGTTGGTTTTTTTAAATTTTGCATCTATTCTGCATGCTTTCGCCCATTTAGATCTGTATTGGAATTTAAAACTACATAATTTCTTTTTTAAGTCCTCAACATGAGAGTTTGTTCGTTTTTCGAGCTCTTTTATCAAATAAATATATTGCCCTTCAAAGTTATCCACTCCAGAACGATGTATAATATTTAAAAGTTCTTGTCTTGTAATAAATAAATTATTAGAAGATACTCCTAAAACAAAATAACAATTTTTTATTATTAACTCTCACTTTATTAGATTTTTTTTCTTTTAGGGAAGTACTTTAAAGGTGATCTATTTCGTGAAGTAGCAAAAAGTAGCAGGAAATTTAAATTGTTTTTAAGACCTTAAACAATAACGTTTATTTTCATGTATTTTCGTTGCTTAATATAACTTAAAACCTAATTGAAAACTCTATTGTTTATTAATTTTCTTAAGAAATTACTATAGATCAAATTTTGTCTTGTGTACAAAAAATCTATTTATGTAATTAAAAAAAAAATCACTAAAACACAGTTTCATACCTGAACAAGAAGGTTCCATAGCTAAATAACACCAAAAAATAATTAATTTTACCGAAAAAATTAATCTGACAATGAACGTCAATCACTTATAAGAATTGCTTGAACTGCAATACGAGAGTATAATTCACCGTTGTGATGAACCGGTTTTGCTGCGAATGTTTTAAATAGTGTTAAACGGTGCCTTAGTTAGTACACTGTCTAAGTAGTATATAAAGCTTTCCCGCATAAATTTTTTTTTTTTTTTAATTTGCCCCAATGTGCGACGCGACGCGACAGGCTGGGTATGGGATTGTGTGTGCTTGATGTATGTAGGTATAACATTGCCAATTGCGGGAGGGGAATTTTTGTTTTGATTTTGTTTTTGGCAAAGGATGCATGTATGTATGTATCTATTCAACGAATGTATTCAAATTCCAAGGACTTTTGATTTAGAATGAATTTGACTTGGAGGATAACTTTTTGAAAGAAATATTGTAAATTTCAAATGAATAAAAAAAAAAAAACTCTGAAGAGAATCTTCACTGCGAGTTTGGCATTGGGTTATATTTCTACATCCTGGCGAACGGTTAGAGTGGCCTTCATACCAAAACTACTCTCTCGCTAAGAGTTTTAGACCTATAAACCTGTCTTCCTTCCTGTTGAAAAGTATGGAAAGGCTGGTCGAGATTCATGTACGCAGGGTTGCTTTGAGGGTGCATCCTCTATCGGAGATGCAACATGCATACCAGCGTGGAAAATCCTGCGAGACTACGCTTCAAAATCTAGTTGCTAGAATTAAATACGCGCTTGATAGGGTGGATAGATGGGTATTTTGTGCTACAGGAGCACTATTCGCCAACTGTTTTATGCCGTTGCATAGCAAAGATCCATACAGGTCAGCTCCTAGTATGGTATCTATGGACCCAGACATAAAAAATGTTGGATCAGTTAAATCTAAATCCATAAAATCCTCCAAGTTCTTTGGGTCGATTTGATCAGTAGGCATCATGTGCCCTAATCGCGGCAGTATTAATGCGGCGCAGTCGAAAGTCATGTCTGGTTTTTTGAGCTAGCATACACAAATTTGGAACAGACCTGTAGATGTGCCTACAGCCGACCCGCCAACACCAGTTACCAGAACGCGAAGACGTGTTCGACGCAGGTGCAATTGTTGCACAGCGAATTCGCTGATGAACGTCGCTTGTGACCCGTTGTCCAACAGCGCACGTAATTGTAAATAATGTCCCGTGGCCGTACGTACTTCAATGTGTGCGGTTGCGAGTATTACGGGTGCCAACGGCAGTGACTCACATGTTGTGTTTTGATAGTGGGATTGAGCATTTTCAGTGCGAGAGTGATTTGTACTAACGCTGCTTGGCCGGACATTTATAGATTCATGCAACAATGAATGGTGTTTTTCCTTGCATTTTAGACACACAAACTTTAATGGGCAGTCAGCTGGTACATGGTCTCCTCTAAAACAGTTTTTGCATAATTTTAACTTCAAAACAAATTGTAATTTCTCCGACGGTGTTAGATTTCGAAAATCAGCGCAATACATCAAAATGTGTTTGCCAGAACATCTCTGACAGCCTTTAATGTTAGACTGGTGGCTGCGGATTGATTGTGTAGACGTAGTAAACTTCGAGGTGATATCTTCTGACTTCATGCTAGGTGTGTCTGTCGCTTCCAACCCCTGGATGCGATTTTCCAGAAATGTAACTAATTCCCCGTATGTTGGAATCTTTCAGAGTGCACGAATCTATTTTTTCTGTCGTAAGAAAGACCAACCAGTCGTCCCACTCTGACATCGGCCGTCCTAATTGAGTGAGCGCGCGAACAGCCTCTGTAGTTCAATCAACAATCCTACGTTAAGATGCTGCCGAGTCAGTGGTCATTTTCGGTAACTTAATGATATCGCGCAGGTACGTTTTCACCAATCGCCGTTTGTTGTCATAGCGTTGCAGCAGTATGTCACAAGCTGTCTGGAAATTGTTTTCCACCACTGACAAATTACGCAAGAGCGCCTCCGCTTCACCTTGCAAGCTGCTTTTCAGATAGTGCACGCGCTGAACATTAGATAGAGACAAATCATTTTTTACGCATGGGATGAACATATCCTTAAAGCTTAGCCATTGCTGGAAGCAGCCATCCAACGTTGGCAATTGTATTTTTGACAGAATGGATGTGGCCACGTGTGACTGACAGTGTAAAGTTGGGTTAGGTGTCGATTGTCCGAGTGCTTCGTGAGACGTTGTCGACATTTCGTCAATAATGTCATTTAGTTCTCCTAGAGCTTCACAATACGCTGACTCGATCGTTGCAAGGCGCCAGCGGCTGAACGAGCGACGTGGAAGATTAGCGGTACCGCTAACCTATCCTGGATCAGCCCTGGTGGGACAAAGCCGTTAAGGCGCACACTTTCGTGGTACTCTACATTGGGGTAGTGAGCCCCGAAGATCAGGCTATTGACCGCGGTCATTGCCCTCGCAACGTGTCTCCGAGTCAACCCAATCACGAAGTTATCCACTCTGATCAGGTCCGCCCTGTTGTATAGGACCTTGTTGGAATAATATTTTATGTACTCGGACTCTGGTGTTCTGTATAAGCGAAGGCAAGCCCTGAGGCAAGCCCTCTCAAACACCCGAATCTTTTCCATCGAACCCGCTCCAACGTTGAACCACACGGGACAACCATACACAAGCATGGGCCGAATGAGGGCCATGTAGCAGATTACCTTCACCCTCGCATCGAGTTGGCTGCTGTGAAACAGTCTCTTTGTAAGGGCGAAAGCACCCCTGGCTCTGGCCAGAGCAGCATCTATATGTTTGTTAAAATACAG
The DNA here is from genome assembly GCA_917880715.2 of Matsumyia berberina. Taxonomy (NCBI): domain Eukaryota; kingdom Metazoa; phylum Arthropoda; class Insecta; order Diptera; family Syrphidae; genus Matsumyia; species Matsumyia berberina. The sequence continues at coordinate 84,776,616 of OU862872.1, forward strand.
ATACTGATCTAGCCAGATCCCGAGGTATCTGACCACACTTTTACTCGCTAATGGCCGCCCGTGCGGTCCAATGATGGAGAATTTCCGCCAATTCCGCCGGGTATCCCTAGAGGCCCCAGCCAACGACGTCCTGAACAGAATGGTTTCCGACTTCTGGAAGTTGATCTTCAACTTCCAGTCGTCGCAATATCGCTGGATTTTGTCGAAGTCACGTTGCAAGAGAAGCACAATGACCTCGATCTTCGGCCCTGATCTGTACGCTATCAAGTCGTCTGCGTACGCAATTGCATGGTGAAGAGAACCTATCAGATCACTCGTGAATATATTGAAGAGGATCGGTGAATTAACCGCACCTTGTTGAAGACCGTTTTTGATTTCAAATGTCCCAGCAGACGTCACATTGCCATTCTTCACAATGAACCGTCTACTGGTGAGCATGTTATAAAGCATGTACAGCAGTGGTTTACTTATGCCCAGCCTGCTCAACTTGTAGAAGAGTCCCTCTAGCCATACGGTGTCGAAGGCCTTCTCCAAGTCAATCAGGCAGGCACCCGTGCATTGTTTCTTACTTTTGTTCCATTGGATATCCGACACCAGTTTAGACGCGGCATGTATGGTATCATGCCCCGCTCTGAAACCGAATTGGTTATCCGGAATAATATTTTTGTCCTCAACCCACTTATTCAAAGCCCTATGGATTACCTTTTCGAATACTTTGCTGATGTTCGGCAAGAGACTTATCGACCGGAGATTTCCCGGATTGGAGGTGTCTTTATCCCGTTTAGGTATGGGATGCACCACCGCTGTCTTCCAGTGCGCCGGATAATGGGCATTATTCAGCGCATTATTAAACAAGGTGGTGTAAATGTTCACCGCTTCCTGAGGGAGGTCTCGAAGCACAATGTTCGACACTCCATCGATACCCACTGATTTCTTCTTTTTCAGTGATGAGAAGATCTGCTGGAGCTCTACTTCCGATATGAACGGGGGATGAACCCTTTTGTCGGCGATGGTACTATTTGCTATGTTATCATCACTGAACACGGTGAAACCAGTATTCTCAGATCGCCAGTGCTCTATATCACTTCGAAGGTAGAAGTTGTGCATAAGGACGCGATTCTCCAGGTCGTGATTTGGGCAAATGCTAGCATTCACCTTATACACTTCCTGGAAAGTTGCCCCTATGACCTCAACCTTCTCCTGCGGATCTTCAATTACAAAAAAGTTGTCATCGTCGGCTGCGTTCCTCGGATCGATGCCTGCTGTTATTAGAGTTTGTTCGTTTTCCGCCGTTTGAGGGATTTTAAGGATTGGAAGGTCGCTGGGATTATTTCTCCGAAATATTTTATTTATTTGCGGGAACATGCTCGGGTTGTTGGACTTTACAGTCCGAATTTTAGTGTTCCAGTGCAAGTTTACAGCAACTCTGTAATTTTCTTTGATCAACTGTTGGAGGTTTTTAATCAACGCCTTCAGTGTCCTAACCTCCAAGTTTTGTCGGTCAGTAAACCGTCTGTACAAGGTTTTTAATCTCGACAGCAGTCTACTCTTATGTTCGTGGAGTGCGTCAATAGTCGCGTTGCGGAAAACGTTCGTGTCAGTTTGTCGTTACCGTGGTATCGTACTGTCCATCGTTCGTTTTATAGTGTCGTCCAGTCGTTTCAAGTACCTGTCAATCTCCTCGTTTGACAGGTTTCTGTTGGTCGGTGGGTAGAGCGAGTTCGAGGAGAGTGCTCTTGTTAAAACCCTGGAGAAGCGTGTCCAGCGCATCCTACTGTAGTTGTAGGGATACGTTTGAACGAACTCCTCTAATTCCGCAATTTCGTTCGGGATTCGTACTTCGGCACTAAAACCGCAATGGTCACTGTCATACTCAAAAGTGTGCAGGCAGTTTATAGTTTGTCTGTCCGTGTCGGTCAGTTGTAATCGTACGTCGAACAGCAAAAGATCCAAATAGGAACCGCCTCTGGGGTACGACGGAGCGTCTGTTGCCTTCAAATCGAGTCTATACTCAACACTGTGCAGACCCCACCAATTGAATAGTAGGTTCCCTCTAGGAGCCTAAGTATTCGAAAAAGTGTCTCGAGCTCTGATATAAATACAGAAGATTGAGTAGCTTTGGGCGCATAGAGGGCGACCATGTACATCTTCCTTCCACTATGGAGGGGGATGCACACGATGCACGCCTTCAGCTCCCGGAACCGTCGTACTTCACCACTGTACACGACCTTATAACGCACGTCTTTTCTAATGAAGATCGCGACACCCCCTCCTTGGGTGGAGTTGGGTCGGTCTCTCCTTATAACATGAAATTTATTGTGCCGCAGTTTGTGTTTCTGATTTAGCTTAGTTTCGCTAACCAAAAGCACATCTGGGCTACAGTCTTCTAACAGTTTGAAAAGTACGGCTCTTCGTTCGATCCTAATCAGTGAATTCATATTCACTGAGAGGATCTTCAGGGAATTCTCCGCCGGCGTACCCATTACGACTGGACGTACGCTAGGCTCGGCAGAAGCGCGTAGATCTGGTCCACTCGCGTCGCCTGCTCCTGTATCTGACGTTGCAGCTGGCCCATCTGCCCTTGAATAGAGAGCAAGATAGCCAGCAAGTCACCCTCAGCCGGAGGTGCTCGAGACACTGGGGCCTGTGGAGCAACCTTCGGTTGAGTTTTCTGTACCGTGGTACCCCGGCCTGACGCCATTTGGGCGTAGGTTGTCTGGGGCGTGACGGCTTGAGAACGAATTGGAGCTTGGACCGGTGGACGTTTCTCCACGGGTTTCCTCTGGCGAGCCAGATTTTCTTTTTTCATGTCCTGGAACTTAGGACAACCCCGATAGTTAGCGGTGTGCCCCGTGTTCCGACATAGCACGCACGAAAGTTGGCTCAGCTTCCCCCTCTTTACCTAGAGGACATTCCTCCGTCTTGTGGTTCTCAGCACACTTCACGCATCGAGGCTGCATGTCGCAGTTCGACGCGGCGTGCCCGAACCTTTGGCAGCGAACGCATTGAAGAATGCTATCGCTCTTTACTTTTTCCCAGGTAACAACTTGGTAGTCCAGGATCTTAATCTTCCTTAGACCATCGAATTTGCTATTGGGACTGAGCTGTACCAGGAAGAACGGTAATTTCCGCTTCTCCCTTTTTGCTCTTGCCGTGATCAATGGCTTGAGCCCTACGAACTTGAGATCATCACTCTCAAACCCTCTGAGCATCTCTAGGAGCTCCTCCGATTCCGTAGACGGTTCTATTCCCCTCAGCAGCATTGTCTGCGGCTTTTCCCCTTTCGGGGTATAGGAAAAGAACTCCGTCGTCGTTTCTCTCAATAAGTTTTTTACTATACAATACTGCTCAATTGTGTTGCAGTGTAACGTATGCCTATCCTCATTAATTCTTTTAACATAAAAATTACTGCCTATGGCCGACTTACACAGTTCAATGGTTTCCTTGAGCTCGATCTTGTAGGTGTTGATCGGTGGCACCTTTGGCTTCGCGGTCTTCTGGGCTTGCTGTTGTTGCTGCTTCTGTTGTGGTCGTTGCTGTGTTTGTTGCTGCTGCTGCTGTTGTTTCTGTTGCTGTGACTGAATGGGCTGCTTTTGCTGCCCCTGTTGCTGACGTTGCTGTACCTTCGGCTGCTGTTGCTGCTGCAGCTTTTTCTGCTGCTTGGTTTGCTGCTGAGAAGGCTTCTTTGGCGGCAAGTTTCCTGTAAGTTGTTGCTGCTTCTGGGGCCGCTGCAGCTGTTCTTGCTGCTGTTGTTGTTGGGAGCGCTGGAGCTTTATTTGGCGCTCTTTCTCCCTATTTGCCGCTTGCTTGGCTTTAATAGCCAAGATTCGTTGCTGCTGCACCTTAATGCTTTTGCGGAGGCGCTCCAGCTCCGCTTCTTCCTCTTCCACGTCCGATGACATCAGCGAGGCGAAGCTATTGCCTAGACCGGAATAGTGGCCTTCCCCATCGTCGGAGACGTAAGGGAAGTCTTCGGTCACTTGCTTAGCTGCTGCTGCTGTTGATATTGACTTTATGGATTGCGCCCCTTCAGTCACTTCAGTATGCAGCATTTCTACTGAAGCTGACAGTGAGGGGCGCTTGACCAAGTTTGAAGTGGACCTGAGTGTCCTCCTCCGTTTCGAGCAACCCGCAGCCGCTCCTGGCGCCATATGGCCTGATGTACTGGCCGCATCGCCTGTTGTTTGTTTTTTGTCCGCAACTCCCGCTACTGGAAGCGCGGACCGCTCACTTTCACTCATTGCGTGTTGTTAACACTTTTTATGCACTTGTTCGTTATTTTAATTTTAGTACAGGCGAAAAATTAAAAAAAAAGTACTACGCACTGTTGGGATTTGATCCCAGTACCCTCGGTCCGGGGTTTAAGTGTCATTTTTTTCATTTTCATTTTTAACGCATTTTTTATTTTTTAATTCATTATTTCTTACATGCTAACAAAAACGCTTAAAACTAGCTTAACTAACTTAACTATGTGTTACTTAATCCTAACTTACTGGCCCTTCGCGGGCGCTCTAAGCTAAACTGTATCCTTAATATTATGTCTTTCGACCTAACCTAACTAAATTTATATTTTAACTCTAATCGCTTAACTATATTAAGACTAAGAAAACTGTTTTATGTCAAAAAACTTAGTAAACGTACTTTTTATTTACTTACAGAGTACCTTAAAAATATATCTTAATCTAACCTTAACTAAATGTATAATTATATATACACTTTTTTTTTTTTTTTTAAATTTTCTGATTTTTTTTTTTTTTTTTGTGCTCCTCAAGGCATTTTTTTTTTTTTTTTTTAATTTTTTATTTATTTATTTTTTTTTTTTAATTTTTTTTATTTTTATTTTTTTTTTTTTGGTCCTCAAGGCTTTGACCGTGTTGTATAAAAACTTAAAACTAACTTAAAACTAAGCCACCTAACCTAAGCTTAAGAATACCTTAAAACTATGTAAGCCGGCCAGGCTGAACACACTAAGACAAAAGACAAAAAAGACAGTTGACCGATGTCACGCGTACTCAACGCGGCCAGCTTTGCCCAAAGTGGGCTAGCCAGAACTGAGAGAGACCGACGAGGGAGCTCCCTCTTCCTCCAAAAGCCACCAGAAAGTCTGGCGCTGCCAGTTGCAATTTGCAACATCCCGCTCCGATACCGCCCTACTGAATCGGAGGCGCTCCCCAGTGCTCCGAGCGATGTCTCGGTCGTAGTTGAGCCGCCTATCAGCGGCTGAACGAGCGACGTCGAAGATTAGCGGTACCGCTAACCTATCCTGGATCAGCCCAAGCCGATCAAAATGGACAAATGCCTCTGGTGGAACGAAGCCGTTAAGGCGCACACTCTCGTGGTACTCTACGTTGGGGTAGTGAGCCCCGAAGATCAGGCTGTTGACCGCGGTCATTGCCCTCGCAACGTGCCTCCGAGTCAACCCAATAACGAAGTTATCCACTCTGATCAGGTCCGCCCTGTTGTATAGGACCTTGTTGGAATAATATTTTATGTACTTGGACTCTGGTGTTCTGTATAAACGAAGGCAAGCCCTGAGGCAAGCCCTCTCAAACACCCGAATCTTTTCCATCGAACCCGCTCCAACGTTGAACCACACGGGACAACCATACACAAGCATGGGCCGAATGAGGGCCATGTAGCAGATTACCTTCACCCTCGCATCGAGTTGGCTGCTGTGAAACAGTCTCTTTGTAAGGGCGAAAGCACCCCTGGCTCTGGCCAGAGCAGCATCTATATGTTTGTTAAAATACAGATACTGATCTAGCCAGATCCCGAGGTATCTGACCACACTTTTACTCGCTAATGGCCGCCCGTGCGGTCCAATGATGGAGAATTTCCGCCAATTCCGCCGGGTATCCCTAGAGGCCCCAGCCAACAACGTCCTGAACAGAATGGTTTCCGACTTCTGGAAGTTGATCTTCAACTTCCAGTCGTCGCAATATCGCTGGATTTTGTCGAAGTCACGTTGCAAGAGAAGCACAATGACCTCGATCTTCGGCCCTGATCTGTACGCTATCAAGTCGTCTGCGTACGCAATTGCATGGTGAAGAGAACCTATCAGATCACTCGTGAATATATTGAAGAGGATCGGTGAATTAACCGCACCTTGTTGAAGACCGTTTTTGATTTCAAATGTCCCAGCAGACGTCACATTGCCATTCTTCACAATGAACCGTCTACTGGTGAGCATGTTATAAAGCATGTACAGCAGTGGTTTACTTATGCCCAGCCTGCTCAACTTGTAGAAGAGTCCCTCTAGCCATACGGTGTCGAAGGCCTTCTCCAAGTCAATCAGGCAGGCACCCGTGCATTGTTTCTTACTTTTGTTCCATTGGATATCCGACACCAGTTTAGACGCGGCATGTATGGTATCATGCCCCGCTCTGAAACTGAATTGGTTATCCGGAATAATATTTTTGTCCTCAACCCACTTATTCAAAGCCCTATGGATTACCTTTTCGAATACTTTGCTGATGTTCGGCAAGAGACTTATCGACCGGAGATTTCCCGGATTGGAGGTGTCTTTATCCCGTTTAGGTATGGGATGCACCACCGCTGTCTTCCAGTGCGCCGGATAATGGGCATTATTCAGCGCATTATTAAACAAGGTGGTGTAAATGTTCACCGCTTCCTGAGGGAGGTCTCGAAGCACAATGTTCGACACTCCATCGATACCCACTGATTTCTTCTTTTTCAGTGATGAGAAGATCTGCTGGAGCTCTACTTCCGATATGAACGGGGGATGAACCCTTTTGTCGGCGATGGTACTATTTGCTATGTTATCATCACTGAACACGGTGAAACCAGTATTCTCAGATCGCCAGTGCTCTATATCACTTCGAAGGTAGAAGTTGTGCATAAGGACGCGATTCTCCAGGTCGTGATTTGGGCAAATGCTAGCATTCACCTTATACACTTCCTGGAAAGTTGCCCCTATGACCTCAACCTTCTCCTGCGGATCTTCAATTACAAAAAAGTTGTCATCGTCGGCTGCGTTCCTCGGATCGATGCCTGCTGTTATCAGAGTTTGTTCGTTTTCCGCCGTTTGAGGGATTTTAAGGATTGGAAGGTCGCTGGGATTATTTCTCCGAAATATTTTATTTATTTGCGGGAACATGCTCGGGTTGTTGGACTTTACAGTCCGAATTTTAGTGTTCCAGTGCAAGTTTACAGCAACTCTGTAATTTTCTTTGATCAACTGTTGGAGGTTTTTAATCAACGCCTTCAGTGTCCTAACCTCCAAGTTTTGTCGGTCAGTAAACCGTCTGTACAAGGTTTTTAGTCTCGACAGCAGTCTACTCTTATGTTCGTGGAGTGCGTCAATAGTCGCGTTGCGGAAAACGTTCGTGTCAGTTTGTCGGTACCGTGGTATCGTACTGTCCATCGTTCGTTTTATAGTGTCGTCCAGTCGTTTCAAGTACCTGTCAATCTCCTCGTTTGACAGGTTTCTGTTGGTCGGTAGGTAGAGCGAGTTCGAGGAGAGTGCTCTTGTTAAAACCCTGGAGGAGCGTGTCCAGCGCATCCTACTGTAGTTGTAGGGATACGTTTGAACGAACTCCTCTAATTCCGCAATTTCGTTCGGGATTCGTACTTCGGCACTAAAACCGCAATGGTCACTGTCATACTCAAAAGTGTGCAGGCAGTTTATAGTTTGTCTGTCCGTGTCGGTCAGTTGTAATCGTACGTCGAACAGCAAAAGATCCAAATAGGAACCGCCCCTGGGGTAGGGTACGACGGAGCGTCTGATGCCTTCAAATCGAGTCTATACTCGACACTGTGCAGACCCCAATTAAATAGTAGGTTCCCTCTAGGATTAGGTACGTTATTTCCCCAATCTCTATGTTTCGCGTTAAAATCGCCGGCCATGAGGTAATAATTCTCTGCCGACTCCAGCCTAAGTATTCGAAAAAGCGTCTCGAGCTCTGAGATAAATACAGAAGATTGAGTAGCTTCAGGCGCATAGACGGCGACCATGTACATCTTCCTTCCACCATGGAGGGGGATGCACACGATGCACGCTTCTAGCTCCCGGAACCGCCGCACTTCACCACTGTACACGACCTTATACCGCAGATCTTTTCTAATGAAGATCGCGACACCTCCTCCTTGGGTGGAGTTGGGTCGGTCTCTCCTTATAACATCACATTTATTGTGCCGCAGTTTGTGTTTCTGGTTTAGCTTAGTTTCGCTAACCAAAAGCACATCTGGGCTACAGTCTTCTAACAGTTTAAAAAGTACAGCTCTTCGTTCGATCCTAATCAGTGAATTCACATTCACTGAGAGGATCTTCAGGGAATTCTCCGCCGGCGTACCCATTACGACTGGAGGTGCGCTAGGCTCGGCAGAAGCGCGTAGATCTGGTCCACTCGCGTCGCCTGCTCCTGTATCTGACGTTGGAGCTGGCCCATCTGCCCTTGGATAGAGAGCAAGATAGCCAGCAAGTCACCCTCAGCCGGAGGCGCTCGAGACACTGGGGCCTGTGGAGCAACCTTCAGTTGAGTTTTCTGTACCGTGGTACCCCGACCTGACGCCATTTGGGCGTAGGTTGTCTGGGGCGTGACGGCTTGAGTACGAATGGGAGCTGGGACCGGTGGACGTTTCTCCACGGGTTTCCTCTGGCGAGCCAGATTTTCTCTTTTCATGTCCTGGAACTTAGGACAACCCCGATAGTTAGCGGTGTGTCCCGAGTTCCGACATAGTACGCACGTGAGTTGACTCCTATCAGCCTCCCCCTCTTTACCTAGAGAACATTCCTCCGTCTTGTGGTTCTTACCACACTTCACGCATCGAGGCTGCATTTCGCAGTTCGACGCGGCGTGCCCGAACCTTTGGCAGCGAACGCATTGAAGAATGCTGTCGCTCCTCTTTACTTTTTCCCAAGTAACAACTTGGTAGTCCAGGACCTTAATCTTCCTTAGACCATCCAATTTGCTGTTGGGGCTGAGCTGTACCAGGAAGAACGGTAATTTCCGCTTCTCCCTTTTTGCTCTTGCCGTGATGAATGGCTTAACTCCTACGAATTTGAGATCATCAGTCTCGAACCCTCTGAGCATCTCTAGGAGCTCCCCTGACTCTGTGGACGGTTCTAATCCCCTAAGCAGCATCGTTTGCAGCTTTTCCCCCTTCGGGGTGTAGGAAAAGAACTCCGTCGTCGTCTCTTTAAGTAAATTTTTTACGATTCGGTATTGTTCTATAGTGTTGCAATGTAACGCGTGTCTGTTCTCACTAATACGTTTAACATAAAAATTTTGACCTATGGCCGACTTACATAATTCAATGGTATCCTTAAGCTCAATCTTAAATGTGTTGATTGGTGGCACCTTTGGTTTCGCGGTCTTCTGTTGTTTTTGTTGTTGTTGCTGGTCCTGCTGTTGTTTCTGCTGCTGCTGTTGTTGTTGTTGTTGCGTCTTCGGCTGCTGTTTTTGCGGCAGCCTCTGCTGCTGCTTGGCCTGCTGCTGCACCTGCTTAGATTGCAGTGGTTGTTGTCGCTGCTTCTTTGGAAGCAAATGTTGCTGCTGCTGTTGTTGTAGTTCTTGTTGGCAGCGCTGGAGCTCAATTTGGCTCTCCTTCACCCTCCTCGCATCTAGCTTGGCTTTAATGGCCATGACTCGTTGCTGCTGTACTTGGATGCTTCTTTTAAGGCGTTCCATCTCCTCTATTTCTTCTTCCTCGTCAGTTGTCGCCAGCGAGGCGAAGCTGTTGCCTAACCCGGCATAGTGGCCCTCCCCATCGTCGGAGACGTACGGGAAGTCTTCCATCACTTGCTTTGCTGTTGCTGCTGTCCATGTTGACGCTATGGATGGCGCCCCTTCGCTCACTTCCGTAGGCAGCATTTCTACTGAAGCTGATAGCGAGGGGCGCTTGACCAAGTTCGGTGTGGGCCTGAGTTTTCTCCGGCGCTTGACGGAACCTTCGGCCGCTCCTGGCGGACCACATGTCCCAGCCACATCGGCTGTTGTTATGTTTGTGTCCGCAACTCCCGCTACTGGGAGCGCGGACCGTTGGTTTTCACTCATAACTTTTGTTTTACGTGTCTCTATCACTCACTTTTAGTTGTTTTATTATTTAATTCTTATTAAAAATTAAAAAAAGGCACACCACTTTCGGGATTCGAACCCCGTATCCGTCGCTTGACGGTCCACTGTCTTCACCACTAGGCCACTTAGGCACTTGTAAATTCACTGTCTGTTATCAAACTTATATCAATCACCACGATTTTATTTAGCCGAAATAGGTCTTCACTCCACGGAGGTCTATGAACGACTGACCCCGGGGTTTAAGTGTCTATGCACTAGGCCAACTCACCTTCCGAAAATTCACTGCCGATTTGCGGACTTGTAGTGATCACCACGCTCTAAAATAGCCGAAACACGTCTCTACTCCACTGGGATCTGTGAACGACTTTTGATGACTTATCCTAAGATTCTAGTTCCATGGATATGCCGTCTGATGCAATGACACCAGAACTTCGGTTGTTGTGTAAATTTAAAGTAGACTTTCCTTGCCTTCAGGACTGCGTTCGGCCAGAGTCTGAGCCTGGACGGGGCTGTAGTTGAATCTTCACGGATGGCTCCAAAACCAGTCATGGGTTCGGTGTTGGTGTCTTCGTGGAGGTGGATAACATTAGACTTCACAATCTGTTGGGCAAGCATGCCTCTGTATTTCAAGCAGAGACCTTTGCTATCCTAAAGGCCACAGACTATATTGTTAAGAATAGGTGGAAGGGTCGAAGTGTCTGTGTCTGTAGCGATAGCCAGGCTGCGCTTAAGGCCTTGCTCAACCCTTTAATCACTTCCAAAATAGTGCGAGTATGCAAGAACTCTCTGAATTCGGTCGCAAGGCTGAACTCTTTGCCTCTTGTCTGAGTCCCAGTTCACACTGGGATCTCTGAAAATGAGATCTCCGATGAGATTGCTAGACAAGGTTTAGAGGATGTTTTCTCAGGACCTGAGTTGGGTCTTCCCGCGTCCTCGGTCAGGGCCTCCATTGACGATTGGGTTTCCTATGAACACAATTGTGTGTGGCACGGCTCTCCAGGATGCAGGCAGACTAAACGAATGCTCCCGAACTTTTGTAAGAAATCAGCGGCATTCTTGCTATTACTCAGCAGAAGAGACTGTACATAACTCATTGGCGTTCTAACGAGACACTTCGCTTTTGCCAAGCATTTAAGTGTGCTAGGCTTAAGTGACACAACTGTCTGCGACGCCTGTGGGGGCGACGATACTTTGGATAACTTCCTATGCTATTGTTCTGCCTTTGCTCTGATCAGGTGGCAGTTCTTCGGTGCTGATGTGGTGAATTCTGATACTGTAAGCTCCTCATTATTGAAGTTCCAGTAAAATGGGTCAAAACTAGGTCCTGCTTCCTGGTAGTACAATGGACCAATTGCGTCTGAGTGCTCCAGTATAGCGTTTACAAAACCGACAAAAAAAAAAACATGCAGAGTGCATGGAACAGGCTTTCGGGAAATCACCATAACCTTTGATTAGTTCTTGGGGAAGTAGCGATATTAACGAGCGAGGTGAGTCTCTTTTTGATTACTTATTGGATACTAACCTCATCATATGCAACAGGGGATCAGATCCCACCTTTGTTACTAACAACAGGCAAGAGGTTCTCGATCTGACCCTAGCCACTAACTCTTCTAAGCTAAACATTAAGAACTGGATGGTATCTAGAGAGGCGTCTTTCTCAGACCACTGCTATATACAATTCGGTATTGATCTTAGGCCCCCCCCTCAATCTGTTTTTAGAAATGTTAGGAAAACGGACTGGGATAAATATAGGAGAATTCTGGAGGGCGACCTCAATCATCATACCTTGTCTCAACCCAATTCGCCGCCTGACATCGACCGGGTGGTGGATATGCTAACAGAGACCATGAACAAGGCCCTACGCGCGGCTTGCCCAGTAAGTAGACACAAGAAGGGGGGCAAGCCTCCCTGGTGGAATACTTCACTCAATGAGCTTCGTCGCGAGGCCAGCAAGCTTTTCAACAAGGCTTAACGCTCTAGGCATCCAGATGACTGGAATCTCTATAAGAACGGTCTAAGGATATACAAGTCGGAGCTAGGGAAAGCACAAAGAAGCGCTTGGCATCACTTCTGTGAAAGCATAGAAAAGACGAGCGATACTTCCCGGATTAGGAAAATTCTTTCCAAGTCCCCAACTATTCCTAGTTTCATCAAAAAAGCGGACGGTAACTGGACAATGTCGAGCGAGGAAACGCTAAAACTGCTTCTGGACACACATTTCCCCGGAAGTGTAACAGTAGCGGATTGCCCAGTGGAAAGTCACAATATAACCCAACTGCCGGTGCCAAATGAAGTTGTCACTACGCAAAGAATAAGTTGGGCAGTGCGCAGCTTCCACCCCTTTAAATCACCGGGGGCGGACGGGATAGTTCCAATGGAACTGCAGGAAGGTTTGGCTGTGCTGAACCCCTGGCTATCTCTAATATTTAAGAGCTGCTTGACCTTTGGTTACACCCCTAGATCCTGGAAGAGGGCTAAAGTAGTCTTCATACCGAAAGCCGGTAAGACATCGCATACTTCCCCCAAAGACTTCCGTCCGATCAGTTTATCATCCTTTCTTCTGAAAACACTAGAAAGGCTGATTGATACAAGCATAAGATCCAACCTGGATAACAGCCTCATATCGAATTCCCAACACGCATACTGCAAGGGGAAATCGGTGGAGACAGACGGTGGAGTGCACTACATGCACTGGTGAAGACCATTGAGAGCTCTTTGCACAGCAAGGAGTACACAATGGTATCCTTCCTCGATATTGAGGGAGCCTTCAACAACGTCAGAACAGAGGCAATTTCCACTGCACTCCGTAACCTGAAGGTTAACAACTGCCTCTGCTTCTGGATCGAGCATATGCTTAAAAGCAGGCTGATTCAGGCCGAGCTGGGGAGTTGTTCGATGAGCAGGACGGTCTGCAGAGGTACACCGCAAGGCGGAGTACTATCACCACTGCTCTGGCTAACGGTAGTCAACGAACTGTTAGTGATTTTGGACAGGGAGGGATTTACTACAACGGCATATGCTGATGATATTGCAATCGCAATCACTGGCAAATTCCTCCCTACAATAAGAGACCTTATGAAATCTGCCCTGAATATACTGGCAGGATGGACGAAGAAGGTCGGCCTCGGGGTTAATCCCTCGAAAACCGAACTTGTCCTTTTCACAAGACGCTATAAGATTCCGTATGTCACCCCTCCCAAACTAGAAGGCACGGAAATCCAATTTGTAGACCATGCCAGATACCTGGGGTTCATACTCGATAGGAAACTCAGCTGGAAGCTGAATATTCAGGACCGTGCTAGGAAAGCTTCAATTGCCTTATACTCCTGTCGGAAGGCTCTGGGCCCGAAATGGGGCCTGAAGCCTAAAGTAGTCCATTGGATATATACGGCGGTAGTGAGGCCGATCCTCATGTACGGTGTATTGGTCTGGTGGACAGCACTGGACCTAAAGACCAACAGCAGCCTGCTTGAAAAGGTACAAAGGGGATCATGCATCTGCATAACGGGTGCTTTAAGAACAACCCCCACGGCTGCACTGGAAGTAATGCTCCATCTGCTTCCTGTTGACATCTTTGGGAAGCTGATGGCAGTCAAAGCAGCATTAAGGCTCAGGGAATCCTCCCAGCTGATTAGCACAGCAATGGGCCACTCTAGGATCCTTAACGGCAACAATACTATTCCTATCAGAACGGACTACGTTGTCCCCTACATTGACTTCAACGTCAGGTGCAAGACTCGGATTCCTAGCAGAAGCTCTTGGGAATCTGGTACAGTTTTAAACGATTCCGCATTAGAATTATTTACGGACGGATCCAAGACAGCCGGTGGTACGGGGGCTGGAGTCTTCTCAAATGCACCGGGCTTAGCCATCACCACGCGACTGCCGGATCACTGTAGTGTGTTTCAAGCGGAAATTACGGCAGTCTGCGAAGCTGCGGCTTGGCTTTCAATTAATGCGATAGATTGTAGCGCTATTGTACTATACATAGACAGTCAGGCAGCTATTAAAGCCTTGGAATCGCCGACAATACGATCAAGGTTGGTAAAGCAATGCCGCAGATCTCTTAACGAGATTGCAGATAGGTGCGACGTAACCCTGTGCTGGGTCCCAGGACACAGGGACGTTCCAGGCAACTGCAGAGCGGACGAACTGGCAAAAGAGGGTGCAGGACGGCTTCTCCCCGAAAACCTGGGGGGACCCCCTGCGCCCATAGAATCGATCAAGTTCCTCCTTGACAGAGATGCCAAGAAACTGGCAAACCGCAGGTGGAACAACATCAGCACTTGTCTCCTTTCAAAACAAATCTGGCCCAAGCTGGATTTAAAGAAGACGGGGAGACTTTTATCCACTAATCGTAAAAATCTAGGTTCACTAGTAGGAGTCTTTACCGGACATTGCCTGATAGGCAGGCATGCACTTAGATTGGGGGTCCCCTCCAACGATTTCTGCAGAAGCTGTAGCGACGAGGAGGAAGAGGAAACCACGACCCACCTGCTTTGTACATATCCTGCTCTCGCGACGCTTAGAAGAAGAACCCTCGGAGAATACTTCTATGATGATCTTAACGAACTTGCTGAACTAGACATCCAAAAGATAAGCAACTTCATCTCTGGAACGAAATGGTTCAAATCTTAGGGTTCACACCGCTACGGTTGCCCACTTCTGTTGTAGTTATGCCACATTTTCTGGTTCCCTGGTGCCGGTAAGCCGGTTTACTTCGTTGTGGTATCACAATGGGCCATTCTGGCCTAAGTGTGTCCCTGCCTAAGCGGGGACAGCCACCTAACCTAACCTAACCTAACCTTGATTAGTTCACGTTTACCTTCATCCCAGCTTCAACACAGACGGCAACGAACCTGTCTAGTGCGCGCTGAAGTTTGGTCTGGGTGGACGTAAGGATGACCAAGTCATCAGCGAAGAGCAGATGACTTATCTTTAAGTTTTCCAATTGGAACCGTTCCTCACCAAGGCTTCGCTGTAACATCCAATCCATATGAAAAGGAGAGGTGACAGAACGCACTCCTGTCGAAGTTCAACGCCCACAGTGAAAGGTGTCGACTTAACGCCGTTCACCCAAACACAGCTCTTACAGATAGTGCATAGAAATTGAATGAAGATAACCGTCAATCCCATACCCCTGCAGTATACTCCAGAGCTTACCTCGAGGGATCCGATCATATGCTTTCTTCAAATCCACAAAACAACTGTAGATCGGTTTCGCACACTCCCAGGGCTTCTCAAGTACCATTCTGAGAGCTAACAGCTGGTCGGTTGTGCTTCTACCTGTACGAAAGCCGCACTGCTCATCGCTCAACCGGGACTCGACCAGGGGAGTCTTAAAAGAGATATATCTCTATAATTGGAGCAATCCCTCTTATCCCCTTTCTTAAAAAAAGGAACAGTCACCCAAGTTTGCCAATCGCTTGGTGTTTCACCCCATTCCTAGGCCACTTTAATGACACGAGAGAGCCATTTCAATCCCTCTTCATCCAAACCCTTGAGCATTTCCGGCTGGATTTCATCCACACCAGCAGATTTGCCGCATTTTAGCGTTTTAATCGCTAAAAATCACCTCCTCTACGGTGGGACTATTCTCCGCCCCAGTCAAAACCATGAGTCTGCCATCCTCAGTGCCCTGTTCGGGATCGAGCAGCTCCGAAAGGTGCTCGCCGCATCTGCGCAAGATGGCCTTCTCATTGGAAAGCATCTTTGGATTTGACTCCTTCGATGATATTAAACTTCCTTCCTCTGAGACGGCGGATGGTCTGTCAGAACACTTTGTTTGCAGATCTGTGATCACGGTCCAATTTCTCACCAAACTCCTTCCAAGAGTGCTCCTTAGCTGCTTTAACAGCTAGCTTGCAAGTTCTTCGCGCCTCCATGTACCGGTTTCAAGAAACTGAATCCTCCAAGTGTATCTACACCTTGAAGGCTTTCGTCTTTTCTCTGATGGCTTCTTAAACTCCGGGTGTTTTACACCACGCAGTTCTTTTCTCACCACCAGCCGCCACACGGAGCCGCTTCACTCCGCAAGCACCTCCTGCAGAAGTAATGACTGCTGTTAAAAACAACCGCCATTCTTCCTCTAGGTACATTTGTCGGAACAGTTGGAATTTGCTCAAACCTTTCGGATACCTGTCGTGCAAACTCCTCCTGTATCTCATCGTTCTGTAAACTCTCCCACCGTATACATGTCACCAGCCTTGGTTTACGCTTTGGTAACTTGACAGTTTATTTTAAAGCTACAGTCCGCCGTCCAAGCGTCGCTGCGACTAGTCGCTAAAATATTGTCTGGTGAAATCGCCCGGTTGGTATTGGCGAATTGCTTTTATTGATGTTTATTGCTGACGCCGGCTTTTTGGTTGGTGGACTGACCGCTGGACTCGTTGCGTTGATTTCTGCTGACGCAGTTTCGGGGCAGTGACCACTGTCAGATGTTGGCTCAGCAGGTGTATATGTAACTCCTCCTCGGTTTGAATAAGAATTCTCTGATGTTTTCCTGGCTGGGGCTCGAACCCACGCCGCTCGGTCAGCAGTCCAACGCACTAACCACCGACCTACGGCGACCACGATAATTGTAACAACTGTTGCATTTATTCCATATGAAACATTTTTGTGCCACTTTAACTCTTTTATTTCATTAATGTTTTCAAAATTTTTATTTACAATATTATCAAAAGTCATTACTTCTACTTCAGTATGATTATACTTGCTACTAGGGTAAAAAAATTTGTCTTGAGTTATTAGTTTCTGATTGTAAAATGTTTCTTGATGAAGTTCTAGTTTACAACTGTAAAAATTAATTAAATTATTTTTATTGAGCGTAATATTCCTGTCATCGCAGTTTTGTTGCAAATGTTCCTGCAATGCATTTTTAATTCATAATGTTTCATCATCTATGGCTTCAATTTTAGTTTTATTATTGTATCTAAACTTACATTGATTTTTCCAAATACAGTTTTTACTTATTTTTAAATCTTTTAACATAGAATTGTCTTGATAAAGAAGATTTTTATTATCTATTGTAACAATATATTCATTATCTTCATCTATCTCTTGATAATTTTTGTTCGGTAGCGGAGTTATTAGTTTTAAATCTGTTTTAACATAGTTTTTAGGTATGTATTTTAATTGCAATGACTAAAGATTGATTTTTGTATTTTAATATTCCTACCTAAATTAGTAATATTCCTAAAAATTTGTTAATAATTTTTGCTTATAAAAATCGATTTCATACATTTTAATTTCTTCTGCTGTTAAAATACTAGGATGTATAACATACATTGTATTGTTTTTAGCGGAGGCAATATTGTCTTGGATTTGGTTTACTTTATTTTCTAAATATTGTAATTTTAGCATTTGATCTAAATACAGGGTTTTGCAATAAGAGCGCTACAAAAGTTTTTTATAAAACAAAAACGGTTTTGGATATCAATGAAATTCCTTATTCCTGTGAAAGTACGTTCGATGCCATTATGTATGGAATTCGATTTCTTTTGCATGGCCACCACGGGTACGCTTGCAGAAGTCCAGACGCTGAACCCAATTTTCGACGGTTTTCAAGCATAAATCGGCCGATACTGCTGCAATTTCACGTTCGATATTCGTACGAAGTTCATCAATCGTCGCTGGCTTGTTGGCATAGACCATAGACTTGACGTAGCCCCACAGGAAATAGTCTAACGGCGTCAAATCGCACGACCGAGGCGGCCAAGCGACTGGACCATTTCGTGAGATAACACATTCTCCAAACTTGGTTTCCAATAAATTGATTGTGACATTCGCTGTGTCGATTGTGGCGCCGTCCTGTTGGAACCACATGTCCTCCAAGTCCATATCATCCAATTGGGGCCAAAAATATTCGGTTATCATTGAACGGTAGCGATCCCCATTCACAGTAACGTGCCGGTCTTGATCATCACGGAAGAAGTACGGCCCAATGACGCCGCCGGCCCATAAACCACACCAAACCCTAATTTTTTCGGGATGCAATGATGACTCATGGAGTACGTGTGGATTGCTGCCTGACCAATACCGCATATTTTGTTTATTGACGAAGCCATCCAGCCAGAAATGAGCCTCATCGCTGAAGATGATTTTTCGATGAAAATCCGAATCATTTTCAAGTTGTTGCTCAGCCCAATTCACGAACATACGACGCTTCTGGTGGTCAAGCGGCTTCAGTTCTTGCGTCAATTTAATCTTGTAAGGATGTAGGCCAAGATCTTTTCGCAAAATTCGCCACAACGACGTCACAGAGATGCCCAACGCTTGAGAACGACGTGTGAGAGACACATTTGGGCTTTCTGCAACTGAAGCCTCAGCGGCGGCAATATTCTCGACATTACGGGCACTTCTTTGTCTCACTGGCACGGGAACATTTTGTACTGTGCCTGTGGATTCAAATTTTTCCACTAGACGCTCAATTGTTGATCTGCTAGGATGATTATGACGACCATAAATTGGACGTAGCGCTCTTAACGTTGAGGCCACTGACTCCGAATTTCGGTAGTAAATTTTAATAATTTCGACTTGTTGTTGGCTCGTATATCTTTCCATCATGAAATGGCAAACCTTACTGAAGAGAAATGTCAAAAAACCGCAAGAAAAGTATGGCGTCGTTTGCTGTCCCTATCGCTCTACTTTTGTAGCGTCCCTATTGAAAAACCCTTTACATTGAGTATCTTTTAACTTCATCATTTTCTTGTTTAATGAATTGTAGTACATGCAATGTCTTTTTTCTGTCTTCTTCTATGGCACTTCTAAGTATGTTAAATGAATCGTTAAAATCAGTGTTAATTGAAAATTGTTTATTTAAATTTGAAATGGCATTATGATTATTTTTTTCATTAACCTCTATTTTTTCTATTATCTCTTGCCTATCATTGTCGTCCATTGTTCCGAACAAGCATTTATACATAGTACCTACGAAATTGATCAATCCTCTTATTGCTCTATTGTCTTTTGGAATAATAGATGTGATTTTAGCCCTAATATTTATTATCATTTCGTTTAGTATTTCTTTATTATCGATATCTAAATTTGCAATATTAGTTTGAATTTGGGTGAGTATATTGTTTATATCTATCTGATTAATTATATGTAAGATTGTGTTAGTTTCATTAGCAATTGCTACTTCCTGTACTTTTATTATAGTATATCCTATTTCCTCATCAATTGGACTGACTTGTAGTAGCCCTTGGGTCGCTGTGATTGATATCAGGATTATTATGGCCATGACCAGTATCTGTAAATTTTAAAGGTCGTTTAATGTTTGCTATATGAACGTTTCGCAAAGAGCATAGTCTATAATATGGTAGGTCTTTATACCTGAGTCTTTTGTAGTTTCGAATATGTCCAAATTGTCTGTTTTCATTATATTGTTCTCTGGTTAGATTTCTGTTGTGTATTATATGTATATTGTTTAGTGTTATTTATTCTTTCTTGTAATTCAAGGACGCTTATTTTTTCTTTTGCTTCCCTAGGTGTTCACTTGATTGTGGAGTGATATCGATCGTTATAGTTTCCTATAACCATCTGTATCTTCATTTCGGTTGAGAGTTCATTATCCTCGATCCCTGTTATTTTTTCTAACAAGGTTGAATGTACGTACTAAAAGTGAATCTATATCAGCGTTACCTCTATGATTATGGGGGTTTGGTAAGATGGACTTCGACATTTTCATTCTGCAAATAGCTTATTTTTTGTTCTGCTCTAAATTCGTTATCCATAATAATCTTCTTAGGTTTTCCGAATTTTGCAAAATGTTCTATCATAAATGCTTTTTTTGCTCTCCAATTTCTATCTGTAATGCAATATGTCGATGCAAATTTTGTTAACTTATCTATGGTTGTTACAAAGGATTGTTTTTTAAAGTGAAATATATCCAAGTGAATTACTGCATTCTTTTCTGCTGGGGTTTCTGTTATTTGAAATGTTGGCTTTATAGGTTTTCTATCGTATTTAATTTCTCGGCACTTATTGCAATTGTTTATTATAAGTTGTATGTGATCTCTGAGTTTCGAGAAATATATTTTTTCTTTTAAATTATAATAATATTCGTTTATTCCACTATGCATGGATTCCTTTACATGATACAAAGACAACTGCTTATGCAATTCCTCCTCCGTTAATATCTCGCTAGCTCTTTTAGAACTTCGTCTAAACTTAACTGTTGGATCCGATGAAAACAAGGATATTAAGATTAATTGTATTTTGTGATAGTCAGTATCAGACACTTCAGAATAGATTCCTGTTAGTCCTTTTTTTATATATTGCCTCAGTATATTTTTTATTGTATCTTCATCGTCCAATGGATTTATTTCGATGATTCGTCTTCTATGTACTACCTGAACTTCTTCTCTTGCACAGTAAGTTAATATGATTTGTGTCTTATACTTATTTACGATTTCCTCTTTTATTCCTATGTGATCTAGATTTTGCTAATCTACTGAATGATTTGTATCGGATATTTCTAAATTTGATTCTTCTTCATTATTTTCATCAATTTTTGCTGTATTTTCTAATCTACTTAAAATAGTCAGCTACCTTATTTTCTTTACCTTGTAAATACTCTATTTAATAGTTATATTCCTGATGTTTCAACAGCCACCTTTGGTGTCGTTGTGAAAATTATTTTCCTTAATACTTGCTATTAAGATATTTAATTGTTACATAATTTGTTACAATTTTAAATTTATTCCCATGTAAATAAGGTCTAAAGTAGTTTACTGCATATATAATTGATAAAAATTCTTTGTCCGTAGTACTGTAATTTTCCTCGTGATTATTGAGTGTTCTGGACACAAAGCAACCAGGATGTCCTTGGTGCGATAACACTGCTCCGATGGCGTGGTCCCTAGCATCTGTCGTTAAAACCAATGGTTTATCATATTCTGGGTATTTCAAGATGGGGTGAGAGCTAATAAGACTTTTTAGGTTTTCAAATGCTGATATGTATTGAGGGTCATTAATGTTGATTCTGTTATCCTTTTTCAGGTATTTTATCATAGGATAGGCAATTTTGGAATAATCTTTTATAAATTTTCGATAAAATCCTGTAGATCCTAAAAATCCTTTTAATTGTCTTTCTGTTTTTGGAATGTCTAAATCCTGAATCGTTTTGATTTTATTTGGATTCGGCTTAATGCCATCTACTGGCCCAAGAATTCTGTATCCTTTTTTAAAAAACTACATTTTTCTACTTGAATCTTCAAATTATATTCTTGAAGTTTTGCAAAAATTTTAGCTAATGACTTTTCATGTTCTTTTAATGTTGTGGAAAAAATTAATATGTCATCAAGATATACTCGTAGTACAACACATATTTTATTAATATATTCCCGAAGAATTTCGTTAATTAAACGTTGAAAAGTTGCCGGAGCATTTTTTAACCCAAACGGCATACGGACAAATTCAAAAAGACCTGCAGGAGTAACGAAAGCTGTTTTTTATATGTCTTCCTTTGATACTATTATTTGGTGATAACCCTTAGCTAAATCTATAGCGCTGAAATATTGTGCTTTGCCAAGTTTGGCAAAGTAAGGATACTGTCGATATTAGGCAGAAGGTGTTTATCATCATATGTCACCTGATTTAACCTTCTATAGTCTACCACAATTCTAAACTTCTCTATTCCTGAATTATCTCTTTTCTTTGGGACTTCTATAATTGGAGAACTGTATCTGCTTTTACTCTTTCTAATTATTCCTTGTCGTTCCATTTCTTCCATTTGTCTTCTTACTTCAGCTTCGTGCTTTGGAGGGTAGCGATATGACTTTGAATGTATTTGCTCTTCTGTGGTTGTTTTTATTTCATGAACAACGGCATTTGTATTGGTTAAAACGTCTCCGTCTTTATATAGAATTTTATTATATTTTCGAATGAGTTTTTCAATTATATTCCTTTTTTTTTACCATGTAAATGATCTAATTGGAGATTTTGCATTTCACTTACTTCAAGTACATTAATCTCTTCCTGTATAGATTTAGTCAAGAACGGAAGGCTCACTCCATTGGTCATGTTAATTTCTTCATTTTCTATATTAATATATTAGCGGCCCGCCCCGACTTCGTACGGGAACAATTAAGTTATTTGATTATTGTTTTTTGGTATGTTTCGCTTTATTTTACAAAAATATAATAACGTGAAACATCATATCGTCCTGAGCCTACGCAGGGGACGTCTATCTAATGACACGCATTCCATGCCACGTCTTAGAATCCGAGTTGGAGCATGCGTTTGACGTGTCCAAACCATTGAAGTATGGACCGTTCCGTTCAAAGCGGTAGTTGCTCGACATTGAGTTCCTTGTATATTCTGATGTCTTTAACTCGATAAACGAACGAATATTTCGAAGAAATCTCATTTCGGTAGCTTATTCTTTCGGTCATTACCCAAATCTCATGACCATAGGTGAGGGTCAGATCAAACACACAAAATTTTAATAACTGAAATTGTAATAACTGAAAATTGTAATTACTAAATTGTGAATAAATCAGTACTGCTCCTTCCATCACTTGTGAATATGACCCCAAAATACTTAAACTTCTGAACCGGTTTCGATAGGACTCTACTAATATGCAGAGTGCATTGAACAAGCGTTCAAGACATTACCATTACTTCCGATTTGTTCACGTTTACCGAGCTTCCACACAGACGACTATCAAGCACTAGCTGAAGTTCTGTCCAGATGCTTCGAAGTAAGTCATCAGCGAAAAGCAGATGGCTTATCCTTAAGTATCACAATGCTAACCGTTGCGCTGTAACATCCAATCCATGTACACAATGAAAAGGAGATGTGACAAAAAGCACCCCTCGCGAAGGCAAACGCCCGCAGTAAAAGATGTTTATGTAACGCCATTCATCCGAACACATCTCCTACAGGTTGTAGAGATCAAATGGTCTCAAATAAGAACCGTCAATTCCATACTCCTGCAGTACACTCCAGAGTTAACTTCGAGGGAGCTAATCAATACTTCCATGGCAAACTCCAAGGCCCTCTCAAGTACCGTTCTTAGAATGAATAGCGGTTAGGCTGTATTTCTACCTGGACAAAAGCTACACTGCTCATCTTCCAAGTTGGATTCGACCACAGTTCGGGCACGCGCTTCCAACACCTTAGCAAAGACTTTTGCAGAAAGAGTTTAAAGAGACATGACCTTATTATTAGAGCAACCACTCTTATACCATTTTTTAAAAAGAGCACAATCACCTTACTTTGATTATCGCTAGTTGTTTTACCGCAGTCCCATGCCACTCTAATGAGAGAGCCATTTTAGTCACCTGCTCTACAGTGGAACTATTCTCCGCCCTTTACAGTCTACCATCCAATTCCTGTTCGGGATTGAGCAGATCCGAAAAGTTCTCGCTTCATCTGCGCAAGATATCCTTCTCATCAGAAAATAAGTAAACCATCTTTGGATTTGACTCCTTCAATAATATTAAACTTCTTTCATCTAAGACGGCGGCGGAAGGCCTGCCAGAACTCCTTCTTTGCAAATCTGTGATCTCGGTCCAATGTGAAAGTATTCTTTGCGTAAATCCTCATCTACGCAACTGAAAGTTTTCCATTTCCGTCCCCCTCGACGTGCGCAAATACACCGCATAGATCGTTATCACAATACGCATTCCAACATACTTCTATTTCCTTTAAAATAAAAGTAAGTTCTTCCTCAGCTGCGGATCCAATACATAATGTATTTCCACAAAACCAAAGATACGAACAAAGAAAAATGAAAATAAAACTACCCTTGCACAACTGGACAAAACAAAAACAACATACGATCCCGAACCGATGTGCTACAGTGACGTCACCCACTGCTGCAGGGCTGTTGGCTGCGGTCGCCACTGATGGAAAATTGTTGGCGATGATTTTGGCTATGATTTCATGAATTATAGTAGAGTATAGCTCAGCTTCAGGATAAGAGAGAAGGATGATTTATAGCTCAAATGAATCTCAGACGAATTTATTAAAAACGTTTTTTTTGTTTTTAATTCCAATAAGCCATTGTTGAGTTAGAGCTGTGTAAGCAGAATTTTATAACATACAATTTGAGTTTTTTTCCCCTTTCTACCACTTATAACTCGATTGGTTGAGAATTCCTTTTATACTATGTAGTGATGTTCACCATTAAAGTCCATTCTAAATATTGGTGAACAAATTTTTGTAATCGGATGAGTAGTTTCGAAGATTACTTCCTACTTACAAACATTACCTCTTTATAATATTAGAGTGATTTCACGTTTTTTGTAATCCAATCCATTCCGATTAGAAGATCATATGGTTTATCCAATTTCATACTAATCCACTTCATTCTTGCATTTTCCGGATTTTTAAATTCTATGGGGCATGATGCTGCTACAGTTTTATTAGGTGTCTTTACTTCGCCGTCTATCGCATTAATTGCTACTGTTGTGTGATCTAAAATGTTGTGCTTAATATAAGATAACTTCCTTTCATTTAAGATACTAACTGCCGATCCTGTATCTACTAAACCTAAACGCTTTTCTCCTTCTATTGTTAATGTTATAAATATATACTATCCGAGGTTAATTTATAAAAAATGTGTCATCGATAGTGTTAGTTTCTGTTTTACTTAAGGTATCTATTTCCATTTGACTAAGCTGTCTGCTTTGTCAACTATTATTTTGATTAGAATTCGGTCTAAACTGTCTGGTTCCTGTCTGTTGCTGGTGGTTATTTCTATTAATTTGTACAATTGGTTGGTTGACGTTAGAATTAAAACCTAAATACATATTATTTCTATTTGGATTTTGTGTGAAACTTGGGTTCGATCTGTAGTTAAAATTTGGTTTAGACTGCCAATCATTATGCCTAGGATTTCTAAAATTACTGTTTAAATAATTTGGACTATTATTTTTCGTTCTATTATTATTAATTATTTGGTTACTATTTAAGTTACCCTGATCTAAACGTATAGATTTGTGACCAATGTCCCTTATTTCTGATAAATTATACTTGTCCATAATGGCATAAGCCAATGGACCGGACACAATTTCCTTAACTTTTTGAAGAAGCAAACCACAAAAAATATCGAGTTGAACGTCAAGATTTTCTACAAATGCTACATACTCCGTTATGTCTTCCACATATTTTGTAAGCTTATTGTCTAAATCTATTATGCTACTCACTTTAAGTGATCCAATTTGTCTGGTCAGCGTCATCTGGTCTTTCGAGGCCCGGTAATGTCGTCTTAAAGCTGAACTGCATTCTTCCCAATTTGCTGGAGGGTTAACATTTTTTTTTTTTTTTTTTTTTTTTTCATTTCTTGGGAATATTTACATCTGTCGTTTATAACATTAACATTGAGCAGGTTTTTCGCTGCTTCTTGAATCTTGGTATCATAGATAATTCTATATACCCGATTCTAATCCGCTTCGTCGGCATAATCTTGCAGAACTCTAGTCACCTGGTGCCTGGTTTTCCAACAAATGTTTGTATACATTTTGTTTCCTTTTCCAATCTGGTTCTGACACTTTGTGGTTGGTTATTTTGTATAAGTAACTGTGTCAGAGCTGCTAGACATTGTTCAATGGGATCTGGATTTGCCATTATATCCCGATTATTATCAAAGTTTTTTTCGCGGTGTTTTTGGCGATCAATTTTGCACCGTTTTTATTTTTTATTTTTTTTACTACACTTTCACTTCACTTCACTGTGTTGTGTCTACATAAACCACTAAATTTTACTTTGGTTTACTTTGTTTCTCACTTTAAATACTTCGGTTCGAATCACTAGATCTCTTCTGAGATCCTACCGACTGCGCCAGTTTCCCGTAAAGTAAAAACACTTTTTTTGGATTTTGTTAACTTGACAATTTATTTTAAAGCTACAGCCCGCCGTCCAAGCGTCGCTGCGACTAGTCGCTAAAATATTGTCTAGTGAAATCGCCCGGCTGGTATTGGCGAATTGCTTTTATTGATGTTTATTGCTGACGCCAGCTTTTTGGTTGGTGGACTGACCGCTGGACTCGTTGCGTTGATCTCTGCTCACGCAGTTTCGGGGCAGTGACCATTGTCAGATGTTGGTTCAGCAGGTGTATATGTAACCAGACCAGAGCTGTGGTCAAGTCCCGGTTGGGCGATGAGCAGTGCGACTTTCGCCCAGGTAAAAGCACAACCGACCAGCTGTTCACTCTCAGAATGGTGCTTGAGAAGGCCTGGGAGTATGCGAAACCTATCTACAGTTGCTTTGTGGAGAAAGCATATGATCGGGTCCCTCGAGGTAAACTCTGGACTGTATGGCAGGAGTACGGGATTTTCGGTTCTCTTCTGTACACTAACTGTAAGAGCTGTGTTCGGGTGAACGGCGTTAAGTCGACACCTTTCACTGTGGGCGTTGGACTTTGCCAGGGGTGCGTTCTGTCACCTCCCCTTTTCATAGTGTATACGGATTGGATGTTGGATGACTTAAGGATAAGTCATCTGCTTTTTGCTGATGACTTGGTCATCCTTACGTCCACTCAGACCGAACTTCAGCGCGCACTAGATAGGTTCGTCGCCGTCTGTGTTGAAGCTAGGATGAAGGTAAACGTGAACAAATCAGAGGTAATGGTAGTTTCCAGAAAACCTGTTCAATGCACTCTGTATGTTAGTGGAGTCCCATGGAAACATGTGGAGAAGTTTAAGTATCTCGGGGTCCTATTCACGAGTGATGGTAGGAGCAATACTGAGTTATCCTGTAGGATTGGTCAGGCTGGAGCAATTTTGAGACAGCTTGGTCAATCTGTCATCAGAAGGGCCCGAACTTGGCATTGAAGCTAAGTTGTCGGTCTTTAATTCAGTGTTTGCTCCGAACCTCACCTATTGTCATGAGGTTTGGGTAATGACCGAAAGAATAAGATGGCGGATACAAGCTGCCGAAATGAGATTTCTTCGTTGTATTGCTGGGGTGACTCGCCGAGATCGGGTAAGGAACACCAGAGTACGCGAGGCACTCAATGTCGAGCAGCTACTTATTCGCATGTCCCCAACTCGGTTTCCACGACGTGCCATGAAATTCGTGCCATCGGGCAGACGTACCCTGGGTAGGCCTAGGATGAAATGGCTGGACCAAGTCCGAAATCTCACCTCTATCCGTATGGGGATCGCCCCTGATGAGTTAGAGTCGATGGCGGAAGATCGGCATATGTGGAGAGTCCACTAAAGCTCACTAAACCCATGACCCTCATAGTGGATAAGCAGGCCATTGGAAGATGATGATGATGAAGTGTTCATTAGGTTATTTTCTTTTATTTATTTTCTTTAAATTAACAATGAAGCATAGTCAACCTGTTGAGTAGACGGCACATCAATTCTGAACTTGGAGGGATCCGTACAAGGGTAAATTCCTCCAGAGGTACTCCACAGGGAGGAGAGTTATCATTAATAACCAGAATCCCCTCTTATATGGATTCTGGTTATTAATGAATTGCTAGTGAAACTTAGATACAGTGGAATAAAAGTAGTAGCATATGCAGACGATGTAGTGCTGCTTGCTACGGGTAAATTCCTAGCCACTGCCAGTGAACTATTGTTAAAAGCTCTGAACACACTAAACGTTTGGAAGAAGCAATGTGGACTAGGGGTAAACCGCCAGAAAACCGAATTATACTCTGTCCCACAAAAATTGTCAGTACAGACCTTATGGGGAGCTTTTTTTCAAACACTGGTGCCGGTAGATGTTTTGCGGGCACTCAGTGAGAGAAATTGCCACTGAAATACAAACCAAACACCTGACAAATACAAACCAAACACCTTACACAGATTTTGTTTGTGTAATTCTCTTCAAATTCAAGCATATCCCACCATAACCAGTCTGCCACACAGCTGAGAGCAGAATGATCGAGTTGTCGTCATCAACCCTCGCTGTGTGTGTTGAAAATACGAACATCGAAACAGAGTTACCGTTATCCAGTCAACGCAAATCGTTACAGCTTTTTCTGTGGATTTTGATAAAGATCTTTGAAATGTTGTGCTTTTGAGAACAAATAAAAGAATTTGAGTATCTTAGGGTGTTGCCGCTTAATTTTTGTTTTTTTTTTGTTTTCGTATTGTTCTGGGAAACCCGTTTCGGTTTTTGTGCTTTGTAATGAAAGTTTATTCGCGCAAGATTTTGAAACATTCAATTCAGTCACAGTTAAATAGCTGACCATATTTATTAGATTAAGAGCGTTATAGTGATATTGTGATATATCAAAATACTTGAAAAAATGCCTTCTACAAAATATTGAAATTCCAGCAATATCAAGTCGATGTTCATTTCTTAAACAATTTTTTATTTTTCGTCAACCTCCTGCCGATAATTTCAAGAGTTGTACAAAATTTTAGAGTCGTACTTGGAGAACAGACTTTTCCGTGTCAAACACGAAGCCGAATACTCGGAATTCAAAGAAATCGCTGCCGGAGTTCTACAAGGAAGTGCTCTTGGTCCAGACTTGTTCTTGCTCTATACTCGAGATATACCCCAAGAAGAAAGCACCGTTGTTGCTACGGCTATTCTGGCAACAGAAAATTCAGTCGAATCAGCAACTGTAAAGCTTCAACGAGCTTTGGATACAATTTGCGAGTGGACAAAGGTTTGGCGCATTGTTCTCAACGAAACCAAATCTACGCATGTTAACTTTACTAACAAGAAAATTAACAACTTACCCGTTTTCATTGACTCGGTACAAATACCGTATGCAAACGAAGCAAAATATCTAGGAATGACACAAGATGCGAAACTCAAATGGAAGCCGCACGTTAAAAAGAAACGCGACGAGCCCGATTTAGAGAAATGTATTGGCTGCTTGGAAGATATTCCAAATTAAGCATGTATAACAAATTGCTCTTATATAAGCAAGTCATAAAACCTGTATGGACGTATGGTATACAACTTTGGGGTTGTACCAAAACCAGCAATAGAAACATTTTACAAACCTTTCAAAATAAGGTGCTCAGAACAATCGTTAATGCGCCGTGGTACATTAGAAACGACGACATCCATAGAGACCTTGGTTTAGCTACCGTCGAAGATGAAATAACAAACTTTGCTCGCAAACTCCGTGTTCGCCTTCATGGACATTGCAATAACGCCGTACTCCAATTTCTGGATTGACAAACCTTGTGCGCCGACTGCAAAGAACGAAACCGTTCGATTTAGCGCAATAAGGAATAGCCGCTTATAATGACGGTATTAGTAGGTACTTTTACTGGAAAGCTACCTACACAACCCGAATTTTTATTGTCGAAAGGTAAACTACTTGATAAGGCTTTTTTGTACTTAGTCGTAGTCAACACGAAAAGGGGAGGTGTTTTTAGTGAGTAAGAATCTCACACTACCATAAAAAATTTTTCGCCAACAAATTGTTTTGTTTTTAAATCACCAGATGGTAACCATACGGTTGTTACTCGCCGATTTCTGGCGATTTGTCATGTATACTACGGTAACCCTGAAAGAGCTGTAGAGAGTGACAGATTTATGTAAACTCTTGCAACCAGAGTGAGAGCAAACGTCCTATCTTCCCTGTCAATTTTTGTGGAACAGAGTATAGTGTTGTTCACCAACAAAAGGGCGATTCCAACTTTCACGTTTCCGACCATTAAGGGAAGTCCCCTTAAACTGTCTGAAAGTGCGAAATACTTAGGTCTCATACTTGACAGAAAGCTGAACTGGAAGCTGGACATCAAAGAAAGGTATTATGGGTGGCCTGTCATTCAGTCATTCAGCTCCTTTCTTTAGGGGGTAATCGTACGACGGGGTCGAATCACTACCCGGATTTGACCATAGTTAACCAAGAATCCAATTGGCGTAGGGGTAGAAGTCGCGGTTTGAGCACGGACGACGTTGGTTCGATTCCGGCTCAGGGCTTTCCACCACTTCTTTTTTTCGGTTCGGGGACCACAGTCCGCAAGCCGTAACCACGAGGGAAATGGTTCGATGAGCGGAATTTGATGTACGGGTATTATGTACAGGAGCGATCCGCAAAATCATCCGATCTGTATCGAATGCTATGTACAGAGTAGTTAGGGGTCTGCACAACGCTCTCAGGAGTTAGGGCAGAAAAAACTCAATGATAATAATACTGAGTGTCGAGCAATAAAGACGTCCGCTGAGGGAAGTTAAAGAAGTGTTTTTATGGTATAACTTCAATTGTTCAGAGTAGTGAAAGTGAAGTGCGGTAGCCCAAACTACAGTGATAATCAAAGTAGAAGATTGATCGAAGAATCGTGGTGGAGGTTTTTCCTGGGGACCCAAACGGGAGCCCGAGCTAGAAATTCGACAAGAGGATTGACACCAGAGGATTGTCCGGAGCGCCAGACGCAGCACGCTGAGCAGTGGAGTGAGCCCCATCCAGTAAGGGGGTACGTTTACTTTTAAAGTAGCTAAGACTGGAGATAGTGACACAGCATTTAGTGCACTATTCTTTCAGATCCTATTATTCTTAGCCATAAGTAGTAACTTAGAACATTACTGCTAAAGATCAAGATATCGGTTGGTGAAGAGAGAGAGTGTCCGGTTCGCTCGCGAAAGGTACTCGGTTCAAATCCTCGGCGCGGAAGTCGAAATACTTTTTATTTTTTTTTTATTTTTCCTAATTCATTTTTTTTTTTTTTTGCGTGTTGATCTTTTGCGCAACGATCGATATTTAAGAATTGGTTGACGATATAAGACCATTTGAAGGTCAATCGGAGTCGGTGATTGTTGGCGAGTAGGGTGTAAGGTAGTAACTAAGAAACATTTGTAAAACATAGTTAAGGTAGTCTTGAGCATTAAATTGTAATTCCTAAGAGAGCGGGTAGTTTCATTTGTGGAATTCGAGCGCGAACCCCACAGCTAAGTCGCGATTCGAGTTGTGGGTAAGTACACGGAAGGGCAATCGCGTGGCGCCCAAATAACACCATAACCCACGGCCAGTCTTCGCAGTTGGTCGAGCAACCTTCCGTGCGACGTCGCGTAGCGGGTGCATAGACGACGGTAACAAAGGGTAAAGAAGGCATCTGTTGCCTTCTATACCTGTAGTAGATTCTTCGGAAAAAATTGGGGATGCAATAGACCGATACTCACATTCGGAAGACTGGTTTGATGGCGCGCTGCCACCAAAAAGGATATAGGCATAGGAGCAGGTCTTTTCTTAGACCAGTTAGGACTTAGCAGCTCCATACGACTCCCGGATCACAGGAGCGTTTTCCAAGCGTAGGTTCTAGCTGTGATAAAGGCCGCCCAACTAGTCTCAATGCTTACAATATTACGATTTACATTGACAGTCAGGCTGCCATTAAAGCAAAGCTGCTACGCAGATAACATCGAAGCTTGTGAAGTGTTGTCGCGAAGAGCTTAAGGTTCTTGGCACGCAACACAATGATAAGCTCTGCTGGGTCCCTGGTCACAGCGGAGTACCAGGCAAGGAAAAAGCTGATGAACTGACACCCTAGCCCGGGAGCAAGCAGACCGTACGGTCAGACTGCCACTCTGCAACCTAAGGGCGAAAATTGCACAAAAAACCCTAATAGCGGCAAATAACAGGTGGAAATATCTAAACACTTGTGCGGTATCAAGACGGTTTTGACCTGAATATGATAAGGCAAAAACCTTCCAGATGGGAGATCACTGTCAATGCTGGTGGGAGTACTTACTGGCCACAACATCCTAAGATATCACATAAAGAAATTACAACTGAGTGACGACGATATATGCAGGGGATGCGGTGATGAGGAAGTCCATGAGGATACATGGACTGTCACTGCCCATACCTCTGCCAGATAAGAAATGTGACCCTAGCAAAATTCTCCCTCGATCATATCGACGAAATAGCTGATGACTCGCCATCAGAACTTCTCAAATTTGCTAGAGCGACTGGATTATTATTATAATATGGGTTTATACATGTAAGACTGAAGTCTTTTATAGTATTCAAAATGGGAATAATAAAGTACAAGCGTTTAGAATTAATATAAATATAAATATAAAAATAAATATAGTAGGTAGAAGTTAGTTCATAAAGAAATAGCAAATAATTCAATAGATAACAGTACGAAAAGTAGGAAACGAACAAGAAAAAAAGAGCGGTAGAGGGAGGGAGGGTGGGTGGGGGAGGAGGGAGGGGTTGATTACAGATGAAGCAGGAGATGAGATGTTTTTTAAGACGTTAATGCTGAGTAGAGAAATACTTAAATATATCTTTTTTAAAGTTGTTGGGACCTCTAATTTGCTTTATGTTCGCAGGTAGAGAATTCCAAAGGCGAATACTATCAACGAAGAAAAGGCGTGATGAATTGAGGTACTTTCAAGTGGGTGTTATTAAGTTTAACGTTCTTGCTGATTGTACAAAAACTAATTTACTATACAGATAATGCGGTTGCTTAGTATAAATAATCTTATGCAGAAAGATACAATTTCTTGCATTGATGTACTGAGACAGGATACATCCCAAGATCTTTCTCTTGTATGTTGATACATGATCATACCTACGCAAGCCGTAAATATAACGTGTCATATTATTAAACGCTACAAGCAGTTTGTGCTCAGATATGGAATCTAAATTGGGGTAAACAGCTATAGAATAAGATATTATAGGTAGTAATAACACTTTAATTAACCGTAGTCTTGTTTCAGAGGGAGTAAAAGCTTGAGAAATCGAAAGTTTTCTCAATGCCCCATAGATGCGACCGACTACCAAATTTATATGTTGACAGCAAGATAAATTCGTACTCAGTTTGAAACCAAGGCTGGTTACAGACTTCAGGTACGGTACTTTCTCATTACGTAGTAAGACTGGTGGCAAGTCATTAATGTCGTAATCTTTTTTCGAAAGCAGAATAGCTTGCGTTTTACCTGGGTTCAGCGTGAGACCATTCGCTTCTGACCAGTTAAGAATCGCAGTGAGATCTTCATTTACTCTAGCAACAAGGTCTTCAACAAGGCCAATAGGCCTCGATAAATATATTTGGATGTCATCGGCATACAGATGAAAAGAAACATTTTTACAGACCGCAGGCAAATCATTAATGTACATACAAAATAGGATGGGACCCAGAATTGAACCCTAGGGTACTCCCGATAGCAAGTTCCTAGGTTCTGAGATCTTGTCATGGATAACTACCCTCTGAGTCCTGTACGATAAATAGTCCTAGGGAAGTTAAAGAAGTGATTTTTTGGTATAACTTCAATTGTTCAGAGTAGTGAAAGTGAAGTGCGGTAACCCTAACTACAGTGATAATCAAAGTAGAAGATTGATCGAAGAATCGTGGTGGAGGTTTTTCCTGGGGACCCAAACGGGAGCCCGAGCTAGAAATTCGACAAGAGGATTGACACCAGAGGATTGTCCGGAGCGCCAGACGCAGCACGCTGAGCAGTGGAGTGAGCCCCATCCAGTAAGGGGGTACGTTTACTTTTAAAGTAGCTAAGACTGGAGATAGTGACACAGCATTTAGTGCACTATTCTTTCAGATCCTATTATTCTTAGCCATAAGTAGTAACTTAGAACATTACTGCTAAAGATCAAGATATCGGTTGGTGAAGAGAGAGAGTGTCCGGGTCAGTCGTTCATAGACCTCCGTGGAGTGAAGACCTATTTCGGCTAAATAAAATCGTGGTGATTGATATAAGATTGATAACAGACATTGAATTTACAAGTGCCTAATTGGCCTAGTGGTGAAGACAGTGGACCGTCAAGCGACGGATACGGGGTTCGAATCCCGAAAGTGGTGCCTTTTTTTTTAATTTTTAATAAGAATTAAATAATAAAACAACTAAAAGTGAGCGATAGAGACACGTAAAACAAAAGTTATGAGTGAAAACCAACGGTCCGCGCTCCCAGTAGCGGGAGTTGTGGACACAAACATAACAACAGCCGATGTGGCTGGGACATGTGGTCCGCCAGGAGCGGCCGAAGGTTCCGTCAAGCGCCGGAGAAAACTCAGGCCCACACCGAACTTGGTCAAGCGCCCCTCGCTATCAGCTTCAGTAGAAATGCTGCCTACGGAAGTGATCGAAGGGGCGCCATCCATAGCGTCAACATGGACAGCAGCAACAGCAAAGCAAGTGATGGAAGACTTCCCGTACGTCTCCGACGATGGGGAGGGCCACTATGCCGGGTTAGGCAACAGCTTCGCCTCGCTGGCGACAACTGACGAGGAAGAAGAAATAGAGGAGATGGAACGCCTTAAAAGAAGCATCCAAGTACAGCAGCAACGAGTCATGGCCATTAAAGCCAAGCTAGATGCGAGGAGGGTGAAGGAGAGCCAAATTGAGCTCCAGCGCTGCCAACAAGAACAACAACAACAGCAGCAGCAACATTTGCTTCCAAAGAAGCAGCGACAACAACCACTGCAATCTAAGCAGGTGCAGCAGCAGGCCAAGCAGCAGCAGAGGCTGCCGCAAAAACAGCAGCCGAAGACGCAACAACAACAACAACAGCAGCAGCAGAAACAACAGCAGGACCAGCAACAACAACAAAAACAACAGAAGACCGCGAAACCAAAGGTGCCACAAATCAACACATTTAAGATTGAGCTTAAGGATACCATTGAATTATGTAAGTCGGCCATAGGTCAAAATTTTTATGTTAAACGTATTAGTGAGGACAGACACGCGTTACATTGCAACACTATAGAACAATACCGAATCGTAAAAAATTTACTTAAAGAGACGACGACGGAGTTCTTTTCCTACACCCCGAAGGGGGAAAAGCTGCAAACGATGCTGCTTAGGGGATTAGAACCGTCCACAGAGTCAGGGGAGCTCCTAGAGATGCTCAGAGGGTTCGAGACTGATGATCTCAAATTCGTAGGAGTTAAGCCATTCATCACGGCAAGAGCAAAAAGGGAGAAGCGGAAATTACCGTTCTTCCTGGTACAGCTCAGCCCCAACAGCAAATTGGATGGTCTAAGGAAGATTAAGGTCCTGGACTACCAAGTTGTTACTTGGGAAAAAGTAAAGAGGAGCGACAGCATTCTTCAATGCGTTCGCTGCCAAAGGTTCGGGCACGCCGCGTCGAACTGCGAAATGCAGCCTCGATGCGTGAAGTGTGGTAAGAACCACAAGACGGAGGAATGTTCTCTAGGTAAAGAGGGGAAGGCTGATAGGAGTCAACTCACGTGCGTACTATGTCGGAACTCGGGACATACCGCTAACTATCGGGGTTGTCCTAAGTTCCAGGACATGAAAAGAGAAAATCTGGCTCGCCAGAGGAAACCCGTGGAGAAACGTCCACCGGTCCCAGCTCCCATTCGTACTCAAGCCGTCACGCCCCAGACAACCTACGCCCAAATGGCGTCAGGTCGGGGTACCACGGTACAGAAAACTCAACTGAAGGTTGCTCCACAGGCCCCAGTGTCTCGAGCGCCTCCGGCTGAGGGTGACTTGCTGGCTATCTTGCTCTCTATCCAAGGGCAGATGGGCCAGCTCCAACGTCAGATACAGGAGCAGGCGACGCGAGTGGACCAGATCTACGCGCTTCTGCCGAGCCTAGCGCACCTCCAGTCGTAATGGGTACGCCGGCGGAGAATTCCCTGAAGATCCTCTCAGTGAATGTGAATTCACTGATTAGGATCGAACGAAGAGCTGTACTTTTTAAACTGTTAGAAGACTGTAGCCCAGATGTGCTTTTGGTTAGCGAAACTAAGCTAAACCAGAAACACAAACTGCGGCACAATAAATGTGATGTTATAAGGAGAGACCGACCCAACTCCACCCAAGGAGGAGGTGTCGCGATCTTCATTAGAAAAGATCTGCGGTATAAGGTCGTGTACAGTGGTGAAGTGCGGCGGTTCCGGGAGCTAGAAGCGTGCATCGTGTGCATCCCCCTCCATGGTGGAAGGAAGATGTACATGGTCGTCGTCTATGCACCTGAAGCTACTCAATCTTCTGTATTTATCTCAGAGCTCGAGACGCTTTTTCGAATACTTAGGCTGGAGTCGGCAGAGAATTATTACCTCATGGCCGGCGATTTTAACGCGAAACATAGAGATTGGGGAAATAACGTACCTAATCCTAGAGGGAACCTACTATTTAATTGGTGGGGTCTGCACAGTGTTGAGTATAGACTCGATTTGAAGGCATCAGACGCTCCGTCGTACCCTACCCCAGGGGCGGTTCCTATTTGGATCTTTTGCTGTTCGACGTACGATTACAACTGACCGACACGGACAGACAAACTATAAACTGCCTGCACACTTTTGAGTATGACAGTGACCATTGCGGTTTTAGTGCCGAATTACGAATCCCGAACGAAGTTGCGGAATTAGAGGAGTTCGTTCAAACGTATCCCTACAACTACAGTAGGACGCGCTGGACACGCTTCTCCAGGGTTTTAACAAGAGCACTCTCCTCGAACTCGCTCTACCCACCGACCAACAGAAACCTGTCAAACGAGGAGATTGACAGGTACTTGAAACGACTGGACGACACTATAAAACGAACGATGGACAGTACGATACCACGGTACCGACAAACTGACACGAACGTTTTCCGCAACGCGACTATTGACGCACTCCACGAACATAAGAGTAGACTGCTGTCGAGACTAAAAACCTTGTACAGACGGTTTACTGACCGACAAAACTTGGAGGTTAGGACACTGAAGGCGTTGATCAAAAACCTCCAACAGTTGATCAAGGAAAATTACAGAGTTGCTGTAAACTTGCACTGGAACACCAAGATTCGGGCTGTAAAGTCCAACAACCCGAGCATGTTCCCGCAAATAAATAAAATATTTCGGAGAAATAATCTCAGCGACCTTCCGGTTCTTAAAATCCCTCGAACGACGGAGAACGAACAAACACTGGTAACAGCAGGCATCGATCCGAGGAACGCAGTCGACGATGACAACTTTTTTGTGATCGAAGATCCGCAGGAGAAGGTTGAGGTCATAGGGGCAACTTTCCAGGAAGTGTATAAGGTGAATGCTAGCATTTGCCCAAACCACGACCTGGAGAATCGCGTCCTTGTGCACAACTTCTACCTTCGAAGTGATATAGAGCACTGGCGATCTGAGAATACTGATTTCACCGTATTCAGTGACGATAACATGGCAAATAGCGCCATCGCCGACGAAAGGGTCCATCCCCCGTTCATATCGGAGGTAGAGCTCCAGCAGATCTTTTCATCACTGAGAAAGAAGAAATCAGTGGGTATTGATGGAGTGTCGAACATTGTGCTTCGACACCTCCCTACACCACCCTGTTCAACAATGCGCTGAATAATGCCCATTATCCGGCGCACTGGAAGACAGCGGTGGTGCATCCCATCCCTAAACGGGATAAAGACACCTCCAATCCGGGAAATCTCCGGGCGATAAGTCTCCTTCCCCCCTTTCTTCCATTTTATACCAATCAAAACCCCAGCAGAACCGTGTTTCCTTTAACCTTGCGCCCAATTCCTGTCCCGCAGCTGACCATATTCCCCTCCCCACCGTCAACTACTCGAACTTCACCCGCTCACATGTTCTCAATCCCGCTCCCTTCACTACTACAGCCCCTTCCAGTACCTGCAATACTCCCAATACCTTTGTAACCCCCTCTCTACCCACTAGCATAGCACCCTCCACACCCGTCACTACCTCACTATCTAACTCTCCTCCATTTCTAGATCCACTGCTTCCCCCCACCGTAAAACTTACCAAACAATCTGCTGAACTCGGTGAAAATGGCCGCTATGTTCTTTCACGTCTAAGGGATCGCAGAATTTATGAAAATGTCCGTCTTTATCTCGCCTACCTGCATGATAAACCAGACTCCATCTGCATAGACGGGATAACCAAAACCAACGTCACTGTATCAATCCAACAAGAGGGCCTTCCAACCAATCCTGATGAGCTAAGAGAAATCTTTGTCCGCTACCACGAA
Source organism: Matsumyia berberina (assembly GCA_917880715.2). Taxonomy (NCBI): domain Eukaryota; kingdom Metazoa; phylum Arthropoda; class Insecta; order Diptera; family Syrphidae; genus Matsumyia; species Matsumyia berberina. The sequence goes on from OU862872.1 coordinate 84,814,484, forward strand.
ACCTTTAACATCTCGGCATCTGATGTTGCAAACGATCTTTCCTCATTCGCCTCCCACGTTATCTCTAAACGGCTCTCCCACCTTCAACGAACGCGTACTAACTTTAATAGTTACTATCGCTCCTAACCACGATACGTCTAGCACTACAAACCCTATTACTACCTCTCCCAATTGCCAGTCCTTACCCACTCCTAAGCTATTGTCTCTCTATTACCAAAATGTCAGGGGATTACGCACCAAAACCTCTGACGTTTTCCTCAATTCTCAAAAGCTTCCCTTCGATATCTTTGCGCTTACTGAAACTAACTTATCTTCTAACTTTTTTGACCAGGAGTTATTTCCTTCCAACTTCAACATTTTTCGGGCTGATGGCGATCTGTTGGACGACTCCTCTGGTCGGGGTGTCTTACTGGCTGTAAACAATCGATTTGATTCCTCTCTTATTAATACCTCAAATAACACCTCCTTTGAGTTCATTTGTATCAAAATAATTGTTTCTCAGCGTAATCTCTACATTCTGTGCTGTTACATCCGCCCATCTCAACCCGTCCATGCCTACCAGCTGGCTGTTGATGCAGTCGACTCTTTGTTCGACGCCGCAGACCCTGATGATGACTTCATAGTCTTAGGTGACTTCAACCTCCCCCATCTGCAATGGGTCCCGTCAGAGGACGAATCTTCCTTCGTTGCGACCAACGCCACCTCCGAGAAAGAAATTCTTCTAACTGATAGCTTTTCAGACTCTGGCCTTTTTCAAATCAGTGGCATCACAAACAACCTTGGTAGACAACTGGACCTAATCTTCTCATCCAACGCCGAGAATTCGGGCGTTACCGCAAGTCATCATTTACTGTCCACGCTCGACCGCTTCCATCCCCCTTTGTCTTTCACCCTCTCATACGAACACGATATCCCCATAGACTCAGGATCACCCTACTGCTTTAACTTTCGCAAAGCAGACTTCCACAAACTCAATTACCTGATTACCAACTTGAACCTCACCGCGTTCTTAGCGAACAACCCCAATATTACCATTGACAATGCTGTTGCATTTTTTTACTCTGAAATTTACAATTGCTTCACCCAATCAGTCCCTTATATGCGTCAGAAAAACAGTTCCTCATCCCCACCCTGGTACAATAAAGAGCTACGTACACTCCGGAATTGTAGAAACAAACTATGGCAAACATACCTGAGGTCCAGGTCCGCGTCTGATTATTACAATTACCAGCAAGCTTATTCCCGTTTTTCCGTTCTCTGCGAATCCCTCTACCATGAATACCTCGATCGGATGCAATCTAGCTTAATCACCGATCCTAAGCGTTTTTACCATTTTATTAACGCAAAAAGGAAATCAGATGGCTATCCTTCCTCTCTTAAATTCTCAAATATCTCTTCGGCCGACCCTAAAATAATTGTTAACCTTTTTGCCAACTTTTTCAGTCAATCATTTTCCGACCAAGTATCTGATCCCGACCTAAACTATTTCAGTTATTTGAAAAACAGCTCCCAGACTTCCCTTGTCTCAATCGTAATAACCTCGGACATGGTGCACGAAAAGATTCACCGGCTCAAGGACGACTATTCCCCCGGTCCCGACGGGTTGCCTGCCATAGTTCTAAAAAAATGTGTGAATGCACTGTCCCAGCCCCTCACAGCTCTTTTCCAAGGGTCACTCACACAGTCAGTTTTCCCTAAACTGTGGAAGGACTCGTTTATTATCCCCATCCACAAGAAGGGTTTTAAAAACGATATTTCCAATTACCGACCTATTGCCAAACTATCTTGCATCCCAAAGTTATTTGAAAGCATTGTCTATGACTCAATGTTCTTTCACTGCAAACCACTATTTTCCATCAAACAACACGGATTTTTAAAGGGTAGATCTACAACCACGAACCTTACCGAATTCGTATCTTCAGCATTGAATGCATTAGAAGACGGAAAAGAAGTTGACTTAGTAACAACCGACTTCAGTAAGGCTTTCGATAAAATCTCCCACCGTATTATAGACCTCAAACTCACGGCACTTGGCTTTCCACCCTCCTTTATTTATTGGATTAAATCCTACCTGGAGAAACGTCAATATAAAGCCCTCTTCAGATCAGCAGTTTCTGAACCGATCATCGCTACTTCCGGGGTTCCGCAAGGTAGTCATCTGGGCCCTTTGATCTTCGTTTTAACAATTAACGACGTAGATCATATCTTGAAAGATTCAGATCTATCTGTATACGCGGATGACATGAAAATTTTCAAAAAGATATCATCCCCATTAAACTCCTGCTCACTTCAACAAGATCTTAATAGATTCTCACTTTGGTGTAGAAAAAACTTCTTAGAGCTTAACATCAGTAAATGTAAAGCCATTACCTTCTCCCGCAAGCGCCTTTCCGTTCCTCCCAGATCATATTACTTTCACGATGAGCTGATACCCGCAGTCAACGTTGTTCGCGATCTCGGTGTTTTATGTGATAGCGAACTGAATTTTCGCTCACATATTGACCACATTATAAGGAAAGCCAATTCCACTCTTGGCTTCATAAAGCGCTGGTCAAAAGAATTCTCGGATCCTTACGTCACAAAATCCCTTTGCACCACTTTTGTCAGACCCCTCCTTGAATACGCCAGCCAAGTTTGGTGTCCATATCATGCTACACACTCCCAGAGAATTGAAGCTGTCCAGCGTAGGTTCATACGTTTCGCTCTACGAGGTCTCTCCTGGACCGACACCTTTAATTTACCCCCCTACGAAGACAGACTGAAACTAATTAACCTTCAATCGCTTAAAGAACGTCGTGATGTTACCGATATACTTTTTGTTCACCAATTGTTAGCTGGCACCATCGACTCCCCCGCACTACTTCAAATGATCTCCCTAAACACAAATCCTCGTAACCTCAGGTCCGTACCCCTCTTTCATCTTGCTGCCCATCGGACCAATTATGGCCAATTTGAACCGCTGTCTAGAATGTTGCGCAAAGCCAATAGCGCGCAAAACTTCTTTGACTTTCATTCTACCAAATTCTCCATCAGAAGTTCGCTCCACCACTCATACCTCGACTCCTCTCCCCCTAATTAAACATTAGTTTTAAGTTCCAATTTGTTATTAGTTTAAGTTTTAGTGTTAAGTTCTTCTTGCTTGTATTAAGCTAAATAAATAAATAAATAAACATCAGCAAAGTATTCCAGAAGGTAATCCATAGGGCTTTGAATAAGTGGGTTGAGGACAAAAATATTATTCCGGATAACCAATTCGGTTTCAGAGCGGGGCATGATACCATACATGCCGCGTCTAAACTGGTGTCGGATATCCAATGGAACAAAAGTAAGAAACAATGCACGGGTGCCTGCCTGATTGACTTAGAGAAGGCCTTCGACACCGTATGGCTAGAGGGACTCTTCTACAAGTTGAGCAGGCTGGGCATAAGTAAACCACTGCTGTACATGCTTTGTAACATGCTCACCAGTAGACGGTTCATTGTGAAGAATGGCAATGTGACGTCTGCTGGGACATTTGAAATCAAAAACGGTCTTCAACAAGGTGCGGTTAATTCACCGATCCTCTTCAATATATTCACGAGTGATCTGATAGGTTCTCTTCACCATGCAATTGCGTACGCAGACGACTTGATAGCGTACAGATCAGGGCCGAAGATCGAGGTCATTGTGCTTCTCTTGCAACGTGACTTCGACAAAATCCAGCGATATTGCGACGACTGGAAGTTGAAGATCAACTTCCAGAAGTCGGAAACCATTCTGTTCAGGACGTCGTTGGCTGGGGCCTCTAGGGATACCCGGCGGAATTGGCGGAAATTCTCCATCATTGGACCGCACGGGCGGCCATTAGCGAGTAAAAGTGTGGTCAGATACCTCGGGATCTGGCTAGATCAGTATCTGTATTTTAACAAACATATAGATGCTGCTCTGGCCAGAGCCAGGGGTGCTTTCGCCCTTACAAAGAGACTGTTTCACAGCAGCCAACTCGATGCGAGGGTGAAGGTAATCTGCTACATGGCCCTCATTCGGCCCATGTTTGTGTATGGTTGTCCCGTGTGGTTCAACGTTGGAGCGGGTTCGATGGAAAAGATTCGGGTGTTTGAGAGGGCTTGCCTCAGGGCTTGCCTTCGTTTATACAGAACACCAGAGTCCGAGTACATAAAATATTATTCCAACAAGGTCCTATACAACAGGGCGGACCTGATCAGAGTGGATAACTTCGTTATTGGGTTGACTCGGAGGCACGTTGCGAGGGCAATGACCGCGGTCAACAGCCTGATCTTCGGGGCTCACTACCCCAACGTAGAGTACCACGAGAGTGTGCGCCTTAACGGCTTCGTTCCACCAGAGGCATTTGTCCATTTTGATCGGCTTGGGCTGATCCAGGATAGGTTAGCGGTACCGCTAATCTTCCACGTCGCTCGTTCAGCCGCTGATAGGCGGCTCAACTACGACCGAGACATCGCTCGGAGCACTGGGGAGCGCCTCCGATTCAGTAGGGCGGTATCGGAGCGGGATGTTGCAAATTGCAACTGGCAGCGCCAGACTTTCTGGTGGCTTTTGGAGGAAGAGGGAGCTCCCTCGTCGGTCTCTCTCAGTTCTGGCTAGCCCACTTTGGGCAAAGCTGGCCGCGTTGAGTACGCGTGACATCGGTCAACTGTCTTTTTTGTCTTTTGTCTTAGTGTGTTCAGCCTGGCCGGCTTACATAGTTTTAAGGTATTCTTAAGCTTAGGTTAGGTGGCTTAGTTTTAAGTTAGTTTTAAGTTTTTATACAACACGGTCAAAGCCTTGAGGACCAAAAAAAAAAAAATAAAAATAAAAAAAATTAAAAAAAAAAAAAAAACAAAAAATGCCTTGAGGAGCACAAAAAAAAAAAAAAATCAGAAAATTTAAAAAAAAAAAAAAAGTGTATATATAATTATACATTTAGTTAAGGTTAGATTAAGATATATTTTTAAGGTAGTCTGTAAGTAAATAAAAAGTACGTTTACTAAGTTTTTTGACATAAAACAGTTTTCTTAGTCTTAATATAGTTAAGCGATTAGAGTTAAAATATAAATTTAGTTAGGTTAGGTCGAAAGACATAATATTAAGAATACAGTTTAGCTTAGAGCGCCCGCGAAGGGCCAGTAAGTTAGGATTAAGTAACACATAGTTAAGTTAGTTAAGCTAGTTTTAAGCGTTTTTGTTAGCATGTAAGAAATAATGAATTAAAAAATAAAAAATGCGTTAAAAATGGAATGGAAAAAAGAGAGAGTGTCCGGTTCGCTCGCGAAAGGTACTCGGTTCAAATCCTCGGCGCGGAAGTCGAAATACTTTTTATTTTTTTTTTATTTAACCTAATTAATTTTTTTTTTTTGCGTGTTGATCTTTTGCGCGACGATCGATATTTAAGAATTGGTTGACGATATAAGACCATTTGAAGGTCAATCGGAGTCGGTGATTGTTGGCGAGTAGGGTGTAAGGTAGTAACCAAGAAACATTTGTAAAACATAGTTAAGGTAGTCTTAAGCATTAAATTGTAATTCCTAAGAGAGCGGGTAGTTTCATTTGTGGAATTCGAGCGCGAACCCCACAGCTAAGTCGCGATTCGAGTTGTGGGTAAGTACACGGAAGGGCAATCGCGTGGCGCCCAAATAACACCATAACCCACGGCCAGTCTTCGCAGTTGGTCGAGCAACCTTCCGTGCGACGTCGCGTAGCGGGTGCATAGACGACGGTAACAAAGGGTAAAGAAGGCATCTGTTGCCTTCTATACCTGTAGTAGATTCTTCGGAAAAAATTGGGGATGCAATAGACCGATACTCACATTCGGAAGACTGGTTTGATGGCGCGCTGCCACCAAAAAGGATATAGGCATAGGAGCAGGTCTTTTCTTAGACCAGTTAGGACTTAGCAGCTCCATACGACTCCCGGATCACAGGAGCGTTTTCCAAGCGTAGGTTCTAGCTGTGATAAAGGCCGCCCAACTAGTCTCAATGCTTACAATATTACGATTTACATTGACAGTCAGGCTGCCATTAAAGCAAAGCTGCTACGCAGATAACATCGAAGCTTGTGAAGTGTTGTCGCGAAGAGCTTAAGGTTCTTGGCACGCAACACAATGATAAGCTCTGCTGGGTCCCTGGTCACAGCGGAGTACCAGGCAAGGAAAAAGCTGATGAACTGGCACCCTAGCCCGGGAGCAAGCAGACCGTACGGTCAGACTGCCACTCTGCAACCTAAGGGCGAAAATTGCACAAAAAACCCTAATAGCGGCAAATAACAGGTGGAAATATCTAAACACTTGTGCGGTATCAAGACGGTTTTGACCTGAATATGATAACCTTCCAGACGGGAGATCACTGTCAATGCTGGTGGGAGTACTTACTGGCCACAACATCCTAAGATATCACATAAAGAAATTACAACTGAGTGACGACGATATATGCAGGGGATGCGGTGATGAGGAAGTCCATGAGGATACATGGACTGTCACTGCCCATACCTCTGCCAGATAAGAAATGTGACCCTAGCAAAATTCTCCCTCGATCATATCGACGAAATAGCTGATGACTCGCCATCATAATAGGTAGAAGTTAGTTCATAAAGAAATAGCAAATAATTCAATAGATAACAGTACGAAAAGTAGGAAACAAACAAGAAAAAAAGAGCGGTAGAGGGAGGGAGGGTGGGTGGGGGAGGAGGGAGGGGTTGATTACAGATGAAGCAGGAGATGAGATGTTTTTTAAGACGTTAATGCTGAGTAGAGAAATACTTAAATATATCTTTTTTAAAGTTGTTGGGACCTCTAATTTGCTTTATGTTCGCAGGTAGAGAATTCCAAAGGCGAATACTATCAAGGAAGAAAAAGCGTGATGAATTGAGGTACTTCCAAGTGGGTGTTATTAAGTTTAACGTTCTTGCTGATTGTACAAAAACTAATTTACTATACAGATAATGCGGTTGCTTAGTATAAATAATCTTTTGCAGAAAGATACAATTTCTTGCATTGATGTACTGAGACAGGATACATCCCAAGATCTTTCTCTTGTATGTTGATACATGATCATACCTACGCAAGCCGTAAATATAACGTGTCATATTATTAAACGCTACAAGCAGTTTGTGCTCAGATATGGAATCTAAATTGGGGTAAACAGCTATAGAATAAGATATTATAGGTAGTAATAACACTTTAATTAACCGTAGTCTTGTTTCAGAGGGAGTAAAAGCTTGAGAAATCGAAAGTTTTCTCAATGCCCCATAGATGCGACCGACTACCAAATTTATATGTTGACAGCAAGATAAATTCGTACTCAGTTTGAAACCAAGGCTGGTTACAGACTTCAGGTACGGTACTTTCTCATTACGTAGTAAGACTGGTGGCAAGTCATTAATGTCGTAATCTTTTTTCGAAAGCAGAATAGCTTGCGTTTTACCTGGGTTCAGCGTGAGACCATTCGCTTCTGACCAGTTAAGAATCGCAGTGAGATCTTCATTTACTCTAGCAACAAGGTCTTCAACAAGGTCAATAGGCCTCGATAAATATATTTGGATGTCATCGGCATACAGATGAAAAGAAACATTTTTACAGACCGCAGGCAAATCATTAATGTACATACAAAATAGGATGGGACCCAGAATTGAACCCTAGGGTACTCCCGATAGCAAGTTCCTAGGTTCTGAGATCTTGTCATGGATAACTACCCTCTGAGTCCTGTACGATAAATAGTCCTGAATAAGACCAGCAGCACAATCACTGAACCCATAGTAAGATACCAGTTTTTGGCATAGAATACTATGATTGACTCTGTCAAAAGCCTTGGAGAAATCAAGCAGACACAAGATTGTTACATAATCCTTATCGAATTGTAGCCTGATGTCGTCAAGTATTTTCACGGCCGCTGTGGAACAACTATGATTAGCCCTGAAACCAGACTGATATTGTGACAGAAGACTTAGTGATTCAAGGTGATGAACCATCTGCCCTGCAAGTGCTTTCTCCAAAACCTTTGACAGACAGGGTAGGATACTTATCGGACGATAATCATTTGGTAGTGACGGATTTGCTATTTTTGCAACTGGGGTGATTTTGGCATTTTTCCATAGTAGAGGAACCGTTGATGATGTTATGCAATAATTTAAGATGTGCGTAAGTGGGCTTAAGAGGTAAAGAATAATAAGTTTCAAAAACTGGAGAGGTATGCCATCTTCCCCAACAGCATTTGATCTGAGGCACTTAATGATGCCTAAAACAATGTTCCGTAACAACCTCAAAGTGAAACTGATTTCTTCCAAGCATAGTGGGAACTATGGTACTAGGTACAAAGTTGGATTGACTAATGGTGTTGGCTATGAAGTGATCATTAAGAATATTTGGATCAATTGGGCAATCCAATTTTTCCCTCTTGCCAACACCAATGTCCCGCAAATTTGTCCACAGTTTCTTCGAGGAAAGTTGTCCACTCAGTCTTGATGCATAAAAACTTCTTTTAGCTGATCGAATTACATGAGTGGATTGGTTTCGCAATTGACAATAAGTTCTCCAGTTTTCAGGACTTTGATCCTCTTTCCACTTTAGATATGACTTACGACGATTTTTTATTGACGTCTGTACCTCAGACGTATACCATGGGCAGCTTTTATTTCGCACACACACTGTCTTCAAAGGAACATGCCTGTCAAATAATTCATTAATAAGTGCTTGCACACAGTTTAGTTTATCATCAACGGTTGATCTATGGATACAACTATCCCAGGGCAACATGATCGCATCCAAGTGAAGTGAATTAATATTCACAGATTTAATGTCTCTAAATTGAAATGTTAAGGGTACAATGGCATGGGTGAAGTCAATGTCGTAAGTAAAATAGATTAGATCATGATCTGATAAGCCATCAATTGACAGTTGTTCCAAAAGAAGAATATTAGGCGGATTTGACACAATTAAGAGATCAAGCAAACTTGGGGTATCATTAGGAGCAAAACGGGTAGGGTGCGAGTTCATAACTACCAGCCCAGTAGAAGAGATAGCATCGAGCAATTGAGATGAGCGTGAGTCAACTTTAAGAAGATCAGTGTTGAAATCTCCACGGATTATAATATGCTCATAGACAGGTGAAAATTCAGCAATTGCATCAAAAAAGGGACTAGACGAGAAACTTCTGTTGGGAGTATACACACAACATACAATGCACTTAGTACTCCCGTCAGATATTTCCAAAATGATATATTCAACTCCAGTACCATACGATTTCACAATAATTTTACTTTTAATAGTTGACGTACAATAGACAGCCACACCACCACCAATAGTGTCAGTACATCTGTCATGACGGTGAAGGGTAAAACCTGGAATATCGTACGAATGGTTAGGAATGTCCGGTTTGAACCAGGTTTCGCTGACACAGATAACATCTATGCTGACACAGATAACATCTATCCCTGTTCCATTTATGACGTCCCTTATATAATCGAGTTTGGAGCTGTTCAGGCTTCTCGCATTGAGGTGACATATTTTAAAACCCTGTTGCGCATTGGATATAATTTTCATCATTATACGCAACGAATCACCATTGATAGCATTATATGCCGTGTCACGCAATGAAGTCATTGAATGAAAGGTATACTTAGCATTAGTAGAGGACTCAACAAAACTGGCACAAAATAAAACTGAACGGAAACACTCATAATCAGCACTAACAGGAAATTAAATATAGAAGTAGAGGAGGGTGAGTGAGGATAGTGGGAGGTATGAGATAGGAACAGCAGTAAATGAGAAAAAGAAAAGTAAAAAATAATAATATTAATAATTAGAAAATTTTTGAAAATAGTTGATAAGAAAATTAAAAAAAAAAAGAAAATTAAAAAATTAAAAATGTGAGTTTAAGTTTAAAAGAAGTAAAAATGTATGCAATGAAAAAATTTAAAGTTTGAGAACACCTGAAGTTTAGGAAGCTTAGGTTTTCAGCGGCAAAAGTTGTTGTTCATCATCTGTCATTTGCATGCGGGTGACGTCTCTAAGATGTTCTTCACTATTAACAATTACTGCATTTGCCTCCTTAGTCGTTTTAATGTAAACAAATCCTCGGACGGTGAATGTTGAGTAAATTAGTTTTCGACGTTTACATTGAAGTGCTAACCGCATAATATTTCGGTTGCGTGTTGTGAGACATTCGTGCATAAATATCGGTCGATTTGATTGAAAGCCGATGTCCGAATGGCTAAATGGTCGCGAGTGTCCCTTTCTGAAGTTAGCAAATGCTTTCATAGTCGCAAATTTGTCGAAAGCGGAAAACTTTAGTATGATCACAGTGTTGTCCCTCTGCTTAACCCGAAAAATTCTACTAATGGTGGGTTGTTGTTGACAATTTAGTGTGATACAAAGCCGGTTGAAGATTGCTTTTAGGTTTTCCTCAGGAACATATGGTATTCCAACCAAAACCGCATCAGCAGCAATATTTTTCATCTGTAGTTCATCAAGTTGTGTTTTAAGCTGTGATTGTTGCTGAGTCTCACTAAATTCAGGGTTCTTCAGTTGCTCAAGGTTTTGCGTTAGTTGTTGTTTTAAATTTTCAACTTCTAATCTTAAGGAACTGACATTCTCTGTACAATCCTCCAAGGATGACACCCGGTCTTTTAGTGCATTCATTTCATTGTCAATTAATGTTAATTTTACACTAATGCTGGTTTCCATGTTGTTGATTCTTGTTGATAAATTCTCTTCCATGGCTACCAGGCGGTTCATGATTAGTTCTCCCTGTACTTCAATTTGTTTTGCCAAATAAGCATGCATGTTCGTCGTTTTGGCAGATGACGGTTCTGTTGTGGGCGTATGGACTGGTGACAGTTTTTTTGAAGCAGAAGGAGAAGGGGATGCTAAGCAAAGAGGCAACTGTTTTAACATGATTTTCCGTTGACGAGTGTTTTTGTCATGTATTGTATACTGCGACATTGTGTTGATTGAGTGAATTAGAAAAATAAGTTAATAATTTTGTAGTTTATAAGGTTTTTTTTTTTTTTTTTGTTTTTTCACTAATTTCACATACGAATAGTTTGTAATCAGACGAAAATAGTGGACGTTTCTTGATAAACTAAGTGGCTCTAGTTACAAGTTACTTGGGGGCAGATTTAAAATTCGTTAAATGTTAAAGGATAGTGCCGCACTGGAAAAACACGTCTACTCCATTTGAAATTTCACTCACACTTTTGGGAATGTTGGGAATATCACAATGGGTCTACATGGACCTAAGTGTGATGAAGCAGCCCTCATCAGCCCACAAACCTAACCTAACCTAACAATAAAGCATTCATTCATTCAACATTCAAGGACGAGATACATTTTACCTAAATCGCCACATGTCACTGCCTTTGTAAGATAATGTATATAAATGTGGTTTTTTTCATAATGCTTTTCTAAAGGCGGGTTGACTTGATCGTCAGTAGTCAGTGGTAGTTTTCTCCCTCTATGTGAAATTGGATTCTTATTTGTTGGGTTGTTTGATTTTTTTCTTTTTTTTTCTTTTTAAATGCGTGTTGACTTAACTTTCTTATCAGCTGTTTCTGTTCTTTTATCCCTCTTTCATTCCCGATTTTCTTATTGGCATCTATTTCTCGTGTCTGTGAGAGTCCTGATAACAATTTTTAAAAAAACGCTTGGAGAGTGTCCCTACTCACTGTAAGTAGATATACTACTTACATATGTAGGTGGTAAGGTTCCCGGCAAAGGAACCAGGGGTATCGGGGCGCTTCGTCGACCTATATCATAAGACCGTCCATACGTGGTGAAGAACCACATCCAGGTGTTGAGCGACCGTGCCTAAAGGACGAATGGCACGTGAGTGTGTCTTTTAACGGTGGATTCTAGATACCTGGGGGCCTCTTGTTTCAATTAAATTCCCCTTTTCTGTATACCGGGGGTGAGTACAGAATGACCTTCCTTCCCCCTTACTCGTGGGTCCAAAATTGAGAAACAAAAAATTAAAATTAAACGGACTGGTGTAAATGAATCGGGCACCAACAACCTTCAAAAAACCGATTCTCATGCGATGATGACGGAAGAAGAGGAGCGCCTCTTGCTAGAAGAACTGTTGACCAGCAGAGCTGTTTCGGCTGAGGGAAGCGAAGGAACGATTGACATCAATCTCGGGAAGTTATTCCTTGAGGATGATGACACTCGCTCTGCCGCCAGCTCATCCAAAGTTTCCATCTCGTCAACTACATCCATCCACAACTGTAACTGCAAGTTGATGATTAGACGATTAGGGAGGAAGCACTCGCTAGGTGGAAAAGAGCAAAGAAGACTGCAAAACGCCCTGGACTTCTTGGAGGGGTTGTCGGCATAAGTGAACGAGCCACCAGCTCGTACCTTCCTGGGGGCAGCACCCACGGAAGTCCTCGGCAAGGAAGATCTGATGCGACCACCGCGTGACATGCCATAGCCTGTCTGGGAAGGGGTCGGTCGCAACTGATCCCGCTAGGGAAGTAGGGGAGGTAACGGCCAAACCGAATTCAACGGTATATCTCCCAAGTTCCGCCAAGCAATGCATCGAGCCAACTGCTCGTACTTGCTTGACCAAGAATAAGGGGGTGATACTGGATATGGAGGTAGAGAGGAGTCCGTTTACCTCAACACCACCAGGTGAAGGTAAGGCAACGCTAACATCACCGGGAGAGGCAGACTCGACGATAGGCAGTACCTGTACTATCCTTGCTAAGCCGAGCGACCCGAAGTGTGGCGAGCGCACGGACGTACCCGATACGCTGGCTGACACCGAGGCAAACAATGCGGGCGATCAGCAGGCAGCTAGGGCCATAGTGAGGGACCCCTTGAAGCAGCGAGAAAATGCGAGAAGGCTGCTAAGCAGATTTAGGCACCGCGATCCCAAGTCCTTCACGAAGCAGAACTGAAAGGGAACAGGAGAGTCGGTCAAGCCAAGAAAGGAATGCCAATTGCCTTGCACCTTAGGCAGGGCCGAGACAACTCAACCACGAACCGGCCCAGGTGAGGACATGTCCGAGTCTGAGTAGGTTCCTGGTTGTTCCAAGAAGGTTACCAGCTTTATGAGGTCAAGTAGTCAGGAGAATAGGACGCAGGCCTCTGGAATAGCTGGCAAAAGACTGATCGCATCAAGGGCGAGAGGCCAATTGCCCCTCACTTCTGCTGCGGCCAGACTCGTGCGACCCGTAGCTGCCTCAGACAAGGACAAGTCTGAATCTGAGGTGGTTCCGGGAGGCTTCAAAAGAGGTCGGCCAGATGACACCCTCTCCCTGAATGTAGGTAGGCAGGCAAAACGAAAGAAGTACGCTGACGAGGTTAAGGAGAGTATTCGTGTCGCAGTTGTCGACTTTGGTAATCCAGAACGAAGACTAACCGATGACCAAAGGAAGCTTATTGAACTTCGAATCCTTGATGGCGTGAACCCAGAACTTCTCAGTTAAATGTGGAAAGTAATTGAGACGGAGGAGTACACGGATAATTGTATGGATGTTGTCGTACTGCTCAACCACAAATCCTTGCCACTGCTCCACAAGCAAAACTTTAAAGTCCGCGTGGGTATTACGCGTTGCAAGATCAGACTGTTGGCGGCGGTGGGCAGCAAGAGGAGGAAGGAGTCCAGTCATAATAATGAATGTAGTGCAAATTAATCTGCACCACAGTAAGGCGGCAAGCGCCAACCTTAATTATATAATGACGGACAGGAATATTGACATCGCCCTTATACAAGAGCCATGGATTAACCAAGGGCAGATAAGAGGGCTGAATTCCAAGGATTTGGTAACTTATTACACGAATCCAGTGAGTAGTGAAAGTAATATTAGAGCTTGTTTTGTTGCAAAGAAACAAATTGACCTCTTTCTCTTATCTACCTACAGTAGCAATGAGCAGACAGTGGTTAAGTGCGAGAGGTGAGGGAAAAACCCACTAATTCTGGCGGCTGTATATATGCCATATGACTCCCAGGAAGATCCACCGAATAACCTCACTCGCACGCTCGTAAGGAAAGTGGAGAAGGAGAAGTGGGACCTCATCTTGGGATGTGACGCAAACGCTCACTATGGGGCAGCACGGACACAAACAACCGAGGTGAGTCCCTTCTTGAATTTATTATTGAACATAATTTACTGATAGCTAACATAGGTAATGGTCCCACCTTCATAACTAGGAATAGACCTGAGGTTCTAGATATCACCCTTGTCAGGAACTCTCAATCTCTTGTTGTGAGCCAGTGGAAAGTATCCACCGAAACGTCCTTCTCGGACCACAGAATGATAGAATTTGTAATCAATAATAGCACCAATCCTCCGATCAAATACAGGAATCCCAGGAAGACAAACTGGGAAGTGTTTTGTAGAGAAGTAGGACAACGGACAAGGTTGTTGCCGCAGCAACCAATAGGTACCTGTAGCGAAATTGACGCGACCACGGGAATTCTAAATGAAACCCTGAAATAAGCGTATGAAAAGGCATGTCCTCTACGGACAAAAAAGAACAATAAATATCCCCCCTGGGATCTTTACTAGGTCCATCAAAGGAAGTTCAAAAGCGCAGTGAATAGTGCTAAACGCACATCCTGGCGGGCGTTCTGCAACGACATAGGGAACACTGCCGAATCGGCTAGACTCAGGATGATCCTTTCAAAAGAACCCGCTATACCAGGATACCTCAAAGATACAAACGGGGTTTGGACAGTGTGTGGATGCGTATTTGATCGCACTTCAAAAAAAAGAACAAAAAAAACCTTGAGTTTGGTAACGATGTTTCATTGTCGTCGGTCGCAAGTAGAAGCAGGAGAATGAACAAAGCGGAAAAAGGGTTAGGCAAGATGGATGATTTGGACACATGTATGTATTAGGATACAAATGGCGACATCTTACATATCATATATGTATATACATATGGTAAATTCCTGGCGTGAACATTGCCGGCCGCCTTACAGCAACAGATGCAAAACGACTAGCGCCGTTCTTACAAACAAGTCTTAAATATAAAGGAATAAATTGGAACTCTTGAAAGTTAAACAAGAAATAGATTAATTTTAGATACAAACAAGCTAAAACTAAGCGCGCCTGCAGTAAAAGTTAGTGCAAATTCATAAATGGTTTCTTTGAATTTAAATTTGAAATGAAGTATCTTAAACCCGTATAAATCTGTCGCTACTCGGCGGTCAGTACACACAGCTTAACAACTGGCCAAGTCATTATTCCATTTTGGGTTCTGACATCCGCGACGCGGACTCGGTTCTCGTTCCCAGGATACACCTGGATCACCCTACCTAGGCGCCAATCATTTGGAGGTAAATTTTCATCCCGGATTACTACTAAATTATCCGGTTTAAGATTTTGTTGTGGATGTTTCCACTTGTAACGTTTATGGAGCTCTTAAAGGTATTCATTCTTCCAGCAACGACAAAATTGTTGGTGAAGGATTTTTAATCGTTTCCATCTTGTCACACAGCTTAAGGGGTAACACCACTGTACATTTTTCAAAAAATCAGTTTTTTTTTGCATTTCCTCAAAGTAAAATATTTCAAAAGTATTCTCTGAAAATTTCAGATAAATTGGACTGTTATTTATGGAGATAAATAATTTTGAACGGAGCCGTCTCTAGTGCATAACTACTCGTACTCAAAATTTTAAACGCGTTTTTCTCGAAACACGATTTTTCAAAACGGCATGCAGCATAACTCCAACAATTTTCATTCTTTTCATTCGAATTTGTTACAATATCTTGAAAATAAGATTTCGAAGAGAAATACGTAGGGGATTTTCGATAAGTTAATTTAATCATTATTTATTAACAAACTAGCTGACCCGTGCTCGCCTTGCTTCGCCCTAATATGCCCGTGTGCTGTTTTGTTAAGTATATTAAAACCCATTATAAGCATATGTTTATAATTTATATGAAAATATTAATGGACCTCAAATGAACGCGTTGTTGTTAAAGTAAAACATAAAATAATTGCATAGTTTTTATTAATTTGACGAACTCAACCAAATATGTATGTACATACGTACTATATGCACTGAATATTATTTAAAATCTTCAATAAGTGTTAATTTTATACCAGTGGGTAAAGAATTAAAAATTAGTAAAATTCAGAAGACTGTGTATATATAAATAGTACGTACTTATTGTATATAGTATTGGTACAAAAAGTGGAAATTTTGTATGGGGATTCTATAACGGGACCCCAAATCTTGTTGCTCAAAAGTTCATTTTGTCTCAGAGTTTTAACGCATTCATTTTTGTTTTCCTGTTGAACATACTCTTTTCGCAAAATAAAAGAAGGGAAAGAAAAGAGATGAACAGAAACTCGTTTCCAGTGTGACCATTAGCTTAAAAATATTTCACTTATTCTGAAAAGTGGAATATTTGTTTTCCAGTTTAGTATTTTTATGTTCCACATTTAAATTCTACATACATAGGAAAATAATTTTTTTATTTTTTTTTTTTTCCGGTGTAGGTGAAAATCTTGCATAGACACTATGAGGACCGCAGACGCGTGCTCATAGTAGTGTGCGATTCTTACTCACTAAAAAACACCTCCCTTCGATATAAACTTGTTAGTTACTGCAACTAAGTAAGGACTTATCAAGCCATTTTTTTATCACGAAATAAAAACGTTTGGCAGGTGCCTTTCCAATGAAAGTTCCTGCATGTTCCGCTATTTAGGCGCGGTTAATTTTTATCGTGCTAAGTCAAAAGGTTTGGTCCTTTGTAGACGGCGCAATACATTTCTTTCATCCAGAAGTTGTAGGACTGTATTATTAACGTGTTCGCTTATTCGATTTTTGTGCTTTCGCGCGAAGTTTTAATTTCATTTTCGACTGTAGGAATTCCGAGATCTCTATGTATATCATCATTTCTTACGTACCACGGTGCATTGACAATTTCTCTTAGCACTTTATTTTCAAAAGTTTGTAAAATATTGGCGTTTGTTTTTTTGGTACAACCCCAGAGTTGTGTACCATATGTCCACACCGGCTTTAGCACTTGCTTATATAACAGCAGCTTGTTTTCAGTATTGAGCTTGGAATGTTTCCCAAGTAACCAATACATTTCTCTAAATTTGTTATCGAGTTCTTTACGTTTCTTTTTCACATGCGACTTCCATTTAAATTTAGCGTCGAGTGTCATTCCGAGATATTTAGCCTCGTTTGCGAAGGTAATACGAACCGAGTTTATAAGGATAGGTAAATTGTTTAAACTTACAAGAAAGTGAAGTTTACATGGACAGATTTGGTTTCGTTGAGGGCGATCCGCCAAGCCTTTGTCCATTCGTTTACACTATTCACAGCGTTTTGTAGTTTATCTGTCGTTTCTTCGATCGTTTTGCCATTTGCTAAAATAGCAGTGTCATCGGCAAACGTAGCTAGAACGGTGTATTCTTCTTGCGGTATATCACGGGTATACAGAAGCGGGCCAAGGACACTTCCTTGGGGTACGCCGGCTGTAATTTCTTTAAACTGCGAATATTCGTTTCCGTGTTTGACACGGAAGATTCTATTCCCGAGATATGTTGTCAGTATATTATATAAGCGTGCAGGCAGAACCTGACGTAATTTAAACTTCAAGCCTTCATGCCACACCTTATCAAAGGCTTGCGAGACATCAAGAAATACGCTTGAGCAGATCTTCTTTTCTTCAAGAGCTTTTTCTATTACGTCAGTGATTCTATGCATCTGATCAATAGTTGAGTGTTTGGTTCTGAACCCAAACTGGTGATCAGGGATAAGATTCTGATCCTCGATGATCGGCTGTAGGCGCTTGAGCAATATTCTCTCGAAGATTTTAGAAATTATTGGGAGCAGCGAAATGGGTCTATAAGATTTCTTGTCACTCGGCGGTTTTCCTGGTTTAAGAATCATTATGACTTCCGCAATTTTCCATTGGCTCGGGACATATTCTAATCTAAGCGCAGCATTTATAATATAGAGAAGCTTGATTAAGGCTTTTTAAGACTTCTCCCGTTATGAGGTCGTAACCAGGAGCTTTTTTGGGTTTTAGTTTTTTTATTTCTTGCGTGAGTTCTGCTAGCGTTGCACTTGTTATTGTGTAAGTGTCAGGTGTTATCTCGCGTTCAGTATTTCGAATAAGAGCTCGGCCATCGAATGGCTTAAATGTTTCTTCCAGATGGGCGGCGAAAATATCCGCTTTTTCTTTGTCTCCCTTCGCCCATTCGTCATTGCTATTCTTGATTGGCGGCGTAGTGATTTTTGGTCTTTTGGTGCCTTTTATAGCTTTCCAAAGCGAATAATTGGATTCTTTTTCAGCGGTTAAGTTTTCGAGGTAAGTCCCTATTGCACGGTTCTTAAAATTGTTTATAGCCTGTTTCAATAGATTACTCAGTCGGTTTAAGTGAGCCTTATGCTGTGGAGCACGACTTTGTTGCCATTTCTTACGCGCTTTCCTTTTTTCCCTTATCATTTCTTTTATTTCCGGTGGATATTTTAAGCCGCAATTTGTGTGCTTCTTTTTTTCGTGAGAAGTATTATTCCACCCGGCACACTGCACGATTTCGACGAAGCGATTAACTTCGATTTCGAGTGGTATATATTTAAGTGGTATTCTTAAGTCAGTGTTCTCTTCGATTACTTTCCTGAAAATGAATGAAATTAAAAAAGGCAAACACAAAATTTTGCTTCTATTAATAGAAAAAGGAGTACAGGTAAATACATATACATATGTACATACATATTTTAAATAAATTTGTATGTTAGGGAGACTATAAATAAAAAGTAAAAGAAATAATGTCTACTTGCAGATAAAGGCATTTTGTTAACTTTGGCTTAGTACAAAAAAGAAAAAAAAAGAAGACACGTCAAATATTATTAATACTGCACGAAGGTCACACTGTCGTTTTCGCTTTGTCTGCTTTTTTTTTTTTATTTTCTTGTGCGTTGTAATGAGGAAGATGGCGAATATGATGAATAACTGGTGCGTTGAGGGACTGCTGGAAGTTATTTTCTGCGGTGGACAGTACTTTTGTTTTTTCTTGGAAGGGTTGAAATTTTGTCCGTACATAATGTATTTGACCGATGTGTAAACGGATCTTTTGGTTGCAGCCAAGCTAAGATTAGGCGACGTGTAAAAACCACACAATTATGTGCCCGCGACGTCATTTCGGCATCAAACGATTGTCATACATATCATCTAATCCACATAATAACTTTAGTCGCATATATGTATTTATGTAGCAAATATTGTAAAATGATGTTGACAATTTGTGAAACCCATTACGCATAAAAATATGTACATATGTAAATTTTTACATACATATCTTATAATCGGGTGCCACAATCGTACAACTTTTAACATTTTAAAGATTTGCTCCGCAAATATGTATGTATAGGTATACATATGTTTATACATTTGTACATATATATGTGTGACACTCAAACTGTGTCCCCATCTAAAAAACCGGCAGCAACATCCATACATAGTACCAGTGGCGACGCGTACTATTGTTCATTTCGTTCATGAACGCCTATAACTTTCAGAGAACAATATTTCTGTTTCTAAAATGTTCTTAACTGAATATCAACCACCCACAAAATGTGCTTCCACTTGTACCCTAAGTTATACCTTCAGTCAATTTCTCAGTGTATTTCCCAATTCGTGCCAGCCTCTCGTGCACTTGAGCCAAATCATAATTCATATCAGAACAAAACCCTAACCTGCGACAGCAATGCCTTCCATTCATTCGACTCGTTCAGTTGAGTGGGAAACGAAATATACCCATCAAAAATATATGCCAAAAAAATAAATTTAACGCACATCGTATCGACAAATTCGTTCATCTTAGCTGTGAACGAAGTCATACAAAAGGGTTGAGTTTTGCTCAAGTCAACCTTACATGCGGATATGGAAAATTTAAAGGTATAGGGCACATGTAGGTACTGTAGGAGATAAGAGTATGTATGGTCGTTTTGTGTTGAGTGTAGTAAAAACAAAACCATGAGTAATTATGTTGCCTTTGCTTTACGTTCTATTCGTGCTGGGAGAATATGAACGAAATGAGAAATTTATATAGGATATGGAATGGATTGAGTTTACTTTGAGTTTTAATTTTGAGTGAAGCTGTGAAAAGGAAAATCATCTCAAAGTTGGTTAGAATTTAAGTGGAAAAGCTGTTGTTTGTACTTTTATGAACTGAACGCCTACACATTTTACTCACGCGTCGCCACTGCATAGTACATGCATACCTACATACGTTTGTTATCCTCGCTATGGCGATATTCCACATAATGCGTAAGTGAATCGCATACACATGATATGTATGTAGGTATATCATATGTATGTAATCGACTCAGAAAAATGGAACAAATTTGTGTGGGCATACATAAATGAGTAACCACATGTACGATCGCCAAAAGAACATTATTTTATGTGATTTTTTTTACACAATACACATACTATGTACACATGTACATACTCTTTTCGCAAAATAAAAGAAGGGAAAGAAAAGAGATGAACAGAAACTCGTTTCCAGTGTGACCATTAGCTTAAAAATATTTCACTTATTCTGAAAAGTGGAATATTTGTTTTCCAGTTTAGTATTTTTATGTTCCACATTTAAATTCTACATACATAGGAAAATAATTTTTTTATTTTTTTTTTTTTCCGGTGTAGGTGAAAATCTTGCATAGACACTATGAGGACCGCAGACGCGTGCTCATAGTAGTGTGCGATTCTTACTCACTAAAAAACACCTCCCTTCGATATAAACTTGTTAGTTACTGCAACTAAGTAAGGACTTATCAAGCCATTTTTTTATCACGAAATAAAAACGTTTGGCAGGTGCCTTTCCAATGAAAGTTCCTGCATGTTCCGCTATTTAGGCGCGGTTAATTTTTATCGTGCTAAGTCAAAAGGTTTGGTCCTTTGTAGACGGCGCAATACATTTCTTTCATCCAGAAGTTGTAGGACTGTATTATTAACGTGTTCGCTTATTCGATTTTTGTGCTTTCGCGCGAAGTTTTAATTTCATTTTCGACTGTAGGAATTCCGAGATCTCTATGTATATCATCATTTCTTACGTACCACGGTGCATTGACAATTTCTCTTAGCACTTTATTTTCAAAAGTTTGTAAAATATTGGCGTTTGTTTTTTTGGTACAACCCCAGAGTTGTGTACCATATGTCCACACCGGCTTTAGCACTTGCTTATATAACAGCAGCTTGTTTTCAGTATTGAGCTTGGAATGTTTCCCAAGTAACCAATACATTTCTCTAAATTTGTTATCGAGTTCTTTACGTTTCTTTTTCACATGCGACTTCCATTTAAATTTAGCGTCGAGTGTCATTCCGAGATATTTAGCCTCGTTTGCGAAGGTAATACGAACCGAGTTTATAAGGATAGGTAAATTGTTTAAACTTACAAGAAAGTGAAGTTTACATGGACAGATTTGGTTTCGTTGAGGGCGATCCGCCAAGCCTTTGTCCATTCGTTTACACTATTCACAGCGTTTTGTAGTTTATCTGTCGTTTCTTCGATCGTTTTGCCATTTGCTAAAATAGCAGTGTCATCGGCAAACGTAGCTAGAACGGTGTATTCTTCTTGCGGTATATCACGGGTATACAGAAGCGGGCCAAGGACACTTCCTTGGGGTACGCCGGCTGTAATTTCTTTAAACTGCGAATATTCGTTTCCGTGTTTGACACGGAAGATTCTATTCCCGAGATATGTTGTCAGTATATTATATAAGCGTGCAGGCAGAACCTGACGTAATTTAAACTTCAAGCCTTCATGCCACACCTTATCAAAGGCTTGCGAGACATCAAGAAATACGCTTGAGCAGATCTTCTTTTCTTCAAGAGCTTTTTCTATTACGTCAGTGATTCTATGCATCTGATCAATAGTTGAGTGTTTGGTTCTGAACCCAAACTGGTGATCAGGGATAAGATTCTGATCCTCGATGATCGGCTGTAGGCGCTTGAGCAATATTCTCTCGAAGATTTTAGAAATTATTGGGAGCAGCGAAATGGGTCTATAAGATTTCTTGTCACTCGGCGGTTTTCCTGGTTTAAGAATCATTATGACTTCCGCAATTTTCCATTGGCTCGGGACATATTCTAATCTAAGCGCAGCATTTATAATATAGAGAAGCTTGATTAAGGCTTTTTAAGACTTCTCCCGTTATGAGGTCGTAACCAGGAGCTTTTTTGGGTTTTAGTTTTTTTATTTCTTGCGTGAGTTCTGCTAGCGTTGCACTTGTTATTGTGTAAGTGTCAGGTGTTATCTCGCGTTCAGTATTTCGAATAAGAGCTCGGCCATCGAATGGCTTAAATGTTTCTTCCAGATGGGCGGCGAAAATATCCGCTTTTTCTTTGTCTCCCTTCGCCCATTCGTCATTGCTATTCTTGATTGGCGGCGTAGTGATTTTTGGTCTTTTGGTGCCTTTTATAGCTTTCCAAAGCGAATAATTGGATTCTTTTTCAGCGGTTAAGTTTTCGAGGTAAGTCCCTATTGCACGGTTCTTAAAATTGTTTATAGCCTGTTTCAATAGATTACTCAGTCGGTTTAAGTGAGCCTTATGCTGTGGAGCACGACTTTGTTGCCATTTCTTACGCGCTTTCCTTTTTTCCCTTATCATTTCTTTTATTTCCGGTGGATATTTTAAGCCGCAATTTGTGTGCTTCTTTTTTTCGTGAGAAGTATTATTCCACCCGGCACACTGCACGATTTCGACGAAGCGATTAACTTCGATTTCGAGTGGTATATATTTAAGTGGTATTCTTAAGTCAGTGTTCTCTTCGATTACTTTCCTGAAAATGAATGAAATTAAAAAAGGCAAACACAAAATTTTGCTTCTATTAATAGAAAAAGGAGTACAGGTAAATACATATACATATGTACATACATATTTTAAATAAATTTGTATGTTAGGGAGACTATAAATAAAAAGTAAAAGAAATAATGTCTACTTGCAGATAAAGGCATTTTGTTAACTTTGGCTTAGTACAAAAAAGAAAAAAAAAGAAGACACGTCAAATATTATTAATACTGCACGAAGGTCACACTGTCGTTTTCGCTTTGTCTGCTTTTTTTTTTTTATTTTCTTGTGCGTTGTAATGAGGAAGATGGCGAATATGATGAATAACTGGTGCGTTGAGGGACTGCTGGAAGTTATTTTCTGCGGTGGACAGTACTTTTGTTTTTTCTTGGAAGGGTTGAAATTTTGTCCGTACATAATGTATTTGACCGATGTGTAAACGGATCTTTTGGTTGCAGCCAAGCTAAGATTAGGCGACGTGTAAAAACCACACAATTATGTGCCCGCGACGTCATTTCGGCATCAAACGATTGTCATACATATCATCTAATCCACATAATAACTTTAGTCGCATATATGTATTTATGTAGCAAATATTGTAAAATGATGTTGACAATTTGTGAAACCCATTACGCATAAAAATATGTACATATGTAAATTTTTACATACATATCTTATAATCGGGTGCCACAATCGTACAACTTTTAACATTTTAAAGATTTGCTCCGCAAATATGTATGTATAGGTATACATATGTTTATACATTTGTACATATATATGTGTGACACTCAAACTGTGTCCCCATCTAAAAAACCGGCAGCAACATCCATACATAGTACCAGTGGCGACGCGTACTATTGTTCATTTCGTTCATGAACGCCTATAACTTTCAGAGAACAATATTTCTGTTTCTAAAATGTTCTTAACTGAATATCAACCACCCACAAAATGTGCTTCCACTTGTACCCTAAGTTATACCTTCAGTCAATTTCTCAGTGTATTTCCCAATTCGTGCCAGCCTCTCGTGCACTTGAGCCAAATCATAATTCATATCAGAACAAAACCCTAACCTGCGACAGCAATGCCTTCCATTCATTCGACTCGTTCAGTTGAGTGGGAAACGAAATATACCCATCAAAAATATATGCCAAAAAAATAAATTTAACGCACATCGTATCGACAAATTCGTTCATCTTAGCTGTGAACGAAGTCATACAAAAGGGTTGAGTTTTGCTCAAGTCAACCTTACATGCGGATATGGAAAATTTAAAGGTATAGGGCACATGTAGGTACTGTAGGAGATAAGAGTATGTATGGTCGTTTTGTGTTGAGTGTAGTAAAAACAAAACCATGAGTAATTATGTTGCCTTTGCTTTACGTTCTATTCGTGCTGGGAGAATATGAACGAAATGAGAAATTTATATAGGATATGGAATGGATTGAGTTTACTTTGAGTTTTAATTTTGAGTGAAGCTGTGAAAAGGAAAATCATCTCAAAGTTGGTTAGAATTTAAGTGGAAAAGCTGTTGTTTGTACTTTTATGAACTGAACGCCTACACATTTTACTCACGCGTCGCCACTGCATAGTACATGCATACCTACATACGTTTGTTATCCTCGCTATGGCGATATTCCACATAATGCGTAAGTGAATCGCATACACATGATATGTATGTAGGTATATCATATGTATGTAATCGACTCAGAAAAATGGAACAAATTTGTGTGGGCATACATAAATGAGTAACCACATGTACGATCGCCAAAAGAACATTATTTTATGTGATTTTTTTTACACAATACACATACTATGTACACATGTACCTATCGTGTAAACACTCATTATCTAGTTCGACAATCTTTTTTCACGTTCCAATACGTGACTTGTATTGCGCGCCAGCAGAGCATAATATACCAATGAAAAAAAAAATAAAAACCCACCCTTAAATAACATGCAATTTTGATTACAATCTGTTTGGTGAAAGTCGAGAAAAATAGAGATAACTTCCCAGAAAATGCAATTAATTTAAATAAAACAGTTTCTTTTGTTTGTTTACAGGCTTTCTGTTGAAAATTTTGAAATAATTTATATAGAAACTATCAGATGGAAGTATCCTGAATGTATAGGAAGAAACTGCATTTAAATCCGTTCAGTAAATTCGCAGATTTTTTGTCACATACGAAAATACATCAGATCAGAAATTTGTATTTTATAAATATAAGTGATGATTATCTTTTTTTTTTGTTGAAAATTTAACGATTTAATTCAAATACTAGCCAATCACACAAAAATCAATATTTTTAAAATCCCCTACGTATTTCTCTAGCTATAAGCATGTACAATAAGCGCTTTTTTTTTTTTCTAGATCCAAATTTGCGGCAGCTACACTGCGTGCCGCAGAGCGCCTCAAATTCTACGTGCCTCGCGAAAATGGCTGTGGTGCCGTCATTTTTGAATATTTTTTTATAATAATTTTCTATTTTGTTACTTGAATATACGCTAAATAACTTCCTCCAATATTATAATTTTATTACCTTTCCTTCCACCAAAAAAAAAAAAAAAAATTACAAAAAAACACGTTTTTTTAGGCTGTTACAGTGGTGTTACCCCTTAAAGATAAGTCGCTAATGTCGGGTTCAGGGGGAGCCAAAAGCAGTCCACCGCGAAGAAAATGACCGGGGTTAAGAGGTAGAATATCTTCAGGGCTATTTGAAAGGGGTGAAATCGGAGGCGAATTGAGGCACTCTTCGACCTTGGTCAATAAAGTAGAAAACTCCTCGAATGTAAATTTTTAATCCGCTGCAACCTTGCGGAAATGTATTTTGAAACTCTTAACGCCGGCTTCCCAAAGTCCACCCATATGAGGTGCGCCGGGGGGAATGAACTTCCATTCCAAATTTCGATCGTTATACTGTGCAGAGACAATTGATGGAAGGGATCGCTTGAAATTCTTAAAGTCTGTGGCAATCAATTTACTAGCCCCTACCAAATTAGTTCCGTTGTCCGAGAAAAGAGTTTTAGGCATTCCTCGACGGGCGATGAAACGGCTTAGAGCTGCTAGAAAGGATTGGCTTGTTAAATCACTGGTGGCTTCTAAGTGGATAGCTCTTGTCGCAAAACAAATGAACAGGCACACATATCCCTTAGAAAGGCGGCAATTTCGTCCCGAAAAACTCTTCATCGTAAAGGGACCCGCGAAATCTAGACCGGTAATAGTGAAAGGCAATGAAAGTGATGTCCGTTCAATTGGCAGGGCCGCCATAATTTGTGTTCGAATTTTCTTCCGATGGATGATACAGACCTTACAAGGCGATTCAATTTCCTTGTCAGATTTTTCAACCGGGGTATCCAATCCAATACTCACATCGCGTTAAACGTATCAAAAGTTGGTTTTCACCGTGTAGTGAAATTTTGCGAATGAACTGAACAATCAGTAAAGTTATATGAGCATGATACGGTAAGATCACAGGGTACCTTTCGTGGTATGAAAGCGTGGAGAGAGCCAGCCTTCCGTTCACGCGAAGGACCTTATCAGGGTCCATCATTGGGTTAAGATTCAACAATTAACTTTTGCGGGGTATGGGCTCACCTTTTAAAAGCCGCGAGTACTCAATAGGAAAGTGTAGAGATTGGGTAAGTCGCAGAATTACGTTTTTGGCATGAAGAAGTTCGTCGGGGGTTAGCTCATAAGATTTAATGACATACTTGGATTTTAATTTAGGATGAGTTCGATGAAAGAACCGGAGAACGACAGATGTGACACGCAATGCTCTTGGCAAGGAAGAGAACCTATCGATATTGGATGACACCAATGTGTTATGATTTGCCTTGATGGGTCTCTTTTCTAAGTCGCTTTCATTTGGACATAGAAAAAGTGATCTGGGCAAGCTTGTCTCAGCCTGAAGAAGTCAATTGGGACCATTCCACCATAAGCTATTCCCCCTGAGTTGCATCGGGGTCAACCCTCGGGTAGCTAGGTCGGCTGGATTGTCAGCGGAACAAACGTGCATCCATTTGCCGTTGGAGGTGTTTTCTTGTATTAGGGAAACTCTATTTCCAACACACGTTCCCCACGTACTCGAAGGTTTTTCCAACCAACATATAACAATGGAGCTGTCGGTCCAAAGCCAAAGTTTATAGGCATCGCAGTTGAGTTGCGGAAGGACATGTTTCACTAGTTTTGAGATTAACAAGGCACCACATAGCTCCAGTCTTGGTAGAGATAACTGTTTAACAGGTGCTACCTTGCTTTTAGCGCATAAGAGATGACTTGTCCAGGTATCTGACCCGTGGTACAAACGAAGATGCAGAGCAGCCGCATAGGCTTGCTCAGACGCGTCGCAAAACCCATGGATTTCAAGGGAATCGGAATCCGGTGTGTACTGAATCCACCGCGGAACTTGGATGGATTCAATGGCAGCGAGGTTATGGAAAAAAGTTTTCCAGCGATGACACGTTAGGGGCTCGAATAATTGGTCCCATGACGTCCCATCCTTCGAAATTTGCTGCGTAATAATTTTCGCAGTAATGACTACTGGAGCTAACCACCCCGCGGGGTCAAATAATCGAGCTACACACAGCTCGCTTGGTTATTGGGAAGTCGTGATCTTTGAAATTTACAAGGAAATAAAATGAGTCGGATTTGGCATTCCATTGTATGTCAAGGGTTTTTGTAATACTCGTGTCTTCAAACTTGAGAAAATCTTCATCATATAGATGTGAGCTGGGGAATTTTTCAATAAGCTCTTTGCAGTTCCGTCCATTTTCTTAGAGAAAATCCCTCTGAGCTCAAGGCGTCGATTAATTGCTCTTGAGTTTTCAAAGCAGTTGCAAGATTATGCGCTCCCCATAAAGCGTCATCGATGTAGAAGCCCCTTCGTAAAACAAAATAAGCGAGAGGATAGTACTGTCTCACGTCGTCGGCCAGTCTATGTAACGTTTAAAACCCATTTACTACCACTGTACCCGCTTGGGTACAGAAAATTGAACAACATTATGGTTTTACCGTTGTCCTTCTTCAAATTTGTTTTCATGAAATTTGAATTTTTTTTGTTCGTTGACATGTTTTCAATCAGTAGGCGTGCAGTTTATTGTAAAAAAAATAAAACGGTGGTCTTTTTTATTACTTCGCATCAGGTGCGATTGCGATTTTCTCGATTTTTCGGAGGTTGGCCTATATTTTGCAATAAATCAAATATTCGTTTTATCAATTTTCTTTTTATTTTTTTGGAAATAGTTCAAAAACTTATAATAAAATCAGATAAAAGTGAAAAATCAAGTGTTCATTTATTTTTACGCTAGGTAAGTACGCGTAAAGTTAGGTGTACCCGCTTGGGTACAATGGGAAAAACTGACAATTTTTTTTTTAGAATGGATTTCAAAGCATTCTCAACACCATCATTTTATGGAAGGAGATTCGATAATCTTCCAAATGCGATAAATGCAATCGAAGAAAATGATCGAAACGCTGTGTTTGATATTGCATTTATACCACCAGATGCAGATTACAACACAGACGAGGATGAAATAGACACAGAAAATTTGGATAACGATCTCATACCCAATGATGTTCCAGGTAACATAGAACTTTTCATTAGGGATGAGGATTTCGATAGCGAGGACGAAGTTCCTTTATCAGTAATAAGAGCCTCAATCTCAAGCCCAACCACGCTGGTCTAAAAGAGGTACTGATATGACGATGAACCGTTCTAATAACTTTGAGATAAACAAGATGAATATGAAATGTGCTTTAGACAATAAGTCCCCAGTCGAAATATTTGAAACACTTTTTGATAATGAGGTAATGGAATTGATCTTGAATCAAACTAGTCTTTATGCTTCTCAACATAATCATCATAACCTCAATTTCCAAAAAGAAGACTTGGAAATTTGCATAGGCATTATGTTCTACAGTGGTTACCACTCAATGCCCAGGGAATCTATGTATTGGAAATTAGATGAGGACACAAGAACCGCATTGGTAGCAAACAACATGTCGCGAAATCGTTTTTATGAGATCAAAAAATATATTCATTTCGCAGATAATAATCAATTAGATGCTCGAGACAAAATGGCAAAGCTCAGACCGCTTATGAATCTTTTGTGCCAAAAATATCAACAATGGGGCTTCATGCACGAAAAATTATCCATTGATGAAGCCATGATCAAGTATTTTGGCCACCATTCTTCGAAACAGTTCATAACAGGAAAACCTGTTCGTTTTGGTTTCAAGAACTGGATGCTGACGAGTAGTTGTGGCTATCTATATAAATTTGATACTTATTGTGGTGCAAAAAATGTGAACGCTGATGTGTTACAAATGCCACTGGGATCTCGAGTTGTACTTGAGCTTTTAGAAAAAATTCCATTTTCTTCTGACCACATAATATATTTTGACAACTATTTTACTTCTCATGAGCTTTTGCGATTATTGAGAGAGAAGGGCTTCAGAGCTACAGGGACTGCTAGAGAAAACCGAACAAAAAAATGCCCATTGAAGCTGAAAAAGGAATTCAAGAAGGAGAAAAGAGGGCATTTTGAGCATGTATACGACGTAAACAATAATATTCTTTTTGTAAAATGGAGTGATAATAGTGTTGTTACTATGGGCACAAACTTCGATACTATCCAGCCCATGCATTATGTCAAACGTTGGTCATCAGTAGAAAAAAGAAAAGTTTTCATTCAGCAGCCGAACCTTATTGCGGATTATAATAATGGTATGGGTGGCGTTGACTTACACGACCAGTGTGTCAATGCCTATAAAATCAAAATTCGAGGCAAAAAGTGGTGGTGGCCGCTTTTTACCTCAATGCTAAGCTCTACATTGGTGAACGCTTGGAAACTATATAAAGTCGCAGCTGATTCCGAAGATGACTTGCTATCGTTTCAAAGAGATATTGCTCGATATTATCTTAGAAAATATACAATTCTTCAACCTTCGACATCAAAACGCTTCATATCTGCAAGCGTTGCTTTATCTGAAGGTCACCATTTTCCAATGAGAATTGAAAAGCCTCTTAGATGCAGAGTATGCCACATGCGAGTCAGATGGGTTTGTGAGTTCTGCGACATAGTTTTGTGTGTCGAAAAAGAATGCTTTAAGAAATTTCATGTACAAAATTAACAAACATATTTTCCCGTTGTACCTGCTTGGGTACATCTTAAAAACCACACTTCCTACATTTTTTAAAAAATTAAAAAAATATTTTTCTATTCCTTTGACACTATTTAATAAAGTTATGTTACCAAAAATTTGAAATTTTAGTTTTAAATGTCTTTGGTAATAAATGGGTTAAAGAGCGAGGTACGGAGCGCAATTAACTCCGAACGTAACCCTGGTAAGTTCGAGATCTACTATTTCCCCGTCTTCGGACGTGCGATACAAGATTCGCTGATATGGCGTATCTTCCAAATGTACTAAAACTTGGCGGTACATCTTTTCGATGTCCGCATTGAAGACGAATTTGAAGATCCGTCACCTTAGGACAAGCGTCATTAAGTCTGTTTGTAAAACAGGGCCAGTGTGCAAAACGTCGTTTAGGCTGACCCCGTTACTGGATGGGTTGGAGGCATTAAAAACCACTCTGACTTTCGTACTTCTGCTGTCAGGCTTGACTACCGCATGGTGAGGCAGGTAGAATGAACAGATTTGGTGATTAATAACGATTTCAGAGGAGGAGACCGCATGCAGGTGTTGAAATGAAATATATTCCTGGAGCATCTGATCACATTGAAGTATTAACTCAGGTTTCTTTGACAAAGACAATTCCGTTCGACTGAATTGTCTCTAGGCAATGTCTCTGGAACGACCAAGTGCCGGGAGCGGATGTTCAAAGGGAAATTGAACGATAAAGCGCTCGTTTTTGTCTCTGGAAGTCGTTTCTGCATAATAGTCTTCGCAAAATTGTTCAGAAAGGGAAAGAGGTTTACGTTCAGCTTCCTCCACTTTCCAGAAATCTGATATTTTCTGGTCAATAGAAATCTCGCTAAAATAAGACAAGATTGTTGAAAAACCCTTAAGATTCGCCGTCAGTGGAAGAGGGCCTGAAAGAATCCAACCGAAAACAGTGTTTTGGGCTAACAGCAAACCAAAGATGTTGTGTTTTACTCCTTGTTTTAAAATTGTGGGGTATAAATCAGCGCCTATAACAAGGTCTACATTGGATCTCTCGTAGAAGAAGGGATCAGCCAGATAAAAATCAATGCGATCGTTGGTGTCCTTAAAGTCTATCTCACATTAAGGAAGATTACCAGTGCGGCGCTTTAATAAAGGGTTTTTCAATAGGGACGCTACAAAAGTAGAGCGACAGGGACAGCAAACGACGCCATATTTTTCTTGCGGTTTTTTGACATTTCTTTTCAGTTAGGTTAGGTTCGGTTGAAGTGGCTGCCAGCCAAAGCCAACACACTTAGACCCATGAGGGGTCCGCTGTGATACCACCAGGATCTCGAAAAGATCTCCTGCCTACTCATTGAAACCAATTGGAGCTTCTTATGAAGCGTAGAAGGCTACTGACATCAATATTAATTAGGTCGCCTAAGTTTGTAAAGAAGAAAGCTCCTAAGTGGAGTTTCCTTTTGCGGGAGAGAGCTGGACAGGTGCAAAGAAGATGGAGAATCGTCTCCTCCTCCTCATCGTCCATACAGCTTCTACAGAAGTCATTTGCGTAAAGGCCAAGTCTAGTAGCATGCTTGCCTATTAGACAGTGTCCAGTAATGACACCTATTATAGTGCAAATATGCAATCTAGTTAGAGAAATCAAATACTTAGAGCGTTTCAGATCCAGCTTGGGCCCAATCTGCTTTGTCGCTAGACATGTTATACCACTTGTCCACCTAAGATTTGTTCTTTCGATAGCATCTAGCTTTAATTTGAGTTTGCACCTAGCGATCGGTATACCTAAGCTGCCCTTATCAGGCCCAATAGGTAATGTTGTTCCATATCTGGCGAGTTCATCAGCCTTGCAGTTCCCTGGAATGTCACTGTGCCCTGGCACCCAACAAAGGTGGATATTGAACTGCTCCGCCATCTCTATAAGAGACGATCGGCAATCTAGGGCTGTTATTGAATTTAGAGCGACTGATTCCAAGGACTTCAGTGCCGCTTGGCTGTCCGAAAAGATGCGGATATCCGTGGCTGATATCACGTTTTTCTTCAGCCAAGATAAGACCTCTCTGATCGCCATGATTTCCGCCTGGAACACGCTACAATGATTCTGGAGACGGAACGCTAGGCTGAGCTTCAGCCTGTCGGAGAAAACACCACCCCCCACCCCATTGATAGTTTTTGAACCGTCGGTGTAGATATGAATCGACTTATCTTCTGAGAATCCATCGCCCCAGAATGACCTGGGAGGGATGGTTACCTTGAAGCTCTTGTCAAACCTTAGCCTGGGAGTGGAGTAATCTATGTTTTGGGGAGAAATTTTGAGATTTTTCAAAATGGAGGCGTGGCCTCCACTGTGAGGTTGCTTTGAGGCGGATGGCTGCACTAGCTGCCATTTGTCTGCCGAAAATGTCTAGGGGTGATAAGTGAAACAGAATGTCCAGTGCTGCAGAGGGAGTCGTGCGAAGAGCTCCACTGATGCACAAGCAAGCTGTTCGTTGGACTTTGCTTAGGTTATCACGGTTTGTGGCTATATCCAGGGCGGTCCACCAAACCATCACCCCGTACGTAAGTATCGGTCTTATTACCGAAATATAGAGCCAGTGTGTTATGCGGGGTTGCAGACCCTATTTATTTCCGATGGCTTTCTTGCAAGAGAAAAGGGCTACTGTAGCTTTCTTTATTCTCTCTTGAATGTTTGGTTTCCAGCTTAATTTTCTGTCCAAAATAAGACCCAAGTATTTTGCTTCGTTGGAGAAATTTAAGCTTGTGCCACCAATGGTAGGAGGGTCGATATATGGGATCTTATACTTCCTAGTGAAGAGTACCAGTTCAGTTTTGTGGGGGTTCACACCCAATCCACACCGAGCTGCCCATTTGGTTAGCTTGTTTAGGGCACTTTGGAGGAGTTCTTTTAAGGTGTCAAGGTGCTTTCCCGAGACGGCTATAGCAACGTCATCAGCATAGGCGATCACTTCGCAGCCCCCTGCTTCCAGGATTATCAGTAGTTCATTTACCACCAAATTCCAAAGAAGAGGGGGCAGGACCCCTCCCTGTGGAGTGCCTCTGCTGATAGATCTTCTGGCAGATGAGCCACCCAGCTTTGAGTTAATAATTCGACTGGTGAGTAGAATGTTAATTAACTCGCAAAGTGTACTATCTACCGACAAGCCTGACAGTGCATTTATGATCGCTGATGTGCTGACGTTGTTAAAAGCGCCCTCTATATCCAGAAATGCTACCATTGTGTACTCCTTATGATGCAGGGAGTATTCGATTTTACGCACTAACGTGTGTAAAGCCGTTTCCACTGATTTACCTTTGCAATATGCATGTTGAGCCGCAGACAGCAGATGCGAGTCGATGCTGTCGCGTAAATGGATATCAATCAATCGTTCAAAAGTTTTTAAAAGGAAAGATGATAGACTTATGGGTCTGAGGTCTTTTGGGCTTACATGGGAGCATTTGCCAGCCTTGGGTATGAAAACCACTTTAGCTTCTCTCCATGATTTTGGTATGTATACCAGATCCATACAACTTTTCAGAATCATCTCTAACGAAGGTAGGATGATATCCGATGAATTTTGTAGTTCGGCAGGTATGATGCCATCTGGACCTGCTGATTTGTACGGTTTGAAGTTGTGTAGCGCCCAAAGGAGTTTGTCCCGAGTAATCAGACCTATGGAGTTGGTTAGAGGTGTGCTTGATCCGTTGGGATCGGCACAGCTTACAACTTGCGTGCTGCCTGGAAAATGTGTGTCCAGCAACAGATTTAGCGAGTCATCGCTGGAAGTCGTCCATGAGCCGTCCGCTTTTTTGAAGAAGCTAGGCATTATTGGATTAGTGGAGAGAACTTTTCTTAGCCTTGATGCCTCAGAGGATTCTTCTATTTTGCCACAAAAGGACCTCCAAGATTTGCGTTTGGCTTTTCGTAATTCTTTTTTATATATTTTTAGGGATTCTTTATATAAGTCCCAGTCTGTCGCTGTTCGTGAGCTTTTGGCATTGTTGAACAGTTTCCTACAGTTATTTCTAAGGCGACCCAGTTCTGCGATCCACCAGTGTGGCGGGCAGGAAGAGGACATTGCAGTATTGAGAGCTAGCGTGAGATTTTCAACCATATCGTCTAGTTCTTGCGTATTCAAAGGGGGTCTATCAGGGTTTAGGGATATCAGTTCTTTTAGGGTTTCCCTGTATTTGAGCCAATCAGTTTTACGATAGTTTCTGAAAACTGATAGGCTAGAAGGAGCATCATTTAGATTGAATTGAATGTAACGGTGATCAGAAAAAGAGTGTTCGTCTGACACCTTCCAATTCGTAATCATTTGAAAGATGTTATCAGAGGCGAGGGTTATGTCTAATACCTCTTGTCGGTTTTTTGGTTATGAAAGTTGGGTCATTACCTATATTGCACAGAATAAGGTTAGTACTTAGAATATAGTCAAAAAGTAACTCACCTCTGTTATTTATGTCGGAACTACCCCATGCTGTGTGATGGGCGTTTGCGTCACAGCCGATGATAATTCCGATTTTCTGCCTCCCCGCATCAGCGACCAGTCTTCCCAGGTTATTCCCAAAAAGAGAGTCCAAGTGATCATGGGCGAAATACGCCGAAACCACAAAGTAAGCTCCTTTGGCTGTCTCCAATTTGGCTGCGGTGGTATCTCGATCGCTATAATTGGGGAGTAAATTTACTGTTAGGCTACGTTTTACCAGTACACAAGATCTAGGTTTACCTTTGTCCTGCGTATACAGGATATTGTATGCAGGAGTCTTCAGTCCACATACCAAGTTGTTAACAACCCAAGGTTCCTGGACTATGTCCTCCCTGCCTCTGGAGAGACGGAGAAGTAGGCCGGCAGATGCCGTGATAGAGTGGTGGAGATTAATCTGAACTAACTGCAGCATTGGAGCTACAATCAGGCAGAGTGGTCTCCACCACGGTAATATTTGAGGCTTCCGAGTCGGAGGACGAGGCTAGAAGCTCATCCTCCCTCAAAAGCTCCGTGTTACGGCAGTCTTCCACCTCCATGTCCGACAAAGTATCGTTAATGACTGAAGGTGGGAGAGATAAGGTCGACTGGAAAGGAGATAGATGCTCCGGGGTCTATGGACTCAGGGGTCGAGTCAAGAGGATGGGGGGGCATTTTACCCAGGTCAAGCTCATCCTTCTTGTATACCTTAAGGGTAATAGCGTCAAACCCGTAGCTAATCAAGCCGGCAGTCGCTGCCAAAGGAGCAAGGGATTCTTCATTGATCACAATAAGCGCGCATCTATAAAGACCCCGTTGTTCCTCCAGCTTGGCGACTTTCCAGTTGTTAGTTGGAAGTGACGGGTTGCTGACTTGGATGATCTGGAGTATTTCATCCATGTTTGAGGGCTCGGCTGGGATCCAGGTGCGAGTTCTAGGTCTGCTCGGAATCTCCTCCCTCGCAACAACCTCGAGTTTTGCACCCGGCCAAACCTCACCAAGCTTGCCTATGGCCAATTTATAGAGATCGCAAGATCTCCGATCAGCACAAGCGATCAGCTTTACATGGCCTTGATGCCACCCGCCGTCGCGACAAATAGGAGGAGGGCCCGGATTTTCCTTCATGATCCCAAGGAAAACTGTTGCTAGTTTAGCTGGGATCATTCTCCATTTCTCAGGAGCAATCGTTCCATCGACATCGCTTCTGTCGATAACCGCCAGCACGAACTTGTCTTTAAGGACCTCGCTGTAGGACTTGGATGGGACGTTGGAGGGCCTGGGAGAGGTGCCGGTGTTGTGCACCTTGGCTCTTTTCGATTCCGAGACGGAATCGTCCAACGATCTCTGTCGCTTTGACGTTAAGTCGCTGCTCGTCCCAGCGGGTTCACTTGGAAGGTCCTTTCTGGACCGAGGGTGGGTGGATCTACCCTTGGGCTCCACGCGGCTATTAGCAGCAGTTGGACCATGTTTAGCCACAATCCTTCTGCTAGCTAGCTCTTCAGGAGCGCTTCCAGTAGACAGCTTGGGTGCCGTACTACTGCCCGGTTTTAAAAGAGAACCGGTCTCAGTATTTTTTTGCTTTATGCAAGCAGCATTTTTTTTTCATCGATAAAAGATCCCACGAGTGGCGGAGAAAAGAGGTCGATCTGTACAGAGATCCGCTGTATACAGACAAGGCTAGCTGTTCGGAGGTCGCCAGGTATCCGAATACTCCGTTCGAGACTGAGCTATTTTTTAAAATGGGCCCCCAGCCAGGTTGATCCTCGGCACGGGTCGTATAACACCTTGATCCAGCCCATCGGAGAGAGGAGGGGAATAGATAGGATGAGAGGGTAAAGGGAGAGATGAGATGGTAATGGTCCATGGTCCGCGGAGACAAAAGCCTCTTCTAAATGAGACTGCAGAATCGGATTGAAAGAGCACGCATCGTGCGCCTTGTGGCGCCTGATGTGCACTCCGACTATCCAACACTCCTGACCACATTTAGATTATCCCCTATCCGCCACCTTAGGGACGCGCCGGGTTGCCTGGAAAGCACTTACATATTTCCCGGTCTCTTCAGTAAGGTTTGCCATTTCATGATGGAAAGATATACGAGCCAACAACGAGTCGAAATTATTAAAATTTACTACCGAAATTCGGAGTCAGTGGCCTCAACGTTAAGAGCGCTACGTCCAATTTATGGTCGTCATAATTTCTGGCTGGATGGCTTCGTCACTAAACAAAATATGCGGTATTGGTCAGGCAGCAATCCACACGTACTCCATGAGTCATCATTGCATCCCGAAAAAATTAGGGTTTGGTGTGGTTTATGGGCCGGCGGCGTCATTGGGCCGTACTTCTTCCGTGATGATCAAGACCGGCACGTTACTGTGAATGGGGATCGCTACCGTTCAATGATAACCGAATATTTTTGGCCGCAATTGGATGATATGGACTTGGAGGACATGTGGTTCCAACAGGACGGCGCCACAAGCCACACAGCGAATGTCACAATCAATTTATTGGAAACCAAGTTTGGAGAACGTGTTATCTCACGAAATGGTCCAGTCGCTTGGCCCCCTCGGTCGTGCGATTTGACGCCGTTAGACTATTTCCTGTGGGGCTACGTCAAGTCTATGGTCTATGCCAACAAGCCAGCGACGATTGATGAACTTCGTACGAATATCGAACGTGAAATTGCAGCAGTATCGGCCGATTTATGCTTGAAAACCGTCGAAAATTGGGTTCAGCGTCTGGACTTCCGCAAGCGTGCCCGTGGTGGCCATGCAAAAGAAATCGAATTCCATACATAATGACATCAAACGTACTTTCACAGGAATAAAGAATTTCATTGATGTCCAAAACGGTTTTTGTTTTATTTAAAAAAACTTTTGTAGCGCTCTTATTGAAAAACCCTGTACAATCGCAGTGGCGGGAATTGTACATTCTTCAATTTGGGAAAGGAACACATTTTGGACGCGGTTGCTGTAACAACTTCGCTCATTCCGGAAATTGAGGCCTGAATAGGTTGAACGGCGAAGTTCAGTCCTCGCTGTGCACTTTCCGTTATGAAAGTAACTTCCGAGGCAGGTTCGATAAGTGCTCGAATAGCAAACTTATCTCCTAGGAAATGGACTTCAACAATTGCCGTTGCCAAGAGGATTGGTTTGTTGTTTCGTGAAATATTGGATGTGAGTAGGATTAGAAGTGAACTGTATAGCCTGGTGATGAGATTGCTGAGAACTATTGGGTTGTTGACTGGATTCCCTCGCCTTGGGAGAAACATTGCGGTTAGGTACCGTGAAGTTATGGTGCAACAGCGTATGATGTTGTTTGCAGTGCATGCACGTATGCACACTTTGGCAATCTTTTGCTACATAAGTGGATGCAAGACAATTCATGCAGTATTTTAATGAATTGACTGTGGAAACTCTTTCTTGCGCTGTCATTTGGGTGAACTTTGGACAAAACCGCAAGGGATGCGAAGTTTTACAAAGTTTGCATTGAAAATTATTGGCTTTCATGTGAAAGGCTTTATGCTGATGTAGCTTTTCCTTAATAGGCTGAGAAAATTTACTTGTCTTTGAACACGAAGCAGGTGAAACAAGTGCAGGATACTTAATGTCCGATACAGTTTCTAGAACGCGGTATCGAGTGGGGAGGAATGAGTCTAATTCCTTCCATGAAGGAATATCACAAGGGAATTTTATGGATTTTTCCCACAAGGATTGGGTCCCAGGACTCGACTGACACCCATTGAGCTTTGAGATTCGATAAAACATCGTTAATTTCGCGTTGCATATCTTTTATTTGTTTACTTGATTCGGAGGAGATTGCAGGCAGATTAAATAGAATTTTAAGCTGATTATTGACCAATATGCGTTTGTTTTCATATTGGTCAGCTAGAGCGGCCCAGGCCAAATCAAAATTGTCGGCCGTGAAGGGAAATTTTGAAACAATATTGTAGGCGTCACCCTTTGTTTTCGCACGGAGATGGAATAATTTTTGAACGGAACACAGTTTGGACGCGTCTAATAGAGCCATGGGGGCAATAAATACAAATTGAAAATCTCATCCAAGGAATGGAGCGAAGGGAAGAGCACGCAAACACGTGAATTTACACTTTTTTTTTTTTTCGAGTTAATTGAAACAGTATTTGGCGACACTTTGATTCTGAGTTCGGATTTTTTTTTTTATGCTAAACAATATAGATATACTTTGCACTGACTTTGCACGCACCTGAATGGACTGGTCTGCTGGCTTCGACTGAACTGCTCTCTGCGGTCTGCTTGCTTCAGTGGAACACGATATTTGGGCTTCTGGCTCCAATTCGTGGGTTGAATGAGCGTGGCGTCTTATCGATGCTCTCTGAATAGAGATTTTTTTTTTTTTGGTTTGGCGATTGTTCTTTGATCAATCACAGATTAGTAAAATGATTTTTACGATATTTATTTGTTATTATTGTTATTATTGGGATAGCCAATTTTATCCGGCTCGTATAAGACCAAATGTGCGGATGCGTATTTGATCGCACTTCAAAAAAAAACCTTGAGTTTGGGAACGATGTTTTATTGTCAGCGGTCGCAAGTAGAAGCAGGAGAATGAACAAAGCGGAAAAAGGGTTAGGCAAGATGGATGATTTGGACACAGGGATGTATTAGGATAGAAATGATGACATCTAACATTTCATATATGTATGTATATACATATGCAATGGAATCAACAATTCCGGCGGAAATTAAAACTGAGGACAAAATAACTGTGCGATTGATACATTCGCTCCCTTTAAATCCCCAGGCGATGATGAATTCTTTCCCATCATGTTACAGCAAACAAAGGCCATAATTACACCGGTCCTCAAGAAGCTATTTATTCGCAGTCTAGAATGCGGCTACATTCCGTCGGCTTGGAGGGAGGTAAGAGTGGTATTCATCCCCAAGGCAGGCAAATCTAGTCACACCACTGCGAAAGACTTTAGACCTATAAGCTTAACATCTTATATACTGAAAAATTTTGAGAAGCTAATGAACGTCCACATTCGTAGCAGACTGGGTCAAAACATCTCCACAGCTCAACACGAGTATGTGAAGGGCAAAGGTGTTGAGACTGCACTACATGATGTTATTAGTACAATAGCGCGTTCGTTTAAAGATAAAAAATATACACTTGCCGCTTTCTTAGATATAGAAGGGGCCTTTAACAACGTGGAAACTTGCGCGGTGAAAAGGCAGCCACTTCAACCTAACCTAACCTAACTGTAGCGTCTTATATTTGCATTCGATTTCTTCTTCAGATGGGTTTCTGAGATCAACCATATGTTAACGTCTTCCTTTTGTATGAACATTTCCAAATCGTCAAGTTTTTGTAGAAGTTCGTTTGCATTCTATGTTATCATTTTGAGCATTCGTTTCATGTTCATGTTCTCGTTCGGGTGCGCGTTTTTCGGCAGTTATTTTCGATCTTGCTTAACCTCTCAAAAATTAACTTATTTATTTTACACTATTCCTCAAGTTTTCTAAGAATAACAGAAAAAACGCGAGATACAGGATTCATTGGACATTCGATTCTTGAATTTTCTGACGCTGCGGCTTGGGCGTATGTTTATTGTCCGACGTCCGGAATCCGATGGCTTTTTTGTCACTTCTTTCTTAGTGTTCTTGTGACAAGAGACCGATGGCGTGTCTATTGCTATTGCTACTTTGTCTTTAGCGCTCTTAAGCTTTACCGTACTTCTCGGTTTCCAGTGCTGATTTTGGGGCTATAGCAATTGATCACGGCTTTTTTGTAGCTCTTTAGCTACTTCGCAGCCTCGATAGTTAACCGGGTGATTTCCTTTGCAATTACTATACGTTGCAGAGGTTTTTTTACTTACTCCACAGTCTTTGGAGAGGTGACTTCCGGAGCATTTTACACATCGCGGCTCTTTCTGACAATACGTCTGCGTATTATTCTTTTTCGTCCGTTTCGTAGATAGCTTTGCCGGCACAGTTCGAACTCGAGGAAACCTCAGGACTAGGTTGTGACATATTCTTTATACCTTTCCTTTTTTTTTAAGTTCTTCCAGCTCTTTTTTGAGTTCTTCCCAGAGCACTACTGCAATGAAAATCGGTTCATGTATACACAATTTTCCTCCGCATCCAGTGTGCGATTGAAATAAAAGAAACCCCGGAGGAAAGTTGGTCCAGTGTGCGCCATGTGTGTGAAATCCAATATAACAGATATCAATGTGCGTGCAAAATACATGTGTTGGGGACTAGCAAAGACACCAATCTTCCTATTATAATTATAGTGTATCAATACGACATCTATTAAAAAATGTATTAAACTTTTGTATCAATTAATGAAATTCAAATTTGCCGCCAAGTAAAATTTTGCAGCCATATTTTTTTATTATTATTTTTTGTTCTAAACTTAAGCTCGCTGTACCAAAATAAAAATTGTCGCTTGCATTCAGATCGTTGTCGCGTGAGTTCTTTTTTTTTCTCTCTACCTCCTCCTCATCGTTGGTTATTCGTCTTCATTTTTTCATATATTCGTATAGCGCTTTTTGGCAATGATTTGGAACAATTGCGAACGATTTCCGAATAAGGAAATCCCCGCTTTATTACCTTAAAAACGCTATAAAGCGATTTTGTTAACATCACAAAACTTTGTTTAATTTGGCGCAATTTAAATGTCATATGAACATACATGTCTCATGTCAATTGACGTGACACCTCTCTTTGATGTATTAAAGCTTTAAGCACAAAACCTTTTGAATGTTTTTATTTATGTGTGTTCCGAGAGATTTTGTATGAGTTTTACGGGAAGTTCAAATTTTTTCAGCCCAGTTAACCGGGTAACGCATTTAAGCGGTACGCATTTAAACGGGAAAGGTTATGTACATTTCTTATAGAATCATTTGCTTGCTCAGTTTTTCGATGAATTAAGCGGGGGACGCGATTAAGCGAGGGTCATTTATACGGGGATCACTATAATTGTCAAAAAGGGAAAAAAGAAACTTTATAACTATCACAAAAAAGCTAAAGATAATAATTGTGTTACGAAAATATCGGTCGGTTTCGGAAATCGTGTGAGTGCAAGCAGGTCAGGAATTTGGAGCAATATTGGACACCGCTAAGGAAACAAGTAGAAGCTGTATGGAAATCGGGAATGATAAATATACCATCTTCCCACGAGGTATGTGTATTGATTGTTACGAATTTGCCCGAACCAGATTGCATGAAAAATAAATTATATTACACAACATATTAATTGGCATGTTAAAAAGGAAATGAATTAAATTACATTAAAGGACATCGCTCGTTGAATTCTACCTCATTTCATTCGCAAAACCAAAGAAATACAATAAATCCATAGTTCAATAAAAATAATTTCTTTTGATTCTGTGGAAACTTTCGCCCACACACCGCATGTGTTGCGAAATTTGGTGAAAGCTCTTTCCACTTGCTATTCCTGCACGCTGACGGGTACCGCTCGCTCTTTCGGTTGTCGTCTCCGGGTATCCGTACTAGATCATCACTCTAGAGGGTATTCGTATGATCTCTCATTGGCTGTGGATCTCTCTATCGTCGTCAATATAATTTATGAACCTCTATCATCTGTTCTACACATTCTACATATTGCATTTACGTCATTTCGCTTAGCGCTGTCGATCCTCACCCACTTTTGGGTATAAGTTGCACTTCGTCGTTTTCTCGCTTTTCGGATTCTTTGTGGATTAATATCTTATACAAATTGTGGTTAAATATAGCCGTCAAGATGCAAGCAATAGAAAATTTGAAACAGTCACGGTCATCAACCAAAGGGAGCATAACTCGAATAAAACATCTCGTTCAAACAACATCATTTTCTCAACCGGATCTGGAGTGCCGCTTGGGCATAGCAGAGTCATATTTCAAACAACTTTTGGCATATCAAACGCAAATCGAAAGCATTTGCCCTGATGATTGTACGCGTAGTGAATTACAAGAATTATATGTCACCACCAAAACAATAATTTTAGCGAAGTTAGGAAACGAAAGGCGATAAAGCAGCAAACCATGTACCAAAGTTGCACTTACCCCGTTTCAGTGGCAAATACTCAGAGTATCAAAACTTTACACACTTTTACAACCCTCATCGATAGTAATGCCAGTTTCTCAAGAACTGACAAATTTAATTATCTACTGACTTGTCTTACTGACCAAGCGCTTGGTCAAGGCTTTTCAAGTCACAGCGGAAAACTATGATAAGGTGCTAAAACGATTAAACGAGCGCACAGTGCGGCATTTGAATGGAAATTAGGACAAAAATCGGTAGTTCAAATTCATGTGCACAAACTTTATTTTTTCTGTTAAAATATTATAATGTACATATTATTTAGTAAATACAAGATATAAAATCAAGAAAACAATTAAGTTAAGCTATAATTATTCCGAAAGTAAACTAATGTCATCGTTATCTTCAAGGTCTGTATTACTTAAATCGATTTCATGAAATGAGGAACCATATACACTTTGTGAATCATTTAACAAATCTTCAGTTTCCAAGTATATACTAATTTCTGAGATATTCTTAATTGATTTCCGTGAAGAAATATTTCTATGGGTCGAAATTAAAGGATCAGAACTAAGTAATAAAACAATCATAAGATCTGTGTTTGTCTGCTCCCTACTCATCTTACGCGTGTGATTTAATCGAATTTTTCTCACTTCCTTATGTCGAGCCTCTAAAGCCTCTTCAAACCTTACTAAAGGTCTCCCGTGACGAGATTCTCCCTACAGATTTCCAGTTGATCTCGGTGGTATTGGTTGCACATCGTTAGCTGTTTCAATCGGTATCAATACTTCCTTTTGTAACCACTTTGAGTGCCGCTTGTATAAATATTTCCAGTTTCTAGAGCAATCTTTCCACTTTTTGCTCAACGCTAAAGAATAAACTTCGCCTATGTGTGTAGGTTTGTTATTCAAATCATCAGAACACTCTTTAAAATTTAAAAGAGATTTAAGTTTATGAATAACTTTATTCAGTTTTTCTGAATTCGGATTTGAAATCCAATTGTCGAGCAAATCACAATTTCGAATCCTTGAATATTGCACTAGAAAATAATTCACTGTTATTAGGGTAGCAATTTGTTGCAAAAAAAAATTACATAGGCAGAAAGTCTGATATATGACTTGTGCATAGCAATTAAATTTACAGGATATTTTGGGCCGAATTTTTTAAAAGTTTACTTGAAGTGAAACAAATATTTTTTTTTACTTTCTATTTTTAAATTCACCTGAAACCCGAATATATTTTATTTTATTCATATTTATTAGAACTAATAGTAGCATTACACACCTTGTTCAAAATCCGACATAGTTTTAGTTTCAACTTTTACACGCACTAGATCAAAAACCCACTTGTTCACAGCAAGCCAAATTGAAAGTAAACAGATTGCAATATTAGCGTTTCACTCAATGCAGTGTTATCGCAAGTACCGTTATGTCTTAAGAGAAAAGTTATCTGGCTTTGTTTGACTCAATCATTTTTCTACAATAATAAACCGTTTTAGAGTTAAAAGCGGACATATATTTTTTTGACTTTTGTCCAAGGGCTGCCGCACTGTGGAGCGTTGTGA
Organism: Matsumyia berberina; assembly: GCA_917880715.2. Classification (NCBI taxonomy): domain Eukaryota; kingdom Metazoa; phylum Arthropoda; class Insecta; order Diptera; family Syrphidae; genus Matsumyia; species Matsumyia berberina. The sequence goes on from OU862872.1 coordinate 84,858,409, forward strand.
TTTTCCTTGAAAAAATCGCCCAACTTTTTGAATTGCCGAAGGTTTCGAAAGCGTCGGCTACACAACTACGAAGTCTACTGGACAATGTTTCAGCACTTTACAACTCACTCCAATTCTTAGGTTCCGAATCAGATATATGTAATGCTATCATTATTCATTTACATTTACATTTACATTTTATTAGTACGGTTATAGCTTACACATTAAGATACATCACTACTTAATATTATAAAAGTGAAACGTTGTCCGTTTGTTTGTTTGTTTGTTTGTTTGTTTGGATTTTACCTATGCGAAAACTACCAAACCAATCAACCTCAAATTTTGCACACAGAATGGTTGTACATCGGGTCATATAATAGGCTATGTTTTATAACGCTATCTTATTCAAGAGCCGAGCAGTTAACAAAAACGTGGAGCAAGTCAGAAGAAATTCCTTGTCGCACACGAAAATATATTTTCTCGATCGTGAGCCACATCGGTTGATGAGCGTACGTGTTGTTTTTGTTTTGTCCAGTTTCACAAGGGTAGTTTTTCATTTCCTTTTCTGCTGTGTTGTTGTTGTTTTTTTTTTTTTGTTCGTTCTTTGCTTCTATCTATTCGTGTGTACAGGGTAATGATTTGGTGGTTGGTACGGTAGATACCTATATATACATACATTGGATATACATCTGTGCATTTGTACTTATGTACATATTTATTTATTACATTACATATGTATTAACATATGTACGTACATATGTGCATACACAGGTTATCAAATTCAATTAACTCTGGAGAATTGAGTTAATGAGGGAAAAGGTCATAGCGCAGTTGGATCAGTTTGCCCGTTCCATTTGTAGGCGAGTGAACTTTGGTATTGTTATGATGACACATCATCTTTTTTTCAAGCCAGCCGTCTGTGTCTACACATTTTTCCTGGCAATTTTTTTTATGGATTCTCTTTTTCGGTAGATAAAGGAATAGCGCGCCGACGCGACGCGACAGGCTGGGTACGGGATTGTGTGTGCTTGATGTAGGTATAACATTGCTAGTTTCTTATAAAGCAGTGCAAAGCAAAGAGATTACAATAGATAATTATAATTTAAAAAAAAAACAAAAAGGTATACAAAAAAAAGAAATAAAGAGGAAGGAGAAGGAGGAAAGGGAGAAAAAGAAAGGAGGGTAATGTTTAATCAATTTGTCCATTGGCCAGGTACTTAAAGAGATGTGTTTTAAACTGCTTTTCATTTCTGATTCTTCTCAGTTCAATTGGTAATGAGTTCCAAAGACGAGTGGCTTGGACGAAAAATTGTCTCTCCGAAGTTAAGTAAGAGAAGCTGCTTTGAATTAGAGCTAGAGACCTTTGTGACCGTGAAAACACTAATCTGTCGTGCAGATATTCTGGTTGACGGGATATCATAATCGAATGCAAATAAATTATAGATTTATATTTGATAAGATTATCAAATGAGATACCGATGAGTGACTTGGAGTACCTGGAGATATGATCGTATCTACTCAAGTTAAAAACGTATCTTGCTATATTATTGTAGACGACATTAAGTTTTCTCCTACTATCCTGATCAAAATTACAGAAAATCTCACAACCATAAAGAAGAACTGGCAGTAGCAACGTCTTTGCTAAAACCAATTTTGTATTTTGGGGTATAAAATTGGCTATAGCCCAAAGAGAACGAAGGTTGCCATATACCTTACCAATGGCGATGTTGATGTGGTCCTTCCAGGTCAGTGTATTATTAAAAGTAAGCCCTAGATTACGAGCACTCTCCACATATTCAATATGGTCTGGGCCCAATTTGATAGGAGGGAAACTAGACGAACATGTACTCTTTCTATCTATTGATAGCACTTTGGACTTATTGGGATTTAGACAAAGAAAGTTGTTAAGAGACCAGAGCCGAATTCTCTCAAGATCTTCATTAAGTTTTAATGTCCCATTGTTCCTGGTATCCGGGGGAAAACTCAAATACAACTGCACATCATCAGCATACATATGAATTTTGCAGTGCTTGACAACATTAGGTAGTTCATTGACATAAATGGAGAATAGCAGGGGACCCAAAATAGATCCTTGTGGTACGCCAGCTAAGACAGAGAGAAAGCTTGATGATTGTTCATTTACCACAACCGTCTGCCGCCTATTCTCGAGGTAGGATGAGACTAGTTTTGTCGTTGGAGCAGAGAATTTGTACCTATTAAGCAACTTAGAACATAGTAAAGAATGATTCACTGTGTCGAAAGCTTTCGAGAAATCGAGTAATGTTAAGAGAGTTATTTCTTTATTGTCAATAGCTTTGCGGATATCGTCAACTACCAGCAAGAGAGCTGACTTACAGCTGCGTTTGGAGCGAAAACCTGACTGATTAGAGCATAAAAGCTGTGTATCTGACAGGTATTTCTCTATCTGAATAGAAATAGATTTTTCAAAAACCTTTGATAAAAAAGGCAGAATAACAATTGGTCGATAATCAGACAGGGTACAGTTCTTTTTTATTGGTACAGGTACGATTTTGGCATCTTTCCAGGCTTTAGGAAACTCAGAAGTTGTAAGGATCGTATTAAATATGTGTGTAATAAAAGGCAGAATGTATGGCAGCACAAGTTTAATGAATTTGGGGTTGATACCATCCAAACCTATGGCATAAGACTTAACTCCCAGTAATGCATCAACTACGTCTTCATCACTTAGTCTTCTAAGGTAGAAACAATCTTCTTCATCGAACGAATCTACTAAAATACTGCGGTCAACATGTGTTCCATGTGAGCCACTGGATGAGCTAACAAAGACAGAATTAAGTAGTTCGCAATTCACGTTATCAAGGGTTTCATGTTTTCGATTCATAACACCTAAACTGCGCAGATGCTTCCACATTTTATGTCCTGATGTCGACGGATCGATTTTACTTTCGTAAAACTTCGCCTTAGCCATTCTAATCATAGAGGTAACCTGATTACGTAGAGTGTGGTAGGATACTAGCAGTTCTTCAAGTTTATACCTTTTTCACCGCCCATAAGCAAGATCTCGTTTATGCATGAGTTGTTTTATATCGGCATTAAACCACGGGTTTACACTATTCTTAATAATTTTGGTCTTTAATGGGATATGCCTATCGTACAATTCACCGATTACTTGTTGCATAAAAAGAGCCTGGTCATTATCTGAAGGAAAACGATAAAGCCTGTCCCAATCCGTACTCTGCAGGTCCTCGATTAGATAGTTGAAGTTGACATCCCTAAAATCCCTGTATTGAAAACTTCTGGTCATGAGCGGAACTTCAATATCCAAAGTGAGGTATAGTAGATCATGCTTAGAAAAGGCGGGTGCTGAAAGTTGACTATATAGTAGCACACTAGGCAGATCACTTACAATAAAAGATCAAGTAGAGTTTCAGTTTCGTTCACAAAGTGGATAGGCGTTGAGACATTTACAGGAGCAAGGTGAAGTGTTTTTAAGGAATTCAAAAAGGAAGCTGAGGTTTGCCTCTCAAGTAGGTTGCAATTAAAGTCTCCGCATAGTAGCGAGTTTTGAGGTGCAGGATATTTCTTCCTGGCGATCGAACAGCGAGATGGTATTGATATTTCTATGCGGTCGGTATGCAGTGCCTAATAGAACATCCATATTAGTACATATAATTTTGACAAACAAATATTCGAGAGGACAGTCAGCTTCCGATTTGCAGATAAATTTGCAAGATAGCTCCTTGCGCACGTATATGGCAACACCACCCCCTATGCGGTCAATCCTGTCGGAGCGATAAACTTTATAGCCATTAACAGAGTAGAGATCATCAGAGAATGTTGGAGAGAACCAAGTTTCAGACACACATATGACATCTACACCTGAATGCTCGAACAAATAGCGAAATTCATCAATCTTGGGTCTCAAGCTTTGAGCATTTATATGGCAAATGCGTAAACCATTATGCTGCGAACCTAATACACGGATCATAGAAAAAAGATTTCCATCCAAAGTTCCTCCCTGAAACCCTTCACCAATACTATCCACGGTCAACATAGAACTAGTGAGTAGTGTAAGTTCTTAGGTTGAGAAGAAGCAGAAATGCAAAGACGGAAATTAAATAAATGAGAATTAAATCATACTTTGGCCAAGGAACATTACAAATATTTTTAACAAAAATAGGACATCTGCAAGTAATTGGAGAAATGGAAGGTAGATAGAGAATTAAAGTAAGGAAAATAATAAAAAATAAATAAATACATAAGTTTAAAGAATACATATGTTTATCGGATGACATCATCAGTATGAACTTCTTGCGTCACAGCAGCGGCATTCAAATCATCTGCAGTTTCGATGAGGATGCTTCTCCCATTTGGAGTTCTTTTGACAAGAACCGACCCATGTCTAGTCAAAACAGAGAACAGCTGATTTTGGCGTTTCAAGCGAGAAGCCCGTTGTAGGAGCGAACGGTTATTCTTTGTGAGACTCTCATTGACAAAAATTCTTCGATCTGAATCTTATCCCGTATCACGAAGAGAGAGTGGACGCTTATGTACTTTGCGGTAGTTGGCAATTGATTTCAGTGTGGTGTTTCTCTCGTGTGCGGAAAAGAATTGCAAGATGATAGGCGCTTCAGTGTTTTCATTCCGTTGCTTTACACGAAAAATACTTCTTAACGCTGGTGGTTTGCAATTACTATCAATCGTGTGGCAGAGAGTGTTGAAGATTAGTTTAAGGTTTTCTTCGGGTAATTGAGGAACGCCAACTAGGATAGCATCTGTCGAGAGTTGTTTACGTTTCTGCACATCGAGTTGTTTATTTACTGCGATTAATTCCTCCCGTAGTTTTTGTGTTTCGGCGGTGTTGTTTTCAATTCTACCGACCCTTTCTTCCAGACAAGTGACAGTGGTTTTTACCTGTGTGACAAGTTCCGACCAGTCTCGCTTTAAGTGCTCGAGTTCAGCCTTTTAATCGTGATGAATTTTTTTGATCTCAGCCGTAATTCTAGTGGTGATGGTGTTGCTTAGTTGCTCCAGGCGCTCCTCAAGCTTTGCCAAAGAGAGCCCAGCGCTGCAATCAGTTGACAGCTTGGGGGAGTACAGCTGCAAGGGTGTCGTTGTTGTATGTTTGAATTGAGCCGTTTTTGCTCTGGTGTTGAGTGACATCGTGCGTGAATTATGTTATTTGAGTGAGAAAAGGAGCCGGAAAAACTGTTGGGTTTTGTTACTGTTTAGCGTTTGAAAATTTTTAAATTAATTTTGGCTTTTTTTTGGCCTTTCGTGCCTAATATTATTTTGTGTTCTCCAAGTGTTTCCTTTAATTTTTATTTATAATGGCCTCTACACCTTGCTCTAAGTGCAATAATAAAATTATTGATGCTGAACTCCTGATTGCTAAGCTGAAATAATCGAAATAAAGGATCTAATGTTGCGATCTGCTGTGAACAAAAGTGCATAATCGCAAGTGCTTACTCGATCTCAAGCGATGATACCGACGAAAACTCGCTCAGACACGTCAACTTTAAGCTTGGTGTACCTGAGCATATGATGTCTACCTTTCAGTTCCACTCAAAAAACGGAATGGACAAAATCGAAGGTGCAAAACACTCCTAACGCATCATCTCCCTGCCCACTATGATGCTGTGTTTCTCTTTCTCTCTACTACCAGAACGCGGGAGGAATGAGAACCCAGACAAACAATTTTTTGTTGCTGCTGCTGATTGCTCCTATGCTGTGATTGCGCTTACTAAAACCTGGCTGAATATGAATATTTTCTCTGCTGATTTTTTCACCACGGACTTTGATGTCTATCAACGTGATCGTTGTTCCATACAAACTGGTATGAGCAGAGGTGGAGGTGTGCTGCTGGCGGTTCGTTCTTGTTTTAAGAGCAGACAAATTGCATTATCAGACACATCGGCTGGAATCGAACAACTATGTGTATGCATTGAATATTTTAATGCTTGCTGTGTAAGACACAGGCAGACATGACCAGCGCAATACGTAGGTATCGCATGCGAATGCAAGCATACGGAATTGCCAAATGCATGGTCATCAAGTTCATGGGTCCAATGCACGGTCGCCAAGTGAACGCACAATCAGCAATTCAATAATTGCTGATTAATTACAGGTGAACTTACGAATATCGATTTGGTTAGGCAATTAATTATACTTAAGTAATCAATATTTATTGTATAAATAGAGTTAAGTGTTAACAAATAAAGCAGAATAAGTTCAAAACGCATCAAAACGACTTCTCCTTGTGAATAGCTATCCCCCCACTAGAGGTAAGGTGGCTATTCACTCAACATTTGGAGGCTCAACCAAAGCAAAATAAATAGCGTTCTTAGGGCTAACACTAAGACAGCGTGTTAGGGCTGAAACACTAACCGGAAAAATCTCAAAGTGAATAGCGTTCTTAAGGCTAGCACTAAGACAGCGTGTTAAGGCTGGAACACTTAACGGAAAGATTTTAAACACAAGCAAAATGGAAGGCTTAGTGGAGAAACAGGAGAGGACTGGAGATGCCATCGAGACAATTCTACGCAACTTCAAAAAGGCTCCAAAGGTTCGCAGAACCTCCGATTACCTCTGCAAGCAGTGACAATCATTGAAAGAGCACTGGGAGAGTTTTGTGCTTAACGACACGATTATAAACGAATTCTTCAAGGAAACATCGTACCCGTATTTGGATAACAACTACTTCGACAAAATAAACACGGTCTAAGAAGCAATGAAACAACTAATAGAGGAAGCTCGTGAAGTACTGGAGAAAGCCGACGAACGGAACATAGATAGCGACAGAACCAATGGGGAACAGGTAGAAGCATCTGAAAGGGAACATGCGCCAACGAGTCCACAACAGCAGCGATACAAACGTCAAAAGAACAAAATAAATGTCTTTATGCGCCTGTATAATAAATTAAGGGACAGTTTGCACCTATCGCTATCAAACATGCTGTATGAACAATACTTAACTACTCTGGACCAATACTGGAGGGACATTGTGCGTACTCACGACGAAATAATTGCGAACGCCACAAGTTCAGACGAGTCGGATTACCTGAAGGAAGATCAGTATCAGGAAATAGAAAATATTTACCAGGAGATCGCGATTGAGACAAGGGAAATAACCAACGGAAAGGAACAAAAAGGCAACAGCAACGACTTGAAACTAGAGAGGATAAATATCCCAACATATGACGGACGCTACGAGACATGGCCATCATTCCACGATCTCTTCAAAATACTAGTGCATAATAACAACACACTAAATTCAGTTCAGAAGATGCAATGCCTAAAGACACATTTAACTGAAAACCCAGGCAGTATTATTAAACACTTGCAAGTAACAAGCGAAAATTACGCAACCGCTTGGCATTTAATAGAGCAAAGGTACAATAACAAGCGGATCATCTTTACGACATATATAAACAGAATCAGCAACGGAATTAAAACAATTACTAGATACTACACAAGAATGCATGTCAGCGATAAATAACCTTGGGATAAACACCTCAATTACATAGTACAACAAAAAATGGACAAAGAATCGCAGCGCCTCTATGAATAATCTCTTAAGGAACCCCGTGAAATACAACAGCTGGAACCACTGTTACAGTTCATTGAGAAAAGGTTTCAGTCGTTGGAATCAATAGCAGAAGGTTCTTATCGAAAGGACACTAAGCCCAAGTCATATCAAGCAAAGGCATATTATTCAACATTCCAAACATCCAAATGTGAACTCTGCAAGGGAGATCATCACTTGCAGACATGCAAACAGTTTCTAGAAAAGGAAATACAGCATCGAAACGAGTTCGTGAGAGGACAAAAGCTCTGCATAAACTGCTTGAGACCGGGACATATGCCGACAAAATGTGCGTCAAGGGGACGTTGTTTGAAATGTCAGGGAAGACATCATACATCTATTCATCGTGAACCAACCGCAGAAGCGTCAAAATTACGTATATATAGAACTCAAACATCAAAACAATCTACTTCAGCAAATGCAGCCGGAATACAATCGCACAATTGCACCACAGACCACAATGTACTACTTGCAACCGCATTAATTAATGTCACTGGATCTCACTACAACCAACAAATTAGAGCATTGATAGACCAAGGCTCCCAGGCATCATTTATAACTAGGACATTGTGAATAAACTACAATTGCACAAAACCAAGGTAGACGCGACTGTATCTGAACTTGGGTCACATGAAATATCGACAGTGAAATACAAGGTGAACATCACCTTAACCACAAATCCAAGTACCTTAACAACAGTATATGTTCTAAAAAATGTGACCAAGCGACTTCCATCGGCCCGAGTTGTACCATCCACATGGGAGCATCTACAGAACTTAGTGCTTGCTGATCCCACATACCATATACCGAATAAGATTGACATGATCATAGGTGCAGAAGTTATTTCTGAAATAATACAGGAAGGAATCATAAAGGGAAGGCCAGGATCACCCTTAGCTCAGAATACCGTTTTTGGATGGATTATATCCGGAAATACATCTGCAAACAATCCAGAAAGACTCTCGCTTACGTGTCATGTCACATTGGCAGACTTAGATAACCAGGTTCGCAAGTTTTGGGAAACTGAAGACTTCAATAACAGTGAGACGCAGCCAGACAACTCCACATGTGAAGAATTCACAACAACCCGTAACAATGAGGGGAGGTACATAGTGCGAATACCCTTTGAAGTACCACCAGAGCAAGCACTTGAAACCAACAATTCAAAGAAAAGGGCGACAGCAAGGTTTCTACACATGGAAAGGGTTTTTGCAAGAAACCCCAAATTAGCAGAGGAGTATACCAAGTTTATGAAAGAATACATTGAGTTGAAACATATGAGTAAATGCGAAAACACCACAAATGACCAAAATACGTACTATCTACCACACCACGCCGTGAGTAAACCAGATAGTACTACCGCAAAATTAAGAGTAGTATTCGACGCATCTGCGAAATCATCAAGCGAGAACAGTCTCAATCAACTTATGCATACAGGACACAACATACAACAGGACTTGACATCTATTCTCATCCGTTGGCGTAAACACAAAATTGTGTTTATAGCTGACATCGAAAAATTTTTTTTTTTTTTTACGAGGGTAGGTGAAAATTTTTCATGAGACACCATGAGGATCTACCGCACGTGCCCATGGTAGTGTGAGATTCTTACTCACTAAAAACACCTCCCCTTTTCGTGTTGACTACGACTAAGTACAAAAAAGCCTTATCAAGTAGTTTAACTTTCGACAATAAAAATTCGCGTTGTGTAGGAAGCTTTCCAATAAAAGCACCTACTAATACCGTCATTATAAGCGGCTATTCCTTATTGCACTAAATCGAACGGTTTCGTTCTTTGTAGTCGGCGCACAAGGTTTGTCACGTCCAGAATTTGGAGTACGGCGTTATTACAATGTCCATGAAGGCGAACACGGAGTTTGCGTGCAAAATCTGTTATTTCATCTTCGACGGTAGCTAGACCGAGGTCTCTATGGATATCGTCGTTTCTAATGTACTACGGCGCATTAACGATTGTTCTGAGCACCTTATTTTGAAAGGTTTGTAAAATGTTTCTATTGCTGGTTTTAGTACAACCCCACAGTTGTATACCATACGTCCATACAGGTTTTAAGACTTGCTTATATAAGAGCAATTTGTTATACATGCTTAATTTGGAATATCTTCCAAGCAGCCAATACATTTCTCTAAATCTAATTTCGAGCTCGTCGCGTTTCTTTTTAACGTGCGGCTTCCATTTGAGTTTCGCATCTAGTGTCATTCCTAGATATTTTGCTTCGTTTGCATACGGTATTTGTACCGAGTTAATGAAAACGGGTAAGTTGTTTATTTTCTTGTACGTAAAGTTAACATGCGTAGATTTGGTTTCGTTGAGAACAATGCGCCAAACCTTTGTCCACTCGCAAATTGTATCCAGAGCTCGTTGAAGCTTCACAGTTGCTGACTCTACTGAATTTTCTGTTGCCAGAATAGCCGTATCGTCCGCGAATGTAGCAACAACGGTGCCTTCTTCTTGCGGTATATCTCGAGTATAGAGCAGGAACAAGACTGGACCAAGAACACTTCCTTGTGGAACACCGGCAGCGATTTTCTTGAATTCCGAGTATTCGGCTCCGTGCTTGACACGGAAAAGTCTGTTCTCCAAGTACGACTCTAAGATCTTGTACAGCTCTTCCGGAAGTACCTGTCTTAGTTTATAATTCAAGCCTTCGTGCCACACCTTGTCAAAGGCTTGGGAAACGTCAAGAAAAGCACTAGAACATATCTTTTTCTCTTCCATGGCCTTCTCAATTTCGTTGGTTATTCTATAAACCTGGTCAATTGTGGAATGCTTGATTCTGAACCCGAATTGATGATCAGGAATCAAACGTCTTTCTTCAATTACCGGTTTTAACCGTTTAAATAAGAGTTTTTCAAAAACTTTTGATATTATCGGTAGGAGCGATATCGGTCTGTACGACTTTTTGTCGTTTGGCGGTTTTCCCGGCTTTGAAACCATTATAACTTCGGCGACTTTCCATTGCCTTGGAACGTATAATAGTCTTAGCGAAGCATTTATAAGGTAAACGAGCTTTATTAAAGCTTTCTTTGGCAATTCCTTCAGGACCTGTCCAGTTATTAGGTCATATCCAGGAGCCTTGTTATTCTTTAGATTTTTTATTACCTCACAAAGTTCGGCTAGTGACACGCTTCTTATTTTAAAGTTGTCTGGAGTCATAATAGTATTATTAATATTTTCTATTAATGCTTGCCCGGGAAATGGCTTAAACGTTTCTTCTAGATGCTCGGCAAATAAGTCGGCTTTTTCTTTATTGCCTTTTGCCCACTCGCCATTACTTTTTCTTATTGGTAGCGATTGTATTTGGGGTTTTTTGATACCTTTTATAGCTTTCCAAAGAGAGTAATTCGAACTGTTTTCAGCAGACAAGCCTTCGAGATATGTAGAAATCTCGTGATTTTTAAAATCCCGTATCGCTTTTTTGAGCTTATTGCATAGGAAGTTCGAATGGGTTTTATGCTGGGGAGCGCGGGACTGTTGCCATTTTTTGCGTGCCCTCCTCTTTGCCAGCATCAGTTCTTTTATTTCCGGCGGATATTTAACTTCGCTATTTCCGACTACTTTCCTTTTATATGGAGTGTTGTTCCACGCGGCGCTTTGTAAGACTTCAATAAATCTGCCGACTTCATCCTCTATTTCGCACGGTGTTCTAAGCGACACATTCAGGACTATATTTTCTTCACAAGCTTTCCTAAAGCCGTCCCAGTTAGTTTTGTTGCCAGTTAATCTGGGCGCGCCTTCCTTCTTCATTAGGCGTTCACTTATTGTCAATATGACTGGTGAATGATCTGAGGAGAGATCAAAGCTTTCCTCGACGTTCGTAAAGGTTTTCGCTACCCCTTTTGCAATAAAGAAGTCTATGAGGTCAGGCGTTTTTGCTATGTCGGAGGGCCAATAAGTCGGTTTCCCCGTCGAAAAGAAGTCAACAGCAAATTGCATGCCGATTTCGTAGAGAAGTCTGCCTTTAGGTGAAATGCATCTCGAACCCCAAAAGGTGTGTTTCGCATTGAAATCACCACCAATAATAAATGTTGGTCCAAGTGAGTCAAATAGACGTATTAAGTCATTCTTTTCTAGCGTGTATCGCGGAGGGCAATAAATGGACGCGATATTTTAATATATGTTTTTATTTTTTACGCGAACCGAAGTTATTTGCATTGCATCGAGTTCTATCGGTGAATTCAAAGAGTGCTCAATACAGTCTTTAATTAAGAGCGACGATCCGCCCCTAGCCCTTTCGGATGGGTGGTATGCGTGATAAGCATAGTATCCTCTAATTTTAACCCGAGATTCCTTTGTCAGATGGGTTTCAGAAATCAAGCATATGTCAATGTTCTGCTGGCGTAGGAATACTTCCAGTTCGTCGATTCTTTGCTGAAGGCCGTTTGCGTTCCATGTTAAGATTTTAAGTAACTGGTTCATGTTCATAATTTCGTTCGTGGTTTGCGAGCGTTATGCTCAAGGTTACTAAGTTTTTCGAATATGAGCTTATTTGTCTTGCTTTGCTCCTCGAGTTTCGCGAGAATTATAGAGAAAACTTGTTGCATAGGATCTAATGCAGGCCCATTTTGCTTAGTTGCTTGCGATGCAGCTTGCGCATACGTTTGCGCATCAGCAGATGGCGGTTTTTCCTCAACTTTTTTGGTTTTCTCCTTTACTGGTTTGCTTTCTTTCAGCAGCGATTTTTCCGGCTTATTTTTACTTGGTTTCGGTTGCGGACGCATGTTCTTTTTAAGTGTGTCGCGCCTTTTTTGGGGTTCTTTGGCCACCTCGCAGCCTCGATAGTTCGCTGGGTGCTTTCCCTTACAATTTAGGCAAGTCGCTGCGGTCTGCTTGTTTAAGGGGCACTCATTCGAGAGATGTGTACCGGCACATTTCACGCATCGTGGCTCTTTTTGGCAGTATGTCTGCGTATGGTTGAAACCTTGACAGCGTTTGCACTGAGGGATCGATCTTGTGCTTTTACGCATCGGTTCGATTTTGATTACAATATTTAAAATCGTTTTAATATTGTAAATATCTTTTATATTCTCGGTTTTATCGAAACTGAGCATAAAAAGCGGAGGACCACGCTTAACAAGAATTTCCTGATCTTTTTCCGTTTTTTGCTTTTCCTTCTTGATAATATTTACAGCGTCAAGAATTTTAAAGCCTTTCGCTTGAAGATCGTCCATAACGTCTTCTTTAGTGCACGAAGGATGGAGTCCTCTTGCTATAACGCGCAATGGTCTTTCCGACTTATTTTCATATGTATACCACTGAATTTTCTCGGAATTAAGTTTCCGCGAAAATGCTCGGTAATCGTCCGAGTCATCGACGCTTACTTTCCACACGTTATTGCGAAGTGAGGTGACCTTATATTTCGAAGCCAACGTTCCTTTAAGGAGGCAATACAGCTTATTATAGTCCATAATCCCGATAACGTTTATTGGAGGCGGGGGACTTAATTTTTTTGTCTCTTGCAGGCGCTTGTTTTCTTTTTGTGGCTCGATTTCCGGTGAAGAACCGGCCCTTCGTTTTTTGCTGGGTCTTTTTTTTGAAACCCAATCCGTTTCCCGCGTTAGCTCTTCTTCGTCCGTGTGATATTCACGAACAGGTGAGCGAGACGAACTACTTTCACGTTCTTTTGGAGGGTTTAGGTTCCTCAGAGCCTTGTTTTCTTCCCGAAGTAAATCTACCTCTTTCCTAAGCTCTTGGTAGAGTAACTCCATTTCGTTAAGCTTCTTACGGAGTTCGTTGTTTTCCTCCTCGAAGCTTTTATATTTCGCTGAGTCCTGTTTATCGCGCTTAAGCGCTTCCGGCGGACTTCTTTTCCCGGAGACATTCGATCTTGGTGGTGGCGATCGAGATACCCTTGCACTTTTTGTGAAGGGGTTGCATAATTGCAATAAATGGCTCTCCCCAGAATCCATAGAGCCGACAAATTCTAATTCATCCAAAAGATCGAAAATACCAACGTATTCTCTGGAGGAACTCAGCAAATGAAAACGTCTCAGAATATGAATTAAATTCTGTAACATTCGGAACTGCAGCGGCTCCATTTCTGGCCATCAGAACACTTAAAAAATTAGCTACAGGTGAAGGAAAAAATTATCCGAAAGCAGAAAAGATACTACGCTCTGACTTTTATGTAGACGACACTATGTCTGGAGGCGAAACCTTAGAAGACGCCCAGGAATACAAGGAGCAACTAATAAACCTCCTTAAAACTGGTGGATTTAACTTACGCAATTGGAACAGCAACGATAACAGGTTACTAGGGAGAGAAGTTCAATCAACAAGCGTAGTCCAGTTTGATAGAGAAGAATACATCAAAACCTTAGGACTACACTGGCACCCAGTAAAGGATCACTTCTCGTTTGAGGTAAAACCATACTAGGCAAAGGAATACTGGACTAAGAGAAACGTTTTATCGGAAATTGCACGCATATTCGACCCACTAGGATAGCTCTCACCAGTCGTTTTAAGGTACCTGACCACCTTAGGAGGCTAAAAAATACTACATTTTCAAAAAAAATTTTCTCAGTCCCTGTATTAGATATTACAATGACTCTTTTTTTAAAGTTTTATTTGAAGTTTATAGAACACAAAATTTATTGAATTTTTTTTTTATTTCATTTATTAACCACTATCCAGGAGGCGCGAAAGTTGAGGCCTCAAAAAAATGGTGTCCCATGGCGGACAGTTTATCTCAGGATTGGTAAATCTGAAACAAACAAAAAAAACGGCATCTTCAAAAGAAAGGTCTCTTACGTGACAATTTACCACAATTTGCCAAAAATTTTAAAAAAAAAGCAAAATGGCGGATGTTTGAAAAAAAAGTTGAAAAAATACCCCTGTTTTTCACTATTTGCTAAAAGAAAAATGTTATAAATAATTTTTTTTTTGCAAAATGTGGTAAATTGGCATACAAAACATCTCAACGAACAAATCAAGACCAAATTGTCCGCCATTTGAAAAAAGTAGTTTCGAGAAAAACGCGTTTAAAGTTTTTACTCGCTACTACTCGACCAAGAACTGAGAGTAGCACTTTCACTTATTTCACACTATTAGAATTCCAACTTTGGAAAATAATTTTTTGGAGGTGATTTTTGAAAGTATAAGAATTAAGAAAATGCAAAAAACAAAAAAATTGATTTTTTGAAATTTATAGGGTGGTCAGGTACCTTAAGGGCATAAATGCTCTTATAAGATATTTGGATGGAAGAAGGCTTGGATTGGGATAATCCACTGCCTTCCCAATTGGAAACAAAATGGGAAGAGTTTCGGAAGGAGCTCAACAATATACAACATACTACTATAGAGAGATGGACAAAATACTCCCGTAATGCAGCCGTGGTAGAGATCCATGGATTCTGCGATGCATCTGAGCGAGCATACGAAGCTGCCATATATATGCGCGTAATAGATATAAACAGCAATGTAACAACTACATTACTAACATCGAAATCAAAGGTTACACCGAAGCAGAAAAAAATAGGAATACAAGGAACCAACCAAATAATACCTAAGCTCAAATTATGCGGAGCGGTGTTACTGGCAAATTTGTTATGGAAGGTGAAGAGAGATTTGGATATTGAATCAGCAGAAACATTTGCTTGGTGTGACTCAACTGTAGTCCTAGCGTGGATAAACAGCCAACAAAACAAATGGAGAGCATTCGTTGCAAGAAGAGTTCAAGAAATACAAAAACTAAATACAGGATACTCATGGAACCATGTGAAATCAGAGGACAACCCTGCAGATCTGGCATTTAGAGGCACTTCCCCAAGTTCCTTAAAGGGACTTTCGCTGTGGTGGAAGGGTCCAACCTGGTTACAAACAGGCCAATCGTCACATGATATTGACAAACAAGAATTAAAAAAACCTGACGACTTAACCTTAAGATTCTCGTCACTTACACGATTAGTTAGGCTTATAGCATACTGCCATCGCTTTGTTAAAAATGCAAGGGCAACCTCAAAATAAAAAAGGAGTATGAGCCCTCTAAGTACAGCTGAACTAGCTCATGCTCACAATAGCGCGATTAAGATAGCACAAAGGGAGTTCGAAGAAATATATCAATCACTTCAGCAAAATAAACCAGTATCTGCGGAAAACAGTTTGGCGTGTTTAAACCCATTTATTCAAGAAGGTATACTGAGAGTGGGAGGAAGGCTACAGAACTCAGGATAACCTACACAGGGAAAAAATTCCATTATTATACCACACAAAAGCCACATGGCAAAGTTAATTATCGACTGGGCTCACAAGACAACATTGGATGGAGGAAATGTTTTAACAATGGTTTGCATTTTAACAAAATATTGGATAATAAAAGGAAGGGGCGATGTAAAAAACTTCATCAGAAGGTGTATCAAGTGCCAACTATTCAACACAAAACAAAACTTCCAACTAATGGGGAACCTCCCATCACCTAGGGTCACTATGGCAAGACCGTTTACACATACAGGAGTAGAATATGCCGGACCATTTATGATGAAAACCAGTAAACTACGACACGCTAAGTTAACTAAAGGGTATATAGCTGTCTTTGTATGTCTTGCGACGAACACATTTCATCTAGAAGCAATATCGGATCTATCTACAGAAACATTCCTGGCTGCATTCGACAAACTTACTTCTCGACGAGGTCTCATAAGCCATCTCTATAGTGACAATGCCACAAACTTTGTGGGCGCATGTACTAAATTAAAGTAACAATATATAAACGAGAACTCAAAACTTAATGATGCAATGTCGACCCAAGGAGTAACCTGGCACTTCATACCACCAGCTTCACCTCACTTTGGCGGGCTTTGGGAAGCCGGTGTTAAGTCCGTAAAGCTTCACCTAAGAAAGACAGTTGGCGATACACATTTGACGTACGAAGAATTCGTAATGTTGTTGGCTAAAATAGAGTCATGTCTCAATTCAAGGCCATTATGTCCAATGGGAGGTACAACTGACGACTTGGAAGCATTGACACCAACACATTTTCTTATCGGATCCAACCTGCTCTCCAGGGACACAGAGAATCTGTTAGACATTCAGGAAAACCGACTGAACCGATGGCAGTTTCTCAATAAGCTCCACCAACAATTTTGGAAGAAATGGTCATCGGAATATATCACCAGATTGCAACAACGACCGAAGTGGACACAACACATGAACAATATTACGGAAGGAGACCTGGTACTTATACGAGAAGACAATGTTGCTCCAACAAATTGGTGTATGGGAAGAATCAAAGGAACACATCCAGGAAACGACGGACAGGTGAGAGTTGCCACAGTTAAAAAATCAGCTGTATGCTTCACACGACCCATAACCAAACTCTCAAAACTGGTGACAGATGGCCCAATAAACATTGACCACATAACATTTGATAAAGGTGAGAAGATGGAAGAAAGGGAACGTAACCACCAGATCAAATGCCACCACAATCAAGTAGGGGCTTCAAAACCACGACCTAGGAGCAGCAAACTGAAGATTCGGCCAACTAATATTCCCCCAAGGCCTCCAATTGAGGAACTACTAGAACGACATACTAACAGAAAGCGACTAAATAGAACACCTATACAATCCAGTGAGATAGAAAAGACACGCTCAACATTACCGTCCTTGGTCGTGTCTATTGCATTGGCATCGATTATATGGCCATTACCAGCGCATACGCAATTTACCAACAAACCATTTAATACGCATCCTGGACTTTATTTCGAGGATACGGGTAACGTTAACCTGATTTCCTCAAAATGGCGCATGGTCACATACTTCAACTTAAATACCTACAGAATTCAACTAGATGGATTATATAATATGATCAATCAAATAAAAGGAGGATGCCAAGCTATAAAAACGCCTCCGGAATGCACCAACATCCTGCAATATTATCAGCTCAATTATGTACCATAGAAGAAAGGAATAACATTTTGTGAGGAAGAGGAGGAAGAGTGAAAAGATCACCATTTGACATTATTGGAAAGTTATCGAATCAATTATTTGGAGTACTTGATCAAGATTATGCCCATGATATTGAGGAACAGATAAATAAAATTAAAAAAGATGTCGAGTATAGCCGAAGCCTTCTAAGAAACCAAACATCAATTGTTGAAACTACACTAAACATAATGAAGACCACTGGACAACAAACTAGAACTCAATTTACGCTACTACAAGAAAGAGTTACCAAGATAATATCAGCGCTACAAGACACATTCGATCAAGTGCAACAAGCTCAACTTTTGACTGTATTAGGGCTCACCACTCACATGTATGTTTGTCACCAGCATTGAAAGAATTCAAGATTCCTTTCTAGATGTAGTACTTAATACTCAACACGGAACAACCCATCATCTAATCATTACCCCGCAACAATTACCTGATAGACATTCAACAACTTATACCCACGAATATGGTGCTACCAGCTAGCGAACGTCCGGACCAGTTATTACAGATTTACAAGCTGATGACGATAAATGGGAGGATAACTACAAACTTTGTGATCTTTGAATGCAAGATACCGTTGCTAGACGCTGAGAGGTATCAGGTATTTCGAGTGATCCCAGTACCAACACCGTATAAAACCAATTTCGCGTTCATCGCACCGACATCATAGTACATCTTGACTAACTTGGCACGGGAAAAATACTACCCAGTGAAGAAAACTAAATTCGAAAGATGCATTTCAGCCGAAGAAGGTCTACACTACTGCTCAAAACGGCATCCAATTTACAACCTCCAGTTCAACACCTCTCAGTGCGAAATCAACCTATTAAACCACAATAAGGAAGGAAATAGAAGGAAAATGTGAAGTCATTCAAATCACACCTAGGCAGGTTTGGATCCAGCTTAGAAAACCTAATAGCTGGCTATACGTGATGGACAAGGAGACAACCTTTAATATGGTATGCAAGGGACGAGCATTTGTCACTACACTGAGCAGCGATGGAATTCTTACCTTAGGTGAAGAATGCCAGCTTAACCTTGGTACTATGGTCATCACGGCCTACAATCTATATACAACCACCTTAAACGCCTCGTTTACGCCACATGTAAATTTGAGTGTAATGATCTACAACAATACTAAGGAACCATCCTCTCATCAATCGAATGCAATACGACTATTTCATTATCCGGACGAGCAAGTAAAAAACCTGGAACAATCCATACGAACATTAAGGAAGGCTGAAGATCCAAACTCCACACCAACTGCTGTGTGGAGTTTGGAGTGTGTGCTGCTACACGCACCACATTCTACATAACTTCAGTTCCATAATTATAATTATTGTAATATTAATCATTTACGTACGAATACGAGTATACCAGAGGAATCATAAGCAGCATATTCCTATTCCAGCACCAAGAACTACGGCAGACCATCGCAGCTCAATAGATAGGCGGGAGAATGTGTAAGACACAGGCAGACATGACCAGCGCAATACGTATCGCATGCGAATGCAAGCAAAAGGAATTGCCAAATGCATGGTCATCAAATTCATGGGTCCAATGCACGGTCGCCAAGTGAACGCACAATCAGCAATTCAATAATTGCTGATTAATTACAGGCGAACTTACGAATATCGAATTGGTTAGGCAATTAATTATACTTAAGTAATCAAAATTCATTGTATAAATAGAGTTAAGTGTTAACAAATAAAGCAGAATAAGTTCAAAACGCATCAGAACGACTTCACCTTGTGAATAGCTATCCCCCCATCAGAGATAAGGTGGCTATTCACTCAACACTTGTGATTCTACTTCTATGAGCTTTTGTCTTTTTCTTTCATATATTCCACCGTGTTCTAATAGTGCAATTTATCTGGCTCATATATTTTATATTAAAAATATAGTTAATCTTCTACCTGAGAAATGTTAAACTGTTGTCCTAGGAGATTTTAATTCACGAAATCTGAAATGGAGTTTCTCTGAAGAAGATAAGTGTATGTTTGCTTTTAATGTTAACAATAACTTCGAGTCTGATGTCATTGATAGTATGTATGTCATGTATTTTCGGCAGGCTTATGTAGTTTATAATTCCATTAAAAGAATTTTGGATCTAATTTTTGTTGATGAAGAACTTGATGCTGTTGTCACTGAAATTGAGACGCCATTGTTAAATAATAGTATCCAATATAAAGCATTGTTACTTTCATTTAATACGATTGTCTTAAGACAATCGTGTGTTTCTGATATTTGTGATGATAAGCCTAAGTTCGACTTCCTTAAGGCCGATTATATTGCATTAAATAATTATTTTAATTTTATCGACTGGGATAATATTCTCGACTATTCAAGTTTAGACCTAGCTTATACTAAGTTTCGAAACATATTAGAATCTGCCATATCTAGTTTTTGTCCTGTTAAACGTAATACTCACTCCAATAAACCAATCTGGTTCAACAGAAGTTTAACCAGGCTAAAAATGCTTTGAATAAGACACACCAAAAATTCCCGGCGTCGCGTATTGTGTCAGTTGAGGAAAGAATATGACTTCCTAAAAAAACTTGTTTATACGCAATACATTTTTTCTCTTGAATGTAAGATAAAACAGAACTCCAAGACATTCTGGACGTTTATCAATACTAAACATAAGTCGGTTGGTTTACCATCAAGTATGTTTTACGATTATGTTTTTAGTGAAGACCGTAAGCAAATATGCGATATGTTTGCATCCTATTTCCAATCAAATTTCATTCATGAAGCGAAAATTTGTAATGCTGCACCTTGCACAAATGCAATTAAAGATTTGGGAATGTTCCATTTGGCTGAGGACGACATTCTTTCTGAGTTGTTCTCGCTCGATTCTAGTGTAAACCCCGCTCCTGATAATTTTCCACCTCGTTTCTTGAAATTGTGTTAGTTAAGCTTACTTAAGCCGTTGCGCATCATATTCAATATGTCTTTGGTTCATGCTGAGTTTTTGGATTGCTGGTCTATTGCTAACTACAGACCTATAGCTAAACTTCAACTGATACCCAAACAATTTGAAGCTATTGTTAAAAAGAAAATATACGACCTAGATCGTAATTATATCTCTGAATTTCAACATGGCTTTGTGAGTGGAAGGTCAACTTCGACTAATTTGGTTATTTCTTACCAATTATTGCCTACGCTCTATGGAAGCCCGGTTTCAAGTTGACTCGTTTTTCACCGATTTTTGAAAAAAGTAGTTTCGAGAAAAACGCGTTTAAAGTTTTTACTCGCTACTACTCGACCAAGAACTGAGAGTAGCACTTTCACTTATTTCACACTATTAGAATTCCAACTTTGGAAAATAATTTTTTGGAGGTGATTTTTGAAAGTATAAGAATTAAGAAAATGCAAAAAACAAAAAAATTGATTTTTTGAAATTTATAGGGTGGTCAGGTACCTTAAGGGCATAAATGCTCTTATAAGATATTTGGATGGAAGAAGGCTTGGATTGGGATAATCCACTGCCTTCCCAATTGGAAACAAAATGGGAAGAGTTTCGGAAGGAGCTCAACAATATACAACATACTACTATAGAGAGATGGACAAAATACTCCCGTAATGCAGCCGTGGTAGAGATCCATGGATTCTGCGATGCATCTGAGCGAGCATACGAAGCTGCCATATATATGCGCGTAATAGATATAAACAGCAATGTAACAACTACATTACTAACATCGAAATCAAAGGTTACACCGAAGCAGAAAAAAATAGGAATACAAGGAACCAACCAAATAATACCTAAGCTCAAATTATGCGGAGCGGTGTTACTGGCAAATTTGTTATGGAAGGTGAAGAGAGATTTGGATATTGAATCAGCAGAAACATTTGCTTGGTGTGACTCAACTGTAGTCCTAGCGTGGATAAACAGCCAACAAAACAAATGGAGAGCATTCGTTGCAAGAAGAGTTCAAGAAATACAAAAACTAAATACAGGATACTCATGGAACCATGTGAAATCAGAGGACAACCCTGCAGATCTGGCATTTAGAGGCACTTCCCCAAGTTCCTTAAAGGGACTTTCGCTGTGGTGGAAGGGTCCAACCTGGTTACAAACAGGCCAATCGTCACATGATATTGACAAACAAGAATTAAAAAAACCTGACGACTTAACCTTAAGATTCTCGTCACTTACACGATTAGTTAGGCTTATAGCATACTGCCATCGCTTTGTTAAAAATGCAAGGGCAACCTCAAAATAAAAAAGGAGTATGAGCCCTCTAAGTACAGCTGAACTAGCTCATGCTCACAATAGCGCGATTAAGATAGCACAAAGGGAGTTCGAAGAAATATATCAATCACTTCAGCAAAATAAACCAGTATCTGCGGAAAACAGTTTGGCGTGTTTAAACCCATTTATTCAAGAAGGTATACTGAGAGTGGGAGGAAGGCTACAGAACTCAGGATAACCTACACAGGAAAAAAATTCCATTATTATACCACACAAAAGCCACATGGCAAAGTTAATTATCGACTGGGCTCACAAGACAACATTGGATGGAGGAAATGTTTTAACAATGGTTTGCATTTTAACAAAATATTGGATAATAAAAGGAAGGGGCGATGTAAAAAACTTCATCAGAAGGTGTATCAAGTGCCAACTATTCAACACAAAACAAAACTTCCAACTAATGGGGAACCTCCCATCACCTAGGGTCACTATGGCAAGACCGTTTACACATACAGGAGTAGAATATGCCGGACCATTTATGATGAAAACCAGTAAACTACGACACGCTAAGTTAACTAAAGGGTATATAGCTGTCTTTGTATGTCTTGCGACGAACACATTTCATCTAGAAGCAATATCGGATCTATCTACAGAAACATTCCTGGCTGCATTCGACAAACTTACTTCTCGACGAGGTCTCATAAGCCATCTCTATAGTGACAATGCCACAAACTTTGTGGGCGCATGTACTAAATTAAAGTAACAATATATAAACGAGAACTCAAAACTTAATGATGCAATGTCGACCCAAGGAGTAACCTGGCACTTCATACCACCAGCTTCACCTCACTTTGGCGGGCTTTGGGAAGCCGGTGTTAAGTCCGTAAAGCTTCACCTAAGAAAGACAGTTGGCGATACACATTTGACGTACGAAGAATTCGTAATGTTGTTGGCTAAAATAGAGTCATGTCTCAATTCAAGGCCATTATGTCCAATGGGAGGTACAACTGACGACTTGGAAGCATTGACACCAACACATTTTCTTATCGGATCCAACCTGCTCTCCAGGGACACAGAGAATCTGTTAGACATTCAGGAAAACCGACTGAACCGATGGCAGTTTCTCAATAAGCTCCACCAACAATTTTGGAAGAAATGGTCATCGGAATATATCACCAGATTGCAACAACGACCGAAGTGGACACAACACATGAACAATATTACGGAAGGAGACCTGGTACTTATACGAGAAGACAATGTTGCTCCAACAAATTGGTGTATGGGAAGAATCAAAGGAACACATCCAGGAAACGACGGACAGGTGAGAGTTGCCACAGTTAAAAAATCAGCTGTATGCTTCACACGACCCATAACCAAACTCTCAAAACTGGTGACAGATGGCCCAATAAACATTGACCACATAACATTTGATAAAGGTGAGAAGATGGAAGAAAGGGAACGTAACCACCAGATCAAATGCCACCACAATCAAGTAGGGGCTTCAAAACCACGACCTAGGAGCAGCAAACTGAAGATTCGGCCAACTAATATTCCCCCAAGGCCTCCAATTGAGGAACTACTAGAACGACATACTAACAGAAAGCGACTAAATAGAACACCTATACAATCCAGTGAGATAGAAAAGACACGCTCAACATTACCGTCCTTGGTCGTGTCTATTGCATTGGCATCGATTATATGGCCATTACCAGCGCATACGCAATTTACCAACAAACCATTTAATACGCATCCTGGACTTTATTTCGAGGATACGGGTAACGTTAACCTGATTTCCTCAAAATGGCGCATGGTCACATACTTCAACTTAAATACCTACAGAATTCAACTAGATGGATTATATAATATGATCAATCAAATAAAAGGAGGATGCCAAGCTATAAAAACACCTCCGGAATGCACCAACATCCTGCAATATTATCAGCTCAATTATGTACCATAGAAGAAAGGAATAACATTTTGTGAGGAAGAGGAGGAAGAGTGAAAAGATCACCATTTGACATTATTGGAAAGTTATCGAATCAATTATTTGGAGTACTTGATCAAGATTATGCCCATGATATTGAGGAACAGATAAATAAAATTAAAAAAGATGTCGAGTATAGCCGAAGCCTTCTAAGAAACCAAACATCAATTGTTGAAACTACACTAAACATAATGAAGACCACTGGACAACAAACTAGAACTCAATTTACGCTACTACAAGAAAGAGTTACCAAGATAATATCAGCGCTACAAGACACATTCGATCAAGTGCAACAAGCTCAACTTTTGACTGTATTAGGGCTCACCACTCACATGTATGTTTGTCACCAGCATTGAAAGAATTCAAGATTCCTTTCTAGATGTAGTACTTAATACTCAACACGGAACAACCCATCATCTAATCATTACCCCGCAACAATTACCTGATAGACATTCAACAACTTATACCCACGAATATGGTGCTACCAGCTAGCGAACGTCCGGACCAGTTATTGAATATTTACAAGCTGATGACGATAAATGGGAGGATAGCTACAAACTTTGTGATCTTTGAATGCAAGATACCGTTGCTAGACGCTGAGAGGTATCAGGTATTTCGAGTGATCCCAGTACCAACACCGTATAAAACCAATTTCGCGTTCATCGCACCGACATCATAGTACATCTTGACTAACTTGGCACGGGAAAAATACTACCCAGTGAAGAAAACTAAATTCGAAAGATGCATTTCAGCCGAAGAAGGTCTACACTACTGCTCAAAACGGCATCCAATTTACAACCTCCAGTTCAACACCTCTCAGTGCGAAATCAACCTATTAAACCACAATAAGGAAGGAAATAGAAGGAAAATGTGAAGTCATTCAAATCACACCTAGGCAGGTTTGGATCCAGCTTAGAAAACCTAATAGCTGGCTATACGTGATGGATAAGGAGACAACCTTTAATATGGTATGCAAGGGACGAGCATTTGTCACTACACTGAGCAGCGATGGAATTCTTACCTTAGGTGAAGAATGCCAGCTTAACCTTGGTACTATGGTCATCACGGCCCACAATCTATATACAACCACCTTAAACGCCTCGTTTACGCCACATGTAAATTTGAGTGTAATGATCTACAACAATACTAAGGAACCATCCTCTCATCAATCGAATGCAATACGACTATTTCATTATCCGGACGAGCAAGTAAAAAACCTGGAACAATCCATACGAACATTAAGGAAGGCTGAAGATCCAAACTCCACACCAACTGCTGTGTGGAGTTTGGAGTGTGTGCTGCTACACGCACCACATTCTACATAACTTCAGTTCCATAATTATAATTATTGTAATATTAATCATTTACGTACGAATACGAGTATACCAGAGGAATCATAAGCAGCATATTCCTATTCCAGCACCAAGAACTACGGCAGACCATCGCAGCTCAATAGATAGGCGGGAGAATGTGTAAGACACAGGCAGACATGACCAGCGCAATACGTATCGCATGCGAATGCAAGCAAAAGGAATTGCCAAATGCATGGTCATCAAATTCATGGGTCCAATGCACGGTCGCCAAGTGAACGCACAATCAGCAATTCAATAATTGCTGATTAATTACAGGCGAACTTACGAATATCGAATTGGTTAGGCAATTAATTATACTTAAGTAATCAAAATTCATTGTATAAATAGAGTTAAGTGTTAACAAATAAAGCAGAATAAGTTCAAAACGCATCAGAACGACTTCACCTTGTGAATAGCTATCCCCCCATCAGAGATAAGGTGGCTATTCACTCAACACTTGTGATTCTACTTCTATGAGCTTTTGTCTTTTTCTTTCATATATTCCACCGTGTTCTAATAGTGCAATTTATCTGGCTCATATATTTTATATTAAAAATATAGTTAATCTTCTACCTGAGAAATGTTAAACTGTTGTCCTAGGAGATTTTAATTCACGAAATCTGAAATGGAGTTTCTCTGAAGAAGATAAGTGTATGTTTGCTTTTAATGTTAACAATAACTTCGAGTCTGATGTCATTGATAGTATGTATGTCATGTATTTTCGGCAGGCTTATGTAGTTTATAATTCCATTAAAAGAATTTTGGATCTAATTTTTGTTGATGAAGAACTTGATGCTGTTGTCACTGAAATTGAGACGCCATTGTTAAATAATAGTATCCATTATAAAGCATTGTTACTTTCATTTAATACGATTGTCTTAAGACAATCGTGTGTTTCTGATATTTGTGATGATAAGCCTAAGTTCGACTTCCTTAAGGCCGATTATATTGCATTAAATAATTATTTTAATTTTATCGACTGGGATAATATTCTCGACTATTCAAGTTTAGACCTAGCTTATACTAAGTTTCGAAACATATTAGAATCTGCCATATCTAGTTTTTGTCCTGTTAAACGTAATACTCACTCCAATAAACCAATCTGGTTCAACAGAAGTTTAACCAGGCTTAAAAATGCTTTGAATAAGACACACCAAAAATTCCCGGCGTCGCGTATTGTGTCAGTTGAGGAAAGAATATGACTTCCTAAAAAAACTTGTTTATACGCAATACATTTTTTCTCTTGAATGTAAGATAAAACAGAACTCCAAGACATTCTGGACGTTTATCAATACTAAACATAAGTCGGTTGGTTTACCATCAAGTATGTTTTACGATTATGTTTTTAGTGAAGACCGTAAGCAAATATGCGATATGTTTGCATCCTATTTCCAATCAAATTTCATTCATGAAGCGAAAATTTGTAATGCTGCACCTTGCACAAATGCAATTAAAGATTTGGGAATGTTCCATTTGGCTGAGGACGACATTCTTTCTGAGTTGTTCTCGCTCGATTCTAGTGTAAACCCCGCTCCTGATAATTTTCCACCTCGTTTCTTGAAATTGTGTTAGTTAAGCTTACTTAAGCCGTTGCGCATCATATTCAATATGTCTTTGGTTCATGCTGAGTTTTTGGATTGCTGGTCTATTGCTAACTACAGACCTATAGCTAAACTTCAACTGATACCCAAACAATTTGAAGCTATTGTTAAAAAGGAAATATACGACCTAGATCGTAATTATATCTCTGAATTTCAACATGGCTTTGTGAGTGGAAGGTCAACTTCGACTAATTTGGTTATTTCTTACCAATTATTGCCTACGCTCTATGGAAGCCCGGTTTCAAGTTGACTCGTTTTTCACCGATTTTTCGAAGGCATTTGATCGTGTTTAACATAATGTCCTTATAAAAAAGTTGGTTTTCATTCGAAGCTGTTGAAATGGATTAGCAGTTATCTCATCAATCGTAGGCAGTTTGTCAAAATTGGTGGTGATCTGTCTAAGGTAATTCGTAATTTATCTGGAATACCCCAGGGTAGTCACCTTGGCCCTCTTCTCTTCCTCCTTTTCAGTAATGATTTACCTTCTTATGTTTCTTAGTCTAACTGCCTTTTGTATGCTGATGATCTAAAAGTCTTCAACTCAGTCCAATCCGTGGCTGATGCAATTGAGTTGCAAAGCGATATTGAAAGTATTCTGTACTAGTGTGATGTGAATTGCTTACACTTCAATATTAGTAAATGTTGTGTTATGACTTTCGCAAGAATGTTGTCTCCTGTAAAGTATGAGTATAGGATAGGCAATCATTTTCTAACAAAAGTTTGTTCAAAAAAAGATTTAGGGGTTATTTTCGATGACAACTGACTTTCTCAATGCACATTTATTATATCGTATCAAAGGCTAACTCTATGTTAGGATTTTTATTTCGGAACTCAAAAGTTTTTCAGGATCCATACACTTTGAAGTCCTTGTGCATAACATTAATTCGCTCTGTACTTGAGTACTGTTGCATAGTTTGGAGTCCTCTTTACAAAAATAGCTCTATTTGCATCGAAAGAATTCAAAAGAGATTTACGAAGTTTGCTCTTCGTAAGATGTCGTGGAATTCTAATACTGAGTAACCCATGGGATGTTATGGAAGATCTGATTGGTTTTTCTGACAGAATATATGTAATGTACCTAATTATTCATCACGCTGGAGGGGATAGCGTTTGCATGAGTGAAGGAAAGAGCCATTTTCACTCAAATATACGACTCAGCCAACAGCAACAATAATTTTCTGCTGAAGAAGTGGATGGTGTGAATCTGAGGAATGACTCAGAGTCAATTGACCTGATAGCCTGGTCATCCTCGAGCTAGAAAGAAAAACCAGGAATGTTGTTTATAGGGAGGTCTTGCAAAGCTAATGTGAGAAATTGAAAGTCTATAATTACTCATCAATGTTTTGGACATGGGGTATAATGTGACGTCTTTCCACGCGAACGTGGTCGCGGGTGCCAGCTAGTTGTTAGTAGTCTTAGAAAGCTTTGTAGTCTTAGAAAGCTTTGTACTTGAAAGACGAAATAAATAAATAAATAAATTATGTTGTTTTTGCAGGGATAGTTCGCATACCATAAGTAGCTGTTCTCAAATTGTCTGCATCTGATCGTTTTGACAATGTTAAAAAACTGGGGCTGTGTCTTAATTGTCTAGGAAAAGGAAACGGTGTTAAAAGATGTCCATCAGCATATAAGTGCAAGACTTGCCAGCAACCCAATCATTCATTACTTCATCGGCCCACCCAGCGGTTCACAGCACAGGAAGCACCTTCATCGTCCAGGGAAGATCCTTCATTATCACAATTCTCTTCAGCAGCCATAAACTCTGCGTTCGGTAAAGAAGTAGGATGCGAAACCGCCCAGGTTATTTTAGCAACTGCTCTCGTTTTAATTAAGGACGCTGGAGGTAGTTTTCAGTTAGGAAGGTTACTTCTGGACTCTGGCTCGCAGGTCAAATTTATCAAGGAAGATTTTGCTAAGGTATTACGTTTACCAACGCAAAGAAAGAACGTCGACATTGTTAGAATAGGCTGTACAGAGACGTAAATTAGTTCATTAACTCAAACCAGTATAAGGTCACGTTTTTCAACATTCGAGGTTTCTTTAGAGTTTCTAGTTATTCCTCCTATCACAAAGTATCAACCCGATGCCGCTCTAAATACTCCTGACTGGAATCTTCCAAAAAATATTGAATTTGCTGATGAACAATTCAATTGCCAGGCGCCTATAGATATGTTAATAGGAGCTGAATCGTTTTTCGACTTCCGGATTTCCGTCACTGCAGAAAACGCGTTTAGGATGGATCGTATCTGGTAGATCAAGTTCGACAAATAACAGGAAAAACAGTTGCTTGAGCTCAACAGATTTTCAGCTCAATGAGTTTGTAGAAAAGTTCTGGGAACTCGAATCGGTCATAGGAACAAGGAGCAAGAACAGTGTGAAGCAATTCCCCAGCACAGTGACACCGAATGGCGCCAATTTATGGCTGAGCTACAATCACTGCAAATAATCTCAGTTCCTCAGTTCGTATTGGCTCCAAATAGAACGAAAGTGCAGATCCATGGGTTCTGTAATGCTTCCATCAAAGCCTACGGATGCTGCATCTACATACGCAGCTTGGATACAACCGGCACTATTTCAGTGAATCTGCTGGCGGGAAAATCAAGAGTGGCTCCGACGAAAGTCAAACAAATTTCTCGTCTCGAGTTGTATAGTGCCCATCTTCTCGCAAGACTGTGGACAAAGGTAAAATCTTTGTTTGAAGACTGTAATCCAGAAGTCTATTTTTGGACAGACTCTTCAGGTGTCCTATATTGGATTTTAAACGCACTTGTCCAGCCTAAGTACTTTTGTGGGAAATAGAATCGCGGAGATTCAGAAGAAGACAGTGGATGTAGTTTGGAAACATGTGCCAACAAATGTTAACCCTGCTGATATAGTTTCACGAGGATGCACAGTGGAAGAACTTTTAACATCAATTTGGTTTTCTGGACCAGCTTTTTTGTTAGAGTCACCAGAGAATTGGCCGACCGAATCCGAACATTTCATTATCGCCACAACTACTTGCACTAGAGAAGCGTAAAACTGTGCTGATAAACAGTTATCAGATTAAAAATCCTTAATTACAAATAATCTACAGACATAGTTCGTATGTAAATCTCCTTCTTACGTTTTGCTACCTTTTGCGGTTCAAAATGCGACTCAAAAATCGAATAACAAGCATTTTTTGAGTTTAGGACCTGACGAACTTTAAGCAGCGTTGTGTAGAATCATCTGGATCATCCAAACGTCATTTTTTCCGGAGGACATCAAACTTATGGAAAAAGGAGAAAATGCCAAGGGCTCACTCAAATGGCTAGGGTTATTCTTAGACAACTCCTCTGGACATCCTATCCTTAGAGTTGAAGGACGTTTAAAGAACGCAAGGATCACCGAGAAACAAAAACATCCCATGCTGTTACCAAAGGACTCGCGTTTTTCACATTGCATTGCTCGACACCTGCATATTTCCAATTACCACGCTGGACAGAAAGCTCTAGTTGCGCTAATGCGCAAACAGTTTTGGATCGTAAACTCCAGAGACCTTTTAAGAAAAATAGTTCGTGGATGCATTTATTGCTCGCGGTATAGATCCCAACTCTTAGTACAGGTCAGTATGTAGCAGTTATCGTCTGCTTCTCGTCGAAAGCAGTCCACCTTGAAACAGTTTCGGACCTTTCTTTAGATGCTTTTATTGCGGCCTTAAAGCGGATGATTAGTCTTCGAGGACTACCATCCGACATCTTTTGCGACAACGCAACTAATTTTGTAGGGGCACAATCTAAACTGTCCGAGCTGCGAAATATGTTATTTCACGAGCCCAATTACAAATCTATTAATCTTTATAGCATAGATCAAATTAATTTTCATTTTATTCCCACTAGGGCTCCGCATTTCTGTGGAATCTGGGAGGCGGCGGTAAAGGACACGAAAGGACACTTATATCGCTCACTCAACAACACAAAGCTGTCCTTTAAAGAACTGACTACTGCCCTCGGTGAGATTGAAGCTGTGATGAACTCGAGGCCCATTACACCTGTCACCACTGACCCGAACGATTTTAAAGTGCTCACACCTGCTAAGTTGCTAATTGGGTTTTCGCTTGAAGCAATCGCTGAACCTGCAGATGACGCCCCAGATTCAAATCTATTGCAATATTAGCGTCATACGACATCAATTAAATAATTTATTAAACTTTTGTAGCAACTAATGAAATTCAAATTTGCCGCCAAGTAAAATTTTGCAGCCAGATTTTTTATTATTATTTTGTGTTCTAAACTTAAGCTCGCTGTTGCAAAAATAAAAATTGTCACTTGCATTCAGATCGTTGTCGCGTGAGTTATTTTTTTCTCTACCTCCTCCTCATCGTTGGTCATTCGTCGTCAGTTTTTCATATATTCGTATAGCGCTTTTTGGCAATCGGAGCGATTGCGCTCCAAGAACATATCCGAAGAAATTGCTGTGACAGAATCATCGGTTCACATTTTTCCGAGGAGCATGTGGAAAACCCTCCACTTGTACAACATGTATATTTAATACGTTTTTATTTATTAAAACAATTTCCAAGCGCATAAATGAAAATTTTGGATTTTTCCCTTAATATGTATTGTAAATACTACATTTAAAGTTTCTAGGTCTGCTGGAAGTGGGTGATAGGTTTTTGAAGACCTTTCAGTCAGTGAGTCAGCTACCAAATTATAACCATTTGACGATTTTCTGAATCAAATATGTACATCGGAAACTATCATATTTACAAGCCTGAAACTTGGAAGCTGAGTTATAAGGTACTGAAATTACTGCGAAGTCTAGCGAGTAAACTTGGCGATGCTCTACCGTGCACCCAAATGTTATAGACGAGACCGTATGAACAAACGAGGTGGCGGCGTTTCCATCCTAGTCAAAAAATATATCGTTCACAGCGTATTACCAACAATATATTACGGTTCTAGAAAATATTGGTACCGATATTAAAGAAATTTAATTTTAATTTCATTTCATTTTAGTTTAGAAGTTTTTTCAGTTTATTTTCCAGGCGGGTAAACAGAGCGCAATGCTTGAAAAACGGCCTGAGAAGATTACTCAGTTATATTACTTTATTATAGGAGTTGGCCTCAATTGCAGACATCGCTGGGATTGTTTAAAAGCAAGTTCTTGGGGTAATGTGCTAAACAATTTGTCAATGCCGCATAGCTTCACAATTACCTATCCCTCTAATCCTACTTATATACCAGCGTCAAGTAGGTTTTCTATGCCTACAATGGACTTCTTTTTGAGAAATTTACCCACCTCACTAACCAATCCTATTGTCAATAATGCATTAAGCCCAGATTATCTTCCTGTTAGCTGTGATAGATATCTTGTCTAGTCCTTTATTAAACAATACCTAGATTATGGAAACGCAAATTGGGGCATTTCACGTGAAGCGGGCAGCAAAAATAATGTCAGATTTTGGATTTTGTTCATATTCGGATTATTTGTACCTCTATATGACTTGAATTAATCTACATAATTTTTTTTTTTATGCGTGCTTACCAGTTTATAGGCCTTTAAAGAATTGAAGAAATTATAGGAACGGATTTTTTTAAAGCTATTGCTGCTATTAACCAAGAAGATGATAAATAATGTAAATAGTGCTTTTTGAGAATATTAAATGTTCTTTTTAGCAGTTATTACAAATTGGAAAAAAAAATAAAAATGTTCGTTCAGGAAACCGGAACTAACATTTCAAATCCGATATCACTTATTTTTAATTTTTTTTGTTTTTATCTCAAAATGTAGCTTGTAGTCCATAAATAATGCGTTTCAGAATGGGATCTGCATTCGTTTTGGAGATACATATAAATGCGCCACCATCCAAGAAATTGTCAGTGCGACGCACAGTGGTTCCTTTCTATGGAGAAGGCGGAAAAAACCCAATAAAAACGAAACAGATAGACCGATCTTGTTGAAATTTTATATGCGAAATAAGTGGGACAACTTCTATTGAAGCCTGGCGGTTTGCTTTTTGTGATATACAGTGAACTCTCTCCTTACGGACACATCTCATTAGCGGATACCCCTCATAACCGGACAAATTTGAAAGAACGGAGAAAAATATGTGGTTTTGTTTATTTTCTCACACGCGGACACCTTTCATAAGCGGAAAATTTTCTCGGAACCGTCGGTGTCCGCTCATGAGAGAGTACATTGTACTCAAATATGCTTTAAACAAGTTGAACGAAAAGCTGCCGTAGGTCCCAGATAGGGCTTACAGCCAAAAATCATTTAGAACAAAAATCTTTTAAACAACATTTCCACACATTAGCAGAGTTTGATATTCGTACATAAGTACATATGTATATACTTAATCAATTATTTTATTTTTTGGCAGTAATAGGTAGAATGTAATATTTTCAAAATTAATAAGTAGATTGTATGCATACTTAACTTACCTTCAACATTGTCTATATCTGAGTTTTGTGCGAGAAAACTTCTCTTCTCGACATAACAACGAAATGCCGTTCCTAGGTCCATAAAAGCCACAAAAGCAATCCATCCCCGAAATGCATACAAAACTCTTCCTTCCATTAGAATTTAGGCACTTCTTATTGTGTTCTTTTGAAAATTACAGACAAATACAAAAGGAAAAACACTGTATTATATTTTTAGTTATAATATCGTTCCACTAAACATTTATATCATTTCACTGAGAAAAAAATAACCTTATGTACATGTATGCACATATGTATTAATGGAAGCGTTTGAAGAATTTGCTGTATAATATTTAATAACTTACGATTTTTAAATGTAAGGAAATTAATTTCTAAAGCTTTCATTAAGTCAGATTTAAATTTGTTTGCGACCCATAAACAATTGAATCAAGAAATAATGCACATGAGAACTAAAATGTCAAAAATTCTGGACATGCGCTTGAGTTTAAAACTGTTTACAGTTATGTATTTATAGCTTCATAAGTATATATGGAGGTACATATGTGCTTAGACTGCAATCTGTAATTTGAGTATAGATTTACTGAAACAACGGGAGCATTCATCCCTCTGTGCAAGTTTATCTGTATAATTTGTAGAGTGAACGAATCCTATCAGTGTTAATTTTATATTAGCGTCTGTCCGTATTTTTTTTATTTTTTTTTTCAAGTTGTTTAATCCTTTTCTTCCGCATTGCCATTTTCCCATTATTAGGAGCTAGCTCTTCTTGTCCTTGTCCAGCTTATTCCTTTTCAAATCAGTATATCCTTTCCCTTTCTCACAACGTGGTGTTAATTCCTTCTATTGCGGCCTCTATGCCAATCGGAACACAGTGTCGTATCGGTTAGTTTTTCGTACTCTGAAAACTGAATTAAGAAACGAACTCCCGAAAGAAAAGTTTAGCGATATGCGAAAGCCAATTTTGCCGACCTTAACAGCTTTTAACTGGTGGCCGACGTGGATGCCATCGCCAATATGATTTCTGGCACCATTTTCCTAAGTATGAGCTCTTTTATTCCCAACCAAATAAAGTCGCCGTGGGTCAGTGGTTAGTGCGTTGGACTGTTGACCAAGTGGCGTGGGTTCGAGACCCAGCCAGGAACACCGAATATTTCTCTCGGCACCACCTCTCGTCGCGGAATGACAAGCCTACGGGAGTATAATCTGTCATGAAAGAGCTTTTCACTTCGACGTTCGGAGTCGGCAATAAATTGTAGGTCCCTTCCATTTGTGCGAAATATGTAACACGCACAACATAAATGGTTACGAGAAGCTAGGCCTTGGCTCATTCCGAGCTGTCGCGCCAGCTATTTATTTATTTGTTAAATAAAGACCATCAAACCAAAGAAAAAAACGTGGTTCGACCTGAGCTGCAAAGAGTTCCTGAGGATGAAGAGGTAAGTTTTTGGACTTACAAAGCCAACCCTTCTGAGGAAAACCGAATAAAGTTTAAACAAGCCAGAAATGACTGCAATGCTCGCATTCGACGTGTCAAATTCTCACAAGAAAAAAAAATTGAGGCAAAAAATACTGCAATGTCCCAAGAGTAGTAAAAATGTTTGATTATTCGTCAAAAATATAAAAAAAATCTGCTTCGTCATCCTTTCTAATGACATTCATTTACAATGACATTCCAACTGTCAACACCTTTGAGAAGGCTAATCTGTCTGCTGCACATTACGCATCCAGCTTAACGCTCTCAAATAGTATCATGCCTAAACCTGTATTGCAGATCATCGAATTCTCCAGGGGGCCAATTCGCTTTTGCTCTCGTGCAGTTGCAGAAGCATTAAAAGGTCTATGGGATTACACCCATACTCCTATAATTGCACTTTTGCCACGCTAGCAAAACCATTGCGTAAGCTTTTCCATCTATCTTACTCCCCTGGTCTCTTTCCGAGTAAATGGAAAACTGCGTTTGTTCAGCCCGTCCCTTAAAAAGGCAAATCTTCTTCTCCCTGCAACTACCGACCTATTGCACTAAAGTTCCTTCTTTCCAATGCCATGAAAACGCTGATAAATCATCAGCTTACAAAATATTTTGATTAACGAAAATTCCTCAAGTTCCGGCAGCATGGTTTTCGTAGCAACAGATCCGCTGGTCCTTACCGGGAAGTGGAAACTATCTATCCATCACTTTGATGAAAGTAAGATCATAGATACTGGCCGCGTTCGCCGATCCAGAATCGAATTCTATTGGCTGAGAATCAGTGAACGTGAACATTATCTATCTATATATATAAAATTGGATCGTGGTTTGTTCGGATGCTTAAAACTTGAAAACGACTGAACAAAATTGGATACTTCCTTCTGCGGGTTTGTTCGTAATTGCTACGTGAAGGTTTAGGAATAAAGAAAAGTCGGGAAATTCTCAATAAGTGTTGTATGGAACGGCTCTTTTGATTTGACTGATTTTGCTGTTTTTTTTTTTATTAACTTGGGCTCGAGAAGTTTCTTCGCGCATTCGAAAAGTAAGAAAATCTCTACTGTCAATGGTGTAGTGTGCCCAATATTTCGTGCTGCATGTCAGAATTTGCTTGAAAACGATACTCATTGTATTTGTATTTGTATTTATTTTCTAAAATCATTTTTACACTTAGATACAATAATCTTTACTTACTTACTTACTTAAGGTGGCGTTACAGACCGGGGTGGTCCTGGGCCTCAACCAACCTGTCTGTCTCCAGTTTCGCACGCTAAGTCGGTTGAGGTCTCCTTCCACTTGCGTGCGCCACCTGAGTCGCGGTGTTCCTCTACTGCGCTGACCCTCGGGTGTGGATTCGAAGGTTTTCCGAGCTGAAGCATTGGTGTCCATCCGCTCTACATGACCCAGCCACCTCAGTCGTTGGACCTTCACTCTTCTGGCTAAATCGATGCCGCCGTACAGTCCGTACAGTTCGTCGTTGTATCTCCTCCTCCACTCCCCGTCTATGCAGACGGGACCAAAAATCACCCGAAGAATTTTCCTCTCGAAACAGCCAAGAGCAACCTCATCCGCTTTAGACAGAGTCCATGCTTCTGCGCCGTAGAGCAGGACTGGGATGATTAAGGACTAAGGGTCACCTTAGTTTTTCGAGAGAGGGCTTTGCTACTCAATTGCCTTCTTAGCCCAATAATTTTTAAGATGTGCAAAAGTAATGAAAATTCAAGAACAAAATTAAAAACAAACCGAAATATAAACATAACCTGATAAAACAAAAAATTGTAATATACAAAGCAATAAATGTATGTTATTTGTTTATATTTGCTAAGCAAAAAAAAAAAAGAAAAGAATAAAAAGAAAAAGAAAAAGGTCCCTAAGCTTTACTTTAATTTAACATAACATATACAAAGCATTTGACAATTATGTGCACAAATATTGTTTTAGCTGTCTTTGGAAGTCGCTCAAGTTTAAAGATCTCCTATGATGACTTGGAAGTGAGTTCCAAAGTCCCGGGGCATAAACAAAGAATTGCTTTTTCGTGACTCTGTAAGAACATGCAGGAGTAATCAAGATCCTACTCGGAAGATGCGAAATGTAGTCTTTGAAAAAGGTACCCGGGTGCTTTATTTTCTTTTAAGTTAAACAGGAAAGTCAATAGTCTGAAATCGAGGTATTTCTGTAGCTCCATGCCAAGAAAATCTTTAACACGGCTCGATATATGGTCTCGCCGACGTATGCAATAGAGAAATCTAACAACGCTATTAACGGCTACCTTAAGTTTACGGCTGCTATCACTGTCTAGGTCACAGAAAACTGGATGTGCATAAAAAAGGACCGGCAATAGCAATGTTTTGGCCAGCATTGCTTTAATCTTGAAAGGGAGACAGTTTCCCGTTTGGTACAAAGCCCTTAGAGAACCATAAACCCTGGAGACTGCGTAAGTTACATGGTTTTGCCAAGTAAGATGTCGATTAAAGATCACACCTAAAATTTGTACATTACTGACATACGCTAACGCCGACCCTTCAATTACAAGTGGGGGCAGGATTAGGTAATCTGTGAAACATGATCGACTAATAAGAAAAGCTTGACTTTTCTTTGAGTTCCGCGTTAATTTGTTTTTCCGGGACCACTCAACGATAGAAGCAAGATCTTTGTTAATTTGAACAGCTGCATGCTCTGCTACGTCAACTGAAAAGCTTAAATGCAATTGAACATCGTCAGCATACATTTGTATTTTACAATACTTTAGCACCGAGGGAATGTCATTATTAAATAGGGTGAATAACAAAGGACCCATAATAGACCCTTGAGGAACACCAGCATTTGTTTTTAGGAACGTTGACAGTAGACCATTAGCATACACAGCTTGAGAGCGGTCGACCAAGTAGCTTCTAATTAATTTTAGTGCTGTAGATTCGAATTTGAAATAGTGCTTAAGCTTCACCAAAAGGACATGACAATCGCAGAAGCAATTGTTTCTGAATCTCGAATTCAGATACACACATTATTTGCTATCATTATGCCGACATGCTTCCCATCGAATCCACGTGAACTGTGGATTAAGTACAAGGATGACAAGTCAGAAGACATTTTACATCGAACTCGTGTCAGTTCAGAGAATCCCGATCTCGAGGTGAATGAGGAGATACATAACCAGGCTTTGCTTTTGATCGAAGACATGTGTTACTTGTAATGTTCTGTTGGTGTATGGATTTGGTTATTGAAAGGGTTATGTCCCTTTTCATTTGTATTAAAACACCTTGCTTTTTTTTTAATTATCGAACCGTTTTATTATTAAACTTTAACTTTAACTACTATACATGTATATGTATATGTATGTACATTAGTTTTGTATTATGAATTAATTGTATTTGTTTTTAAACGCACTCTTTTATTTTAGCGTAACGCACTAGGTTCTAATAGTGTTTCGATTCTACTTTTAAAACTCGTGAGTGTAGTGCCCGACCATTAATATTTTTTCCAAGGATGTTTTTAATTTGTAATTTGATCCTTCTCATAATCTTTGATTTTGTTCTAAGTGGGAAGGTCCACAAGATAACATGTGCAGTGGAAATATCCACTGAGAACATGTGAAGTGTCAAATTCCACAGAGATATGGATTTGTATCTTATGCAACAGATGTTTTATATTTTATTTCTATACATTTAAAACTGAGGAGTAAAAGGACTCAAATTACAATTTTGTAAGTAACATATTTCTTTCTTCTGATAAGAGGATTATTCTTGGAAGAGAAATAATTCTCAAAATCTACGCTATTTTTTTTTTTAAATAGTAAGGACGAAAAAAAACTTATGGATCATGTTGTCGTTTTTTTTTTTATTTAAATTTATGATTTATTTGAAAATGTCTGATTACACTATAAAGTAAATATGGATCAATACCCTGAAACCGCGCCACTTTTCATTGGAACCATTTGGAGCTCTTGATGAAACTGAGGATACTTTTGACGTCAGCATGTGAAATTTCACCCAAGTTGTCGAAATGATAGGCTTCCAGATGGGGCTTTCAATCTTTGGGATAGGGCAGGACAAGTGCAGAGAAAATTGAGAATCGTTTCCTTCTCCTCCTCGTCACTACAGCTGCTGCAAAAGTCATTAAATCAAGGTCAGTGAATAAGAAACAAATATTTTTAAAAATGTTAACTATACAGCGAAATAAATGTTTCATAAAAATTATTTAATTTCAATTTCGCGTTTTGGGCACGCTCTCCATATAACCGGCCCCAGTGTGCGACAGTTCACGGATATCCGCATCTTTTCGGACAGCCCAACCTCACTGAAGTCCTTGGAATCAGTCGCTCTAAATTCAATAACAGCCCTAGATTGCCGATCGTCTCTTATAGACATGGCGGAGCAGTTCAATATCCACCTTTGCTGGGTGCCAGGGCACATTGACATTCCAGTGACATTACCTATTGGGCCTGAAAAGGGCAGCTTAGGTATACCGATCGCTACTTTCAAACTCAAACTAAAGCTAGATGCTAT
Organism: Matsumyia berberina; assembly: GCA_917880715.2. Taxonomy (NCBI): domain Eukaryota; kingdom Metazoa; phylum Arthropoda; class Insecta; order Diptera; family Syrphidae; genus Matsumyia; species Matsumyia berberina. Next base: position 84,897,407 of record OU862872.1, read on the forward strand.
CGAAAAAATAAATCTTAGGTGGACAAGTGGTGTCTAGCGACAAAACAGATTTGGTCCAAGCTGGATCTGAAACGCTCTAAGTATTTGATTTCTCTTAATAGATTGCATATCAGCACTATAATAGGTGTCATTACAGGACACTGTCTAATAGGCAAGCATGCTACTAGGCTTGGCATTTACGCAAATGATTTCTGTAGAAGCTGTATGGATGAGGAGGAGACCATTCTCCATCTTCTTTGCACCTTTTCAGCTCTCTTCCGCAGAAGGAAATTCCACTTGGGAGCCTTCTTCTTTACAAACTTAGGCGACCTAATTAACATTGATCTCCGTAGCCTTCTGCGCTTCATAAGAAGCTCCAATTGGTTTCAATGAGTAGGCAGGAGAACTTTTCGAGATCCTGGTGGTATCACAACGGACCCCTCATGGTTCTAAGTGTGTTGGCTTTAGCTGGCAGCCACTTCAACCTAACATAACCTTACCTTTGTGGGTCTTTTTAAAAAAGTTCCACTACGTAGTCGTCTCGATGAAAGCTCAGGTATCTTGCTTCCTTCTGAAGTACTGGCTTCCGTTGATGTTGTTGCTATCGTTGTAGATGTGGTTGGTGCTTTAGCTGCTGCTGTGGTTGCTGTAGAGGTTGATGCTGCAGTTGCTGTAGATACGGTTGTTTCCATTGTAGTTCCCGTTGTTTCTGTTGTTGTTGTTGTCTTCTTCCGTTGTAGTTATTGTGGTTCTTTTTGTCGGCACTTTCGTTATGGGTTTTGTTCTTGTTTTTTGATCGATTGATTGATTTTTAAACTACTTCGTTTCGGGTTGAAGTATACAAAGAATTGCACTTATAAGTTCACTTTGTTCTTTTATATCCGATCAAGGATTTTCAAGCGCTTAATAGATTTTGTTAAAATCTAGGGCTTCCTTGATCCTACCGGCTACGCCAATTTTGTTATATTCTTTTTCGTGTACTTTTATGCCTTTTACACAAACAAACACTGTGCTTTTAGGTGGATTTCATAGAAATACCACCTATTGCAGAGGTCCTCATGACGCGACTTTAAAAAATTTGGAATGCCATTCGTCTTCGCTATCATGGTAAACACTAACCTCATACTCCGTTAAAAATTTTATATATATATATATATATATATATATGCAACATAACGGATTCTTGTGGACACGATTGAGGGCACAATTATGAACCGATTTTAATAAAATTTGGTATACACGTTCGTATGCCGAATACCTCGGCTAAGTTCGTAGATGGGCATAATCGGTCCAGAGCGGGGCGGGTTACGCCCCTTTTTATGTCTCAAACGGTACAATTCACAACTCAAATAAATCCCAACCTCCGGTTTTGATTTTTTAGTAATATAGTAGATAACAGTGAACAGAATCCGCCTGCTACCAATTTGGCCGCCATCTTGGATCCGCCATCTTGAAATTCTTCAAAATTGATTGGATTTCGTTGAAATTGAAAATCCTTACAAATTTCGAGGTAATGAGTACAAATTCGTTGTTAAAGTGGAAATTTTTGTCCGCCATTTTGTTCCCACCATTAGAATAGATGACATAAGAAATCCACCTACCTCTTGCGTCGCTTGCCGGAAGGTTCTTTTTTTTTATTCGCTTTGTATTTGAACACTAAACGTTCTTAACTTAAATGTATAATGTAAGTCTATATGTACGGTAGGTAACACAAATTGATTAAATTTTATTTTAAACGCACTCGGTTCTAGTAGTATAAGGATCCTACTGTTAGAACTCGCGAGTGGTTGTTATTTGATGAAGTGAACGACAGTGACTGCCGCGACCAACATGAACCATTAATTCTTTTCCCAAGGATATTTTTAATTTGCAATTTTATCCTTCTCATACTCTCTGATTTTCTCTTAAGTGGTAAGGTCCACAAGATAACATGTGCAGTGGAAATATTCACTGAGAACATGTGACGTGTCAAATTCCACAGAGATATTTATTTGTATCTTATGCAACAGATCTTTTTTATCTTATTTCTATGCATTTAAGACTGAGGAGTAAACGGACTCAAATTACAATTCTATATGTAACATACCTCATGTGCGGCAGTTTGTTAGTCAAGTTAGAAATGCCAACGCCATATCGCGGAATGAACGACGCTTTCTATCGAAAATAGAAACGTGTACTTGAATAAGAATCGCTTCAGTTCGATACCGAATACCAATCAGTCCGAACGAATGTACCACTGTTGAACCCCCAACAGAAGGAAGTGTACGATACGTTAATGAAGGCAATTGATAATGAAAATGGTAGCTTATTTTTCCTCGATGCGCCTTGTGAAACTGAAACAATGAACTTATTTTTTTTTTTTTTTTTTTTGCGAGGGTAGGTGAAAATCTTTCATGAGACACCATGAGGATCTACCGCACGTGCTCATGGTAGTGTGAGATTCTTACTCACTAAAAACACCTCCCCTTTTCGTGTTGACTACGACTAAGTACAAAAAAAGCCTTATCAAGTAGTTTAGCTTTCGACAATAAAAGTTCGCGTTGTGCAGGTAGCTTTCCAGTGAAAGCATCTACTTATACCGTCATTATATGCGGCTATTCCTTATTGCGCTAAATCGAACGGCTTCGTTCTTTGTAGTCGGCGCACAAGGTTTGTCACGTCCAGAATTTGGAGTACGGCGTTATTGCAATGTCCCTGAAGGCGAACACGGAGTTTGCGTGCAAAATTTGTTATTTCATCTTCGACGGTGGCTAGACCGAGGTCTCTATGGATATCGTCGTTTCTAATGTACCACGGCGCATTAGCGATTGTTCTGAGCACCTTATTTTGAAAGGTTTGTAAAATATTTCTATTGCTGGTTTTGGTACAACCCCAAAGTTGTATACCATACGTCCATACAGGTTTTAAGACTTGCTTATATAAGAGCAATTTGTTATACATGCTTAATTTGGAATATCTTCCAAGCAGCCAATACATTTCTCTAAATCTAATTTCGAGCTCGTCGCGTTTCTTTTTAACGTGCGGCTTCCATTTGAGTTTCGCATCTAGTGTCATTCCTAGATATTTTGCTTCGTTTGCATACGGTATTTGTACCGAGTTAATGAAAACGGGTAAGTTGTTTATTTTCTTGTACGTAAAGTTAACATGGGTAGATTTGGTTTCATTGAGAACAATGCGCCAAACCTTTGTCCACTCGCAGATTTTATCCAAAGCTCGTTGAAGCTTTACAGTTGCTGACTCGACTGAATTATCTGTTGCCAGAATAGCCGTATCGTCCGCGAACGTAGCAACAACGGTGCCTTCTTCTTGGGGTATATCTCGAGTATAGAGCAAGAACAAGACTGGACCAAGAACACTCCCTTGTGGAACTCCCGCAGCGATTTCCTTGAATTCCGAGTATTCGACTCCGTGCTTGACGCGGAAGAGTCTATTCTCCAAATACGACTCTAAGATCTTGTACAACTCTTCCGGAAGTACCTGTCTAAGTTTATAATTCAAGCCTTCGTGCCACACCTTGTCGAAGGCTTGAGAAACGTCAAGAAAAGCGCTAGAACATATCTTTTTCTCTTCTATGGCCTTCTCAATTTCGTTGGTTATTCTATAAACCTGGTCAATTGTGGAATGCTTGATTCTGAACCCGAATTGATGATCAGGAATCAAACGTCTTTCTTCAATTACCGGTTTTAACCGTTTCAATAAGAGTTTTTCGAAAACCTTTGATATTATCGGCAGGAGCGATATCGGTCTGTACGACTTTTTGTCGTTTGGCGGTTTTCCCGGCTTTGAAACCATTATAACTTCGGCGACTTTCCATTGCCTTGGAACGTATAATAGTCTTAGCGAAGCATTTATAAGGTAAACGAGCTTTATTAAAGCTTTCTTTGGCAATTCCTTCAGGACCTGTCCAGTTATTAGGTCATATCCAGGAGCCTTGTTATTCTTTAGATTTTTTATTACCTCACAAAGTTCGGCTAGTGACACGCTTCTTATTTTAAAGTTGTCTGGAGTCATAATAGTATTATTAATATTTTCTATTAATGCTTGCCCGGGAAATGGCTTAAACGTTTCTTCCAGATGCTCAGCAAATAAGTCGGCTTTTTCTTTATCGCCTTTTGCCCACTCGCCATTACTTTTTCTTATTGGTAGCGATTGTATTTGGGGTTTTTTAACACCTTTTATAGCTTTCCAAAGAGAGTAATTCGAACTTTTTTCAGCAGACAAGCCTTCAAGATATGTAGAAATCTCGCGATTTTTAAAATCCCGTATCGCTTTTTTGAGCTTATTGCATAGGAAGTTCGAATGGGTTTTGTGCTGGGGAGCGCGAGTCTGTTGCCATCTTTTGCGTGCTCTCCTCTTTGCCAGCATCAGTTCTTTTATTTCCGGCGGATATTTAACTTCGCTATTTCCGACTACTTTCCTTTTATATGGAGTGTTGTTCCACGCGGCGCTTTGTAAGACTTCAATAAATCTGCCGACTTCATCCTCTATTTCGCACGGTGTTCTAAGCGACACATTCAGGACAATATTTTCTTCACAAGCTTTCCTAAAGCCGTCCCAGTTAGTTTTGTTGCTAGTTAATCTGGGCGCTCCTTCTTTTTTCATTAGGCGTTCGCTTATTGTCAATATGACTAGTGAATGATCTGAGGAGAGATCAAAGCATTCCTCGATGTTCGTTAAGTTTTTCACTACCCCTTTTCCAATAAAGAAGAAGAAACAATGAACTTATGTCATTGATTTTGGCCACTGTTCGTACGAGATCCGAAATTGCTGGAGCAGTTGCTTCTTCGGGGATAGCGGCCACGTTGCTAGAAGGATGCCGAACGGTTCATTCAGCGTTGAAATTTTCGTTAAACCTTGAAACGCAACATTGCGAAACAATCAGCAATGGCCAAAGTTTTGGTAGCAAGTAAAATCATCATCTGGGATGAATTCACAATGGCGCACAAACGCGGATTGGAAGCACTCAATGGAACTATAAAAGATCTGCGCAATGATTCAAGTTGTTTTGGAGGCGCAATGATTGTACTGTCTGGCGAATTCCGCCAACCAATAATTAAATAAACGCTTGCCTGAAATCACCAACTCTGTGGCGCTATGTGAAGAAACTTCAGCTGACGACAAACATGCGACTTGTATTGCTAAACGATCCATCTGTCGAAGATTTCTCTAAGCAATTGCTGACCAGAGATTAGTTAATAAAGAGATACTCGACTTCCATCCCCCTATACCCGCGACACCCATTTGTTTACATTGTTGTAGTTGTAGCGCCATATTGCTTTTTCTCGCTGACAGCTCTCGTCTGTGAATACGTGTGTGGACAAAGCAACAACAATTTGCACGGTCCCTTTAAAAACGATGCGGTGGATTTGTCTTATGCCACAATCATCTAAACAATTTTTAATTTTTTTAAAGCACTTCTACGGACAAATTTTTAGAGCTATGTACCTAGTTGGAATCCATACAGCTTAAGATCGAATTATCCTTTCACTAATTTTCAGTAATTAATTTGGCAAATTCAGAAAACTCCTGAAATATCGAATTCTAAATTGGCGGCTTACATTTTCGGCATTTTTTATTCCCCACACCGAAATGAAGCAAAAATCAGCTGTTATAATGTTCGTAGAGTACGGCCATTTTTCTCGACTTAATATTCCAGTCTTCTAATCATGGAATGTTATACAAGTACTGGAATGTTTAAAATGATAATCAGTTTATTGTGAATATGTGCAATATAACGTATTTAGAACAATTATTCTGACTGAAAAGTAAGATTGCGCACTCGAAATATAATAAATATACGAATATGGCTCAGAAAAACACAAACTTATGTTTTCGTGAGCTGATTAGTTCTTGTTGAAGTTCACATCAGTGTTTCTATTACAAAAGATGGAGAAAAAACATTAAACACAAAAAAAGTTTCGGCACGTCTACGGTTTCCGAGGCGCCAAGGTTTGAAAACGCCATTTTGTAGATCTCGGTGAAAAAAACACAAAATATAAAGTAAAAAAAATTTATTAATCGCTTAGTTTAGGAGATATCGAGACTTGAAAATGCATTTTTCCCTATGAAAATTCTATTGAATTCCATTGAAATTCCATTGAAATTAATTCATTTTTGCCTCGGCACAAAAAAAAAAAGTTGCATACATTTAGAGGTAAACAATCCTTCAAAACAAAAATAATTCCTACTTTTAGGTGGTTCGACTTAAAATATATTTGAATGAAGGACTGGCTATGCATTTAGGAGTTATCAGTTTCCCAGGTGTGCGTGTATTTGAATTGCCTTATCTTACACAATTCGATTTTCCTGGAGATTACGATGTCATTTCCCTTTGGCAAAACCAATTTTTTGCCGTCTTTTTCATGTCGAAAGTGGTTTAATGAATGAATGGGCCAACAAAAGTCTGGAAAATGAAAATTAGAGGAGCATCAAACAGTACCTTGGGTGGCCCGCTTCGCGGGTTAAAGGGATTTAACCTTTTTCTCCGCCTGTTTTAGCCGCTCACGCGACTTCGTCGCTCCGCTATGGGTATGTTAACAACTGTCAGGCAGGCGCCTAGAGCTTAAATCACTCGAATGTTCAAGTTATAACAATTTATCAAAAAATCTTGTTGCACGGGACATCATAACCTTTGCAAAATTTGCACTACATATTTCAATTTTTACCCATATCATATGTACTTATGTATTTACCACATAGATTCAAGAAAAAGTCGGAAAAAAAATGTTTGCCAATGGAAAAATGACATTGTAATCTCCAAAAAAATCGAATTGTGTAAGACAATTCAAATACACACACATAAATACCTGGGAAACTGATAACTCCTAAATGCATAACCAGTCCTTCATTCAAATATATTTTAAGTCGAACCACCTAAAAGTATGAATTATTTTTGTTTTGAAGGATTGTTTACCTCTAAATGTATGCAAAATTTTTTTTGTGCCGAGGCAAAAATGAATTAATTTCAATGGAATTTCAATGGAATTCAATAGAATTTTCATAGGGAAAAATGCATTTTCAAGTCTCGATATCTCCTAAACTAAGCGATTAATAAATTTTTTTTACTTTATATTTTGTGTTTTTTTCACCGAGATCTACAAAATGGCGTTTTCAAACCTTGGCGCCTCGGAAACCGTAGAATCCCCAAAGTTTCCTGCGTGGGCAAAATTATACGCCCTAAACTTGTTCTGGAATGTAGAATTAGATTAGGTATTCGAAAATATTCGAAATTCTTTCAAACTTTCTTTACATAATACAAAAAATTCTAACAATTTCGTTTTTGTTATTTCGTATAAAGATTCCGTTAAATTTAAATATTTTTAAAAAGGCAATAGTTGCTGAACAAGCTCCCCCACACTGTCGTTTATATCCCGCCATTGTGTGGTGATTGTCTGGATTTTGCTACATATGTTCTTCGAGTAGTTCAGATTTTTGCGAACATATGTTCGACGATTTCCCGCCTTTTTTGGGTTTATGCCCAGATTCTCGAACATATGTTCTCGATTTGCCGCCATCTTGGGGTGGATGTTTGGATTTACGCACATTTGTTAAGAAAATGACACAGTATGGGTAAACGCAAACGTTCTATGGGAAACAAGCTTGTGGACATTGGAAAATGGCCTGGAAAGACGAGTATCTCTGTATAGCTAATCTCTGTTGCTGACTATCGGTAATTGCCGTGTTCCTGTCGACGAATCGAAAGGATTGATTTTGTTTCTGCCGAATTCTTGAAACTTCGTCTCAACGAAGGACGAGCAATCTGTTCCAGAACATCATCGCTAACAACAAAAATCACAATTGATTGAGTGAACGAGCAATTCTTCCAGCAAAGGACAAATATGTGAATCACTTAAACCCCACAATTCAAAATCAAATCGTTGGTCCACTGCATTCCTTCCAATCTATCGACTGTGTAACAAACGAAGATGAAGCAACCAACTATCCAATTGAATTTTAAAACTCAGTGGATCTGCCTGGCTTGCCACTGCACAATTTACAACTGAAGGTTGGCTCGGTAGTCATCATGCTTCGAAATCTAAACCAACCAAAACTATGTAATTCTCATGATCCCAACCGATATGCCATTCGAGTTTAAACGAATTCAATTTTCGATTCGTCTTGCATTCGCCATGACGATCAACAAATCACAAGGCCAATACTTGCGTGTTTGTGGCCTGAATCTAGAAGATGAATGTTTCATTCACTGTCATTTGTACGTAGCATGTTTACATGTCGGCAAACCATCCGCTTTGTTCGTTCTCGCACCTGACAACAAATCGAAAAATGTCGTACATCACAAGGTGTTTCAATAAAGGGAATCGACCCTCAATAAAGTTAATGCTATGCTGCCACGTGAATTACATTCATTTCAATGTAAAAATTACATTTGATTTGGATTTTTGTAGATTTATTGAACTTAATTAATTTTGAGTATTCTTAATAAAAAACTTAATTTAATTGAGCTAATAACTTAACACAACCGGTATTGATTCAGAGGCGGTACGAAGTTCAGCTAGTAGTTTACATAAATATCGCACATCGAAGGAAAAATATTGGGTTGTCGGAAAAGTCATGACGCATTTTTCTATGATTATTATTATTATTTTTCAAAGATTATTTATTTATATGAAGAACAGAAATCAATCAATAACATATTGACCGTTTTGTTCGATGACCTTTTGCCATCTTTCAGTAAGTTGCATAATTCCTCGTTCATAGAAGGACCTGTCTTTATCGGCGAAAAACTGAAGAAGGTGCTGTTTTACAGCCTCATCTGAATTGAACGTTTTTTCACGTCACGAGTTTTGAAGAGAACAAAACAAGTGGAAGTCCGATGGCGCAAGGTCAGGTGAGTATGGTGGGTGTGGCAACACATCCCATCCAAAGCCCAATAACTTTTGGCGGGTGGTTTAACTTGTGTGTGGTCTTGCATTGTCGTGATGGAACACAACTACGATTAACGAGCTCTGGACGTTTCTGGATGATGCATTTGTTCAAACTGTCCAACTGCCGACAGCAAACATCAGAATTGATGGTTTGATTCCTTGGTAGGAGCTCAAAAAACACGATGCCTTTAAAATCCCACCACACTGACAGCATAACCTTTCTCTGATGAATGTTGGCTTTCGCTCTGGTTTGAGGCGCTTTATCACGATGAGGCAAAGACCGCTTGCGTACTACATTGTCGTAAACAATCCACTTCTCATCACCTGTTATCAGTCGCTTCAAAAAAGGATCGTTTTCCTGACGTCTAATGAGCATATCACAGATGTTTATGCGGTTCGTCAATTAGATCTCCTTGAGTTCATGAGGAACCCATGAACGCTTGAATGATGGATGTTCAATGTCTCTGCAATCTCTCGTGTCGTGTAACGTGGGTTTGACTCGATCAGTGCCTTGATTTGGTCGTCGTCAACCTCGGTGGGCCTTCCTGACCGAGGAGCGTCATTGAGGCTAAAATCACCCGCGCTGAATTTTTGGAACCAGCGTTGACACTGACGTTTTTGTAGAGCATCGTCACCGTAAACTTGACGCAACTTTTCACAAGCTTCACTTGCATTCTTCCCTTTACGGAAATAAAAAAATAAAATATGGCGAAAATGCACACTTTGGTCTTCCATATTTAAGCTGCTACAAATTCTTCAAAACACGATTAATCCCGATCAATTTTTTTCAGAATTACGCTTAAACCGTTAACTGTCAAATGGCTTACCAATAATATAGATGGGCTTAATCCATTACTTTAAAAAAATTAACAAACGCCATCTTTTCGAGAAATGCGTCATGACTTTTCCGACAACCCATAATTACACATTTTCAATCGGCTGTTTTTACTTCGGTCTTCAATGTTTAAATGATTTGTGTGAACAAAATACAATACAAAAAAAACTTTATCCTTCCGATCATGTGCTCCTGTGCTTTGTGCCCGTCGTCATACATAAAACAATAACAGCACACTGAAATAAAAAATTGGAAATGGTTTAGTGAACCTGAATGTAAATACCAGAGATAAGCTATAAAGAGATATTCGTCTTTCCAGCCCCTCTTTCAGCGCCCACAAGCTGCCTTCAGATGTTCCGACCTAGTGGGACTAATTGTGGGCTAATATAAAATCACCAAAAGCAAAAAATAAAAAATCCATGATGCCTGAATTCGAGCTGAATCCAGAGATGTCTTTGAGTGAGCTGGCAGACATATCCTCCGTTTCCAGATATAATTTGCCTAAGTGACGATGACGTGTTCTGATTAGACAGTTACAGTGGCACAAAATGTGTTCTGCTGATTCTTCGTCTTCGTTGCACATTCTGCATGTGTTGTCTTGTACTATTCCCATAGTTATAAGGTGTTTTTTGACTCGACAGTGTCCCGTGGTTGCCTTGGCTCAGTGGTTAGTGCGTTGGATTGCTGACCAAGCGGCGTGGGTTCAAACCCCAGCCAGGAATACCGAAATTTTTTCGCGGCACCACCTCTCGTCGGGGAATGCCAAGCCTCCGGGAGTATAATCTGTCATGAAAGAGCTGCTCACTTCGCCGTTCGGAGTCGGCAATAAGTCCCTTCAATTCGTGCAAACAATACAACACGCACAACATAAATGGTTGCGAGAAGCTAGGCCTTGGCTCATTCCGAGCTGTTGCGCCAGCTATTTATTTTGTTTAGTATCCCGTTAGGAAGCCTGTAACCATTCGAACCTGACTCCTGGTTAGTCCCAGGAATTGTTTCGTTCTGCTATGGGAGATGTTTGGCATGAACATTTTGGCTTGCCTGTTACCTTCAGTATTCGTCCAATAATGGTGACCAGGTTTTAATGGAGCTTTAATGCTAATTGGTAAACCACAGAATGGTCCTGGGATCACGAATTTTGATGCGGATCCTTTTCTGGCTCGTAAGTCTGCTATTTCATTGCCTACGTGGCCGCTGTGCCCTGGCACCCAAATGAGATGAACTCTGTTTGAGCTGGCTAATGCTGTAAGCAGTTGTACGCAGTCCCATACTAGTTTTGATGTTATTTCATAGGCCTTTATGGCTAGAAGAGCGGCTTTGCTGTCAGAGAGAATATAGATGTTCTTGTTTGATATAGATCTATTTATATTTTCTCTGATGCAAAGTTCTATGGCAAAAATGTCCGCTTGGAATACGGAGTTATACTTGTCCATACTTGCGTGGATATATGTTTCTGCGTTAACACCGTAAAACCCTTCAACTGTTTTTGATCCACCTGTGTACCAAACATGTGGATCGCTAGCCAATGTGGGTTTACTCTGTTCCCAATTATGATGGTTTGGGAATGTGACTTTAAAGTTTTGGCTGAAGTTAAATCTTGGTAGACAGTTGTCCGTGATGGTAATTCCAAGTAATTCATCTCTGTTTAATTCAAAGGTAATGTCAGGATGGACTAGTTTGGAGTTAGTCATACCTTCTTCCTGTATCTAAAGATGGTGCGGTGGAACGTTAAGGATAACTTCTAGCGCTGCAGTAGGAGTCGTTCTTATAGCACCCGTAATGCACACACAAGCTAGTCTTTGGAGTTTGTTGAGCCTGTCTTGCGTGGTCCTTTGTTTGATTTTTTGCCACCATACGGGTGCTGCATAGATGACAATTGGTCTAGTTATGGCTGTATAGAGCCATAGCGACATTTTTGGGTTCATTCCCCAGCTCTTAACAAAGAGACTTTTGCTGGTCCATAAGGAGATCCTGGCTCTGTCTATGGTTTTCTTGAGATGAGAGTTCCAATTGAGTTTTTCGTCTAGGATGAGGCCAGGTATTGGACTTCTTTTGAGAACTCTATGGCTTCACCAAACAGGGTGGGTTTTCGCAGTTTGCTTAGATTCCTTCTCTTTGTGAAAGCAACTATGGTGTGTTTTTTTGGGGTTGACATTTAGTCCAACTTTCTTGCACCAGTCAGCGACCAGGTTGAGTGCCCTCTGGAGGAGGTCCGAGATTGTTTCTTCGAACTTACCTCTGATTAGGATCGCAATGTCATCAGCGACATAAAACCCGCTATTGCCGAGTAAGTTAAGCAGTTCATTTACTACGATGGACCACAACAGGGGGGAGATGACACCACCCTGGGGGCATCCTTTCGCAGCCATGACTCTGATTTTGTCGCTGCCTAGTGCGGCGTTGATGTTCCTGCTGGTAGACATGTTTCTTGTCCAATTGCATGTAAATAGTATTGTCTACTCCTGTACTTTGGGTGCATCTGTATATCTGGGCGTATTCAATGTCGTCGAAAGCCTCTTCGATGTCAAGGAAGCAGCCCACCGCAACCTCTTTGTCTCTTAAGAATTTGTCAATCCTTGTAGTGAATTCCTGAAGAGCGTGCGTAGTCGATTTTGCGGGCTAATAGGCATATTGGTTTTTATGAGAGGACCCTCCCTGATATGTCTATCAACTATTTTTTCCATTGTTTTTAGGAAAAATGAAGTGAGGCTTATGGGTCGGTACGACTTCGGCTGGTCTGTAGGTTTTCGACCTGCTATAGGTATACATTTTACCGTGACTTCTTTCCAGCTTTTCGGTATCTAGATGTTAATCAGTAGCGGTGCGATAGGTAATATACCTTTTTGGAGGAGTGCTGGAAAGACTCCATCTTCACCAGGGGATTTAAATGGTACAAATGAGTTGATGGCCCATTTTATTTTGCCTTCACGAAAAGTTTCCTTTGCTCTTTTTCAGTCCTCTCTGGTTTGTCTGTTAATCGTTACCTGGAGAGGATTGTTAGGAGAGATCGGGATGGTGGTAGAATTGGGGAAGTTTTTTTTTTCCCCGGGGGTAGGGGAAAATCTTGCATAGACACTATGAGGACCGCAGACGCGTGCTCAGAGTAGTGTGAGATTCTTACTCACTAAAAAACACCTCCCTTCGATATAAACTTGTTAGTTACTGCAACTAAGTAAGGACTTATCAAGCAATTTTTTTTATCACGAAATAGAGACGTTTGGCACAGTTAATTTTTATCGTGCTAAGTCAAAAGGTTTGGTCCTTTGCAGACGGCGCAATACATTTCTTTCGCCCAGAAGTTGTTGGACTGTATTATTAACGTGTTCGCTTATTCGATTTTTGTACTTTCGCGCGAAGTTTTTAATTTCATTTTCGACTGTAGGAATTCCGAGATCTCTATGTATATCATCATTTCTTACGTACCACGGTGCATTGACATTTTTTCTTGGGGAAGTGGGTTTCGGCTAAGAGCTGTAGCGTCTGTAGACCATTTTCCACATAAGTGCCATCTGATTTTTTCATTAAACCAATTCGATTAGTGTGCTGTTTGGGTAGGAGTCTGTGGATACGAGCGCTGCTTCGAGTGTCGGAAAGACCTTGGCAGAACAATTTCCATGATTCTCTTTTAGCTCTTCTTATTTCTTGGTTATATTAAGTGAGTGTTTCAGAGTACACAACCCATTCTCCATCGGGTTTCGCCTTATTGAAAAGCTTTCTTGTTTGTGCTCTCAATTTGGCGAGTTGGTTATTCTACCATGGAGTCGAGCGATTGCCTGATTTTTCTTTCTCTGGGCAAGCTTGAATGCACCTTAATCCCATGATGACTTATTGCTGGGATGTGCTGGCAGAACTGCTAGCATTCTTAGCTTGCTCAGTGGTATTTCTGCCTTCTGAGGACGAGTCTTCTGACGTCTTCGATCCTTAAGGTGCCATTGCTATTACCTCTGAGCTGCTAGTACCAGATGTGATGACTTCTTTGGGCCTTATCAGCTCAAAATTTATTCCCCCTTCTCGCGTCGAGCAGTCTTGAATGTGCTTGCGCTCTGTCGTCAGTTTTGGCATCAGGTTCTTTACTCTGGTCAATGGTCCTTTTATTCTAAACAGGACCTGCGAGAAATTAAGGAAGAGTTTGCACCCTTGGCTTAGGATTTAGTTCCTGGAGCCCTCATCGATGGCGAATGTGATGATTTTGCTTCCGCCTTTTTTCTTGGTGATCCTGAGGACTTGCCAGCTTTTCGTGGATACGCCCTTGTTTTGTTTGGCGATCCGAGCCAGGAATACGTCCTTGGTAAAATTATCAGCCTCATGTGAATAAGTTGGGAATCTCACTTCCCTGAGTTTTTCGGAGGCTAGCATCTCGCCATGGCTTGATTCTGCCTACCGCGGACATGAGCCAATTTTTGGTTGCTATGTCGTGGCAGCAGCGATGCCAGATGTGGGGATTTTTCCCCATTTTGGGGAATTTTTCACTTAATGGAGAAAATGGGGAAAAGTGCTCTTAAAATGGGGAAAAACGAAATGCGTGCAAATTTATTAATTTTACATAGTAAAAAATTTAACTCGTGTAATTAGCTTCAAAATAAAAACCGAAGAAAAAAAGAATTACAGCGTTTAAAGCGCTGCGTCACTGACTTCAACTTCAACTCCAAGCAGAAAGCACCGATAGCGATTCATTTTCAGATGATTTTGCAACTTTAGAGCCGGAAAAGATCAAAAGAAAATGAAAAAAAAAAATGATTGACAATTCTATTGATAAAAGAGAAGCAACCTTTTTCTATGTTTTAATTTATCCATTTTTACGTTTTTTACCGGGAATTCAAATGGGGGAAAAAGTGGGAAAAAATCGGATATGGAATGGGGAAATTTTTTAAAAATGTCCCCAAAAATGGGGAATTTCGGCATCACTGGTGGCAGGTGATCGACAGCCATCCGTCTCGGACTGAGGTGGCCACAAATCTGAGAGAGGGACAGTTTTTGTCCCATATATAAATTATATAAGTGCCATATAGAATTATATAGTCTTCAAGTGTGCAAAGACGTTGTACCACAATAATGCGGGATAAGTGCTCCCACTAAAGAAAATAAATACACGTATTAACTATAAGAATTAAAAAAGTCCAACATTAAAGGCAGTGCGGGAGTGTCGAGTGATTTTTTTAGGGTGAGTCCCTGTTGTGTGTTGTTAGCTGTTTTTATCCGTTCTATTTTTTTTATGTAGGGTGTCGCCGATTTCCTCCCTCACCTGTACGGATTTCTCCAGTTTTATGGATTTTGTACTTTTGGGATTAACATAAAACATCCCTTCCTTTTTTTCACCGCGGAACCAGCAGAAACACTCGCGGAATTAAATGTTACAACCAGCAGGCAGAAGAGCGAGACTAGCATCATTGCCCCTCGCTGGCGACGTCGACGTCTTAACGCTCGTGGAGAGTTGCCTACCTTTAGGCGTAACTTCTAAAGTTCCTTTTTGGCTGCGGAATCATTATTACGTACATAATATGTACATGCACTTTCCTTGGTCCGTTATATTTATTAATTAAAATGTATTAAGTTAAAAAATTATTAATTGTTCCCTTTTATTTGTTTTTGCTGCGCGATTTCTTTCCTTGTTTTTGAGTAGGATAGGTTTGTTGTTGCGCTTCGTCGTTGTGTTCCGCGTCCGATTATATATGAATGCATATTGCATAATACACCTAAACAGAACTCTATACAGGTAGGATCCCGCGGTGTCCGAAGCACACATTGGTGCTCAATACTAAGGCGACGGATGTAGCCAAGCCTAGTTTTTGGATTTGGCTTAGCTCACTTTTGTTCATTTGTGTGCTTTTTGTTAATCTCTATATATAAAAATGAATTGCTGTGCGTTAGTCCCGCTTAAACTCGAAGAAGGGCTCAACCGATTTGGATGATTCTTTTTTTGTTTTGTCCGTATTGTTT
This sequence comes from Matsumyia berberina, assembly GCA_917880715.2. Classification (NCBI taxonomy): domain Eukaryota; kingdom Metazoa; phylum Arthropoda; class Insecta; order Diptera; family Syrphidae; genus Matsumyia; species Matsumyia berberina. The sequence goes on from OU862872.1 coordinate 84,913,043, forward strand.
CAGGGTTGGTTTATGAAAAAATAAAATTCAGAAAAACCCAAAGGAAAAGCCGGAAAAACGAAAAAATCGCAATTTGCGTTTTGTATGGGACTTTTGTATGGGAATACACTAAACACCACCAATGAGAATTGTGTTTCGAAAATGGGCATCACTATAATGAGCACGGGCTAATCTCGAGAATCACTGAACGGATTTGGATGCGGTTTTCACTGTTATGATCTGTATTTCTGGAGGAAGGATAAAACGGAATAGAACTGCTCTGTTACTAATAAGAGCTGAGCATTCAAGGTGGCAGAAAGTGGATTAAGCCCAAATTTATGTTACAAAATTATTTTAACACTGCTCCAACTCAATAATGTCTAATTGGATTTAAAAACGGAAGAACATGTTTTTAGTAAATTCCTCTATGATTAATTTGAGCTATAAATCATCCTTCTGTGTTATCCTGAAGCTGAGCTATGCTCAAAATAATTCATGAAATCATCGCCAACAATTTTCCATCAGTGGAGACCGCAGCCAACAGCCATGCAGCAGTGGGTAGCACATCGGTTCGTGATCGTATGTTTTTTTTCTTTTTTCGTTTTGTACAGGGGTAGTTTTGTTCGTATCTTTGGTTTTGTGGAAATACAATATGTATTGGATCCGTAGCTGAGGGAGATTTAATTTTTTTTTTTTAAAGAAGTACGTAGGAAAGGAATGCGTATTGTGATAACGATCGGTACCGTATATTTGCGCACGTAGAGCGGGAACGGAGAAGAGAAACTTTTAGTAGCGTAGATGAGGATTTACGCAAAAAATCCTTTTCACATTGGACCGAGATCACAGATTTGCAAAGAAGGGGTTCTGACTATCCGCCGTCTTTTTTTTTGGATGAGATGGATATGTTGCGCAGATGTGGTGAGCACTTTTTAGAGATGCTCAATGCCGAACAGGGATTGGATGCCAGACTGAGTAGGGCGGAGAATAGTCCCATTGTAGAGCAGGTGACTTTGGCGATCAAATGTGCTGATGTTTATTAAATCTGGCCAGAAATGCACAAGCCCTTGGGGGAAGAGGGAGTAAAATGTATCTCTCATTAGAGCGGCATGGGAATGGAGTAAAATAACTAGCGACAATCAAGCTATGGTGATTGTGCTCTTTTTAAGAAACGGGGGATAGAGTGGTTGCTATATTTTTAAGTCTCGAAATAAACTCCGAAGTGTACTGCAGGAGTATGGGATTGGCTGTTCTCATTTGAAGGCTATTCGATGTATACACACGAACTCTAGGAGATGTCCTCGGATGAATGGCGTTACAAATACATCTTTCAATGGGAGCCCAACCGTGGCAAGGAACTATTCGCATTGTGAGATTTAAGGATAAGCCATATGCTTTTCGCTGATGACTTACTTCGAACCATCTGGACCGATCTTCAGCGACCGCTTGATGGCTTAGTATTCGTTTGTGTTGAAGCTAGATAAACGTGAACAAATCGGAAATTATCATAATGTCTGAAATGCCTGTTCAGAAGTTTAAGTATTTCGGGGTCATATTCCAGAGTGATGGAAAGAGCAATACTAAGTTATCCTGTGGGATTGGTCAGGCTGCAACAATTTTGTGTGTTTGATCCGACCCTCACGTATAGTCATGAGATTTGGGTAATGACCGAAAGAATAAGCTGCCGAACTGAGATTTCTTCGAGGTATTCGTTTGTTCTATCGAGTTAAGAACATCAGAATATACAAGGAACTTAATGTCGAGCAACTACCTATTCAAACGGAACTGTACATTCTTCAATGGCTTCAACTTGGGTTCCAAGATTCTTAATTCTACCCGTACGAAGTCGGGGCGGGCCACTAGTATACATATATTTTTTATATTTTTTTTTTTGTTTGATAACCATAAAGCATATTTTATAATAAATCGCTGTTGGTTATTTCTTGGCCTCATAAGGCTGTCATGTGTGTCTAAAGATTTTCAAGGGGTGTGAGGGGATGTGCTAAAGTACATTCGGCGATGGAGTGACCGACCGGCAGCATCAGCGACTTCGACGTCCGTCCGAGCTGGTAAAGGTAGGTAAAGACACGATTCGTGTCAGAGTGCGGGGACAAGAACCACCCCCATCCGGCGAGCTCAGCCGCGCATCGCAAGCGTTCCATGCTCCTCGCACTTGACATTCTGTCCCTTCCAATTTCGGTTCCCATCCACATCCTCTCTTCCTTCCATTTTCAAATTCCAACGTCCAACTCCCATTAACAGTAATTTTACAAACGGCGCCCGCAAGATTTGACTTAGTTATGGGCCGCTGCCTACAAAGGGGCCCAGGTTGTCTTTTGTCTATAGTTGTTCTTGTAGCCGTCATGGAAGGATTCGTAAGTCTTCAAGTGGATATTCTCCGACATGCCATCTTGGATTGGGACGAGTTTTCGAACGCCGACTACAACAACTGGAAAGTGTTTGTTCGAAGTCTCTGTTTTGTCTTTGTAAAAAACAGTTCATGGGTAGTGGCCGTATCGATATCCATTGTGTTGTAGCTTGAGGTTCCATGTGTTCCACAGCCTGACGTGGATAAAGGAGATGAGAAATAGTCTTCTAGATTTCACGAAAGAAATTAATTTAGTTACCCGTGCGACTCCTGCACCAGAAGAGACAGTTGCTAAACCTTCTATCAATCCTCAGGTAGCGCGTAGGCAAATTACACAGCAGCAGCAAGCATTTCCTAATGCACAGTCGCTTTTAGATCTGACATCTAAGCCATACCATCTACCTGAGAATGCTAGACAAAAGCAAAGTAATGTCAATAGGACAAGTAGGGCATACTACAATAGCGCTTATCAACAAAACCAGGCGTCAAACATTATGAGGGTCCACCTTCCCATAATTTTGAGTCTAGTTCCCATCGTGGCATAAGAGGCCCTATTAGGGTAGATAATAAATCGGGAATAAATTTTGAAGATAAACCCGAAAGCCTCACCGTAGAAGAATATATCTTTAGACCTATTTTTACCTTAGACTAGCTGCGCTATGCATGTTAGGATGCCGAGAATGCGTTTCCAAGCCAAGAAATTCATAGGCATCATATCGTATTGTCAGGACGAACAAATTTGGGCCCTCCAATATATGGACACATGTCCCAAACAATTAAGAAAGTATCCAGAGGCAGAGTCACTAGTGTGCTGGAACTGCAGGATAAAAAGCCACTCCTCCATGGATTGCCTATCTAGTGTACGTAATATTTTATGTTAAAGATGTGGTCGCAAAGGTGTAATAAGCCCTAAATGCGGCCGCTGCAATCCGAAAAACCGGACGACGAATACGATGCTTCCGGAGGAGTCGCGTTCGACCCAAACCCTCGAGATAGTAATATACAATACAATTTTTGTTAAGAGATGGCGAAAAAGCCATTGCACTACCGAAGAAACTAAAATCAAAATATTAAAAAGAGACAAAGTATCTAAGCGAAAGTTTAGAAACCAAACGTATGAGCGTAAAAACGCCGCTGCACATACGGATAAAAGAGTATAACATAGCCATGGACAAAATATTTAGAGACAACAAGCCAGTTTCAAACAAAATCTTAAAAGCTAGGAAGAGGTACCAAATAAGAAAGGAGGTGAGAAAGAATAAAGCGTCGACCATAATAGACACTGCCACAGATCAGAAACCTTATGCGGGGGTCAAGATTAGAAAAGAGGAAGTGCTAGGCCTCTTAGACAGTGGCGCTAGCTTCAGTATCTTGGGCAGGAACTGTCAAAACCTAGTCAAGACGCTGGCACTGCCAATATTTCCCTTCCTGTCAGAAGTCAAACAGCCGATAGGAAAAACCAGTCTATTGTAGGCAAGGTTCACACTCCGGTAGAGTAGCAAGGGGTCAGTCACGTTGTAACGTTTTACCTGGTACCAAACCTGGACCAGGAGATGTACCTGGGAGTGGACTTCAACTTAGCACCAAAAATAATAGGCCCAATCAGTGTCTCGGGTGTCTCAGACACTCACCAACTGTCAGCTCAGCAGCAGTCCGAGTTGGAGGCGGTCAGGCGGAAGTTCCTTTGCTTCACCCAGCATGGGCTTGGAAGGGCGGCGGTAGAGGAGCATGTCATCGACACCGGAGATGCGGCCCCTGTGAAGCAGCGTCACTACCCTGTGTCTCCAGCAATACAAGCTCTTTTGTATGAAGAGGTAGATCGAATGAGAAGGCTAGGAGTTATCGAGGAGAGTGAGAGTCCTTGGAGTTCACCCGTGGTCCTTATACGGAAGCCAGGCAAAAACCGACTTTGCCTGGATTCTCGTAAGGTCAACGCGTTGACCAAAAAGGACGCCTACCCCCTCCCCCATATCGACGGGCTTCTCAGTCGGCTACAAGATATTCACAACTGCATTTACGGTGCCGGGGAGACCCTTGTACCAGTTCACGGTCATGCCCTTTGGGTTGTGTAATGCAGCTCAAAGGATGTGCCGTTTAATGGACAATGTTATACCCTCACGACAAAGGGGTTACGTGTATCTCGATGAGTTCCTCATCATAGCGCCGGACTTCGAAACCCATGTGCGCCTGCTTGACGAAGTGGCTCAGTGTTTGCGCAAAGCGAATCTCACCGTCAACTTGAGCAAATCCAGATTCTGCTTTAAGGAATTAAAGTATCTGGGGTTCATAGTTGGTGGTGGGATTCTTAAAACTGATCCTGCAAAGGTTGAAGCAATCGTGGATTTCCCGATTCCCAAAAGCCCGAAACAGGTCTGCAGGCTGCTTGGTCTCGCAAGTTGGTACAGGAGGTTTATAAGGGACTTCTCCAGCCTGACTGCTCCCATCTCGGATACACTGAAGAAAAAATTGAGAAGTTCAAAATTACGGATGAGGCAGCTGAGGCATTTGAGAGGCTAAAACGTGCTTTAACCACCGCTCCTGTCCTCATAGACGCGGACTTTTTGAAGCCCTTTTTTATCCAGTGTGACGCTTTGGATACGAGAATAGGAGCAGTGTTGTTTCAAAAGATTCGAGACAATGTGGAGTCTCCCATTTCGCACTTCTCGCAAAAGTTGAATACCTACCAGAGGAACTACAGCGTGACTGAGAAGGAATATTTGGCAGCGGTCATGGCAGTACAAAAATTCAGGCCATACGTTGAAGGGATGAACTTCACTGTAAAAACCGACAACTCTAGTCTACGCTGGCTTAGGAGCCTGAAAGACCTGAGTGGGAGACTGGCTAGGTGGAGCCTGAAGTTACAAGCATTTATCTTGGATGTGGAGCACAAAAAAGGCTCCATACAACAAGCCTTTTGTACAAGCGCTCATTTCCTACAGCGAATGGATTCCATTTGGTCCAACCGAGGAACTGATCGCTCGTGTACATAATCCTCCCGAAGCAGCTCATGCTGGCATTGCAAAAATATTGCAAAAACATAAGACAACATTTTTGGTGGCCGAATATGACCATACAGATTAAACGCTTTTTTTTCAAATTGTTCCATCTGTAAACAATGTAACTCGTCCTGTCAGACAACACGTCCTCCTATACGTAATAGTTTTACCGTCAATCGTCCGTTCCAGAAAATTTATGTAGATTTCTTGGGCCCATACCCGAAATCTAAATCTGGCCACGTTTATGTTTTTGTAGTCCTTGACAATTTGTCTAAGTTCGTCCTTCTAAAAGCACTGCGTAATGCAAACCCGTCTAGCGTGCTAAGTTTCTCGCAGCAAGAAGTGCTCAAAATGTTTGGAGTACCGCAAGTCTTGCACTTCGGTAATCGGAAGCTATTTCTATCCAAAGACTTCCAACCTTCCAATGGCGAAGTATGGCATACGTCATTTCAAGACAGCCTACTATTCACCGCAATTTAATGCGTCGGAGGGAGTGAATAGAACGTTGTTAGTTGCCGTGCGCTCCTACCTCAAGGACGACCAACGCGACTGGGACCTTCACCTCAGCGACATCGCGTGCGCGTTGAGAAGCTCCGTCCATGCTTCCACGGACCTGTCGAAGCAGCTATGAGTTAACACAGAGGTTGAACGCGGTAGGTGACGCCGAACTATTTACTCTCGATCGCTGACATCCAGCGTCGTGGTCGCCGATTTCCTCCCTCCCCTGTACGGATGTTTCCCGTTTTATGAACTTTGTGCTTTTGGGATGGACATAAAACATCCCTTCCTTCTTTCACTGCGGAACCAAATGCCGCAACCAGCAGAAACACCCGCGGAATTAAGTGTTACAACCAGCAGGCAGAAGTGCGAGACTGGCATCATTTCCCCTCGCTGGAGACGTTTTAACGCTCGAGTTGCCTACCATTAGGCGCAAGTTCTGAATTTCCTTTCCGCTGCGGCATCATTATTACGTACATCATATGTAAAGGGTTTTTCAATAGGGACGATACAAAAGTAGAGCGACAGGGACAGCAAACGACACCATATTTTTCTTGCGGTTTTTTGACATTTCTCTTCAATAAGGTTTGCCATTTCATGATGGAAAGATATACGAGCCAACAACGAGTCGAAATTATAAAAATTTACTACCGAAATTCGGAGTCAGTGGCCTCAACGTTAAGAGCGCTACGTCCAATTTATGGTCGTCATAATTTCTGGCTGGATGGCTTCGTCAATAAACAAAATATGCGGTATTGGTCAGGCAGCAATCCACGCGTACTCCATGAGTCATCATTGCATCCCGAAAAAATTAGGGTTTGGTGTGGTTTATGGGCTGGCGGCGTCATTGGGCCGTACTTCTTCCGTGATGATCAAGACCGGCACGTTACTGTGAATGGGGATCGCTACCGTTCAATGATAACCGAATAATTTTGGCCCCAATTGGATGATATGGACTTGGAGGACATGTGGTTCCAACAGGACGGCGCCACAAGCCACACAGCGAATGTCACAATCAATTTATTGGAAACCAAGTTTGGAGAATGTGTTATCTCACGAAATGGTCCAGTCGCTTGGCCGCCTCGGTCGTGCGATTTGACGCCGTTAGACTATTTCCTGTGGGGCTACGTCAAGTCTATGGTCTATGCCAACAAGCCAGCGACGATTGATGAACTTCGTACGAATATCGAACGTGAAATTGCAGCAGTATCGGCCGATTTATGCTTGAAAACCGTCGAAAATTGGGTTCAGCGTCTGGACTTCTGCAAGCGTGCCCGTGGTGGCTATGCAAAAGAAATCGAGTTCCATACATAATGGCATCGAACGTACTTTCACAGAAATAAAGAATTTCATTGATATCCAAAACTGTTTTTGTTTTATTTAAAAAAACTTTTGTAGGGCTCTTATTGAAAAACCCTGTACATACACTTTCGTTGGTCCGTTTTATTTATTAATTAGAATGTCTAAACACTAGAAAGACGGACGGGGGTAATTTGACCCATTTTTAAGTTTAGCGTTTTATAATTTTAAAACTATTAATTTCTATTGCATGTCCTTTTGTGACTTTTATTAAAATAGTTAAAATTTTAATTTACATATAGTTTCATTGTTATATCTTCATAAGGAAATGAATAAACATATCTTTTACCTACAAAGCCGGCGCCGGTCATTTGACCCATATGGTAAGCAGTTGGCTCTCAAACTCAGCAATACGTCGGAGGAATCAGCTAGTTCTTCAACACAACCACTAATACCGATGCGGCCTTCAGCTGTGGGTACAGTTAAAAGACGTCACTGTAATATTTCCAGCTATAATAATAAATCTAGTTAAATAAATAAATAAATAGCTGGCGCGACAGCTCGGGATGAGGCAAGGCCTAGCTTCTCGCAACCATTCATGCTGTGCGTGTTACATTTTTCGCATGAATGGAAGGGAGCTACAGTTTATTGCCGACTCCGAACGGCGAAGTGAGAAGCTCTTTCATGACAGATTATACTCCCGGAGGCTTGTCATTCCCCGACGAGAGGTGGTGCCGCGAAAAATGTTTGGTGCTTTCCTGGCTGGGGCTTGAACCCACGTCGCTCGGTCAGCAGTCCAACGCACTAACCCACGCCACGGCGCTTAGTTATGTGTGCGATATTTGCAAAAATCCATTATGTGGAAAATGTAATCAGTCAAAAGCAATTAATTGTCATGACTGTACAATAGTAAGAAAAAAAAAATTCTTCTTAATAAAAACCGTTAATATGATCACATTTTAGTTTAAATATTTCTTGTTTGATTGATTAGCACTTTTAAATGATTTACTAGATCAAAATCTACATTTGTATTGTATGGGGTCAAATGACCCTTGCCGTCTTTCTTGATAAGAAGATTTTCCCGTCTTTCTAGTGTTAAGTTAAAGAATGATTAATTGTTCCTTTTTTATAATTAGTTTTTGTTGCGCAATTTCTTTCCTTGTTTTTGAGGTTTGTTGTTTCGCTTCGTCGCTGTGTTCCGCGTCCGTTTATATATAAACTAGCCGATACCCGCGACTACGCCCGCGTGGAAATACGTCACATTATACCCTATATCCTTCCCCGCGTTTCAAGCCGTTAATGAGTAGGTATAAACTTTCAATTTCTCATATTCATTTTTCGTCCCCGCGTCCCGTAAACAACATTCCTGGCGACGGCAGTATTTCTTTCCCCCCTAGTTGTAGCCCACAACACAAGATCAAGAATATACACACAAATATTCATGTGTATGTTCTTACATGTGGAAATGATTTCCTGCCAAATAGGTAGGATTATGTATCGTAGAATATTTATGTTCAAGTTGCGACTACAACAAAAAATATTTCCATAAAATGCATACATACATACATGAATAGATACCGTGCTGAGTGAAGAAAAGCAGCACAAAGAAAAATGAAAAAAACTACCCTTGTACAACTGGGCAAAACAAAAACAACACACGATCACGTAACGATAAGTGCCGCTGACTACGGTTGCGCATTACTATAAATAGCAAAACTTTAACGCCCACGGTCATAATTTGAAAAACGGTAAAACACGTGTTTCATTATTTCTGTTCTAGAATATACCCACCAAATTTCAACTCCATAGTCCAATTTAAATTTTTTTTTTCATACAAACTTGAACACCCTGTAGCACTCTGTAAAAGCTAAGTTTCGAAAAATCCCTTCTTAGTGGGTGTCTACGCCACAAAAGGAAACTACTGTCCAAATTCCAAGTTTCTAGCTCCAGCGGTTTGGGCTGTGCGCCTATCTCTGGGTCAGTCAGTCAGTCAGTCAGTCAGTCAGTCAGTCAGGACAAAGAGTTTTATATATATAGAAGATGCAACAAGTGTCCTCAAACCAACTTCTGTCTACCAACTCCTACTCTCACCACGAGGTGAGCGCTGGGTGCCTAGTAGCTCAACTGAAGATAGGGTGCAAACCCCTGTGGAAAGTTGTTGGCAGCAGCTGACGAGAGAAAGGGGGGGGGGGGAGGTCGTTCACACTAAGGCACTCTCCCACGATGGAATCAACGGCGGCTTCTACAATTCCAGTTAGGTGAAAACCTCATTCAGGCTACTTCGACGTAATCGGATTAAAGGCCAATGAGGACCAGATTATCTTACCCCTTAAGCCGGGGTCCAACAAAGGGATTGGCCTTCCACGTTGGGAGTTGTACGTGGGGTTGACGGCTCCACTACGGAAAACACAAATTGTTACGCAACAACCATCAGCCACGAATACGGAGGACTTTACTGTTGACCACCCTGGCAAACGAAACAAGGACAACGACCCTCGGATCTGCACGTGGAATGTTAGGTCCCTTAGCAGCCGAACAAGCAGCGGAGGCCCTAGACTGCTGCAAAGTAGACATCACCGCCATCCAAAAAGTGCGGTGGGATGGGCCGGACAAAAAGAGGATGAAAAACTGCGACATCTATTACGGCGATAGCTACCGACAACAAAAGCAGCGCCTATTTGGGTGTGGATTCGTAATTGGAGGCAGACTTAGATAAAAATTCTTAAGCTTCAGATATGTGAGCGAGCGCCTCACTACAATCCGCATCAAGGCTACATTCGCCAACACAAGCCCAATATGCGCGCATGCCCCCACAGAGGAGAAAGACGACGACACCAAAGACAAATTCTACGAACAAGACTTACGAGCAGTGCTTTAGCTATGACATTAAGATTGCTGGGTTTCATTCGGCCACCACAACAAAACCCCTGGTTTGACGACGAGTGCCGGCAAGCACATGCAGCGAAACAAGAGGCATACAAAGCAGCGCTGCACAGAAGGACCAGAGCTGCTCGCGAGCTCTACGAGCAGAAGAGAAGAGACGAACACCGGCTTTTCAACAGAAAGAAGAAAGAGCATGAGAAGAGCGCGATCGAGGAAATAGAGGGATGCCACAGCAGGAATGAGTTTCGGAGGTTTTACCAAAGGGTAAAAAGAACCCGTCTGGGGAACAGAGCCTGAACCGAAGCCTGCAAGGATGAGCAAGGGAACATCGTGGTAGAATCGCAGTCGATACTGAGAATATGGAAGAACTACTGCTGCTGTCTGTTAAACGGCGACGACGAACGAAATACCGCTGTCAGGCAGAATGAACCATTCAACCTGGAAGACGAAGACCAACAATTCCGTTTACCGAACTTGGACGAGGTGAAGATAGCCATATCCAAACTCAAGTCCAACAAAGCTGCTGGAGCTGATGGCCTAGCTGCCGAGCTGTTCAAAGCAGCAGGCGGTAACTTGGCAAGGAGCATACACCAAATCATCTGTAAAATATGGTTGAAGGAAAGTATGCCCGATGAATGTAACCTTAGCATCGTTTGCCCGATTCTCAAGAAAGGAGACCCTCTGAACTGCGCCAACTACAGAGGCATCAATCTTCTTAACATCGCGTACAAGATCTTATCTGCCGTGTTGTGTGAACGCCTGAAGCCATTCGTCAACAACCTGATCGGTCCATATCAGTGTGGTTTCAGGCCAGGAAAGTCCACCATCGACACACTGTGGACACAGATCTTGGAAAAAAACCCAGGAACTTCAAATCGATGCCCACCACCTCCTTATCAATTTTAAGGCCGCGTATGGCAGCATCCATAGAGACGAGCTATACAGACCCATGTCTAGCTTTGGCATCCCTGCCAAACTCGTCCGTCTGTGCCGGATGATGATGGAGAATGCACGCTGCTTCATCAAGGTCGGTCAAGACCCCACCGAATCCTTTGATGTCAAAAAAGGATTTAGGCAAGGCGACGCGCTGTCATGCGACTTCTTCAATATCGTTCTTGAAAGAGTTGTGCAAAACTCACGCGCCAACACCAGAGGCACAATCTTCCAAAAGTCCGTCCAACAACTCGGATACGCCAACGATATTGACATAATCGGAAGAACGCAGCGTGATGTCACTGGAGCGTTCGTGAGTATTGAGATGGAAGCGGCAAAGATGGGTTTAGCGGTCAATGAGGGTAAGACGAAGTATATGCTGTCGACAAGAAAGGACACTTAACATCGACGTCTCGGACAGAACGTCACAATAGCCAGTTATAACTTTGAGGTAGTTAAGGACTTCGTCTACCTATGCCCCGCTATAAAATCAGACAACGACACCAGCGCTGAAATTAAACGAAGAATAACTCTTGCCAATCGCTGTTTATTTGTGCTAAGATGGCAATTGAGTAGCAAAGAACTTTCTCGAACAAGTAAGGTGACCCTGTATACAAACTTAATCGTCCAAGTCCTGCTCTACAGCGCAGAGGCATGGACTCTGTCTAAAGTGGCTGAGGTTGCTCTTGGCTGTTTCGAGAGGAAAATCCTTCGGTTGATTTTTGGTCCCGTCTGCATAGACGGGAAGTGGAGGAGGAGATACAACGACGGGCTCTACGGGCTTTACAGCGGCATCGACTTAGCCAGAAGAGTGAAGGTCCAACGACTGACGTGGCTGGGTCATGTAGAGCGGATGGACACCAATGCTCTGGCCCGGAAAATCTTCGAATCCACACTCGAGGGACGGCGCAGTGGAGGAAGACCGCGACTAAGGTGGCGCACGCAAGTGGAAGGGGACCTCAACCAACTTAGCGTGCGGAACTGGAGACAGCTGGCTAAAGATCGGGATCGCCAGCGACGCTGGTTGGTTGAGGCCCAGGTCCACCTCGGACTGTAGCGCCACCTTAAGTAAGTAGGTAAGTAAATAAGTGTATTGCATAATACACCTAAACAGAGCTCTATATAGGTAGGATCCCGCAGTGTCCGAAGCACGCATTGGTGGTCAATACTAAGGCCATGGGTGTAGCCAAGCCTAGTTTTTGGATTTGGCTTAGCTCACTTTTGGTCTATTGTTTACCTTTTGTTTATATACATATATATATTTTTTTTTAATGATAACCATAAAGCATATTTTATAATAAATCACGCAGATATATGCAACTGAAAGTCATTCGTGTTGGTTACTTCTTGGCCTCATGTGTATCTAAAGATTTTCAAGGGGTGTGAGAGAATGTGCTAAAGTACATTCGGCGATGGAGTGACCGACCGGCAGCATCAGCAACTTTGGGGAAATTCAATACGGCCACCGGATTTCCAGGTAGGGAGGGAAATGGCCTCCGCTGTGACCATCATCAGCGCCCTTCAGTGTGTCGACGTCCGTCCGAGCTGGTAAAGGTAGGTAAAGGCACGATTCGTGTCAGAGTGCGGGGACAAGAACCACCCCCATCTGGCGAGCTCAACCGCGCATCGCAAGCGTGCCATGCTCCTCGCATATTCCTTCCCTTCCAATTTCCATTCCCATCCTAACCTACCATCCACATCCTCTCTTCCTTCCATTATCAAATTCCAACGTCCAACTCCCGTCAACAGCACGATTACAAAACTCATCTCATTTTGTAAGAATTATATCGTTAGAAAACGAAATATTGTTGGAGTTACCATTACTTTTAGTATCTAAGCAAATTTTGCATTCTAAAACCGATTTACAGCGCATAATTTTTGTTCATGCTGAGAGGTATTTTTTCATTTAGATGTATTTTCTTCATCCCTTACAATAGAAACATTAATTAAAGGCTTACCCAAAATGATTTAGCCTAAGAAAAAATGAAAATACATACATATCTTGTTTAAAAGCAATTTCGAAAATTTAATTTTTTTTCCACTTTTGACTTTGATTAAAGGCTTACCCAAAATGATTTAGCCTACGAAAAAATGGATATACATATCTTCTTTAAAAGCAATTTTGAAAATTTCATATTTTTTTCCACTTTTTGACTTCGCTATCTCAGTAAAGACAAATATAATATCACGTAGACTTTTGCTTGTACACACTAAAATTGATTATTATTTCATAAAACCCATTTATTTGTTAAAACTTACTAATAATTTCGTGATTCCTGGACTAGAATGTTAGCTCAACTCACCAACGATATTTCGATATTTCAAAAGCATTTGACAGAGTTTGGCATCAAGCTCTTTTGTCGAAAACGCGTACATATGGCATCGATGTATCTCTTTTTCAATGGGTCAGAAACTACCTTTCGGACCGTTTGATTCAAGTGTTTTTGAACGGTTTCACGTCTGCAATTCATAATGAAGGGGCATCCATTTTGCGGTTCCGAAATTAAATTTAAATAAAGCACATTTATGATTCAGATTTCGATCAAATCTTTATTTTAATATATTACTTGGATCCTGCCATTTTGTATGAAATATTATGTCGTTCAAATGACTTTCACCGGACTTCTTGCAGGACTCGATTCTGGCAAGGTAATTTCCGTTTACTTATCGACACATCGGGCAATAACTCGACCATAACTTGACGAATATTCGTTTTCAACACTTTGACTAACGGCAGCCATATATTCTGTAGACCGTGCGTTTCGGTGATGGATAGGCCTTAAGAAATCTGTAACAGAGCCAATCTCTTCGAATTTTTTTTACAGTCTTGCCTATAGTACGCTCAAATGGACGGTTATGTTAACCAAAATCTGTTCGTAATATGCGAAACGTAGCTACTATAGAACCACTATTTTTGTAGTAAGTTTTCACAATTTTAGAACGTTGTGCAATTCTTAAAGGATACATATTGTAAAATGACAAACCTTTAACTAAACATATAGGTACAGTATAGGGTGACAGTTTGGTTCGACATATGTAATTGAAACAGAGATGTCAAGTCCGGACCACGAATTGGATGACCCTGTATAAATGCTGGTGCTCCCCAAGGTTTCGTTTTGTTTCCGATTCACTTTCTCATATTTAAAAAAATCAGGCGGTAATCTAAAATCCTAACTCATTCAAATTGGTCTGAAACTATTATTAAGCGTGTTGTTTTAGTATTCTATACAGGCGTAAAAAATATTTTCCATGTTAATTACACTAACAACTAAGCCTGTATACAATTCCGAAATCTGGATAACTATCCAGCCTTAATTCATTAGCCACGATAAAAACTGTGCTCTTAAACTATTTTTTCCCGATTGTTATCGAAAAACGTGACGTGAAGAATGACATTACAGACGTCATTTTGCCTAGACAGCATTTTACTGCTAACAAAATTTAAAAATCAAACAAATAAGGGCGCCCCCTCGTGCAGCTGACCTCCTCGTGGTGGGGGGCGGGCAACATGTCTGGAAAGTGCGGGTGGAGTAGCTAATATTTGATCTACCCGCACTGCACATCAGGAAATCAACCAGGAAAGAACAAAGTGAGACGTCGACTGGGAGCTATATAAAGCCAGTCAGAGGAATTTTAAGAATGAGACTCAGCGAGCTAAACGCCACTCTTGGCAACACTTCTGCTGTGAGATTGAAGGCATGGCAGAATCTGCAAGGCTGAGGAAGGTCCTCTCTAGAGAATCAAAAGCTCTAGGATCTCTCAAAGACCCCGATGGTAATTGGACTTAGTCTTGTTCAGAATCATTACGATTGCTGTTAGACACGCACTTTCCGAGGTGTATGACGCAACCTGGAAATAGTAACAGGAACAGCTATGCAACGAGAGGGGAGCCGCCGACGGATATGATTACAGACGAGAGAATTGAGTGGGCAATCAGAACGTTCTGCCCCTTCAAATTCCCAGGACTCGACGGTATACTTCCGATCATGTTGCAAAAGACCACAACCACTATCATTCCGGTACTTAAAGAACTCTACCTTAATAGCCTCGAATGGTGTTATGTACCAAGAGCATGGAGAGAGGTTAAAGTCACACTACTGCCAAAGACTTCCGGCCAATAAGTCTTACCTCCTTCATTCTGAAAACTTTCGAAAGATTGGCTGTTATCTACATCCGCAGCAGATTGGGCCCGGGAGATCTATCTCCAGCACAGCAAGCCTACACGAAAGGTAAGAGTGTAAAAACAGCACTGCACTGTGTTGTCGGCTCAATAGAGAAAACGCTGCAGGATAAGGAATATTTACCAGCCGCCTTCCTGGACATTGAAGGAGCCTTTAACAATGTCAAAACAGATGCGGTGCGTAGAACCTTAACAAACCTCAATGTCCACAACATCCTAATCCATTAAATACTTAACATACTTGAGGAAAGACACATAAAAGTTGAACTTGGGGGAACGAGGATGGAAACGTACGCCTCTAGAGGTACACCTCAGGGTGGAGTAATCTCCTCGTTGCTATGGTTCATTGTCCTTAACGAAGTACTCCAACAACTGAGAAACAGCGGTGTCAAAACCATAGCATACGCAGATGATGTAGTGCTGCTGGCAACAGGAAAATTTCTTCCAACCCTTAGCGAGCAAATGGAAGGGGCACTAAAGACCCTGGACACCTGGACGAAGAGATGTGGATTAGCAGTCAATCCCCAGAAAACTGAGCTGGTGTTATTTACAAACAAAAGGATAATACCACAATTCACAATACCTTCTGTTGGGGGTATCCCCCTCAAGATCTCCGAGAGTGCCAAATACCTGGGACTCGTGCTCGATAAAAAGCTTAGTTGGAAGCTGAACATCAACGGAAGAGTCAAGAAGGCCACAATCGCCTTCTACTCGTGCAGCAGGATATTCGCGAATACCTGGGGACCTAATCCGAAGATTATCCTGTGGATTTACACTGCAATAATAAGACCCATTCTGACCTACGGAGGCCTGGTATGGCGGCAAGCCGTTGACAAAATTAATAACTTGAAGGCCGTCACGAAGGTACACACACTGGCGTGCATTGGAACTACCAGTGCAATGACAACAACACCAAATGCAGCACTTGAGGCTATCCTCAACCTACTCCTGGTGGATATCTTTGTACGGCTCTCAGCGGCCATCAGTGCGTTGCTAATAAGCCAGTCTGACTGTTGTAAACACCATGCAAAAGGTCATACTGCAATACTACAGAAGTATCTAGGCAATATATCGACAACAGACTACATAGCACCGTATCTAAATTTCATAAGACCATTTTTAAGTATACAGCTGTGGCCAACTAATTAGAAACACCACTCTTAAAGTTCTTCTCAATGTGTTTATTGTTATTTCTTTTTGCTTTTCTTAACTTTTTAAACTTTTAAACTTTCTTTTAATTTTTTCATTTTATTTTGAACAGAAACATATGTACATAATTCAAACAATTAATTCAAAACACAAGTTTAAAGAAGGAAAGGTGTGATTTCAGCTGGACAACTAATTAGAAACATAAAAAAAAGAGGGTTTTAAAACTAGTATTTGGCTTCAAGGATGCCCTTATTGTCAATATTTGTCAATATTTTGTGGCAAAGGCTTTTTGTTTAACGACTTCTGTACATCTACGCTGCATAGATTCCGTTAATCGCCTGCAGCGTTCCACCGGTATAGCTTTTCACTTAGCTTCGATATTTCTATACAAAGTGTCCAAGTTTGTCGAATTTTGTAGAGCAACTGCCTTTTTTAAATCGCCCCACAGGTGCTCAATCGGGTTGAGGTCTGCATTCGATGCCACCAACTCAAGAACATTGATGGAGTAGTCTTGAAAAAACTTTTTTGTATGCTTAGGATCGTTATCCTGCTAGAATTTTCAAATAACTGGCATATTTTCCTCAGCCCAAGGTGGCGAAACGCTGAGCATCTCCAAGTCCGCCCGCCTTCCGGACTACAGCAGTGTTTTCCAAGCGGAAGTCCTAGCAGTGAGGGCAATACCAAGTGATGATACCACCTTTTTCATTGACAGCCAGGCAGCGATAAAAGCAATTTCTGCTAATGAATTAAAATCGAAGCTTGTGAGGTGCTGTCAAGAAGAGCTCAAGGTTCTTGGAACGAAGCACAAGGTGATACTCTGCTGGGTCCCGAGACATGAGGGAATACAAGGAAACGAGAACGCTGACGTACTGGCGAGAAACTGCTCGACAACAAGCCCGGAACAAGCCGAGACTTCAGTGAACAACCCGCCTTGCACACTTAGCTTGAAGCAGGGAATAGAGCCTTAAGAGAGACTAACAACAGATGAACCTCTCTAAACACTTGTGCAACCACAAGGAAGATATGGTCAAAATTCGTTAAGGCTAAGACCGACAGACTTCTGCAGAAGAATCCCCAACAGAAGATCCCTAAGCACCCTTATAGGAATGATCACAGGGCACAATACGATGCGGTACCACATGAAAAAGCTTCGTATTACAGAAGCAGACCTTTGCAGGGAGTGTGGCGACGAGGAGGTCCATAAGGATACAACCCACTTCCTTTGCCACTGCCCTAGTATGTGCCATTTAAGAAATAAGTTCCTCGGACGGCACTTATTCGAGGACATTGAAGAATTATCCGATACACCGGTGGACCAAATAATGAAATTCATCAGATCCACAGGAAGGTTTGTATCACAGACGCAGTAAGTTGATCAGGTTCTACTTATATTAGATATGTATAGAACTAACAACTAGGTAGCGTTCTTACGGGTAAGGGACACTCTCTTCCCCCAATGGGTATCACAATGGTTCTGAATTGACCTGAGTGTGGCGAATGGTTCTTCCTTTCGCCTGCCCACTAACCTAACCTAACCTACCCGCACTGCCCAGATATGGCTAACGAAGTGCAAACTCCGATGATGACAAAGAGAAAGAAACTAGTCTCGGACATTGCTAAGCCTGCTAAGCCAGGGCGCCCTTCGGAGCCAGGCCTAGGGGGTGGCAGCATGCGAGCGTCTGGTAGTCGGTTTGTTCCGCTCGGCAGCCGGCCGGGTTCAACCCGAAACGGCTACGAGCTTTCCGGCAATGGTCTCGCAGACCATTACGGGGGTCAAAGGGGAGATGCGTTATGCCCCGATGGGGGCATAAGTGGACTTTCGGCTTTTCGACAACGGCATTGACTTACGATAGGCACATGGAACATTTCTTCGCTCACAGGAAAAGACCTTGAGCTTGTTCTGGAGGCTACTAAATATCGACTAGGTATAAAGTCGGTATCTCCTCAACGAAGCAAAGAGGCTCTATAACTGTGGACCTTTTGAATGGGTAGAAATTCTTCATGTCAGGAGTAGCACCTTCAATGTCTGCTCAGGCGGGAGTGGGGATACTCACGAGTCCCAGGCTTACAGGCAGAGTGCTGGAGTGAATACCATTAGGAGCTAAAGCTTGAAAGGTCAACTCTGGCTTTGGTGCAGGTATATGCGCCGAATATGGAGTCGGAGTATGCAGCTTTTTTTTAGATGAAGTAGATGCCGCCCTAAAACAGGTGCCAGATATGGATTCTTATGTCCTGATGGGAGACTTTAATGCTCACGGGGGTGTGGACGTAATGACATGGGGAAGTGTGATTGGGAGGAACGGTGACCCGGATCAGAATGCGAACGGAGAGAAGTTGTTATATTTTTGCTGTGCAAATAGCATGTCCATTATGAATACCTTCTTTCCGCACAAAAACATCCGTAAATACACATGGTGCCGTCAGAGTCTTCAGCAGAATTCGCGGATAGACCATCGTCGGTGGTACCATCGTGTGTTAAAAGGATGGTTTGTGACGTTCGTATTGTGAGAGGGTCTGAACTGTCAATTGATGATCACCCCGTGTTGTGCAAATTGTATTTCAACGACGCAGTACCTGTCCTGCCAAAACGTAAACCGAGACTGGTTACACGTATACGGTGGGAGAGTGTGCGGAATGATGAGAAGATTTGAACAAATTCCAACTGTTCCGACAAATGTAGAGGAAGAATGACGGTTCTTTTCAACAGCAGTCATTGCCTCTGCAGGAGATGTTTGCGGAGTGCAGCGGCTAGGTGTGGCGGCTGGTGGTGAGAAAAGAACTGCGTGGTTTAAAACACCCGGAGTTCAAGAAGCTATCAGAGAGAAGAAGAAAGCCTTTAAGGCGTGGATACACTTGGAGGATTCAGCTTCTCGAAACCGGTATATGGAGGCGCGAAGAACTTGCAAACTGGCTGAAAGCAGCTAAGGAGCAGTCTTGGAAGGAGTTCGGTGAGAAATTGGACAGTGATCACAAATCTGCAAATGTTAGAAAATCCGAAACCGTCTATAAACACACAAGCAGGGAACTTGACAAAGATGCTCATAATATATTTTCAACACACATCATGGAAAAAGAAATGTAAAATAGAACCAAATATAATTAAGTAAATTGAAAATACAAAGTTCAGCAAACGAATGCAAAATAATTCGAAATGTAAGCTGATTTATAACATTTCTCAAACTGACTAAGATTTCAGTAAGAATTTTTTGACTAAGAATCCAGTCCCCGACCTCAAAAAAAGTGACTAAATCCTTAGTCAATTTTCAGGCTGTCAGCCAATCAAAACTCGTAAATTTTGGAAAGAAATCCATTTGCCTAGAATATTGAACACGACCAATTTCCGTAGGAATTATTTGGATTACTTCTTCTTGGGAATATTTTGTCTCGGGCAGTTGTCAGTTTTCTGAAAATTACTTAGCATAAATATAAATATTAGGTCTGTTCGCGTACTCCTTAGAACAGCGAATTTTTACGAAAAGTTACGAATTTTTACGAAATCCTGTTCGCGAATGCCAAAATTTCGTAGATTTTCGTAAGAGAGAGAGAGAATAAGAAATTTCCCCATGCTACGAATTTTAGTGCAAGAAATCTCTTTGGGCTGATTTATGAAAACTGTCAAATCTGCCAAACAGCTGTTTTTCATTTTTGTGTGGCATTAATATCGTCAGATATTAGAGAATTCTGGAATATGCGAAGATCCAAGGAATCCAAAAAAAAGTGTTGGAACAATAAATAAATGTTTTCTATACTTTTTTAAAGTCTCCAAATGTGAACCAAAGAATTATTTCCAATACACTTTTCTTAAATTTGACAGTTTAAGTTTGACGTTTAAAATTGGGCAACTTTCTGTTCAACGCGTTCGTTTACTTTTTCGTAATTTTACCTCTCTGAGAGAATTTTAGCCCCACTCTTTACAATTTGACAATTTACGAATTTTGGTGCAGAAAATACCCGAATAGACCTATTGTATGGTAAAGGGCGAAATCTGTGAAAGTCGCACTTTAGCTTTTAATTTTTTTCATAAAAGAATTGTAAATGGTTTTAAGTTGAATAGGTAGAAGAGGAATTTTCTTTTTATTTCATCTCTTAGGAGGGTAGACTTGTGGGTAGATTTGCATTCTTTTCCACATCAGCCAATGGGGTAGATTCCGCTGTCAGGCAGAATGAACCATTAAACCTGGATGATGAAGACCAACAATTCCGTTCACCCGTCTTGGACGACGGGAAAATATCCATTTCTAAACTTAAATTCAACAAAGCTTTTGAAACTGACCGACTTCCGGCCGAGTTATTTAAAGCAGCTGGAGATTACCTGGTAGAGAACGTACATCAACTAGTTTCTTAGATTTGGTCAGATAAGTGTATGTGTGATGAATGCAATATAAGCATCGTTTGCCCCATCCACAAAAAAGGAGACCCCCTTAGCTGAACCAATTACAGGAGTATCGGTATCCACAACATCTCGTACAAGATCTTGTCTGTTGTGTTGTGTGGAACTATTGTACATATGTATATGAACCAGGAAAGTATACTTTTGATCAAATTTTCCCAATTCGCCAGATCCTGGAGAAAACTTAAGATAGCTACCACCCCTACATCGATTTAAAGGTCGCCTATGACATATGAATGCATGTATGTATGTACGTACATATGAATGCATAAAGTTAAGCTTTGTGCAGTAGTTCTTCCGCAAGATAACTTCTAACGACGAAATGATTTTGACATTAAAAAAAACCAATACAATTTTTCTCAATAACCGCCAACCCTTTCCATTTCCGCAAACCAAGCAGGGTAGAGTTGCCTAATTCCGGCCGTCTCCAGTGACCGGCCCCCATCAGAGAAAGTGTCATGAATAGTGAAATTAATGCCATACTTCTCGTTTTGCAGTCATAATGTAGTCTGTTATCTCTTTCTTACGCTCCTTCAAAATTTCACTTGAATTGACAATGTCTTTCCTTAATTATGAGCTTATTGGTTGTGTGAACGCGTTAGGACAAGGTATTCCGGAGCTGTTCTTGTAAAAGCAATAGTGCAAGTGTGTTCCGAAATTAGTCTTTATTTCATAATTTCAAAAGGTGAGTACAATAAGATGTTTTTTTTATAGTTAATTATAGTATATTTCAATGAAAACTGCTTTAAAACATATAAAAATGTTAAATTGATGGTTTTTTTTAGAGTGACCGGAGATAGGACACTAAAATTACCCATGTTGCCTATACCCGGCCCCCCCGGCCGGAGATAGGAAACTATGTATTTTTTTGTTATTTCGTTTCGAGCGGAATATGTGTATAACTGGACTATAACGACGCTCTCTGCTTCAAAAAGTCGTTGAAAATTCAAAATTGCGATAAAACGAATGCAAAATAATTCGAAATGTAAGCTGATTTATAACATTTCTCAAACTGACTAAGATTTCAGTAAGAATTTTTTGACTAAGAATCCAGTCCCCGACTTCAAAAAAAGTGACTAAATCCTTAGTCAATTTTCAGGCTGTCAGCAAATCAAAACTCGTAAATTTGGAAAGAAATCCATTTGCCTAGAATATTGAACACGACCAATTTCCGTAGGAATTATTTGGATTACTTCTTTTTGGGAATATTTTGTCTCGGGCAGTTGTCAGTTTTCTGAAAATTACTTAGCATAAATATAAATATTAGGTCTGTTCGCGTACTCCTTAGAACAGCGAATTTTTACGAAAAGTTACGAATTTTTACGAAATCCTGTTCGCGTATGCCAAAATTTCGTAGATTTTCGTAAGAGAGAGAGAGAATAAGAAATTTCCCCATGCTACGAATTTTAGTGCAAGAAATCTCTTTGGGCTGATTTATGAAAACTGTCAAATCTGCCAAACAGCAGTTTTTCATTTTTGTGTGGCATTAATATCGTCAGATATTAGAGAATCCTGGAATATGCGAAGATCCAAGGAATCCAAAAAAAAGTGTTGGAACAATAAATAAATTTTTTCTATACTTTTTTAAAGTCTCCAAATGTGAACCAAAAAATTATTTCCCACTCTTTACAATTTGACAATCTACGAATTTTGGTGCAGAAAATACCCGAATAGACCTATTGTATGGTAAAGGGCGAAATCTGTGAAAGTCGCACTTTAGCTTTTAATTTTTTTCATAAAAGAATTGTAAATGGTTTTAAGTTGAATAGGTAGAAGAGGAATTTTCTTTTTATTTCATCTTTTAGGAGGGTAGACTTGTGGGTAGATTTGCATTCTTTTCCACATCAGCCAATGGGGTAGATTCCGCTGTCAGGCAGAATGAACCATTAAACCTGGATGATGAAGACCAACAATTCCGTTCACCCGTCTTGGACGACGGGAAAATATCCATTTCTAAGCTTAAATCCAACAAAGCTTTTGAAACTGACCGACTTCCGGCCGAGTTATTTAAAGCAGCTGGAGATTACCTGGTAGAGAACGTACATCAACTAGTTTCTTAGATTTGGTCAGATAAGTGTATGTGTGATGAATGCAATATAAGCATCGTTTGCAACATCCACAAAAAAGGGGACCCCCCTTAGCTGAACCAATTACAGGAGTATCGGTATTCACAACATCTCGTACAAGATCTTGTCTGTTGTGTTGTGTGGAACTATTGTACATATGTATATGAACCAGGAAAGTATACTTTTGATCAAATTTCCCCAATTCGCCAGATCCTGGAGAAAACTTAAGATAGCTACCACCCCTACATCGATTTAAAGGTCGCCTATGACATATGAATGCATGTATGCATGTATCTACATATGAATGCATAAAGTTAAGCTTTGTGCAGTAGTTCTTCCGCAAGATAACTTCTAACGACGAAATGATTTTGACATTAAAAAAAACCAATACAATTTTTCTCAATAACCGCCAACCCTTTCCATTTCCGCAAACCAAGCGGGGTAGAGTTGCCTAATTCCGGCCGTCTCCAGTGACCGGCCCCCATCAGAGAAAGTGTCATGAATAGTGAAATTAATGCCATACTTCTCGTTTTGCAGTCATAATGTAGTCTGTTATCTCTTTCTTACGCTCCTTCAAAATTTCACTTGAATTGACAATGTCTTTCCTTAATTATGAGCTTATTGGTTGTGTGAACGCGTTAGGATAAGGTATTCCGGAGCTGTTCTGGTAAAAGCAATAGTGCAAGTGTGTTCCGAAATTAGTCTTTATTTCATAATTTCAAAAGGTGAGTACAATAAGATGTTTTTTTTTATAGTTAATTATAGTATATTTCAATGAAAACTGCTTTGAAACATATAAAAATGTTAAATTGATGGTTTTTTTTAGAGTGACCGGAGATAGGACACTAAAATTACCCATGTTGCCTATACCCGGCCCCCCCGGCCGGAGATAGGAAACTATGTATTTTTTTGTTATTTCGTTTCGAGCGGAATATGTGTATAACTGGACTATAACGACGCTCTCTGCTTCAAAAAGTCGTTGAAAATTCAAAATTGCGATAAAACGAATGCAAAATAATTCGAAATGTAAGCTGATTTATAACATTTCTCAAACTGACTAAGATTTCAGTAAGAATTTTTTGACTAAGAATCCAGTCCCCGACCTCAAAAAAAGTGACTAAATCCTTAGTCAATTTTCAGGCTGTCAGCCAATCAAAACTCGTAAATTTGGAAAGAAATCCATTTGCCTAGAATATTGAACACGACCAATTTCCGTAGGAATTATTTGAATTACTTCTTTTTGGAAATATATTGTCTCGGGCAGTTGTCAGTTTTCTGAAAATTACTTAGCATAAATATAAATATTAGGTCTGTTCGCGTACTCCTTAGAACAGCGAATTTTTACGAAAAGTTACGAATTTTTACGAAATCCTGTTCGCGTATGCCAAAATTTCGTAGATTTTCGTAAGAGAGAGAGAGAATAAGAAATTTCCCCATGCTACGAATTTTAGTGCAAGAAATCTCTTTGGGCTGATTTATGAAAACTGTCAAATCTGCCAAACAGCAGTTTTTCATTTTTGTGTGGCATTAATATCGTCAGATATTAGAGAATCCTGGAATATGCGAAGAACTAAGGAATCCAAAAAAAAGTGTTGGAACAATAAATAAATTTTTTCTATACTTTTTTAAAGTCTCCAAATGTGAACCAAAAAATTATTTCCAATACACTTTTCTTAAATTTGACAGTTGAAGTTTGACGTTTAAAATTGGGCAACTTTTCTGTTCAACGCGTTCTTTTACTTTTTCGTAATTTTACCTCTCTGAGAGAATTTTACCCCCACTCTTTACAATTTGACAATCTAGGAATTTTGGTGCAGAAAATACCCGAATAGACCTATTGTATGGTAAAGGGCGAAATCTGTGAAAGTCGCACTTTAGCTTTTAATTTTTTTCATAAAAGAATTGTAAATGGTTTTAAGTTGAATAGGTGGAAGAGGAATTTTCTTTTTATTTCATCTCTTAGGAGGGTAGACTTGTGGGTAGATTTGCATTCTTTTCCACATCAGCCAATGGGGTAGATTCCGCTGTCAGGCAGAATGAACCATTAAACCTGGATGATGAAGACCAACAATTCCGTTCACCCGTCTTGGACGACGGGAAAATATCCATTTCTAAACTTAAATTCAACAAAGCTTTTGAAACTGACCGACTTCCGGCCGAGTTATTTAAAGCAGCTGGAGATTACCTGGTAGAGAACGTACATCAACTAGTTTCTTAGATTTGGTCAGATAAGTGTATGTGTGATGAATGCAATATAAGCATCGTTTGCCCCATCCACAAAAAAGGAGACCCCCTTAGCTAAACCAATTACAGGAGTATCGGTATCCACAACATCTCGTACAAGATCTTGTCTGTTGTGTTGTGTGGAACTATTGTACATATGTATATGAACCAGGAAAGTATACTTTTGATCAAATTTTCCCAATTCGCCAGATCCTGGAGAAAACTTAAGATAGCTACCACCCCTACATCGATTTAAAGGTCGCCTATGACATATGAATGCATGTATGCATGTACGTACATATGAATGCATAAAGTTAAGCTTTGTGCAGTAGTTCTTCCGCAAGATAACTTCTAACGACGAAATGATTTTGACATTAAAAAAAACCAATACAATTTTTCTCAATAACCGCCAACCCTTTCCATTTCCGCAAACCAAGCAGGGTAGAGTTGCCTAATTCCGGCCGTCTCCAGTGACCGGCCCCCATCAGAGAAAGTGTCATGAATAGTGAAATTAATGCCATACTTCTCGTTTTGCAGTCATAATGTAGTCTGTTATCTCTTTCTTACGCTCCTTCAAAATTTCACTTGAATTGACAATGTCTTTCCTTAATTATGAGCTTATTGGTTGTGTGAACGCGTTAGGACAAGGTATTCCGGAGCTGTTCTTGTAAAAGCAATAGTGCAAGTGTGTTCCGAAATTAGTCTTTATTTCATAATTTCAAAAGGTGAGTACAATAAGATGTTTTTTTTTATAGTTAATTATAGTATATTTCAATGAAAACTGCTTTAAAACATATAAAAATGTTAAATTGATGGTTTTTTTTAGAGTGACCGGAGATAGGACACTAAAATTACCCATGTTGCCTATACCCGGCCCCCCCGGCCGTAGATAGGAAACTATGTATTTTTTTGTTATTTCGTTTCGAGCGGAATATGTGTATAACTGGACTATAACGACGCTCTCTGTTTCAAAAAGTCGTTGAAAATTCAAAATTGCGATAAAACGAATGCAAAATAATTCGAAATGTAAGCTGATTTATAACATTTCTCAAACTGACTAAGATTTTTTGACTAAGAATCCAGTCCCCGACCTCAAAAAAAGTGACTAAATCCATAGTCAATTTTCAGGCTGTCAGCCAATCAAAACTCGTAAATTTGGAAAGAAATCCATTTGCCTAGAATATTGAACACGACCAATTTCCGTAGGAATTATTTGAATTACTTCTTTTTGGAAATATATTGTCTCGGGCAGTTGTCAGTTTTCTGAAAATTACTTAGCATAAATATAAATATTAGGTCTGTTCGCGTACTCCTTAGAACAGCGAATTTTTACGAAAAGTTACGAATTTTTACGAAATCCTGTTCGCGTATGCCAAAATTTCGTAGATTTTCGTAAGAGAGAGAGAGAATAAGAAATTTCCCCATGCTACGAATTTTAGTGCAAGAAATCTCTTTGGGCTGATTTATGAAAACTGTCAAATCTGCCAAACAGCAGTTTTTCATTTTTGTGTGGCATTAATATCGTCAGATATTAGAGAATTCTGGAATATGCGAAGATCTAAGGAATCCAAAAAAAAGTGTTGGAACAATAAATAAATTTTTTCTATACTTTTTTAAAGTCTCCAAATGTGAACCAAAAAATTATTTCCAATACACTTTTCTTAAATTTGACAGTTGAAGTTTGACGTTTAAAATTGGGCAACTTTTCTGTTCAACGCGTTCTTTTACTTTTTCGTAATTTTACCTCTCTGAGAGAATTTTACCCCCACTCTTTACAATTTGACAATCTACGAATTTTGGTGCAGAAAATACCCGAATAGACCTATTGTATGGTAAAGGGCGAAATCTGTGAAAGTCGCACTTTAGCTTTTAATTTTTTTCATAAAAGAATTGTAAATGGTTTTAAGTTGAATAGGTAGAAGAGGAATTTTCTTTTTATTTCATCTTTTAGGAGGGTAGACTTGTGGGTAGATTTGCATTCTTTTCCACATCAGCCAATGGGGTAGATTCCGCTGTCAGGCAGAATGAACCATTAAACCTGGATGATGAAGACCAACAATTCCGTTCACCCGTCTTGGACGACGGGAAAATATCCATTTCTAAGCTTAAATCCAACAAAGCTTTTGAAACTGACCGACTTCCGGCCGAGTTATTTAAAGCAGCTGGAGATTACCTGGTAGAGAACGTACATCAACTAGTTTCTTAGATTTGGTCAGATAAGTGTATGTGTGATGAATGCAATATAAGCATCGTTTGCCCCATCCACAAAAAAGGGGACCCCCTTAGCTGAACCAATTACAGGAGTATCGGTATTCACAACATCTCGTACAAGATCTTGTCTGTTGTGTTGTGTGGAATTATTGTACATATGTATATGAACCAGGAAAGTATACTTTTGATCAAATTTCCCCAATTCGCCAGATCCTGGAGAAAACTTAAGATAGCTACCACCCCTACATCGATTTAAAGGTCGCCTATGACATATGAATGCATGTATGCATGTACCTACATATGAATGCATAAAGTTAAGCTTTGTGCAGTAGTTCTTCCGCAAGATAACTTCTAACGACGAAATGATTTTGACATTAAAAAAAACCAATACAATTTTTCTCAATAACCGCCAACAATTTCCATTTCCGCAAACCAAGCGGGGTAGAGTTGCCTAATTCCGGCCGTCTCCAGTGACCGGCCCCCATCAGAGAAAGTGTCATGAATAGTGAAATTAATGCCATACTTCTCGTTTTGCAGTCATAATGTAGTCTGTTATCTCTTTCTTACGCTCCTTCAAAATTTCACTTGAATTGACAATGTCTTTCCTTAATTATGAGCTTATTGGTTGTGTGAACGCGTTAGGATAAGGTATTCCGGAGCTGTTCTGGTAAAAGCAATAGTGCAAGTGTGTTCCGAAATTAGTCTTTATTTCATAATTTCAAAAGGTGAGTACAATAAGATGTTTTTTTTTATAGTTAATTATAGTATATTTCAATGAAAACTGCTTTAAAACATATAAAAATGTTAAATTGATGGTTTTTTTTAGAGTGACCGGAGATAGGACACTAAAATTACCCATGTTGCCTATACCCGGCCCCCCCGGCCGGAGATAGGAAACTATGTATTTTTTTGTTATTTCGTTTCGAGCGGAACCTCTCTGAGAGAATTTTACCCCCACTCTTTACAATTTGACAATCTACGAATTTTGGTGCAGAAAATACCCGAATAGACCTATTGTATGGTAAAGGGCGAAATCTGTGAAAGTCGCACTTTAGCTTTTAATTTTTTTCATAAAAGAATTGTAAATGGTTTTAAGTTGAATAGGTAGAAGAGGAATTTTCTTTTTATTTCATCTTTTAGGAGGGTAGACTTGTGGGTAGATTTGCATTCTTTTCCACATCAGCCAATGGGGTAGATTCCGCTGTCAGGCAGAATGAACCATTAAACCTGGATGATGAAGACCAACAATTCCGTTCACCCGTCTTGGACGACGGGAAAATATCCATTTCTAAGCTTAAATCCAACAAAGCTTTTGAAACTGACCGACTTCCGGCCGAGTTATTTAAAGCAGCTGGAGATTACCTGGTAGACAACGTACATCAACTAGTTTCTTAGATTTGGTCAGATAAGTGTATGTGTGATGAATGCAATATAAGCATCGTTTGCCCCATCCACAAAAAAGGAGACCCCCTTAGCTGAACCAATTACAGGAGTATCGGTATTCACAATATCTCGTACAAGATCTTGTCTGTTGTGTTGTGTGGAACTATTGTACATATGTATATGAACCAGGAAAGTATACTTTTGATCAAATTTCCCCAATTCGCCAGATCCTGGAGAAAACTTAAGATAGCTACCACCCCTACATCGATTTAAAGGTCGCCTATGACATATGAATGCATGTACGTACATATGAATGCATAAAGTTAAGCTTTGTGCAGTAGTTCTTCCGCAAGATAACTTCTAACGACGAAATGATTTTGACATTAAAAAAAACCAATACAATTTTTCTCAATAACCGCCAACCCTTTCCATTTCCGCAAACCAAGCGGGGTAGAGTTGCCTAATTCCGGCCGTCTCCAGTGACCGGCCCCCATCAGAGAAAGTGTCATGAATAGTGAAATTAATGCCATACTTCTCGTTTTGCAGTCATAATGTAGTCTGTTATCTCTTTCTTACGCTCCTTCAAAATTTCACTTGAATTGACAATGTCTTTCCTTAATTATGAGCTTATTGGTTGTGTGAACGCGTTAGGACAAGGTATTCCGGAGCTGTTCTTGTAAAAGCAATAGTGCAAGTGTGTTCCTAAATTAGTCTTTATTTCATAATTTCAAAAGGTGAGTACAATAAGATGTTTTTTTTTATAGTTAATTATAGTATATTTCAATGAAAACTGCTTTAAAACATATAAAAATGTTAAATTGATGGTTTTTTTTAGAGTGACCGGAGATAGGACACTAAAATTACCCATGTTGCCTATACCCGGCCCCCCCGGCCGGAGATAGGAAACTATGTATTTTTTTGTTATTTCGTTTCGAGCGGAATATGTGTATAACTGGACTATAACGACGCTCTCTGCTTCAAAAAGTCGTTGAAAATTCAAAATTGCGATAAAACGAATGCAAAATAATTCGAAATGTAAGCTGATTTATAACATTTCTCAAACTGACTAAGATTTTTTGACTAAGAATCCAGTCCCCGACCTCAAAAAAAGTGACTAAATCCATAGTCAATTTTCAGGCTGTCAGCAAATCAAAACTCGTAAATTTGGAAAGAAATCCAATTGCCTAGAATATTGAACACGACCAATTTCCGTAGGAATTATTTGGATTACTTCTTTTTGGGAATATTTTGTCTCGGGCAGTTGTCAGTTTTCTGAAAATTACTTAGCATAAATATAAATATTAGGTCTGTTCGCGTACTCCTTAGAACAGCGAATTTTTACGAAAAGTTACGAATTTTTACGAAATCCTGTTCGCGTATGCCAAAATTTCGTAGATTTTCGTAAGAGAGAGAGAGAATAAGAAATTTCCCCATGCTACGAATTTTAGTGCAAGAAATCTCTTTGGGCTGATTTATGAAAACTGTCAAATCTGCCAAACAGCAGTTTTTCATTTTTGTGTGGCATTAATATCGTCAGATATTAGAGAATCCTGGAATATGCGAAGATCCAAGGAATCCAAAAAAAAGTGTTGGAACAATAAATACATTTTTTCTATACTTTTTTAAAGTCTCCAAATGTGAACCAAAAAATTATTTCCAATACACTTTTCTTAAATTTGACAGTTGAAGTTTGACGTTTAAAATTGGGCAACTTTTCTGTTCAACGCGTTCTTTTACTTTTTCGTAATTTTACCTCTCTGAGAGAATTTTACCCCCACTTTTTACAATTTGACAATCTACGAATTTTGGTGCAGAAAATACCCGAATAGACCTATTGTATGGTAAAGGGCGAAATCTGTGAAAGTCGCACTTTAGCTTTTAATTTTTTTCATAAAAGAATTGTAAATGGTTTTAAGTTGAATAGGTAGAAGAGGAATTTTCTTTTTATTTCATCTTTTAGGAGGGTAGACTTGTGGGTAGATTTGCATTCTTTTCCACATCAGCCAATGGGGTAGATTCCGCTGTCAGGCAGAATGAACCATTAAACCTGGATGATGAAGACCAACAATTCCGTTCACCCGTCTTGGACGACGGGAAAATATCCATTTCTAAGCTTAAATCCAACAAAGCTTTTGAAACTGACCGACTTCCGGCCGAGTTATTTAAAGCAGCTGGAGATTACCTGGTAGAGAACGTACATCAACTAGTTTCTTAGATTTGGTCAGATAAGTGTATGTGTGATGAATGCAATATAAGCATCGTTTGCCCCATCCACAAAAAAGGGGACCCCCTTAGCTGAACCAATTACAGGAGTATCGGTATTCACAACATCTCGTACAAGATCTTGTCTGTTGTGTTGTGTGGAATTATTGTACATATGTATATGAACCAGGAAAGTATACTTTTGATCAAATTTCCCCAATTCGCCAGATCCTGGAGAAAACTTAAGATAGCTACCACCCCTACATCGATTTAAAGGTCGCCTATGACATATGAATGCATGTATGCATGTACCTACATATGAATGCATAAAGTTAAGCTTTGTGCAGTAGTTCTTCCGCAAGATAACTTCTAACGACGAAATGATTTTGACATTAAAAAAAACCAATACAATTTTTCTCAATAACCGCCAACCCTTTCCATTTCCGCAAACCAAGCGGGGTAGAGTTGCCTAATTCCGGCCGTCTCCAGTGACCGGCCCCCATCAGAGAAAGTGTCATGAATAGTGAAATTAATGCCATACTTCTCGTTTTGCAGTCATAATGTAGTCTGTTATCTCTTTCTTACGCTCCTTCAAAATTTCACTTGAATTGACAATGTCTTTCCTTAATTATGAGCTTATTGGTTGTGTGAACGCGTTAGGATAAGGTATTCCGGAGCTGTTCTGGTAAAAGCAATAGTGCAAGTGTGTTCCGAAATTAGTCTTTATTTCATAATTTCAAAAGGTGAGTACAATAAGATGTTTTTTTTTATAGTTAATTATAGTATATTTCAATGAAAACTGCTTTGAAACATATAAAAATGTTAAATTGATGGTTTTTTTTAGAGTGACCGGAGATAGGACACTAAAATTACCCATGTTGCCTATACCCGGCCCCCCCGGCCGGAGATAGGAAACTATGTATTTTTTTGTTATTTCGTTTCGAGCGGAACCTCTCTGAGAGAATTTTACCCCCACTCTTTACAATTTGACAATCTACGAATTTTGGTGCAGAAAATACCCGAATAGACCTATTGTATGGTAAAGGGCGAAATCTGTGAAAGTCGCACTTTAGCTTTTAATTTTTTTCATAAAAGAATTGTAAATGGTTTTAAGTTGAATAGGTAGAAGAGGAATTTTCTTTTTATTTCATCTTTTAGGAGGGTAGACTTGTGGGTAGATTTGCATTCTTTTCCACATCAGCCAATGGGGTAGATTCCGCTGTCAGGCAGAATGAACCATTAAACCTGGATGATGAAGACCAACAATTCCGTTCACCCGTCTTGGACGACGGGAAAATATCCATTTCTAAGCTTAAATCCAACAAAGCTTTTGAAACTGACCGACTTCCGGCCGAGTTATTTAAAGCAGCTGGAGATTACCTGGTAGAGAACGTACATCAACTAGTTTCTTAGATTTGGTCAGATAAGTGTATGTGTGATGAATGCAATATAAGCATCGTTTGCCCCATCCACAAAAAAGGAGACCCCCTTAGCTGAACCAATTACAGGAGTATCGGTATTCACAATATCTCGTACAAGATCTTGTCTGTTGTGTTGTGTGGAACTATTGTACATATGTATATGAACCAGGAAAGTATACTTTTGATCAAATTTCCCCAATTCGCCAGATCCTGGAGAAAACTTAAGATAGCTACCACCCCTACATCGATTTAAAGGTCGCCTATGACATATGAATGCATGTATGCATGTACGTACATATGAATGCATAAAGTTAAGCTTTGTGCAGTAGTTCTTCCGCAAGATAACTTCTAACGACGAAATGATTTTGACATTAAAAAAAACCAATACAATTTTTCTCAATAACCGCCAACCCTTTCCATTTCCGCAAACCAAGCGGGGTAGAGTTGCCTAATTCCGGCCGTCTCCAGTGACCGGCCCCCATCAGAGAAAGTGTCATGAATAGTGAAATTAATGCCATACTTCTCGTTTTGCAGTCATAATGTAGTCTGTTATCTCTTTCTTACGCTCCTTCAAAATTTCACTTGAATTGACAATGTCTTTCCTTAATTATGAGCTTATTGGTTGTGTGAACGCGTTAGGACAAGGTATTCCGGAGCTGTTCTTGTAAAAGCAATAGTGCAAGTGTGTTCCGAAATTAGTCTTTATTTCATAATTTCAAAAGGTGAGTACAATAAGATGTTTTTTTTTATAGTTAATTATATTATATTTCAATGAAAACTGCTTTAAAACATATAAAAATGTTAAATTGATGGTTTTTTTTAGAGTGACCGGAGATAGGACACTAAAATTACCCATGTTGCCTATACCCGGCCCCCCCGGCCGGAGATAGGAAACTATGTATTTTTTTGTTATTTCGTTTCGAGCGGAATATGTGTATAACTGGACTATAACGACGCTCTCTGCTTCAAAAAGTCGTTGAAAATTCAAAATTGCGATAAAACGAATGCAAAATAATTCGAAATGTAAGCTGATTTATAACATTTCTCAAACTGACTAAGATTTTTTGACTAAGAATCCAGTCCCCGACCTCAAAAAAAGTGACTAAATCCATAGTCAATTTTCAGGCTGTCAGCAAATCAAAACTCGTAAATTTGGAAAGAAATCCATTTGCCTAGAATATTGAACACGACCAATTTCCGTAGGAATTATTTGGATTACTTCTTTTTGGGAATATTTTGTCTCGGGCAGTTGTCAGTTTTCTGAAAATTACTTAGCATAAATATAAATATTAGGTCTGTTCGCGTACTCCTTAGAACAGCGAATTTTTACGAAAAGTTACGAATTTTTACGAAATCCTGTTCGCGTATGCCAAAATTTCGTAGATTTTCGTAAGAGAGAGAGAGAATAAGAAATTTCCCCATGCTACGAATTTTAGTGCAAGAAATCTCTTTGGGCTGATTTATGAAAACTGTCAAATCTGCCAAACAGCAGTTTTTCATTTTTGTGTGGCATTAATATCGTCAGATATTAGAGAATCCTGGAATATGCGAAGATCCAAGGAATCCAAAAAAAAGTGTTGGAACAATAAATACATTTTTTCTATACTTTTTTAAAGTCTCCAAATGTGAACCAAAAAATTATTTCCAATACACTTTTCTTAAATTTGACAGTTGAAGTTTGACGTTTAAAATTGGGCAACTTTTCTGTTCAACGCGTTCTTTTACTTTTTCGTAATTTTACCTCTCTGAGAGAATTTTACCCCCACTCTTTACAATTTGACAATCTACGAATTTTGGTGCAGAAAATACCCGAATAGACCTATTGTATGGTAAAGGGCGAAATCTGTGAAAGTCGCACTTTAGCTTTTAATTTTTTTCATAAAAGAATTGTAAATGGTTTTAAGTTGAATAGGTAGAAGAGGAATTTTCTTTTTATTTCATCTTTTAGGAGGGTAGACTTGTGGGTAGATTTGCATTCTTTTCCACATCAGCCAATGGGGTAGATTCCGCTGTCAGGCAGAATGAACCATTAAACCTGGATGATGAAGACCAACAATTCCGTTCACCCGTCTTGGACGACGGGAAAATATCCATTTCTAAGCTTAAATCCAACAAAGCTTTTGAAACTGACCGACTTCCAGCCGAGTTATTTAAAGCAGCTGGAGATTACCTGGTAGAGAACGTACATCAACTAGTTTCTTAGATTTGGTCAGATAAGTGTATGTGTGATGAATGCAATATAAGCATCGTTTGCCCCATCCACAGAAAAGGGGACCCCCTTAGCTGAACCAATTACAGGAGTATCGGTATTCACAACATCTCGTACAAGATCTTGTCTGTTGTGTTGTGTGGAATTATTGTACATATGTATATGAACCAGGAAAGTATACTTTTGATCAAATTTCCCCAATTCGCCAGATCCTGGAGAAAACTTAAGATAGCTACCACCCCTACATCGATTTAAAGGTCGCCTATGACATATGAATGCATGTATGCATGTACCTACATATGAATGCATAAAGTTAAGCTTTGTGCAGTAGTTCTTCCGCAAGATAACTTCTAACGACGAAATGATTTTGACATTAAAAAAAACCAATACAATTTTTCTCAATAACCGCCAACCCTTTCCATTTCCGCAAACCAAGCGGGGTAGAGTTGCCTAATTCCGGCCGTCTCCAGTGACCGGCCCCCATCAGAGAAAGTGTCATGAATAGTGAAATTAATGCCATACTTCTCGTTTTGCAGTCATAATGTAGTCTGTTATCTCTTTCTTACGCTCCTTCAAAATTTCACTTGAATTGACAATGTCTTTCCTTAATTATGAGCTTATTGGTTGTGTGAACGCGTTAGGATAAGGTATTCCGGAGCTGTTCTGGTAAAAGCAACAGTGCAAGTGTGTTCCGAAATTAGTCTTTATTTCATAATTTCAAAAGGTGAGTACAATAAGATGTTTTTTTTTATAGTTAATTATAGTATATTTCAATGAAAACTGCTTTGAAACATATAAAAATGTTAAATTGATGGTTTTTTTTAGAGTGACCGGAGATAGGACACTAAAATTACCCATGTTGCCTATACCCGGCCCCCCCGGCCGGAGATAGGAAACTATGTATTTTTTTGTTATTTCGTTTCGAGCGGAACCTCTCTGAGAGAATTTTACCCCCACTCTTTACAATTTGACAATCTACGAATTTTGGTGCAGAAAATACCCGAATAGACCTATTGTATGGTAAAGGGCGAAATCTGCGAAAGTCGCACTTTAGCTTTTAATTTTTTTCATAAAAGAATTGTAAATGGTTTTAAGTTGAATAGGTAGAAGAGGAATTTTCTTTTTATTTCATCTTTTAGGAGGGTAGACTTGTGGGTAGATTTGCATTCTTTTCCACATCAGCCAATGGGGTAGATTCCGCTGTCAGGCAGAATGAACGATTAAACCTGGATGATGAAGACCAACAATTCCGTTCACCCGTCTTGGACGACGGGAAAATATCCATTTCTAAGCTTAAATCCAACAAAGCTTTTGAAACTGACCGACTTCCGGCCGAGTTATTTAAAGCAGCTGGAGATTACCTGTTAGAGAACGTACATCAACTAGTTTCTTAGATTTGGTCAGATAAGTGTATGAGTGATGAATGCAATATAAGCATCGTTTGCCCCATCCACAAAAAAGGAGACCCCCTTAGCTGAACCAATTACAGGAGTATCGGTATTCACAACATCTCGTACAAGATCTTGTCTGTTGTGTTGTGTGGAACTATTGTACATATGTATATGAACCAGGAAAGTATACTTTTGATCAAATTTCCCCAATTCGCCAGATCCTGGAGAAAACTTAAGATAGCTACCACCCCTACATCGATTTAAAGGTCGCCTATGACATATGAATGCATGTATGCATGTACGTACATATGAATGCATAAAGTTAAGCTTTGTGCAGTAGTTCTTCCGCAAGATAACTTCTAACGACGAAATGATTTTGACATTAAAAAAAACCAATACAATTTTTCTCAATAACCGCCAACCCTTTCCATTTCCGCAAACCAAGCGGGGTAGAGTTGCCTAATTCCGGCCGTCTCCAGTGACCGGCCCCCATCAGAGAAAGTGTCATGAATAGTGAAATTAATGCCATACTTCTCGTTTTGCAGTCATAATGTAGTCTGTTATCTCTTTCTTACGCTCCTTCAAAATTTCACTTGAATTGACAATGTCTTTCCTTAATTATGAGCTTATTGGTTGTGTGAACGCGTTAGGATAAGGTATTCCGGAGCTGTTCTGGTAAAAGCAATAGTGCAAGTGTGTTCCGAAATTAGTCTTTATTTCATAATTTCAAAAGGTGAGTACAATAAGATGTTTTTTTTTATAGTTAATTATAGTATATTTCAATGAAAACTGCTTTGAAACATATAAAAATGTTAAATTGATGGTTTTTTTTAGAGTGACCGGAGATAGGACACTAAAATTACCCATGTTGCCTATACCCGGCCCCCCCGGCCGGAGATAGGAAACTATGTATTTTTTTGTTATTTCGTTTCGAGCGGAACCTCTCTGAGAGAATTTTACCCCCACTCTTTACAATTTGACAATCTACGAATTTTGGTGCAGAAAATACCCGAATAGACCTATTGTATGGTAAAGGGCGAAATCTGTGAAAGTCGCACTTTAGCTTTTAATTTTTTTCATAAAAGAATTGTAAATGGTTTTAAGTTGAATAGGTAGAAGAGGAATTTTCTTTTTATTTCATCTTTTAGGAGGGTAGACTTGTGGGTAGATTTGCATTCTTTTCCACATCAGCCAATGGGGTAGATTCCGCTGTCAGGCAGAATGAACCATTAAACCTGGATGATGAAGACCAACAATTCCGTTCACCCGTCTTGGACGACGGGAAAATATCCATTTCTAAGCTTAAATCCAACAAAGCTTTTGAAACTGACCGACTTCCGGCCGAGTTATTTAAAGCAGCTGGAGATTACCTGGTAGAGAACGTACATCAACTAGTTTCTTAGATTTGGTCAGATAAGTGTATGTGTGATGAATGCAATATAAGCATCGTTTGCCCCATCCACAAAAAAGGAGACCCCCTTAGCTGAACCAATTACAGGAGTATCGGTATTCACAATATCTCGTACAAGATCTTGTCTGTTGTGTTGTGTGGAACTATTGTACATATGTATATGAACCAGGAAAGTATACTTTTGATCAAATTTCCCCAATTCGCCAGATCCTGGAGAAAACTTAAGATAGCTACCACCCCTACATCGATTTAAAGGTCGCCTATGACATATGAATGCATGTATGCATGTACGTACATATGAATGCATAAAGTTAAGCTTTGTGCAGTAGTTCTTCCGCAAGATAACTTCTAACGACGAAATGATTTTGACATTAAAAAAAACCAATACAATTTTTCTCAATAACCGCCAACCCTTTCCATTTCCGCAAACCAAGCGGGGTAGAGTTGCCTAATTCCGGCCGTCTCCAGTGACCGGCCCCCATCAGAGAAAGTGTCATGAATAGTGAAATTAATGCCATACTTCTCGTTTTGCAGTCATAATGTAGTCTGTTATCTCTTTCTTACGCTCCTTCAAAATTTCACTTGAATTGACAATGTCTTTCCTTAATTATGAGCTTATTGGTTGTGTGAACGCGTTAGGACAAGGTATTCCGGAGCTGTTCTTGTAAAAGCAATAGTGCAAGTGTGTTCCGAAATTAGTCTTTATTTCATAATTTCAAAAGGTGAGTACAATAAGATGTTTTTTTTTATAGTTAATTATATTATATTTCAATGAAAACTGCTTTAAAACATATAAAAATGTTAAATTGATGGTTTTTTTTAGAGTGACCGGAGATAGGACACTAAAATTACCCATGTTGCCTATACCCGGCCCCCCCGGCCGGAGATAGGAAACTATGTATTTTTTTGTTATTTCGTTTCGAGCGGAATATGTGTATAACTGGACTATAACGACGCTCTCTGCTTCAAAAAGTCGTTGAAAATTCAAAATTGCGATAAAACGAATGCAAAATAATTCGAAATGTAAGCTGATTTATAACATTTCTCAAACTGACTAAGATTTTTTGACTAAGAATCCAGTCCCCGACCTCAAAAAAAGTGACTAAATCCATAGTCAATTTTCAGGCTGTCAGCAAATCAAAACTCGTAAATTTGGAAAGAAATCCATTTGCCTAGAATATTGAACACGACCAATTTCCGTAGGAATTATTTGGATTACTTCTTTTTGGGAATATTTTGTCTCGGGCAGTTGTCAGTTTTCTGAAAATTACTTAGCATAAATATAAATATTAGGTCTGTTCGCGTACTCCTTAGAACAGCGAATTTTTACGAAAAGTTACGAATTTTTACGAAATCCTGTTCGCGTATGCCAAAATTTCGTAGATTTTCGTAAGAGAGAGAGAGAATAAGAAATTTCCCCATGCTACGAATTTTAGTGCAAGAAATCTCTTTGGGCTGATTTATGAAAACTGTCAAATCTGCCAAACAGCAGTTTTTCATTTTTGTGTGGCATTAATATCGTCAGATATTAGAGAATCCTGGAATATGCGAAGATCCAAGGAATCCAAAAAAAAGTGTTGGAACAATAAATACATTTTTTCTATACTTTTTTAAAGTCTCCAAATGTGAACCAAAAAATTATTTCCAATACACTTTTCTTAAATTTGACAGTTGAAGTTTGACGTTTAAAATTGGGCAACTTTTCTGTTCAACGCGTTCTTTTACTTTTTCGTAATTTTACCTCTCTGAGAGAATTTTACCCCCACTCTTTACAATTTGACAATCTACGAATTTTGGTGCAGAAAATACCCGAATAGACCTATTGTATGGTAAAGGGCGAAATCTGTGAAAGTCGCACTTTAGCTTTTAATTTTTTTCATAAAAGAATTGTAAATGGTTTTAAGTTGAATAGGTAGAAGAGGAATTTTCTTTTTATTTCATCTTTTAGGAGGGTAGACTTGTGGGTAGATTTGCATTCTTTTCCACATCAGCCAATGGGGTAGATTCCGCTGTCAGGCAGAATGAACCATTAAACCTGGATGATGAAGACCAACAATTCCGTTCACCCGTCTTGGACGACGGGAAAATATCCATTTCTAAGCTTAAATCCAACAAAGCTTTTGAAACTGACCGACTTCCAGCCGAGTTATTTAAAGCAGCTGGAGATTACCTGGTAGAGAACGTACATCAACTAGTTTCTTAGATTTGGTCAGATAAGTGTATGTGTGATGAATGCAATATAAGCATCGTTTGCCCCATCCACAGAAAAGGGGACCCCCTTAGCTGAACCAATTACAGGAGTATCGGTATTCGCAACATCTCGTACAAGATCTTGTCTGTTGTGTTGTGTGGAATTATTGTACATATGTATATGAACCAGGAAAGTATACTTTTGATCAAATTTCCCCAATTCGCCAGATCCTGGAGAAAACTTAAGATAGCTACCACCCCTACATCGATTTAAAGGTCGCCTATGACATATGAATGCATGTATGCATGTACCTACATATGAATGCATAAAGTTAAGCTTTGTGCAGTAGTTCTTCCGCAAGATAACTTCTAACGACGAAATGATTTTGACATTAAAAAAAACCAATACAATTTTTCTCAATAACCGCCAACCCTTTCCATTTCCGCAAACCAAGCGGGGTAGAGTTGCCTAATTCCGGCCGTCTCCAGTGACCGGCCCCCATCAGAGAAAGTGTCATGAATAGTGAAATTAATGCCATACTTCTCGTTTTGCAGTCATAATGTAGTCTGTTATCTCTTTCTTACGCTCCTTCAAAATTTCACTTGAATTGACAATGTCTTTCCTTAATTATGAGCTTATTGGTTGTGTGAACGCGTTAGGATAAGGTATTCCGGAGCTGTTCTGGTAAAAGCAACAGTGCAAGTGTGTTCCGAAATTAGTCTTTATTTCATAATTTCAAAAGGTGAGTACAATAAGATGTTTTTTTTTATAGTTAATTATAGTATATTTCAATGAAAACTGCTTTGAAACATATAAAAATGTTAAATTGATGGTTTTTTTTAGAGTGACCGGAGATAGGACACTAAAATTACCCATGTTGCCTATACCCGGCCCCCCCGGCCGGAGATAGGAAACTATGTATTTTTTTGTTATTTCGTTTCGAGCGGAACCTCTCTGAGAGAATTTTACCCCCACTCTTTACAATTTGACAATCTACGAATTTTGGTGCAGAAAATACCCGAATAGACCTATTGTATGGTAAAGGGCGAAATCTGCGAAAGTCGCACTTTAGCTTTTAATTTTTTTCATAAAAGAATTGTAAATGGTTTTAAGTTGAATAGGTAGAAGAGGAATTTTCTTTTTATTTCATCTTTTAGGAGGGTAGACTTGTGGGTAGATTTGCATTCTTTTCCACATCAGCCAATGGGGTAGATTCCGCTGTCAGGCAGAATGAACGATTAAACCTGGATGATGAAGACCAACAATTCCGTTCACCCGTCTTGGACGACGGGAAAATATCCATTTCTAAGCTTAAATCCAACAAAGCTTTTGAAACTGACCGACTTCCGGCCGAGTTATTTAAAGCAGCTGGAGATTACCTGTTAGAGAACGTACATCAACTAGTTTCTTAGATTTGGTCAGATAAGTGTATGAGTGATGAATGCAATATAAGCATCGTTTGCCCCATCCACAAAAAAGGAGACCCCCTTAGCTGAACCAATTACAGGAGTATCGGTATTCACAACATCTCGTACAAGATCTTGTCTGTTGTGTTGTGTGGAACTATTGTACATATGTATATGAACCAGGAAAGTATACTTTTGATCAAATTTCCCCAATTCGCCAGATCCTGGAGAAAACTTAAGATAGCTACCACCCCTACATCGATTTAAAGGTCGCCTATGACATATGAATGCATGTATGCATGTACGTACATATGAATGCATAAAGTTAAGCTTTGTGCAGTAGTTCTTCCGCAAGATAACTTCTAACGACGAAATGATTTTGACATTAAAAAAAACCAATACAATTTTTCTCAATAACCGCCAACCCTTTCCATTTCCGCAAACCAAGCGGGGTAGAGTTGCCTAGACGGAGACACATGGCCTCGGATATTGCCAAGCCTGCTATGCCAGGGCGCCCTTCGGAGCCAGGCCTAGAGGGTGGCAGCAGCGAGCGTCTGGTGGTCGGCTTGTCCCGCTCGGCAGCCGGCCGGGTTCAACCCGAAACGGCTACGAGCTTCCCGGCAATGGTCTCGCAAACCATTACGGGGGTCAAAGTGGAGATGCGCTATGCCCCGAGGGGGGCATAAGTGGACTTTCGGTTTTTCGACAACGGCATCGACTTAGGATAGGCACGTGGAACATTTCTTCGCTCACAGGAAAAGACCTTGAGCTCATTGGGGAGGCTACTAAATATCGACTAGATATAGTTGGTATCTCCTCAACAAAGCAAAGGGGTTCTAGAACTGTGGACCTTTCGGATGGGTGGAAACTCTTCATGTCAGGAGTAGCACCTTCAATGTCTGCTCAGGCGGGAGTGGGGATACTCACGAGTCCCAGGCTGGCAGGCAGAGTACTGGAGTGGATACCATTGGGAGGGAGAGTTGCGATTTTAAAGCTTAAGCTTGAAAGGTCAACTCTGGCTCTGGTGCAGGTATATGCGCCGAATCTGGAGTCGGAGTATGCAGCTTTCTTGGATGAAGTAGATGCCGCCTTAGAACAAGTGGCAGATATGGATTCTTATGTCCTGATGGGGGACTTCAATGCTCACGTGGGTGTGGACGAAATGACATGGGGAAGTGTGATTGGGAGGAACGGCGACCCGGATCAAAATGCGAACGGAGAGAAGTTGTTGGACTTTTGCTGTGCAAATGGCATGTCCATTATGAACACCTTCTTTCCGCACAAAAACATCCATAAATACACATGGTACCGTCAGAGTCTTCAGCAGAAATCGCTGATAGACTTCTTTGTGGTACCATCGTGTGTTAAAAGGATGGTTTGTGACGTTCGTGTTGTGAGAGGGGCTGAACTGTCAACTGATCATCACCTCGTGTTGTGCAATTTGTATCTCAACGATAAAGTACCTGTCCTACCAAAGCGTAAACCAAGGCTGGTGACACGCATACGGTGGGAGAGTTTACAGAACGATGAGATACGGGAGGAGTTTGCACGACAGGTATCCGAAAGGTTTGAACAAATTTCAACTGTTCCGACAAATGTAGAGGAAGAATGGCGGTTGTTTTCAACAGCAGTCATTGCCTCTGCAGGAGGTGTTTGCGGAGTGAAGCGGCTCGGTGTGGCGGCTGGTGGTGAGAAAAGAACTGCGTGGTTTAAAACACCCGGAGTTCAAGAAGCCATCAGAGAGAAGAAGGCAGTCTTCAAGGTGTGGATACACTTGGGGGATTCAGCTTCTCGGAACCGGTACATGGAGGCGCGAAGAACTTGCAAGCTGGCTGTTAAAGCAGCTAAGGAGCAGTCTTGGAAGGAGTTCGGTGAGAAATTGGACTGTGATCACAGATCTGCAAACAAGGTGTTCTGGCAGACCATCCGCCGTCTCAGAGGAAGGAAGTTTAATATCATCGAAGGAGTCAAATCCAAAGATGGTGTACTTCTTTCCGATGACAAGGACATCTTGCGCAGATGGAGCGAGCACTTTTCGGAGTTGCTCAATCCCGAACAGGACACTGAGGATGGCAGACCCATGGTTTTGAGTAGGGCGGAGAATAGTCCCACCGTAGAGGAGGTGACTTTGGCGATTAAAACGCTAAAAGTCGGCAAATCTGCTGGTGTGGATGAAATCCGGCCAGAAATGCTCAAGGCTTTGGGTAAAGAGGGAGTGGAATGGCTCTCTCGTGTCATTAAAGTGGCCTGGGAATGCGGTGAAACACCTAGTGATTGGCAAACTGGGGTGATTGTTCCTCTTTTTAAAAAAGGGGATAAGAGGGATTGCTCCAATTATAGGGGTATATCTCTTTTAAGTCTCTCCGGAAAAGTCTTTGCAAAGGTGTTGGAAACGCGTTCCAGAG
The DNA here is from genome assembly GCA_917880715.2 of Matsumyia berberina. NCBI lineage: Eukaryota > Metazoa > Arthropoda > Insecta > Diptera > Syrphidae > Matsumyia > Matsumyia berberina. The sequence goes on from OU862872.1 coordinate 84,956,234, forward strand.
CTGTGGTCGAGTCCCGGTTGGGCGATGAGCAGTGCGGCTTTCGTCCAGGTAGAAGCACAACCGACCAGCTGTTCACTCTCAGAATGGTACTTGAGAAGGCCTGGGAGTATGCCAAACCTATCTACAGTTGTTTTGTGGATTTGGAGAAAGCATATGATCGGGTCCCTCGAGGTAAACTCTGGAGTGTATTGCAGGAGTACGGGATTGACGGTTCTCTTCTGAGGGCCATTCAATCTCTGTACACTAACTGTAAGAGCTGTGTTCGGGTGAACGGCGTTAAGTCGACACCTTTCACTGTGAGCGTTGGACTTCGCCAGGGGTGCGTTCTGTCACCTCTCCTTTTCATAGTGTATATGGATTGGATGTTACAGCGCAGCCTTGGTGAGGAACGTTTCGAATTGGGAGACTTAAGGATAAGTCATCTGCTTTTTGCTGATGACTTGGTCATCCTTACGTCCACCCAGACCGAACTTCAGCGGGCACTAGACAGGTTCGTCGCCGTCTGTGTTGAAACTGGGATGAAGGTAAACGTGGACAAATCAGAGGTAATGGTAATTTCCAGAACACCTGTTCAATGCACTCTGCATGTTAGTGGAGTCCCATTAAAACAGGTGGAGAAGTTTAAGTATCTCGAGGTCCTATTCACGAGTGATGGTAGGAGCAATACTGAGTTATCCTGTAGGATTGGTCAGGCTGGAGCAATTTTGAGACAGCTTGGTCAATCTGTTATCAGGAGGGCCGAACTTGGCATCGAAGCTAAGTTGTCGGTCTTTAATTCAGTGTTTGTTCCGACCCTCACCTATGGTCATGAGGTTTGGGTAATGACCGAAAGAATAAGATCGCGGATACAAGCTGCCGAAATGAGATTTCTTCGTTGTATTGCTGGGGTGACTCGACGAGATCGGGTTAGGAACACCAGAGTACGAGAGGCACTCAATGTCGAGCAGCTACTTCTTCGGACGGAGAGGTCCATACTTCGATGGTTTGGGCACGTCAAACGCATGTCCCCAACTCGGTTTCCAAGACGTGCCATGGAATTCGTGCCATCGGGTACGCGTCCCCTGGGCAGGCCTAGGTTGAGATGGCTGGACCAAGTCCGAAATCTCACCTCTACCCGTATGGGGATTGCCCCTGATGAGTTAGAGTCGATGGCGGAAGATCGGCAAATGTGGAGAGTCCACTTAAGCTCCCTAAACCCGCGACCCTCATAGTGGATAAGCGGGCCATTGGAAGATGATGATGATGATGATGATGTTAATTATAGTATATTTCAATGAAAACTGCTTTGAAACATATAAAAATGTTAAATTGATGGTTTTTTTTAGAGTGACCGGAGATAGGACACTAAAATTACCCATGTTGCCTATACCCGGCCCCCCCGGCCGGAGATAGGAAACTATGTATTTTTTTGTTATTTCGTTTCGAGCGGAATATGTGTATAACTGGACTATAACGACGCTCTCTGCTTCAAAAAGTCGTTGAAAATTCAAAATTGCTATAAAACGAATGCAAAATAATTCGAAATGTAAGCTGATTTATAACATTTCTCAAACTGACTTAGATTTCAGTTAGAATTTTTTGACTAAGAATCCAGTCCCCGACCTCAAAAAAAGTGACTAAATCCTTAGTCAATTTTCAGGCTGTCAGCCAATCAAAACTCGTAAATTTGGAAAGAAATCCATTTGCCTAGAATATTGAACACGACCAATTTCCGTAGGAATTATTTGGATTACTTCTTTTTGGAAATATATTGTCTCGGGCAGTTGTCAGTTTTCTGAAAATTACTTAGCATAAATATAAATATTAGGTCTGTTCGCGTACTCCTTAGAACAGCGAGTTTTTACGAAAAGTTACGAAAAGCCAAAATTTCGTAGATTTTCGTAAGAGAGAGAGAAAATAAGAAATTTCCCCATGCTACGAATTTTAGTGCAAGAAATCTCTTTAGGCTGATTTATGAAAACTGTCAAATCTGCCAAACAGCTGTTTTTCATTTTTGTGTGGCATTAATATCGTCAGATATTAGAGAATTCTGGAATATGCGAAGATCCAAGGAATCCAAGAAAAAGTGTTGGAACAATAAATAAATGTTTTCTATACTTTTTTAAAGTCTCCAAATGTGAACCAAAAAATTATTTCCAATACACTTTTCTTAAATTTGACAGTTGAAGTTTGACGTTTAAAATTGGGCAACTTTTCTGTTCAACGCGTTCTTTTACTTTTTCGTAATTTTACCTCTCTGAGAGAATTTTACCCCCACTCTTTACAATTTGACAATCTACGAATTTTGGTGCAGAAAATACCCGAATAGACCTATTGTGTGGTAAAGGGCGAAATCTGTGAAAGTCGCACTTTAGCTTTTAATTTTTTTCATAAAAGAATTGTAAATGGTTTTAAGTTGAATAGGTAGAAGAGGAATTTTCTTTTTATTTCATCTTTTAGGAGGGTAGACTTGTGGGTAGATTTGCATTCTTTTCCACATCAGCCAATGGGGTAGATTCCGCTGTCAGGCAGAATGAACCATTAAACCTGGATGATGAAGACCAACAATTCCGTTCACCCGTCTTGGACGACGGGAAAATATCCATTTCTAAGCTTAAATCCAACAAAGCTTTTGAAACTGACCGACTTCCGGCCGAGTTATTTAAAGCAGCTGGAGATTACCTGGTAGAGAACGTACATCAACTAGTTTCTTAGATTTGGTCAGATAAGTGTATGTGTGATGAATGCAATATAAGCATCGTTTGCCCCATCCACAAAAAAGGAGACCCCCTTAGCTGAACCAATTACAGGAGTATCGGTATCCACAACATCTCGTACAAGATCTTGTCTGTTGTGTTGTGTGGAACTATTGTACATATGTATATGAACCAGGAAAGTATACTTTTGATCAAATTTTCCCAATTCGCCAGATCCTGGAGAAAACTTAAGATAGCTACCACCCCTACATCGATTTAAAGGTCGCCTATGACATATGAATGCATGTACGTACATATGAATGCATAAAGTTAAGCTTTGTGCAGTAGTTCTTCCGCAAGATAACTTCTAACGACGAAATGATTTTGACATTAAAAAAAACCAATACAATTTTTCTCAATAACCGCCAACCCTTTCCATTTCCGCAAACCAAGCAGCGTAGAGTTGCCTAATTCCGGCCGTCTCCAGTGACCGGCCCCCATCAGAGAAAGTGTCATGAATAGTGAAATTAATGCCATACTTCTCTTTTTGCAGTCATAATGTAGTCTGTTATCTCTTTCTTACGCTCCTTCAAAATTTCACTTTAATTGACAATGTCTTTCCTTAATTATGAGCTTATTGGTTGTGTGAACGCGTTAGGACAAGGTATTCCGGAGCTGTTCTGGTAAAAGCAATAGTGCAAGTGTGTTCCGAAATTAGTCTTTATTTCATAATTTCAAAAGGTGAGTACAATAAGATGTTTTTTTTTATAGTTAATTATAGTATATTTCAATGAAAACTGCTTTAAAACATATAAAAATGTTAAATTGATGGTTTTTTTTAGAGTGACCGGAGATAGGACACTAAAATTACCCATGTTGCCTATACCCGGCCCCCCCGGCCGTAGATAGGAAACTATGTATTTTTTTGTTATTTCGTTTCGAGCGGAATATGTGTATAACTGGACTATAACGACGCTCTCTGCTTCAAAAAGTCGTTGAAAATTCAAAATTGCGATAAAACGAATGCAAAATAATTCGAAATGTAAGCTGATTTATAACATTTCTCAAACTGACTAAGATTTCAGTAAGAATTTTTTGACTAAGAATCCAGTCCCCGACCTCAGAAAAAGTGACTAAATCCTTAGTCAATTTTCAGGCTGTCAGCCAATCAAAACTCGTAAATTTGGAAAGAAATCCATTTGCCTAGAATATTGAACACGACCAATTTCCGTAGGAATTATTTGGATTACTTCTTTTTGGAAATATATTGTCTCGGGCAGTTGTCAGTTTTCTGAAAATTACTTAGCATAAATATAAATATTAGGTCTGTTCGCGTATTCCTTAGAACAGCGAATTTTTACGAAAAGTTACGAATTTTTACGAAATCCAGTTCGCGTATGCCAAAATTTCGTAGATTTTCGTAAGAGAGAGAGAAAATAAGAAATTTCCCCATGCTACGAATTTTAGTGCAAGAAATCTCTTTGGGCTGATTTATGAAAACTGTCAAATCTGCCAAACAGCTGTTTTTCATTTTTGTGTGGCATTAATATCGTCAGATATTAGAGAATTCTGGAATATGCGAAGATCTAAGGAATCCAAAAAAAAGTGTTGGAACAATAAATAAATGTTTTCTATACTTTTTTAAAGTCTCCAAATGTGAACCAAAAAATTATTTCCAATACACTTTTCTTAAATTTGACAGTTGAAGTTTGACGTTTAAAATTGGGCAACTTTTCTGTTCAACGCGTTCGTTTACTTTTTCGTAATTTTACCTCTCTGAGAGAATTTTACCCCCACTCTTTACAATTTAACAATCTACGAATTTTGGTGCAGAAAATACCCGAATAGACCTATTGTATGGTAAAGGGCGAAATCTGTGAAAGTCGCACTTTAGCTTTTAATTTTTTTCATAAAAGAATTGTAAATGGTTTTAAGTTGAATAGGTAGAAGAGGAATTTTCTTTTTATTTCATCTTTTAGGAGGGTAGATTTGCATTCTTTTCCACATCAGCCAATGGGGTAGATTCCGCTGTCAGGCAGAATGAACCATTAAACCTGGATGATGAAGACCAACAATTCCGTTCACCCGTCTTGGACGACGGGAAAATATCCATTTCTAAGCTTAAATCCAACAAAGCTTTTGAAACTGACCGACTTCCGGCCGAGTTATTTAAAGCAGCTGGAGATTACCTGGTAGAGAACGTACATCAACTAGTTTCTTAGATTTGGTCAGATAAGTGTATGTGTGATGAATGCAATATAAGCATCGTTTGCCCCATCCACAAAAAAGGAGACCCCCTTAGCTGAACCAATTACATTAGTATCGGTATCCACAACATCTCGTACAAGATCTTGTCTGTTGTGTTGTGTGGAACTATTGTACATATGTATATGAACCAGGAAAGTATACTTTTGATCAAATTTCCCCAATTCGCCAGATCCTGGAGAAAACTTAAGATAGCTACCACCCCTACATCGATTTAAAGGTCGCCTATGACATACGAATGCATGTATGCATGTACGTACATATGAATGCATAAAGTTAAGCTTTGTGCAGTAGTTCTTCCGCAAGATAACTTCTAACGACGAAATGATTTTGACATTAAAAAAAACCAATACAATTTTTCTCAATAACCGCCAACCCTTTCCATTTCCGCAAACCAAGCAGGGTAGAGTTGCCTCATTCCGGCCGTCTCCAGTGACCGGCCCCCATCAGAGAAAGTGTCATGAATAGTGAAATTAATGCCATACTTCTCGTTTTGCAGTCATAATGTAGTCTGTTATCTCTTTCTTACGCTCCTTCAAAATTTCACTTGAATTGACAATGTCTTTCCTTAATTATGAGCTTATTGGTTGTGTGAACGCGTTAGGACAAGGTATTCCGGAGCTGTTCTGGTAAAAGCAATAGTGCAAGTGTGTTCCGAAATTAGTCTTTATTTCATAATTTCAAAAGGTGAGTACAATAAGATGTTTTTTTTTAAAGTTAATTATAGTATATTTCAATGAAAACTGCTTTAAAACATATAAAAATGTCTGTTCGCGTACTCCTTAGAACAGCGAATTTTTACGAAAAGTTACGAATTTTTACGAAATCCTGTTCGCGTATGCCAAAATTTCGTAGATTTTCGTAAGAGAGAGAGAGAGAATAAGAAATTTCCCCATGCTACGAGTTTTAGTGCAAGAAATCTCTTTGGGCTGATTTATGAAAACTGTCAAATCTGCCAAACAGCAGTTTTTCATTTTTGTGTGGCATTAATATCGTCAGATATTAGAGAATCCTGGAATATGCGAAGATCCAAGGAATCCAAAAAAAAGTGTTGGAACAATAAATAAATTTTTTCTATACTTTTTTAAAGTCTCCAAATGTGAACCAAAGAATTATTTCCAATACACTTTTCTTAAATTTGACAGTTGAAGTTTGACGTTTAAAATTGGGCAACTTTTCTGTTCAACGCGTTCGTTTACTTTTTCGTAATTTTACCTCTCTGAGAGAATTTTACCCCCACTCTTTACAATTTGACAATCTACGAATTTTGGTGCAGAAAATACCCGAATAGACCTATTGTATGGTAAAGGGCGAAATCTGTGAAAGTCGCACTTTAGCTTTTAATTTTTTTCATAAAAGAATTGTAAATGGTTTTAAGTTGAATAGGTAAAAGAGGAATTTTCTTTTTATTTCATCTTTTAGGAGGGTAGACTTGTGGGTAGATTTGCATTCTTTTCCACATCAGCCAATGGGGTAGATTCCGCTGTCAGGCAGAATGAACCATTAAACCTGGATGATGAAGACCAACAATTCCGTTCACCCGTCTTGGACGACGGGAAAATATCCATTTCTAAGCTTAAATCCAACAAAGCTTTTGAAACTGACCGACTTCCGGCCGAGTTATTTAAAGCAGCTGGAGATTACCTGGTAGAGAACGTACATCAACTAGTTTCTTAGATTTGGTCAGATAAGTGTATGTGTGATGAATGCAATATAAGCATCGTTTGCCCCATCCACAAAAAAGGAGACCCCCTTAGCTGAACCAATTACAGGAGTATCGGTATCCACAACATCTCGTACAAGATCTTGTCTGTTGTGTTGTGTGGAACTATTGTACATATGTATATGAACCAGGAAAGTATACTTTTGATCAAATTTCCCCAATTCGCCAGATCCTGGAGAAAACTTAAGATAGCTACCACCCCTACATCGATTAAAAGGTCGCCTATGACATATGAATGCATGTATGCATGTACGTACATATGAATGCATAAAGTTAAGCTTTGTGCAGTAGTTCTTCCGCAAGATAACTTCTAACGACGAAATGATTTTGACATTAAAAAAAACCAATACAATTTTTCTCAATAACCGCCAACCCTTTCCATTTCCGCAAACCAAGCAGGGTAGAGTTGCCTAATTCCGGCCGTCTCCAGTGACCGGCCCCCATCAGAGAAAGTGTCATGAATAGTGAAATTAATGCCATACTTCTCTTTTTGCAGTCATAATGTAGTCTGTTATCTCTTTCTTACGCTCCTTCAAAATTTCACTTGAATTGACAATGTCTTTCCTTAATTATGAGCTTATTGGTTGTGTGAACGCGTTAGGACAAGGTATTCCGGAGCTGTTCTGGTAAAAGCAATAGTGCAAGTGTGTTCCGAAATTAGTCTTTATTTCATAATTTCAAAAGGTGAGTACAATAAGATGTATTTTTTTATAGTTAATTATAGTATATTTCAATGAAAACTGCTTTAAAACATATAAAAATGTTAAATTGATGGTTTTTTTTAGAGTGACCGGAGATAGGACACTAAAATTACCCATGTTGCCTATACCCGGCCCCCCCGGCCGGAGATAGGAAACTATGTATTTTTTTGTTATTTCGTTTCGAGCGGAATATGTGTATAACTGGACTATAACGACGCTCTCTGCTTCAAAAAGTCGTTGAAAATTCAAAATTGCTATAAAACGAATGCAAAATAATTCGAAATGTAAGCTGATTTATAACATTTCTCAAACTGACTAAGATTTCAGTAAGAATTTTTTGACTAAGAATCCAGTCCCCGACCTCAAAAAAAGTGACTAAATCCTTAGTCAATTTTCAGGCTGTCAGCCAATCAAAACTCGTAAATTTGGAAAGAAATCCATTTGCCTAGAATATTGAACACGACCAATTTCCGTAGGAATTATTTGGATTACTTCTTTTTGGGAATATATTGTCTCGGGCAGTTGTCAGTTTTCTGAAAATTACTTAGCATAAATATAAATATTAGGTCTGTTCGCGTACTCCTTAGAACAGCGAATTTTTACGAAATCCTGTTCGCGTATGCCAAAATTTCGTAGATTTTCGTAAGAGAGAGAGAGAATAAGAAATTTCCCCATGCTACGAATTTTAGTGCAAGAAATCTCTTTGGGCTGATTTATGAAAACTGTCAAATCTGCCAAACAGCTGTTTTTCATTTTTGTGTGGCATTAATATCGTCAGATATTAGAGAATTCTGGAATATGCGAAGATCTAAGGAATCCAAAAAAAAAATTGTTGGAACAATAAATAAATGTTTTCTATACTTTTTTAAAGTCTCCAAATGTGAACCAAAAAATTATTTCCAATACACTTTTCTTAAATTTGACAGTTGAAGTTTGACGTTTAAAATTGGGCAACTTTTCTGTTCAACGCGTTCGTTTACTTTTTCGTAATTTTACCTCTCTGAGAGAATTTTACCCCCACTCTTTACAATTTAACAATCTACGAATTTTGGTGCAGAAAATACCCGAATAGACCTATTGTATGGTAAAGGGCGAAATCTGTGAAAGTCGCACTTTAGCTTTTAATTTTTTTCATAAAAGAATTGTAAATGGTTTTAAGTTGAATAGGTAGAAGAGTAATTTTCTTTTTATTTCATCTTTTAGGAGGGTAGACTTGTGGGTAGATTTGCATTCTTTTCCACATAGCCAATGGGGTAGATTCCGCTGTCAGGCAGAATGAACCATTAAACCTGGATGATGAAGACCAACAATTCCGTTCACCCGTCTTGGACGACGGGAAAATATCCATTTCTAAGCTTAAATCCAACAAAGCTTTTGAAACTGACCGACTTCCGGCCGAGTTATTTAAAGCAGCTGGAGATTACCTGGTAGAGAACGTACATCAACTAGTTTCTTAGATTTGGTCAGATAAGTGTATGTGTGATGAATGCAATATAAGCATCGTTTGCCCCATCCACAAAAAAGGAGACCCCCTTAGCTGAACCAATTACAGGAGTATCGGTATCCACAACATCTCGTACAAGATCTTGTCTGTTGTGTTGTGTGGAACTATTGTACATATGTATATGAACCAGGAAAGTATACTTTTGATCAAATTTTCCCAATTCGCCAGATCCTGGAGAAAACTTAAGATAGCTACCACCCCTACATCGATTTAAAGGTCGCCTATGACATATGAATGCATGTATGCATGTACGTACTTATGAATGCATAAAGTTAAGCTTTGTGCAGTAGTTCTTCCGCAAGATAACTTCTAACGACGAAATGATTTTGACATTAAAAAAAACCAATACAATTTTTCTCAATAACCGCCAACCCTTTCCATTTCCGCAAACCAAGCAGGGTAGAGTTGCCTAATTCCGGCCGTCTCCAGTGACCGGCCCCCATCAGAGAAAGTGTCATGAATAGTGAAATTAATGCCATACTTCTCTTTTTGCAGTCATAATGTAGTCTGTTATCTCTTTCTTACGCTCCTTCAAAATTTCATTTGAATTGACAATGTCTTTCCTTAATTATGAGCTTATTGGTTGTGTGAACGCGTTAGGACAAGGTATTCCGGAGCTGTTCTGGTAAAAGCAATAGTGCAAGTGTGTTCCGAAATTAGTCTTTATTTCATAATTTCAAAAGGTGAGTACAATAAGATGTTTTTTTTTATAGTTAATTATAGTATATTTCAATGAAAACTGCTTTAAAACATATAAAAATGTTAAATTGATGGTTTTTTTAGAGTGACCGGAGATAGGACACTCAAATTACCCATGTTGCCTATACTCGGCCCCTCGGCCGGAGATAGGAAACTATGTATTTCTTTGTTATTTCGTTTCGAGCGGAATATGTGTATAACTGGACTAAAACGACGCTCTCTGCTTCAAAAAGTCGTTGAAAATTCAAAATTGCGATAAAACGAATGCAAAATAATTCGAAATGTAAGCTGATTTATAACATTTCTCAAACTGACTAAGATTTCAGTAAGAATTTTTTGACTAAGAATCCAGTCCCCGACCTCAAAAAAAGTGACTAAATCCTTAGTCAATTTTCAGGCTGTCAGCAAATCAAAACTCGTAAATTTGGAAAGAAATCCATTTGCCTAGAATATTGAACACGACCAATTTCCGTAGGAATTATTTGGATTACTTCTTTTTGGGAATATATTGTCTCGGGCAGTTGTCAGTTTTCTGAAAATTACTTAGCATAAATATAAATATTAGGTCTGTTCGCGTACTCCTTAGAACAGCGAATTTTTACGAAAAGTTACGAAAAGCCAAAATTTCGTAGATTTTCGTAAGAGAGAGAGAGAATAAGAAATTTTCCCATGCTACGAATTTTAGTGCAAGAAATCTCTTTGGGCTGATTTATGAAAACTGTCAAATCTGCCAAACAGCTGTTTTTCATTTTTGTGTGGCATTAATATCGTCAGATATTAGAGAATTCTGGAATATGCGAAGATCCAAGGAATCCAAAAAAAAGTGTTGGAACAATAAATAAATGTTTTCTATACTTTTTTAAAGTCTCCAAATGTGAACCAAAAAATTATTTCCAATACACTTTTCTTTAATTTGACAGTTGAAGTTTGACGTTTAAAATTGGGCAACTTTTCTGTTCAACGCGTTCGTTTACTTTTTCGTAATTTTACCTCTCTGAGAGAATTTTACCCCCACTCTTTACAATTTGACAATCTAGGAATTTTGGTGCAGAAAATACCCGAATAGACCTATTGTATGGTAAAGGGCGAAATCTGTGAAAGTCGCACTTTAGCTTTTAATTTTTTTCATAAAAGAATTGTAAATGGTTTTAAGTTGAATAGGTAGAAGAGGAATTTTCTTTTTATTTCATCTTTTAGGAGGGTAGATTTGCATTCTTTTCCACATCAGCCAATGGGGTAGATTCCGCTGTCAGGCAGAATGAACCATTAAACCTGGATGATGAAGACCAACAATTCCGTTCACCCGTCTTGGACGACGGGAAAATATCCATTTCTAAGCTTAAATCCAACAAAGCTTTTGAAACTGACCGACTTCCGGCCGAGTAATTTAAAGCAGCTGGAGATTACCTGGTAGAGAACGTACATCAACTAGTTTCTTAGATTTGGTCAGATAAGTGTATGTGTGATGAATGCAATATAAGCATCGTTTGCCCCATCCACAAAAAAGGAGACCCCCTTAGCTGAACCAATTACAGGAGTATCGGTATCCACAACATCTCGTACAAGATCTTGTCTGTTGTGTTGTGTGGAACTATTGTACATATGTATATGAACCAGGAAAGTATACTTTTGATCAAATTTTCCCAATTCGCCAGATCCTGGAGAAAACTTAAGATAGCTACCACCCCTACATCGATTTAAAGGTTGCCTATGACATATGAATGCATGTATGCATGTACGTACATATGAATGCATAAAGTTAAGCTTTGTGCAGTAGTTTTTCCGCAAGATAACTTCTAACGACGAAATGATTTTGACATTAAAAAAAACATATAAAAATGTTAAATTGATGGTTTTTTTAGAGTGACCGGAGATAGGACACTAAAATTACCCATGTTGCCTATACTCGGCCCCCCCGACCGGAGATAGGAAACTATGTATTTTTTTGTTATTTCGTTTCGAGCGGAATATGTGTATAACTGGACTATAACGACGCTCTCTGCTTCAAAAAGTCGTTGAAAATTCAAAATTGCGATAAAACGAATGCAAAATAATTCGAAATGTAAGCTGATTTATAACATTTCTCAAACTGACTAAGATTTCAGTAAGAATTTTTTGACTAAGAATCCAGTCCCCGACCTCAAAAAAAGTGACTAAATCCTTAGTCAATTTTCAGGCTGTCAGCAAATCAAAACTCGTAAATTTGGAAAGAAATCCATTTGCCTAGAATATTGAACACGACCAATTTCCGTAGGAATTATTTGGATTACTTCTTTTTGGGAATATATTGTATCGGGCAGTTGTCAGTTTTCTGAAAATTACTTAGCATAAATATAAATATTAGGTCTGTTCGCGTACTCCTTAGAAGAGCGAATTTTTACGAAAAGTTACGAAAAGCCAAAATTTCGTAGATTTTCGTAAGAGAGAGAGAGAATAAGAAATTTCCCCATGCTACGAATTTTAGTGCAAGAAATCTCTTTGGGCTGATTTATGAAAACTGTCAAATCTGCCAAACAGCTGTTTTTCATTTTTGTGTGGCATTAATATCGTCAGATATTAGAGAATTCTGGAATATGCGAAGATCTAATCAATCCAAAAAAAAGTGTTGGAACAATAAATAAATGTTTTCTATACTTTTTTAAAGTCTCCAAATGTGAACCAAAAAATTATTTCCAATACACTTTTCTTAAATTTGACAGTTGATGTTTGACGTTTAAAATTGGGCAACTTTTCTGTTCAAAGCGTTCGTTTACTTTTTCGTAATTTTACCTCTCTGAGAGAATTTTACCCCCACTCTTTACAATTTGACAATCTACGAATTTTGGTGCAGAAAATACCCGAATAGACCTATTGTATGGTAAAGGGCGAAATCTGTGAAAGTCGCACTTTAGCTTTTAATTTTTTTCATAAAAGAATTGTAAATGGTTTTAAGTTGAATAGGTAGAAGAGGAATTTTCTTTTTATTTCATCTTTTAGGAGGGTAGACCTGTGGGTAGATTTGCATTCTTTTCCACATCAGCCAATGGGGTAGATTCCGCTGTCAGGCAGAATGAACCATTAAACCTGGATGATGAAGACCAACAATTCCGTTCACCCGTCTTGGACGACGGGAAAATATCCATTTCTAAGCTTAAATCCAACAAAGCTTTTGAAACTGACCGACTTCCGGCCGAGTTATTTAAAGCAGCTGGAGATTACCTGGTAGAGAACGTACATCAACTAGTTTCTTAGATTTGGTCAGATAAGTGTATGTGTGATGAATGCAATATAAGCATCGTTTGCCCCATCCACAAAAAAGGAGACCCCCTTAGCTGAACCAATTACAGGAGTATCGGTATTCACAACATCTCGTACAAGATCTTGTCTGTTGTGTTGTGTGGAACTATTGTACATATGTATATGAACCAGGAAAGTATACTTTTGATCAAATTTCCCCAATTCGCCAGATCCTGGAGAAAACTTAAGATAGCTACCACCCCTACATCGATTTAAAGGTCGTCTATGACATATGAATGCATGTATACATGTACGTACATATGAATGCATAAAGTTAAGCTTTGTGCAGTAGTTCTTCCGCAAGATAACTTCTAACGACGAAATGATTTTGACATTAAAAAAAACCAATACAATTTTTCTCAATAACCGCCAACCCTTTCCATTTCCGCAAACCAAGCAGGGTAGAGTTGCCTAATTCCGGCCATCTCCAGCGACCGGCCCCCATCAGAGAAAGTATCATGAATAGTGAAATTAATGCCATACTTCTCTTTTTGCAGTCATAATGTAGTCTGTTATCTCTTTCTTACGCTCCTTCAAAATTTCACTTGAATTGACAATGTCTTTTCTTAATTATGAGCTTATTGGTTGTGTGAACGCGTTAGGACAAGGTATTCCGGAGCTGTTCTGGTAAAAGCAATAGTGCAAGTGTGTTCCGAAATTAGTCTTTAGGTGAGTACAATAAGATGTTTTTTTTTATAGTTAATTATAGTATATTTCAATGAAAACTGCTTTAAAACATATAAAAATATTAAATTGATGGTTTTTTTAGAGTGACCGGAGATAGGACACTAAAATTACCCATGTTGCCTATACTCGGCCCCCCCGGCCGGAGATAGGAAACTATGTATTTTTTTGTTATTTCGTTTCGAGCGGAATATGTGTATAACTGGACTATAACGACGCTCTCTGCTTCAAAAAGTCGTTGAAAATTCAAAATTGCGATAAAACGAATGCAAAATAATTCGAAATGTAAGCTGATTTATAACATTTCTCAAACTGACTAAGATTTCAGTAAGAATTTTTTGACTAAGAATCCAGTCCCCGACCTCAAAAAAAGTGACTAAATCCTTAGTCAATTTTCAGGCTGTCAGCCAATCAAAACTCGTAAATTTGGAAAGAAATCCATTTGCCTAGAATATTGAACACGACCAATTTCCGTAGGAATTATTTGGATTACTTCTTTTTGAGAATATATTGTCTCGGGCAGTTGTCAGTTTTCTGAAAATTACTTAGCATAAATATAAATATTAGGTCTGTTCGCGTACTCCTTAGAACAGCGAGTTTTTACGAAAAGTTACGAAGAGCCAAAATTTCGTAGATTTTCGTAAGAGAGAGAGAGAATAAGAAATTTCCCCATGCTACGAATTTTAGTGCAAGAAATCTCTTTGGGCTGATTTATGAAAACTGTCAAATCTGCCAAACAGCTGTTTTTCATTTTTGTGTGGCATTAATATCGTCAGATATTAGAGAATCCTGGAATATGCGAAGATCCAAGGAATCCAAAAAAAAGTGTTGGAACAATAAATAAATGTTTTCTATACTTTTTTAAAGTCTCCAAATGTGAACCAAAAAATTATTTCCAATACACTTTTTTTAAATTTGACAGTTGAAGTTTGACGTTTAAAATTGGGCAACTTTTCTGTTCAACGCGTTCGTTTACTATTTCGTAATTTTACCTCTCTGAGAGAATTTTACCCCCACTCTTTACAATTTGACAATCTACGAATTTTGGTGCAGAAAATACCCGAATAGACCTATTGTATGGTAAAGGGCGAAATCTGTGAAAGTCGCACTTTAGCTTTTAATTTTTTTCATAAAAGAATTGTAAATGGTTTTAAGTTGAATAGGTAGAAGAGGAATTTTCTTTTTATTTCATCTTTTAGGAGGGTAGACTTGTGGGTGGATTTGCATTCTTTTCCACATCAGCCAATGGGGTAGATTCCGCTGTCAGGCAGAATGAACCATTAAACCTGGATGATGAAGACCAACAATTCCGTTCACCCGTCTTGGACGACGGGAAAATATCCATTTCTAAGCTTAAATCCAACAAAGCTTTTGAAACTGACCGACTTCCGGCCGAGTTATTTAAAGCAGCTGGAGATTACCTGGTAGAGAACGTACATCAACTAGTTTCTTAGATTTGGTCAGATAAGTGTATGTGTGATGAATGCAATATAAGCATCGTTTGCCCCATCCACAAAAAAGGAGACCCCCTTAGCTGAACCAATTACAGGAGTATCGGTATCCACAACATCTCGTACAAGATCTTGTCTGTTGTGTTGTGTGGAACTATTGTACATATGTATATGAACCAGGAAAGTATACTTTTGATCAAATTCCCCAATTCGCCAGATCCTGGAGAAAACTTAAGATAGCTACCACCCCTACATCGATTTAAAGGTCGCCTATGACATATGAATGCATGTACGTACATATGAATGCATAAAGTTAAGCTTTGTGCAGTAGTTCTTCCGCAAGATAACTTCTAACGACGAAATGATTTTGACATTAAAAAAAAACAATATAATTTTTCTCAATAACCGCCAACCCTTTCCATTTCCGCAAACCAAGCAGGGTAGAGTTGCCTAATTCCGGCCGTCTCCAGTGACCGGCCCCCATCAGAGAAAGTGTCATGAATAGTGAAATGAATGCCATACTTCTCTTTTTGCAGTCATAATGTAGTCTGTTATCTCTTTCTTACGCTCCTTCAAAATTTCACTTGAATTGACAATGTCTTTCCTTAATTATGAGCTTATTGGTTGTGTGAACGCGTTAGGACAAGGTATTCCGGAGCTGTTCTGGTAAAAGCAATAGTGCAAGTGTGTTCCGAAATTAGTCTTTATTTCATAATTTCAAAAGGTGAGTACAATAGGATGTTTTTTTTTATAGTTAATTATAGTATATTTCAATGAAAACTGCTTTAAAACATATAAAAATGTTAAATTGATGGTTTTTTTAGAGTGACCGGAGATAGGACACTAAAATTACCCATGTTGCCTATACTCGGCCCCCCGGCCGGAGATAGGAAACTATGTATTTTTTTGTTATTTCGTTTCGAGCGGAATATATGTATAACTGGACTATAACGACGCTCTCTGCTTCAAAAAGTCGTTGAAAATTCAAAATTGCTATAAAACGAATGCAAAATAATTCGAAATGTAAGCTGATTTATAACATTTCTCAAACTGACTAAGATTTCAGTAAGAATTTTTTGACTAAGAATCCAGTCCCCGACCTCAAAAAAAGTGACTAAATCCTTAGTCAATTTTCAGGCTGTCAGCCAATCAAAACTCGTAAATTTGGAAAGAAATCCATTTGCCTAGAACGCAAACTATTGAACACGACCAATTTCCGTAGGAATTATTTGGATTACTTCTTTTTGGGAATATATTGTCTCGGGCAGTTGTCAGTTTTCTGAAAATTACTTAGCATAAATATAAATATTAGGTCTGTTCGCGTACTCCTTAGAACAGCGAATTTTTACGAAAAGTTACGAAAAGCCAAAATTTCGTAGATTTTCGTAAGAGAGAGAGAGAATAAGAAATTTCCCCATGCTACGAATTTTAGTGCAAGAAATCTCTTTGGGCTGATTTATGAAAACTGTCAAATCTGCCAAACAGCTGTTTTTCATTTTTGTGTGGCATTAATATCGTCAGATATTAGAGAATTCTGGAATATGCGAAGATCCAAGGAATCCAAAAAAAAGTGTTGGAACAATAAATAAATGTTTTCTATACTTTTTTAAAGTCTCCAAATGTGAACCAAAAAATTATTTCCAATACACTTTTCTTTAATTTGACAGTTGAAGTTTGACGTTTAAAATTGGGCAACTTTTCTGTTCAACGCGTTCGTTTACTTTTTCGTAATTTTACCTCTCTGAGAGAATTTTACCCCCACTCTTTACAATTTGACAATCTAGGAATTTTGGTGCAGAAAATACCCGAATAGACCTATTGTATGGTAAAGGGCGAAATCTGTGAAAGTCGCACTTTAGCTTTTAATTTTTTTCATAAAAGAATTGTAAATGGTTTTAAGTTGAATAGGTAGAAGAGGAATTTTCTTTTTATTTCATCTTTTAGGAGGGTAGACTTGTGGGTAGATTTGCATTCTTTTCCACATCAGCCAATGGGGTAGATTCCGCTGTCAGGCAGAATGAACCATTAAACCTGGATGATGAAGACCAACAATTCCGTTCACCCGTCTTGGACGACGGGAAAATATCCATTTCTAAGCTTAAATCCAACAAAGCTTTTGAAACTGACCGACTTCCGGCCGAGTTATTTAAAGCAGCTGGAGATTACCTGGTAGAGAACGTACATCAACTAGTTTCTTAGATTTGGTCAGATAAGTGTATGTGTGATGAATGCAATATAAGCATCGTTTGCCCCATCCACAAAAAAGGAGACCCCCTTAGCTGAACCAATTACAGGAGTATCGGTATCCACAACATCTCGTACAAGATCTTGTCTGTTGTGTTGTGTGGAACTATTGTACATATGTATATGAACCAGGAAAGTATACTTTTGATCAAATTTCCCCAATTCGCCAGATCCTGGAGAAAACTTAAGATAGCTACCACCCCTACATCGATTTAAAGGTCGCCTATGACATATGAATGCATGTACGTACATATGAATGCATAAAGTTAAGCTTTGTGCAGTAGTTCTTCCGCAAGATAACTTCTAACGACGAAATGATTTTGACATTAAAAAAAACCAATATAATTTTTCTCAATAACCGCCAACCCTTTCCATTTCCGCAAACCAAGCAGGGTAGAGTTGCCTAATTCCGGCCGTCTCCAGTGACCGGCCCCCATCAGAGAAAGTGTCATGAATAGTGAAATTAATGCCATACTTCTCTTTTTGCAGTCATAATGTAGTCTGTTATCTCTTTCTTACGCTCCTTCAAAATTTCACTTGAATTGGCAATGTCTTTCCTTAATTATGAGCTTATTGGTTGTGTGAACGCGTTAGGACAAGGTATTCCGGAGCTGTTCTGGTAAAAGCAATAGTGCAAGTGTGTTCCGAAATTAGTCTTTATTTCATAATTTCAAAAGGTGAGTACAATAAGATGTTTTTTTTTATAGTTAATTATAGTATATTTCAATGAAAACTGCTTTAAAACATATAAAAATGTTAAATTGATGATTTTTTTAGAGTGACCGGAGATAGGACACTAAAATTACCCATGTTGCCTATACTCGGGCCCCCGGCCGGAGATAGGAAACTATGTATTTCTTTGTTATTTCGTTTCGAGCGGAATATGTGTATAACTGGACTATAACGACGCTCTCTGCTTCAAAAAGTCGTTGAAAATTCAAAATTGCGATAAAACGAATGCAAAATAATTCGAAATGTAAGCTGATTTATAACATTTCTCAAACTGACTAAGATTTCAGTAAGAATTTTTTGACTAAGAATCCAGTCCCCGACCTCAAAAAAAGTGACTAAATCCTTAGTCAATTTTCAGGCTGTCAGCCAATCAAAACTCGTAAATTTGGAAAGAAATCCATTTGCCTAGAATATTGAACACGACCAATTTCCGTAGGAATTATTTGGATTAATTCTTTTTGGGAATATATTGTCTCGGGCAGTTGTCAGTTTTCTGAAAATTACTTAGCATAAATATAAATATTAGGTCTGTTCGCGTACTCCTTAGTGCAAGAAATTTCTTTGGGCTGATTTTTGAAAACTGTCAAATCTGCCAAACAGCTGTTTTTCATTTTTGTGTGGCATTAATATCGTCAGATATTAGAGAATTCTGGAATATGCGAAGATCCAAGGAATCAAAAAAAAAGTGTTGGAACAATAAATAAATGTTTTCTATACTTTTTTAAAGTCTCCAAATGTGAACCAAAAAATTATTTCCAATACACTTTTCTTAAATTTGACAGTTGAAGTTTGACGTTTAAAATTGGGCAACTTTTCTGTTCAACGCGTTCGTTTACTTTTTCGTAATTTTACCTCTCTGAGAGAATTTTACCCCCACTCTTTACAATTTGACAATCTATGAATTTTGGTGCAGAAAATACCCGAATAGACCTATTGTATGGTAAAGGGCGAAATCTGTGAAAGTCGCACTTTAGCTTTTAATTTTTTTCATAAAAGAATTGTAAATGGTTTTAAGTTGAATAGGTAGAAGAGGAATTTTCTTTTTATTTCATCTTTTAGGAGGGTAGACTTGTGGGTAGATTTGCATTCTTTTCCACATCAGCCAATGGGGTAGATTCCGCTGTCAGGCAGAATGAACCATTAAACCTGGATGATGAAGACCAACAATTCCGTTCACCCGTCTTGGACGACGGGAAAATATCCATTTCTAAGCTTAAATCCAACAAAGCTTTTGAAACTGACCGACTTCCGGCCGAGTAATTTAAAGCAGCTGGAGATTACCTGGTAGAGAACGTACATCAACTAGTTTCTTAGATTTGGTCAGATAAGTGTATGTGTGATGAATGCAATATAAGCATCGTTTGCCCCATCCACAAAAAAGGAGACCCCCTTAGCTGAACCAATTACAGGAGTATCGGTATCCACAACATCTCGTACAAGATCTTGTCTGTTGTGTTGTGTGGAACTATTGTACATATGTATATGAACCAGGAAAGTATACTTTTGATCAAATTTTCCCAATTCGCCAGATCCTGGAGAAAACTTAAGATAGCTACCACCCCTACATCGATTTAAAGGTTGCCTATGACATATGAATGCATGTATGCATGTACGTACATATGAATGCATAAAGTTAAGCTTTGTGCAGTAGTTTTTCCGCAAGATAACTTCTAACGACGAAATGATTTTGACATTAAAAAAAACATATAAAAATGTTAAATTGATGGTTTTTTTAGAGTGACCGGAGATAGGACACTAAAATTACCCATGTTGCCTATACTCGGCCCCCCCGACCGGAGATAGGAAACTATGTATTTTTGTGTTATTTCGTTTCGAGCGGAATATGTGTATAACTGGACTATAACGACGCTCTCTGCTTCAAAAAGTCGTTGAAAATTCAAAATTGCTATAAAACGAATGCAAAATAATTCGAAATGTAAGCTGATTTATAACATTTCTCAAACTGACTAAGATTTCAGTAAGAATTTTTTGACTAAGAATCCAGTCCCCGACCTCAAAAAAAGTGACTAAATCCTTAGTCAATTTTCAGGCTGTCAGCAAATCAAAACTCGTAAATTTGGAAAGAAATCCATTTGCCTAGAATATTGAACACGACCAATTTCCGTAGGAATTATTTGGATTACTTCTTTTTGGGAATATATTGTATCGGGCAGTTGTCAGTTTTCTGAAAATTACTTAGCATAAATATAAATATTAGGTCTGTTCGCGTACTCCTTAGAAGAGCGAATTTTTACGAAAAGTTACGAAAAGCCAAAATTTCGTAGATTTTCGTAAGAGAGAGAGAGAATAAGAAATTTCCCCATGCTACGAATTTTAGTGCAAGAAATCTCTTTGGGCTGATTTATGAAAACTGTCAAATCTGCCAAACAGCTGTTTTTCATTTTTGTGTGGCATTAATATCGTCAGATATTAGAGAATTCTGGAATATGCGAAGATCTAAGGAATCCAAAAAAAAGTGTTGGAACAATAAATAAATGTTTTCTATACTTTTTTAAAGTCTCCAAATGTGAACCAAAAAATTATTTCCAATACACTTTTCTTAAATTTGACAGTTGAAGTTTGACGTTTAAAATTGGGCAACTTTTCTGTTCAAAGCGTTCGTTTACTTTTTCGTAATTTTACCTCTCTGAGAGAATTTTACCCCCACTCTTTACAATTTGACAATCTACGAATTTTGGTGCAGAAAATACCCGAATAGACCTATTGTATGGTAAAGGGCGAAATCTGTGAAAGTCGCACTTTAGCTTTTAATTTTTTTCATAAAAGAATTGTAAATGGTTTTAAGTTGAATAGGTAGAAGAGGAATTTTCTTTTTATTTCATCTTTTAGGAGGGTAGACCTGTGGGTAGATTTGCATTCTTTTCCACATCAGCCAATGGGGTAGATTCCGCTGTCAGGCAGAATGAACCATTAAACCTGGATGATGAAGACCAACAATTCCGTTCACCCGTCTTGGACGACGGGAAAATATCCATTTCTAAGCTTAAATCCAACAAAGCTTTTGAAACTGACTGACTTCCGGCCGAGTTATTTAAAGCAGCTGGAGATTACCTGGTAGAGAACGTACATCAACTAGTTTCTTAGATTTGGTCAGATAAGTGTATGTGTGATGAATGCAATATAAGCATCGTTTGCCCCATCCACAAAAAAGGAGACCCCCTTAGCTGAACCAATTACAGGAGTATCGGTATTCACAACATCTCGTACAAGATCTTGTCTGTTGTGTTGTGTGGAACTATTGTACATATGTATATGAACCAGGAAAGTATACTTTTGATCAAATTTCCCCAATTCGCCAGATCCTGGAGAAAACTTAAGATAGCTACCACCCCTACATCGATTTAAAGGTCGCCTATGACATATGAAGGCATGTATGCATGTACGTACATATGAATGCATAAAGTTAAGCTTTGTGCAGTAGTTCTTCCGCAAGATAACTTCTAACGACGAAATGATTTTGACATTAAAAAAAAACCAATACAATTTTTCTCAATAACCGCCAACCCTTTCCATTTCCGCAAACCAAGCAGGGTAGAGTTGCCTAATTCCGGCCGTCTCAAGCGACCGGCCCCCATCAGAGAAAGTGTCATGAATAGTGAAATTAATGCCATACTTCTCTTTTTGCAGTCATAATGTAGTCTGTTATCTCTTTCTTACGCTCCTTCAAAATTTCACTTGAATTGACAATGTCTTTCCTTAATTATGAGCTTATTGGTTGTGTGAACGCGTTAGGACAAGGTATTCCGGAGCTGTTCTGGTAAAAGTAATAGTGCAAGTGTGTTCCGAAATTAGTCTTTATTTCATAATTTCAAAAGGTGAGTACAATAAGATGTTTTTTTTTATAGTTAATTATAGTATAATTCAATGAAAACTGCTTTAAAACATATAAAAATATTAAATTGATGGTTTTTTTAGAGTGACCGGAGATAGGACACTAAAATTACCCATGTTGCCTATACTCGGCCCCCCCGGCCGGAGATAGGAAACTATGTATTTTTTTGTTATTTCGTTTCGAGCGGAATATGTGTATAACTGGACTATAACGACGCTCTCTGCTTCAAAAAGTCGTTGAAAATTCAAAATTGCGATAAAACGAATGCAAAATAATTCGAAATGTAAGCTGATTTATAACATTTCTCAAACTGACTAAGATTTCAGTAAGAATTTTTTGACTAAGAATCCAGTCCCCGACCTCAAAAAAAGTGACTAAATCCTTAGTCAATTTTCAGGCTGTCAGCCAATCAAAACTCGTAAATTTGGAAAGAAATCCATTTGCCTAGAATATTGAACACGACCAATTTCCGTAGGAATTATTTGGATTACTTCTTTTTGAGAATATATTGTCTCGGGCAGTTGTCAGTTTTCTGAAAATTACTTAGCATAAATATAAATATTAGGTCTGTTCGCGTACTCCTTAGAACAGCGAGTTTTTACGAAAAGTTACGAAGAGCCAAAATTTCGTAGATTTTCGTAAGAGAGAGAGAGAATAAGAAATTTCCCCATGCTACGAATTTTAGTGCAAGAAATCTCTTTGGGCTGATTTATGAAAACTGTCAAATCTGCCAAACAGCTGTTTTTCATTTTTGTGTGGCATTAATATCGTCAGATATTAGAGAATTCTGGAATATGCGAAGATCTAAGGAATCCAAAAAAAAGTGTTGGAACAATAAATAAATGTTTTCTATACTTTTTTAAAGTCTCCAAATGTGAACCAAAAAATTATTTCCAATACACTTTTTTTAAATTTGACAGTTGACGTTTGACGTTTAAAATTGGGCAACTTTTCTGTTCAACGCGTTCGTTTACTATTTCGTAATTTTACCTCTCTGAGAGAATTTTACCCCCACTCTTTACAATTTGACAATCTACGAATTTTGGTGCAGAAAATACCCGAATAGACCTATTGTATGGTAAAGGGCGAAATCTGTGAAAGTCGCACTTTAGCTTTTAATTTTTTTCATAAAAGAATTGTAAATGGTTTTAAGTTGAATAGGTAGAAGAGGAATTTTCTTTTTATTTCATCTTTTAGGAGGGTAGACTTGTGGGTAGATTTGCATTCTTTTCCACATCAGCCAATGGGGTAGATTCCGCTGTCAGGCAGAATGAACCATTAAACCTGGATGATGAAGACCAACAATTCCGTTCACCCGTCTTGGACGACGGGAAAATATCCATTTCTAAGCTTAAATCCAACAAAGCTTTTGAAACTGACCGACTTCCGGCCGAGTTATTTAAAGCAGCTGGAGATTACCTGGTAGAGAACGTACATCAACTAGTTTCTTAGATTTGGTCAGATAAGTGTATGTGTAATGAATGCAATATAAGCATCGTTTGCCCCATCCACAAAAAAGGAGACCCCCTTAGCTGAACCAATTACAGGAGTATCGGTATCCACAACATCTCGTACAAGATCTTGTCTGTTGTGTTGTGTGGAACTATTGTACATATGTATATGAACCAGGAAAGTATACTTTTGATCAAATTCCCCAATTCGCCAGATCCTGGAGAAAACTTAAGATAGCTACCACCCCTACATCGATTTAAAGGTCGCCTATGACATATGAATGCATGTACGTACATATGAATGCATAAAGTTAAGCTTTGTGCAGTAGTTCTTCCGCAAGATAACTTCTAACGACGAAATGATTTTGACATTAAAAAAAAACAATATAATTTTTCTCAATAACCGCCAACCCTTTCCATTTCCGCAAACCAAGCAGGGTAGAGTTGCCTAATTCCGGCCGTCTCCAGTGACCGGCCCCCATCAGAGAAAGTGTCATGAATAGTGAAATGAATGCCATACTTCTCTTTTTGCAGTCATAATGTAGTCTGTTATCTCTTTCTTACGCTCCTTCAAAATTTCACTTGAATTGACAATGTCTTTCCTTAATTATGAGCTTATTGGTTGTGTGAACGCGTTAGGACAAGGTATTCCGGAGCTGTTCTGGTAAAAGCAATAGTGCAAGTGTGTTCCGAAATTAGTCTTTATTTCATAATTTCAAAAGGTGAGTACAATAGGATGTTTTTTTTTATAGTTAATTATAGTATATTTCAATGAAAACTGCTTTAAAACATATAAAAATGTTAAATTGATGGTTTTTTTTAGAGTGACCGGAGATAGGACACTAAAATTACCCATGTTGCCTATACCCGGCCCCCCCGGCCGGAGATAGGAAACTATGTATTTTTTTGTTATTTCGTTTCGAGCGGAATATATGTATAACTGGACTATAACGACGCTCTCTGCTTCAAAAAGTCGTTGAAAATTCAAAATTGCTATAAAACGAATGCAAAATAATTCGAAATGTAAGCTGATTTATAACATTTCTCAAACTGACTAAGATTTCAGTAAGAATTTTTTGACTAAGAATCCAGTCCCCGACCTCAAAAAAAGTGACTAAATCCTTAGTCAATTTTCAGGCTGTCAGCAAATCAAAACTCGTAAATTTGGAAAGAAATCCATTTGCCTAGAATATTGAACACGACCAATTTCCGTAGGAATTATTTGGATTACTTCTTTTTGGGAATATATTGTCTCGGGCAGTTGTCAGTTTTCTGAAAATTACTTAGCATAAATATAAATATTAGGTCTGTTCGCGTACTCCTTAGAACAGCGAATTTTTACGAAAAGTTACGAAAAGCCAAAATTTCGTAGATTTTCGTAAGAGAGAGAGAGAATAAGAAATTTCCCCATGCTACGAATTTTAGTGCAAGAAATCTCTTTGGGCTGATTTATGAAAACTGTCAAATCTGCCAAACAGCTGTTTTTCATTTTTGTGTGGCATTAATATCGTCAGATATTAGAGAATTCTGGAATATGCGAAGATCCAAGGAATCCAAAAAAAAGTGTTGGAACAATAAATAAATGTTTTCTATACTTTTTTAAAGTCTCCAAATGTGAACCAAAAAATTATTTCCAATACACTTTTCTTTAATTTGACAGTTGAAGTTTGACGTTTAAAATTGGGCAACTTTTCTGTTCAACGCGTTCGTTTACTTTTTCGTAATTTTACCTCTCTGAGAGAATTTTACCCCCACTCTTTACAATTTGACAATCTAGGAATTTTGGTGCAGAAAATACCCGAATAGACCTATTGTATGGTAAAGGGCGAAATCTGTGAAAGTCGCACTTTAGCTTTTAATTTTTTTCATAAAAGAATTGTAAATGGTTTTAAGTTGAATAGGTAGAAGAGGAATTTTCTTTTTATTTCATCTTTTAGGAGGGTAGACTTGTGGGTAGATTTGCATTCTTTTCCACATCAGCCAATGGGGTAGATTCCGCTGTCAGGCAGAATGAACCATTAAACCTGGATGATGAAGACCAACAATTCCGTTCACCCGTCTTGGACGACGGGAAAATATCCATTTCTAAGCTTAAATCCAACAAAGCTTTTGAAACTGACCGACTTCCGGCCGAGTTATTTAAAGCAGCTGGAGATTACCTGGTAGAGAACGTACATCAACTAGTTTCTTAGATTTGGTCAGATAAGTGTATGTGTGATGAATGCAATATAAGCATCGTTTGCCCCATCCACAAAAAAGGAGACCCCCTTAGCTGAACCAATTACAGGAGTATCGGTATCCACAACATCTCGTACAAGATCTTGTCTGTTGTGTTGTGTGGAACTATTGTACATATGTATATGAACCAGGAAAGTATACTTTTGATCAAATTTCCCCAATTCGCCAGATCCTGGAGAAAACTTAAGATAGCTACCACCCCTACATCGATTTAAAGGTCGCCTATGACATATGAATGCATGTACGTACATATGAATGCATAAAGTTAAGCTTTGTGCAGTAGTTCTTCCGCAAGATAACTTCTAACGACGAAATGATTTTGACATTAAAAAAAACCAATATAATTTTTCTCAATAACCGCCAACCCTTTCCATTTCCGCAAACCAAGCAGGGTAGAGTTGCCTAATTCCGGCCGTCTCCAGTGACCGGCCCCCATCAGAGAAAGTGTCATGAATAGTGAAATTAATGCCATACTTCTCTTTTTGCAGTCATAATGTAGTCTGTTATCTCTTTCTTACGCTCCTTCAAAATTTCACTTGAATTGGCAATGTCTTTCCTTAATTATGAGCTTATTGGTTGTGTGAACGCGTTAGGACAAGGTATTCCGGAGCTGTTCTGGTAAAAGCAATAGTGCAAGTGTGTTCCGAAATTAGTCTTTATTTCATAATTTCAAAAGGTGAGTACAATAAGATGTTTTTTTTTATAGTTAATTATAGTATATTTCAATGAAAACTGCTTTAAAACATATAAAAATGTTAAATTGATGATTTTTTTAGAGTGACCGGAGATAGGACACTAAAATTACCCATGTTGCCTATACTCGGGCCCCCGGCCGGAGATAGGAAACTATGTATTTCTTTGTTATTTCGTTTCGAGCGGAATATGTGTATAACTGGACTATAACGACGCTCTCTGCTTCAAAAAGTCGTTGAAAATTCAAAATTGCGATAAAACGAATGCAAAATAATTCGAAATGTAAGCTGATTTATAACATTTCTCAAACTGACTAAGATTTCACTAAGAATTTTTTGACTAAGAATCCAGTCCCCGACCTCAAAAAAAGTGACTAAATCCTTAGTCAATTTTCAGGCTGTCAGCCAATCAAAACTCGTAAATTTGGAAAGAAATCCATTTGCCTAGAATATTGAACACGACCAATTTCCGTAGGAATTATTTGGATTAATTCTTTTTGGGAATATATTGTCTCGGGCAGTTGTCAGTTTTCCGAAAATTACTTAGCATAAATATAAATATTAGGTCTGTTCGCGTACTCCTTAGTGCGAGAAATTTCTTTGGGCTGATTTATGAAAACTGTCAAATCTGCCAAACAGCTGTTTTTCATTTTTGTGTGGCATTAATATCGTCAGATATTAGAGAATTCTGGAATATGCGAAGATCCAAGGAATCAAAAAAAAAGTGTTGGAACAATAAATAAATGTTTTCTATACTTTTTTAAAGTCTCCAAATGTGAACCAAAAAATTATTTCCAATACACTTTTCTTAAATTTGACAGTTGAAGTTTGACGTTTAAAATTGGGCAACTTTTCTGTTCAACGCGTTCGTTTACTTTTTCGTAATTTTACCTCTCTGAGAGAATTTTACCCCCACTCTTTACAATTTGACAATCTAGGAATTTTGGTGCAGAAAATACCCGAATAGACCTATTGTATGGTAAAGGGCGAAATCTTTGAAAGTCGCACTTTAGCTTTTAATTTTTTTCATAAAAGAATTGTAAATGGTTTTAAGTTGAATAGGTAGAAGAGGAATTTTCTTTTTATTTCATCTTTTAGGAGGGTAGACTTGTGGGTAGATTTGCATTCTTTTCCACATCAGCCAATGGGGTAGATTCCGCTGTCAGGCAGAATGAACCATTAAACCTGGATGATGAAGACCAACAATTCCGTTCACCCGTCTTGGACGACGGGAAAATATCCATTTCTAAGCTTAAATCCAACAAAGCTTTTGAAACTGACCGACTTCCGGCCGAGTAATTTAAAGCAGCTGGAGATTACCTGGTAGAGAACGTACATCAACTAGTTTCTTAGATTTGGTCAGATAAGTGTATGTGTAATGAATGCAATATAAGCATCGTTTGCCCCATCCACAAAAAAGGAGACCCCCTTAGCTGAACCAATTACAGGAGTATCGGTATCCACAACATCTCGTACAAGATCTTGTCTGTTGTGTTGTGTGGAACTATTGTACATATGTATATGAACCAGGAAAGTATACTTTTGATCAAATTTTCCCAATTCGCCAGATCCTGGAGAAAACTTAAGATAGCTACCACCCCTACATCGATTTAAAGGTTGCCTATGACAAATGAATGCATGTATGCATGTACGTACATATGAATGCATAAAGTTAAGCTTTGTGCAGTAGTTCTTCCGCAAGATAACTTCTAACGACGAAATGATTTTGACATTAAAAAAAAACCAATACAATTTTTCTCAATAACCGCCAACCCTTTCCATTTCCGCAAACCAAGCAGGGTAGAGTTGCCTAATTCCGGCCGTCTCCAGCGACCGGCCCCCATCAGAGAAAGTGTCATGAATAGTGAAATTAATGCCATACTTCTCTTTTTGCAGTCATAATGTAGTCTGTTATCTCTTTCTTACGCTCCTTCAAAATTTCACTTGAATTGACAATGTCTTTCCTTAATTATGAGCTTATTGGTTGTGTGAACGCGTTAGGACAAGGTATTCCGGAGCTGTTCTGGTAAAAGTAATAGTGCAAGTGTGTTCCGAAATTAGTCATTATTTCATAATTTCAAAAGGTGAGTACAATAAGATGTTTTTTTTTATAGTTAATTATAGTATAATTCAATGAAAACTGCTTTAAAACATATAAAAATGTTAAATTGATGGTTTTTTTTAGAGTGACCGGAGATAGGACACTAAAATTACCCATGTTGCCTATACCCGGCCCCCCCGGCCGGAGATAGGAAACTATGTATTTTTTTGTTATTTCGTTTCGAGCGGAATATATGTATAACTGGACTATAACGACGCTCTCTGCTTCAAAAAGTCGTTGAAAATTCAAAATTGCTATAAAACGAATGCAAAATAATTCGAAATGTAAGCTGATTTATAACATTTCTCAAACTGACTAAGATTTCAGTAAGAATTTTTTGACTAAGAATCCAGTCCCCGACCTCAAAAAAAGTGACTAAATCCTTAGTCAATTTTCAGGCTGTCAGCCAATCAAAACTCGTAAATTTGGAAAGAAATCCATTTGCCTAGAATATTGAACACGACCAATTTCCGTAGGAATTATTTGGATTACTTCTTTTTGGGAATATATTGTCTCGGGCAGTTGTCAGTTTTCTGAAAATTACTTAGCATAAATATAAATATTAGGTCTGTTCGCGTACTCCTTAGAACAGCGAATTTTTACGAAAAGTTACGAAAAGCCAAAATTTCGTAGATTTTCGTAAGAGAGAGAGAGAATAAGAAATTTCCCCATGCTACGAATTTTAGTGCAAGAAATCTCTTTGGGCTGATTTATGAAAACTGTCAAATCTGCCAAACAGCTGTTTTTAATTTTTGTGTGGCATTAATATCGTCAGATATTAGAGAATTCTGGAATATGCGAAGATCCAAGGAATCCAAAAAAAAGTGTTGGAACAATAAATAAATGTTTTCTATACTTTTTTAAAGTCTCCAAATGTGAACCAAAAAATTATTTCCAATACACTTTTCTTTAATTTGACAGTTGAAGTTTGACGTTTAAAATTGGGCAACTTTTCTGTTCAACGCGTTCGTTTACTTTTTCGTAATTTTACCTCTCTGAGAGAATTTTACCCCCACTCTTTACAATTTGACAATCTACGAATTTTGGTGCAGAAAATACCCGAATAGACCTATTGTATGGTAAAGGGCGAAATCTGTGAAAGTCGCACTTTAGCTTTTAATTTTTTTCATAAAAGAATTGTAAATGGTTTTAAGTTGAATAGGTAGAAGAGGAATTTTCTTTTTATTTCATCTTTTAGGAGGGTAGACTTGTGGGTAGATTTGCATTCTTTTCCACATCAGCCAATGGGGTAGATTCCGCTGTCAGGCAGAATGAACCATTAAACCTGGATGATGAAGACCAACAATTCCGTTCACCAGTCTTGGACGACGGGAAAATATCCATTTCTAAGCTTAAATCCAACAAAGCTTTTGAAACTGACCGACTTCCGGCCGAGTTATTTAAAGCAGCTGGAGATTACCTGGTAGAGAACGTACATCAACTAGTTTCTTAGATTTGGTCAGATAAGTGTATGTGTGATGAATGCAATATAAGCATCGTTTGCCCCATCCACAAAAAAGGAGACCCCCTTAGCTGAACCAATTACAGGAGTATCTTGTCTGTTGTGTTGTGTGGAACTATTGTACATATGTATATGAACCAGGAAAGTATACTTTTGATCAAATTTCCCCAATTCGCCAGATCCTGGAGAAAACTTAAGATAGCTACCACCCCTACATCGATTTAAAGGTCGTCTATGACATATGAATGCATGTATACATGTACGTACATATGAATGCATAAAGTTAAGCTTTGTGCAGTAGTTCTTCCGCAAGATAACTTCTAACGACGAAATGATTTTGACATTAAAAAAAACCAATACAATTTTTCTCAATAACCGCCAACCCTTTCCATTTCCGCAAACCAAGCAGGGTAGAGTTGCCTAATTCCGGCCATCTCCAGCGACCGGCCCCCATCAGAGAAAGTATCATGAATAGTGAAATTAATGCCATACTTCTCTTTTTGCAGTCATAATGTAGTCTGTTATCTCTTTCTTACGCTCCTTCAAAATTTCACTTGAATTGACAATGTCTTTTCTTAATTATGAGCTTATTGGTTGTGTGAACGCGTTAGGACAAGGTATTCCGGAGCTGTTCTGGTAAAAGCAATAGTGCAAGTGTGTTCCGAAATTAGTCTTTAGGTGAGTACAATAAGATGTTTTTTTTTATAGTTAATTATAGTATATTTCAATGAAAACTGCTTTAAAACATATAAAAATATTAAATTGATGGTTTTTTTAGAGTGACCGGAGATAGGACACTAAAATTACCCATGTTGCCTATACTCGGCCCCCCCGGCCGGAGATAGGAAACTATGTATTTTTTTGTTATTTCGTTTCCAGCGGAATATGTGTATAACTGGACTATAACGACGCTCTCTGCTTCAAAAAGTCGTTGAAAATTCAAAATTGCGATAAAACGAATGCAAAATAATTCGAAATGTAAGCTGATTTATAACATTTCTCAAACTGACTAAGATTTCAGTAAGAATTTTTTGACTAAGAATCCAGTCCCCGACCTCAAAAAAAGTGACTAAATCCTTAGTCAATTTTCAGGCTGTCAGCCAATCAAAACTCGTAAATTTGGAAAGAAATCCATTTGCCTAGAATATTGAACACGACCAATTTCCGTAGGAATTATTTGGATTACTTCTTTTTGAGAATATATTGTCTCGGGCAGTTGTCAGTTTTCTGAAAATTACTTAGCATAAATATAAATATTAGGTCTGTTCGCGTACTCCTTAGAACAGCGAGTTTTTACGAAAAGTTACGAAGAGCCAAAATTTCGTAGATTTTCGTAAGAGAGAGAGAGAATAAGAAATTTCCCCATGCTACGAATTTTAGTGCAAGAAATCTCTTTGGGCTGATTTATGAAAACTGTCAAATCTGCCAAACAGCTGTTTTTCATTTTTGTGTGGCATTAATATCGTCAGATATTAGAGAATTCTGGAATATGCGAAGATCTAAGGAATCCAAAAAAAAGTGTTGGAACAATAAATAAATGTTTTCTATACTTTTTTAAAGTCTCCAAATGTGAACCAAAAAATTATTTCCAATACACTTTTTTTAAATTTGACAGTTGACGTTTGACGTTTAAAATTGGGCAACTTTTCTGTTCAACGCGTTCGTTTACTATTTCGTAATTTTACCTCTCTGAGAGAATTTTACCCCCACTCTTTACAATTTGACAATCTACGAATTTTGGTGCAGAAAATACCCGAATAGACCTATTGTATGGTAAAGGGCGAAATCTGTGAAAGTCGCACTTTAGCTTTTAATTTTTTTCATAAAAGAATTGTAAATGGTTTTAAGTTGAATAGGTAGAAGAGGAATTTTCTTTTTATTTCATCTTTTAGGAGGGTAGACTTGTGGGTAGATTTGCATTCTTTTCCACATCAGCCAATGGGGTAGATTCCGCTGTCAGGCAGAATGAACCATTAAACCTGGATGATGAAGACCAACAATTCCGTTCACCAGTCTTGGACGACGGGAAAATATCCATTTCTAAGCTTAAATCCAACAAAGCTTTTGAAACTGACCGACTTCCGGCCGAGTTATTTAAAGCAGCTGGAGATTACCTGGTAGAGAACGTACATCAACTAGTTTCTTAGATTTGGTCAGATAAGTGTATGTGTGATGAATGCAATATAAGCATCGTTTGCCCCATCCACAAAAAAGGAGACCCCCTTAGCTGAACCAATTACAGGAGTATCTTGTCTGTTGTGTTGTGTGGAACTATTGTACATATGTATATGAACCAGGAAAGTATACTTTTGATCAAATTTCCCCAATTCGCCAGATCCTGGAGAAAACTTAAGATAGCTACCACCCCTACATCGATTTAAAGGTCGTCTATGACATATGAATGCATGTATACATGTACGTACATATGAATGCATAAAGTTAAGCTTTGTGCAGTAGTTCTTCCGCAAGATAACTTCTAACGACGAAATGATTTTGACATTAAAAAAAACCAATACAATTTTTCTCAATAACCGCCAACCCTTTCCATTTCCGCAAACCAAGCAGGGTAGAGTTGCCTAATTCCGGCCATCTCCAGCGACCGGCCCCCATCAGAGAAAGTATCATGAATAGTGAAATTAATGCCATACTTCTCTTTTTGCAGTCATAATGTAGTCTGTTATCTCTTTCTTACGCTCCTTCAAAATTTCACTTGAATTGACAATGTATTTTCTTAATTATGAGCTTATTGGTTGTGTGAACGCGTTAGGACAAGGTATTCCGGAGCTGTTCTGGTAAAAGCAATAGTGCAAGTGTGTTCCGAAATTAGTCTTTAGGTGAGTACAATAAGATGTTTTTTTTTATAGTTAATTATAGTATATTTCAATGAAAACTGCTTTAAAACATATAAAAATATTAAATTGATGGTTTTTTTAGAGTGACCGGAGATAGGACACTAAAATTACCCATGTTGCCTATACTCGGCCCCCCCGGCCGGAGATAGGAAACTATGTATTTTTTTGTTATTTCGTTTCGAGCGGAATATGTGTATAACTGGACTGTAACGACGCTCTCTGCTTCAAAAAGTCGTTGAAAATTCAAAATTGCGATAAAACGAATGCAAAATAATTCGAAATGTAAACTGATTTATAACATTTCTCATACTGACTAAGATTTCAGTAAGAATTTTTTGACTAAGAATCCAGTCCCCGACCTCAAAAAAAGTGACTAAATCCTTAGTCAATTTTCAGGCTGTCAGCCAATCAAAACTCGTAAATTTGGAAAGAAATCCATTTGCCTAGAATATTGAACACGACCAATTTCCGTAGGAATTATTTGGATTACTTCTTTTTGGGAATATATTGTCTCGGGCAGTTGTCAGTTTTCTGAAAATTACTTAGCATAAATATAAATATTAGGTCTGTTCGCGTACTCCTTAGAACAGCGAGTTTTTACGAATAGTTACGGAAAGCCAAAATTTCGTAGATTTTCGTAAGAGAGAGAGAGAATAAGAAATTTCCCCATGCTACGAATTTTAGTGCAAGAAATCTCTTTGGGCTGATTTATGAAAACTGTCAAATCTGCCAAACAGCTGTTATTCATTTTTGTGTGGCATTAATATCGTCAGATATTAGAGAATTCTGGAATATGCGAAGATCTAAGGAATCCAAAAAAAAGTGTTGGAACAATAAATAAATGTTTTCTATACTTTTTTAAAGTCTCCAAATGTGAACCAAAAAATTATTTCCAATACACTTTTTTTAAATTTGACAGTTGAAGTTTGACGTTTAAAATTGGGCAACTTTTCTGTTCAACGCGTTCGTTTACTATTTCGTAATTTTACCTCTCTGAGAGAATTTTACCCCCACTCTTTACAATTTGACAATCTACGAATTTTGGTGCAGAAAATACCCGAACAGACCTATTGTATGGTAAAGGGCGAAATCTGTGAAAGTCGCACTTTAGCTTTTAATTTTTTTCATAAAAGAATTGTAAATGGTTTTAAGTTGAATAGGTAGAAGAGGAATTTTCTTTTTATTTCATCTTTTAGGAGGGTAGACTTGTGGGTAGATTTGCATTCTTTTCCACATCAGCCAATGGGGTAGATTCCGCTGTCAGGCAGAATGAACCATTAAACCTGGATGATGAAGACCAACAATTCCGTTCACCCGTCTTGGACGACGGGAAAATATCCATTTCTAAGCTTAAATCCAACAAAGCTTTTGAAACTGACCGACTTCCGGCCGAGTTATTTAAAGCAGCTGGAGATTACCTGGTAGAGAACGTACATCAACTAGTTTCTTAGATTTGGTCAGATAAGTGTATGTGTGATGAATGCAATATAAGCATCGTTTGCCCCATCCACAAAAAAGGAGACCCCCTTAGCTGAACCAATTACAGGAGTATCTTGTCTGTTGTGTTGTGTGGAACTATTGTACATATGTATATGAACCAGGAAAGTATACTTTTGATCAAATTTCCCCAATTCGCCAGATCCTGGAGAAAACTTAAGATAGCTACCACCCCTACATCGATTTAAAGGTCGTCTATGACATATGAATGCATGTATGCATGTACGTACATATGAATGCATAAAGTTAAGCTTTGTGCAGTAGTTCTTCCGCAAGATAACTTCTAACGACGAAATGATTTTGACATTAAAAAAAACCAATACAATTTTTCTCAATAACCGCCAACCCTTTCCATTTCCGCAAACCAAGCAGGGTAGAGTTGCCTAATTCCGGCCATCTCCAGCGACCGGCCCCCATCAGAGAAAGTATCATGAATAGTGAAATTAATGCCATACTTCTCTTTTTGCAGTCATAATGTAGTCTGTTATCTCTTTCTTACGCTCCTTCAAAATTTCACTTGAATTGACAATGTCTTTTCTTAATTATGAGCTTATTGGTTGTGTGAACGCGTTAGGACAAGGTATTCCGGAGCTGTTCTGGTAAAAGCAATAGTGCAAGTGTGTTCCGAAATTAGTCTTTAGGTGAGTACAATAAGATGTTTTTTTTTATAGTTA
Organism: Matsumyia berberina; assembly: GCA_917880715.2. Classification (NCBI taxonomy): domain Eukaryota; kingdom Metazoa; phylum Arthropoda; class Insecta; order Diptera; family Syrphidae; genus Matsumyia; species Matsumyia berberina. The sequence goes on from OU862872.1 coordinate 84,991,008, forward strand.
ATTATAGTATATTTCAATGAAAACTGCTTTAAAACATATAAAAATATTAAATTGATGGTTTTTTTAGAGTGACCGGAGATAGGACACTAAAATTACCCATGTTGCCTATACTCGGCCCCCCCGGCCGGAGATAGGAAACTATGTATTTTTTTGTTATTTCGTTTCCAGCGGAATATGTGTATAACTGGACTATAACGACGCTCTCTGCTTCAAAAAGTCGTTGAAAATTCAAAATTGCGATAAAACGAATGCAAAATAATTCGAAATGTAAGCTGATTTATAACATTTCTCAAACTGACTAAGATTTCAGTAAGAATTTTTTGACTAAGAATCCAGTCCCCGACCTCAAAAAAAGTGACTAAATCCTTAGTCAATTTTCAGGCTGTCAGCCAATCAAAACTCGTAAATTTGGAAAGAAATCCATTTGCCTAGAATATTGAACACGACCAATTTCCGTAGGAATTATTTGGATTACTTCTTTTTGAGAATATATTGTCTCGGGCAGTTGTCAGTTTTCTGAAAATTACTTAGCATAAATATAAATATTAGGTCTGTTCGCGTACTCCTTAGAACAGCGAGTTTTTACGAAAAGTTACGAAGAGCCAAAATTTCGTAGATTTTCGTAAGAGAGAGAGAGAATAAGAAATTTCCCCATGCTACGAATTTTAGTGCAAGAAATCTCTTTGGGCTGATTTATGAAAACTGTCAAATCTGCCAAACAGCTGTTTTTCATTTTTGTGTGGCATTAATATCGTCAGATATTAGAGAATTCTGGAATATGCGAAGATCTAAGGAATCCAAAAAAAAGTGTTGGAACAATAAATAAATGTTTTCTATACTTTTTTAAAGTCTCCAAATGTGAACCAAAAAATTATTTCCAATACACTTTTTTTAAATTTGACAGTTGACGTTTGACGTTTAAAATTGGGCAACTTTTCTGTTCAACGCGTTCGTTTACTATTTCGTAATTTTACCTCTCTGAGAGAATTTTACCCCCACTCTTTACAATTTGACAATCTACGAATTTTGGTGCAGAAAATACCCGAATAGACCTATTGTATGGTAAAGGGCGAAATCTGTGAAAGTCGCACTTTAGCTTTTAATTTTTTTCATAAAAGAATTGTAAATGGTTTTAAGTTGAATAGGTAGAAGAGGAATTTTCTTTTTATTTCATCTTTTAGGAGGGTAGACTTGTGGGTAGATTTGCATTCTTTTCCACATCAGCCAATGGGGTAGATTCCGCTGTCAGGCAGAATGAACCATTAAACCTGGATGATGAAGACCAACAATTCCGTTCACCAGTCTTGGACGACGGGAAAATATCCATTTCTAAGCTTAAATCCAACAAAGCTATTGAAACTGACCGACTTCCGGCCGAGTTATTTAAAGCAGCTGGAGATTACCTGGTAGAGAACGTACATCAACTAGTTTCTTAGATTTGGTCAGATAAGTGTATGTGTGATGAATGCAATATAAGCATCGTTTGCCCCATCCACAAAAAAGGAGACCCCCTTAGCTGAACCAATTACAGGAGTATCTTGTCTGTTGTGTTGTGTGGAACTATTGTACATATGTATATGAACCAGGAAAGTATACTTTTGATCAAATTTCCCCAATTCGCCAGATCCTGGAGAAAACTTAAGATAGCTACCACCCCTACATCGATTTAAAGGTCGTCTATGACATATGAATGCATGTATACATGTACGTACATATGAATGCATAAAGTTAAGCTTTGTGCAGTAGTTCTTCCGCAAGATAACTTCTAACGACGAAATGATTTTGACATTAAAAAAAACCAATACAATTTTTCTCAATAACCGCCAACCCTTTCCATTTCCGCAAACCAAGCAGGGTAGAGTTGCCTAATTCCGGCCATCTCCAGCGACCGGCCCCCATCAGAGAAAGTATCATGAATAGTGAAATTAATGCCATACTTCTCTTTTTGCAGTCATAATGTAGTCTGTTATCTCTTTCTTACGCTCCTTCAAAATTTCACTTGAATTGACAATGTCTTTTCTTAATTATGAGCTTATTGGTTGTGTGAACGCGTTAGGACAAGGTATTCCGGAGCTGTTCTGGTAAAAGCAATAGTGCAAGTGTGTTCCGAAATTAGTCTTTAGGTGAGTACAATAAGATGTTTTTTTTTATAGTTAATTATAGTATATTTCAATGAAAACTGCTTTAAAACATATAAAAATATTAAATTGATGGTTTTTTTAGAGTGACCGGAGATAGGACACTAAAATTACCCATGTTGCCTATACTCGGCCCCCCCGGCCGGAGATAGGAAACTATGTATTTTTTTGTTATTTCGTTTCGAGCGGAATATGTGTATAACTGGACTGTAACGACGCTCTCTGCTTCAAAAAGTCGTTGAAAATTCAAAATTGCGATAAAACGAATGCAAAATAATTCGAAATGTAAACTGATTTATAACATTTCTCATACTGACTAAGATTTCAGTAAGAATTTTTTGACTAAGAATCCAGTCCCCGACCTCAAAAAAAGTGACTAAATCCTTAGTCAATTTTCAGGCTGTCAGCCAATCAAAACTCGTAAATTTGGAAAGAAATCCATTTGCCTAGAATATTGAACACGACCAATTTCCGTAGGAATTATTTGGATTACTTCTTTTTGGGAATATATTGTCTCGGGCAGTTGTCAGTTTTCTGAAAATTACTTAGCATAAATATAAATATTAGGTCTGTTCGCGTACTCCTTAGAACAGCGAGTTTTTACGAATAGTTACGGAAAGCCAAAATTTCGTAGATTTTCGTAAGAGAGAGAGAGAATAAGAAATTTCCCCATGCTACGAATTTTAGTGCAAGAAATCTCTTTGGGCTGATTTATGAAAACTGTCAAATCTGCCAAACAGCTGTTATTCATTTTTGTGTGGCATTAATATCGTCAGATATTAGAGAATTCTGGAATATGCGAAGATCTAAGGAATCCAAAAAAAAGTGTTGGAACAATAAATAAATGTTTTCTATACTTTTTTAAAGTCTCCAAATGTGAACCAAAAAATTATTTCCAATACACTTTTTTTAAATTTGACAGTTGAAGTTTGACGTTTAAAATTGGGCAACTTTTCTGTTCAACGCGTTCGTTTACTATTTCGTAATTTTACCTCTCTGAGAGAATTTTACCCCCACTCTTTACAATTTGACAATCTACGAATTTTGGTGCAGAAAATACCCGAACAGACCTATTGTATGGTAAAGGGCGAAATCTGTGAAAGTCGCACTTTAGCTTTTAATTTTTTTCATAAAAGAATTGTAAATGGTTTTAAGTTGAATAGGTAGAAGAGGAATTTTCTTTTTATTTCATCTTTTAGGAGGGTAGACTTGTGGGTAGATTTGCATTCTTTTCCACATCAGCCAATGGGGTAGATTCCGCTGTCAGGCAGAATGAACCATTAAACCTGGATGATGAAGACCAACAATTCCGTTCACCCGTCTTGGACGACGGGAAAATATCCATTTCTAAGCTTAAATCCAACAAAGCTTTTGAAACTGACCGACTTCCGGCCGAGTTATTTAAAGCAGCTGGAGATTACCTGGTAGAGAACGTACATCAACTAGTTTCTTAGATTTGGTCAGATAAGTGTATGTGTGATGAATGCAATATAAGCATCGTTTGCCCCATCCACAAAAAAGGAGACCCCCTTAGCTGAACCAATTACAGGAGTATCTTGTCTGTTGTGTTGTGTGGAACTATTGTACATATGTATATGAACCAGGAAAGTATACTTTTGATCAAATTTCCCCAATTCGCCAGATCCTGGAGAAAACTTAAGATAGCTACCACCCCTACATCGATTTAAAGGTCGTCTATGACATATGAATGCATGTATGCATGTACGTACATATGAATGCATAAAGTTAAGCTTTGTGCAGTAGTTCTTCCGCAAGATAACTTCTAACGACGAAATGATTTTGACATTAAAAAAAACCAATACAATTTTTCTCAATAACCGCCAACCCTTTCCATTTCCGCAAACCAAGCAGGGTAGAGTTGCCTAATTCCGGCCATCTCCAGCGACCGGCCCCCATCAGAGAAAGTATCATGAATAGTGAAATTAATGCCATACTTCTCTTTTTGCAGTCATAATGTAGTCTGTTATCTCTTTCTTACGCTCCTTCAAAATTTCACTTGAATTGACAATGTCTTTCCTTAATTATGAGCTTATTGGTTGTGTGAACGCGTTAGGACAAGGTATTCCGGAGCTGTTCTGGTAAAAGCAATAGTGCAAGTGTGTTTTGAAATTAGTCTTTATTTCATAATTTCAAAAGGTGAGTACAATAAGATGCTTTTTTTTATAGTTAATTATAGTATATTTCAATGAAAACTGCTTTAAAACATATAAAAATGTTAAATTGATGGTTTTTTTAGAGTGACCGGAGATAGGACACTAAAATTACCCATGTTGCCTATACTCGGCCCCCCGGCCGGAGATAGGAAACTATGTATTTTTTTGTTATTTCGTTTCGAGCGGAATATGTGTATAACTGGACTATAACGACGCTCTCTGCTTCAAAAAGTCGTTGAAAATTCAAAATTGCGATAAAACGTATGCAAAATAATTCGAAATGTAAGCTGATTTATAACATTTCTCAAACTGACTAAGATTTCAGTAAGAATTTTTTGACTAAGAATCCAGTCCCCGACCTCAAAAAAAGTGACTAAATCCTTAGTCAATTTTCAGGCTGTCAGCCAATCAAAACTCGTAAATTTGGAAAGAAATCCATTTGCCTAGAATATTGAACACGACCAATTTCCGTAGGAATTATTTGGATTACTTCTTTTTGGGAATATATTGTCTCGGGCAGTTGTCAGTTTTCTGAAAATTACTTAGCATAAATATAAATATTAGGTCTGTTCGCGTACTCCTTAGAACAGCGAATTTTTACGAAAAGTTACGAATTTTTACGAAATCCTGTTCGCGTATGCCAAAATTTCGTAGATTTTCGTAAGAGAGAGAGAGAATAAGAAATTTCCCCAGGCTGATTTATGAAAACTGTCAAATCTGCCAAACAGCTGTTTTTCATTTTTGTGTGGCATTAATATCGTCAGATATTAGAGAATTCTGGAATATGCGAAGATCTAAGGAATCCAAAAAAAAGTGTTGGAACAATAAATAAATGTTTTCTATACTTTTTTAAAGTCTCCAAATGTGAACCAAAAAATTATTTCCAATACACTTTTCTTAAATTTGACAGTTGAAGTTTGACGTTTAAAATTGGGCAACTTTTCTGTTCAACGCGTTCGTTTACTTTTTCGTAATTTTACCTCTCTGAGAGAATTTTACCCCCACTCTTTACAATTTGACAATCTAGGAATTTTGGTGCAGAAAATACCCGAATAGACCTATTGTATGGTAAAGGGCGAAATCTGTGAAAGTCGCACTTTAGCTTTTAATTTTTTTCATAAAAGAATTGTAAATGGTTTTAAGTTGAATAGGTAGAAGAGGAATTTTCTTTTTATTTCATCTTTTAGGAGGGTAGACTTGTGGGTAGATTTGCATTCTTTTCCACATCAGCCAATGGGGTAGATTCCGCTGTCAGGCAGAATGAACCATTAAACCTGGATGATGAAGACCAACAATTCCGTTCACCCGTCTTGGACGACGGGAAAATATCCATTTCTAAGCTTAAATCCAACAAAGCTTTTGAAACTGACCGACTTCCGGCCGAGTTATTTAAAGCAGCTGGAGATTACCTGGTAGAGAACGTACATCAACTAGTTTCTTAGATTTGGTCAGATAAGTGTATGTGTGATGAATGCAATATAAGCATCGTTTGCCCCATCCACAAAAAAGGAGACCCCCTTAGCTGAACCAATTACAGGAGTATCGGTATCCACAACATCTCGTACAAGATCTTGTCTGTTGTGTTGTGTGGAACTATTGTACATATGTATATGAACCAGGAAAGTATACTTTTGATCAAATTTTCCCAATTCGCCAGATCCTGGAGAAAACTTAAGATAGCTACCACCCCTACATCGATTTAAAGGTCGCCTATGACATATGAATGCATGTACGTACATATGAATGCATAAAGTTAAGCTTTGTGCAGTAGTTCTTCCGCAAGATAACTTCTAACGACGAAATGATTTTGACATTAAAAAAAAACCAATACAATTTTTCTCAATAACCGCCAACCCTTTCCATTTCCGCAAACCAGCAGGGTAGAGTTGCCTAATTCCGGCCGTCTCCAGCGACCGGCCCCCATCAGAGAAAGTGTCATGAATAGTGAAATTAATGCCATACTTCTCTTTTTGCAGTCATAATGTAGTCTGTTATCTCTTTCTTACGCTCCTTCAAAATTTCACTTGAATTGACAATGTCTTTCCTTAATTATGAGCTTATTGGTTGTGTGAACGCGTTAGGACAAGGTATTCCGGAGCTGTTCTGGTAAAAGCAATAGTGCAAGTGTGTTCCGAAATTAGTCTTTATTTCATAATTTCAAAAGGTGATTAATTATAGTATATTTCAATGAAAACTGCTTAACGAAATGGAAATGGAGTTACTAACGAAATGGAGTTACTCTACAAAGAACTTAGGAAAGAGGTAGATTTACTTCGACAAGAAAATAAAGCTCTGAGAAACGTAAATCCTCCAAAAGACGGTAGTCCGTCTGGCTCAACTGTTCGCGAATATCATACGGACGAAGAAGAGCTAACACGGGAAACGGCGTGGGTCTCAAAGAAAAGACCCAGCAAGAAACGAAAAGCCGGTTCTTCACCTGAAATCGAGCCACTAAAAGAAAACAAGAGCTTGCAAGAGACAAAAAAATTAAGTCCACCGCCTCCAATAAACGTCATCGGGATTACGGACTATAACAAGCTGTATTGCCTCCTAAAAGGAACGTTGGCCTCGAAGTTTAAGGTCACCTCACTTCGCAACAACGTGTGGAAAATAATCGTCGATGACCCCGACGATTACCGAGCATTTTCTCGGAAACTTAATACCGAGAAAATTCAGTGGTACACTTACGAAAATAAGTCAGAAAGACCATTGCGAGTTATAGCAAGAGGACTCCATCCTTCATGCACCAAAGAAGACGTTATGGACGATCTTCAAGCGAAAGGCTTTAAAATTCTTGACGCCGTAAATATTATCAAGAAGGAAAAGCAACAAACGGAAGAAGAACAGGAAACCCTGGTTAAACGTGGTCTTCCGCTTTTTATGCTCAGTTTCGATAAAAGCGAGAACATAAAGGATATTTACAATATTAAAACGATTTTAAATATTGTTATCAAAATCGAACCGATGCGTAAAAGCACAAGATCGATCCCTCAGTGTAAACGCTGTCAAGGTTTCAACCATACGCAGACATACTGCCAAAAAGAGCCACGATGCGTGAAATGTGCCGGTACACATCTTTCGAATGAGTGCCACTTAAACAAGCAGACCGCAGCGACTTGCACAAATTGTAAGGGGAAGCACCCAGCGAACTATCGAGGCTGCGAAGTGGCCAAAGAACTTCAAAAAAGGCGCGATACGCTTAAAAAGAACATTCGTCCGCAACCGAATCCGATTAAAAATAAGCCGGAAAAATCGTTGGTGAAAGAAAGCAAACCCGTCAAGGAAAAAACGAAAAAAGTTCAGGAAAAACCGCCATCTGCTGATGCGCAAACGTACGCGCAAGCCGCATCGCAAGCAACCAAGCAAAATAGGCCTGCGCTAGATCCTATGCAACAGGTCTTCTCTATAATTCTCGCAAAACTCGAGGAGCAAAGCAAGACAAATAAGCTCATATTCGAAAAACTTAGCAACCTCGAGCATAATGCTCGCAAACCACGGACAAAATTATGAACATGAACCAGTTACTTAAAATCTTAACATGGAACGCAAACGGCCTTCTGCAAAGAATCGACGAACTGGAAATATTCCTACGCAAACAGAACATTGACATATGCTTGATTTCTGAAACCCATCTGACAAAGGAATCTCGAGTTAAAATAAGAGGATACTATGCTTATCACGCATACCACCCATCCGAAAGGGCTAGGGGCGGATCGTCGCTCTTAATTAAAGATTGTATTGAGCACTCTATGAATTCACCGGTAGAACTCGATGCAATGCAAATAACTTCAGTTCGCGTAAAAAATAAAAATATGTATTACAACATCGCGTCCATTTATTGCCCTCCGCGATACACGCTAGAAAAGAATGACTTAATACGTCTATTTGACTCACTTGGACCGAAATTTATTATTGGTGGCGATTTCAATGCGAAACACACCTTTTGGGGTTCGAGATGCATTTCACCTAAAGGCAGACTTCTCTACGAAACCGGCATGCAATTTGCTGTTGACTTTTTTTCGACGGGGAAACCGACTTATTGGCCCTCCGACATAGCAAAAACGCCTGACCTCATAGACTTCTTTATTGGAAAAGGGGTAGTGAAAAACTTAACGAACATCGAGGAATGCTTTGATCTCTCCTCAGATCATTCACCAGTCATATTGACAATAAGCGAACGCCTAATGAAAAAAGAAGGAGCGCCCAGATTAACTAGCAACAAAACTAACTGGGACGGCTTTAGGAAAGCTTGTGAAGAAAATATTGTCCTGAATGTGTCGCTTAGAACACCGTGCGAAATAGAGGATGAAGTCGGCAGATTTATTGAAGTCTTACAAAGCGCCGCGTGGAACAACACTCCATATAAAAGGAAAGTAGTCGGAAATAGCGAAGTTAAATATCCGCCGGAAATAAAAGAACTGATGCTGGCAAAGAGGAGAGCACGCAAAAGATGGCAACAGACTCGCGCTCCCCAGCACAAAACCCATTCGAACTTCCTATGCAATAAGCTCAAAAAAGCGATACGGGATTTTAAAAATCGCGAGATTTCTACATATCTTGAAGGCTTGTCTGCTGAAAAAAGTTCGAATTACTCTCTTTGGAAAGCTATAAAAGGTGTTAAAAAACCCCAAATACAATCGCTACCAATAAGAAAAAGTAATGGCGAGTGGGCAAAAGGCGATAAAGAAAAAGCCGACTTATTTGCTGAGCATCTGGAAGAAACGTTTAAGCCATTTCCCGGGCAAGCATTAATAGAAAATATTAATAATACTATTATGACTCCAGACAACTTTAAAATAAGAAGCGTGTCACTAGCCGAACTTTGTGAGGTAATAAAAAATCTAAAGAATAACAAGGCTCCTGGATATGACCTAATAACTGGACAGGTCCTGAAGGAATTGCCAAAGAAAGCTTTAATGAAGCTCGTTTACCTTATAAATGCTTCGCTAAGACTATTATACGTTCCAAGGCAATGGAAAGTCGCCGAAGTTATAATGGTTTCAAAGCCGGGAAAACCGCCAAACGACAAAAAGTCGTACAGACCGATATCGCTCCTGCCGATAATATCAAAGGTTTTCGAAAAACTCTTATTGAAACGGTTAAAACCGGTAATTGAAGAAAGACGTTTGATTCCTGATCATCAATTCGGGTTCAGAATCAAGCATTTCACAATTGACCAGGTTTATAGAATAACCAACGAAATTGAGAAGGCCATAGAAGAGAAAAAGATATGTTCTAGCGCTTTTCTTGACGTTTCTCAAGCCTTCGACAAGGTGTGGCACGAAGGCTTGAATTATAAACTTAGACAGGTACTTCCGGAAGAGTTGTACAAGATCTTAGAGTCGTATTTGGAGAATAGACTCTTCCGCGTCAAGCACGGAGTCGAATACTCGGAATTCAAGGAAATCGCTGCGGGAGTTCCACAAGGGAGTGTTCTTGGTCCAGTCTTGTTCTTGCTCTATACTCGAGATATACCCCAAGAAGAAGGCACCGTTGTTGCTACGTTCGCGGACGATACGGCTATTCTGGCAACAGATAATTCAGTCGAGTCAGCAACTGTAAAGCTTCAACGAGCTTTGGATAAAATCTGCGAGTGGACAAAGGTTTGGCGCATTGTTCTCAATGAAACCAAATCTACCCATGTTAACTTTACGTACAAGAAAATAAACAACTTACCCGTTTTCATTAACTCGGTACAAATACCGTATGCAAACGAAGCAAAATATCTAGGTATGACACTAGATGCGAAACTCAAATGGAAGCCGCACGTTAAAAAGAAACGCGACGAGCTCGAAATTAGATTTAGAGAAATGTATTGGCTGCTTGGAAGATATTCCAAATTAAGCATGTATAACAAATTGCTCTTATATAAGCAAGTCTTAAAACCTGTATGGACGTATGGTATACAACTTTGGGGTTGTACCAAAACCAGCAATGGAAATATTTTACAAACCTTTCAAAATAAGGTGCTCAGAACAATCGTTAATGCGCCGTGGTACATTAGAAACGACGATATCCATAGAGACCTCGGTCTAGCCACCGTCGAAGATGAAATAACAAATTTTGCACGCAAACTCCGTGTTCGCCTTCAGGGACATTGCAATAACGCCGTACTCCAAATTCTGGACGTGACAAACCTTGTGCGCCGACTACAAAGAACGAAGCCGTTCGATTTAGCGCAATAAGGAATAGCCGCATATAATGACGGTATAAGTAGATGCTTTCACTGGAAAGCTACCTGCACAACGCGAACTTTTATTGTCGAAAGCTAAACTACGTGATAAGGCTTTTTTTTGTACTTAGTCGTAGTCAACACGAAAAGGGGAGGTGTTTTTAGTGAGTAAGAATCTCACACTACCATGAGCACGTGCGGTAGATCCTCATGGTGTCTCATGAAAGATTTTCACATACCCTCGCAAAAAAAAAAAAAAAAAAAAATTGAAAACTGCTTTAAAACATATAAAAATGTTAAATTGATGGTTTTTTTAGAGTGACCGGAGATAGGACACTAAAATTACCCATGTTGCCTATACTCGACCCCCCCGGCCGGAGATAGGAAACTATGTATTTTTTTGTTATTTCGTTTCGAGCGGAATATGTGTATAACTGGACTATAACGACGCTCTCTGCTTCAAAAAGTCGTTGAAAATTCAAAATTGCGATAAAACGAATGCAAAATAATTCGAAATGTAAGCTGATTTATAACATTTCTCAAACTGACTAAGATTTCAGTAAGAATTTTTTGACTAAGAATCCAGTCCCCGACCTCAAAAAAAGTGACTAAATCCTTAGTCAATTTTCAGGCTGTCAGCCAATCAAAACTCGTAAATTTGGAAAGAAATCCATTTGCCTAGAATATTGAACACGACCAATTTCCGTAGGAATTATTTGGATTACTTCTTTTTGAGAATATATTGTCTCGGGCAGTTGTCAGTTTTCTGAAAATTACTTAGCATAAATATAAATATTAGGTCTGTTCGCGTACTCCTTAGAACAGCGAGTTTTTACGAAAAGTTACGAAAAGCCAAAATTTCGTAGATTTTCGTAAGAGAGAGAGAGAATAAGAAATTTCCCCATGCTACGAATTTTAGTGCAAGAAATCTCTTTGGGCTGATTTATGAAAACTGTCAAATCTGCCAAACAGCTGTTTTTCATTTTTGTGTGGCATTAATATCGTCAGATATTAGAGAATTCTGGAATATGCGAAGATCTAAGGAATCCAAAAAAAAGTGTTGGAACAATAAATAAATGTTTTCTATACTTTTTTAAAGTCTCCAAATGTGAACCAAAAAATTATTTCCAATACACTTTTTTTAAATTTGACAGTTGACGTTTGACGTTTAATATTGGGCAACTTTTCTGTTCAACGCGTTCGTTTACTATTTCGTAATTTTACCTCTCTGAGAGAATTTTACCCCCACTCTTTACAATTTGACAATCTACGAATTTTGGTGCAGAAAATACCCGAATAGACCTATTGTATGGTAAAGGGCGAAATCTGTGAAAGTCGCACTTTAGCTTTTAATTTTTTTCATAAAAGAATTGTAAATGGTTTTAAGTTGAATAGGTAGAAGAGGAATTTTCTTTTTATTTCATCTTTTAGGAGGGTAGACTTGTGGGTAGATTTGCATTCTTTTCCACATCAGCCAATGGGGTAGATTCCGCTGTCAGGCAGAATGAACCATTAAACCTGGATGATGAAGACCAACAATTCCGTTCACCCGTCTTGGACGACGGGAAAATATCCATTTCTAAGCTTAAATGCAACAAAGCTTTTGAAACTGACCGACTTCCGGCCGAGTTATTTAAAGCAGCTGGAGATTACCTGGTAGAGAACGTACATCAACTAGTTTCTTAGATTTGGTCAGATAAGTGTATGTGTGATGAATGCAATATAAGCATCGTTTGCCCCATCCACAAAAAAGGAGACCCCCTTAGCTGAACCAATTACAGGAGTATCGGTATTCACAACATCTCGTACAAGATCTTGTCTGTTGTGTTGTGTGGAACTATTGTACATATGTATATGAACCAGGAAAGTATACTTTTGATCAAATTTCCCCAATTCGCCAGATCCTGGAGAAAACTTAAGATAGCTACCACCCCTACATCGATTTAAAGGTCGCCTATGACATATGAATGCATGAACGTACATATGAATGCATAAAGTTAAGCTTTGTGCAGTAGTTCTTCCGCAAGATAACTTCTAACGACGAAATGATTTTGACATTAAAAAAAACCAATATAATTTTTCTCAATAACCGCCAACCCTTTCCATTTCCGCAAACCAAGCAGGGTAGAGTTGCCTAATTCCGGCCGTCTCCAGTGACCGGCCCCCATCAGAGAAAGTGTCATGAATAGTGAAATTAATGCCATACTTCTCTTTTTGCAGTCATAATGTAGTCTGTTATCTCTTTCTTACGCTCCTTCAAAATTTCACTTGAATTGACAATGTCTTTCCTTAATTATGAGCTTATTGGTTGTGTGAACGCGTTAGGACAAGGTATTCCGGAGCTGTTCTGGTAAAAGCAATAGTGCAAGTGTGTTCCGAAATTAGTCTTTATTTCATAATTTCAAAAGGTGAGTACAATAAGATGTTTTTTTTTTATAGTTAATTATAGTATATTTCAATGAAAACTGCTTTAAAACATATAAAAATGTTAAATTGATTTTTTTTTTAGAGTGACCGGAGATAGGACACTAAAATTACCCATGTTGCCTATACTCGGCCCCCCCGGCCGGAGATAGGAAACTATGTATTTTTTTGTTATTTCGTTTCGAGCGGAATATGTGTATAACTGGACTATAACGACGCTCTCTGCTTCAAAAAGTCGTTGAAAATTCAAAATTGCGATAAAACGAATGCAAAATAATTCGAAATGTAAACTGATTTATAACATTTCTCATACTGACTAAGATTTCAGTAAGAATTTTTTGACTAAGAATCCAGTCCCCGACCTCAAAAAAAGTGACTAAATCCTTAGTCAATTTTCAGGCTGTCAGCCAATCAAAACTCGTAAATTTGGAAAGAAATCCATTTGCCTAGAATATTGAACACGACCAATTTCCGTAGGAATTATTTGGATTACTTCTTTTTGGGAATATATTGTCTCGGGCAGTTGTCAGTTTTCTGAAAATTACTTAGCATAAATATAAATATTAGGTCTGTTTGCGTACTCCTTAGAACAGCGAATTTTTACGAAAAGTAACGAATTTTTACGAAATCCTGTTCGCGTATGCCAAAATTTCGTAGATTTTCGTAAGAGAGAGAGAGAATAAGAAATTTCCCCATGCTACGAATTTTAGTGCAAGAAATCTCTTTGGGCTGATTTATGAAAACTGTCAAATCTGCCAAACAGCTGTTTTTCATTTTTGTGTGGCATTAATATCGTCAGATATTAGAGAATTCTGGAATATGCGAAGATCTAAGGAATCCAAAAAAAAGTGTTGGAACAATAAATAAATGTTTTCTATACATTTTTAAAGACTCCAAATGTGAACCAAAAAATTATTTCCAATACACTTTTTTTAAATTTGACAGTTGAAGTTTGACGTTTAAAATTGGGCAACTTTTCTGTTCAACGCGTTCGTTTACTTTTTCGTAATTTTACCTCTCTGAGAGAATTTTACCCCCACTATTTACAATTTGACAATCTACGAATTTTGGTGCAGAAAATACCCGAATAGACCTATTGTATGGTAAAGGGCGAAATCTGTGAAAGTCGCACTTTAGCTTTTAATTTTTTTCATAAAAGAATTGTAAATGGTTTTAAGTTGAATAGGTAGAAGAGGAATTTTCTTTTTATTTCATCTTTTGGGAGGGTAGACTTGTGGGTAGATTTGCATTCTTTTCCACATCAGCCAATGGAGTAGATTCCGCTGTCAGGCAGAATGAACCATTAAACCTGGATGATGAAGACCAACAATTCCGTTCACCCGTCTTGGACGACGGGAAAATATCCATTTCTAAGCTTAAATCCAACAAAGCTTTTGAAACTGACCGACTTCCGGCCGAGTTATTTAAAGCAGCTGGAGATTACCTGGTAGAGAACGTACATCAACTAGTTTCTTAGATTTGGTCAGATAAGTGTATGTGTGATGAATGCAATATAAGCATCGTTTGCCCCATCCACAAAAAAGGAGACCCCCTTAGCTGAACCAATTACAGGAGTATCGGTATCCACAACATCTCGTTCAAGATCTTGTCTGTTGTGTTGTGTGGAACTATTGAACATATGTATATGAACCAGGAAAGTATACTTTTGATCAAATTTCCCCAATTCGCCAGATCCTGGAGAAAACTTAAGATAGCTACCACCCCTACATCGATTTAAAGGTCGTCTATGACATATGAATGCATGTATGCATGTACGTACATATGAATGCATAAAGTTAAGCTTTGTGCAGTAGTTCTTCCGCAAGATAACTTCTAACGACGAAATGATTTTGACATTAAAAAAAACCAATACAATTTTTCTCAATAACCGCCAACCCTTTCCATTTCCGCAAACCAAGCAGGGTAGAGTTGCCTAATTCCGGCCGTCTCCAGCGACCGGCCCCCATCAGAGAAAGTGTCATGAATAGTGAAATTAATGCCATACTTCTCTTTTTGCAGTCATAATGTAGTCTGCTATCTCTTTCTTCGGCTCCTTCAAAATTTCACTTGAATTGACAATGTCTTTCCTTAATTATGAGCTTATTGGTTGTGTGAACGCGTTAGGACAAGGTATTCCGGAGCTGTTCTGGTAAAAGCAATAGTGCAAGTGTGTTCCGAAATTAGTCTTTATTTCATAATTTCAAAAGGTGAGTACAATAAGATGTTTTTTTTTATAGTTAATTATAGTATATTTCAATGAAAACTGCTTTAAAACATATAAAAATGTTAAATTGATGGTTTTTTTAGAGTGACCGGAGATAGGACACTTAAATTACCCATGTTGCCTATACTCGGCCCCCCCGGCCGGAGATAGGAAACTATGTATTTTTTTGTTATTTCGTTTCGAGCGGAATATGTGTATAACTGGACTATAACGACGCTCTCTGCTTCAAAAAGTCGTTGAAAATTCAAAATTGCGATAAAACGAATGCAAAATAATTCGAAATGTAAGCTGATTTATAACATTTCTCAAACTGACTAAGATTTCAGTAAGAATTTTTTGACTAAGAATCCAGTCCCCGACCTCAAAAAAAGTGACTAAATCCTTAGTCAATTTTCAGGCTGTCAGCCAATCAAAACTCGTAAATTTGGAAAGAAATCCATTTGCCTAGAATATTGAACACGACCAATTTCCGTAGGAATTATTTGGGTTACTTCTTTTTGGGAATATATTGTCTTGGGCAGTTGTCAGTTTTCTGAAAATTACTTAGCATAAATATAAATATTAGGTCTTTTGCGTACTCCTTAGAACAGCGAATTTTTACGAAAAGTAACGAATTTTTACGAAATCCTGTTCGCGTATGCCAAAATTTCGTAGATTTTCGTAAGAGAGAGAGAGAATAAGAAATTTCCCCATGCTACGAATTTTAGTGCAAGAAATCTCTTTGGGCTGATTTATGAAAACTGTCAAATCTGCCAAACAGCTGTTTTTCATTTTTGTGTGGCATTAATATCGTCAGATATTAGAGAATCCTGGAATATGCGAAGATCCAAGGAATCCAAAAAAAAGTGTTGGAACAATAAATAAATTTTTTCTATACTTTTTTAAAGTCTCCAAATGTGAACCAAAAAATTATTTCCAATACACTTTTCTTAAATTTGACAGTTGAAGTTTGACGTTTAAAATTGGGCAACTTTTCTGTTCAACGCGTTCTTTTACTTTTTCGTAATTTTACCTCTCTGAGAGAATTTTACCCCCACTCTTTACAATTTGACAATCTACGAATTTTGGTGCAGAAAATACCCGAATAGACCTATTGTATGGTAAAGGGCGAAATCTGTGAAAGTCGCACTTTAGCTTTTAATTTTTTTCATAAAAGAATTGTAAATGGTTTTAAGTTGAATAGGTAGAAGAGGAATTTTCTTTTTATTTCATCTTTTAGGAGGGTAGACTTGTGGGTAGATTTGCATTCTTTTCCACATCAGCCAATGGGGTAGATTCCGCTGTCAGGCAGAATGAACCATTAAACCTGGATAATGAAGACCAACAATTCCGATCACCCGTCTTGGACGACGGGAAAATATCCATTTCTAAGCTTAAATCCAACAAAGCTTTTGAAACTGACCGACTTCCGGCCGAGTTATTTAAAGCAGCTGGAGATTACCTGGTAGAGAACGTACATCAACTAGTTTCTTAGATTTGGTCAGATAAGTGTATGTGTGATGAATGCAATATAAGCATCGTTTGCCCCATCCACAAAAAAGGAGACCCCCTTAGCTGAACCAATTACAGGAGTATCGGTATCCACAACATCTCGTACAAGATCTTGTCTGTTGTGTTGTGTGGAACTATTGTACATATGTATATGAACCAGGAAAGTATACTTTTGATCAAATTTCCCCAATTCGCCAGATCCTGGAGAAAACTTAAGATAGCTACCACCCCTACATTTAAAGGTCGCCTATGACATATGAATGCGTGTATGCATGTACGTACATATGAATGCATAAAGTTAAGCTTTGTGCAGTAGTTCTTCCGCAAGATAACTTCTAACGACGAAATGATTTTGACATTAAAAAAAACCAATAGAATTTTTCTCAATAACCGCCAACCCTTTCCATTTCCGCAAACCAAGCAGGGTAGAGTTGCCTAATTCCGGCCATCTCCAGCGACCGGCCCCCATCAGAGAAAGTGTCATGAATAGTGAAATTAATGCCATACTTCTCTTTTTGCAGTCATAATGTAGTTTGCTATCTCTTTCTTCGGCTCCTTCAAAATTTCACTTGAATTGACAATGTCTTTCCTTAATTATGAGCTTATTGGTTGTGTGAACGCGTTAGGACAAGGTATTCTGGAGCTGTTCTGGTAAAAGCAATAGTGCAAGTGTGTTCCGAAATTAGTCTTTATTTCATAATTTCAAAAGGTGAGTACAATAAGATGTTTTTTTTTATAGTTAATTATAGTATATTTCAATGAAAACTGCTTTAAAACATATAAAAATGTTAAATTGATGGTTTTTTTAGAGTGACCGGAGATAGGACACTAGAATTACCCATGTTGCCTATACTCGGCCCCCCCGGCCGGAGATAGGAAACTATGTATTTTTTTGTTATTTCGTTTCGAGCGGAATATGTGTATAACTGGACTATAACGACGCTCTCTGCTTCAAAAAGTCGTTGAAAATTCAAAATTGCGATAAAACGAATGCAAAATTATTCGAAATGTAAGCTGATTTATAACATTTCTCAAACTGACTAAGATTTCAGTAAGAATTTTTTGACTAAGAATCCAGTCCCCGACCTCAAAAAAAGTGACTAAATCCTTAGTCAATTTTCAGGCTGTCAGCAAATCAAAACTCGTAAATTTGGAAAGAAATCCATTTGCCTAGAATATTGAACACGACCAATTTCCGTAGGAATTATTTGGATTACTTCTTTTTGGGAATATATTGTCTCGGGCAGTTGTCAGTTTTCTGAAAATTACTTAGCATAAATATAAATATTAGGTCTGTTCGCGTACTCCTTAGAACAGCGAGTTTTTACGAAAAGTTACGAAAAGCCAAAATTTCGTAGATTTTCGTAAGAGAGAGAGAGAATAAGAAATTTCCCCATGCTACGAATTTTAGTGCAAGAAATCTCTTTGGGCTGATTTATGAAAACTGTCAAATCTGCCAAACAGCTGTTTTTCATTTTTGTGTGGCATTAATATCGTCAGATATTAGAGAATTCTGGAATATGCGAAGATCTAAGGAATCCAAAAAAAAGTGTTGGAACAATAAATAAATGTTTTCTATACTTTTTTAAAGTCTCCAAATGTGAACCAAAAAATTATTTCCAATACACTTTTTTTAAATTTGACAGTTGACGTTTGACGTTTAAAATTGGGCAACTTTTCTGTTCAACGCGTTCGTTTACTATTTCGTAATTTTACCTCTCTGAGAGAATTTTACCCCCACTCTTTACAATTTGACAATCTACGAATTTTGGTGCAGAAAATACCCGAATAGACCTATTGTATGGTAAAGGGCGAAATCTGTGAAAGTCGCACTTTAGCTTTTAATTTTTTTCATAAAAGAATTGTAAATGGTTTTAAGTTGAATAGGTAGAAGAGGAATTTTCTTTTTATTTCATCTTTTAGGAGGGTAGACTTGTGGGTAGATTTGCATTCTTTTCCACATCAGCCAATGGGGTAGATTCCGCTGTCACGCAGAATGAACCATTAAACCTGGATGATGAAGACCAACAATTCCGTTCACCCGTCTTGGACGACGGGAAAATATCCATTTCTAAGCTTAAATGCAACAAAGCTTTTGAAACTGACCGACTTCCGGCCGAGTTATTTAAAGCAGCTGGAGATTACCTGGTAGAGAACGTACATCAACTAGTTTCTTAGATTTGGTCAGATAAGTGTATGTGTGATGAATGCAATATAAGCATCGTTTGCCCCATCCACAAAAAAGGAGACCCCCTTAGCTGAACCAATTACAGGAGTATCTTGTCTGTTGTGTTGTGTGGAACTATTGTACATATGTATATGAACCAGGAAAGTATACTTTTGATCAAATTTCCCCAATTCGCCAGATCCTGGAGAAAACTTAAGATAGCTACCACCCCTACATCGATTTAAAGGTCGCCTATGACATATGAATGCATGAACGTACATATGAATGCATAAAGTTAAGCTTTGTGCAGTAGTTCTTCCGCAAGATAACTTCTAACGACGAAATGATTTTGACATTAAAAAAAACCAATATAATTTTTCTCAATAACCGCCAACCCTTTCCATTTCCGCAAACCAAGCAGGGTAGAGTTGCCTAATTCCGGCCGTCTCCAGTGACCGGCCCCCATCAGAGAAAGTGTCATGAATAGTGAAATTAATGCCATACTTCTCTTTTTGCAGTCATAATGTAGTCTGTTATCTCTTTCTTACGCTCCTTCAAAATTTCACTTGAATTGACAATGTCTTTCCTTAATTATGAGCTTATTGGTTGTGTGAACGCGTTAGGACAAGGTATTCCGGAGCTGTTCTGGTAAAAGCAATAGTGCAAGTGTGTTCCGAAATTAGTCTTTATTTCATAATTTCAAAAGGTGAGTACAATAAGATGTTTTTTTTTTATAGTTAATTATAGTATATTTCAATGAAAACTGCTTTAAAACATATAAAAATGTTAAATTGATTTTTTTTTTAGAGTGACCGGAGATAGGACACTAAAATTACCCATGTTGCCTATACTCGGCCCCCCCGGCCGGAGATAGGAAACTATGTATTTTTTTGTTATTTCGTTTCGAGCGGAATATGTGTATAACTGGACTATAACGACGCTCTCTGCTTCAAAAAGTCGTTGAAAATTCAAAATTGCGATAAAACGAATGCAAAATAATTCGAAATGTAAACTGATTTATAACATTTCTCATACTGACTAAGATTTCAGTAAGAATTTTTTGACTAAGAATCCAGTCCCCGACCTCAAAAAAAGTGACTAAATCCTTAGTCAATTTTCAGGCCGTCAGCCAATCAAAACTCGTAAATTTGGAAAGAAATCCATTTGCCTAGAATATTGAACACGACCAATTTCCGTAGGAATTATTTGGATTACTTCTTTTTGGGAATATATTGTCTCGGGCAGTTGTCAGTTTTCTGAAAATTACTTAGCATAAATATAAATATTAGGTCTGTTTGCGTACTCCTTAGAACAGCGAATTTTTACGAAAAGTAACGAATTTTTACGAAATCCTGTTCGCGTATGCCAAAATTTCGTAGATTTTCGTAAGAGAGAGAGAGAATAAGAAATTTCCCCATGCTACGAATTTTAGTGCAAGAAATCTCTTTGGGCTGATTTATGAAAACTGTCAAATCTGCCAAACAGCTGTTTTTCATTTTTGTGTGGCATTAATATCGTCAGATATTAGAGAATTCTGGAATATGCGAAGATCTAAGGAATCCAAAAAAAAGTGTTGGAACAATAAATAAATGTTTTCTATACATTTTTAAAGACTCCAAATGTGAACCAAAAAATTATTTCCAATACACTTTTTTTAAATTTGACAGTTGAAGTTTGACGTTTAAAATTGGGCAACTTTTCTGTTCAACGCGTTCGTTTACTTTTTCGTAATTTTACCTCTCTGAGAGAATTTTACCCCCACTATTTACAATTTGACAATCTACGAATTTTGGTGCAGAAAATACCCGAATAGACCTATTGTATGGTAAAGGGCGAAATCTGTGAAAGTCGCACTTTAGCTTTTAATTTTTTTCATAAAAGAATTGTAAATGGTTTTAAGTTGAATAGGTAGAAGAGGAATTTTCTTTTTATTTCATCTTTTGGGAGGGTAGACTTGTGGGTAGATTTGCATTCTTTTCCACATCAGCCAATGGAGTAGATTCCGCTGTCAGGCAGAATGAACCATTAAACCTGGATGATGAAGACCAACAATTCCGTTCACCCGTCTTGGACGACGGGAAAATATCCATTTCTAAGCTTAAATCCAACAAAGCTTTTGAAACTGACCGACTTCCGGCCGAGTTATTTAAAGCAGCTGGAGATTACCTGGTAGAGAACGTACATCAACTAGTTTCTTAGATTTGGTCAGATAAGTGTATGTGTGATGAATGCAATATAAGCATCGTTTGCCCCATCCACAAAAAAGGAGACCCCCTTAGCTGAACCAATTACAGGAGTATCGGTATCCACAACATCTCGTTCAAGATCTTGTCTGTTGTGTTGTGTGGAACTATTGAACATATGTATATGAACCAGGAAAGTATACTTTTGATCAAATTTCCCCAATTCGCCAGATCCTGGAGAAAACTTAAGATAGCTACCACCCCTACATCGATTTAAAGGTCGTCTATGACATATGAATGCATGTATGCATGTACGTACATATGAATGCATAAAGTTAAGCTTTGTGCAGTAGTTCTTCCGCAAGATAACTTCTAACGACGAAATGATTTTGACATTAAAAAAAACCAATACAATTTTTCTCAATAACCGCCAACCCTTTCCATTTCCGCAAACCAAGCAGGGTAGAGTTGCCTAATTCCGGCCGTCTCCAGCGACCGGCCCCCATCAGAGAAAGTGTCATGAATAGTGAAATTAATGCCATACTTCTCTTTTTGCAGTCATAATGTAGTCTGCTATCTCTTTCTTCGGCTCCTTCAAAATTTCACTTGAATTGACAATGTCTTTCCTTAATTATGAGCTTATTGGTTGTGTGAACGCGTTAGGACAAGGTATTCCGGAGCTGTTCTGGTAAAAGCAATAGTGCAAGTGTGTTCCGAAATTAGTCTTTATTTCATAATTTCAAAAGGTGAGTACAATAAGATGTTTTTTTTTATAGTTAATTATAGTATATTTCAATGAAAACTGCTTTAAAACATATAAAAATGTTAAATTGATGGTTTTTTTAGAGTGACCGGAGATAGGACACTAGAATTACCCATGTTGCCTATACTCGGCCCCCCCGGCCGGAGATAGGAAACTATGTATTTTTTTGTTATTTCGTTTCGAGCGGAATATGTGTATAACTGGACTATAACGACGCTCTCTGCTTCAAAAAGTCGTTGAAAATTCAAAATTGCGATAAAACGAATGCAAAATAATTCGAAATGTAAGCTGATTTATAACATTTCTCAAACTGACTAAGATTTCAGTAAGAATTTTTTGACTAAGAATCCAGTCCCCGACCTCAAAAAAAGTGACTAAATCCTTAGTCAATTTTCAGGCTGTCAGCCAATCAAAACTCGTAAATTTGGAAAGAAATCCATTTGCCTAGAATATTGAACACGACCAATTTCCGTAGGAATTATTTGGGTTACTTCTTTTTGGGAATATATTGTCTTGGGCAGTTGTCAGTTTTCTGAAAATTACTTAGCATAAATATAAATATTAGGTCTTTTGCGTACTCCTTAGAACAGCGAATTTTTACGAAAAGTAACGAATTTTTACGAAATCCTGTTCGCGTATGCCAAAATTTCGTAGATTTTCGTAAGAGAGAGAGAGAATAAGAAATTTCCCCATGCTACGAATTTTAGTGCAAGAAATCTCTTTGGGCTGATTTATGAAAACTGTCAAATCTGCCAAACAGCTGTTTTTCATTTTTGTGTGGCATTAATATCGTCAGATATTAGAGAATCCTGGAATATGCGAAGATCCAAGGAATCCAAAAAAAAGTGTTGGAACAATAAATAAATTTTTTCTATACTTTTTTAAAGTCTCCAAATGTGAACCAAAAAATTATTTCCAATACACTTTTCTTAAATTTGACAGTTGAAGTTTGACGTTTAAAATTGGGCAACTTTTCTGTTCAACGCGTTCTTTTACTTTTTCGTAATTTTACCTCTCTGAGAGAATTTTACCCCCACTCTTTACAATTTGACAATCTACGAATTTTGGTGCAGAAAATACCCGAATAGACCTATTGTATGGTAAAGGGCGAAATCTGTGAAAGTCGCACTTTAGCTTTTAATTTTTTTCATAAAAGAATTGTAAATGGTTTTAAGTTGAATAGGTAGAAGAGGAATTTTCTTTTTATTTCATCTTTTAGGAGGGTAGACTTGTGGGTAGATTTGCATTCTTTTCCACATCAGCCAATGGGGTAGATTCCGCTGTCAGGCAGAATGAACCATTAAACCTGGATAATGAAGACCAACAATTCCGATCACCCGTCTTGGACGACGGGAAAATATCCATTTCTAAGCTTAAATCCAACAAAGCTTTTGAAACTGACCGACTTCCGGCCGAGTTATTTAAAGCAGCTGGAGATTACCTGGTAGAGAACGTACATCAACTAGTTTCTTAGATTTGGTCAGATAAGTGTATGTGTGATGAATGCAATATAAGCATCGTTTGCCCCATCCACAAAAAAGGAGACCCCCTTAGCTGAACCAATTACAGGAGTATCGGTATCCACAACATCTCGTACAAGATCTTGTCTGTTGTGTTGTGTGGAACTATTGTACATATGTATATGAACCAGGAAAGTATACTTTTGATCAAATTTTCCCAATTCGCCAGATCCTGGAGAAAACTTAAGATAGCTACCACCCCTACATTTAAAGGTCGCCTATGACATATGAATGCGTGTATGCATGTACGTACATATGAATGCATAAAGTTAAGCTTTGTGCAGTAGTTCTTCCGCAAGATAACTTCTAACGACGAAATGATTTTGACATTAAAAAAAACCAATACAATTTTTCTCAATAACCGCCAACCCTTTCCATTTCCGCAAACCAAGCAGGGTAGAGTTGCCTAATTCCGGCCATCTCCAGCGACCGGCCCCCATCAGAGAAAGTGTCATGAATAGTAAAATTAATGCCATACTTCTCTTTTTGCAGTCATAATGTAGTTTGCTATCTCTTTCTTCGGCTCCTTCAAAATTTCACTTGAATTGACAATGTCTTTCCTTAATTATGAGCTTATTGGTTGTGTGAACGCGTTAGGACAAGGTATTCTGGAGCTGTTCTGGTAAAAGCAATAGTGCAAGTGTGTTCCGAAATTAGTCTTTATTTCATAATTTCAAAAGGTGAGTACAATAAGATGTTTTTTTTTATAGTTAATTATAGTATATTTCAATGAAAACTGCTTTAAAACATATAAAAATGTTAAATTGATGGTTTTTTTAGAGTGACCGGAGATAGGACACTAGAATTACCCATGTTGCCTATACTCGGCCCCCCCGGCCGGAGATAGGAAACTATGTATTTTTTTGTTATTTCGTTTCGAGCGGAATATGTGTATAACTGGACTATAACGACGCTCTCTGCTTCAAAAAGTCGTTGAAAATTCAAAATTGCGATAAAACGAATGCAAAATAATTCGAAATGTAAACTGATTTATAACATTTCTCATACTGACTAAGATTTCAGTAAGAATTTTTTGACTAAGAATCCAGTCCCCGACCTCAAAAAAAGTGACTAAATCCTTAGTCAATTTTCAGGCCGTCAGCCAATCAAAACTCGTAAATTTGGAAAGAATATTGAACACGACCAATTTCCGTAGGAATTATTTGGATTACTTCTTTTTGGGAATATATTGTCTCGGGCAGTTGTCAGTTTTCTGAAAATTACTTAGCATAAATATAAATATTAGGTCTGTTTGCGTACTCCTTAGAACAGCGAATTTTTACGAAAAGTAACGAATTTTTACGAAATCCTGTTCGCGTATGCCAAAATTTCGTAGATTTTCGTAAGAGAGAGAGAGAATAAGAAATTTCCCCATGCTACGAATTTTAGTGCAAGAAATCTCTTTGGGCTGATTTATGAAAACTGTCAAATCTGCCAAACAGCTGTTTTTCATTTTTGTGTGGCATTAATATCGTCAGATATTAGAGAATTCTGGAATATGCGAAGATCTAAGGAATCCAAAAAAAAGTGTTGGAACAATAAATAAATGTTTTCTATACATTTTTAAAGACTCCAAATGTGAACCAAAAAATTATTTCCAATACACTTTTTTTAAATTTGACAGTTGAAGTTTGACGTTTAAAATTGGGCAACTTTTCTGTTCAACGCGTTCGTTTACTTTTTCGTAATTTTACCTCTCTGAGAGAATTTTACCCCCACTATTTACAATTTGACAATCTACGAATTTTGGTGCAGAAAATACCCGAATAGACCTATTGTATGGTAAAGGGCGAAATCTGTGAAAGTCGCACTTTAGCTTTTAATTTTTTTCATAAAAGAATTGTAAATGGTTTTAAGTTGAATAGGTAGAAGAGGAATTTTCTTTTTATTTCATCTTTTGGGAGGGTAGACTTGTGGGTAGATTTGCATTCTTTTCCACATCAGCCAATGGAGTAGATTCCGCTGTCAGGCAGAATGAACCATTAAACCTGGATGATGAAGACCAACAATTCCGTTCACCCGTCTTGGACGACGGGAAAATATCCATTTCTAAGCTTAAATCCAACAAAGCTTTTGAAACTGACCGACTTCCGGCCGAGTTATTTAAAGCAGCTGGAGATTACCTGGTAGAGAACGTACATCAACTAGTTTCTTAGATTTGGTCAGATAAGTGTATGTGTGATGAATGCAATATAAGCATCGTTTGCCCCATCCACAAAAAAGGAGACCCCCTTAGCTGAACCAATTACAGGAGTATCGGTATCCACAACATCTCGTTCAAGATCTTGTCTGTTGTGTTGTGTGGAACTATTGAACATATGTATATGAACCAGGAAAGTATACTTTTGATCAAATTTCCCCAATTCGCCAGATCCTGGAGAAAACTTAAGATAGCTACCACCCCTACATCGATTTAAAGGTCGTCTATGACATATGAATGCATGTATGCATGTACGTACATATGAATGCATAAAGTTAAGCTTTGTGCAGTAGTTCTTCCGCAAGATAACTTCTAACGACGAAATGATTTTGACATTAAAAAAAACCAATACAATTTTTCTCAATAACCGCCAACCCTTTCCATTTCCGCAAACCAAGCAGGGTAGAGTTGCCTAATTCCGGCCGTCTCCAGCGACCGGCCCCCATCAGAGAAAGTGTCATGAATAGTGAAATTAATGCCATACTTCTCTTTTTGCAGTCATAATGTAGTCTGTTATCTCTTTCTTACGCTCCTTCAAAATTTCACTTGAATTGACAATGTCTTTCCTTAATTATGAGCTTATTGGTTGTGTGAACGCGTTAGGACAAGGTATTCTGGAGCTGTTCTGGTAAAAGCAATAGTGCAAGTGTGTTCCGAAATTAGTCTTTATTTCATAATTTCAAAAGGTGAGTACAATAAGATGTTTTTTTTTATAGTTAATTATAGTATATTTCAATGAAAACTGCTTTAAAACATATAAAAATGTTAAATTGATGGTTTTTTTAGAGTGACCGGAGATAGGACACTAGAATTACCCATGTTGCCTATACTCGGCCCCCCCGGCCGGAGATAGGAAACTATGTATTTTTTTGTTATTTCGTTTCGAGCGGAATATGTGTATAACTGGACTATAACGACGCTCTCTGCTTCAAAAAGTCGTTGAAAATTCAAAATTGCGATAAAACGAATGCAAAATAATCCGAAATGTAAGCTGATTTATAACATTTCTCAAACTGACTAAGATTTCAGTAAGAATTTTTTGACTAAGAATCCAGTCCCCGACCTCAAAAAAAGTGACTAAATCCTTAGTCAATTTTCAGGCTGTCAGCCAATCAAAACTCGTAAATTTGGAAAGAAATCCATTTGCCTAGAATATTGAACACGACCAATTTCCGTAGGAATTATTTGGGTTACTTCTTTTTGGGAATATATTGTCTTGGGCAGTTGTCAGTTTTCTGAAAATTACTTAGCATAAATATAAATATTAGGTCTTTTGCGTAGTCCTTAGAACAGCGAATTTTTACGAAAAGTAACGAATTTTTACGAAATCCTGTTCGCGTATGCCAAAATTTCGTAGATTTTCGTAAGAGAGAGAGAGAATAAGAAATTTCCCCATGCTACGAATTTTAGTGCAAGAAATCTCTTTGGGCTGATTTATGAAAACTGTCAAATCTGCCAAACAGCTGTTTTTCATTTTTGTGTGGCATTAATATCGTCAGATATTAGAGAATCCTGGAATATGCGAAGATCCAAGGAATCCAAAAAAAAGTGTTGGAACAATAAATAAATTTTTTCTATACTTTTTTAAAGTCTCCAAATGTGAACCAAAAAATTATTTCCAATACACTTTTCTTAAATTTGACAGTTGAAGTTTGACGTTTAAAATTGGGCAACTTTTCTGTTCAACGCGTTCTTTTACTTTTTCGTAATTTTACCTCTCTGAGAGAATTTTACCCCCACTCTTTACAATTTGACAATCTACGAATTTTGGTGCAGAAAATACCCGAATAGACCTATTGTATGGTAAAGGGCGAAATCTGTGAAAGTCGCACTTTAGCTTTTAATTTTTTTCATAAAAGAATTGTAAATGGTTTTAAGTTGAATAGGTAGAAGAGGAATTTTCTTTTTATTTCATCTTTTAGGAGGGTAGACTTGTGGGTAGATTTGCATTCTTTTCCACATCAGCCAATGGGGTAGATTCCGCTGTCAGGCAGAATGAACCATTAAACCTGGATAATGAAGACCAACAATTCCGATCACCCGTCTTGGACGACGGGAAAATATCCATTTCTAAGCTTAAATCCAACAAAGCTTTTGAAACTGACCGACTTCCGGCCGAGTTATTTAAAGCAGCTGGAGATTACCTGGTAGAGAACGTACATCAACTAGTTTCTTAGATTTGGTCAGATAAGTGTATGTGTGATGAATGCAATATAAGCATCGTTTGCCCCATCCACAAAAAAGGAGACCCCCTTAGCTGAACCAATTACAGGAGTATCGGTATCCACAACATCTCGTACAAGATCTTGTCTGTTGTGTTGTGTGGAACTATTGTACATATGTATATGAACCAGGAAAGTATACTTTTGATCAAATTTTCCCAATTCGCCAGATCCTGGAGAAAACTTAAGATAGCTACCACCCCTACATTTAAAGGTCGCCTATGACATATGAATGCGTGTATGCATGTACGTACATATGAATGCATAAAGTTAAGCTTTGTGCAGTAGTTCTTCCGCAAGATAACTTCTAACGACGAAATGATTTTGACATTAAAAAAAACCAATACAATTTTTCTCAATAACCGCCAACCCTTTCCATTTCCGCAAACCAAGCAGGGTAGAGTTGCCTAATTCCGGCCATCTCCAGCGACCGGCCCCCATCAGAGAAAGTGTCATGAATAGTGAAATTAATGCCATACTTCTCTTTTTGCAGTCATAATGTAGTTTGCTATCTCTTTCTTCGGCTCCTTCAAAATTTCACTTGAATTGACAATGTCTTTCCTTAATTATGAGCTTATTGGTTGTGTGAACGCGTTAGGACAAGGTATTCTGGAGCTGTTCTGGTAAAAGCAATAGTGCAAGTGTGTTCCGAAATTAGTCTTTATTTCATAATTTCAAAAGGTGAGTACAATAAGATGTTTTTTTTTTATAGTTAATTATAGTATATTTCAATGAAAACTGCTTTAAAACATATAAAAATGTTAAATTGATGGTTTTTTTAGAGTGACCGGAGATAGGACACTTAAATTACCCATGTTGCCTATACTCGGCCCCCCCGGCCGGAGATAGGAAACTATGTATTTTTTTGTTATTTCGTTTCGAGCGGAATATGTGTATAACTGGACTATAACGACGCTCTCTGCTTCAAAAAGTCGTTGAAAATTCAAAATTGCGATAAAACGAATGCAAAATTATTCGAAATGTAAGCTGATTTATAACATTTCTCAAACTGACTAAGATTTCAGTAAGAATTTTTTGACTAAGAATCCAGTCCCCGACCTCAAAAAAAGTGACTAAATCCTTAGTCAATTTTCAGGCTGTCAGCAAATCAAAACTCGTAAATTTGGAAAGAAATCCATTTGCCTAGAATATTGAACACGACCAATTTCCGTAGGAATTATTTGGATTACTTCTTTTTGGGAATATATTGTCTCGGGCAGTTGTCAGTTTTCTGAAAATTACTTAGCATAAATATAAATATTAGGTCTGTTCGCGTACTCCTTAGAACAGCGAGTTTTTACGAAAAGTTACGAAAAGCCAAAATTTCGTAGATTTTCGTAAGAGAGAGAGAGAATAAGAAATTTCCCCATGCTACGAATTTTAGTGCAAGAAATCTCTTTGGGCTGATTTATGAAAACTGTCAAATCTGCCAAACAGCTGTTTTTCATTTTTGTGTGGCATTAATATCGTCAGATATTAGAGAATTCTGGAATATGCGAAGATCTAAGGAATCCAAAAAAAAGTGTTGGAACAATAAATAAATGTTTTCTATACATTTTTAAAGTCTCCAAATGTGACCCAAAAAATTATTTCCAATACACTTTTTTTAAATTTGACAGTTGAAGTTTGACGTTTAAAATTGGGCAACTTTTCTGTTCAACGCGTTCGTTTACTTTTTCGTAATTTTACCTCTCTGAGAGAATTTTACCCCCACTCTTTACAATTTGACAATCTACGAATTTTGGTGCAGAAAATACCCGAATAGACCTATTGTATGGTAAAGGGCGAAATCTGTGAAAGTCGCACTTTAGCTTTTAATTTTTTTCATAAAAGAATTGTAAATGGTTTTAAGTTGAATAGGTAGAAGAGGAATTTTATTTTTATTTCATCTTTTGGGAGGGAAGACTTGTGGGTAGATTTGCATTCTTTTCCACATCAGCCAATGGAGTAGATTCCGCTGTCAGGCAGAATGAACCATTAAACCTGGATGATGAAGACCAACAATTCCGTTCACCCGTCTTGGACGACGGGAAAATATCCATTTCTAAGCTTAAATCCAACAAAGCTTTTGAAACTGACCGACTTCCGGCCGAGTTATTTAAAGCAGCTGGAGATTACCTGGTAGAGAACGTACATCAACTAGTTTCTTAGATTTGGTCAGATAAGTGTATGTGTTATGAATGCAATATAAGCATCGTTTGCCCCATCCACAAAAAAGGAGACCCCCTTAGCTGAACCAATTACAGGAGTATCGGTATCCACAACATCTCGTTCAAGATCTTGTCTGTTGTGTTGTGTGGAACTATTGAACATATGTATATGAACCAGGAAAGTATACTTTTGATCAAATTTCCCCAATTCGCCAGATCCTGGAGAAAACTTAAGATAGCTACCACCCCTACATCGATTTAAAGGTCGTCTATGACATATGAATGCATGTATGCATGTACGTACATATGAATGCATAAAGTTAAGCTTTGTGCAGTAGTTCTTCCGCAAGATAACTTCTAACGACGAAATGATTTTGACATTAAAAAAAACCAATACAATTTTTCTCAATAACCGCCAACCCTTTCCATTTCCGCAAACCAAGCAGGGTAGAGTTGCCTAATTCCGGTCGTCTTCAGCAACCGGCCCCCATCAGAGAAAGTGTCATGAATAGTGAAATTAATGCCATACTTCTCTTTTTGCAGTCATAATGTAGTCTGCTATCTCTTTCTTCGGCTCCTTCAAAATTTCACTTGAATTGACAATGTCTTTCCTTAATTATGAGCTTATTGGTTGTGTGAACGCGTTAGGACAAGGTATTCCGGAGCTGTTCTGGTAAAAGCAATAGTGCAAGTGTGTTCCGAAATTAGTCTTTATTTCATAATTTCAAAAGGTGAGTACAATAAGATGTTTTTTTTTATAGTTAATTATAGTATATTTCAATGAAAACTGCTTTAAAACATATAAAAATGTTAAATTGATGGTTTTTTTTAGAGTGACCGGAGATAGGACACTAGAATTACCCATGTTGCCTATACTCGGCCCCCCCGGCCGGAGATAGGAAACTATGTATTTTTTTGTTATTTCGTTTCGAGCGGAATATGTGTATAACTGAACTATAACGACGCTCTCTGCTTCAAAAAGTCGTTGAAAATTCAAAATTGCGATAAAACGAATGCAAAATAATTCGAAATGTAAGCTGATTTATAACATTTCTCAAACTGACTAAGATTTCAGTAAGAATTTTTTGACTAAGAATCCAGTCCCCGACCTCAAAAAAAGTGACTAAATCCTTAGTCAATTTTCAGGCTGTCAGCCAATCAAAACTCGTAAATTTGGAAAGAAATCCATTTGCCTAGAATATTGAACACGACCAATTTCCGTAGGAATTATTTGGGTTACTTCTTTTTGGGAATATATTGTCTTGGGCAGTTGTCAGTTTTCTGAAAATTACTTAGCATAAATATAAATATTAGGTCTTTTGCGTACTCCTTAGAACAGCGAATTTTTACGAAAAGTAACGAATTTTTACGAAATCCTGTTCGCGTATGCCAAAATTTCGTAGATTTTCGTAAGAGAGAGAGAGAATAAGAAATTTCCCCATGCTACGAATTTTAGTGCAAGAAATCTCTTTGGGCTGATTTATGAAAACTGTCAAATCTGCCAAACAGCTGTTTTTCATTTTTGTGTGGCATTAATATCGTCAGATATTAGAGAATCCTGGAATATGCGAAGATCCAAGGAATCCAAAAAAAAGTGTTGGAACAATAAATAAATTTTTTCTATACTTTTTTAAAGTCTCCAAATGTGAACCAAAAAATTATTTCCAATACACTTTTCTTAAATTTGACAGTTGAAGTTTGACGTTTAAAATTGGGCAACTTTTCTGTTCAACGCGTTCTTTTACTTTTTCGTAATTTTACCTCTCTGAGAGAATTTTACCCCCACTCTTTACAATTTGACAATCTACGAATTTTGGTGCAGAAAATACCCGAATAGACCTATTGTATGGTAAAGGGCGAAATCTGTGAAAGTCGCACTTTAGCTTTTAATTTTTTTCATAAAAGAATTGTAAATGGTTTTAAGTTGAATAGGTAGAAGAGGAATTTTCTTTTTATTTCATCTTTTAGGAGGGTAGACTTGTGGATAGATTTGCATTCTTTTCCACATCAGCCAATGGGGTAGATTCCGCTGTCAGGCAGCATGAACCATTAAACCTGGATGATGAAGACCAACAATTCCGATCACCCGTCTTGGACGACGGGAAAATATCCATTTCTAAGCTGAAATCCAACAAAGCTTTTGAAACTGACCGACTTCCGGCCGAGTTATTTAAAGCAGCTGGAGATTACCTGGTAGAGAACGTACATCAACTAGTTTCTTAGATTTGGTCAGATAAGTGTATGTGTGATGAATGCAATATAAGCATCGTTTGCCCCATCCACAAAAAAGGAGACCCCCTTAGTTGAACCAATTACAGGAGTATCGGTATCCACAACATCTCGTACAAGATCTTGTCTGTTGTGTTGTGTGGAACTATTGTACATATGTATATGAACCAGGAAAGTATACTTTTGATCAAATTTTCCCAATTCGCCAGATCCTGGAGAAAACTTAAGATAGCTACCACCCCTACATTTAAAGGTCGCCTATGACATATGAATGCATGTATGCATCTACGTACATATGAATGCATAAAGTTAAGCTTTGCGCAGTAGTTCTTCCGCAAGATAACTTCTAACGACGAAATGATTTTGACATTAAAAAAAACCAATACAATTTTTCTCAATAACCGCCATCCCTTTCCATTTCCGCAAACCAAGCAGGGTAGAGTTGTCTAATTCCGGCCGTCTCCAGTGACCGGCCCCCATCAGAGAAAGTGGCATGAATAGTGAAATTAATGCCATACTTCTCTTTTTGCAGTCATAATGTCTGTTATCTCTTTCTTACGCTCCTTCAAAATTTCACTTGAATTGACAATGTCTTTCCTTAATTATGAGCTTATTGGTTGTGTGAACGCGTTAGGACAAGGTATTCCGGAGCTGTTCTGGTAAAAGCAATAGTGCAAGTGTGTTCCGAAATTAGTCTTTATTTCATAATTTCAAAAGGTGAGTACAATAAGATGTTTTTTTTTATAGTTAATTATAGTATATTTCAATGAAAACTGCTTTAAAACATATAAAAATGTTAAATTGATGGTTTTTTTAGAGTGACCGGAGATAGGACACTAAAATTACCCATGTTGCCTATACTCGGCCCCCCCTGGCCGGAGATAGGAAACTATGTATTTTTTTGTTATTTCGTTTCGAGCGGAATATGTGTATAACTGGACTATAACGACGCTCTCTGCTTCAAAAAGTCGTTGAAAATTCAAAATTGCGATAAAACGAATGCAAAATAATTCGAAATGTAAGCTGATTTATAACATTTCTCAAACTGACTAAGATTTCAGTAAGAATTTTTTGACTAAGAATCCAGTCCCCGACCTCAAAAAAAGTGACTAAATCCTTAGTAAATTTTCAGGCTGTCAGCCAATCAAAACTCGTAAATTTGGAAAGAAATCCATTTGCCTAGAATATTGAACACGACCAATTTCCGTAGGAATTATTTGGATTACTTCTTTTTGGGAATATATTGTCTCGGGCAGTTGTCAGTTTTCTGAAAAATATTCGGGATAGGGGCTTGAATAGAATATACCCGAGGTAAGGTATGCCTGTCATAAAAGGCGACTGAAATCCAAATCGTTTAAACTTTTCACAAAAGTTATTTAAAAAATGTATGCAATGAACAAAACAAAAGATTTTAATACCCCAGGTGGTACGCCATGTAAACTGGTAAATCCACCCTTCTCGGAGGTCGGTCCCACGGATTCTGGGGGGGACCATTTGTTGCTCATCGATAACCCTTTTGGAAAAGGTAAGAGGGTAGAGAGAACACCCCCATCTCATACAATAGACGAAAACAAAAACCTAAAGGCTAAATATTCTAAAGCCTGCGAAGAAAGAGATGGATTTAAGCAACTAAGCGAGACATTAATTAAAGAAATTGATAGTCTAAAGCAAGAGTTGCAAATGTTGAAACAGCAGATCAACAGTGAAAATATAGAAAAAGCTAAAGTTGCAGAGTTTTCAACTGATGAAGAAGAGCTACTTAGAGAGACAGAAGGGAAACTTAAAAACGGGAACAAAAATAAAAAAAGGAAAATGAGTTCATCACCAAAAATCTCATCTCCGAAAGAAACCTACCAAGTTACGGAATATGTCTCAAACAAAGAAAATATAACTCAAAAGT
This sequence comes from Matsumyia berberina, assembly GCA_917880715.2. Classification (NCBI taxonomy): domain Eukaryota; kingdom Metazoa; phylum Arthropoda; class Insecta; order Diptera; family Syrphidae; genus Matsumyia; species Matsumyia berberina. Next base: position 85,024,965 of record OU862872.1, read on the forward strand.
CAGCCAAACCTCCACCAATTATTGCACTGCAAATAACTTAGTATGAAAGCTTAGTTAGGTTAATGGAGGAAAATAAAATTAAAGCTAATACAGCGTTATTAAATAGTAATGACATTAAAATTAATGTAGCTGAAGAGGAGTCCTATAGGAAACTTACAAAATTACTTAACCAAAAAAGGGTGCAATGGTACTCTTATGAAAGCAAACTAACAAGACCAATTAAGGTTATTGTTAAAAAATTACACTTTTCTTGCTCACCAGAGAATATAGTAGCAGATCTAAAAAGGAAAAACTTTAAGATACTGGAAGCTGTCAATATGCTAAAATTTAAAAGCAAAGTACCGCTTCCAGTGTTTATGCTTTTTTTTGAGCACGATGAAAACATCAAAAAGATATACGAAATTAAAGATATCCTTGGAATGAAGAGATTCATGCTATGAGGAAAAAATCCTAAACAGAATGGAAAATATGGAAAAAAGTAATAAAGCTATACTAGAAAGAATATTATTCCTTGAGAGGAAAAGCAGCAATAAAAAGGCTGCACACAAAAGACAAACATGATGGATAACATAAAAATTCTAGAATGGAATGCTAATGGTATCGAGAATCGTAAAGAAGAAATTCAAGTAATTCTCGACATGAACCAAATAGATATATGTCTTGTCTCAGAGACACACTTTAAGACCCAGACAAATTTCAAACTGCAAGGGTACGAACTATATCACTCACCACATCCCCATAATTCGGCTAAATGCGGGGCTGCAGTTATAATAAAACAGACGATCGATCACCATATAGAAGCTAAATTCCAATCATGTGCGATTCAAGGAATATCTATAAATATAAAAACGAAAATTGGGCAAATATCAGTTGCATCAATTTATTGCTCTCCCAGCTACAATCTAAAAAAAAATGATTTTAGAAGTCTCTTCCGCATATTTCACAGTAGATATATCGCAGGTGGAGATTTTAATGCCAAAAACAAGTACTGGGGATCTAGATTGACAAATACTAGAGGAAGAGAACTAACTGAAGTGATAAAAGAAACTGGCGGCAAATATCACTCAACGGGAAAACCTACCTATTGGCCAACAGATAGGAATAAAACCCCAGATCTTGTCGACTTTTTTGTAACAAGAAATATCTCGTCGAACAGTATAAAAGTAGAAGAAGGGCCAGATCTTGACTCAGATCATTCCACAATACTTTTGACACTTGGCGACAAAATCATTAACAAAGAGGATAGACCAAGACTAACTAATAAGCTGACTGATTGGAACTACTTCCGACAGAAACTTGAGGATAGTACTCATCTCTTAGAAACTATTGAAACAAAAGATCAATTGGAAGAGGCAGTACAAACACTTACAGTTAACATCCAAAAAGCTGCATGGGCTGCAACACCCATAACTAAAATCAAATTCCAACAAAACTCTTATCCAAACAAAATATGTGAAATTATTGCGGAGAAGAGAAGAGCTAGAAAACGTTGGCAACAATCAAGGGCGCCATGCGACAAAACAGTACTCAATAATCTAGTCGGTAAACTCAAAAGATCGGTGAGAGAACATAAAAATGAGTCTCTTAAAACCTATCTCTCCAGGCTTACGAATGACGCTAGTACCGAATACTCACTTTGGAAGGCAACGAAGAAAATGAAAAGGCCAATAGCACACATTCCACCGGTTAAAAACAAAGATGGTAACTGGGCAAAAAGTAACAAAGAAAAAGCGAATCTATTTGCTGAGTGCCTGGAAGGCGTCTTCCAACCGTATGAAGACAAAGACTGCCAAGAAACGGAAGAAGTGTGTCAAGAGGAAAGACATATTCTACCAGTTACTGCGAAAGAAATTGCCAAAGAAATAAAAGAAGGGATTAATACAAAAAAAGCCCCGGGATTTGATTTAATAACGGGAGAAATCCTTAAACAATTCCCAAAAAAAGGCTTGAAGAAACTAGCGCAGATTATAAATGCTGCATTCAGGATAAGGCATGTACCTAGCATGTGGAAAGTTGCAGAAGTAATTATGATACCGAAACCAGGCAAACCACCTAGTGAAGTCACCTCCTATCGCCCGATATCAATTCTACCTATGTTGTCCAAACTATTTGAAAAGATGATAATTAAACGTCTGCATAAAATCGAAGAAAAATCTCTAATCCCAAACCATCAATTCCGATTTAGAAATAATCACTCCACGATTGATCAAGTGCATAGAATAACTAATAAAATCGAAAAAGCATTTGAAGAAAAAAAGATATGCTCTACTATATTTCTCGATATAGCACAAGCTTTCGATAAAGTATGGCACAAGGGACTGATCCATAAATTGCAAAAACATCTTCCTAAGCAATACGCAGAAATTTTAGAATCTTATATATCACAGCGATATTTTAGAATTAAACAAGAAAATGAATACTCCACGTTGAGGGAAATAGAAGCTGGAGTACCACAAGGTAGTGTGCTAGGGCCTCTTTTATACCTTCTGTTTACTAGCGATCTGCCAGATAGTGATGAAACAACCGTGGCAACATTTGCAGATGATACTGCTATCCTTGCTGTTGGCGAAAATGTTGAAGAAGCGACAAAAAAGCTGCAAAAGGCTGTAAATAATATATCGAAATGGACCAAAAAGTGGCAAATTAAACTAAATGACCTAAAGTCTGTTCATATCAACTTTACGAATAAAAATGTTCAGCATATCCCAGTATTCATAAATGGTAATGAAGTAGAATATGCAAACACAGCCAAATATCTAGGGATGACCCTAGATGCAAAACTGCGCTGGAAAACGCATGTGAAGAAAAAAAGAGAAGAACGAAATATGCGCTACAATAAAATGTATTGGCTAATCGGGAAATACTCTTGTCTGTCCAACTACAATAAATTACTGCTTTATAAGCAAATATTAAAACCAGTATGGACCTACGGGCTTCAGTTGTGGGCATGCACATGCAAAACAAATTTACAAATAATACAAACATTCCAAAGTAAAGTACTACGTAACATAGTAAATGCACCTTGGTACATAAGAAACGCTGATCTACATAGAGACCTTAAAGTTGAAATGATTGAAGAGGAAGTAAAGAAAGTAGCCAATAGACATAGACTTAGGCTTTTCAGCCACGTTTACGTAGAAATGACAGAATTATTAAATACTGACAATCTGACTAGAAGATTAAGAAGAGTAAAACCTTTCGAACTAGCTAGTTAACCAAAAAAAAAAAAAAAAATAAAGTAATTAAATAAATAAAACAATAGTTAACCGTCCACAGGCGATTAACATAATTAACACAATTCATTGAATACATATTTATGTATACGAAAGACAAATTGCTGATTAGTCTAACGACTAGGTGCAATAATTGGAAAGGCTGGCTTCTCCCCCCCCTGTGATGAACTGCCAAGATGGCCGTACCGCAGGGATAAGGGGAAGAAGGGAGAAGGGGTTAGTGGGTAAAAATCCCACACTGTTACTGAGTACGGGCTCAGTTTCGTCTTTTGAAGATTACCACCTCCCCGTAAAAAAAAAAAAAAAAAATCTTTTGGGAGGGTAGACTTGTGGGTAGATTTGCATTCTTTTCCACATCAGCCAGTGGGGTAGATTCCGCTGTCAGGCAGAATGAACCATTAAACCTGGATGATGAAGACCAACAATTCCGTTCACCCGTCTTGGACGACGGGAAAATATCCATTTCTAAGCTTAAATCCAACAAAGCTTTTGAAACTGACCGACTTCCGGCCGAGTTATTTAAAGCAGCTGGAGATTACCTGGTAGAGAACGTACATCAACTAGTTTCTTAGATTTGGTCAGATAAGTGTATGTGTGATGAATGCAATATAAGCATCGTTTGCCCCATCCACAAAAAAGGAGACCCCCTTAGCTGAACCAATTACAGGAGTATCGGTATCCACAACATCTCGTTCAAGATCTTGTCTGTTGTGTTGTGTGGAACTATTGAACATATGTATATGAGCCAGGAAAGTATACTTTTGATCAAATTTCCCCAATTCGCCAGATCCTGGAGAAAACTTAAGATAGCTACCACCCCTACATCGATTTAAAGGTCGTCTATGACATATGAATGCATGTATGCATGTACGTACATATGAAAGCATAAAGTTAAGCTTTGTGCAGTAGTTCTTCCGCAAGATAACTTCTAACGACGAAATGATTTTGACATTAAAAAAACCAATACAATTTTTCTCAATAACCGCCAACCCTTTCCATTTCCGCAAACCAAGCAGGGTAGAGTTGCCTAATTCCGGCCGTCTCCAGCGACCGGCCCCCATCAGAGAAAGTGTCATGAATAGTGAAATTAATGCCATACTTCTCTTTTTGCAGTCATAATGTCTGTTATCTCTTTCTTACGCTCCTTCAAAATTTCACTTGAATTGACAACGTCTTTCCTTAATTATGAGCTTATTGGTTGTGTGAACGCGTTAGGACAAGGTATTCCGGAGCTGTTCTGGTAAAAGCAATAGTGCAAGTGTGTTCCGAAATTAGTCTTTATTTCACAATTTCAAAAGGTGAGTACAATAAGATGTTTTTTTTTATAGTTAATTACAGTATATTTCAATGAAAACTGCTTTAAAACATATAAAAATGTTAGATTGATGGTTTTTTTAGAGTGACCGGAGATAGGACACTAAAATTACCCATGTTGCCTATACTCGGCCCCCCCGGCCGGAGATAGGAAACTATGTATTTTTTTGTTATTTCGTTTCGAGCGGAATATGTGTATAACTGGACTATAATGACGCTCTCTGCTTCAAAAAGTCGTTGAAAATTCAAAATTGCGATAAAACGAATGCAAAATAATTCGAAATGTAAGCTGATTTATAACATTTCTCAAACTGACTAAGATTTCAGTAAGAATTTTTTGACTAAGAATCCAGTCCCCGACCTCAAAAAAAGTGACTAAATCCTTAGTCAATTTTCAGGCTGTCAGCCAATCAAAACTCGTAAATTTGGAAAGAAATCCATTTGCCTAGAATATTGAACACGACCAATTTCCGTAGGAATTATTTGGATTACTTCTTTTTGGGAATATATTGTCTCGGGCAGTTGTCAGTTTTCTGAAAATTACTTAGCATAAATATAAATATTAGGTCTGTTCGCGTACTCCTTAGAACAGCGAATTTTTACGAAAAGTAACGAATTTTTACGAAATCCTGTTCGCGTATGCCAAAATTTCGTAGATTTTCGTAAGAGAGAGAGGGAATAAGAAATTTCCCCATGCTACGAATTTTAGTGCAAGAAATCTCTTTGGGCTGATTTATGAAAACTGTCAAATCTGCCAAACAGCTGTTTTTCATTTTTGTGTGGCATTAATATCGTCAGATATTAGAGAATCCTGGAATATGCGAAGATCCAAGGAATCAAAAAAAAAGTGTTGGAACAATAAATAAATTTTTTCTATACTTTTTTAAAGTCTCCAAATGTGAACCAAAAAATTATTTCCAATACACTTTTCTTAAATTTGACAGTTGAAGTTTGACGTTTAAAATTGGGCAACTTTTCTGTTCAACGCGTTCTTTTACTTTTTCGTAATTTTACCACTCTGAGAGAATTTTACCCCCACTCTTTACAATTTGACAATCTACGAATTTTGGTGCAGAAAATACCCGAATAGACCTATTGTATGGTAAAGGGCGAAATCTGTGAAAGTCGCACTTTAGCTTTTAATTTTTTTCATAAAAGAATTGTAAATGGTTTTAAGTTGAATAGGTAGAAGAGAAATTTTCTTTTTATTTCATCTTTTAGGAGTGTAGACTTGTGGGTAGATTTGCATTCTTTTCCACATCAGCCAATGGGGTAGATTCCGCTGTCAGGCAGAATGAACCATTAAACCTGGATGATGAAGGCCAACAATTCCGATCACCCGTCTTGGACGACGGGAAAATATCCATTTCTAAGCTTAAATCCAACAAAGCTTTTGAAACTGACCGACTTCCGGCCGAGTTATTTAAAGCAGCTGGAGATTACCTGGTAGAGAACGTACATCAACTAGTTTCTTAGATTTGGTCAGATAAGTGTATGTGTGATGAATGCAATATAAGCATCGTTTGCCCCATCCACAAAAAAGGAGACCCCCTTAGCTGAACCAATTACAGGAGTATCGGTATCCACAACATCTCGTTCAAGATCTTGTCTGTTGTGTTGTGTGGAACTATTGAACATATGTATATGAACCAGGAAAGTATACTTTTGATCAAATTTCCCCAATTCGCCAGATCCTGGAGAAAACTTAAGATAGCTACCACCCCTACATCGATTTCAAGGTCGTCTATGACATATGAATGCATGTATGCATGTACGTACATATGAAAGCATAAAGTTAAGCTTTGTGCAGTAGTTCTTCCGCAAGATAACTTCTAACGACGAAATGATTTTGACATTAAAAAAACCAATACAATTTTTCTCAATAACCGCCAACCCTTTCCATTTCCGCAAACCAAGCAGGGTAGAGTTGCCTAATTCCGGCCGTCTCCAGCGACCGGCCCCCATCAGAGAAAGTGTCATGAATAGTGAAATTAATGCCATACTTCTCTTTTTGCAGTCATAATGTCTGTTATCTCTTTCTTACGCTCCTTCAAAATTTCACTTGAATTGACAACGTCTTTCCTTAATTATGAGCTTATTGGTTGTGTGAACGCGTTAGGACAAGGTATTCCGGAGCTGTTCTGGTAAAAGCAATAGTGCAAGTGTGTTCCGAAATTAGTCTTTATTTCATAATTTCAAAAGGTGAGTACAATAAGATGTTTTTTTTTATAGTTAATTACAGTATATTTCAATGAAAACTGCTTTAAAACATATAAAAATGTTAAATTGATGGTTTTTTTAGAGTGACCGGAGATAGGACACTAAAATTACCCATGTTGCCTATACTCGGCCCCCCCGGCCGGAGATAGGAAACTATGTATTTTTTTGTTATTTCGTTTCGAGCGGAATATGTGTATAACTGGACTATAACGACGCTTTCTGCTTCAAAAAGTCGTTGAAAATTCAAAATTGCGATAAAACGAATGCAAAATAATTCGAAATGTAAGCTGATTTATAACATTTCTCAAACTGACTAAGATTTCAGTAAGAATTTTTTGACTAAGAATCCAGTCCCCGACCTCAAAAAAAGTGACTAAATCCTTAGTAAATTTTCAGGCTGTCAGCCAATCAAAACTCGTAAATTTGGAAAGAAATCCATTTGCCTAGAATATTGAACACGACCAATTTCCGTAGGAATTATTTGGATTACTTCTTTTTGGGAATATATTGTCTCGGGCAGTTGTCAGTTTTCTGAAAATTACTTAGTATAAATATAAATATTAGGTCTGTTTGCGTACTCCTTAGAACAGCGAACTTTTACGAAAAGTAACGAATTTTTACGAAATCCTGTTCGCGTATGCCAAAATTTCGTAGATTTTCGTTAGAGAGAGAGAGAATAAGAAATGTCCCCATGCTACGAATTTTAGTGCAAGAAATCTCTTTGGGCTGATTTATGAAAACTGTCAAATCTGCCAAACAGCTGTTTTTCATTTTTGTGTGGCATTAATATCGTCAGATATTAGAGAATCCTGGAATATGCGAAGATCCAAGGAATCCAAAAAAAAGTGTTGGAACAATAAATAAATGTTTTCTATACTTTTTTAAAGTCTCCAAATGTGAACCAAAAAATTATTTCCAATACACTTTTCTTAAATTTGACAGTTGAAGTTTGACGTTTAAAATTGGGCAACTTTTCTGTTCAACGCGTTCTTTTACTTTTTCGTAATTTTACCTCTCTGAGAGAATTTTACCCCCACTCTTTACAATTTGACAATCTACGAATTTTGGTGCAGAAAATACCCGAATAGACTTATTGTATGGTGAAGGGCGAAATCTGTGAAAGTCGCACTTTAGCTTTTAATTTTTTTCATAAAAGAATTGTAAATGGTTTTAAGTTGAATAGGTAGAAGAGGAATTTTCTTTTTATTTCATCTTTTAGGAGGGTAGACTTGTGGGTAGATTTGCATTCTTTTCCACATCAGCCAATGGGGTAGATTCCGTTGTCAGGCAGAATGAACCATTAAACCTGGATGATGAAGACCAACAATTCCGTTCACCCGTCTTGGACGACGGGAAAATATCCATTTCTAAGCTTAAATCCAACAAAGCTTTTGAAACTGACCGACTTCCGGCCGAGTTATTTAAAGCAGCTGGAGATTACCTGGTAGAGAACGTACATCAACTAGTTTCTTAGATTTGGTCAGATAAGTGTATGTGTGATGAATGCAATATAAGCATCGTTTGCCCCATCCACAAAAAAGGAGACCCCCTTAGCTGAACCAATTACAGGAGTATCGGTATCCACAACATCTCGTACAAGATCTTGTCTGTTGTGTTGTGTGGAACTATTGTACATATGTATATGAACCAGGAAAGTATACTTTTGATCAAATTTCCCCAATTCGCCAGATCCTGGAGAAAACTTAAGATAGCTACCACCCCTACATCGATTTAAAGGTCGTCTATGACATATGAATGCATGTATGCATGTACGTACATATGAATGCATAAAGTTAAGCTTTGTGCAGTAGTTCTTCCGCAAGATAACTTCTAACGACGAAATGATTTTGACATTAAAAAAAAAACCAATACAATTTTTCTCAATAACCGCCAACCCTTTCCATTTCCGCAAACCAAGCAGGGTAGAGTTGCCTAATTCCGGCCGTCTCCAGCGACCGGCCCCCATCAGAGAAAGTGTCATGAATAGTGAAATTAATGCCATACTTCTCTTTTTGCAGTCATAATGTAGTCTGTTATCTCTTTCTTACGCTCGTTCAAAATTTCACTTGAATTGACAATGTCTTTCCTTAATTATGAGCTTATTGGTTGTGTGAACGCGTTAGGACAAGGTATTCCGGAGCTGTTATGGTAAAAGCAATAGTGCAAGTGTGTTCCGAAATTAGTCTTTATTTCATAATTTCAAAAGGTGAGTACAATAAGATGTTTTTTTTTATAGTTAATTACAGTATATTTCAATGAAAACTGCTTTAAAACATATAAAAATGTTAAATTGATGGTTTTTTTAGAGTGACCGGAGATAGGACACTAAAATTACCCATGTTGCCTATACTCGGCCCCCCCGGCCGGAGATAGGAAACTATGTATTTTTTTGTTATTTCGTTTCGAACGGAATATGTGTATAACTGGACTATAACGACGCTTTCTGCTTCAAAAAGTCGTTGAAAATTCAAAATTGCGATAAAACGAATGCAAAATAATTCGAAATGTAAGCTGATTTATAACATTTCTCAAACTGACTAAGATTTCAGTAAGAATTTTTTGACTAAGAATCCAGTCCCCGACCTCAAAAAAAGTGACTAAATCCTTAGTAAATTTTCAGGCTGTCAGCCAATCAAAACTCGTAAATTTGGAAAGAAATCCATTTGCCTAGAATATTGAACACGACCAATTTCCGTAGGAATTATTTGGATTACTTCTTTTTGGGAATATATTGTCTCGGGCAGTTGTCAGTTTTCTGAAAATTACTTAGGATAAATATAAATATTAGGTCTGTTCGCGTACTCCTTAGAACAGCGAATTTTTACGAAAAGTAACGAATTTTTACGAAATCCTGTTCGCGTATGCCAAAATTTCGTAGATTTTCGTAAGAGAGAGAGAGAGAATAAGAAATGTCCCCATGCTACGAATTTTAGTGCAAGAAATCTCTTTGGGCTGATTTATGAAAACTGTCAAATCTGCCAAACAGCTGTTTTTCATTTTTGTGTGGCATTAATATCGTCAGATATTAGAGAATCCTGGAATATGCGAAGATCCAAGGAATCCAAAAAAAAGTGTTGGAACAATAAATAAATGTTTTCTATACTTTTTTAAAGTCTCCAAATGTGAACCAAAAAATTATTTCCAATACACTTTTCTTAAATTTGACAGTTGAAGTTTGACGTTTAAAATTGGGCAACTTTTCTGTTCAACGCGTTCTTTTACTTTTTCGTAATTTTACCTCTCTGAGAGAATTTTACCCCCACTCTTTACAATTTGACAATCTATGAATTTTGGTGCAGAAAATACCCGAATAGACCTATTGTATGGTAAAGTGCGAAATCTGTGAAAGTCGCACTTTAGCTTTTAATTTTTTTCATAAAAGAATTGTAAATGGTTTTAAGTTGAATAGGTAGAAGAGGAATTTTCTTTTTATTTCATCTTTTAGGAGGGTAGACTTGTGGGTAGATTTGCATTCTTTTCCACATCAGCCATTGGAGTAGATTCCGCTGTCAGGCAGAATGAACCATTAAACCTGGATGATGAAGACCAACAATTCCGTTCACCCGTCTTGGACGACGGGAAAATATCCATTTCTAAGCTTAAATCCAACAAAGCTTTTGAAACTGACCGACTTCCGGCCGAGTTATTTAAAGCAGCTGGAGATTACCTGGTAGAGAACGTACATCAACTAGTTTCTTAGATTTGGTCAGATAAGTGTATGTGTGATGAATGCAATATAAGCATCGTTTGCCCCATCCACAAAAAAGGAGACCCCCTTAGCTGAACCAATTACAGGAGTATCGGTATCCACAACATCTCGTACAAGATCTTGTCTGTTGTGTTGTGTGGAACTATTGTACATATGTATATGAACCAGGAAAGTATACTTTTGATCAAATTTTCCCAATTCGCCAGATCCTGGAGAAAACTTAAGATAGCTACCACCCCTACATCGATTTAAAGGTCGTCTATGACATATGAATGCATGTATGCATGTACGTACATATGAATGCATAAAGTTAAGCTTTGTGCAGTAGTTCTTCCGCAAGATAACTTCTAACGACGAAATTATTTTGACATTAAAAAAAACCAATATAATTTTTCTCAATAACCGCCAACCCTTTCCATTTCCGCAAACCAAGCAGGGTAGAGTTGCCTAATTCCGGCCGTCTCCATTGACCGGCCCCCATCAGAGAAAGTGTCATGAATAGTGAAATTAATGCCATACTTCTCTTTTTGCAGTCATAATGTAGTCTGTTATCTCTTTCTTACGCTCCTTCAAAATTTCACTTGAATTGACAATGTCTTTCCTTAATTATGAGCTTATTGGTTGTGTGAACGCGTTAGGACAAGGTATTCCGGAGCTGTTCTGGTAAAAGCAATAGCGCAAGTGTGTTCCGAAATTAGTCTTTATTTCATAATTTCAAAAGGTGAGTACAATAAGATGTTTTTTTTATAGTTAATTACAGTATATTTCAATGAAAACTGCTTTAAAACATATAAAAATGTTAAATTGATGGTTTTTTTAGAGTGACCGGAGATAGGACACTAAAATTACCCATGTTGCCTATACTCGGCCCCCCCGACCGGAGATAGGAAACTATGTATTTTTTTGTTATTTCGTTTCGAGCGGAATATGTGTATAACTGGACTATAACGACGCTCTCTGCTTCAAAAAGTCGTTGAAAATTCAAAATTGCGATAAAACGAATGCAAAATAATCCGAAATGTAAGCTGATTTATAACATTTCTCAAACTGACTAAGATTTCAGTAAGAATTTTTTGACTAAGAATCCAGTCCCCGACCTCAAAAAAAGTGACTAAATCCTTAGTCAATTTTCAGGCTGTCAGCCAATCAAAACTCGTAAATTTGGAAAGAAATCCATTTGCCTAAAATATTGAACACGACCAATTTCCGTAGGAATTATTTGGATTACTTCTTTTTGGGAATATATTGTCTCGGGCAGTTGTCAGTTTTCTGAAAATTACTTAGCATAAATATAAATATTAGGTCTGTTCGCGTACTCCTTAGAACAGCGAATTTTTACGAAAAGTAACGAATTTTTACGAAATCCTGTTCGCGTATGCCAAAATTTCGTAGATTTTCGTAAGAGAGAGAGAGAATAAGAAATTTCCCCATGCTACGAATTTTAGTGCAAGAAATCTATTTGGGCTGATTTATGAAAACTGTCAAATCTGCCAAACAGCTGTTTTTCATTTTTGTGTGGCATTAATATCGTCAGATATTAGAGAATCCTGGAATATGCGAAGATCCAAGGAATCCAAAAAAAAGTGTTGGAACAATAAATAAATGTTTTCTATACTTTTTTAAAGTCTCCAAATGTGAACCAAAAAATTATTTCCAATACACTTTTCTTAAATTTGACAGTTGAAGTTTGACGTTTAAAATTGGGCAACTTTTTTGTTGAACGTGTTCTTTTACTTTTTCGTAACTTTACCTCTCTGAGAGAATTTTACCCCCACTCTTTACAATTTGACAATCTACGAATTTTGGTGCAGAAAATACCCGAATAGACCTATTGTATGGTAAAGGGCGAAATCTGTGAAAGTCGCACTTTAGCTTTTAATTTTTTTCATAAAAGAATTGTAAATGGTTTTAAGTTGAATAGGTAGAAGAGGAATTTTCTTTTTATTTCATCTTTTAGGAGGGTAGACTTGTGGGTAGATTTGCATTCTTTTCCACATCAGCCAATGGGGTAGATTCCGCTGTCAGGCAGAATGAACCATTAAACCTGGATGATGAAGACCAACAATTCCGTTCACCCGTCTTGGACGACGGGAAAATATCCATTTCTAAGCTTAAATCCAACAAAGCTTTTGAAACTGACCGACTTCCGGCCGAGTTATTTAAAGCAGCTGGAGATTACCTTGTAGAGAACGTACATCAACTAGTTTCTTAGATTTGGTCAGATAAGTGTATGTGTGATGAATGCAATATAAGCATCGTTTGCCCCATCCACAAAAAAGGAGACCCCCTTAGCTGAACCAATTACAGGAGTATCGGTATCCACAACATCTCGTACAAGATCTTGTCTGTTGTGTTGTGTGGAACTATTGTACATATGTATATGAACCAGGAAAGTATACTTTTGATCAAATTTTCCCAATTCGCCAGATCCTGGAGAAAACTTAAGATAGCTACCACCCCTACATCGATTTAAAGGTTGCCTATGACATATGAATGCATGTATGCATGTACGTACATATGAATGCATAAAGTTAAGCTTTGTGCAGTAGTTCTTCCGCAAGATAACTTCTAACGACGAAATGATTTTGACATTAAAAAAAAAACCAATAAAATTTTTCTCAATAACCGCCAACCCTTTCCATTTCCGCAAACCAAGCAGGGTAGAGTTGCCTAATTCCGGCCGTCTCCAGCGACCGGCCCCCATCAGAGAAAGTGTCATGAATAGTGAAATTAATGCCATACTTCTCTTTTTGCAGTCATAATGTAGTCTGTTATCTCTTTCTTACGCTCCTTCAAAATTTCACTTGAATTGACAATGTCTTTCCTTAATTATGAGCTTATTGGTTGTGTGAACGCGTTAGGACAAGGTATTCCGGAGCTGTTCTGGTAAAAGCAATAGTGCAAGTGTGTTCCGAAATTAGTCTTTATTTCATAATTTCAAAAGGTGAGTACAATAAGATGTTTTTTTTTATAGTTAATTACAGTATATTTCAATGAAAACTGCTTTAAAACATATAAAAATGTTAAATTGATGGTTTTTTTAGAGTGACCGGAGATAGGACACTAGAATTACCCATGTTGCCTATACTCGGCCCCCCCGGCCGGAGATAGGAAACTATGTATTTTTTTGTTATTTCGTTTCGAGCGGAATATGTGTATAACTGGACTATAACGACGCTTTCTGCTTCAAAAAGTCGTTGAAAATTCAAAATTGCGATAAAACGAATGCAAAATAATTCGAAATGTAAGCTGATTAATAACATTTCTCAAACTGACTAAGATTTCAGTAAGAATTTTTTGACTAAGAATCCAGTCCCCGACCTCAAAAAAAGTGACTAAATCCTTAGTAAATTTTCAGGCTGTCAGCCAATCAAAACTCGTAAATTTGGAAAGAAATCCATTTGCCTAGAATATTGAACACGACCAATTTCCGTAGGAATTATTTGGATTACTTCTTTTTGGGAATATATTGTCTCGGGCAGTTGTCAGTTTTCTGAAAATTACTTAGTATAAATATAAATATTAGGTCTGTTTGCGTACTCCTTAGAACAGCGAATTTTTACGAAAAGTAACGAATTTTTACGAAATCCTGTTCGCGTATGCCAAAATTTCGTAGATTTTCGTTAGAGAGAGAGAGAATAAGAAATGTCCCCATGCTACGAATTTTAGTGCAAGAAATCTCTTTAGGCTGATTTATGAAAACTGTCAAATCTGCCAAACAGCTGTTTTTCATTTTTGTGTGGCATTAATATCGTCAGATATTAGAGAATCCTGGAATATGCGAAGATCCAAGGAATCCAAAAAAAAGTGTTGGAACAATAAATAAATGTTTTCTATACTTTTTTAAAGTCTCCAAATGTGAACCAAAAAATTATTTCCAATACACTTTTCTTAAATTTGACAGTTGAAGTTTGACGTTTAAAATTGGGCAACTTTTCTGTTCAACGCGTTCTTTTACTTTTTCGTAATTTTACCTCTCTGAGAGAATTTTACCCCCACTCTTTACAATTTGACAATCTACGAATTTTGGTGCAGAAAATACCCGAATAGACTTATTGTATGGTGAAGGGCGAAATCTGTGAAAGTCGCACTTTAGCTTTTAATTTTATTCATAAAAGAATTGTAAATGGTTTTAAGTTGAATAGGTAGAAGAGGAATTTTCTTTTTATTTCATCTTTTAGGAGGGTAGATTTGCATTCTTTTCCACATCAGCCAATGGGGTAGATTCCGCTGTCAGGCAGAATGAACCATTAAACCTGGATGATGAAGACCAACAATTCCGTTCACCCGTCTTGGACGACGGGAAAATATCCATTTCTAAGCTTAAATCCAACAAAGCTTTTGAAACTGACCGACTTCCGGCCGAGTTATTTAAAGCAGCTGGAGATTACCTGGTAGAGAACGTACATCAACTAGTTTCTTAGATTTGGTCAGATAAGTGTATGTGTGATGAATGCAATATAAGCATCGTTTGCCCCATCCACAAAAAAGGAGACCCCCTTAGCTGAACCAATTACAGGAGTATCGGTATCCACAACATCTCGTACAAGATCTTGTCTGTTGTGTTGTGTGGAACTATTGTACATATGTATATGAACCAGGAAAGTATACTTTTGATCAAATTTTCCCAATTCGCCAGATCCTGGAGAAAACTTAAGATAGCTACCACCCCTACATCGATTTAAAGGTTGCCTATGACATATGAATGCATGTATGCATGTACGTACATATGAATGCATAAAGTTAAGCTTTGTGCAGTAGTTCTTCCGCAAGATAACTTCTAACGACGAAATGATTTTGACATTAAAAAAAAAACCAATAAAATTTTTCTCAATAACCGCCAACCCTTTCCATTTCCGCAAACCAAGCAGGGTAGAGTTGCCTAATTCCGGCCGTCTCCAGCGACCGGCCCCCATCAGAGAAAGTGTCATGAATAGTGAAATTAATGCCATACTTCTCTTTTTGCAGTCATAATGTAGTCTGTTATCTCTTTCTTACGCTCCTTCAAAATTTCACTTGAATTGACAATGTCTTTCCTTAATTATGAGCTTATTGGTTGTGTGAACGCGTTAGGACAAGGTATTCCGGAGCTGTTCTGGTAAAAGCAATAGTGCAAGTGTGTTCCGAAATTAGTCTTTATTTCATAATTTCAAAAGGTGAGTACAATAAGATGTTTTTTTTTATAGTTAATTACAGTATATTTCAATGAAAACTGCTTTAAAACATATAAAAATGTTAAATTGATGGTTTTTTTAGAGTGACCGGAGATAGGACACTAAAATTACCCATGTTGCCTATACTCGGCCCCCCCGGCCGGAGATAGGAAACTATGTATTTTTTTGTTATTTCGTTTCGAGCGGAATATGTGTATAACTGGACTATAACGACGCTTTCTGCTTCAAAAAGTCGTTGAAAATTCAAAATTGCGATAAAACGAATGCAAAATAATTCGAAATGTAAGCTGATTAATAACATTTCTCAAACTGACTAAGATTTCAGTAAGAATTTTTTGACTAAGAATCCAGTCCCCGACCTCAAAAAAAGTGACTAAATCCTTAGTAAATTTTCAGGCTGTCAGCCAATCAAAACTCGTAAATTTGGAAAGAAATCCATTTGCCTAGAATATTGAACACGACCAATTTCCGTAGGAATTATTTGGATTACTTCTTTTTGGGAATATATTGTCTCGGGCAGTTGTCAGTTTTCTGAAAATTACTTAGCATAAATATAAATATTAGGTCTGTTCGCGTACTCCTTAGAACAGCGAATTTTTACGAAAAGTAACGAATTTTTACGAAATCCTGTTCGCGTATGCCAAAATTTCGTAGATTTTCGTAAGAGAGAGAGAGAATAAGAAATTTCCCCATGCTACGAATTTTAGTGCAAGAAATCTATTTGGGCTGATTTATGAAAACTGTCAAATCTGCCAAACAGCTGTTTTTCATTTTTGTGTGGCATTAATATCGTCAGATATTAGAGAATCCTGGAATATGCGAAGATCCAAGGAATCCAAAAAAAAGTGTTGGAACAATAAATAAATGTTTTCTATACTTTTTTAAAGTCTCCAAATGTGAACCAAAAAATTATTTCCAATACACTTTTCTTAAATTTGACAGTTGAAGTTTGACGTTTAAAATTGGGCAACTTTTCTGTTCAACGCGTTCTTTTACTTTTTCGTAATTTTACCTCTCTGAGAGAATTTTACCCCCACTCTTTACAATTTGACAATCTACGAATTTTGGTGCAGAAAATACCCGAATAGACTTATTGTATGGTGAAGGGCGAAATCTGTGAAAGTCGCACTTTAGCTTTTAATTTTTTTCATAAAAGAATTGTAAATGGTTTTAAGTTGAATAGGTAGAAGAGGAATTTTCTTTTTATTTCATCTTTTAGGAGGGTAGATTTGCATTCTTTTCCACATCAGCCAATGGGGTAGATTCCGCTGTCAGGCAGAATGAACCATTAAACCTGGATGATGAAGACCAACAATTCCGTTCACCCGTCTTGGACGACGGGAAAATATCCATTTCTAAGCTTAAATCCAACAAAGCTTTTGAAACTGACCGACTTCCGGCCGAGTTATTTAAAGCAGCTGGAGATTACCTCGTAGAGAACGTACATCAACTAGTTTCTTAGATTTGGTCAGATAAGTGTATGTGTGATGAATGCAATATAAGCATCGTTTGCCCCATCCACAAAAAAGGAGACCCCCTTAGCTGAACCAATTACAGGAGTATCGGTATCCACAACATCTCGTACAAGATCTTGTCTGTTGTGTTGTGTGGAACTATTGTACATATGTATATGAACCAGGAAAGTATACTTTTGATCAAATTTTCCCAATTCGCCAGATCCTGGAGAAAACTTAAGATAGCTACCACCCCTACATCGATTTAAAGGTCGCCTATGACATATGAAGGCATGTATGCATGTACGTACATATGAATGCATAAAGTTAAGCTTTGTGCAGTAGTTCTTCCGCAAGATAACTTCTAACGACGAAATTATTTTGACATTAAAAAAAACCAATATAATTTTTCTCAATAACCGCCAACCCTTTCCATTTCCGCAAACCAAGCAGGGTAGAGTTGCCTAATTCCGGCCGTCTCCAGTGACCGGCCCCCATCAGAGAAAGTGTCATGAATAGTGAAATTAATGCCATACTTCTCTTTTTGCAGTCATAATGTAGTCTGTTATCTCTTTCTTACGCTCCTTCAAAATTTCACTTGAATTGACAATGTCTTTCCTTAATTATGAGCTTATTGGTTGTGTGAACGCGTTAGGACAAGGTATTCCGGAGCTGTTCTGGTAAAAGCAATAGTGCAAGTGTGTTCCGAAATTAGTCTTTATTTCATAATTTCAAAAGGTGAGTACAATAAGATGTTTTTTTTATAGTTAATTACAGTATATTTCAATGAAAACTGCTTTAAAACATATAAAAATGTTAAATTGATGGTTTTTTTAGAGTGACCGGAGATAGGACACTAAAATTACCCATGTTGCCTATACTCGGCCCCCCCCGACCGGAGATAGGAAACTATGTATTTTTTTGTTATTTCGTTTCGAGCGGAATATGTGTATAACTGGACTATAACGACGCTCTCTGCTTCAAAAAGTCGTTGAAAATTCAAAATTGCGATAAAACGAATGCAAAATAATCCGAAATGTAAGCTGATTTATAACATTTCTCAAACTGACTAAGATTTCAGTAAGAATTTTTTGACTAAGAATCCAGTCCCCGACCTCAAAAAAAGTGACTAAATCCTTAGTCAATTTTCAGGCTGTCAGCCAATCAAAACTCGTAAATTTGGAAAGAAATCCATTTGCCTAAAATATTGAACACGACCAATTTCCGTAGGAATTATTTGGATTACTTCTTTTTGGGAATATATTGTCTCGGGCAGTTGTCAGTTTTCTGAAAATTACTTAGCATAAATATAAATATTAGGTCTGTTCGCGTACTCCTTAGAACAGCGAATTTTTACGAAAAGTAACGAATTTTTACGAAATCCTGTTCGCGTATGCCAAAATTTCGTAGATTTTCGTAAGAGAGAGAGAGAATAAGAAATTTCCCCATGCTACGAATTTTAGTGCAAGAAATCTATTTGGGCTGATTTATGAAAACTGTCAAATCTGCCAAACAGCTGTTTTTCATTTTTGTGTGGCATTAATATCGTCAGATATTAGAGAATCCTGGAATATGCGAAGATCCAAGGAATCCAAAAAAAAGTGTTGGAACAATAAATAAATGTTTTCTATACTTTTTTAAAGTCTCCAAATGTGAACCAAAAAATTATTTCCAATACACTTTTCTTAAATTTGACAGTTGAAGTTTGACGTTTAAAATTGGGCAACTTTTCTGTTCAACGCGTTCTTTTACTTTTTCGTAATTTTACCTCTCTGAGAGAATTTTACCCCCACTCTTTACAATTTGACAATCTACGAATTTTGGTGCAGAAAATACCCGAATAGACTTATTGTATGGTGAAGGGCGAAATCTGTGAAAGTCGCACTTTAGCTTTTAATTTTTTTCATAAAAGAATTGTAAATGGTTTTAAGTTGAATAGGTAGAAGAGGAATTTTCTTTTTATTTCATCTTTTAGGAGGGTAGACTTGTGGGTAGATTTGCATTCTTTTCCACATCAGCCAATGGGGTAGATTCCGTTGTCAGGCAGAATGAACCATTAAACCTGGATGATGAAGACCAACAATTCCGTTCACCCGTCTTGGACGACGGGAAAATATCCATTTCTAAGCTTAAATCCAACAAAGCTTTTGAAACTGACCGACTTCCGGCCGAGTTATTTAAAGCAGCTGGAGATTACCTGGTAGAGAACGTACATCAACTAGTTTCTTAGATTTGGTCAGATAAGTGTATGTGTGATGAATGCAATATAAGCATCGTTTGCCCCATCCACAAAAAAGGAGACCCCCTTAGCTGAACCAATTACAGGAGTATCGGTATCCACAACATCTCGTACAAGATCTTGTCTGTTGTGTTGTGTGGAACTATTGTACATATGTATATGAACCAGGAAAGTATACTTTTGATCAAATTTCCCCAATTCGCCAGATCCTGGAGAAAACTTAAGATAGCTACCACCCCTACATCGATTTAAAGGTCGTCTATGACATATGAATGCATGTATGCATGTACGTACATATGAATGCATAAAGTTAAGCTTTGTGCAGTAGTTCTTCCGCAAGATAACTTCTAACGACGAAATTATTTTGACATTAAAAAAAACCAATATAATTTTTCTCAATAACCGCCAACCCTTTCCATTTCCGCAAACCAAGCAGGGTAGAGTTGCCTAATTCCGGCCGTCTCCAGTGACCGGCCCCCATCAGAGAAAGTGTCATGAATAGTGAAATTAATGCCATACTTCTCTTTTTGCAGTCATAATGTAGTCTGTTATCTCTTTCTTACGCTCCTTCAAAATTTCACTTGAATTGACAATGTCTTTCCTTAATTATGAGCTTATTGGTTGTGTGAACGCGTTAGGACAAGGTATTCCGGAGCTGTTCTGGTAAAAGCAATAGCGCAAGTGTGTTCCGAAATTAGTCTTTATTTCATAATTTCAAAAGGTGAGTACAATAAGATGTTTTTTTTATAGTTAATTACAGTATATTTCAATGAAAACTGCTTTAAAACATATAAAAATGTTAAATTGATGGTTTTTTTAGAGTGACCGGAGATAGGACACTAAAATTACCCATGTTGCCTATACTCGGCCCCCCCGACCGGAGATAGGAAACTATGTATTTTTTTGTTATTTCGTTTCGAGCGGAATATGTGTATAACTGGACTATAACGACGCTCTCTGCTTCAAAAAGTCGTTGAAAATTCAAAATTGCGATAAAACGAATGCAAAATAATCCGAAATGTAAGCTGATTTATAACATTTCTCAAACTGACTAAGATTTCAGTAAGAATTTTTTGACTAAGAATCCAGTCCCCGACCTCAAAAAAAGTGACTAAATCCTTAGTCAATTTTCAGGCTGTCAGCCAATCAAAACTCGTAAATTTGGAAAGAAATCCATTTGCCTAAAATATTGAACACGACCAATTTCCGTAGGAATTATTTGGATTACTTCTTTTTGGGAATATATTGTCTCGGGCAGTTGTCAGTTTTCTGAAAATTACTTAGCATAAATATAAATATTAGGTCTGTTCGCGTACTCCTTAGAACAGCGAATTTTTACGAAAAGTAACGAATTTTTACGAAATCCTGTTCGCGTATGCCAAAATTTCGTAGATTTTCGTAAGAGAGAGAGAGAATAAGAAATTTCCCCATGCTACGAATTTTAGTGCAAGAAATCTATTTGGGCTGATTTATGAAAACTGTCAAATCTGCCAAACAGCTGTTTTTCATTTTTGTGTGGCATTAATATCGTCAGATATTAGAGAATCCTGGAATATGCGAAGATCCAAGGAATCCAAAAAAAAGTGTTGGAACAATAAATAAATGTTTTCTATACTTTTTTAAAGTCTCCAAATGTGAACCAAAAAATTATTTCCAATACACTTTTTTTAAATTTGACAGTTGAAGTTTGACGTTTAAAATTGGGCAACTTTTCTGTTCAACGCGTTCTTTTACTTTTTCGTAATTTTACCTCTCTGAGAGAATTTTACCCCCACTCTTTACAATTTGACAATCTACGAATTTTGGTGCAGAAAATACCCGAATAGACTTATTGTATGGTGAAGGGCGAAATCTGTGAAAGTCGCACTTTAGCTTTTAATTTTTTCATAAAAGAATTGTAAATGGTTTTAAGTTGAATAGGTAGAAGAGGAATTTTCTTTTTATTTCATCTTTTAGGAGGGTAGATTTGCATTCTTTTCCACATCAGCCAATGGGGTAGATTCCGCTGTCAGGCAGAATGAACCATTAAACCTGGATGATGAAGACCAACAATTCCGTTCACCCGTCTTGGACGACGGGAAAATATCCATTTCTAAGCTTAAATCCAACAAAGCTTTTGAAACTGACCGACTTCCGGCCGAGTTATTTAAAGCAGCTGGAGATTACCTGGTAGAGAACGTACATCAACTAGTTTCTTAGATTTGGTCAGATAAGTGTATGTGTGATGAATGCAATATAAGCATCGTTTGCCCCATCCACAAAAAAGGAGACCCCCTTAGCTGAACCAATTACAGGAGTATCGGTATCCACAACATCTCGTACAAGATCTTGTCTGTTGTGTTGTGTGGAACTATTGTACATATGTATATGAACCAGGAAAGTATACTTTTGATCAAATTTTCCCAATTCGCCAGATCCTGGAGAAAACTTAAGATAGCTACCACCCCTACATCGATTTAAAGGTTGCCTATGACATATGAA
Source organism: Matsumyia berberina (assembly GCA_917880715.2). NCBI lineage: Eukaryota > Metazoa > Arthropoda > Insecta > Diptera > Syrphidae > Matsumyia > Matsumyia berberina. The sequence continues at coordinate 85,046,789 of OU862872.1, forward strand.
TGCATGTATGCATGTACGTACATATGAATGCATAAAGTTAAGCTTTGTGCAGTAGTTCTTCCGCAAGATAACTTCTAACGACGAAATGATTTTGACATTAAAAAAAAAACCAATACAATTTTTCTCAATAACCGCCAACCCTTTCCATTTCTGCAAACCAAGCAGGGTAGAGTTGCCTAATTCCGGCCGTCTCCAGCGACCGGCCCCCATCAGAGAAAGTGTCATGAATAGTGAAATTAATGCCATACTTCTCTTTTTGCAGTCATAATGTAGTCTGTTATCTCTTTCTTACGCTCCTTCAAAATTTCACTTGAATTGACAATGTCTTTCCTTAATTATGAGCTTATTGGTTGTGTGAACGCGTTAGGACAAGGTATTCCGGAGCTGTTCTGGTAAAAGCAATAGTGCAAGTGTGTTCCGAAATTAGTCTTTATTTCATAATTTCAAAAGGTGAGTACAATAAGATGTTTTTTTTTATAGTTAATTACAGTATATTTCAATGAAAACTGCTTTAAAACATATAAAAATGTTAAATTGATGGTTTTTTTAGAGTGACCGGAGATAGGACACTAAAATTACCCATGTTGCCTATACTCGGCCCCCCCGGCCGGAGATAGGAAACTATGTATTTTTTTGTTATTTCGTTTCGAGCGGAATATGTGTATAACTGGACTATAACGACGCTTTCTGCTTCAAAAAGTCGTTGAAAATTCAAAATTGCGATAAAACGAATGCAAAATAATTCGAAATGTAAGCTGATTTATAACATTTCTCAAACTGACTAAGATTTCAGTAAGAATTTTTTGACTAAGAATCCAGTCCCCGACCTCAAAAAAAGTGACTAAATCCTTAGTCAATTTTCAGGCTGTCAGCCAATCAAAACTCGTAAATTTGGAAAGAAATCCATTTGCCTAAAATATTGAACACGACCAATTTCCGTAGGAATTATTTGGATTACTTCTTTTTGGGAATATATTGTCTCGGGCAGTTGTCAGTTTTCTGAAAATTACTTAGCATAAATATAAATATTAGGTCTGTTCGCGTACTCATTAGAACAGCGAATTTTTACGAAAAGTAACGAATTTTTACGAAATCCTGTTCGCGTATGCCAAAATTTCGTAGATTTTCGTAAGAGAGAGAGAGAATAAGAAATTTCCCCATGCTACGAATTTTAGTGCAAGAAATCTCTTTGGGCTGATTTATGAAAACTGTCAAATCTGCCAAACAGCTGTTTTTCATTTTTGTGTAGCATTAATATCGTCAGATATTAGAGAATCCTGGAATATGCGAAGATCCAAAGAATCCAAAAAAAAAGTGTTGGAACAATAAATAAATGTTTTCTATACTTTTTTAAAGTCTCCAAATGTGAACCAAAAAATTATTTCCAATACACTTTTCTTAAATTTGACAGTTGAAGTTCAACGTGTTCTTTTACTTTTTCGTAATTTTACCTCTCTGAGAGAATTTTACCCCCACTCTTTACAATTTGACAATCTAGGAATTTTGGTGCAGAAAATACCCGAATAGACCTATTGTATGGTAAAGGGCGAAATCTGTGAAAGTCGCACTTTAGCTTTTAATTTTTTTCATAAAAGAATTGTAAATGGTTTTAAGTTGAATAGGTAGAAGAGGAATTTTCTTTTTATTTCATCTTTTAGGAGGGTAGACTTGTGGGTAGATTTGCATTCTTTTTCACATCAGCCAATGGGGTAGATTCCGCTGTCAGGCAGAATGAACCATTAAACCTGGATGATGAAGACCAACAATTCCGTTCGCCCGTCTTGGACGACGGGAAAATATCCATTTCTAAGCTTAAATCCAACAAAGCTTTTGAAACTGACCGACTTCCGGCCGAGTTATTTAAAGCAGCTGGAGATTACCTGGTAGAGAACGTACATCAACTAGTTTCTTAGATTTGGTCAGATAAGTGTATGTGTGATGAATGCAATATCTCTTTCTTACGCTCCTTCAAAATTTCATTTGAATTGACAATGTCTTTCCTTAATTATGAGCTTATTGGTTGTGTGAACGCGTTAGGACAAGGTATTCCGGAGCTGTTCTGGTAAAAGCAATAGTGCAAGTGTGTTCCGAAATTAGTCTTTATTTCATAATTTCAAAAGGTGAGTACAATAAGATGTTTTTTTTTATAGTTAATTATAGTATATTTCAATGAAAACTGCTTTAAAACATATAAAAATGTTAAATTGATGGTTTTTTAGAGTGACCGGAGATAGGACACTAAAATTACCCATGTTGCCTATACTCGGCCCCCCCGGCCGGAGATAAGAAACTATGTATTTCTTTGTTATTTCGTTTCGAGCGGAATATGTGTATAACTGGACTATAACGACGCTCTCTGCTTCAAAAAGTCGTTGAAAATTCAAAATATCCAGTAGTCGGCCACACTTTTACAAAATATGTTATGTGTTATTGAAATGTTAAATGTTAAATGTTATTGAAATAATTTTTCTCTGTTAAAAATATAGTTAAATTATAATTTTAAGTAATACACTACAATCAACATGAGTGATGCAACTAAGGGAAAGCGTGTAATCACTTACAGCGATCAAGTTTTGCTATAAGCTCTTCTAGAAATTAGACAAAATAAAATGCCCATTCGGGAAGCCGCTAGGAAGTTCGGATTTCCCAGAACTACTCTTCAAGATCGGATCCACGGAAAAGTCTTAGACGGACCTCGAAAAATGGGGCCCAGTAACATCCTATCCACTGAAGAAGAGGAGAAGCTTATCGACTGGCTTATAACTTTGGCCAAGTGTGGCTTTCCGCAAAATTCAGAGGATCTTCTACAGACGGTTCAAAAACTTCTGAAAGACTATTCTCGAAAAACCCCGTTCAACGATAAGAAGCCAGAAATTAAAGTGGTACTATAGCTTCTTAAGGTGCCATCCAAGCATACACTTAAAAACTCCTGAAGGTATAATGGAAGGAAGGAATAAGGAAATGGTTTCGAGATTGTTGGAGTTTGAAATAATTATTAAATAAAATATAATAATGTAAAGATTGTTTAATTACGTATTTCAAAACGAACGACTCTTTCAAGTTCGAAATTTGTATCGTAAAATATCTCATGCGAGATCAGCGAGTTAATGTCATTTTGGTTATATAAAAATGTATAAAATGAATTTATATTATATTAAACTTTATAACGTTGAAGAAAGAGGTTTTTTTATTTTAACTGAATCAACACCGGGAATTTCGTCAAGCGGTTTTGTGCAACCGTACATTTTATGGTCTAATCGAGCCGTAAAAATCCAACTCTTTTCTTTTTTCGACTGAGAAAAATAATTTTTCTTAGTTTGCGGCAAACATAACCTGCAACTTTTAATTAAATTAATTTGTATCCTGAGTGCAAGGAAGTTAAAACAATAATAGTATACAATTGTGTCACGATCCACGAATTTACAATTGGAGATTTGAAGATTTCAAGGAATCTAGTACCACCACACGGTTGCGAGTCGTCTTCGACGCTACTTTTAAATCACTTTTTGGCTCTTCCTTGAATGACAAGTTGATGGTTGGTCCTAAAGTTCAAACGAATGTTATGGACATTATTTTAAGGTGGCAAAAATATAAGTTTACCTTTACTGGTGACGTCGAGAAAATGTATCGTCAGATCCGAGTCAACAAGGCAAATGCAAACTACCAACTGATCTTTTGGCTAGAAACTCCTAGCCAGAAATTGAAGATTTTTCGGATGGACAGAGTTACATTTGGAACCTCTTCGGCCCCGTATCTTGCCATTAGGGTAACTTTGCAGCTAGCAGACGACGAAGCATTGAATTTTCCTTTGGCCACCTCAGTCATCAAAGAGGAAACATATGTTGACGACGTCATTAGTGGAGACGATACAATCGAAGAGACGCAGCGTAAACTGCAAGCGGTAAGAGAGCTTCTGGCAACTGCAGGGTTTCATCTTCGAAAACTTATCAGCAACTAGGAAGAGGTGTTGAAGAACATTCCACTAGAAGAACGAGCAGTCGATTTTTTACTACCTTTTGTTGAAAGCAGTGAAATCAAGACGTTGGGCAGGTCAACGATCATGACGTCACCAAAAGATCCATCTTGTCTGCCATAGCTAAACTGTATGATCCAATGGGTTGGATCCCACCCTGTACAATTAAGGTGAAGATAATAATGCAGCAGCTATGGGGTCGAAGACTGGAGTGGGATAAGCCGATCCCCGCGGAATTGGAAGAAGAGTGGCGAGCCTTTCATCGAGAGCTGCCAGCGATTGAAAAGGTCCAAATTCGCCGATGGGTCAACACAGACAAGAACATCAGGAAACTTGAGGTCCATGGTTTTAGCGATGCGTCGGAGAAGGCGTATGCTGCGGCGATATATCTGCGTATTCTGGACGGAGACGGTAAAGTCCATATGCATTTGCTAATCACGAAGACGAGGGTAGCACCCTTGGAAACAATCACGCTGCCGAGATTGGAACTTTGCGGTGCCGTACTCTTGGCAAAATTGCTTCATGAAACGACAAGAATTCTGAAGTTGGAAGCAGCTGATGTCTATGCGTGGACCGATTCAGTCATCACGCTATGCTGGATTAGAGCTCCTCCGTCGAAGTGGAAGACATTCATCTGCAACCGCGTAGCCCAGATCCAGAAGGTCACTAGCAACACAACTTGGAAACATATTCCGTCAGAATTTAACCCAGCTGATGCTGCATCTCGTGGAATGTTCCCGTCGATGATTGTGGGAAACAAACTGTGGTGGGAAGGTCCAGATTTTTTAAAACATCAGTGGGATGCCACCCACCCAGAACAACCATCTTGTCTGGACACACAACAAGAAGCCGGTTCGATATCCGTTCATCACTGTAGGGAAAACATAGGCGTTAATGTGGTGAATGAAGTGCTGCGAAGGTGCTCAACACTAACCAAGGCTATTCGAGTCGTTGCTCACTGCCTACGCATGCGGACCAAGGTCAGGTCATCTGAACGGTACACAGATGTGCTAACACCGCAGCAACTGGAGGAAGCGTTCATGCGAATGGTACGATCCGTCCAGGAAGAATCGTTTACGTCGGTAGAAGGCAGGAGTAGCGTAAGGGGTTACAACTCGCTCACACCCATTAGCGACGGAGAAGGAATTTTACGAGTGGGGGGGAGGCTATCAAATTCGTCTCTCCCATTCGACAAAAAACACCCGATCCTGTTGAAATGAAAACACATACTATTAAAACTAATCATCAGGGACGCACATGAAAAAACACTGCACGGAGGAAATGGAAAGATGATAGTTTACATACGACAACGGTTCTGAATTTTTAACCTGAAGGAGGCGGTCAATAGGCATGTCCACGACTGCAATATTTGGCTTAAATTTAGGGCACAACCGTTGGAACAGTTGATGGGCAATCTTCCTGTATCAAGGACGGCTATGTCACGCCCATTTACATACGCAGGCGGCGACTATGCAGAACCAATAGACGTGAAACTTGGCGAGGACGTAACGCAAAAACCCTCAAGGGATATTTTGCGATATTCGTCTGTATGGCAACGAAGGCAGTCCACATAGAACTGGTCAGTGACATGTCTACACAAACGTTCGTAGCAGCATTTAGGCGATTCATTGCAAGAAGAGGTCTGTGCAGAGAATTATTTAGCGACTGTGGTCGACTTTTTGTAGGCGCTAATGGCGAGCTACATAGGCAGCTCAAGGAGGCACAGTTTAGTTGGAGCAATGTGGCAGAAGTACTACCCAATGAAGGTACTAAATGGAAGTTTATTCCCCCGGCTTCTCCGCACTTTAGGGCTTTGGAAAGCGGGAGTGGAATCCGTTAATTTCACCTCAAACGTGTGGCTGGTAACCAAACACTGACCTTCGAAGAACTGTCGACGCTTCTCACCCAAGTAGAAACTTGTCTTAATTCAAGACCCTTATGTCCACAGTCAGAGGATATCAATGACCTGGGAACATTAATCCCAGGCCATTGTAGGAGAACCATTCATTGCCCCCCCACAACCAGAATACCAAGAAGAAAAAATGACACATTTGGAACGCTGGAAGAGATTCAAGCCCTCTCGCAATCGTTTTGGAAGCGGTGGACTAAAATGGCAAATTCACAAATAAAGGAAGGTGACTTAGTCCTCATTAAAGATGAACGACTCCCTCCCCTAAAATGGAGTCTAGACCGCATAATGAAATTACACCCTGGACCAGATAACTTAACTCGAGTGGTAACACTCAAAACGGAAACAACAGAATTGAAACGCCATGTATCCAAAATCTGCCCGTTACCCAGCAATACATCGAACATGGATCTAACTCAACACACCACAGCATAAAACATCGGTCGACGCAGCATTAAGAAGTTATTAATGTCACAAAGTAAACAAATAATTTTTATCAACACAACTCGCACAATACTTTAACCAACAGACTTACACGAAAGAAAGACCAAAAGAACAACACAATAACTTCCTCAAACGCAATAGCTTGACTATACTCTGTCCCACAAAAATTGTCAGTACAGACCTCATGGGGGAGCTTTTTTTTCAAACACTGGTGCCGGTAGATGTTTTCCGGACACTAAATGAGGGAAATTGCCACTGAAATACAAACCAAACAACTGACTTACACAGATTTTGTTTGCGTAATTCTCCCAAAACTCGAGCACATCCCACCATAACCAGTCTGCCACACAGCTGAGGGCAGCTGAGGGCAGAATGATCGTGTTTACGTCATCAACTCTCGCTGTGTGTGCTGAAAATATGTACATCGAAACAGAGTTACCGTTATCCAGTCAACGCAAATCGTTGCAGCTTTTTTTGTGGATTTTGTCAAAGAGCTTTGAAATTTTGTGCTTGAGAACAAATAAATGAATTTGAGAATTTGAGGGTGTTGCCGCTTAATTTTTGGTTTTTTCATTTTCTTGTTGTTCTGGGAAACCCGTTAAAAAGCGGTTAATTTTTTTTTTCGGTTTTTGTGCTTTGTACTGAAGGTTTATTCGCGCGGGATTTTGAAGCATTCAATTTAGTCACAGTTCTAAAAGTGATCATATTTATTAGATTAAATGCGTTATAGTGATATTGTGATACATCAAAATACTTGAAAAAATGCCTTCTACAAAATATTAAAATTTCACCGATATAGAGTCGGTGTTCATTTTGTAAACACTAACAACTAACAAGCAGACCGCAGCGACTTGCATAAATTATAAGGGGAAGCACCCAGCCAACTATCGAGGTTGCGAAGTGGCCAAAGAACTCCAAAAAAGGCGCGATACGCTTAAAAAGAACATTCGTCCGCAACCGAAACCGATTAAAAATAAGCCGGAAAAATCGTTGGTGAAAGAAAGCAAACCCGTCAAGGAAGAAACGAAAAAAGTCCAGGAAAAACCGCCATCTGCTGATGCGCAATCGTATGCGCAAGCCGCATCGCAAGCAACCAAGCAAAATAGGCCTGCGCTAGATCCTATGCAACAGGTCTTCTCTATAATTCTCGCGAAACTCGAGGAGCAAAGCAAGACATATAAGCTCATATTCGAAAAACTTAGCAACCTCGAGCATAATGCTCGCAAACCACGGACAAAATTATGAACATGAACCAGTTACTTAAAATCTTAACATGGAACGCAAGCGGCCTTCTGCAAAGAATCGACGAACTGAAAGTATTCCTACGCAAACAGAACATTGACATATGCTTGATTTCTGAAACCCATCTGACAAGGGAATCTCGAGTTAAAATTAGAGGATACTATGCTTATCATGCATACCACCCATCCGAAAGGGCTAGGGGCGGATCGTCGCTCTTAATTAAAGACTGTATTGAGCACTCTTTGAATTCACCGATAGAACTCGATGCAATGCAAATAACTTCGGTTCGCGTAAAAAATAAAAACATGTATTACAACATCGCGTCCATTTATTGCCCTCCGCGATACACGCTAGGAAAGAATGACTTAATGCATCTATTTGACTCACTTGGACCGAAATTTATTATTGGTGGTGATTTCAATGCGAAACATACCTTTTGGGGTTCGAGATGCATTTCACCTAAAGGCAGACTTCTCTACGAAACCGGCATGCAATTTGCTGTTGACTTCTTTTCGACGGGGAAACCGACTTATTGGCCCTCCGACACAGCAAAAACCCCTGACTTCATAGATTTCTTTATTGCAAAAGGGGTAGTGAAAAACTTTATGAACGTCGAGGAAAGCTCTGTTCTCTCCTCAGATCATTCACCAGTCATATTGACAATAAGTGAACGTCTAATGATGAAGGAAGGTGCGCCCAGATTAACTAGCAACAAAACTAACTGGGACGGCTTTAGGAAAGCTTGTCAAGAAAATATAGTCCTGAATGTGTCGCTTAGAACACCGTGCGAAATAGAGGATGAAGTCGGCAGATTTATTGAAGTCTTACAAAGCGCCGCGTGGAACAACACCCCATATTAAAGGAAAGTAGTCGGAAATAGCGAAGTTGAATATCCGCCGGAAATAAAAGAACTAATGCTAGAAAAGAGGAGAGCACGCAAAAGATGGCAACAGTCTCGTGCTCCCCAACACAAAGCCCAGTCGAACTTCTTATGTAATAAGCTCAAGAAAGCGATCCGGGATTTTAAAAATCGCGAGATTTCTACATATCTCGAAGGCTTGACTGCTGAAAAAAGTTCAAATTACTCTCTTTGGAAAGCTATAAAAGGTATGAAAAAACCCCAAATGCAATCACTACCAATAAGGAAAAGTAATGGCGAGTGGGCAAAAGGCGATAAAGAAAAAGCCGACTTATTTGCCGAGCACCTGGAAGAAACGATTCTATTAATGCTTTCCCGGGCAAGCATTAATAGAAAATATTATTCATACTATTATGACTCCAGACAACTTTAAAATAAGAAGCGTGTCATTAGCCCAACTTTGTGAGGTAATAAAAAATCTAAAAAATAACAAGGCTCCTGGATATGACCTAATAACCGAACAGGTCCTCAAGCAATTGCCAAAGAAAGGTTTAATAAAACTTGTTAACCTTATAAATGCTTCGCTAAGACTATTATACGTTCCAAGGCAATGGAAAGTCGCCGAAGTTATAATGGTTTCAAAACCGGGAAAACCGCCAAACGACAAAAAGTCGTACAGACCGATATCGCTCCTACCGATAATGTCAAAGGTATTCGAAAAACTCTTATTAAAACGGTTAAAACCGGTAATTGAAGAAAGACGTTTGATTCCTGATCATCAACTCGGGTTCAGAATCAAACATTCCACAATTCCACAATTGACCAGGTTTATAGAATAACCAACGAAATTGAGAAGGCCATGGAAGAGAAAAAGATATGTTATAGTGCTTTTCTTGACGTTTCAAAAGCCTTCGACAAGGTGTGGCACGAAGGCTTGAATTATAAACTAAAACATGTACTTCCGGAAGAGTTGTACAAGATCTTAGAGTCGTACTTGGAGAACAGACTTTTCCGTGTCAAGCACGGAGCCGAATACTCGGAATTCAAGGAAATCGCTACCGGAGTTCCACAAGGAAGTGTTCTTGGTCCAGTCTTGTTCTTGCTCTATACTCGAGATATACCGCAAGAAGAAGGCACCGTTGTTGCTACATTCGTGGACGATACGGCTATTCTGGCAACAGAAAATTCAGTCGAGTCAGCAACTGTGAAGCTTCAACGAGCTTTGGATACAATTTGCGAGTGGACAAAGGTTTGGCGCATTGTTCTCAACGAAACCAAATCTACACATGTTAACTTTACTAACAAGAAAATAAACAACTTACCCGTCTTCATTAACTCGGTACAAATACCATATGCAAACGAAGCAAAATATCTAGCAATGACACTAGATGCGAAACTCAAGTGGAAGCCGCACGTTAAAAAGAAACGCGACGAGCTCGAAACTAGATTTAGAGAAATGTATTGGCTGCTTGGAAGATATTCCAAATTAAGCATGTATAACAAATTGCTCTTATATAAGCAAGTCTTAAAACCTGTATGGACGTATGGTATACTACTTTGGGGTTCTACCAAAACCAGCAATAGAAACATTTTACAAACCTTTCAAAATAAGGTGCTCAGAACAATCGTTAAAGCGCCGTGGTACATTAGAAACGACGACATCCATAGAGACCTTGGTTTAGCTACTGTCGAAGATGAAATAACAAATTTTGCTCGCAAACTCCTTGTTCGCGTTCATGGACATTGCAATAACGCCGTACTTCATATTCTGGACGTGACAAACCTTGTGCGCCGACTACAAAGAACGAAACCGTTCGATTTAGCGCAATAAGGAATAGCCGCATATAATGACGGTATTAGTAGGTGCTTTTACTGGAAAGATACCTGCACAACGCGAATTTTTATTGTCGAAAGTTAAACTACTTGATAACGCTTTTTTTGTACTTAGTCGTAGTCAACACGAAAAGGGGAGGTGTTTTTAGTGAGTAAGAATCTCACACTACCATGAGCACGTGCGGTAGATCCTCATGGTGTCTCATGAAAGATTTTCACCTACCCTCGTAAAAAAAAAAAAAAAATAATTTCGTAAACAATTATTTCTTATTTCATCAACAAATTGTTTTGTTTTTAAATCAGCAGATGGTAACCATACGGTTGTTACTCTCCGATTTCTAGCGATTTGACATGCATACTACGGTAACCCTGTAAGAGCTTTAAAGAGTGACAGATTTATGTAAGCTTTTGCAACCAGAGTGAGAGGCAAACGTCCTATCTTCCCTGTACTGGCAATTTTTGTGGGACAGAGTATAACCATCCTCATTCATGCAAATAATCTCATCCTCATTCATACAAATACTCAGACGATCGTTTCAAAAAAAAAACTACCCAGCACACACAACTTGCATATAGAAAAAATAATTTCATCATATTTCATCACAACACAATAGTTTCATCCAACCGTTCTCTAATGAAAATAACACATCCGATGCATTATACTAATCCCATAACAATTTAAAAAAAAAAAGACAAATTTTCAATTTGCGTGTTTTTTTGAAACCTAGCTGGCCAGTCGTTCATTTAGACGATTCTCAGCCAGCCAAACCCAGTAGATTTTCACGCGATTTCCAAAAAAGTCAAATTTGCTGCGCTGCTACGCACTCTCCCTAATATCCCAATTTTTGTTACGCTTTCTTAAAACACGAACTTTTACGAGAATCTTGTAGTTTTTAGACTCCTCACAATCACAATCACAAATTAAAAAAAATTAAACGGACATAATTTCAAACTATTCACTTCCACGACTCCAACTTATGTTACTGTTCTACCTTACCCTAGGTTAGGTTAGGTTTATGGGTGCCTTGTGACATTGTCACTGCTCACTTAGACCAACAAAGGGTCCATTGTGCCCATTTTCCAATTTAACTCCGGGAACCTGTAACGAGAAAAGGGGTTAGAGACCGCTGATTTAAAACCACCCAGATAAAGAAATGAATCTCAGGAGGTCCCTCAGCTCGACATCACCCAAGTCTTCCAGTTCCGTGAAGAAGTAACTACCAAGAGTCCTCATTCTTCTACTGGCGAGGGCAGGACATTCACACAGCAGGTGTCGGACAGATTCGATCTCCTCCTCATCCCTGCAGCTTCTGCAATAGTCGTTGTGATGTATACCGAGTCGTTCCGCATGAATACCAATTGCACAGTGCCCCGTAATGATGCCGGAGACTATTCTCGCTTCACGACGACTTAGTTTGACCAGAGACATAGATCTCTTCTTATTATAACTTGTCCATAAGTTCCTAGCCGTTGCACATGTATCTAGCTGGATCCACCGTGCATTGGCTCGACTTATGGCCTCGTCATCAATATACCTTTTTACCAAGCTTATTGGAATTCTGGCAAAGGGGAGAGCCTGTGAGGCATGCAGCGCTGCCCCCCTTCGTGCCAATTCATCAGCTCTTTCGTTACCTGGGATATCCATATGCCCTGGTACCCAGCATAGGGTCACCGTATTGGCTCTCGATATCTGATCTAAATGATCTTTACAGATTTTTACAAGCCTTGACCTAGTTATCGCAGACTCCAGAGCCTTAACGGCTGCCTGGCTGTCGATATAGATCGTGATTGTCCTCGCGATGATGCCCCTGTCTCGGACAGTTTTCGAGGCCTCGATGATGGCTGTAATTTCGGCTTGGAAGACGCTGCAATCGTCGTTTAATCTAAAGTACTGGCTTATTCCAAGGGCCTTGCAGTAGACCCCGGAGCCTGTACCAACATCCATCTTGGAACCGTCGGTGTAGAAGGCCAGTTCCTTTTTATTACTAACTTTGTTGTTCCTCCAGTCTTCTCTGTCAGGAATTCTGATATTAAATCTCCTGTCAAATGCCAGAGTCTGGATCATGTGATCTGTTTCTGTCGATCTGTCGGCATTCCCCCAACGAGACAGCACTGAGGCGTGACCGTAGGAGGCTGGTTTCCACTGTCGGCTCTCCCTTAGTCTCAAGGCAGTTTTAGCTGCCGTGTTGCTGCAGTACAGATCCAGCGGAACGAGACTAAGCATAGTTTCCATTGCCGCTGTTGGTGTTGTTCTCATTGATCCTAAGATTCCTATACAGGCTGCCCTCTGAATCTTAGTGAGGTTTGAAAGCTGATATTGCTTCTCAAGCACCTTCCACCAGACTAGTGAGCCATATGTAAGAATGGGTCTCACAACCGCCGTGTACAGCCAGTGTACCACAGCCGGTTTGAACCCCCATGTATTACTAAACGCTTTTTTGCATGAGTAGAAGGCTACGCATGCCTTCTTTATGCGTTCATCAATGTTCTCCTTCCAATTTAGTTTGGAATCAAGAATAACGCCTAGGTAGCGCGCTGATCCCGCAAGGCTAAGTTCAACACCCCCGATGCTCGGAGGTTTGAAATCAGGGATTGATCTCTTCTTAGTGAAAAGCACAACCTCTGTCTTTGTGGGATTGACTCCCAGCCCTTTGCTGCTGGCCCAAGTATTGACTAGTAGTAGCGCATAGTTGAGCCTTTCGCTTAGAACTGGAAGGAATTTGCCTGCTACCAGAATGACCACATCGTCGGCATAGGCCGTCACATTGAAGCCATTGTCTCTGAGTAATTCCAAGATCTCGTCCACCACAAGAAGCCATATTAGGGGAGAAAGGACTCCTCCCTGAGGAGTTCCCCTGCAGACCTTTTTCCTACTTTTTGCGTTTCCCAAGGTCGAGTTTATGACACGCGATTTAAGCATCAGCACAATCCAGCTACAAAGTCCGGTACTGAGTCGGGCTCTCTGTAGGCTGCTGATGATCGCGTCGGCGCTTACGTTGTTAAATGCGCCCTCGATGTCGAGAAACGCCCCAAGAGTAAATTCCTTTTGATGGAGAGATCTCTCAATAGTCGATACTACCCCATGAAGGGCAGTGTCAACCGATCTACCTTTCATATACGCATGCTGTGATTTTGATATATAGCTATCGCCGATCACATCCCTGACGTATACGTCGATCAATCGTTCCAGTGCCTTCAGCAAAAAGGACGACAGACTAATGGGTCTGTAGTCCTTCGGGGTCGTGTGGCCTACCTTCCCTGCTTTGGGAATGAAAATAACACGTACCTCCCGCCAGGCTCTAGGAACATAACCTAGCTTCAGGCAACTAGTAAAGATCCGCTTGAGCCATGGAATAACAGTTTCCATCGACTCCTGCAGCATCACTGGCCGAATGTTATCCATTCCTGGTGCCTTAAATGGAGCAAAGGATCTGATTGCCCATGCTATCTTTCGCTCATCGATTATTTTCTCGGTTTCACCTGCATCCAACCCTTCCGTATTCTCCAGAATAGATAGATTATCTCCGGAGATCGTCACGTTAGTGCAACCAGGGAAGTGGGTGCTCATTAGCGTATCTAGCGTTTCTTCGTGAGAGTCCGTCCAAGTACCGTCACTTTTCCTGATATTGGATGCCGGCGCCGGTGACCTGGCTAGGATTCTCCTTAGACGGGACGCTTCGTTGGTAGATTCGATAGTCTCGCAAAAGTTCCTCCAAGAGTTCCTTTTTGCAGACCTGATCTCTTTTTTGACGAGTTTTACACTCTCCTTGTAGGTGGACCAGTCTATGACCCCCTCTTTAGCGAGGTTCCAACCTGCTCGAGAGTTACGAATAAGTGTCGCAATTTTAGTGTTCCACCAGGGTGGATGTTTTTTCCCTCTGCCGCTACTGACAGGACAGGATCGTTCAAAGGAACGGGTGAGGGAGCCGGTAAATGCATCGACTGCATCGTCGACTGCCTCAATAGAGGTGAGGTCCTCTGCTGGACAGATTCCTGCTGATTTCCTAAGTTCTCTATTGAACCTATGCCAGTTTGCCCTACGCGGATTCCTAAAAACTCCCTCCCTACCAGTCTTCAGTTGTAAGCTGAAGAGTATCCAGCAGTGGTCAGATAGGGACGCTCTGCTGGAGACACTCCAGTTGACGACCTCAATGGAACTATGCGCACTAGTAAACGTTACATCTAGGACTTCCCTTCTATTTACCGTTACAAAGGTTGGATCAGAGCCTCTGTTACATATAACTAAATTGGCTTCCAAGATGAAATTAAACAAAACCTCGCCTCTAGCATTGATGTCTGAACTACCCCACAGGGTATGGTGGGCGTTAGCGTCACATCCTAAGACTAAGTTTTTCTTACCTTGTTGAGATGCTGATATGAGCAACCTCCAGGTATCTGAGGGAACGTCTGTGCCGTCATCATATGGCAGGTATGCAGACGCCACAGTACAGTCGCCATTAACTCCTCCAACCTCCACTACTGTTAAGTCGCCAGAGCTGAAATTAGATAGCATTAGTACATGAAGGTTCTTTCTAGCCACGATACAAGTTCTAACCTTGCCAGCGTCGCTTCTATAAAAAATGTTGTAGTTTTTAGACCCTAATCCAAGAACGCGATTGTTATGAATCCACGGTTCCTGGACTAGGGCCATGTCCAGCTGCTCCTTTTCAAGGAGCAGCCTCAGGTTGTCGGAGGCGACGGTGCTATGATGGAGGTTGATTTGCACTACCTGCATCGGTTGTCGCAATCTCCACATCCATAGCGTCAGTCGCCCCTGTGCTCTCTCCTGGGTGTGTCCGTTTAATGAGCTTGAGGGTGACTTCCCCAGCCCCATAGCACAGACCCATCCGCCTGTTTTTCACAAGCACTGCCGGAGGGTCATCCATCACGATGATGAACCCCTTGTTGCCATCTTTGGCTTCCTCTTCCCCAACAACCTCCCAGCTCTTCATATCAGTTGAAGGGTTCTGGGCTTTAAGGAAGTTGAGGATCTCCTTCTTTTCAACCCCCAAGTCCGGAACGCAAATCCGTCCCTTGGGTCTACTCGGAATCTCCTCAGGAGGTACTGCTTGCAGTGCAGCCCCCTCCCAGAGTTTCATACCGCGAACTGCAACCTTCACGAACTCACACGATAACTGATCTTTACAGTCTATCAGAATGACCCCGCGAAAGCGCTTCGCTCTTCCAAACGTGGGAGCGGTCGAACCGGCATTTCCCCGAATATGGTCAAAGACTGCTCTGGCAAGAGCCTTCTCAATCAACTGACCACGTTCGGGCGAATACTGGCCACTAGGCTTTCCGAAGTCTACAACAGCTAGTTGCAAAGAGCTTCGGATCACCCCGCTGTACTGCGCCTTAGGATCAGCCTTCGGCCTTTTGGAGGGATTGCTTGCCTCTTCTACAGACCTAGGTCTCTTCGAAGCGAGCTCCTTCCTCTTGGCTTCGGCCATCCTTTGACGTCGTTCAGCAGCCGCCTTAGAGGTTTCGGGCTGCTCTCCGTTGGGACCTGCCTTAGCGGCAGCGGTCAACCTGAGAGCATTGCCAATACCCCCCACGCCACCCCCTTTTCCACTAGGTTCCGCCTTGACGGCAACGACTTTGTGGGTGGTCTTGGTGGCGCTCGTCTTAGGCGAAGGCCTCGTCAGAGCGTCCTTTGCTATGGTGTCCATAGCCCAAGCCAGGGAGTTCTTTTCTTTCTCCGAGAGAGAAGAAGGATCCTTTGCGTCCAGGATCTTTTTGACGTGCGTCGCTTTGCAGAACAACCGCCGTCTCATCTGACCTGGAGAGATCTTTTTCTTCCTACCCGGTTTTTGGGGACTCTCGGGTGGATCCGCAAGTAGCTGCTCCTCCATCTCCATAGAGATCTCCTCGTCAGTTGTTCCCAACTGAGGTGTTTCCTTATCGGCGCCCGCAGATAGTGCGTCGGCTACCGAACTTCCTTCTTTAGCATCCTTGTTATTTTTTTGAGAAATTTTGTTCCCACGAGTAGGGCCGGAAATAAAGGTCAGCCCCGACAGAGCCGCCATGTCGGGGTAAGGCACAACTTACCACAGATCTTGCCTGCGCATCTGTGGGAGCTCGTAAATGGCTGGTTTACCCCCCAGTCTTTCATCCTTCGGCACGGTTTTTGTTTGCTCACACCACCACTGGAATTAGGGTGACTACCTCCTGGTTTTCGGACGTTTGATCCAGACACTGCACAGCACTCGCTGGCCAGCTTCCGGAATCAGCAGCCCTACTTAAGCCCCAGCACCTCGGCAGGGTGGGTAGTCGTCGCTGGGGTCTACCTTACCCTACACAAGCAGTATATATTTCTTCGGATATGTTTGAAATGTGACTGGATGCGGGCTGGAGTTCCATTGGAATTTCAAAGCAAATTAAGTTTTGCTGTTAAGAGTTTGAGAGACCGATTTAGATTTTTTTTCTTAAAGTTACGGCTATTTAAACTTACAAAGTATATTCCCATACAGTGATGAGTATTTGAATTTACTTTATTGCACAGAACTTTTTTACTGATTTTCTTACTTTACTCAAATAGCTGTAACTTTGAGAAAAAAAAAATCGAAGTCGGTCTCTCAAACTCTTAACTTGAAGAGTAAGAGTAGTACTAATTGATGTAACTGGAGATAAAGATCAGAAAAAATTAGCGGACCCTGTACATAACCTCAAAGTTAGCCAAAAACGTCATTTTTTGGGTACATAACCTCAAATTTCTCAAAATCCTGACGTGATAGGACAATTCTGAAGCCGAATTCGGATTCTACGCAAAAATCTACTTCGGAAATGACCCTCAGATTGCCAACAACTGACATGATCCAATTATTTGCAGGCCTGTGTAATTAATAATCAATTTAATAAAAAAAAAAAAACACGAACTTTGACTCCACGCACTACGATAAAACACAACAAAATAACAACGCCAAACCGAGGAAATAACAAGCGAATAGCAGAGAATGGAAGAAGGGAATAACAACAACATCGCGGTACAACCAGCGCTGCCACTTTTACTACAAATCTAGCAGATCTACTAACTTTTAAGTCTTTTTACTATCTACTAGCTTCCTCCAGAAATCTACTAGCATTTTACCTCATCTTCAAACATCAATTGATTAAATTTTGAATTTCAATTCAAGTCCTTGTTCATGGATGGTTTTGAATATTTTCCTTTGTAAAGAGCTTTTGAAAAGCTCTGTGATCTTTGAACCAATAGACGAACTACACAATTATTTATTTGTGTCAGTGGCGGATTTCCCAATAGGCCAAGTAGGCCCGGGCCTAGGGCGGCAAATTTTAGGGGGCGGCAGATTTGCGGGACGATACTCTATAAAAATTATCCAGTAGTTAAGCAGAAAATTATCAAAGTAGGCGCGCAGTGCATACTTTTTGCTAAGCACTAAATTCGTCAGTGAAACATTCAATCTGTTATAAGGAGAGCCGAACTTGGCATCGAAGCTCCCTTAACCTGCGACCCTCATAGAGGATGGGCGGGCCATTAGAAAATGATGATGATGATGATGATGATTGAGTCTTCAACATCGTAAGTTCATTCTCTGATTTAAATGTATTCTAATGATTTAGAAAAATACTTTATTCATGAATGCATACATTTTCAAAGTCATCTTTCATCGGAAAACACAATTGTGAAACCAGATTCTTTGTCACTATGAAACATTTCAAAGTTTCTGCCAAAAAAAGTCGTTACAAAGTGTTTAACCTAACATAAACATTGCTCTTCGCATAGCACTATGTACCCCGGCAACGAATTATTCAGTTGAAAGGAGCTTCTTTTGTTTGAAGAAGTTTAAGAATTATTTGAGGTCATCCTTAAGCCAAAAAAGATAAACTTTTTGGCTCTTCTGTCCATAGAATCACAACTAATGCAAAGCATAACGTATGATGACCTTATAGACTATTTCGCAGTCAAAAAATCACGCAGAAAATTATAATGTAAGCAAGCTACGCATTAGATAATATTATCTGTAGTTATATATTTACTTTGATTTTTGCATACATTAGATTACATCATCATCATCATCTTCCAATGGCCCGCTTATCCACTATGAGGGTCGCGGGTTTAGGGAGCTTAAGTGGACTCTCCACATTTGCCGATCTTCCACCATCGACTCTAACTCATCAGGGGCTATCCCCACACGGGTAGAGGTGCGATTTCGAACTTGGTCCAGCCATCTCAACCTAGGCCTACTCAGGGGACGTCTGCCCAATGGCACGAATTCCATGGCACATCTTGGAAACCGAGTTGGGGACATTCATTGAACGTGCCCAAACCATCGAAGTATGGATCTTTCCGCTCGAAGAAGTAGCTGCTCGACATTAAGTGCCTCGCGTACTCTGGTGTTCCTTACCCGATCTCGGCGGGTCACCCCAGCAATACAACGAAGAAATCGCAGCTTGTATCCGCGATCTTATTTTTTCGGTCATTACCCAAACCTCATGACCATAGGTGAGGGTCGGAACAAACAATGAATTAAAGACCGACAACTTAGCTTGGATGCCAAGTGCGGCCCTCCTGATAACACATTGACCAAGCTGTCTGAAATTTGCTCCAGCTTGACCAATCCTACAGGATAACTCAGTATTGCTCCTATCATCACTCGTGAATAGGACTCCGAGATACTTAAACTTCTCCACCTGTTTCAATGGGACTCCACAAACATGCAGAGTGCATTGAACAGGTGTTCTGGAAATTACCATTACCTCTGATTTGTTCACGTTTACCTTCATCCCAGTTTCAACACAGACGGCGACGAACCTATCTAGTGCGCGCTGAAGTTCCGTCTGGGTGGACGTATGGATGACCAAGTCATCAGCAAAAAGCAGATGACTTATCCTTAAGTCTCCCAATTCGAAACGTTCCTCACCAAGGCTGCGCTGTAACATCCAATCCATATACACTATGAAAATGAGAGGTGATAGAACGTACCCTTGGCAAAGTCCAACGCCCACAGTGAAAGGTGTCGACTTAACGCCATTCTCCCGAACACAGCTCTTACAGTTAGTGTACAGAGATTGAATGGCCCTCAGAAGAGAACCGTCAATCCCGTACTCCTGCAATACACTCCAGAGTTTACCTCGAGGGACCCGATCATATGCTTTCTCCAAATCCACAAAACAACTGTAGACAGGTTTGGCATACTTCAAGGCCTTCTCAAGTACCATTCTGAGAGCGAACATTGGTTGGTTGTGCTTCTACCTGGACGAAAGCCGCACTGCTCATCGCCAAACCGGGACTCGACCACAGCTCTGGAACGCGTTTCCAACACCTTTGCAAAGACTTTTCCGGGGAGACTTAAAAGAGATATACCCCTATAATTGGAGCAATCCCTCTTATCCCCTTTCTTAAAACGAGGAACAATCACCCCAGTTTGCCAATCGCTAGGTGTTTCGCCGCATTCCCAGGCCACTTTAATGACACGAGAGAGCCATTCCACCCTCTTTACCCAAAGCTTTGAGTATTTCTGGTCGGATTTCATCCACACCACCAGATTTGTCGACTTTCAGCGCTTTAATCGCCAAAGTCACCTCCTCTACGGTGGGACTATTTTCCGCTCTACTCAAAACCATGGGTCTGCCATCCTCAGTGCTCTGTTCGGGATTGAGCAGCTCCGAAAAGTGATTGACCCATCTGCGCAAGATGTCCTTTTCATCGGAAAGAAGAACATCATCTTTGGTTTAGACTCCTTCGATGATATTAAACTTCCTTCCTCTGAGACGGCAGATGGTCTGCCAGAACACCTTGTTTGCAGATATGTGATCACAGTCCAATACATTATACATTAGTCCTTTTTTCCTATAAAAGGGCGGCAAAACTGGTTGGGCCTACTGTTAAGAAATGTGTAAATCCGCCATTGATTTGTGTTCATTGTTTGTTGTATTTTGTTTATTAATGGAGAGTTTCACGAAAAATTGTTTATTTTATTTTATATATTTTATTTTTTTTTATACCATTTTTCGTATAAACTTTAAAAAATAAAAATAATACGCTATGTGTCAAGTGGCAGCGCTGGGTACAACTCAAACGAAGTGAAAAGAGGCAACATAAAGCGAAAATTCAAGCCTCCTTCGATCGGACTATCCATTGGGCCGGGTGTGTTGCTTCCACTTGCAGATGTGTCAGAGATTAAAACGAGTCGAGTACATCGCACGAGTTGCGAGTACCCGTTCGGAAAAACCGAGTACGAACGAACAGAGTACACACACAACGCACAACTCATGAGTACAAACCATTCGCGAGTTGCATGAATCGCGAGTCATAGGTCGAAGCGAACGAGTACGAACGAGTATCCAACCAAACGGTTGCAACCGAGTGCGAGTATAAACGATTCATTTGATCGTGAGTATGATTATTCGCGAGCATGTTGAAAAAAATGAATCGTTATCTCTTCAAGGGTGGTTGCGATTCAAACAAAATTTGGCTGGTGTTGGAAAATCCCATACCATAATAGTTTTACTAGGATAATAACGGAAGTGGAAAGAATGTAATTAACTGACTTTTGTATAATTCTGGGATATCCCAACAAATTTGCGAATGTTTTTACGATAAGTGAATTACGAATGTGAGATTTCTGGAACTTCAAAAACATTGGTGCATACTTCTGCAAAACAATAAATATTTAGGACACAAAATTTGCTCAATACGTATAATAAATAAATAAATATGTACTAATAAATTCAATTGACAATTTATATTGACTGCTCACAAGCAATTGTACCACTGAAATGAAAAAGAGCAATAGAAAGTAAATTCATAAAAACTCGCTTTTTCCCCTATAAACCAACAAATTTCTCAAATAATTTCCATTTGTGCGAATTGCGAACAGCGCATACCGCTCGCGAACAGTACCCTTCTTTCCGAGTACTCGCAATTTTTCCCAGTACTCGCAAATTAGGTAGCTGCTCGCGATTCATTTTGGTTATGAGTAGTCGGCACAGAATTTGATGGTGAGTACGATGCGTTGGGATCGAACAACTCATGAGTACAAGCCATTCGCGAGTTGTATGAATCGCGAGTCATAAGACAAAGCGAACGAGTACGAACGAATAATAGCAAACATTTTCAACTCGCTTCATTTCCCCTATAAACCAATCTGATTCATTTTAATCTCTGATGTGTACCTTAATATTCCCTTTCTGTCCCTTTCTGTATTGATTTTTTATGAAAGTTTTTAATCTTGATCTCTCTTTACATGTACATTCGTATTGAGGATAGGAATTCCGCATGCCACAGGGTGCTCCTGCAACGTTGAACATTGCGAACTTCGTTCACAGCCGGGGAGAATGCTGGAGTTTGAAATAATTATTAAATGAAGTATAATAATATAAAGATTGTTTAGTTACGTATTTCAAAACGTACGACTCTTACAAGTTCGAAATTTGTATCGTAAAATATCTCATGCGAGATCAGCGAGTTAATGTCATTTTGGTTATATGAAAATGTATGATATGAATTTATATTATATTAAACTCTATAACGTTGAAGGAAGAGGTTCTTTTATTTTAACTGAATCAACACCGGGAATTCCGTCAAGCGGGTTTGTGCAACCGCTGAAGACATCCTTGAAGATACCAGAATTTTAAACCATTATTGAGGTTTTAGCATGGCTCCAAAAACTGGTAACGTTCTTGCCCCCAAAGGACTTAAGAACATCTATAAAACAAGAACTTACTTACTTACTGAGGTAAGTAACCAACAAGCCTCTCCAGTTAGCCCGGTCCTTAGCTAACTGCTTCCAGTTGCGCACTCCATAGGGTGAGGGTGAGGTCCTCTTCCACTTGTGCGCGCCACCTTAGGCGAGGTCTTCCTCTACTGCGTTGACCCTCCGTGTTATACTCGAAGACTCTGCGAGCCGGAGCATTTGTGTCCATTCGCTCTACATGCCCAAGCCATCTGAGCCGATGGATACGTATCTTCTTGACAAGGGCGATGTCTTTGTACAACTCTTAAAGTTCATCGTTGAATCTTCTCCTCCAGAACCCGTCAACGCAAACGGGACCGAATATCTTACGAAGAATCTTTCTCTCAAAGCAACCAAGAATATCTTCATCCGCTTTCGATAGAGTCCATGCCTCAGCGCCATAAAGCAGGACAGGGATGATTAAGGTCTTATAAAGAGTTTCCTTAATTTTTCGGGATAGGGCCTTACTACTCAATTGCCTTCTTAGCCCAAAGAAACAGCGATTGGCAAGAGTTATTCTTCGCTTGATTTCTGCGCTGGTGTTGTTATCGGATGTGATAGCGGAGCCGAGGTAAACGAAGTCCCTTACTACCTCGAAGTTATAGCTGTCTACCGTGACGTTCTGTCCGAGACGTCGATGTTGGGTGTCCCTTCTTGATGACGGCATATATTTTGTTTTGCCCTCATTGACCGCTAAGCCCATTTTCGCCGCCTCCGTCTCAATACTCGCAAAGGCGCCAGTGACATCACGCTGGGTTCTTCCGATAATGTCAATATCATCGGCGTATGCGAGTAATTGGACGGACTTTTGAAAGATTGTTCCTCTGGTGTTGGCGCGTGAGTTTTGCACAATTCTTTCAAGTATGATGTTAAAGAAGTCGCTTGACAGCGCGTCACCTTGTCTTAATCCTTTTTTGACATCAAAGGTCTCGGTGAGGTCTTGACCGACCATGATGGAGCAGCGTGCATTCTCCATTGCCATCCTGCACAGACGGACGAGTTTGGCAGGGATGCCAAAACTAGACATGGCTCTGTATAGCTCGTCTCTATAAATGCTGTCATAGGCGGCCTTGAAATCGATGAAGAGGTGGTGGGTATCGATTTGGACTTCTTGGGTTTTCTCCAGGATCTGCCGAAGTGTGAAAATTTGATCGATTGTGGACTTTCCTGACCTAAAACCGCACTGATAGGAACCGATCACGTTGTTGACGAAGGGTTTTAGGCGTTCACACAATATGGCAGATAAGATCTTATATGCGACATTTAAGAGACTAATTCCTCGGGAATTGGCGCAGTTGAGGGGGTCTCCTTTCTTGTGGATCGGGCAAACGGTGCTGAGATTCCATTCATCAGGCATACATTCGTCTGACCAAATTGTGGAAATGAGTTGGTGTATGCTCTCTACAAATTAATTTCCAGCTGCTTTAAAGAGTTCGGCCGGTAAGCCGTCAGGGCCAGCTGCCTTATTGGATTTCAGTTTGGAAACTGCTTTCCTTACTTCATTTTGGTCAGGTGGACGGAAGTTTTGGCTGTCATCGTCCAGGTTGAATGGTTCATTCTGCCTGACAGCGGGATTTGATTCGTCGTCGCCGTTAAACAGTCTGCAGAAGTAGTCCTTCCAAATTCTCAGCACCGACTGTGACTCTACTACAATAATTCCTTGTTCATCTCTACAGGTTTTAGTTCGGGCCTTGTTGCCGTGACATGTTCTTTTTACCATTTGATAAAACTTCCGAACATCATTCCTGGAGTAACACCTCTCTATGCTTTTGATCATGTATTTCTCGTGCTCTTTCTTTTTCTTGCGGAGAAGCTGTTGTTATTCCCGTCTCTTCTGCTCGTAGAGCTCGCGAGCAGCCCTCGTCTTCTTTTGCAGCGCCGCTTTGTATGCATCTTGTTTTGCTGCGTGCACTTGCCGGCATTCTTCGTCAAACCAGGGGTTTCTTGGTGGTGGCCTTTTGAAACCCAGCACATCAGTTGCGGCTTCCTTGATGGCTTGTTGGCAGCGTTTCCACTGGTTTTCGGCATTGGACTTCTTGAGAGATTACGGGATACACGATCGGCAAAGGCTCTGGCGGTCTGTTGCAAATGTAGCTTTTCGACATCATACCTTCTCACAGTAGTTCTCCGTTGTTGTGGCGTTTGGGATATCCGCATTCGTACCTTGGCTACAACAAGATAGTGGTCCGAGTCAATGTTGGCTGCTCGGAAAGCTCGGACATCCAGAACACTGGAGGCGTGCCTTTTGTCGACTACAACATGATCAATTTGGTTGACGGTGCGTTGATCAGGAGACCGCCATGTGCCCTTGTGGATATTGAGGTGTGGAAATCGTGTACTAGCCATAGTGACATTACGCCCCGAAGCAAAATCAATTAGCCTAAGTCCGTTTCCAGACGTGACGTCATGTAGGCTATGTTTCCCGATCGTGTTACCAAAGAGGTCTTCCTTCCCTATCTTTGCGTTAAAATCGCCTAACACGATTTTTACGTCACACTTCGGGCATTACTCGTATGTTTTGTCGAGGAGCTCGTAGAAACCCTCCTTGGTAGCATCGTCACTTTCTTCTGTCGGGGCGTGAGCGCATATTAGGCTTATGTTTTTGAATTTAGCCTTGATGCGCCTATAACAAATCCGCATCCGAATAGACGCTGCTTTTGCTCTCTGTAGCAGTCACCGTAGTAAATGTCACAGTTTTTCATCCTCCTTTTGTCCGGCCCATCCCATCGCATTTCCTGGATGGCGGTAATATCTGCTTTATAGCAGTCTAGGGCCTCCGCTAATTGTTCGGCTGCACGCGGTCTGTTTAGGGTCCGAACATTTCACGTGCAGATCCGAAAGTCGTTGTCCTTTTTTCGTTTAGCCAGGTCGTCAACAGTTAATCCTTCCCTATCCGAGGCTGTTGGATGCTTCGTAACAATAATTGTTTTAAATGGTGGAACCGTTAACCCCACGCACAACCCCCAACCTTGAGGGCCAGGCAGTCCCCTTGGACTTAAGGGGCCGGGTAATCCGGTCCTCATTGGCCCATAATCCGAATACGTCGAAGTAGCCCGAATGAGGTGTTCACTAAGTAGTTCGACCTAACTGGAACTGTAGACGCCACCGTTGATTCCATCGTGGGAGTTCTTCCGCTGCCGTCCAGATGCAAGGGAGAGTGCCTTAGTGTGACGCTTGTGTCCTCTTGAATGCACATAACTACCATTTTACCGAAAAAGAAACACTTACAGTCCTTTTAGCGTTCATTGCATGTGGAAAAGCGCTTCCTCCCATTTTTTCCATATAAGCGACCACCTGCCAGAGTCCTTAAAAGCATGCCTGATGAATGGGGTTTTGGAAAAACTGAGAGTGGTTGTATGCGCAGCGAAACTTTTCTTCAATATGTTACCAACGGGCGTCATGTTTAGCTATTGAAAAATGATGTCAAAGGTCCTGTGCTGTTCTTTGTTGAAGGACATAGGTCGCATATGTCTATGGAGCTGAGTGAGTTTTGCAGTTCAAACTAAATTATTTTGTATGCACTTCCCCCTAACACTACGCATATAATGCAACCAGCTGATGTGGATACTTTTAAGGGGTTAAAGCCGGACTATCGTAATACAATCAGTGCATGGCAAAGAGTTCCGGGTAATCACGACAAGGCAATAATGAAAGAGAATTTCTGCGAGATACTGAACATGGTCCAGCCATCTCAACCTAGGCCTACTCAGGGGACGTCTGCCCAATGGCACGAATTCCATGGCACATCTTGGAAACCGAGTTGGGGACATTCATTGAACGTGCCCAAACCATCGAAGTATGGATCTTTCCGCTCGAAGAAGTAGCTGCTCGACATTAAGTGCCTCGCGTACTCTGGTGTTCCTTACCCGATCTCGGCGGGTCACCCCAGCAATACAACGAAGAAATCGCAGCTTGTATCCGCGATCTTATTTTTTCGGTCATTACCCAAACCTCATGACCATAGGTGAGGGTCGGAACAAACAATGAATTAAAGACCGACAACTTAGCTTGGATGCCAAGTGCGGCCCTCCTGATAACACATTGACCAAGCTGTCTGAAATTTGCTCCAGCTTGACCAATCCTACAGGATAACTCAGTATTGCTCCTATCATCACTCGTGAATAGGACTCCGAGATACTTAAACTTCTCCACCTGTTTCAATGGGACTCCACAAACATGCAGAGTGCATTGAACAGGTGTTCTGGAAATTACCATTACCTCTGATTTGTTCACGTTTACCTTCATCCCAGTTTCAACACAGACGGCGACGAACCTATCTAGTGCGCGCTGAAGTTCCGTCTGGGTGGACGTATGGATGACCAAGTCATCAGCAAAAAGCAGATGACTTATCCTTAAGTCTCCCAATTCGAAACGTTCCTCACCAAGGCTGCGCTGTAACATCCAATCCATATACACTATGAAAAGGAGAGGTGATAGAACGTACCCCTGGCAAAGTCCAACGCCCACAGTGAAAGGTGTCGACTTAACGCCATTCTCCCGAACACAGCTCTTACAGTTAGTGTACAGAGATTGAATGGCCCTCAGAAGAGAACCGTCAATCCCGTACTCCTGCAATACACTCCAGAGTTTACCTCGAGGGACCCGATCATATGCTTTCTCCAAATCCACAAAACAACTGTAGACAGGTTTGGCATACTTCAAGGCCTTCTCAAGTACCATTCTGAGAGCGAACATTGGTTGGTTGTGCTTCTACCTGGACGAAAGCCGCACTGCTCATCGCCAAACCGGGACTCGACCACAGCTCTGGAACGCGTTTCCAACACCTTTGCAAAGACTTTTCCGGGGAGACTTAAAAGAGATATACCCCTATAATTGGAGCAATCCCTCTTATCCCCTTTCTTAAAACGAGGAACAATCACCCCAGTTTGCCAATCGCTAGGTGTTTCGCCGCATTCCCAGGCCACTTTAATGACACGAGAGAGCCATTCCACCCTCTTTACCCAAAGCTTTGAGTATTTCTGGTCGGATTTCATCCACACCACCAGATTTGTCGACTTTCAGCGCTTTAATCGCCAAAGTCACCTCCTCTACGGTGGGACTATTTTCCGCTCTACTCAAAACCATGGGTCTGCCATCCTCAGTGCTCTGTTCGGGATTGAGCAGCTCCGAAAAGTGATTGACCCATCTGCGCAAGATGTCCTTTTCATCGGAAAGAAGAACATCATCTTTGGTTTAGACTCCTTCGATGATATTAAACTTCCTTCCTCTGAGACGGCAGATGGTCTGCCAGAACACCTTGTTTGCAGATATGTGATCACAGTCCAATACATTATACATTAGTCCTTTTTTCCTATAAAAGGGCGGCAAAACTGGTTGGGCCTACTGTTAAGAAATGTGTAAATCCGCCATTGATTTGTGTTCATTGTTTGTTGTATTTTGTTTATTAATGGAGAGTTTCACGAAAAATTGTTTATTTTATTTTATATATTTTATATTTTATTTTTTTTTATACCATTTTTCGTATAAACTTTAAAAAATAAAAATAATACGCTATGTGTCAAGTGGCAGCGCTGGGTACAACTCAAACGAAGTGAAAAGAGGCAACATAAAGCGAAAATTCAAGCCTCCTTCGATCGGACTATCCATTGGGCCGGGTGTGTTGCTTCCACTTGCAGATGTGTCAGAGATTAAAACGAGTCGAGTACATCGCACGAGTTGCGAGTACCCGTTCGGAAAAACCGAGTACGAACGAACAGAGTACACACACAACGCACAACTCATGAGTACAAACCATTCGCGAGTTGCATGAATCGCGAGTCATAGGTCGAAGCGAACGAGTACGAACGAGTATCCAACCAAACGGTTGCAACCGAGTGCGAGTATAAACGATTCATTTGATCGTGAGTATGATTATTCGCGAGCATGTTGAAAAAAATGAATCGTTATCTCTTCAAGGGTGGTTGCGATTCAAACAAAATTTGGCTGGAGTTGGAAAATCCCATACCATAATAGTTTTACTAGGATAATAACGGAAGTGGAAAGAATGTAATTAACTGACTTTTGTATAATTCTGGGATATCCCAACAAATTTGCGAATGTTTTTACGATAAGTGAATTACGAATGTGAGATTTCTGGAACTTCAAAAACATTGGTGCATACTTCTGCAAAACAATAAATATTTAGGACACAAAATTTGCTCAATACGTATAATAAATAAATAAATATGTACTAATAAATTCAATTGACAATTTATATTGACTGCTCACAAGCAATTGTACCACTGAATTGAAAAAGAGCAATAGAAAGTAAATTCATAAAAACTCGCTTTTTCCCCTATAAACCAACAAATTTCTCAAATAATTTCCATTTGTGCGAATTGCGAACAGCGCATACCGCTCGCGAACAGTACCCTTCTTTCCGAGTACTCGCAATTTTTCCCAGTACTCGCAAATTAGGTAGCTGCTCGCGATTCATTTTGGTTATGAGTAGTCGGCACAGAATTTGATGGTGAGTACGATGCGTTGGGATCGAACAACTCATGAGTACAAGCCATTCGCGAGTTGTATGAATCGCGAGTCATAAGACAAAGCGAACGAGTACGAACGAATAATAGCAAACATTTTCAACTCGCTTCATTTCCCCTATAAACCAATCTGATTCATTTTAATCTCTGATGTGTACCTTAATATTCCCTTTCTGTCCCTTTCTGTATTGATTTTTTATGAAAGTTTTTAATCTTGATCTCTCTTTACATGTACATTCGTATTGAGGATAGGAATTCCGCATGCCACAGGGTGCTCCTGCAACGTTGAACATTGCGAACTTCGTTCACAGCCGGGGAGAATGCTGGAGTTTGAAATAATTATTAAATGAAGTATAATAATATAAAGATTGTTTAGTTACGTATTTCAAAACGTACGACTCTTACAAGTTCGAAATTTGTATCGTAAAATATCTCATGCGAGATCAGCGAGTTAATGTCATTTTGGTTATATGAAAATGTATGATATGAATTTATATTATATTAAACTCTATAACGTTGAAGGAAGAGGTTCTTTTATTTTAACTGAATCAACACCGGGAATTCCGTCAAGCGGGTTTGTGCAACCGCTGAAGACATCCTTGAAGATACCAGAATTTTAAACCATTATTGAGGTTTTAGCATGGCTCCAAAAACTGGTAACGTTCTTGCCCCCAAAGGACTTAAGAACATCTATAAAACAAGAACTTACTTACTTACTGAGGTAAGTAACCAACAAGCCTCTCCAGTTAGCCCGGTCCTTAGCTAACTGCTTCCAGTTGCGCACTCCATAGGGTGAGGGTGAGGTCCTCTTCCACTTGTGCGCGCCACCTTAGGCGAGGTCTTCCTCTACTGCGTTGACCCTCCGTGTTATACTCGAAGACTCTGCGAGCCGGAGCATTTGTGTCCATTCGCTCTACATGCCCAAGCCATCTGAGCCGATGGATACGTATCTTCTTGACAAGGGCGATGTCTTTGTACAACTCTTAAAGTTCATCGTTGAATCTTCTCCTCCAGAACCCGTCAACGCAAACGGGACCGAATATCTTACGAAGAATCTTTCTCTCAAAGCAACCAAGGATATCTTCATCCGCTTTCGATAGAGTCCATGCCTCAGCGCCATAAAGCAGGACAGGGATGATTAAGGTCTTATAAAGAGTTTCCTTAATTTTTCGGGATAGGGCCTTACTACTCAATTGCCTTCTTAGCCCAAAGAAACAGCGATTGGCAAGAGTTATTCTTCGCTTGATTTCTGCGCTGGTGTTGTTATCGGATGTGATAGCGGAGCCGAGGTAAACGAAGTCCCTTACTACCTCGAAGTTATAGCTGTCTACCGTGACGTTCTGTCCGAGACGTCGATGTTGGGTGTCCCTTCTTGATGACGGCATATATTTTGTTTTGCCCTCATTGACCGCTAAGCCCATTTTCGCCGCCTCCGTCTCAATACTCGCAAAGGCGCCAGTGACATCACGCTGGGTTCTTCCGATAATGTCAATATCATCGGCGTATGCGAGTAATTGGACGGACTTTTGAAAGATTGTTCCTCTGGTGTTGGCGCGTGAGTTTTGCACAATTCTTTCAAGTATGATGTTAAAGAAGTCGCTTGACAGCGCGTCACCTTGTCTTAATCCTTTTTTGACATCAAAGGTCTCGGTGAGGTCTTGACCGACCATGATGGAGCAGCGTGCATTCTCCATTGCCATCCTGCACAGACGGACGAGTTTGGCAGGGATGCCAAAACTAGACATGGCTCTGTATAGCTCGTCTCTATAAATGCTGTCATAGGCGGCCTTGAAATCGATGAAGAGGTGGTGGGTATCGATTTGGACTTCTTGGGTTTTCTCCAGGATCTGCCGAAGTGTGAAAATTTGATCGATTGTGGACTTTCCTGACCTAAAACCGCACTGATAGGAACCGATCACGTTGTTGACGAAGGGTTTTAGGCGTTCACACAATATGGCAGATAAGATCTTATATGCGACATTTAAGAGACTAATTCCTCTGGAATTGGCGCAGTTGAGGGGGTCTCCTTTCTTGTGGATCGGGCAAACGGTGCTGAGATTCCATTCATCAGGCATACATTCGTCTGACCAAATTGTGGAAATGAGTTGGTGTATGCTCTCTACAAATTAATTTCCAGCTGCTTTAAAGAGTTCGGCCGGTAAGCCGTCAGGGCCAGCTGCCTTATTGGATTTCAGTTTGGAAACTGCTTTCCTTACTTCATTTTGGTCAGGTGGACGGAAGTTTTGGCTGTCATCGTCCAGGTTGAATGGTTCATTCTGCCTGACAGCGGGATTTGATTCGTCGTCGCCGTTAAACAGTCTGCAGAAGTAGTCCTTCCAAATTCTCAGCACCGACTGTGACTCTACTACAATAATTCCTTGTTCATCTCTACAGGTTTTAGTTCGGGCCTTGTTGCCGTGACATGTTCTTTTTACCATTTGATAAAACTTCCGAACATCATTCCTGGAGTAACACCTCTCTATGCTTTTGATCATGTATTTCTCGTGCTCTTTCTTTTTCTTGCGGAGAAGCTGTTGTTATTCCCGTCTCTTCTGCTCGTAGAGCTCGCGAGCAGCCCTCGTCTTCTTTTACAGCGCCGCTTTGTATGCATCTTGTTTTGCTGCGTGCACTTGCCGGCATTCTTCGTCAAACCAGGGGTTTCTTGGTGGTGGCCTTTTGAAACCCAGCACATCAGTTGCGGCTTCCTTGATGGCTTGTTGGCAGCGTTTCCACTGGTTTTCGGCATTGGACTTCTTGAGAGATTACGGGATACACGATCGGCAAAGGCTCTGGCGGTCTGTTGCAAATGTAGCTTTTCGACATCATACCTTCTCACAGTAGTTCTCCGTTGTTGTGGCGTTTGGGATATCCGCATTCGTACCTTGGCTACAACAAGATAGTGGTCCGAGTCAATGTTGGCTGCTCGGAAAGCTCGGACATCCAGAACACTGGAGGCTTGCCTTTTGTCGACTACAACATGATCAATTTGGTTGACGGTGCGTTGATCAGGAGACCGCCATGTGCCCTTGTGGATATTGAGGTGTGGAAATCGTGTACTAGCCATAGTGACATTACGCCCCGAAGCAAAATCAATTAGCCTAAGTCCGTTTCCAGACGTGACGTCATGTAGGCTATGTTTCCCGATCGTGTTACCAAAGAGGTCTTCCTTCCCTATCTTTGCGTTAAAATCGCCTAACACGATTTTTACGTCACACTTGGGGCATTACTCGTATGTTTTGTCGAGGAGCTCGTAGAAACCCTCCTTGGTAGCATCGTCACTTTCTTCTGTCGGGGCGTGAGCGCATATTAGGCTTATGTTTTTGAATTTAGCCTTGATGCGCCTATAACAAATCCGCATCCGAATAGACGCTGCTTTTGCTCTCTGTAGCAGTCACCGTAGTAAATGTCACAGTTTTTCATCCTCCTTTTGTCCGGCCCATCCCATCGCATTTCCTGGATGGCGGTAATATCTGCTTTATAGCAGTCTAGGGCCTCCGCTAATTGTTCGGCTGCACGCGGTCTGTTTAGGGTCCGAACATTCCACGTGCAGATCCGAAAGTCGTTGTCCTTTTTTCGTTTAGCCAGGTCGTCAACAGTTAATCCTTCCCTATCCGAGGCTGTTGGATGCTTCGTAACAATAATTGTTTTAAATGGTGGAACCGTTAACCCCACGCACAACCCCCAACCTTGAGGGCCAGGCAGTCCCCTTGGACTTAAGGGGCCGGGTAATCCGGTCCTCATTGGCCCATAATCCGAATACGTCGAAGTAGCCCGAATGAGGTGTTCACTAAGTAGTTCGACCTAACTGGAACTGTAGACGCCACCGTTGATTCCATCGTGGGAGTTCTTCCGCTGCCGTCCAGATGCAAGGGAGAGTGCCTTAGTGTGACGCTTGTGTCCTCTTGAATGCACATAACTACCATTTTACCGAAAAAGAAACACTTACAGTCCTTTTAGCGTTCATTGCATGTGGAAAAGCGCTTCCTCCCATTTTTTCCATATAAGCGACCACCTGCCAGAGTCCTTAAAAGCATGCCTGATGAATGGGGTTTTGGAAAAACTGAGAGTGGTTGTATGCGCAGCGAAACTTTTCTTCAATATGTTACCAACGGGCGTCATGTTTAGCTATTGAAAAATGATGTCAAAGGTCCTGTGCTGTTCTTTGTTGAAGGACATAGGTCGCATATGTCTATGGAGCTGAGTGAGTTTTGCAGTTCAAACTAAATTATTTTGTATGCACTTCCCCCTAACACTACGCATATAATGCAACCAGCTGATGTGGATACTTTTAAGGGGTTAAAGCCGGACTATCGTAATACAATCAGTGCATGGCAAAGAGTTCCGGGTAATCACGACAAGGCAATAATGAAAGAGAATTTCTGCGAGATACTGAACATGGTCCTTAAATGCAAGGATGGTTGGTTGGTTGGTTTAGTGGGTGTCCTAAAGACTTACTTAGACCTCAAGCGGGTCCATTGTACCCATAAAAAGTGTACTCATGGGAGTCAGACCAAGGGATAGGGTTGGCTAATCCGGAAACCACCCAGAAAGGGATAAAAATCTCAGAAATTTTCTAAAATCTTCGACTAAGTTGTACGAGATTTTTGGACTTCTTCTTATCAAAGACTGCCCATAGTGATCTGGCTATTGCACATGTGTCCATGTGACACCATCGCGTATTGGCCCTGATCATGGTTTCCTCATCTATAGCCCCGTAAAGAGTGCTAATGGGTGTCTTCGCGATCGGAAGGGTATATGCAGGATCTAGTTCTGCACCCCACAATGTTGCCATTTTTTATTAACTTCGCGGCCTGTAAAATGGCAGTTATCTCGGCTTGAAAAACGCTGCATCCGTTTCGAATTTTGAAGGATTGGTTTACCCCTCTGGATTCACAGAAAATACCGCCGCCAATACCAGCGTTCATTTTAGATCCGTCGGTGTAGAAGGCAAGCTCTTCTTCGGTGCATACTATACCATCCTTCCAGTCCTCTCTTCTTGGCATTTTTATATCAAATCTCCTATCGAAGTCTGAGGTTGGAATGATGTAGCCGGTATCTATGTTCTCCTTCATGGTATTCCATCGGGCTAGAACGGAGGCGTGACCATAGGTACTGTTTGTCCAGAGACCTGCTTCCCTTGGTCTGAGTGCCGTTTTTGCCGCCCTGCTACAAAAGTGGACGTCCACTGGAAGTAGGTTCAGCATTGTTTCAAGTGCCGCTGTGGGTGTTGATCTTATCGATCCTGTTAACCCTATACAGCTTGCTCTTTGAATCTTGGTTACACTTGTAAGTTTGCATTTCTTCTCAAGTGCCTTTTTAATACGGTTCTCGATGTTGGCTTTCCAGCACAGTTTTGAGTCTAAGATTACGCCGAGGTATTTTGCCGTCATTCTAAGTGTCAGATTGATTCCGTCCATACATGGATTCTTGAATTGTGGAATCGACCTTCTTCTAGTGAAGAGCACAATCTCGGTTTTAGATGGGTTAACTCCCAGACCTTGCTTTTTGGCTCAGCCGCTCACTAGTGATAGTGCGTGATTGAGTCTTTTGCTTAGTGTGGGGGAGAATTTTCCTGAGACCAGAATAACGACGTCGTCAGCATAGGCCGTCACGTTGAAGCCGTTGTTTTCCCGTGTCTTGATAATTTCGTCTATTACTAGGAGCCAGATCAGCGGTGAGAGAACTCCTTCTTGAGGAGTGCATCGAGTGACACTCTTCCGGCTGTTGACGCTACCTAGGGTCGAATTTATGATACGTGACTTTAGCATCTGACCAATCTAGTTGCACAGTCCCTTGCTTAGTCGAGCCCTGTGTAGGCTTTGTATGATTGCTTCAGTGCTCACGTTATAAAAAGCTCCTTCAATGTCGAGAAAGGCACCAAGTGTGAATTCTTTGACATGGAGCGATTTCTCGATCGTGTATACCACTCTATGTAGGGCGGTGTCAACAGATCTTCCCTTCATGTAAGCATTATGTGACTTGGATAAGTATGTATCCCCAATCGCATCCCTTATGTGCACATCTTTAAGGCGTTCCAGGGTCTTTAGAAGGAAGGAGGATAGGGTGATAGGCCTGTATTCCTTAGCGGTCGTGTGACTAGGCTTCCCCGCTTTAGGAATAAAGACCACCCTTACTTCTCTCCAGGATTTAGAAACATACCCCAGTTGGAGACACCAGCCGTAGATCTGCTGTAGCCACGGAATTATAATTTCCTCAGACTCATGCAGATGAATAACATCAATACCACGGGCCTCAGAAGGGGCAAAGGAGTTTATGATATTTTTTTGTCGTCAATGATCTTGGCGACTGTATCAGCTTTCATGCCCTCTGATCTTTCTACTGGGCTTTTTCAGCGTCTCTTCGTGGGAATTCGTCCACGCACCATTGCTGTTCTCTATGGAAGATAGTTGTCTAGGAGCCTTGGTGAGTATTTTCCTCAGACGAGCCGCCTCCGTTGTCGATTCAATCGAGCTACAAAAGTTACTCCATGAGTTTCTTTTTGTGGCCCTAATTTCCTTCTTCAGGAGTTTGACATTCTCCCTGTACGTAGACCATTCTATGGTCCCTCCTTTAGCGAGGTTCCAACAAAACCGGAATGTCTTAAATAGCTCCGAAATTTTCGCGTTCCACCAGGGTGGACGTTTTCTCCCATTCGCATGTCTGATTGGGCTGGCTTTTTCGTAGGACCGTGCGATAGCGCTGTTGAGGTGTTCAACCATCTTATCGATGTTGTTGGTGGAGTCAGGTTTTTCCGTCGGGCAAGGCCCTACAGAGTCCTTGAGCTCCTTACTAAACCTTGACCAGTTAGCTCTACTTGGGTTCCGAAATGCCTGCTGCTCAGTAGTCCGCATTTGAAGATCGAAGAGTATCCAACAGTGGTCCGATAGGGACGCCTTATGTGACACTCTCCAATTCACAAATTCAATGGGGCAACTGCCTGATACTAAGGTTACGTCTCATACCTCCCTTCTATTAGCTGTGACAAAGGTTGGAGTATTACCGCGGTTACAGACCAGAAGGTTAGTGTTAAGAATAAAATCGAACAAAGCCTCGCCTCTACTATTGATTTAAGTACTACCCCATAAAACATGATGGGCATTAGCATCGCAGCCCAGGACTAAGTTCTTCTTACCTTGTTGAGTCACTGTGATCAGTGTCCCCAATGATTCCGCTGGGACGTCCGTGTCATCTTCGTATGGTAGGTACATACGTAGACGCCATTGTGACATCACCTGTTCCACCTTTTATCTCCACTACTGTTTGGTCGCCCGAACTGAAATTAGACAGCATTAGTACACGGAGATTATTTTTGGCTGCGATACAAGTTCTAACCTTGCCTTCGTTGCCATAGTAATAAAGGTTGTAGTTTCTTGACCCTAATCCTTTCACCTGATTTTTATATATCCATGGCTCCTGGATTAGGGCCACGTCCAACTGCTCCTTTTCGAGGAGCAGCATTAAATTTTCGGAGGCGATTTTACTGTGGTGGAGGTCTATTTGCACTACCTTCATGGTTTGCATCTACCTTCTCCACAGCGCTGATCGCCTCTTTGACCGGCGGTTTCGTGAGCCGCAGTGTAGCCTCGCCTGCTCCGAAGAATACCCGCATTTGCTTCTCCTTCCTCAATGGTTCTGGCGCTTCGTTCATCAAGATGACGAATCCCTTGAGACCGTCTTTCGGTGCGTCCTCCCTCACTATCTCCCACTCATCCATACGGACCGAGGGATTTTGCGCCTTAAGGAGTTGGAGCACTTCCTCCTTCTCTGCACCCAGGTCTGGCAGGTTAATCCTCGCCGTAGTTCGGCTGAGTATCTTCACTAGGGGGGCTGCTTGTAGCGCAGCTCCTTCCCACAGTTTGAGGGAGGGTATAGCGGTTTTCGCGAACTCATAGGACACTTGGTCCTTGCAGTCCAGCATGCTGAAACCTTTACTCCATCGTGTCATTCCAAACGACGGCACAGTAGTGCCAGTATTCCTCCGAACATGCGAGAGGATCGCCGTGGCTAGTGCCTTCTCGATCAGCTTCCCTGTTCAAAAGTATACTGGCCGCTTGGCTTTCCATAATCCACTACAGCAAGCTGCAGAGCATTACGGACCGCCCCGCTATACTGAATCGCCGGGATTGTTCTCGATCTCTTCGGTGGGTTGCAGACTTCTTCCTGGGATCTCTCCCTTTTGGAAGCGAATTCCACCCATTAGTTTTTCGGTGCCCTGTTTCCAGTCTTGTCACGAGGGTTTGCCTTATCGGCTGCACCCAACTGCGACTTGTGGGGGTCCATTCTGGCTGTGTCACTTCTCTTTACTCCACTTCGACCAGCCTTAGCGGCGTCGGCGACGTGAGGTAAAGTGCTGGCACTGTCTTTCTTTGCCTTGAGGGCTAGATTCTTTCGCATCCCGCTGAGGCCAGCCTTAACGGCTTCGGCCTTGTGAGATGCGGGAGCCTGTTTGCCTTCTTTGGCTTTCTCTTTTACGGTCCTCTTTTGGGGTACCGCTTTCGGGGTAGGTCTAGTGACCTCGTCCCTTGCTATGACCCCTTCCGCCCATGCAAGGCTCTCACGCTCTTTCTCTGTTAGCGTGACAGAGTCCTTTGCCGTCAAGATTTTCTTCAGATATTGCGGTGTCTTGAACTCCCGTTTTCGTAGCAAACCTGGAGTCAATTTGCGTTTCGCATCTCTTTTCCTGGGGATCTCTACGCATTCGGTGAGTAGTTGCTCCTCCAGCTCCAGGGAGAACTCTTCTTCGACCGCGCCGACTTCTACTGTCTTCTGCGCTCTTGTTACTTCGGCCGCGATCGCATCTAGGGCGTCTGTGACCGAAGCCAACGATAAGTTGGATTTAGGGTTATTTTTGGGTTTCTCAATTTTGTTCCCACGAGTATGGCCGGAAAAAAGTGTACACCCCGGCAGAGCCGCCTGTACCGGGGTAAGGCTTAATACACATAGGTCTCGCCTGTGCACCTATAGGATCTCGTTAATGGTTGGCTTCGCCCCCAACCTTTCATCCTTCGACACGGTTTGCTCACACCGCCACTGGAGTTGGGCTTTCCTCATTGAACTTAGACTTTGTGCCGCCAACGTCCCATCACTGCTATCACCTCATTCACCGCAGAAGCACAGCGATAAAGTCCTTTCGCTGTGTGGTGCTGCTGCTCCCCCTATCCACCACCCGGGGACGCGCCTGGTAGGTAAATGCAGGGATAGAACGACGATAATTCAGAATGCGTTCAAAAAATGTGGACTATTTCCTTTTAATCCGAATGCTATTGATTACTCGAAATACGTCCAAAATGTATTAGAGTCGGTAAATGAAGGCAATAGTAGCGTTTCTTTAACATTTCAGAGGAAAGCCTTTTGAAAGCCAAACGAGTGATCACATCCCTTAAAGTTGAATTTGAATTGGAAAATATTGATTACAAAGTTGTAACCAACATTATTTTTCAAACTCAGCAAAGGATAATTCAGAATGCGTTCAAAAATTGTGGACTATTTCCTTTTAATCCGAATGCTATTGATTACTCGAAATACGTCCAAAATGTATTAGAGTCGGTTAATGAAAGCAATAGTAGCGTTTCTTTAACATTTCAGAGGAAAGCCTTTTGGAAGCCAAACGAGTGATCACATCCCTTAAAGATGAATTGGAATTGGAAAATATTGATTACAAAGTTGTAACCAACATTATTTCTCAAACTCAGCAAAGGATAATTGACGTTAATTCACTTAGCTGCGCAGAACATTTGGTGCCAAGTGATGACACATACGAAATCAAACTTGATGGTGATTTAGTTAGAGTGGCTGTATCACCACACTCCATTGGCAGTGATACCATCAGACGTCATGATCAAGAAGAATGTTTTCCGTTAGACCCGATCGAAGAAATAGCAGATGCTGGGCTTGAGCTTAATGGCACGTTTGACATCGTTGTAGAAGACATTTATTCTCAGGTGAAGCAAATATCGCTGCCTTATTTGATAAGCATGTGTACATTTTTAGACAAAAAGTTAATAGATTTTATGTAAACCCCTTACCCCTTCGGGTAGGGGTTAGAATATACCCGAGGTAGGCATGCCTGTCGTAAGAGGCGACTTAAATCCATCCTCCGTATACCGAGGTTAAAGAAGTATACAATTATGCAATGAACAAAACAAAGATATTTAATACCCCAGGTGGCACTCCAGGTTTACTGGAAAATCCACCCTCTTCGGAGGTCGGCTCTATGGATTCTGGGGAGAGCCATTTATTGCAATTATGCAACCCCTTCACAAAAAGTGCAAGGGTATCTCGATCGCCACCACCAAGATCGAATGTCTCCGGGAAAAGAAGTCCGCCGGAAGCGCTAACGCGTGAAAAACAGGACTCAGCTAAATCCAAAAGCTTCGAGGAGGAAAAAACGAACTCCGTATGAAGCTTAATGAAATGGAGCTACTCTACAAAGAGCTTAGGAAAGAGGTAGATTTACTTCGAGAAGAGAACAAGACTCTGAGAAACCTAAACCCTCCAAAAGAAGTGAAAGTAGTACGTCTCGCTCACCTGTTCGTGAATATCACACGGACGAAGAAGAGCTAACGCGGAAAACGGCGTGGGTCTCAAAGAAAAGACCCAGCGAGAAACGAAGAGCCGGTTCTTCACCTGAAATCGAGCCACCAAAAGAAAACAAGCGCTTGCAAGAGACAACGAAATTAAGTCCACCGCCTCCAATAAACGTCATCGGGATTATGGACTATAACAAGCTGTATTGCCTCCTAAAAGGAACGTTGACCTCGAAGTTTAAGGTCACCTCACTTCGCAACAACGTGTGGAAAATAAACGTCGATGACCCCAACGATTACCGAGCATTTTCTCGGAAACTTAATTCCGAGAAAATTCAGTGGTACACGTATGAAAATAAGTCGGAAAGACCATTGCGAGTTATAGCAAGAGGACTCCATCCTTCGTGCACAAAAGAAGACGTTATGGACGATCTTCAAGCGAAAGGCTTTAAAATTCTTGACGCTGTAAATATTATCAAGAAGGAAAAGCAAAAAACGGAAGATCAGGAAACACTGGTTAAGCGTGGTCTTCCGCTTTTTATGCTCAGTTTCGATAAAACCGAGAATATAAAGGAAATTTACAGTATTAAAACGATTTTAAATATTGCGATCAAAATCGAACCGATGCGTAAAAGCACAAGATCAATCCCTCAGTGCAAACGATGTCAAGGTTTCAACCACACACAGGCATACTGCAAAAAAGAGCCACGATGCCTGAAATGTGCCGGTAAACATCTCTCGAATGAGTGCCATTTAAATAAGCAAACCGCAGCGACTTGCACAAATTGTAAGGGGAAGCACCCAGCGAACTATCGAGGCTGCGAAGTAGCCAAAGAGCTACATAAAAGGCGCGATACGCTTAAAAAGAACATGCGTCCACAACCTAAACCGAATAAAAATAAACCGGAAAAGTTACTAGAAAATGAAAGCAAACCCGCAAAGGAGAAAACGGAAAAAGTCCAGGATAAACCGCCATCTGCTGATACGCAAACGTACGCACAAGCCGCATCGCAAGCAAATAAGCAAAATAGGCCTGCGCTAGATCCAATGCAACAAGTTTTCTCTATAATTCTCGCGAAACTCGAGGAGCAAAGCAAGACAAATAAGCTCATATTCGAAAAACTTAACAACCTCGAGCATAATGCTCGCAAGCCACGGACAAAATTATGAACATGAACCAGTAACTTAAAATTTTAACATGGAACGCAAACGGCCTTCTGCAAAGAATCAACGAACTGGAAGTATTCCTACGCAAACAGAACATTGACATATGCTTGATTTCTGAAACCCATCTGACAAAGGAATCTCGGGTTAAAATTAGAGGATACTATGCTTATCATGCATACCACCCATCCGAAAGGGCTAGGGGCGGATCGTCGCTCTTAATTAAAGACTGTATTGAGCACTCTTTGAATTCACCGATAGAACTCGATGCAATGCAAATAACTTCAGTTCGAGTAAAAACTAAAAATATGTATTACAACATCGCGTCCATTTATTGTCCTCCGCGATACACGCTAGAAAAGAATGACTTAATACGTCTATTCAACTCACTTGGACCGAAATTTATTATTGGTGGCGATTTCAATGCGAAACACACCTTTATGAACGTCGAGGAAAGCTTTGATCTCTCCTCAGATCATTCACCAGTCATATTGACAATAAGTGAACGTCTAATGAAGAAGGAAGGCGCGCCCAGATTAACTAGCAACAAAACTAACTGGGACGGCTTTAGAAAAGCTTGTGAAAAAAATGTGGTCCTGAATGTGTCGCTTAGAACACCGTGCGAAATGGAGGATGAAGTCGGCAGATTTATTGAAGTCTTACAAAGCGCCGCGTGGAACAACACTCCATATAAAAGAAAAGTAGTCGGAAATAGCGAAATTAAATATCCGCCGGAAATAAAAGAACTGATGCTGGCAAAGAGGAGAGCACACAAAAGATGGCAACAGTCTCGCGCTCCCCAGCACAAAACCCATTCGAACTTTCTATGCAATAAGCTCAAAAAAGCGATACGGGATTTTAAAGATCGCGAGATTTGTACATATCTCGAAGGCTTGTCTGCTGAAAAAACTTCGAATTACTCTCTTTGGAAAGCTATAAAAGGTATCAAAAAACCCCAAATACAATCGCTACCAATAAGAAAAAGTAATGGCGAGTGGGCAAAAGGCGACAAAGAAAAAGCCGACTTACTTGCTGAGCATCTGGAAGAAACGTTTAAGCCATTTCCCGGGCAAGCATTAATAGAAAATATTAATAATACTATTATGACTCCAGACAACTTTAAAATAAGAAGCGTGTCATTAGCCGAACTTTGCGAGGTAATAAAATATCTAAAGAATAACAAGGCTCCTGGATATGACCTAATAACCGGACAGGTCCTGAAGGAATTGCCAAAGAAAGCTTTAATAAAACTTGTTTACCTTATAAATGCTTCGCTAAGAATATTATACGTTCCAAGGCAATGGAAAGTCGCCGAAGTTATAATGGTTTCAAAACCGGGAAAACCGCCAAACGACAAAAAGTCATACAGACCGATATCGCTCCTACCGATAATATCAAAAGTTTTTGAAAAACTCTTATAAAATGGTTAAAACCGGTAATTGAAGAAAGACGTGTGATTCCTGATCATCAATTCGGGTTCAGAATCAAGCATTTCACAATTGACCAGGTTTATAGAATAACCAACGAAATTGAGAAGGCCATGGAAGAGAAAAAGATATGTTCTAGTGCTTTTCTTGACGTTTCCCAAGCCTTTGACAAGGTGTGGCACGAAGGCTTGAATTATAAACTAAGACAGGTACTTCCAGAAGAGCTGTACAAGATCTTAGAGTCGTACTTGGAGAACAGACTTTTCCGTGTCAAGCACGGAGCCGAATACTCGGAATTCAAGGAAATCGCTGCCGGTGTTCCACAAGGAAGTGTTCTTGGTCCAGTCTTGTTCTTGCTCTATACTCGAGCTCTATACTCGAGCACCGTTGTTGCTACGTTCGCGGACGATACGGCTATTCTGGCAACAGAAAATTCAGTCGAGTCAGCAACTGTGAAGCTTCAACGAGCTTTGGATACAATTTGCGAGTGGACAAAGGTTTGGCGCATTGTTCTCAACGAAACCAAATCTACGCATGTTAACTTTACTAACAAGAAAATAAACAACTTACCCGTTTTCATTAACTCGGTACAAATACCGTATGCAAACGAAGCAAAATATCTAGCAATGACACTAGATGCGAAACTCAAGTGGAAGCCGCACGTTAAAAAGAAACGCGACGAGCTCGAAACTAGATTTAGAGAAATGTATTGGCTGCTTGGAAGATATTCCAAATTAAGCATGTATAACAAATTGCTCTTATATAAGCAAGTCTTAAAACCTGTATGGACCTGTAGACAACTTATGGACATGTATGGACATATGGTATACAACTTTGGGGTTGTACTAAAACCAGCAATAGAAACATTTTACAAACCTTTCAAAATAAGATGCTTAGAACAATCATTAATGCGCCGTGGTACATTAGAAACGACGATATCCATAGAGACCTCGGTCTAGCTACCGTCGAAGATGAAATAACAAATTTTTGCTCACAAACTCCGTGTTCGCCTTCATGGACATTGCAATAACGCCGTACTCCAAATTCTGGACGTGACAAACCTTGTGCGCCGACTACAAAGAACGAAACCGTTCGATTTAGCGCAATAAGGAATAGCCGCATATAATGACGGTATTAGTAGGTGCTTTTACTGGAAAGCCACCTGCACAACGCGAATTATTATTATCGAAACTTAAACTACTTGATAAGGCTTTTACGTACTTAGTCGTAGTCAACACGAAAAGGGGAAGTGTTTTTAGTGAGTAAGAATCTCACACTACCATGAGCACGTGCGGTAGATCCTCATGAAAGACTTTCACACACCGTCGCAAAAAAAAAAAAAAAAATTTAGATTTAAATAAACAAATAAATAAATAAACTTGGGTAACTTGTAACTAATAATAATATTTTTCTTTCAGAAAGCACTAATTCTACTTCAACGTCGTCCAGCTTTGAAAAACACTTAGTTTATCCGAAGCCGATACAGAAGTCGGAAAATAGGGCGCATAACATTGAAAAACCGCCAATGTAATTATCATCTGCGGCCTGGAAAGACTTTCACAAAAAGAAGGAAATGTTGAAACTACAAAAGGCTGCTAAGATACAAGAAAAGAAACTGCAGCCGCTAAGAAAAAAGGAAGAAAAATGCAATAAAAGGAAACCAGTAGTTCGAAGAGGACAAAAAAAAATCATTCCTCGCTGTCCAACCTGTGACGAGGATGTCCTTGCAGACGTCCGGCAGAGCCGCCTGTACCGGGGTAAGGCTTAATACACATAGGTCTCGCCTGTGCACCTATAGGAGCTCGTTAATGGTTGGCTTTGCCCCCAACCTTTCATCCTTCGACACGGTTTGCTCACACCGCCACTGGAGTTGGGCTTTCCTCATTGAACTTAGACTTTGTGCCGCCAACGTCCCATCACTGCTATCACCTCATTCACCGCAGAAGCACAGCGATAAAGTCTTTTCGCTGTGTGGTGCTGCGGCTCCCCCTATCCACCACCCGGGGACGCGCCTGGTAGGTAAATGCAGGGATAGAACGACGATAATTCAGAATGCGTTCAAAAAATGTGGACTATTTCCTTTTAGTCCGAATGCTATTGATTACTCGAAATACGTCTAAAATGTATTAGAGTCGGTAAATGAAGGCAATAGTAGCATTTCTTTAACATTTCAGAGGAAAGCCTTTTGAAAGCCAAACGAGTGATCACATCCCTTAAAGATGAATTTGAATTGGAAAATATTGATTACAAAGTTGTAACCAACATTATTTCTCAAACTCAGCAAAGGATAATTCAGAATGCGTTCAAAATATTTCCTTTTAATCCGAATGCTATTGATTACTCGAAATACGTGCAAAATGTATT
Organism: Matsumyia berberina; assembly: GCA_917880715.2. NCBI lineage: Eukaryota > Metazoa > Arthropoda > Insecta > Diptera > Syrphidae > Matsumyia > Matsumyia berberina. The sequence goes on from OU862872.1 coordinate 85,090,708, forward strand.
AGAGTCGGTAAATGAAAGCAATAGTAGCGTTTGTTTAACATTTCAGAGGAAAGCCTTTTGGAAGCCAAACGAGTGATCACATCCCTTAAAGATGAATTGGAATTGGAAAATATTGATTACAAAGTTGTAACCAACATTATTTCTCAAACTCAGCAAAGGATAATTGACGTTAATTCACTTAGCTGCGCAGAACATTTGGTGCCAAGTGATGACACATACGAAATCAAACTTGATGGTGATTTAGTTAGAGTGGCTGTATCACCACACTCCATTGGCAGTGATACCATTAGACGTCATGGTCAAGAAGAATGTTTTCCGTTAGACCCGATCGAAGAAATAGCAGATGCTGGGCTTGAGCTTAATGGCACGTTTGACATCGTTGTAGAAGACATTTATTCTCAGGTGAAGCAAATATTGCTGCCTTATTTGGTAAGCATGTGTACTTTTTTAGACAAAAAGTTAATAGATTTTATGTAAACTATTTAGATTTAAATAAACAAATAAATAAATAAACTTGGGTAACTTTTAACCTTGGTACTAGGTCTTATAATAATATTTTTCTTTTAGAAAGCACTAATTCTACTTCAACGTCGTCCAGCTTTGAAAAACACTTAGTTTATCCGAAGCCGATACAGGAGTCGGAAAATAGGGCGCATAACATTCAAAAACCGCCAATGTAATTATCATCTGCGGCCTGGAAAGACTTTCATAAAAAGAAGCAAGAGTTGAAACTACAAAAGGCTGCTAAGATACAAGAAAAGAAACTGCAGCGGCTAAGAAAAAAGGAAGAAAAATGCAAAAAAAGGAAACCAGTAGTTCGAAGAGGACAAAAAAAATCATTCCTCGCTGTCCAACCTGTGACGAGGATGTCCTTGCAGACGTCGAAGATGACGATCTGAAAAACATCGGTTGCGATCTTTGCAAAAAGTGGTTTCATCTGAAATGCACACCACTTTGGGCTAATTACCTATTTTACTTATGCCATTATTGTGTATGTCCAAAGAAGTTTAAGTTTTGTTTTGTTTTATTATTAATAAATGCTTTTTTTTCAACATTAATCAAAATTTGTTTAAAGGTTTTCTAGTTTTATTTGAGGTGGCCAAGGTCAGGCACATCGCTGGCCGAAATTAGGATACGAGTGGCCGGAAACTGGCAAGTGAACAGAAGTGGACAGAAAAAAGAAAATATTAAGCTTCAGCTGCCTATCACGAGAGGCGCTAGAAACCCGTTCCGAGGCTAATATTAGTATTAGTTTCATATACAATGGTACTACTTATCACGTTGAATTTACCTATATTTTGTTTAAAACCGAATAAATTACGCCGAAATAAACTATCTTTTAACAGTTCACAACTGCCATTTCATTTTGTTTGTTTGGCAATATTTGTTTTGAAAGGCTAATGAGAAAGTTATCCAATCGTAATACGACGACAAAGGTAATTCGCCAGGGAGTTCGACTAGCTATGCGTAATAGAGTGGTTACTTGGGAGCGTTACTTGAGAAATCACGTCCTTTAACAATTTTTTTTTTTTTGTTATGTTCGATTGGTAATTAAGTAGTTTTTATTTTGATTATTTTTAATGTGCGCCAAAAGTTTTCGATCAGAGTAAGACAGATGGAGTAAAATCTGGCTCAGGAATTAGCCTATATCTTTTTCTATCTAATTACTCTTTTGTGGACCTAACCATATGTATGTATGCTTGGGGCCATCGTTTTGTATAAATTCCTACTTGGCCAGAAATTACTCTTATGGATACAGCATTGCATTGTTTGATATTCTAGGCCAACACTCAGACTCTCCGAGTCCATAGTTTCTTCTGTGCATCGCAGAAGACCAATACACGTAAACCATACAACCCAAAAGCATTTTCCTGTCAGAGTGTGTACTAAAAAGTACTAAATGATAAATCCTGTCATTTATGTGTCATTTTGCCGTTTTCATTGCTGAAAGATTTATTATTTTAGTTATTAATATTATGATGGCAATAATTATTCGTTTAATTATTAATAACAGACGCTGTATTAAACAAAGGTGTTAATGTATATTAACTCAGTGCATTGTTTTGAAAAAAAATAATAGCGGTCCCTTCGTCATTAACGAATAAAACGGAAATATTATAGTTTGATTTTTTGTTAAGAAATCACTGAAGAGAGATCTTTCTCTATTTTATTATCTAGATAAATATAACACTGATGAAGCTATTTACAATAAATTTTGATCATTATAATAAAACCACAAAGAGTTTTATATGTATCAATTTCTCTGACAATATATATATTTAAGTTTTCGTCATTGGCTAAATTCAATCTCTTCTCTTAATATTTAATTAAAAACCCTTTTTGGGTCCCCGATGCAGCGTTGCCGCTGGAAAAATTTAGAAGGTGTCCAGAAGCAAAAAATGAGTCCTCGCTATGTTTTTAAGAAAAGATTCAATATTTTGTAAAATACAATTTATTTATTTATCAAATAATTCCAGATTATTTTTTTAAGAAATTTTTTATGTAGTCTTGGATTATCGCTAAGTTTTCAGTTTTTTAGCTCACTCTTTTCTAGAAAATTAAGTGAGCAAAGCATGCTTTCACATGATTTCACTTTAACCTATTAGTTACTAACTAATAGTTAGCCTATTTTTCATAAAAGCGAGCTTCGAAAACAACCTTTCGGCACATGCACTACTATGTGGAAAAGTTAAAATTAATATGACGAATTCATATCAATTCCCAAACAAAGATTTGTCCAAGTGATTTCGTAAATTTCCTATTTTGAACCAAAATTTCTCAATATTATTAATTTCAAAATAGAGGTATGAATTTCACAGTCATGTTGCTTAGGAAACCAAATACGCAATGTGTGTATAAACAACAGTAACAGCAATGGAAAAATTTAGAATTGTGAATAGGTTTTTAGCAATCGCCCGTGTACATACAGATCCACACAAATGCAGATCGTGTTCAGGGGGTCAATTCCCGATCTGTGAAGCTGTGAAGTGATAAATTTTTTCACATCTTCACGCTCAAACCGATTCTCGATCTGTGAAAAAAAAATTGTTCACATTATAATTTTTTTATCACAGCCAACTCATTCTGTGAAAAGTCGTGAAGAGGAGAATAAAAAGGAAAAATGAGCGCGGGCAAAAGACATCGGCGACCCAAAAAGGGTATCTGATTAAATTTCTGGGCAATAATGTATTGTCAGAGAAATTTATATGAATAAAACTCTTTGTCTTTCATTTTCATTGTTTATTGTAAATAGCTTCATCAACATTATATTTAATAAAATCTCTCTACTAAGAGATTTTTTTTTACAAAAAACCAAACTATTGTAATAAGTGCGAAGCGGAGAGTTGGGAGTTAGAGATTTGAAAAAAATGACAGGATGTGAGGATGCGGATGTAATTTTAGGATGGGAACGGGTGTTGAGAGGGAACGAGTGTCGAGTGCGGAGAGCGTGGCACGCTTGTGAGCACGGCTAAGCTCACCGGACGGGAGGGTTCTTGTCCCCGCACTACGACTTCACCTACCACAAAACATAAATCGTGCCGATTTACTTACGGGTGTCTTTCCCGTTACAGGCAGACGGACAAAACCACACTTAGGGGCGCTGTTGATAGTAGTTCAACGCGGCCAATACCCACCCAACCTGGAAGTCCGATGGCCATCGTGGACTTCCCCAAATGCGAGGAAACAGCTGCCAAATCACGTCATCTCACCAGAACGGTCCGTTGCCTTCCACACTCCCTGAAATTTCAAAATTTACCAGGCCATGCTCTGGTTAATTAACGCCAAAACAAATAATTTAAACACGCAGGCCACATATTCCTTTTTTTTTTTGTTTTTATGCATAAATTGTTTTATTGTTTTATGGTGGTGCCTTTGCGCACCCGGAAGTACGGTTACCGCGATTGCCCTGCCTAGAAGGAGCTCCGTTTAGGGGTACTTAGCGATCCGGCTATCCGGTAATTCGACGCGCCCGTGGGGGGGAACAAAATTTACACTATACACTTTACCAAAAGAAAAAAAAACTTAAAATTATACTAAGCAATATTTGATTTAAAGTGTGTAACTATATATATATACATATGTATGTATCGTAAGTTTTAAATATAATTATCATCATCATCATCATCATCTTCCAATGGCCCGCTTATCCACTATGAGGGTCGCGGGTTTAGGGAGCTTAAGTGGACTCTCCACATTTGCCGATCTTCCGCCATCGACTCTAACTCATCAGGGGCAATCCCCATACGGGTAGAGGTGAGATTTCGGACTTGGTCCAGCCATCTCAACCTAGGCCTGCCCAGGGGACGCGTACCCGATGGCACGAATTCCATGGCACGTCTTGGAAACCGAGTTGGGGACATGCGTTTGACGTGCCCAAACCATCGAAGTATGGACCTCTTCGTCCGAAGAAGTAGCTGCTCGACATTGAGTGCCTCGCGTACTCTGGTGTTCCTAACCCGATCTCGTCGAGTCACCCCAGCAATACAACGAAGAAATCTCATTTCGGCAGCTTGTATCTGCGATCTTATTCTTTCGGTCATTACCCAAACCTCATGACCATAGGTGAGGGTCGGAACAAACACTGAATTAAAGACCGACAACTTAGCTTCGATGCCAAGTTCGGCCCTCCTGATAACAGATTGACCAAGCTGTCTCAAAATTGCTCCAGCCTGACCAATCCTACAGGATAACTCAGTATTGCTCCTACCATCACTCGTGAATAGGACCCCGAGATACTTAAACTTCTCCACCTGTTTCAATGGGACTCCACTAACATGCAGAGTGCATTGAACAGGTGTTCTGGAAACTACCATTACCTCTGATTTGTCCACGTTTACCTTCATCCCAGTTTCAACACAGACGGCGACGAACCTGTCTAGTGCGCGCTGAAGTTCGGTCTGGGTGGACGTAAGGATGACCAAGTCATCAGCAAAAAGCAGATGACTTATCCTTAAGTCTCCCAATTCGAAACGTTCCTCACCAAGGCTGCGCTGTAACATCCAATCCATATACACTATGAAAAGGAGAGGTGACAGAACGCACCCCTGGCGAAGTCCAACGCCCACAGTGAAAGGTGTCGACTTAACGCCGTTCACCCGAACACAGCTCTTACAGTTAGTGTACAGAGATTGAATGGCCCTCAGAAGAGAACCGTCAATCCCGTACTCCTGCAATACACTCCAGAGTTTACCTCGAGGGACCCGATCATATGCTTTCTCCAAATCCACAAAACAACTGTAGATAGGTTTGGCATACTCCCAGGCCTTCTCAAGTACCATTCTGAGAGTGAACAGCTGGTCGGTTGTGCTTCTATCTGGACGAAAGCCGCACTGCTCATCGCCCAACCGGGACTCGACCACAGCTCTGGAACGCGTTTCCAACACCTTTGCAAATACTTTTCCGGGGAGACTTAAAAGAGATATACCCCTATAATTGGAGCAATCCCTCTTATCCCCTTTTTTAAAAAGAGGAACAATCACCCCAGTTTGCCAATCACTAGGTGTTTCACCGCATTCCCAGGCCACTTTAATGACACGAGAGAGCCATTCCACTCCCTCTTTACCCAAAGCCTTGAGCATTTCTGGCCGGATTTCATCCACACCAGCAGATTTGCCGACTTTTAGCGTTTTAATCGCCAAAGTCACCTCCTCTATTCTCCGCCCTACTCAAAACCATGGGTCTGCCATCCTCAGTGCCCTGTTCGGGATTGAGCAACTCCGAAAAGTGCTCGCTCCATCTGCGCAAGATGTCCTTGTCATCGGAAAGAAGTACACCATCTTTGGATTTGACTCCTTCGATGATATTAAACTTCCTTCCTCTGAGACGGCGGATGGACTGCCAGAACACCTTGTTTGCAGATCTGTGATCACAGTCCAATTTCTCACCGAACTCCTTCCAAGACTGCTCCTTAGCTGCTTTAACAGCCAGCTTGCAAGTTCTTCGCGCCTCCATGTACCGGTTCCGAGAAGCTGAATCCCCCAAGTGTATCCACACCTTGAAGACTTCCTTCTTCTCTCTGATGGCTTCTTGAACTCCGGGTGTTTTAAACCACGCAGTTCTTTTCTCACCACCAGCCGCCACACCGAGCCGCTTCACTCCGCAAACACCTCCTGCAGAGGCAATGACTGCTGTTGAAAACAACCGCCATTCTTCCTCTACATTTGTCGGAACAGTTGGAATTTGTTCAAACCTTTCGGATACCTGTCGTGCAAACTCCTCCCGTATCTCATCGTTCTGTAAACTCTCCCACCGTATGCGTGTCACCAGCCTTGGTTTATGCTTTGGTAGGACAGGTACTTTATCGTTGAGATACAATTTGCACAACACGAGGTGATGATCAGTTGACAGTTCAGCCCCTCTCACAACGCGAACGTCACAAACCATCCTTTTAACACACGATGGTACCACAAAGAAGTCTATCAGCGATTTCTGCTGAAGACTCTGACGGTACCATGTGTATTTATGGATGTTTTTGTGCGGAAAGAAGGTGTTCATAATGGACATGCCATTTGCACAGCAAAAGTCCAACAACTTCTCTCCGTTCGCATTCTGATCCGGGTCGCCATTCCTCCCAATCACACTTCCCCATGTCATTACGTCCACACCCACGTGAGCATTGAAGTCCCCCATCAGGAGATAAGAATCCATATCTGCCACCTGTTCTAAGGCGGCATCTACTTCATCCAAGAAAGCTGCATACTCCGACTCCAGATTCGGCGCATATACCTGCACCAGAGCCAGAGTTGACCTTTCAAGCTTAAGCTTTAAGATCGCAACTCTCCCTCCCAATGGTATCCACTCCAGTACTCTGCCTGCCAGCCTGGGACTCGTGAGTATCCCCACTCCCGCCTGAGCAGACATTGAAGGTGCTACTCCTGACATGAAGAGTTTCCACCCATCCGAAAGGTCCACAGTTCTAGAACCCCTTTGCTTTGTTGAGGAGATACCAACTATATCTAGTCGATATCTAGTAGCCTCCCCAATGAGCTCAAGGTCTTTTCCTGTGAGCGAAGAAATGTTCCACGTGCCTATCCTAAGTCGATGCCGTTGTCGAAAAACCAAAAGTCCACTTATGCCCCCCTCGGGGCATAGCGCATCTCCCCTTTGACCCCCGTAATGGTTTGCGAGACCATTGCCGGGGAGCTCGTAGCCGTTTCGGGTTGAACCCGGCCGGCTGCCGAGCGGGACCAGCCGACCACCAGACGCTCGCATGCTGCCACCCTCTAGGCCTGGCTCCGAAGGGCGCCCTGGCATAGCAGGCTTGGCAATATCCGAGGCCATGTGTCTCCGTCTTGTCATCATTGGGGGGTTGCGCTTCGTTAGCCATATCTGGGCAGTACGGGTAGCTCAACTATAGCTACTCTACCCGCACTTCCCAGACATGTTGCCCGCCCCCCACCGCGAGGAGGTCAGCTGCATAAATTATAAATGTTATATTTGTTTTTTTTTTTTGTTTGCGCTGATATGCCGGGTTACTGGGGTAGGAGGCTCTCTCCTTACCCTGCCCAAGGAATGCCGACAGCGTCTCGCCTAGTGCGCTCCTCAAACTTTAAATTCGTTTTTGCCTTGGTTGTTTTTTTTTTTTTTTTTTGGTGGCGATTTCTTTTTTTTCCGGTAGGGGTTTGGTGATCGCCAAGGTGCGCGGCCTAGCTCCTATACTAAAAATCTTTATTTCTGTGTAACCACACACTCATAAAGGCACTCACCCCTTGTTTATCCCGTAGGTTCTTGTTTTCTTTTGTTTCTTTTTTTAACACTTTTTGTATGTTGTATTTCACTGTACTTTGTGTTGTTTTTCACTGTACTTTGGTGTTGTATTTCACTGTACTTTGGTGTTGTATTTCACTGTACTTTTGTGTTATATCTCGTGTTCAACCTTAAGGTTCCTTGTGAAAAATACATTACCGCGCACCACACTAACTACGTCTCTATAACTAAGATATGGACATCTGACCTACTTGAATGTTAAACTGCTTCTGCCCTGCTCTGCTTTTTGGTGGTCTGCAGAACCCTCGCCCCATATCATCCCACCGAATCATACGATGACCACCCGCTACTTTCAGTACCTGCCCTTACAGACATTATTTGTCCTCTTCTGCCTCTAAAAAAACATTTAAAAGTTTCGGGCGGTTCTTGCCTAAGCTTTATTTGTTGAGCTTCCCTGATTGCGGATATATTACATTTGCTAATGTACTAATTATGGATCCTCGATACTCAAACGTCAAACCTCAGACGAACAAAAAAAAAAAAAAAAACAAATGTAAACTCAACGCTGACCTCGACTGTGAGGTAAGTTTTATTTTAAATTTTGTTGCCCTTGCCTATTGCTTATTTGCCTCATCTTGTAGGTGGATGCAACAAACCGCTGGACTGGTATGGGGTCTTCCGATTCCTGGAAAAGGACGCCTGCATAGTGGTGAAGAACCCACTCCCAAAGCCGGGCAATCACAGCCTCGAAACTATCCCCACCCCATCTGGGCGACCTGTGATGTCGATAGGATTTCCAAAGACAGTAGCAACATACATGCGTAGGTATAAATACATAAGATACATAAGATAACCCTAAATGTGAATTACTATTTGTTATTATAAATTTTCTTTTTGACGCACGTCATGGCACTATTACAGTGTTTTTGACAGGTACGTGACGAAATAAATTAACAAGCAAAATAAATAACATATATTACTAGCAGCCCGCCCCGACTTCGTACGGGAACAATTAAGTTATTTGATTATTGTTTTTTGGTATGTTTCGCTTTATTTTACAAAAATATAATAACGTAAGACATCATATCGTCCTGAGCCTACGCAGGGGACGTCTATCTGATGACACGCATTCCATGCCACGTCTTGGAACCCAAGTTGGAGCATGCGTTTGACGTGACCAAACCATTGAATTATGGACCGTTCCGTTCGAAACGGTAGTTGGTCGACATTGAGTTCTGATGTTCTTAACTCGATAAACGAACGAATATCTCGAAGAAATCTCAGTAGCTTATTCTTTCGGTCATTACCCAAATCTCATGACGATAGGTGAGGGTCAGATCAAACACACAAAATTTTAATAACTGAAATTGTAATACATAACTGAAAATTGTTATAACTAAATTGTGAATAACTCAGTACTGCTCCTTCCATCACTCGTGAATATGACCACAAAATACTTAAACTGCTGAACCGGTTTCGATAGGACTCTACTAATATGCAGTCTGCATTGAACAGGCTTTCAAGACATTACCATTACTTCTGATTTGTTCACGTTTACCGAGCTTCAACACAGACGAGTACGAAGCTATCAAGCGCTCACTGAAGTTCGGTCCAGATAGTTCGAAGTAAGTCATCAGCGAAAAGCAGATGGCTTATCCTTAAGTATCACAATGCTAACCGTTCCTCATCACGATTGCGCTGTAACATCCAATCCATGTACACAATGAAAAGGAGAAGTAACAAAAAGCACCCCTCGCGAAGGCAAACGCCCGCAGTTAAAGATGTTTATGTAACGCCATTCGTCCACACATCTCCTACAGATTGTGTAGAGAGATCAAATGGCCTTCAAATGAGAACCGTCAATTCCATACTCCTGCAGTACACTTCAGAGTTTACTGCGAGGGAGCTAATCGCTACCCCCATGGCACACTCCCAGGCCTTCTCAAGTACCGTTCTTAGAATGAATAGCCATTTGGATGTGTTTCTACCTGGACAAAACCTGCACTGCTCATCTTCCAAGTTGGATTCGACCACAGTTCGGGCACGCGCTTCCAACACCTTAGCAAAGACTTTTGCAGAAAGTGTTTAAAGAGACATGACCTTATAATTAGAGCAACCACTCCTATACCATTTCATTTTAAAAGATCACAATCACCTTACTTTGATTATCGCTAGTTGTTTTACCGCAGTCCCATGCCACTCTAATGAGAGAGCCATTTTAGTCACCTGCTCTACAGTGGAATTATTCTCCGCCGTACACAGTCTGCCATCCAATTCCTGTCCGGGATTGAGCAGATCCGAAAAGTTCTCGCTTCATCTGCGCAAGATATCCTTCTCATCGGAAGAAAGTAAACCATCTTTGGATTTGACTCCTTCAATAATATTTAACTTCCTTCGTTTGAGACGGCGGCGGAAGGCCTGCCAGAACTCCTTCTTTGCAAATCTGTGATCTCGGTCCAGTGTGAAAGTATTCTTTTCGTAAATCCTCATCTACGCAACTGAAAGTTTCCCATTTCCGTTCCCCCTTTACGTGCGCACATACACCGCATCGATCGTTATCACAATACGCATTCCTAGATACATACATACTTCTATTTACTTCAAAAAAAAGTTTGTTTTTCCTCAGCTACGGATCCAATACATAATTAATTTCCACAAAACCAAACATACGAACAGAGAAAAATTAATTTAAAACGAACCTTGTACAACTGGGCAAAACAAAAACAACATATGTACGATCACGAATCGATGTATTCTATATAGGGCAAACTTTAAAATCTCAATAACTATGCAACATATGTACATACTCTACAGCCTGTGATAAACTTTATACCTATAAGCTATCCTGTCTGTTCCACTGTTTTATGTCAATCGGATTAGTAGTACATATGCATACACACACACACACACACAAAATTTAATTTGCCATATAAACTGATCGTGTTCATTCCTGCAGTACATTTGAGCGCGCATACACACACTATGACGTCACCCACTGCTGCATAGTTGTTGGCTGCGATCGCCACTGATGGAAAATTGTTGGGGATGATTTTGGCAATTTCTTGAATTGTTTTGAGTATAGCTCAGCTTCAGGATAAGGCAGAAGGATGATTTATAGCTCAAATGAAATGTTTCACTAAAAACATTTTTTTTTGTTTTTAAATCCAGTAAGCCATTGTTGAGTTAGAGCTGTGTAAGTATATTTTTATAACATGAAATTTGGGTTTTTTGTTTCCCTTTCTGCAACTTAAACCTCGAATGCTTGGGAATTCCTTTTATATTATGTAGTGATGTGCACCGTTAAAGTCCGTTCTAAAATATTGGTGAAAGAATTTTTGAAATCGGATGAGTAGTTTCGAAGATTACTTCCTACATACAAACTTTACCTCTTTATAATATTAGTATGATAATATACTATAATATAACATATAAATAAATTAACAGAAATTAATAAATTAACATGCAATAAATAAACACTCTAAGCCTATAATGGACACATTACAACAATACATATAATGAATAAATAATTTAATAAATTAGAATATCACAATAAATACCTAAACCTAGAATAAATAATGAAATAGATAATTCGCTACAATAAAACTAACCTAGCCTAACATAAATACTTAAACCTATGATTAATAAATAAATAACTAGTCTGACCTAGAATAAATACAGTACCATCCAATCAATACAACTACATATAAATAAATAAATAAATTAATTAAAACCCAATTGACATACATATAATCAATATATAACATATAAACATACTTATAATAAATAAATTGATGCACTAACATATAATTCATAAATTAAATTAACCAATACATAAGGACTTCTACTGCTTAATATCCTTGGCGTGGAAAATCCCTACTTTCTTGCCAAACAGATTTTCCAATTCATATATATTTCTGCCAATCGCTTTGACGACACGACATTTAACATATTTCGGACAGAGTTTGGAAGTTAAGTATTTAGAGGTATCACTCAGGACGACATTTTTTCTAAATACTTCCTGTCCTGGGAGAAAGCGTACGTTTCTTGTCCTTACATTGTATGTCCTTGCACTCCGTGAATTTGCTTTCAAGATATTCTCCTTCACTTTATCTCGTATGCACTGCAGTCGATGATGGCGAGGGAGGGTCAACAGCTCTCCGTCGCCTACCGAGTTCCGTCTCTCTGCCAGTTCTTAACTGCTCCCGTGTGCCATCATGTTCATCCCGAAAAGAGCGAAATATGGGGACACGCCGGTCGAAATGTGAACCGAACTTCTCAAAGCGTAGGCTATGTGCGCTGGTCATCCTTGAGATACTAACGTATAGCAGCCAACAGGGTTCTATTGACCCTCTCGGAAGCATTCGACTGCAGTGCGTAGTTTGCCGTTTTGAAATGTCGGACTCAGTATCTCGACAAGAACTGCTGAAAATCTTTTGCCAGAAACTGTCTGCCATTGTCAGAGTGAATTATCTGGGGAACACTAAACATATCAAATACGTCTTGTTGCAGGAACTTTACAACACTGGACTTATTTGCGTGTTTCTTCGGTTTCAACAAAACAAACTTGGACAAATGGTCGAGTACTACAAAGACAAAGCTATTCCCAGACTTTGATCTGAGATATGGACCCAAGAAGTCTGTATAGATCTTCTGGAACGGACGATCAGTACAAAAACTATTACGTATCGGCGGACTAAGGACTTGATTGGATACTTTACATTGTTTACAAATAGCACATCTAGATACATATTCGCGAACTTGGATTGTCATGTTTGGCCAGTAGAAGTATTGGTGAACTTTATGCAAAGTATTGGCAATACCACCGTACGCAGCATGTGGAGGATCATGGGCTTGGGAGATGAGTTCTTCTGTGAGATTCGACGGAATCCGCAACCTAAAAGTGTACTCGACTGTTGACTCATCTCCTGTACGGGGCAGCGACCGCTTGTACACGAAGTTCTCCTCTACCTTCAAATCTGGCAGTTCATATGGATGAATTTTGATGGTGTTTATCAGGTCAAGATATTCCGCAGATTGGAATTCTTCTGAATCCAAATCAATCCAAGGAGCTATATGCCGCTGAGATCTTTCAGACTCATTAACCATTGCAGACTGGAATGGTCCGTTATAATCGTAAACACCATTCCTTCTACGTAGAGCTCTGTCAATCGTTCAAATCTGAAGATCGAATCGTTCAAGGATTGGTTTCAAATATGATTCGGTCTTTTCAATCAATCATTCAATCGTTCAATGACGATTCGATGTATGAACGATTCACTTCATTTCAATACAATCAAAAATTCAAATCAGAAAGCTTTCGTTCATTTTAGTATTGGATAGAGACAAACAGATTGTATTGATTGTGTAGTGTGAATACAGCGCTTATTCTATCTGAACGATTTCGGTCAAATAGTTCATGCCTTCTTGCTGCTCTATTTTTCCATTCAATTTTTGTTTCGTTCTTTCTAACTGGTTAACCGAAAAAACCAAACCGGTCACACAAAAGTATTGATTTCGTGATTGATTGATTTGTGGTTGTGTGATTGCAATCACCAATACTTTACTGTGAACGGGTCAAAAATATTGAATCAATCGTGATTGACACAGCTCTACTTCTACGTAGGGTCGAAATTTCTGGACGGCCAGGACTGCTGCTAAACATTCCTTCTCTGTCACACTATAATTACCTTGACATCGATTTAACTTCTGTGTGAAATAGGATATTAGGTTAGGTTAGGTTGAAGTGGCTGCCAGCCAAAGCCAACACACTTAGACCCATGAGGGGTCCGTTGTGATACCACCAGGATCTCGAAAAGATCTCCTGCCTACTCATTGAAACCAATTGGAGCTTCTTATGAAGCGTAGAAGGCTACTGACATCAATGTTAATTAGGTCGCCTAAGTTTGTAAAGAAGAAAGCTCCCAAGTGGAGTTTCCTTTTGCGGGAGAGAGCTGGACAGGTGCAAAGAAGATGGAGAATCGTCTCCTCCTCCTCCTCGTCCATACAGCTTCTACAGAAGTCATTTGCGTAAAGGCCAAGCCTAGTAGCATGCTTGCCTATTAGACAGTGTCCAGTAATGACACCTATTATAGTGCAAATATGCAATCTAGTTAAAGAAATCAAATACTTAGAGCGTTTCAGATCCAGCTTGGGCCAAATCTGCTTTGTCGCTAGACATGTTATAGCACTTGTCCACCTAAGATTTGTTCTTTCGATAGCATCTAGCTTTAATTTGAGTTTGCACGTAGCGATCGGTATACCTAAGCTGCCCTTATCAGGCCCAATAGGTAATGTTGTTCCATATCTGGCGAGTTCATCAGCCTTGCAGTTCCCTGGAATGTCACTGTGCCCTGGCACCCAACAAAGGTGGATATTGAACTGCTCCGCCATCTCTATAAGAGACGATCGGCAATCTAGGGCTGTTATTGAATTTAGAGCGACTGATTCCAAGGACTTCAGTGCCGCTTGGCTGTCCGAAAAGATGCGGATATCCGTGGCTGATATTACGTTTTTCTTCAGCCAAGATAAGACCTCTCTGATCGCCATGATTTCCGCCTGGAACAAGCTACAATGATTCGGGAGACGGAACGCTAGGCTGAGGTTCAGCCTGTCGGAGAAAACACCACCCCCCACCCCATTGCTAGTTTTTGAACCGTCGGTGTAAAAATTAATCGACTTATCTTCTGAGAATCCATCGCCCCAGAATGAGCTGGAAGGGATGGTTACCTTGAAGCTCTTGTCAAACCTTAGCCTGTCAGTGGTGTAATCTATGTTTTGGGGAGAAATTTTGAGATTTTTCAAAATGGAGGCGTGGCCTCCACTGTGAGGTTGCTTTGAGGCGGATGGCTGCACTAGCTGCCATTTGTCTGCCGAAAATGTGTGATAAGTGAAACAGAATGTCCAGTGCTGCAGAGGGAGTCGTGCGAAGAGCTCCACTGATGCACAAGCAAGCTGTTCGTTGGACTTTGCTTAGGTTATCACGGTTTGTGGCTATATCCAGGGCGGTCCACCAAACCATCACCCCGTACGTAAGTATCGGTCTTATTACCGAAATATAGAGCCAGTGTGTTATGCGGGGTTGCAGACCCCATTTATTTCCGATGGCTTTCTTGCAAGAGAAAAGGGCTACTGTAGCTTTCTTTATTCTCTCTTGAATGTTTGGTTTCCAGCTTAATTTTCTGTCCAAAATAAGACCCAAGTATTTTGCTTCGTTGAAGAACTTTAAGCTTGTCGATATATGGGATCTTATACTTCCTAGTGAAGAGTACCAGCTCAGTTTTGTGGGGGTTCACACCCAAGTCACACCGAGCTGCCCATTTGGATAGCTTGTTTAGAGCACTTTGGAGGAGTTCTTTTAAGGTGTCAAGGTGCTTTCCCGAGACGGCTATAGCAACATCATCAGCATAGGCGATCACTTCGCAGCCCCCGCTTCCAGGATTATCAGTAGTTCATTTACCACCAAATTCCAAAGAAGAGGGGACAGGACCCCACCCTGTGGAGTGCCTCTGCTGACAGATCTTCTGGCAGATGAGCCACCCAGCTTTGAGTTAATAATTCGACTGGTGAGTAGAATGTTAATTAACTCGCAAAGTGTACTATCTACCGACAAGCCTGACAGTGCATTTATGATCGCTGATGTGCTGACGTTGTTAAAAGCGCCCTCTATATCCAGAAATGCTACCATTGTGTACTCCTTATGATGCAGGGAGTATTCGATTTTACGCACTAACGTGTGTAAAGCCGTTTCCACTGATTTACCTTTGCAATATGCATGTTGAGCCGCAGACAGCAGATGCGAGTCGATGCTGTCGCGTAAATGGATATCAATCAATCGTTCAAAAGTTTTTAAAAGGAAAGATGATAGACTTATGAGTCTGAGGTCTTTTGGGCTTACATGGGAGCATTTGCAAGCCTTGGGTATGAAAACCACTTTAGCTTCTCTCCATGATTTTGGTATGTATACCAGATCCATACAACTTTTCAGAATCATCTCTAACGAAGGTAGGATGATATCCGATGAATTTTGTAGTTCGGCAGGTATGATGCCATCTGGACCTGCTGATTTGTACGGTTTGAAGTTGTGTAGCGCCCAAAGGAGTTTGTCCCGAGTAATCAGACCTATGGAGTTGGTTAGAGGTGTGCTTGATCCGTTGGGATCGGCACAGCTTACAACTTGCGTGCTGCCTGGAAAATGTGTGTCCATGAGCCATCCGCTTTTTTGAAGAAGCTAGGCATTATTGGATTAGTGGAGAGAATTTTTCTTAGCCTTGATGCCTCAGAGGATTCTTCTATTTTGCCACAAAAGGACCTCCAAGATTTGCGTTTGGCTTTTCGTAATTCTTTTTTATATATTTTTAGGGATTCTTTATATAAGTCCCAGTCTGTCGCTGTTCGTGAGCTTTTGGCATTGTTGAACAGTTTCCTACAGTTATTTCTAAGGCGACCCAGTTCTGCGATCCACCAGTGTGGCGGGCAGGAAGAGGACATTGCAGTATTGAGAGCTAGCGTGAGATTTTCAACCATATCGTCTAGTTCTGGCGAATTCGAAGGGGGTCTATCAGGGTTTAGGGATACCAGTTCTTTTAGGGTTTCCCTGTATTTGAGCCAATCAGTTTTACGATAGTTTCTGAAAACTGATGGGCTAGAAGGAGCATCATTTAGATTGAATTGAATGTACCGGTGATCAGAAAAAGAGTGTTCGTCTGACACCTTCCAATTCGTAATCATTTGAAAGATGTTATCGGAGGCGAGGGTTATGTCTAATACCTCTTGTCGGTTTTTGGTTATGAAAGTTGGTTCATTACCTATATTGCACAGAATAAGGTTTGTACTTAGAATATAGTCAAAAAGTAACTCACCTCTGTTATTTATGTCGGAACTACCCCATGCTGTGTAATGGGCGTTTGCGTCACAGCCGGTGATAATTCCGATTTTCTGCCTCCCCGCATCTGCGACCAGTCTTTCCAGGTTATTCCCAAAAAGAGAGTCCATGTGATCATGGGCGAGATACGCCGAAACCACAAAGTAAGCTCCTTTGGCTGTCTCCAATTTGGCTGCGGTGGTATCTCGATCGCTATAATTGGGGAGTAAATTTACTGTTAGGCTACGTTTTACCAGTACACAAGATCTAGGTTTACCTTTGTCCTGCGTATACAGGATATTGTATGCAGGAGTCTTCAGTCCACATACCAAGTTGTTAACAACCCAAGGTTCCTGGACGAAGACTACGTCTTCCCTGCCTCTGGAGAGACGGAGAAGTAGGCCGGCAGATGCCGTGATAGAGTGGTGGAGATTAATCTGAACTAACTGCAGCATTGGAGCTACAATCAGGCAGAGTGGTCTCCACCACGGTAATATTGGAAGCTTCCGAGTCGGAGGACGAGGCTAGAAGCTCATCCTCCCTCAAAAGCTCCGTGTTACGGCATTCTTCCACCTCCATGTCCGACAAAGTGTCGTTAATGACTGAAGGTGGAAGAGATAAGGTCGACTGTTGAGAGTCATCACTCTCCAAAGATGGAAAGGAGATAGATGCTCCGGGGTCTATGGACTCAGGGGTCGAGTCAAGAGGATGGGGGGGCATTTTACCCAGGTCAAGCTCATCCTTCTTGTATACCTTAAGGGTAATAGCGTCAAACCCGTAGCTAATCAAGCCGGCAGTCGCTGCCAAAGGAGCAAGGGATTCTTTATTGATCACAATAAGCGCGCATCTATAAAGACCCCGTTGTTCTTCCAGCTTGGCGACTTTCCAGTTGCTAGTTGGAAGTGACGGGTTACTGATTTGGATGATCTGGAGTATTTCATCCATGTTTGAGGCCCCGGCTGGGATCCAGGTGCGAGTTCTAGGTCTGCTCGGGATATCCTCCCTCGCAACAAACTCGAGTTTTGCACCCGGCCAAACCTCACCAAGCTTGCCTATGGCCAATTTATAGAGATCGCAAGATCTCCGATCAGCACAAGCGATCAGCTTTACGTGGGCTTGATGCCACCCGCCGTCGCGACAAATAGGAGGATGGCCCGGATTTTCCTTCATGATCCCAAGGAAAACTGTTGCCAGTTTAGCTGGGATCATTCTCCATTTCTCAGGAGCAATCGTCCCATCGACATCGCTTCTGTCGATAACCGCCAGCACGAACTTGTCTTTAAGGACCTCGCTGTAGGACTTGGATGGGACGTTGGAGGGCCTGGAAGAGGTGCCGGTGTTGTGCACCTTGGCTCTTTTCGATTCCGAGACGGAATCGTCCAACGATCTCTGTCGCTTTGACGTTAAGTCGCTGCTCGTCCCAGCGGGTTCACTTGGAAGGTCCTTTCTGGACCGAGGGTGGGTGGATCTACCCTTGGGCTCCACGCGGCTATTAGCAGCAGTTGGACCATGTTTAGTCACAATCCTTCTGCTAGCTAGCTCTTCAGGAGCACTTCCAGTAGACAACTTGGGTGCCGTACTACTGCCCGGTTTTAAAAGATAACCGGTCTCAATATTTTTTTGCTTTATGCAAGCAGCATTCTTTTTTGTATCCATAAAAGATCCCACGAGTGGCGGAGAAAAGAGGTCGATCTGTACAGAGATCCGCTGTATACAGACAAGGCTAGCTAATTCGGAGGTCGCCAGGTATCCGAATACTCCGTTCGAGACTGAGCTATTTTTGAAAATGGGCCCCCAGCCAAGTTGATCCTCGGCACGGGTCGTATAACACCTTGATCCAGCCCATCGGAGAGAGGAGGGGAATAGATAGGATGAGAGGGTAGAGGGAGAGATGAGATGGTAATGATCCATGGTCCGCGGAGACAAAAGCCTCTTCTAAATGAGACTGGAGAATCGGATTGAAAGAGCACGCATCGTACGCCTTGTGGCGCCTGATGTGCGCTCCGACTATCCAACACTCCTGACCACATTTAGATTATCCCCTATCCTCCACCTTAGGATATTGGTGACTCCTCGTTCTGGTCGTTTTTTTTTGAAATAGCACCGCACCTATTCCAGACTCAGAGGCATCGCACTGAATGAAAAAGTGCCTTGAAAAGTCTGGATTAGTAAGCACTGGAGCTGTAGTCAGTGCACTTTTTAACTTTTCGAAAGCTGACAATGCCTCATCCGTAATTTTAAACTTTTCGTTCTTCTTTCCTAGTGTGTCAGTGATCGGAGCAGTCAGGTTGGAAAAGTCCCGTATGAAACGCCGATACCACCCTGCAAGACCAAGGAGCCTGCGTACCTGCTTGGGGTTTTGCCTATATACCTATATATATATGCTAGCCCCGCTATCTAGCAAACCGAACATTTGTTTTCCGGCTATTTCTATTTTCGCATAAGGCCTAGGGTCGGCGGCTACATCCAAGACTGTGGCAGAAATACTTCTCCGGATATCCTTGCGTACACCTGAAGGACAGTCCATGAACGAGTGTCCGTTAGCCCTACAGTTCCAGCAGTTTAATATTTTCGGTTCTGCATACCTGCGGGTGGTTTGCGGTCGGACTCCCGTACTCTGTACTGCAGCAAATTCCTCACAGGCTTGAGAATCTTCCTGCTGGGAAATGCATTTTCAGCATCCTTACAAGCATATCTCAGCTGACCAAGCGTGAAGATCGCCATGGGGTACACCAACCCACCTACTTTTTCATTTAGATTTCTTTTCAGAATCCGCACCAGCTCTACTTCTGGGATTTGCACCCTTAGCTGAGATGTTAATTTAGAGATCGACGCAAAGAATTCCTTACTAGACACCCAGGTACCATGCCTTGGGTCCATGATGTCTCTCATGATTTCGAAGTCGGACTTCGAATTGCGAAACTGCCGCATCAAGGCGTCGCGTAGCATTGGCGAATCCGGGCGGTAATTCGTTCTTTGGAACTGCCAATACTATTCGTAGGCGGCACCTGAGAGTAGTAGATGGAAATCTCGTAAGATCTCAGACCAGGTGTAGTCGTACTGGGTTTGGAGAGTCTCCAGTCGAAAGATGATGTCCTACACGGTAAGTGCCAGACGAAATACTTACGGGAGTCTTTCCCGTTACAGGCAGACGGACAATACCACACTGAGGGGCGCTGTTGATAATAGTTCAGCGCGGCCAATACTTACCCAACCTGGAAGTCCGATGGCCATCGTGGACTTCCCCAAATGCGAGGAAACAACTGCCAAATCACGTCACCTCACCAGAACGGTCCGTTGAATTCCACACTCCCTGAAACTTCAAAATTTACCGGGCCATGCTCTGGTTAATTAACGCCAAAACAAATAATTTAAACACGCGGCCCGCGGTCCTTTTTTTTGGTTTTTATACATAAATTGTTTTATGGTGGTGCCCTTGCGCACCCGGAAGTACGGTTACCGCGATTGCCCTGCCTAGAAGGAGCTCCGTTTAGGGGTACTTAGCGATCCGCTATCCGGTAATTCGACACGCCTGTGGGGGGGGAACAAAAATTTACGCTAAACAAAATTTACGCTATACACTTACAAAAAGAAAAAAAAACTTAAAATTATATTAAGCAATATTTGATTTGTATGTATGTAACTATATCTTAATATATATTATTCTTCTGTACGTGTGTATGCAATGCAACTCCTCCTAAACGTCTGGAGCGATTTAAATTCAATTTTGTGTGTGTGTTTGAGCGAGTCCCTGAATGGTTTAGATTCACTAACCAATATTTTTCCATGAATAATTGACCCTTAAAACCTTCAAAAACGTTAATTAATAACTGACCTGCTGAGAATAATTCATATTTATAAAGGTGGCCCTCATGTCACTTATTTCAATTTGATTTCAATTTTGTTTTTTTTTTTTTCAATATTAAATGTTTGTATGTATAATTGCGTGAATATATGTATATTATCGTCGTCTGTCGGGTCCGCTAATAATACGATAATACCAGACTTTTCGGTGGTGCTCTACTGCTACTGTCCGGTGATTTTAGACAGACATTGCCGGTCATTCCACGCGCTACATATGCGGACGAAATTAACGCATGTTTGAAAAAATCATACCTATGGCCACATGTCCATACATTACGCCTTAACATAAATATGCGTGTTCAACTGCAGAACGATCCATTGGCACGGTCATTCTCAGAACAATTTTTTTTCATGAGACACCATGAGGATCTACCGCACGTGCTCATGGTAGTGTGAGATTCTTACTCACTAAAAACACCTCCCCTTTTCGTGTTGACTACGGCTAAGTACAAAAAAGCCTTATCAAGGCTGCGGCATCGGCGAAGGTTAAGGTGGAGTTCCAGAATTAACGAAATTCTCCGAACAATTGCTCAACATTGGCAATGGGAAAATTCTATTGCATGAAAATACACAATGTATAAAATTGCCAGACAATTTTTGCAACATGGTAGCCACGAAAAATGATTTGATTGAAAGCATATTCGCAAATTTGTGCGCTAATTACAGAAATCATACGTGGCTACGTGAACGAGCTATTCTGGCCGCAAAAAATATCGATGTTGACGCTATTAATTTCAAAATACAACAGTCCTTGCCTGGCAATGAGATGTCATTTAAGTCGATCGACACTGTTGTCGATCCTGATGAAGCAGTCAACTATCCGATCGAATTCTTAAATTCACTGGATTTACCGGGAATGCCACCACATAACCTGATTTTAAAAAATTGGTCCACCATTTAGCTTCGGAATTTAAATGCAGCTAAGCTACGCAATGGCACGCGGTTGGTCATAACAGAAATCAAGGGCAATGTTCTTAAAGCTACCATTTTAAACGGCAAGTTTCAAGGTGAAGTTGTTCTCCTGCCACGGATCCCAATGATCCCTTCGGACTCGCCCATCCCATTTAGACGCCTCCACTTTCCAATTCGTTTGGCATTTGCAATGACTATTAATAAGTCACAAGGCCAAACAATGTCCATTTGTGGGTTAGATCTTGAAAATTCGTGCTTTTCACATGGCCAATTATATGTTGCGTGTTCTCGCGTAGGCAAACCATCAAGTTTATTCATTTATACACCACAGGGATTGACAAAAAACATTGTTCATCAACTCGCATTAAGATAAGATTAGTATTAAAATTTAACATTTATTTCAATACTTTAATTTTTTAACATTAATAAAAATAAGACTGTCACGAAAATGATTTGAGTATTTTCTTAGTTTGCTATTATTTAAACAAAATAAAAATCAAGATTAAAATGTCAAACTCAATATCAAATGTCACTTAATATATAGTTTACCAAAAGTTAGCATATCGATAAAAAGTGTCGTAACGGACAGGACAACGTCTGTCGGGTCCGCTAGTAGATATATATGAATGTATCGTAAGTTTTAATTATAATTATAAATGTTATATTTGTTGTTTTTTTTTTTTGCGCTGATATGCCGGGTTACTGGGGTAGGAGGCTCTCTCCTTACCCTGCCCAAGGAATGCCGACAGCGTCTCGCCTAGTGCGCTTCTTAAACTTTAAATTCGTTGTTCCCTTGGTTGTTTTTTTTTTTTGGTGGCGATTTCTTTTTTTTCCGGTGGGGGTTTGGTGATCGCCAAGGTGCGCGGCCTAGCCCCTATATTAAAAATCCTTATTTCTGTGTAACCACACACTCATAAAGGCACTCACCCCTTATTTATCCCGTAGGTTTTTGTTTTCTTTTGTTTCTTTTTTTTAACACTTTTTGAATGTTGTATTTCACTGTATTTTGTGTTGTTTTTCACTGTACTTTGTTGTTGTATTTCACTGTACTTTTGTGTTGTATTTCACTGTACTTTTGTGTTATATCTCGTGTTCAACCTTAAGGTTCCTTGTGAAAAATACACTACCGCGCACCACACTAACTACGTCTCTATAACTAAGATATGGACATCTGACCTACTTGAATGTTAAACTGCTTCTGCCTCTGTTCTGCTTTTTGGTGGTCTGCAGAACCCTCGCCCCATATCATCCCACCGAACCATACGATGACCACCCGCTACTTTCAGTACCGGCCCTTACAGACATTATTTGTCCTCTTCTGCCTCTAAAAAAACATTTAAAAGTTTCGGGCAGTTCTTGCCTAAGCTTTATTTGTTGAGCTTCCCTGATTGCGGATATATTACATTTGCTAATGTACTAATTATCGATCCTCGATACTCAAACGTCAAACCTCAGACGAACAAAACAAAAAAAAACAAATGTAAACACAAAGCCGAGCGCGCCTGTGAGGTAAGTTTTATTTCAAATTTTGTTGCCCTTTCCTATTGTTTATTTGCCTCATCTTGCAGGTTTAGCATCAAAGGAACCGCCGCAACACCATCTAAGAAAAAAATTAAATATTATTTTTTTTCAAAACAAACGACCGAGTTAACATAAATGAATACCTTTGTTCAATACGGCGTCTGTTAATAATAACTAAGAGAATAATTATTACTGACATTTTAAAAACACAACTAAGTTAATAACTCTTTCAGCAAATAAAGCGCCAACATAAATGACAGGATTTTTCATTTAGTACTTTTTAGTACACACTCTGACAGGAATTTATCACAATGTGTTCGAGTAACGCATAGTGCGTCCTCGTGAAGTGAAAAAATAAAAAACTGCTGTGAAAACTGAAATGATGAATTTTTTATCACTTCACAGGTTCACAGATCGGGAATTGACCCCCAGAAGAGGTAGTTTTATCATCGCCTGAGCAAAATGGGAGCGTTTAAAATGTGTTAATTAAATTGCGCTACTTTTTGAAAGTAAAATGAATCAAAAGCAATAATTAATTTGAAAAAAAGAGTCATGTATTTGAAAAAAGAGTCTAATTTGCAGTTTTTTTTAAAATGAGGAGTCCCGGCGTCCCATCGGCGGAAATGTGTCAAAAGGACACTTAAGTGTCGCCAACGGCAACCCTGCCCCGATGCCTTTTGCCCGCGCTCGTTTTGCCTTTTCATTCTCATTTTCTCAGATATCTGAAATTTCAGATAGACTAGAATATGGAACGCTGAAACTTGACTGAAAAACAAAATAACAGCTCATTGACATTTATGCAAAAATTGCATTTTTACTTTCTGCTTTTCTATCGAATTTGCGTATGAAATGTAACTGTGTGCATAATAATTACGGCACAGGTTTCCTTTAGAGGAAGTGCGGAATTTTTTTTATTTATTTTTTTTTCTCGTGTAGAATGACCTCCTAAACACGAAAATCAAGGTCGCTATTTAGGAAAATTGTTATTAACAATTAAAGTTTCTGAAAGCCTCTTTAAATTCGTTGATTTTCGAGCTATATTCATTATCAAATTGCTCTTACACTACGATTTCTTAAAAACATTACAATAATTGTTTAAAGCTCGTTTAATAGTGTAAAACAGTGAGAAATAAACGATTTTAAACAATTTGAAATCAATAGCAAAAAAAAACTAATTGTTTCAAAGTGACAGCTGAAAAGAGCTGATAAACACAAAAAGGTAAACACGCCATAATAGCATATTTTTAGCAAAATAAAAAAAAATTAGGCACTTCCTCTAATGGAAACCCGCCCCCAGCAATTGAATAAACTTGAAATTTGAAATGTCAGCTGTTTATGGCATGTTAAAAAATTTCGACATTCGATTTCACTGAAATCTGAAGATCGAATCGTTCAAGGATTGGTTTCAAAAATGATTCGGTCTTTTCAATCAATCATTCAATCGTTCAATGACGATTCGATGTATGAACGATTCACTTCATTTCAATACAATCAAAAATTCAAATCAGAAAGCTTTCGTTCATTTTAGTATTGGATAGAGACAAACAGATTGTATTGATTCTGTAGTGTGAATACAGCGCTTATTCTATCTGAACGATTTCGGTCAAATAGTTCATGCCTTCTTGCTGCTCTTCTTTTCCATTCAATTTTTGTTTCGTTCTTTCTAACTGGTTAACCGAAAGAACCAAACCGGTCACACAAAAGTATTGACTTCGTGATTGATTGATTTGTGGTTGTGTGATTGCAATCACCAATACTTTACTGTGAACGGGTCAAAAAGATTGAATCAATTGTGATTGACACAGCACTATTTGAACGTGAAAATGAGAAAAAATTTATCACTTCACAGTTCGGGAATTGACCCCAGTTCTTGTACTCCTCTGCAAAAGCTAATCCCGCCAGTTTTCGATGAAATCCACTTCCTTTTTTTGATTTGCTTCAATCTTTTCCATATTTTTCCTACTAAAAGAGCCTTAAGTCTTCATCGAAAACTTCTTTCTGAATCTCTTTGGAGCTCAAAAACGATGAGTTCTGCGATTGGAACAATACTTTGATCCACAGCAACAATTAATTCTTGGCATGTTGTCAATGGTATGCTGTTTCCCAAAATATCTCACTGGATTCGAAATCCGTTTTGGAACCAAATAACTCCAATAAGAGTGCTCAATTTGAAAGTTAAATGCTTTGTTTTAAAGAACATTTAAGAAAACGTTGACAAAAAGTTCGATTTGTCCTTTACTATTTATTTGTTTGTATTGAAATAAGCATCTTTTCAAATGTTCCTACCGCTACTAATTAGTTCGCCGTAACTGTATGTATGCTCTTCGAAATTGTATTTTACATATTTTCCTTCCCCAATTCAAACTATTAATCTCTATATATAAAAATGAATTGCTGTGCTTAAACTCGAGGAAGGGCTCAACCGCTTTGGATGATTCTTTTTTGTTTTGTTCGTATTATTTCAGGGGTGGTTTAGGAAAAAAGAAAATTCGGAAAAACCCAAG
Source organism: Matsumyia berberina (assembly GCA_917880715.2). NCBI lineage: Eukaryota > Metazoa > Arthropoda > Insecta > Diptera > Syrphidae > Matsumyia > Matsumyia berberina. Next base: position 85,116,076 of record OU862872.1, read on the forward strand.
GGAAAAGCCGGAAAATCGAAAAAATCGAAAGTTGCGTTTTGTATGGGAATGCACTAAACATTACCAATGAGAATTGTACTTCCGCAATGAGCATCACTACAATGAGCACGGGCTAATCTCAAGAACCACTGAACGGATTTGGATGCGGTTTTCACTGTTATGATCTGCATTTCCCGAGGAAGGATAGAACGTATTAAAAATGCTCTGTTACTTATAGGAGCTGAGCATTCAAGGTTTAAGAGGCAGAAAGGGGATTAAGCCCAAATTTTATGTTATGAAATTAGGTTCATACAGCACTAACTCAACAACGGCTTATTGGATTTAAAAACACAAGAAATTATTTTTAGTAAATTCCTCTTAGATTCTTTTGAGCTATAAATCATCCTTCTGCGTTATACTGAAGCTGAGATGTGGTCAAAACAATTCATAAAATTATCGCCAACAATTTTCCATCAGTGGAGATCGTAGCCAACAGCCATGTAGCCAGTGGGTGACCTCACTCTGGCACATCGGTTCGTGATCGTATGTTGTTTTTGTTTTGTCCAGTTGTACAAGGGTAGTTTCATTCTCATTTTTCTTTCTTCGTATCTTTGGTTTTTTGGAAATACATACATTGTGAATTGAATCCGTAGCTGAGGGAGATTTAATTTTTTTTTAATAGAAATACGTAGGAAAGAAATGCGTATTGTGATAACGATCGGTGCCGTATATTTGCGCACGTAGAGCGGGAACGGAGAAGAGAAACTTTCAGTAGCGTAGATGAGGATTTACGCAAAGAATACTTTTCACATTGGACCGAGATCACAGATTTGCAAAGAAGGAGTTCTGACCATCCGCCGTCTCAGAGTCCAATCCAAAGATGGTTTACTTTTTTTTGGATGCGATGGATATGTTGCGCAGATGTGGTGAGCACTTTTTGGAGATGTCGAATGCCGAACAGGGATTGGATGCCAAACTGAGTAGGGCGGAGAATAGTCCCATTGTAGAGCAGGTGACTTTGGCGATCAAATGTGCTGATGTTTATTAAATCTGGCCAGAAATGCACAAGCCCTTGGGGGAAGAGTGAGTAAAATGTATCTCTCATTTGAGCGGCATGGGAATGCAGTAAAATAACTAGCGACAATCAAGCTATGTTGATTGTGCTCTTTTTAAGAAAAGGGGGATAGAGTGGTTGCTCAATTTATAAGGACATGTTTCTTTAAATCTTTCTGCAAAAATCTTTGCTAAGGTGTTGGAAGCGCGTGCCAGAACTGTGGTCAAATCCAACTTGGCAGATGAGCAGTCTAGCTTTCGTCCAGGTAGAAGCACAGCCAAAGCGGTCTTCATTCTAAGAACGGTACTTGAGAAGACCTTGGAGTGTGCCATGGGTGTAATAATCCGGTCTCTCGAAGTAAACTCTGGAGTGTACTGCATCTATACACACGAACTCTAGGAGATCTGATCGGGTGAATGGCGTTACAAAAACATCTTTCAATGGGAGCGCAACCGTGGCGAGGAACTGTTCGCATTGTGAGACTAAAGGATAAGCCATATGCTTTTCGCTGATGACTTACTTCGAACCATCTGGACCGAACTTCAGCGACCGCTTGATGGCTTAGTAGTCGTCTGTGTTGAAGCTGGATAAACGTGAACAAATCGGAAGTAATCATTATGTCTCGAATGCCTGCTCAGAAGTTTAAGTATTTCGGGGTCATATTCCAGAGTGATGGAAAGAGCAATACTAAGTTATCATGTGGGATTGGTCAGGCTGAAACAATTTCGTGTGTTTGATCCGACCGTCACCTATGGTCATGAGATTTGGGTAATGACCGAAAGAATAAGCTGGCGAACTGAGATTTCTTCGAGGTATTCGTTTGTTCTATCGAGTACAAGGAAGTTAATGTCGAGCAACTACCTATTCGAACGGAACTGTACATACTTCATTGGCTTCAACTTGGGTTCCAAGATTCTTAATTATACCCGTACGAAGTCGGGGCGGGCCACTAGTATAAAATAAAAATGCTTTCGTCGTTAACTTGGTTGCAATTGCTCAATTTTATTTTCATAATTTACTCGATTATAATTAATAAGGTAGTGATGGAGGCTATAATTGACGTCATGCTTTTAGCCGTTTTTTGTATCTTTATAACAATGTACCTCATACACAGTGCCAGATTTTGTCGAAGTAATCACCATAATCTTGTCAATGTTCGCTCTGTATACATTTACAAAAAAAAAACAGCTATTATTTCATATTCTATTTCACTCGTTTAAAAAATCAGTTCTTTTGAACGTTAAACTCGTTAATTGGCACCGAAAGTGTTTTTTCCAGTTATGAAAATTAGCTCTAGGATAAGGATCCGTACCTTATCTTAATCGAATTATAAATAAAATAGCTTTTGTTTAGCTTAAATTTTCGTGTTTTTAGTGACTTAACAAAATGTGTCATTGATTTAATACAGACGTTTGTAAGAAATGAAAAATCGTTCCCAATTTGGGAATAGTTTCTAGATAAAAAAATAATATACTTAATATGTTTGCCTAAAGAGTAGAGTATAATATGGAGGAACAGAAACTTCCCTCCGTCAACAACAATCTTTATTACAGCTATCATGTTGTGTACGTCCGGATAACATCTCGTATAACAGCCCGACATAGTGGGCACTGACCACCACCTGCTCCTCGCCATTGTTCAATCGCACATTCATAACACATACACATATGCCCACACATATAAAGTACTGAGTCAATGTTCTTCTCATAACAAATAGTACACTCTGGCCCAGCCAATTCCTTTTCGCAGCTTCTTTCTCCAGTTTTTAGCTTAGTCATTATGTTGGAGTTACTTCTTAAAGATTCGGTTTGCTATATTAAAAAGTGGGTAGTAAAATAAAATAAGATATAAAATTTATTGTTATTACCTCTGTGCACTGATCGTGACACGTGGATCCAGTGGGGCCTGTTGAGTATTTAAGAGCTGCTTGGGTAGGTTTTCTTAGGGTCTCACTTTTATAATCCAAATCTTGACTGAGAGAATTGACTGGAGGCAACTTCACAACAAGAACTGTTCCACCTGGTTGAATTTGAATCATATCACTGGACGTTGGTACAATTATCTGACCCATTTTGGAAATTGGAATGTTTCCCGCGAGTGCCGTCGAATTAATAGCCGATTCTAAGCTTCCCAGCTGTGATGCATTTATTATTTCGTTAACATTAACCGACGGAGTCGAAATAGAAGACGAAAGAGGATGGCAAACAGAACTGGTGGTGTAGGAACTTGAAGTATTTACAGAAGTTGTTGAACTGTGTTGTGGAGGTAATACGGGTTTATTCAAATTTTTGCGAAAAACTCGAATACTTTGTGTTGAACCGTATACATCTAGAAATGCCCAGAGGCGTAGACGATGATCAACATGCATTACAGTAAGTGGAGCTCCACAATTTTTACTGATAGTTACTTCCCCCATTGAGGATACGCAAAATGAAATTTCATCACCTTTGTCACATGGCATTCCGAAATCTTTACTTACAACCCAATACTCAGGCCTGTCGAGTAAAAAGTTGGAGTCATCTGGAAGATCGTATTGGTTTAATGAAGCCGGGTTACACGATGTTAAACCTACAGCGAGAGCTCCCACGTAGGTATGATCCGTTTTAAGTACTTGTATAACAATCGTCTCGTCAATTTGAATAGGTCGAGAAGTGAAGACATACCCTTGACAGAAATCTGTCAACACGCGGGAGGCGATAAGGCGATCAGACGAAAGCCTAACATTCCGACCTTTTGTTGAGTGAAAAGGTAGCGGCGTTAATCGAATACTTATGTGATATTGTAACGCTGGCATGCTAGTATCATCATCCAAAATACTTAGAGATTGCAACGGGGCCACAATACCGTTTACCGAATTATTTGATAACGATCTTTGGTTTGAGTATGCGTTAATTGGAGACTGATTATTGAATAATCGTGCATCCAACAATTCAATAGCCGTACAATTGCCATAAATGTCAATTATTGTCCACAGTAATCCACGCACATCAATACCTGATAAAATAATTCCTTTTTCTTCTCCATTAATGCCATAAACAACGTCACCCGCTGAATTAACATGATAATGTAGCACATTATCCAATTCGCAATACTGTTCATGTAAAGCTTTTGCCCAAAAGCCTGGACGATTTGTAAGATCTGGACAAGCATATTTGGGTAAAGCATTTTCTAAAAGAGCCGGGTCATTGCTGGTAAATCCAAAACGAATTCCACCATTCCAGTTATTTGAGACTTCCGAAAATCGCATACAAATTCGTTCATTAATACGAACGGGTCTAGCGCTAAATGTAAGTGCACGGCAAAAACTCTCAAATCTTCTAGCCAAAGTTCCGTCACGAGATATTCTTATATTATCACCATGTACAACATGAAACTGTAAAGGTGGTAAATTGTTTTGACTGGTGGAAGTACTGGGGTCCCGGCGTACTGAAAGAATTAAGAAAATATTTAAATTAGCAAACAAGAAGTCCAACATGACGATTAACTTCTATAATTAAAAAACCAACTGACGTGACCGCTAGGCTCGATTCTAAGAGATCAAAAGCTTTAATTCGATTAATTGGCAACCTTTCAAAATTAATTTATGTCATTACAGGACACTATCATAAGCAGACGTGCTCAACGACTTGGTATAGAGAAGCCATAATACCAAAATACTTCTTCAACTATCTACATTTTATTAGTACTGCCAGTACGGCTGACCTGAATTTCTAAATTGTTTCAGGAGTGGGCGCTGGGACAACAGTAGCGCCCACTTTTGGTCTAAGTACACATTAAATCCAATAGCTTACTTAAACTTATAATTCTTATTTACCTTTAGTTCGTTATCAAAAACATTCGCAAGCTTTCCAAAAGCTCCACGAAGTTTCTTAGATGTCCCTAAATGGCACAAATATCCAATTTCTTCACAAGTTTTCAATGGGTTAACGTCCGGACTCAATTGGATTTCATTCATTCATTCATTCATTTTCAATGGGCCGCTTATCCACTATGAGGGTCGCGGTTTAGGGAGTTTAAGGGTGTAGTCTGGAGGTTTTGCACTTTTGCAAGGATATTTCATGAATTTTTTTTTATACAAAATAAAATCCAATCATTTCCTATCTTAATATATTTTTTATATGTTATTATTGACATCCTTAACTTCAGAAAAAAAAATTTTTTAAGTTAATTTTTCAAAATTTCAATCGTGCTTAATATGGGCAAAGTAGACACCTAAAAAAAAAGGCATGTGACTGGCCCGGGCGGTAGCGTCGGTCCAGGTAATCCGAAACAAAAAATTCAAAAATATTATTGTTCTGTAAGCTTGTCGTTATAACAGGTAGCGGATTTAGACATTAAACAAGAAAAACAAAAAAAATTACGGACTTTGGAAAAAAAAAAAATCAAAAATCCCGACTTTTTTTCTTCGAAATTGCTATAACTTTCTTAATATTTCGAATTTCGGTTTGAACTTCCTACAGTATATTCTTCATAAGTTGTACTTTCAAAATCAATTAAAAAAAAAGAATCGATTTTCAAAACCAAACCTCCAGACTACATCCTTAAGTGGACTCTTCATACTTCCCCATCTTGGTGGAGGTGAGATTTCGGACTTGGTCCAGCCATCTCATCCTGGGCCTACCCAGAGGAAGCCTACCTGATGGCACGGATTCCACGGCACGTCTTGGAAACCGAGTTAAGGACATGCGTTTAACGTGCCCAAACCATCGAAGTATGGACGAATGGAAGAAGTAGCTGCTCGACATTGAGTGTCTCGCGTATTCTGGTGTTCCTAACCCGATCTCGACAAGTTACTTCAGCAATACAACGAAGAAATCTCTTTTCGGCAGCTTGTATCCGCGATCTTATTCTTTCGGTCATTACCCAACCCTCATGACCATAGGTGAGGGTCGGAACAAATACTGAATTAAAGACCGATAACTTAGCTTCAATGCCAAGTTCGGCCCTCCTGATAAAAGATTGACAAAGCTGTCTCAAAATTGTTCCAGCCTGATCAATCCTTCAGGATAACTCAGTATTGCTCCTACCATCATTCGTGAATAGGACCCCGAGATACTTAAACTTCTCCACCTGTTTCAATGGGACTCCACTAACATGCAGAGTGCATTGAACAGGCGTTTGGGAGATTACCATAACCTCTGATTTGTTCACGTTTACCTTCATCCCAGCTTCAACACAAACGGCAACGAACCTATCTAGTGCGCGCTGAAGTTCGGTCTGTGTGGACGTAAGGATGCCCAAGTCATCAGCGAAAATATGACTTATCCTTAAGTCTCCCAATTCGAAACATTCCTCACCACGGCTTCGCTGTAACATCCAATCCATATACACGATGAAAAGGAGAGGTGACAGAACGCACCCCTGGCGAAGAATACTTCTGCATACTTCGAGGGACCCGATCATATGCTTTCTCCAAATCCACAAAACAACTGTCGATAGGTTTGGCATACTCCCATGCCTTCTCAAGTACCATTCTGAGAGTGAAAAGCTGGTCCGTTGTGCTTCGATCTGGACGAAAGATGCACTGCTCATCGCCCAACCGGGACTCGACCACAGCTCTGGAACGCGTTTCCAACGCCTTAGCAAAGACTTTTCACCCCAGTTTGCCAATCGCTAGGTGTTTCACCGCATTCCCAGGCCACTTTAATGACACGAGAGAGCCATTTCACCCCCTCTTCCCCCAAAGCCTTGAGAATTTCTGACCGGATTTTATCCACACCAGCAGATTTCCCGACTTTTAGCGTTTTAATCGCCAAATTCACCTCCTCTACGGTGGGACTATTTTCCACCCTACTCAAAACTATGGGTCTGTCATCCTCAGTGCCCTATTCGGGATTAAGCAGCTCCGAAAAGTGCTTGACCCATCTGCGCATGACCATCTTTGTATTTGACTCCTTCGATGATATTACACTTCCTTCCTCTGAGGCGGCGGATGGTCTGCCAGAACACCTTGTTTGCAGATCTGTGATCACAGTCCAATTTCTCAACGAACTCCTTCCAAGTTTGCTCCTTAGCTGCTTTAACATCCAGCTTGCAAGTTCTTCGCGCCTCCATTTACCGGTTTCGAGAAGATGAATCCCCCAAGTGTGTCCACACCTTGAAGGCTTTCTTCTTCTCTCTGATGGCTTCTTGAACTCCGGGTGTTGTAAACCACGCTGTTATTTTCTCACCACCAGCCGCCACACCGGGGCGCTTCAATCCGCAAACATCTCCTGCAGAGGCAATGACTGCTGTTGAAAAGAACCGTCATTCTTCCTCTACATTTGTCGGAACAGTTTTGAACAGAATTTGTTCAAACCATCAAACCATCATCGTTCTGCAAACTCTCCCACCGTATACGCGTCACCAGTCTTGGTTTACGCTTTGGTAGGACAAGTACTACGCCGTTGAAATACAATTTGCACAACAGGAGGTGGTGATCAGTTAACAGTTCAGCCTCTCTTAAAACACGAACATCACAAACCATCCTTTTAACACACGATGGTACCACGAAGAATTTTATCAACAACTTTTGCTGAAGACTCTGACGGTACCATGTGTATTTATGGATGAGTTGTGCGAAAAGAACGTTTTCATGATGGACATGCCGTTTACACAGCAGAAGTCCAACAGCTCCTCCCCGTTCGCATTCTGATCCGGGTCACCGTTCCACCCAATCACACTTCCCCATGTCATTACGTCCACACCCAAGTGAGCATTGAAGTCACCCATCAGGACATAAGAATCCATATCTGCCACCTGTTCTAAGGCTGCATCTACTACGACTCAAGATTTGGCACATAGACCTGCACCACAGCCAGAGTTGACCTTCAAGCTTTAGCTTTAAGATCGCAGCTCTCCCTCCTAATGGAATCCACTCCAATACCCTGCCTGCCAGCCTGGGACTTGTGAGTATCCCCACTTCCGCCTGAGCAGACATTGAAGGTGCTACTCCTGACATGAAGAGTTTCCACCCATCCAAAAGGTCCACAGGTCTAGAGCCTCTTTGCTTCGTTAAGGAGATACCAACTTTATACCTAGTCGAAATTTAGTAGCCTCCCGAACAAGCTCAAGGTCTTTTCCTGTGAGCGAAGAAATGTTCCATGTGCCTATCGTACATAAGTGAATGCCGTTGACGAAAAACCGAAAGTCCACTTATGCCCCCATCGGGGCATAACGCATATCCCCTTTGACCCCCGTAATGGTTTGCGAGACCATTGCCGGAAAGTTCGTAGCCGTTTCGGGTTGAACCCGGCCGGCAGCCGAGCGGAACAAACCGACCACCAGACGCGCGCATGCGTCTCCACATTTTTAATAAAAAAAAAAATAGTTGTAATTCGTTCAGATCCGAGTATTGAGTATGTAAAAGAAGTGCTAAAAATTTTGGCGAAATCGGTCCAAAAGTTTTCGAGAAATTTTGTCTACCGACTCAAAAACAAAGTTTTGAGAAAAACGCGATTGAAGTTTGACCAAGAATAAAAAAGAGAAAAGATTTTTTTTTTTAAAAACTCACATTGAGTCGCGGATCCCAGCTCCATAAAGCAGTTCTACTGCAGCGGATGCAATATCCAAAGCATCTTTTTTCATACAGTAAGACGAGCGATGCTAAATCGTACTACACAATAGACGGACCGAGCGCAGTGACGATCAAGGTGACCGAGCGTCCGGAGACAAAATTGTCTATAACTCGAAGAGTTTCAGTCCAAACGACTTGAAATTTTTGGACCATATTCTCTTCAAGTTGTAGTATCAAAAATCGACCCCTTTTTGACCCCTTTCCCCCCTTAAAGCGCCTTTATAGATACATTTTGAGAGCTATAAACGTGATTGTACCCTTTGCAGCTTAAGACCGAATTATACTTCCATTAACTTCCACTAATTAATCTGGCGAATTCAGAAAACTCTTGAAATATCGAATTTTAAATTGGCTGCTTTAATTTTCGGCATTTTTAATTCCCCACACTGATATGAGAGCAAAAATCAGCTGTTATATGTGCGTAGAGTAGAGGCATTTGTCTTGAATTAACATTCCAGTCTGCTAATCGTGGAATGTTATAACAAATACTGGAATAACAAAGAAAATTGTTCAAAATTGTCTTTAAAAGACAACTATACATACTTTAGCTAGCTAAATATTTATTTTTAAGCTTGTCTTCAATATTTCTTTTATAGAAAACCAGCTGATTAATACCCGGCGTAGCCCGAGCAATGCATTTCAATCGAGAAATCGATATCTTCTTCAAACAATTTATGAAAGACTAATCATGATTGTATAAAATATCATAATCTCATCTTAAATCTGAATCGGAATTTTATATTCAATCCAATCGACTGTATTTTATTCTGCCACTTTCGCAAATGTAATCAAAAACTTTAAGTCGAACCGAACCTTCTTTAACTCGAATTTCCCTCTAACTCGAGTTTCCCTCTAACTCGAATTTCTCTCTAACTCGAGTTTCCCTCTAACTCGAATTTCCCTCTAACTCGAGTTTGTTCACCTATTGTCCCCCGTCAGTTTTCTTTCGAAAAGTCATCCTCCAAGTCAAATTCGTTCTAAATCAAAAGTCCTTGGAATTTGAATACATTCGTTAAATAGATACATACATACATACATACATACATCCTTTGCAAAAAACAAAATCAAAACAAAAATTCCCCTCCTGCAAATGGCAATGTTATATCTACATCAAGCACACACAAACCCATAACCAAGCCTGTCGCGTCGCGTCGGCGCGCTATTCCTTTATCTACCGAAAAAGAGAATCCAATAAAAAAATTACCAGGAAAAATGTGTAGACAATTGCGCATATGCGTAAAAAAATTAATAATCCGGTTGGCTCGAAAAAAAGATGATGTGTCATCATAACAATTCCAAAGTTCACTCGCCCACAAATGGAACGGGCAAACTGATCCAACTGCGCTATGACCTCTTCCCTCATTAACTCAAATGTAAATACATATGTACATATCTACAGAAATATATCCAACGTATACAGAGGTATCTACCATACCAACCACCAAATCACTATCCTGTCCACAAGAATAGATAGAAGCAAAGATACGAACAAAAAAAAAACAACAACACAGAAGAAAAGGAAATGAAAAACTACCCTTGTAAAACTGGGCAAAACAAAAACAACACGCACGCTCATCAACCGATGTGTCTCACGATCGAGAAAATATCTTTTCGTGTGCGGGAAGGAATTTCTTGTGACTTGCTCCACGTTTTTGTTAACTGCTCAGCTCTTGGATAAGATAGCGTTAGAATACATAGCCTATTATATGACCAGAGGTACAACCATTCAGTATGCAAAATTTGAGGTTGATTGGTTTAGTAGTTTTCGCGTGGCAAAAATCCAAACAAACAAACAAACAAATAAACAAACAAACGGACAACGTTTCACTTTTATAATATTAGTAGTGATGAAGAAACGACATTAATAATGAAAAAATACGTTCTTATTTGATCAAAATTATAATCAGTAAATTGATTCTGCAAGGCCAAATGAGATTTAGTGTTTAAAAATATTGGTAACCCTATTGAAATTTCCTTCTTTAATACGATATTTCTAACAAATTCAAGTTTGGTCTCAATTTGAATTTCCGTTAAATCCAAATATTTTAAAAAAGGCAATAGTTATTGAACGCGCACCCCCACATTCACCAAAAATTCGCCAATTTGCCGCCATCTTGCCTCCATCGCCCTAACTCACGCACATTTATAAAGAAAATGAGACAATATGTGTGAATTAGGGCAACCCATGGAAAAACAGCTTGTAGACACTGGAAAATAGGCTCTTTACTGATCTCTGGTTTTATCGAGCATGCCACTATACTCTGTCCCACAATAATTGTCAGTACAGGGAAGATAGAACGTTTGCCTCTCACTCTGGTTGCAAGAGCTTACATAAATCTGTCACTCTTTAAAGCTCTTTCAGGGTTACCGTAGTATGAATGACAAATCGCCAGAAATCGGAGAGTAACAACCGTATGGTTACCATCTGCTGATTTAAAAACAAAACAATTTGTTGACGAAAAAAAAAATAATTGTTTACAAAATGAACACCGACTCGATATTGGTGAAATTTTAACATTTTGTAAAAGGCATTTTTTCAAGTACTTTCATATATCACAATATCACTATAACGCAATTAATCTAATAAATATGATCACTTATAGAACTGTGACTGAATTGAATGTTTGAAAATCCCGCGCGGATAAACCTTCATTACAAAGCACAAAAACCGAAAAAAAATTTATCCGCATTTAAACGTGTTTCCCAGAACAAGAAAATGAAAAAAACCAAAATTAAGCGGCAACACCCTCACATACTCAAATTAATTTATTTGTTCTCAAAAACACAAAATTTCAAAGCTCTTTAAAAAAAACCACAGAAAAAGCTGCAACGATTTTCGTTGACTGGATAACGATAACTCTGTTTCGATGTACATATTTTCAGCACACACAGCGAGAGTTGATGACGACAACACGATTATTCTGCCCTTAGCTGTGTGGCAAACTGGTTATGGTAGGATGTACTCGAATTTTGGGAGAATTACACAAACAAAATCTGTGTAAGTCAGTGGTTTGGTTTGTATTTCAGTGGCAATTTCTCTCATTAAGTGCCCGGAAAACATCTACCGCCACCAGTGTTTGAAAAAAAGCTCCCCCATAAGGTCTGTACTGACAATTTTTGTGGGACAGAGTATAGCTGCATTAATGAGGATTTGGAACATATAGTACAATGGTCGCAAAATAATGGTCTAGTTTTAAATCCCGATAAATCTAAATGCATTGTAATCTCAAGAAAGTCTTTAAACCTGTCATACTTCCCTTCCATCACTGTTAATAATGCCCCTGTCGAGTAAGTTGAATCGGTTAAGAACCTCGGTATAATATTTGATCGAAACCTATCCTGTGATAAGCACATTGCCCAAGCAGTTGGTAAAACATATGCAGTGCTTAGAACTTTATGGGTCTCCCACACCTTTACGCCGATAAAGATTCGCATCTTGCTTGCGAAAACATTGGCGGTGCCTCTTCTCACTTATGGTTGTGAAATCTTTTCCAACTGCAGTTATGCCTCTAAAAGGAAACTTAACGTTGCGTTTAATAGCATTGTACGTCACGTCTTTGGATTGCGCAGATTTGATCGTGTTTCCGGGTATTTAAGATCTTGGTACAATATGTGCTTTGACAAGTTTCTCCAGTTCCGTACACTGCTTCGCTTTTCGGACATTGTACTTACACATCAACCTGCTTATCTGTATGGAAAAGTAAGATTTCTCACTTCAAGCAGATCCGGTCAGCTAATTGTGCCCAAAAACACCTGTTTGACATCTGAGCGACAATTTTTTATAAATTCTATTCGTTTGTGGATCTCGTTGCCTCATTACATAAGAAGAATAGATAACGCAGCTAGATTAAAAAAAATATTAAAAAAATATTTTACCTCCAATCTTTAGTTAATTAGTATTCCTAACCTCTTGAATTATTGAATTATTTTTTGAATTATTTTCTGAATTATTTTTGTATTCATTTTTCTTTATTTTCTACTGTAACTTTTTTTACTGTACATGTATTATAGATCAACTCAAATTATTTATCATCATTATGTAGCATCCATTTTCTCACATTCTCTTAGGTTCTTTTTATGCTTATCACTTATTTAAAAGATATTGTTTCTTACTGTGTGTAAGCAATTCATATGAAATAAATAATAAAAATAATAATTTCCCGCGCAGCTTTTTCTAACTCAACTTCTGCTCTCCCTTCGCTCCCACAACATCGACAAGCTGCTGCGGCTATGCAGAAAAACGCTGCGCACCCAAACACAATTCCGCAGCCGCCAAACTTATGGGTGAATCACTCTAAAACAATTTCGAACGTAGTCAACAACAACGAGATGCATGCAGCGAGCAACTCTACACTTTTCTCTCTTGAAGAGCTTAATACTTTAGCTATGGAAATAATAACAAAACTATCCGTCTGCAAAACAAAAGTTGAACAATTTGAAGTTATCACACATTTAGCTGCTAAGTTTTTATCCAATTGTAAATAATATGGTAGGTAGACACATGAAAATAATAACATGGAATGCTGTAAGTATACGCAGTAAATACATTGAATTCTTTAATTTCTTAATCAATAATAATATCGATTTTGCATTGATCATCGAGGCTTGGTTTAAACACAATCACACATTGTCCATTGAATTCAAGTGGTATCGAGTAGATAGGATCGATGGAGGCGGAGGTGTTGCAATTCTCGTTCGAAAAACCATTCAACATTCGCTATTACCAATTATGTATACAAACTCGTTTAGTAGAAAATGTGGGCATTGAATTAAACAATTTTCAAACCATTAACATCTATTGTCTATTTTTCGCTGGTCCCTCGCAAGACAATGGAAAATAAAAGCATTATAAAAACTGATTTAAGGAAGCTTTTTAGTATCAATGGTGATTTCCTGTTAGGAGGCGATCTGAATTGCCAGCACAGGGACTGGGGTTGTGTAATAGCAAATGTTTGGGGACATCTACTCTCATCCTACTACATCTACTCCATGTCCTAGTTTTGTCCCTTCTAGTTGTCGTGGTTGTCCGTCTGTACTCGAGTAGTCATGTATCGCAACCAATAACTGTGAATGCACTTAGCTCTGACCACAATCCAGTTTTATGCAGGCTTCTTCGTTCGGGTTAGGAAAACGTACAGTATGTTCAAGATATAAAAAATGCAAACTGGCCACGTTATCGCGCCATAGTTAAAACAAGACTTCGTAAAAGGTCGGAGATTAATGAAAATACGTTCAGTAGGACTTGAAACTGTTATAGATTACATTACTGACCTCATCCTTAAAGCGATAGACGACTCTGTACCCAGAGTTGTAAAAAAAAATATATCATAAAATACTTCCCGTTCACATACAAAACCTAATTAAACTAAGAAAAATCCAAAGGAGAAACTGGCAAATATATCGCCAGCCAGCATATCGAGAGAACGTATCGTATCTAACCCACATAATTTTGAAGCATTTAGTACAATTAAGCAATGAAGAATGGAATAATAAACTAAATTCATTTGACAAAAATGCAAAACCATTCTGCAATGCACCAGCGCTTTCTTTTCTTTCTTTCTCAAGCAATCATTGTTTGATAGCAAACTTAGGTGACCCAGTCACAAATGCGCTGGTCGGCGACAATATTCAGGCCTTTAATATGAAGAACACAAACACACGTTAAATTCACTTCTCACTGAAGATGACCTTCAATTTCACATCGATAATCTAAACGTTAAAACATCGGGTGGATTTGACCTAATAAAAAATATGTATCTAAAGCATTTACCCAGAGCTAGAGTAATATTCTTGACAGTCATCCTCAATGCATCCCTGAAAATACAGTACTTTCCTGATGCTTGGAAAATAGCGAACGCTTAAAGCTGGCGAACGCATGAGAGCTACAGACCTATAAGTCTGCTGAGCAGTGTAAGTAAACTAGGTGAACAAATTAACAAGAACAATTACTGAACATGGTTTATATCCCGACGTGCATCTCGGTTTCAGACCACAACATAGCACCACCCACCAAGTACTTCGTATTTGCAATCTTGTTAGGAAAAAATCGATAGCAAGGTAAAACCACAGGGATTATCCTTTTAGTCATCGAAAAAGCATTCAACTCTGTTTGGCACGTCGTTCTATTACATAAAATGATAGATTACAATTTTCCTCCGTTTCTATGCAAGTTAATCCAAAGTTTTTTGTCAGTGTAGTAGGCAGGAAAAACAATAATCAATTACTTTACAAATACAATCTTTATTCGTTCTCAGGCACGTCTGCTGCTGTTCGTCGATCAAGGAGAAGTGTCTCTTCCAGCATGCGTGCTGTACTCTTGATACATTTGTGTTTTACATGTGTGTATGTATACACAGAATTACATAGAATGTTTGGGGCCGCTTTGCAATAGGCCACTATCACAAATAACCGGAATTAAATTTCTTTTGACGTGAAATTGCCTCAAAAACACGGAAATTATTTTGCGAGGACGCTATTATTAACAAAGTTATAAACAATTAAAGTCTCCGATGGCCCAGTGTTTATAACTTTGTTAATAATAGCGTCCTCGCAAAACAATTTTTATTTCCGTATTTCTGAGGCAATTTCAAGTCAAAAGAAATTTAAGTCCGATTATTTGTGATAGTGGCCTATTGTAAAGCACAGCCGAATGTTTTAAACAACACATTACATAAAACAATGATGCCACATCAGGTAATTTTTTTTCTGATACTACAACTTGTAGAGAATATCGTCCAAAAATTTCAAGTCATTTGGACTGAAACTTTTCGAGTTATAGACAATTTTGTCACCGGGCGCTCGGTCACCTTGATCGTCACTGCGCTCGGCTAGTCTTACTGTATGAAAAAAGATGCTTTGGATATTGCATCCGCTGCAGTAGAAGTGCTTTATGGAGTTGGAATCCGCGACTCAATGTGGGTTTAAAAAAAAAAATCTTTTCTCTTTTTTATTTCTCGAAAACTTTTGGACCGATTTCGCCAAAATTTTTAACACTTCTTTTACATACTCAATACTTAATAACAACTCATTTTTTTATTAAAAATATGGATTAATTTCTGTCAAAAATCAGAGTTTTCTGATTCCACCTTTACCAAAAATCCAAAAATGAATATTTTCCTTATTCCTTCGTTCAAATCCAAGATAAACTTATGAACTAAACAAATCTTTTTGGTTTTTTGATATCGGATGAAGCAATCGCCAGTAATCCTGCCTACCGCATCAACAATTTTTTTTTAAGGTGACGCGGTTCTCCTCACTACCACTGGCTACATTTTAAAAATATCTTTATAAAAATTTTCCATAATAATCTTAGACATAAGCTTAATAACATTTTAAAAATTTCATAATCATCAATGAATTACATCCATTGAAAAAAAAAAATTATTTCAACATGCTTCTTTTTTAATCAATTTGACCCCTTTCCCCCCTTAACTGTGAATCAGCCATTTTTGTAGACAATACTGCAATACTTTTCAACCCACGAATTTGCTCTCGACGTTAAGACAAATCATCGAAATGCGATGGAGATATTAAAACGTTTTTATAACAGGTGGAATTCACATCAACCGATATTTTCGTCATTCCACAATATGTTTTGTTATTCCTCCATAGGCCATAAATATGTTGTTTCACGAATTACATTGACAGTACACTTTATCAGTGGAATCGTCAATAAAGCGGAACAGTAAATTTTTTTATAAGTTTTTTAACGCAAAAAGAAATAGTTCTGGCTGCCCCACCGCAATGGAGTTTGGCAATGTTATATCGACTGACCTATATAAAAAAAAAAAATAAATAAATAGCTGGCGCGACAGCTCGGAATGAGCCAAGGTCTAGCTTCTCGCAACCATTTATGTTGTGCGCGTTGTATTTTTTGCACGAATGGAAGGGACCTACAATTTATTGCCGACTCCGAACGGCGAAGTGAGAAGCTATTTCATGACAGATTATACTGCCGGAGGCTTGTCATTCCCCGACGAGAGGTGGTGCCGCGAAAAATGTTCGGTGTTCCTGGCTGGGGCTTGAACCCACGCCGCTTGGTCAGCAGTCCAACGCACTAACCACTGAGCCACGGTGACCACGACTGACCTATATAGTACTTGCGATATGTTTGCCGATTTTTTTGAGTCGGTTAATAATAGGAGTCAGATGAATTTAACAAATAGTTACTATAGTAATATTGCTGATGTAGTAAATATTGGTATTCTAAATTCATCTGATTCTGATTTAATTAAAGCCCTTGCAAATCTGCAGGAACATTCCAGTTCTGGTCCAGATGGAATTCTTGCATTTATATTAAAAAGATGTTCGGACGCGCTTTATCTTCCGCTTAAAATTATATTCAATCACTCTCTTCGAACGGGTGAGTTTCTAGATGACTGGAAATATTCGTTTATAACGCTTATATTTAAAAGTGGTTTGAGGCAAAAGGTGGAGAACTATCGACCCTTATCAAAGCTTTCCGCGATTCCCAAACTGTTTGAAAGCATTGTTAAAGCCAAACTTTACTTTCTTGTAAGGGAAATTATTTCTATTAATTAACATGGCCTCGTTAGTGGCAGGTCTTGTACTACTATGGTATGGTATGGTATATGAGGGTGAGCGGAAGGCTCTTCACTTAGGCCTCTGTTGGGCCCGTTGTGTTCCCCTCCTTTAATCTTCGGAACTGCAGGGATAGGCTTGGCTTGGGACGTATGTTGGGAGGGATCTAGGGAAGGTGGAAACAATCATGGAGCTGACACTAGTGTACGTGCGTTCTGGCGAATCTTCCTGTTTCTTTGGTGAAGGCCAGGATGCCGCCGATTCCTTTGTCCTTGAGATGTTTCAGGTCCGGTATCCACATGGACCCCAGGGTCCTCTGTCGCATCCTCGCTAGGACTGGGCAATGGCATAGGAAGTGTTCGAGGTCCTCTTCTTCTTCCTCACAGTTCCTACAAGTTTCTGTGTCAGCCAGGCCCATTCTATGCATGTGTTTGTTGAGGTTAATGTGTCCTATGATGAGTCCCACCATCAGCCTCAATTGCTCTCTGCTTGAACCTAACGCCTTCCTCGTGAGCAGGTTGCTGGGTTTGCCCACGAGTGATCTAGCCACTTTGCACGTCGGGAGGTTAGCCCAGTGATGCTCGAAATCTCTTTGCATCCTCTCGTTGGTTGCTGTTTTGATTACTGTCAGTGCGACCCCAACTGTGTTTTCAGCGGTTCGTTCTATTGCGTGCGCCCCTTCTCTTGCCAGTTCGTCGGCTATCTCGTTTCCCGTGACACCTTCGTGACCCGGTACCCAGACAAGGCGGACATCATTGTGCCTGGCAAGCCTATTGAGTTTGTCTTTGCATTCCCTGACCAGATGAGATCTGGATGTTGGATGTGCGATGGCTTTAAGTGCTGCTTGACTGTCCGAGCAGATTTCTATTTTCCTACTTTGGGTGTGGCGTTCCAAGAGAACTCCAGCTCCCCTCAAAATGGCAAGGACCTCTGCCTGGAATACTGTGACGAAGGGATCCAGATGAATCGCCAGTTCTATCGGTGGGTTTCCACAATATACGCCGGCGCCGGAGTTGCCTGCGATGTTCGAGCCGTCCGTGTATACCGTTATCCCGTCATGGTTTCTTGTATCGTTGGTTCGAGCCCAAGAATCCCTTGAAGGAAATTCAGATTTAAAGTTGTTAACAAAACTGGTTTGCTTGTCACCGAAATCGCTCTGATGGTTGATGAGTGGCGTGATCGTTCTGATCTCTTCAATAATTTTTCGGTGCCCTATATTAGAAGTAGTGTTGAAATATCCGAGGGCCTTCAGTCTTGTCGCTGAGTGTCCTGCCAGTCTCTTTGCTTCGAGGTGTACTGGTAGGATGTTTAGGATCACTTCCAAGGCAGCCGTTGGTGTTGAGGCTTGAGCGCCGGTTACTCCCTCTTGTACTACTAACCTTACCTTATTTTCTAATTACATTTATTTTAACTTTGAGAACGGCCTGCAGGTGGATGCCTTCTATACGGATTTCACGAAAGCCTTTGATAGAATGCATCACACATTACTCCTAGCAAAGCTGGAACGGTTGGGATTTCATTCAGCTATGTAAAAGTGGTTTAGTAATTATTTAACTAATAGAAAGCAAATGGTAAGGATAGATAGTTCCACGTCGCGCGTCATCAAGGTGGCTTCCGGTGTACCCCAAAGTAGTCACCTTGGACCATTGTTGTTTCTTTTTTTACAAATTTTCACGAAAATTTTAAATTTTCTAACGTTTTTACTTTTGCCGATCATTTGAAGTTATTTGCCCGCGTAGCAAGCATAGCTGATGCTATAGAATTTCAGTCCGATATTAATATACTAGTTCAGTGGTATAGTCATAATGCTTTGGATCTTAATATCTCGAAGTGTAAGATTTTCACTGCTCACAGAGTAACATCCCGTTTTTTTACGATTATTTTATTAATGGCCAAATACTTCAGCATTGTCCGGAAGCAAAAAAAAACCTTGGCGTGATATTTGGTTACAAAATGAGTAATCTTAGATTAGAGACAGTTTAAAAAGGCTTCACGAGATATTACTTACTAACTTAAGGTGGCGCTACAGACCGGGGTGGTCCTGGGCCTCAACCAGCAAGCGTCGACAGCGATCTCGATCTTTTGCCAGCTGTCTCCAGTTTCCACGCTAAGTTGGTTGAGGTCCCCCTTTCACTTGCGTGCGCCACCTGAGTCGCGGTCTTCCTCTACTGCGCTGACCCTCTGGTGTGGATTCGAAGATTGTCCGAGCTGGAGCATTGGTGTCCATCCGCTCTACATGACCCAGTCACCTCAGTCGTTGAACCTTCACTCTTTTGGCTAAGTCGATGCCGCCGTACAGCCCGTACAGTTCGTCAATTTATCTCCTCCTCCACTCCCCGTCTATGCAGACGGGACCAAAAATCATCCGAAGAATTTTCCTCTCGAAACAGCCAAGAGCAACCTCATCCGCTTTAGACAGAATCCATGCCTCTGCGCCGTAGAGCAGGACTGGGACGATTAAGGACTTATAAAGGGTCACCTTAGTTGTTCGAGAGAGGGCTTTGCTACTCAATTGCCTTCTTAGCCCAAAGAAACTGCGATTGGCAAGAGTTATTCTTCGTTTAATCTCAGCGGCGGTGTCATTGTCTGAATTTATAGCGGAGCCTAGGTAGACAAAGTCCTTAACTACCTCAAAGTTATAGCTGTCTATAGTGACGTTCTGTCCGAGACGTCGGTGTTGGGAGTCCTTTCTTGTTGACAGCATACACTTCGTCTTGCCCTTATTGACCGCTAAACCCATCTTCGCCGTCTTCGTCTCGATAGTCACAAACGCACCAGTGACATCACGCTGCGTTCTTCCGATTATGTCAATGTCATCGGCGTATCCGAGTAATTGGACGGACTTTTGAAAGATTGTGCCCCTGGTGTTGGCGCGTGAGTTTTGCACAACTCTTTCAAGAACGATGTTGAAGAAGTCGCATGACACCTCGGTGAGGTCTTGACCGACCTTGATGGAGCAGCGTGCATTCTCCATCGTCATCCTGCACAGACGGACGAGTTTGGCAGGGATGCCAAAACTAGACATGGCTCTGTATAGCTCGTCTCTATAGATGCTGTCATACGCGGCCTTAAAATCGATGAAGAGGTGGTGGGTATCGATTTGAAGTTCCTGGGTTTTTTCCAAGATCCGCCGCAGTGTGAATATTTGGTCGATGGTGGACTTTCCCGGCCTGAAACCACACTGATATGGACCGATCAGGTTGTTGACGAACGGCTTCAGGCGTTCACACAACACGGCAGATAAGATCTTGTACGCGATGTTAAGAAGACTGATGCCTCTGTAGTTGGCGCAGTTCAGAGGGTCTCCTTTCTTGAGGATCGGGCAAACAGTGCTGAGGTTCCATTCATCGGGCATACTTTCCTCCGACCATATTTTACAGATGAGTTGGTGCATGCTCCTTACCAAGTCATCGCCTGCTGCTTTGAACAGCTCGGCAGCTAGGCCGTCAGCTCCAGCAGCTCTGTTGGACTTAAGCTTCGATATGGCTGTCTTCACCTCGTCCAGGTCGGGTGGTCTTCGTCGTCCAGGTTGAATGGTTCATTCTGCCTGACAGCGAGATTCGATTCGTTGTCGCCGTTAAACACTCTGTAGAAGTAGTTCTTCCATATCCTCAGCATCGACTGCGATTCTACTACGATGTTCCCTTGTTCATCCTTACAGGCCTCGGTTCGGGCTCTGTTACCTTGACAGGTTCTTTTTACCCTTTGGTAAAACTTCCGAACCTCATTCCTACTATAACATCCCTCTATCTCCTCGATTGCGCGCTTCTCATGCTCTTTCTTCTTCCTCCTGAAAAGCTTGTGTTCGTCTCTCCTCTTCTGCCCGTAGAGCTCGCGAGCAGCTCTGGTCTTTCTATGCAGCGCCGCTTTGTATGCTTCTTGTTTCGCTGCATGTGCTTGCCGGCACTCGTCGTCAAACCAGGGATTTCGTTGTGGTGGCCGTGTGAAACCCAGCACATCAGAGGCGGCATCTCTGATCGCTTTTTGGCAATATTGCCACTGGTTTTCAATACTTGATGCTGGCGGCATAGGACCTCTTGAGAGATAGAGAGAGACTCGATCGGAAAAGGATCTGGTGATCTCTTGCGATTGCAGCCGTCCGACGTCAAACTTCCTCACAGTATTCCCTTGTCTTGGCGGTGTTCGGGATATCCGCAGTTGTACTTCGGCTATAACAAGGTAGTGGTCCGAGTCAATGTTGGCCCCTCGGAACGTTCGGACATCCATAATACTGGAGGAGTGCCTTGCGTCGATCGCAATGTGGTCAATCTGGTTGACGGTTGATTGATCAGGAGATCTCCATCTTCCTTGGTGGATATCGAGATGTGGGAACCGCGTACTAGCTACGACAACGTTCCGCCGCGCAGCAAAGTCGACCAGCCTTAATCCGTTATCGGAGGTGGTGTCGAGTAGGCTGTGCTTTCCGACAGTACTACCAAAGATGCCCTCTCTTCCTAGCTTTGCGTTAAAATCACCTAGGACAATCTTAATGTCATAGCTAGCGCACTGCTCGTATGTCTTGTCCAAGAGCTCGTAGAACCTGTCTTTGGTGTCGTCGTCTTTCTCCTCTGTGGGGGCATGCACGCATATCAGCCTAATGTTGGCGAATTTAGCCTTGATGCGGATTGTCGTGAGGCGTTCGCTTACATACCTGAAGCTTAAGACTTTTTGCCCAAGTCTGCCTCTAACGACAAATCCACATCCAAATAAGCGCTGCTTTTGTTGTCGGTAGCAATCGCCGTAGTATACATTGCAGTTTTCCATCCTCTTTTTGACCGGCCCATCCCACCGCACTTCTTGGATGGCGGTTATATCTGCTTTGCAGCAGTTGAGGGCCTTCGCTAATTGTTCGGCTGCACGTGGTCTGTTAAGGGACCTAACATTCCACGTGCAGATCCGAAATTCGTTTGCATGGGTTGTCATCAGTGAATCCGTCCGTATCCGAGGCTTGTTGTTGCTTCGTAACTATTATGTTTTTCCATGGCAGGGCAGTTACCCCTGCGCACAACCTCCAACCTGGAGGACCAGGTCCATTGTTATAACCCCAAGGACGAAGGGCCGGCATAACCGATGTCGGTAACCCACTTCAGGGATGTGAGCGCTGCCGTTGGCCCCTGTAGGGCTCATCCGCCACCATCTCTTTTCCAAGACCCCAACCAATTCCTGGAAATCCTTAATTTAAGTTTTGTACGGTTAAACGTTTTAAAATACGTGGTGCAATAAATTGTAAATAGGCACTACTATTATTTTGAACACAACTGTACATACTACATATTTTTATCTGCACAACACAACTCGAATAAGAACCTAAAAAGCATGCATACGTCTATACATATGTACATATCGCTCATTTACTTGAAGATTGTCACAACTCAAAAAACGCGACCTAAGTAGAAAAGAATTAGGCATATTCTCTTCTAACGCGAACAATATACAAGATATCAATAAGAAATTTGTACGCAATATGAAGCATGATAAAGCGAATAATTCTGCATCATTAACTCAAAAATCGCATTTTTTTAATTTATGACAGCCTTCAAGTAAATGAGCGATATATACAGATGTGAACACAAAAATAGCAGTACCTACATATGTATGTAGGTACAAATTACACTGGTCAACAAAAAACACCACATGAAAACTTTTGTCTAGTTATGTTTAGAACAGCCCCCTCATGAAGCTGACCTCCTCGCGGTGGGGGGCGGGCAACTTGTCTGGGAAGTGCGGGTGGAGTAACTAAATAGTTGATCTACCCGTACTCCCCAGATATGGCTAACGAAGCGCAAACCCCAATGATGACAAAAAGACAGAAGTCAGGGCGCTCTTCGGAGCCAGGCCTAGGGGGTGGCAGTATGCGAGCGTCTGGTGGTCGGTTTGTCCCGCTCGGCAGCCGGCCGGGTTCAACCCCAAACGGCTACGAGCTCCCCGGCAATGGTCTCGCAAACCATTACGGGGGTCAAAGGGGAGATGCGCTATGCTCCGATGGGGGCATAAGTGGACTTTCGGCTTTACGACAACGGCATCGACTTAGGATAGGCACATGGAACATTTCTTCGCTCACAGGAAAAGACCTTGAGCTTATTCGGGAGGCTACTAAATATCGACTAGATATAGTTGGTATCTCCTCAACAAAGCAAAGGGGTTCTAGAACTGTGGACCTTTTGGATGGGTGGAAACTCTTCATGTCAGGAGTAGCACCTTTAATGTCTGCTCAGGCGGGAGTGGGGATACTCACGAGTCCCAGGCTGACAGGCAGAGTACTGGAGTGGATACCATTGGGAGGGAGAGTTGCGATCTTAAAGCTTAAGCTTGAAAGGTCAACTCTCGACTCTGGTGCAGGTATATGCGCCGAATCTGGAGTCGGAGTATGCAGCTTTCTTGGATGAAGTAGATGCCGCCTTAGAACAGGTGGCAGATATGGATTCCTATGTCCTGATGGGAGACTTCAATGCTCACGTGGGTGTGGACGTAATGACATGGGGAAGTGTGATTGGGAGGAACGGTGACCCGGATCAAAATGCGAACGGAGAGAAGTTGTTGAACTTTTGCTGTGCAAATGGTATGTCCATTATGAACACCTTCTTTCCGCACAAAAACATCCATAAATACACATGGTACCGTCGGAGTCTTCAGCAGAAATCGCTGATAGGATTTTTCGTGGTACCATCGTGTGTTAAAAGGATGGTTTGTGACGTTCGTGTTGTGAGAGGGGCTGAACTGTCAACTGATCATCACCTAGTGTTGTGCAAATTGTATCTCAACGATAAAGTACCCAAAGTACCAAAGCGTAAACCAAGGCTGGTGACACGTATACGGTGGGAGAGCTTACAGAACGATGAGATACGGGAGGCGTTTGCACGACAGGTATCCGAAAGGTTTGCACAAATTCCAACTGTTCCGACAAATGTAGAGGAAGAATGGCGGTTGTTTTCAACAGCAGTCATTGCCTCTGCAGGAGGTGTTTGCGGAGTGAAGCGGCTCGGTGTGGCGGCTGGTGGTAAGAAAAGAACTGCGTGGTTTAAAACACCCGGAGTTCAAGAAGCCATCAGAGAGAAGAAGAAAGCCTTCAAGGTGTGGATACACTTGGGGGATTCAGCTTCTCGAGAGCGGTACATGGAGGCGCGAAGAACTTGCAAATCCAAAGATGGTGTACTTCTTTCCGATGAGAAGGACATCTTGCGCAGATGGAGCGAGCACTTTTCGGAGCTGCTCAATCCCGAACAGGGCACTGAGGATGGCAGACCCATGGTTTTGAGTAGGGCGGAGAATAGTCCCACCGTAGAGGAGGTGACTTTGGCGATTAAAGCGCTAAAAGTCGGCAAATCTGCTGGTGTGGATGAAATCCGGCCAGAAATGCTCAAAGCTTTGGGTAAAGAGGGAGTGGAATGGCTCTCTCGTGTCATTATAGTGGCCTGGGAATGCGGTGAAACACCTAGCGACTGGCAAACTGGGGTGATTGTTCCTCTTTTTAAGAAAGGGGATAAGAGGTATATCTCTCTTTTAAGTCTCCCCGGAAAAGTCTTTGCAAAGGTGTTGGAAACGCGTTCCTTCCAGAGCTGTGGTCGAGTCCCGGTCGGGCGATGAGCAGTGCGGCTTTCGTCCAGGTAGAAGCACAACCGACTTGAGAAGGCCTGGGAGTATGCCAAACCTATCTACAGTTGTTTTGTGGATTTGGAAAAAGCATATGATCGGGTCCCTCGAGGTAAATTCTGGAGTGTATTGCAGGAGTACGGGATTGACGATTCTCTTCTGAGGGCCATTCAATCTCTGTACACTAACTTTAAGAGCTGTGTTCGGGTGAACGGCGTTAAGTCGACACCTTTCACTGTGGGCGTTGGACTTCGCCAGGGGTGCGCTTTGTCACCTCTCCTTTTCATAGTGTATATGGATTGGATGTTACAGCGCAGCCTTGGTGAGGAACGTTTCGAATTGGGAGACTTAAGGATAAGTCATCTGCTTTTTGCTGATGACGTGGTCATCCTTACGTCCACCCAGACCGAACTAGATAGATTCGTCGCCGTCTGTGTTGAAACTGGGATGAAGGTAAACGTGAACAAATCAGAGGTGATGGTAATTTCCAGAACACCTGTTCAATGCACTCTGCATGTTAGTGGAGTCCCATTGAAACAGGTGGAGAAGTTTAAGTATCTCGGGGTCCTATTCACGAGTGATGGTAGGAGCAATACTGAATTATCCTGTAGGATTGGTCAGGCAGGAGCAATTTTGAGACAGCTTGGTCAATCTGTTATCAGGAGGGCCGAACTTGGCATCGAAGCTAAGTTGTCGGTCTTTAATTCAGTGTTTGTTCCGACCCTCACCTATGGTCATGAGGTTTGGGTAATGACCGAAAGAATAAGATCGCGGATACAAGCTGCCGAAATGAGATTTCTTCGTTGTATTGCTGGGGTGACCCGCCGAGATCGGGTAAGGAACACCATAGTACGCGAGGCACGCAATGTCGAGCAGCTACTTCTTCGAACGGAGAGGTCCATACTTCGATGGTTTGGGCACGTCAAACGCATGTCCCCAACTCGGTTTCCAAGACGTGCCATGGAATTCGTGCCATCGGGCAGGCGTCCCCTGGGTAGGCCTAGGATGAGATGGTTGGATCAAGTCCGAAATCTCACCTCTACCCGTATGGGGATAGCCCCTGATGAGTTAGAGTTGATGGCGGAAGATCGGCAATTGTGGAGAGTCCACTTAAGCTCCCTAAACCCGCGACCCTCATAGTGGATGAGCGGGCCATTGGAAAATGATGATGATGATGTTTAGAACAAGGATAAGGATAATAGAAATAAAATAAAAATGTTCCAAATACGAATAGTTTTTATTGCGAAGGTCCTCATGACGCGACTTTCCAAAAATTACCAACTTGGTTAATATGCGTACTCTGAGCCGTTATTCATATAGCGAATTTGTTGCATTTATTTTGAAATTTTAACAAAATGCAATATAGGGTGCATTTTTATGTGGACAAAAAAATAAATACAGTCAACGGTTTTGGCAGATTTTGATTCAAATCTTAGTTTTTTGTAAATGTAATTTATTAGAAATATTAATCTATTTAATATCTAGTTGTATGAGCTTTGTTTTTTATTACTTCTGTGGGTCTTGATGACAGGGAGTTAGCAAACTTTTGGCACATGGTCAAGGGAATAGATTCCCAAGCTGTATTAACACCCTGCCAAAGCTGGCTTATATTTTTGGGTCCTCCTTTGACTACAACATCCTACACTTGTTTTCAGAAGTTTTCAGTGGGATTTAAGGCCATTTCCATCGTAAAACTCTTAATTCCCTTGCAGCTATTCAGTTTTTTGTGGCTTTGGCTGTATGTTTTGGACCGTTATCAAAGTGTAACGTCCAAAAAATGGGAATATTTTTTCTTTGTGGCTTCAAGGACAATAAGAAGAAGGTTAAGGTAATAAGAGACATTTAAAACCTAGAATGGACTTTGCTGTTCAACACTTAAATCAGTCTGGTGATGACGATAAAAAAAACTGGAGAAGTATAGTTTGGACGGATAAATGTAATTGAATTTATTTAAGTCAGATGGTAGGCAGTTTGCTAGATGTCCTCCAAATTCCATATACAATTCCCGCTTCACAATAAAAACGGTTAAAATTGATGGTGGGAGTATCATGGTTTTGGCTGTTTTAAATATCTTTTATTGATAAGTATTACTTTGCTAGGTTATTTGGCTGAGAGGACTATTCTCAGTGTGGTGGATAAATTAGAGTCCACTGGTTCAGTAAACGATCAACCAACAGTCGTACGTCGACGAAACGCAAGATCTGCCGAAAACAGCGCCGCTGTCCTTAAGAGTGTGCAGGAGAATCTGATGCAGTCGATTTCGCGTCGCTCACAAGAACTCGGCCTTTCACAAACCACAACTTGGCGAATTTTGCGTCGTGACTTGGGCCTGCACCCGTACAAAATTCAACGGACCCAGGAGCTGAAGGTAAACGACCATAGACAACGACGTGTGTTCGCTGAATGGGCTCTGGAGCGGTTGGAAACTGACCCCAATTTTGATCGAAAAATCATCTTCAGCGATGAGGCCCATTTCTGGATGAATGGGTACGTCAACAAACAAAATTGTCGAATTTAGGACGATACCAATCCACATGAGATCCAAGAGCGTCCAATGCATCCCGAAAAAGTCACTTTTTGGTGTGGATTTTGGGCTGGCGGCGTCATTGGTCCATATTTCTTTGAGAACGACGTTGGCCAGTCCAGCACCGTCAACGGCGAGCGCTATAGATCGATGCTATAGACCGATTCTGCACGAGCGATTCGAGGGCATGGTCATCTCACGTGGAGGTGATGTGAACTGGCCACTGAGATCGTGCGATTTGACCCCGTTGGCCTTTTTCTTGTGGGGTTTTCTGAAGTCGCAGGTCTATGCGAATAAGCCACAAACCACAGCGGCCCTCAAAAGCCAACATAACCCATACCTTCAGTCAAATTCAGCCTGATTTATGCGCCAGTCATAAATTGGACATTTCGGATGCGCGACACCCAGATAAGCCGCGGCGGACATTACAATGGCATCGATAGGCCTTTCAAACGAATAAAAAATTTTGATGATATCTCATACACACTTTGTTTTATTTATATATAAAGATAGGAAGCGCTTAATAAAAAACGTTTTATATATGCAACTAGCGGACCCGACAGACGTTGTCCTGTCCGTTACGACACTTTTTATCGATATGCTAACTTTTGGTAAACTATATATTAAGTGACTTTTGATATTGAATTTGGCATTTTAATCTTGATTTTCATTTTGTTTAAATAATAGCAAACTAAGAAAATACTCAAGTTATTTTCGTGACAGTCTTATTTTTATTAATGTTAAAAAATTAAAGTACATACTGAAATAAATGTTAAATATTAATACTAATCTTATCTTAATGCGAGTTGATGAACAACGTTTTTTGTCAATCCCTGTGGTGTATAAATGAAAAAACTTGATGGTTTGCCTACGCGAGAACACGCAACATATAATTGGCCATGTGAAAAGCACGAATTCTCAAGATCTAACCCACAAATGGACATTGTTTGGCCTTGTGACTTATTAATAGTCATTGCAAATGCCAAACGAATTGGAAATTGGAGGCGTCTAAATGGGATGGGCGAGTCCGAAGGGATCATTGGGATCCGTGGCAGGAGAACAACTTCACCTTGAAACTTGCCGTTTAAAATGGTAGCTTTAAGAACATTGCCCTTGATTTCTGTTATGACCAACCGCGTGCCATTGCGTAGCTTAGCTGCATTTAAATTCCGAAGCTAAATGGTGGACCAATTTTTTAAAATCAGGTTATGTGGTGGCATTCCCGGTAAATCCAGTGAATTCAAGAATTCGATCGGATAGTTGACTGCTTCATCAGGATCGACAACAGTGTCGATCGACTTGAACGACATTAATAGCGTCAACATCGATATTTTTTGCGGCCAGAATAGCTCGTTCACGTAGCCACGTATGATTTCTGTAATTAGCGCACAAATTTGCGAATATGCTTTCAATCAAATCATTTTTCGTGGCTACCATGTTGCAAAAATTGTCTGGTAATTTTATACATTGTGTATTTTCATGCAATAGAATTTTCCCATTGCCAATGTTGAGCAATTGTTCGGAGAATTTCGTTAATTCTGGAACTCCACCTTAACCTTCGCCGATGCCGCAGCCTTGATAAGGCTTTTTTGTACTTAGCCGTAGTCAACACGAAAAGGGGAGGTGTTTTTAGTGAGTAAGAATCTCACACTACCATGAGCACGTGCGGTAGATCCTCATGGTGTCTCCTGAAAGATTTTCACCTACCCTCGTAAAAAAAAAATTGTTCTGAGAATGACCGTGCCAATGGATCGTTCTGCAGTTGAACACGCATATTTATGTTAAGGCGTAATGTATGGACATGTGGCCATAGGTATGATTTTTTCAAACATGCGTTAATTTCGTCCGCATATGTAGCGCGTGGAATGACCGGCAATGTCTGTCTAAAATCACCGGACAGCAGCAGTAGAGCACCACCGAAAAGTCTGGTATTATCGTATTATTAGCGGACCCGACAGACGACGATAATATACATATATTCACGCAATTATACATACAAACATTTAATATTGAAAAAAAAAAACAAAATTGAAATCAAATTGAAATAAGTGACATCAGGGCCACCTTTATAACTATGAATTATTCTCAGCAGGTCAGTTATTAATTAACGTTTTTGAAGGTTTTAAGGGTCAATTATTCATGGAAAAATATTGGTTAGTGAATCTAAACCATTCAGGGACTCGCTCAAACACACACACAAAATTTCATTTAAATCGGTTCAGACGTTTAGGAGGAGTTGCATTACATACGGATATAACGGATTCTTGTTGACACGATTAAGGCCGCAATTATGAAGCTATTTGAATAAAATTTGGTATACAAGTTCATATGGCGAATACCTCAGCTAAGTTCGTAGATGGGCGTAATCGGTCGAGAGGGGGGCAGGTTAGCCCCCTTTTTATTTCTCAAACGGTACAATTCACAACTTAAATAAATCCTAACATTCGGTTTTTATTTTTTAGTAATATAGTAAATAACAGATAACAGAATCTGCCTACTAATTTGGGCGCCATCTTGAAATTCTTCAAAATTTATTGGATTTCGTTGAAATTGAAAATCCTTACAAATCTCGAGGTAATTAGTATAAATTCGTTTTTAAAGTGGAAATTTTTTTCCGCCATTTTGTTCTCACCATCAGAATAGAAACCCTAGCGATAACATAAGAAATCCACCTACCTCTTGCGCCTATTGCCGGAAGGTTCTTTTTCAAATAATGTACTCTGAATATGAAAACAAAACTCAAAAACGGTCAATCTTCAATTTTGTGGGTAGTAGCTGCAACACAAAAACGAGACCCAAATCAAAATAAATATGGTGTTCGAATGAAAGTAGGTAGGTGATTCAAAATTAGTAAGCAACTTTTCAGTGTTATTATAACAGCTTTTATTTAAAATGCATTACTCACTCAATTGCTTGATGGGTGAAATTATTTAGCCATGAGTTATAGGTAAAAGAAAAAGACTGGTATGCCCTTTAAAAAAAAAAGTACACTAAGATTTTAGATTTGGTTCTTTCTAAACAATACAAAAAGTATGTTTAACTTAATACTAAGAGAAAACAAGAAATTTGGGAAAATTTTTTTTTTGTCATAAGTGGGTCGTCCGTGCACTGCACCAGTAAGCAATGAAATTTGATCAAAAAACTAAAGAGGTCGATAAATCCTACACGGAGACTCTAAATCGTCTATCATATTCTGCAGACATGATGCATAATACTATTAAGTAGGTCGAAAAGTCAGAAAATAGGTGCGGATTAGCAAAGAGATGAAACTTTCCGCTAGTCATCTCACAATGTTTAAAAGGTCACTGGAAGCTAATTAAACCGCTCGTAGACCGAGGAAAAACCCATTTCTCACAAAAAAGAATAAGGAAAAACGACTCATATTAGCAAAAATATCTGTTGGTTGGCCTGTTCCGAAATGGTGTACTATATTTTTGCGAATGAGTCAAAATTTGTTTTTTTATGGAGACATTGGGTCTCGGTAATATCAGAGACACCCACCAAATGCGGTACAGTAGTCACAATACGCCACTAAAACAGCTAGGCACTATGGCTTGAAAATCATGGCTTGAGGATATTTCTCCTACTATAACGTTGGTCTGGTTTACACGACTGATGGTATTATAGACGGAATTGTTTACATTGGCATCTATTCAAACATTACGTTCACTTTCTGCCTTAAAGAGATGCCAGATGGGTATAGGAGGAAGACAAAGACCCGAAACCCAGAAGTCGGAAGGGGAAACAATGGCTTCGGGCTAAGAGTATTTAGATTATCTTCTGTCCAGCACAGTCTCCTGACCTGAATTATTTTGAAAAAGATTGGGTAGATGTTAAGAAACCTGTGTGCAACACAAAACTCGCCATTAACTAGCAGTTTTGGGAATATCGTTCGCAATTCCCAAAAAACGTTGTCAGCGGTTGGTTGATTCAATGGTCCGACGTTGTGAAGCCGTAATTAAAAATTCTGGTGGTTCTATGAAATACTAACATATATACTACTAATATCTTATATTTTTTATTAATACTTCTCTATATGTTTCGCAACAATTAATGTAGAAACTGAAATCTCAAGCACCCACTGCTATTTTCATATTCATTACTTGTATGTTATATGTACATGACTTTATTTTACTTTTTTCCTGCGCTATGTAACCGTTTACTACTTTTTATTGTTAAACAACAGACAATCTTACTAATAAGTAACTTAAATTAGTAAAAATTTGGATAATTTTAGAAATATTTAAGTTTTATGTAATTTTTGTGCCTACTGCTATTTTCGTGTTCGCAACTGTAGGAAAAAGATCTTAAATTAATTGGTGACTTAATTATTTTTGATGTACAATAAAACATGCGTGGAAAAGAGGAATCTTTATCCAAATTTCCGTTTAGATAAAAATACGATTAACACTTTAAAACACATGACAGTTAAGTTGCTAATAATTTGTCATAATGTGCTGTAATTCAGTTATAATTAATTAAATGTTGGCTTAAACTTTATTTCATTCAGCTGCCCATTTACGTATACTTATGTATGCATGCATATAAGAACGTAAAATGCTTATGAAACGGAGCAACCAGCTAATTAAACACATTTTCCATTCGCTCTTCGTGGTTTTGATTTGTGGAACGAAATCAAAAAAAACCCAGAGAGACGAACTAATAAACGCATGAATACATTTCAGATTCCGAAGAGAGTTTGACATCCCCTTATGTACATACGTAGGTTTCCTCATTTATATATGTACACCCATACAATCAACAAACATACCAATCGCACCAATATATCGGGTCTAGTTAGTTTACCCAACCTATAAATTCTATTGTTTATTCGACTATAACTTTTGATTCTTTAATTGCAAGATAAAACATGTACTAACCGATTCCGAAATGCTTTTTTATCCTTTTTAATATATGATTGCGTTTTTTCTTGATTAGCTTATCTTTTGTTTCCTCCAAGGAGACATCCATATTACTCTGCAAATCACACACGCACAATATATGGAAATTGTATTCCTTAACAACTCGCTTTGCCGGGAATAAATCACGGGACTTTATTACAAAACTTAACACCTTATATTTCGGATTAACTCCTCATATTTTCGTATTTATACGCCGTACAGAGCAGTCTTTTCAAACTCAATAAACCGATTTTCCTTCACCCGCAGGGCCACATCAGTTGCAATGCGATGGGTTGTTAACGATGGCGTTTAAACACATAGGTACGCATTATTTACACCTTTCAAGAAATTAATTACTACAGCGTGTGTTCAAGGTAAATTGACCAGCTGTTCCTATAATCCTTCACTTTGGGTTTCCTCAAGAAATTAAGACAGCATTTCCTTTTCTTACTGACAAAATGGAAAATAGGTTTAAAAAACAGCAGCAGATGTTTTGGAACAGGCGTCCACACCAACCAGTCAAGCAGATCAGTGTTGCCGTTGTGTATGTTTGTGTAAGGAGCTATACAAAACAGAGTTCTCAAAACTAATTATGCATATAATTTAAAAATTCCTCTTTTAAATGAAATTTTGTTATATGCAAATATTTAAACAAAACAGATAGCGACAGCCCGAGATGGGTCAAGGTGTCTCGCGTCTTGCAATCATTGTTGTTGTGTGCGTTACATGACAAATCTTATGCTATGTTTCCACCAAAAATAAATCCGGGATTTAGCGAAAAAAGATTGAGATTTAAGTGAAACTCCATTAACCGGGATGGCTGGGACGGAACTCATCACGGACAATTAAAAATCCCGGTTAATAGATTTCTATGCATATTTAGAAAAAAAACTCTTGATTTTTTATTTTGAAGCTTTTTTATTGTTTTACTTCACGGATAATAGAGGGAATGTTGAATAAAAGAGTTTCTATAAAAATAATTTTAAGTTTTGTGGGAATTCAAAGACAGGAACGTTTTTCTTTCTATTACGGATAATAGAGCTATTGCCGGTTAATAGAGTTACTAATGAAAAACAAATTCCGGTTAGTAGAGTGTAATACTTTTAACAGAAACGTCAGGATAAATCCTAAATCTGGGTAGATCCACCTCACTTTAATATCAACCTTTTTTCGCTAAATCCCGGATTTATTTTTGGTGGAAGCATAGTATTACTCTCGGAGGTTTATCATTCTTCGACGAGATGTGGCGCCGCGATAAATATTTATTGGAAATAGATAGGTCCTAAACCCGCGAAGCTCACACAGCAGTTCAGCGAACTAACCACTGACCCAGAGCGAGCAAACATGCGTGCATGGAATTTTTAAAACTAATTTATATGACTTGAATTGAGAAAGCAATTAACTGCGGATCAATTCTTTCTTAAATAAATCGAAGATAAAATGAAAAATCCTAAGATCATCCTACACAAGTGAATTTTACCTAATTGATCTAACGGCAACTGCGCGGCAGAAATGGTAGAACCTGACTAACATCCCTGCATGCATTCATCTGCATTTAAAAGCGTGTATTCCAGTCCGATTCAAAACAAATTGGATTTTGTGTACATATGTATGCAAATGCTGATCGAATTGAAATAGGATTCAATTGATTCGATCAATATTTTTTTCCAATTCGGAAATAGGGGTTCTGCCAAGAGCATTGCAGATGTAGTGAGTCACATAATTTTATTTTTATTTATGTTGAATTAATATTGTGAGGATATCAAATCCATAAAATTTTCTGACTCGGTCAACAATATCGAAAAGGTGGACGAGCAGTAATCAAGTGAAGTTTCATTATAAAGACAGTGCAGCTGGCACTATAAATTTATGGAAAGTAAAAAGTTCTCCCAAGCATTCGGTGTATGAGCATATGCAGTGTTGCCAAAGCATTTTGTCGCTTGAGCACTGTTCTTAACATTTTCAGCGTTAATTTTGACCTCTTGGGCACCAAACCTTCGATTTTCACAAAAACTGTTTCAACTACCCTACTCTACCTGATTTTTTAGCACTTTCTTTATTTTCATTGACTGAACAAAAGCACATCTCAATCCAAAAAGTGCAAAAAAAAAAAAACAAACACGAAGCAACTAGTAAACTAGTGTGAATGCGATGATAATATTATTTGTTTTAATTTGTGTATTACTTTGTACATACATACATGACATTTGAATGTATATAAAGTGAGTGAATACAATACTTGAATTAGAAAAAAAGATAGACATTACATTATAAAAGAAATGGCATGCATATATATATTTAGAGGAGACCCCGTCAACTGCACCAACAACAAGGGTATTAGTATCCTCAGCACCGCGTACGAGATCTTATTTGCCATACTGAGTGACCGCTTTTCGTCAAAAACCTATTTGGGCCCTATCAGTACGCTTTTAAGCCAGGAAAGTGCACAATTGATAAAATTTTAACACTTTTGGCAATTCCTGGAGAAAACCCAAGAAGACCAAATCGATACTCACTACCACAATATAGATTTTAAGGCCGCCTATGACAGCATTTATAGAGACGGGATCTGTGCAGAGCTATGTCTAGTTTTGCTATCCCTGATTCATCGTTTAAACGGGAAGACGATAAAGAATGCTCGCCATTTCATGAAGGTCTGTAACGATCTAACCAAGACCCTTGGTGTCGAAAAGGATTTAGACAAGATGATGCATTGTCATGAGACTCCTTCAACATCATACTTGAATGAAATCTGTAAATCTCACAAGCCAACACCAGAGGCACAATCTTTCATAAATCTGTTGAACTTCCTGCTTATGCCGATATTAGGCGTGTTTTTTTTAGTAAATCTATACAGGCTAAGAAAATATTTTCCATGTTAATTACACTAACAACTAAGCCTGTATAGAATTACGACATCTGGATAACTATACAGCTTTAATTCCTTAGCCGCGATAAAAACTGTGCTTCCAAACCATTTTCTTCCAATTGTTATCGAAAAACGTTATCGAAATGTTAAAAATGGCATTACAGCCGTCACTTATAAGGAAAAAATTGCCGAAAAGGCGCTTTACTTCTAACGACAAAAGGTAAAAATTAAACAGATAAGATCTTATATTATTTTGTAACATTGTTTTAAATCTGTCCGATCTATTTATCTAAATAAAGAAAAGGAAAAAACTAATAACTGAAGCGTAACAAATGTCATGTGTGCGTTTTTTGCGCACACTTTTCTTAGCCTATATAGATTTACCAAAAAAACACGCCTATAGATTTACCAAAAAACACGCCTATTGATATCATAGAATGGCTGCATTCAGAGAATGAAGTGCAATGGGCAGCTGCAGCGTTAAAAGAACACGAAAATGTTTTTTTAAGCTCTAAAAAAAACGCCCAAGCGGTGATTCAACTTTATCGGCACTAAAATGAAATTTCGGGCACTGGAATTACGCTGAAAGGACTACTTTGGCAACACTCGGCATATGGGTATAAGGCAGAGATAAACTATAAATAGATATTCAACTTCCGTCCCTGTATTCCCGCGAAACCCATTTGTTTACATTGTGTAGTTGTAGCGCCATCTTGCTTTACCTCGCTGACAGCTCTAGTCTGTGAATACGTGAGGACAACACAACAACAATTTGCACGGTCCCTTTAAAAACGATGCGGTGGATTCATTTATGTCACAATCATGTGAAGAATTTTTGATATCTTACAAGCGCTTCCTTGGACACATTTTTAGGGCTATATACCTGGTTGTACCTCCAGCAGCCTAAGACAGACTTATCCTTCCATTAATTACTAGTTATTTATCTGCCGAATTCAGAAAACTCTTGAAATGTCCAATTTTAAATTCACGGCTGAAATTTTTTAAACTTTTAATTCCCCACAACGAAATGCGAGCAACAAATCAGCTGTTGTGTTCGTAAAGTATAGCAGTTGGTGAGTTAAGCTAACATTCCAGTCTAGGAATCGCGAAATTATTATTATGTTTTAACAAATACTTGGTTTTTTTTTTAAATAATTTTAGTGTGTACAAGCAAAAGTGTATGTGATCCTAAATATTTTAAGCATTTGTTTTTATTGAAAAGTAAGATTTCGAAGTCAAAAAATGGGAAAAAAATATGAATTTTTCGAAATTCCTTTTAAACAAGATAGGTATGTATTTCCATTTTTGCCTTACCTAAATAATTTTAGGTAATCCTTTAATCAATGTTTTTATCGTAAGGGATGCAGAAAATACATTAAAACGAAAAAATACTTCTTAGAATGAACAAAAATTATTAGAATGCAAAATTTGCTTTTAATATTATAAGTGTTAGTAACTCCAACAATATTTCGTTTTCTAACGCTATAACTCTTACAAATTCGGATAGGTTTTCTTTTTGAGGAAAGTTTCAGTATTAAAAAAATATGACTATGGTTTTTGAACAAACATGGCCAACTTTCCAATAATTCGACGATTTGCTGTCATCTTGGGGCGAATTCGTCGATTTGCCGCCATTCTCGGATTGAATTTGCGGATTTGCCGCCATCTTGGGGGGAATTCGGAGATTCACTCACATTTCAAGACGAAATGAGACAGTATTGCACAATATTGGAAGTTTTAATTTTTTTTTCTTGGATGCCAGCTTGAAGAAGAAGAATTGCCACACAAATACCATAGTATTTGGACGAAGGACTGGGTGGCCCGCCGTCAGCAGGAAGGATTATACGCTAATTTGCTAGTCGAATTGCGTGCTGAGGAACAGGAATTGTATCGC
This sequence comes from Matsumyia berberina, assembly GCA_917880715.2. Classification (NCBI taxonomy): domain Eukaryota; kingdom Metazoa; phylum Arthropoda; class Insecta; order Diptera; family Syrphidae; genus Matsumyia; species Matsumyia berberina. Next base: position 85,152,983 of record OU862872.1, read on the forward strand.
ACTTTTTTGCGCATGAATTCTCAACTATCCAACAATCTCCTTATTTTGGTGACTCCGCATATCCAAAAGGAAGAAACACATATGCGATTATTGCTGGAGGCCCATACAAATATTTTCCTAAACTTTCAAACATCTACGTTGCAAAACATTCATTCATTAAGATCTACAACATTAGAAATCCCGTATTATGCAATATACCTAATTACAAAATAACGAACATTTGTGAATGATAAAAAAAATGGCACTGAAATTCATTTTCTTCTTCATTCTACGTCGGCATTACTTTTTTTCCTTCGAATATAATTTTTTCTTCCAACAGAAATACTTACTTACTTAAGGTGGCGCTACAGACCGGGGTGGTCCTGGGTCTCAGCCAACAAGCGCCGCCAGCGATCTCGATCTTTGCCAGCTGTCTCCAGTTTCGCACGCCAAGTTGGTTGAGGTCCCCTTCCACTTGCGTGCGCCACCTGAGTAGCGGTCTTCCTCCACTGCGCCGTCCCTCGAGTGTGGATTCGAAAATTTTTCGGGCCAGAGCATTGGTGTCCATCCGCTTTACATGACCCAGCCACCTCAGTCGTTGGACCTTCACTCTTCTGGCTAAGTCGAGCCGTAGAGCCCGTACAGTTCGTCGTTGTTTACTCCTCCTCCACTCCCCGTTTATGCAGATGGGACCGAAAATCATCCGTAGAATTTTCCTCTCGAAACAGCCAAGAGCGGATGAGGTTGCGGATGAGTCCATGCCTCTGCGCCGTAGAGCAGGACTGGGACGATTAAGGACTTATAAAGGGTCACCTAAATTGTTCGAGAGAGGGCTTTGCTACTCAATTGCCTTCTTAGCCCAAAGAAACAGCGATTGGCAAGAGTTAGTCTTCGTTTAATCTCAGCGGCGGTGTCATTGTCTGAATTTATAGCGGAGCCTAGGTAGACAAAGTCCTTAACTACCTCAAAGTTATGGCTGTCTATAGTGACGTTCTGTCCGAGACGTCGGTGTTGGGAGTCCTTTCTTGTTGACAGCATATACTTCGTCTTCGTCTCGATACTCACAAACGCACCAGTGACATCACGCAGCATTCTTCCGATTATGTCAATATCATCGGCGTATGCGAGTAATTGGACGGACTTTTGAAAGATTGTGCCTCTGGTGTTGGCGCGTGAGTTTTGCACAACTCTTTCAAGAACGATGTTGAAAAAGTCTCATGACAGCGCGTCGCCTTGTCTAAATCCTTTTCTGACATCAAAGGTCTCGGTGAGGTCTTGACCGACCTTGATGGATCAGCGTGCATTCTCCATCGTCATCCTGCACAGACGGACGAGTTTGGCAGGGATGCCAAAACTAGACATGGCTCTGTATAGCTCGTCTCTATAGATGCTGTCATACGCGGCCTTAAAATCGATGAAGAGGTGGTGGGTATCGATTTGAAGTTCCTGGGTTTTTTCCAAGATCTGCCGCAGTATGAATATTTGGTCGATGGTGGACTTTCCCGACCTGAAACCACACTGATATGGACCAATCAGGTTGTTGACGAACGGCTTCAGGCGTTCACACAACACGGCAGATAAGATCTTGTACGCGATGTTAAGAAGACTGATGCCTCTGTAGTTGGCGCAGTTCAGAGGGTCTCCTTTCTTGAGGATCGGGCAAACAGTGCTGAGGTTCCATTCCTCCAACCATATTTTACAGATGAGTTGGTGCATCCTCCTTACCAAGTCATCGCCTGCTGCTTTGAAAAGCTCGGCAGCTAGGCCGTCAGCTCCAGCAGCTCTGTTGGACTTAAGCTTCGGTATGGCTGTCTTCACCTCGTCCAGGTCGGGTGGTCTTCGTCGTCCAGGTTGAATGGTTCATTCTGCCTGACAGCGGGATTTGATTCGTCGTCGCCGTTAAACAGTCTGCAGAAGTAGTTCTTCCATATCCTCAGCTTCGACTGCGATTCTACTACGATGTTCCCTTGTTCATCCTTGCAGGCCTCGGTTCGGGCTCTAACCTTGACAGGTTCTTTTTACCCTTTAGTAAAACTTCCGAACCTCATTCCTGCTATAACATCCCTCTATCTTCTCGATCGCGCGCTTCTCATGCTCTTGTTGTACAATTTAAAAACACGCGCTATGTTCAATGGTTCCAATAAGACTCAACCCCTGTCTCTGGTTCCAACCGAATCGTTGGGTAATTCTGCACGATCAGCATTTCTCCGTTGCTTGACCTATTGAGCAAGCATCGGGGAAATCCGCTCGTGCCAAACACCAGTGGCTCGGTAATTCGACACTACAGCAATTACGCGTTGTTTGACCTATCGAGCCATTAGCTCAGCAAAACAATATGTTTTGACAAAGGGCAATGGCTTCGATGATTTTAACGGCAACAATAGCGCGTGTCGAATACCAAGTCACAACATTCCTCCCCCTTTGAGAAAAGTTCCGGCTGGAACTCGAGACAAGAGCTTATCTAGCTTTATTACTGAAGTCTAAATCTAATTAAATCTAATACAGTTTTTGCTTAAATTTAATTTATTGAATTGAGTTTACTTTATTTTGAGGAAATTTTTAAAGGAAAAAGAAAAATCTAAAATGTATGAAACTAAAGTATGAGTAAATCTAATTAATGTACAATAATACAATTTTTGCTTAAGTTACCCTCCTGATATGATTACATTTATTAATTTTTTTTTTCTATTTACACACGGGCGGACGTCATGGTGAATCTGGATGCGCTGCTGCTGGTTCTGGGCGGGGTACTCGGAAGTGTTTTGATATCAGGCTTGCTTTGGTGCAGGTAGGGGGTTGTCACCAAAGGTACGGGGATCGCTGCAGGTCTGTTTCCCTTCCTTGTTTTCAGCTTGCATAGCACCACGCATATGACGGCCACAACTGCTACGGTACTCATCGATATTAAAGAGTACCGATGAAATGCAATTTCCCAACCTTGGTCTGCCAAACTCCTTTCGGCTTGTAACCTCTCCCAATCGTGCTGAATGGCTTCTAAGGATCTTTTTCCATCTAGTAGATCACTAGCGATGTCCTTGTGGCTGCCAATTTTTATTGTTATTGGTTTTGGGATATCCGGGACCGTGATCTTCGCAGAGATGTTCTTCAATGTCTCTAGCAGACCCGAATGGTCGACCTCAGGCTGTTTGATTTCGGTGCTGGTAGCCAGGCTTTGTTGGTACATCAGCTTCATCTCTTTAGTGTTGGCCTCGCATGGCTGGAGCATCCTGAATAGTCCTGGGCCTTTTAATATCACGGTGTGTCTCGTCCCCTTACAGTTAAGGTTCAGGGCCGATGGTCTTTTGAGGCTGAATAGCCATTGGTTGGCGGACGTCATTTTAATTATTATCCCCTCGTTTGCCGGCACTGCTACATATTTGCAGGACGTTGATGTAGTGGCAGCATGTTGGAGGAGTTCTACAAGACACTGTGTAGAACCTGACGTCAGTACAGGACCATCATACCCGCAGACTGCGATGAGGGCTTCGGATGTCGTGTCGGGTACCAACGCGCATTGACTATATTGCGCATGACTCAACATTATGAAAAAGGCATGGTTTTCGGATTCGGCAATATACTCATATTTGGTGTCGATGAGTAAGTCCCATTGTGCATTAAAGGGGGTGGGTAATGGGTACACTTTCTGGATTTCGTAGCGAAGTCGGTCTGGTAAGGGGATGGTTATTTTAACGAGGAGACTTTCCCCATTCGGAAACACAGACATCTTGGCCGCTTGGTGAAGAATAAACAAGTCTCCAAAGCTCAATTTCCTTTTCGCCGTTGTTCGTAGAATACTCGTGATATTGTCCACATCGAGTATGAATGGGTGGAGCCTGTTCTGGTACAAGTCGTTCAGAATGGATAGCTCTGTCGATTGCCGGTTCTGAATCTCCAGAACTTTCGATGTTATAATCGACACCAAACCGTCAACGTCGCTTCTCCTTTTAAGCAGGAAAATTTATTTATTTGTTGTCGTGCTGACGTTGAGAAGGGATTCGTCGAGTTTTCGGACACCCTCGGCGATACTGTCCACTTCGGCTGCCAGCTGTGTTATCGGCTTGCTCAGCTTATCAAAATTCGAGCTCATTACCGATATTTGACGTTGCATCAGTTGGAAAGACTCTTCGTCCCTTTTATGCAAGTCCTCCAGGCTCTTGTACACCCATCTTGCGTCTTCGCTGTCCATTGTACCAAATGCCCATTTAGAAAACTGGCCTATAAATTCTAGGGCTCGCCTTTGCCGAGTATGTTGGAACATGTGCCTCATATGATCGCTATTTTGTCGAAGATGCGCGATGTTAACAGCTGCTTCTTGAACCATTAAACGGCAATGTTTCTGGAACTCATCATTGGGGATGCCCGTACGCATTGCGTTGATTTGCTTGTCGCATGCCTCCATGAGTCCGAGTACTGTGGAGTAGTTCATTGAGGTAAACTTCGTCAGAATTGTCCAACTTTCCTTGAAGAAAACTGCTGATCCTATCGTCTCAAACAGTACCGGCGAGTCCTTCACTTGGCTGATGTCGTATGCTGTTTCTGATTGTCCGCTATGTGTAATTTCTATACTTAATCCTAGTAAATATGCCATCAGGAGGTATATTGTAAAACTAATTTTTTGTATTTTGAGCATTTTGGGTTTTTTTATTTAACGAATTTTATTTTTAATTTTAATTTATTAATTTAACTATTGAGTGAATTTTTTTTTCGTTTTTTTTTTTAAAGAAATGTAAATTTTTACTGATTTTTTTTTTTTAACAAACGATATCTTGAAATCTTATTTTTACGGATTCAAACTAGTTTATGGTTTAAACTAATTTTGGTTTGTGTTGTGTTTTGTATTGGGCTATGTGTATATGTATAAGTATGTATATATGTATGTATATTTGTATGTATATATGTATATTAACCCCTTTTTTTTGCTTTTTATTGTTACTGGAGCTGTAAAGAGACAAATGAAAAAGTTTAATTTTCATCCATAGTAATGTTTAAGCCGATTATTATGAATTTTCTTTATCGACTTATTAATTCTAATGGAAGTGGTAACTGGTCCGTCGATTGAAACGACTTCGAACGGTCCGATCCACATTGCCGAAAATTTATTTTTTCTTGCCGGGTTCTTGAGCAACACTTTCTGTCCTACGTGGAGCGATATTAACTTTGTGTTCTTATCGTAGCTATCCTTCGATTTTACTTTTGCCTGTCGAAGGTTCTTGTTAGCTAATTGATGGGCTTTTCCAAGTTGGTACTTAAGTTGCGAAGGATAATCGCTTGAGGTGTACAGTGGCGACGACCTTTTCAGATTGGTAGGCAATTCGAAATTAAACCCGAATAAGGCGTTAAGGGGTGTCAGCTTTGTCGATGTGTGAATGGAATTGTTGTGTACGTGGGCCGCTTGCCTGAGCCACTGATCCCAATTCCTTTCGTCGTTAGAAACAAATGATCTAAGGTACTCGGCTAAAGGTCTATGACTTCTTTCTAGAGAACCATTAGACTGGGTTTTATACCAAGTAATTTGCAGGTTTGCGAAAACACCTTGGATGTAAAATTTGCACCAATTTGTGACAAGCACCTTGGGTAATCTATATCTTGTTATTATCTGCTCATAGAATATTTGTGCTACTGTGGATGCTTCAACATCAGGGAGAGCCGCGCAATCCATGAACTTTGTAAGATCATCCTGGAAGGTCAGAATGTATCTGTTACCAGAGTAAGATAGGGGCAATGGGCCAACTATATCCATGTACACTTTGTCGAAGGGCCACTTTGGTGTATCGGCGAGTATCATAGGCATTTTGGTGGGCACCGAGCTTTTATTTTTCTGGCATTTTGGACATTTCTTGACATAGTCAAAAACATCTTTTGTCATCCCTTTCCACCTATACTGACGTCGAATACGCCAAAGGGTCTTCTTTCCCCCCTGATGCCCCCCAAGTGCCGAATCATGAAAGTCTCTTAAAATAATGCGGATATCATCTGGATCGGATAGAACTTCCCAATTCGATCTTTCCTCACCATTGGAACAGGAGTCAACATCTAGGTCTATTTCAGTACTGATTTCATTCTCCGTGTTTTGGGGAATGGCAGATGAGTTCTTTACCTCTCGAGCTTGAGCTCGCGTAACGGCCAAGCACTGACCTTCTGATGGTTCTTCTAGTTCCGGTTTCACATTTCGTTTAGGTATTCGGCTCAGCGCATCAGCATTTTTGTTTACTTTGCCAGGTTTGTATTCGATTTTGTAATCATATTCCGACAGTTTGTGATGAAAATTAATCAACCTTGAAGTAGGGTCTTTTACGTTAAATACTCCTTTAAGTGGTTGATGATCGCTGTAGACCGTGAATGGTCGGCCAAGCAAGTATGTTCGAAAATTCTTGGTCGCCCAAACAATAGCCAAGAGTTCCCTCTCTATGGTAGAGTACCTCTTTTCTGTTGGGCTTAGTGACCTGCTTGCGTAAGCTATTGGTTTGTCTTCCCCAACTTTACCTTGTGACAATACCGCGCCTAAGGATTCGTTGCTCGCGTCGGTTGTCAAAAGAAATGGCTTTGAAAAGTCAGGGTAAATAAGAACTGGAGGAGAAGTTATTGCTATTTTAAGTTCTTCAAATGATCGTTGGCAATTTTCTGTTCAATTGAACTCAACCTCCGTTCTCAACAGATTATTGATTGGAGCGGCTATAGAAGCAAAATTTGGAATAAACTTTCGATAATAACTGGCAAATCCTAGGAAGGACTGAATTTCTTTTACGTTCTTTGGAGTCGGAAAACTCGTAACGCAGCTAGTTTTGGACGGATCCGGAAGTGCACCGCTTTCGGAACACTTATGACCCAAGTACACGACTTCCCGGCACAAGAACTTGCATTTCTCTGTGTTGAGCTTTAACTTGTTTTCCCTTAGCTTGGAAAAAACTCGTATCAACCTTTCACAGTGTTCTTTCAAGTTTTTGCCGTAGATCACAATGTCATCCAAATACACGAAACAATCGATACCTTGGAGGCCAGTCAGAATGTGGTTCATTATTCTTTGAAAGGTTGCGGGGGCACCCGTCAGGCCGAAAGGCATCCGATTAAATTCAAAGTGACCAAGTCCTGTATTGAACGCGGTTTTTTCCCTGTCCTGCTCGTCTATCAGTACTTGATGGTAACCATTAGCTAAGTCAAGAGTGGTAAAGTAGCGACAGTTTCCTAGCTGGTCCAGAATGTCTTCAATTCTGGGCAGAGGAAAAGCGTCTTTTACCGTCACCTCATTGAGCTTTCGGAAATCCACCACAACTCGCCATCTCTTTTGTCCGTCTGGGCCCGATTTTTTCGGAACGACTAAAAGGGGGGAGTTCCATGGGGATTTGCTCGGAGAGACCACTTTGTCTTCTAGCATTTTATTTACCTGAGCATTGATCTCATCTCTTGCAATCTGTGGTAACCTGTACTGCTTTTGGTTGATTGGCCCTTGGTCAGTTTTGGTAGGGATATTATGTGACAGGACATCAGTATGGGTAATCGGGTCACCTTCTAGCAGAAATATGTCATTGAATTGAATGTATATGTTTTCAATGCATGATTTCTCTTCTTTATTGAGGTTGCTTCCTAAGTTTACGGAGTTAAGCAACTTCGAAATCCTTTTAGTAGGCTCCAGTTTGCTTATATTGCGGATTGAGTATTGCGGATCATTTCCCGTCTGCACTTTAAATTGGTTAAAATTACTGAACTGCGGTCTGAATGTACTCTCTAGGACGAACGGTTCGTTGCTGGAGTTAAGTATGGGAACAAGAACATGACCATCTTTCACATTTGCGATTGTGTTGGCTTAATACACCCCTGGCTTTAGTTCCTGTGAATGTATCAAGATCTCCTTCATACAAGCCTGACTTTTAGCCTGATCACCTTCTGCGTGCGCCCTTTAATTTGCAAAACACTAGAACTGAGGTTACTGCTTGACTTCGCAGCTGCAAATGTTGTTAGCGGAAGCTCCGCCAAGACCGTTTTCTGTTTTTTGTCCAAGAATTTCAATTGTTTGGCAACTGAGTCAATAACCGAACGGTTCCATAGCACGTCGCGGCCTAAAATGCCATCGGCGGGTATGTCGCTCGTGTTACCTATGATATGCCATTTCACTTTCAATTTGAACTTGCTGGACAATGATACGGTCATCGGCAGCGTGCCTAACGTTTTCGTCATTCCACCAAATGCTCCTCCTAATTCTTTTGTGTCCGTAGATCTAATTTTATCTGTGTTTAGAAGTGCATTTTGTTTTAATAAACTGATGTCTGCACCAGTATCGATAAGCAATGTGACCACTCCAGTTTTCGCTATAGGCAGTGGAAATTGCACATACGCGTCGTGTCCGTTGCGTTTACACGTTAGTAACAGATCGCGTTTATAGAACTTGAGGCTTATGTTTGATGTACCCAGTATACGTGCGGAGTGCTGCACGAAATAGCTGATGTTTATCATAAACATCTTAATAAGCCACAGACATTGTTTAAATAAGGTATTGACTTTCTTTAATGCGACTTGTAAAAAGATATTAAAGATGTTAAAGATATTGAAAAGACCAATCGCGAGACCATAATCTATTTCTGTATTCTTTATGCTTCGAGGATTGTTTAAAACTATTTAAGAAGGCTTAGTTTTATGTTTCCTTCGCTGTGGTTGATTCTGCGTCGTAATTTTGGGTTTGGGACTAGCTTTTAGGTTAAATTTAACTTGTGGATTTAATTTAGTCAAATGCTGAGTCATCGAATTATTTTTAGGTTCTTGTAGAACTCTTGGGGTGTCCGAGGCTTGTTGGGCACAGTCTAGTTGTTCTGACTGGGCCCCCTCGTGTTTCCCTGGTTCGCCTTTAAATAATTCTTTTTGCTAAAGCACTCTTCTTCCGAGTGCCCTACCCGTGAGCACCAGAGGCATTTCTTCCTCTTAGCTGCCGATTTTACGGCGAATACCTTTGCCTTGGGGCAAAGATCCTTTTCATGACCGTAGGAGTGGCAACCCTCGCAATATGGGGTGTTCTTCCTCTCCCGGCAGTCAGCATAAGTGTGGTTTGGTTTATTGCAGAACCCACACTTAAGTTTAGGAGTCTGTCCCCGAATCTTTTGCATTGGCAAAGGGGAGTCTGTCATAGCGTTCGCAGCGATGGAGCTACTAGGAAGGTACGCGAACGGGTTGGAGGGAAAGGAATGTGAGGAGGTATGTGGGTGTGTAAAGTGTTCCGTGCTGTTTGGATTGTAATATGGTAATAAAGCCGCTTGTTGGCGATATGTGTTGGGATATCCGTGAAGGTTATTCCCCATATTACCCGCGTCTTGCCACGGTATGGTTGGTCTCAACAGGAGTGATGACTCCTCCGCAAAGTCTGCCAGTGTCTTTAAATCTGATTCGTTTCTAGTAAGCATTATATTTCGTAGGGCCGGATCATTTAGCCCCACTTTGAATGTTCTAATAGTGGTGTTGTTTAGCTCATTCAGCAAAGCACCACTTTCAGACCAAGCGTAGCTAGCACCTATGATTTCTCGGGCTTTGTTGCGCAAGCCCCCCAGCCTTCTTGCAAAGGACTGAATGTCCTCTGTAACCAGCTGATACGATTGCTTTATTTCTGCCACAACGCTATCCAAGGTTCTTCGGGTGAGGAAACCCTTTATGAGCCTTTCCAGCTCTCCTAAGGTCTTTGGGACATTTCCTCTGACGACTTCAAATGCTTCCCCGACTAACCTAGTTGTTAGTAGAGAAACATACTTCTCCTCGTCGTCAGGCTCTATGCATTGTAGGCCGAGCTGGCAGGCGTTTATGAATTCATAAACCTTTCCTGACAAGTCTGGCGTACTAGCCCCGGAGAACTGTGGGATTAGGCGGGCGACAGTTTTCGCTATACTTTCGTACGACATTCCGCTAGCTTGTGATGGAGCAGTTGTCGACTCTGTACTTTGAAGCTCTACAGATGGTACTAACTGTTTCGGTTTGCTCGCGATCTTACACAAGGAACTTGCGTGCTTGGATGTGGTCGGCTTTTGACTAACTGTACCTAACACTGGTTTATCTGTTGGCCTAACTTTGTTCGGAAGCTCTCTATGGGCTAAGCAACTCCTATCGAGCTCACTAGCGAGGTCGCCTACTTAATTATCTACCTCTATGGCCTCCTGAAGATGCTTCTCAAGAGTCGTACGCGCGCACTCACTTTGCTTCAATTTGGATTCAAGCTTTTGAATTTCCTTGAAGTGAGTTTCTTTTAAGCGGTGTACGGCCTTGGTGTATTCGGCAAGAATCGCATCTGTTGTTTCCAACCGCGTAAATTTACCCCACTGAGCACTCAACTGGAATTTCACCAACTCGAAAACCTCAGAATGTAAAAGATCTTTAAGTTTCGACAGTAAAATGTCGTTCAACTCTTTTACCTCTTGCGTTTGCTCTCGTTTTTCCTTCCTTAGTTGTTCGTTTTCGTTTAGTAATGCGTTAAGTTTGGCCTCAATTTCGCTGTTGGCCATCAACTTAAAGCTTAGTTCGAAACAAATCAACTTAAGTGCGATGCTGGTTCGCTTACGGAATTCGCAAGAGTTTAACGCAACAAGACAAGGCAAGAAAAAATATAGTTAAAGAATTATATATATAGTTTTTTTTTTTTTTTAATCACCCTTGGTACCACACTTAGCACACACTTTTAACACTTGTAACACTTTTTTTTTTACACCTTTTTTTTCTCTTTTATTTTTGTTACCTTACTTTTTCTCCTTTTTTTTTTTTTTTTGGGACTTTACTTTTCTCGTTTTTTTTTTGTTACACTTTACTTTTTCTCGTTTTCGCGCACTTTTTGTTTTCGGTATTTAGCTCAATTGGTACAACTTTTGCTCGTGCTTTTACACTGTACGTTCGGTTTTTTTTTTAGCATTTTCGCGATCCTACCGGCTGCGCCAAATTGTTGTACAATTTAAAAACACGCGCTATGTTCAATGGTTCCAATAAGACTCAACCCCTGTCTCTGGTTCCAACCGAATCGTTGGGTAATTCTGCACGATCAGCATTTCTCCGTTGCTTGACCTATTGAGCAAGCATCGGGGAAATCCGCTCGTGCCAAACACCAGTGACTCGGTAATTCGACACTAAAGCAATTACGCGTTGTTTGACCTATCGAGCCATTAGCTCAGCAAAACAATATGTTTTGACAAAGGGCAATGGCTTCGATGGTTTTAACGGCAACAACAGCGCGTGTCGAATACCAAGTCACAACACTCTTTCTTTTTCCTCCTGAAAAGCTTGTGTTCGTCTCTCCTCTTCTGCCCGTAGAGCTCGCGAGCAGCTCTGGTCTTTCTATGCAGCACCGCTTTGTAAGCCTCTTGTTTCGCTGCATGTGCTTACCGGCACTCGTCGTCAAACCAGGGATTTCGTTGTGGTGGCCGTGTGAAACCCAGCACATCAGAGGCGGCATCTCTGATCGCTTTTTGGCAATGTTGCCACTGGTCTTCAATACTTGACGTTGGCGGCATAGGACCTCTTGAGAGATTGAGAGAGACTCGATCGGAAAAGGATCTGGTGATCTCTTGTGATTGCAGCCGTCCGACCTCAAATTTCCTCACAGTATTTCCTTGTCTTGGCCGTGTTCGGGATATCCGCAGTCGTACCTTGGCTACAACAAGGCAGTGGTCCGAGTCAATGTTGGCCCCTCGGAACGTTCGGACATCCATAATACTGGAGGAGTTCCTTGCGTCGATCGCAATGTGGTCAATCTGGTTGACGGTTGATTGATCAGAAGATCTCCATCTTCCTTAGTGGATATCGAGATGTGGGAACCGCGTACTAGCTACGACAACGTTCCGGCCCGATGCAAAGTCGACCAGCCTTAATCCCTTATCGGAGGTGGTGTCGAGTAGGTTGTGCTTTCCGACAGTACTACCAAAGATGCCCTCTTTTCCTAGCTTTGCGTTAAAATTACCTATGACAATCTTAATGTCATAGCTAGCGCACTGCTCGTATGTCTTGTCCAAGAGCTCGTAGAACCTGTCTTTGGTGTCGTCGTCTTTCTCCTCTGTGGGGGCATGGTAGGTAGGTAGGTAGAAGTGGCGGTTCAGCTGAAACCCAATTAGCACTAGAATGTGCCTTTTTGTTACCACGACTCGTGACCTGGTTGATGAAGTGTGTTGTTGAAAATGTGTGAGACAACCGGGGGTGCCTAGATCCAACCTGTGGAATTTAAGTATCGAATTAGGTCTTGTATCCTTTTGCCCGAGATGTTGCTGAGGTCGTCGAAGAATGGTTGGTTCAGTGCACGCAGCCTGGCTTTTGCAAGTGCCGGACACCTGCAGAGGAAGTGAACGAGAGTTTCCCTCATTTTCATTTCCGCAACTGCGGCAGTAGGGGTTGTATGGAATACCCAGTTTGGCCGCATGATCTCCAATTGGCCAATGCCCCGTGATAACTGCCGTAATTCTGGCAATATCTGGGCGGGTTCTGCTTAGGAGATCCCTTGTTCTGGTCTTGTCGTAGGTCGGTCATATCTTCCTTGATATGGCGCAGTTGGTTAATCTCCTCCAATTGAGATTGGCCTTCTGCAGGAAGTGTGAGTGGATTTGTCCCTTAACCACTCCCAGCGGGATGTGAACCCTTACCGCGGGTGGGCCGGGTAGAGCTGACCCCTGCCTGGTCAGCTCATCAGCACGCTCGTTACCTGTTATGTCGCTGTGCCCCGGAACCCAGAGCAGTGTGACCCTGAACCGCTCGCCTAAGCAGGCAAGCTCGTTCCGGCACTCTAGCACCAGTGTAGAGGATATGGTAGCCGAGTCAATGGCCTTGATAGCGGCCTGGCTATCTATGAGGATAGCAATGGTTTGTTTGTGTGATCTGTCACGCCCGAGTTGCGTGCAAGCCTCCCGGATTGCCAGTAGTTCCGCCTGGAAAACGCTGGCGAAATCCGGCAGGCGATAAGATCTTGCTATTTTCAGTGATTCTGAGTAGACACCGGCCCCCACACCGCAGTTCATCTTTGATCCGTCGGTATAGATGACCGTGTCGAAGTTCTTTACCACTTCGTTTTTCTTCCACTGTGCCCTGGTGGGTGCCACTTGAAAGTTTTTCCTAAAGTTAAGTTTGGGTGTGATGTAGTCGGTTGGATACGTGACCATGCCGTTTGGTAGCGAGTCCAAGATATTGCTGTGGCCGTTGGGCCGTGCGGTCCAGCACCCAGATTCTTTGAGTCTGACAGCGCTACATAGTGCGGTGTTTTTTATGTGTAAGTCTAGAGGCAACAGATGCAAGAGCACAGCGAGGGCATCCGTTGGGGCCGACCTCAATGCTCCCGTGGTGCCTATACTCGCTGTTCTTTGGAGCCTTTTAAGTTTTGTAAGGTTGTAGCCCTTGCTCAGCGCCCATACTAGCGACCCGTAGGTGAGAATCGGACGCACTACAGCTGTGTACATCTACAAGGTCATCTTTGGTTGAAGTCCCCACTTCTTTCCAAAGGTTTTACTGCAGGCATAGAAGGCTACACATGCCTTCTTTACTCTGTGTTCAATGTTTTGCTTCCAGTTAAGCTTTGGGTCAAGCATGATACCCAGATACCTAGCGCTGGAGGATAGTGTGAGCGGTAGACCATTAAGACGGGGAAGGGTGAAGTCAGGTATTTTGGTTTTGGTGGTGAATAGCATCAGTTCAGTTTTGCTCGGGTTTACACCAAGGCCACACCCTGTGGCCCAGGTGTTTACCTTGTCTAGAGCTGCCTCCATGATTTCACTTATCACAGAAGGAAACATCCCTGACACTAGTATCACCACGTCGTCCGCATACGCTACCACCTTGACCCTTTCTCTGTCTAGTCTTACGAGAATTTTGTTCATAACCATTAGCCAGAGTACAGGAGAAATGACGCCACCCTGTGGCGTTCCTCTTAGGCGAATTTGGTTAAGTTACTGTTACCTAGTGTTGCCTGAATGATTCTTGTTTTGAGCATGGAGGTTATCCATTGACTAATAAATTCCTCTATGCCCAGCTCGATCAGAGATTCCTGAATAGCTTCAGTGTGTACGTTATTAGAGGCTCCCTTTATATCCAGGAAGGAGGCTAGTGTATATTCTTTGTAATGTATGGATTTTTCGATTGTTCGCACTACCTCATGGAGGGCCGTTTCCGCGGATCTTCCCTTGAGGTAAGCGTGCTGTGATCTAGATAGCGATGATTCTTCTAGAATGCTTTGCATGTGGATGTCTAAGACGCGCTCCAAGGTTTTAAGTACAAAGGAGGTTAAACTAATTAGTCTGAAATCCTTCGAGGTCTCGTGCCCGCATTTCCCCACCTTTGGGATAAAAACCACTCGAGCACGTCTCCAAGAGTGGGGTACATGGTTCAGTATTAAACAGCTTCTGAAGATTGACGCTAGCCAAGGTGTTGTTAGGTTTTGTGTCTTTTGTAGCATAACGGGTAAAATCCCGTCAGGCCCCGGAGATTTGAACGGAGAGAAGCTGTTAATAGCCCAGGAAATCTTTTCCTCGGAAATGATTGATTTATTATTGTCGTAGGATGCAGGTTGTACTAGCCTAGAACTTCCGGGTTCCGTACTTATATCGGTGCATCCTGGGAAGTGTGTGTTAATTAGGAGTTCCAGAGTCTCCGCAGAAGATTCTGTCCAACCTTCATCTGACCTTCTTATAAAGGAGGGATTGAAGTGTTCCTTGGAGAGAACTTTACTTAACCTAGCGGAGTCCTTAAGGGTTTCTATAGATTGACAGTAGTCCATCCAGGCTTGCTTCTTGGATGTTTTTATGGCTTTCTTGTAAATACAAACTTAGACAGTCCTTGTAGGGCTGCCAGAAGTTATGTTTGTAACAAATGTTGAAGATCGTTCTAGTCATCTGCCTGAGATTAGAGAGATCTTCGTTCCACCATGGGGGGAGTGTTTTTTTTACTACGTTTGACCGGGCATGAGACTTTGTAGGCAACGTCCATTGCCTTCTCAAAAGTCTTTACCTTTGCCTCCAGTTCTTCGACAGATAAGTTGTTTATGTCAGGTATGTTTTTGAGTTTTGTTCTAAAAACTTGGCCAAACTTGGTCCAATTAACTCTTCTAGGGTTTCTAAATGGTTTACTGATCTCGACCTCGAGACTCAAACCGTAGATAATCCATCTGTGGTCTGACAACGACTCTAGATAGGAAACTCTCAAATTTTCGACCCTAAACCTGTCATTATTGGTTTTAAGTGTGATATCAAGGACCTCTTCCCACCCCCTAAAAGTTTCCGTACTGGGAAAGACAAAGGTCGGGGTCGTGCCCTTATTGCACACAGATAGGTTAGTGGTTAAAAGAAAATCAAAAAGTGATTCACCTCTTTCATTATCTTCGGAACTTCCCCATACTGTATGCCTTGCGTTGGCGTCGCAGCCCATGAGTAGGCTGTCCCTCTTTGGTATGGTGGCTGATAGTCGCTCTACTTCTTCTGGCGGCGCTGGCCTCTCATGAGCCATGTAAGCTGAAGAGATGTAAAGTGCGTTGTTTGCACACTCCAGTTTAACAACTGTTAAATCGTATGAGCTAAGATTGGGACATAAAAAAAGCATTAATATGTTTCTTAGCGAGTATACATGTTCTGGGCTTACCATTAGCCTGATGGTTCGGTTTGTAGAATAGGTTTTAGTGGTTGTCTTGGAGTCCCCTTATAGCTGAGTCTCTCACCCAGGGCTCCTGGAAAATGCCGATGTCAATATTTTCCTCCCTCAGGAAAACTAGCAGATTATCGGAGGCACACTTAGAGTGACTCAGATTAGTCTGTATGACTTTCAGCATTATCCGTTGATGTTTTGTCACCGATCGCCAGGTCCTCCAACAACTTGTCGGTTTCGACGATGCCCTCATCGTCCTCAGGACCCGATGACAGGAAGACCTTTACCTTGGCATGCCTGATGCCGAACCTGAGCCTGTGGTCTGCCTTCTCGAGTGCTTCCAAGCACTCATGGTTGATGAGGAGCAGGAAGGACATGGTGTTCTTGTAGGGGTCCTCCGCCTTGATGACTGACCATTGGCACCGCCGGGTTGTGGAGTTTGAGACATTGGAGAAGCCTTCCCCCATCTATCTTCATATATTGCGCATCCAAATGCGGGCCCTAGGTCTCCTTGGGATGTCATTAGCAGGGATAAGCTTGAGCTTCAAGCCATCCCAGGCGTCGCTAACCTTAGCAACGCTAAGTTAGCGTCACTAAGGAACTCCTTGGAGAATTGGTCCTCGCATTTAATTACCCGATATCCCCTCACCGTCTCGGCGGAGTCAAAGCTAGGCAGAGGTCCCCCCTGGTTGTTGAGCAAATGGTCCATCACCATGTCCGAGAGTTGGCCTCCCCCACGCCTCGGATATTGCCTTCCCGCTAGTAGATAGCTCATCCACTAGGGCGACCGAGAGGTGGTCTCTGACCACCTCGGTGAATGGGCGCTTTACGACGACACTGGCCTATGGCGCGCTGGACTTCGTAGGTTTTGGTGCCGTGCCTACGGCAACCTTTGTTTTCTTTGGTGCTGGTTTGTTCTTCAGGTGCTCGTTGTACTCATCAACGATTGCCTGATACTTTACTTTGTCCGCCTCGTCCTTTTCATGGACTTTTCCGGCCGCTTCATTCTTAGCGATCTTGCCTAGAATGAAGAGAGCCATCTGGTACTTGCTTTTTAAGGCTTTCCCGGCGGGCTTGGGTCTTTTTTGGGCGGTTTTTGTTGTTGGTTGGTTTGCAGTCGAGGTACTAGCCTTAGTACTCCCGCTGCTTGGTGGACAGACGATTGTCTCCTGACTGGAGGCCAGCAATTCGTCCTCTGACGAGGTGCCAACCTCTGGCACCCTCAGCTGGTCTTTATTTTTAATTGTTTTTCTCTCTTCTTTATCATCCATTTTTTTTTTCTATATTTTGTTCCCACGAGTGAGACCAGAAAAGAAAGTCAGTCCTGGCAGAGCCGTCTTACCAGGATAATGCACTGATACAACCGACCTTGCCTGGGCATCGGAGGGGACCGTTAGCGACCAGTTCGGTTTAACCACTTACTGGCCATGCAGCCGTCAGCACGGGTGCCTCAACACTTTGGCTTTAAAAGTGGGATTTGGAATTGGGTTTACTCCCGGCACCTTGATTTCAAGGTTGGGTTGCTCTTAGTTTCGGTCCAGGAACAACTTGTTCCGTGAACTTACTACAAGCCCTTCCGCCCCGACAAGGCAGGCAACCCGTAGGAAGGGTCAAAAATAAAAATAAAATAAAAAATGTGGGGGCATGCGCGCATATCAGGCTAATGTTGGCGAATTTAGCCTTGATGCGGATTGTCGTGAGGCGTTCGCTTACATACCTGAAGCTTAAGACTTCTTGCCTAAGTTTGCCTCCAACGACAAATCCACATCCAAATAAGCGCTGCTTTTGTTGCCGATAGCAATCGCCGTAATATATATCGCAGTTTTCCATCCTCTTTTTGACCGGCCCATCCCATCGCACTTCTTGAATGGCGGTAATGTCTGCTTTGCAGCAGTTTAGGGCCTCCGCTAATTGTTCGGCTGCACGTGGTTTGTTAAGGGACCTAACGTTCCACGTGCAGATCCGAAATTCGTTGTCCTTAATTTGTTTGCATGGGTTGTCATCAGTGAATCCGTCCGTATCCGAGGCTTGTTGTTGCTTCGTAACTACATTTTTTTTCCGTGACAGGGCAGCTACCCTGGTGCACAACCCCCAACTTGGAGGACCAGGTCCATTGTTTTAACCCCAAGGACGAGCGGCCGGTTTAACCGATGTCGGTAACCCACTTCGGGGATGTGAGTGCTGCCGTTGGTCCCTGTAGGGCTTATAGGAGTCTATCTCCTATGAAGAAACAAATAATTAATTACTAAGCCAGGTTAATGACCAAATCCAAAGCCAATCGATATGATAATAAAACTTTTATTTTTTTCATCCGTTTCTTAAAAATCTATAAACTACTTATGAATAATTTGGAAACAAGCGAATGTGAATTATAAACGCCACAGGCTCATCCGCCACCATCTCTTTTCCAGGACCCCAACCGATTCCTGGAAATCCTTATTGGCCTCAGCTCCAAATATGTTGAAGTAGCCCAGATAAGGTGTTGCTCCCGATCCGGAAGTTATAGACGCCACCGTTGATTCCATCTAGGGAATTCTTCCGCTGTCGTGTTTATAGTGCTGCAATTTTTGTCTTCTGGTCAACACTCGCGCTTATAACTTTAGCAAGTTGAGTCCGGGTGGACAACAACCAGTACCCAGTGGCTACCGAGGGGTTACGAGGAGGTAAAATAAGCACAATTGATGTGTAGTAACAGTTACAACACTGGGCATCGCCAAGTTGATACCAATCAGAGCCTACCCTATTACTACAACACCCAGCCACGACGTACATTAGTTAGTTCAAATTACCGAAAAGTCACCTCTTTTACTTACAATTTTAGAATTTTGAGTGGGAAACAACCAGCACAACCATTTCACATTAATAGGTACATACGTTTTTTTTTTCAATTTACCGAGAGATTTTTAAAAACTTAATTTTAACCAGAGATTAATTTTACCAAGACCTATACAGCCTTGGCCAAATGTATTAGGCACCCCTTAAAATCTTCAATATATTCCAAAAAAATAAGATTAAATAAAATCAAAGTAAGCAGATATGATTAATTATTCATTTCCTAAGATAAAACTAATATTTCGTTGGGCCGCCTTTGGCCTTTATGCCTGCAGCGATTTTGTTGGGGATAGAGCTGACTAGCTTTGCGACACCCTTTCGGAGAAATATCGCTCCATTCTTGCTGTTACACATTTTTAAGTGCTTCTTTTGCCGGTATTGGGTGCTGCAGGATCCTACGCTTCAGAATAGCCCATAAATGTTATATAGGGTTGACCTCCGGGAACTGCGCAGGCCACTTAAGCTATTATGCTATTGTCTTCAAACCTCCTCATGCTTAGGGCTGAAGACAGGGTACATTGTCCTCTTGGCAGGGTACATTGTCCTCTTGGAATTTGACATTTTTCATGTTGGTATTCCCGAAAATGTTGGAAAAAGAAAGTTTAAGCATATTTTCCAACACATTTATGACCTTCGAGGAATCCATCCGACCGTCACCCACATACATTTCGCCCCCACCGCTGGCGGCTATGCATCTCTAGATCATTTTACTGCCTCCACCGTGCTTGACAATAGGAACCACGCATTCTGGGTTGTACTCTTCGTCAATCCTTCACCTCACAAAAGTCACACCAGGGTTGCAAATATCCAAAAATTGCGGAAAATAGCATTATTTTAAAAAGATAAATTTGTCTAGAGAACATCAAAATTAGTTAAATTTTTTGATGTCAAAATTCGTCTGACCGCAAAATATTGGACCAATCTTCTTACGTAAAATGTACATGTTTTTTCGCACACTTCAAGCGTACCTTTTTGTTTTCACCGAGAGCCATGGCTTCTTTCTTGCTCTTTCTTGCTTTGTATCCTTTTCGCCCAGCTTCTCTAAGTCTCAATCTAACGGCTCTGGAAGAAATTTTTTTCTTTGATCTTTCAACAGCTCAGCAGCAAGCTTAGAAGAAGTTTGGGTCTGCGTTTTGAGAGAAGGTCGTATTAAAAAACGGCCCTCCCAACGCGTGGCAATCTTTTTTCCCCCGAATTTTTCGTGATTTGTATGCGAACCAGTCTGCTTGTACCGTTTAATTGCGCTTTGGACTGAACAACGTGTGCACTTTACTTCTTTTGCAATTTGAATTTGATTCTTCCCTTCTTCAAATAAAAGCTGTATTTTCACACGTTTTCCCGGATTCAGTTCACTTGCTTTCGGCATTTTATAATAAAACTGAACACATACTTCACAATTACCAGCAATGGAAAAAAAAATAGGCACGCGTCTGTCGATTTCGAGCAATGATCGCACGCTGATCCTACACCGGCAAAAAACCCATAAAATCGTTGTTGCATCACAAAAGTGCATTAATGACCTTTCTTAAAATATAAATTATTTTTTCAACCTCGTATTATGATGCTATAAGTCATACAATACAAATAAATTAATTACGGGAAAGAACTTCGAGGAAAAAAAAAAGAAAGGGGTGCTTAATACATTTGGCCAAGGCTGTATACATACATATATTGAGACACAACTGAATATTGTCTTGGATTTCATCCTCTTCAAGATGCAATTTCTTCATGTCAACGTCAATCGCTCTACAAATCTTTCCCCATCCCACAAAGCGGTATTTGCCTCGAAAATCAATGTTGCAAAATGTAGAGTGGAGAAATAATTTTTTCCTAGCTGTAGTTAAATACCCATGGAACAATGTACCGTTGTTTGTTTTTATTTTTATGCACACACTTCGATACATTATCAGTTGAAAGTCATCGATCGTAAGCTTGCATTGTGAATCTGTTGATTTGTGTGAAAAATCGCACTGCTAAATAATTAAGTTTTTATTTTTTTTTATATTGCGAACAAAGTTTTTTGTTATGGAGGAATCAGCTACAGGTGTGTACTTTATTATGAAGCTATTCTTATGATTATTGGAGCTTTAATTTAATAGATATTGGATTTATTTGAAATGTACATATGTAAAAGGGAATGTTTTTTCTTTTATTATATAATTCGGTGTTGTTCGGTAACTTTTTTGGTATTGGCTTATAGAGGAAGATATCAAGAAGCAGTAACAAAAAAAAAAATGCTGCCCATAACTGCCCCCTGCTTAAGAAGAAGCTCTAGAAACGTTGATTTCTGGGATTCCTGGCTCATCATCTTTACCAAATTTTGGCGAGACTACAATATCCAATGAAAGTGAAGATGAAGAAATCGATGAGAAATGTATTGATGAAGAAGAATCCTGGACAGAGTCCACTGAATAACTTAAAGTGCCATATATTTCATTCCATACTAATTTTTCACATTAATAAAATAAAATCTAAATATATCAAAAATACTTTTTTTTTAGTTATGCCTTAATTTTACTTTATTAATTTTACTTAGCTTAACAACATATTTAAAGCTGTTTCAGGCAAATATCACTTCATTAGGGAAAAAAATATTTTTGAGCGGTTTTTCGAGGCAAATACCCCTATGTGCATCCTCAGCAGCAATTTTTATCAACGGATCTAGAAGTGAGAGCTTTCTTCCTCCTCTGCAAATGCGAGTTGTGAATCGAATTTTTGAAAGCTGGATGTACTCAATTCTTGCCATTTGATCTTTGTACACAAACTGTAAGAGCTGTGCTCGGGTAAACGGTATTAAATCGACACCTTCTACAGTGGGAGTTATATTTCGTCAGGAGTGTGATTTGTCATCTCACTTTAGATTGTATGTTAAGGCGTAGTGTTGAGGAACGGTTAGAATTTGGAGGCTTTTTGCTGATGACTTGGTCATTCTTGGCTATCGGTGTTTAATTCAGTGCTTTTTCCAAACCTCAGGTCATGATCAAATGAGATTTCCTCGTTGTATTGTTGGGGTAAATCGGTAAGATCAAGTTTAGAACTTCAAAATGCGCGAGGTGTCAACAGCTACTTATTCAGACGGACCGGTCCATGCTTCGATTTTATGCTTTTGGCACGTTAAATGCATGCCGCCAACTCGACTTCCAAGACGTGCCCAAGAATCCGTGCCATCAGACAGGGGTGTCCTGGGTAGGACCAAGATGAGATGGCTTTACCAAGTAAGAAATCTGTTCTGTACTCGACGGTACGCCAGGAGGAGAACAAATTCGGAGATCAGTTTAAGGAGATACGAAAACAAGCTAAAAATCTGACCTTTGGACTTGACGGTGTGAAGAAGGAAAAGTTTGTGTGAGTTCAATCGATACTCAAAAAAAAAAAAAAAAACTGTTGTCAAACTTCATGGCCGATATACACGAACCAATTCGAAGCCGAAGCCAACTGGGATGAGGAAGACAAATCGATTGCACTCACGCTTACACTTCGAAGCTAATTTGCAGAACAGCTACAAACTTTTGCAAATGACAAACAGCGCGACTAAGGCTCTTTAGTGAAGGCCATTGACATGCGATTTGGCGATGACCACATGCAACAGGTATACAAGGCCCACAGTGCCCTCCACAATGCCCTTTAGCAGTTTCGGGGCAGGTTTTCGTCTACGATAACCACAACATCACCCGCTACTATGGGAGGTTGTTTCCGGAACCACTTGCACCTTTGAGCCAAAATAAGGGCATATTCTTTAACACATCTGTGCCAAAATCGATCAGTAAATGCTTGGGTTTGATGCCAACGTTGTCTCCGTGTTCTCCTTACAAATTGCCTTGTATCCACTTGACGACTCCAGCAGCAAATGATTTGGTGTGATCGCTTCTAGCAATACAAAGGTAAGTGGCCGTGAGTTTATGATGAATTCCGCTTCCCATAGCGCGCTTCTCAAAGTCTCATCGTTAAAATTCATTGAAGGTGACATGCTGCACAAAATGGTTTTAATCGACCGCACAAGTCTCTTCCAAGCTCCTCCCATGTGGGGTGCTGCCGGCGGATGGAATTTCCACTTTATTTCGTCATATGTCGAGGGGATAACGGATTGATTAATGTTTCTGTACTCATCTCGTAGAATCTTTTCCGTGGCTATGAAATTGCTGAGGTAAAGTTCCGTATACACAGGACGCATGAGCCCGTGTCTAAGCTGTGTGCCACCTCGATGTGCACCGCGCGTACGGTAAGACACGTAAATATCACGCCCTATCTTTTCTGGCGCCTTCTTCCAACGGTTGTGTATAAGGGCCCGAAGTAGTCAATGCCAACCAACCTTGGTGCAGGTACGGAAGCCGTTTGAGGCGTACGAGGCGCTGCACAGAATTTTTTGCAACGTTGACACCTCTTTCGTACTGTTCTTGATGTTATTGATCGTGGTTTCGTGCGAAACGTGGTGATGGTTGTCGTGGAAGGAACGTACGATTAGAAACGTAACGTGATGGTTTCTCGGTAAGATTATGACATCTTCATTATTATTGAGGTGCTCCGCCCTACTATGTGCTCTCAGAATGTCCGATGCATCTAGGTAAATATTCAAAGATATCTCTGACTGATTCAGACATCTGTGTTTGTTTAAAGAGCAGCACCTTAGCCTCCTGGCGCATCTCGTAGGACAATTCCTTTGGACTTGCGCTACTCCTGATGACGACTTTAAGTTTCTTTTTCCACTCGGAGAAGTAAAACACGTTCCTTTCGAGGTATCGACATCTTTGCACGTGAAGCACATGACATCTAACTTCGGTTTCATCGACCGGTCCAATGGCCACCCGTTTGCGTTAGCTAACTGAAAGCTTGGTCCATTAAACCATGAGTCGACATTCAACTGCGATGCAACCTTTGTGGCGAGGTCACCTGGGTTCAACTTTGAGGGTACCCATTTCCATTCCGTTGTGTTTGAGTGTTCCAATATCTCGCCGACGCGATACATAACAGTGAGTGGACTGTGTTAACCTCTTTCACCAAAAGTAGAGCATCCTCCTCCCCGTCTACGCCTTTGATGTAATCGTCCACATAATGGTGTTTTTTGACAGTTTCCACGCACGAGGATAAAGATCTTGAAATCGTTCTGCGTTCTTATTGCGTACATAATGAGCTATACATGGTGCACAGTTGATTCCAAATGTTAGAGCACTCATGACGTAAGTACTTGGCAGATCTACTGGATCGTTCTTATCCCACCATAAGAACTGGACATGCATATCCTACTCCCTCACCCTGATCTGATGGAACGTCTCTGCGATGTCCCCGCAAATTGCCACCTGACCAACCCGGAAGGGTAGCAGGACGTCTACGAGTAACGGTAGTAAGTCCGGTCCACTGATCATGAAGTCTTTTAGAGAGAAACCATTGGATTTCGCTGCAGCGTCCCAAGCTAGGCGAATTCGGTGTGGCTTATAGGGGTTAAGAGTAACGAAAATTGGTAGGTACCAAATTCGATCTCCTGGTGCTGTGACTTCTGTTACCGTCTGCTTCCTCGCGTAGTTCTTGACTAAGAGATTGTCGAACTGTTTTTGCATTCTTTCTTTTAGTTCTGCTTCCTTTTTTAACTTTTTCTGTAGACACATTAAACGTTTATAAGCTGTGGCATAGCTTTCAGACATCCTTTGGTGGTCACTTCGCCACAGAAGTCCAATCTCATATCGTCCACTCAACGGTTTGCATATAGGTTTTTCGTCTTCCTCTGAGCGTGGGACCGTTGATGATAATTCCAGCAAAAAAAACCGCTTCAAGGAGGTCGTCATACCGCTTTTCGCAGTCGCATACGTGAATACTGAACCGAAAGGTCCGTTGGTGACCCAAGGCCACAGACAAGAGAAATATACAGATGTAGAATGTGGTGCACATCGAGTTTTGTTCGATTCTTTTATGTAGATGGCTCCACTTGTTCTGTGTTTCATTATTCTATGATAATGCAGGCAAAGTGTCGAAAAATACATACACAATAACGAACCACATCATACCAACCCCAATATTTATTTTGCTTCCTTTCTGTATCTCTTGCTGTTCTGTATTCGGTTCGGGTGGATGATATCAGTGAACGTTTGTGTGGATTTTGGTTTTCTTTCTCTGCTCCAACAAGTACAAGGAAAGTATAAAGCAAAATACACAACACTTTGGCGAAAACGTTGAATTTCCTTGATTTACTTTTCGTTTTCAGTGCAAATCAAGTTTCTATGGTGGAGGGTTGCCCTTGCGGATGCATGCCAGACATTTTTTTTAAAGACTACTATTTTTTTGCACTTTTCATGATCAACTACATAAAACAATCGAACTAAACTCGATGTGCACCATATTCTACATCTTTATATTTCTCTTGTCAGTGTCTGTGGTCAGGCCAGGACAGGAAAATCCGTCGCCCTGATGCTAAAAAAAAAATTCCTACTTGTTACCCGCCCAGATATTTTGTAAGATAATCACAAAAAAAAAAAATTGACTGGGGAGCCAGTCCTATACTTCCCACCTCGTATTGTGTTGTATCAAAAACAGTGATATTATAATTTTTTTAATAATTAAAGAAAACATTCATCGGAGGCGAGCAATTTTTCAATTGCTCCACAAAGGGTTGTTGCGCGAACTTGATAGAAAACATTTCTTCAATTTCCACAGCATCCGCGAAAAACGTGATCACACACGGACACATCATTTCGAAAATGGGTGCAAACGATTTCTAGGGTATAGTAATGTCGAGCCCTGTTCATATCTCGAAACATTTTGATCGGACCGATAACAATACTTCCCCTACCAAGGTGGGAAGTAAAAAGTTTCAACCCTCGATGAATTCTTAACGTATTTATTACACTAAAAACAAGAACCAGTTTTTTTGATATACAAAACGACAACATCCACATCTCACAAGGTCAAATCAAACACAAAAAGGATATTGTTTGGAAATATTTCAATATCTATTAGCTTAATTTACTAAGTGTTTTTTTCTTGTTAACATTTGTATTATACCCTAACATTGCTCTGTACATAAGTACATTATATAAACCAAAAAAGAAAGAGAGAAATTGTTAGAGTCATCTTTTCTCGGTCACTTGGATTTCGACCGCAGCAGGGATAAGTACTTCTTGTATCATAATAAACCACCTTTCAATTTTTGTCGGCTTATCTCTGTAGCTTCTGCATTTGCTGGTCCTTCATTGTTTCTCGCATACTTTCGATCATATTACCAAACAGATATTAAGAAAAACAAAATGTTTTGTTCGAATCATACACCCTTCCTTCATTTCCTTGCTCCTTCATGTTGCAGATATTTCATACGAGGTATTGTTTGATGGATGCTCGTTTTAGGTAGATTTCATAGAAATACCGCCTATTGCAGAGGTCCTCATAACGCCACTTTCAAAAAATTTGAATGCCATTCGTCTTCGTTATCATAGCAAACACTAACCTCATACTCCGTTAGGTTATTTTTTATATATATATGTACATTTTATATATATATATGTATGTGGGACGGGAGACAAGCACGACGAAATACACAGACAAAGAAAGCCGTAGCTTACCAACGAACCGAACACTGAACGAACAGACAAGACATATTCACTCGACACACACAGAAACCCTTTTATCAATCTCCTCTTCCCATTTTAATTCCACTCAAATTCATTATTACCACATTGTAATTTAACTTAAAGCCAAGCAGTCAGTCGCCAAACTACCGGCGAGCATCCACCAAGTGAAGTGCGCAAGCAAATCTTTAACCAATAAGTTTAATAAATGTAATCAAATATCTTTGAAGTGTTTTAATGAGCTATTGGAAATCCTACAAGTGGGGGCCAGAACCGACGCAGTGAAAAGTGACACGTACAGTTTGTGCAAAGCATTAGTCGCAAAGAATGAAAAATTAATATATATAAAAAAAAAGAAAAGACTAGTAAAGGGCATCAACCCATAGCGGTCGGCAAGAATTTAAAAATTTTTGTATTGAGTGTGCATACGTGGAAGTGTTGCAACGGCGTCACTAAACCCGTTGCAAAAACCTAAAAAAGCCGAACCTCCAACAAAAACCAACGGTAAAAGAAGGAGAGGTGGCGGAATCAGCAGCAGCAGAACCAGAGGTAGCGGAATCAGCAGTAAAAGAAGGAGAGGTAGCGGAACCAGCAGTAGCGGTACCAGAGGTAGCGGAATCAGCAGCAGCGGAACAAAGAAAAGGAATTTGTAAAGTGAGTTGCTTTAAGTAGTTTGGCGCGACATTTGTTTTTTTTGTTACTTTGAGTTTGTTAATTTTATTTTCTTTCGTTGAGAATTGTTGTGTACATTTTTATATTATAATAATTGTATCCTATAAATCCCTAAAATGGACAAGGACGAGATCTTACTTTTAACTGTAGACGGACTTAGGGAACGATTGACGCAACCTAATTTTCCGACAGCAGGGTTGAAAACCGTGCTACAGAATAGGCTCCTGGAACACTTCGGTTTGTCCCGCGACGTTGAAGATGAGGACGACGATCAGTTTGATGAAGCCGAAACCTCAGTGTCGCTTCATAATGCACCTGTCGGACGAACGACCTTCACGCTCCGTGACATAGAAGAGTCAATGACGCCATTTGACGGAACTGGTAACCCGGACATCAATCTGTGGTTACAGGAATTCGAGGAGACGGCTCATACTGTCAACTGGAGCAGTTTGCAGAAGTTTGTGTACGGCAAGCAGCTACTTAGAAAAGCCGCTAAGCTATTCTTTCGTAGCCAAGTAGGAGTGCACAGCTGGGAAACATTGAAAGGGGGAATAGTTTGAAATTACGTCCGTTTAATCTTTTTTTAATTTGTGATTGTGATGGGTCTAAAAACTACAAGATTCTTGTTAAAAGTTCGTGTTTTAAAAAAGCGTAGCAAAAATTGGGATATTAGGGAGAGTGCGTAGCAACGTAGCAAATTTTACTTTTTTGGAAATCGCGTAGCAGTTTTGCTACGATCGTGGCAGCACTGGCAGTGCTGGATGTCATAGGAACGAAATCGCACGTACTAACTTGACGGTATAAAAAATCAACTGGGTTTGGCTGGCTGAGAATCGTCTAAATGAACGACTGGCTAGCTAGGTTTCAAAAAAACAGGCCTATTGGCCTAAATTCAGGGGGTGAATGAGGTGTTCCCTGCTTTTTTAAGATGGGGACGATTTTCGTTTCTTTCCAGGTGGATTGGAAAACGGAGGTAAGTAACACGGTGTTAAATAAATGGGTGAGTGCTGGAAGTATATGAGGTAGAATGGCCTTTACGAATGTGGGGTCGATTTCATCGACTTCAACGGAGTTAGACTTTATTTTGAGAACTGCAGAGAGTACTTCAGCTTGGTCAGCGTTAGAGAATTGAAAGTGGGTAGTAGATGACTCAGTTTCAATCGTCTGCAATTGTGTGTTGGTTACATGCGGTAAAAAGTCAGGGGTTATGAATTGAGAGCTCGCAAAGTCATTATTCAATTGATCAGGGTCGATGTTACTTTCATAGTTTTTGCTTTGTCGACCTATCCCTATTTCCTTAAGAGTTTTCCACAATGTCTTAGAGTCAGTGGACCTACTTAACCGAACAGAATAGTATTCTCTTTTAGCTTGGCGTATTTTTAAACTAACAAGGTTGCGCAAGTTACGAAAAGAGTTGTTAAGTTCCGGTCATCTGAACCGCTTCCATCTCTTGTACTCTTGATCGCGTCTGTTTATGAGTCGAATGATGTCACTTGTACACCATTCCTTGGCCCGATGTTTTGGGATTTTGGTTTTTAAAGGCACGTGGGTATTGAATAAATTCAAAATGTGGTGCTGAAGAAGTTGTGCTTGCAAGTCTGGAGATTGCATAAAGTAGATTTGCTGCCATTCTACCTCTAAGATATCCTGTTCGAGAAGGTTAGCATTTACATGCATGTAATCCCTATAGGTATATGGTGGAGAAGGACACGGTGTCATATCGATGGTAGCAAATATCAGATCGTGTCTAGAGAAGACTGGAGCGGAAATCTGATTGTAAAAGAGTACGTCGCGGCGAACACTCGTGAAGAAAGTGTCCAGCTATGTACTGGTACTACTAGTGAAATGAGTCGGGGCTTTTGTATCGACTGGGTGTAGATTGAAAGTTTTCATATTGTCAATAAAAGGTTTAGCACTGACTTCGTTTAAGAGGTTACAATTAAAATCCCCGCAAATAACAACATTAGGGAAAGAACAACAAACATTTTCAAGTTCAGTATAGAAAGGTGCGAAATCAATATTAGTGTTTGGTCTATAAACCACACCCAGAAGACAATTATTTCCTTCGTTGCTTATTTCAATGAGAAAATACTCTATTAAGCTGGTATGAGTCGACTTTATGACTACCCTGTAATTGATATCACAGCGAGCATACAATGCAACCCCCCCCCACCAGGTCTACTAACCCTATCCGCACGAATCAAATTATATCCTTTTAGACTGTAGTGGACATCAGCTATGTTTTCCTGAAACCAGGTCTCGGACACACATACAACATAAATTCTTGACCTTACAAACAACCTACGGAATTCATCAATTTTCACATACCAACTTTGTGCGTTGATATGACAAATATTGAGTCCTCTACGCTGCCTGCAAAAGATGTTCAACGTTACGCGCAAGTTTTCGTTCATGCTACTGCTCAGTGAAGTATTAATATTATTATTATTAACGATGGTCATGGGTATGTTTTGAATAAGAATTCATTATGCCCAATCGTAGAAAATTACACGCAGATTTAGTCCGATGAAATATTTTGAAAAAGTTGCTATTGATTACGGAAGTACAATGAGGAGCTGTAGATAAATGCAAGAAAATAAATGTATATAAAAGATTAAACATAAAAAATATGAAAAATAAAAGGTTAAACATTTTAAAATGAAGTTCATTTTTAACAGTTTGAGAAAATGGCATTAGTTTGTTTTGTTAAAATTGATCGCTGAAACCTTGTCGTAAGTGGAAGTGGAAGATTTCCTCCCTTGAGAAATAAAGAGCAACAAAACATGCAACAAACTGAGGAAGCAATACGCAATCAAGAAAGGACGCCCATAGCTCCAATAGATAATCAACAATCACACCATGCACACAAGAAACGACAAAAAACAAACTGCAAACTAACAATTCCCAAATCCTACCTTCTAAGAGTACAAACACCGCCCAAAACAATGATATGAACGAGTTAAAAGAGATGATGAAACAATTGATCAATCAGATGACAAACATGATGAACCTAATAACTCTCCTAGTAACGAAATTAAATGGATCGCACATCCAATAAACTAAACATCATAATCTGGAATGCCAACGGACTAAACCAACATTACTTGGAAATAAGACAATTTATTAAAGACAACAACGTAGACATACTTTTAATAGCAGAGACACACTTTACAAAAAAAAGCTACGTAACTATTCCTGGATATAACATATATAACACTAATCACCCCGACGGAACAGCCCACGGAGGGACTGCAATCATAATAAAGACGTCTATTAAGTGTATTGAATTAAACGACTATAACACGGAACACATCCAATCAACCATAATACAAGTACAAGATATATACGGACCAATAGTAATCTCTGCAATCTACTGCCCTCCTAGACACCAAATAACCACAGAGCAATATGACGATTTTTTCAAAACACTAGGACCAAGGTTCTTAGCAGCTGGCGACTTTAATGCAAAACATTTGGACTGGGGATCTAGGTTAACAAACAAAAAGGAAACAAATCTGATGCAAGCAATAAAAGCAAACAATGGCAAATACATAAGCACTGGAGAACCCACTTACTGGCCGACTGACCCTAAGAAAACTCCTGACCTGATAGATTTCTGTGTTACAAAAAATATAGAGTCCTGTTTTGAGCTATCGTCTGACCACTCTCCAATAAAACTTCAATACTCGACAAATATACCAACGGCTCCAACTCAAAAACGATTACACAATCATAAAACTGACTGGGACGTTTTCCGACAAGTAATAGAATCGGAATTACAAATGAAAATTCCGCTTAAAACCAGAAATGACATAGAAAGAGCTATTGTGCACCTAAATGACACCATCCACCATGGAACGTATAAGTCAACTCCAAAAATAGAACGCAGATCACAAGACGAACGAACACCTGAAGCAATAAGGAAACAGATCAAAGAAAAGAGAAAATTACGAAAAAAATGGCAAACAACAAGATCACCCGCTGACAAACAAAAATTTAACAAAGCTATTAAGGACCTCAAGTCAAGCCTAAAAGAACATCATAACAATAACATGACAACATACTTAACAAACTTATCTCCCACATTCGAAACAAATTACTCCCTATGGAAGGCTACAAACAAACTTAAAAACAAAATACAACATCACCACCCACTAAAAAAAGCTGACGGAACTTGGGCGAGAGAAAATCTTAACAAGGCCTCTACACTTGCGGAGCATTTTAAGGACATATTCACAAATAACGAAAGTGACACTCAACCCCCACAATTTAACGTAAGCATAACCAGCGATCTCCCAATCAAAAAAATTACAATTAAAGAACTATTACTTTGCATAAGTAAAAGAATTGACCACAAGAAAGCACCAGGCTATGACCTTCTTACGGGCAAAATCTTAAAAGAACTACCTTAAACATGCCGTACAATATTTACGAAATATACTTAACGCACTAATACGACTAAAATACTTCCCAAAAGTATGGAAAGTAGCAGAAATAATAGCATTACCCAAACCCGGAAAAGACGCAACAAAACCTACTTCTTATAGACCAATCAGCTTACTCCCGATTATATCAAAAGTTTTTGAAAAACTTTTATATGACAGACTGGAACCCCTTCTAATTAACTCACAGCTAGTACCGGACCATCAGTTTGGCTTCAGAAAACGGCATTCGACAATCGAACAAATTCATAGAGTGACCAATAAAATAACGACCGATTTTGAAGAGAAAAGATACTGTGTAGGTATCTTCCTTGACGTGGCAAAGGCTTTTGACAAGGTTTGGCATGCTGGACTGCTACAAAAACTTCGAAACTTGCTCCCAGAAGACTTCTTTGCAATAATAAAGAGCTACATAACTGACCGATGCTTCTACGTAAGATATAAGACGAATGCTCCACGTTATTTACTGCAAGTGCGGGAGTTCCTCAAGGAAGCGTTTTGGGCCCCGTCTGATATGTACTTTTCACTGCAAACATTCCGTATCCCAGAGACAGAAACTCGATGATAGCTACATTTGCGGACGATACAATTCTACTCTATTCTGATAAAAATCTACACACAGCGACTATACAACTACAAAATATCCTGAACGAAACGATGAAATGATTTGACAACTGGCGCATTAAAGTTAATGAGGAAAAGACAACACAGGTTATTTTCACGACAAAATCAAATTTTACGCCTGAATCCGTAAGAATAAACTCTAGAGACATTCCCATCGACTCAAGTGCAAAATACCTAGGCATGCATCTGGACTCTAAACTGACATGGAAACACCACATACAAAAAAAACGCAATCAAATCAAAGAAAAATACAGACAACTCACCTGGTTACTGCGTAGGGACTCTAAATTATCTATGAACAATAAACTATTACTATACAAAACAATTATAAAACCAATCTGGACGTATGGAATTCAACTCTGGGGAACAGCCAAAAAGACAAACACAAATATCTTACAAAGACAACAAAATAAAATTCTACGATCCATTGTAAATGCTGACTGGTATATACCTAACATCGACATACATCGTGATCTACAAATGCCATCAGTAGCCGAGGAGATATCCATAGTAAGCAGAAGACATATTTCAAGAATACTTAACCATAACAATAACGATGTGAAAACATTTCTGCTGATAGCGGGTGGCTGGTGGTTTAGTGAGTGGCATAAAAATTTTAAGGTGGTTTTCAAATTTTCTTCTGGGATAGAAGGTATCCCAACCAAAACAGCATCGGTTGCTAGATTTTTCATGCGAAGTTCTTCGAGTTCAGCTTTAATTAATACAACATCCGGGTAATCAGGTCATCTCAGTTGTTCTTGCTCTTTCTGTAGTTGTTGTTTAAGATTGTCAACTTCCAACTGCAGACAACTGATGTTCCCTTAGCAATCTTCTAGTGTAGAAATACGACCCTTTAATAAGTCGACATCTCTATCCAATTGTGCAAATTTTTCGGTGATGTTCTTTTCCATCAGAGTGATTTTCGCAGACATATTTTGTTCGAATGTTATTAGTCGATTTAAGATTGACTCACCCTGCTCCTCAATTTTTTTTCGATAGATTGGTGAGAAATCCTTCCTCTGACGTCATCATCATCATATTGGAGAGCGTAGTTGTGCCGGTGATGGCAACGGTGTTTGTGGTTTCTGCAGTTGCTTTTGTAATCGTAGTCGTGTACCCTTGTCGTGTGTCATTGTGTTGGTGATAAATTGAAATAAAGACCAATGCGCGGAAGCAGTACCAAGCAAAAATTAAATTTTGTTTTAGGACAATTCGATGGGGTTTATGAAAAACCAAACAGAAAAAAGAAGTTAGCCAGGTAGTTAGTTTAAATTGACTGTGGTTACTAGTATCGCGGTTATAAGTAATGGCATTTACAGTTTGTGAAAATTGGCGCTCTGTAAAACACGTCTACTTAGTCGGATGTTCCGTTTTCAATTCTCCCTCAAATTTCAGTCAGTAGATGGAATGTCAAAAATCAGCTGATTTGGCTGGAAGATGTTTAGCAAAAAGTTCTGCTTTAAAGTTTTTCTGCGGTAATTTCATTTGTTTTTATTTATTTTACCGTTAGATTTTCCAAAACACACGATTGATTCAGCAAATCATTAACAACAAACAGCGCAACTTTACCTATAATGTAAATAGTTCTCTTTCGTAGCACATGTCTGCATATCATTTTACTTACTTAAAATTTCATCTTCTATGCCGCCCATTTCAGCCTTTTTTTTTATATATTTTATTTATTTTGTAGCGATACAATTTATTCCCAGTGAATTTCACAAACAAACGCAATTTGCAAACAAATCTCAAGTGAAAACAGAAAGTAAATGTCTAAATTATGACAACTGAAATGTCAACTGCATTTGCAGTCATTTGCCGTTCAATAAGTTAGGTTTTGACTAAAATACTAGTGCCCAACATTCTGAACGCGGCCATTGATAAAAAAGATTATAGCAAGAAACATTTTTTTAAAACAGGAAATAAATCAATTAGGAGAAGAATGGAATTCAAAGTGGTGTGAGGATGATTTAAACAGAAATTTATGGGAAGAACAGAAAAAGGCGTTACTACATAATTTAAAGTATTCATGATATGAAGAAAGAATACGCAGAGCGTTAGAAACAAATAGATTTTATCGGAAATTAAGCCGTACAAGTGGGCATTCATATTTTGTAGAGAGTGAAAGGCAGCAGGGGATGACTTGAATTTTAAAGGCTCGCTGTGACATGATTGAATTAAATGCAACTGGATTTAATAGAAATGCATCCAAAATTTGTTCAATGTGCAATAAAAATGAGAATAAAGATCTGAAACATTTCTTAGGCATATGTCCAATTCTTAAAGAATCGAATGGTCAATGGCAAAATCTCGTAGGTTTTATTATATTACTTAATGAAAGCAACTAATAGATGAGTTCAATCTTTGAAATTTAAATAGTAATTAATAGACTTAAATTACAATTACATTTTTTTATATTATGTACTCTTAACTTTTAAATGAAATCAAACCACCGACGGACGACGGAAATGTCACAGAAGTTGTTGATTGCTTAGAAGAGTTTTTAAAAAGAATTAAAACAGAAACTGGTTTCGCGGTGAAAGTGATTCGAACAGACAATGGTCTCGAGTTTGTCAACAGGCAAGTTAAATTGATTTTAAAAAATGAATGTGTTATTCATCAAACTTCTCTTTCATACTTACCGCAGCAAAATGAGAGGGCGGAGAGAGAAAGTCGAACAATTGTGGAAGCAGGAACGCTAGAAACATGTCATTAAAACTATGGACGGAAACCGTTAATTCTGCTGTTTTTGTGGTAAATAAAACAGCCCCTACTGGCGTAGATAGCAAAACTGCTCGGGAGC
Organism: Matsumyia berberina; assembly: GCA_917880715.2. Lineage (NCBI taxonomy): Eukaryota > Metazoa > Arthropoda > Insecta > Diptera > Syrphidae > Matsumyia > Matsumyia berberina. The sequence goes on from OU862872.1 coordinate 85,187,449, forward strand.
TGTTCAACTTCTACAACATGAAAATTTTCAGTACGCACATGTACCACATGTACCTAACCAAAAACGACGCAAGTGGGATGCTAAATTTCAGCACGGGATGTTCGTTGGATATGCTGAAAACACTAAGGGATATCGCATCTATTTTCCTAGAACTAACGAAATAGAGGTAAAACGTGACATAATTTTTAAAAATTCGTCTCTTTCCAGTGAAGAAAACAAACAAGTCATTATCAGTTGTAATGACAACATAGATGCACCAGTTTAGGCCATGAACAAGTATCACCTCAAGCTGTAAAAAAGGAAGCTCCAAACCAAGTTGGTGCTATCTCGAGTGAAGAATCCGTTGATGATCAGACAGAAATGGAAGAAGAAGTTGCAAGTGATGAACACACTCCTATTAAACATTGACTAAGAAGTGACCGTAGAATACCCGAAACAATGATAGCACTTTTGGATCCGCATGTTTTTGTAGCCGATAAACAAGAGCCATCGACCTATGAAGAAGCTGTTAAATCCAAGGAGCAGTACAAATGAAAAGAAGCTATGAGAGAGGAAATCACTGCGTTGAATAAAAACCACACATGGGATCTGGTTGAACTGCCACACAATAAAACGGCTATCGACAATCGTTGGGTCTTCAAGATCAAAGATGCGGTCAGCAGCGAAAGATTTCGAGCGAGATTGTGAATCCCTCTCAAGCAAAATATTTTTTCATAGGGCATTATCCTAGGTGAAGTAATTCGTCTCAGGTAGATCATCTCAGGTAAGTCATTTCAGGCAAGACATCTCAGGGTCGCATCTCAGGTAAGACATCTCAGGTAAACCTCTCAGGTAAAGATCTCGGGTAGATCATCTCAGGTAAGTCATATCAGGTAAATATTTCTGTCATCTCAGGGTTGCATCTCAGGTAAACATCTCGGGTAGATCATCTCAGGTTAGTCATCTCAGGTAAATATTTCTGTCATCTCAGGGTTGTATCTCAGGTAAGTCATCTCAGGTTAACATATCGGGTAGATCATCTCAGGTAAATATTTCTGTCATCTCAGGTAAGTCATCTCAGGGTTGCATCTCAGGTAACTCATCTCAGGGTTGCATCTCAGGTAAGTCATCTCAGGTAACTATTTGTCAGGTTGTTTAGTTATTGATGGTGGGCGGTTGATCGACTCGAAACGTCAGCTTCTTCGTTGGTAATGTCTTCATCTTCCTCTGAACTGTCGCCGTATGGTACCCATGGTTTCATGTTATCAGCGCTGGTGGTGGTCTTCTTGGGGCCCTCCGTTTGGCCGACCTTTTCCACAGTGTAGCGATCATGAAGACCGACGTTTGTTACTCTATAAGGACCAACAATTTTTTTATGAATTTTAATAAGATTACCGAATTGCATCCTCCGTATGGCTACGAGCTCTCCAATGTCGTACGTCCGGGCAGGTTTCCTTTTTCTATTGTAGGTTCCTGCATTTTCTCGTTGAACAGCTTCGATTTCTTCCCTGGCCTTTTCGCGAATACCGTTGCGCTCTTCATTGAAGATTTCAAGAAGTTCATCAGCAACAATTTCTGCGATCCGTAGGTCTTCCTTGTTTCACATTTTAATCCCAAACATTACTTCGAAGCGGCATTTTCGCATACTTCTGCTGATGCTAGAATTTAAGAACTGTTGGACTTTATTAGTGAATTTGTACCAATCCTGTGGTTCCCTCAACAATAATTTGGTTAAAATAGGTATAATCACCCCTATCATTCAATCCGACGGATCTGAGATTTACTTCACCTATCCGATCCGCGTTCACTTTTAGTCTTATCATTCAATCCGTCGGATGCACTGTTTTACCGACTACTTTTCTGCCATAGTTGACAGCAATTAGAAATTGAACAAAATAAAATTAAATTTCAAGATAAGCATTGCTCTGTTTTTTTTAGACGAGGAATCTTCAAATAGACGAACATATCCCGCATATTTACGGGCATCCAGTGGAGACATTATGGACCTATCAGATGCCAAGTTAGTTAAAAGATTTGTAGTTCATAATTTCTATGAAATAAGTTTGAATTTCCATTTTAAGAAAAATTTTCGTTTGAATAAGGCAGCCTTCAATTATGTGCTGGAAGTGTTGATTAAGGACCTTCCTCTGACCACCAAATTGTATGACTACCAGCGGAATAAGAAAATAACGCAGTAAATGAACCAGGAGAGCTATGTAAGTGCACATCCAAATACAAATGAAGCAGTGCAAATAAGAAATGAATTCATGCCGACTTTATAAAAATCTAACGATAAAAAGTTTATATTAATCACATTTAATTCACAATGTTCGGGTATTTTCTCATTCTTATCTCTATTGGTAATCTTCTTCCTAAAAGCAGATGTTTAATTTAATACAACTAAGATTTGTCCTATAAAGAACATACATTTTGATAAATTTTCCAACCAGCACAACTCGAATCCGCAATGAATTTCCATTGGATGAGAAATGTCAAACTTTGTATGGAGAGATTCGATTCGCTCGTTTTGAATAATTGCGTGAAAAGTCATTCACATTGCCGACAAGTAGACGATTCCCTTCGAACGGATTGAATGATACTGAAATTGAAATTTCGGTGGATCGTTCCCCCCGGCGCACAGTGGGACGATCCATAGCAATAAATAAAAAAATCAACTATTTTAGTGGTACTTTTTAGTGATAGGTAAGTCAACTCAAATATATATAAGTTCTAACTGCATTAAAATTATTTAGATTTGTCAATTCGTGCAACAGTTACAGAGCCGTAAACATTGACAGACAGTGATATCAAGTGTTTTTTCTAACATAATTTAAATTGGTTACATATTAAGTTGTTCGCATAAAAAATTATTTTACTATGGATAATAATAATAATGAAGGTATGAGGAATCATATGACGTTTACAAAAATTGCGTCTATTTCGTTGTTTTTTAATATGATGTCTTGAATACGTGGCTAATTCAAATTAAAAAAAAATAGTGAACTTTGAATTTATGTAAGTCAACTTTTTTTAATACACCGAAAAACACTCTCGAGTTCTTTCTTGTTTTATCATGAGGTATATATCTATTGACTAAATGTCGAAAAAAACTTTGCGCAAGTTTGCGCCTTTTTTAATAATTGACCTTTTTGTAGGTTCAACTGAATCAATCAAATATGGTGAACTCTTGCAAACAGCTATTCAAAGTGAGAAGTCTTATTATTATTATTATTCATGTAAAGCTTAAAGTTTATTGAACAATAAAATTGGCTGTGCTTTCCAATACCATAAAATTGCTAAAAATTTAAAAAAAAAATCCTATGTAAAATGGCCTCCTAAATACGAAAATAAAAGTTATTTTCACAGGAAACTATTATTAACAAAGTTATTAACAATTAAAGTCTCCAGAAGGACCCCTAGATTCGATTAATTTTCGGGGTATATTCATAGATAAACTGCAATTTTACTTCAATTTTCACTTAACAACATCATATTTGTTGCTCAAAACATGTTTAATATTGTAAACAATGAGAAATAAGCAAATAAACGTAATAACTAAATACACAATAATTTTTGTACTTTACAACAACAACAGCAATTAAATACCGAAAAATATGTGTTCGAAAAAAAGTGAGAAACATTCGAAATAAAAGTGAAAAGCGCCTAAAAGTATACATTGATATTTACGCTTTCAGTTGAGTTTTATTATTATCATTGAGGTTCTAAACTTAGAAAAACCCAGATCGTTTCAATCTTAACTCAATAGATGTCACTACCCATTCCACATTGAACCATTTTTAGTTTATGAAAAAGAGAGAAGGAAATGGAAACATAACATCAACATAACGCAAACGACCAGTGCCCTCAAAGTCGACATAACCCGTGCCATCGTTCAAATTCAGCCTGATCTATGCGCCAGAGTCATTGAAAATTGAATCTCTCGGATGCGCGCCACCCAGCGAAGCCGCCGTACATAATGTCACCTTTCAAAAAAAACAAAAAATTCATTGAAATCTCACACACAACTTGTTTTATTCAATTTTAACATATACCCATCCTTATTGGAAAACCCTATAGTACAATTTCGCATCGGAGCACATCTCTGCCCAAAACTGAATGTACTATTTTTTTGTCAATCATAATTTACAATTTAATAATATTGAATTTCGATACATGACCGTTGCGAAAACTGCGTTTCGCCAGAGTTCACTGCCTTCGCAGTTATTTGTTTCATTGTCTGTTCGGTATCTTTTTTGCCTTGTCGAACATACATATGAATGAACAAATTCAAATTTTTCCCTGATGTTATGTTTCCATTTCCTTCTCTCTTTTTCATAAACTAAAAATAATTCAATGTGGAATGAGTACTGACATCTATTGAGTTAAGATTGAAATGATCTGAGTTTTTCTAAGTTTAGAACCTCAATGATAAGAAGCGGGCCAAGGACACTTCCTTGGGGTACGCCGGCTGTAATTTCTTTGAATTGCGAATATTCGTTTCCGTGTCTGACACGGAAGAGTCTATTCCCAAGATATGTTGTCAGTATATTATATAGGCGTGCAGGCAGAACCTGACGTAATTTAAACTTCAAGGCTTCATGCCACACCTTATCAAAGGCTTGCGAGACATCAAGAAATACGTTTGAGCAGATATTCTTTTCTTTAAGAGCTTTTTCTATTACGTCAGTGATTCTATGCACCTGATCAATAGTTGAGTGTTTGGTTCTAAACCCAAACTGGTGATCAGGGATAAGATTCTTTTCCTCGATGATCGGCTGTAATCGCTTGAGCAATATTTTCTCGAAGATTTTAGAAATAATTGGGAGCAGCGAAATAGGTCTATAGGATTTCTTGTCACTCGGCGGTTTTCCTGGTTTTAGTTTCATTATGACCTCCGCAATTTTCCATTGGCTCGGGACATATTCTAATCTAAGCGCAGCATTTATAATATAGAGAAGCTTGATTAGGGCTTTTCTAGGCAGCATTTTTAAGACTTCCCCCGTTATTAGGTCGTAACCAGGAGCTTTTTTGGGTTTTAGTTTTTTTATTTCTTGCGTGAGTTCCGCTAGAGTTGCACTTGTTATTGTGTAAGTGTCAGGTGTTATCTCGCGTTCGGTATTTCGAATAAGTGGTTGGCCATCGAATGGCTTAAACGTGTCTTCCAGATGGGCGGCGAAAATATCCGCTTTTTCTTTGTCTCCCTTCGCCCATTCGTCATTACTATTCTTGATTGGCGGAGTAGGAGTTTTTGATCTTTTGGTGCCTTTTATAGCTTTCCAAAGCGAATAATTGGATTCTTTTTCAGCGGTTAAGTTTTCGAGGTAGGTCCCTATTGCACGGTTCTTAAAATTGCTTATAGTCTGTTTCAATACATTACTCATTACTGTGGAGCACGACTTTGTTGCCATTTCTTACACGCTTTCCTTTTTTCCCTTACCATTTCTTTTATTTCCGGTGGATATTTTAAGCCGCAATTTGTGTGCTTCTTTCTTTTGTGGGAAGTATTATTCCACCCGTCACACTGCACGATTTCGACGAAGCGATCAACTTCGATTTCGAGTTCATAGGGCGTCTTAAGTGGTATTCTTAAGTCAGTGTTCTCTTCGATTTCTTTCCTGAAGCCTTCCCAATTAGTATTTCTGCCAGTTAGTTTCGCTAATTCTTGTTTTTTATTTAGGGTTTTGCTTATCGTCAGAATAACTGGAGAATGGTCAGAGGAAAGGTCAAAGCTTTCGTCAACTTTTAAGTGAACGGGGGGTATTCCTTTTATAATGAAGAAATCGATTAGATCGGGTATTTTCGTGGTATCAGCCGGCCAGTATGTCGGTTTTCCCGTCGAATGGAAGTCACAACTGTGCTCCATACCCGCTTCATAGAGCGCTCTACCTTTTCGTGAGATGCATCTTGAACCCCAGAATGTGTGCTTCGCATTAAAATCGCCACCAATGACAAAATTAGGTCTAAGCGAGTTAATATATCTGTGAAATCAGTTTTTTCAAGCGCGCATCGCGGTGGACAGTAAAAAGATGAGATGTAAAAAAAACGTTGTCTACTTTTTACCCGTACCGTGCTAACTTGCATAGTTTCAAGCTCTATTTTTAGGTCTTCCGAGTGCTCGATGGAGTCTTTTATATACAAAGATGATCCGCCTCTTGTCTTTTCCGATGGGTGACAAGCGTGATAGTCACTGTAGCCTCTTATATTTGCATGCGATGTCTTCTTCAGATGAGTTTCTGAGATCAAGCATTTGTCAATATCTTCTTTTTGTATGAACATTTCTAACTCGTCAAGTTTGTGTAGAAGTCCGTTTGCATTCCATATTAGTATTTTGAGCATTCGTTTCAAGTTCATGTTCTTGTTCGGGTGCGCGTTTTTCGGCAATTATTTTCGATCTTGCCTAACCTCTCGAAAATAAGCTTATTTATTTTACATTGTTCCTCAAGTTTTGTAAGAATAACAGAAAAAACTTGAGATACAGGATCCACTGGACTTTCGATTCTTCCATTTTCTGACGCCGCGGCTTGGGCGTATGTTTGCGGGTTTGTTGTCCGAAGTCCAGAGTCCAATAGCTTTTCTTTTGTCACTTCTTTCTGAGTGCTCTTGTGACCAGAGACCGATGGCGTGTCTATTGCTATTGATATTTTGTTTTTACCGCTCTTAAGCTTTATCGCACTTCTCGGTTTTGAGTGCTGATTTTGAGGCTTTAATAATTGATCACGCCTTTTTTGTAGCTCTTTGGCTACTTCGCAGCCTCGATAGTTAGCCGGGTGTTTTCCATTGCAATTACTACACGTTGCAGAGGTTTGTTTACTTACTCCACAGTCTTTGGAGAGGTGACTTCCGGCGCGTTTTACACATCGCGGTTCTTTCTGACAATACGTCTGCGTGTGATTGAATCCTTGGCAGCGTTTGCACTGTGGGATTATTCTTGAGTTCTTGCGCAAAGGCTCAATCTTAACTACGATGTTGAGAATCGTCTTTATTTCATAGATTTTTTCTATTTTTTCGGTTTTATCGAAGGTTAACATAAAAAGTGGTAGGCCGCGCTTGACCGTAGTTTCCTCACCTTTCGATAATTGCTTCTCCCGTTTAACGATATTGACAGCATCAGCAATTTTGAAGTGTCTATTTCTTAAATCACTGACTAAATCTTCTTTTGAGCACGAGGCATGAAGTCCTCTAGCCACGACACGTATCGGCCTTTCCGACTTGTTCTCGTAGGTATACCATTGGATTTTCTCGGCATTTAATTTTTGAGATAACAAGCGGTAGCTGTCAGCGTCTTTGACACAGATTTTCCACGTATTGTTATTGCGCGATGTTACAATATAATCGGTTTGCAACGATGTCTTCAGGATAGTTTGCAGTTGACTGTAGTTCGCAATCCCGATAACGTAAATTGGAGGTGGTGGCCTTTGCTTAGTATTTCGGTTTACCTCGCTACGAACGTTTGTCAGGTCTTTCCTTTCTTAACAACAAACAAAAAGGAAACAAATCTGATGCAAGCAATAAAAGCAAACAATGGCAAATACATAAGCACTGGAGAACCCACTTACTGGCCGACTGACCCTAAGAAAACTCCTGACCTGATAGATTTCTGTGTTACAAAAAATATAGAGTCCTGTTTTGAGCTATCGTCTGACCACTCTCCAATAAAACTTCAATACTCGACAAATATACCAACGGCTCCAACTCAAAAACGATTACACAATCATAAAACTGACTGGGACGTTTTCCGACAAGTAATAGAATCGGAATTACAAATGAAAATTCCGCTTAAAACCAGAAATGACATAGAAAGAGCTATTGTGCACCTAAATGACACCATCCACCATGGAACGTATAAGTCAACTCCAAAAATAGAACGCAGATCACAAGACGAACGAACACCTGAAGCAATAAGGAAACAGATCAAAGAAAAGAGAAAATTACGAAAAAAATGGCAAACAACAAGATCACCCGCTGACAAACAAAAATTTAACAAAGCTATTAAGGACCTCAAGTCAAGCCTAAAAGAACATCATAACAATAACATGACAACATACTTAACAAACTTATCTCCCACATTCGAAACAAATTACTCCCTATGGAAGGCTACAAACAAACTTAAAAACAAAATACAACATCACCACCCACTAAAAAAAGCTGACGGAACTTGGGCGAGAGAAAATCTTAACAAGGCCTCTACACTTGCAGAGCATTTTAAGGACATATTCACAAATAACGAAAGTGACACTCAACCCCCACAATTTAACGTAAGCATAACCAGCGATCTCCCAATCAAAAAAATTACAATTAAAGAACTATTACTTTGCATAAGTAAAAGAATTGACCACAAGAAAGCACCAGGCTATGACCTTCTTACGGGCAAAATCTTAAAAGAACTACCTTAAACATGCCGTACAATATTTACGAAATATACTTAACGCACTAATACGACTAAAATACTTCCCAAAAGTATGGAAAGTAGCAGAAATAATAGCATTACCCAAACCCGGAAAAGACGCAACAAAACCTACTTCTTATAGACCAATCAGCTTACTCCCGATTATATCAAAAGTTTTTGAAAAACTTTTATATGACAGACTGGAACCCCTTCTAATTAACTCACAGCTAGTACCGGACCATCAGTTTGGCTTCAGAAAACGGCATTCGACAATCGAACAAATTCATAGAGTGACCAATAAAATAACGACCGATTTTGAAGAGAAAAGATACTGTGTAGGTATCTTCCTTGACGTGGCAAAGGCTTTTGACAAGGTTTGGCATGCTGGACTGCTACAAAAACTTCGAAACTTGCTCCCAGAAGACTTCTTTGCAATAATAAAGAGCTACATAACTGACCGATGCTTCTACGTAAGATATAAGACGAATGCTCCACGTTATTTACTGCAAGTGCGGGAGTTCCTCAAGGAAGCGTTTTGGGCCCCCTCTGATATGTACTTTTCACTGCAAACATTCCGTATCCCAGAGACAGAAACTCGATGATAGCTACATTTGCGGACGATACAATTCTACTCTATTCTGATAAAAATCTACACACAGCGACTATACAACTACAAAATATCCTGAACGAAACGATGAAATGATTTGACAACTGGCGCATTAAAGTTAATGAGGAAAAGACAACACAGGTTATTTTCACGACAAAATCAAATTTTACGCCTGAATCCGTAAGAATAAACTCTAGAGACATTCCCATCGACTCAAGTGCAAAATACCTAGGCATGCATCTGGACTCTAAACTGACATGGAAACACCACATACAAAAAAAACGCAATCAAATCAAAGAAAAATACAGACAACTCACCTGGTTACTGCGTAGGGACTCTAAATTATCTATGAACAATAAACTATTACTATACAAAACAATTATAAAACCAATCTGGACGTATGGAATTCAACTCTGGGGAACAGCCAAAAAGACAAACACAAATATCTTACAAAGACAACAAAATAAAATTCTACGATCCATTGTAAATGCTGACTGGTATATACCTAACATCGACATACATCGTGATCTACAAATGCCATCAGTAGCCGAGGAGATATCCATAGTAAGCAGAAGACATATTTCAAGAATACTTAACCATAACAATAACGATGTGAAAACATTTCTGCTGATAGCGGGTGGCTGGTGGTTTAGTGAGTGGCATAAAAATTTTAAGGTGGTTTTCAAATTTTCTTCTGGGATAGAAGGTATCCCAACCAAAACAGCATCGGTTGCTAGATTTTTCATGCGAAGTTCTTCGAGTTCAGCTTTAATTAATACAACATCCGGGTAATCAGGTCATCTCAGTTGTTCTTGCTCTTTCTGTAGTTGTTGTATAAGATTGTCAACTTCCAACTGCAGACAACTGATGTTCCCTTAGCAATCTTCTAGTGTAGAAATACGACCCTTTAATAAGTCGACATCTCTATCCAATTGTGCAAATTTTTCGGTGATGTTCTTTTCCATCAGAGTGATTTTCGCAGACATATTTTGTTCGAATGTTATTAGTCGATTTAAGATTGACTCACCCTGCTCCTCAATTTTTTTTCGATAGATTGGTGAGAAATCCTTCCTCTGACGTCATCATCATCATATTGGAGAGCGTAGTTGTGCCGGTGATGGCAACGGTGTTTGTGGTTTCTGCAGTTGCTTTTGTAATCGTAGTCGTGTACCCTTGTCGTGTGTCATTGTGTTGGTGATAAATTGAAATAAAGACCAATGCGCGGAAGCAGTACCAAGCAAAAATTAAATTTTGTTTTAGGACAATTCGATGGGGTTTATGAAAAACCAAACAGAAAAAAGAAGTTAGCCAGGTAGTTAGTTTAAATTGACTGTGGTTACTAGTATCGCGGTTATAAGTAATGGCATTTACAGTTTGTGAAAATTGGCGCTCTGTAAAACACGTCTACTTAGTCGGATGTTCCGTTTTCAATTCTCCCTCAAATTTCAGTCAGTAGATGGAATGTCAAAAATCAGCTGATTTGGCTGGAAGATGTTTAGCAAAAAGTTCTGCTTTAAAGTTTTTCTGCGGTAATTTCACTTGTTTTTATTTATTTTACCGTTAGATTTTCCAAAACACACGATTGATTCAGCAAATCATTAACAACAAACAGCGCAACTTTACCTATAATGTAAATAGTTCTCTTTCGTAGCACATGTCTGCATATCATTTTACTTACTTAAAATTTCATCTTCTATGCCGCCCATTTCAGCCTTTTTTTTTATATATTTTATTTATTTTGTAGCGATACAATTTATTCCCAGTGAATTTCACAAACAAACGCAATTTGCAAACAAATCTCAAGTGAAAACAGAAAGTAAATGTCTAAATTATGACAACTGAAATGTCAACTGCATTTGCAGTCATTTGCCGTTCAATAAGTTAGGTTTTGACTAAAATACTAGTGCCCAACATTCTGAACGCGGCCATTGATAAAAAAGATTATAGCAAGAAACATTTTTTTAAAACAGGAAATAAATCAATTAGGAGAAGAATGGAATTCAAAGTGGTGTGAGGATGATTTAAACAGAAATTTATGGGAAGAACAGAAAAAGGCGTTACTACATAATTTAAAGTATTCATGATATGAAGAAAGAATACGCAGAGCGTTAGAAACAAATAGATTTTATCGGAAATTAAGCCGTACAAGTGGGCATTCATATTTTGTAGAGAGTGAAAGGCAGCAGGGGATGACTTGAATTTTAAAGGCTCGCTGTGACATGATTGAATTAAATGCAACTGGATTTAATAGAAATGCATCCAAAATTTGTTCAATGTGCAATAAAAATGAGAATAAAGATCTGAAACATTTCTTAGGCATATGTCCAATTCTTAAAGAATCGAATGGTCAATGGCAAAATCTCGTAGGTTTTATTATATTACTTAATGAAAGCAACTAATAGATGAGTTCAATCTTTGAAATTTAAATAGTAATTAATAGACTTAAATTACAATTACATTTTTTTATATTATGTACTCTTAACTTTTAAATGAAATCAAACCACCGACGGACGACGGAAATGTCACAGAAGTTGTTGATTGCTTAGAAGAGTTTTTAAAAAGAATTAAAACAGAAACTGGTTTCGCGGTGAAAGTGATTCGAACAGACAATGGTCTCGAGTTTGTCAACAGGCAAGTTAAATTGATTTTAAAAAATGAATGTGTTATTCATCAAACTTCTCTTTCATACTTACCGCAGCAAAATGAGAGGGCGGAGAGAGAAAGTCGAACAATTGTGGAAGCAGGAACGCTAGAAACATGTCATTAAAACTATGGACGGAAACCGTTAATTCTGCTGTTTTTGTGGTAAATAAAACAGCCCCTACTGGCGTAGATAGCAAAACTGCTCGGGAGCTGTTCAACTTCTACAACATGAAAATTTTCAGTACGCACATGTACCACATGTACCTAACCAAAAACGACGCAAGTGGGATGCTAAATTTCAGCACGGGATGTTCGTTGGATATGCTGAAAACACTAAGGGATATCGCATCTATTTTCCTAGAACTAACGAAATAGAGGTAAAACGTGACATAATTTTTAAAAATTCGTCTCTTTCCAGTGAAGAAAACAAACAAGTCATTATCAGTTGTAATGACAACATAGATGCACCAGTTTAGGCCATGAACAAGTATCACCTCAAGCTGTAAAAAAGGAAGCTCCAAACCAAGTTGGTGCTATCTCGAGTGAAGAATCCGTTGATGATCAGACAGAAATGGAAGAAGAAGTTGCAAGTGATGAACACACTCCTATTAAACATTGACTAAGAAGTGACCGTAGAATACCCGAAACAATGATAGCACTTTTGGATCCGCATGTTTTTGTAGCCGATAAACAAGAGCCATCGACCTATGAAGCTGTTAAATCCAAGGAGCAGTACAAATGAAAAGAAGCTATGAGAGAGGAAATCACTGCGTTGAATAAAAACCACACATGGGATCTGGTTGAACTGCCACACAATAAAACGGCTATCGACAATCGTTGGGTCTTCAAGATCAAAGATGCGGTCAGCAGCGAAAGATTTCGAGCGAGATTGTGAATCCCTCTCAAGCAAAATATTTTTTCATAGGGCATTATCCTAGGTGAAGTAATTCGTCTCAGGTAGATCATCTCAGGTAAGTCATTTCAGGCAAGACATCTCAGGGTCGCATCTCAGGTAAGACATCTCAGGTAAACCTCTCAGGTAAAGATCTCGGGTAGATCATCTCAGGTAAGTCATATCAGGTAAATATTTCTGTCATCTCAGGGTTGCATCTCAGGTAAACATCTCGGGTAGATCATCTCAGGTTAGTCATCTCAGGTAAATATTTCTGTCATCTCAGGGTTGTATCTCAGGTAAGTCATCTCAGGTAAACATATCGGGTAGATCATCTCAGGTAAATATTTCTGTCATCTCAGGTAAGTCATCTCAGGGTTGCATCTCAGGTAACTCATCTCAGGGTTGCATCTCAGGTAAGTCATCTCAGGTAACTATTTGTCAGGTTGTTTAGTTATTGATGGTGGGCGGTTGATCGACTCGAAACGTCAGCTTCTTCGTTGGTAATGTCTTCATCTTCCTCTGAACTGTCGCCGTATGGTACCCATGGTTTCATGTTATCAGCGCTGGTGGTGGTCTTCTTGGGGCCCTCCGTTTGGCCGACCTTTTCCACAGTGTAGCGATCATGAAGACCGACGTTTGTTACTCTATAAGGACCAACAATTTTTTTATGAATTTTAATAAGATTACCGAATTGCATCCTCCGTATGGCTACGAGCTCTCCAATGTCGTACGTCCGGGCAGGTTTCCTTTTTCTATTGTAGGTTCCTGCATTTTCTCGTTGAACAGCTTCGATTTCTTCCCTGGCCTTTTCGCGAATACCGTTGCGCTCTTCATTGAAGATTTCAAGAAGTTCATCAGCAACAATTTCTGCGATCCGTAGGTCTTCCTTGTTTCACATTTTAATCCCAAACATTACTTCGAAGCGGCATTTTCGCATACTTCTGCTGATGCTAGAATTTAAGAACTGTTGGACTTTATTAGTGAATTTGTACCAATCCTGTGGTTCCCTCAACAATAATTTGGTTAAAATAGGTATAATCACCCCTATCATTCAATCCGACGGATCTGAGATTTACTTCACCTATCCGATCCGCGTTCACTTTTAGTCTTATCATTCAATCCGTCGGATGCACTGTTTTACCGACTACTTTTCTGCCATAGTTGACAGCAATTAGAAATTGAACAAAATAAAATTAAATTTCAAGATAAGCATTGCTCTGTTTTTTTTAGACGAGGAATCTTCAAATAGACGAACATATCCCGCATATTTACGGGCATCCAGTGGAGACATTATGGACCTATCAGATGCCAAGTTAGTTAAAAGATTTGTAGTTCATAATTTCTATGAAATAAGTTTGAATTTCCATTTTAAGAAAAATTTTCGTTTGAATAAGGCAGCCTTCAATTATGTGCTGGAAGTGTTGATTAAGGACCTTCCTCTGACCACCAAATTGTATGACTACCAGCGGAATAAGAAAATAACGCAGTAAATGAACCAGGAGAGCTATGTAAGTGCACATCCAAATACAAATGAAGCAGTGCAAATAAGAAATGAATTCATGCCGACTTTATAAAAATCTAACGATAAAAAGTTTATATTAATCACATTTAATTCACAATGTTCGGGTATTTTCTCATTCTTATCTCTATTGGTAATCTTCTTCCTAAAAGCAGATGTTTAATTTAATACAACTAAGATTTGTCCTATAAAGAACATACATTTTGATAAATTTTCCAACCAGCACAACTCGAATCCGCAATGAATTTCCATTGGATGAGAAATGTCAAACTTTGTATGGAGAGATTCGATTCGCTCGTTTTGAATAATTGCGTGAAAAGTCATTCACATTGCCGACAAGTAGACGATTCCCTTCGAACGGATTGAATGATACTGAAATTGAAATTTCGGTGGATCGTTCCCCCCGGCGCACAGTGGGACGATCCATAGCAATAAATAAAAAAATCAACTATTTTAGTGGTACTTTTTAGTGATAGGTAAGTCAACTCAAATATATATAAGTTCTAACTGCATTAAAATTATTTAGATTTGTCAATTCGTGCAACAGTTACAGAGCCGTAAACATTGACAGACAGTGATATCAAGTGTTTTTTCTAACATAATTTAAATTGGTTACATATTAAGTTGTTCGCATAAAAAATTATTTTACTATGGATAATAATAATAATGAAGGTATGAGGAATCATATGACGTTTACAAAAATTGCGTCTATTTCGTTGTTTTTTAATATGATGTCTTGAATACGTGGCTAATTCAAATTAAAAAAAAATAGTGAACTTTGAATTTATGTAAGTCAACTTTTTTTAATACACCGAAAAACACTCTCGAGTTCTTTCTTGTTTTATCATGAGGTATATATCTATTGACTAAATGTCGAAAAAAACTTTGCGCAAGTTTGCGCCTTTTTTAATAATTGACCTTTTTGTAGGTTCAACTGAATCAATCAAATATGGTGAACTCTTGCAAACAGCTATTCAAAGTGAGAAGTCTTATTATTATTATTATTCATGTAAAGCTTAAAGTTTATTGAACAATAAAATTGGCTGTGCTTTCCAATACCATAAAATTGCTAAAAAATTAAAAAAAAAATCCTATGTAAAATGGCCTCCTAAATACGAAAATAAAAGTTATTTTCACAGGAAACTATTATTAACAAAGTTATTAACAATTAAAGTCTCCAGAAGGACCCCTAGATTCGATTAATTTTCGGGGTATATTCATAGATAAACTGCAATTTTACTTCAATTTTCACTTAACAACATCATATTTGTTGCTCAAAACATGTTTAATATTGTAAACAATGAGAAATAAGCAAATAAACGTAATAACTAAATACACAATAATTTTTGTACTTTACAACAACAACAGCAATTAAATACCGAAAAATATGTGTTCGAAAAAAAGTGAGAAACATTCGAAATAAAAGTGAAAAGCGCCTAAAAGTATACATTGATTTTTACGCTTTCAGTTGAGTTTTATTATTATCATTGAGGTTCTAAACTTAGAAAAACCCAGATCGTTTCAATCTTAACTCAATAGATGTCACTACCCATTCCACATTGAACCATTTTTAGTTTATGAAAAAGAGAGAAGGAAATGGAAACATAACATCAACATAACGCAAACGACCAGTGCCCTCAAAGTCGACATAACCCGTGCCATCGTTCAAATTCAGCCTGATCTATGCGCCAGAGTCATTGAAAATTGAATCTCTCGGATGCGCGCCACCCAGCGAAGCCGCCGTACATAATGTCACCTTTCAAAAAAAACAAAAAATTCATTGAAATCTCACACACAACTTGTTTTATTCAATTTTAACATATACCCATCCTTATTGGAAAACCCTATAGTACAATTTCGCATCGGAGCACATCTCTGCCCAAAACTGAATGTACTATTTTTTTGTCAATCATAATTTACAATTTAATAATATTGAATTTCGATACATGACCGTTGCGAAAACTGCGTTTCGCCAGAGTTCACTGCCTTCGCAGTTATTTGTTTCATTGTCTGTTCGGTATCTTTTTTGCCTTGTCGAACATACATATGAATGAACAAATTCAAATTTTTCCCTGATGTTATGTTTCCATTTCCTTCTCTCTTTTTCATAAACTAAAAATAATTCAATGTGGAATGAGTACTGACATCTATTGAGTTAAGATTGAAATGATCTGAGTTTTTCTAAGTTTAGAACCTCAATGATAAGAAGCGGGCCAAGGACACTTCCTTGGGGTACGCCGGCTGTAATTTCTTTGAATTGCGAATATTCGTTTCCGTGTCTGACACGGAAGAGTCTATTCCCAAGATATGTTGTCAGTATATTATATAGGCGTGCAGGCAGAACCTGACGTAATTTAAACTTCAAGGCTTCATGCCACACCTTATCAAAGGCTTGCGAGACATCAAGAAATACGTTTGAGCAGATATTCTTTTCTTCAAGAGCTTTTTCTATTACGTCAGTGATTCTATGCACCTGATCAATAGTTGAGTGTTTGGTTCTAAACCCAAACTGGTGATCAGGGATAAGATTCTTTTCCTCGATGATCGGCTGTAATCGCTTGAGCAATATTTTCTCGAAGATTTTAGAAATAATTGGGAGCAGCGAAATAGGTCTATAGGATTTCTTGTCACTCGGCGGTTTTCCTGGTTTTAGTTTCATTATGACCTCCGCAATTTTCCATTGGCTCGGGACATATTCTAATCTAAGCGCAGCATTTATAATATAGAGAAGCTTGATTAGGGCTTTTCTAGGCAGCATTTTTAAGACTTCCCCCGTTATTAGGTCGTAACCAGGAGCTTTTTTGGGTTTTAGTTTTTTTATTTCTTGCGTGAGTTCCGCTAGAGTTGCACTTGTTATTGTGTAAGTGTCAGGTGTTATCTCGCGTTCGGTATTTCGAATAAGTGGTTGGCCATCGAATGGCTTAAACGTGTCTTCCAGATGGGCGGCGAAAATATCCGCTTTTTCTTTGTCTCCCTTCGCCCATTCGTCATTACTATTCTTGATTGGCGGAGTAGGAGTTTTTGATCTTTTGGTGCCTTTTATAGCTTTCCAAAGCGAATAATTGGATTCTTTTTCAGCGGTTAAGTTTTCGAGGTAGGTCCCTATTGCACGGTTCTTAAAATTGCTTATAGTCTGTTTCAATACATTACTCATTACTGTGGAGCACGACTTTGTTGCCATTTCTTACACGCTTTCCTTTTTTCCCTTACCATTTCTTTTATTTCCGGTGGATATTTTAAGCCGCAATTTGTGTGCTTCTTTCTTTTGTGGGAAGTATTATTCCACCCGTCACACTGCACGATTTCGACGAAGCGATCAACTTCGATTTCGAGTTCATAGGGCGTCTTAAGTGGTATTCTTAAGTCAGTGTTCTCTTCGATTTCTTTCCTGAAGCCTTCCCAATTAGTATTTCTGCCAGTTAGTTTCGCTAATTCTTGTTTTTTATTTAGGGTTTTGCTTATCGTCAGAATAACTGGAGAATGGTCAGAGGAAAGGTCAAAGCTTTCGTCAACTTTTAAGTGAACGGGGGGTATTCCTTTTATAATGAAGAAATCGATTAGATCGGGTATTTTCGTGGTATCAGCCGGCCAGTATGTCGGTTTTCCCGTCGAATGGAAGTCACAACTGTGCTCCATACCCGCTTCATAGAGCGCTCTACCTTTTCGTGAGATGCATCTTGAACCCCAGAATGTGTGCTTCGCATTAAAATCGCCACCAATGACAAAATTAGGTCTAAGCGAGTTAATATATCTGTGAAATCAGTTTTTTCAAGCGCGCATCGCGGTGGACAGTAAAAAGATGAGATGTAAAAAAAACGTTGTCTACTTTTTACCCGTACCGTGCTAACTTGCATAGTTTCAAGCTCTATTTTTAGGTCTTCCGAGTGCTCGATGGAGTCTTTTATATACAAAGATGATCCGCCTCTTGTCTTTTCCGATGGGTGACAAGCGTGATAGTCACTGTAGCCTCTTATATTTGCATGCGATGTCTTCTTCAGATGAGTTTCTGAGATCAAGCATTTGTCAATATCTTCTTTTTGTATGAACATTTCTAACTCGTCAAGTTTGTGTAGAAGTCCGTTTGCATTCCATATTAGTATTTTGAGCATTCGTTTCAAGTTCATGTTCTTGTTCGGGTGCGCGTTTTTCGGCAATTATTTTCGATCTTGCCTAACCTCTCGAAAATAAGCTTATTTATTTTACATTGTTCCTCAAGTTTTGTAAGAATAACAGAAAAAACTTGAGATACAGGATCCACTGGACTTTCGATTCTTCCATTTTCTGACGCCGCGGCTTGGGCGTATGTTTGCGGGTTTGTTGTCCGAAGTCCAGAGTCCAATAGCTTTTCTTTTGTCACTTCTTTCTGAGTGCTCTTGTGACCAGAGACCGATGGCGTGTCTATTGCTATTGATATTTTGTTTTTACCGCTCTTAAGCTTTATCGCACTTCTCGGTTTTGAGTGCTGATTTTGAGGCTTTAATAATTGATCACGCCTTTTTTGTAGCTCTTTGGCTACTTCGCAGCCTCGATAGTTAGCCGGGTGTTTTCCATTGCAATTACTACACGTTGCAGAGGTTTGTTTACTTACTCCACAGTCTTTGGAGAGGTGACTTCCGGCGCGTTTTACACATCGCGGTTCTTTCTGACAATACGTCTGCGTGTGATTGAATCCTTGGCAGCGTTTGCACTGTGGGATTATTCTTGAGTTCTTGCGCAAAGGCTCAATCTTAACTACGATGTTGAGAATCGTCTTTATTTCATAGATTTTTTCTATTTTTTCGGTTTTATCGAAGGTTAACATAAAAAGTGGTAGGCCGCGCTTGACCGTAGTTTCCTCACCTTTCGATAATTGCTTCTCCCGTTTAACGATATTGACAGCATCAGCAATTTTGAAGTGTCTATTTCTTAAATCACTGACTAAATCTTCTTTTGAGCACGAGGCATGAAGTCCTCTAGCCACGACACGTATCGGCCTTTCCGACTTGTTCTCGTAGGTATACCATTGGATTTTCTCGGCATTTAATTTTTGAGATAACAAGCGGTAGCTGTCAGCGTCTTTGACACAGATTTTCCACGTATTGTTATTGCGCGATGTTACAATATAATCGGTTTGCAACGATGTCTTCAGGATAGTTTGCAGTTGACTGTAGTTCGCAATCCCGATAACGTAAATTGGAGGTGGTGGCCTTTGCTTAGTATTTCGGTTTACCTCGCTACGAACGTTTGTCAGGTCTTTCCTTTCTTTTTTTCCCGGCTCGTTTTCCGTTGCTTTTTTTCGTGTTACGATTTCGGGTGAATAACTGGCTTTCCGTTTCTTGTCCGGTCGTTTCTGTAAAATCCAGTCAGTTTCGCGACTTAATTCTTCTTCGTCCGTTTCGTAAATAACTTTGCCGGTACAGTTCGAGCTCAAGGAAGCCTCAGAACTAGGTTGCGACGTATTCTTTGTACCTCTTATAGAATCTTTGTTTTTAAGTTTCTCTAGCTCTTTTTTGTGTTCTTCCTCCCTCAGGCTTTTTGTTTTCGCCGAAGTCCTTTGTTCGTGCGCCGACACTTCCGGTGTCGTCGGACTTCTGGTTCCGCACGTAATTGTTTGAGATCGCGGTGGTGGTGATCTCGATACCCTTGAGCTTTTGCCAAAAGGGTTGCATAAACGCAATAAATGGCTCTCCCCAGAATCCAAAGAGCCGACCTAAGAAGAGGGTGGATTTTCCAGTAAACCTGGAGTACCACCTGGGGTAGTAATATCTTTCGTTTTGTTCATTGCATATTTTGTATACTCTATACACTCGGTATACGGAGGGTGGATTTTAGTCGCCTCTTACGACAGGCATGCCTACCTCGGGTAAATTCTAACCCCTACCCGAAGGGGTGTTGTAAAGTTGTAAAGTGCAATTTTCTATTTTCTTCTCTTAGGAATTCTCTAAAATTAATAGAGGTTGCTGCTCTTTCCTGATCTATTACGATTAGTTTTGGTTTTCCAAAGGTTCCTATGTATTTTAAAATTCCTTCTTTGAGATGAATTGAATTTCTAGATTCTAACTCATCTGCATAAGCATACCTGCTATATTTATCAACTATAATATTGGTTTTCTTTTTTCTGGGAAAAATATTTATATCTATGTGTATTGTTTCTAAAGGGTTTTCGGGTGTCTCAGTAAGTTCGAATTTTTGATTTACTGGGTTTCTATCATATTTCTCTATTTGACATATGCTACAATTGTTAATGTATTTGGTTAATTTTTCCTTAATTTTTGGGAAATAATATTCTCTCCTTATGTGATCAAAAGATTCATTAATACCTTTATGGTCATTATCTTTATGGTAATTGATTATTATTTCATCCTGCTTGTCTTCTGTCTCTACATCTTCTAAAATAGTATTACACTTAAGGATTCTAAATTGTTTATTTCTAGCAAAGTGTTGTTTGTACACATTCTGTATTTTAAGATAAAGGTCTAAGTCCTTAACGTAAATAGCGTTAATTCCTTTTGGATTAAAATGATTCCTCATTATTTGAATTATAGTATCATCAATAAAATCTTTACATTTTATAGTATTTCTTGTTTTATCAAAAATTTTCTTATTTCTTATTTGATTTGCTCCACTTGGTAATTTCTCAATAATGAATTGGTTCTTGAACACATTTAATGGTGATTCGGGTATTGATATAAAGTCTTGATCGTCTTCTTGTCCACTATGTATTGTTGCTAGATTGCTTGATACTTCGTCATTATTAATTTCAATTTAACTGTCATATTTATTATTCATTTGGATCGTTATTCTACTCAATGCATCTGCGTTACTATTTTTTCTACCTGGTTTGTATTCTATATCATAGTCAAATTCTTCTAGGCGTAATTTCCATCTTACTAATTTACTATTAGGTTCATTTAGGTTTTTCAACCAAATAAGTGGTCTATGATCCGTTTGTATTTTAAATTTATTTCCGTATAAATAGGGTCTAAAGTACTTAGTTGCCCAAATGATTGAAAGCAATTCCTTCTCTATGGTTGAGTAATTCCTCTCATGTTCATTGAGGTTTCTACTAGCATAGCAGATAGGATGTTCTTTCCCATCTTGGATCTGTGAAAGCACAGCACCAATCGCTACATTGGATGCATCAGTGCTCAAAATAAATGGTTTCTTAAAATCGGGATATGCTAATACCGGTTCGTTGATCAACATATTCTTACAATCTTCAAAACATTTTCTGTACTTCTCTTCATGAATATCGATTTTTTCACCTTTCTTTAACTTTTGAGTAAATGGCTTTGTTACTCTGGCAAATTCTCTAATAAACTTTCTATAATAACCTAACAGCCCCAAAAATTGTTTAATTTCCTTTGGAGTTCCAGGTATAGGATATTTGTTTATGGCTTCTATTTTTTGGGTTTGGCTTTATTCCATCCACGGAGACTATGTGCCCTAAAAAATGCTACTTCTTTTTTTAAGAATTCGCTCTTATCTAACTGAATTTTTAAATTGGCTTTTCGTAATGCTTCAAATACTTTTGCAAGGTTTTGTATATGCTCTATTAGTGAGGTCGAGAAGACAATTATGTCATCCATATATACGAAGCATATTTTTCCGATCAAATGCCTTAGTACATTATCCATAACTCGTTGGAATGTAGAGGGCGCATTTTTTAAGCCAAATGGCATTCGAAGAAACTCATAATGTCCGTTCTCTACACAAAAAGTAGTTTTTTTTCACGTCTCTGTCATCAACTTCGATTTGATGAAATCCTGAAGCTAGATCAATTACTGAGTAATACATGGATTTGCCCAATTTGTCGAATATGTCAGTTATATTCTGAATTGGATATCGATTATCGATAGTTTTTTCATTAACCTTTCTATAGTCTATAACTATCCGCCATTTCTTTTCGCCTGAAGCATCGGCTTTTTTGGGGACAATCCACACGGGAGATGACCAGTGATGGGTAGTAATCACATTACTTTTGTAATTTAATTAATAATTAATTACTTTTGTGAGTTATTGCGGTGTAATTAATTACTTTGTCATTACACTGTAATGGTAATTGAAAATTTTGAATTACAATTACAAATAATTGCAATTACTTTCCTAATTACATGTTTAATTAATGTAATTAAAAATGTAATTAAAATAATTTTTTATTTTTTTTGTAAGTAAACGAAATATTTATTGATATACCTATAACAAGAAACAAGTGGGCGCCGTGGCTCAGTATGAAAATGGGGGTGGGAACAAGTCCCAGCCATATCCACCGAACATTTACCGTGGCACTACGTTTAGGCGTTATTTTTGTTCTTCGAATTATCAGTATTTTTACAAATTTCTCTCGATATAATGGAGATTTCTAAAATACGTCACTATATAATAGACAATATTATGAAAACGCAGAATCTGTATCGTTAATATCTAACATGCCCCTTCATATTAATGAGATCATCTTCATTATCCGTATCATACATCAAAAGATTCATAGTTTTCAGTTCAATAGTTTTTGGTATTTGTATGTACAATTTGTGATAATATGAGATGTTCCATCATTCATTTTTAGTTAGGTACATTTGTTGTAGCACTTGTAATTTTGCGAACATATTGACCAATGATTAATTGTGTGCATTAAATTTAAATAATTCGTTGTTTGATAAATTTGCAGGCAAGGTACCTACAGCTAGGGTAAGACGTAGGGGTAACTGCATCTTTGTATAACCTCACTCAGATCTCAAAGGATATGTTGTGTTCCTTGGTCAGCTCCAGCTAACTTTTCTTTAAGGAGATAAGCCCTAGAATCAAAACAAACAATAGGTAATTAAGGAGCACGTGGTTGCCGTGGGTCAGTGGTTAGTGCGTTGGACTGCTGACCGAGCGGCGTGGGTTCAAGTCCCAGCCAGGAACACTGAACATTTTCCGCGGCACCACCTCTCGTCGAGGAATGACAAGCCTCCGGGAGTATAATCTGTCATGAAAGAGCTTCTCAATTCACCGTTCGGAGTCGGCAATAAATTGTAGGTCCCCTTCATTCATGCGAACAATACAAACACGCATAACATGAATGGTTGCGAGAAGCTAGGCCTTGGCTCATCCCGAGCTGTCGCGCCAGCTATTTAATTTATTTTATTTAAGGAGCACAGTTAAAAGTTTCTCTTCCACTCACCGGTTTTTTTTTCGTGTCGAAATCTTACTGAATGTAAAATGAAAACTTACAAGTGGAATAGTCAAATATTGAATCGAACCTTCTCTAGATTTCGCTATAACCTCTTACTAGAGGTACCATGTCCTAAAGGATAAGCATTGAAATGCATTTTACCTTATACCTACATATGTACACACCGCTCATTTGCTGCAATGCTATATCCAAGGAATCATTCCCCGGCAGATTAACTTCTTGGAACGAAACACCCTGTACATAAAGTCAATACATAGTTCTGCGACCATAAGAACAGATGAATTGTTAAGTTATAAATTGAATTACTGGGTTTTAATTTTAATTACATCTAATTACGCTATTCTAATTACATTTTAATTACATTAGCGTAATTGCAATTATTCATTAAATTACTCGTAATGGTAACTAATTTTTTTCAATTACAATTACCTTGTAATTGCAATGTAATTATTTACATTCCAATCACTCGTAATGGTAATGGTAATTTAATTAAAATTTCAATTACCCATCACTGGAGATGACCAAGGTGAGGTACTAGGCCTGATAATTTGTTGTTCTAACATCTCTGATATTTGCCTTTGAATTTCCTGCTTGTGGGTATATGGGTATCGATAGTTTTTGCAGTAAACTGCATCTATGGTTTTTATTTCATGTTTTACCTCACTTGTAAAACTTAAAATTTGCCCTTTCTGTAGGAACAAATTCGAATACTTTTTCAAAATTCTCTCGAGGTGTCCTTTCTCCTCAATATTTAAATGTTCTGTCTGAACTAAATTCATAATATTCTTGCTTACATCTCTACTTATTTGTTCATATTCCATACTAAAAAACTCGTCATCTTGTACTTCTATTTCCTCGACTTTAATAGGCTGTTCAATTTTAATTTTATAATGTTTATCCGTTTTGTTTTCTAATAGTATTTTGGCTGTCCAATTTGTTGCTAAGTACACTCCTCCTATTATTTTAATATTTTCCAAATCTATGTCTTTTAAAAATATATCTCCACTCTCTTTGTCTACTGGTGCATCTATTAGTAAAACTTGTTTTGGGTTTATTTGGTATTCCTTGACATTTAGTAAAGGTTTAAAGTAAAGTTTTAAGATTTTGTTTTTCCTGATTAATTCATTTGTGCTATAATCGATTCGCATTCTAAACTTCTTAAAGATATCATTTCCAATGATCCCGTCGAAATATGAATGGAAATTGTATAACAAATAAGTTATAGGTGGGGTATCTTTTCCAAATTCTTTAAATAACGTGGTATACACCCTTTCATTAATTTCTGTTTCTTTATTCATTGCTTTAATTATTCTTGGTTTAGTTTTTATTATATGTTTTGCGTTATTAACTCGGGGTTTAACAACGAGTTTGAGGCTCCCGTATCTACTAATAATTTTAATGTTTTGAAAGGGGTTTTTACCTGAATATAAGGTAGTGTTTTTATTCCGAGGCTCTCTTTAGAAAATTTTCTTGTTGAAATAGTTCTTCACATGCTACTGCCGGTCGGAACGGTCTATTATTAAAATTAGGTATATTTCTATTCTGGTTATTTCTTCGAACTGAAGATGTTGGTAGATCTACATCCATTGGAACAGGTCTATTATTTCTAGGTATATAGTTTTGCTTGTACTTGTTTTGTTGTTGGTTATTTTGGATATTGAAACCCGGATTACTTCTGAAGTTGTTCTGGTTATTATATCTATTATTATTGAAGTTATTTTGATTATTGGGTCTATTATTATTGAAATTATTTTGATTATTAAATCTTTTATTGCAGAAGTTAGTTCTATTATTATAATTCTGCTTCTGATGAGAATAAATAGTTTCTGTTTTTTCCTGTCTACCCCCTGACATAGCATCGAGCAGTCCTAAAGCAATTTCATATGCTTCCTCTACTGTGTCTGGATTTCTGCTGAGTAATATCGTTCTTATTGGATCTCTGAGTCGTTTTATAAACGTATCTAAGCCTTCTTTAATGTTTCTTCTCGTCATTCTTTCTGTAATTGCTAAATCTTGTTCGGATTGTCTTAATTTCGTATTAAGCGTTGTTACTATATCTAAAATGTCGTCGTAAAATTTTTGGATACTTCCATGCTGTTTGATGATACTAAGTTGGTTGTATAATGTCCTTTCGTCCACTAAAGTGTCTTAGTAAAATGGCTCTAATGTCTTCCCAATTATCTGGATTTCCATACAATCTGACTCTATCGGCTGCCCTACCTTTCAATTTATTTTTGATTCCCTGGAACCATAAAATAAGTGGTGCATTTTCTACGCCTCTTAGTATTGCCCACACGTTATCTACGCTTCTAAGAAAGTTATCTAATTCCCCCTGTCTTCCTTCAAACTCGGGAGGTTTTTTATAATATCTGGGGTTTGAATCAAATTATTTATGTTTGCCATTGTTTTTGTTAAAAAAAAATGTCTCCTTTTCTATTCCAATCAAATCTGTTACTGTTATTCGTCTATTTATTCTGTTCCCTACGTTTTTTAATATCCGCTCAGGATAGGAAAATTACTTCTACTTTAATTTCACTTTTAATATTAAAATAGACTTACATACATTATGTTAATTTTTTATTTGCTGGAATGTTGACTGCACCGGTTCTTTGCTGGAATGTTGACTTCACTGGAGTATGCTGGGTTATACAGTCTTTGCTGGAGTAAGC
This sequence comes from Matsumyia berberina, assembly GCA_917880715.2. Taxonomy (NCBI): domain Eukaryota; kingdom Metazoa; phylum Arthropoda; class Insecta; order Diptera; family Syrphidae; genus Matsumyia; species Matsumyia berberina. The sequence continues at coordinate 85,213,304 of OU862872.1, forward strand.
TGGGTTATACAGTCTTCGCTGGAGTAAGCTGGGTTATACAGTCTTCGCTGGAGTATGCTGTATTATACAGTCTTCGCTGGAATAAGCTGGGTTATACAGACTTCGCTGGAGTATGCTGGATTATGCTAGGTTATAGTTCGACTTCTTTCTTCCGCAAATGTTTTTGTTCAGTCTTCGCTTGAGTTATTGTTTGACTTCTTTTTTCCACAGATGTTTTTGTTCACGCACTGATTTACAATTTATTACACTTGTTTATTCAATTGTTTCACTTGATTCATTTTCTTTCACAACGATAAAGGCTTAAAACGTCTTCACTTAGTTTTTAATCTTTTCACAATAACGTCTTTCTGTTATCACGATCGTTCATTAAATTTCGTACCGATTTAACAAATTAAAATTTGACAGATTTACGATTTTCACTCGTTTCTGATCGGTATCCTACCGACTGCGCCAGTGGCTGAACTCCTATACCAATCAAATAGAATAAAACAAATTTTAGTTTCAAAGATTTATTGTGTAACAAATTATTTTATAGATCAGGCGGACACTCTACTTAGAGTTGGAAATCAGTTGTGTCTTGCGTCTGTTCATCGAAGTTCGAAGTAACTTCGGTTTTAGAGAAGATAAAGAAATGCAAGAATGCATAGTTGCATATGTGCGGTGCAAGCGCAAGTGCATATCGTCAGATATTCGATCGGATGCAACTGTGTAAACAGTGACATCCGTAAGCAACACTTATGCTGTGGGTGGACAATTGTATTTGTGAAATACAATATCGCTACTTGGGTGGCCTTTGTGGCTGTAGCCACTTAGGACGTTGCGGGTGTATTCCGTAACTTTATATTTCTCTTTCAAAGACAATTTTGAACAATTTTCTTTGTTATTCCAGTATTTGTTATAACATTCCACGATAAGCAGACTGGAATATTAATTCAAGAAAAATGGATATACTCTACGAACATACAACAGCTGATTTTTGGTCTTATTTCAATGTGGGAAATTAAAAATGCCTGAAATTTAAGCCGCCAATTGAAAATTCGATATTTCAAAAGTTTTTGGAATTCGGCAGTTTTATTACAGGAAGTTAATAGAAGTATAATTCGGCCATAAGCTACATAGGGTACAATCACGCGTATAGACCTAAAAATGTATCCATAGACGAGCTTTAAAGATTTCAGCAATCTTTCCCATCATGGTGGCTTAAGAGAAATCCACCGCATCGTTTTTAAAGGGACCGTGCAAATTGCTTTTCTTTACACGTATTCACAGACAAGAGCTGTCAGCGAGGAAAAGCAATATGGCGCTACAACTACAACAATGTAAGCAAATGGATGCCGCGGGGATAGGGGGACGGAAGTCGAATATCTCTTTACTGATCTCTGCTGCTGCTGCTGCTACTGCTACCGCTGCTGACAGGAGGACCATCGAGACCAGTCGCATCTGTGTTGAGTTTATTTTTATTATTCCTCTTTGCGCACATAATTCGCTGCTTTGTTGTTTGACTAGCGAATCTTAAACAGATGATTGATTTTAAGCGAGACGAAAAGGAATTTTTTTTTGTTTTCTTCACATAGCATTTCTCAATTTCATTGTCCGGAGCATCGATGGAATATATGAATGTAGGTATGTTAACTCTCAATGACTATAAATGGCCAAACTTTAACGCCCTGTATCTTGGCCCACACATACAGGGCCCACCGTTTTGAAAAACGGCAAAACACCTGTTTAATTATTTCTGTTCTAAAATATACCTACCAAATTTCAATTCCAAAATCCAATTTACATTTTTTTTTTTCATAAAATCCGTAACACTCTGTAGAAGCCGAATTTCGAAATGTCCTTCCTTATTCCATGTATACATGATAAAGGGAACCTCTGCTCAGATTTCTAGATACAAAGGTTTGGGCTGGGCGTTGATGAGTCAGTGTTCGTAAGAACTGGTATTCTAAGGAAATCGACAAAAAACAGTTACTTTAAGGAAAGTGCTCCTAGAAAGTAAGCGTGGATACATAATGTAAGTATTATTTGTAGAGTAAATTAATATTTACACGTTTTCTTTAGTTAGTTTTTCCGAGTTCCTTGTAAAATTACTCAAAAAAGTGAGTTTTTAAAAAAAATGGGCGGATTTTAAAAATGTACAGCCTATGTTCATTCCCTAGGCTTTAGCTATCTCCATACCAAATTTCATTGAAATCGGTTCAGTGGTTTAGCCGTGAAAACGTAGCAGACAGAGACACTTTCGCATTTATAATATTAGTATGAAAGTATGAATTAGTATGGATGGATTAGAATGTATTAAGTTAAAGAATGATTAATTGTTCCTTTTTTATAATTTGTTTTTGTTGCGCGATTTCCATTGAAGTATGGACCGATCCGTTCGAAAAGGTAGTTGCTCGAAATTGAGAAGAAATCTTATTTCGGCAGCAGATTCTTTTGGTCATTACCCAAATTTTATGACGATAGATGAGTCCAGTAATGACACCTATTATAGTGCTAATATACAATCTATTTAGAGATATCCTTAAGTCTAACTATGCGAGGATAAATCTAAACCATCCAGGGATCCTCTCAAACACACACAAAAAAATTTATTAAAATCGGTTCAACCGTTTAGGAGGAGTTCAGTGACATACAGACGTACAGAAGAATTTCAGTTCAGATGGTTAGAAGTAAGTCATCAGCGATGAGCCGTAAGATATTTACTTCAACACTGCACCTTACACCTTTGCACAATGTATGTGTTTAAATATATTTTGTCGATTAATAATATTTTCAATATTCACGCAATTCACACAAAAGGGTGGCCATGGTGCAGTGGTTAGGATCATCGCTTGTTACGCTGAAAGTCCGGGTTCAACTCCTGATGTCGAAAAAAACATTTATTTCTAAAATAAATAAAAATCGATCAGCTGTGAAAGCTGTTGGCGACTCTACTGCGAAGGCATAACACTGGCAGTAGAGTGTCTTGGCTTGAAGAGCTGATTGAGCGAACATTGAGTATGACATCAGGGGATTCGAAAAAATTCCTGTGAAGAAAGCAAAGACAAAAAATACACCACAAATGTCCCCAGCTAGCCTGGACACCACCCTTGGACGCCATGGAAAAACTTAACGAAACCTGAGTTTCAAACCCCTGTACCTCGATCGCGGTGTGTGTATATAACATTATAAGCGTATTCATATCGCCTTGATCCGCGCGTGGATTATAAAAAAAAAAATTATGATACATTTAATATCGAAAAACACACAATAGAAATTAAATTGAAATAAGTGAGAATTAACTATGAATTATTCTCAGCAGGTTAGTTATTAATGAACTTCTCAGAAGGTTTTAACGGTTAATTATTCATGAAAAAATATCGGTTAGTGAATCTAAACAATCCAGCAGGGTTGTAAAAGGATGCATTCATTTTTGAATGCACTCTTTAATGAATTCAGGTTTATGATTGCATTCATTGAATTCATTTTGAGGCTTCAAAAAAGAGTGCAATCACCGTTCATTTATCATTCAAAAGATTGCATTCATTTCCTCTACCATTCAATTACATGTACTCACTTAAGAATCCATGAATTCTTTTACACTCATTTGCATTATTTTCTTTCTTTTGCTTTCTTTGCATTCTTTTGCATTTTCTGCATTCTTTTGCATTCTTTGCATAAATTTTTATTGATTAAGTACATACATGTACATACATATTATTCACATAAAAAATATCTTTTGAACGGTTCCTAATTTACTTACCTTTGGCACTTAATCAATAAAAATAATTGCAAAGAATGCAAAAGAATGAAAGAGTGCAAAAGAATGCAAAGAATGCAAAAGAATGCAAAGAATGCAAAAGAATATAAAGAATGCAAATGAGTGTAAAAGAATCCATGAATTCTTAAGTGAGTGCATTCAATGAGTGCATTCTATTGAATGGTATAGGAAATGAATGGAATCTTTTGAATGGTGATTGCACTCTTTTTTTTGAAGTCTCAAAATGAATTCAATGAATGCAATCATAAAACTGAATTCATTGAAAGATTTTTAAAGAATGCATCCTAAATAAATGCATTCTTTTACAACCTTGCCATCCAGGGACTCGCTCAAACACATACACAAAATTTCATTTAAATCACTCCAGCCGTTTAGGAGAAGTTTAATTACATACACACGTTAAGAAGAATTATACATATTCAATTTTTTTTTAATGATAACCATGTTTTATAATAAATCACGCAGATATATGCAACAAAAAGTCGTTCATGTTGGTTATTTCTTGGCCTCATAAGGTTGCCATGTGTCTAAAGATTTTCAGGGGGTGTGAAAGGATGTGCTTAATAAATTCGGCGATAGAGTGACGGACAAGCAGCATCAGCGACTTTGGGGAAAACCAATAAGGCCACCGGATTTTCAGGTAGGGAGGGAAATGGCCTCCGCTGTGACCATCATCAGCGCCCTTCAGTGTGTTGACGGTAAAGGTAGGTAAAGGCACGATTCGTGTCAGAGTGCGGGGACAAGAACCACCACCCATCCGACGAACTCAGCCGCGCGTCGCAAGCATGCCCTGCTCCTCGCACTTGACATTCCTTCCCTTCCAATTTCCGTTCCCATCCTAACCACCCATCCATATCCTCTCTTCCTTCCATTTTCGAATTCCAACATCCAACTCCCATCAACAGCACTCTTACAAAAGTCATCTCAATTTGCAAGAGTTATAGCGTTAGAAAACGAAATATTGTTGAAGTTACCAATACTTTTAGTATCTAAATAAATTTTGCATTCTAAAACCCATTTACAACGCATAATTTTTGTTCATGCTGAGAGCTATTTTTTCGTTTTAATGTATTTTTTACATCCCTTACGATAGAAACATTGATTAAAGGCTTACCCAAAATATTTAGCCTGCGAAGAAATGGAAATACATATCTTGTTTAATAGTAATTTCGAAAACTTAATATATTTTTCCATTTTTTGACTTCGCAATCTCAGCAAAGGCAAATATAATATCAATACTGGTAATTAATGGAAGAATAAATCTGTCTTAAGCTTCTGGGGGTACACCCAGGTATATAGCCCTAAAAATGTGTCCAAGGAGGAGCTTTGAAAATATCAAAAACTGTTCACATGATTGTGGCATAAAAAAAATCCCACCGTCTCATTTTTAAAGGGACCGTGAAAATTGTTGTTGCTTTGTTTTCACACGTATTCACAGACAAGAGCTGTCAGCGAGGAAAATCAATGTGGCGCTACAACTACAACTATGTAAACAAGTGGGTGTCGCGGGAATAGAGGGACGGAAGTTGAATATCTCTTTATAGTTGATCTCTGTTCTAGATGCCAGACCGCCTGAACCACATTTCGTGTTGCAAATTCTGAGGTCGCGGTTTTAATAAATATTACCGTAAGTCGGTAGACAGCCTGTCAAAAGGGCGACCTCGCCATGATGTGTGGATAAAGCGGAGTTCACATTATACGATTTACTTGACGACCGGCCAATTCGTACAATTTGAACACTCATCAAGCAAGTTATCCAATTTGTAGTACGGTTTTTAAAAATTTTCAACTTTTTTCTTTGCTTGACAGACCTATCGTTTACAAAATCTGATAACGAGGCCTCGCCTGATATATGCTAATTCACAATAATGTTGGAAATAAATAGACTTGAGAATGTGAGGTCAAATACCTTTTCGCGAATAGTATTTATAAAGGTTAGTTGCGAGTTTTTATTTAAAACTAGCAAACCCATGCCCGCTTCGCTGAGCACATATCCAACAAGCAAAAAAAATTCAGTTTAGTTAAGAGACATACAATTCTTTCAATTCGTCAGGCTTGAGAAATGCTAAAACTTAAGAGAGCAGAAAGAAAATTTTGAATAAAATTCGTTTTTAAAATATTTTACATTTTATTCTAATGCTTTCTTATAAACAACATTTTTGGTTTTTCCATCTTTTACGTAAATAAAAAGTGCGGTCGGTTTCCCTACTCTAGAACACCCAACATACAGTTGACCATAAGAAAACACCGGAAACCCAAAAAGGCGGGTAATCGTCGAACATATGTTCGCAAAAATCTGGGCTACTCAAAAAATATATGTTGCAAAATCCAGTCATTCACCACACAATGGCGGCATATGGACGGCAGTGTGGGGGAGCTCGTTCAGCAACTATTGTCTTTTTAAAAATATTTGAATTTAACGGAATCTTTATACGAAATACCAAATACGAAATTGTTAGAATTTTTGTATTATGTAAAGAAAGTTTGAATGAATTTCGAATATTTTCGAATATCTCATTTAATTTTACATTCTAGAACCAGTCTAGGGCGTATAATTTTGCCTACGCAGGAAACTTTTTTTTGGGTTGAATGTTTTCTCCATCTTTTGTAATAGAAACACTGATGATGAACTTTAACAAAAACTATTTAGCTCACGAAAACATGAGTTTGTGTTTTTCTAAGCCAATTTCGTATATTTATTGTATTTCGATTCCGCAATCTCACTTTTCAGTCAGAATAATTGGTTTAAAAACGTGAATTTGCACATATTCACAATAAATTAGATTATAATTTTAAACATTCCCGTACTTGATATAACTTTCCATGATTTGTAAACTGGAATATTAATTCAAGAAAAATGGCTGATCTCTACGAACATAATAACAGCTGATTTTTGCTCTCATTTCGGTGTGGGGAATAAAAAATGTCGACAATTTAAGCCGCCAATTTAAAATTCGATATTTCAAGAGTTTTCTGAATTTGCCAAATTAATTACTGGAAATTCATGAAATGATAATTCGGTCTTAAGGAATAAGGATTTCAATTAGGTACACAGGTCTAAAAATTTGTCCATAGCAGCGCTTTGAAGAAAACGAAAATTGTTTAGATGATTGTGGCATAAGAGAAATCCACTGCATCGTTTTTAAATTGACCGTGCAAATTGTTGTTGCTTTTTCCTCACACGTATTCACAGGCGAGAGCTGTCAGCGAGCAAAATCAACATGGCGCTACAACTACAACCATGTAAGCAAATGGGCGTTGCGGGGATAGGGGGACGGAAGTTGAATATCTCTTTATTAACTAATCTGTGGTATGAATGGTAGAAACGGAGAAACGGTGTTTGTTCTCTGTTCACTCACTTTGTTGGCTCAACGGAACTGCTTGCCGTGTATTTGGTATACGCGACGCGAAATCTCTGTTAAAATGGCTGACAAAAATATCGATTTTTATCTCCAGTTTTGCAATTCCGATTTCGATGATTTTTTCGTTGGAAAGACATTGTTTTTTTACATACAAACCTCCTACAGAAAAATACCTTTCCAGCAAAAAAGAATCGTAAAATTCGGTGTTGCCAAACTCGAGATATAAAAGGACAAACATATATCATACTAATTTTTTATATATTTAAAATATCTAATTTATTACTAATAACATATTTTAAAATGAACCACCAGGTCGTTCCTATACCTAGGACTTTAAGAACGTTTTGGCCGCTCAACAGCAGACCGAGATGTTGAAGCTAGAATGTGCTCTACAACAGCATTGGTCGATGTTGTCCTAAATGTCATTCAATAGCCTGACAATGGCATAAATGAGTGCTCAGACGATTGGAAGATACCTTACAATTTCATTGTCAGATGGCGGCCTTACAATGACTTGACCATGCTTTTCTTACAACGTTGTCAGACAAAAATTGTTAGTTCACACGATTGTAAGACATTTGGGACAATTTTTTCATTGAAAGACCTGACAATATTGTAAAATCTTACAATCGTTTGAACGTAGCTTTACTAAAGAAGCAAATAAAAGTATATATACGGATTTCTTCATGAATATTAATTGTATTATTGTACATAGTAAGAGGAAGTGGTAGTTGTTGAAATAAATTACTGAACATTAATAATTTAGAGGAAATCGTCGAAGAAATTCTTCAACTGGAAAGTGGGGTTAATTCATTTGAGCCGTCGTTGTTCAAAATTTAAATGACAAAATTGATAATAATCGGAACACAACGATTAACGAAATGATTTTTTGAAGCTGAAATATTAAAGAAATATTTTAGAACTCTTACAAATAATTTTTTAAACTCTTAAACACATCAGGAATTCGAAAGCTCCAAAGGATTGAAACAAACCGATGCCGATGCTAAATTCACCATCGTCAAAAAAAACAATTGAATTCATATTTCCTTCTTCAAACAATACGTATGTACTTAAAAAATAAACTTTTTCTTCGAAACCACAATCTCAAATCACTTTCTAATTTTTTTTTGTTGACTTGAATGCGTTCCATGCATGAATAAACTATATAAGATAACGCGCTTACGCTTTCAAAATCTTTCTCTACTGCGCATCTACGTCATTGGAGAGTACAATTCCAGCTGTCATTCACGTCAGAGATAAACTATAAAGAGATATTCAACTGCCGTCCCTGTATCCCCACGACACCCATTTGTTTACATTGGTGTAGTTGTAGCGCCATTTTGCTTTTCCTCGCTGACAGCTCTTGTCTGTGAATACGTGTGAGGACAAAGCAACATCAATTTGCACGGTGCCTTCAAGAACGATGCGGTGGATTTTTTTTATGCCACAATCATGTGAACAATTTTTGATATCTTCAAAGCGCCTCCTTGGACACATTTTTAGGGCTATATGCCTGGTTGTTCCCCAGCAGCTTAAGACAGATGTATCCTTCCATTAATTACCAGTAATTAATCTGCTTAATGCAGAAAACTCTTGAAATGTTCAATTTTAAATTGGCGGCTGAAATTTTTAATTCCCCACAACGAAATGCAAGCAACAAATCAGCTTGTGTGTTCGTAAAGTATAGCAGTTGGTGAGTTGAGCTAACATTCCAGTCTAGGAATCACGAAATTATTATTATGTTTTATCAAATAAATGGGTTTTATGAAATAATAATCAATTTTAATGTGTACAAGCAGAAGTGTAGTTGATATTAAATGTTGTAAGCATATGTCTTTACTAGAAAAGTTAGTTAACAAGTCTAAAAATGGGAAAAAAAATCTGAATTTTTCGAAATTCCTTTTAAACAACATATTTCCTAGGCTAAATAATTTTAATTTAGCCTTTAATCAGTGTTTCAAATTCAATCAATTCTTCTAAGGGATGCAGAAAATACATTAAAACGAAAAAATACCTCTTAGGATGAACAAAAATTATGCGTTGTAAATGGGATTTAGAAAGCAAAATTTGCTTAAATATTAAAGGCATTGGTTACTCCAACAATATTTCGTTTTCTACCGCTATAACTCTTACAAATTTGGATAAGTTTTCTTTTTAAGGAAAGTTTCAGTATTAAAAGAATATGACTATGGTTATTGAACAAACATGGCCAACTTTGCAATAATTCGGCGATTTGCTGTCATCTTGGGGTGAATTCGTCGATTTGCTACAATTTTCGGGTTGAATTCGTGGATTGGGGAGAATTCGCGGATTCACGCACATTTTAAAATTAGACAGTATTGCACGATAATGGAAGTTTTTATTTTAATTTTTTTTTTTTGGAAGCTTGTTGGCTCTTGAAGAGGGGCTGGAAAGACGAATATCTCTTTATAGTTTATCTCTGATTCACGTAAACAAACAAGATTCCATAAAAATTTTCGTTGTTCTCGATTCGGGTGTATAATATTATTTTTGCCAAGAAATAAAGATATTATTAGAATAAAAATAAAATTTATCATAAAATTTATTAATGTCACTTACTCTGGAAATCGCGTGTGTTGAAATTCCAAAATCGCCGATCCCGTGATTGGATTTCTAAAAATGTTCCATTGTGATTAATTTCTGTGAATTGAGTTAAAATGTTGTGCAATAAATTAATGGAATTTAATAAAAAGTTACGTTATTTATGTGATAATTTTTGTGTATTTTCTTTTCCTTGAATTGTTCCTCTCAATAATATTTTTATTTTTTTTTATAATTTACGCGCTCTAAAGGGGTTATGACTATTCTTAAACAGAGCACGCGCATTAGGGAAATTAGAGGAGAGACGTAGGAGATACCGATGCACGTTGGTCTTAAATGCCTGCGGGTTGCAGTGACGGGGAAACACAGAGCTATGCAGATTTTTCCACATTCGCGTTGTACGGCTGCGCCAAACCTTTGTCCACTCGCAAATTGTATCCAAAGCTCGTTGAAGCTTTACAGTTGCTGATTCGACTGAATTTTCTGTTGCCAGAATAGCCGTATCGTCCGCGAACGTAGCAACAACGGTGCCTTCTTCTTGGGGTATATCTCGAGTATAGAGCAAGAACAAGACTGGACCAAGAACACTTCCTTTTGGAACTCTGGTAGCGATTTCCTTGAATTCCGAGTATTCGGCTCCGTGTTTGAAACGGAAAAGTCTGTTCTCTAAGTACGACTCTAAAATTTTGTACAATTCTTCGGGAAGTACCTGTCTTAGTTTATAATTCAAGCCTTCGTGCCACACCTTGTCGAAGGCTTGAGAAACGTCAAGAAAAGCACTAGAACATATCTTCTTCTCTTCTATGGCCTTCTCAATTTCGTTGGTTATTCTATAAACCTGGTCAATTGTGGAATGCTTGATTCTGAACCCGAATTGATGATCAGGAATCAAAAGTCTTCGTTTCAATAAGAGTTTTTCGAAAACCTTTGATATTATCGGCAGGAGCGATATCGGTCTGTACAATTTTTTGTCGTTTGGCGGTTTTCCCGGCTTTGAAACCATTATAACTTCGGCGACTTTCCATTGCCTTGGAACGTATAATAGTCTTAGCGAAGCATTTATAAGGTAAACGAGTTTTATTTAAGCTTTCTTTGGCAATTCCTTCAGGACCTGTTAGATTAGATTTTTTATCACCTCGCAAAGTTCGGCTAGTGACACGCTTCTTATTTTAAAGTTGTCTGGAGTCATAATAGTATTATTAATATTTTCTATTAATGCTTGCCCGGGAAATGGCTTAAACGTTTCTTCTAGATGCTCAGCAAATAAGTCGGCTTTTTCTTTGTCGCCTTTTGCCCACTCGCCATTACTTTTTCTTATTGGTAGCGATTGTATTTGGGGTTTTTTGATACCTTTTATAGCTTTCCAAAGAGAGTAATTCGAACTTTTTTCAGCAGATAAGCCTTCGAGATATGTAGAAATCTCGCGATTTTTAAAATCCCGTATCGCTTTTTTGAGCTTATTGCATAGGAAGTTCGAATGGGTTTTGTGCTGGGGAGCACGAGACTGTTGCCATCTTTTGCGTGCTCTCCTCTTTGCCAGCATCAGTTCTTTTATTTCCGGCGGATATTTAATTTCGCTATTTCCGACTACTTTTCTTTTATATGCAGTGTTGTTCCAGGCGGCGCTTTGTAAGACTTATATAAATCTGCCGACTTCATCCTCTATTTCGCACGGTGTTCTAAGCTAGTTAACAGTTTCAAGGTGTAAGTCGTACAATATTTCGCTCCGAGTTTGAACTTTAATTTTAACGAACTTTGTTGATATTGATTCGGTCCACTTATCGGGTCACATAAATAGGGCGAGGGAATCGCTATTGTGACTGAAATCTGGGAGAATAATCAGCAAAATGCAAGATTGTCACAAATGCAAAATTGCTATTAGAGGCGAGTCCGGTGTTAAATGCGCCGGGGTATGCGGTAAAGTTTTCCACATTGCAACAAAATGTAGCGGTATAGACTCATACAGCAGTAATGTTCTAAACACTAACACATACATCAAATTTATATGCGATGATTGCATCCTATACATACATAACGTTGATCTGGTTTTAAAAGACATTCAGGGAATAGTGAAGATAAATGGAATGCACTTGAAGGAATACAAGCTGGAGTTCGAGGAAGCACTAAAGAGAAATTAATTGGAAATTAAAAACCTTCTGGAAGCAATCGAAGATAGATACACTGTCCGGCTCAATGCTATGAAGACTGCTCAGGAAACCTGCGAAAGGAGTGTACAGGAAATTAAAAAAATGAGTGATTTCACTGAGTCATTCAAAACAGAAAGCAAAAAAATCTGCGACAACGCGAAGAAGATGGCTATAGACAACCAATTGGTGGCAGACAGTGTGAAAGAGATAAAAAACGATATTCAAGTTGGAGTAAAGAGAATGAGTGAAACAAAGAAAATCGAAACAAAATTAAACTACGCGGAACAGTTAAAGCAGGCAATTTACATCGAGCCAAAAAGTAAACAAGAAAACTCGAAGACAAAGAAAAACATAAAACAAAAAATAAACCCGGCTTCTCTCTCTCTCAAAGTTGACAGCGTCTCAGACAGAAAAGAAGGTGCAATAACAATCAATTGCAGAGGTGAAGAAACTGCTCAGAAGATAGAGAGCGAAGTAAAACAAAAGCCAGGGGAGAAATACGAGGTAACAATTTTCAACAAGAAGCGCCCGCAGCTAATGATAACAGATATGAGTGAAAAATTGAGCAAGGTGGAATTAGAAGAAGCAATAGGAAAGCATAACAATCTTAGTGCGTAAAAGATTTTAAAAACAAGAATAGAGATGCATATTATGCAATCATTGAATTAGATGTCTGTGACTATAAATATATACTGGAAAATCGTAAAATAAATATTGGATGGGAAAAGTGTCGCGTATTCGAGCATATTAATATAAGTAGGTGTTTCAAATGCTGTGGATTTTACCATATCGCAAAGAATTGCAAGAACGACATTAAATGCGCAAAATGTGGCGACAGTCACGGCACCAGAGAATGTAATTCCAACGAATCTAAGTGCATTAACTGTTCGCGTTACAACGAAAAATTTACCCTAAATCTTGACTCAAAACACGACAGTCGTGATGCAAACTGCTCGGTTTACAAAAGACTCATACAGTCTGAAAGAAGCAAGTTTGTTATATAGCAACCACATCAGATAAATGGAGTATACTGCAATATACAAGGACTTACCAGCAATTTTCCTAAGGTCGAACAAAATTTCATTGAAAAAAAAATTTGATTTTTTAGTAATGTCTGAGACTCACATTACAGAGGATATTGATGATAATGAGGTCCTTCTAGACGAGTATAGACTGATTCGGTGTAACAGTGAATCTAGACACACAGGTGGGCTATGCATTTACATTAAAAAGGACTACGAAGTACGCGTAATAAAAAGGGAGACACTACCTAGACATGTATATTGGCTTGTGGTAAAAATCACTAATAAGAATAATAAATCCTTTTATCTAGCCGGAGCGTATAGATCGCCCGGCTCATCGGAACGTGCATTTTGTGACAAGTTTAAAGAATGGCTAGAGGAACTCGTAGACGTGGACAAACAATTTATTCTAACCGGTGACATAAATATTGATTGGCTTAATGAATCGAACACGTATACTAGGGAGATTAAAAGTACAATCGAAGTTGAGAACCTTTGTAGACAAATCGTAAAAGAGCCAACTAGAATAACATACACAACTAAAACTCTGATCGACTATGTCATAACAAATAATCTAACAGCAGTTGCAAAAACTAGTTCCGAGCTAAAAACTAGTGATCACGAAACCCTTGTAATTACACTTAATCTTAGAAGTCGCCGAGAACGTTGGAGTCAATGAAGTGGAATTCATTAGGTATAACAGATTATCATTTGTGAATCAGTTAAGAGCCAGTGCAATACCTACAAATCGTGAAGAGGATCCCAACATAATTGGTAGTATACTACAAAACGAATTATCACGAATAACGAAAACTTTAATGTGCGCAAAAGTAATATCTGGTAGCATAAATTCGTGGTACAGTGAAAGACTACAAAGGATGAAACGACAAAAAGTAGCCATTTATAATGAATGCAAATCATTTAACAGTGAATCCGGGTGGAATAGATACCGCGTCCTAAGAAATCGCTATAAATCAGAAATGACGAAAGCGAAGAACAACACCATAAAGAATAGTATTGCAAACGCGCATGACCAAAAATCAATGTGGAGAACCATAAAGTCGAAAGTCCTAAATGAAAAGAAACCCTCGATAAAAGATATTTACTTCAACGGAACATGTATCTACGGTGATAAAAATTTGGCTGAGTAAATTAATAAGTACTTTGTAAAAAGCATATGCGATATTAATGACTCGATACCCTATATACAATACATTCCAAGACCCGAGAGTACTAACACGTCATTTCGATTTAAGCCTATTAGTATCCACAACATAAAAACAGTATTAAAATCGTTGAATCAAAAAAGGGACGACCACTTCCTTAATGCAAAAATGCTTTTAGATGCTATCACTATTATCGGCCCGCAGCTGGAGGTGTTAATAAATCAATCGATGATGCGCGGATCATTTCCCGAGACATGGAAGGAATCAGTTATTACCCCAATCGAAAAAGTCAAAGGTGCTGTGAACTGTGAGAACTTCCGACCTTTTAACTCGCTTCCAATATACGAGAAGGTCCTCGAAAAACTAGTAAAACTTCAAGTTGAGGAGTATTTCGAATGTAATAAACTGTTTCTGGAAAGTCAGTCTGGATTTCGAAGAAAGCACTCATGCGAGTCAGCGTTGAACAACGTCTTAATCAGCTGGAAAGAGGAGATCGCCCAAAAGAACTACGTGGTGGCCGTATTCCTTGATTTTAAAAGAGCCTTCGAAACCATTGACAGAAATATCCTGTTACTGAAACTCCAAGGCTATGGTATAAGGGGTAGTGAGCTGAAGTGGTTTGAATCATTTCTGAGCAACCGATCTCAAAAAACCAGTGTAAATAAAGCGATGTCTAACAGCATTGGAACTACGCTCGGAGTACCACAAGGATCTGTTCTGGGAGCATTGCTGTTTGTCATCTACATCAACGACATTGGACAAGAACTTAAGCACTCCCAAATAGCACTTTTTGCAGACGACGCCCTAATTTTCATATCGGGTAAAAACGCGGATGAATGTGTGCAAAAGTTACAAGAGGATCTAGTCAGAGTGAGCAGGTGGCTTATAGCAAATAAACTTAAACTGAATGTCGTCAAATCTAAGTGTATGGTACTCAAACATAAGATTAATGTAAACCTACGTATAGAAAATGAACCAATAGAGCAAGTAGAAGAAATTAAATACTTAGGAGTAGTTATCGACTATAAACTAACATTTAATGTACACGTAGATTATATTATTAGAAAAGTGTCGAAAAAAGTAGGTTTCTTTAATAGAATTCGAAACAGAGTCTCCTCAATAAGCTCTATAAATATATACATATAATATAATGATTAAACCGCACTTTGAATACTGTTCATCAATTTTGTATCTGTGTCGTGATTATATGTTAAACAAGCTTCAGCGGTTGCAAAATAGGGCAATGCGAATAATTTTAAAATGTAGTCATTATACACCAATCAGACTAATGCTTAATACTTTAATGTGGTTAAATGTCAAACAAAGAATCCTTTTAAATGTTTTATGTCTTATATTTGAAATCGAAAACGATATGTTGCCAAATTATTTAAAGAAACATCTGAGATATGTGAGAGACTCTCAGCCATATAACTTGAGAAACCGCGAAGATTTTAGAATGCCATCGTATCTTCAAAATTTTACACAAAATAGTATTGTATACAAAGGGTGCCAACTACATACTTAACACACTACCATCTGACGTAAAAAACGAAATTAACTTCCAGAGATTTAAAAAAAATGCAATTGAATATATAAAAAGTTACTTTTCACATACCTGAATACAAATGTATATACATATTTAATTAGGTTAAGTTCAAATTGTTAATTATAATTTTATGAATTTAAATAGCAAAAATATGCTAAATAAAAATGAATCTAATCTAATCTAATCTAAGCGACACATTCAGGACTATATTTTCTCTGGGCGCGCCTTCCTTCTTCATTAGACGTTCACTTATTGTCAATATGACTGGTGAATGATCTGAGGAGAGAACAGAGCTTTCCTCGACGTTCATAAAGTTATTCACTACCCCTTTTGCAATAAAGAAATCTATGAGGTCAGGGGTTTTTGCTGTGTCGGAGGGCCAATAAGTCGGTTTCCCCGTCGAAAAGAAGTCAACAGCAAATTGCATGCCGGTTTCGTAGAAAAGTCTGCCTTTAGGTGAAATGCATCTCGAACCCCAAAAGGAATGTTTCGCATTGAAGTCACCACCAATAATAAATTTCGGTCCAAGTGAGTCAAATAGATGTATTAAGTCATTCTTTTCTAGCGTGTATAGCGGAGGGCAATAAATGGACACGATGTTGTAATACATGTTTTTATTTTTTACTCGAACTGAAGTTATTTGCATTGCATCGAGTTCTATCGGTGAATTTAAAGAGTGCTCAATACAGTCTTTAATTAAGAGCGACGATCCGCCCCTAGCCCTTTCGGATGGGTGGTATGCATGATAAGCATAGTATCCTCTAATTTTAACCCGAGATTCCTTTGTCAGATGGGTTTCAGAAATCAATGTCAATATTCTGTTTGCGTAGGAATTCTTCCAGTTCGTCGATTCTTTGCAGAAGGCCGTTTGCGTTCCATGTTAAGATTTTAAGTAACTGGTTCATGTTCATAATTTTGTCCGTGGTTTGCGAGCGTTATGCTTGAGGTTGCTAAGTTTTTCGAATATGCGCTTTTTTGTCTTGCTTTGCTCCTCGAGTTTCGCGAGAATTATAGAGAAGACCTGTTGCATAGGATCTAGCGCAGGCCTATTTTGCTTGGTTGCTTGGGATGCGGCTTGCGCATACGTTTGCGCATCAGCAGATGGCGGTTTTTCCTGGACTTTTTTCGTTTTTTCCTTGACGAGTTTGCTTTCTTTCATCAACGATTTTTCCGGCTTATTTTTAATCGGGTTCGGTTGCGGACGAATGTTCTTTTTAAGCGTATCGCGCCTTTTTGGGAGTTCTTTGGCCACTTCGCAACCTCGATAGTTCGCTGGGTGCTTCCCCTTACAATTTGCGCAAGTCGCTGCGGTCTGCTTGTTTAAGTGGCACTCATTCGAGAGATGTGTACCGACACATTTCACGCATCGTAGCTCTCTTTGGCAGTATGTCTGCGTATGGTTGAAACCTTGACAGCGTTTACACTGAGGGATAGACCTTGTGCTTTTACGCATCGGTTAGATTTTGATAACAATATTTAAAATCGTTTTAATATTGTAAATATCCTTTACATTCTCAGTTTTATCGAAACTAAGCATAAAAAGCGGAAGACCACGCTTAACCAGGGTTTCCTGATCATTTTCCGTTTGTTGCTTTTCCTTCTTGATAATGTTTACAGCGCCAAGAATTTTAAAGCCTTTCGCTTGAAGATCGTCCATAACGTCTTCTTTTGTGCACGAAGGATGGAGTCCTCTTGCTAATACTCGCAGTGGTCTTTCTGACTTATTTTTATAAGTGTACCACTGGATTTTTTCGGAATTAAGTTTCCGGGAAAGTGCCCGGTAATCGTCCGAGTCATCGACGCTGACTTTCCAGACGTTATTGCGAAGTGAGGTGACTTTGAACTTCGAAGCCAACGTTCCTTTAAGGAGGCAATACAGCTTATTATAGTCCGTAATCCCGATGACATTTATTGGAGGCGGTGGACTTAATATTCTTGTCTCTCTCAGGCGTTTGTTTTCTTTTAGTGGCTCGATTTCGGGTGAAGAACCGGCTCTTCGTTTCTTGCTGGGTCTTTTTTTTTGAAACCCAAGCCGTTTCCCGCCTTAGCTCTTCGTCGTCCGTGTGATATTCCCGAACGGGTGAGCGAGGCGAACGACTTTTACGTTCTTTTGGAGGGTTAAGGTTTCTCAGAGTCTTGTTCTCTTCCCGAAGTAAATCTACCTCTTTCCTAAGCTCTTGGTAGAGTAACTCCATTTCGTTAAGCTTCTTACGGAGTTCGTTGTTTTCCTCCTCGAAGCTTTTACATTTCGTTGAGTCCTGTTTTTCGCGCGTTAGCGCTTCCGGCGGACTTCTTTTCCCGGAGACATTCGATCTAGGTGGTGGTGATCGAGGTACCCGTGCCTTTTTCGTGAAAGGGTTGCATAATTGCAATAAATGGCTTTCCCCAGAATCCTTAGAGCCGACCTCCGAAGATGGTGGATTTTCCAGTAGAGCTGGAGTACCACCTGGGGTATTATATCTTTTTGTTTTGTTCATTGCATTCGTGTATACTACTTAATCCTCGGTATACGGAGGGTGGATTTTAGTCGCCTCTTACGACAGGCATGCCTACCTCGGGTATATTCTAACCCCTACCCGAAGGGGGTAAGAATGTGCGAGACGGTTTTGGGTGTACCAGACCAGATATGAGCGTTATACTCGAGCTTTGGCGAATGAACGCGTTATAAATTGAGGCCGGATCAGAAGGGGTAAAGTATTTTTTGCACCGTTTGAGAAAACCTAGACATTTCGCAGCATTTTTGGCGACTTCGAATGTATAGTGATTCCAACGCAGGTTGTCGTTGACACACATACCGAGAATGGAAAGTCTTTCGGTTTCGGCGATGCAAGTACCATTCATGGATAATGGTTGAAGAGTGCGGTTTCGTTTGAGTGACAGAAGACAGCATTGGGTTTTGGATGCATTAAATTCCACTCTATTGGTTAAGCCCCATTTCATTATGCTGTCAAGGTCGAAATTTAATGAGCTTAGCATACGTTGCCGTTCCTCTTCTACGTCCGAAGAGCAGGGACGAGAGTTAGGGAACGAATATGAGAAGCTGAGGGTACTGTCATCAGCGAAGGAATGGATTGGATTAGAAGTTGCAGACAAAAGATCATTTATAAAAACGAGAAAGAGAGTCGGAGACAAAACAGAGCCTTGGGGAACACCAGCATTTATATGGTGAATTGCAGACTTGAAACCGTCCAAGACGACTTGGATTGAACTGTCCGAAAGGTAGTTTCTAATCCATTGAAGAAGAGACACATCGATCCCAAATGCACGCATTTTCGACAAAAGAGCTTGATGCCAAACTCTGTCAAATGCTTTGGAAATATCGAGCGCAACAATCTAACTTTCACCAAAGTGATGTATAGATTGGTTCCACTTCTCAGTGAGATATGCCATCAAATCACCAGTGGACCTGTTGCTACTAAAACCGTACTACCGGTCATTGAGGAGTATTCGTGAGTCAAGATACTTCATAAGCTGACGATTTATCAGCGTTTCCATGACCTTGGAAAGAAGGGACGTAAGTGCAATGGGTCGGTAATTGATTTGCGGTCTTCCATCTACTCGGGAAGAGACCAGAAGAGTAGGAAAGATGAAAAAGCTTACGCAGTGGTTTTGCCAGCGTGAAAGAACACCTCTTCAGAACTATGGGTGGAATACCATCTGAACCAGCGGATTTGTGTATGTTTAGACCTTTAAGTACCCCCACGACTGTACGAGTGCGAAAGTGGACTTGTCTGGAAGCGTTGAGCTGGCCGCGAAATGAGCGGCAACCAGATTAGCCTTGTGTAAGGAGTTGGGATTGATGATGAGCGTTGGGATTGATGACGAGGCAGAATTCTTTATGTTTTTGACGAATGACCAAACATTTTTAATACCCTTGGGACATTGTAGTATTTTTTGGCTCAATTTTTGATCATGTAAGAATTTGACACGTCGAATATGAACATTGCAGTCATTTCTGGCTTGTTTAAATTTTTTTCGGTTTTCCTTAGATGGATTAGCTTTGTAAGACCGAAAACATACTTCTTTCACCCTGAGAGCCTCCTTGCAGCTCAAGTCAAACCAAGCTTTTTCCTTCGGTTTGGTGCTCTTCATTCTGTAGGAATAAAATAACTCATACCAAGGAGAATGGTATTGGTGATCATACCAGTGGCGGCATCCACGTCACTATCGAGGAAGCATAGCGACCAGTTAAAGCTCCTAAAGAAGCTGTTGAGGCCTTCCCAATTAGCTTTCTCGTAGTGCCAAACTTTTCTCTTGGGAGTTTGTTCTCTAACTGAGTGGTCTAGATACGAGAAATTGGGTGATATGACACTGTGGTCTGATTGGCCTAGGGGCGGTTATACATCAATAGTGTATTTATCGGGGTGGGAGGTAAGGAGAGACCGCGATGGGGAAAGCTATATCCAGGCGGGACTAGGTCTGAAGAATCAGAGTCAGCACCCATCTGTGTTTCGCAAAGTGCCAAAACAGCTGGTTTATGTAATTGGGTGTGGGCGTAAATGGCAAAGAAATTCTTTCCCAACCCGCGAATATTGGAGAAATCAACTCTAAAACTCTCCATCACTACAAACACAAAAAACACAATATCGACTTAAGCAAAGCTGTGAAGTGAAAATCCGACGCTGGATTCCCAAAACAAACCGTCGCACGTGTTATGCCCAAACAACAGTATGATTTGGTGTGGACCAACAACAAGACTTTCATTCACAGCCCGCTATTCGCCAGTTGTTATGCTTCTCTACTCATCACCTATGTCCCTGCACAAGTGATAAGAAGAAACGCACAACAGTGAAGTGATGGGAGTGGGAAAGAGGGAGACCCGGCACTGTTGATGCGCGCGTATTTTCACGGGACTTTTTTACTTCCCACCTTGGTAAGGGAAGTATTGTAATCGGTCCGATCGAAATGTTTCGAGATATGAACAGGGCTTGACATTACTATATACTAGAAACCGTTTGCACCCATTTTCGGAATGATGTCTGTGTGTGTGTGTGTGTGTGTGTGACAATATTCTCCTCCTACGATATCTGGAGAACGAAACAACGTAGGACCATGCGGTTTTTTTTGTTTTATTTGTCAGCGTAAAACTTAGAGCTGATTAGATTTTGAGCACAATCGGTCTAGCGGATGCTGAGGAAATTTAAGAAACGTTTTTTTTTTTTTCGTTCGCGCAACAACTCTTTTTGGAACAATATTAAACAGTGTGTCTTCGAATTTTCCGCTCTCTATGCATGTTTTCCTTAATCACTTATATTTATAAAATACAAATTTCTGATCTGATGTATTTTCGTATGTGACAAAAAATCTGCGAATTTACTGAACGGATTTAAATGCAGTTTCTTCCTATAGATTCAGGATACTTCCATCTGATAGTTTCTATATAAATTATTTTAAAATTTTCAACAGAAAGCCTGTAAACAAACAAAAGAAACTGTTTTATTTAAATTAATTGCATTTTCTGGGAAGTTATCTCTATTTTTCTCGACTTTCACCAAACAGATTGTAATCAAAATTGCATATCTGTTTAGAGGTTTTATTAACAAAGCCATTGATATATATATCATCTTTGTACGTTTTCCGTAAGAAAGTTATAACAAAAAACAAATATTATTAAAGTGTAATCGCGAACACGATCAATGGAGACCATTGCCACTATCAGTGCTCAAGCGGCGTTCATGTTTGTGCGTGTTGTTAGGGTTTTTTTTATTTCGGTCGTCGTGTGTAGGGGGAAATATTCCATGGGCATAGTTTCATTAAAGGGTGGGTTTTTGTTTTTTTTTTCATTGGTATATTATGCTCTGCTGGCGCGCAATACAAGTCACGTATTGGAACGTGAAAAAAGATTGTCGAACTAGATAATGAGTGTTTACACGATAGGTACATGTGTACATAGTATGTGTATTGTGTAAAAAAAATCACATAAAAGAATGTTCTTTTGGCGATCGCACATGTGGTTACTCATTTATGTATGCCCACACAAATTTGTTCCATTTTTCTGAGTCGATTACATACATATTATATACCTAATACATATCATGTGTATGCGATTCACTTACGCATTATGTGCAATGGATGTGGAATATCGCCATAGCGAGGATAACAAACGTATGTAGGTATGCATGTACTATGCAGTGGCGACGCGTGAGTAAAATGTGTAGGCGTTCAGTTCATAAAAGTACAAACAACAGCTTTTCCACTTAAATTCTAACCAACTTTGAGATGATTTTCCTTTTCACAGCTTCACTCAAAATTAAAACTCAAAGTAAACTCAATCCAATCCATCCCACCACGAATAGAACGTTAAGGCAACACAATTACTCATGGTTTTGTTTTTACTACACTCAACACAAAACGACCATACATACTCTTATCTCCGACAGTACCTACATGTGCCCTATACCTATAAACTTTCCATATCCGCATGTAAGGTTGACTTGAGCAAAACTCAACCCTTTTGTATGACTTCGTTCACAGCTAAGATGAACGAATTTGTCGATACGATGTGCGTTAAATTTATTTTTTTGGCATATATTTTTGATGGGTACATTTCGTTTCCCACTCAACTGAACGAGTCGAATGAATGGAAGGCATTGCTGTCGCAGGTTAGGGTTTTGTTCTGATATGAATTATGATTTGGCTCAAGTGCACGAGAGGCTGGCACGAATTGGGAAATACACTGAGAAATTGACTGAAGGTATGACTTAGGGTACAAGTGGAAGCACATTTTGTGGGTGGTTGATATTCAGTTAAGAAAATTTTAGAAACAGAAATATTGTTCTCTGAAAGTTATAGGCGTTCATGAACGAAATGAACAATAGGACGCGTCGCAACTGGTACTATGTATGGATGTTGCTGCCGGTTTTTTAGATGGGGACACAGTTTGAGTGTCACACATATATATGTACAAATGTATATACATATGTATACCTATACATACATATTTGTGGAGCAAATCTTTAAAATGTTAAAAGTTGTACAATTGTGGCACCCGATTATAAGATATGTATGTAAAAATTAACATATGTACATATTTTTATGCGTAATGGGTTTCACAAATTGTCAACATCATTTTACAATATTTGCTACATAAATACATATATGCGACTAAAATTATTATGTGGATTAGATGATATGTATGACAATCGTTTGATGCCGAAATGACGTCGCGGGAACATAATTGTGTGGTTTTTACACGTCGCCTAATCTTAGCTTGGCTGCAACCAAAAGATCCGTTTACACATCGGTCAAATACATTATGTACGGACAAAATTTCAACCATTCCAAGAAAAAACAAAAGTACTGTCCAACGCAGAAAATAACTTCCAGCAGTCCCTCAACGCACCAGTTATTCATCATATTCGCCATCTTCCTCATTACAACGCACAAGAAAAAAAAAAAAAAAAAAGCAGACAAAGCGAAAACGACAGTGTGACCTTCGGGCAGTATTAATAATATTTGAAGTGTTTTCTTTTTTTTCTTTTTTGTACTAAGCCAAAGTTAACAAAATGCCTTTATCTGCAAGTAGACATTATTTCTTTTAGATTTTATTTATAGTCTCCCTAACAAACAAATTTATTTAAAATATGTATGTACATATGTATATGTATTTACCTGTACTCCTATTTCTATTAAAGAAGCAAAATTTTGTGTTTGCCTTTTTTAATTTCATTTATTTTCAGGAAAGAAATCGAAGAGAACACTTACTTAAGAATACCACTTAAGACGCCCTATGAACACGAAATCGAAGTTGATCGCTTCGTCGAAATCGTGCAGTGTGCCGGGTGGAATAATACTTCTCACGAAAAAAAGAAGCACACAAATTGCGGCTTAAAATATCCACCGGAAATAAAAGAAATGATAAGGGAAAAAGGAAAGCGCGTAAGAAATGGCAACAAAGTCGTGCTCCACAGCATAAAGCTCACTTAAACCGACTGAGTAATCTATTGAAACAGACTATAAACAATTTTAAGAACCGTGCAATAGGGAACTACCTCGAAAACTTAACCGCTGAAAAAGAATCCAATTATTCGCTTTGGAAAGCTATAAAAGGCATCAAAAGACCAAAAATCCCTACGCCGCCAATCAAGAATAGCAATGACGAATGGGCGAAGGGAGACAAAGAAAAAGCGGATATTTTCGCCGCCCATCTGGAAGAAACATTTAAGGCATTCGATGGCCGAGCTCTTATTCGAAATACTGAACGCGAGATAACACCTGACACTTACACAATAACAAGTGCAACGCTAGCAGAACTCACGCAAGAAATAAAAAAACTAAAACCCAAAAAAGCTCCTGGTTACGACCTCATAACGGGAGAAGTCTTAAAAATGCTGCCTAGAAAAGCCTTAATCAAGCTTCTCTATATTATAAATGCTGCGCTTAGATTAGAATATGTCCCGAGCCAATGGAAAATTGCGGAAGTCATAATGATTCTTAAACCAGGAAAACCGCCGAGTGACAAGAAATCTTATAGACCCATTTCGCTGCTCCCAATAATTTCTAAAATCTTCGAGAGAATATTGCTCAAGCGCTTACAGCCGATCATCGAGGATCAGAATCTTATCCCTGATCACCAGTTTGGGTTCAGAACCAAACACTCAACTATTGATCAGGTGCATAGAATCACTGACGTAATAGAAAAAGCTCTTGAAGAAAAGAAGATCTGCTCAAGCGTATTTCTTGATGTCTCGCAAGCCTTTGATAAGGTGTGGCATGAAGGCTTGAAGTTTAAATTACGTCAGGTTCTGCCTGCACGCCTATATAATATACTGACAACATATCTCGGGAATAGAATCTTCCGTGTCAGACACGGAAACGAATATTCGCAGTTTAAAGAAATTACAGCCGGCGTACCCCAAGGAAGTGTCCTTGGCCCGCTTCTGTATACCCGTGATATACCGCAAGAAGAAGACACCGCTCTAGCTACGTTTGCCGATGACACTGCTATTTTAGCAATTGGCAAAACGATCGAAGAAACGACAGATAAACTACAAAACGCTGTGAATAGTGTAAACGAATGGACAAAGGCTTGGCGGATCGCCCTCAACGAAACCAAATCTGTCCATGTAAACTTCACTTTCTTGTAAGTTTAAACAATTTATCTATCCTTATAAACTCGGTTCGTATTCCCTTCGCAAACGAGGCTAAATACCTCGGAATGACACTCGACGCTAAATCAAAATGGAAGTCGCATGTGAAAAAGAAACGTAAAGAACTCGATAACAAATTTAGAGAAATGTATTGGTTACTTGGGAAACATTCCAAGCTCAATACTGAGAACAAGCTGCTGTTATATAAGCAAGTGCTAAAGCCGGTGTGGACATATGGTACACAACTCTGGGGTTGTACCAAAAAAACAAACGCCAATATTTTACAAACTTTTGAAAATAAAGTGCTAAGAGAAATTGTCAATGCACCGTGGTACGTAAGAAATGATGATATACATAGAGATCTCGGAATTCCTACAGTCGAAAATGAAATTAAAAACTTCACGCGAAAGCACAAAAATCGAATAAGCGAACACATTAATAATACAGTCCTGGATGAAAGAAATGTATTGCGCCGTCTACAAAGGACCAAACCTTTTGACTTAGCACGATAAAAATTAACCGCGCCTAAATAGCGGAACATGCAGGAACTTTCATTGGAAAGGCACCTGCCAAACGTCTCTATTTCGTGATAAAAAAATTGGTTGATAAGTCCTTACTTAGTTGCAGTAACTAACAAGTTTATATCGAAGGGAGGTGTTTTTTAGTGAGTAAGAATCTAACACTACTATGAGCACGCGTCTGCGGTCCTCATAGTGTCTATGCAAGATTTTCACCTACAACGGAAAAAAAAAAAAAAAAAAATTTATTTTCCTATGTATGTGGAATTTAAATGTGGAACATAAAAATACTAAACTGGAAAACAAATATTCCACTTTTCAGAATAAGTGAAATATTTTTAAGCTAATGGTCACACTGGAAACGAGTTTCTGTTCATCTCTTTTCTTTCCCTTCTTTTATTTTGCGAAAAGAGTATGTTCAACAGGAAAACAAAAATGAATGCGTTAAAACTCTGAGACAAAATGAACTTTTGAGCAACAAGATTTGGGGTCCCGTTATAGAATGCCCATACAAAATTTCCACTTTTTGTACCAATACCATATACAATAAGTACGTACTATTTAAATATACACAGTCTTCTGAATTTTACTAATTTTTAAATCTTTACCCACTGGTATGAACTTAACACTTATTGAAGATTTTAAATAATATTCAGTGCATATAGTACGTATGTACATACATATTTGGTTGAGTTCGTCAAATTAATAAAAACTATGCAATTATTTTATGTTTTACTTTAACAACAACGCGTTCATTTGAGGTCCATTAATATTTTCATATAAATTATAAACATATGCTTATAATGGGTTTTAATATACTTAACAAAACAGCACACGGGCATATTAGGGCGAAGCAAGTCGAGCACGGGTCAGCTAGTTATCAAATAAATAACAATATCACTGTTTTTGATATAACATAATATGAGGTGGGAAGTATAGGACTGCCTCCCCAGTCGAATTTTTTTCATAGTTTTCCATGTTTCAGGGATAGCCGTTCACGACTATGTTACTTCGGCCAATATTTTCTTCTATATATCAGCTGATAAGAACATCGGGCTCAGGTTTCTTTTAAAGGCGGCGCGGAATATTTTTTTTTATTTTTTTTTCGATGTAAAGTGGCCTTCTAAACACGAAAATCCAGGTCTCAGTTTGCGGAGATTTTTATTAACAAAGTTATTAACAAATAAAGTTTTTGAAAGTCCCTCTAAACTCGACGATAAATTCACTGTCAAATTGCACTTACAACACGATTTCCACTTAAGAACATCACAATAATTGTTTAAAGTCCCTTTAATGATGTTAAACAATCAGAAATAAACGATTTTAAAGTATTTTATATACATAGAAAAAATAACCGAATTGTTTTAAAGTGGCAGCTGTTTTCAGCTGTTTTCAATTCAATTCAATTCATTTATTTACAGGAATATGAAGAGTACAACAAGACCTGGTCTTTAAAAGTCCAAACATAGTATAAGTTTTAAACTAAAGTTCGAATAAGTAAATTAAATATAACATTAGACAATATGAAATATATAATTACAAAAGATAAAAATATGTGAAAAGAGAGAAAGTAAAGTGAATGAATTGCAAAAACAATAGAAGAAAGGAAAGATGTAGAAAAGAAAGAGAGAGAGGGAGAGAAAAGAAAAATAAGGGGTTATTGCTGCACTGAGAAGTAGCTAAAAACAGCTTTTTTGAAATTTTTTGCATTTACTAGTCCTTTGATATGCATAGGCAAAGTGTTCCACAGCCTAACAGTGTGAATAAAAAACAGGCGGGATGAATTTAAATAATTATAAGAAGGCATATTGATGTTCAGTGTTCTTCGAGATTGCGAAAAAGACAGCTTTTTATAAAGGTAGTCAGGTCTTTTCTCATTAATTATTTTATGTAGAAAAATACAATTACGAACACTTGAGTATTGTTGCATAGTATAACCAAGCAGATTCGTAGATAGATGTGATATTCGGGAATATAATAAATTTAATCCATAAATGTACCTTATTGAGCTGTTAAAACAAACTTGAAGCTTATGCTGAGACAAAGAATCGAGGCTACTATAGACTACCTCGGCATATGAAAGTGTGGGAACGATCAATGTCATAACCAATCTACGACGGGTTTCCAAAGGTGTAAAACTCGCAGACACCCATAGTTTTCTGAGACAACCATACATTCGACCAATGGCAAAGTTAATATGACCGTTGAAGGATAAACTTCGATTTATTTTGTAGCCCAAACTAGTAACCGAATCAACATAAGTCAGTTTTGAACTGGAAAGATATATTACAGGTTAGAGATTAGAGTCTAATGATCTATTGCATATCGGTATTATTTGGGATTTAATTGGATTTAAAACAAGACCATTAGATTCAGACCAACGGTGAATCGCAGACAAATCTTCATTAAATTTCGAACCCAGTTCAGATACGTTACAGAGGGGACCAGATAAGCAGAGTTGTACATCATCTGCATACAAATGAGCGGATACATACATACAAATAGACAAGACTTGAGCAGTACACAGAAGGAGATTCGGGGCTCTGTAGCCGGCAGTTCGGTTTCAGAAAGAAGCGAAGCACCATCCATGCAATACAGGCAGTGTGCGACATAGCACGTAAAGCCATCAAAGGCAAAAGATGGCTAGGAGGAACAAAACAATATTGCGCTGTCATAACAGTTGACGTCAAAAATGCGTTTAATTCAGCCGACTGGAACCGTGTAGTAAGAGCACTAAGTGACCTACAAGTACCTAACTACCTGTTGCGGATAATAGCTAGCTACTTCGAGCATAGAACGCTGTACTATGACACGGATGAAGGACCGAAGAAGTATAAGATTACGGGCGGAGTTCCACAAGGGTCAGTTTTGGGACCCATTCTATGGAACATAATGTATGATGGCATATTAAAAATACAGAGACCAAGGGGAGTGGAAATCGTCGGTTATGCGGACGACATTGCAGTGGTAGTAGTAGCAAAAACATTGGGACAAGTGACGCAAAACTGCAATGAAACAATTGCGAACGTGAATCATTGGCTACAGACAACAGGTTTAGACTTAGCGGACCAGAACGCCGAGCATGTGCTGATGGAGTGCGAAAACTACACGCGTGCTAGAACCATCCTCAAACCACCTGCCCCTGCGAAGGAATGCCTTGACTGGCGGTGCCGCAGGGGACAAACCATGAGACAGAGCAAGAAGGAGGTGTTTTTTAGCACGTAGACATGCAGGAGCATGGAGTCGGGCATCACTCATGGCACGGGCCAAAGAGTATCCATCAAACATTTTCACGCACACCAAAAAAAATAAAAAATAATTACAAATAGACGGCTGTAAATTTAAAACAATTTGGTTATTTTTTCTATTTACTTCAAATAAAGGGTTTTTCAATAGGGACGCTACAAAAGTAGAGCGACAGGGACAGCAAACGACGCCATATTATTCTTGCGGTTTTTTGACATTTCTCTTCAGTAAGGTTTGCCATTTCACGATGGAAAGATATACGAGCCAACAACGAGTGGAAATTATTAAAATTTACTACCGAAATTCGGAGTCAGTGGCCTCAACGTTAAGAGCGCTACGTCCAATTTATGGTCGTTATAATCGTCCTAGCAGATCAACAATTGGGCGTCTAGTGGAAACATTTGAATCCACAGGCACAGTACAAAATGTTCCCGTGCCAGTGAGATAAAGAAGTGCCCGTAGTGTCGAGAATATTGCTGCCGCTGAGGCTTTAGTTGCAGAAAGCCCAAATGTGTCTCTCACACGTCGTTCTCAAGCGTTGGTCATCTCTGTGACGTCGTTGTGGCGAATTTTGCGAAAAGATCTTGGCCTACATCCTTACAAGATTAAATTGACGCAAGAACTGAAGCCGCTTGACCACCAGAAGCGTCGTATGTTCGTGAATTGGGCTGAGCAACAACTTGAAAATGATTCGGATTTTCATCGAAAAATCATCTTCAGCGATGAGGCTCATTTCTGGCTGGATGGCTTCGTCAATAAACAAAATATGCGGTATTGGTCAGGCAGCAATCCACACGTACTCCATGAGTCATCATTGCATCCCGAAAAAATTACGGTTTGGTGTGGTTCATGGGCCGGCGGCGTCATTGGGCCGTACTTCTTCCGTGATGATTAAGACCGGCACGTTACTGTGAATGGGGATCGCTACCGTTCAATGATAACCGAATATTTTTGGCCCCAATTGGATGATATGGACTTGGAGGACATGTGGTTCCAACAGGACGGCGCCACAAGCCACACCGCGAATGTCACAATCAATTTATTGGAAACCAAGTTTGGAGAACGTGTTATCTCACGAAATGGTCCAGTCGCTTGGCCGCCTCGGTCGTGCGATTTGACGCCGTTAGACTATTTCCTGTGGGGCTACGTCAAGTCTATGGTCTATGCCAACAAGCCAGCGACGATTGATGAACTTCGTACGAATATCGAACGTGAAATTACAGCAGTATCGACCGATTTATGCTTGAAAACCGTCGAAAATTGGGTTCAGCGTCTGGACTTCTGCAAGCGTGAGCGTGGTGGCAATGCAAAAGAAATCGAGTTCCATACATAATGGCATCGAACCTACTTTCACAGGAATAAAGAATTTCATTGATATCCAAAACCGTTTTTGTTTTATTTAAAAAAACTTTTGTAGTGCTCTTATTGAAAAACCCTGTAGTTTAAAATCGTTTATTTCTGATTATTTAACATCATTAAACGGACTTTAAACAATTATTGTGATGTTCTTAAGTGGAAATCGTGGTGGAAGTGCAATTTGACAGTGAATTTACCCCGCAAATTGTCGAGTTTAGAGGGACTTTCAAAAACTTTATTTGTTAATAACTTCGTTAATAAAAATCTCCGCAAACTGTGACCCGGATTTTCGTGTTGAGGAGGCCATTTCACATAGAGAAAAAAAAACGTTTTCATCCCGCGCATTTCTGATCCCGTCAGACTACCACTTTGAGTTCAAACGTCTGCAATTTTCTGTTGAGGTTTGATGAACATTAACAAGGTACATAGGCAGAGTTTGAAAGTGGAAAATTTAGACCTGAGGAGTGACGGTTTCTCCCATACTGACCTCAGAGCCAATTCAACTGACAGCCTGGTCATCCTCGAGCCAGAAAGAAACAAACAGAAATGATGTTCAAAGGGACGCCTTAAAGAATTAATATGAGAAGTTCAGAGTCTATACTTACTCATCAATGTCTTGCAACCCTGGGAAGGATATAGGGAGTAATAAGGCGTCTTTCACGCTTACGTAGTCGCGGGTATCAGCTAGTGTTCCAATATATGTAACTGTAGATGCACGTAGACCAAGATACTGCTAGGATCTATATCCTAAATGTATTACTCAATTTATTGAAAACATTTGGAGCTCTTAATGAAGCTGAGAATACTTTTGACTTCAGTATGTTATAGTTCGCCCAAGTTGTCGAAGTGATAATGTTGCACCAGTCAAAAATAAGTAGACAACCGTCACTTCTGATAACTTAAGAGGAACTATATTTCATGCATAGAGTAAGTTAGTACAGATCTCAGAATTCATAGTAAATAGACTAATGTACAAAGAAGTATATAAAGAAAGAATAGGACATTGCATACCATGTCAGGGACTTTAAAACAATAATAAATAACTTCAACACTCCCACTTTTATAAATGTTTTAAAATTACTTTTAAGTACTTGAATCAAGTTTTACAATTCCCATCATATACCGAATTTTTTTTTTGTTGACACATATTCTAAATTAAACAACGCGTCTTCATATTTTTCTCGTATAAAATTATAGCGAACATCAATATGTTTTGTTCTTTTATGAAATTCGGGGTTTTTGATGAGCCAAATAGCACCTTGATTATCTACAAACAGAGTAGGTTTCATGGTGGTATCTTTCAGCAAAACAGTCAAAAGTTGTTGAATCCAGACAATCTCTTTCACAGCCTGACTTGCAGCAACAAACTCCGCTTCAGTCGTTGAGAACGCCACACATTTCTGTCTTTTCGAAGACCAAGTGATGCAGCTTGATCCAATAATAAAAACATACCCGCTGGTCGACCGTCTAGTAATAACTTCCCCAGCATAGTCTGCATCACTGTAACAAGATAAATCGAATTTATTGCATTTTAAAAGCATACCATAGTCAGGAGTTTCATTTGATGTACCGCAGAATCCTCTTCACCATGTTCACGTGAATTTGACTCGGATTTTCTAGATAGCGGCTTACACACCCAACAGCAAACGCTATATCTGGTCGGGTACCCACCATCAGGTACATCAGGCTTCCAACCGCTTGTCGAAACGGAAAAGTGATTTTGTCTTCTGAGCTATCAGCTCCTCCAAACAAATTGAATGAGGCATCCGAAGGGATTGAAACAGGAACTGCATTCTCCATGTTAAATTTGTTTACTATTCGTTTAACATATTGCGATTGGCTGATGAGTAGAGAACCATCGTTTAACCTCTTTATTTCAAATCCCAAAAAGTGTTTTGCCGGGAAAACTTTGATTTGAAGATTCTGCTTCAGGTATTCACATAGCTCATCTATTGCTGTCTCCTCACTTGACGCAACAAGCCCATCGTCGATATAAATAGCCAATATAGTTTTTGCTTTATTTTTGTGGCTTACAAACACGCAAGCATCCGCATCGCTCGCATTAAATTGGAACTCCTTTAACAGCTTCTTAAATGTTTGATACCAGCACCTTGAGGCTTGCTTTAGACCATATAAGTTTCTCTGCAACTTACATACTCGATCAGTCCCATCCTTATATCCTTTGGGCTGAGAGACGTAGATTTCTTCCTTAATATCTCCATTTAAAAAAGCAGTTTTGACATCAAACTGTTTAAGATGCAATTTCTCGCAAGCCGCAACACAAAGAAAAGCTCTTATTGATGAAAACTTTGCTACGGGACTAAATGTCTCAAAGTAGTCAATGCCGTACTGTTGACTAAAACCTCGAGCTACTAATCGTGCTTTGAACCGGACAGCTTTATTTTCAGTTGCAGGTTTTATTTTCAGTTGCAGGTTTTACTTGATACACCCATTTAGTATCAACTAACTTCCGGTTTTTGGGTAAGTCCACCATAATCCAAGTATTGTTTTCTTGAAGTGAAAAAATTTCCGAATCCATTGATTTGATTCCTTGCACCTAATCGCATCTTCAAAACAGGTCGAAACGTAAGATTCAGCAAGAAATGCAAACCCTTCCTCCACACAGCAATTAAGCTGACTTTCCTTATTCTTAGTCTTACTTCTCAAACGATCCCTTATATTGTTACTCTCCCGCCCGTCATCTGCCTTTTCCGCATCTTCCATATCACGGTCCGCTAAAACATCTGCATCTGGAGCAATATTAACATCTTCATCCCCAACACTTTTAACAATAACATCATGGCAAGCATTTTTTCCACCAATAAGTCCTCCTTCAAAATCATCAACAGCATTTTCAAGCACATCTTCATCTTCAGCGTATCAAATAGTCTGAGAATCAATACCACCTGCAGTTTCTTCCGTAAATACAGAAATAATCGAGTCTTGTGCGCTGCGATATCCTGTATCGGTAAACACAACATCCCTACAAATGTTTATTTTATTGCACTCCGGAAAATACACTCGGTACCCATTTACACGTTCTGCATAACCAATAAAAATTCCTTTCTTGGCTTTACGGTCCCACTTACGTCTTTTTTGTTCTGGAACATACACAAACACCTCACATCCAAACACTTCTAAGTTCATGACGTCCGCTTCCTTGCCAAACCATAGTTCGTAGGGCGATTTCTCTTTCACCTTACTGGTTCCAGTGCAATTTAGTACTTCTACAGCCGTACTCACTGCCTCCGCCCAAAACTTTTTATCTAAATCCTTTGCATGGATCATCGTGCGTGCAGCTTCAACGATGGTACGCATCTCACGTTCTGCACTACCATTTTGTTCTGGAGTATAAGGAACTGTTCTTTGATGGAGGATGCATTGCTGAGACACAGGTTAATTTGTATATTCCAGACCATTGTCTGTCCTAAGAATTTTGACCCTTTCTGACCGGTTTCTGCTTCAACTCGCCTTAAATATCTTTCGATGCATGACTTGACTTCCGTTTTTTCTTTGAGGAAGAAAACTTTTCTAAAATGCGAATAGTCGTCCTTGAAGAGTAAAAAGTATCTCGACCCACCAATTGAAAACTGCTGCATCGGTCCGCACAAACCCGAATGCACCAGCTCAACGATACTTTTCGAATTATTTTTACTATGACGAAATGGTTGGCGGTGCTGCTTCCCGTACATGCATGCTTCACAGAAAAAATCAACATCTACGAAAGAAATATTTCTGGCCCTTAAAACTTCCTTCACATGCGTTATATTCTGGTGTCCAAGTTTTTAATGCCATTTTCTTAGACTTATCGTATCTGCCTTAGCTAAATTTAAGCATGCACTTACTGGTGACTTTGAAGTGACCTTCATTAGGAGTTGAAATAACTTTGCTTCTCTTACTCCCACTGCCAGCACCGTATTTCCTTTCAGTAATTCGCATTTAGAGTTATTTTAAATGAACTTTAAACCCTTATCTAACGCAGTTTAATGAAAAAAGATTTAATCGAATGTCTGGCACATACAGTACACTAGCTAAATGATTTTCTACCCAATTCGTATTGTTGTATGTCAAGATATTTATGTCTCCTTTTCCATACGCCTTGATGGTAGTTTTGTTACCCAATCTAATAATTACCGGCTGAAAAAACTCCTCGTAATCAATGAACCATTCCTTACGATTGGTCATGTGGTCACTTGCGCCTGAGTCCAAAAACCACTAATCACCTTTATCGACTCCCTCGGCTAGGAATATCTTACATAGAAACGCGTTACCTCTTTTCTCATTCGTGAACTGTTGACCCTTTTCTGTTCGCTTTGTCCTTCTTCCAATGTCCCAGATTCTTACAGAGAAAACATTTGCCTGACTTTACTTGCTGTTTTGATTTAACATTATTATTAAAAGGTTTATTGT
Source organism: Matsumyia berberina (assembly GCA_917880715.2). Lineage (NCBI taxonomy): Eukaryota > Metazoa > Arthropoda > Insecta > Diptera > Syrphidae > Matsumyia > Matsumyia berberina. The sequence continues at coordinate 85,247,488 of OU862872.1, forward strand.
TTGATGATTTGTTTGAATAGGATCCTTTGGTTGCAAATAAAGCACTACAAGCGCCTACCTTATTCAAAATACTCTTTGGTTTCAATCGCTCTTCTTCCATTGACAACCTTGAAATGAGGTTATCCAACGTTTGTTGTTCCGAAGCCGTGGACTCCCATGCACTATAAAAATGATTGAACTTATCTAGTAACGTCATTAAAATTCTAGTAAGCACCATTGATTGTGACATCCTTTCCCCTGCATCTGCTAATTTTTTAACTATTGCTTGCAGCTTCGAAATATGCATTATCGTCTTGGGGATCCTTGGAAAAACTGTAAAAAATTGTTGTTGCAGCATATGAATACTAGATTTCGATTTCAACTCCTAAACTTTCTCTAACTTATCCCACATCTCTTTTGATGTCGTACATGCCATGCTTGTAATCTCTTAACGAAGTCTCCTTTCGCTTCAGACGCCACCTGAATTGGTTTAAACTCCATCAACGTAACATACTTCCAAAGGTCAGATGAACTTAAAATAATTTTCACCTGGAACTTCCACATGTTCCATTGTTCTGCATTGCACAACTTTTCAATTTTGACTATATCGGTTTCCATCGACATAATTAAAAAAAATTATAAATAATTACCGTACGTCTGCGAAAGGAATCAGCACTTAATCACCGGCAACCAAAAAAAGTACAGCATCCTGCAGCCTTGACACCACTCGTCAGCAAATTTGCGTCTCGGTATCAAAAGAAAAAACCGTTCCTCTTATAATGCCAATGCAAATCAATTTATCAAGCAATCACTACAAACTGTCGTTACTACAAACTCGCGTTACTGGGCCCATAAGCAACAGGTTATCAGTTACCAGTAAAAAATAAGTAGACGGGGCCGCTTTACAATAGGCCACTATCACAAATAACCGGAATTAAAATTCTTTGACGTGAAATTGCTTCAGAAACACGGAAATAAAAATTATTTTGCGAGGACGCTATTATTAACAAAGTTATAAACAATTAAAGTCTCCGATGGACCAGTGAGAAAAACAATTTTTCGAATACAAAAAAGCGAATAATTTGCTGTTTTATCTTCCTATTTGCTTAATAACATAACTACAAAAGTAAAAAACGTTTAACATCTTAGAAAAATCAGCAAATTACAACTGAAAGTAATACTTTAATAAATGTTAGTAATCGTTAAAGTGACGTCTTCTGAACAACCGAAAATATGCATCAGTAATGAAAATCTTGTAAGTAATTAAAAGTATCTGAAAGTATGCAATGGTTTGTCGGATGATCTTGATATGTATGTGTACATATTTGAAATGGGTAACATAATTCGTTTTTTCTAAAAGATTATAGGGTCATTTTCCGTTTGACAAAACGAATTTTTTTTGCTGACTTTTCATGTCGATAATGATTCAATTGATGGATAGGTCATTAAAAGTCTGAAAAATGAAAATTCGAAGTGCACTTAACAGTACTTGGGTGGCCCGCTTCGCGGGTTAAAGGGATTTAACCCTCCTTTCCGCCTGATTTAGCCGCTCACGCGACTTCGTCGCTCCGCTAAGGGTATGTTAACAACTGTCTGGCAGGCGCCTAGAACTTAAGTCATTCGAATGTTCGAGTTTTTAGTATTTTGTCGTCGAAATGCACAAGAATCCATCAAAAAATATTGTGGCATGGGACATCATAGCATTCATGAAAAAGTCCGAAAAAAAATTATTTTTGCTAAAGGAAAAATGACCCTGTAATCTTCCACGAAAACGATTATGCTTCGCATTTCGAATAAACATACATTTAAACATGATCCGACCAACCGTTGCATACTTTCAGATACTTTTAATTACTTACGAGATTTTCATTACTGATGCATATTTTCGGTTGTTCAGAAGACGTCACTTTAACGGATATTAGCACTTATTATAGTATTACTTTCAGTTGTGATTCGCTGATTTTTCTAAGATGTTAAACGTTTTTTGCTTTTGTAGTTATGTTATTAAACAAATAGGAAGATAAAACAGCAAATTATTCGCGTTTTTGTATTCGAAAAAGTGTTTTTCTCACTGGTCCATGGGAGACTTTAATTGTTTATAACTTTGTTAATAATAGCGTCCTCGCAAAACGATTTTTATTTCCGTATTTCTGAGGCAATTTCACGTCAAAAGAAATTTAATTCCGAATATTTGTGATAGTGGCCTATTGTAAAGCACAGCCATTCATAGTAAATAGACTAATGTACAAAGAATATAAAGAAAGAATAGGGCAATGCATACTATGTTAGGGACTTTAAAACAATAATAAATTACTTCAACAGATACAGTAGCGAGCATGGAAAGTGCAACACCCATTTTTCGAAGGAAAATCCTTAATTATTTTTAGGTAACGGGTTTTTCTTAATGACTTTAGTTCTTTTTAGGTATACAAGTGCATAACAAGTCGTTTAAAGCTATTTCAGTGTTTGAAGTGATAAGTGGTGGTGCTAAAATTGACAGTTTTTAAAAAATGGCAAGTTATAAGCAATTGACTGAAGACCAAAAAAGTCGAATAATTGCGCTTTTTGAAGTGGCAAAGTTGACTATAACCGATATTAGTAAAGAGGTTGGATGCAACAAGTCGACAGTGAGCAGGTTACTAAAAAAAAAAAACCAAACGGGAACAGCTGAACGGAAAAAGGGGACAGGAGGTATTCGCAAGACTTCTACGGCGGATGATCGAGTTTTACACCGGCTATCACTGAGGAACCGATTTTCCACAGCGGTACAAATAAGGACAGAGTTTATGGAGTCTAATGGAAGTGAAATTGGTGTTCATACAGTGCGTCGAAGGCTAAGAGAATTCGGTTTAATGGCTCGTCGCCCCGCTAAAAAACCCATGTTGACACCCAAAATGATGAAATCTCTGTTAACGTGGGCAAAAATATACCAAAATTGGACAGAAACTGATTGGAGAAAAGTCATATTCTCTGATGAAAGCAAATTCAGCATATACGGATCAGATGGAATTCAATACGTGCGGCGAAGAACTGGAGAGCGCTTAAGCAAAAACTGCCTTCAGAGAACGGTGAAGCATCCAGCCGGTCAAATGATCTGGGGATGTTTTTCGTACTATGGAATTGGAGATTTGGCCTTCATAAAAGGAACTGTAAACTCAGAAGTATACAAAAATATTCTGAACGATCATTTAATACCATCAATGGAAATGCATTTTTCGGAGGCCAGTGATACAATTTTTCAAGACGACTCAGCTCCGTGCCATCGTTTCAAAATGGTAAGCCTCTTTCTTTAATTATTGCTATTGTAATCCCTCTTCAATTATACTGAATAAAAAAGAATTAATTTAACTTGTATTTTTCACAGATTAAAGAATTTGTGATCGAAAAAGGAATTTCCACACTCGACTGGCCGGGTAATTCGCCGGACTTAAACCCGATTGAAAATCTATGGCATATCATGGCATTAAAAATAAACAGCAAAATGCCTACCTCTGTCAAAATGCTCAATGAAGTCATTGAAAAAGTTTGGTACGAAGAAATAACAGCCGAACATCTTCATAACTTAGTGGATTCAATGCCAAAGCGGATTAATGACGTCATAAAAAATAAAGGAGGCGCTACAAAATATTAATATGTGACCAAATTAAATGTGTACAAATGTTCTTGCATAAAAACTCCAAAATGCACAGGTTCTATGGCCTGAAACAATAAACTTCTCTTAAAAGGTCTGCTACCTAGTGCACCAGAAATATTGTCTTTTTTTCTACCACTTATTGGGAATCCCAATTTGACCGGATTCTGTACCTGCAGGAAATAGTTCTGTATATAGTTTCATTGGCCACAAGTTAGTTAACATTTCTTGGAAAATACTTTTTGGTTCATTAATTTTTTTCATTAACTAAAAGAGAAAAAATGGGGATGGATTTGGGTTTTTTTTCGTGTTGCAATTTCCATGCTCGCTACTGTAAGTTCCTAGATAAAGCTTTCTTCTTTGGTATAGGGCAATTTCCCTGCAATTTCTGCAAATGTCATTTGAGAAAAGGCTCATCCTTCTGGGATGTGAGCCGATGAAACAATGGCAAGTGAGTAAACCGATAGCGGTGCTAATGAGTGACATTTTCATGCACTTCAGACTTAGACCGAGTGAGGTTTAGCATAGGCCAGATCTCTCTGACGGCACAGCACGTGATTCCATTCCTTTATCTTAAGTATAAGTATATATAATGCATATATGTATTATAACTCCAAAAAAAATCTCAAGTTAACCCTGGTTTAACCGTACTTGATAACCCCCCTCATAGTGGTCATCATCATACGATCACAGACATATCGTTTTGTTCCTCCAGAGCGAGTCCATAAGCATGAAGTCTTTCTCTTTAAACCAGATTAAGGTACTCTGACGTTCATGACATGATACCAATGCCCACCTGTTAAAAAATAATAACTTACTGTCCTTATTTCCAAGTACACTTCAACTCAAATGAATTCTTTAATTTCCACTGAAGTCACAGTGGTTGCCAATGACAATGCGACAACGACAAGCAAACATGCGCACCGCGTAATCTTATTTTTCTTCATTCATGCGTTCCATTCGATGGGTTGTCGTAAGCAACACATTCTACATTCTACTACGACTACTCTCAGTACTACATTTTGAATTTGGGTGACTATTTCAGAGGGATGTCTCTACTGTTTTTTGTTGCTGAAATGTTAGACCCACGAGTCACCGGGAAAAATCTCGCTCATTGTGGAGCCCGGTATAACAATGTCAAGGTATTTGAAGTTCCCATACTAGAGACCAAGCTCCCTCCTAGCTACTGATGACTTCTATGATGGAGCTATTGTGCGTTCTGTTCACGTAAAGACTTTCTCTAACAGCGGCAAAAAGTAAAACTAATTTATTCATTGGCTAAAAATATATTTTTTTTCTGAAATCGGGAAATTGAAGGTTTTATCCTTTATTCACATTTATTTTTCACTGTGATCATCATTTGATTCGTTTGACGTATGAGATATAAAGCGCTAATAAAAACTGCATTTGAACTGAAAATGAAAGGGTTTCACTTGATACTATGGTTTATAAAGAATATTCTGAACATACTGGCCTTCCTTAAAGTATTCTTTCAATGTAGTACTAAATTTCTTTGAATACTTCACAAACTCCTTTTTACGTTGCTCTACAGCCTGTTTTGCCGATAAAGTAGGTAAAAAAACGCCAATTTCGTTGACGACATCCAATAATTTCTTTATGGCACTGGCGATTTCCCTACATAATTACATTGAGTTACGTGCGAAACGTCTATGCTAAATGAATTCTTACTTAATTGTTTCCAGAAAGGTTTTTCTGTCGGTTATCTCATCAGGAATTCTGCTAAGTATGCCTTTGAGTGCTACTGATTTCCGGTTCAATTCCTGAAATGGCTCCTCAGTTCGTAATAGGTAGTACTCATTCACTAAAATCAAATATTTACGAAATAATTTAAAGGCGTTTCATATACAATTCTCACTATCACTGTCTGGAGTACATCCTTGTAGTCGAAGAACCACTTCATTGATATTTATTTTCAGTTCGGCCTTTTCAATCACTTCTAACAATAGATTGTAACAGAATCCCGGATGATATTGTTCTAAATTATAAAATATTGACTGAAGGGAGTGAGAAGCCACAATATCACGGCATTCCAACTAAAAAGAACTATGTTTATTTTAACTTCATTTATAATATTTTAATCCAACCTGTGTTAATACTGGCTTAAGTATTACATCCAGAGCCAATGTGGATGTTAAGACTTCGCCCATTTTTTAATGTTTTAAAATCAACGCTGAAAAAGATAATATTTATCACAAAATAATCGCAACACTAAAAATTACTTCACTTGAGAAAGCAGTTTATTAATGCCATATACAACTTTCCAGCTGCCCTCCATTCATTACAACTTGTTTTCCAACAGAATTCATACGTTCCCTCACCATCTTAATTTTCTTTACAAGCATGGGTAAATTCGTACGTTTTCCACTGAATGGAACAAATCACAGACATATCGACATCACAAATTCAACGGATATACATAAGTAAAAATTTACGTTTTCGAATAATGTAAATTATCGAGAGCATCGTAAATAGTAAGGTAATCAGACGAAAATAAGACGTGTAAGTTTTTTTTATCAACATGTTCTGATCGTATGCAGTAGTTTTGAAAAACAATTCTCAATATCGCGTTCGGGGGCTTTGACATAGGGTGAGTTCATAATTGTAAAAATACCGCAGCTGTGTAGAATTTGGTGCTCATAAATGTAAAAATACTGCATTACTGCAGCAGCTGTATTGGTATCACTTGCGTTCACAAACATCGAATGACTGCCTTTGTTTTGCAAATTTGCAGCAAATTTTGTTTTGATGCACAGCTGCGACAATAGCGAAAATGTAAACTCTGCACAGCTGCGGTATTTTTACAATAATGAACTCACCCATACTGAGTAGCAGAGATCAATAAAGGGATATTCGTCTTTCCAGCCTATTTTCCAGTGTCTACAAGCTGTTTTTCCATGGGTCGCCCTAATTCGCACATCATGCCTCATTTTCTTTATAAATTTGCGTGAGTTAGGACGATAGAGGCAAGATGGCTCAAATTGGCTAATTTTGGTGAATTTGAGTTTAACGGAAACTTCAAATTGAGACCAAACATGAAATTGTTACAAATATCGTATTAAGGACTGAAATGAATAAAATTTTGAAATTTTTTAGCGAAAAAAAAAATATTTTGTGATAGTTCATGTAAATAATTTTTATATGTTTTAAAAAGCATATTTTTTAAAATTCATTTACAGTTAATGGCTAAAAAAAAATTATTTGGGTTCCCATTCTTTACTTAGCTTCCTTCGGATGTCCTTCATGAGGTTGATGACATGACCGTGACCTTTTTAGATGCTCTTTTCCATTTGACACTAAAATCTTTAGGGTCCTTCTCGATAAATCTGTTGTGGGTCATAACTAGGGGAGAAAGGAATACAGCCGTTGCTTCCTCAGGTACTGCAGCTACCTTGATTGTAGAAGATATGGCGGGTTACTCTACCTTCTCAAAGCTTCTCAACCTAAGTTATTCTGAGTACGCTTTATAGCATCTCAAAGCAGAATGACTTGGATCAGGTGCTTCGGGAAGCCAAAGTTATTGTGTATGATGAGTGTACCATTGCTCCTAGAAAGGTATTGAGGATCGTAATAGGACGCTCCGGCAGTGCTTTTGGCTGGTGGCTTCAGACAGACCAAGCAGTCTATTGTCCCACGGGGGACACGACGCCTGTCTCAAGTCATCCATCTGATAGCCTTACATCAAAATCCTGTCATTGAGAGTTAACATACATTCATGTCCATCTTCAACGTGACTAACTTCTAACTTATTCCTTGATATTGGTGATAGAAAGAGGAGGAAAGAATAAATATACCAAGTAACCCGTGGTATGGCGGTGTTATGGGAGATATGATTATTTTCACTGGCAGAATATAATCACCCCTATCATTCAATCCGCCGGGGGGAACGATCCACTGAAATTTCAACTTCAGTATCATTCAATCCGTTCGAAGGGAATCGTCCACTTGTCGGTAATGTGAATGACTTTTCACGTAATTATTCAAAACGAACGAATCGAATCTCTCCATACAAAGTTTCACATTTCTCATCCGATGGAAATTCATTGCGGATTCGAGTTGTGCTGGTTAAAAAATTAATCGAAATGTATGTTCTTTATAGGACAAATCTTAGGTGTATTAAATTAAACATCTGCTTTTAGGAAGAAGACTACCAATAGAGATAAGAATGAGAAAATACCCGGACATTGTGAATTAAATGTGATTAATTTAAACTTTTTATCGTTAGATCTTTATAAAGTCGTCATGAATTTATTTCTTATTTGCACTGCTTCATTTGTATTTGGATGTGCACTTAGCTCTCCTGGTTCATTTACTGCATTATTTTCTTCTTCCGCTGATTGTCATACGATTTGGTGGTCAACACTTCCAGCACATAATTGAAGGCTGCCTTATTCAAACGAAATTTTTTTTTGAAATGGAAATTCAAACTTATTTTGTAGAAATTATGAACTACAAATCTTTTAACTAACTTGGCATCTGATAGGTCCATAATGTCTTCACTGGATGCCCGTAAATATGCGCGATATGTTGGTCTATTTGAAAATTCCTCGCCTTAAAAAAACAGGGCAATGCTATCCTTTTGTCCTGAAATTTAATTTAATTTTTTTCAATTTGTAATTGCTGTCAACTATGACAGAACAGTCGGTTTTGAACAAGGAAAATCGTAGTCGGTAAAACAGTGCATCCGGCGGATTGAATGATTAGACTAAAAGTGAACGCGGATCGGATAGGTGAAGTGAATCTCAGATCCGTCGGATTGAATGATAGGGGTGAATATACCTAAACGTTCCTTAGTTCATGGCTGAGCTTTTTCAGAGCTATTTTCACTCAAATAAACGACTCAGCCAACACCATCAACAATTTTCTGCTGGAGAAGTTGCCAACTGAGAGTATAAACTTGAGGATGCTGTATAATAACCTTTAGAGTTATTGCACACTTTCGATCCACCAGAAAACCCACGCCACATCTTCAACTTCAAAGTCGTTGCCCAATTTAAACCCTCTAAAACTGTGTAGGTAAGAACCACGTTATCGAAACCAGGATTTTCAGAGTTAATCAGAGAAAGCTTGTCTACATCCTCCGCATTTCTCTGATCCCGTCAGACTACCACTTTGAGTTGAAACGTCTGAAATTTTCTGTTGAGGTTTGATGAACATCAATAAGGTTTAGTTTAATTTAGTTGAGTTCATTTATTTAGCGGATTATCCATTATTAAAAAATCTTTAAATATTACAAATATTACAAATATTACAAAGAACTTCATAAATTTTTGGGTTTTTTTTTTTTGCAATTATTATAATAACATATTCAAAAAATAAGGAGCTTAATTATTTAAATAAGGGAAATTACATCTTACATAGATTATAGCTTCTCTTTTATATGTCACAAAATTTCTTTAATTTTTTACGTCGTAAGGCATTGCGTTAACGAAAACCTTTGTACACTAGGCTGTTGTGTGTCACGTTGGCTAGGTAGGGCGGGAGCCTGAAGTCACCTCCATTTCTCAAGTGGTATGGCTGAGATTCGCTGACGTACCTTAAGTAATTTCTTAAATAATTTGGTAACATATAATTTTTGATTTTGAAAACAAAACAGAAAACATTAGCCAAAATTCTTTGTTTGACACTTAGCCACTGTAACATATTTAACATCAACACAACCGGGGTATACCTATTACATTTTAGGATGATCCTCATAGCCCTATTCTTGACACGTTGTATATTTAATAACATATTATCACTACACAAGTATAAAATGGACGAACAGTACTCGAAATGGTGTTTTACCATTACATTAAAAACATTTATTGCACTTATTGTTGACATTCTATTTCTTATTCTTCCCAAAAAATAACACTTTTTTGGAGACTTTCTTAGTAATATAATTTAAATGCTTATCAAACTTTAACTTAAAGTCAATTATTACTCCAAAGTATTTAATTTCTTCAACTTGTTCAATTCTTTCATTATCAACACTTAAATTCAGTCTGTGACCATGTTTAAAAACCATACACTTGGATTTAGCTACATTTAGTTTCAATTTATTTGCTTTAAGCCAGTTGCTTAAATTGTAGAGGTCGATCTGAAGCTTCCTTTCGCTCTCCTCGATGTTTTTCCCCGATATAAACAACAGGGCGTCATCAGCGAAGAGCGCGATCTGCGAGTATTTTATTTCTGTCTTTATATCGTTAATATAAATGATAAAAAATAGGGCTCCAAGTATGGATCCTTGGGCAACACCAATTTTCGTTTCTATGCTGCTCGACGATATACCATTCACCCTTGTTCGTTGTGATCTGTTGCTCAAGAATGATTTGAACGACTTTAACTCCCTCCCTCTTATGATATAGCCGCTTAGTTTACTTAAAAGAATGCTCCTATCGGTGGTCTCGAAGGCTCTCTTAAAGACGAGAAATACCGCTATCACATAGTTTTTTTTTTGCGTTTTCCTCTTTCCAGCATATTATTACGTTGTTTAAAGCTGCCTCACATGAATGTTTTTTCCTAAAGCCCGATTGACTTTCAAGGAAGAGGTTATTAGATTCAAAGTATTCTTCAATTTGGATTTGGACTACTTTTTCCAATACTTTCTCATGTACTGGAAGGGCGTTTACAGGACGGAAAATCTCACACATATTCGTACCTCTAACTTTTTCGACAGGGGTCACTACTGATTCTTTCCAAGTTTCTGGGAAAGCACCATTGCCAATTGACATATTTATTAATCTAACGAGGATTGAACCAATTACATCAAAAGCATCAAGTATCATTTTAGCACTCATAAAATTAAAGTCTTTGTTTTGGTTCATGAGGTTTAGAATGTTTTTTATATTAGTAATGTTAATAGGTTTAAATTTAAAGATCTCGATTGTTTAAAAGCTTATTTGGTTGAACGGTGTAAACGGGATTGAATTATTTATTTCGATAATACTATTTACAAAGAACTGATTCTTCAGCCATCTCCTTATTGTCTTTGATATTTTCACCATTAAAGTTTATACACCTTTTATTTGCTCTTTATGTATATTTAACACAGCCGATTTTATTACTCTCCACATTGATTTTTGATCACGCGCGGACATTATTCTCTGTTTTATATTTTCAATTTTTGCCTTTGCTAGCTCGGTTTTATATCTATTTCGTAATACGCGATAACTGTTCCAACACTCTTCACTATTAGAAAATCTAAATTCCTGGTATTTCTCGATCTTTTCCCGTTTCATGTTTTCGAAACATTATACCAGTTTTCTACTCCACTTTTGATAACCTTTGACCGTATAAACATATTAGTTATTTTTATAAGCTCTTCTTCTAGAATCTTCCCCATTATATTCGGGTTTTCAGTGTTATGTAGGTACCCAATCGCACTGCTGTTTCTTAGGTTGTCTATAAAACATGCACTGTTATATAGTTAGGTACACCACATCCAATCCATCATTGCGCAGTCGGAACGGAACTTCAATACGAATAAAATAAAAAAAAAATCGCAAAGTGATATTTAGAGATTCTTCGAACGCAAATCGAAGTGCAACGTGTAAAAAGTGCGTGATACGATCACAAGTACAAACGATCAGTGCAAAATGATCACAAGTACGAACGATAAAAGTGCGCGACAGCAAGTCTAATCAATACGATCACAAAAGCGGAAAAAAAGTGCGTGACTAGATAGTGCCCCTTTGAACCCAAATCAAAAGAGAGCACGAACGTCAGAAACCACAAACCAGAACATTCGCTGACTTTCAAACCAGTCCCTTAAAATGAATTCTCTAGTTTCGAATTTGGTAAAACGCATTGAAGAAATCGAGCTCCACTTAAATTCCGTGAGTCACATATCGGTGTCGACTAGGCAAGCTGTGGTCGAAATCGATAACGAGTTGAAGTTCGCGTCGAGTAAGCTTGACCTAATTTCCTGCGACAAGCAGCCACCAAACAACAAATCCCTGCAAGATGAGCTCTTTCTTGCCTCCGATCCCGAAATAACTCCACCTACTCTTCCTGCAGTACCTGCCACACATTTTATGACGGAACTTCTGGAAACCGAAGCTGACTCCCTCTTACCTCCCCCCTCTGAACCTCTGCCACCAATCCAGCCCGGTAATCCACCCTTCAACCCTCTAATCCTTCCGTCTGAGCTCGCAACATCTACATCTACCCCTCCCACCGCCTCCTCACGCAAACTAATAAAGCATTTTGGTACGACATGGACAACTTCTGAGTGGCAACGTAGGTTGGATAGACTTGGATAGGCAAAACATTAAAATATTTAAGGTAGTCTTAAGAAATAGATCTAACCCCCTCCCCCCCTCCCCTCTTACCAACCTTCCTTCTAACTCTGATCCTACCCGTAAGTCCGTAACACCTACCTCTTCGAAGTCTTACCCCAGTCTTCTGGCTAATCCATCTTCCTTAACCATATCTAAACCCACGCCGCCCTCCGACCCTAATTGGTCATTTAAATTTTTCCCGACCTATTCCTAAAAGATATCCTGGCAACACCCTTCCGAAGCGTGTATCTTTCGAACTATTGCCCGACTCAAGCTCCTCATCAGCGCTTTCCCCCAATCTCCATCCTCCCGCAGCTAAATATCCGAATTTTATCCGCTCTCACATCATTAACCCCTCCCCCACAACTGCTTGCACTAACCCCGACCCCCCGACTGCCCTCGAATCTCCCTTTCTTGATCCGTTGCTTCCTCCCACTGTCAAACTTATTAAACAGATTGCAGATTCATGTGACGACGGCCGCTACGTAATGTCACGTTTGAGAGACCATAAAATTTACGACAATGTCCGTCTTTATCTTGCATTCCTACACGATAAAACTGACTCCATCTGTATCGACCCCCTTCGGGTAGGGGTTAGAATATACCCGAGGTAGGCATGCCTGTCGTAAGAGGCGACTAAAATCCACCCTCCGTATACCGAGGTTAAAGAAGTATACAATTATGCAATGAACAAAACAAAGATATTTAATACCCCAGGTGGCACTCCAGGTTTACTGGAAAATCCACCCTCTTCGGAGGTCGGCTCTATGGATTCTGGGGAGAGCCATTTATTGCAATTATGCAACCCCTTCACAAAAAGTGCAAGGGTATCTCGATCGCCACCACCAAGATCGAATGTCTCCGGGAAAAGAAGTCCGCCGGAAGCGCTAGCGCGTGAAAAACAGGACTCAGCGAAATCCAAAAGCTTCGAGGAGGAAAACAATGAACTCCGTAAGAAGCTTAACGAAATGGAGTTACTCTACCAAGAGCTTAGGAAAGAGGTAGATTTACTTCGGGAAGAAAACAAGGCTCTGAGGAACCTAAACCCTCCAAAAGAACGTGAAAGTAGTTCGTCTCGCTCATCTGTTCGTGAATATCACACGGACGAAGAAGAGCTAACGCGGGAAACGGCTTGGGTTTCAAAAAAAAGACCCAGCAAGAAACGAAGAGCCGGTTCTTCACCCGAAATCGAGCCACAAAAAGAAAACAAGCGCCTGCAAGAGACAAAAAAATTAAGTCCCCCGCCTCCAATAAACGTTATCGGGATTACGGACTATAATAAGCTGTATTGCCTCCTTAAAGGAACGTTGGCTTCGAAATATAAGGTCACCTCACTTCGCAATAACGTGTGGAAAGTAAGCGTCGATGACTCGGACGATTACCGAGCATTTTCGCGGAAACTTAATTCCGAGAAAATTCAGTGGTATACATATGAAAATAAGTCGGAAAGACCATTGCGCGTTATAGCAAGAGGACTCCATCCTTCGTGCACTAAAGAAGACGTTATGGACGATCTTCAAGCGAAAGGCTTTAAAATTCTTGACGCTGTAAATATTATCAAGAAGGAAAAGCAAAAAACGGAAGAAGATCAGGAAATTCTTGTTAGGCGTGGTCTTCCGCTTTTTATGCTCAGTTTCTATAAAACCGAGAATATAAAGGAAATTTACAGTATTAAAACGATTTTAAACATTGTGATCAAAATCGAACCGATGCGTAAAAGCACAAGATCAATCCCTCAGTGCAAACGATGTCAAGGTTTCAACCACACACAGGCATACTGCAAAAAAGAACCACGATGCGTGAAATGTGCCGGTAAACATCTCTCGAATGAGTGCCATTTAAATAAGCAAACCGCAGCGACTTGCACAAATTGTAAGGGGAAGCACCCAGCGAACTATCGAGGCTGCGAAGTAGCCAAAGAGCTACAAAAAAGGCGCGATACGCTTAAAAAGAACATGCGTCCACAACCTAAACCGAATAAAAATAAACCGGAAAAGTTACTAGAAAATGAAAGCAAGCCCGCAAAGAAGAAAACGGAAAAAGTCCAGGATAAACCGCCATCTGCTGATACGCAAACGTACGCGCAAGCCGCATCGCAAGCAAATAAGCAAAATAGGCCTGCGCTAGATCCAATGCAACAAGTTTTCTCTATAATTCTCACAAAACTCGAGGAGCAAAGCAAGACAAATAAGCTCATATTCGAAAAACTTAACAACCTCGAGCATAATGCTCGCAAGCCACGGACAAAATTATGAACATGAACCAGTTACTTAAAATTTTAACATGGAACGCAAACGGCCTTCTGCAAAGAATCGACGAACTGGAAGTATTCCTACGCAAACAGAACATTGACATATGCTTGATTTCTGAAACCCATCTGACAAAGGAATCTCGGGTTAAAATTAGAGGATACTATGCTTATCATGCATACCACCCATCCGAAAGGGCTAGGGGCGGATCGTCGCTCTTAATTAAAGACTGTATTGAGCACTCTTTGAATTCACCGATAGAACTCGATGCAATGCAAATAACTTCAGTTCGAGTAAAAACTAAAAATATGTATTACAACATCGCGTCCATTTATTGTCCTCCGCGATACACGCTAGAAAAGAATGACTTGATACGTCTATTTGAGTCACTTGGACCGAAATTTGTTATTGGTGGCGATTTTAATGCTAAACACACCTTTTGGGGTTCGAGATGCATTTCACCTAAAGGCAGACTTCTCTACGAAACCGGCATGCAATTTGCTGTTGACTTCTTTTCGACGGGGAAACCGACTTATTGGCCCTCCGACATAGCAAAAACGCCTGACCTCATAGACTTCTTTATTGGAAAAGGGGTAGTGAAAAACTTAACGAACATCGAGGAATGCTTTGATCTCTCCTCAGATCATTCACCAGTCATATTGACAATAAGCGAACGCCTAATGAGAAAAGAAGGAGCGCCCAGATTAACTAGCAACAAAACTAACTGGGACAGCTTTAGGAAAGCTTGTGAAGAAAATATTGCCCTGAATGTGTCGCTTAGAACACCGTGCGAAATAGAGGATGAAGTCGGCAGATTTATTGAAGTCTTACAAAGCGCCGCGTGGAACAACACTCCATATAAAAGAAAAGTAGTCGGAAATAGCGAAATTAAATATCCGCCGGAAATAAAAGAACTGATGCTGGCAAAGAGGAGAGCACGCAAAAGATGGCAACAGTCTCGCGCTCCCCAGCACAAAACCCATTCGAACTTCCTATGCAATAAGCTCAAAAAAGCGATACGGGATTTTAAAGATCGCGAGATTTCTACATATCTCGAAGGCTTGTCTGCTGAAAAAAGTTCGAATTACTCTCTTTGGAAAGCTATGAAAGGTATCAAAAAACCCCAAATACAATCGCTACCAATAAGAAAAAGTAATGGCGAGTGGGCAAAAGGCGATAAAGAAAAAGCCGACTTATTTGCTGAGCATCTGGAAGAAACGTTTAAGCCATTTCACGGGCAAGCATTAATAGAAAATATTAATAATACTATTATGACTCCAGACA
Source organism: Matsumyia berberina (assembly GCA_917880715.2). Lineage (NCBI taxonomy): Eukaryota > Metazoa > Arthropoda > Insecta > Diptera > Syrphidae > Matsumyia > Matsumyia berberina. The sequence goes on from OU862872.1 coordinate 85,262,913, forward strand.
ACTTTAAAATAAGAAGCGTGTCACTAGCGGAACTTTGTGAGGTAATAAAAAATCTAAAAAATAACAAGGCTCCTGGATATGATCTAATAACCGGACAGGTCCTCAAGGAATTGCCAAAGAAAGCTTTGATAAAACTCGTTTACCTTATAAATGCTTCGCTAAGACTATTATACGTTCCAAGGCAATGGAAAGTCGCCGAAGTTATAATGGTTTCAAAGCCGGGAAAAACGCCAAACGACAAAAAGTCGTACAGACCGATATCGCTCCTGCCGATAATATCAAAGGTTTTTGAAAAACTCTTATTGAAACGGTTAAAACCGGTAATTGAAGAAAGACGTTTGATTCCTGATCATCAATTCGGGTTCAGAATCAAGCATTCCACAATTGACCAGGTTTATAGAATAACCAACGAAATTGAGAAGGCCATAGAAGAGAAAAAGATATGTTCTAGCGCTTTTCTTGACGTTTCTCAAGCCTTCGATAAGGTGTGGCACGAAGGCTTGAACTATAAACTAAGACAGGTACTTCCGGAAGAGTTGTACAAAATCTTAGAGTCGTACTTGGAGAACAGACTTTTCCGTGTCAAGCATGGAGCCGAATACTCGGAATTCAAGGAAATCGCTGCCGGAGTTCCACAAGGAAGTGTTCTTGGTCCAGTCTTGTTCTTGCTCTATACTCGCGATATACCCCAAGAAGAAGGCACCGTTGTTGCTACATTCGCGGACGATACGGCTATTCTGGCAACAGAAAATTCAGTCGAGTCAGCAACTGTGAAGCTTCAACGAGCTTTGGATACAATTTGCGAGTGGACAAAGGTTTGGCGCATTGTTCTCAACGAAACCAAATCTACGCATGTTAACTTTACTAACAAGAAAATTAACAACTCACCCGTTTTCATTAACTCGGTACAAATACCGTATGCAAACGAAGCAAAATATCTAGGAATGACACTAGATGCGAAACTCAAATGGAAGCCGCACGTTAAAAAGAAACGCGACGAGCTCGAAATTAGATTTAGAGAAATGTATTGGCTGCTTGGAAGATATTCCAAATTAAGCATGTATAACAAATTGCTCTTATATAAGCAAGTCTTAAAACCTGTATGGACGTATGGTATACAACTTTGGGGTTGTACCAAAACCAGCAATAGAAATATTTTACAAACCTTTCAAAATAAGGTGCTCAGAACAATCGTTAATGCGCCGTGGTACATTAGAAACGACGATATCCACAGAGACCTCGGTCTAGCTACCGTCGAAGATGAAATAACAAATTTTGCTCGCAAACTCCGTGTTCGCCTTCATGGACATTGCAATAACGCCGTACTCCAAATTCTGGACGTGACAAACCTTGTGCGCCGACTACAAAGAACGAAACCGTTTGATTTAGCGCAATAAGGAATAGCCGCATATAATGACGGTATTAGTAGGTGCTTTCACTGGAAAGCCACCTGCACAACGCGAATTATTATTATCGAAACTTAAACTACTTGATAAGGCTTTTACGTACTTAGTCGTAGTCAACACGAAAAGGGGAGGTGTTTTTAGTGAGTAAGAATCTCACACTACCATGAGCACGTGCGGTAGATCCTCATGGTGTCTCATGAAAGATTTTCACCTACCCTCGCAAAAAAAAAAAAAAAAAAATCTGTATCGATGGCAAAACGAACACCAATATCAAGGTCTTAATCTCCCAAGAAGGTCTCCCAACTGATAAGAACGCCTTGATGGAAATTTTCAGTCAGTTCCATGAGAGCCTCAATATACCACCTTCCCAGGTAGCAAACGATTTGTCCTCCTACGCATTCTATGTTACCTCTAAGCGTAGGTCCCACCTCCAAAGAACTCGTGCCGACTTAAATAATTATTTTCGTCCCTTATAATAACGAACGGACAAACGCGGTATCTTACTCCTCTCCCCCTAATAACACGATATCTCACTCCCCTCGCCGTGCTAAAGCTAACCCCAAGTGCCTGTCTCTCTACTATCAGAACGTAAGAGGCCTGCGAACTAAAACCTCTGATTTTTTTTTAAATTCCCAAAAGCTACCTTTTGACGTTTTCGCTTTAACGGAAACAAATCTTACGCCCAACTTTAAGGACAACGAACTTTTTACCTCTGACTTCAACGTCTTTCGTAAAGATGTTTTAGTTACTGATGAAGACCCCTCCAGCGTCGTTCCCCCCTGCGACGATTCTCCGTGGCGTTCTTTTGGCCCTTCACACCTGCTACGATGCTTCAGCTTTTACTATTCCCAACACCTCTTCCCTGGAACTGATTTGTGTAAAAGTCAATTTTACAAACCGCTCGCTTTATGTCGTCATCCTCCTCCTGTCGCCATCCCTCCCGCAAAACCCTTAAATGAATATCAGCTTCTTGTTGATGCGCTTGACTTCGTTGTGGATACCATTACGCCTGAAGACGATATAATCGTTGTTGGCAATTTTAACCTACCCCGACTGCGCTGGGTTAAGTCAGATGATGAGATTCACCTAGTCTCCACTAATGCCACCTCTGACAAAGAAATTTTATTTACCGATCGACTTCTGGCCTCTGGTCTTCATCAGGTGAGTGACATCAAAAACAATCTTGGAAGACAGTTAGACCTGTTTTTCTCGACGGACGCCGATAACTGTGTAGTTACCGAAAGTACCCACCTCCTTTCCAGACTTGACGCTTATCACCCTCCCCTGTTTCTTATCTTCGCCTACGATAATGTAAACATTAATGTTGTCCCTTTGACGCAGCGAAAATTTAATTTTCGGAAAGCTAATTTTGACAAACTTAATGATCTGATTGGCAATGTTAATTTTGACTTTCTCTCAGACAGGAGCATTAACATTGACACTGCTCTAGTTGCCTTTTATTCCCACATATTTGACTGCTTCCTTCAATCTGTACCTTACATGCCCCAGAAAAATTTTACCTCTTTCCCTCCCTGGTACAATAAGGAACTACGCTCTCTTCGGAATAAACGTAATAAACTTTGGCGAGCATTTTTAAAATCCAGATCTATGCCTGAATTCTTAAACTATGAGTTAGTGCATAACGACTTCTCCGCACTGTGTGAATCCCTTTATTCCGACTACCTCGATCGTATGCAGCTCGATCTTATCTCTAACCCAAGGCGGTTTTACCAGTTTATCAATACTAAAAGGAAATCTGACGGCTACCCTTCTGCCTTAAAATTCTTAAACTGTTCCTCAGCTGACTCTAAAACGCTAACAAACCTTCTTGCCGATTTCTTTGGACAAGCGTTCTCAAATGTCAACATCGAGCCCGATCTTAATTACTTCAGATACATGAGCGGCTGTACTCAAACTTCCCTAACATCCATTTATATAAGCACGCCAGCAGTAGTTGACAAGATTAACTTTCTCCGGGACGACTACTCTTCCGGTCCTGATGGTGTTCCCGCCATAGTTTTGAAAAAATGTGTTAACAATCTAGCCCAGCCCCTCACTACTATTTTATCAATTGCAAGCGGAGTTTTCCCCCCAGTTGTGGAAAGACTCGTTTATCATCCCCATCTTTAAAAAAGGCTGTAAGAGTGACATTTCCAATTATAGGCCTATTGCTAAACTCTCAAGCATACCTAAGCTCTTTGAGAGCATCATGTACGACTCACTATTCTTCCACTGTAAACCAATCTTCTCCCCCAAGCAGCATGGTTTCCTGAAAGGCAGATCTACAACCACTAACCTTACTGAATTTGTTTCAAACACACTTGGTGCCTTGGAAAATGGAAAAGAAGTAGACGTCATGGCTATTGACTTCAGTAAGGCATTTGATAAGATCTCTCACCAAATTGTACTCCTTAAACTAAAAGCTCTTGGTTTTCCGCCTTTGCTCGTTAAATGGACCATGTCCTATCTAAAAGATCGTCAGTATAGAGTTGTTTTTAGAACTTGTATTTCAAAACAAATCATGGCGTTCTCAGGAGTGCCTCAGGGTAGCCACCTAGGCCCTCTGATTTTCGTACTGACTATAAACGACGTAGAGCTTGCCGTTACGCATTCTGACCTTCAAATCTACGCAGACGACATGAGGATCTCTAGACAAATTTCATGTATTGCTGATTCTCACTCACTACAGGCTGACCTCAACTCATTCTTCACCTGGTCCAAAAAAAATCTCTTGGAGCTCAATGTGAAAAAATGTCAGTCTATTACTTACTCTCGCAAACGCCCCCCGCTGGCTCAAAGGACATACTTTATTAACAATGAGCTCGTTCCCTCAGTGACCTCAATGCGTGATCTGGGCATCATCTGCGACCCTGAACTTAATTTCCGTTCTCACATCGACAGCATTATTAATAGAGCTAACTCAGCACTTGGCTTTGTCAAACGTTGGTCGAAAGAATTTTCCAACCCATACGTCACCAAATCCCTTTATATCATTTTCGTTAGACCGCTCCTTGAATATGCCAGTCTGGTCTGGTCACCCTACCACCAAGTCCACATTCAGAGAATCGAAGCTGTTTAGCGTAGATTCGTACGATTTGCCTTGCGTGGCCTGGGCCACTTACCTCCATACGAGAACCGACTCAAATTGTTAGACCTGCAAACCTTATACATACGCCGTAATGTCGCTGATATACTATTTGTACATCAGTTATTGACTGGAATCCTTGATTACCCTCATCTGCTTCAACAGTTCTCCCTTAACACTAATCCGCACCGCTTGAGATCTGTCCCTTTGTTTTGCCTCAACTACCACCGCACGGAGTATGGTCAGCACGAGCCCCTAACAAGAATGCTAAGAAACGCTAATATGTGCCCCAATATCTTTGACCTACACTGTAGTAAATCCTCTCTGAAAAATTCCCTTCGCAACCTACCTTCCAACTGTTTCTCTTGACATATTTAACCTACCCTTCACTTTAATTTTTTATTTTTTTTTTTTTAATTTAGTAGTTTTTAAGTTTTTGTTATGTTTAGCTTTAAGTCTATTTATTAGTTTTTAAGATTTTGTTATGTCTAGCTTTAAGTCTTCTCTTTCTGATGCTTGTATTAAGCTCAGTAAATAAATAAATAGTTCCATCTTTAAGTCTTCAATTGAAGGAGAACCTTGTGAAACTTCACAGCATCGCGGGAGCAAACAATGAAACTAATAGCCCTTCTTATCGTACTGTAAGATGAATATTGTACTTTCATTTTAAATAATTTGTAAAAACATATAATAAAACTAGCGGACCCGACAGACGTTGTCCTGTCCGTTACGACACGTTTTATCGATATGCTAACTTTCGATAAACTATATATTAAGTTACATTTGATGTTGAGTTTGCATCTTAATCTTGATTTTCGTTTTGTTTAAATAATAGCAAACTAAGAAAATACTCAAATCATTTTCGTGACAGTCTTATTTTTATTAATGTTAAAAAATTAAAGTATTGAAATAAATGTTAAATTTTAATACTAATCTTATCTTAATGCGAGTTGATGAACAATGTGATTTGTCAATCTCTGTTGTGTATAAATGAATAAACTTGATGGTTTGCATACGCGAGAACACGCAACATATAATTGGCCATGTGAAAAGCACGAATTTTCAAGATCTTACCCCCAAATGGACATTGTTTGGCCTTGTGACTTATTATTGTAATAGTCATTGCAAATGCCAAACGAATTGGAAATTGGAGGCGTCTTAATGGGATGCGCGATTCTGAAGGGATCATTGGGATCCGTGACAGGAGAACAACTTCACCTTGAAACTTGCCGTTTAAAATGGTAGCTTTAAGAACATTGCCCATGATTTCTGTTATGACCAACCGCGTGCCATTGCGTAGCTTAGGTGCATTTAAATTCCGAAGCTAAATGGTGAGCCAATTTTTAAAATCAGGTTATGTGGTAGCATTCCCGGTAAATCCAGTGAATTCAAGAATTCAATAGGATAGTTGACAGCTTCATCAGGATCGACAACAGTGTCGATCGACTTGAACGACATCTCATTGCCAGGCAATGACTGTTGTATTTTGAAATTAATAGCGTCAACATCGATATTTTTTGCGGCCAGAATAGCTCTTTCACGTAGCCACGTATGATTTCTGTAATAAGCGCACAAATTTGCAAACATGCTTTCAATCAAATCGCCACCTGAGTCGCGGTCTTCCTCTACTCAGGTGTGGATTCGAAGATTTTCCGAGCTGGAGCATTGGTGTCCATCCGCTCTACATGACCCAGCCACCTCAGTCGTTGGACCTTCACTCTTCTGGCTAAGTCAGCCCGTACAGTTCGTCGTTGTATCTCCTCCCCCACTCCCCGTCTATGCAGACGGGACCAAAAATCACCCGAAGAATTTTCCTCTCGAGACAGCCAAGAGAAACCTCATCCGCTTTAGACAGAGTCCATGCCTCTGTGCCGTAGAGCAGGACTGGGACGATTAAGGACTTGCTACTCAATTGCCTTCTTAGCCCAAAAAAACAGCGATTGGCAAGAGTTATTCTTCGTTTAATCTCAGCGCCGATGTCATTGTCTGAATTTATAGCGGAGCCTAGGTAGACAAAGTCCTTAACTACCTCAAAGTTATAGCTGTCTATAGTGACGTTCTGTCCGAGACGTCGGTGTTGGGAGTGCTTTCTTGTTGACAGCATATACTTCGTCTTGCCCTCATTGACCGCTAAACCCATCTTCGCCGCCTCCGTCTCGATACTCACAAACGCACCAGTGACATCACGCTGCGTTCTTCCGATTATGTCAATGTCATCGACGTATCCGAGTAATTGGACGGACTTTTGAAAGATTGTGCCTCTGGTGTTGGCGCGTGAGTTTTGCACAACTCTTTCAAGAAAGATGTTGAAGAAGTCGCATGACAGCGCGTCGCCTTGTCTAAATCCTTTTCTGACATCAAAGGTCTCGGTGAGGTCTTGACCGACCTTGATGGAGCAGCGTGCATTTTCCATCGTCATCCTGCACAACCGGACGAGTTTGGCAGGGATGCCAAAACTAGACATGGCTCTGTATAGCTCGTCTCTATAGATGCTGTTGTACGCGGCCCTAAAATCGATGAAGAGGTGGTGGGTATCGATTTGAAGTTCCTGGTTTTTTTCCAAGATCTGCCGCAGTGTGAGTATTTGATCGATGGTGGACTTTCCTGGCCTGAAACCACACTGATATGGACCGATCAGGTTGTTGACGAACGGCTTCAGGCGTTCACATAACACGGCAGATAAGATCTTGTACGCGATGTTAAGAAGACTGATGCCTCTGTAGTTGGCGCAGTTCAGAGGGTCTCCTTTCTTGAGGATCGGGCAAACAATGCTGAGGTTCCATTCATCGGGCATACTTTCTTCCGACCATATTTTACATATGAGTTGGTGCATGCTCCTTACCAAGTCATCGCCTGCTGCTTTGAACAGTTCGGCAGCTAGGCCGTCAGCTCCAGCAGCTTTGTTGGACTTAAGCTTCGAAATGGCTGTCTTCACCTCGTCCAGGTCGGGTGGACGGAATAGTTGGTCTTCGTCGTCCAGGTTGAATGGTTCATTCTGCTTGACAGCGGGATTTGATTCGTCGTCGCCGTTAAACAGTCTGCAGAAGTAGTTCTTCCATATCCTCAGCATCGACTGCGATTCTACTACGATGTTCCCTTGTTCATCCTTGCAGGCCTCGGTTCGGGCTCTGTAACCTTGACAGGTTCTTTTTACCCTTTGGTAAAACTTCCGAACCTCATTCCTGCTATAACATCCCTCTATCTTCTCGATCGCGCGCTTCTCATGCTCTTTCTTTTTCCTCCTGAAAAGCTTGTGTTCGTCTCTCCTCTTCTGCCCGTAGAGCTCGCGAGCAGCTCTGGTCTTTCTATGCAGCGCCGCTTTGTATGCCTCTTGTTTCGCTGCATGTGCTTGCCGGCACTCGTCGTCAAACCAGGGATTTCGTTGCGGTGGCCGTGTGAAACCCAGCACATCAGAGGCGGCATCTCTGATCGCTTTTTGGCAATGTTGCCACTGGTCTTCAATACTTGATGCTGGCGGCATAGGACCTCTTGAAAGATTGAGAGAGACTCGATCAGAAAAGGATCTGGTGATCTCTTGCGATTGCAGCCGTCCGACGTCAAACTTCCTCACAGTATTCCCTTGTCTTGGCGGTGTTCGGGATATCCGCAGTTGTACCTTAGCTACAACAAGGTAGTGGTCCGAGTCAATGTTGGCCCCTCGGAACGTTCGGACATCCATAATACTGGAGGAGTGCCTTGCGTCGATCGCAAAGTGGTAAATCTGGTTGACGGTTGATTGATCAGGAGATCTCCATGTTCCTTTGTGGATATCGAGATGTGGGAACCGCGTACTAGCTACGACAACGTTCCGCCCCGCAGCAAAGTCGACCAGCCTAAATCCGTTATCGGATGTGGTGTCGTGTAGGCTGTGTTTTCCGACAGTACTACCAAAGATGCCCTCTATTCCTAGCTTTGCGTTAAAATCGCCTAGGACAACCTTATACCCTTTTCCCACCGGAACGAAAACTGAGTTTTCGGCATAAAACTCACGAAAACTCTCTGAACTATTCTCATCGAACATAAACGTGTTTTCGCTTGTCATTTCCATCATTTTGCCACTAAAGGTGAATTTTTTGTGTTGGCTATAAACATTGACTTTGATAAGATTTGGTAAATTTCTCATATTAATATATTAAAAAAATTAATTCATATTTCGTACTAATATCCAAATATAAAAATATAAAAGTAAATTTCAACACATCAAATTAAACAGCTGTTTTTGACAGCTTTTTCTCAGTTGCTCTGCTCAAATTTTCTCACTTGCTCTGCTGAATAAGCTGAAAGTATCAAAAGGTGTGTTTGGTTTGACAACCTTAACACAACCTTACCATTGCGAGACGGTTTCGTGAAGATTTATTCAGAAACTGCCGAAAACTCGGTTTTATGATGACTAAAAAATTTATGGGAAAACTTCGGTTTTGGATGTAGTTTTCGTGAGTTTTGGCGAAAATTCAGTTTTCGTTCCGGTGGGAAAACGGTATTAATGTCATAGCTAGGGCACTGCTCATGTGTCTTGTCTAAAAGCTCGTAGAACCTGTCTTTGGTGTCGTCGTCTTTCTCCTCTGTTGGGCCATGCGCGCATATCAGGCTTATGTTGGCGAGTTTAGCCTTGATGCGGATTGTCGTGAGGCGTTCGCTTACATACCTGAAGCTTAAGACTTCTTGCCTAAGTCTGCCTCCAACTACAAATCCACATCCAAATAAGCGCTGCTTTTGTTGCCGATAGCAATCGCCGTAATATATGTCGCAGTTTTCCATCCTCTTTTTGCCCGGCCCATCCCATCGCACTTCTTGAATGGCGGTGATGTCTGCTTTGCAGCAGTCTAGGGCCTCCCCCCCCCTCTCTGTTCGGCTGCACGTGGTCTGTTAAGGGACCTAACATTCCACGTGCAGATCCGAAGGTCGTTGTCCTTTTTCTGTTTGCCAGGGTCGTCAACAGTAGAATCCTCCGTATCCGAGGCTGCTAGTTGTTGCGTAACAACATGTTTTTTCTGTAGTGGAGTTGTCAACCCCACGTACAACCCCCAACCTGGAGGGCCAGGCCCTTTGTTGGACCCCTTGGACTTAAGGGGCCGGATAATCCGGTCCCCATTGGCCTTTAATCCGATTACGTCGAAGTAGCACGAATGAGGTGTTCACTAAGTAGTTCGACCTAACTGGAACTGTAGACGCCACCGTTGATTCCATCGTGGGAGTTCTTCCGCTGCCGTCTAGATGCAAGTGAGAGTGCCTTAGTGTGAACACCCTCCCCCCCCTCTCTCTTCGGCTACCACCAACAACCTTCCACAGGGATTTGCACCCTATCTCCAGTTGAGGTACTAGGCACCCAGCGTTCACCTCGTGGAGGTGAGAGTAGGAGTTGGTAGACAGAGGTTGGTTGAGGACGCTTGTGTCTTTTTGAATGCACATAACTACCATTTTACATAAACATAGGTTTCGTGGCTACTATGTTGCAAAAATTGTCTGGCAATTTTATACATTGTGTATTTTCATGCAATAAAATTTTCCCATTGCCAATGTTGAGCAATTGTTCGGAGGATTTCGTTAATTCTGGAACTCCACCTTAACCTTCGCTGATGCCGCAGCCTTGATAAGGCTTTTTTGTACTTAGCCTTAGTCAACAAGGAAAGGGGAGGTGTTTTTAGTGAGTAAGAATCTCACACTACCATGAGCACGTGCGGTAGATCCTCATGGTGTCTGATGAAAGATTTTCACCTACCCTCGTAAAAAAAAAAATGTTTCGGATTGTGCCCTATTATCGTATTATTAGCGGACCCGACAGACGTTGTTTTGTCCGATACGACACGTTTTTTCCTGTAATATCGTCGAATAATATACATATATTCACGCAATTATACATACATACATTTAATATTGAAAAACACAAAATTGAAATCAAATTGAAATAAGTGACATCAGGGCCACCTTTATAAATATGAATTATTCTCAGTAGGTCAGTTATTAATTAACGTTTTTGAAGGTTTTAAGGGTCAATTATTCATGGAAAAATATTGGTTAGTGAATCTAAACCATTCAGGGACTCGCTCAAACACACACACAAAATTTCATTTAAATCGACGTTTAGGAGGAGTTGCATTACATACACACGTACAGAAGAATTATATATATTAAGATAGAACATTTAAGGATTATAAAATTTCGGATATTGTGATTCGTTAAAACCAATTTGAAAAAAAAAAAAAAAAAAAAAATTTTATGCAGAAAATGACGTCTCCCATTATCTCACCCTCCAAATTAACATCCATAATGGAAAATGTAATTCCCACATCTCTCTCAAGTAACTCTACAAACCAAGCCAACTCAATCAGTATCACAGATTTAAACACACCAGACATAATAAAAACCCTGCCAAGCTTCTATGGAGATCCGAGAGACCTTCAAACCTTCCTGGAATCGGTTGACAGAATAGAACCTATTCTAACAAGATCCAGTGGAGATCCAATTATTCTGGATTCCTGGTTGCAGGCTATAAGACAGAAAATCAAAGGTAAAGCCAGCGACAGGCTTCGCCTTCACGGCGAGCCCCAAAATTGGACCGAGATACGTAAATGCTTACGTAAATGCTTGTAGAGACATTTTTCGGATCATCGAGATCGAAGAACACTTTATAGTGCATTTAATAACTTAACCCTTATCCTGTACACATGGGTCAAAATTGCCCAAACGCACCTTTCATAGGAATTATTTCGCTTATTTTTGAACATTTTTATTTGAAATTTCTTGACTTTTATTCTTTTTAGGAACTAAATACAGCTTTGATGAACTTTTATCATATTTGTTCATTTATGAGATTTCAGGATAAGATTTTTGCAAAAAACGTTTTCGTGGGTCAAAATTGCCCAATATGGTTTCGCAACTAATGTTGTTGATAATTTGTTTTACATAAAATCCTATCTAGGTTAATTTCTACTACTTGTGTTAGCTTACACGGTTACACTTTGTTTTTAGAGTACACAATTTTTTTCTAAATTCGTAACGGTAAAAATTGTACAACAAACAAGGGTCATTTTGCTGGTCGGAGTTTTTCGATCTCCCTGGAAAAGTCTTTGCTAATGCGTTGGAAGCGCGTTCCAGAGCTGTGGTCGAATCCAGGTTGGGCGATGATATGGCGGCTTTCGTCCAGGCAGAAGCACAACCGACCAGCTATTCACTCTCAGAATGGTACTTGGGAAGGCCTGGGAGTATGCAACCTATCTACAGTGTTTGTAGATTTGGAAAAAGTATAAGATCGGGTTCCTCGAGATAAACTCTGGAGTGTATTGCAGGACTATGGGATTGACGGTTCTCTTCCGAGGGCCATTCAATCTTTGTAGGCTAACTGTAGAGCTGTGTTCAGGTGAACGGCATTAAGTCGACACCTTTCACTGTGAGCGTTGACTTCGCCAGGGGTGCGTTCTGTCACCTCTCCTTTTCATTGTGTATATGAATTGGATATTACAGCGCAGCCGTAGCGAGGAACTGTTCGAATTGGAAGACATAAGGATAGGTTAGGTTAGGTTAGGTAGAGTAAGGTTATGCAGCCAGCGTTTTCATTAGACACTAGGCTCCATAGTGGCCCATCGCGATCCCTGTGAAACCAAAAAGGCAAAACCTAAATCATTTACTGAAAGCATTTGATTTCCCTGCAGAGTTTTACCATGTTCCTATAGCTGTCATAACGTAGCTCCTTTAGATTACTAAAGAAATAGTTGCCGAGAAGTTTCATGCGAGTCCTGACAATTCCCTGACATTCACATAATATGTGTGTTATGTCCTCAGTGGCGAATAGGTCGTTGCAGAATCTGCAGGGCTAAGAGCCCTAATCTTTAAGCGTGCTTCCTGAGAGGACAGTGGCCGGACTCAAGGATAAGTCATCTGCTTTTCGCTTATGACTTGATCGTCTTTACGACCACCGAGACCGAACTTCAGCGCGCATAAGATAGGTTCGTCGCCGACTGTGCTGAAGTTGGGATGAAGGTCAACGTAAACAAATCGGAGGTATTGGCAATTTCCCGAATACCTTTTTAATGCACTCTGCATGTTAGTGGATTCCCATTGAAACAGGTGGAGAAGTTTAAGTATCTATACCTATACCTATTCACGAGTGATGGTAGGAGCAATACTGAGTTATCCTGTAGTATTGGTCAGGCTGGAGCAATTTTGAGACAGCTTGGTCAATCTATTATCAGAAGGGCTGAACTTGGCATCGGAGCTAAACTATCGGTCTTCAGTTCAGTTCAGTTCCGACCCTCACCTATGGTCATGAGGTTTGGCTAATGACCGAAAGAATAAGATCGCGGATACAAACTGTTCGATGGTTTGGACACGTTAAACGCATGTCTTCTCTTTCACATAAGGCTTCGACAGGGGAGAGCCATTTATTGCAATTATGCAACCCCTTCACAAAAAGTGCAAGGGTATCTCGATCGCCACCACCAAGATCGAATGTCTCCGGGAAAAGAAGTCCACCGGAAGCGCTAACGCGTGATAAACAGGACTCAGCGAAATCCAAAAGCTTCGAGGAGGAAAACAATGAACTCCGTAAGAAGCTTCACGAAATGGAGCTACTCTACAAAGAGCTTAGGAAAGAGGTAGATTTACTTCGACAAGAAAATAAAGCTCTGAGAAACGTAAATCCACCAAAAGACGGTAGTCCGTCTGGCTCAATTGTTCGCGAATATCACACGGACGAAGAAGAGCTAACACGGGAAACGGCGTGGGTCTCAAAGAAAAGACCCAGCAAGAAACGAAGGGCCGGTTCTTCACCCGAAATCGAGCCACCAAAAGAAAACAAGCGTTTGCAAGCGTCAACGAAATTAAGTCCACCGCCTCCAATAAACGTCATCGGGATTATGGACTATAACAAGCTGTATTGCCTCCTAAAAGGAACGTTGACCTCGAAGTTTAAGGTCATCTCACTTCGCAACAACGTGTGGAAAGTAAACGTCGATGACCCCAACGATTACCGAGCATTTTCTCGGAAACTTAATTCCGAGAAAATTCAGTGGTACACGTATGAAAATAAGTCGGAAAGACCATTGCGAGTTATAGCAAGAGGACTCCATCCTTCGTGCACTAAAGAAGACGTTATGGACGATCTTCAGGCGAAAGGCTTTAAAATTCTTGACGCCGTAAATATTATCAAGAAGGAAAAGCAATAAAGGGAAGAAGATCAGGAAGTTCTTGTTAAGCGTGGTCTTCCGCTTTTTATGCTCAGTTTCGATAAAACCGAGAATATAAAAGATATTTACAATATTAAAACGATTTTAAATATTGTAATCAAAATCGAACCGATGCGTAAAAGCACAAGATCGATCCCTCCGTGCAAACGCTGTCAAGGTTTCAACCATACGCAGACATACTGCCAAAAAGAGCCACGATGCGTGAAATGTGCCGGTACACATCTCTCGAATGAGTGCCACTTAAACAAGCAGACCGCAGCGACTTGCACAAATTGCAAGGGGAAGCACCCAGCGAATTATCAAGGTTGCGAAGTGGCCAAAGAGCTACAAAAAAGGCGCGATACGCTTAAAAAGAACATGCGTCCGCAACCGAAACCAAATAAAAATAAACCGGAAAAATCGCTAGTGAAAGAAAACAAACCCGTGAAGGATAAAACGAAAAAAGTCCAGGGAAAACCGCCATCTCCTGATGCGCAAACGTATGCGCAAGCTGCATCGCAAGCAACTAAGCAAAATAGGCCTGCGTTAGATCCTATGCAACAAGTTTTCTCTATAATTCTCGCGAAACTCGAGGAGCAAAGCAAGACAAATAAGCTCATATTCGAAAAACTTAGTAACCTTGAGCATAACGCTCGCAAACCACGAACGAAATTATGAACATGAACCAGTTACTTAAAATCTTAACATGGAACGCAAACGGCCTTCAGCAAAGAATCGACGAACTGGAAGTATTCCTACGCCAGCAGAACATTGACATATGCTTGATTTCTGAAACCCATCTGACAAAGGAATCTCGGGTTAAAATTAGAGGATACTATGCTTATCACGCATACCACCCAGCCGAAAGGGCTAGGGGCGGATCGTCGCTCTAATTAAAGACTGTATTGAGCACTCTTTGAATTCACCGATAGAACTCGATGCAATGCAAATAACTTCAGTTCGAGTAAAAAATAAAAACATGTATTACAACATCGCGTCCATGTATTGCCCTCCGCGATACACGCTAGAAAAGAATGACTTAATACGTCTATTTGAGTCACTTGGACCGAAATTTGTTATTGGTGGCGATTTTAATGCTAAACACACCTTTTGGGGTTCAAGATGCATTTCACATAAAGGCAGACTTCTCTACGAAACCGGCATGCAATTTGCTGTTGACTTCTTTTCGACGGGGAAACCGACTTATTGGCCCTCCGACATAGCAAAAACGCCTGACCTCATAGACTTCTTTATAGGAAAAGGGGTAGTGAAAAACTTTACGAACATCGAGGAATGCTTTGATCTCTCCTCCGATCATTCACCAGTCGTATTGACAATAAGCGAACGTCTAATGAGAAAACAAGGAGCGCCCAGATTAACTAGCAACAAAACTAACTGGGATGGCTTTCGGAAAGCTTGTGAAGAAAATATAGTCCTGAATGTGTCGCTTAGAACACCGTGCGAAATAGAGGATGAAGTCGGCAGATTTATTGAAGTCTTACAAAGCGCCGCGTGGAACAACACTCCATATAAAAGGAAAGTAGTCGGAAATAGCGAAGTTAAATATCCGCCGGAAATAAAAGAACTGATGCTGGCAAAGAGGAGAGCACGCAAAAGATGGCAACAGACCCGCGCTCTCCAACACAAAACCCATTCGAACTTCCTATCGAATAAGCTCAAAAAAGCGATACGGGATTCTAAAAATCGCGAGATTTCTACATATCTCGAAGGCTTGTCTGCTGAAAAAAGTTCAAATTACTCTCTTTGGAAAGCTATGAAAGGTATCAAAAAACCCCAAATACAATCGCTACCAATAAGAAAAAGTAATGGCGAGTGGGCTAAAGGCGATAAAGAAAAAGCCGACTTATTTGCTGAGCATCTGGAAGAAACGTTTAAGCCATTTCCCGGGCAAGCATTAATAGAAAATATTAATAATACTATTATGACTCCAGACAACTTTAAAATAAGAAGCGTGTCACTAGCGGAACTTTGTGAGGTAATAAAAAATCTAAAAAATAACAAGGCTCCTGGATATAATCTAATAACCGGACAGGTCCTCAAGGAATTGCCAAAGAAAGCTTTGATAAAACTCGTTTACCTTATAAATGCTTCGCTAAGACTATTATACGTTCCAAGGCAATGGAAAGTCGCTGAAGTTATAATGGTTTCAAAGCCGGGAAAACCGCCAAACGACAAAAAGTCGTACAGACCGATATCGCTCCTGCCGATAATTTCAAAGGTTTTTGAAAAACTCTTATTAAAACGGTTAAAACCGGTAATTGAAGAGAGACGTTTGATTCCTGATCATCAATTCGGGTTCAGAATCAAGCATTCCATAATTGACCAGGTTTATAGAATAACCAATGAAATTGAGAAGGCCATGGAAGAGAAAAAGATATGTTCTAGTGCTTTTCTTGACGTTTCCCAAGCCTTTGACAAGGTGTGGCACGAAGGCTTGAATTATAAACTAAGACAGGTACTTCCGGAAGAGTTGTACAAAATTTTAGAGTCGTACTTGGAGAACAGACTTTTCCGTGTCAAACACGGAGCCGAATACTCGGAATTCAAAGAAATCGCTGCGGGAGTTCCACAAGGGAGTGTTCTTGGTCCAGTCTTGTTCTTGCTCTATACTCGAGATATACCCCAAGAAGAAGGCACCGTTGTTGCTACGTTCGCGGACGATACGGCTATTCTTGCAACAGAAAATTCAGTCGAATCAGCAACTGTAAAGCTTCAACGAGCTTTGGATACAATTTGCGAGTGGACAAAGGTTTGGCGCATTGTTCTCAACGAAACCAAATCTACGCATGTTAACTTTACTAACAAGAAAATTAACAACTTACCCGTTTTCATTAACTCGGTACAAATACCGTATGCAAACGAAGCAAAATATCTAGGAATGACATTAGATGCGAAACTCAAATGGAAGCCGCACGTTAAAAAGAAACGCGACGAGCTCGAAATTAGATTTAGAGAAATGTATTGGCTGCTTGGAAGATATTCCAAATTAAGCATGTATAACAAATTGCTCTTATATAAGCAAGTCTTAAAACCTGTATGGACGTATGGTATACAACTTTGGGGTTGTACCAAAACCAGCAATGGAAATATTTTACAAACCTTTCAAAATAAGGTGCTCAGAACAATCGTTAATGCGCCGTGGTACATTAGAAACGACGATATCCATAGAGATCTCGGTCTAGCCACCGTCGAAGATGAAATAACAAATTTTGCACGCAAACTCCGTGTTCGCCTTCATGGACATTGCAATAACGCCGTACTCCAAATTCTGGACGTGACAAACCTTGTGCGCCGACTACAAAGAACGAAACCGTTCGATTTAGCGCAATAAGGAATAACCGCTTATAATGACGGTATTAGTAGGTGCTTTTGCTGGAAAGCTACCTACACAACGCGAATTTTTATTGCGAAAGTTAAACTATTTGATAAGGCTCTTTTGTACTTAGTCGTAGTCAACACGAAAAGGGGAGGTGTTTTTAGTGAGTAAGAATCTCACACTACCATGAGCACGTGCGGTAGATCCTCATGGTGTCTCATGAAAGATTTTCACCTACCCTCGTAAAAAAAAAAAAAAAAAAAAATAAGGCTTCGACAAGATCAATTGTAAAACATCGGCAAGAAAACCCTCAAGAATAAACTACAGTGTCAACTTTGAAGCGATCTCGCTGCCACATTTGTCCGAATCGCTCCAACAGTACAAAATTTTCAACAAAAAACATTCCGAACAAAGAATTACATGTGGAAATTGTGTTTGCTAAACAAAAAATGTATTGGGCAAATTTGACCCATAAATACCATGTGCGTGTTTTTTTTAAGTACAGGTAGACCTCACTTAATACGTACTTCTTACAGCACGGCCTCGCTCTAACACGTCTCACTTTTTGCGGCATATTTTTGTTTAACACGCAAAAAGCCTCGCTCTAACACGATGTGCGAGACACAATTATTTTTTCTGTCTGGTTTGCACGCATGCCACACGAATTTATGTACATACATACATCCAAAATGGGACTTCCCAATATTACATGTAGGAAGCGGATAGTGGTGTGGAAACCGGATTCAGCCCAATTTACTCAGTTCCTTTTTTGTGCTGACAAGGCTTGTATGTATGTATGAAAATTTAGTAACAAAGGTGACTTTTTTTTCTGTTTTCTAAAATCATGGAACGTAACCACTATTTTTGCACTAGTTTCTTGTATCGTTTAACTCGATTCCGTTTAACACGGCATTTTCCAGGAACGTAACCCCCGTGTTAAGTGAGGTCTACCTGTACAGGATAAGTGTTAAGGCAGACAAATACTATAACTAACTTGTATGACCAAATTTTAGAACTAGTAACCGCTTTAATCTCAACCATACAAGCAAATCCAGAGATTAAAGAGATACTAATAAACCGAAATTTGGCTGAAGGGCTAGATACGTTTATTAAGGGAAGTAAACAACCATTTAAAACAATCCTTCTTTCAAGAAATCCTTTGTCATATTGCGTTAAGTATTGAACCTTGTACCCAAACCCCATATAAATCAAACAATGTAAGAAACAGAGGAACTTTCACCCCTCAACCCCATATACAGAATTATCAAACGTACCATCAAAACTACCAGAGATCTGGGCTAAACCAGCAACACCAGAATCACAGTCCAAATTTTCAGAGAAATTGCGGTAATTTTAAAAGAAATCAACCCCCATTCCAAAGAGGTTCAGGTCAATTTCGAAACAATAGGTTCCAACAGCAAAGAGAAGAGCAAATGATCACAGATGGCTCTCGCCAATATCGTCAATCTACAAATTATAGAACCAATGCACGGTGGTTTCGCCAATACGACAAAAATAAAAAAAATGGCAGTTATTTTTATTGCATTTTTTGACTTTTTTTATAGATCAAGGTTCAGTATTTACCGTTACAACAATTTCTTCGCCAATGTCATTTGTTATCACATTTGTTTTCTCTTCCGAAGCGAGTGTATCATGTGTCTCTCTGTGTTACTCGAATTGATGCATTATTGTTGATCGTGTAAACAGCAAAGCTAAAACAAAAAAAAAAAGAGACACTGTTCGATGTACTCTACGTTTATTTCGATTGACCGCATCGACGGTTGTGTATCAACTTCCTCTACACTGTCAGCTGTGGGTCAATTTATAGTGACCCTCGATATTGCGTTACAATCGGTTTTAAGTACATGCAAGTTGTTGAAAAGTGGTATTTACTCAAATAATTTATAATGGAATTCGAACAGTAAGGTGTGTACAGTATATTACTACTTCGTTAGCGAATTTTTGTTTTTTAATTTTAGTGTTACACTGGGTTGCAACCAGTAGAGTTTTAAAATGCTGTTTTTCCTGTTCTTTTAAGTTTACTTTAAGTTTAAATATATCCCTGTTCCTTACCTAATGAGAAAATGTTATCTAAAATTTCAAGAACAGGCTTAGTTTGCAGGAAAAACCATATTTAGGAGCCACAATCACCCACTAACGGTACATTTGGGTTCAACTATAGCGTGTGCGTATACGTATTTTTTTTTTTTTTATTTACGCATTGTAAATATTCTTTAGGAACATCGTACACCTGCTCAGTGTCTAGGAATAATATTTACGACATTTGGGCTACGAAAAAGGGCAGTTCGACCAAAAAAAATGTACAAATATCCAATACCGTGATGGAAAAATCTTATTGATTGAAAAGTCTTATTGATAAATGCGCTGCTATATTAAAAGCCATGTCTTCTGGTTATAGCATTGATGCCGCTAAATTTGAGGACTTTACCTTAGAGACCGGTAGAAGATTGGTTGCAATATATCCTTAGTATTACCTTCCGGCATCTGTCCATAAGATACTATACCATGGGTCAGATGTTATAGAGAATGCGCTCTTGCCTATAGGCAAATTGTCTGAAGAGGCGGCTGAAGCGAAGAACAAAGACATAAATTCCTTCAGACTAAATCACACACGGAAAACTTCTAGAATAATAACCAACCAAGATTTGCTGAATCACCTGCTTTTAAGTTCTAACCTTTACATAACAGGGTTGAGGAAACTACCCCAAAAACAGAAAACAACTTTATCCAAGGATATTCTCGCTTTGCTTTCTAATAGCTTAAAGTTGTTGTAATTTTTCTACACAGATACTGTTGTGTCATCCTGGCAATGCCACATGACTTTTTATTGTATATGTACCTTTCAAATTATACATATCGCATATGTACATAATTATTATACCAGATAAGTTAGTCTTTTTCATACTCTCAATAAATGAAGTTCAATCAATTGTGCGTGTATCACTTCATCTTTCATTGCGCTAGTATCGCTAGCTACAACCCGTATAACCCTATACGCGGATATTTCATGGTCCTTCGAGCATTTTTGTGATTTTTTGCCAAAGTGTAACATAAAATACATTTTGGATGAAATTCGTACTCCATAATCTAACCTGCAAATCACATTCATTTCGACACACAACCATTTCTCATACCAACACTGCAAAAAAATCAATTAATACATTACAACAAATTGAAAAATTTGCGACACACATGCTTTCTCTGTCATTCGAAAGCGAATACACATCTACACGTACAACTTATCAAGATCTGTCAAACTACACATTTTCCGCTAAAAAAAAGTTTCTCCCGCCAAAAGCTATCCACCTTTCTAATATAGTGTTTTTTTTCGGAATTAAATTCGTTGGAACACATATCTGGCTGATTGCACCATAACCAAGATTCTTGTTGGTGTTACTTCAGTTTAATTTAAAAAGCATTCTACCCTTTCGGTAGACTTTTCTTTCCCTTCTTCTTTCCATCAGCAATTGATTCTTCCGTAATCTTCGTAGTTCGACATTTTTTATGTTGGATTTTGGACTAAATCCATATAAATGCTTATGCAACTCCGAAATTGTCGTTTATTTTTAAATTGCACGACCGCTGCAGTGCACCTAGTTTAATAAAATATTGGAAAATGTAATTTAAAGACGCTAGTAGAGTATTACCTGTTTGAATAACCACTGCTTAGGGAATAATTTATTCGCTTTCCTCCTACAAGTTTAGCAACAATGGAATTGTAGTGTTCGGATAAATTATTTGTGTGTCCAAGAAAAAGACTTTTAGCGTTCATTACTAATCTTCTTGTAGGTATCATTATTGATTCATAAATTCCGTCATTTTGCATCATCGGTATTAAATTGGTATCATTTTGATTGCATTTCTCTTTTATGTATGACGGACACCTGTTATGGTCATTAAAAACGTGACGGATCACGTTGCAGATGTCGTCTTTAATAAATTGTATGGCATCAGTGCTAGGAAGTTGTTCTTGCCGTCTATATTTCAGTGCACTTAGGAAGTCCTTTCGAATTCTTTCTAATTTTGTGTTCAATGCACCTCTTGATCCAGTTTTGCAACCCTCACCTAGAGCCTCCAATTTGTTACGAAAATTTCGCATTAAATATTTACAGCATTCAATTTGCATTTTAAAAATTTTTGGTAGGAGCTGCTATCGCGATCAGAAAGCATAGTTAAATATCGAAGCCCATTTTCTTTAAAAGCCTAAAAGAGTAAATCTGATTCCGTAAGAGTTGCAGGGCCAGTATGACTTATATTGCATTTGTGATCTGGACAATTCAGTTGATTATTTCTGGCACATGTAACGCAATATTTGTTTTTAATACCAAGAGATATCACTTTGCCTGTGAGCAAACCAACAACGACAGCTGCACCTGATAAAGCTGAAAAGTTTTTCCTGTAAGACCTTTTGCTCCAACAAGCGTCAGTAACTAAGGTTATGAACGGAATTCCATCTATAGGATCCACATCACCTCCTTGTTTTGCAGCTTCAGCCTCCTCATTTGCAGCAGCCAACGTATTGTTTGCAGCGACTTGTTTCCAAACTTCATCATTTTGTTTTTCAACGTTGCTATATTTTTTGAATGATGGCCATGATATATTTAATATTGAAGTGAATTATTCTAATTGCGAGTATCCACCACCTATGCTCGATATGCCTAGATGTGCAGAGGCATTTACATCGAGAGTGTCTGATTTTTTTTCGTTCAGTGATACTCGCAATTCAATATTGCACATATTGCATTTCAGAATAATGTCACTTTCAAATCCGATCTTAATTTCTCTCTCAATACTTAAATTTTTTTGACTACAGGCCAATTGGAGGCAATATTGAATATCAACTATTCTTCTCCCTTCAATAACGGTACGATGTTCGCCTTCAGAAGATTCCCTCTCAATTTCTAAATCGTTTAAACTTTGTATTTCAGAGGATATACAGCTGTGTTCAAAATAATAGTAGTGGACCTCGATAAATTGCTTATAGAGCTTTTTTGATAAACCAAGTATTTGTTTTGATTCTAAAAAACAAGGAAAAGGAAGATTCAATCATTCTTCATATTTTTACTCCGAAATTCTTTAACATTATTGCGGTAAATAAAAAAAAAAACTTTACATATTGGTGGTACAGGAATTCGTAGTTAAAAAAAATAGTAGTATTTGCTTTAAACCTTAAAAAATGAATGATTACGTATATGATATCTCTTAAAATTTAAAGTTTAATATAATTGAAATTAAGAATAAACTAAATTAAGGTGAATATTGCAAGTTATTATCGAAAATCGCTTTACATAGACGTTGCATGACGTCAACCTCGCCTTGGCACCTTTTAGCTAGTATTTAACTCCACTCATCCTTCACCACCTGGCAAAGCTCCTGAATATAAATGAACTAGCATTCGCTATATTTCTCTTGATGTCTTAACGATGCGATTGAGGTTCGATAACAGTATGGGCCACGATAAAACCTTAATTCCTTTGAACCGAAATTACTTTGTACTTGTACTTGTACCCGGTACTTGCACCTGGAACACGGTTATCATCCTGTTAGCAGTCTTATTTGAGTGGCATTTGATGGTTGGCATTTCAAAGAATAGCGTTGTCTAAGATTTCAAGGTATTCAGGTTGATACATGTTGATTAAGTAGGTGGATCGGCTCAGCAACGTGAAACGAGAAATATGCCTGAACCCGTACTTTTGAACCATCATACTTTATAGTCTTCGTGGTGTATTTTCCATGAGACCCGGAATTAGGTAGGCGGCGAAGATGTGCCGGGAACCAGTTCGACCGAAAAGGGCTATATATTTTCGTCCTTCCATAATATGTTCCGTCATTCCTCTATAGGCCATAAATATGCTGTTTCAAAAAATTAATCATACATAGTTACTGAATGCATTTTAGTTAGACGCGGCACCTTTCGGGGCTCCATGTAAACAGATGATATTCCTTAAGACGTCTATTAACTGCTACCGCGATTTGCGGAAGTTTAAGTTCGTTTTGCATTATTTTCGACGATGCAGAAAGGTCAATTTTATTACATCGCGTAATGCGCCTGTCATCTATTGCCGATGTTTTTCTCTCTCTCCGCGAGTCTCCGGCTTGGATTTGGATTTTTCGACATTAGCAATCATCGTTGCTCTACACATAGTAATATTTTAGATTTCCTGGTAGGTCTTCTCTTCTTCGCGTAGCTTTAAAATGAGCTCTCTACTCCTGAGTGCAATGCTTTGCATATCCCCCTATCTTCATATCTATATGCATTTAAAAACAAAATTGGTTACTAAATTTATGCCAACATTTATACTTTTACTTTATATTTAATTTTTTTTACATTTTCACTCATAGTTTAATTTTATTCCAAGTTGAATCGTAACACTACTATTTTTTTGAACAGGATCATTCGCCCCGCAATTTCAATAATGACAAATTTCTACCATACCTATTATTATATCAAAAACTTGCGAACATTTTTTTGTTCCTTCAGTTCCCTTAGAAATATCTACTAACTAGATTTTAAGTTTGTATGATTAAACTCTTTAAAATACGCAGTGCAATAAATTGTCAGTAGGCACTACTATTATTTTGAACACAACTGTATATTCAGAAATCATTTTTGTGGCTTCCACCAAGTCCCCATTTGCAGGAATATTGTCGTTACATATCGTATTCTCATGCAATTCATTACCTTCAGCAGAAACTTCTAAAGTGTTTTTTTCACAACTAAAATGTATAGAAAAAAATGCAATTCAACCCAGAATCTAACATTTGCTTATACTATAATATAAAGCATCTCGCGCGAAAATATAACAGTAAATCACAGCATAACTTACTTGTTTTTCATCAATTTTCTACGAATGGATCTTATAGCAATTCTCCCTTTACGTGTATAACGTTAGCTAGTTTCTCCTATTTTGCTTTTATTCACTCACTTTCACTTGAAAAATTTAGAAATCAAAATAGGTTTTCTTTCAAAAAATTACGACACGGAATATTACGTACAGATTTCTAAACGCAAAGAAAACAACAAAACTTACTTTTGCATGCATTCATTCATACATTCTTTGCTCTTCATAAGTGTAGTACAATGTACAACACTCAAAGCAACCTAACACAAATGAAATATTTTTCGAAATTGAAAATAAAACTTTCCGTTGTCATAATGGCGCTCATCATCATAGTGCTCCAAAAGCGAACTAAAAAGTGAATGTATACGCTATAAAACGTTGAAATTTCGAAATTAATGATAAAAAGAGTTCACGGAAAATGCAAAATTTTCCAACAAAAGCTGTGAAAAGCATTTATATTTTTGTCTTCGAGTCGGTTAACAAAATAACAATTCATCACCTGATTATAAATTATATTTAAAAAAAAATCTATGTACATACGAAATTCATAGTTCAATTTCACAAATTTCTGCTAATGTTGGCAAATTTAGCCTTGATGCGGATTGTCATAAGACGTTCGCTTACGTGTCGGAAGCTTCCGAATAAGCGCTGCTTCTGCTCCCTGTAGCAATCTCCGTAGTAGATGTCACAGTTTTTCATCCTTCTTATGCCCGGTCCATCCCATCGTACTTCCTGGATGGCGGTTAGGTCTGCTTTATAGCAGTCTAGGGCCTCTGCTAGTTGTACGGCTGCACGTGGCCTGTTAAGGGTGCGAACATTCCACGTGCAGAACAGAAAATCATTGTCCTTATTGCGTTTGCTAGGGTTGTCAACAGTAAAATCATCCGTATCCGAGGCTCGTGGTTGTTTCGGAACAGTCTCTTTTTTCCATGGTGGAGTTGTCAGCCCCACGCACAACCCCCAACCTGGAGGGCCAGGTCCTTTGTTGTGCCCCTCGGACAAGGGGGGTCGGGTAGACCGATCCTTATTGGCCTGAAGCTCCGAATAGGTCCGAGTAGCCCAAATAAGGTGTTCACCAAGTAGTCCGACCTAACTGGAACTGTAGACGCCACCGTTGATTCCATCGTGGGAGTTCTTCCGCTGCCGTCCAGATGCAAGGGAGAGTGCCTTAGTGTGAACACCCTCCCCCCCCTCTCTCGTCGGCTACCACCAACAACCTTCCGAAGGGGCTTGCACCCTATCTCCAGTTGAGGTACTAGGCACCCAGCGTTCACCTCGTGGAGGTGAGAGTAGGAGTTGGTAGACAGTGGTTAGTTGAGGACTCTTGTGTCCTCTTGAATGCACATAACTACCATTTAACATAAACCTAGGTTTATGGAAACATAGGTTTATGGGGAAAATAGGCGGCCGTTCTGTACGGCAAAGGCAGACTGACTGTCTGAATCTGTCTCTATTATTTTGATGTTTACAATATGCAGAGATGCTTAAGGAGGTTATTGTGGCAGGGATGGTTAAGCGTACACAACAGGACGGTTAACCGAAATAAGTCTTGAGGATTCTGGAATCATTCATATTACACCAGACTGCGTCATAAAAACCAAAGCCATAACAATAGCAGCAGAACATTAAAAAGCCACAAGGGCGTTCCAGAAGTTTTTCAAGTCATCAGCAAGTTCAACAAACGCAACACCAACCGCTACATCACAGGCCCAAATTCCCAAACTCACTAACTCCAAGGTGCTGCAACCAACAGATTCGTTCGCGGTGGTCATTGACGAAGCGTCAAACATCGAAGTAGAATTCAACAACACTATGTGGAAGCCGATTCACAGACACGCTATATCTACCACGGTCTCCGTTGCTTTGTCCGTCGGGGGAGTCCTAATACTACTCTTGATCTGGAAACGTTTTCAGAAACAGCGCGAACCGATCCAATTGGCAGCAAGGTGGTATGAGACTATCATTACTAAGGATATCACGAATGACAAGCCAACTCCGTGAAGAACCAATAAGTTCTTGGTGGGCGGAATGTACAAACATGAATGACCCAAATACACAACGAACCCGACAAATGCGAAAAGTGCTGACAATAGATCATAGGGCAACAACCACCAATCGTCAACAATGGCATTTGTTAACAAACAATTACCAGTTAAGCGGAATTAATTAAGCGAAAGAAATGTTATCGTAGGCAATAAGTAGAGTTAAGTCAATGTATAAATAAGCTATGAAATTATTAATAAAGCGAGTTGAACAAATGAACCCGGACTATTGGTTTCTATTTTCACTCTACCAGCGCGGAACTATCCCAAGGATTTTTCTGTACCCAAACAACGATAAACTTGTAACTATCCCAACGATTGTTACTTCGAGCGACTCCACATACGGATTCGCCCAACACTCAGCCAACTGCCTTCAAGATTAAGACAAATTTTAAATCGATTCTATCCTTGCCACGAGAAAAAGATTTCGAAGCGTTGACCGATCTAGTTGAAACATCGACTTCGTCGTCGAATTCATGATTAAAATAGATGTCAAAAAATTAAATATATGATTTACTGTAGAGATATTCCACTTGTGCTTTATACGAATTATCATTTTGGGATCCCATTTCATTTTTTATAATTTTATTACAACAAACCCGCATCGATATAAGCCAAGCAAATGCTCACTTCGAATTTTCAAACTTGCTCAAGTAAATTAAAGTCTTATTCAAACCAAATTTCAGTAATTGCTCAATGCTTTTACTTCGCTACGAAATTTTACTCGAAGTAATGCCTCATCTTCATATCAGGAGTAGCACCTTCAATGTCTGCTCAGGCGGGAGTGGGGATACTCACGAGTCCCAGGCTGGCAGGCAGAGTACTGGAGTGGATACCATTGGGAGGGAGAGTTGCGATCTTAAAGCTTAAGCTTGAAAGGTCAACTCTGGCTCTGGTGCAGGTATAAGCGCCGAATCTGGAGTCGGAGTATGTAGCTTCCTTGGAGGAAGTAGATGCCGCCTTAGAACAGGTGGCAGATATGGATTCCTATGTCCTGATGGGAGACTTCAATGCTCACGTGGGTGTGGACGTAATGACATGGGGAAGTGTGATTGGGTGGAACGGTGACCCGGATCAGAATGCGAACAGAGAGAAGTTGTTGGACTTTTGCTGTGCAAATTTCATGTCCATTATGAACACCTTCTTTCCGCACAAAAACATCCATAAATACACATGGTACCGTCGGAGTCTTCAGCAGAAATCGCTGATAGACTTTTTCGTGGTACCATCGTGTGTTAAAAGGATGGTTTGTGACGTTCGTGTTGTGAGACGGGTTGAACTGTCAACTGATCACCACCTTGTGTTGTGCAAATTGTATCTCAAAGTACCTGTCCTACCACAGCGTAAACCAAGGCTGGTGACACGCATACGGTGGGAGAGTTTACAGAACGATGAGTTACGGGAGGAGTTTGCACGACAGGTATCCGAAAGGTTTGAACAAATTTCAACTGTTCCGACAAATGTAGAGGAAGAATGGCGGTTGTTTTCAACAGCAGTCATTGCCTTTGCAGGAGGTGTTTGCCGAGTGAAGCGGCTCGGTGTGGCGGCTGGTGGTGAGAAAAGAACTGCGTGGTTTAAAACACCCGGAGTTCAAGAAGCCATCAGAGAGAAGAAGAAAGCCTTCAAGGTGTGGATACACTTGGGGGATTCAGCTTCTCGGAACCGGTACATGCGAAGAACTTGCAAACTGGCTGTTAAAGCAGCTAAGGAGCAGTCTTGGAAGGAGTTCGGTGAGAAATTGGACTGTGATCACAGATCTGCAAACAAGGTGTTCTGGCAGACCATCCGCAGTCTCAGAGGAAGGAAGTTTAATATCATCGAAGGAGTCAAATCCAATGATGGTGTACTTCTTTCCGATGAGAAGGACATCTTGCGCAGATGGGGCGAGCACTTTTCGGAGCTGCTCAATCCCGAACAGGGCACTGAGGATGGCAGACCAATAGTTCTGAGTAGGGCGGAGAATAGTCCAACCGTAGAGGAGGTGACTTTGGCGATTAAAGCGCTAAAAGCCGGCAAATCTGCTGGGGTGGATGAAATCCGGCCAGAAATGCTCAAGGCTTTGGGTAAAGAGGGAGTGGAATGGCTCTTTCGTGTCATTAAAGTGGCCTGGGAATGGGGTGAAACACCTAGCGATTGGCAAACTGGGGTGATTGTTCCTCTTTTTAAGAAAGGGGATAAGAGGGATTGATCCAATTATAGGGGTATATCTCTTTTAAGTCTCCCCGGGAAAGTTTTTGCAAAGGTGTTGGAAACGCGTTCCAGAGCTGTGGTCGAGTCCATGTTGGGCGATGAGCAGTGCGGATTTCGTCCAGGTAGAAGCACAACCGACCAGCTGTTCACTCTCAGAATGGTACTTGAGAAGGCCTGGGAGTATGCCAAACCAATCTACAATTGTTTTGTGGATTTGGAGAAAGCATATGATCGGGTCCCTCGAGGTAAACTCTGGAGTGTATTGCAGTAATACGGGATCGACGGTTCTCTTCTGAGGGCCATTCAATCTCTGTACACTAACTCTAAGAGCTGTGTTCGGGTGAACGGCGTTAAGTCGACACCTTTCACTGTGGGCGTTGGACTTCGCCAGGTTTGCTTTCCGTCACCTCTCTTTTTCATAGTGTATATGGATTGGATGTTACAGCTCAGCCTTGGTGAGGAACGGCTCGAATTGGGAGACTTAAAGATAAGTCTTCTGCTTTTTGCTGATGACTTGGTCATCCTTACGTCCACCCAGACCAAACTTCAGCGCGCACTAGATAAGTTCGTCGCTGTCTGTGTTGAAGCTGGGGATGAAGGTAAACGTGAACAAATCAGAGGCAATGGTAATTTCCAGAACACCTGTTCAATGCACTTTGCATGTTAGTGGAGTCCCATTGAAACTGGTGGAGAAGTTTAAGTATCTCGGAGTCCTATTCACGAGTGATGGTAGGAGCAATACTGAGTTATCCTGTAGGATTGGTCAGGCTGGAGCAATTTTGAGACAGCTTGGTCAATCTGTTATCACGAGGGCCAAACTTGGCATCGAAGCTAAGTTGTCGGTCTTTAATTCAGTGTTTGTTCCTACCCTCATCTATGGTCATGAGGTTTGGGGAATGACCGAAAGAATAAGATCGCGGATACAAGCTGCCGAAATGAGATTTCTTCGTTGTACTGCTGGGGTGACTCGCCGAGATCGGGTTAGGAACACCAGAGTACGCGAGGCACTCAATGTCGAGCAGCTACTTCTTCGAACGGAGAGGTCCATACTTCGATGGTTTTGGCACGTCAAACGCATGTCCCCAACTCGGTTTTCGAGACGTGCCATCGGGTAGACGTCCCCAGAGTAGGCCTAGGATGAGATGGCTGGACCAAGTCCGAAATCTCACCTCTACCCGTTTGGGGATCGCCCCTGATGAGTTAAAGTCGATGGCGGAAGATCGGCAAATGTGGAGAGTCCACTTAAGCTCCCTAAACCCGCGACCCTCATAGTGGATAAGCGGGCTATTGGAAGATGATGATGATGAGTAATGCCTCATTTTTATTAATACGACCCATTGACTAATAGATGGTGGGAACAGATGTGTTGTAATTTGTTCGGTGGTTTTTATTTATACACATTTGGTTGCAAAGTTATTTCTTGCATTTGTGTTTTTTAAGGGGCACCACTAGTGTAACCGCCTGAAAAAAGGGCGGTTTTTAGGAATTTTTTTTACAGAAAACTACTGCATGGAATGTTTTAATGTTTTAAGAATATATTTGTCGATTTATAAGAAATACATGATCACTACACTATCACTGCCCCCACTACTGCAGTGATAGCGACCTTCGCAGTGCATGAAATCAAAAAAACCAAAAACTTTATTAAACTAGAAGGTATTGTCAGTACCATGACCCTCGGTCGAAAAAAAAAAATTAAATTTAACAAAATGGCGGAGTTTTTAAAAAAAAGTTTCAAATTTCGCGCGAAAATTTGATGATTTTTGGCTTGCCAAAATAATTTTTTATTCGATCGGAAAACAGGAGGTCCATGGTATGGAGAAACATATATAAAAGAAGCCGCAAAAAGAATCAAATCGATCGGATCATATGTCTTCGAATTATAACTGCAGCAAATTTGAAAAACGTCGTTTAGAGAAAACGCGTTTGAAGTTTAAGTTACTGATTTCATGCTTATAAATCCGATGAGCGACTGCTCTTCAGATAGCTGTAACTCAAAAACTATTTGAGATATGTTCTTAAAATGTTAGTATGTTATTTTTAAAGGTAGATGTTATAGACTATCGAAATATGCAAAAAAAAAAAAACCAATTGTTAAGGCGTGAGCGACCGAACATGATATTTTGAATTGCCCTTTAATCTTCCAACGCATTTTTCTCAAAATTACTTTCCACAATCGAAAACTATTCGAGCAATTTAATTGAAATTTTTTTATATATTTTATACGGAAAAAAACTAGTATTTGAACGAAGAATTGATCTTTTAACTGCATACTTCTATTTTATAATGGTAAAAACAAAATCTTTAACTTTAATCATCCGCCATTTTCTCAGAAATAATTTGTTTTAAATCTCTTGTTCAAAAACAGGATAATTCAATATAAAAAACAAATCTCTCTAGATTTTGAATATAGGGTTTTTGTGTGAAATTTGTAGTATAGCTTTGAAAAAGTTTGTTTATAAGGTATTTACCGTTTTAAAAAACGGTACAGTGGTACAGTGTCAGATAAAAATGAAAACACATGCCGTGATCGTTGCCATATTTTCTGGCCACAGTGATCTTGAAAGATTGCATTTTTAAAATTTATCACAATCGTGTCGTTCACATGGTATCCCATCTTATCATAATTTACTATTATGCATTTATGACATCTCGTTTAATTCCAGTCCTTGTCCAGTTGAGTATGTTTATCGGGACTTCAGTAGCATAGATCATATTGAACTTACTCGAAACATTATTAATAGTCCATGATATCTTTGTTGGGAAGTATCCGCTCCCGATGACAAAGTCAAAGCTTTTGAATCTATAATTTAATCACTTTTTGATCGCCGTGTACCTATTAAAACCAAGAAAATTAAAGACAATAGAGTCCCGTGGTTTACGGAAGAGGTGAAAAGCTTTATTTCAGAAAGAGATAGACTATATTCTAGATGGCGTCGGAACCGTAACAATAAAAATTGGAAAAATTATACCTTTCAACGCAATAGTGTAGTCGATTTCCACTAACATACCTTAACCTACCTCAATCGTTCACTCCACAAAACAAGACTGCTAACACAGCTAATAATAAAACAAATCGAAGCATACGAGGCATGCATATGACGAGCCATACATTGGCCCGTACTATGAATGAATCATATGACACCAAATATGTTTTGCACAAACTGTAATATTAGATGATCAAAATTGCACGCTGATTGGAATGCTAGAAGTCACGAGTAAAAATTGTATATAAAGAGAATGTTTAGTAAAATAAATTCAGATTCATTTTGACTACAAACAAAGTGTGGCTGTTCAGCCCTGCATTCTTGCAGATTCTGGCAGATACTTATGGCGTTTACGCCCTGCCTAATTAGGGACACTTTACAATAGAACTACAGCCGAAAAAAAAAAAGCAGAAGATCGCTTATTTCTCTTCCAAGCTGAATTGCAATCAGTCTCCTTCGACTCTCTGGAAAAATCTCCGGTCTCTTAGAATAATGAAAAAGGAAGATATCGGATGTGATTTGGATCCGAATACTTTAAATGATTATTTTCTTATCGGGGTGGGTGACAGCGTTCCAAATAATGAACTCTCTTGTTTTGGGGCCGATTTAATCAACTCTAATGATCCGAACGATTTCGAGTTTCAATGTGTTTCGGAATTTGATGTAATAAGGGCTATAACTAGAATCAAATTGAACACTATAGGACTAGACGGCGTGTCCTTAATCCTTTCATGCCCGAATTTTGTCGGGGTGGTTATTTTTTATTTTTGTTATTTTTGTTTAGATTCAACTTTTATCAAGGTAGTTTATGACTAATAGCTTAGATTTAGTAACAAGTTTAAGAAATTTTTTAATAAAATAAAGCAGAGGTTTTCACAACTAGTTTTTGCACATCTAACCAGAACGCACTGCGACGTAAAAAACCACACGAATGAAAGCGAAAACGAAGCACTTAAAGGATGTTACAGCCAATACGCATCAACAATACTTAAAAGAACAATTTGAGATCACCATAATAATCAGAAAGTACACACAAAAAATATTAACAATATATTGAACCAATGTTGCCTATAGGCAACAATGGGCATGAAAGGGTTGAAATATATTAAATTAATTCTACCGCAGATTTATTATACTTTGGCACGCATCATTAACTTCTGTATAATGAGATCGGCATTTCCAAGCTCTTGGAAATACGCGAAAAGTTTTCCTGTGCCAAAAAATACTATAATAAAATAAGTCGAGCACTAGATTTTAGGCCTATCAGTATTTTACCCTGCCTGTCAAAGTTCTTGGAAATATTAATGAGAGATCAAATCAACGACCATATCAGTCATCAGAACGGCTGTGCTTTCCAATAGGCCACTATCACAAATAACCGGAATTAAATTGTTTTGACGTGAAATTGCCTCAGAAATACGAAAATAAAAGTTATTTTTCGAGGACGCTATTATTAACAAAGTTATAAACAATTAAAGTCTCCGATGGACCAGTGGAAAAACACTTTTTCGAGTACAAAAACGCGAATAATTTGCACTTTTACCTTCCTATTTGCTTAATAACATATGTATCTACAAAAGTAAAAAACGCTTAATATCTTAGAAAAATCAGCGAATCACAACTAAAAGTAATACTATAATAAATGTTAGTAACCGCTAAATTTACGTCTTCTGAACAACCGAAAATATGCATCAGTAATGAAAACCTCGTACGTAATTAAGGGGGTAGACCCAGTTATTGGGTTGTCGGAATTTCTCGAACAGATGGCGTTTGTTAATTTTTTTAAAGTAATGGATTAAGCCCGTCTATATTATTGGTAAGCCATTCGACAGTTAACGGTTTAAGCGTAATTCTGAAAAAAATTGATCGGGATTAATCGTGTTTTGAAGATTTTGTAACAGCTTAAATATGGAAGACCAAAGTGTGCATTTTCGCCATATTTTACTCTTTTATTTCCGTAAAGGGAAGAATGCGAATGAAGCTTGTGAAAAGTTGCGTCAAGTTTAAGCTGACGATGCTCTACAAAAACATCAGTGTCAACGCTGGTTACAAAAATTCAGCGCGGGTGATTTTAACCTCAATGACGCTCCTCGGTCAGGAGGTTGACGACGACCAAATCAAGGCACTGATCGAGTCAAACCCACGTTACACGACACGAGAGATTGCAGAGACATTGAACATCCATCATTCAAGCGTTCACGACCACCTGAAGCAGCTGGGATACGTAAGCAAGCTCGATATTTGGGTTCCTCATGAACTCAAGGAGGTCCAATTGACGAACCGCATAAACATCTGTGATATGCTCATTACACGTCAGGAAAACGATCCTTTTTTGAAGCGACTGATAACAGGTGATGAGAAGTCGATTATTTACGACAATGTTGTACGCAAGCGGTCTTGGTCCCATCGTGATAAAGCGCCTCAAACGAGAGCGAAAGCCAACATTCATCAGAGAAAGGTTATGCTGTCAGTGCGGTGGGATTTTAAAGGCATCGTGTTTTTTGAGCTCCTACCAAGGAATCAAACCGTCAATTCTGATGTTTACTGTCGGCAGTTGGACAGTTTGAATGAATGCATCATCCAGAAACGTCCAGAGCTCGTTTATCGTAAAGGAGTTGTGTTCCATCACGACAATGCAAGACCACACACAAGTTTAACCACCCGCCAAAAGCTTTGCCACCCGCCAAAAGCTTTGCCACACCCACCATACTCACCTGACCTTGCGCCATCGGACTTCCACTTGTTTCGTTCTCTTCAAAACTCGTTACGTGAAAAAACGTTCAATTCAAATGAGGCTGTAAAACAGCACCTTCTTCAATTTTTCGCCGATAAAGACAGGTCCTTCTATGAACGAGCAATTATGCAACTTACTGAAAAATGGCAAAAGTTCATCGAAAAACGGTCAATATGTTATTGATTGATTTCTGTTCTTTATATAAATAAATAATCTTTGAAAAACATAGAAAAATGCGTCATGACTTTTCCGACAACCCAATAGAATTTTGAAAAAATCAATTTTTTTTTTGCATTTTCTCAAAGCAAAATATTTCAAAAGCATTGTCTGAAAATTTCAAACAAATTGGACCGTAGTTTATGGAGATAAATAATTTTGAACGGAGTCGTCTCTAGTCCATAACTACTCGTACTCAAAACTTTAAACGCGTTTTTCTCGAAACCGTGACTTCGAAGTCGGTGATCACTGTAGCTTGAGAGCGGCTTTGCCGATTGGTCTGAAATTTTTCTCACTTATCACTTATATTTATAAAATACAAATTTCTGATCTGATGTATTTTCGTATGTGACAAAAAATCTGCGAATTTACTGAACGGATTTGAATGCAGTTTCTTCCTATAGATTCAGGATACTTCCATCTGATAGTTTCTACAGGGTTTTTCAATAAGAGCCCTTCAAAAGTTTTCTTAAATAAAACAAAAACGGTTTTGGATATCAATGAAATTCTTTATTCCTGTAAAAGTACGTTCGATGCCATTATGTATGGAACTCGATTTCTTTTGCATGGCCACCACGGGCACGCTTGCAGAAGTCCAGACGCTGAACCCAATTTTCGACGGTTTTCAAGCATAAATCGGCCGATACTGCTGCAATTTCACGTTCGATATTCGTACGAAGTTCATCAATCGTCGCTGGCTTGTTGGCATAGACCATAGACTTGACGTAGCCCCACAGGAAATAGTCTAACGGCGTCAAATCGCACGACCGAGGCGACCAAGCGACTGGACCATTTCGTGAGATAACACGTTCTCCAAACTTGGTTTCCAATAAATTGATTGTGACATTCGCTGTGTGGCTTGTGGCGCCGTCCTGTTGGAATCACATATCCTCCAAGTCCATATCATCCAATTGGGGCCAAAAATATTCGGTTATCATTGAACGGTAGCGATCCCCATTCACAGTAACGTGCCGGTCTTGATCATCACGGAAGAAGTACGGCCCAATGACGCCGCCGGCCCATAAACCACACCAAACCGTAATTTTTTCGGGATGCAATGATGACTCATGGAGTACGTGTGGATTGCTGCCTGACCAATACCGCATATTTTGTTTATTGACGAAGCCATCCAGCAAGAAATTATGACGACCATAAATTGGACGTAGCGCTCTTAACGTTGAGGCCACTGACTCCGAATTTCGGTAGTAAATTTTAATAATTTCGACTCGTTGTTGGCTCGTATATCTTTCCATCATGAAATGGCAAACCTTACTGAAGGGAAATGTCAAAAAACCGCAAGAAAAATATGGTGTCGTTTGCTGTCCCTGTCGCTCTACTTTTGTAGCGTCCCTAATGAAAAACCCTTTATATAAATTATTTTAAAATTTTCAACAGAAAGCCTGTAAACAAACAAAAGAAACTGTTTTATTTAAATTAATTGCATTTTCTGGGAAGTTATCTCTATTTTTCTCGACTTTCACCAAACAGATTGTAATCAATATTGCATATCTGTTTAGAGGTTTTATTAGCAATCGCGAACACGATCAATGGAGACCATTGCCACTATCAGTGCTCAAGCGGCGTTCATGTTTGTGCGTGTTGGTAGGGTTTTTTTTATTTCGGTCGTCGTGTGTAGGGGGAAATATTCCATGGGCATAGTTTTATTTAAGGGTGGGTTTTTGTTTTTTTTTCATTGGTATATTATGCTCTGCTGGCGCGCAATACAAGTCACGTATTGGAACGTAAAAAAAGATTGTCGAACTAGATAATGAGTGTTTACACGATAGGTACATGTGTACATAGTATGTGTATTGTGTAAAAAAAATCACATAAAAGAATGTTCTTTTGGCGATCGCACATGTGGTTACTCATTTATGTATGCCCACACAAATTTGTTCCATTTTTCTGAGTCGATTACATACATATTATATACCTAATACATATCATGTGTATGCGATTCACTTACGCATTATGTGCAATGGATGTGGAATATCGCCATAGCGAGGATAACAAACGTATGTAGGTATGCATGTACTATGCAGTGGCGACGCGTGAGTAAAATGTGTAGGCGTTCAGTTCATAAAAGTACAAACAACAGCTTTTCCACTTAAATTCTAACCAACTTTGAGATGATTTTCCTTTTCACAGCTTCACTCAAAATTAAAACTCAAAGTAAACTCAATCCAATCCATCCCACCACGAATAGAACGTAAAGGCAACACAATTACTCATGGTTTTGTTTTTACTACACTCAACACAAAACGACCATACATACTCTTATCTCCTACAGTACCTACATGTGCCCTATACCTATAAACTTTCCATATCCGCATGTAAGGTTGACTTGAGCAAAACTCAACCCTTTTGTATGACTTCGTTCACAGCTAAGATGAACGAATTTGTCGATACGATGTGCGTTAAATTTATTTTTTTGGCATATATTTTTGATGGGTACATTTCGTTTCCCACTCAACTGAACGAGTCGAATGAATGGAAGGCATTGCTGTCGCAGGTTAGGGTTTTGTTCTGATATGAATTATGATTTGGCTCAAGTGCACGAGAGGCTGGCACGAATTGGGAAATACACTGAGAAATTGACTGAAGGTATGACTTAGGGTACAAGTGGAAGCACATTTTGTGGGTGGTTGATATTCAGTTACGAAAATTTTAGAAACAGAAATATTGTTCTCTGAAAGTTATAGGCGTTCATGAACGAAATGAACAATAGGACGCGTCGCAACTGGTACTATGTATGGATATTGCTGCCGGTTTTTTAGATGGGGACACAGTTTGAGTGTCACACATATATATGTACAAATGTATATACATATGTATACCTATACATACATATTTGTGGAGCAAATCTTTAAAATGTTAAAAGTTGTACAATTGTGGCACCCGATTATAAGATATGTATGTAAAAATTTACATATGTACATATTTTTATGCGTAATGGGTTTCACAAATTGTCAACATCATTTCACAATATTTGCTACATAAATACATATATGCGACTAAAGTTATTATGTGGATTAGATGATATGTATGACAATCGTTTGATGCCGAAATGACGTCGCGGGAACATAATTGTGTGGTTTTTACACGTCGCCTAATCTTAGCTTGGCTGCAACCAAAAGATCCGTTTACACATCGGTCAAATACATTATGTACGGACAAAATTTCAACCCTTACAAGAAAAAACATATGTACTGTCCACCGCAGAAAATAACTTCCAGCAGTCCCTCAACGCACCAGTTATTCATCATATTCGCCATCTTCCTCATTACAACGCACAAGAAAATAAAAAAAAAAAAAGCAGACAAAGCGAAAACGACAGTGTGACCTTCGGGCAGTAATAATAGTATTTGACGTGTTTTCTTTTTTGTACTAAGCCAAAGTTAACAAAATGCCCTTATCTGCAAGTAGACATTATTTCTTTTAGTTTTTATTTATAGTCTCCCTAACATACAAATTTATTTAAAATATGTATGTACATATGTACAGGGTTTTTCAATAAGAGCGCTACAAAAGTTTTTTTAAATAAAACAAAAACGGTTTTGGATATCAATGAAATTCTTTATTCCTGTGAAAGTACGTTCGATGCCATTATGTATGAAACTCGATTTCTTTTGCATGGCCACCACGGGCACGCTTGCAGAAGTCCAGACGCTGAACCCAATTTTCGACGGTTTTCAAGTATAAATCGGCCGATTCTGCTGCAATTTCACGTTCGATATTCGTACGAAGTTCATCAATTGTCGCTGGCTTGTTGGCATAGACCATAGACTTGACGTAGCCCCACAGGAAATAGTCTAACGGCGTCAAATCGCACGACCGAGGCGGCCAAGCGACTGGACCATTTCGTGAGATAACACGTTCTCCAAACTTGGTTTCCAATAAATTGATTGTGACATTCGCTGTGTGGCTTGTGGCGCCGTTCTGTTGTCCAAATTATTCAATTGGGGCCAAAAATATTCGGTTATCATTGAACGGTAGCGATCCCCATTCACAGTAACGTGCCGGTCTTGATCATCACGGAAGAAGTACGGCCCATAAACCACACCAAACCGTAATTTTTTCGGGATGCAATGATGACTCATGGAGTACGTGTGGATTGCTGCCTGACCAATACCGCATATTTTGTTTATTGACGAAGCCATCCAGCCAGAAATGAGCCTCATCGCTGAAGATGATTTTTCGATGAAAATCCGAATCATTTTCAAGTTGTTGCTCAGCCCAATTCACGAACATATGACGCTTCTGGTGGTCAAGCGGCTTCAGTTCTTGCGTCAATTTAATCTTGTAAGGATGTAGGCCAAGATCTTTTCGCAAAATTCGCCACAACGATGTCACAGAGATGCCCAACGCTTGAGAACGACGTGTGAGAGACACATTTGGGCTTTCTGCAACTGAAGCCTCAGCGGCAGCAATATTCTCGACACTACGGGCACTTCTTTGTCTCACTGGCACGGGAACATTTTGTACTGTGCCTGTGGATTCCAATTTTTCCACTAGACGCTCAATTGTTGATCTGCTAGGACGATTATGACGACCATAAATTGGACGTAGCGCTCTTAACATTGAGGCCACTGACTCCGAATTTCGGTAGTAAATTTTAATAATTTCGACTCGTTGTTGGCTCGTATATCTTTCCATCATGAAATGGCAAGCCTTACTGAAGAGAAATGTCAAAAAACCGCAAGAAAAATATGGCGTCGTTTGCTGTCCCTGTCGCTCTACTTTTGTAGCGTCCCTATTGAAAAACCCTTTATATGTAGATATTTACCTGTACTCCTTTTTCTATTAAAGAAGCAAAATTTTGTGTTTGCCTTTTTTAATTTCATTTATTTTCAGGAAAGAAATCGAAGAGAACACTTACTTAAGAATACCACTTAAGACGCCCTATGAACTCGAAATCGAAGTTGATCGCTTCGTCGAAATCGTACAGTGTGCCGGGTGGAATAATACTTCTCACGAAAAAAAGAAGCACACAAATTGCGGCTTAAAATATCCACCGGAAATAAAAGAAATGATAAGGGAAAAAAGGAAAGCGCGTAAGAAATGGCAACAAAGTCGTGCTCCACAGCATAAAGCTCACTTAAACCGACTGAGTAATCTATTGAAACAAACTATAAACAATTTTAAGAACCATGCAATAGAGACCTACCTCGAAAACTTAACCGCTGAAAAATAATCCAATTATTCGCTTTGGAAAGCTATAAAACTCACCAAAAGACCAAAAATCACTACGCCGCCAATCAAGAATAGCAATGACGAATGGGCGAAGGGAGACAAAGAAAAAGCGGATATTTTCGCCGCCCATCTGGAAGAAACATTAAAGCTATTCGATGGCCGAGCTCTTATTCGAAATAGTGAACGCGAGATAACACCTGACACTTACACAATAACAAGTGCAACGCTAGCAGAACTCACGCAAGAAATAAAAAAACTAAAACCCAAAAAAGCTCCTGGTTACGACCTCATAACGGGAGAAGTCTTAAAAATGCTGCCTAGAAAAGCCTTAATCAAGCTTCTCTATATTATAAATGCTGCGCTTAGATTAGAATATGTCCCGAGCCAATGGAAAATTGTGGAAGTCATAATGATTCTTAAACCAGGAAAACCGCCGAGTGACAAGAAATCTTATAGACCCATTTCGCTGCTCCCAATAATTTCTAAAATCTTCGAGAGAATACTGCTCAAGCGCTTACAGCCGATCATCGAGGATCAGAATCTTATCCCTGATCACCAGTTTGGGTTCAGAACCAAACACTCAACTATTGATCAGGTGCATAGAATCACTGACGTAATAGAAAAAGCTCTTGAAGAAAAGAAGATCTGCTCAAGCGTATTTCTTGATGTCTCGCAAGCCTTTGATAAGGTGTGGCATGAAGGCTTGAAGTTTAAATTACGTCAGGTTCTGCCTGCACGCCTATATAATATACTGACAACATATCTCGGGAATAGAATCTTCCGTGTCAGACACGGAAACGAATATTCGCAGTTTAAAGAAATTACAGCCGGCGTACCCCAAGGAAGTGTCCTTGGCCCGCTTCTGTATACCTGTGATATACCGCAAGAAGAAGACACCGTTCTAGCTACGTTTGCCGATGACACTGCTATTTTAGCAATTGGCAAAACGATCGAAGAAACGACAGATAAACTACAAAACGCTGTGAATAGTGTAAACGAATGGACAAAGGCTTGGCGGATCGCCCTCAACGAAACCAAATCTGTCCATGTAAACTTCACTTTCTTGTAAGTTTAAACAATTTACCTATCCTTATAAACTCGGTTCGTATTCCCTTCGCAAACGAGGCTAAATACCTCGGAATGACACTCGACGCTAAATTAAAATGGAAGTCGCATGTGAAAAAGAAACGTAAAGAACTCGATAACAAATTTAGAGAAATGTATTGGTTACTTGGGAAACATTCCAAGCTCAATACTGAGAACAAGCTGCTGTTATATAAGCAAGTGCTAAAGCCGGTGTGGACATATGGTACACAACTCTGGGGTTGTACCAAAAAAACAAACGCCAATATTTTACAAACTTTTGAAAATAAAGTGCTAAGAGAAATTGTCAATGTACCGTGGTACGTAAGAAATGATGATATACATAGAGATCTCGGAATTCCTACAGTCGAAAATGAAATTAAAAACTTCGCGCGAAAGCACAAAAATCGAATAAGCGAACACGTTAATAATACTGTCCTGGATGAAAGAAATGTATTGCGCCGTCTACAAAGGACCAAACCTTTTGACTTAGCACGATAAAAATGAACCGCGCCTAAATAGCGGAACATGCAGGAACTTTCATTGGAAAGGCACCTGCCAAACGTCTCTATTTCGTGATAAAAAAATTGGTTGATAAGTCCTTACTTAGTTGCAGTAACTTACAAGTTTATATCGAAGGGAGGTGTTTTTTAGTGAGTAAGAATCTAACACTACTATGAGCACGCGTCTGCGGTCCTCATAGTGTCTATGCAAGATTTTCACCTACACCGGAAAAAAAAAAAAAAAAAAATTTATTTTCCTATGTATGTAGAATTTAAATGTGGAACATAAAAATACTAAACTGGAAAACAAATATTCCACTTTTTCAGAATAAGTGAAATATTTTTAAGCTTATGGTCACACTGGAAACGAGTTTCTGTGCATCTCTTTTCTTTCCCTTCTTTTATTTTGCGAAAAGAGTATGTTCAACAGGAAAACAAAAATGAATGCGTTAAAACTCTGAGACAAAATGAACTTTTGAGCAACAAGATTTGGGGTCCCGTTATAGAATCCCCATACGAAATTTCCACTTTTTGTACCAATACCATGTACAATAAGTGCGTACTATTTAAATATACACAGTCTTCTGAATTTTACTAATTTTTAAATCTTTATCCACTGGTATGAAATTAACACTTATTGAAGATTTTAAATAATATTCAGTGCATATAGTACGTATGTACATACATATTTGGTTGAGTTCGTCATATAAATTATAAACATATGCTTATAATGGGTTTTAATATACTTAACAAAACAGCACACGGGCATATTAGGGCGAAGCAAGGCGAGCGCGGGTCAGCTAGTTCTATACATAATTGTCCTCTGGTTGAACGAAGGATTTATGTGGACAATAATTTTTTTTTTTATAGCGGAAAATGCGAGTGATATTGTAGTCGAATTAAGAATTTTGATTTTCAACATCCGCCATTTTGTGAAAGTTCAAAATTTTTCAAATCCCTTCCTTCAACCGGAGCATTATGTCATTAACTAATGATCCCTTTTGCTTTTTTTGCATTCGCATGATCCAGTGACGAGCAGCAGTGATCACCGCAAAACACTTTTTTTTGGACCCCTACCATATTTGTTGCATCTCATTTATTTTTTAATATTTTGTCATAATTGTTTCTGGAAATACATATCTTTCATGTAAAAAAACATTTGTTATTAATTGTTTTAATGCGACGTCACAAAAAAATCCTAAATTTGAGCGTTTTTTGGCAGTCCCAACTGGGTCTACCCCCTTAAAAATATCTAAAAGTATGCAACGCTTCGTCGGATCATCTTTAAATTTATGTGTATGTATTTGAAATGCGCAACATAATCGATTTTCGTGGAAGATTACAGGGTTATTTTTCCTTTGCCAAAAATAATTTTTTTTCGGACTTTTTCATGAATGCTATGATGTCCCATGCCACAAGATTTTTTGATGGATTCTTGTGAATTACGATGAGAAAATGCGAAAAAAATCGTACAATTGAGTGACTTAAGTTCTAGACGCCTTCCTGACGGTTGTTAACATACCCTTAGCGGAGCGACGAAGTCGCGTGCGCGGCTAAATCAGGCGGAAAAAAGGGTTAAATCCGTTTAACCCGCGGAGCAGGCCACCCAAGTACTGTGTAGTGCACCTCGAATTTTCATTTTTCAGACTTTTGTTGACCCATTCATCAATTGAACCATAATCGACATGAAAAGTCGGGAAAAAAAAGTTCGTTTTGTCAAACGGAAAATGATCCTGTAATCTTTCAGAAATATAGAATTATGTTACACATTGCAAATATGTACACATACATTTAAAGATTATACGGCGAACCATTGCATACTTTTAGATACTTTTAATTACTTACGAGATTTTCATTCCTGATGCATATTAGCGGTTACTAACATTTATTATAGTATTCCTTTTAGTTGTGATTCGCTGACTTTTCAAAGATGTTAAGCGTTTTTTGCTTTTGTAGTTATGTTATTATGCAAATAGGAAGGTAAAACCGCAAATTATTCGCGTTTTTGTACTCGAAAAAGTGTTTTTCTCACTGGTCCATCGGAGACTTTAATTGTTTATAACTTTGTTAATAATAGCGTCCTCGCAAAATAACTTTTATTTTCGTGTTTTTGAGGCAATTCCAAGTCAACAAAAAAATTTAACTCCGGTTATTTGTAATAGTGACCCATTGGAAAGCGGCCCATCATAACATGTTTACTCCTTGCCAATCTGGCTTCAGAGAAAAACATAGCTGCACCACTGCCTTGGTAAAGATTGTTGATGACTTAAGGTATGACTTTTGTTGCAGCAATGGGCGCGTTCCATTTCCCAGATATCTGAAATTTCAGATAGACTGGAATATGGAACGCTGAAATTTGACTGAAAAACAAGACAACAGCTGATTGACATTTTGCGTTTTTACTTTCTGCGAATTTGCGTATGTTTTGTATTTCATACTATTAATGAGTTACACCTTACCAAAAAAAAAAACCATTCGGTTTCCACCGCGAGATGTGCCTTTGTGCAAACGGAGAAAGGGAACTCCTTACAGGGGTACTTTTTAGTTACCGGCTATCCGGGATATTCTTACCGCGCCCGAAAGGTGAAATGAAATTTACAACACAAAACTTTACTTTCCTTAGGCTTAGACAAACGATAAAGTCTAACAGTATGCACCAAAAAAATCTCTTCTATTCTTTATGGGATTTTTTTTTTATAAATTACTAGCCGATACCCGCGACTACGTCCGCGTGGAAAGACGTCATATTATACCTTCTATCCTTCCCCGGGTTTCAAGCCATTGATGATAAGGTATAGACTGTCAATTTCTCATATTAATTCTTTAAGGCGTCCCTGTAAACAACTTTCCTGGTTTTTCTTTCCGGCTCGGAGATGACCAGGCTATCTGGTAAATTGACTCTGAACGCGCAATGGGAGAAACAGTTACTCCTCCTATTAACATTGTCCAATTTCAAGTTCTGTCCCTGTACCTTATTGACGTTAATAGCGTATCAAATCTCAATATTTGTGTTAAATTTCAAGTAAACCCGACAACAACAATAAATATTTCCACAAATACATACATACATACATACATATATAGATATCGTGATGAGTGCAGAGAAGCAGCACTAAGAAAAATGAAAAAAACTACCCTTGTCGACTGGGCAAAGCAAAAACAACACACGATCGCCAAACGATATGTGCCGCTGACTACGGTTGCGAATTACTATAAATGGCCAATTTTCATCGCCCTCTGTCTTGGCCCACAGATGTAGTTTTGAAAAACGGTAAAATACGTATTTAATTATTTCTGTTCTAGAATATACCCAACAAATTTCAATTCCAAAATCCAATTTAATTTTTTTTTCATACAAACTTGAACACCCTGTAACACCCTCTAAAAGCTGAGTTTGGAAAAAACTGGAATATTAATTCAAGAAAAATGGCTGTACTCTACGAACATAATAACAGCTGATTTTTGCTCTCATTTCGGTGTGGGGAATAAAAAATGTCGACAATTTAAGCCGCCAATTTAAAATTCGATATTTTAAGAGGTTTTTGAATTTGCCAAATTAATTACTGGAAATTAATGGAACGATAATTCGGTCTTAAACTACAACTACAACAATGTAAACAAATGGGCGTCGTGGGGATAGGGGGAGGGAAGTCGAATATGTATCTCTTTATTAACTAATCTGTGGTATGAATGGTAGAAACGGAGAAACGATGTTTGTTCTCTGTTCACTCACTTCGTTGACTCAACGGACCTGCTTACCGTGTATTAAGTATACGCGACGCGACATCTCTGTTAAAATGGCTGACAAAAATATCGATTTTTATCTCCAGTTTTGCAATTCCGATTTCGATGATTTTTTCGTTGGAAACGTATAGTTTTTTTTTA
Organism: Matsumyia berberina; assembly: GCA_917880715.2. Lineage (NCBI taxonomy): Eukaryota > Metazoa > Arthropoda > Insecta > Diptera > Syrphidae > Matsumyia > Matsumyia berberina. Next base: position 85,307,598 of record OU862872.1, read on the forward strand.
CATACAAACCTGCTACAGAAGAATACCTTTCCAGCAAAAAAGAATCATAAAATTCGGTGTTGCCAAAGTCGAGCCAAACTCGAGATATGAAAGGACAAACACATATCAAACTCACTTTTAATATATAGATAATTTTTTTTATAGGAATATAGATATATTCCATAAACCTACATATGTTTATGTTTTAAGGGTAGTTATGTGCATTCAAGAGGACACAAGCGTCCAGAGGCTTGTCTCAAACCAACCTCTGTCTACCAACTCCTACTTTCACCTCCTCGAGGTGAACGCTGGGTGTCTAGTACCTCAACTGAAAACAGGGTGCAAGTCCCTGTGGAAGGTTGTTGGTGGTAGCCGACGAGAGAGGGGAGGAGGGTGTTCACACTAAGGCACTCACCCCTGCACCTGGACGGCAGCGGTAGAACTCCCATGATGGAATCAATGGTGGAGTCTACAGTTCCAGTTAGGTCGAACTACTTAGTGAACACCTCATATGGGCTACTCCGGCATTATAGGATTATAGGCCAATGAGAACCGGATTACCCGGCCCCTTAACTCCAAGGGGTTTAGCAAAAGGGGTTGTGCGTGGGGTTAACGGCTCCACCATTTTACTGTTGACGACCCGGCAAAACGAAAAAAGGACAACAACTTTCGGATCTGCACGTGGAATGTTCGGACCCTGAATAGGCCGCGTGCAGCCGAACAATTAGCGGAGGCCCTAGACTTCTATAAAGCAGGTATTACCGCCATCCAGGAAATGCGATAGGATGGGCCGGGCAAAAGCAGGATGAAAAACTGTGACATTTACTACTGTGACTGCTTACTTACTTAAGGTGGCGCTACAGACCGGGGTGGTCCTGGGCCTCAACCAACAAGTCTCTCCAGCCAGCTCGATCTTTAGCCAGCTGCCTCCAGTTTCGCACGCCAAGTTGGTTGAGGTCCCCTTCCACTTGCGTGCGCCACCTGAGTCGCGGTCTTCCTCTACTGCGCCGCCCCTCGGGTGTGGATTCGAAGATTTTCCGGGCCGGAGCGTTAGTGTCCATACGCTCTACATGACCCAGCCACCTTAGTCGTTGGAGCTTTACTCTTCTGGCTAGGTCGATGCCGCCGTACAGCCCGTACAGTTCGACGTTGTATCTCCTCCTCCATTCACCGTCTATGCAGACGGGACCGAAAATCACCCGAAGAATTTTCCTCTCGAAACAGCCAAGAGCGACCGCATCCGCATTTGACAAAGTCCATGCATCTGCGCCGTAGAGCAGGACTGGGACGATGAAGGACTTATAAAAGGTCACCTTAGTTGTTCGAGAGAGGGCTTTGCTACTCAATTGCCTTCTTAGCCCAAAAAAACAGCGATTGGCAAGAGTTATTCTTCGTTTAATCTCAGCGCTGGTGTCGTTGTCTGAGTTTATAGCGGAGCCAAGGTAGACAAAGTCCTTAACTACCTCGAAGTTATAGTTCTGTCCGAGACGTCGGTGTTGGGTGTCCTTTCTTGTTTACAGCATATACTTCGTCTTGCCCTCATTGACCGCTAAACCCATCTTCGCCGCCTCTGTCTCAATACTCACAAACGCACCAGTGACATCACGCTGCGTTCTACCGATTATGTCAAAATCGTCGGCGTATCCGAGTAATTGGACGGACTTTGAAAGATTGTGCCTCTGGTGTTAGCGCGTGAGTTTTGCACAACTCTTACAAGAACGATGTTGAAGAAGTCGCATGACAGCGCGTCGCCTTGTCTAAATCCTTTTCTGACATCAAAGGTCTCGGTGAGGTCTTGACCGACCTTGATGGAGCAGCGTGCATTCTCCATTGTCATCCTGCACAGACGGACGAGTTTGGCAGGGATGCCAAAACTAGACATGGCTCTGTATAGCTCGTCTCTATAGATGCTGTCATACGCGGCCTTAAAATCGATGAAGGGGTGGTGGGTAACGATTTGAAGTTCCTGGGTTTTTTCCAAGATCTGCCGCAGTGTGAATATTTGGTCGGTGGTGGACGTTCCTGACCTGAAACCACACTGATATGGACCGATCAAGTTGTTGACGAACGGCTTCAGGCGTTCACACAACACGGCAGATAAGATCTTGTTAGCGATGTTAAGAAGACTGATGCCTTTGTAGTTGGCGCAGTTCAGAGGGTCTCCTTTCTTGAGGATCGGGCAAACAATGCTGAGGTTCTATTCATCGGGCATACTTTCCTTCGACCATATTTTACATATAGCACCTTACCAAATCATCGCCTGCTGCTTTGAACAGCTCGGCAGCTAGGCCATCAGCCCCAGCGGCTTTGTTGGACTTAAGCTTCGATATGCCTTTCTTCACCTCGTCCAGGTCGGGTGGACGGAATTGTTGGTCTTTGTCGTCCAGGTTGCATGGTTCATTCTGCCTGACAGCGGGATTTGATTCGTCGTCGCCGTTAAACAGTCTGCAGAAGTAATTCTTCCATATCCTCAGCATCGACTGCGATTCTACTACGATGTTCCCTTGTTCTTTCTTGCAGGCCTCGGTTCGGGCTCTGTAACCTTGACAGGTTCCTTTAACCCTTTGGTAAAACTTCCGAACCTCATTCCTACAGTAACATCTCTCAATTTCCTCGATCTCGCGCCTCTCATGCTCTTTCTTTTTCCTCCTGAAAAGCTTGTGTTCGTCTCTCCTCTTCTGCCCGTAGAGCTCGCGAGCAGCTCTGGTCTTTCTATGCAGTGCCGCTTTTTATGCCTCTTGTTTCGCTGCATGTACTTGCCGGCACTCGTCGTCAAACCAGGGATTTCGTTGTGGTGGCCGTGTGAAACCCAGCACATCAGAGGCGGCATCTCTGATCGCTTTTTGGCAATGTTGCCACTGGTCTTCAATACTTGATGCTGGCGGCATAGGACCTTTTGAGAGATTGAGGGAGACTCGATCGGAAAAGGATCTGGTGATCTCTTGCGATTGCAGCCGTCCGACGTCAAACTTCCTCACAGTATTCCCTTGTCTTGGCGGTGTTCGGGATATCCGCAGTTGTACCTTGGCGACAACAAGGTAGTGGTCCGAGTCAATGTTGGCCCCTCGGAACGTTCGGACTTCCATAATACTGGAGGAGTGCCTTGCGTCGATCGCAATGTGGTCAATCTGGTTGACGGTTGATTGATCAGGAGATCTGCATGTTCCTTTGTGGATATCGAGATGTGGGAACTGCGTACTAGCCACGACAACGTTCCGCCCCGCAGCAAAGTCGACCAGCCTAAATCCGTTATCGGATGTGGTGTCGTGTAGGCTGTGTTTTCCGACAGTACTACCAAAGATGCCCTCTATTCCTAGCTTTGCGTTAAAATCGCCTAGGACAACCTTATACCCTTTTCCCACCGGAACGAAAACTGAGTTTTCGGCATAAAACTCACGAAAACTCTCTGAACTATTCTCATCGAACATAAACGTGTTTTCGCTTGTCATTTCCATCATTTTGCCACTAAAGGTGAATTTTTTGTGTTGGCTATAAACATTGACTTTGATAAGATTTGGTAAATTTCTCATATTAATATATTAAAAAAATTAATTCATATTTCGAACTAATATCCAAATATAAAAATATAAAAGTAAATTTCAACACATCAAATTAAACAGCTGTTTTTGACAGCTTTTTCTCAGTTGCTCTGCTCAAATTTTCTCACTTGCTCTGCTGAATAAGCTGAAAGTATCAAAAGGTGTGTTTGGTTTGACAACCTTAACACAACCTTACCATTGCGAGACGGTTTCGTGAAGATTTATTCAGAAACTGCCGAAAACTCGGTTTTATGATGACTAAAAAATTTATGGGAAAACTTCGGTTTTGGATGTATGTAGTTTTCGTGAGTTTTGGCGAAAATTCAGTTTTCGTTCCGGTGGGAAAACGGTATTAATGTCATAGCTAGGGCACTGCTCATGTGTCTTGTCCAAAAGCTCGTAGAACCTGTCTTTGGTGTCGTCGTCTTTCTCCTCTGTTGGGCCATGCGCGCATATCAGGCTTATGTTGGCGAGTTTAGCCTTGATGCGGATTGTCGTGAGGCGTTCGCTTACATACCTGAAGCTTAAGACTTCTTGCCTAAGTCTGCCTCTAACGACAAATCCACATCCAAATAAGCGCTGCTTTTGTTGCCGATAGCAATCGCCGTAATATATGTCGCAGTTTTCCATCCTCTTTTTGCCCGGCCCATCCCATCGCACTTCTTGAATGGCGGTAATGTCTGCTTTGCAGCAGTTTAGGGCCTCCGCTAATTGTTCGGCTGCACGTGGTCTGTTAAGGGACCTAACGTTCCACGTGCAGATCCGAAGATCGTTGTCCTTATTTCGTTTGCTTGGTTCGTCATCAGTAAATCCGTCCGTCTCCGAGGCTTGTGTTGTTCTCGTAACTAGAAGGTTTTTCCATGGCAGGGCAGTTAACCCCCAACCTGGAGGACCAGGCCCATTGTAAGTAAAACCCCTAGGACGAGGGGCTGGTATAACCGATGTCGGTAACCCACTTCGGGGATGTGAGCGCTGCCGTTGGTCCTTGTAGGGCTCATCCGCCACCATCTCTTTTCCAAGACCCCAACCGATTCTTGGAAATCCTTATCGGCCTCAGCTCCAAATATGTTGAAGTAGCCCAGATAAGGTGGTGCTCCCGATCCGGAAGTTATAGACGCCACCGTTGATTCCATCTAGGGAATTATTTCGCTGTCGTGTTTATAGTGCTGCAATTTTTGTCTTCTGGTCAACACTCGCGCTTATAAGTTTAGCAAGTTGAGTCCGGGTGGACAACAACCAGTACCAAGTGGCTACCACGAGGAGGTAAAATAAGCACAATTGATGTGTAGTAACAGTTACAACACTGGACATCGCCAAGTTGATACCAATCAGAGTCTACCCTATTACTACAACACCCGGCCACCACGGTGACTGCTACAGAGAGCAAAAGCAGCGTTTATTCGGGTATGGATTTGTTATAGGCGGCGGACTTAGGCAAGAAGTCTTGAGCTTTCGACATGTAAGTAAACGCCTTAAAACAATTCGCATCAAAGCTAAATTCAAAAACATAAGCCTAATATGCGCTCACGCCACGACCGAAGAAAGTGACGACGCTACCAAGGAGGGTTTCTACGAGTTCCTCGACGAAACCTACGAGCAATGCCCTAAGTATGACGTGAAAATCGTGTTACGCGATTTGAATGCAAAGATAGGGAAGGAAGACCTCTTTGGTAGCACGATCGGTAAACATAGCCTACAAAGTACGCCACAATAAACACACAGCGAGTTCATTCATTGATATCCGAGCGCAGTACTCCATGTAAGCTTGAATATTTCGAAACAAGAAGCCGCTCGAAATTAACGACGCGATATTGTGCCAGATGCAGAAACGTTGGCACCGAAGTTCGTCGACATTGTATTAGATTTCTCTTTGACTCGCGTGCAATATTGTATGTTTACTCGATATGATTGAACTTTTATTTTGATTACTCGACATTTTTGTACTTTGTATCCAAGTAAGTTAGGCATAAGCTAGCATGTAAGAAATTTTGTATAAATAGGGTAAGAACCTGAAAATAAAGTGGAGATGTAGCAGAGCTTGCTGGAGAGAAGAAATCGAAACAGAGCAAATTCATCACATTAAAATACGCATGTAAAATACACACACAGCACATATTGTTTAGCATCAAATACACATACCACATATTCTGTAACACAGCACATATTACTTTTGTGTCAAATACACACACAGTACATATTATTTTATATCAGATACACACACGACACACATTCCTGGTTAAGTAAGGAATTTTCATAAAGGATACAATTCGCATCCACCTCCTGTAAAATGTATAAGAAAGGAAATAAAGAAATTGTACCACATAGAGGGCAAATACTGAAATCTGAGTTTTCATTTGTCCCTTCTCTCATTCTCGGTGATTAGCTCCCTTGAAAATTTTGTTTAGTAGTTTTTCCCAGTCAAAGAATTCTGCTTGAGGATCGTTCGTACGGACTCCCGGACAACATCCTCAGAAATTCGAAGACCGGTAAGATTTGAGTTACTTGTGCGTACGGAAGCCACGGACAGCAACTAACCCAGATCATCCTATAGGCACCAGGTTGTCTACGGAACCCCGTAACAACGCTGAGAAACCCTTTAATTTGTGTAAGGAGGAAACCCCCCTTACAGAGATGATTTGGTTCACGCGACATACGCAGACCTTTTGTTCTTTCATTTCGGCTCTTTAGCCAAGCCTCAAACAAGCTCAGGATAGCCTTAATAATAATCCTAAAATTATCTAAACTCTCGTTACATGGCGATCCTGCCAATACGGGCCAATAACGTTATTTAACCCAGATTCTTCTGAAACTTTTTTTTTATTAAAAATTGATGGAATTGATATAATTATTAAAAATTGGTCTAAATTACATATAAAAAATAAGAAAAAAAATATTGGCCCTTTGGTTTTCGAGCTATGGGGTGTCCCCTATCAGGGACAGTAGGAGTTAAAAGATAAAAAATATATTTTCTTTTTAATTTTCTTTAATATGAAATGTTTTAAAAAATCGAACGTGAAGTCCAACGTCGCATTTTTCGCATCGGGTTGGTGACTTGAGATGACATAACCTGCAGCGAGTTCGGTTTTGTTGCTCTACCACGTAATGGTCTATGTGGTCAAATCTTGAGTCCACATTTTCCAACGCAGATGGACGTGAGGGTCCTCTTTTCTTAGGCTGGCGATTAGACTCCAGTAGCGATAGGGCAATTCTTCGTCAAAAGGCAAGTATACGTATAATTGCCAACAATTGTTGAAGGTTACATCGAGAAGATACGATATGAGCGGATTATACCACTTTTTTCCTCTAATCGATGTTCGATATAAGGATATATTCTGATCAGCGCGGTCAACTCCGCCCATACTTTTGTTGTAACGGTTTATGAGGCTGGGTTGCTCCACCAATTTCAACTTCTTTCGACTTTAGAAAAACGTTTTACGAATTTTAGTGGGTGAACGCTTTCTGAGTTTGAGACCATGGTAACCAAATTGTTGTCGTTCCATTTACATATCAAAATTCCTTTTTCTTCACAGATCGAATAGTCGTATGATCCCCTTTGTTTTTTCTTCATAATTTTGTCATCTTCAAGGGGAGAGTTTTTTATTCGGTTGCTCCTTATTGTCCCTGAAAAAAAAGTGCATAACAACTGACTGTGTGTTATAACAATGTCTTTTTACCTGTTGCGTTGATGTCCCTTACTTTCATTTCTGAAAGCAGATACAGCGATGTAAAAAAATTGTCGAAGTAAACATGGTAAGGCGTTTGCAAACCTCGACTCTGCAACACATCGCAAAAATGCAGCACCACTCGTACACCAAGACGCATATCTTTATAATTTTGGCTGGTATCTGCTCCTTGATATGGGTCAAGCCATAAGGCATATCCAGACGCTGTAGCTCCAACCCACACTTTATATCCCCAACGAATAGGTTTGCAGCGAATGAATTGCTTCGTGGGGTGGCGGCCATAATATGGAACCATGAACTCATCAATGCAATACTTTTCTTCCACTGGAGCAAATTCCAAAAATTTTTTGTTCAAGTAGTCGAACAGTGGTCGAATTTTGCTGAACTTATCCCTTTGGTTCAGATTATGGTTAGGTATCGCAAAAGTGCAGGTTGGACATTATAACGTTAAGGCGATCTCTTGAGAGGGCGGACGATAGGAGTTTACAGCCAGCATCTCTTGTGCCTTCCCAATACAAACTTTTTTGAGGAAATATGTTATATCCACTTAGCTAGAGTATTCCGAAAAATGACTTAATTTCATATAAAGTAACATTTAAATTAATGTTTTTTTGCATGGCATAGTTATTGGTAAGACTAATTGCCATTTCGCAGAACCCATCATAGAAAAATTGTTCAAATATCTCTATTGGCGTTTGATTATTGAATACACTGCTAAATATGGTCTCACTTGTAGCAGCCTGCAAATCTCTCTTGGTCCAGGTTAATTTGTTCTTTTCATTAAGTTTTATTTTCTTGGGAACCATGGCAGTTTACGGGATGTCGTCGTCAAAATCGAAGCCATCATCATGTGACACTTCAGCATCCGCAAGTAATTGACTGCGTGGTAAGTTTGATATAGTCACTTCATTTTCTTCCCCAGAATTTTCATCCGTCAATTCTCCACATGCGTTATTTGGTGGTAGCAAAGTTATTCTGGCTTGCGCTGAAACAGATTCTTCTTCTTCCAATATAGCAAGGATTTCATCCAAATTTACGTACCTACAAAAAAATAGATATGAACTCTTATCTCCTACCGTCCCATATATGGGACGCCACTAAGAAAACATAAATTTTACAAAGGCAATGAAGAACATGACATTCTAACATTGAATAATCCAAATAACATGTATAATATATTTGTGAAAATCGTGTCAAACTTACCTTCGGGAACACATTGTCTCACCAGTTCACTTCACCTCACTCAAAAACAGTAAATGCGAAAAAAGTATGCGAAATATTGCTAGTTTTTTTTGTTCGTTGCTAAGAAACATATTCAAACGAATAAAATAAACTCTCAATTTCAAATTCAGATAATTAAATAAATTAAAACAAAATTAAAAATATACATAGGTGTTCCACATATGGAACAGTAGGAGAATCTGGGTTAAGGGATTCCCCCCACCAGTGGTAAGGGTCTCTGATGAATAACCTAATAGACAAAGTAGGCGAAAAGGCCACTACAGAATTATTGCACAACATAGCGCAGAGTGACGACAAGACAGGATTGTGGACTGCAATCAACAAAAATCCGCATGCAGGTCCTAAACCCATATTTATAGAGGACTATAGGAAGCGGCAAGAAGCAGCAAGGAAGCAGCAACATCAACAAAGGCAGCCGCAGCAAGATCTGGAACCCAAGAAACGAAACAATAGAAGGAGAGGTCAACAAGTACGATATAGAGAGGAGCTGCGAAATTTATACAGACTGGCGAATCTTTGCTCCCAAGGAGAAAAAGCGGCGTTCCTCGAAAAAGCCAGGCAGTTGCGAAGAGACGAGCGGCTTAGAAAATTATATAAAAAGATGGAAAAACAATCAATGTAAATCATAAATCAAAAAAAAAAAAAAAATTTAATATTGTGTTTTATATTAAATAAATAATACAAAGAAACAATTTTTTTTATATAATGGGAGGAGAAAACTCCCAAAACTTTAAAAATAATACCCGAATATAACGGAGAACTTGATCGGTTAAGCAACTTTCTGAATTTGGTGCAATTTGTACATGACACCCTTAAGGATGACAATGAAAAGCAAAAGCTATTCAAATTCATAATAGGTACTAGATTATCAGATAAGGTCAGAAACAAACTGAACACTGAAATAGCTCCAAAAAATATTAATGAACTAGCGACGACTCTCAAAAAACTATTCAAAAGTAATAAAAGTGCACTACAATTGCAAAACGAACTAGGTAGAATAAGTCAGGGAACTCGGAACACTAAAAATTACGCAGCACAAGTAGAAGCAATAGTAACTGAACTCAATAATATACAGATAACAGAGCAAGGAGAAGAAGGAATGACGGTGATAACAAAATTAAATGACCAATTAGGGCTGAATGCATTCAAAATTGGTTTAAATCAGCCAACGCAATCAACTGTATTCGCAGCTAGACCAAAAACACTCAGCGAGGCAATTCAGTTAGCTTCGGAATTAGATAGCTCAGGTGGAACAGCTCAGATAAACCATTACAATTCAAATCAATTTAGAGGAGGAAATATTCTCGAGGTAATCGGACGTTAACAAGAGATTTTAATAGGAAATCGAATCAAAGATTTAGGAAAAACCGGAGATTTTACAACAGTAACGTCAATAGATTCAGAAGCAACAACATTGGATTTGCACACAACGACAATAACCCTAGGCCCAGCAATAATGGTAATGGCAACCGATTAAACAATAATAATAGACATGGGCGCCGTGGTTAGTGCGTTGGACTGCTGACCGAGCGGCGTGGGTTCAAGCCCCAGCCAGGAAAACACCAAAACATTTTTCGTGGCATCACCTCTCGTCGGGGTATGACAAGCCTCTGGGAGTATAAACTGTCATGAAAGAGCTTCTCACTTCGCCGTTCGGAGTCGGCAATAAATTGTAGGTCCCTTCCATTCATGATAACAATACAACACGCACAACATGAATGGTTGCGAGAAGCTAGGCCTGGGCTCATTCCGAGCTGTCGCGCCAGCTATTTATTTATTTAATAGACGCAATAATAATGTCAGATCTAATTGGAATCCAAGAAATCAAAATAATAGGCGAGTTAATTATGTTGAGAGTTCGGGAAACGAGCAGAAAGTCTCCAAAGGCTTGAGAGACTCAGAACACCATTTGGAAAACCACCACTAAAATCAATTCTTCTTACTCAGCAATTAACAAATTATATAGTAGCACGAACAGATATAACAATTGGCGATCAAAATTTTTTTATAGATACTGGTGCAGATATTTAAATTTTAAAACTACAGAGCTTAAAATCTGATATCGAATTAGATATTACAGATAACGTTAGAATAACAGGAGTCACTGATTCAGAGATGATACATTCTTCAGGTTCTACAATAGCCCATATAACAATTGAAGATACATATATTGGACAAAAATTCCAAATACTAGAAGACAACTTTCCAATTTTAACGAATGGTATACTAGGCAGAGATTTCTTAATCAAAAATAACTGCAAAATAGACTACGAAAATTTCACGATATCAATGATTATTAATGACAATGAGTATATAGTACCAATGATAGCAAGACTACCCAGTCAAACTATAGAAGTGCCGGCAAGAACGCAGATATTACATCCAATAGAGCTAAATATATCAGAAGATAGTATCATTCTTAAACAAGAGGTTCAAACAGGTATATTTATAGCAAACGCTATTGTGGCTGCTAAAGGAATAGTTCATATAGCACTTTTAAATACTTTAGAACACAACATTATTATAAAAGAACTCAAACCAAAAGTAATACCTTTAAAAGAACTTCATATAGTTAACCAAAAGGATAATTATTAGAAAAATAGGAGAAAAGACCAATATGCTAGATTACTAAAATAACTAAATATAAATGTAAAAGACGAGAAAGCTAAACAATCGATTTTAAACATATGTGAGGAGTTCGCAGATGTCTTCCATCTAACAGGAGACTCATTGAAAGTCAACAATTTTTACAAGCAAACAATTTTCTTAACGGAACACCAACCAGTTTACATAAAAAATTATAGACTACCTCAATCACAATCAGAAGAAATAGATAGACAGCTGAACAAACTTATAAAAGAAAACATTATAGAACCTTCTGTAAGCCCATTTAATTCCCCATTATTAGTAGTACCAAAGAAAGAGATCGATGGAGAAAAGAAATGGCGTTTAGTAGTAGATTTCCGTCAATTAAACAAGAAAATAGTGGATGACAAGTTCCCGCTAACAAGATTGGACGACGTGCTGGACACGCTAGGAAGAGCAAAATATTTCTCAACGCTAGATCTAACTAGTAATTTTCATCAAATCGAGTTAGACAAGACTTCTAGACCACTTACAGCATTCTCAACAAACAAAGGACACTTTCAATTCAAACGGCTACCCTTCGGATTAAAAATGTCCACAAATTCTTTTCAGAGAATGTTATCAATAGCATTGTCAGGACTCAATGCAGAAGCCTTTCTCTATGTCGATGACATAATCGTGTTCGGATGTAGTCTAAAGCATCACAATCAAAATTTAATCAAAACGTTACAAAAATTACGGAAATTCAATTTAAAATTGAACCCTCAGAAGTGTAACTGGCTCCAAACAGAAGTCACATGTTTAGGCCATTTGATTACAGATGAAGGAATCAAAACAGATCCAAAAAATATAAAAACCATAGTAAATTATCCTATACCCCCGCAAATGAAAAAGATGTAAAACGATTAATTGCATTTTGCAATTATCACAGACGCTTCATAAAAAATTTTGCTTGCATTGCTGAGCCACTAAATTTACTTTCCAAAAAAGGAGTAGAATTCATTTGGAACAACGATTGTCAGAAAGCATTTACCACTTTAAAAGAAAAACTAATCAACCCCCCAATACTAAGATATCCGGATTTTGAAAAACCCTTTATAATAACGACAGATGCTTCTAATTCGGCACTGGGAGCAGTTTTATCTGAGGGAGAAATTGGTAAAGATCTACCAATCTCATATGCCAGTAGAAGTCTAAAGAAGCATGAACTAAATAAACCTATCATCGAAAAAGAACTACTTGGAATACACTGGGCTATAAACTATTTTACACCATATGTTTATGGGAGAAAATTCATTGTAGTTACAGATCATAGACCATTAGTTAGTCTCTTTACGCACAAGAATGAGATTAGATCTATCAGACTACACTTTTGATATACAATACAAACAAGGCTCGATGAACACAAATGCAGATGCATTATCACGAATAAACTCGGATGTACTTCAGGAAATGATTCCTACATCAAACGTGGATATAATAACAAGAGCAAAAGCAAAGGATTTAAATAAAGATAAACATAATGGCGAAGCACCCAAAATAAATACTTTAGACGTAAAGCCTGATCAACTTTACTCGTGGGAATGTGTATCCTTATCAGAAATCAAAAACGTACGTAAATTAAAATTTAAAAGTATGCTCAATAATAATTATGCTCATAATGATTTCCCAATAATAACTGTCAACAGTAATAAAAATATAATTGTAGAATACAGCGATAAACCATATCTAGACTTAGGACTGATTTTGGAGAAGCTTGTATTAGAAATGAATAAGGGAAATATTGAAAAATTGGCCATTGCAAAGAATGATGAAATATATGAGCACGTAACGATTAATGAATTTAAAGACATATATAACAAGCTGCAGCAAAAGAAAAACAAAGAGCAAAGGAAAAATCAAGGAAAACATGTAAAAACAAAGTTAAAAATATTGATATATCAACCACCACTCAGAATACAAGAAAAAGGAGAAATGGACAGATTAATAAAGGAATTCCATGACACACCTCATACAGGAGGACATTCAGGAATAAAAAGAACCATAAACAAAATAAAATAAAGATATTGTTGGAAAACTCTAAATAAGATGATGATAACTGAAACACCAACATGAAGTTTTGAAATAGTATTAGCAGACAAAGTTGGACCACTCAGCCCATCAAATACTGACACTACAATGCGAATTGACTAAATATGTAGAAGCCATACCAATCAAAAGTAAAGATGAAAATTCGATAGCAAAGGCTTTAGTCGAACATTTCATACTAAGACATGGCAACTTCAAGACTTTAAAGACAGACATGGGAACAGAGTTTCTCAACGAAGTAATGAGGAATATTAATGACTTATTTGGGATAACTCACATAACATCAACCCCCTACCACCACGAAACAGTGGGATCAATTGAAAGAAATCATAGAGTGCTGAATGAATATCTCTTAGCTTTTGCAAAGGAAGATAATTGGCACGAGTGGATACCTTATTTTGTGTTTAGTTATAACACAACACCACGCTCCAGTATAGAAATATCACCTTTTGAATTAATATATGGTAGATTATTCCGGAAGATTCCGGAAGATATATAAAGGGTTTTTCAATAGGGACGCTACAAAAGTAGAGCGACAGGGACAGCAAACGACACCATATTTTTCTTGCGGTTTTTTTGACATTTCCCTTCAGTAAGGTTAGCCATTTCATGATGGAAAGATATACGAGCCAACAACAAGTCGAAATTATTAAAATTTACTACCGAAATTCGGAGTCAGTGGCCTCAACGTTAAGAGCGCTGCGTCCAATTTATGGTCGTCATAATTTCTGGCTGGATGGCTTCGTCAATAAACAAAATATGCGGTATTGGTCAGGCAGCAATCCACACGTACTCCATGAGTCATCATTGCATCCCGAAAAAATTACGGTTTGGTGTGGTTTATGGGCCGGCGGCGTCATTGGGCCGTACTTCTTCCGTGATGATCAAGACCGGCACGTTACTGTGAATGGGGATCGCTACCGTTCAATGATAACCGAATATTTTTGGCCCCAATTGGATGATATGGACTTGAAGGACATGTGGTTCCAACAGGACGGCGCCACAAGCCACACAGCGAATGTCACAATCAATTTATTGGAAACCAAGTTTGGAGAACGTGTTATCTCACGAAATGGTCCAGTTGCTTGGCCGCCTCGGTCGTGCGATTTGACGCCGTTAGACTATTTCCTGTGGGGCTACGTCAAGTCTATGGTCTATGCCAACAAGCCAGCGACGATTGATGAACTTCGTACGAATATCGAACGTGAAATTGCAGCAGTATCGGCCGATTTATGCTTGAAAACCGTCGAAAATTGGGTTCAGCGTCTGGACTTCTGCAAGTGTGCCCGTGGTAGCCATGCAAAAGAAATCGAGTTCCATACATAATGGCATCGAACGTACTTTCACAGGAATAAAGAATTTCATTGATATCCAAAACCGTTTTTGTTTTATTTAAAAAAACTTTTGTGGCGGTCTTATTGAAAAACCCTGTATAATAACACAACAAACCCAATATATAACTTAGAAGATTATAGTTTAGAATTAAAATTTAGATTAGGCCAGATTGGAAAAATATCTAAGGATTTATTAGAGAAAGCTAAGTTAAAAAGAAAGAAATTAGTGGACAAGAGTTCAAACCCTCTACAAATTAAAGTAGAAGACTTAGTATATTTGAAAATAGGAATTAAAAAAAAATTAGATTTACCATACAAGGGACCTTAGAAAGATAAATGACACACTACACACACTACTACACACTACAAATAACATAATACGATATACAAAGTACGCCACAATAAACACACAACGAGTTCATTCATTGATATCCGAGCGCAGCACTCCATGTACGCTTGAATATTTCGAAACAAGAAACCCCTCGAAATTAACGACGCGACAATGTGCCAGATGCAGAAACGTTGGCACCGAAGTTCGTCGACATTGTATTAGATTTCTTTTTGACTCGCGTGCAATATTGTATGTTTACTCGACATGATTGAACTTTTATTTTGATTACTCGACATTTCTGTACTTTGTATCCAAGTAAGTTAGGCATAAGCTAGCATGTAAGAAATTTTGTATAAATAGGATAAGAACCTGAAAATAAAGTGGAGACGATTTGGTTCACGCGACATACGCAGACCTTTTACTCTTTCACTTCGGCTCTTTAGCCAAACCTCAAAACGGCTCAGGATAGCCTTAATAATAATCCTAAAATATGGCATCTAAACTCTCGTTACACACGTCTGGAAACGGACTTAGGCTTATTGATTTTGCTTCGGGACGTAACGTCACCTCAATATCCATCAGGAGACATGGCGGTCTCCTGATCAACGCACCATCAACCAAATTGATCATGTTGCAATCGACAAAAGGCACGCCTCCAGTATTCTTGATGTCCGAGCTTTCTGAGCAGCCAACATTGACTTGAACCACTAACTTGTTGTAGCCAAGGTACAAATGCGGATATCCCAAACGCCTCAACAACGAAGAACTACTATGAGAAGGTATGACGTCAAAAAGCTACATCCGCAACAGACCGTCAGAGCCTTTGCCGATCATGTATCCCGTAATCTCACGAGAAGTCCAATGTCGCCAACCAGTGGAAACGCTGCCACAAGCCACAACTGATGTGCTGGGTTTCGAAAGACCACCACCAGGCAACCCCTGGTTTGACGAAGAATGCCGGCAAGTGCATGCAGCAAAACAAGATGCATACAAGGTGGCGCTGCAAGAAAGGACTAGGGCTGCTCGCGAGCTCTACGAGCAGAAGAGATGGCACGTCTCCAGCGTCTCCGAAAGAAAAAGAAAGCATAGAGAGATCGAGAGCATAGAGAGATGTTACTCCCGGAATGATGTTCGGAAGTTTTATCAAATGATAAAAAGAACATGTCTCGGCAACAAGGCCCGAACAGAAACCTGTAGAGATTGTTTTTTTATAAAACGATTTAGCTTGCTAACTGCTAGTCAGTTCTGCTAGAGTGCTTAACCCTGCAGAAAGTTGATTTGTTGCCGTAGTACACAACCCTTGCAACTTGATGAATAAAGTACGCAATGATCCTCAATGATGATTGGATTAAGAATGATTTTATTTCTTATCTACGCCTATTTATATTTATTGCTAAGTGCTTAGTCAGCTAAAATAAAAAATATAGCTGGCGCGACAGCTCGGGATGAGCCAAGGCCTTGTTTCTCGCAACCATTCATGCTGTGCGTGTTACATTTTTCGCACGGATGGAAGGGACCTACAATTTATTGCCGACTCCGAACAACGCGTTGAGAAGCTCTTTCATGACAGATTATACTCTCGGAGGGTTGTCATTCCCCGACGAGAGGTGGTGCCGCGAAAAATGTTCGGTGTTTTTCCTGGCTGGGGCTTGAACCCACGCCGCTCGGTCAGAAGTCCAACGCACAAACCACTGAGCCACGGTGACCACAGCTAAAATGCGAATTTTTAATTGTCTCACGGTCTCAGACGTATCATCCAAGTAATGCGATGCGTCGTGGGAATGCATTTGCATGCAGTGCATTGTGAAAATGCGGAAAGATTCAATGTTGGGATATATGTGAAACTAACGCATAACCTTGAGCGTAGACTAAGTATCAGTTTTGGGTATGGGAAAGTACTAGTGTCTGAATGGGCTAAGTGTCAGTTTTGGGTATGGGAAAGTACTGGTGTCTGAAATGGGGAAATGGGATACGGTAATGTGTGAGGTGTGGGATTTATTTATTTAGCTGTTAAATATACATATGATTTAACATCCACCCCCTTCTTGAACCACAGTGCTCAAATCTATTTCTTCTATATTGGGGCTGCTTATTCTAGGTTTGGGGATCGGATATTTAGTACTTGTTTGCTATGTTTTGACTTCTTAAACTTAGTTATGACTATGAATACAATTACTGATATTACTAACATAAGGCTTAAATACCTTATGCTAAAATGGTGTACAGCAGAAGATCGTTGGTCATCGTAGAGCTGCTCATTCGTCCTCACGCCATCAATCTGCTTCTTCAATGTCACGAATTCTTCCGCTGTTGTTCTGTCCGCCATAAACCGGGAAGTGATTCCTTCTGCTCCTCGTTTTCCCCTATGACGATGTTGATCTGCTGAGTGGAGTAAAATCTGATTGTTATCTTCGAACTCTGTGTAGACGTGCAGAAGCTGTGAGATTACGGGCTCGAACAGAGTCTGGTGAGAGTTAGTACTGCATATAGTTTTAAGCTTTTGTATACTTTCTTCAAGTATTTCGCCTTCTTTCCAGTACAAGCGCATATCGAAGAAGACTTTTAGATTCCACTCATTCAGTGCCAAGCTTACAAACCCAACTCTTTCAAAATAGAGAGCTGGTGGGGATTGAAACGGGCTTATTTTGAAGTTGCTGTTACAAGATATTGGCATTATTAAATGTGCTACACACAGCAAACTTTAAAGAGCTCCGCCGAGAGACACCTTTTTTTCTACTCGTAGAAGTTGAAGTTTCTTGAGCTCTAGGCGACATGCTTGCTTGAACTTCTTCTCCGGTTGAAGAACTGTTGCCTTTGCTGAGTTTACGCTTACGTAATGACAGTACGCCACCTGGTTCATCTGGCCGTTCGTCAGTTGCTATGGGTAGCGGAGCAGTTTATGTATCGGTCGCCGCAAGGTGCCTGAGCTTGTTTTTACATCGGCTACACGTGTTATTCCATCGGTTCCTTGAATACTTCGTAAAATTTGACCCATCTACCATTTTAAGACGGGAAGATTATCTTCCTTTATTACCACCATCATTCCTGGTTTAACGTTGGCATGCTGTGTCTTCCACTTGAAACGATGTTGCAGCTCACTAAGATACTCGTGACTCCATCGTTGCCAGAATTTATGCCAAATGTCCACGATTTGCTTCCATCTGTGAGTCAAGCTGCTTCTCAAAGTGCGGGGCCCTGGGCGGTATGAAGTGAAAGTCCGTTCCCTTGGTCAGGCAGAGGCTGTTGATTTTTTCTTGAGCGGTTTTGCTTTGCAGAACGTCCTTTAACTCTGACAGCCTATTTTTTGCTCCCGCGAAATTAGTAGCATTATTACAGTATATTTTTCTGCAATTTCCCCTACGTCCGATAAAGCGTTTTAGGGCAGCAATGAAGGCATCCGTTGTAAGGTCTGATACTACTTCAATGTGAGCTGCCTTATTGACAATGCAGCAGAATATAGCTATGTATGCCTTTGCGGGCGCTTTCCTGTAAAAAATTGTCATGATAATATTTTCTTTTCTAGTTGTATAGATGAAAAACCTGTTTTTATTGTGCACCAAAACATAAGAAGCTTGAGACAAAATTTTGATTCGTTGGTATGTAATCTAGAAGGTTTTATGAATTTACCTGAAATTATTTTTGTGTCAGAGATTTGGATTTACTCTTTTGAAAAGGATGACTACAAAATTCCTTACTATGATTTTATGAGACTTGTTGGTTGAGGCCCAGGACCACGCCGGTCTGTAGCGCCACCTTAAGTAAGTAAGTAATGATTTTTATTCTAATGCTAATGATTCTTATTCCGCGGGAGGTGTTGGAGTTTTTGTGAAAGATTCCTATGAGTCTGAGGTTGTTTCTATTAGTTTCAAAAGTGCTGATGTTCTTAAAATGACTTGTACTATTTGTAATGTAACCTTTAACATGGTGTGTGTCTACAGACTTCATAATGTGCCTCTGCAAATGTTTCTGGATGAATTTACATTTTTTTTATGCAACGAAAAAGCAGCTAATCTAATTATCCTTGGCGATCTTAACATAGATATTCTCAGTTCCAATGCTGCAGTTGATACGTACGAATCTCTTTTGGCTGAACATGGGCTAGTATCTTTTATTAATGAACCAACTAGACCAATCTATATATATAAAACTCTTTGTCCTGACTGACTGACTGACTGACTGACTGACTGACTGACCCAGAGATAGGCCCACATCCCAAACGGCTGGTGCTAGAAACTTGGAATTTGGACAGTAGTTTCCTTTTGTGGCGTAGACACCCACTAAGAAGGGATTTTTGGAAACTCAGCTTTTACAGGGTGTTACAGGGTGTTCAAGTTTGTATGAAAAAAAAAATTTAAATTGGACTTTGGAATTGAAATTTGGTGGGTATATTCTAGAACAGAAATAATTGAACACGTGTTTTACCGTTTTTCAAAATTATCACTGTGGGCCAAGATACAGGGCGTTAAAATTTTGCTATTTATAGTAATGCGCAACCGTAGTCAGCGGCACATGTCGTGTTGTGATCGTGTGTTGTTTTTGTTTTGCCCAGTTGTACAAGGGTAGTTTTTTTCATTTTTCTTTGTGCTGCTTTTCTTCACTCAGCACGGTATCTATTCATGTATGTATGTATTTGATGGAAATATTTTTTGTTGTAGTCGCAACTTGAACACAAATATTCTACGATACATAATCCTACCTATTTGGCAGGAAATCATTTACACATGTAAGTACATACACATGTATATTTGTGTGTATATTCTTGATCTTGTGTTGTGGGCTACAATTAGGGGGGAAAGATATACTGCCGTCGCCAGGAATGTTGTTTACGGGGACGCCTTGAAAAATTAATATGAGAAATTAAAAGTTTATTCCTACTTATTAACGGCTTGAAACGCGGGGAAGGATATATGGTATAATGTGACGTATTTCCACGCGCGCGTAGTCGCGGGTATCGGCTAGTATCTAATACTTGTATTGACCATGTATTAGGTCGCTTCCTTAAGGTGGATATTTATCAATGTGCTGGTCTAAATTTCGATCTTCAAATTACCGATCATTGTATGACAGGGTTAATCTTCAGTAGCTTAAAAAACAATAACATTTCTAACATTACTAACAAAAAATTCACAAAAACTAACTATGGCATATTAAATAAAAAACTATTGAGAGAAAACTGGTATGATGTATATGCCGAAGATAATGCGTCCGTAGCCTATGAATTATTTTTAAAAACTCTAAAAAATCACATTAATAGCTCTAGTGTTTCCTCAGAGCAAAGTAAATCTGTAGCCAAACTGAAACCCTGGATGAACGCGTCACTTCTCAAACAAATTAAGCTGAAGCATAAGCTGTGTAGTAAAACCTACAAACACCTACTTAACCTTGCCTTGAAAACTCGTTACACCCATTTGTGTCAAAAAATTAATAAAGAAATCAAAAGATGTCGTACCAGTTTCTTTGAGAACAAATTAAGGAATTCACAAGGGAACCTTAGAAAGGAATGGGAAGTTGTAAACTGCATAATTAATCGGAAACCTAGAAACTATAACGAATCCATTACACTGAAGAACGACGTTGCTAACGTTACAGATCCTGCAGTTGTTGCTAACGTGTTTAATGAATACTTTGTCTCAGCAGCACAGACGTTTTCTGTGTCTTCTCAATGTCTTGTAGCGGTTGCTCGGCGACTCAAGTTTTAGATAGCTCAGTTTCCAGAAACAGTTTCGTTTTCAAGCCCATTTCGGGATTTGAACTACTAAAAACAATTAATTCTCTTAAAACCTCTAATTCTAGTGGTGAAGATATAATTTCTAATTCAGTCTTAAAAAAAATCGCATTCAACGTGGTAGATATTTTGACTCACCTTCTCAATTTAAGCATCTTTACAGGTACCTTTCCGAAATTGCTAAAACGAGCCAATGTGATTCCTATTTTCAAAAAGGGTAATAGGAAAGATAAAATGAATTACAGACCGATCTCATTACTCTCTGTAATATCAAAAATTTTCGAGAAAGCCGTAAAATGTAGAGTTGTTAAATTTCTGAATAAGATTGACTTCTTTAGCGAACATCAATTAGGTTTCAGAGAAAATCATTCCACCGAAGATGCTCTTCTGGACTTCTGTCAATATATCTACAAGGGACTTGATGATAAAAAATCGTGCGCCGGGCTCTTTGTAGACATAACCAAAGCCTTTGATATGGTAGACCACAAAATTCTGTTGGGTAAATTGTACCGGGTAGGTTTCCGAGGCTTTATTGCAGATTGGTTTACATCGTATCTTGAGAACAGAATTCAAAAAGTAAAAAGTAGTCTGGTTTGCGCAACACAAGTTAATAGTAAGCAGTAAGACTAAGATCATGTACTTTAGCTTAACCGCTAAAGAGCCGCCGGAAATTAACATTGTGTTCCATGCATCTAACTGTCCAAGATTCAACTTACATAATTGTGGCCGCAACATCTTGTACGATGAATATTTTGGATGTTGTGTTAACTGCTTCAAAATTGAAACAGTTAAGAACTATAAGTACTTAGATGTTGTAATTGATCAAAATCTGAGTTGGTGCGACCACATTTCCATCTTAAAGCAATATCTACTGTCCACTCTGTGAAGTTTTTATCGACTAAGTAAGTACTGCTCTAGTAGTATGTTAAAAAATATCTATTATGCGATCTTCCACTCTAGATTACAATATGCGATTAGCTGCTGGGGTGGTACTTATGCTAATCAAATCCAGCAACTAACAGTTTTACAAAAATACGTTGAAAGGAAAATAGGTTATTCGTCTCGCTTAGCAAGTACCTTAATCCTTTTTAATAAACTGAACATTCTTCCTGTAAGACATTTGTACTATTTCAAAGTCCTCAGAATTTTTTTTATTAGAGGTGGCTACTTACAGAGTCCCATATATGACACTCACAATCTTCGAAGCAATACGAGTTCCCTGGTCAGTATTCCAACTTTTCGCACCTCAAGCTTTAGAAACTTTTTCTCAATTGTATCTTGCAAACTGTTCAATACACTTCCCGATGACATTCGAATTATTAGAACATTGAAGAACTTTTTATGTAAAGTAAAAATATGGCTTTTGAAAATCAATCATTATGAAATCGAAATTTTGTTGCGCTTCATAACCTAACTATAATAACTTTTGTAAAGTAACTTTAAATTTGTATAAACGTAATTGTTTTCTACTTCCTGTTTGCAGTTTTATCTAAATCTGTTTTTTTCTCTCTTCAAATAGTTCTTTAAATTATTTTGTTTTCTTTTCAATTTATGAATGCTTTACATATGTTTTAGTGTCACCCCACACTGAATTAATTTAAATAATAATGAGACATTTATCTCTATTTTCCATTAAATATAAAATTGTCTCTAACTATTCTCTTAACTAATTGTAAGAACTACTGTAGTACTATGTATTTTTTATCGAATTTGAGAATAAAGAATGAATGAATGAAAAAGTTTGAAATGTATCCAAAATGGTCCAGCAAAGTCCACTCCAGTGTTGACAAATGGTCTTGCAGGTTGCACACGTAGGTTTCCCATAAGTTGATTTAGAGAAGGCTTTGCCTTTGCGCATCGGATGCATTGACCTACGATTGTTCTTGCTGTGTTTTTTCCTTTTATAGGCCAATATTTCTGTCGAGTGATGGCCAACAGAGCCTGTAGGTATGTAGGTTTAGTATGTGCAAGTCGGTCATTATTAGTTTGGTTACGAAGTGAGAGTATGAAAAAACTATGGGGTGTTTAGCATCGTAACTTAGAGATGATTCTTCTAGCCTTTCTCCTACTCTTATTATTTTTGTGGAAAATGGCTTTCACTTGATTCGCTGCTCTAAGCTGGCGAACTTCCGCGCTGAACTCTAAACCTAAAGCTCCTTCTAATTCCATGACTGTAAGGAAGGCCTTGTTTATGTTGTTTAGCTTGGGGGCAAGGTTGCCAGGTAAATGAACCAGAAGAGTAAAAACTCCTAAGACCGTCCATAAGTGAATATCACGTGTGGTAAAGAGCCACATCCTGCTCGAGGTGTCCCTGCTGTTGACGGAATATGTCGGATCTAAAGAGGAAAACTTGAAAAAACCCGTAATCCCGGGTGTATAACTACCGTGCCAATGGGATGAATAGCACTACGTATTTAAGTGTGTTTTCTTACGGTGAACTCTGAATACCTGGGGGCCTTCAGTTTTAATCAAATTCCCCTTACTTGCATACTGGGGGTGAGTGCAAGCGGATCTCTTCTTCCCCCTTACTCGTGGGACCAAAATATGAGCAAAAAACAGAAAATTATTTCTACAAAAGCGAAGAGTGTGAAACGATCGGGCACTCCAAGCTTCAATAAAACCGATCAAGCAGTAGTAGAAGACGAAGATAGACTTCTTCATGGTTCGGATGAGGAAAGTGTTGGAGCGATTGACGCTAGCCTAGAGAAACTCCTTCTCGATGTTAGTGACACTTGCTCCATCGCGAGCTTATCCCTCTCTAACATGTCAACATCGTCCAAGAGAACAAAGCATTGTAAGTTGACAGTAAAGAGACTAGGGACCAAGACATGGGAGGAGCTGAACGAGAGGGACAGGAAGAGGCTACATAACGCACGAGCCTACCTGCAGGAACTAACCTCGACGGGGAGTAAGCCCACTGCTGGCTCTCCAGAAAGGAACTCGACGGAGAGTAAGCCCACCGCTGGCTCTCTGGAGAGTGTGGTGCCTGTAGTAGACAAGAGCGGAGAAGAACTGATGGGACCCCCCTTGTCTTTGACAAGCCTTCGCCAGTCGGGATAAGGTTCGGTCGCATCAGTCATTCGAAAGCCACTACCTATCCCACTTGAATCAACCGAGGAACCATCCAACTCGACGATTGTGGTAATCCAGACGCCGCGCTTGGATGCAAATCGGGAGACGGGAGAGGAGAAGATGGCTTACTCCAGTGCATCGAGCCACTGCTCTTTGCATCGGAAGGACACATCTACCCCTCACCCGTCTGGTGAAGGCAACTCTCATGATTTGAGTAGGGACTCGTCGGTAGGCAGCTCTACCACAGTCATCGAGATAGGTAAAAAGGGTTCAGGGACTGCCCAACCTTCAACATCAGGACTAGGCAATAACGACAGGACAAAGAACGTGACACTACGTAAGAAGAAGCAAAATGCCCTTCGGTTAATAAGACGACTACGTAAGCGTGATCCGAAGTCCTTCACGGATGAGGATAGAGCGGCTCTGGATAGAGCCAACAACACGCTGAAGTCGGCCAGGTCCAGAACAGAACAGCCCCCATTGGCAAAAGTCTGTCCAAAGCGGGGACGGGAAGCCATTTGCTTCCCACCTCCGCTGCGGGTAGACCTCGGCCAGCAATCGCTTCGGAAGCGGGTGAATCCAAATCCGAACCGATTGCAGGCTGTGCTATGGTGACAGGACAGGTCGACGATGCCAACACCGCTAGAGGAGATGGCAAGAGACCGTTCGTGACGAGGAGGGAAAGCCTCTTGCTATCCACCTCAGTCGCGGGCAGACTCAGGCCTCCTTTGGCTAGTTCGGGTAAGAGCTTACAACTCAAACCTGGATTGGCTAAAGTGCTCTCCAAAGGCGGTGCACGAAACAGAGAGGACGCGAACGACTTAAGCGTAGGACAGGGTAGGGGAACAGGCAGGAGACTGTTTGAGACGAGGAGGGAGAGCCCTTTGCTATCCACCTCAGTCGCGAGCAGACTTAGGCCACCGGCAGTGGGCGCGGACGAAGTCGAAAGACCCAACTCCGAACCTGTTGCGGGATGTTCCAAGAGACACGATGGTACCACATCACCACCGACGGAACGACTTAGCAAGAGGGCTAAAACTACGTCGAAAGACGCTGAAGGTCTGAAGGTGGCAATCGTGGATCAGAACAACCCTGATCGTAGACTAAGTAAAGACCGGTGGAGACTGCTAAAACTCCGCATACTTGATGGTGTGAATGACGCTATTTTGAAGAACGAGGGATCTATGCCCTTCTCCGAACAGCTGACTACCTTCAAGGGTTTTAAGGTCCTAGCGTGTGGCAATAAGTCCACTCTGGAATGGCTCAAGGCCTTTGTTGAAAAGACGCAAGCTCCATGGGCAAATGCCGACATCCGACTAGTCGGAAAGAAGGAGATGCTTAATTTCACAAGGCCAAAAGAACGGATTCTAATACCTGGCCCGTACATCCCAAGAGAGAGGATCCAACACCTCAACCCAGAGCTTTTTAGCGAAAACTGGGAAGTGGTTGAAATGGGTGAACACAGCGAAGCAGGTACGGAGATTGTGGTGCTGCTTAGCCACAAAACTATGCCAATACTGCGTAGGTATGACTACAAAGTTCGCATCGGCATCACACGATGCAAAGTCAGGCCTATAGCGGGGTATAGAACGCAGAAGAGGGAGGTGGGTGGTAGGGATTTTTAATAGTAATAATGTTGAAAATAATACAAATTAATCTTCACCACAGCAAAGCAGCCACAGTCAATCTCCTCTATCTCATGGGAGATAAAAATATTGACATCGCCCAATTTCAAGAGCCTTGGGTTTCCCGAGGCAAAATATGTGAGCTTCACTCCAAGGAGTTAGTTACGTACAATTCAGACCTTCGGAGTGGTGAAAGTAAGAATAGAACGTGTATCGTAGGTAGGAAACAGATTAACCTCTTCCTTCTATCTACCTACAGCGATATGAACCAAACAGTGGTAAGGTGTGAACGGAAGGGGCTATCCCCACTGATTACTTCAGCCGTCTACATGCCTTACGACTCTTCGGAAGGACCGCCTAGTGGAATCACTCGCACCATAGTCCAAAAAGTGCAGGGAGAAAGATGGGACCTACTGATGGGCTGCGACGCCAACTCCCATCACGTGCAATGCGGCAGCGGAGATAAGAATTTGCGAGGTGAGTCGCTGTTTGAATTCTTAATAGCGAACAACTTGACTATAGCTGATAGGGGCAACGATCCTACCTTCTCAATTAGAAATAGGCAGGAAGTTCTAGATATTACAGTAGCCAGCAAACTCAAGTACTCTAAGAATAGACCAGTGGATGGTACTAAGAGAAGAATCCTATTCCGACCGCAAAATAATAGAATTCCTTGTCAAATATGCTAGGGACCCACCCATACCATATAGAAATCCAAGAGGGACGGACTGGGATCTCTTCAGTAGAGAGGTAGGAGAAATGAGCAGACCCCTACGGGAATGTACTTTGCGGGAACCTAGGGACATTGATAACATGGCCAAAGAACTGGCTGAGGTTTTTAACAATGCTTACCTCAAGGCTTGTCCTGCGAAAATAAGCAGAACCAAGAAGTCACCCCCATAGTGGAATAAAGATCTCAGCAGCACTAGGAAAGAAACTAGGAAACTTCTTAACGCGGCTAAAAGAACGAGCTCCGATGAAGACTGGGCGCTGTACAAAGCAAGTCAGAGGAAGTTCAAAAACGAAACACAGAGAGCCAAACGTAGCTCATGGCAAAATCTCTGTAATAGCAGTATGGAGACCACAGAATCCGCGAGATTGAGGAAAATCCTCTCTAGAGAACATGTAGCTCTAGGATCACTCAAGGATTCCTCTGGTAACTGGACTGAGTCATGCTCAGAAACACTGCAATTACTGCTGGATACACACTTTCCAGGGTGTACAGCTAACCAAGCAGACAAAGCGAAGAGCACTCTTAGAACGGAGAATGG
The DNA here is from genome assembly GCA_917880715.2 of Matsumyia berberina. Lineage (NCBI taxonomy): Eukaryota > Metazoa > Arthropoda > Insecta > Diptera > Syrphidae > Matsumyia > Matsumyia berberina. Next base: position 85,334,073 of record OU862872.1, read on the forward strand.
GGCATCGGCAGAAATGGTTACAGAGGAGAAGATTATATGGGCCATTAACTCATTCTCTACCTACAAGTCACCCGGTATGGATGGGATATACCCGATCATACGATTCTGAAATACCTATACTATGGTAGCCTCATGTTGAGGCACATACCAAAAGTGTGGCGTGAGGTAAAGGTCGTCTTTATTCCAAAAGCAGGCAAGGCCAGCCATACCACCGCTAAGGACTTCAGACCAATTAGACTTACCTCTTTCGTCCTCAAAGCTTTCGAAAGGCTAGTTGACATATACATTCGTAGCAAGTTGAGCCCCAGCGATTTATCTCCGGCACAGCATGCCTATATGAAGGGTAAAAGTGTCGAAACAGCGCTGCACAGCGTCGTCGGCTCAATCCAAAAAACGCTAAAGGACAAAGAATACACCCTAGCCGCGTTCTTAGACATTGAGGGAGCCTTCAACAATGTCTACACGGACGCGGTGCGAAGAGCTTTAGTAAACCTCAACCTTGATCACACTCTCATCTACTGGGTTGTGAGCATGCTAGAGGAAAGACATATTAATACAGAACTAGGGGGAACCCAGTTAAAGGTTTACGCCTCTAGAGGCACACCACAGGGTGGGGTCATATCCCCTCTGTTATGGGTTCTGGTCCTAAATGAATTACTATACCAATTCAAAAACAGTTGAATTAAGGTCACAGCATATGCGGATGATGTGGTCCTTCTAGCGACTGGCAAATTCCTTCCAACTCTTAGCGAGCAAATAGAAGGTGCCCTTAAATTGTTGGACACATGGACCAAGAAATGTGGATTGGCGGTAAATCCCCAAAAAACTGAGCTTGTGCTGTTCACAAATAAGAGAAAGATACCGCAATTTAAAATACCCTCTGCTGTGGGTATCCCCCTCAGGATCTCTGACAGTGCAAAATACTTGGGAACTGTGCTCGACAAAAAGTTGAACTGGAAGCAGAACATAAACGAAAGAATTAAGAAGGCCACGATAGCTTTCTACTCGTGCAGTAGAATATTCGGGAAGACTTGGGGACCAAGCCCTAAAATCATTCTATGGATGTACATGGCTATTGAGAGGCCTATTACTTATGGCAGCGTTGTATGTTAGCAAGCTGCTACTCAAACCACCAATCTCAAGGCCATCACGAAAATACAGAGACTGGCATGCATTGCAGCTACTAGTACCATGAGAACCACGCCAACAGCAGGACTTGAGGCTATTCTCAACCTGCTGCCACTAGATCTGTTTATACAAGAATCTGCGGTCAGAAGTGCCTTGAGAATCAGCCAAACGAATGGCTGGACGTCAAGTACGACGGGGCATGCTCAGATTCTAGGTAATACATGGGCAATGTAGTAGCAACTGACTATACGGTGCCCTACCTAGACTTTAAATTACCGTTCTCCTGCTCATTCCCGAGCAGAGAAGATTGGGCAAGGGGAGCTATACCAAACCAAAGCCATCTACACGGATGGATCTAAAATGGATTGTGGCGTGGGAGCAGGTATATTTTCAGATAAACTTAGGCTTTTTAAATCAGTCAGACTCCCGGATCACAGCAGCGTTTTCCAGGCGGAGGTCCTAGCAGTGACAATTGCTGCCCGTGAGACTGCGATGAGGGTAATACCACGTGATGATATCACCTTTTTCATCGACAGCCAGGCAGTACTAAAAGCGATTTCTGCTACTGAAATAAAATAGAAGCTTGTGAAGTGCTGTCGCGAAGAGCTTAGTGCTCTTGCCACACAGCATGAGGTAAAACTATGCTGGGTCCCTGGACATGAGGGCATACCAGGGAATGAGAAGGCTGATGAATTGGCAAGGAAAGGATCTTCGCTAGTCAGTGGAAATCCCGCCATGTAAGCTCAAACATGAAGCAGGGATCAGGACTCTAGCGGAGGCAAATGAAAGATGGAGCTCTTTGGACTCCTGTAAGATAACTAGGAAACTATGGCCTAGATACAATGGTGCTAGAACTGATACAGTGATGCAGAGGGACAGGAAAACCCTCTCCATCCTTGTAGGAGTAATTACAGGTCATAACACTCTGCGTTATCATATGAAAAATCTAAGACTAAGTGAAGACGACCTTTGTAGGGGTTGTGGAGACGAGGAAGTCAATGAGGACACAACCCACTTCCTCTGCCACTGCCCAGGTCTCTGCCACCTCAGACATAGATCGTTTGGAAGGCACTTCTTCCAGGACACTGAAGAACTAAGAGACGTGCCCATCAGAGACATCTGGAGGTTGATTCGAAATGGTTCGGAAGCCTGGGGCAATAGTAGAATGATTTAGGTACTGCTCCGCGGGCAAGGGGTACCTCCCAATTTATGAGCATCACAATGGGTCTTTACTGACCTGAGTGTGGCGCTGGGGCTTCTCTCCCCTCGCCAACCCATCTACCTAACCTAACCTAACCTATGTTGTTTAGCTTTGGTCGGGCGTTTTTAGTGAATCTTTGAACATATGCTAATATTCTTAGTAACTTGTGGAAGGAGTTTCTGTGGTTGATATCATGAATAAAGTAAGAGGAACCTTTGGGTAGAGTTAAGGTTACTCGAACCTCTCTCTTTTCTAGGTCCGTAGCTCCAGGTAATTTTGTCACTGGCCACATTTCCTCCTTGCCGTGTAAGAACATAGGACCATAGAACCACATTGTAGACTCGGGAGACTAAGTCTGCTGGATTGTGTTCTGATGGGACATGACGCCACTGCTCAGGAGAGGACAATTCATGTATAGCTGCTATGCGGTTAGCCACAAAGATATAAGATGATGCCTCTGATTGGATCCATTGAATGACTATCTCGGAGTCTGTCCAGTAGGTGCAGCTGACGTTTTGCCACCGCAGGTCGGCTTTTACCCTTTGCAGTAATTCAGCTCCTAGTTTTGCAGCAGTTAACTCCAGTCGAAGTATAGTGATTGGCTTTTCTCGAGTTATCCGAGATTTGGCGCATAATAACCGCGTGATTATCGTACCATCATTAACTATAGATCGCACATAAATAGCTGCTCCATAACCTATCATTGAGGCATCGCAGAAAACGTGAAGCTGAGCGGATTCTGGAATTCCTTTAGCAAATATGTGTCTGGGAATGTGAATGTCACTAAGTGATCGTAACCTTTCCCTAAAGGCAAGCCACTGAGCCTGAACTTCATAGGGCAGTGACTCGTCCCATTGAGCCTTTTGCTTCCATAAGGTTTGCGTACATCGTTTTGCGGTTATTGTTACTGGGCTCATTAGACCCAAGGGATCGAAAACATGCGCGATATCAGACAAGATGGTTCTTTTTGATGTATGTCTTGATTCCCTTTCTGTGGGTTTGATTTTAAACTCGTCCGATACAGGTAGCCAAGTAAGACTCAGTGTCATGATTTGCTCGGTACCTTCGCTGTCTAGATTTTTTTGCAAGATGACGGTTGGCGGTGACGGTTATTAGCTCAAAGAACTTCTGCACATCACCAGGGTCGTTTCTCCAAACAATCCGCTGGTACCTTCGATCTTTCTCCGATACTATAATCTGACGAAACATTTTTTCGATATCCGGAATCTCAATAGAATGGCAAAAAGCTCTGACTGCAATTTTGGTCCATTCCCTAGTATTTCGTTTAGGCTGATATTTGACGAGGTGTTTGCCGATCCATCAAATACCACCCAGAGTTTTGCAGTAGTAATTTCTGGTTTTAAGAAGCAGTGATGCGGAAGAAAGTATTGCGCCATCTCTAGTGACCGAGCCTCTACTTCTTTCATATGTCCTAATTCCAGATATTCTTTCATAAATTGCTGATATTGCTCTTTCAAATGTGGATTTTTGCTGAGCCTTTTTCCAACTATTAAAAACGGCGAACGGTCACGTCCTTTGATTCTCCTAGGCCTTCAGGATCAGCATGAAACGGCAATCGTACTGCGAAACGACCTTCTTTGTTCCTTTTGGTGTTGTGTGCAAAGTGAGCTTCGCCTTTTGCTTCTTGCTTTGTCATAGCAGGCGTTGCCTGTTCGTGCTCTTCTATTTTCCAGAATTTCTCTAATTAGGTTGTGAGATCAGCGTTGGTTATTGAATTAATGCCGCAAACCGCTTCCTCTTGGGGTATATCGCTCACCTTTCCGAAAGACTATCCACCCCAAGCTGGTGTTTTGAAGCATAGGTAGATGTTCTCCTAACCTGATTTGTCCGACTTTAAGTAGGGAGAAATATAACTCTGCTCCAATAAGGATGTTTATTGCAGCAGCTGTGTTGAATTTGGGATCGGCTAGAGCGATGCTGCTAGGGATAGGCCACGATGATACGTTATAGAATCTTCCTGGTTGATGAGAAGTAATTCTTGACAGGATGTAGGCCTCTATTCTTGATGAAAACTGCTCGCATCGTGACCCAAGCTGCACGCTTACTCTCTTCTGGGCCTGCTGATTTTGCCCACCAATTCCTTCAATGCCCATGGCTTGCGGGGTTGCCGCTAACTCGAGCCTTTTTACTGCTTTCTCGGTTATTATATTTATTTGTGATCCGGAGTCCAAGACAGCTCTAAACTCAATGGAACTTCCGAGCCCGTTCTTGAGTTCAACGATGTCCGTGCTTAGAAATACGTATCCCTGCTTGCTGGATATTCCTTGTGACTGATATGCTTTCAAGAGCGTGTCATATTGTCTACTTGAAAAGTAGGCATGTGGCAACTCAGGCCCGTGTTCTGCACGAATGACATTGTCAGTTGTCTCAAACTCGTCCCAGAGCTGGTCAACCTCATGTAGACGAGCCGGCGAGGTTCCTTCCCTAGGTTGGTAATGAGACGTTGTATGTCAGCGCCTGCTCCTTGTTGCCGAGACGCTAACTCGTCCATCCTGGAGGCCATTGTTGGTCTCGCGGAAGTGATGAGGGATTTCTGTATCACTGTTAATTATGTCTTACCAGTGTAGGCCCTGGTAAACGCCCTTTATGAATGTTGATTGTAGATGCCGGTGTTTAGCCCTGGCAACGCTGTTGTTAATCGTGATAGCTAGATGCTCCTTACAACTGGTGGGGGGAAGCAGGTATGCTGATCACGTCGGGATTACCAATGTTTTTTTACAAAGCGATTTAGCTTGCTAACCCCTAGTCAATGCTGCTAGAGAACTTAACCCTGCAGAAAGTTGATTTGTTGCCTGAGTACACAACCCTTGCAACTTGATGAATAAAGTACGCAATGATCCTCAATGATGATTGGATTATGAATGATTTTATTTCTTATCTACGCCTATTTATATTTATTGCTAAGTGCTTAGTCAGCTAAAATGCGAATTTTTAATTGTCTCACGGTCCCAGACGTATCATCCAATTACACTGTCAGCGACAGGCGCAAATGTAATGCGACGCAGGTGCAATAAATGCGGAAATATTCAATGTTTGGATATATGGGAAACTAACGCGTAACCTTGAGCGTAGACTAACTAAGTGTCAGTTTTGGGTATGGGATAGTACTGGTGTCTGAATGGGCTAAGTGTCAGTTTTGGGTATGGGAAAGTACTGGTGTCTAAAATGGGGAAATGGGATACGGTAATATGTGAGGCATGGGATTTATTTATTTAGCTGTTAAATATACATATGATTTAACAGAGATGAATAAGGAAATATTGTAGTAGAGTTACAGTCGGTGCTGAGATTTTGGAAGGACTACTTCTGCAGACTGTTTAACGGCGACGACAAATCAAATCCCGCTGTCAGGCAGAATGAACCATTCAACCTGGACGATGACAGCCAAGACTTCCGCTCACCTGACCAAAATGAAGTAAGGACAGCAGTATCCAAACTGAAGTCCAATAAGGCAGCTGGCCCTGACGACTTACCGGCCGAACTCTTTAAAGCAGCTGAAAATTAATTTGTAGAGAGCATACACCAACTCATTTCAACAATTTGGTCGGATGAATGTATGCCTGATTAGTGGAATCGCAGCACCGTTTGCCCGATCCACAAGAAAGGAGACACCTTCAACTGCTTCAATTACCGAGGAATTAGTCTCTTAAATGTCGCATATAAGACCTTATCTGCCATATTGTGTGAACGCCTAAAACCCTTTGTCAACAACGTGATCGGTTCCTGTCAGTGCGGTTTTAGGCCAGGAAAGCCCACCACCGATCAAATTTCCACACTTCGGCAGATCCTGGAAAAAACCCAAGAAGTCCAAATTGATACATACCACCTTTTTGTCGATTTAAAGGCCGCCTATGACAGCATTTATAGAGACGAACTATATAGAGCCGTGTTTAGTTTTGGCATCCCTGCCAAACTTCTCCGCCTTTGCGGGATGACAATGGAGAAGGCTCGTTGCTCCATCATGGTCCGTCAAGACCTCACCGAGACCTTTGATGTCAAAGAAGGATTTAGACAAAGTGACGCGCTGTCATGCGGCTTCTTTAACATCATACTTGAAAGAGTTGTGCAAAACTCATGCGCTCCCGTTTGCGTTGATGGGTTCTGGAGGAGAAGATTCAACTATGAACTTTGCGAGTTGTACAGCGATATCGTCCTAGTCAAGAAGATACGTATCCATTGGCTCAGATAGCTGGGGCATGTAGAACGAATGGACACCAACTTAGAGTGCGCAACTGGAAGCAGTTAGCTAAGGACTGGGCTAACTGGAGAGGCTTGTTGGTTAAGGCCCAAGATCATCCCGAACTGTAGCGCCACCTAAGTAAGTAAGTAAGTACAAGTGCAGAGTTGGAGGCTCTTTCGATACTCTGGCGGCTGGTGCTCCACGATATGCAGGGGGTTGTTGCAATCACAGCTGCATTTTTTTTTTTTTTTCTTCTTTTTTGTGGTCTTATATGTGCCAGTGTGCGATTACCGCTTTCACGCAAAAAAAAACTTCTATGTTAATCTGGTCGCCAGGGTGCGTGGCCTAGCCCCTAAACATTAAATTTTATTTTTATGACTTTTGCTCTCTGTGCACTTCTTAAACTATCATTTACCCCCTTTATTTTATTCCCGTCACACGCTGTCCGTTACTGTTCTCTTTCTTTTGTTTTTTTGATTGTTGGGGTTGGATGCTAATATTCTAATATTCACTTAGTTATTCAACGATTTATGTGTGCCGGCCGCTTCGATGACAACTGATTTGATGTGATGGAATTTTATTTCCTAAGGAAATTATATTACATTACAATCGACATCGAATTAAACAAACTTACATTCTTCTACACGTCATCCTTACTAAGCGCCGGTCGTCAGTCTTCTGTCACGAGAACATGGCCGTGCGAAACAATGAAGTTGGAGAGGCATTGCTGAACACATTCAGACCAAAAGAACGAATGATTGCGTCCAGCGGTTAAGCAAGGGTGATGTTCACAGAACATTTAGAAAATGCGCTAATAAAAATTGACTACATCCCGGCCCCGTGAATCATCGGCATCGTGATTCACTAACATCCAGCTTCGCCTGCATACACGCCGATCGCTTGAACACGCCCGCTTTCATTAGGAATTCCACTACTCTGACCTGGGAGTCCTCACCCGGAAACATTTGTAATATTCTTCCCAAAGGCCACCTCGAACGATGCATACTGCTATCGTAGATCAGGACTAAGTCGTTCTCCGCAAGGGGCTCAACCGACTGGTACCACATCGTGCGTCGGCACAGATCGGGCAAGTATTCGGACAACCACTTGTTACAAAATCGGTGTTGCGCTTGCTGTACCTTCCGCCATTGCTTCCGGGTCACTCTCAAGTCTTCGGCCCGAGGGTGAGGAGTTTGTTGTGAGTTGGGCACACGTAGAAGAAAACGATTCGGGATTAAAGGTTCATCGGTGGGTGTGTCTACTTGTTTAGCGGTATGTGAGTTAGAGGTCGAAAGTTGACTATGTTCTCGGCTTCATACATTAAACTATAAAGGCTACGTTCTTGTAGGTTCTCGCGGAGTAGGGTATGTCCCATGGCTCGCTTCACACTCCGTACTAAACGCTCCCAACACCCACCTGCGTGGGGATTTAACGGACATTTAAAGATCCATTCGATGCTCGAGTTCGCGAAAGTGTCTGAAATAACACCGTGGTCTCATTGATGAAACTGTCGTTTGAGTTTTCTGTCCGTTCCTACCAAGTTGGTGGCGTTACGCGAGCGGATGCGCACTGGAGTTCCGCGTCGGTTGATAAAATTGCGTCTGCTTATCAAACACGCATCAGTCGTAAGGTTCTTGGCTATCTCCAGATGAACCGCTCAAACGGTGAGGCACGAGCAATCCATCGCTTTTCAGTCCGTCGGCCAGTGACAACGAGGAACCGTCCCATGTAATCTAACCAAATATACAAGAACGGTCTCACGAATGGCGTCAACCTATCTTCCGGCAGCTGTTCCATAAGCGGCGTCTGTGGTTTCGCCTTCTCCTTCTGGCATACCAGACATATCTTCGACATTCGCCGCACAACTGTCCGCATACGCGGTATCCAGTAGCGTCGCCTTACCTCGTTGATCACGGTTGCGTCATCTTGATTCCTCCACAGGTTGTTAACAGAATTCACGATGAGATCGGTGACCTGGTGTTTCTGCGGCATTATTATAGGATTCCATGTACAAGCTAGAGCTGCAAAAGCCGAGTCGATCCGACCATTCACGCGCATCACGCTGACGTCATTCAGGTACGGGCTCAATTTCCATCGCTACCGCGATCCATTAGTTGCCCACCTGACAGCCGGTCGTTATCATATGCATACACCATCATCTTCACGCTTCGGCATATCATAAGCGTTTTTCAATTCGCATGCTTTTAAATCGCCGCCGTCTTCCCTCAGACTCGGAGATATCGAGCAGTTACCTCGGAACCTTAATATCCAACCGATGACCCTTCTCAGTCTCCGGAAACATGAAAAACTCTTGAAGACGTCTTCGCTGTTTATAAAAAGGAACCTAGCCTCGGTTCGGAGTTCCTCCTGGGTACGGGAGTGGTGCTCCATTCTTAGCCACTCCGATTCTTCACCCTCCAAGATTTCGTGTCCGCTGAGCCAGAACAATTCACCTTATCCTGGAGGCAAAATCCGTTGGGTTAAGGACGCTTGAAAGCCACCTTCATTCCTCTATCTTACTGCTGCCCAAAATCTCGCTTACCCGATACGCCACATAAGGTTTATACCGACGATGATCAGAACGTATCCATGCTAGAACTGTACTAGTGTCGCTCCACAGCGCAACGTAAGCGTCGGCGAAGACCTGTAGTTCAACTAATTTCCGCATGAACATGCCACTGTGACAACGGGGAACTGTTATATTTTGGACTTCCTTTCACCTACGGATCCAAATCAACCAGTTCGAGTTAGCCTCATTACGGATTTCTTCATCCCAATCCAAACGTTCGCGCCAGACAGATTGAAGGGTTAATTAAGCGATTAGGGAGCGATCTCGGAGTACTCGGCTGCCAAACCGAATGGGTCAAAAACTGACATAGAAATTGCTAGCATTTCCCTTTTCGTTGGTCTTCTATTACCCACTAGTAAAACCGGATCGATCTTCCCGAAAGCCAAAACAAATTTGGAAACATATCGGTTGGTATCCCAATGCAGGCCCAATACCTTTCCCAACTGTTCCGCTTTTCCTTTGTCGAGGCTCAGAATCAAGGTCTTCGGTTCCGGTTCGCCCAAATCCTGCGTAACTGCTTTCGAATTGGACACGAATCGCTTGAGTTCGAAGCCTGCCTGCTTCTGAATCCAAAGAATTTCCTTACCACCGATTCCGAAGAAAGGCAATGAACGAAGTTATCCACGTAGTGGTTGTTTATAATCGCTTCCACTGCAGCCGGGTATTGGTTTTGAAACTTTATTGCGTTCTTATTCTTCACGAACTGTGTTGAACACGGTGAACAGGTAGCCCCAAAGGTCATTGATGTCATGACAAACTCTTGCACCGGCTCTTCGGGATTAGCCCGCCATAAATTTTCCTGGTTTATTTGGGTTAACGACCCCGAAATGCGGCAGATACCAAGTGCGTCCCCCCTGTCGCCCCGATTCGGTTGGAGTGAGCCTTCTTGCATAGCCCTTCCTTTCATACTCGCCCATGAGTCATGAACGATATTCCTGACGTTCTACAATTTTCGGATTGTCTGATATTTCCGGATGACGTTAAATTATTTTGCTCAATATCATCACATAGCGATTGTGTCAATTTTCAAAACGATATTGATTTATTTCTAAATTGGTGTAAATACAACCATCTTGAACTTAATATTTCAAAATGCAAAATCTTTAGTGCCTACAGAACGTTGTCGCCCGCAGCTTTTATTTATAGGTTTGGGAATGAATCACTTCCAAGAGTCTGTGAGGTCAACGATCTTGGTGTTATCTTTGACTCCAAACGTACTTTTTCAGTGCATATCGATTTTGTTATATCGAAAGCAAGTTCTCTACTAGGCTTCCTCAAACGAACTTCAGACGTTTTTAAGGATGCGTACACATTAAAAACAATTTTTCTGTCCCTGGTACTGCCCATCCAAGGACAGAGCATTCTTACATGTTGCGGCCTCAAGATGTCAAACTATCACACCTGTGAACACATTCAGCCCACTCATAATCCACACGACGCACAGTGCTTCGAATGTATGAGGGAAGTGGACAAAAATCAGAATGTTAAAAAATTCTAGTTTTTTTGTTAAAATTTGATTGAACAATTTAAGAACCATAAGTTTTCAATTCAAAACACCCATTAAAACAACTAAAAGTCGCTATTTTTATTTATTAATGAAAATTTCACACATAATCTAATCGGACTCAGTTGATTCAAATGATTCATCAGAGTCATCGTTATTGATTTTAAATCCAGAATAATATCTGGCTGAAGCTGACAACTTCATATTGTCAGCAAGTAAATATTTCTTCAAGCTGTCATCAATTGAAACCGACGTTTTTGATATCGGATGTTTTAAATTCGATATGGCTGGGTCGGATTTAAGGAGCAATTGGGTCATTGATTTTGTAGGTAATTTGATTTGATTTTCTGTGTAGGTAAGGCGGTTATTCTGGATTTCCTTATGGCTTGCCTCCAAAGCTTCTTCTGAAAGAAGGCCAATAGGTAAGTCGAACGATGAGATTATGTTTGGGCCATGCATTAGCAACTTATGGACACTACTTGACATGTAGTACCAATTTTAGAGTTGAAGATATAGTTCCTTCGTTTCGGTTAACAATTCCGAAAAAGCCAAAACTCTTAAAATGATTGAAAATTTTGTTATTAATCTTTCATCGATCCCTGTTATTTGGGATGTCAGTTCTGGATTAGCAAAAAGAAAAACGTCTCGCAGTATTCCCATCATTGGTAGAACCAAATCCAGGTCTTGGCTTGTCGATGAGACCCATTCTTGTTTTAAAAGATTTTTGAAATTCTTTTTTTCGGTTAGCGTAGATTCTTTTGTCAGAATCGCATATTTGTCAAGTTTTAAAAGGCAGCCTATATGCAATAAACATTTAACGCATCTTATCCAGTATTGCAAAGCAGAAAGCCCAAAACGATAATTATCTTGGAAAGGTGCCCTTTCCTTGATCGCTGCCGTATTCATTTCTTTAGGAGTTGCCACACGAATATAACATTTCGAAGCAGCATTTGTTTTCGATAAAATGTTGCATACACTGCAATCAACCATAGTGAAGTGCATTTGAAAAAAAAAAAAGTCAATTGCAGAGCCATTTTTTGCGGTGAAGTAGTTGTTAAGTTCGCTAATATATTCATTCATTTTTTTCTCTTCATCTCTCAAAAGTTTTGCATCTTCTTTCATATACATAAATTTGATTGGTATGCAGTACGTTATTGAGGATGAATGGGAATTTTTCCATAGAGTTACACCTGTAGTGCTGTCAACCAGTTTAAGAGGGCTAAATGCAGTCAATAAATTGAATTCGTCTGTTACGATATCTTCTACTCGACGCTTTTTGGTTCTATTCGAAGATTCTTCAAAAGGTTATTGTGGTCTTCCGTGACTAGTGCTTGGAATGTTTGCATTAATAGAAGAGTCTTTTTGAATTAAAAGTTGAACACAACTCTCAGGCAATTTAAAATCGCTTTCCCACCATATTTGTGAATTCCCGAACAATGCCTCCATCGCTTCATACAATTGGAGCTCAACATGGAGACTTTTCGTGTTAAATCTTGCATTGGAATTTTTGGCAAATCAATAATTTCAAGTGTTTCCAATATGTAATGTCTAAGTCCCTCAACTTTAGAATTTTGACTGCGTTCAAGCCATTTTTCAAAGAGTTCCTTAATTTTAACGGTTGTGACATTTCCTAAACAAAGTTGAAAGTCAATTTTTATTTTTAAAAAATATATCAATATTTTAAATAATTAAAAAAAAATTAACATTTTCTTTTGTTGCAATACATTAATTGCAAGTGGCAGATAACAATTTTTTTTTTGTTGCAATACAATAATTGCAAGTGGCAGTGTAAACTAAAACATTCTTTTTGTTGCAATACAATAACTGCAAGTGACAGTGTAAGCTAAGATCACAATTTGTTTTTTTTTTCTTTTGTGGCATACATAATTGCGAGTACCAAAGACAATTTGACAGTATAAACTTAATACAGTGATCGTGCTAAATAAACTTAGTAAACTTAAACATTAAACACGAAGTATCTAAAATAAACAGTCCAGACGGAAGAACGAGGAATCCTAGAGCCCAGCGAGAGGAACACCTGGAAGAGAAGAAGAAAAAGTGAGTACAAGTTACTTTTCTAACTATAATTTATCACATACTAGCTGACCCGTACTCGCCGTGCTTCGCCCTAATATGCCCGTGTGCTGTCTTGTTAAGTATATTAGAACCCATTATAAGCATATGTTTATAATTTATATGAAAATACTAGCTGACCCGTGCTCGCCTTGCTTCGCCCTAATATGCCCGTGTGCTGTTTTGTTAAGTATATTAAAACCCATTATAAGCATATGTTTATAATTGATATGAAAATATTAATGGACCTCAAATGAACGCGTTGTTGTTAAAGTAAAACATAAAATAATTGCATAGTTTTTATTAATTTGACGAACTCAACCAAATATGTATGTACATACGTACTATATGCACTGAATGTTATTTAAAATCTTCAATAAGTGTTAATTTTATACCAGTGGGTAAAGATTTAAAAATTAGTAAAATTCAGAAGACTGTGTATATTTAAATAGTACGTACTTATTGTATATGGTATTGGTACAAAAAGTGGAAATTTTGTATGGGGATTCTATAACGGGACCCCAAATCTTGTTGCTCAAAAGTTCATTTTGTCTCAGAGTTTTAACGCATTCATTTTTGTTTTCCTGTGGAACATACTCTTTTCGCAAAATAAAAGAAGGGAAAGAAAAGAGATGAACAGAAACTCGTTTCCAGTGTGACCATTAGCTTAAAAATATTTCAGTTATTCTGAAAAGTGGAATATTGTTTTCCAGTTTAGTATTTTTATGTTCCACATTTAAATTCTACATACATAGGAAAATAAATTTTTTTTTTTTTTTTTTTTTTTCCGGTGTAGGTGAAAATCTTGCATAGACACTATGAGGACCGCAGACGCGTGCTCATAGTAGTGTGAGATTCTTACTCACTAAAAAACACCTCCCTTCGATATAAACTTGTTAGTTACTGCAACTAAGTAAGGACTTATCAAGCAATTTTTTTATCACGAAATAGAGACGTTTGGCAGGTGCCTTTCCAATGAAAGTTCCTGCATGTTCCGCTATTTAGGCGCGGTTCATTTTTATCGTGCTAAGTCAAAAGGTTTGGTCCTTTGTAGACGGCGCAATACATTTCTTTCATCCAGGACAGTATTATTAACGTGTTCGCTTATTCGATTTTTGTGCTTTCGCGCGAAGTTTTTAATTTCATTTTCGACTGTAGGAATTCCGAGATCTCTATGTATATCATCATTTCTTACGTACCAGGGTGCATTGACAATTCCTCTTAGCACTTTATTTTCAAAAGTTTGTAAAATATTGGCGTTTGTTTTTTTGGTACAACCCCAGAGTTGTGTACCATATGTCCACACCGGCTTTAGCACTTGCTTATATAACAGCAGCTTGTTCTCAGTATTGAGCTTGGAATGTTTCCCAAGTAACCAATACATTTCTCTAAATTTGTTATCGAGTTCTTTACGTTTCTTTTTCACATGCGACTTCCATTTTAATTTAGCGTCGAGTGTCATTCCAAGGTATTTAGCCTCGTTTGCGAAGGGAATACGAACCGAGTTTATAAGGATAGGTAAATTGTTTAAACTTACAAGAAAGTGAAGTTCACATGGACAGATTTGGTTTCGTTGAGGGCGATCCGCTAAGCCTTTGTCCATTCGTTTACACTATTCACAGCGTTTTGTAAGTTTATCTGTCGTTTCTTCGATCGTTTTGCCAATTGCTAAAATAGCAGTGTCATCGGCAAACGTAGCTAGAGCGGTGTCTTCTTCTTGCGGTATATCACGGGTATACAGAAGCGGACCAAGGACACTTCCTTGGGGTACGCCGGCTGTAATTTCTTTAAACTGCGAATATTCGTTTCCGTGTCTGACACGGAAGATTCTATTCCCGAGATATGTTGTCAGTATATTATATAGGCGTGCAGGCAGAACCTGACGTAATTTAAACTTCAAGCCTTCATGCCACACCTTATCAAAGGCTTGCGAGACATCAAGAAATACGCTCGAGCAGATCTTCTTTTCTTCAAGAGCTTTTTCTATTACGTCAGTGATTCTATGCACCTGATCAATAGTTGAGTGTTTGGTTCTGAACCCAAACTGGTGATCAGGGATAAGATTCTGATCCTCGATGATCGGCTGTAAGCGCTTGAGCAATATTCTCTCGAAGATTTTAGAAATTATTGGGAGCAGCGAAATGGGTCTATAAGATTTCTTGTCACTCGGCGGTTTTCCTGGTTTAAGAATCATTATGACTTCCGCAATTTTCCATTGGCTCGGGACATATTCTAATCTAAGCGCAGCATTTATAATATAGAGAAGCTTGATTAAGGCTTTTCTAGGCAGCATTTTTAAGACTTCTCCCGTTATGAGGTCGTAACCAGGAGCTTTTTTGGGTTTTAGTTTTTTTATTTCTTGCGTGAGTTCTGCTAGCGTTGCACTTGTTATTGTGTAAGTGTCAGGTGTTATCTCGCGTTCAGTATTTCGAATAAGAGCTCGGTCATCGAATGGCTTTAATGTTTCTTCCAGATGGGCGGCGAAAATATCCGCTTTTTCTTTGTCTCCCTTCGCCCATTCGTCATTGCTATTCTTGATTGGCGGCGTAGTGATTTTTGGTCTTTTGGTGCCTTTTATAGCTTTCCAAAGCGAATAATTGGATTCTTTTTCAGCGGTTAAGTTTTCGAGGTAGGTCCCTATTGCACGGTTCTTAAAATTGTTTATAGTCTGTTTCAATAGATTACTCAGTCGGTTTAAGTGAGCTTTATGCTATGGAGCACGACTTTGTTGCCATTTCTTACGCGCTTTCCTTTTTTCCCTTATCATTTCTTTTATTTCCGGTGGATATTTTAAGCCGCAATTTGTGTGCTTCTTTTTTTCGTGAGAAGTATTATTCCACCCGGCACACTGCACGATTTCGACGAAGCGATCAACTTCGATTTCGAGTTCATAGGGCGCCTTAAGTGGTATTCTTAAGTCAGTGTTCTCTTCAATTTCTTTCCTGAAAATAAATGAAATTAAAAAAGGCAAACACAAAATTTTGCTTCTTTAATAGAAAAAGGAGTACAGGTAAATATCTACATATACATATGTACATACATGTTTTAAATAAATTTGTATGTTAGGGAGACTATAAATAAAAACTAAAAGAAATAATGTCTACTTGCAGATAAGGGCATTTTGTTAACTTTGGCTTAGTACAAAAAAGAAAACACGTCAAATACTATTAATACTGCCCGAAGGTCACACTGTCGTTTTCGCGAAGATGGCGAATATGATGAATAACTGGTGCGTTGAGGGACTGCTGGAAATTATTTTCTGCGGTGGACAGTACTTTTGTTTTTTCTTGTAAGGGTTGAAATTTTGTCCGTACATAATGTATTTGACCGATGTGTAAACGGATCTTTTGGTTGCAGCCAAGCTAAGATTAGGCGACGTGTAAAAACCACACAATTATGTGCCCGCGACGTCATTTCGGCATCAAACGATTGTCATACATATCATTTATGTAGCAAATATTGTAAAATGATGTTGACAATTTGTGAAACCCATTACGCATAAAAATATGTACATATGTAAATTTTTACATACATATCTTATAATCGGGTGCCACAATTGTACAACTTTTAACATTTTAAAGATTTGCTCCACAAATATGTATGTATATACATTTGTACATATATATGTGTGACACTCAAACTGTGTCCCCATCTAAAAAACCGGCAGCAACATCCATACATAGTACCAGTGGCGACGCGTCCTATTGTTCATTTCGTTCATGAACGCCTATAACTTTCAGAGAACAATATTTCTGTTTCTAAAATTTTCTTAACTGAATATCAACCACCCACAAAATGTGCTTCCACTTGTACCCTAAGTCATACCTTCAGTCAATTTCTCAGTGTATTTCCCAATTCGTGCCAGCCTCTCGTGCACTTGAGCCAAATCATAATTCATATCAGAACAAAACCCTAACCTGCGACAGCAATGCCTTCCATTCATTCGACTCGTTCAGTTGAGTGGGAAACGAAATGTACCCATCAAAAATATATGCCAAAAAAATAAATTTAACGCACATCGTATCGACAAATTCGTTCATCTTAGCTGTGAACGAAGTCATACAAAAGGGTTGAGTTTTGCTCAAGTCAACCTTACATGCGGATATGGAAAGTTTATAGGTATAGGGCACATGTAGGTACTGTAGGAGATAAGAGTATGTATGGTCGTTTTGTGTTGAGTGTAGTAAAAACAAAACCATGAGTAATTGTGTTGCCTTTACGTTCTATTCGTGGTGGGATGGATTGGATTGAGTTTACTTTGAGTTTTAATTTTGAGTGAAGCTGTGAAAAGGAAAATCATCTCAAAGTTGGTTAGAATTTAAGTGGAAAAGCTGTTGTTTGTACTTTTATGAACTGAACGCCTACACATTTTACTCACGCGTCGCCCTGCATAGTATTTACATGCATACCTACATACGTTTGTTATCCTCGCTATGGCGATATTCCACATCCATTGCACATAATGCGTAAGTGAATCGCATACACATGATATGTATTAGGTATATAATATGTATGTAATCGACTCAGAAAAATGGAACAAATTTGTGTGGGCATACATAAATGAGTAACCACATGTGCGATCGCCAAAAGAACATTCTTTTATGTGATTTTTTTACACAATACACATACTATGTACACATGTACCTATCGTGTAAACACTCATTATCTAGTTCGACAATCTTTTTTCACGTTCCAATACGTGACTTGTATTGCGCGCCAGCAGAGCATAATATACCAATGAAAAAAAAAACAAAAACCCACCCTTAAATAAAACTATGCCCATGGAATATTTCCCCCTACACACGACGACCGAAATAAAAAAAACCCTACCAACAGGCACAAACATGAACGCCGCTTGAGCACTGATAGTGGCAATGGTCTCCATTGATCGTGTTCGCGATTGCACTTTAATAATATTTGTTTTTTGTTATAACTTTTCTTACGGAAAACGTACAAAGATGATATATATATCAATGGCTTTGTTAATAAAACCTCTAAACAGAAAAATAGAGATAACTTCCCAGAAAATGCAATTAATTTAAATAAAACAGTTTCTTTTGTTTGTTTACAGGCTTTCTGTTACAAATTTTAAAATAATTTATATAGAAACTATCAGATGGAAGTATCCTGAATCTATAGGAAGAAACTGCATTTAAATCCATTCAGTAAATTCGCAGATTTTTTGTCACATACGAAAATACATCAGATCAGAAATTTGTATTTTATAAATATAAGTGATTATACCTACATACTACCTGTAAAATGGATTCAGTCGCTATGAAGTTACTTAGGAAAACATGTAGGAAAATTGTGAAAGATCTTGAGAATTTCCACAAGACCAAGGATCCTCTTAGACGCACCAAAAATTATATATCCACGCGAGCTCTTATGTTGGACGTAACTTCAAGATAGTAGGACAAAAGTATCAATAAGTTGTCGGGTCGGAAAAAGACAAAGCGGTGCTCAATGAGTGTGAGACTTTGTACGACGACGCAAAGGCGACGTATGTAGGCTATAAGGCGAAGCTACTAGATGAGCTCGACAGGTTTACTCAGCCAGCTCCACCTGCAGCGCCAGCCTTGGATTCCAAAGAGTCCGTCTCGGCTCATAAACACGACATCAGGTTGCCAAAAATCACAATTCCAACCTTCTCTGGTGCTTACGATAGATGGCGTTTCACGATCTTTTTGTGTCACTTGTGCACTCTAATTCCACTCTGTCCGAGATACAAAAATTACATTATCTCAAATCTAGTGTCACCGGTGAGGCCGAACGATTGTTGCAACATCTCAGCATCGATACCGGCAACTATGATCAGGCTTGGTCCATTTAAACTTTGAGGTATGATCATAAACGCATCTTGGTCAGTACCCAGTTGAAACTCTTTTTCGATCAGCCAGTCATCCACGCCGAAAGTTCTAGTGCGATCAAATCCTTGCTCGACACATCGACGGAAGTGGTTCATTCTCTAAAAAACTTAGAAGTGCATGTAGAACATTGGGACGTGATGATCTTACTTACTTACTTAAGGTGGCGCTACAGACCGGGGTGGTCCTGGGCCTCAACCAACAAGCGTCGCCAGCGATCTCGATCTTTTGCCAGCTGTCTCCAGTTTCGCACGCCAAGTTGGTTGAGGTCCCCTTCCACTTGCGTGCGCCACCTGAGTCGCGGTCTTCCTCTACTGCGCTGACCCTCGGGTGTGGATTCGAAGATTTTCCGAGATGGAGCATTGGTGTCCGCTCTACATGACCCAGCCAAATCAGTCGTTGGACCTTAACTCGTCTGGCTAAGTCGATGCCGCCGTACAGCCCGTACAGTTCGTCGTTGTTTCTCCTCCTCCACTCCCCGTCTATGCAGACGGGACCAAAAATCACCCGAAGAATTTTCCTCTCGAAACAGCCAAGGGTAACCTCATCCGCTTTAGACAGAGTCCATCCTCTGCGCCGTAGAGCAGGACTGGGACGATTAAGGACTTATAAAGGGTCACCTTAGTTGTTCGAGAGAGGGCTTTGCTACTCAATTGCCTTCTTAGCCCAAAGAAACAACGATTGGCAAGAGTTATTCTTCGTTTAATCTCAATCTTTTAAGAACGATGTTGAAGAAGTCGCATGACAGCACGTCGCCTTGTCTAAATCCTTTTTTGACATCAAAGGTCTCGGTGAGGTCTTGACCGACCTTGATAAAGCAGCGTTCATTCTTCATCGTCATCTTGCACAGACGGACGAGTTTAGCAGGAATGCCAAAACTAGACATGGCTCTGTATAGCTCGTCTCTATAGATGCTGTCATACGCGGCCTTAAAATCGA
Source organism: Matsumyia berberina (assembly GCA_917880715.2). NCBI lineage: Eukaryota > Metazoa > Arthropoda > Insecta > Diptera > Syrphidae > Matsumyia > Matsumyia berberina. The sequence continues at coordinate 85,353,555 of OU862872.1, forward strand.
TGAAGAGGTGGTGGGTCTCGATTTGAAGTTCCTGGGTTTTTTCCAAGATCTGCCGCAGTGTGAATATTTGGTCGATGGTGGACTTTCCTGTCCAGAAACCACACTGATATGGTCCAATCAGGTTGTTGACGAACGGCTTCAGGCGTTCACACAACACGACAGATAAGATCTTGTACGCGATGTTAAGAAGACTGATGCCTCTGTAGTTAGCGCAGTTCAGAGGGTCTCCTTTCTTGAGGATCGGGCAAGCAGTGCTGAGGTTCTATTCATCGGGCATACTTTCCTCCGACCATATTTTACAGATGAGTTGGTGGATGCACCTTACCAAATCATCGCCTGCTGCTTTGAACAGCTCGGCAGCTAGGCCGTCAGCTCCAGCAGCCTTGTTGGACTTAAGTTTCGATATGCCTTTTTTCACCTCGCCCAGGTCGGGTGGACGGAATTGTTGGTCTTCGTCGTCCAGGTTGAATGGTTCATTCTGCCTGACAGCGGGATTTGATGCGTCGTCGCCGTTAAACAGTCTGCAGAAGTAATTCTTCCATATCCTCAGCATCGACTGCGATTCTACTACGATGTTCCCTTGTTCATCCTTGCAGGCCTCGGTTCGGGCTCTGTAACCTTGACAGGTTCTTTTTACCCTTTGGTAAAACTTCCGAACCTCATTCCTGCTGTGACATCCCTCTATCTCCTCGATCGCGCGCTTCTCATGCTCTTTTTTTTTCCTCTTGAAAAGCTTTTGTTCGTCTCTCCTCTTCTGCCCGTAGAGCTCGCGAGCAGCTCTGGTCTTTCTATGCAGCGCCGCTTTGTATGCCTTTTGTTTCGCTGCATGTGTTTGCCGGCACTCGTCGTCAAACCAGGGATTTCGTTGTGATGGCCGTGTAAAACCCAGCACATCAGAGGCGGCATCTCTGATCGCTTTTTGGCAATGTTGCCACTGGTCTTCAATACTTGATGCTGGCGGCATAGGACCTCTTGAGAGATTGAGAGAGACTCGATTGGAAAAGGATCTGGTGATCTCTTGCGATTGCAGCCGTCCGACGTCAAACTTCCTCACAGTATTCCCTTGTCTTGGCAGTGTTCGGGATATCCGTAGTCGTACCTTAGCTACAACAAGGTAGTGGTCCGAGTCAATGTTGGCCCCTCGGAACGTTCGGACATCCATAATACTGGAGGAGTGCCTTGCGTCGATCGCAAAGTGGTCAATCTGGTTAACGGTTGATTGATCAGGAGATCTCCATGTTCCTTTGTGGATATTGAGATGTGGGAACCACATACTAGCTACGACAAAGTTCCGCCCCGCAGCAAAGTCGACCAGCCTAAATCCGTTATTGGAAGTGGTGTCGTGTAGGCTGTGCTTTCCGACAGTACTACCAATGATGCCCTCTCTTCCAAGCTTTGCGTTAAAATCGCCTAGGACAATCTTAATATAATAGCTAGGGCACTGCTCATATGTGTTGTCCAAGAGCTCGTAGAACCTGTGTCTTCTTGTGGTGTCTTCGTCTTTCTCCTCTGTGGGGGCATGCGCGCATATCAGGCTAATGTTGGCGAATTTAGCCTTGATGCGTATTGTCGTGAGGTGTTCGCTTACATACCTGAAGCGTAAGACTTCTTGCCTAAGTCTGGCTCCAGCGACAAATCCACATCCAAATAAGCGTTGCTTTTGTTGTCGGTAGCAATCGCCATAGTATACATCGCAGTTTTCCATCCTCTTTTTGCCCGGCCCATCCCACCGCACTTATTGGATGGCGGTTATATCTGCTTTGCAGCAGCTGAGGGCCTCCGCTAATTGTTCGGCTGCACGTGGTTTGTTAAGGGACCTAACATTCTACGTGCAGATCCGAAATTCGTTGTCCTTAATTCGTTTGCATGGGTAGTCATCAGTGAATCCGTCCGTATCTGAGGCTTGTTGTTACTTCGTAACTAAATTTGTTTTCCGTGACAGGGCAGTTACCCCGGTGCACAACCCCCAACCTGGAGGACCAGGTCCATTGTTATAGCCCCTGGGAAGAGGATCCGGTTTAACCGATGTCGGTAACCCACTTCGGGGATGTGAGCGCTGCCGTTGGTCCCTGTAGGGCTCATCCGCCACCATCTCTTTTTCAGGACCCCAACCGATTCCTGGAAATCCTTATTGGCCTCAGCTCCAAATATGTTGAAGTAGCCCAGATAAGGTGTTGCTCCCGATCCGGAAGTTATAGACGCCACCGTTGATTCCATCTAGGGAATTCTTCCGCTGGCGTGTTAATAGTGCTGCAATTTTTGTCTTCTGGTCAACACTCGCGCTTATAAGTTTAGCAAGTTTAGTCCGGGTGGACAACAACCAGTACCCAGTGGCTACCGAGGGGTTACGAGGAGGTAAAATAAGCACAATTGATGTGTAGTAACAGTTACAACACTGGGCATCGCCAAGTTGACACCAATCAGAGTCTACCCTATTACTACAACACCTAGCCACGTGATGATCATCTATGTTTTACTTCAAAAACTGCCTGCCTGCACACAACAGATCTGGGAAGAAACACTGGGGATGAGGAAGGAGCTTCCGACATTCAGTGAATTCTCACAGTTCCTCGAAACACGTTTTCGGACTTTGGAAGTCGTTGATCAGCAAAGGTCAAAACCTAATCCAACGTTGCAGAAGTTACCTACATGACACAACGTTTTTCATGCTGCTCCAACACGAGGACAATTCACGTGTGAGGTGTGTCACAAAGGTCAGCATTCATTACGGATTTGCAACAGCTTTCTGAAAATGGATGTCAATGTGAGGCATAAGGCAGTGGGGCAACTTGGGGTCTGTGAAAATTGTTTGGCATACAGCCACAAAATGCAGCAGTGCCCTAGTCAACGGCGTTGCCATTTCTGTCAACAACACAACACAATAGTGTTGCGAGTCAGGATTGGGCTACGGGGGCAACTTCGGTGCAGGTGAAGAAGACGGCGGCACGCTTGTGGTTGCACGGCTCAACTCGTCGGACGGTGTGGTTCTTGTCAACCACACCTTGCACCACCTGCTCAGCACACAAAATCTCGTGCCAAGTAAAGAGAATAACTAGCTGGTAGAAAAGAAAGTCCCTAATTCCCTACGTCAGACCACAGACCGACAAAAAAAAAAAAATAGAAGAAGGGGAAAATTGAAGAGAAAAGAAACTATGTCCAAGAACCTGTGCCTATGCCCTGGAGAAAGACGGAAAAGAAACCCGCGGAACTAACCTAACTAAACCTAAGCTAAACCTAAACTAATCGAACACTTAAAGCTAGAGCCCTACAACTACGCCTAACCTATCTTAACACTAACCTTACTTAACCCTACGCGTACCGTCCCTTTCCATGTCTCTCCGAGGCAAAGGTTCGTCAAGAACCTGAAGCATGCCAGATGTCGTTGGCAAGGTTGGCCAGCCCACCCTTGATGCCTTTCGGCACAACCATTGGCTATCTCCCTGGCCGATTCTATAGGAGATAGCCCCTCGAAGACCTCCCGGTCACATCTCTAATTGTTCAGTAAAGGTGCGTGTGTCGTTATGTCTGTCAGTGAGCGTTCGTTTTCGTCATGTCATCCCTACAGAAGGATGAAATTAGAAATTAGGTAACCGAGTCCATGTCCATTCATACGGTTTCGGGAAACGAGCAAAGGTTTCAGGAAACGAGCAACGGTACCCCCACCGGGTCAGAGGTCTGGGTCGCCTCCAACCTATCAACCCAGTACCTACGTGGAAATAAAATATTACCACCTGTTGACAATGTCCGTCGATTTAAACTTTTTCCTTCCATTATAATTACCTCTGATATGAACCCTCCACTCTCCTTTTTTTTTTTTTTTTTTGAACAATCTAGGTCCCTGCTTCCTGATTTATTTTCCTAACATAATGCACTCGATTAGTTCACGTATGAATGCTACAAATAGAAGCTTACCTCAGACGGAAATATCTCCTGCCTCTTTTAGCTTTTAAATTCTTTCCTTGTTTGTTATTTTTTTTTTTTTTTTTGTCTTTTGCTGCTTACTATATACTTTGGCGACGCCACTGTTCAATATGCTACCCATATGATCGCTTATGCCGAAATGATCACAGGGCCGCGGTCATCGTACTCCCAACCTGTAATTCGTTTCGTTCTGTGGCCTACCGCAAGAAGGGGAATTTCGAAGTCTCTCTGTCAGTCGTCAGTTATTTAAGAGTGGACAAGTGAAGCCACTTCCTATGTCAAGTCTGTACGGTCGCCTCTAGCGAATGCTGGGCCGATACTCAATCACTTATAATTTAACATATAACTTACGTCATGACATGAACTAAATAATAAATAACATATAACCTCACGTAAATACATAAATAACGATACCTACAGTCATCTCTATATATAAAAATGAATTGCTGTGCGTTAGTCCCGCTTAAACTCGAGGAAGGGCTCAACCGATTTGGATGATTCTTTTTTTGTTTTGTCCGTATTGTTTCAGGGTTGGTTTAGAAAAAAAGAAAATTCAGAAAAACCCAAAGAAAAAGCCGGAAAATCGAAAAAATCGAAATTTGCGTTTTGTATGGGAATTTTGTATGGGAATACACCACGAATGAGAATTGTATTTCGACAATGAGCATCACTACAATGAGCACGGGCTAATCTCGAGAACCACTAAACGGATTTGGCTGCGGTTTTCACTGTTATGATCTGCATTTTTCGGGGAAACGGAATAGAACTGCTCTGTTACTAATAAGAGCTGAGCATTCAAGGTTTAAGTGGCAGAAAGTGGATTAAGCCCAAATTTATGTTACAAAATTATTTTAACACTGCTCCAACTCAATAATGTCTAATTGGATTAAAAAACGGAAGAACATGTTTTTAGTAAATTCCTCTACGATTAATTTGAGCTATAAATCATCCTTCTGTGTTATCCTGAATCTGAGCTATGCTCAAAACAATTCATGAAATCATCGCCAACAATTTTCCATCAGTGGAGACCGCAGCCAACAGCCATGCAGCAGTGGGTAGCACATCGGTTCGTGATCGTATGTTGTTTTTGTTTTGTCCAGTTGTACAAGGGTAGTTTTATTTTCATTTTTCTTTGTTCGTATCTTTGGTTTTGTGGAAATACAATATGTATTGGATCCGTAGCTGAGGGAGATTTAATTTTTTTTTTAATAGAAGTACGTAGGAAAGGAATGCGTATTGTGATAACGATCGGTACCGTATATTTGCGCACGTAGAGCGGGAACTTTCAGTAGCGTAGATGAGGATTTACGCAAAGAATCCTTTTCACATTGGACCGAGATCAGAGATTTGCAAAGAAGGAGTTCTGACCATCCGCCGTCTTTTTTTTGGATGAGATGGATATGTTGCGCAGATGTGGTGAGCACTTTTTGGAGATGCTCAATGCCGAACAGAGATTGGATGCCAGACTGAGTAGGGCGGAAAATAGTCCCATTGTAGAGCAGGTGACTTTGGCGATCAAATGTGCTGATGTTTATTAAATCTGGCCAGAAATGCACAAACCCTTGGGGGAAGAGGGAGTAAAATGTATCTCTCATTAGAGCGGCATGGGAATGCAGTAAAATAACTAGCGACAATCAAGCTATGGTGATTGTGCTCTTTTTAAAAAAAGGGAGATAGAGTGGTTGCTCTATTTTTAAGTCTCGAAGTAAACTCTGGAGTGTACTGCAGGAGTATGGGATTGGCGGTTCTCATTTGAAGGCCATTCGATCTATACACACGAACTCTAGGAAATGTGCTCGGATGAATGGCGTTACAAAAACATCTTTCAATGGGAGTCCAACCGTGGCGAGGAACTGTTCGCATTGTGAGACTAAATGATAAGCCATATGCTTTTCGCTGATGACTTACTTCGAACCATCTGGACCGATCATACTGCAGGAGTATGGGATTGGCGGTTCTCATTTGAAGGCCATTCGATCTATACACACGAACTCTAGGAGATGTGCTCGGATGAATGGCGTTACAAAAACATCTTTCAATGGGAGTCCAACCGTGGCGAGGAACTGTTCGCATTGTGAGACTAAAGGATAAGCCATATGCTTTTCGCTGATGACTTACTTCGAACCATCTGGACCGATCTTCAGCGACCGCTTGATGGCGTAGTATTCGTCTGTGTTGAAGCTGGATAAACGTGAACAAATCGGAAGTAATCATAATGTCTGGAATGCCTGTTCAGAAGTTTAAGTATTTCGGGGTCATATTCCAGAGTGATGGAAAGAGTAATACTAAGTTATCCTGTGGGATTGGTCAGGCTGCAACAATTTTGTGTTTGATCCGACCCTCACCTATGGTCATGAGATTTGGGTAATGACCGGAAGAATAAGCTGCAGAACTGAGATTTCTTCGAGGTATTCGTTTGTTCTATCGAGTTAAGAACATCAGAATATACAAGGAACTTAATGTCGAGCAACTACCTATTCGAGAGAACTGTACATTCTTCAATGGCTTCAACTTGGGTTTCAAGATTCTTAATTCTACCCGTACGAAGTCGGGGCGTGCCACTAGTAATAAATAAATACATAACTTACATTAACTGGACAATTCGCACCGACAATTCCACTCATTCACCCACTACGATTCATCGAGTGAATTGTGTGCCACACTAAACTTTTCCACATTGCCACATGTAAACGCATCGCACATAAAATGGCGTGAAAGAGAGCGCCATATATTTCCTATGGGAAACACCTCGCTCTTACATGTAGCTGTAGAAATGTCAAATTTTGTTTATTTTATTTTATCTGCCGTGCTAACACGAACGATTTCGGAGAATTCTTATAAATTAATTAATGTAAAGTGTTCTTTTACACACGGTGTCATATTGTTTGCTTATGGGGCTGGGATTAAGGGACGGTAGGACAGTAGGACGTTAGGAAGGCGGTAAGTGAATTGAAATATTATCGGGGGTTGTCCACTTAAGATCACTTGAGGAGATAACCCCCCATGTCGATACTTTGTTTACCTTTTTTAATAATTTTTTTTTCCTTCTCAGGTACAGGCTCCCGCAACAGGATCGATGACGTTTGGTAAATGGTCGTGAGGCAAACGGCCTCGTAATAAAAGGGAGGATGTTAACCTTCATGTCGTCACGTGGCCTGTAACGTGTGGCAAGGGCCCACTCCCTGAGTTCACTTAGCCGGGCAAGTACTCGTTAAATCTTATAGCTAACTTAACCTAGAATATCACAGATACTTATCACGGACGTCCATGTCGCCAATTCGCACCTGGGCATTTCCCAATGATACCTCATCAGGTATACCCCTGTGGTTGACGACATGGACTCGGTTACCTAATTTCTAATATAAATAAATAAATAAACTATTGTTAATGATATATATTAAACTCTGCGCTCTGTAAAAGATTGTTAGGTTTATATGATTAATAAATAAATAAATAAATAAATAAATACAAATACCAATAAATAAACAGACCTATATTTGAACAATATACATAAATGGATACCTACTACTAAACTAAGAAGCATCGGCAAACTCGAGTGCGTCAATTGCAGTCTAACTCTCTCTCCTATGTGTGGAGGTCTTTCGCGTGGAATACTCGCACCTTTTTGCCGCTCAAATTCCCAATCTCATAAAGGGATGACCCAATCGACTTTAGAACGATCGATTTAAGAAACTTCGGGCCTAGTTTCGCGTTGTAGTTGTCTGCCACACTACTTTGTTTAAAATTTCTCCTATAAACTATTTGTCCTACGCTTTATTGCACTGCCCTACTTCTCGTGTTATAAACCTTAGTTACTTTTTGGTGCGCTAGCTTAAGGTTGTCATATATCTTTTTCCTAATAAGATCTAGCTTGTCATTTCTTTTCCCTTCTACCTGGGTGTCTTTTAACATATCTAGTCTTCGAAGGACTTCATATGTTCCCGCGTGTTGGATCATTGGTGTCCCAAACACCGCATAATAAGGCTCAAGCATGGTCGCATCGTGTACCACGCTCCTCAGCGAGAACGCTGCGTTGCTAACGTGGAGGTCCCAATTTCTCTGGTCGCTATCGATGTACGACCGAATCTAAGTCAGCACCGAACGGTTGACTCTCTCTGATGCGTTGGCTTGGGGAGAATAGAACGCGGTGCGAACATGCTTGACACCGTATTTTGAAAGAAGGCTTGCAAACAATTCCGAAACGAATTGCTTACCATTGTCGGAATGAATGAATTCGGGGACACCAAACACATGAAACACACTATCTTCTAAATATTTTACTACCTCGGCTGCCGTTGCTTTTCTAATAGGCCTTATGAATACGAAAACTTACTAAAATGGTCCAGCACTATGAATATGTGTGTGTGTCCGTTCTTTGTCCTTGGGTAGGGTCCAAAAAAATCAATATAGAGACGCTGAAAACGCCGCTCCGTCATAGCTTGTCGTCCCATCGGCGGCCGAGAAATCACGTTCTGCGGTTTTGTCGATTTGCAGTTTTCGCACGACTTCACCCACTTCTGCACATCCGCAACCATGCCAGGCCAGAAGTACCTTTGCCTCAACTTGGCGAGGGTCTTATGGATCCCACCATAGCCCGCAGACGGGGAGTTGTGGGCGAAGTTCATCAAACTCCCACACATCTCCGTCGGCACCCAGAGTTTCCAAGCTCTGTCCTCCTGCAAAGCGTCACCGGTTCTTATTTCGGTCCGTTTATAAACAAATCCTTCCGAAACACATATGTCAGGTAGTTTGTCTTTGTTCTCGTCTACAGTCTTCTTCAACTCACCGTACTCCTTCGTAGAAAAATATGGTGAATCGAAGTCGACTTCCTGCATTGTCACATCGGTTGTGAGCTCCTCCATATGCACACGCGAGAGAGTGTCAGGGACCACGTTTTGGACACCTTTCCTATGCTCAATCTTGAAGTCGAAGGCCTGAAGTTTCAGGCTCCATCTGGCCAACCGACCAGACAGATCCTTCTGTGTCATCAGCCACTTCAGACTCGCATGATCAGTGATTATAGTGAAAGGTAATCCTTCCACGTAGGCCCTGAACTTTTTACTGACAAAACGGCCGCATAGCACTCAAGTTCCGTCACGCTATAATTCCGTTGGGCGGCATTAAGCTTCTGGGACATGAATGCTATCGGTCGCTCGTTGTTTTCGGCGTCCATCTGGAAGAGCACACTCCCAACACCTGAAGTTGATGCGTCACACTGTATGTAAAAGTGTTTCGTGAAATCCGTATTTGTTAGAATAGGTGCTGTCACCAGAGCCGTCTTTAGTTTGTTAAACGCGTTAAGCGCATCGTCCGTTATTGAAAATGTCTGGCCTTTTCGTAGGCAATCAGTCATAGGAGCTGATAAGGAGGCAAAGTTTGGAATAAACCGTCTATACCACCCGGCCATCCCTAAGAACCGACGAAGCTGCTTGGGTGTCTTCGGCACCGGAAATTCTTCGACCGCAGAAACCTTGTCTGGGTCAATTCATAAACACCCATCACCGACGAAATATCCCAAATACTTGATTTCCTTGTAACAAAATTTACTCTTTTCGACGTTGATGGTCAGACCCGCCTCCCTCAAACACCTAGCTACCTCCTCCAACAATCTGACATGCGACTCGAAGTCCCGAAGAACAAACCAAGAGGTCGTCAAGATAGACAAAGACATTCTCTTTTAGCCGAGAGGGTATGACTTTGTCAGCCTACACATTCTCTGGGCGGCGTTACACAGTCCAAACGGCATCACCGTGAACTGATACAACGGCCGTCCAGGGACTGTGAAGGCCGTCTTCTCCCTTGACTTGTGCTCCAGAGGGATTTGCCAAAACGCATCCTTCAAGTCGATGCCCGATATGTACCTAGTGTCTTGGAGTCTACTAAGTAAACCTTCGATGTGAGGAAGCGGGTACGCGTCTTTCTTCGTTACCGTGTTGACCTTTCTGGAATCCAGGCACAGTCTGTTTTTCCCGGGTTTCCTCACCAGCACTACTGGATAGCTCCAAGGGCTGTTACTCTCCTCTGTGACACCTAAGGACAACATTCGGTCCAGTTCCTCATACAGGAGTTTCTGAATAGCCGGTGAGATTGGGTAATGTCGCTGTTTGATGTGGAATTTTGTCGTCCTCCACCTCAATTATGTGTTCTTCCAGGCTGGTCTTACCCAATCCCATTGTCGCGAAGGAGGGAAACAGCAGCTTGATCCTTTCCAGTTGTTGTTCTTGCGCTGGTGAGAGTGCCTGCTTGGGATTTCGATCTTCCGTCGGGGATGGGGTGTCCGGTTCGTCGATAACGTTTGGGGCGACCTTAAAAGCTCTCCAGAAATCGACCCCTAAGTACAACTGTTGTTGTAACTCTGGAACTATATACAGCTCTATCTCCTTAACCCTATCACCCCAAGAGACCTTTGCTTTGACTCGTCCCTGTATTCGCTGGTGGTGACCGTCTGCGGTTTTTACGTTTGTTGTCATTTTTGTCATATGCAAGTTGTTCCTCGTCATAAAGTCTATTGCGCCTTTACCTAGGCAGCTTACTGAAGCACCACTATCTAATAGGCCATTAATTTCTTTACCTTCTACTTTAACCTTCGCATAGGGCCTATTATCGTCATTGTTGCTAATTATTGTCGCTTCTATTTGTTTCCTTCGTCGTCTGCTTGTCGCGCATTTTTCTCTAAGTCTAGTTATCTTGTCATATTTTCTCTTTTTAGTCTCTCTAGTCGTCAATTCTTCTCCGAAAATTCGTCGTCTAGCTATGTCATATTCTAATAACCGCTGATGAAGGCTCTTACGCGGAGGTAAGACTTTAAACTTTTCCGTATTATTCATGGTTGCGTCCCTCACTAAAATCTTCAATCTTTCAGGTTTTGGTTCTCCGGGCCCTGGTTGGTCGTTGGCGGTTTGTTCCCGGTCGTCCCGCCAACTCTCTGGTTTCCCTGGCATGCTTCACAATGGAAGCCCGCAACTAAAGCATGTCAGGGTATGGAATGTCGATGGCCACGGATGAGCTGTCGTCCTGTCAGGTGTAATCGTTCGTTGACCGTATTTGTTTTCTGTTCTCGTTTTTGTGAAATTGGTCGTCGAGTGATTAGTCGTTCTGTCCTGTCTTCTTGACTAAAGTGCAGCCACTTCCATCTCTTCCTCATCCGTGTCTGCTAACCTCTCTCTAGACCCTTCGTCATATTCTTCTTGTTTGACTTCACTAACGTTGCGTCTCGTTCTAAATTCCCTAGCTGAAATATGCTTTTCTGCGCATCTACACTGTTCTCTAAGATCTTGGATGCTCCTAATGTTGCATCCAAAGATCAGCGTCGCTGTCCTATCCCTAATGTTTTGTCGAAGTATCGCCACCAGGTCGTCTTCATGCGGTCGTACTCTCATTTGCAGCGTCAGTGCCCTAATATCGGCGTAGAATTCGTCAAAGGTCTCCTGAGGTAACTGGTTCCTATCCATGATGCTCCTTAATATTTCATGGTCCCTCTTCTGGTCCTTGAATTGTCTCAAAAGTTCGGTCTTCAGGTCATAGTAGTTGAGGAGCTCATCTGCCTCATTCTCCTCCAAGTACTGCCAGTACCACCTTTCGGCAGGACCGGAGACTAGGTGGTGGAAGTTGGCAAAGAGCTCCTCACTACTTACACCGTTTTTCCTCTGGAGGGTCTCTATCCTAAAGAAGAAGCTATCGACGGACATTGTCTTCGGCGTCCCGTCAAACTTAACTCCCCACTTGTGAACGTCAACTTTCCTCCCTGGTCCTCGAAGGGTAATCTGCTCGCGGGTCTTGGGTTGGTACATTGGGTGGGACCAATCGGCGTCGATTGTGTGGTCAAGTCGATGTGGTTCGTACGGTCAGTTCGTCTCGGTGGCTCTCTGCGGCGATGATCGGACACCTCTAGTTCGCAGACCTTCTCCTGGAGCGCCTTCATGTGGTCATGGAGGTTCTTGACCACCTCCGTCATGCTGTCTGTGAACACCGACATCATCTCCTTCTGGCTTTTCTCAACCGCAGAGGAAACCACCTTCTTGAAATACCTGTTGATCTGCTCGTCGTCCTCCCTTATCAGGCCGCTTAGGTTCCGTTTGTCGCGTTCGTTGTCAGGTTGTCCGTGCTCGAGCCTATCTTTCCTATCCACTGCGGACCCCGCCATTTGTTTGCCTTTTGGCAGGGTATGTCGCTGTTCTGGTAGTTCGTCCTGTTCTTCCATCCGAGCCCTTGCGTTAGTTGCCGTTTGTTCTTTCTGTCGGTCTTGTACGTCGAAGTTCTTGTCACGTCCTGTTGGAAGGGCTAGTTGTGTGCCTCCGATTCTTCACGAATCCTGACTGTGGGTCGCACTACCTTCTTCGTAGTCGTCTCTGTTGTTCCTCGCAGCAGATGGCTTGTCGGAGCATCCTGGTGGTGGGTCTCGTCCTTGTCTGACCGTTTGTCGGGTTATTCGTATACCCGGTGGGACTGCTGATTGGGACGAAGTACCCTTCGGTATGGCACCAGTATTGTTTGACGTTGACATCTTACTAAAATCACCTTTTTTTTTTGTTGTTTTTGTATGGTGTAACTCTTTTGAATATTAGTGGTTTCAACTTGTGTGTTAAAAAAATCGAAAATTCCGAAAAAAGAAAAAATCCAAATTCAAAAATTCAAAATTCAAAATATCCAAGCTAAATATTCAATGCTACTTCAAGGTAAACCTACCCTCAAGATTAAAGTTTGCCCAAAAAATGTAATTCAGTATATGTAATAGTATAGTAAAGATAAAAGTAAAAGCAAAAAATTGTGGTTTAAAAATTGTTTGTAATAAAATTTGTTTGTAAATTTTATTGGTTCTATAAAAGAATTCAGTATGTATCTAAATAAAATTCAATATAAAAATTCAGTATAAAAATTTCAAATATATGTATAAAAAAATAAAAAATTGTATATGTATCTAATATTTGTTTGTTCTTTTAATGATGTGTTTTGTTCTTTTAAAATTTTTCATTAATTGCGATGGTGTGTGAAGTTAACGAGAAGGTTTTTTCCAGTACAACTTCTGTAGGATATTCGGGTTCGTTTGTTCGTCGTGTAGTATCGTCACCGTTTGTTGTTTGTCACTAAGAGTTGTGACCGGTGCTTCAGACACTTGACGACTGTCTTTCCTGACCCCTTCGGTCCTTACCACAACTTCTCATCTGGTAAACCAAATGGAAGGCTGGCCAGGACTCCCAAGATCAGTTCCAACACCCCTACCCCTTCGGGTAGGGGTTAGAATATACCCGAGGTAGGCATGCCTGTCGTAAGAGGCGACTAAAATCCACCCTCCGTATACCGAGGTAAAAGAAGTATACAAAATGCAATGAACAAAACAAAGAGATTAAATACCCCAGGTGGTACTCCAGGTCTACTGGAAAATCCACCCTCTTCGGAGGTCGGCTCTATGGATTCTGGGGAGAGCCATTTATTGCAATTATGCAACCCCTTCACAAAAAGTGCAAGGGTATCTCGATCGCCACCACCAAGATCGAATGTCTCCGGGAAAAGAAGTCCGCCGGAAGCGCTAACGCGTGATAAACATGACTCAGCGAAATCCAAAAGCTTCGAGGAGGAAAACAATGAACTCCGTAAGAAGCTTCACGAAATGGAGCTACTCTACAAAGAGCTAAGGAAAGAGGTAGATTTACTTCGACAAGAAAATAAAGCTCTGAGAAACGTAAATCCGTCAAAAGACGGTAGTCCGTCTGGCTCAATTGTTCGCGAATATCACACGGACGAAGAAGAGCTAACACGGGAAACGGCGTGGGTCTCAAAGAAAAGACCCAGCAAGAAACGAAGGGCCGGTTCTTCACCCGAAATCGAGCCACCAAAAGAAAACAAGCGCTTGCAAGAGACAACGAAATTAAGTCCACCGCCTCCAATAAACGTCATCGGGATTATGGACTATAACAAGCTGTATTGCCTCCTAAAAGGAACGTTGACCTCGAAGTTTAAGGTCACCTCACTCCGCAACAACTTGTGGAAAGTAAACGTCGATGACCCCAACGATTACCGAGCATTTTCTCGGAAACTTAATTCCGAGAAAATTCAGTGGTACACGTATGAAAATAAGTCGGAAAGACCATTGCGAGTTATAGCAAGAGGACTCCATCCTTCGTGCACTAAAGAAGACGTTATGGACGATCTTCAGGCGAAAGGCTTTAAAATTCTTGACGCCGTAAATATTATCAAGAAGGAAAAGCAAAAAACGGAAGAAGATCAGGAAATTCTTGTTAAGCGTGGTCTTCCGCTTTTTATGCTCAGTTTCGATAAAACCGAGAATATAAAAGATATTTACAATATTAAAACGATTTTAAATATTGTAATCAAAATCGAACCGATGCGTAAAAGCACAAGATCGATCCCTCCGTGCAAACGCTGTCAAGGTTTCAACCATACGCAGACATACTGCCAAAAAGAGCCACGATGCGTGAAATGTGCCGGTACACATCTCTCGAATGAGTGCCACTTAAACAAGCAGACCGCAGCGACTTGCACAAATTGCAAGGGGAAGCACCCAGCGAATTATCGAGGTTGCGAAGTGGCCAAAGAACTCCAAAAAAGGCGCGATACGCTTAAAAAGAACATGCGTCCGCAACCGAAACCAAATAAAAATAAACCGGAAAAATCGCTAGGTAAAGAAAACAAACCCGTGAAGGATAAAACGAAAAAAGTCCAGGAAAAACCGCCATCTGCTGATGCGCAAACGTATGCGCAAGCTGCATCGCAAGCAACTAAGCAAAATAGGCCTGCGTTAGATCCTATGCAACAAGTTTTCTCTATAATTCTCGCGAAACTCGAGGAGCAAAGCAAGACAAATAAGCTCATATTCGAAAAACTTAGCAACCTCGAGCATAACGCTCGCAAACCACGAACGAAATTATGAACATGAACCAGTTACTTAAAATCTTAACATGGAACGCAAACGGCCTTCTACAAAGAATCGACGAACTGGAAGTATTCCTACGCAAACAGAACATTGACATATGCTTGATTTCTGAAACCCATCTGACAAGGGAATCTCGAGTTAAAATTAGAGGATACTATGCTTATCACGCATACCACCCATCCGAAAGGGCTAGGGGCGGATCGTCGCTCTTAATTAAAGACTGTATTGAGCACTCTTTGAATTCACCGATAGAACTCGATGCAATGCAAATAACTTCAGTTCGCGTAAAAAATAAAAACATGTTTTACAACATCGCGTCCATTTATTGCCCTCCGCGATACACGCTAGAAAAGAATTACTTAATACGTCTATTTGAGTCACTTGGACCGAAATTTGTTATTGGTGGCGATTTTAATGCTAAACACACCTTTTGGGGTTCAAGATGCATTTCACCTAAAGGCAGACTTCTCTACGAAACCGGCATGCAATTTGCTGTTGACTTCTTTTCGACGGGGAAACCGACTTATTGGCCCTCCGACATAGCAAAAACGCCTGACCTCATAGACTTCTTTATAGGAAAAGGGGTAGTGAAAAACTTAACGAACATCGAGGAATGCTTTGATCTCTCCTCCGATCATTCACCAGTCGTATTGACAATAAGCGAACGTCTAATGAGAAAACAAGGAGCGCCCAGATTAACTAGCAACAAAACTAACTGGGATGGCTTTCGGAAAGCTTGTGAAGAAAATATAGTCCTGAATGTGTCGCTTAGAACACCGTGCGAAATAGAGGATGAAGTCGGCAGATTTATTGAAGTCTTACAAAGCGCCGCGTGGAACAACAGTCCATATAAAAGGAAAGTAGTCGGAAATAGCGAAGTTAAATATCCGCCGGAAATAAAAGAACTGATGCTAGAAAAGAGGAGAGCACGCAAAAGATGGCAACAGACCCGCGCTCCCCAACACAAAACCCATTCGAACTTCCTATGCAATAAGCTCAAAAAAGCGATACGGGATTTTAAAAATCGCGAGATTTCTACATATCTCGAAGGCTTGTCTGCTGAAAAAAGTTCAAATTACTCTCTTTGGAAAGCTATGAAAGGTATCAAAAAACCCCAAATACAATCGCTACCAATAAGAAAAAGTAATGGCGAGTGGGCAAAAGGCGATAAAGAAAAAGCCGACTTATTTGCTGAGCATCTGGAAGAAACGTTTAAGCCATTTCACGGGCAAGCATTAATAGAAAATATTAATAATACTATTATGACTCCAGACAACTTTAAAATAAGAAGCGTGTCACTAGCGGAACTTTGTGAGGTAATAAAAAATCTAAAAAATAACAAGGCTCCTGGATATGATCTAATAACCGGACAGGTCCTCAAGGAATTGCCAAAGAAAGCTTTGATAAAACTCGTTTACCTTATAAATGCTTCGCTAAGACTATTATACGTTCCAAGGCAATGGAAAGTAGCCGAAGTTATAATGGTTTCAAAGCCGGGAAAACCGCCAAACGACAAAAAGTCGTACAGACCGATATCGCTCCTGCCGATAATTTCAAAGGTTTTTGAAAAACTCTTATTAAAACGGTTAAAACCGGTAATTGAAGAAAGACGTTTGATTCCTGATCATCAATTCGGGTTCAGAATCAAGCATTCCACAATTGACCAGTTTATAGAATAACCAACGAAATTGAGAAGGCCATAGAAGATAAAAAGATATGTTCTAGCGCTTTTCTTGACGTTTCTCAAGCCTTCGACAAGGTGTGGCACGAAGGCTTGAATTATAAACTAAGACAGGTACTTCCGGAAGAGTTGTACAAGATCTTAGAGTCGTATTTGGAGAATAGACTCTTCCGTGTCAAGCACGGAGCCGAATACTCGGAATTCAAAGAAATCGCTGCGGGAGTTCCACAAGGGAGTGTTCTTGGTCCAGTCTTGTTCTTGCTCTATACTCGAGATATACCCCAAGAAGAAGGCACCGTTGTTGCTACGTTCGCGGACGATACGGCTATTCTGGCAACAGATAATTCAGTCGAGTCAGCAACTGTAAAGCTTCAACGAGCTTTGGATAAAATCTGCGAGTGGACAAAGGTTTGGCGCATTGTTCTCAATGAAACCAAATCTACCCATGTTAACTTTACGTACAAGAAAATAAACAACTTACCCGTTTTCATTAACTCGGTACAAATACCGTATGCAAACGAAGCAAAATATCTAGGAATGACACTAGATGCGAAACTCAAATGGAAGCCGCACGTTAAAAAGAAACGCGACGAGCTCGAAATTAGATTTAGAGAAATGTATTGGCTGCTTGGAAGATATTCCAAATTAAGCATGTATAACAAATTGCTCTTATATAAGCAAGTCTTAAAACCTGTATGGACGTATGGTATACAACTTTGGGGTTGTACCAAAACCAGCAATAGAAATATTTTACAAACCTTTCAAAATAAGGTGCTCAGAACAATCGTTAATGCGCCGTGGTACATTAAAAACGACGATATCCATAGAGACCTCGGTCTAGCTACCGTCGAAGATGAAATAACAAATTTTGCTCGCAAACTCCGTGTTGGCCTTCATGGACATTGCAATAACGCCGTACTCCAAATTCTGGACGTGACAAACCTTGTGCGCCGACTACAAAGAACGAAACCGTTCGATTTAGCGCAATAAGGAATAGCCGCATATAATGACGGTATTAGTAGGTGCTTTCACTGGAAAGCTACCTGCACAACGCGAACTTTTATTGTCGAAAGCTAAACTACTTGATAAGGCTTTTTTTGTACTTAGTCGTAGTCAACACGAAAAGGGGAGGTGTTTTTAGTGAGTAAGAATCTCACACTACCATGAGCACGTGCGGTAGATCCTCATGGTGTCTCATGAAAGATTTTCACCTACCCTCGCAAAAAAAAAAAAAGTTCCAACACGGACTAAGCTTTGAGACTTTCGCTCACGCCTCACGAAGAATCGGGCCTTGACCTAGATTCTCCGGTAGCTGTAAGCAGTTGAGCCTCTCCACTCGGTCCCGCTCTTTGCATCCTCATAGACGTTCAACTACCTCACGAGATCCCTTGGCTGAAGCCTGAGGATTGGACAGCTGTCTTCAGTCTATGAGGAAACAGAAAGCTTGAACAGTCCTTGAACAAAGAAGAAAGTTATAGCACGAAGAAAGATAGAGAAATGAAAGATAGAAAATTTGAAGTATAAAAAGCCTAAGTGTAGAAGAGGCTTTGTGGGTCCAAGGCAATGAACTTCAGATCACCACCCTGGAATCACAATTGCCTCTAGCCGGACATTACGGTAAAATCCGTTGGGCGCCATTGTTGCGAGTCAGGATTGGGCCACGGGGGCAACTTCGGTGCAGGTGAAGAAGACGGCGGCACGCTTGCGGTTGCACGGCTCAACTCGTCGGACGGGGTCGTTCTTGTCAACCACACCTTGCACCACCTGCTCAGCACACAAAATCTCGTGCCAAGTAAAGGGAATAACTAGCTGGTAGAAAAGAGAGTCCCTAATTCCCTACGTCAGACCACAGACGGACAAAAACAAATAGAAGAAGGGGAAAATTGAAGAGAAAAGAACTTATGTCCAAGGACCTGTGCCTATGCCCTGGAGAAAGACGGAACAGAAACCTGCGGAGCTAACCTAACTAAACCTAAGCTAAACCTAAACTAATCTAACACTTAAAGCTAGAGCCCTACAACTACGCCTAACCTATCTTAGTACTAACCCTACGCGTACCGTCCCTTTCCATGTCTCTCCGAGGCAAAGGTTCGTCAAGAACCTGAAGCATGCCAGATGTCGTTGGCAAGGTTGGCCAGCCCACCCTTGATGCCTTTCGGCACAACCAATGGCTATCTCCCTGGCCGATTCTACAGGAGATAGCCCCTCGAAGACCTTTCGGTCACATCTCTAATTGTCCAGTAGAGGAGCGTGTGTCGTCATGTCTCTGTCAGTGGACGTTCGTTACGTCATGTCATCCCTACAGAAGGACGGCCTTCCCGAAGACCTTCACACACCCGTCGCCTGGAGGATTAGCACAACACCATATTAATTATTACAACATACGCACTGATTCCGATATTCGTTTGCATCGAGGCTTTTATTGCACTTGTAAGTGTGTTTGCTTATGAAAATTTGTGTAATTCAAGAAATGAAACAAAAACTAAAACTAAAACTAACGTATAATAATTCACATAAAAAAGAAATCAATACCCTAATACCATACTTCTGTTTGTAATTGAATTTAAATTAACTTAGTAAAAATGAAAAGCAAAAGGACGATCACAACAAGAAACGACTTACGGTTTTTAATATGATCCCCCGAAGTACTGCGCGCAGCACTGAAGAGGTGATCCTGGTGGAAAAATGGCCAAAATGCCTTTAACGCGACGCGCACACACAAAAACAGGGTTTACAATAATTTTTCTTAACCTACTTTACTTTAATCTTAATTCAGGCAAACAAAAAAAAATAATAGAAAAAAAAAATTTAAGGCAAACTATAAAAAAAACTAAGACAAACTTTCGGAAAATTCATTATAGTGTCTCTATCACTTTTCACTATTCACTATTTCACTTTTGAATTAATGTGGCTGCTCAGTAGGGTCCACTGTCCCACGGAGCACCCCTTGGGGCGGTAGTTTCTGCTGCTAAGTTTGTGGTTGTTGTTGCTGCTTTTTTGGGTCCTGGTTTTGGTTCCGAGTCCACTGTCGGTACTCCGTCCCGTTTCTACGGAAGTTGACTGGGCCGTTAGTGTCCCTGCCGTTATCCGTTGCCTTGGCACCGGTTATATGGTCGTCTTACGGAGTCCTACGGTGTTTCGTTGCTCGTTTCCCGAAACCGTAGCGGTACCCCCACCGGGTCAGAGGTCTGGGTCGCCTCCAACCTATCAACCCAGTACCTACGTGGAAATAAAATATTACCACCTGTTGACAATGTCCGTCGATTTAAACTTTTTCCTTCCATTATAATTACCTCTGATATGAACCCTGCACTCTCCTTTTTTTTTTTTTTTGAACAGTCTAGGTTCGTGCTTCCTGATTTATTTTCCTAACATAATGCACTCGATTAGTTCACGTATGAATGTTACAAATAGGAGCTTACCTCAGACGGAAATATCTCCTGCCTCTTTTAGCTTTTAAATTATTTCCTTGTTTGTTATTTTTTTTTTTTGTCTTTTGCTGCTTCTATACTTTGGCGACGCCACGGTTCAATATGCTACCCATATGATCGCTTATGCCGAAATGATCACAGGGCCGCGGTCATCGTACTCCCAACCCGTAATTCGTTTCGTTCTGTGGCCTACCGCAAGAAGGGGAATTTCGAAGTCTCTCTGTCAGTCGTCAGTTATTTAAGAGTGGACAAGTGATGCCACTTCCTATGTCAAGTCTGTACGGTCGCTTCTAGTAAATGTTATGTATAACTTAGTTATAGTATACACCGCTATCCTGTATTACTGATCATACTATGTATTAGTTTCAATAAGTACTACCTATGTATGTATTTGCTACTCACTGTAATAAAGTCAGTCCATCATTCTCCATCAAGTCAACCGGTCGTATGATTCATAACATGGTGTCAGAAGTGGGATCACATTCCCAAAAGTGATTTGAAATAATAACTAAAGTAAAAAGAATAAAATTGTCTTAAGAATAATTAATTTGGAACTCTTAATTAAACGAGAATCAAAGTAGATAGTGAATATAAATACGATGCCGGACCCCCCTAATCCCCCGATCGCAATGCAAAACAGTGTTTCTTCATTTATTAAGCCCCCAAAGGCACTAGTGATCACAAATAATAATATGGCATTAGCGTGGAAAAATTGGATTCAACAGTACACGTGGTTTTCGGTAGCGGCGGATATGTCTAAGAAATCATCAAAGATTCAAGTGGCAACATAATTCTTTCACGTTAACGGATGAGGAAAGTAAGAAGCTGTCTGTAGTCCAGAAAAAATTCGAAGAGTATTTCGCTCCAAAAGTTAATGTTACATTTGAGCGATATACTTTCAATATGATGATGCAGAAGCCAGGTGAATCGTTTGATGAATTTCTAACTAAAATAAAAAATCAGGGCAAAAAATGTGACTTTAGAGCATTAGAAGAGTCCCTTATAAGAGGTAAAATAGTTGTTGGTGTGCTGAGTGATGCAATGCGGGAAAAATTGTTGGCCGAAGAAGACCTCCTGTTAAATAAAGCCGTTAAAATATGTAGAGCTAGTGAGGCAGCAACACTACAGTTAAAGGAATTACATAAAGCTGACGAAGTCAATGCGCTAACCAAATATAGACAGCATAACACACGCTCAAATAAAACCTACAACAACAAGCAATCAGACTTTAACACAGATAAGCAGTATTACAAAAATACACAAAAACCACAAATTAAAACAATAAACTGCAACCGATGGCGAGAGAGACATGCAAAAAACCATTGTCCAGCATATCGTCATAAATGTTCACGCTGTCATAGGAAAGGGCATTACTCAGAGCTGTGTTATAAAAAAAGGCAAGTACATGCTCTAAGTAATGATAATGATCATTATCACGATGATAAAGATCTTGTTAATACATACACTAGTGACACAGACTCTGATGGTTTACTGGTTCTCGCGGTCGAGACAAACAAAGACACAAAAAACAATTGGTATGAGGAAATTCAAATAAGCGGCAAACCAGTAAAATTGAAATTAGACACCGGTGCTCAGTGTAATGTTTTACCTTAATGAATTGTTGACAATCTAAGTAATCAGCTGGAAAATCCCGGTACAAAGAAATTAATTGCGTTCCGTAATAACCAAATAGACGTTTGCGGAGAAATTAATGCAAAATGTGTTGTTCGTAAGCAAAGAGCATGCATACATTTTAAAGTAGTGGACTATCCAGTTGCGCCAATTCTTGGCAGAATAGCATGTGAACAATTAAAATTAATAGTTCGAGTTGAAGAACTCAAAATCGACGAGGAAATATTTAACGGACTAGGATGTGTTAAAGATTACGAATATGATATCGATTTAGTTGAAAATCCGCGGTTTGAGATCTATGCTGTGCGTAAAATACCTCATGCAATTCGTGATAAGGTTAAGTCGGAAATTGATAAAATGCTAAAGATGGGTATGCTACACAAGACGTCAGGAATTTCACAGGCAGTGTCTCCAATGGTGGTTGTTAATAAAAATAATAAAATAAGAATTTGCATTGATCCCTCGGAGGTCAACAAAAATATTATTAGGCGCTACCATCCACTGAAAACTGTTGAGGAGATTGTGGCAAATATAAAAGGATCAAAATATTTCACGTTACTTGACTGTAAAAAAGGTTTTTGGCAGATTAGGGTCACGCCTCGCACGTCGAAAATCTTAACAATGGCTACTCCCTGGGGACGAGTATCATATAAACGGTTACCATTTGGCGTAGCTTCAGCGCCAGAGGTGTACCAAAGTTATATGTCAAATCTATTGGATGAAATCGAAAATACAGAAGTATCTATAGACGACATTCTCATCCACGGCAGATCCATAGGCGAGTTGGAAAAAATCACACAGCAAGTATTAAACACAATCCAAAATGCAGGACTGAAGTTAAATAAAGAAAAGTGCATTTTTAATACAACGACTGTCAAATTTCTTGGTCATATACTTACAGATAAAGGTGTACAAGCAGATCCAGACAAAGTGAGCGCTATAAAATGTTTAAAAACACCGGAGAACAAGGTTGACCTGCAGAGATTGCTTGGAATGGCCACTTACTTGAGTAAGTTCATACACAATTTTTCTAATTTGACACATTCGTTGAGATCTTTGCTGAAGAAAAATGTTGTTTGGAAATGGACAGAAGACCACAACAGTGCTTTTAAGCGCTTGAAAAGCATCTTTTCACGTACACCCGTATTAAAATTTTATGATCCAAATGATGATGTCAAGCTGCAAGTGGATGCCAGCAGTTCGAGCGTTGGAGCTGTTCTGCTTCAAGGCGACCAACCGGTTGCATACGCTTCGAAAGCATTGTCATCATCTCAAATGCTGTATCCACAAATAGAAAAGGAAGCAATAGCGATAAAATTCGGCTGTGAAAAATTTCGTGAGTATATAGTTGGAAAACGATTGACTGTAGAAACAGATCACAAGCCACTAGAAATAATTTTTAAAAAACCTATACAATCTGCTCCAAATCGGTTACAAAGAATTTTATTTCAATTAACCCAATATAAACCACAGGTTATATACCGAAAAGGCAAAGAAATTGCCTTAGCCGACATACTCAGCAGAGATTGCATAAATCCACCCAGTAACGACGAAAACAATGATCGAACGGAAGTATATTCTCTTCACGAAGTATCAAATGAATCCATGAAACGCTTTGCAGAGGAAACAGCTACGGATAAAGAACTGCAGCACCTCATAAAAATCTGTCAACAGGGATGGCCGCACTCTCTACAGAAGGTTCCTCTCGATCTACGAAAGTACTGGACATTTCGCGAAGAAATCTTATACGAAAACCAGGTTTTGTGTAAGGGCACCAAACTTATCGTGCCTGAAGCATTACGTGGTGAAATGTTAAGGAAAATTCACGACGGACACTTCGGAATCCAAAGTTGCTTAAACCGAGCACGAGAGTTACTCTTTTGGGTCGGATTGACAGATGAAATAACAGACTTTATAAAGTCTTGTGGTATTTGTCAAAGTTATCAGGTATCAAAATCTAAAGAGCCGGTAATTCTGAAAAAGATTCCCACACTTCCTTGGGAAATTGTAGCTGTAGATTTATTCAATTTTAACAAGAAGGAGTATCTACTTACCACCGACAGCTATTCCGGATTTTTCGACTTTGCCGCTCTCTCAAACTCGTCTTCGAAGGAAGTTATCAACAATTTAAAGAAGTGGTTTGCGACACATGGCATCCCAGTCATCATAGAGAGCGACAATGGCCCACAATTTTCTTCGTTGGAGTTCCGAAAATTTGTCAACAGTTGGAATATAAAACACCAAACATCAAGTCCAAAGTGTGCCCAATCCAAGGGTCTGGCTGAGCGCTATGTTCAAATAGCCAAAGGAATGTTAAAAAAGTGTGCCAAGGACGAATCGGATGTTTACATAGCACTGTTGAACTATCGTAACACTGCCAGGAACAGCGAATTGTTGTCTCCAAATCAGCGTTTAATGAGTCTTTCGACAAGGACACTGTTGCCAACACACAGAGATCATCTAAAACCAAAAGTTATTGATAACGTTCACCATAATCTAGAAAAAGTCAGAACAGAGGGTAAGATGTTTGCCGACAAGGGATCGAAACCATCAGCACACATGTCATCTGGTGATAGAGTGCGTTTGCAGATCAAGAACAGTGAATGGGTCTCAGGTAAAGTAGAAAAACTTGCAGAGTCGCCACGCTCCTACTTTGTGAGAACTGATGATGGGAAGATCCTTCGGCGGAATTCAATGCACGTACATCCAACAGCTGCTACGATTCCAGTACAGAAAGAAGTCATCTCCATCCCACCACCAAAAGCGATAGTTAACGTAGAAAAGAGCCTTGACCAGACGTGTTCAACATCTTCTTCGAATACATATTCCAGCCTTACAATCAGGACTCGTTATGGTAGAGTTGTTAAGCCGGTTGACCGCTATATACCCAGTAAAGTTTCAAGTGAAGTATTGCTATTCATGAATTTGCATCTTTTGTTGATCAGCCATTCATTTAACGTGCATTTATGAAATTAAAAAAAAAAAAAAAAAAAAAACCAAAAAACAATAATGTAATTAACTGCAATTCATTTTAAATCCAATATGTTTGCAATATTTAATGAAGTCTTATGAAATATGTTATAATAATAATATCTTTGCATTTATTAAATTTGTATGAAGGAAAGAGTATAACCGCTGATGTTTAAAAAAAAAGGGAGATGTTATGTATAACTTAGTTATAGTATACACCGCTATCCTGTATTACTGATCATACTATGTATTAGTTTCAATAAGTACTACCTATGTATTTGCTACTCACTGTAATAAAGTCAGTCCATCATTCTCCATCAAGTCAACCGGTCGTATGATTCATAACAGTGAATGCTGGGCCGATACTCAATCACTTATAATTTAACATATAACTTATGTACGTCATGACATGAACTAAATAATAAATAACATGTAACCTCACGTAAATACATAAATAACGATACCTACAGTCATAATAAATAAATACAGTCATAATAAATAAATACAATACAGCTGACAGAGACATGACGACATAATAAATAAATACAGTCATAATAAATAAATACAATACAGCTGACAGAGACATGACGACACACGCTCCTCTACTGGACAATTAGAGATGTGACCGGAAGGTCTTCGAGGGGCTATCTCCTGTAGAATCGGCCAGGGAGATAGCCATTGGTTGTGCCGAAAGGCATGAAGGGTGGGCTGGCCAACCTTGCCAACGACATCTGGCATGCTTCAGGTTCTTGACGAACCTTTGCCTCGGAGAGACATGGAAAGGGACGGTACGTGTAGGGTTAAGTTAGCTCCGCGGGTTTCTGTTCCGTCTTTCTCCAGGGCATAGGCACAGGTGCTTGGACATAAGTTCTTTTCTCTTCAATTTCCCCTTCTTCTATCCTTTTTTTTGTCCGTCCGTGGTCTGACGTAGGGAATTAGGGACTCTCTTTTCTACCAGCTAGTTATTCTCTTTACTTGGCACGAGATTTTGTGTGCTGAGCAGGTGGTGCAAGGTGTGGTTGACAAGAACCACCCCATCCGACGAGTTGAGCCGTGCAACCGCAAGCGTGCCGCCGTCTTCTTCACCTGCACCGAAGTTGCCCCCGTGGCCCAATCCTGACTCGCAACAATAGTCAATCGTATCAAGCGTCTATGAACCCCATCGCACCCGTGTTTCTTCCTAATTGTGATCAACCATCCACGAGCAATCCAGTCAACACATTCCACACTCAACCCCACACAACTACACAAGTGCTATTGGCAACAGCGGTTGTCGAAGTAAAATCGGCGAAGGGAGACTATGTCAACCTACGAACGCTAATAGACCCTGGCTCGGAAGCCACATTCATCACTGAGTCAGCAGCGCAATTACTTAATGTGAAAAGGCGTAGTACATTTGTTCAAGTGTCAGGGCTGGGACAGGTCAGCAGTGGAGCATGTTATAAATATATTGACCTTACCTTCGGGTCGCTACATTCTGCGTTTAAGACCACTACACGAGCCTTTGTATTTAAATCCCTGACTGGGCTCCTCCCGGCCAATCGTCTGGCACTTGACATATGGAAACACATCGAGGAGTTAGTGCTAGCTGATCACATGTTTTACCATCCTGCCAAGATCGATATGTTGCTAGGCAGCGATGTATTTTCGGAGTTCGTGCTTCCTGAAATCCTCCGAGGCGATGATGCCTCACCAATAGCACAAAAGACGCAGTTGGGATGGATCTTACTAGGCAAGATTGCTCCGAGTCCATCCGTGTCCATTCATTGATTTTTACAAACTTTCGATGTGGACACTCATCTGCGCAAATTCTGGGAGGTCGAGGAGGCACCCTTCCATGTAGACGGCTCTAAGGAGGACATGGCATGTGAAAGTCATTATGGTAAAACCACTAGACGCTTACCGAAGGGGCGGTTCGAAGTATCGCTTCCGTTTAAGGAAGGATGTCATCCTGCGCTTGGATCCTCGAAGCAAGGAGCCTTGCGTAAGTTTCATCAATTGGAGAAGCGGTTTGAAGCAAACCCTACACTACCCAAAGAATATACACAATGCATTGAAGAATACATTCAGTTAGGCCAAATGGTAGAAGTCGATCAGCGGGTTCTGGATTCACCCTTTCATTATGTTATACCCCATCATGCTGTCTTCAAGGAGGAGAGCACAACTACGAAGTTGCGAGTGGTCTTTGATGCTGCTTTCAAGACTACCGACGGACCGTCCTTGAATGATCATCTTATGATAGGCCCTAAGACATAAACAAATATTGTAGATATCATTGCAAAATGGAGAACATATAAATTTACGTTTACATCCGACATCGAAAAGGTATATCGCGAGATTGAGGTGCGTGAAGAAGATTCCGTGTATCAGCTTATATTCTGGCGTAACCGCGCAAATGGTCGGCTAAGGCTATTTCGCCTGAATAGAGTAACCTTCGGTATAGCTTCCGCTCCGTATCTGGCTATTCGTACCGTAAGGGAACTGGCAAGCGACGAGGAAGAAAAATATCCTTTAGCAGCACAAATGATACGTGAGGAGATGTACGTCGACGACTTGGTGTCTGGTACTGATTCCACCGACGAAGCTAAGGAGAAGTTCGGCCTAATTACAGGATTACTTCCTCCGCTGGGTTTCACTTGCGCAAGTGGGCAAGCAACAGTGAAGAATTCTTGCAACTTATTCCGCCTGAAGACCGGCAGGTGGATATCCTTTTCACGTTTGGTGCTTCAGATCACATCAAAATGTTAGGTATAAAATGGCTTCCATCCAATGATTGATTCTCATTTCAAAAGGTACCTACCAGTGAGGAAGCAAGTAAGAGAGTGATGCTCTCAACCAGGAGTGGCAGGTCTTTCGGGATGAGCTCTCTTTACTGGAGAGGATTCACATCCCTCGTTGGGTCATAATAATATAGCTGGCAAGACAGCTCGGGATGAGCCAAGGCCTAGCTTCTCGCATCCATTTATGTTGTGCGTGTTACATATTTCGCACAAATGGAAGGGACCTACAGTTTATTGCCGACTCCGAACGGTGAGGTGAGAAGCTCTTTCATGACAGATTATGCTCTCGGAGGCTGTCATTCCCCGACGAGAGGTGGTGCCGCGAAAAATGTTTGGTGTTCCTGGCTGGGGCTTGAACTCACGCCGCTCGGTCAGCAGTCCAACGCACTAACCACCGACCTACGGCGACCACAACTCGTTGGGTCAACATGCGAAAAAAATCACACAAAACTCGAAATTCATGGATTCAGCGACGCATCAACCAACGTCAAGACCTATGCGTGGACTGACTCGACCATTACTCTATCCTGGATTGCTGCTCCCCCATCAAAATGGAAGACGCTCATTGAAAACCGGGTGGCAGAAATCCAGCGCTTAACAAATGTTAATATATGGAGACACGTTCCGATTCAACACAATCCAGCGGATTTGGCGTCTCGAGGCTTTCTACTGTCAGCCATTGAACATAACGATATGTGGTGGAACGGACCACAATTTCTTCAGGGAGACTGGCATTTTTCCGTTTTAATGCAGCCAAGTAACCTAGGAACAGACGAAGAGAAGAGGATGGTAAAGGTTCACTGCACAACACAAAAGGAAACTGACAATCAACGTCTAGTCAACAAATATTCACGATTAACAAAGTTATTAAGAGTGGTAGCATTCTGCCAAAGGTTTATTACAAACAGTAGGAAATTCCCACAAGCCAGGATAAGAGCCCTCTTTCTCCAACGGAACTTAACAACGCGGAATGGACTGTTGTAAAGGTAGTACAGCAGCAAATGTTTACAACGGCTTTATCGACGAGAACGCCATCTTAAGAGTCGGGGGAAGACTGCAAAATTCCGATTTGTATTTTGATCAGCGACACCCAATGTTGCTCAAGTCACACCATCCCTACACCACACTTCTCATCCGACACGCGCATGAGCAAAGATCTCATGGTGGAGTTCAGCAGATGCTATCATATCTGCGTCTAAAGTACTGGATCTGCAATGCAAGGCGAGGTATCAAAAAATGTATCCACTCATGTGTGATCTGCTATAGATACAAGGCTAAACTAATCGATTGCAGTCCCGTATGGATGAGAATTCCCAATACGAACCAGTGGATCTTTGCAGTAAAAAATAAGACGTTACTAAATGCCAGGCATCAATAATCACCATAGACAGAACTGGTATTCTTAAGTTGCGTTCGACATGTATTGTCAAACAAGACCTCGTCACCCTTCAAGGTCAGAATATCTTCTCCAGCAGTACTCGAGTGTCATACACGAGATTGAGCCAGGTTCCAAACTTCACCGATGTAAACCATTTATGAAGAATTCATCCGTATTCAACCAATATGACTACCCACATTATGAAACTACAACATCTTCATAATCAACTTAGTGTACAGCAAGCTGAGCTATCGACTAAACTACAGCATCATAACTTGCGAAACACCATAATGGGATCAACTGGACTGCTTCTTATTTTCGTAATCATCATCTATCTCTGCCGTCAACATTTAGCAAAACCCTGCAAAAATCGTGCAACAATGCCCATCCCAGCACCAAGGACGACAACAACAGAGTCTTCGAGTTTCACCATCACGGTCTGAGGGATGATACTTTCTGATGAACCCAGAATCATCAGCGCGGGGCAGGATGTTTAGTTTTAAGAATTCATATTTAGTTTATAATTCCATACAATGATAGTTTTACGTTTTAAGTTCCTTTCGAAACACACTGTAAATATAACACACTTAATTGCTTGCCACACTGTACTTGTACTTTGTCAACTCAGCATTTTCGTTTCATTAGATACCTTTCTCAAGTCAGCATTATCGGTTCACCTGTAAGGTTGTAGTAGAGTAAGCATTTTAGGTGGATTTCATAGAAATACCCACCTATTGCAGAGGTCCTCATGACGCGACTTTAAAAAAATCTGAATGCCATTCGCTATCATAGCAAACACTAACCTCATACACCGTTAAAAAATTTATTTATATATATACCTAGGTATCTACATATACATACATATGTATATACAGCCTTGGCCAAATGTATTAGGCACCCCTTAAAACTATCAATATATTCCAAAAAAATAAGAAAAATTCAAATCAAAGTAAGCAGATATGATTAATAATTAATTTTATTAGATATAATTAATATTTCGTTGGGACCACCTTTGGGCTTTATGACTGCAGCGACTTTGGTGGGCATAGAGCTGACTAGTTTGCGGCACTCTTCCGAAGAAATATCGCTCTATTCTTGGTGCAACACATTTCTAAGTGCTTCTTTTGATGTTATTGTGTGCTGTAGGATCCTACGCTTCAGAATAGCCCACAGGTGTTCTATAGGGTTGAGCTCCGGGGACTGCGCGGGCTATTCAAGCAGGTCTATGCTAGTGTCTTTAAACCACCTCATGCTTAGGGCTAATTTGTGGCAGGGTGCGCTACCCTGTTAGAATTTGATATTTTTTATGTTGGTATCCCCAAAAATGTTGGAAAAAGAAAGTTTAAGCCCATATTCCAACACATTTTTGAACTTGGAGGAGTCCATCCAACCGTTATCCACGTGCATTTCGCCCACGCCGCTGGCGACTATGCGTCCCCAGATCATTAAACTGCCTCCACCGTGCGTGATAGTAGGTACCACCCATTCTGGGTTGTACTCTTCGTCAATCCTTTGCCTCACAAAAGTCACACCAGGGTTGCTAAATATCCGAAAATTGGGGAAAAAAGCATTGTTTAAAAAAGATAAATTCGTCTAGAGATCGTCAAAACTAGTTACATTATTTGATGTCAAAATTAAAAGTGATTCACAAATGAAACGTAGCTCAAAGTTAAAATCGCCTGACCGCAAAATATTGGACCAATCTTCATCCGTAAAAAGTACATGTTTTTTCGTCCACTCTAAGCGAGTTTCTCGTTTTTTCCGAGAACCGCGGCTTCTTTCTCGCTTTGCATCCTTGACGTCCAGCTTCCCTAAGTCCTTATCTAACGGTTCTGGAAAAAAATTGTTTCCTTTGATCCTTCAACAACTCAGCAGCAAGCTCAGAAGAGGTTTTGCTCTGAATTTTAAGAGAAGATCGTATTAAAAATCGGTCCTTCCGACTCGTGATAATCTTTTGTGTGCTTACCAATCTGCCTGTACCGTTTAATTGCGCTTTGGACCGAACAACGTCTGCACTTTACTTCTTTTGCAATTTGAATTTGATTTTTCCCTTTTTCAAATAAAAGCTGTATTTTCACACGCTTTCCCGGATTCAGTTCACTTGCTTTCGGCATTTTAAAATAAAAATGAACACACCCTTCACAATTATTAGCAATAGAAAAAAAATTAGACACGCGTCTGTCGATTTCGAGCAATGATCGCACGCTGATCCTACACCGGGAAAAACTCATAAAATCGTTGTTGCATCATAAAAGTGCATTAATGACGTTTCCTAAAATAAAAATCACTTTTACAACCTCGTATAATGATGCCATAAGTCATACAATTCAAATAAATTAATTACGGGAAAGGACTTCAAAGCAAATGAAAAAAGAAAGGGGTGCCTGATACATTTGGCCAAGGCTGTATATATATATACATATATATACGCAATATAA
The DNA here is from genome assembly GCA_917880715.2 of Matsumyia berberina. Classification (NCBI taxonomy): domain Eukaryota; kingdom Metazoa; phylum Arthropoda; class Insecta; order Diptera; family Syrphidae; genus Matsumyia; species Matsumyia berberina. The sequence goes on from OU862872.1 coordinate 85,384,677, forward strand.
TGGATTCTTATGGACACGATTGAGCCCGCAATTATGAAGCGATTTGAATAAAATTTGGTATACACGTTCGTAGATGGGCGTAATCGGTCGAGAGGGGGGAGCACTTTGCGATCGACGCAAGGCACTCGTCCAGTATTATGGATGTCCGAACGTTCCGTGGGGCCAACATTGATTCGGACCACTACCTTGTTGTAGCCAAGGTGCGACAGCGGATATCCCGAACACCGCCAAGCCAAGGAAATACTGTGAGGAAGTTTGACGTCGGACGGCTGCAATCGCAAGAGATCACCAGATCCTTTTCCGATCGAGACTCTCTCAATCTCTCAAGAGGTCCTATGCCGCCAGCATCAAGTATTGAAGACCAGTGGCAACATTGTCAAAAAGCGATCAGAGATGCCGCCTCTGATGTGCTGGGTTTCACACAGCCACCACAACGAAATCCCTGGTTTGACGACGAGTGCCGGCAAGCACATGCAGCGAAACAAAAGGCATACAAAGCGGCACTGCATAGAAAGACCAGAGCTGCTCGCGAGCTCTACGGGCAGAAGAGAAGAGGCGAACACAAGCTTTTCAGCAGGAAAAAGAAAGAGCATGAGAAGCGCGCGATGGAGGAAATAGATAGATGCCACAGCAGGAATGAGGTTCGGAAGTTTTACCAAAGGGTTAAAAGAACTTGTCAAGGTTACAGAGCCCGAACCGAGGCCTGCAAGGATGAACAAGGGAACATCGTAGTAGAATCGCAGTCGATGCTAAGGATATGGAAGAACTACTTCTGCAGACTGTTTAACGGCGACTACGAATCAAATCCCGCTGTCAGGCAGAATGAACCATTCAACCTGGAAGACGAAGACCAACAATTCCGTTCACCCGAACTGGACGAGGTGAAGAAAGCCATATCGAAGCTACTGGAGCTGACGGCCTAGCTGCCGAGCTGTTCAAAGCAGCAGGCGATGACTTGCTAAGGAGCATGCACCAACTCGTATGTAAAATATGGTCGAAGGAAAGAATGCCCGATGAATGCGACGTGCTGTCATGCGACTTCTTCAACATCGTTCTTGAAAGAGTTGTGCAAAACTCACGCGCTAACACCAGAGGCACAATCTTTCAAAAGTCCGTCCAATTACTCGCATACGCGGACGATATTGACATCGTGATATCACTGGTGCGTTTGTGAGTATTGAGACGGTAGAATATGGAACGCTGAAACTTGACTGAAAAACAAGATAACAGCTGATTGACATTTATGCAAAAATTGCATTTTTACTTTCTGCTTTCCCATCGAATTTGCGTATGAAATGTAACTGTGTGCATAATAATTACTCATTAGGGACCCTTAAGATGCTTTATGTAACTGAAATATGCATATTTATTGGCAAATTTGCGAAATACAGCAATTAAATGAAATTGAAATTTGAAATAAGAGCTGTTTAACGACACTTTTCAACTGACAGAGAAGTAAGACAAAAATCCAGTCGCCGACTTCAAAAAAGTTGTCTTGTTTTTCTGTCACTTGACAGGCTCTCGTCCAATTATTATGCTCCGTTCATCTGAAATTTCAGAAATCTGAGAAATGTAACGCGCCCAATACTTATGGTTTATATAGATAGGATATGACATGTGTAAGAATTCCCAGTGGTATTTATTGTCGAAAAGTCGGAGGAGGTGTCGCTCAAAAAAGAAGGTTTTTATTTCTAAAAAAAGGACATGCCCCCTCGTGCAGCTGACCTCCTCGCGGTAGGGGGCGGGCAACATGTCTGGGAAGTGCGGGTAGAGTAGCTATAGTTGAGCTACCCGTACTGCCCAGATATGGCTAAAGAAGCGCAAACCCCAATGATGACAAGAAGGAGATACATGGCCTCGGATATTGCCAAGCCTGCTATGCCAGGGCGCCCTTTGGAGCCAGGCCTAGAGGGTGGCAGCATGCGAGCATCTGGTGGTCGGCTTGTCCCGCTCAGCAGCCGGCCGGGTTCAACCCGAAACGGCTTCGAGCTTCCCGGCAATGGTCTCGCAAACCATTACGGGGGTCAAAGGGGAAATGCGCTATGCTCCGATGGGAGCATAAGTTGACTTTCAGTTTTTCGACAACGGCATCGACTTAGGATAGGCACATGGAACATTTCTTCGCTCACAAGAAAAGACCTTGAGCTTATTGGGGAGGCTACTAAATATCGACTAGATATAGTTGGTATCTCCTCAACAAAGCAAAGGGGTTCTAGAACTGTGAACCTTTTGGATGGGTGGAAACTCTTCATGTCAGGAGTAGCACCTTCAATGTCTGCTCAGACGGGAGTGGGGATACTCACGAGTCCCAGGCTGGCAGGCAGGACTGGAGTGGATACCATTGGGAGGGAGAGTTGCGATCTTAAAGCTTAAGCTTGAAAGGTCAACCCTGGCTCTGGTGCAGGTATATGCGCCGAATCTGGAGTCGGGGTATGCAGCTTTCTTGGATGAAGTAGATGCCGCCTTAGAACAGGTGGAAGATATGGATTCTTATCTCCTGATGGGGGACTTCAATGCTCACGTGGGTGTGGACGTAATGACATGGGGAAGTGTGATTGGGAGGAACGGTGACCCGGATCAGAATGCGAACGGAGAGAAGTTGTTGGACTTTTGCTGTGCAAATGGCATGTCCATTATGAACACCTTCTTTCCGCACAAAAACATCCATAAATACACATGGTACCGTCAGAGTCTTCAGCAGAAATCGCTGATAGACATCTTTGTGGTACCATCGTGTGTTAAAAGGATGGTTTGTGACGTTCGTGTTGTGAGAGGGGCTGAACTGTCAACTGATCATCACCTCGTGTTGTGCAAATTGTATCTCAACGATAAAGTACCTGTCCTACCAAAGCGTAAACCAAGGCTGGTGACACGCACACGGTGGGAGAGTTTACAGAACGATGAGTTACGGGAGGAGTTTGCACGACAGGTATCCGAAAGGTTTGAACAAATTCCAACTGTTCCGACAAATGAAGAGGAAGAATGGCGGTTGTTTTCAACAGCAGTCATTGCCTTTGCAGGAGGTGTTTGCCGAGTGAAGCGGCTCGGTGTGGCGGCTGGTGGTGAGAAAAGAACTGCGTGGTTTAAAACACCCGGAGTTCAAGAAGCCATCAGAGAGAAGAAGGAAGCCTTCAAGGTGTGGATACACTTGGGGGATTCAGCTTCTCGGAACCGGTACATGGAGGCGCGAAGAACTTGCAAACTGGCTGTTAAAGCAGCTAAGGAGCAGTCTTGGAAGGAGTTCGGTGAGAAATTGGACTGTGATCACAGATCTGCAAACAAGGTGTTCTGGCAGACCATCCGCCGTCTCAGAGGAAGGAAGTTTAATATCATCGAAGGAGTCAAATCCAAAGATGGTGTACTTCTTTCCGATGAGAAGGACATCTTGCGCAGATGGAGCGATCACTTTTCGGAGCTGCTCAATCCCGATCAGGGCACTGAGGATGGCAGACCCATGGTTTTGAGTAGGGCGGAGAATAGTCCAACCGTAGAGGAGGTGACTTTGGCGATTAAAGCGCTAAAAGTCGGCAAATCTGCTGGTGTGGATGAAATCCGGCCAGAAATGCTCAAGGCTTTGGGTAAAGAGGGAGTGGAATGGCTCTCTCGTGTCATTAAAGTGGCCTGGGAATGCGGTGAAACACCAAGCGGTTGGCAAACTGGGGTGAGTGTTCCTCTTTTTAAAAAAGGGGATAAGAGGGATTGCTCCAATTATAGGGGTATATCTCTTTTAAGTCTCCCCGGAAAAGTCTTTGCAAAGGTGTTGGAAACGCGTTCCAGAGCTGTGGTCGAGTCCCGGTTGGGCGATGAGCAGTGCGGCTTTCGTTCAGGTAGAAGCACAACCGACCAGCTGTTCACTCTCAGAATGGTACTTGAGAAGGCCTGGGAGTATGCCAAATCTATCTACAGTTGTTTTGTGGATTTGGAGAAAGCATATGATCGGGTCCCTCGAGGTAAACTCTGGAGTGTATTGCAGGAGTACGGGATTGACGGTTCTCTTCTGAGGGCCATTCAATCTCTGTACACTAACTCTAAGAGCTGTGTTCGGGTGAACGGATATAAGTCGACACCTTTCACTGTGGGCGTTGGACTTCGCCAGGGGTGCGTTCTGTCACCTCTCGTTTTCAAAGTGTATATGGATTGGATGTTACAGCGCAGCCTTGGTGAGGAACGTTTCGAATTGGGAGACTTAAGGATAAGTCATCTGCTTTTTGCTGATGACTTGGTCATCCTTACGTCCACCCAGACCGAACTTCAGAGCGCACTAGATAGGTTCGTCGCCGTCTGTGTTGAAACTGGGATGAAGGTAAACGTGAACAAATCAGAGGTAATGGTAATTTCCAGAACACCTGTTAAATGCACTCTGCATGTTAGTGGAGTCCCAGAGTGGAGAAGTTTAAGTATCTCGGAGTCCTATTCACGAGTGATGGTAGGAGCAATACTGAGTTATCCTGTAGGATTGGTGAGGCTAAAGCAATTTTGAGACAGCTTGGTCAATCCGTTATCACGAGGGCCGAACTTGACATCGAAGCTAAGTTGTCGGTCTTTAATTCAGTATTTGTTCCGACCCTCACCAATGGTCATGAGGTTTGGGGAATGACCGAAAGAATAAGATCGCGGATACAAGCTGCTGAAATGAGATTTCTTCGTTGTACTGCTGGGGTGACTCGCCGAGATCGGGTTAGGAACACCAGAGTACGCGAGGCACTCAATGTCGAGCAGCTACTTCTTCGAACGGAGAGGTCCATACTTCGATGGTTTGGGCACGTCAAACGCATATCCCCAACTCGGTTTTCAAGACGTGCCATCGGGTAGTCGTCCCCTGAGTAGGCCTAGGATGAGATGGCTGGACCAAGTCAGAAATCTCACCTCTACCCGTTTGGGGATCGCCCCTGATGAGTTTAAGTCGATGGCGGAAGATCGGCAAATGTGGAGAGTCCACTTAAGCTCCCTAAACCCGCGACCTTCATAGTGGATAAGCGGGCCATTGGAAGATGATGATGATGATGATGAAAAAAGGACATATGATTGATGATTCACAAATAGATGTAAATGCACTTACCGCGGTTTGCACCTCTTCCTTTGGCTGGCTTCTGTGCCAGTAAGGAAGTGGTGCCAACCGCGGGCAACGAAAAATATCCCAACTACGGTTGGTAGTTGTAGTTGCCGCTCTCGGGTAGATGGCGTTGAATATTATTGGGTTTTCCACACCCCCGCCCCCGTGAATCGGTCCGATTCACCATCGGCTTCCACAGTAGTTGTCTGAGCCGTGTTGGCTGAGAGCAGCAAAAAATGGTTTGGCGTAAGCGGCTCCTCTTGTTCGGCCGTTACTGGAAGACGCGTTATCGGCCGTGAGTTTACCACGTTCTCTGCCTCAGTGCACGTTCTTAAGCAGTGTAGTGTGTGCTCCCGTGGTGAAACCTGCTTAAGCGTGTGTCGCAGAACACGCTTCACGCACTGCACCATGCGCTCCCAGGATCCTCCCTTGGACGGGTTGTTTGGACAGTTGAAGCGCCAATCGCTTTCCCTGGTAGACAGCTCGTCTTGGAACCGATGACAATCGAAAACTTCGGAGAAACGCTTCGCCTCTTGGTCGGCACCGATGAAGTTCTTCCCGTTGTCACTGCGTATTCTCAGCGGCACTCCTCGGCGGTTAATAAAATTGCGTATGACCACGATGCACGCATCCGTAGACAGGTCATGCGCCACTTCCAGGTGAATGGCCCTTACTGTCAAACAGGTGAAGAGTGCAATCCATCGCTTCTCTATGCGGCGACCAATGGCGGCAGTGAGTGGCCCGAAGTAGTCCAGGCCAGTGTACGAGAACGGCCTCAAGTACGGGACGACCCGGTTCTCCTGTAAGGGTCCCATAACTGGCGGTATCGGCGGGGCTCTGCGGATTCTGCAGACTCTACAGGTGGCAATGACTTTCCGCATAACCTGACGTAGGCGGGACACCCAGAACTTACGACGTACTTCGCAAATTGCAGCCTCCGTATTCTGGTGCATCATCTTATCGTGGTAATGCGCAACCACGAGCGTTGTAAAACGGTGAGTAGAGGGCAGGATGATAGGTCTTCTGGCTGCATACGTCAACCATGATGCGGCGTCAATGCGTCCATAGACGTGGAGGGTGTCTTCTTCATCAAGGTACGGCATAAGCTTGGAGAGCTCATTTCCCTCTGTAACTGGCAAGCCCCTCCGAATTAAGCTTATTTCGGCGCTAAAGGCTTGGCGGCAAAGCTGCCCTTCGGCGGCGTCCAACTCATCGGCTGATAAGGCGTAATCCTTTCTGCGATTGAAAACACGCATTACCCACGCATTCTAACGGTCCGTCTGAAAGATGAAAAACGATTCCAATCTATTAAGCTGTTACTCACCACAACGAGGGTGTATTTCGGGCGTAGCTCTTCCTCAACGTCGTGGGAGCTTTGGACGTTGGTAATGACTGGCCAGTTCTCCTCTGATTGGCTCAAAAAGGATGAACCATTCAACCACCTGGAAGATCGACTAAAGTCAACCTGACTATTAGCCCTTGTAGCATCGTTGGCTGGGTTCTCGGTCGTCGGCACCCACCTCCAGCTGTTCTGCTCCGTAATCTCCAAAATTCCGGCTAATACTATGGCCCACGAACGGCTTATCCAGATAATTTTGTATAATTGCCTTGTAGGCGCCGGCAAAGCCTTCGTTCCTCCTCATTTTGCGTTCTACTTCCATCAAACGCTTCTGTGCCATAGAAAAACGGATTGGCAAAACGACGTCATCATCTTTCCACAACAAGCCAACCTCGAAACGACCGTTGCTCCTCTTTGTGGCTGAGTTGAGGACGCTTCTGGCGCGAATGTCGTCCTTGGATTCGACTGCGGGGAGCGCTCTTACGCCGGGGAGCGAAGCTCTCCGTGCGAAAATAGTCGCCAACCAGATCGTGTAGATCGGCATCAGCGGAGTTCGTGTAGGTCAGAAGACACGTAGGTGTGCTCGTGTGCGTGATCGTCGGCGTCGGACCAAACACGGCCCAGCCGGGCTTCGTTCGCGTTGCATACGGCCCATCCTTACCGAGACACCGCAGTTCCATCGCTATACCCAGGTGACAATGATCGAGCCCAATCAGAAGTTTCAGAACGGCGTTGGAGTACGATTGCATAGGAAATTCCTTCAGGTGGTTTGAGATTGCACTCATATCGGACTCCTTGAGACTCTGAGTTGGTAACTTACGGTCGGCAACACCATACACCTGCCGAAGCGCATACTTTTTCACTGAACCAGCTCCACTTATTTGCAGGTCGACTACTGACGAGGGTTCCTATGCTTGTTTTTCAGCAACCCACTGCATGTTGAGCTGACGCGGGCTACCTTTGAGGCCCATCTCCTTTATCAAGGTCACATCCATAATCGAAATTGACGATCCGTCATCGAAAAGTGCATAAGTGTTGATGGCTTTGTTTGGGTCATACAGCGTCACCGGCAAGACACAAAACAAGAGCTTCTGGTCGTTGTTGATAATCTCCTTTGTAGCTAGCACGCTACCACTGGAACATTGGGGAGTTCGTTGATTCACATCAGTCAATAGGGACGGTTTAGGCAGTACTTCACGAAGCAGCTTGTGGTGTCTCCTCTGGCATCCGTCAGTGGCACAGACACTCTTCACGTAGCAGCAGCGGGTAGTATGCCCTTTCTTTAGACACGTGTAGCACAGACCGTGTTGCTTGACACTCGACCATCGTTCCTGCACCGTTGCTTTGACGAACTTTCTGCACTCGCTAACTTTGTGCGTCTCGTAACACAAAGGACATCTTGAAGGCCTCGTTTCCTGAGCTTCCATAGTGTGCAACACCGGCAGGCGTCGCTTGGGCTCTTTGTCATCGTTGTCCTGTACAGAACATACTAATTTGGCTACGTCAGAGATCCATTCGCTAAAGTTGACGAACGTTGGGTACGGCTGGATCGGATTTGCGTATCTCGCCCATTCCATTCGCTTGGCCATAGGCAGCTTGCAAACTAATTCTTTAAGCAGCGACGGGTTCGCAATATGCTGCTGACTTAGGTATATACCAGTCAGCATTTACAATGGATCGTAGAATTTTATTTTGTTGTCTTTGTTAGATATTTATGTTCGGCTTTTTGGCTGCTCCCCAGAGTTGGATTCCATACGTCCAGATTGGTTTTATAATTGTTTTGTATAGTAATAGTTTATTGTTCATAGATAATTTAGAGTCCCTACGCAGTAACCAGGTGAGTTGTCTGTATTTTTCTTTGATTTGATTGCGTTGGTTTTTGTATGTCGTGTTTCCATGTCAGTTTAGAGTCCAGATGCATGCCTAGGTATTTTGCACTTGAGTCGATGGGAATGTCTCTAGAGTTTATTCTTACGGATTCAGGCGTAAAATTTGATTTTGTCGTGAAAATAACCTGTGTTGTCTTTTCCTCGTTAACTTTAATGCGCCAGTTGTCAAACCATTTCACCGTTTCGTTCAGGATATTTTTAGTTGTATAGTCGCTGTGTGTAGATTTTTATCAGAATAGAGTAGAATTGTATCGTCCGCAAATGTAGCTATCATCGAATTTCAGTCTCTGGGATACGGAATGTGTGCAGTGAAAAGCACATATAAGAGGGGGCCCAGAACGCTTCCCTGAGGAACTCCCGCACTTGCTGTAAATAACGTGGAACATTCGTCCTTATATCTCACGTAGAAGCATCGGTCAGTTAAGTAGCTCTTAACCCAAATTGCCTCGCTAACCTCTTTTCCAATCAAAGATATAGTAGAGTGGGACATTCTAAAACTGAATGCTGTATGACGATCCTAGTGGAAAACCCAATAATATTCAACGCCATCTACCCGAGAGCGGCAACTACAACTACCAACCGTAGTTGGGATATTTTTCGTTGCCCGCGGTTGGCACCAATTCCTCACTGGCACAGTTGTCACCCCTTCAAAGATTGACAACTGAAGTCTGGTCTTTCTGTCGAAGCCAGCCAAAGGAAGAGGTGCAAACCGCGGTAAGTGCATTTACATCTACTTGTGAATCATCAATCATATGTCCTTTTCAGAAATAAAAACCATTTTTTTGAGCGACACCTTCTCCGACTTTTCGACAATATCTTTATTTCGCGCTTTGGATACCAGCGCCCATGCTAAGTCGTACACCGCCTCGACGCATTCCACGCAACCACGACATGGAATCCATTGTAAAGACTTCTACAGCCGCCGTAAGTAGCACCAACACCGGCTGGACTGCAGAAGTCGTAGCCCCAGCCGCATCCACAGCGTTATTTGAATCAACCTCGACAGCCGCCGCCGAGATTTCCGAGAGCAGTGGGGCTCCTGGGAACATTACGCCAATCGGCATAGCCACACCAGCTGTTTCTGGAGAAGCCGCCGCTGTTCAGGCCGATCAAACGAACATCGCCGCTACAGCAGATTGCCGCATTGGAAGGACTGCTCAAGCCCACCCAAGTCCAGTTGAGGAGTGGCGATTCGCAGTGTAATATGCTTAAATTAGCGATGCAGTCGCTACCCTTGCACCAGCCGGTCATTCAAACACTACCAGTCACATGGGTCCTGCCGCCAGCCACGCATGCACCGGTATCATGCACTCATATCCACGCCAAGCCGCCAGCCACACATGTACCGGTGTCATTCATCCACGGACACATCAACCCGTCAGCCACGTATGTCCCGCCGTCAGCCACGTATGCCCCGCCGCCAGCCACGTATGTCCCGCTGCCAATCGTGTATGCATCGACTCCGTCGAGCGTGCACACGAGTTCAACCACGTACTCATCGCCACATTCGTACATGCAGCCATTGTTTTCTGAAGTGCCACAGCCATCCAATTTAGGCAACGTCCAAAGCCAGTTGTCAGAGTCCAATGCATATGCCTTGACGCCGCGTAAGGTCCAGGACCTCCCTGCATTCTCCGGGAATCCAGACGACTGGCCAATGTTCTACAACACGTTCTTGAAAACGAATGCCGCCTTCAATTATACGAATTTAGAGAACAACCAGAGGCTTCAAAAATCTTTCCAAGGTGAAGCGAAGGAAGCCATCAAATCCCTCCTGATCCATCCGGACAACGTAGTAAGCATCATGGAAGAGTTGCGTTTTCGTTTTGGCCGCCCGGAGCAACTTATAAATAGTCAGCTAAGTCAAGTTCGTGAGATACAGCCTGCCACCGAATCGAATATGGCTCGTCTCGTCCCATTCGCAACGAAAGTAAGGAACTTGGCTGTATTCTTGCAATCCGTCAACGGTCAGCAGCATATTGCGAACCCGTCGCTGCTTAAAGAATTAGTTTGCAAGCTGCCTATGGCCAAGCGAATGGAATGGGCGAGATACGCAAATCCGATCCAGCCGTACCCAACGTTCGTCAACTTTAGCGAATGGATCTCTGACGTAGCCAAATTAGTATGTTCTGTACAGGACAACGATGACAAAGAGCCCAAGCGACGCCTGCCGGTGTTGCACACTATGGAAGCTCAGGAAACGAGGCCTTCAAGATGTCCTTTGTGTTACGAGACGCACAAAGTTAGCGAGTGCAGAAAGTTCGTCAAAGCAACGGTGCAGGAACGATGGTCGAGTGTCAAGCAACACGGTCTGTGCTACACGTGTCTAAAGAAAGGGCATACTACCCGCTGCTGCTACGTAAAGAGTGTCTGTGCCACTGACGGATGCCAGAGGAGACACCACAAGCTGCTTCGTGAAGTACTGCCTAAACCGTCCCTATTGACTGATGTGAATCAACGAACTCCCCAATGTTCCAGTGGTAGCGTGCTAGCTACAAAGGAGATTATCAACAACGACCAGAAGCTCTTGTTTTGTGTCTTGCCGGTGATGCTGTATGACCCAAACAAAGCCATCAACACTTAACCCTAAACGCGTTCTTTCTTTCCTCGGTCTCTCCATAGCACGGGTTTGCCAGGCACCCGAGACATGCCAGATGTTGTTGGCAAAGGTTGGCCAGCCCACCCTTATGCCTCGCGACACAAACCGATCGCCATCTTCCTGGCCGATGCGATGGAAGATAGCCCCTTACTTCCTTCCGGTCAACACCCTATCGTCGCGTAGTGAAAAGTATGTCGTCACGTCCTAGTCGGTAGGCGTTTCGTTCGTCACGTCATCATTCACAGGAGGACTTCGTCTCACAATCCATTTTATTTCTGGTTTAATTTCCTAAGCCTAACCTTACTCTAATTATATCTGTGTTTTCGTACCGATTGAAATTAATTTATTACTATCGCTTCAAATTCAGCAGACACCACAAAAATAAAACATTCAAAACGACTCACAGTTTTTGTATGGGTTCCCACGTAGTCCTGCGCGCAGCACTTGATGGGTCCTGTAAAAAAAAGATTTGGGCTATTCTTCCCTTTTTCCTTTCGCGATCCGACGAGCACAAAAACACTCACTTTCAAAAATTCAAAAATAAAAAAATCCAAAAACTAAAACTAATCTTAAATCCTAAATTCTTTAAATCCACTGTATTGTCTTTTCTTTTGTTGTCTTTGTTTTGTAGCACTAAATCACTATTTTTGTGCAATAGCACCTTCGAGGCCCTTATGCCCTCGGGTTCTTATGGCTCAGGCAGCCCCACTTGACCTTTGGTCACAGTGGTGGCGTAGCGCCGGTGTGTCGTTTTGTTTGTCCCTCGTTGTTCGTTGTTGGTCGTTGTTCGGTGTTCTGTTGTAGGTGCCGTACGCCGTTGAATCTCCAACGGTCGTCACTGTACACGGCCCGTTTGGTCGGTCCCGTAGGGTGTTTGACCCGTTGGCCTGGACCAAGAAAAAAAATCGGGGCAGAGGTTTGGGTGAATTACAACCCAAGACCTGGATGCGAAACAAAATTAATTAGCCTACCGAAATCCCTGTCTATGCCAAAACTACATAGTACCTCTGCTTTTTTTTTTTTTGTTTTTTTCTATTTGGACTGCTTCTCCGGTGGCACTATGGCGGGATTCTAGCTTGCTAGGATGGGGCTAATTGATTTTCTATTTTAGTTTTTTTTTTTTGTTTTGTCTTTACCTCATTGATTGCTCACCTGCTGTTAGCCCAAATCCTTTTCTGGCTGGTCGCTCACAACAAATTTTGTTCAAAAATTAAAATTTTTCTTTTTCGCAAAAATCACCACTTGACCACTCTCTACGATTACTCATTGGTAAGTGGCTATTTGGTCACTCCGTGGTCAATGCCCCCTATCTGACCTGTCTTGTTTCTATGTGTAGTTCCCGTCCTTGTCGGTCGTCAGTTATTTCTTGGTCAGTACTCACGAGTTATACCATTCATTTTGCTTTTACGTTACTAACACATACATAGCCTTAATCCTAATGGTATGATATCGTCACCCCCCAAATAATTTTTTTTTTCTTCGCTCAAGAATTTCCCCATTCAACCTGCTAGACCGAGATCGGTATATATGTTTTTGTGCCAATTCGCCTCCGTGCGCCTGCGCACGAAAGAGATGACACTCATATTTCCGACCGGACCAGCTGGAATGGGAACATTTTCTGCGAAACGTCAAAGTTTGTAAACAAAAGAAAATTTTTGCACAGCGTGGAGTGCAACAATGCACGAGCACTCGGTTTTTTTTTTGTTTTTCTATTTTTTTACAGTTAAATTCATCCTAATTCGTAAAAATGCTCACGTCTGTACTGTGCTTTTATACCCAGACTTCAAAGTCGGTGAAAAGGAAATAATTAAAAAAAAAAAATTAAACAAACTAGGATGAAACCACCAGTGGATGTCAAATCCAATTGGAACTCAGGTAAGTGCAGTAAAATCTTATTGGATGTTATTCTTTGGGAATCCTTATAGGATTTCTTTGAGAATAATCTCCAATTGGGATATTTACGTTTTCGCCTTCTAATCTATTTCTTTTCTTTTTCAGGTCACAGGTGCCCGCAACAATCCTCTTTGTGGTTGAGTTGAGGACGCTTCTGGCGCGAATGTCGTCCTTGGATTCGACTGCGGGGAGCGCTCTTACGCCGGGGAGCGAAGCTCTCCGTGCGAAAATAGTCGCCAACCAGATCGTGTAGATCGGCATCAGCGGAGTTCGTGTAGGTCAGAAGACACGTAGGTGTGCTCGTGTGCGTGATCGTCGGCGTCGGACCAAACACGTCCCAGCCGGGCTTCGTTCGCGTTCCTTACCGAAACACCGCAGTTCCATCGCTATACCCAGGTGGCAATGATCGAGCCCAATCTGAAGTTTCAGAACGGCGTTGGAGTACGATTGCATAGGAAATTCCTTCAGGTGGTTTGAGATTACGCTCATATCGGACTCCTTGAGACTCTGAGTTGGTAACTTACGGTCGGCAACACCATACACCTGCCGAAGCGCATACTTTTTCACTGAACCAGCTCCACTTATTTGCAGGTCGACTACTGACGAGGGTTCCTATGCTTGTTTTTCAGCAACCCACTGCATGTTGAGCTGACGCGGGCATAAGGGCCTCGAAGGTGCTATTGCACAAAAATAGCGATTTAGTGCTACAAAACAAAGACAACAAAAGAAAAGACAATACAGTGGATTTAAAGAATTTAGGATTTAAGATTAGTTTTAGTTTTTAGATTTTTTTTATTTTTGAATTTTTGAAAGTGAGTGTTTTTGTGCTCGTCGGATCGCGAAAGGAAAAAGGGAAGAATAGCCCAAATCTTTTTTTTACAGGACCCATCAAGTGCTGCGCGCAGGACTACGTGGGAACCCATACAAAAACTGTGAGTCGTTTTGAATGTTTTATTTTTGTGGTGTCTGCTGAATTTGAAGCGATAGTAATAAATTAATTTCAATCGGTACGAAAACACAGATATAATTAGAGTAAGGTTAGGCTTAGGAAATTAAACCAGAAATAAAATGGATTGTGAGACGAAGTCCTCCTGTGAATGATGACGTGACGAACGAAACGCCTACCGACTAGGACGTGACGACATACTTTTCACTACGCGACGATAGGGTGTTGACCGGAAGGAAGTAAGGGGCTATCTTCCATCGCATCGGCCAGGAAGATGGCGATCGGTTTGTGTCGCGAGGCATAAGGGTGGGCTGGCCAACCTTTGCCAACAACATCTGGCATGTCTCGGGTGCCTGGCAAACCCGTGCTATGGAGAGACCGAGGAAAGAAAGAACGCGTTTAGGGTTAAGTGCAGATTAGATTTAAGTTAGCATAGTTTAGGATAGGGCCTTATTTTAAGATTTAGTTTAGCATAGGTTTAGTTTATGCTAGTTAGGTTAGTTTCGCGATGTTTTTTCCCTCCTTTCTCTACGGCATGGGCATATGCTCTTGGACTGGTTTCTTCACTTTCTTCTTTCTTCCTTTTGTCCGTCCGAAGTCTGATTAGGTATTAGGGAAACTATCTCTTTCTATTTAGCTAGCATTCATCATGGCACGATTATTTTTGTGTGCTGACCAGGTGGTACAAGGTGGGGTGGACAAGAACCACCCCCCGTCCGACGAATTGAGCCGAGCAACCGCAAGCGTGCCCCGTCCTCCTCACCTGTACCGAAGTTGCCTCCGTGGCCCAACCTGGCTCGCACCGGTCACGCACTATGTGACTTACACAAACGGTGACGATCCTAGACGACGAAACGAAACGAACTTGAATATTCACGGGATGGTACTGGAAAACCTTCCCGATTTTCACACACCACAGCAAATCAATCAAAACACACAATATGCAAACAAATTTATTTTTATATTCGACCTTTTTATCTTTTATTATTAGGTACTATCATTACTATTTGTTTTATTGCTATTATTTTTTTTTCATACGTTTTTACATCATCTTTTCTGAATTTATTCCTTTTTTTTGAATTTTGCTTCTGTCTTTTGGAATTTTAAACCTTTTATATTTAACCATTTTTTATTGAATTTTTGAATTTTTGCTTTGAATTGAAAACAATTTTGAACTACTAATCAAAAACATGAGCGAACAGAATAAAAGTACAGGAGCGGTACCCAAGGGTAACTTGTGTCAGCAGGCAGTTCCACCGGCTGTGCGTAAAACCCGCCAAACAGCCAGACAAGTACGGGACCAACTGTCTGAACATCCCGATGAGCCATCTGCTGCCAAGACCGACGACGTCTACGTATCCGACCTCACGACCTACGACGTTCCATTCCTCAGCCCTGACGACGAGACTACGAAACGCAACTCGACTCAGGACAAAACGAGGACGACCACGAAGAAGGTAGCGCTACCCGTGACCGATGTATCGGTACATTCGAGGCGACCGCAGGGACCCCTTCCAATGAAACGCGACGAGAGACTGGGACCTACTAACGCGAGGGTGAGAATGGAGGACCAAGACGCAGAACCACGACAGCAGACAACACTGCCGAGAAGCCAAAACGCGGCAGGCCGAGAGATGGTACTGGCAATACCTTCAAGAAAACGAAGCAGACGAATATTTAAATTATTATGACCTTAAAACAGAGCTAGTAAGACAATTCAAAGACAACAGAAAGGACCATGAGATACTCAGAAGTATCATGGACAGGCGACAGCCCCAAGAGACATTTGACGAGTTCTACTCTGACATTAGAGCACTGACGCTGCAAATGAGGATGAGACCACAAGAAGAGGACATTGTAGCGATTCTAAGACAGAATATTAGGGAAAGAGTAGCGACACTGATCTTTGGATGTAACATTCGAACCATCCATGATCTAAGAGAGGAATGTAGACGCGCTGAGAAGCATTTAGCAGCTAGGGACTTTAAGTTAAGACGCAACATAAGCGAAGTAGGACGGATGAGATACCATTACGAGAGTAATGAAGAGTGGGAAGAAACTGACAATGAAGTAGTTGAGGTGGCAGCGTTACAGACAATACGACAAGACAGACAAACTAACTACACTAACAAGTACAGAGACATGAACATTAGAGACAGCAGTAGTAGCAACAACAAAAACAAACCAGACGATAAGACTGCAGCACATCCGTGTCCCTCGACGTTTCACACGTTGACTTGTTTCAGTTGCGGAGAAGGGAACATGTCGTTCCACTGTGCTGCATGTCAGGAAAACCGGAGAGTTGGCGGTGCAATCGGGACCAAGCCATCGACGTTGAACACTGTCTCGGAGTCCCAGACGAGTCTGAAGAGATAAAAATATTAGTTAGGAATATAGACAAAGGGGATACTCAACTGACAAAAGCTTTACCTCCACGGAAGAGCTTACACCAGAGACTCCTAGAATATAATGCAGCTAGACGACGAATATTTGGAGAAGAATTGACGACTAGGGAGAATAGAAAGAGAACATTTTACAAAATAAGCAGACTAAGGGAAAAGAACGCATTGAGTAAACGACGTAAGAGACAAATCGAAGCGACCGTGATAAACAACTGTAACGACAACAGGCCATACGCGAAGGTTAAAATTCAAGGAGAGGAGATGCTTGGCCTTTTGGATAGTGGAGCATCGGTGAGTTGTTTAGGTAAAGGAGCTGACGAATTCTTGACTAGGAACAACTTACACATGACGGAGATGACATCTGACATTAGGACAGCTGACGGTCACCACCAACAGATTAGAGGACGAATAAAGACAGTAGTCTCTTGGGGTGATAGGTCCAAAGAAATTGAACTATATGTTGTGCCAAGTCTACAGCAACAGTTGTATTTAGGGGTAGATTTTTGGAAACATTTTAAGGTCGCTCCAAACGTCATTAACGAATTGGACACACCATCACCGGCAGCAGATAGGGATCCGATGCAGGTTCTCTCACCAGCACAAGCACAAAGACTGGAGAGGATCAAGCAGCTGTTTCCCTCGTTCGCGGTGTTGGGGTTGGGTAAGACTAGCCTTGAAGAACATATTATCAAGGTGGAAGACGAGAAAATACCCATCAAGCAGAGGCACTACCCGATCTCACCCGCGATACAAAAGCTCCTATATGAGGAGCTTGACAGGATGTTGTCACTAGGAGTCATCGAGAGTAATAGCGCTTGGAGCTCTCCAGTAGTGTTGGTGAGAAAACCTGGAAAGAATAGGCTCTGCTTAGATTCGAGGAAGGTAAACGCAGTTACGAAAAAAGATGCGTACCCGCTTCCTCACATCGAGGGTCTCTTAAGTAGGCTGCAGGACACCCGTTATATTTCAGGGATCGATTTAAAGGACGCGTTCTGGCAGATTCCGCTGGAGCACAAATCAAGAGAGAAGACCGCCTTCACAGTCCCTGGGCGGCCGTTGTACCACTTCACGGTCATGCCGTTTGGATTGTGTAATGCTGCCCAGAGGATGTGTCGGTTGATGGACAAGGTCATACCATCCCGTCTGAAGGAGTATGTCTTTGTCTATCTGGATGATCTCTTGGTTTGTTCTCCAGACTTTGAGTCACACGCCAGACTGCTAGAAGATGTAGCGAGATGTCTGAGGGAAGCGGGTCTCACGATAAATGTAGAGAAGAGTAAGTTCTGCCAGAAGGAAATAAAATATCGAGGATACTTCGTCGGTGATGGATACTTACGGACGGACCCAGACAAGGTATCGGCGGTCGAGAATTTTCCCGTGCCGAGGACGCCCAAGCAGCTTCGGCGATTCCTAGGGATGGCTGGGTGGTACAGGCGGTTCATCCCGAACTTTGCCTCCTTAGCCGCGCCTATGACTGACTGCCTACGAAAAGGACAGACCTTTTCAATGACAGACGAAGCGCTTAACGCGTATGAACAACTAAAGACATCTTTGGTGACCGCACCCATCTTGACTAATCCGGACTTCACGAAACACTTTTACATACAGTGTGACGCATCGACTTCAAGAGTAGGGAGTGTACTCTTTCAGATGGACGCGGAGAAAAACGAGCGACCCATAGCCCAGAAGCTTAATGCCGCACAGCGGAATTACAGTGTGACGGAACTTGAGTGCTATGCGGCCGTTCTATCCGTAAAGAAGTTCAGGGCCTACGTGGAAGGATTACCTTTCACTATAATCACTGATCACGCGAGTTTGAAGTGGCTGATGACACAGAAGGATCTGTCTGGTCGTTTGGCCAGATGGAGCCTGAAACTTCAGTGCTTCGACTTCGCGATCGAGCATAGGAAAGGTGTCCAAAATGTAGTCCCTGACACACTCTCTCGCGTCTATATGGAAGAGCTCACGACCGAAAGTGTAATGTTGGAAGTTGACTTTAGCTCACCATGCTTTTCTTCGGAAGAGTATGATGAGTTAAAGAAGACAATAGACCAACACCAAGACCGACTACCCGACATATGTGTTTCGGACGGATTTGTATACAAACGGACAGACATACGAACAGGCGACGTACTGCAGGAAGACAGGGCGTGGAAGCTCTGGGTACCGACGGAGCTGCGTGAGGGTCTGCTGGACTCTGCCCATAACTCTCCGGTCGCTAGTCATGGCGGGATCCATAAGATTCTTGCCAAGTTAAGGCAAAGGTACTTTTGGCCCGGCATGGTGACGGACGTACAGGAGTGGGTGAAGTCCTGCGAGATCTGTAAGGGAACTAAGCCACCAAACATGATTTCCCGACTGCCGATGGGACAACAAACGATAACGGAGCGGCCTTTTCAGAGACTATATATAGATTTCCTTGGACCGTACCCACGAACAAAAAACGGAAACAAGCACATTTTTATAGTACTCGACCATTTTAGCAAATTTGTATTTTTAAAACCAATCAGACAAGCAACGGCAGCTGAGATAGTAAAGTATTTAGAGGAAAACGTGTTTCATATCTTCAGTGTGCCGGAGTTCATACACTTTGACAACGGGAAGCAATTCATCTCAGAATTGTTTGCCAGCTTCTTAGCAAAGTACGGGGTCAAGCATGTCCGCACCGCCTTCTACTCTCCTCAAGCGAATGCTTCTGAGAGGGTCAACCGTTCGGTGTTGAGAAAAATTAGGTCGTATATTAATGGCGACCAAAAGACCTGGGATCTCCATGTCAGCAACGCGGCGTTCTCGCTGA
This sequence comes from Matsumyia berberina, assembly GCA_917880715.2. NCBI lineage: Eukaryota > Metazoa > Arthropoda > Insecta > Diptera > Syrphidae > Matsumyia > Matsumyia berberina. The sequence goes on from OU862872.1 coordinate 85,403,595, forward strand.
GGAGTGTAGTTCACGAGGCGACTACGCTTGAACCCTACTTCGCAGTTTTCGGAACTTAAATGGTCCAACACGCCGGCACATACGAAGTATTGAGGAAGTTGACGATGCTAGAACAGACAAACAGGATTTAATTAGACGAAAGATATTTGACAATTTAAAGCTAGCACATCAGAAAGCGACGAAGATATATAACACGAGAAGTAGGGATGAGCAATACAAAGTAGGACAGATAGTTTACAGGAGAAACTTTAAACAAAGCAATCAGGCCGACAATTATAACGCGAAACTAGGACTAAAATTTCTAAAGTCAATAATATTGAAGACTATAGGAAATTCGCTGTATGAGGTCGGCAAACTCAAATGCGAGAAGGTAGGCGTGTTCCACGCGAAAGATCTTCATGCGTAGGAGAGAGAGAACAAGACTTAGTTTAGACGCACTCAGTTCTGCCGTTGCGATTTAGCTGTATGTATCTATGTATTGCCGTAAATAATTTATTTAAATATTTCGTCCAGAGATTAGAGTTTATTTATTTATCTATTAATTATAGAGTTTATTTATTATATAGTTTATTTATATAGGTTAAGCAGAGTATATATATAGAGTATCTATTTATAATATAAGTTAGCTGTGATATTAGGTTAATCAAAGAGTACAGGTTGCGCAGTACGACGAAAGGACGTAGGGAACCTAGGCAAGCAAGGAACCCACTACCGTCGCCCACATGCGCACTCGTAACCTGCACGCCAGCAATAAAACTGTGATATAGGATATAAGATTTAGGTAGTAGTAAAATATAATGACTTGCCCGACTAACGCAGGTTATCTCAGGGAGTAGGCCCTTGCCACACGTTTGGCCCAGCACACAACTGCACAGGTCGACAGGTTTCCTTTTCTTACGAGGCCGTTTGACTCGCGACCACTCGTCAACCGTCGTCAATCCTGTTGCGGGCACCTGTGACCTGAAAAAGAAAAGAAATAGATTAGAAGGCGAAAACGTAAATATCCCAATTGGAGATTATTCTCAAAGAAATCCTATAAGGATTCCCAAAGAATAACCTCCAATAAGATTTTACTGCACTTACCTGAGTTCCAATTGGATTTGACATCCACTGGTGGTTTCATCCTAGTTTGTTTGATTTTTTTTTTTTAATTATTTCCTTTTCACAGACTTTGAAGTCTGGGTATAAAAGCACAGTACAGACGTGGGCATTTTTACGAATTAGGATGAATTTAACTTTAAAAAAATAGAAAAACAAAAAAAAACTGAGTGCTCGTGCATTGTTGCACTCCACGCTGTGCAAAAATTTTCTTTTGTTTACAAACTTTGACGTTTCGCAGAAAATGTTTACATTCCAGCTGGTCCGGTCGGGAATATGAGTGTCATCTCTTTCGTGCGCAGGCGCACGGAGGCGAATTGGCACAGAAACATATATACCGATCTCGGTCTAGCAGTTTGAATGGGGAAATTCTTGAGCGAAGAAAAAAAAAAATTATTTGGGGGGTGACGATATCATACTCAAATAGGGAACAATTTCCTTTTTGAGTGTGATTGATAGGGAAATAAAATATGTTGAGGGGAAATGCAGTGTTCGTTAGATTTTGAGGTAGGTCAGGGTAGTTATGTTATTTATTGAGCGTATGTTATGTATTAATAAGATGTTATTTATTTATCTATTTATTTATGTATATTAGGATTAAGGCTATGTATGTGTTAGTAACGTAAGAGCAAAATGAATGGTATAACTCGTGAGTACTGACCAAGAAATAACTGACGACCGACAAGGACGGGAACTACACATAGAAACAAGACAGGTCAGATAGGGGGCATTGACCACGGAGTGACCAAATAGCCACTTACCAATGAGTAATCGTAGAGAGTGGTCAAGTGGTGATTTTTGCGAAAAAGAAAAATTTTAATTTTTGAACAAAATTTGTTGTGAGCGACCAGCCAGAAAAGGATTTGAGCTAACAGCAGGTGAGCAATCAATGAGGTAAAGACAAAACAAAAAAAAAAAAAACTAAAATAGAAAATCAATTAGCCCCATCCTAGCAAGCTAGAATCCCGCCATAGTGCCACCGGAGAAGCAGTCCAAATAGAAAAAAAACAAAAAAAAAAAAAAGCAGAGGTATGTAGTTTTTGCATAGACAGGGATTTCGGTAGGCTAATTAATTTTGTTTCCCATCCAGGTTTTGGGTTGTAATTCACCCAAACCTCTGCCCCGATTTTTTTTCTTGGTCCAGGCCAACGGGTCAAATCCCTACGGGACCGACAAAACGGGCCGTTTACGGTGACGACCGTTGGAGATTTAACGGCGTACGGCACCTACAGCGGAACACAAAACAGAACGGACAACGACCAACAACGAACAACGAGGGACAAACACTACGATACGCCGGCGCTACTACTGTGACCAAAGGTCAAGTGGGGCTGCCTGAGCCACAAGAACCCGAGGGCATAAGGGCTCGAAGGTGCTATTGCACAAAATCAGTGATTTAGTGCTACAAAACAAAGACATCAAAAGAAAAGACAATATAGTGGATTTAAAGAATTTAAGATTTAAGATTAGTTTTAGTTTTTGGATTTTTTTTATTTTTGAAAGTGTGAGTGTTTTTGTGCTCGTCGGATCGCGAAAGGAAAAAGGTAGGAGTAGCCCAAGTATTTTTACAGGACCCAACAAGTGCTGCGCACAGGACTGCGTGGGAAACCCAAAAAAACTGTGAGTCGTTTTGAATGTTTTTTTTTACTTTGTGGTGTCTGCTGAATTTGAAGCGGTAGTAATAAGTGAATTTCAATCGGTACAAAAACACAGATATAAGTAGAGTAAGGGTAGGCTAAGGAAATTAAACCAGAAATAAAATGGATTGTGAGACGAAGTATTTAATCGGAAAAGAATGTGTTTAAATATGTATTGAAAACAAACAAGTGTGGTGTGTGAGATGAGGGGAAGGCCGTCCTCCGTGAATAATGACGTGACGAACGAAACGCCTACCGACTAGGACGTGACGACAGACTTTTCACTACGCGACGATAGGGTGTTGACCGGAAGGAAGTTAAGGGGCTATCTTCCATCGCATCGGCCAGGAAGATGGCGATCTGTTTGTGTCGCGAGGCATAAGGGTGGGCTGGCCAACCTTTGCCAACAACATCTGGCATGTCTCGGGTGCCTGGCAAACCCGTGCTATGGAGAGACCGAGGAAAGAAGGAACGCGTTTAGGGTTAAGTGCAGATTAGATTTAAGTTAGCATAGTTTAGAATAGGGCCTTATTTTAAGATTTAGCTTAGCATAGGTTTAGGCTAGTTAGGTTCGTTTCGCGATGTTCTTTCATTCCTTTCTCTACGGCATGGGCATAGGCTCTTGGACTGGTTTCTTCACTTTCTTCTTTCTTCCTTTTGTCCGTCCGAAGTCTGATTAGGGTATTAGGGAAACTTTCTCTTTCTATTTAGCTAGCATTCATCATGGCACGATTATTTTTGTGTGCTGAGCAGGTGGTACAAGGTGGGGTGGACAAGAACCACCCCCCGTCCGACGAGTTGAGCCGAGCAACCGCAAGCATGCCCCGTCCTCCTCACCAGTACCGAAGTTGCCTCCGTGGCCCAACCTGGCTCGCATCAGGATCAACGGTCGTTTCGAGGTTGGCTAGTTGTGGAAAGATAATGATGTCGTTTTGCCAGCTAGTTTTTCTATGGCACAGAAGCGTTTGATGGAAGTAGAACGCAAAATGAGGAGGAACGAAGGCTTTGCCGGCGCCTACAAAGCAATTATGCAAAATTATCTGGACAAATGCTATGCCTCTAAGCTCCAGCCAGCCGAAGCCGCCGTCACAGGACCGAGGACATGGTACCTACCCCATTTCGGGGTAGTTAACCCTAACAAGCCCCAGAAGCTTCGCCTAGTTTTTGATGCCGCTGCCGAGGTGGATGGAGTATCACTCAACTCCCACCTCCTCAAGGGTCCCCAGGAGTACCAGCCACTGCCATCTGTCCTCTTCAACTTCCGAGAAGGAGCAGTCGCAGTGTGTGGAGACATTCAAGAAATGTTCCACCAGATCGGAATTCGCCAGGAGGACAGATGTGCACAAAGGTTTCTATGGCGTGATGAAGATGACACCAAGCCGCCTGAGTTTATGAGATGCGGGTGATGACGTTTAGAGCGGCCTGCTCGCCTTGTGCTCGGCACGTCAAAATCAAAAACGCCTTGGAGCAAAGCCACATGTACGATTCTCGTCCCATCAAGTCCATTACCGATTTCCATTATGTCGACGATTAGAGTTTAGCCAAGTTTAGAGTTGTTATAGATACATTCACTCAATTCCACGCATAAAGCTCTAACTTACTGATCTGCTTAACTTCTCTAGTAAAGTTCTGCAAGAACTTGGCCGCTGGTATCTCATTACTTTTTATGGCAAACATTTTAAATAAGAGCTTGGCCTTTTTTTAACAGTAATGTTTTTGATGGGATGTATATATACCAGCTGTAACATGAGTTCAGTTCGAGCTCAGCAACGCGTGATATATGTCGAATAAATGTCAAAACAGAAGTGAATTGCGTTTTGTTTTTTGTGGCCGTCCTACAATTCAGAAGTGAGATAAAGAACTATACTGTTTTATGTTGGTGAATTCATACGGAATTAAAAAATATTCATACGGAGTAACGTTAATTCATACGGAATAAAAGAAAAGAAAAATACGCAATGGATTGTGAAATGTCGAATCGTGTATGCAAAAATCTACTACATATGTGCCAACTTAAACAAAAATTTAACGACTTAAATTTGGCGACTTCTGGTAATAAACATGCTCTCATATTATGCCTACAAGAAGCCTGGGGACATTTTTCGAACAGTGAACTAAATGAACATGTGCCTGAGGTTGCTGCAGAAGACGAAACATTACCCTCCTCTGGCTCTGATGAAAATATTACTCCAGACGTTGGTCTTCTAGACGTAGAAATCGAAAGTTTACGAAATCAGCTGAATAAAAAACAAGAAATCGCGAGATTGAAACAGCAATTAGCGGATCTTGCATGCGCCGATGAACCGCAAAAGACTGTCCCGTTATATCACTTCCAAGACATTGAAGAATCTATGCACAGTTTTTCGGGTGACGATAACTTCTCTATCGAGAAATGGATAAACCAATTTGAAGAGTGTGCCGAAATTATGGAGTGGGACTCGCGGATGCGATTTATATATGGAAAACGGCTCATCAGTGGAACAGCGAAACTCTTTTTACGAACCTTTTGTGTGAAAAATTGGTCAGAGCTGAAATCTGCATTGCTAAAGGAATTTTCTAAAAAAGTAACTAGCGCCGATATTCACAATCAGCTGCGAAATCGAAGAAAGAGGCGCAAAGAATCTTATCAGCAGTATATATTTACGATGCAAGAAATTGCTTCTCTCTCTGATCTGTTGCAGTACATAATTAATGGCATTCCCGACTCCCATACAAATAAAATGTTATTATATGGAGCGAATACTGTGGCCGAGTTTAAGATTCTTGTGAAGACGTACGAGAAAATGCGATCTACAATGGCTCCTATCAACAACTCAAAACCCACGTTTGGCAGAAGGAAAACCTGCTCAGTCCATCAATGTCAAATGCTATAACTGCAATGATAGTGGGCATTACAGCAGCAATTGCTCCACACCACGGCGAGCTAGAGGATCGTGCTTTAAATGCGGAAATTTTGGTCATCGCGCGTCTGAATGCAACGTTAAGGCAGCTGTGCTAACGCTAGGAACATGTATCACGGATTCTGAAGAGGAACTGCACCAGCAACAGGTGGAATGCAGAATCATCAATAACGTCACCAAAACTGAAAATAAATTTGAACATCTACTTAGGTACACTTTTAAAGAAAGAGGTGAACCAACATCAAATTATTCAACAACACTGCGTACATTAATGGATTCTGGAAGCCCGATAAGTTTCGTTCAGCAACAATGTGTACCACAAATCTTGACAAATTCTGTTGACGTTAAAAATTATAAATTCTCTGGAATTAATCGTAGTCCATTAGAAGTACTCGGTATTGTATGCTTACAAATATATTTTCAAAATAATTGTGTTTCTGTTAACTTAATGGTTCTAAATGACTCAAGTATGAAATATCCTGTTGTTCTAGGTCGCGACTTTTTAAATTTGAACAAAATGGAATTGATGAAAACTGATCATGTGAATGTGGTAAATAACCAGGTACAAACAGGTAATCGTAAAACAAATATTTTAACTGAAAACTTTGAAGAACAAATTATGAACATTAACATTTTAAATGAAACAAATGAAAGAAATTTGAATGCTAATCTAGACCTAAATATTAATAAAAATATATGCAATGCAACAAGAAATAAAATTATACAAATAGTGTCCGAAGCTTGCTTGAAAGATAGAACGGAATTAGCACCAACTTTGCTTGAAAACACCAAGATGGAAATTCGTTTAAGCAAGGATGAACCCTTTTATTGTGCACCGCGTAGATTACCTTATGCTCACAAAATTGAATTAAAAAAAATACTTGACGATCTTTTAGAAAGGAAAATTATACGCGAAAGTGATTCTCCCTATTCATCGCCAATTGTCTTAGTGCGAAATCGAAACAACGAGGTTCGTCTCTGCATTGATTATCGAATGCTAAATAGTTTTACACTGAAGGACAATTATCCCCTCCCTTTAATAGAGGATTTGATTGATAGGTTGAGAAATAAAAAATATTTCTCGGTATTAGATCTACGCAATGGATTTCAGCATGTCACAGTAGCCGATAGTTCTATTAAACTAACTTCCTTCGTAACCCCGCTAGGACAATACGAATATTTAAAAATGCCATTCGGCTTGAAAAACGCACCGGCGGTCTTTCAAAAATTCATTAATAACATTTTTAAAAAGTTAATTAACGAGGAGAAGCTGTTGATTTATATGGATGATCTATTGATCGCCAGTGAAAATATTGAACATCATTTGGAGTGTCTTCAATGTGTAGTTGAGTTGATTTCTAAATATAATTTAGATCTTCGTCTGGATAAATGTCGGTTTGCTTATGAGGAAATATCGTACTTAGGATATACTGTGAATTCTGATGGTATACGTCCGAATTCAGAAAATTTGAGGGCAGTGAGCGAATTCCCTATACCTAAGTGCGTAAGGGATGTTCAAAGCTTCATCGGCCTCTGTTCATATTTTAGGAAATTCATTTTGAATTTTTCCATCATAACAAAACCACTTTACGATCTTTTACACAAAGACACCACTGACTGTTTCGGTTCGGAACAATTAAATAGCTTCGAGACACTTAAGACCAAGCTGTTAGAAGCGCCGATATTAGCAATCTATAGCCCAAACAATGAGACAGAATTGCATTGCGATGCAAGTAGTATCGGTTATGGCGCAATTCTTTTGCAACGTCAAATGGATGGGAAATTTCACCCTTGTTCCTATTTTTCAAAAAGAGTTTCGGATGTGAAATCGAGGTATCATAGTTATGAGTTGGAAACACTTTCGATCATCTATGCCCTAAGAAGGTTCAATATTTACTTGACTGGTCTTCAGTTCAAGATCATAACAGATCCAATCCAAGAATATCCCGCTGGGCATTAGAACTTCAGAACTATGATTACTCGATTCAACACAGAGCTTCGAACAGAATGTCCCATGTAGACGCATTAAGTAGGTCTACAAATGTCTTAGTCGTTGAAGACGATTCATTTGAATTCGCTTTAGCTGTTGCTCAAAAACGAGATCCTGATATTGTGGCTATAATATCTGAACTAGAGCAAAACGAAAGCAGTCTCTATGAGATGGTAAATGGTTTGGTTTATAGAAAAGTCAATACTGGTGTTAAGTTCTACATCCCAAAGCAAATGGAACAGCAGGTCATACAGAAACACCATGATGCTCTTTGTCACCTTGGCGTGGACAAATGTTTTGAATATCTTAATAAGACTTATTGGTTTCCCGAAATGAAAACCAAAATAAAAAACTACATCTCAAATTTTTTAAAGTGTATATACTTTTCACCTAAATCCGGAAAAATAGAAGGAACATTCCACAACATTCCTAAGGGCAAGTTACCATTTGATGTCATCCACATTGACCACTATGGTCCACTATCAACTACGGCTACCAAGAAGAAGCATTTGTTTGTAATAATAGATGGTTTTACAAAATTTGTGAAACTTTACGCTGTAAATACCACGAAAAGTTCAGAGTCAATTGCATGCTTACAATTATATTTTTCTACTTATAGTAGACCAAATTCAATTGTATTCGATCGAGGATCCTCCTTTACATCTCAAGAATTTGCTGATTTTTTACTACGTTGTAATATCAAACACATTAAAATAGCGACGCTTTCCCCACAGTCTAACGGCCAAGTGGAAAGAATTAACCGCATTCTAACACCTATGTTGTCAAAGGAATGTAACGAGAAGTCTACTGGTAATTGGTCCCAGTATTTGGCAAAAGTTGAGTTTGGACTAAACAACACAGTCAGTAAAAGTACCGGGTTTACACCAAGCATGTTTCTTTTTGGGGTCAATCAAAGGGGTGAATTCTGTGACAAAGTTTTTGAACATTTGGCCTCTGTAAATGACGAAGTACGTGAAGATTTAAGTTATATCAGAGAGCAAGCTTCGAAACGAATACATAAAAATCAGGATTATAACAAATCATATTACGATCAAAAACATAAGCCTCCTAATGTGTATAAAGACGGTGACTTGGTAAAAACACAGACACTACACAAGGAGTAAACAAAAAGCTATTGGCCAAGTACCGGGGATCTTTTGAAATTACCAAAACTCTACCAAACGATAGGTACATAGTCAAAGATATTGATGGTATTCAAATTTCTCGCATACCGTATAAGGGTGTTTGTTCTCCATGCAACATGAAGCCGTGTATCTCAGAAATATGATTACAAGTTTGGACCCGGTTATCAAAATTCCACATACTTTCGTTTTATTCTTTGAGTTCAATGTACCTTTGATTTAAAACTTTGTGTTTTATTCATATTTATGTATATTCGTAAATCTCACCATTTTTGATTGTTGAAGTTGATTGTTTAAGGAATTTTGCATGTAAATACATACACATAAGTATAAGTATTTAAAAGATCTCGAGGAAAACTTAAATTTTTTATAAGTATGACTAACGAGTATTAAATAAACATTCGAAAATGCGGTATAAAAACCAATCAAGCTTATAATCGAGGCGATTATGTGTCAGGTATGGCCGAACTGTAAGAAATAATGGCAACACTTTCGCTAAACAACAAACTGTTATAACCTCCTTATATATATATATACCAGCTGTAACATGAGTTCAGTTCGAGCTCAGCAACGCGTGATATATGTCGAATAAATGTCAAAACAGAAGTGAATTGCGTTTTGTTTTTTGTGGCCGTCCTACAGAAGCAGCCCGGATCTCAACTCAAGTTCGAGAAATACACCAGGCCGCTGGGTTCCAGTTGCGGAATTTCACCTCGAACTCGGAAACCGTCCTCAGAGATTTGATGTGTTCTACGTCAGCTAACGGAGAGACTCTTCTGCAAGCTGGAAAGGTCTTGGGAATGTATTGGCAGCCAGGTGAGGACAAATGCCAGTACAAGCTGCAGTTCCACCGAGTGAGCAAAAACGTCATCAATGGAAGCCGACGTCCGACGAAGCGAGAACTGCTCAGCGTCATCATGTCAGTTTTCGACCCGCTGGGATTCCTGAGTCCCTTTGTGGTGGCCGCGAAGTTGGTGATGCGTGAAGTTTGGCGAAGGGACTTGCGGTGGGATAAAAAGCTTCCGGAGAACATCTGCACATTCTGGAACAAATGGCGTCTGCAGCTGCCCAATGTAATCGACATAGCAGTTCCTCGTTATTACTTCCGAGGTGGTGTCCCCAAGGACCTTCAGCTCCACGTTTTCGTTGGGGGAAGCGAGGATGCCTTTGCCACCGTCGCATATTGGAGGGAAACGAATCAGAACGATGTAGTCGAGATCACGCTCATATGCGCGAAAACGAAATGCGCTCCACTGAAGCCACTGACAGTGCTTCACATCGAGCTTCAGGCCGCAGTTTTGGGTTCACGGCTCATGGCAACCGTGCTTGAAGGACATTCTGTTGTTGTCAGCTGAAAGGTCTTTTGGAGTGACTCTTAAACGGTAGTCAAATGGATCCACAGTGAGAGCCGTCGGTACAAGCCGTTCGTGGGCCATAGGATTAGCCGGAATTTTGGAGATTACGGAGCAGAACAGCTGGAGGTGGGTGCCGACGACCGAGAACCCAGCCAACGATGCTACAAGGGCTAATAGTCAGGTTGACTTTAGTCGATCTTCCAGGTGGTTGAATGGTCCATCCTTTTTGAGCCAATCAGAGGAGAACTGGCCAGTCATTACCAACGTCCAAAGCTCCCACGACGTTGAGGAAGAGCTATGCCCGAAATACACCCTCGTCGTGGTGAGTAACAGCTTAATAGATTGGAATCGTTTTTCATCTTTCAGACGGACCGTTAGAACCATGGCCTGGATAATGCGTGTTTTCAATCGCAGAAAGGATTACGCCTTATCAGCCGATGAGTTGGACGCCGCCGAAGGGCAGCTTTGCCGCCAAGCCTTTAGCGCCGAAATAAGCTTAATTCGGAGGGGCTTGCCAGTTACAGAGGGAAATGAGCTCTCCAAGCTTATGCCGTACCTTGATGAAGAAGACACCCTCCGCGTCTATGGACGCATTGACGCCGCATCATGATTGACGTATGCAGCCAGAAGACCTATCATTCTGCCCTCTACTCACCGTTTTACAACGCTCGTGGTTGCGCATTACCACGATAAGATGATGCACCAGAATACGGAGGCTGCAATTTGCGAAGTACGTCGTAAGTTCTGGGTGTCCCGCCTACGTCAGGTTATGCGGAAAGTCATTGCCACCTGTAGAGTCTGCAGAATCCGCAGAGCCCCGCCGATACCCCCAGTTATGGGACCCTTACAGGATGACCGGGTCGTCCCGTACTTGAGGCCGTTCTCGTACACAGCGATGGATTGCACTCTTCACCTGTTTGACAATAAGGGCCATTCACCTGGAAGTGGCGCATGACCTGTCTACGGATGCGTGCATCGTGGTCATACGCAATTTTATCAATCGCCGAGGAGTGCCGCTGAGAATACGCAGTGACAATGGGAAGAACTTCATCGGTGCCGACCAAGAGGCGAAACGTTTCTCCGAAGTTTTCGACTGTCATTGGATCCAAGACGAGCTGTCTACCAGCGGAATCGATTGGCGCTTCAACTGTCCAAACAACCCGTCCGAGGGAGGTGCCTGGGAGCGCATGGTGCAGTGCGTGAAGCGTGTTCTGTGACACACGCTTAAGCAGGTTTCACCACGGGAGCACACACTACACTGCTTAAGAACGTGCACTGAGGCAGAGAACGTGGTAAACTCACGGCCGATAACGCGTCTTCCAGTAACGGCCGAACAAGAGGAGCCGCTTACGCCAAACCATTTTTTCCTGCTCTCAGCCAACACGGCTCAGACAACTACTGTGGAAGCCGATGCGGGGGTGTGGAAAACCCAATAATATTCAACGCCATCTACCCGAGAGCGGCAACTACACCTACCAACCGTAGTTGGGATATTTTTCGTTGCCCGCGGTTGGCACCACTTCCACACTGGCACAGTTGTCACCCCTTCGAAGATTGACAACTGAAGCCTGGTCTTTCTGTCGAAGCCAGCCAAAGGAAGAGGTGCCAGCCGCGGTAGGTGCATTTACATCTACTTGTGAATCAACAATCATATGTCCTTTTCAGAAATAAAACCCTTTTTTTGAGCGACACCTTCTCCACCTTTTCGACAACCCTGATGATAAAAACCTAAGTTGCAGAGAAAATATTTCAGTTATTATTCACCCACGCTTGTTTTTATGTTTTCATTCTAGAAAATGAAGTAAGGAAAAAATGAAAAAGCTTACGCGATAACTTCCGGATCGAGTTAAAAAAACAACGTGCGTGTAAAAAATCGGGAAGTGATTCATCTTAACTTTTTAAACGGAAATGGGTGTATATGGAACAAATGACCTTTGAGAAGGACATTTTATCCCCAGCACCTATGACTGGAAGTGTTCCTTCTCCGTCCTCTTTAAATATTGATCTTCAAGATGATCGTAGAAGTGAAACAAATTTTCATCCTGCGCAAGAAGACAATAGTGAACCACATATAGAGAGCTATTTAAACCAATTAGCTGAGGGAGGGGATATGGATATAGTGATCAATAATGACTCCGTTGATTCATTTACAACTGGCACTACTTCATGTAGAAGGTCGGGGCAAAATTCTCGAAAGACGAAGGTGCAGGATGATTTTCTCGCAATCGAGAAAGAAAAGATAGCAATTTTAAAGGAGAATATTGATATGAGGTCGGATGGAGATTATAATTTCCTCATTAGTTTTCTTCCTAAAATGAAAAATATGAATGAAGTTCAAAAGCTTGAATTTCGTTTGAAAATGAGTCAACTTGTATACGACATCAGGGCAAACAATGCATCAACTTCCCGGGTCAACATTACTGTTGAGGAAACAGGTGTTGTCCTTCACCAATAACACCAGCAAACCTGACACACACTACACCACAAACATCTTCTAATGGACATTTTTTACCATGTGCTATTAATTAAAATTGAATAAATTCATAGTATATACTTTTTATTTCACGAATTTCATGTTTTTTTTTCTTTAAAGATGAATTAAATATTATAATAATAAATCGATTACAGTTTTTTATTTACCTTAATGTCACAGCAAGTCTCTCCTCGGCTAAAATTGTTTCCACAAAATTGGTTTTTCCTTTTTGAAAAGTTGGTTGTATTTTATTTAATACGTATTCGAATGTTGAAGGAGTCATTCGGTAATATTGGAAAAACCGCTCTCCATCTTCCTTCAACATTTTGTGCAAGTGGTGATATTCACCTAATAGAGACCGTAATTCATTTATAGAATGAATACGACTTTTTTTCCTTTTTAAATATTCGTATCTCAACCACGCACATTCTGTCAATAAAAGTTCTTCACATAAAAATAGTGACATGTTGTGTACTTCACTGAAACCAAACAAAAACTGAAGCTTCAACTAGCTCAATTCTAATCGAACAGCTTACAAGCTCAAGCTAGCGCGAGCTCGCGCTTCACATTGCAAGCGCGAACTCGCGCTTGTATTACTCGCTTGTTACATAACCGCAGCCTAGCGCATTGTGATATTGTCCTTTTGTGGTGAGGTGTTTCGAAAGAAATTCGACACTGGAGTAAGTGCGTAATGTCGTAGATAGTTTTGTTGTTGTGGTCGTCGTGGGTCGGTGGTTAGTGCGTTGGACTGCTGACCGAGCGGCGTGGGTTCAAGCCCCAGCCAAGAAAACACCAAACATTTTTCGCGGCACCACCTCTCGTCGGGGAATGACAAGCCTCCGGGAGTATAATCTGTCATGAAAAAGCTTCTCACCTCGCCGTTCGGAGTCGGCAATAAATTGTAGGTCCCTTCCATTCGTGCAAACAATACAACACGCACAACATGAATGGTTGCGAGAAACTAGGCCTTGGCTTATTCCGAGCTGTCGCGCCAGCTATTTATTTATTTAGTTTTGTTGTTTTCGTTATTTTGAAGAACTTCTCAGGTTAATCAATTGTTTTTTTATGTTGAGTGTTTTGCATGGTGTTGTCAGTATCGTAGTCCGTTGAAAGGGCTGTGCTTTCCAATACCATAAAATTGCTAAAAATTTAAAAAAAAATCCTATGTAAAATGGCCTCCTAAACACGAAAATAAAATTTATTTTCCCAGGAAACTATTATTAACAAAGCTATTAACAATTAAAGTCTCCAGAAGGACCCCTCGATTCGATTAATTTTCGGGGTATATTCATAGATAAACTGCAATTTTACTTAAATTTTCTCTTAACAACATCATATTTGTTGCTCAAAACGTGTTTAATATTGTAAACAATAAGAAATAAGCAAATAAACGTAATAACTAAATACACTATAATTTTTGTACTTTACAACAACAACAACAGCAATTAAATACCGAAAAGTACGTGTTCGAAAAAAAGTGAGAAAAATTCGAAAGCAAGTGTCGCTATCTTTATTTCTTTGTATCATGTGTATAGACCATGATACAAAGAAATAAAGATAGACACTTGCTTTCACATTTTTTTCTGTTCTGCACATGTACGTCATCCGTGACAACAAATTGAAATGTCTTTGCTCAGCCATACGTTTCTCGCAGTATAATCGGATTTTTGTGCACATATTTAATAATGAAAATTATACATTTTAATGCACCGATTTAATATTGTTAATATCTTTTAAATGTACAGAAGAAAATGTGAACCGTGATTTAGTTGAAATAGTCGTAATAAGCAGTGCAGAGAGAAAACAATATTTGTTTATGAAGTTCCTAAATATCAAATTATAATGGGCAAAATGTTTGTATTATAATAGAGAATAAAGAAAAACGTTGAATGCAATTACGTAGTGATTTTATTATATTTTCGTTTTTTGGTTTTTGTGTATTCCACTATCGCGCGGTTCAAAGTTCTTATGCGGAAATACATGCGCGCCCGAAAAAAAAGTGTTTTGACTTTGGATGGACAGTCAACTTCCTCAGCCAAATCCAACAAATTCGATACATAGTTTGGACAAATCACCAAGTCCTCTCCATTAAAGGAGCTGAAAACTGCTTCCAAGGCACTCATGTGGACCATCATCTGGTTGGTTGGTTTGGATAAACCGCTTTCGTTAAGCATGTCCACCCAAGAAGATGGCATAACATGCGTGCCTTCAGATGGCGCGGATGGAATTATGCCTTTTAACTTGTGGCAAATATATCCCGCAAGATTTTCCAGGCCGTCATTTTCCAAACTGTTCAGCTCCTCTCGGTCATCTTGCCCAGATTAACTAGCAACAAAACTAACTGGGATGGCTTTAGGAAAGCTTGTGAAGAAAATATAGTCCTGAATGTGTCGCTTAGAACACCGTGCGAAATAGAGGATGAAGTCGGCAGATTTATTGAAGTCTTACAAAGCGCCGCGTGGAACAACACTCCATATAAAAGGAAAGTAGTCGGAAATAGCGAAGTTAAATATCCGCCGGAAATAAAAGAACTGATGCTGGCAAAGAGGAGAGCACGCAAAAGATGGCAACAGACCCGCGCTCCCCAACACAAAACCCATTCGAACTTCCTATCGAATAAGCTCAAAAAAGCGATACGGGATTTTAAAAATCGCGAGATTTCTACATATCTCGAAGGCTTGTCTGCTGAAAAAAGTTCGAATTACTCTCTTTGGAAAGCTATGAAAGGTATCAAAAAACCCCAAATACAATCGCTACCAATAAGAAAAAGTAATGGCGAGTGGGCAAAAGGCGATAAAGAAAAAGCCGACTTATTTGCTGAGCATCTGGAAGAAACGTTTAAGCCATTTCCCGGGCAAGCATTAATAGAAAATATTAATAATACTATTATGACTCCAGACAACTTTAAAATAAGAAGCGTGTCACTAGCGGAACTTTGTGAGGTAATAAAAAATCTAAAAAATAACAAGGCTCCTGGATATGATCTAATAACCGGACAGGTCCTCAAGGAATTGCCAAAGAAAGCTTTGATAAAACTCGTTTACCTTATAAATGCTTCGCTAAGACTATTATACGTTCCAAGGCAATGGAAAGTCGCCGAAGTTATAATGGTTTCAAAGCCGGGAAAAACGCCAAACGACAAAAAGTCGTACAGACCGATATCGCTCCTGCCGATAATTTCAAAGGTTTTTGAAAAACTCTTATTAAAACGGTTAAAACCGGTAATTGAAGAAAGACGTTTGATTCCTGATCATCAATTCGGGTTCAGAATCAAGCATTCCACAATTGACCAGGTTTATAGAATAACCAACGAAATTGAGAAGGCCATAGAAGATAAAAAGATATGTTCTAGCGCTTTTCTTGACGTTTCTCAAGCCTTCGACAAGGTGTGGCACGAAGGCTTGAATTATAAACTAAGACAGGTACTTCCGGAAGAGTTGTACAAGATCTTAGAGTCGTATTTGGAGAATAGACTCTTCCGTGTCAAGCACGGAGCCGAATACTCGGAATTCAAAGAAATCGCTGCGGGAGTTCCACAAGGGAGTGTTCTTGGTCCAGTCTTGTTCTTGCTCTATACTCGAGATATACCGCAAGAAGAAGGCACCGTTGTTGCTACATTCGCGGACGATACGGCTATTCTGGCATCAGAAAATTCAGTCGAGTCAGCAACTGTGAAGCTTCAACGAGCTTTGGATACAATTTGCGAGTGGACAAAGGTTTGGCGCATTGTTCTCAACGAAACCAAATCTACGCATGTTAACTTTACTAACAAGAAAATAAACAACTTACCCGTTTTCATTAACTCGTTACAAATACCGTATGCAAACGAAGCAAAATATCTAGGAATGACACTAGATGCGAAACTCAAATGGAAGCCGCACGTTAAAAAGAAACGCGACGAGCTCGAAATTAGATTTAGAGAAATGTATTGGCTGCTTGGAAGATATTCCAAATTAAGCATGTATAACAAATTGCTCTTATATAAGCAAGTCTTAAAACCTGTATGGACGTATGGTATACAACTTTGGGGTTGTACCAAAACCAGCAATAGAAATATTTTACAAACCTTTCAAAATAAGGTGCTTAGAACAATCGTTAATGCGCCGTGGTACATTAGAAACGACGATATCCATAGAGATCTCGGTCTAGCCACCGTCGAAGATGAAATAACAAATTTTGCACGCAAACTCCGTGTTCGCCTTCATGGACATTGCAATAACGCCGTACTCCAAATTCTGGACGTGACAAACCTTGTGCGCCGACTACAAAGAACGAAACCGTTCGATTTAGCGCAATAAGGATTAACCGCTTATAATGACGGTATTAGTAGGTGCTTTTGCTGGAAAGCTACCTACACAACGCGAATTTTTATTGCGAAAGTTAAACTACTTGATAGGGCTCTTTTGTACTTAGTCGTAGTCAACACGAAAAGGGGAGGTGTTTTTAGTGAGTAAGAATCTCACACTACCATGAGCACGTGCGGTAGATCCTCATGGTGTCTCATGAAAGATTTTCACCTACCCTCGTAAAAAAAAAAAAAAAAAAATCTTGGCACTCGTCAGCTCTGGTTTTTTTTTTTTTTTTTTTAGTATTTAGTATTTAGTATTTATTCATAAAATAAGTATGGTTGCACATTAAGATAAAATAAATCTTATAAGTTGGTTGAGGTTGAGTTGTAAGAGGTTGAGTAACTGTTAACAATGTATAAGAAAAAAGAAAAAGGAAAAAAAGTTAAAAATTAAAAATAAAAGATAGAAAGTAAATAGTAAGTAAAAGGAACGATATAAAAGAAATGATATAAATTTAAATGAAGTTCATATGACTATTCCTAAAGATTAAGTGTGGTCGATGGCCAAATAAGAAAGAAGTTGTTTTTTGAAGTGCGTTGCGTTTCTTATTCTTCTCAGTTCCAATGGAAGGGAGTTCCACAACCGAGTGGCATGAACAAAGAACTGGCGTTCTGAAGTTAAGCAAGAGTATGTTGGCTGTATTAGTATAGAGGTTCGCTGAGACGCTGAGAACTTGAGCTTATTTAAAAGGTAGTCAGGTTGTTGTGTATGAATAATGTCGTACATAAGGGTCAAAGAAAAGTAATGTAGCACATTCTCGAGGGAACACCCAAAAATA
Organism: Matsumyia berberina; assembly: GCA_917880715.2. Lineage (NCBI taxonomy): Eukaryota > Metazoa > Arthropoda > Insecta > Diptera > Syrphidae > Matsumyia > Matsumyia berberina. Next base: position 85,421,317 of record OU862872.1, read on the forward strand.
GTTTTTGCATAGGACGACACGTGATCATATCTGCGCAGATTATATATGTACCGCGCAACATTGTTGTAAACTACAATTAATTTTCTTTTACACCTGTAGTCAAGTTTACCGAATATTTCACAGCAGTTTAGTAAAATTGGCAATAACAGGGTTTTTGCAAGAAGCATTTTTGTTTTTATTGGTGTGTAAGAGTGCGAGACTCATAGAAGACGGAGACGGCCATATAGTTTACCAATGTTCGCAGTAATGTGAACGTTCCACGATAAAGTACGATTAAAGGTAACACCTAGATTTCGAACCGACTCCACATATTCGATGTTAGAGACCCCTAGCTGTAGCGTGGGAAAGGTGGTTAGGTCAATATTATTCCGGTAAATAACGATAGCTTTGGATTTACCTGGATTTAGAGTAAGGTTGTTAGCCTCCGCCCAGTTCAAGATATTGCGGAGATCTTCATTCATTTTTAAAGCCGTAAGTTCCACAGAACTAATAGGGCATTGTATAAACAGTTGCACATCATCTGCGTACAAGTGAATGCTGCAATGTTGAACAATATTAGGAAGCTCGTTCACGTAGATTGAAAAAAGAATGGGTCCGAGTATTGAGCCTTGAGGTACCCCGTTTGTCATATATAACATTTCGGAAGCTCGATCTCCAACGACTACAGATTGTTGTCTACCGGTTAGGTATGAATATACCAATTTTGCCGATTGGGAAGAAAAACTAAAATGGCTCATCAATTTAGAGCACAGGAGTGCGTGGTTCACCGTATCAAAAGCTTTTGAAAAATCGAGAAGGGTTAAACATTTTTTTTATCTAGTCAGTAATAAGTAAGAGAGCAGTTTTGCAGCTCCGCTTTCTCCGAAAACCCGATTGACAGGAGCTCAGCTGATGTACCGCGAGGTGTTGAAGAATTTGTGCAAGTAAAGCTTTTTCAAATACCTTAGAAAGGTAAGGCAGAATTGCAATCGGTCTGTAGTCAGATAATCTACTATTGGCCTTTTTTGGTATGGGCACGATCTTAGCTTTTTTCCATTCGGAGGGGTACACAGAGGTAGTCACAATAGTGTTGAAAATGTGTGTTATAAAAGGTACAATGACTGGCAACGACAGTTTAATAAATTTTGGGTTTATCCCATCTAACCCAGTTGCATTTGACTTCACTGACAATAACGCTTCTACGACATCAAGATCTGAAAAACTGCGAAAGGAGAAGTTTACATTGTTGGTGCTGTTGATGTTTACCTCAAAGGGCAGATCTACGATGGAAGAGCTAGAAGAGGACGATGAGATAAATGCTTGATTAAGCGCATTGCAATCTAAATCGTCTGGGAGCTTGTACTCTTGTTTGCCAATTCCTATTTGTCGCAAATTCCTCCAAATATTTATCCCGGCGGTCGATGGATTGAGTTTGTGTGCATAAAATCTTGTTTTTGCTTTACGTACGTCACAAACCACCTTGTTACGGAGTTGACGATACATATCATATAGTCTCACCAGTTTATATCGTTTCCAACGATAATAGGAAAAATCTCTGTCGTTCATTAGCTTTCGAATATTATCGTTTAGCCAGGGTTGCGAGTTAGGTTTTATCTTTTTAGTTTTCAGTTTAACGTGTTTCTCAAAGAGCCTATTTAAAACTCGTTGGAAAAACACAACTTGGTCATTTACAGAAGACATGTAGAAGATTTCACTCCAGCCAGAACTCTGCAGGTCCTGTAAAAGATGCACAGGATCAACATTCTTAAAGTCTCTGAATTGGTAGTAGTTCATGCTTGGAAAACCCGGGGGCTAGAAGTTGGTTGTAAAGTAGTATTTTGTTCAGGTCGCTAATGAAGAACAGATCCAACAGGGTACTGGCATTGTTGGAGTGATGAGTGGGTGAGGTATTATTTACCGCAAAGAGATTTAGTGTTGTCATGAAGTCAAATAGCTCAGCAGACTTTGTGGCGTCAAGTATGTTACAGTTAAAATCGCCACAAATAACAATATGGGGCGAGCAACATGACACCTGTTCGAGTTTTTCGAATAAAAAATTAAAATTGATATTGCTATTTGGCCTGTAAACACTGCCTACGAGTAGATTTGCAGAGTTACATACAATACTAAGAAACAAATAATCAATCGCACTTGACATGCACTTAAGACTGCAACTTATCCCATTACGAACATAAATAGCTACGCCACCACCCACACGAGTAGATCTGTCGCTACAGAAAAGCCTGAAGCCATCTAAAGCGTAAACTGCGTCACAAATGTTGGGAAAAAACCAAGTTTCAGACACACAAACAATATCAACATTCGAACCTACAAACAGAAACCGAAACTCGTCAATTTTTGGCTTTAAACTCTGTGCATTAATATGAACGATATGTAGACCATTATTTTGCGCAATCAGAACACGAACCATATTTCGTAAGATACCATTCCTGCCATTACCAGTGAAACCCCCTTGTCTGTCAGATCTGCAAGAGTGTAACATATTTGTTTGATGACATGTTACAAGGGAAACAAGAAGAAGAAGAAACGCAGGCAATTTTATAGGGGTAGAGTAGAGGGAGTATTAAAAAAGATGATTTGGCCATTTTCACTTACATGCAAAATAATAAATAAAAAAATAAGGAAAGTTCAAGCGAAAGCAAAAAAAAAAAAATAATTCAAATAAGAAAGAGTTCAAAAAAGAAAATAAATAAAAATAAAAAAGAGTATGCAAAAAATAAGCAGTAGTACAGAGATTATTTTAAAAGTAAATTAATTAATTAATTATGCGGCAACACTTAATTGGCTGGTATAGCTGTCATCGTGGCAGTGGCAGTGGCAGCACTCAAACAATCGGAGCTTTCAACGAGGATGTTATGATCTTCAGCATGGAACTTAACGAACACGGATCCAAATTTTGTATAAACAGAGAACAGATGATTATGACGTTTCATACGAACCGCTTGTTGAAGGAGAGTACGATTCTTTTTCGTTAAACTCTCATGAATATGAATTTTGCATAGATTATTCCCGTTGGAATCTAGACCGACGTCACTGAGCGAGAGATGTTTATGGGTTTTGCGGTGGACAGCAGCTGATCGAAGAAAAGAATTTCTTTCTTGCGACGAGTTGAATTTCATTATTATTGGAGATGGCCGAAGAGAGTTGTTATTGTGTTTTGCGCGAAATATTTGTTTTAACACGGGAGCTTTAAAATCAGTTATATGGCATAAGTGGTTGAACATATGTTTAAGGTTTTCGTCTGGCAGTTCGGGAACACCAAACATGACGGCGTCCGCGGCAACATTTAATCTCTCAAGCGCATCAACCTGCAATTGTAATGAACGAAACTCCTCTTTCACCTCAGGCGGATTATCAGCTTCCTTTGATTCAATTTTTTCGATACGATCCATTAAGTCAGTCACAGTGCCCTTCAGACTTTCGAACTTTTCGGACCATTTCATCTCAATTTCCTCGATCTTGAATAGAAGGTCATTGCGTATCTTAGACATTTCCTGTGTTATACGGTCTAATAGGGTTTCTGTCAGTTTGTTGAAACGATCATTTGTTGATAGGTTCGAGGGCCTGCTTGGGTGCTGGAGACTTGTTGTAAGTTGGTGGCGTTGAGAGAGCACCTTTTGATTGCAATGTCTTTGACCTTGTGGATGACATGGTGTTTGCGTGTGCGTGAGGTTGTGGAGTTGACGGGAAAAAATGGCGAAGAGATTATAAGAAAGTTTTGCAAATCGAAATGCTGAATTGTTGAAAAACAGGCCGTGAGTTAGCTCAGCAAATACTAGTTATAAAAGATTAAGTAGTTTGCAATCAGTTTCGCGCACTTTTACACTAAAATTCGGTTGGAGAACACACTCAATTTAATAATTCTGCCGGACGATTTTAAAGAGCAGCCTATTCGAATGTATACATACTTTCCTGGTTCCCAAGCAATACTCTTCAATATTATACCTTAAACAAAATAAATGGATGGATGGATGGAATTATGTAACTTGTGACAAATACATATATACCGCAAGATTTTCCAGGCCATCATTTTCATCAAAAGTACTCAAATTTATGTACTTACAGGTCAGAACTTCCCACTTCCAATTGAGTTTTTAAAGAATCACACTTATTACACTTATTGACCACGACATGCTCTGAGTTTTCTAGCATGATGCTAGTATTCTCATTCCATTTATCTTAGTCTTTATCTTTTTTCCGAGGTGGTACAATCATTACTGATATCTGTTTTTTTGTATACAGATGGCACAGCATCTGACTTAAGTCTACGGGGTTTCTTACTCAAGCCGATAATAAATTATAATTATTTTTCCTTTTTAGAAATATAAATGTAAGATTTTTACCGGTTTCGAACTGAATATTTCTTTCAAAATCACAAGAATTGAAATGCTCATTACAAATTCTAGCTGTTTTTGTATTAAAATTGTCTTTCCTCTTACAAAAATGAATCCATTTCGTTAAGAGCACTAGTTCCAAGGGAAAGGAGAAGTATGAAATGTTTTCCTTTAATGCCTTACATTTTTTATTTTTGTGGTTATTACACCCACACACAGCACAAACATTTTTTTAATTTTCAAGTTCTTAAAAGATTATTTTCAAATTCACAAATTATTCGCACCACTTATTCAAACAAAATTCAATGAATGAATTCCTTTTCCTGGTTCCTGTTGTCACAGACGACGTCACGATTTAGTGACATATCAGCAACAACAACAAGCAAACCTGCGCGTGTCGTAATCTTGTATTCTTTCATTCATGTGTATAGACCATGAATAGACCATGAATTAAAGAATACAAGATTACGACACGCGCAGGTTTGCTTGTTGTTGTTGCTGATATGTCACTTAATCGTGACGTCATCCGTGACAACAGGAACCAGGAAAAGGAATTCATTCATTGAATTTTGTTTGAATAAGTGGCGCGAATAATTTGTGAATTTGAAAATATTCTTTTGAGAACTTGGAAATTTAAAAAAAATTGTTGTGTTGTGTGTGGGTGTAATAACCACAATAATAAAAAATGTAAGGAATTAAAGGAAAACATTTCATACATTTCCTTTCCCTTGGATCTAGTGCTCTTAAAAAAATGGATTCATTTTTGTAAGAGGAAAGACAATTTTAATACAAAAACATCTAGAATTTGTAGTGAGCATTTCAATTCTTATGATTTTGAAAGAAATATTCAGTTCCAAATCGGTAAATATCTTACATTTATATTTTTTAAAGAAAAAAATAATTATAATTTATTATCGACTTGAGTAAGAATCCCCGTAGACTAAAGTCAGATGCTGTGCCAATTGTATACAAAAAAACAGATATCAGTGATACTGTAGTTAATCGGACGACTAGAGTAATGGCTAGTGTTATTTCAAGGTATTTATTGAGTAATAAAATGTAAGATAAAAAGGGTACAGAGATTTACAGTAGGGTTTTTAAAAAAATTGTTGCTGCTGCTGAAGGGATGCGAGCACGTCCGCTCTGTACGACTATCAAGACCAGACTACCCCGATCCTTTTTCCGATCGTAACACTTAGGACTCTGAAAAGAGCATCCACTCTTTATTAAATGATTGTACCACCTCGGAAAAAAGATAAAAACCAAGATAAATGGAATGAGAATACTTGCATCATGCTAGAAAACTCAGAGCATGTCGTGGTCAATAAGTGTAATAAGTGCGATTCTTTAAAAACTCAATTGGAAGTGGGAAGTTCTGACCTGTAAGTACATAAATTCGAATACTTTTGATGAAAATGATGGCGGTATATATGTATTTGTCACAAGTTACATAATTTCATCCGCGCAATCTGAATGCACCCATGTCATTCCATCTTCTTGGGTGGATATGCTTGACGAAGAGGGTTGATCCAAACCAACGACTCAGATGTTGGTCCACATGAGTCATGAAGCAGTTTTCAGCTCCTTTAATGGAGAGGACTTGGTGATTTGTCCGAACTACATAACAAATTTGTTGGATTTGGCTGAGGATTTGTATTGTCCATCCAAAGTCAATCTACTTTTTTTTCGGGCGCGCATGTATTTCCGCATAAGAACTTTAAATCGCGCGATAGTGGAATACACAAAAACCAAAAAACGAAAATATAATGAAATCACTACGTAATTGCATTCAACGTTTTTCTTTATTCTATATTATAATACACACATTTTGCCCATTATAATTTGATATTTAGGAACTTCATAAACAAATATTGTTATCTCTCTGCACTGCTTATTACGACTATTTCAACTAAACCACGGTTCACATTTTCTTCTGTACATTTAAAAGATATTAACAATATTAACTCGGTGCATTAAAATGTATAATTTTCATTATTAAATATGTGCACAAAAATCCGATTATACTGCGAGAAACGTATGGCTGAGCAAAGACATTTCAATTTGTTGTCACGGATGACGTACATGCGCAGAACAGAAAAAAATGTGAAAGCAAGTGTCGCTATCTTTATTTCTTTGTATCATGTGTATAGACCACTTGTCACTTGGAACAGAGTTGCCAGATATAATTGTAAGTATATTAAAATTTATAAGGTAACTAATCGTTATAGAATAAGTCATTAGTTTCACGCAAAAGATACTTTACTAACAATGTGATATTACAATTTTCAAATATTATATTTGAGTGCGTATGATTGAATTTTTTAAAACATTGCGAATCAAATCTATGAGATATTCGTATGTTGTCGTCTGATTTCAGCAGCTCTGAGGCCAGGATTTTTGGATGAATGCCTAGTCTGGTGCGATATTTTCGACTAAGGCTTTTGATTTCATCATATACAAGTGGTATATAAAGTCACGGTGTATAATGTCATTGGTGACATACCATGATGCGTTTTGATTGATTTTTGGCCAATTAGCCAATAGAGTGATCTTAGTTTTATTCGAAGTTGCTTGCGTTTTGTGAAAATATGGGACCGCCAGGGGAGTCGCCGATCTAGATGCACGCCAAGGTATTTTGATTGATCTGCTTGTGGCAGAGGACAGTTGTTTAGCGTTACTGGCGGACAGGACTCCTGTCGTAGGTAGGTAAGGTGGCTGTCCATGCGAGGCACGGACACACGTAGGCCAAGAAAATCCCTTTGTAATACCACTGGCATCGACCATAGGTGCCACTCCGGCTAATGAAACCATTTGGAGCTCTTGAAAAAGCTGAGGATACTTTTGATATCAGTATGTGATAATTCGCCCAGATTATCGAAGTGGTAGGCTCCTAGATAGAGCTTCCTTCTTTGGGGCAGGACAGGACAAGTCCCTGCAGCTCCTGCAAAAGTAATTTGCAAAGAGGCCCATCCTTTTGGCATGAAGACCAATAGAACAGTGACCAGTGAGAACACAAATAATGGTGCTAACGAGCGACCTATTGAGCCAGATGAGACTTTTAGATCGAGTGAGGCTTAACAGAGGCCATAACTCTCTGGAAATGCGGCATGTTATGCCGTTCTTTCATCTTTGGTTTGTCTTGCTGATCGCGTCGTAGTCAAAGAGTTATTTACATGTAGCGAGTGGAATACCTAGATTCCACCGTTCTGGTAGGATCTCTAGAGTAGTACCACGTTTGGCGAGTTCTTCGGCCTTACAATCCCTGGAATGTCGCTATGACGGGGTACCCAGCATAGGTGAATGTTAAAATGTTCTGCCATCTCAGTGTGTTGTTTGGAATTAATTCTGATGTATAACTTGTCTGAACACACTTTTCATTAACATTTCTATTGTGAACCAACCTGAATACTTTAAACTTTGTACGCAATAAACTTGTCCTTCTTCTGTTTCTGATACTCGAGCTGTTCGGTCGTCTTTACCTTTCTACCAGGTTATGGGCCCAGATCCCGCAAAATACAGTAGAGATTTTTTATATTCTAAATAAAATTAAACCCGTAAATTTTCTTTATTCTTTTCGATATTCGCGGACTTAAAAAAAGAAAAAACTCTAACCAAACGTGGCTTCGAGTGCCATGTGTGTGGAAAAACTGAAAGGGAGAGAAAATTACGACGTGTTGAAGATTGCCGCAAAATCCTACATGGTTATCAAAGGACTTTGGGGTTGCTTCGAATCAGAACCAGGAGCGGAAGCAACACGAGTGGAGTTAGCCAACGATCTCAAAGCTAAATCAGAATTAATTTTGCTACTCGAAACGCAAAATTATTCTTACATAGCTGATGCAACGACGGCGAAAAGTGCATGGGATGGGTTAACAAATGCATTTGAGGACAATGGGCTACGCAGAAAAGTAGATTTGCTGAAACAACTAGTTCAATTAAAGTTGAGCGAGTGTGGATCTATGGAGAATTACGTCAACGAAATGGTTATGACGTCGATAAAGGTAAGAAAAGCTGGCTTAAATATCGACGATGAAATTGTTGCGTCGTTAATACTAGCCGGGCTGCCAGATGACTACAAACCATTGGTAATGGCAGTAGAAAATTCATCTTCCAAACTCACAAGTGACTCGGTAAAAACCTTACTGTTGCAACAAGTTAAATATGATGCTAAATCATCAGAGCATGTCATGTTTACGAAATCGAAATTTAAATCAAACAAGATGAAACCGCGAATTAAATTTCAGTGTCATTCTTGCGGAGAGGTCGGTCATTTCGCGAAACATTGTCCATCCAAAAAAAGACAAAGAGACAGATCGTCGAATAATAGTGATACAGCAATGTTCACATAATTTTTAGTTAACAGTGCAATATCGAAAAACAGTTGGTACGTCGATTCGGGTGCGTCGGCACATATGACCATGTGCAAAAAATTCCTTCAAAATCATAGAGCACCGAACCGTAAAGAGATCATCGTCGCGAACAATGAAAAATTAACTGTTGAGTGCATAGGTGATATTAGCGTTACTCTCTCAAACGGCAAAAAGAAAACTAGCGCCACAATTTACAATGTTCAGTACGTTCCTAATCTGTGCGCGAATTTGCTTTCAGTTAGTCAACTTGCTAAGAACGGTAAAACAGTGTGGTTTGGGACAGATAATTGCAGAATCTTCGACGAGCACAATCAACTCATTGCTACCGCGTCGTAGCGGTGATATGTACCGGTTGAATTGCATGATAGGTGATTCCGTATTTTCTAATCTAGTTGCTTTGCATGTTCGAGCTGATACGCGTTTATGGCATAGACGAATGGGACATTGTATGTCAAGAAAATTTAAAAAAAATTAGAAATGCAGTAACAGGATTGGTTTTCTCTGAGAACATGGACGAAAAGTGTATCGTGTGTATTAAGGGAAAACAAACCAGAGAGCCCTTTAAAGCTGTTGGTAGCCGTTCGAATGATCTGTTGGATTTAATCCATTCGGATGTTTGTGGTCCTATGCCTGTTAAATCGTGCTCGGGGTATAGATATTTCGTTACATTTGTGGATGATTATAGTCGTAAACTATTTCTGTATCCCCTTAAACAAAAATCTGAAGTGTTTGAAACTTTTTTGACATTCAAAGCGTTCGTAGAAACTCAATGCTCTCGCAAAATTAAAGTTTTTCGTACCGATAACGGGACCGAATACTGCAATGATAAATTTATTCGCTATTTGTCTTCTTGCGGAATTAAGCATCAAAAATCAGCGCCCTACACACCGCAACAGAATGGGGTTGCTGAAAGAATCAATCGAAGTGTAATTGAAAGGGTGCGCGGCCTCTACTGCCGCATTTTTGCCCAATCGTATTCCGTGTAGGGCTGAAAGGCCAACAACCCCGGAAGAACTTCGGTCAAAAGTGAAGCCAGATTTGACCATGATCCGTGTGTTTGGCTGTAAGGCGATGGTGCACATTCCATGCGAGAAACGCCGAAATCTTGATTCCAAATCTATGGAATGCATACTGTTGGGATATAGCAGCGAATCGAAAGCCTATCGTCTTCTTAACACGGAAACGAAGAAGATAGTGACCAGCCGCGATGTAGTTTTTTTCGAAACCATGCAGAATGACCAGGTAATTGCAAGTGAAAACATTTTTACTAATCCCGTCTTCTCATCCACAGATGATAACTGTGAAGAGAAAAGTTTGCCTGAACCCAATGCCAATTCAGGTGGCATTACTAGTACAGATTTGGACATTGGTGTTGATAAGGGTGGCGATTCAATTCGTTATTATTCTGCCGAAGATGTTGTTGCTGCTGAAGGAGATGCTGCTACCGAAGAAGATGTTGCTGCCGAAGATTTTGTTGCTGCCGAAGGAGATGTTGCTGCCGAAGAAGATGTTGCTGGAGACAATGTTCCTGCCTATGATGAAGCTGGTATTCATAATGATGGTGACATGATTCGTAGATCGGAACGAATCGCTAAACGCAAGGCGCGAATTCAGGCAAGTTTCAATGTTAAATTTGAAAATCTTGATCCAGTTACAATTGAAGCTGCCATGAGTCGTTCGGACGCGCATATGTGGAAGAAGGCGATGGATGATGAGTTTGAGTCGTTGAAAACCAACAATACGTGGAGTTTAGTTAAATGGGTTTTCAAAACAAAACGAAACGTCACTGGCGAGATTTTAAGATATAAAGCTCGTTTAGTTGTGAAGGGATGCTCCCAAAAGGAAGGCATCGATTACCAGGAAACCTTTTCACCTGTCGCTAGATACTCATCGATCCGTTTTTTGATTGCTTTAGCAGCAAAACTCAACTTACGCATTTCCCAAATGGATGCTGTTACGGCATTTCTCAATAGCAGAATTGAGGAAGAAATCTTCATGCTCCAACCGCAGGAGTATAGCGACGGTTCTACAAAGGTGTGCAAACTACTTAAGTCTCTTTTCGGTTTGAAACAATCGAGCCGTGTCTGGAACGAGACTTTGAATGCTGTTCTGTTGCAGGCTGGACTCAAGCGGTCTGATGTCGATCAATGTATATATTACAAAACCGACAACAACAAAATCATATTCGTCGCAGTGTACGTTGATGACGTGCTAATATTTTCGAATGATGAGTCCCAGGAAGCCGTTGTGAAGGAACAACTAAAAAGCAAATTTCAGATGAAGGACTTGGGCGATGCTTCATCTGTACTGGGAATCAAAATCACTCGTAATAAATCTACTGGCATGATAGCAATTGATCAGTCCCAGTATATTCTCGAGACCCTTGATCGATTTGGCATGGCTGATTGCAATCCAGTTTCCACGCCTCTAGATCTCAATCAAAAAATTACTGCGAAGATGTCTCCAATCTCCCAAGATGAACGAGAGCAGATGTTAAAGGTGCCATACATGGAGCTGATTGGGAGTTTGCTTTTCGCAGCACAAACCACTAGGCCGGATATCAGCTACGCTGTGAACTTGCTCAGCAGATACAGCAACAATCCCGGAAAGGCTCACTGGACAGCTGCTAAAAGAGTTCTTCGTTATTTGAAGGGTACAATTTTCAAGAAGTTGATTTACACAAAGGAACCTGCCTATGTACCTCGAAAGAGGCAGTCTTATTTTGCGACAACAAAAGTGCCATTCAACTCGCAACAAACAATGCATATTCAGCTCGAACCAAACATGTGGAAACAAAAGCCGCATTCATTCGTGAAAAAATTCATGATCGAGACATCCAACTGAAGTACATATCAACAAACGAAATGCTGGCTGATATTTTCACGAAAGGTTTGCCAAACGTAAAACATTCTCTTGATACTCAAAGAATAGGTTTGATAGATTAAACTTCTTTTTATGTTATTTTACGTAATTTACATACTTAATGTTTTCTTACTTGATGTTTGTTTGAATTGACTTTTTTGCTTTTGTATCTTTGTAAAAACTTAAATTTTTGCGAGTGTATTCATTCAGGAAGAGTGTTGTTTGGAATTAATTCTGATGTATAACTTGTCTGAACACACTTTTCATTAACATTTCTATTGTGGCCCCCTCGTGCAGCTGACCTCCTCGCGGTGGGGGGCGGGCAACATGTCTGCGAAGTGCGGGTGGAGTAGCTGAATAGCTGATCTACCCGTACTCCCCAGATATGGCTAACGAAGCGCAAACCCCCGATGATGACGAAACGAACGAAACTAGCCTCGGATATTGCTAAGCCTGCTAAGTCAGGGCGCCCTTCGGAGCCAGACCTAGGGGGTGGCAGCATGCGAGCGTCTGGTGGTCGGTTTGTCCCGCTCGGCAGCCGGCCGGGTTCAACCCGAAACGGCTACGAGCTTCCCGGCAATGGTCTCGCAAACCATTACGGGGGTCAAAGGGGAGATGCGCTATGCTCCGACGGGGGCATAAGTGGACTTTCGGCATTTCGACAACGGCATCGACTTAGGATAGGCACGTGGAACATTTCTTCACTTACAGGAAAAGACCTTGAGCTTATTGGGGAGGCTACTAAATATCGACTAGATATAGTTGGTATCTCCTCAACAAAGCAAAGAGGTTCTAGAACTGTGGACCTTTTGGATGGGTGGAAACTCTTCATGTCAGGAGTAGCACCTTCAATGTCTGCTCAGACGGGAGTGGGGATACTCACGAGTCCCAGGCTGGCAGGCAGGACTGGAGTGGATACCATTGGGAGGGAGAGTTGCGATCTTAAAGCTTAAGCTTGAAAGGTCAACCCTGGCTCTGGTGCAGGTATATGCGCCGAATCTGGAGTCGGGGTATGCAGCTTTCTTGGATGAAGTAGATGCCGCCTTAGAACAGGTGGAAGATATGGATTCTTATCTCCTGATGGGGGACTTCAATGCTCACGTGGGTGTGGACGTAATGACATGGGGAAGTGTGATTGGGAGGAACGGTGACCCGGATCAGAATGCGAACGGAGAGAAGTTGTTGGACTTTTGCTGTGCAAATGGCATGTCCATTATGAACACCTTCTTTCCGCACAAAAACATCCATAAATACACATGGTACCGTCAGAGTCTTCAGCAGAAATCGCTGATAGACATCTTTGTGGTACCATCGTGTGTTAAAAGGATGGTTTGTGACGTTCGTGTTGTGAGAGGGGCTGAACTGTCAACTGATCATCACCTCGTGTTGTGCAAATTGTATCTCAACGATAAAGTACCTGTCCTACCAAAGCGTAAACCAAGGCTGGTGACACGCATACGGTGGGAGAGTTTACAGAACGATGAGATACGGGAGGAGTTTGCACGACAGGTATCCGAAAGGTTTGAACAAATTCCAACTGTTCCGACAAATGTAGAGGAAGAATGGCGGTTGTTTTCAACAGCAGTCATTACCTCTGCAGGAGGTGTTTGCGGAGTGAAGCGGCTCGGTGTGCCGGCTGGTGGTGAGAAAAGAACTGCGTGGTTTAAAACACCCGGAGTTCAAGAAGCCATCAGAGAGAAGAAGGAAGCCTTCAAGGTGTGGATACACTTGGGGGATTCAGCTTCTCGGAACCGGTACATGGAGGCGCGAAGAACTTGCAAGCTGGGTGTTAAAGCAGCTAAGGAGCAGTCTTGGAAGGAGTTCGGTGAGAAATTGGACTGTGATCACAGATCTGCAAACAAGGTGTTCTGGCAGACCATCCGCCGTCTCAGAGGAAGGAAGTTTAATATCATCGAAGGAGTCAAATCCAAAGATGGTGTACTTCTTTCCGATGAGAAGGACATCTTGCGCAGATGGAGCGAGCACTTTTCGGAGTTGCTCAATCCCGAACAGGGCACTGAGGATGGCAGACCCATGGTTTTGAGTAGGGTGGAGAATAGTCCCACTGTAGAGGAGGTGACTTTGGCGATTAAAGCGCTAAAAGTCGGCAAATCTGCTGGTGTGGATGAAATCCGGCCAGAAATGCTCAAGGCTTTGGGTAAAGAGGGAGTGGAATGGCTCTCTCGTGTCATTAAAGTGGCCTGGGAATGCGGTGAAACACCTAGTGATTGGCAAACTGGGGTGATTGTTCCTCTTTTTAAAAAAGGGGATAAGAGGGATTGCTCCAATTATAGGGGTATATCTCTTTTAAGTCTCCCCGGAAAAGTATTTGCAAAGGTGTTGGAAACGCGTTCCAGAGCTGTGGTCGAGTCCCGGTTGGGCGATGAGCAGTGCGGCTTTCGTCCAGGTAGAAGCACAACCGACCAGCTGTTCACTCTCAGAATGGTACTTGAGAAGGCCTGGGAGTATGCCAAACCTATCTACAGTTGTTTTGTGGATTTGGAGAAAGCATATGATCGGGTCCCTCGAGGTAAACTCTGGAGTGTATTGCAGGAGTACGGGATTGACGGTTCTCTTCTGAGGGCCATTCAATCTCTGTACACTAACTGTAAGAGCTGTGTTCGGGTGAACGGATATAAGTCGACACCTTTCACTGTGGGCGTTGGACTTCGCCAGGGGTGCGTTCTGTCACCTCTCCTTTTCATAGTGTATATGGATTGGATGTTACAGCGCAGCCTTGGTGAGGAACGTTTCGAATTGGGAGACTTAAGGATAAGTCATCTGCTTTTTGCTGATGACTTGGTCATCCTTACGTCCACCCAGACCGAACTTCAGAGCGCACTAGATAGGTTCGTCGCCGTCTGTGTTGAAACTGGGATGAAGGTAAACGTGAACAAATCAGAGGTAATGGTAATTTCCAGAACACCTGTTCAATGCACTCTGCATGTTAGTGGAGTTCCATTGAAACAGGTGGAGAAGTTTAAGTATCTCGGGGTCCTATTCACGAGTGATGGTAGGAGCAATACTGAGTTATCCTGTAGGATTGGTCAGGCTGGAGCAATTTTGCGACAGCTTGGTCAATCTGTTATCAGGAGGGCCGAACTTGGCATCGAAGCTAAGTTGTCGGTCTTTAATTCAGTGTTTGTTCCGACCCTCACCTATGGTCATGAGGTTTGGGTAATGACCGAAAGAATAAGATCGCGGATACAAGCTGCCGAAATGAGATTTCTTCGTTGTATTGCTGGGGTGACTCGACGAGATCGGGTTAGGAACACCAGAGTACGCGAGGCACTCAATGGCGAGCAGCTACTTCTTCGAACGGAGAGATCCATACTTCGATGGTTTGGGCACGTCAAACGCATGTCCCCAACTCGGTTTCCAAGACGTGCCATGGAATCCGTGCCATCGGGTAGGCGTCCCCTGGGCAGGCCTAGGATGAGATGGCTGGACCAAGTCCGAAATCTCACCTCTACCCGTATGGGGATTGCCCCTGATGAGTTAGAGTCAATGGCGGAAGATCGGCAAATGTGGAGAGTCCACTTGAGCTCCCTAAACCCGCGACCCTCATAGTGGATAAGCGGGCCATTGGAAGATGATGATTTCTATTGTGAACCAACCTGAAAACTTTAATCTTTGTACGCAATAAACTTGTCCTTCTTCTGTTTCTGATACTCGAGCTGTTCGGTCGTCTTTACCTTTTTATCACAGTCAGAGACGAGCGACAATCTGAGGTAGCTTTTGATGTGTATGTTATTGATTTCAGAGATTTTATAGCAGCCTGGCTGTCGGTATAAAATAAAAAACGCTACAATGGTCGGGGAGACGGAAGGAGATGCTCAAATTGAGCACTTCGGAGAAAACACCACCACCCACTCCGTTTTGGTTTGGAACCGTCGGTGTAGAAGCGAACGGAGTGCTCGTCTATGACATCATCATTCTCCCAAACCACTCGGGAGGGGATAGATGTCCGAAAGTTGATATTGAAGTTCAACTTAAACGGTGTATAGTCGGTGTTTTCCGGGATGAATTTTAAGGAATCCCAGATCGAGGAGTGGCCAATATGGTTATTTGACCATTGAGAGGAGACCTTCAGTCTGAGGGCGGCGCTAGTAGCTGACTGCTTGCCAAAAATATCCAAAGGAAACAGATGTAGGAGCACGTCAAGTGCCGCGGATGGTTTGGTCCTAATGCATATGCAAGCTGATCTTTGCACTTTCCCCAGAAGGTTACGGTGTAGGGTTTTTTCTAAAGCCGTCCACCAGATGCGTTCAAGAGTGTTGGCTTTTCAGTTTAGTGTACTGTCAAGAATGAAACCCAGAAGTTTAGCTTCTTTAACAAATCGCAGGCTTGTGCCGTTTAAAGAGAGCGGGTCGATAGGAGTATTTCCTGGTGAAGAGGACTAATCCGGTTTTCTCGGGATTAACTCCCAGACAACTTTTAGCTGCCCATCTTGAAAGTATTGAGAGGGCGTTTTGAAGAAGTTCACTGAGGGTACCCGGGTATTTACCAGAGACAGCAATAGTAACATCAACCGCATAAGCAATCACTTCGCATCCAGCCCTTGCTAGGTCGATCAGCAGTGTATTAACCGCCACAATCCAGAGAAAGGGGGACAGAACACCGCCTTGCGGAGTGCCGCGGCTCACAGATCTGCGGGCCGAGGCATTGCCCAGTCTGAGCGAAGTGATTGCCCCTGCTTTGACGTTGTTAAAGGCTCCCTCGATGTCCAGAAAGGCAACCATGGTGAACTCTTTAATGCTAAGTAATTTTTCAATGGTACGTACTAGTGAGTGCAGAGCAGTTTCAATAGATCTGCCCTTGCAGTCAGCGTGTTGGGACGCTTATAGAAGTTTGGTATCTATGCTACAGCGAAGGTGGTAGTCTACCAACCTCTCCAGTGTTTTTAGTAGGAAGGATGATAGACTGATGGGTTGCAGATCCCAGGGAACAACGTGTGAGCTTGTACCTGCCTTAGGTATGAAGACAACTTCTACCTCTGTCCACCCCTTGGGAATATGGACAAGGTTCAGACAGCCTTTTAGAATAGTGTCTAGCAAGGGAAGAATTATATCTGACTGCTGAATTTCAGCAGGAATAATGCCGTCCGGTCCTGGAGACTTGAAAGGCTTGAAGCCTCTTATAGCCCAGCGGATCTTACTGCGTGTGATTTTAATATTGGAGTCTTTGTATGGTGGATTTGTGGTATGACACCCGTACCACGCAATATAACTGAGGAGCTACCAGGGAAATGAGTGTCCAGAAGAAGGTCAACTGTTTCCTTGCTGGAGGTTGTCCAATGTCCATCTGGATTTTGTAGGTAGCGAGATCTTGAGGGGTTTGTGGAGAGGATTTTCTGGAGTCGCGAGGAGGGGCCTCTTTACAATAGGCCACTATCACAAATAACAGGAATTAAATGTTTTTTTGACGTGAAATGGTCTCAGAAACATGGAAATAAAAATTATTTTGCGAGGACGCTATTATTAACAAAGTTATAAACAATTAAAGTCGCCGATAGACCAGTGAGAAAAACACTTTTTCGAATAATAAAACGCGAATAATTTGCTGTTTTATCTTCCTATTTGCTTAATAACATAACTACAAAAGCAAAAAACGATTAACATCTTAGAAAAATCAGCGAATCACAACTGAAAGTAATACTATAATAAATGTTAGTAATCGTTAAACTGACGTCTTCTGAACAACCGAAAATATGCATCAGTAATGAAAATCTCATAAGTAATTAAAAGTATCTGAAAGTATGCAATGGTTTGTCGGATCATCTTGAAATGTATGTGTACATATTTGTCATTTTCCATTTGACAAAACGAATTTTTTTTTGCCAACTTTTCATGTCGATAATGATTTAATTGATGAATGGGTCAACAAAAGTCTGAAAAATTAAAATTCGAGGTGCACTAAACAGTACTTGGGTGGACCGCTTCGCGGGTTAAAGGGATTTAACCCTTCTTTCCGCCTGATTTAGCCGCTCACGCGACTTCGTCGCTCCGCTAAGGGTATGTTAACAACTGTCAGGCAGGCGCCTAGAACTTAAATCACTCAAATGTTCGAGTTTTTCGTATTTTGTCGTCGAAATGCACAAGAATATATCAAAAAATATCGTGGCATGGGACACCTCACTGCATTCTTGAAAAAGTCTGAAAAAAAAAATTCTTTTTGCCAAAGGAAAAATGACCCTGCAATCTTCCACGAAAAACGATTATGCTACGCATTTCAAATACACATATGTACATTTAAAGATGATCCGACCAACCGTTGCATACTTTTAGATACTTTAAAGTACCTATGAGATTTTCAATACTGATGCATATTTACGGTTGTTCAGAAAACGTCACTTTAACGATTGCTAACATTTATTATAATATTACTTTTAGTTGTTATTTGCTGATTTTTCTAAGATGTTAAGCGTTTTTTGCTTTTGTAGTTATGTTATTAAGCAAATAGGAAGACAAAACAGCAAATTATTCGCGTTTTTGTATTCGAAAAAGTGTTTTTCTCACTGGTCCATCGGCGACTTTAATTGTTTATAACTTTATTAATAATAGCGTCCTCGCAAAATAATTTTTATTTCCGTGTTTCTGAGGCAATATCACGTCAAAAAACATTTAATTCCGGTTATTTGTGATAGTGGCCTATTGTAAAGCACAGCCCGCGAGGATTCCGAAACATTTCCTATGTTGCCGCAGAAAATTGCCCACGAAGCTCGTTCCTCCTTCCTCAGTGATTTTTTGTAAAGTGCAAGAGATACTTTATATGAGTCCCAGTTGACAGCACCTCTGGAGCTTTTGGCTTTATTAAAATTTTGTCTGTAGCTTTTCCTGAGGGCACTGAGTGACGCATTCCACCAAGGTGGTTTGTTCTTGCCGCGTGGTTTGCGGAATGGGCAGGCCAATGACATAGCGCTGTTGAGAGCCTCGGTAAGGAGGTCTGGGTTGCTGGTTCTGAGTATACTCAGAATCTCATTAGGGTCTGCAGGTTCGGATGGGATTCTGACATATGATCTGGGCCGGTTCGGGATAAGATCCCTCGAGACGACCTCGATCAAAGCACCAGGCCAAACCTTGCCTAGACGGGAAATGCCGATCTTGTAAAACTCCGCTGACCTTTGGTCGGCACAGCTAATGACCTTTACGTGGCCTTGGTGCCAGCCACCGTCGCGTCAAACAAGAGAGGGCCCAGGATGGCCCTTCATCACCTGGAGGAATTTAGTGACCAGAGAACTCTCCACTAACCTCTACATTTTAAGTTTGTATAGTAGGCCGCGGTGCTAGACCTTATCAAACGCTTGGCTAACATCAAAAAAAGCGGCTGTACAGTATTTATTTTCTCTAACGATTTCTTGGAAAAGTATAATATATACTCTATTTATCTGCTCTACAGTAGCATGATTTTTCCTAAAGCCAAACTGATGATTTGGATTCAAGTTTCTTTGTTCTATAATAGGAGTGAGTGAGTAGCAATTTTTCGAAGAGCTTAGATGCAGTAGGAAGTAAAATTTTAGGGCTGTAAGAGGTTACAGTATCCGGTGGTTTCCCTGGTTTGGGAACAGGTATAATTTGGGCTACTTTCCATTGGCTTGGGAAGTGATCCCATCGAATACTTGCGTTAGAAATTTATAACCACACTAGCTGAATAATACCCGGCGTTGCTCGGGGTTATTACATTTCAATCCAGAAATCGACATCTTCTTCAAACAATTTATGAAAGACTTATCCTGATTATATAATATATCATAATCTCATCTTAAATCTGAATCGGAATTTTATATTCAACCCAATCGACTGTATTTTATTCTGCCACTTTTGCAAATGTAATCAAATTTTCTAAGTCGAACCGAACCTCCTTTAACTCTAATTTCCCTCTAACTCGAGTTTGTTCACCTATTGCCCTCTGTCAGTTTTCTTTCGAAAAGTCATCCTCCAAGTCAAATTCATTCTAAATCAGAAATTGGAATTTGAGTCCATTCGTTAAATAGATACATACATACATACATCCTTTGCAAAAAATAAAATCAAAACAAAAAATTCCTCCCCGCAACTGGCAATGTCATACCTACATCAAGCACACACAGTCCCATACCCAGCCTGTCGCGTCGCGTCGGCGCGCTACTCCTTTATCTACCGAAAAAGAGAATCTATAAAAAAAAAATGCCAGGAAAAATGTGTAGACAATTGCGCATATGCGTAAAAAAATGAATAATTCGGCTGGCTCGAAAAAAAGATGATGTGTCATCACAACAATACTAAAGTTCACTCGCCCACAAATGGAACGGGCAAACTGATCCAACTGCGCTATGACCTTTTCCCTCATTAACTCAATTCTCCAGAGTTAATTGAATTTGATAACCTGTGTATGCACATATGTACGTACATATGTTAATACATATGTAATGTAATAAATATATAAATACAAATGTACATATGTATATCCAGTGTATGTATGTATATATAGGTATCTACCGTACCAACCACCAAATCATAACCCTGTACACACGAATAGATAGAAGCAAAGAACGAACAAAAAAAAAACAACAACAACACAGCAGAAAAGGAAATGAAAAACTACCCTTGTAAAACCGGGCAAAACAAAAACAACACGCACGCTCATCGAACGATGTGTCTCACGATCGAGAAAATATCTTTTCGTGTGCGGCAAGGAATTTCTTCTGACTTGCTCCACGTTTTTGTTAACTGTGAAGCTCTTGAATAAGATAGCGTTATAAAACATAGCCTATTATATGACCCAAGGTACAACCATTCTGTCTGCAAAATTTGAGGTTGATTGGTTTAGTAGTTTTCGCATAGGTAAAATCCAAACAAACAAACAAACAAATAAACAAACAAACAAACGGACAACGTTTCACTTTTATAATATAAGTAGTGATTCAGGCAAGTCTTTGAGAATTTTAACCGTTATAAGATCATAACCCGGTGCATTTTTAATGTTAAGGCTTGTACTTATTGCACTTTTTATTTCTTTCTTTTTGAAGCGGGGGATACGAAAGTCCATTTGGAATGCGACTCCGAGAAACTGGTAGATTTGGTCATCCTCTTGTGTGTGTTGGCTTGAAAAAGGTTCAAACACTTTTGAAAGGTCTGATGCAAATGTACTTGCTTTATCTATGTCGGTTCTAGCCCACTCACCACTGTTCGTTTTTATTGGTTATGCGTACAAAGTTGGTTGGTTAAGTTTTTTGGTGGCTTTCCATAGCGAGTAGTCTGTATTTTCAGTTGGTGGCAAGGGAGAAAGATAATTTTGTATTTCTGCATTTTTTTACTTCCTTTAGGATTTCCTTTAACTCTTTAATAGCACGAGTGAGCCGTTTCTTATCATTCGGATTTTTAGTTGTTTGCCATATTCGTCGCAATATTCGCTTTTCTTGAAGTTGGGTTCTAATGGCATCATGGATGTTTTGGTGCGCCTGATTGCATTTGATTTCTGGGGTAGAAGCCCATGCCGCTTGCTGGATTGTACTGTTGAATAACTCGACAGCGTTATCTATGTCGCTGGTATTTTGGAGGGGAACATTGGTGATCAACGAGTCGCTTACGATTTGTCTAAATCGTTCGCAATTCGTGTTTTTATTGTGTAAGGATGGAGGTTTCTGTTTGAGTTGTACTTCTGCGTTTATAGTCAAGATAAGTGGAGAGTGGTCTGATGAAAGATCTAGGCACGACTCCATAGTTGTGTAAGATGTCGGAACTCCTCTGGTTACACAAAAACAATCACATCCGGTAGCTTGTTTTTGTGTGTAGGCCAGTAGGTTGGCTCGCCCGTAGAGATGCGGCTTAGGTTATTAGATTGCATTGCTTTGAAGAGTTCTCGTCCTCTAGGCGTAAATATGCCAAGGGTGTTGTTAGTAATGCTCGAATTGGTCACTTTTTATTGTGTAATTTGGAGGCCAGTATTACACAAAAACAATCACATCCGGTAGCTTGTTTTTGTGTGTAGGCCAGTAGGTTGGCTCGCCCGTAGAGATGCGGCTTAGGTTATTAGATTGCATTGCTTTGAAGAGTTCTCGTCCTCTAGGCGTAAATATGCCACGGGTGTTGTTAGTAATGCTCGAATTGGTCACTTTTTATTGTGTAATTTGGAGGCCAGTATATTGACGCAACTATAAGAGGGCCTTTGCAGTCTTTTACTGTTACGATAGTTGGTTGGAGATATGGTTTTTGGTAGCTGTCTTGTTCTGCATGTATGATATTTCTTTTAATAATAATCGCTATTCCTCAAAGTGCAGTGCCAGCTAAATGGTTAGTCACTACTAATATTATAAAAGTGAAAAGTTGTCCGTTTGTTTGTTTGTTTGTTTGTTTGGATTTTAGCTACGCGAAAACTACTAAACCAATCAACCTCAAATTTTGCACTTAGAATGGTTGTACCTCGAGTCATATAATAGGCTATGTTTAATGACGCTATATTATTCAAGAGCTGAGCAGTTAACAAAAACGTGGAGCAAGTCGGAAGAAATTCCCTGCCGCACACGAAAAGATATTTTCTCGATAGTGAGACACATCGCTCGATGATCGTGTGTGTTGTTGTTGTTTTGCCCAGTTTTACAAGGTTAGTTTTTCATTTCCTTTTCTTCTGTGTTGTTGTTTTTTTTTTTGTTCGTATCTTTGCTTCTATCCATTGGTGCGGACAGGGTAATGATTTGGTGGTTGGTATTCTGTACATTTGTATTTATATATTTATTACATTACATATGTATTAATATATGTACGTATGTACATACACAGGTTATCAAATTCTCTAGAAAGGCGTTTGTTTTAACGATGACGACAGGCTGGGTATGGGATTGTCTGTGCTTGATGTAGGTATAACATTGCCAGTTGCGGGAGGGGAATTTTTGTTTGACTTTTGATTTAGAATGAATTTGACTTGGAGGATGACTTTTCGAAAGAGAACTGACGGGGGACAATAGGTGAACAAACTCGAGTTAGAGGGAAATTCGAGTTAGAGGAAAATTCGAGTTAAAGGAGGTTCGGTTCGACTTAAATAATTTCATTTCATTTGCAAAAGAAGCAGTATAAAATGCGGTCGATTGGGTTGAATATAAAATTCCGATTTAGATTTAAGATGAGATTGTGATATTTTAAATATTCAGCATTAGTCTTTCATTAATTGTTTCAAGAAGATATCGATTTCTCAATTGAAATGTAATAGCCCGAGCAACTCCAAGTATTATTCAGCTAGTATTATATACATTGTATTGGGGAATGTTTATATAGCTTCTGTTGGTGGAATGGGATTCAGATTATATCTGAATTATATCAATGTGTTTATCTGCCAGAAAGGCTTGGATTTCGTGGCTGTGTTGGGTGAGCCCATTGACGTTCCATATTGCTATTTTAAGTGTTTTATTCATTGTGGCAGTTTAGAGATGACTACAGTTAGTAGGTTTAACATAGTACCCATTTGTTCCATTAAGGTTTTGAGCATGCATTTTAGCTCAGACATATCGCTATTTTGTTGCGAGGAGGATGATTCTTTCTTCGATGCGGATTGATTTGGGTTTAAAATTTGTTGCTCTGTTGAATTGCTTCCTAGTGTTTGTGCAAAAGATGTGGAAGGTCGTAATGCAAGGTCTTGCGGTTGTTCAGTTAGGGTGAGTTCACAATTGTAAAAAAAGTTGCTGTAAATTTGCCGCAGCAAATTCTGAAAACATTAATGAGCGCAAGTTCTGCAGCATCGATGTCGCAGCAAAGCAGCTGCCAAAATGCAGTTCATAAATGTATGAGAAAGATTTTAACTGTCAGTGCTCGCGGAAGGCGTGAAAGTAAATTACTTAAATTAATGATTTGAGTAAAAAATTATAATATAATGTCCAAGAAACTTATTTTGACAATTTTGTGTGATTTTGTCAACGAAACTAGTTTGCAATCTTGATTTCATTTAAAACTTCTCCCCAAAGAACTGCTTTGTTTCTTCTTCGACTAATAAAATCATCTTCCATGGATAGTCGTACAGAAGTTAACAATCAAATTTCTGCAACAGTCCAAGTCTTGGATTCAAAATCATCCCTAAAACAATCCAAATTATGATAAGCTTTTCATTTTCTATATTGTAAAATTCCTACTTACATTTTTGGTTTCGTCGCAGTTGTGCATCAAAACAAAATTTGCTGCAAATTTGCAAAACAAAGGCAGTCATTTGATGTTTATGAACGCAAGTGATACCAATACAGCTGCAGTAGTAATGCAGTGTTTCTACATTTATGGACGCAAACTCTGCACAGCTGCGGTATTTTTACAATTATGAACTCAGCCTTATTGTGTTTCTTAGTTCTTTATTTCGAAACGCTGGAAAGGATTTTTGTTGCAATTCTTTGTATACAATACATCCTTTATAGTTACCAGGATGATTGCCTTCGCATAACACGCACTAGACGTTCTGGGAAATGCCTTTACGGCCATCTTCTCGTGGCAGAAGACTGACGGCCGGGGCTTAGCAAGGACAACACGTAGAAAAATGTAAGTTTGTTTGATTCAAGGTCGATTGTAATGTAATATAATTTCTTTAGGAAATAAAACTCCATCACATCAAATCAGTTCTTATTTCCCGCGTTTGTTTTCCTGTCATCGAATCGGCCGGCACATCTTTTATTTCATTTCTATTTATTGGAAAATAATTTGGCCTAAGAGGACGGCATTGGAACGGTACCTGTGACGCCAACGGAGCGCATTGTGGTTGCTTGGCAATGGAAAAGGAACGGTACCTGTGACGCCAACGGAGTGCATTGTGGTTGCTTCTCAACGGAACAGTAGTCGTGATCGACGATAGAGGATTGTAGCTGTTAACACTAACGGGTAGCTATGGACGCTAACGAGTAGCTGGGAACGGCAACGGGTAGCTGTGGACGCCAGCGAAGCGTTAGTAATAGTCGCGCCAGCGAGTGCCTGTCGTAATCGCACATCAACCACCAGCGAATAGAGAAGGGCAGCCCAAACAAGAAGACCTCACCGGGGGCACCGGAGGTAAGTGAGTACATCTTTTTTGAACTTGATATGGGACATGGTGAATTGGTGTGTGGCAGAGTTTAAGTCGCGATAGAGGTAGTTGAAGTTAGAACATACAAGGGCTTAGTTTTACATTCGATCGTGCACAGTACCAAGTACAAGGTTGAAAAGTGTAGTTGCGCCGGATCTGAGCAGGGACGACGAAACCGATGACCATGAGGAACATAACACCACGGTCCGAGAGGAAACGCCATCTAACGAAAGCCAATTGCAAGAAATAATGAAGCAATTAAACTCTTTGCGAGCTGAAGTTGCTAGGAAGAATACTTCGGCGAGCGTGGACAATACTAGGGACGCGAACGGAACTTCTGCTAACGGTAACACCAGTAACGGGGACATTGTGGGGAACGGTAGTGACCCAGGAACGCTAGCAGCTGCCTTAAGCGACCTGAGCCACACGTTGTCCAATACCAGACTGGAACAAGGAAGAAAATTATATGATCTTCCCGAATTTGGTGGACGCCCGGAGGACTCTCCCATGTTTCATGAATCAGCACGAGGCAGTACAACAATAACGAGCAACAAAACCTCATGCCACTGGAGAAAGCATTGAAGGATAACTCGAAGGAAGCAGTTGAGTGCTTGCTTATCCACAGCAGCAACGTGGGACGAATAATAAAGACACACAGTTCGGCAGACCCGAATTATTAGTGAAAAGCCAAATCGCCCAGCTGAGAAGGATTCCATCTATACCGGAGAACCGTGCAAATATTGCCGTTTGCAACTAAAGTACAGAACCTGACATCCTTTTTTAAAGGTGCGAGGTGTGAACATCACCTGTCTAATCCGACGCTGATGGACGAGCTGTTGCCTAAGCTGCCCATGGAGAGAAGGCTCGAATGGACGCGATACGTTCGTAAGATCCTCGTAGTACCGCCCGTGCAACATTTTAGGGAATGGCTGCAAGAGCTGGCAAATGAAGTGAGGGTAGCTTGCAGTGATTTAAACGAACCATCGGTTCAAAACGTGGTCAAGCGGGATAAGCCAACGCGGTTCTTCCTTGCGAACGAGGTTGCTGATAAAACAGGAAGAGGTCAATGCGAGGTCTGCTCAGGAAAGCATGAGGTTTCGAAATGTAAACGGTTCTCGTAGCATGAGCTACTAGTGTAGCTCAGGGAACTGTACGAGAAAACTATACAAGCTCTTGCATGCGATCCAGGATGAAGCGCAAGGTCACCAAGCCTCTCAACGAGAACAATCGTTCACGGGCACAGCCCTTCACACCCCAAGTAAGAGGCTGCTCTTCAAACTCCTTCCAGCGATAAGGGCTCATCAATATCGCTGGTGAACAAAAATTTAGCGGATTGCCTTGGACTGCAAGGACCCGAAAAGAGCTTGGCCATGCAATGGTTTGCTAACAACACCATGACAGAGCCATCCAGAAGGGTATGTTTTAAGATTTCTGGAGTGCGACCAGGTAGCGAGATGTTCGAGCTGGGGAACGTTAGAAAAGCCACGGATCTTCGGCTGCCTGCTCAAACCATAAATGTCGCTGAAGTGCACACGATGTACCACCTGCCAAAAAACCTCCCAAAAGATGAATACACAGCCGCGACGCCGAAAATTCTCATCGGCCTTGACAACATACATCTAAGGGTTTCACGCAAAATCATCACCGATGGCTGGAAAGCGCCTGCTGCGGTGGGTCGTCTATGGTAGCAGAGAAAAATACTCGAATCTCAATAAACCAATGTACTTCGCTCAGACCGAGTCCCATGATGAACTGGAGGAACAGCTTAGGAGCTATATCAACGACGACAATTTTGGGGTAACTGCCATCGGGAAGATTGTCGACTCTGCCGA
Source organism: Matsumyia berberina (assembly GCA_917880715.2). Lineage (NCBI taxonomy): Eukaryota > Metazoa > Arthropoda > Insecta > Diptera > Syrphidae > Matsumyia > Matsumyia berberina. The sequence continues at coordinate 85,447,723 of OU862872.1, forward strand.
CATAACTAGAGCAAAAGATATGTCAGAAAAAACAACGAAACGGGTAGAGACACACTTTGAGGCGGGGTTGTTATGGAAAACGGACGTCGTTAGTCTACCACCAAGTAAAAGGATGGCCGAGAGAAGATTCTTCGCACTTGAGAAGAAGATCAAGCGGGACGCAGGGTTCGGTCGTGAATATTCTCAACCCACGGGCGAGTATGAAAGCAAGGGCTATGCAAGAAGGCTTACTCCAAACGAATCAAGGCGACAAGGACGCACTTGGTATCTGCCGCATTTCGTGGTCGTTAACCCAAATAAACCAGGAAAATTTATGGCGGGCTGATCCCGAAGAGCCGGTGCAAGAGTTTGTCATGACATCAATGACATTTGGGGCTACCTGTGCACCGTGTTCAACACAATTCGCGAAGAATAAGAACGCAATAAAATTTCAACACCAATACCCGGCTGCAGTGGAAGCGATTATAAACAACCACTACGTGGATAACTTCGTTCATTGCTTTTCTTCGGAATCGGAGGCTACACGAATTACTAAGGAGATACTTTGGATACAGAAGCAGGCAGGCTTCGAACTCAAGCGATTCGTGTCCAATTCGAAAGCAGTTATGCAGGATTTGGGCGAACCGGAACCGAAGACCTTGATTCTGAGCCTCGACAAAGGAGAAGCGGAACAGTTGGGAAAGGTATTGGGCCTGCATTGGGATACCAACCGATATGTTTCCAAATTTGTTTTGGCTTTCGGGAAGATCGATCCGGTTCTACTAGTGGGTAATAGAAGACCAACGAAAAGGGAAATGCTAGCAATTTCTATGTCAGTTTTTGACCCATTTGGTTTGTCAGCCGAGTACTCCGAGATCGCTCCCTAATCGCTTAATTAACCCTTCAATCTGTCTGGCGCGAACGAGTAAACTGGAATGAAGAAATCCGTGATGAGGCTAACTCGATCTGGTTGATTTGGATCCGTAGGTGAAAGGAAGTCCAAAATATAACAGTTCCCCGTTGTCACAGTGGCATGTTCATGCGGAAATCAGTTGAACTACACGTCTTCGCCGACGCTTACGTTGCGCTGTGGAGCGACACTAGTACAGTTCTAGCATGGATACGTTCTGATCATCGTCGGTATAAACCTTATGTGGCGTATCGGAGATTTTGGGCAGCAGTAAGATAGAGGAATGAAGGTGGCTTTCAAGCGTCCTTAACCCAACGGATTTTGCCTCCAGGTGAATTGTTTTGGCTCAGCGGACATGAAATCTTGGAGGGTGAAGAGTCGGAGTGGTCAAGAATGGAGCACCACTCCCGTACCCAGGAGGAACTCCGAACCGAGGCTAGGTTCCTTTTTATAAACAGCGAAGACGTCTTCAAGAATTTTTCATGTTTCCGGAGACTGAGAAGGGTCATCGGTTGGATATTAAGGTTCCGAGGTAACTGCTCGATATCTCCGAGTCTGAGAGAAGACGGTGGCGGTTTAAAAGCATGCGAATTGAAAAACGCTTATGATATGCCGAAGCGTGAAGATGATGGTGTATGCATATGATATGATGTCAGCGTGATGTGCGAGTTATGTGCAATGCAAATAATGAGTCCGCAACAAAACACCGGTCATTTTTTAAATTTATTTTTGTTTATTTTTCTACCTATTGGGAAAAAACTTCCGTTCGCAGCGTCAGCGAAATCGCCGATCGTGTGAACGGAAACTAAAAGTGATGACTGCGGTGTTTGCGCAAATTAGTTTTAAGCTTCATATTTGTTAATCGAGTTCAAGTCAGTCATTCGGTGAATATCACTTCACTTATCATCACTTATATTTATAAAATACAAATTTCTGATCTGATGTATTTTCGTATGTGACAAAAAATCTGCGAATTTACTGAACGGATTTAAATGCAGTTTCTTCCTATAGATTCAGGATACTTCCATCTGATAGTTTCTATATAAATTATTTTAAAATTTTCAACAGAAAGCCTGTAAACAAACAAAAGAAACTGTTTTATTTAAATTAATTGCATTTTCTGGGAAGTTATCTCTATTTTTCTCGACTTTCACCAAACAGATTGTAATCAAAATTGCATATCTGTTTAGAGGTTTTATTAACAAAGCCATTGATATATATATCATCTTTGTACGTTTTCCGTAAGAAAAGTTATAACAAAAAACAAATATTATTAAAGTGCAATCGCGAACACGATCAATGGAGACCATTGCCACTATCAGTGCTCAAGCGGCGTTCATGTTTGTGCGTGTTGGTAGGGTTTTTTTTATTTCGGTCGTCGTGTGTAGGGGGAAATATTCCATGGGCATAGTTTTATTTAAGGGTGGGTTTTTGTTTTTTTTTCATTGGTATATTATGCTCTGCTGGCGCGCAATACAAGTCACGTATTGGAACGTGAAAAAAGATTGTCGAACTAGATAATGAGTGTTTACACGATAGGTACATGTGTACATAGTATGTGTATTGTGTAAAAAAAATCACATAAAAGAATGTTCTTTTGGCGATCGCACATGTGGTTACTCATTTATGTATGCCCACACAAATCTGTTCCATTTTTCTGAGTCGATTACATACATATTATATACCTACATACATATCATGTGTATGCGATTCACTTACGCATTATGTGCAATGGATGTGGAATATCGCCATAGCGAGGATAACAAACGTATGTAGGTATGCCTGTACTATGCAGTGGCGACGCGTGAGTAAAATGTGTAGGCGTTCAGTTCATAAAAGTACAAACAACAGCTTCACTCAAAATTAAAACTCAAAGTAAACATAATCCATTCCATATCCTATATAAATTTCTCATTTCGTTCATATTCTCCCAGCACAAATAGAACGTAAAGGCAGCGATGCCAGATGTGGGGATTTTTCCCCATTTTGGGGAATTTCTCACTTAATGGGGAAAATGGGGAAAAGTGCTCTTGAAATGGGGAAAAACGAAATGCGTGCAAATTTATTAATTTTACGTAGTAAAAAATAGAACTCGTGTAATTAGCTTCAAAAAATTTTCAAAAATTTCCCCAAAAATGGGGAATTTCACCAAAGAAAATCTGGCATCACTGCGTAAAGGCAACATAATTACTCATGGTTTTATTTTTACTACACTCAACACAAAACGACCATACATACTCTTATCTCCTACAGTACCTACATGTGCCCTATACCTATAAACTTTCCATATCCGCATGTAAGGTTGATTTGAGCAAAACTCAACCCTTTTGTATGACTTCGTTCACAGCTAAGATGAACGAATTTGTCGATACGATGTGCGTTAAATTTATTTTTTTGGCATATATTTTTGATGGGTACATTTCGTTTCCCACTCAACTGAACGAGTCGAATGTATGGAAGGCATTGCTGTCGCAGGTTAGGGTTTTGTTTTGATATGAATTATGATTTGGCTCAAGTGCACGAGAGGCTGGCACGAATTGGGAAATACACTGAGAAATTGACTGAAGGTATGATATTCAGTTAAGAAAATTTTAGAAACAGAAATATTGTTCTCTGAAAGTTATAGGCGCTCATGAACGAAATGAACAATAGGACGCGTCGCCACTGGTACTATGTATGGATGTTGCTGCGGGTTTTTTAGATGGGGACACAGTTTGAGTGTCACACATATATATGTACAAATGTATATACATATGTATACCTATACATACATATTTGTGGAGCAAATCTTTAAAATGTTAAAAGTTGTACAATTGTGGCACCCGATTATAAGATATGAATTTGGAAATTTACATATGCACATATTTTTATGCGTAATGGGTTTCACAAATTGTCAACATCATTTTACAATATTTGCTACATATGTAAATACATATATGCGACTAAAATTATTATGTGGATTAGATGATATGTATGACAATCGTTTGATGCCGAAATGACGTCGCGGGCACATAATTGTGTGGTTTTTACACGTCGCCTAATCTTAGCTTGGCTGCAACCAAAAGATCCGTTTACACATCGGTCAAATACATTATGTACGGACAAAATTTCAACCCTTACAAGAAAAAACAAAAGTACTGTCCACCGCAGAAAATAACTTCCAGCAGTCCCTCAACGCACCAGTTATTCATCATATTCGCCATCTTCCTCATTACAACGCACAAGAAAATAAAAAAAAAAAAAGCAGACAAAGCGAAAACGACAGTGTGACCTTCGTGCAGTATTAATAATATTTGACGTGTCTTCTTTTTTTTCTTTTTTGTACTAAGCCAAAGTTAACAAAATGCCTTTATCTGCAAGTAGACATTATTTCTTTTAGTTTTTATTTATAGTCTCCCTAACACACAAATTTATTTAAAATATGTATGTACATATGTATATATATGTATTTACCTGTACTCCTTTTTCTATTAATAGAAGCAAAATTTTGTGTTTGCCTTTTTTAATTTCATTTATTTTCAGGAAAGAAATCGAAGAGAACACTGACTTAAGAATACCACTTAAGACGCCCTATGAACTCGAAATCGAAGTTGATCGCTTCGTCGAAATCGTGCAGTGTGCCGGGTGGAATAATACTTCTCACGAAAAAAAGAAGCACACAAATTGCGGCTTAAAATATCCACCGGAAATAAAAGAAATGATAAGGGAAAAAGGAAAGCGCGTAAGAAATGGCAACAAAGTCGTGCTCCACAGCATAAAGCTCACTTAAACCGACTGAGTAATCTATTGAAACAGACTATAAACAATAAGAACCGTGCAATAGGGACCTACCTCGAAAACTTAACCGCTGAAAAAGAATCCAATTATTCGCTTTGGAAAGCTATAAAAGGCAATAAAAGACCAAAAATCCCTACGCCGCCAATCAAGAATAGCAATGACGAATGGGCGAAGGGAGACAAAGAAAAAGCGGATATTTTCGCCGCCCATCTGGAAGAAACATTTAAGCCATTCGATGGCCGAGCTCTTATTCGAAATACTGAACGCGAGATAACACCTGACACTTAAACAATAACAAGTGCAACGCTAGCAGAACTCACGCAAGAAATAAAAAAACTAAAACCCAAAAAAGCTCCTGGTTGCGACCTCATAACGGGAGAAGTCTTAAAAATGCTGCCTAGAAAAGCCTTAATCAAGCTTCTCTATATTATAAATGCTGCGCTTAGATTAGAATATGTCCCGAGCCAATGGAAAATTGCGGAAGTCATAATGATTCTTAAACCAGGAAAACCGCCGAGTGACAAGAAATCTTATAGACCCATTTCGCTGCTCCCAATAATTTCTAAAATCTTCGAGAGAATACTGCTCAAGCGCTTACAGCCGATCATCGAGGATCAGAATCTTATCCCTGATCACCAGTTTGGGTTCAGAACCAAACACTCAACTATTGATCAGATGCATAGAATCACTGACGTAATAGAAAAAGCTCTTGAAGAAAAGAAGATCTGCTCAAGCGTATTTCTTGATGTCTCGCAAGCCTTTGATAAGGTGTGGCATGAAGGCTTGAAGTTTAAATTACGTCAGGTTCTGCCTGCACGCCTATATAATATACTGACAACATATCTCGGGAATAGAATCTTCCGTGTCAGACACGGAAACGAATATTCGCAGTTTAAAGAAATTACAGCCGGCGTACCCCAAGGAAGTGTCCTTGGTCCGCTTCTGTATACCCGTGATATACCGCAAGAAGAAGACACCGCTCTAGCTACGTTTGCCGATGACACTGCTATTTTAGCAATTGGCAAAACGATCGAAGAAACGACAGATAAACTACAAAACGCTGTGGATAGTGTAAACGAATGGACAAAGGCTTGGCGGATCGCCCTCAACGAAACCAAATCTGTCCATGTAAACTTCACTTTCTTGTAAGTTTAAACAATTTACCTATCCTTATAAACTCAGTTCGTATTCCCTTCGCAAACGAGGCTAAATACCTCGGAATGACACTCGACGCTAAATTAAAATGGAATCGCATGTGAAAAAGAAACGTAAAGAACTCGATAACAAATTTAGTGAAATGTATTGGTTACTTGGGAAACATTCCAAGCTCAATACTGAGAACAAGCTGCTGTTATATAAGCAAGTGCTAAAGCCGGTGTGGACATATGGTACACAACTCTGGGGTTGTACCAAAAAAACAAACGCCAATATTTTACAAACTTTTGAAAATAAAGTGCTAAGAGAAATTGTCAATGTACCGTGGTACGTAAGAAATGATGATATACATAGAGATCTCGGAATTCCTACAGTCGAAAATGAAATTAAAAACTTCACGCGAAAGCACAAAAATCGAATAAGCGAACACGTTAATAATACAGTCCTGGATGAAAGAAATGTATTGCGCCGTCTACAAAGGACCAAACCTTTTGACTTAGCACGATAAAAATTAACCGCGCCTAAATAGCGGAACATGCAGGAACTTTCATTGGAAAGGCACTTGCCAAACGTCTCTATTTCGTGATAAAAAAATTGCTTGATAAGTCCTTACTTAGTTGCAGTAACTAACAAGTTTATATCGAAGGGAGGTGTTTTTTAGTGAGTAAGAATCTAACACTACTATGAGCACGCGTCTGCGGTCCTCATAGTGTCTATGCAAGATTTTCACCTACACCGGAAAAAAAAAAATTTATTTTCGTATGTATGTAGAATTTAAATGTGGAACATAAAAATACTAAACTGGAAAACAAATATTCCACTTTTCAGAGTAAGTGAAATATTTTTAAGCTAATGGTTAAACTGGAAACGAGTTTCTGTTCATCTCTTTTCTTTCCCTTCTTTTATTTTGCGAAAAGAGTATGTTCCACAGGAAAACAAAAATGAATGCGTTAAAACTCTGAGACAAAATGAACTTTTGAGCAACAAGATTTGGGGTCCCGTTATAGAATCCCCATACAAAATTTCCACTTTTTGTACCAATACCATATACAATAAGTACGTACTATTTAAATATACACAGTCTTCTGAATTTTACTAATTTTTAAATCTTTACCCACTGGTATGAACTTAACACTTATTGAAGATTTTAAATAATATTCAGTGCATATAGTACGTATGTACATACATATTTGGTTGAGTTCGTCAAATTAATAAAAACTATGCAATTATTTTATGTTTTACTTTAACAACAACGCGTTCATTTGAGGTCCATTAATATTTTCATATAAATTATAAACATATGCTTATAATGGGTTTTAATATACTTAACAAAACAGCACACGGGCATATTAGGGCGAAGCAAGGCGAGCACGGGTCAGCTAGTCAACAATAAAGTACATATATCTAAACAAATTACAAAACTTCTTTTTCTTTTCGTGATTTTATAAGTCGCGTGAATGGTCGGATCGACTCGGCTTTTGCAGCTCTAGCTTGTACATGGAATCCTATAACAATGCCGCAGAAGCACCAGGTCACCGATCTCATCGTGAATTCTGTTTACAACCTGTGGAGGAATCAAAATGACGCAACCGTGATCAACGAGGTAAGACGACGCTACTGGATACCGCGTATGCGGACAGTTGTGCGGCGAATGTCGAAGATATGTCTGGTATGCCAGAAGGAGAAGGCCAAACCACAGACGCCGCTTATGGGACAGCTGCCGGAAGATAGGTTGACGCCATTCGTGAGACCGTTCTTGTATATTTGGTTAGATTACATGGGACGGTTCCTCGTTGTCACTGGCCGACGGACTGAAAAGCGATGGATTGCTCGTGCCTCACCGTTTGGGCGGTTCATCTGGAGATATCCCTTACGACTGATTCGTGTTTGATGAGCAGACGCAATTTTATCAACCGACGCGGAACCCCAATGCGCATCCGCTCGGGTAACGCCGCCAACTTCGTAGGAGCGTACAGCGAACTCAAACGACAGCTTCATCAATGGGACCACGGTCTTATTTCAAACACCCTCGCGAACTCGAACATTAGGCGTGTTTTTTTGAAACCTAGCTAACCAGTCGTTCATTTAGACGATTCCAAAACCAGTCGATTTTTTATACCGTCAAGTTGGTACGTGTGATTTCGTTCCTATGACATCGGCTGTCAAAATGTCAAAGTATTCGGCATTAAACCAAATTGATTTTTGTGGTGAAAACCATAATTTATAGAATTTATTCAATGGATAATTTACAAAAAGATGTATCTAATCATAACATCTTCCATCTTCATACTCAGACGTCGGCCAAATGTCAAGAGAATGGCAATGATTCAAACGCTTTAAATGAAAAACATCGCTTTCGGCGCCCCCTGGCCATGGGATATTGTAAAATTCCTAGCCAGTTGCTTTTGACTGGGGATAAAATCAATAGTTGTAGCCAGCTGGTTGTTGTATTTGTTTTACGTATAAAATTTGACTTTGCTAGCAACTACTGGCTGGCTAGGTTTCAAAAAAACACGCCTATTGAATGGGTCTTTAATTGTCCGTTGAATCCCCACGCAGGTGGGTGTTGGCAGCTTTTAGTAAGGAGTGTGAAGCGACCATGGGACATGCCTTACTCCGCGAGAAACTACAAGAACATAGCCTTTATAGTTTAACTAGCTGATACCCGCGACTACGTCCGCGTGGAAGACGTCTCATTATTCCCTATATCCTTCAGTTTCATTTCCGAGTCCAGAGATTTATACTTTATCCTCTCAGTTGACAACTTCTCCAGCAGAAAATTGTTGATGGTGTTGGCTGAGTCGCTTATTTGAGTGAAAATAGCTCTGAAATAGCTCAGCCATGAACTCCAAACTAAGGAACGTTTAGGTACATTATATTCTGCCAGTGAAAATAATTATATCTCCCATAACATCGCCATACCAAGGGTTACTTGGTATATTTATTCTTTCCTCCTCTTTCCATCACCAATATCAAGAAATAGGTTAGAAAACTCCTCTGCCCTCAAGTCACGTTGAAGATGGACATGAATGTATATTAACTCTCAATGACAGATCATACACTATAACTTTGGCTTCCCGAAGCACCTGATCCAAGTCATTCTGCTTTGAGATGCTATAAAGCGTAGACTCAGAATGACTTAGGTTGAGCAGCTTTAAGAAGGTAGAGTAACCCGCCATGTCTTCTACAATCAAGGTAGCTGCAGTACCTGAGGAAGCAACGCCTGTATTCCTTTCTCCCATAGTTATGGCCCACAACAGATTTATCAAGAATATACATACATACATACATGTGCATATGATTTTCTACAAACTATTGCAAAATAAGTATAGGATTATGTATTTTAGAATATTTGTGCTAAGTTTCAAGTAAATCCGACAACAACAAAAATACATATTTCCACCATATATGTATGTACATATGTACATACGTATATATGTAAGAAAAATGAAATAAACTACCCTTGTACAACTGAGCAAAACAAAAACAACACACGACCACGAAACGATATGTGCCGCTGACTACGGTTGCGCATTACTATAAATGGCCAAACTTTAACGCCCTGTATCTTGGCCCATAGCTATCATTTTGAAAAACGGTAAATCACCTGTTTAATTATTTCTGTTCTAAAATATACCCACCAAATTTCAATTCCAAAATCCAATTCAAATTTATTTTTTTTTTTTCATAAAATCTATAACACGCTGTAGAAGCCGAATTTCGAAATGTCCTTCCTTATTCCTTGTAAACATGATAAAGGGAACCTCTGCGCGAAATTTCAGATTTCTAGGTACAAAGGTTTGGGCTGGGCGTTGATGAATCAGTGTTCGTAAGGAAATCCACAAAAACAGTTATTTTAAAGAAAGTGCTCCTAGAAAGTAAGCGTGGCTATACATAATGTAGGTATGTATTATTTGTAGAGTAAATTAATATTTACAGTTAGTTTTTCCGAGTTCCTTGTAAAATTACTCAAAAAAGTGAGTTTTTCGAAAGATGGGCGGATTTTGAAAATGTGTAGCCTTTGTTCAATCCCTAGGCTCAAGCTATCTTCTAACCAAATTTCATCGAAATCGGTTCAGCGGTTTAGCCGTGAAAACGCAGAAGATAGAGACACTTTCGCTTTATAATATTAGCGTGGATGTGTGAAGCCGAGAACATAGTCAACTTTCGACCTCTAACTCACATACCGCTAAACAAGTAGACACACCCACCGATGAACCTTTAATCCCGAATCGTTTTCTTCTACGTGTGCCCAACTCACAACAAACTCCTCACCCTCGGGCCGAAGACTTGAGAGTGACCCGGAAGCAATGGCGGAAGGTACAGCAAGCGCAACACCGATTTTGTAACAAGTGGTTGTCCGAATACTTGCCCGATCTCTGCCGACGCACGAAGTGGTACCAGCCGGTTGAACCCCTTGTGGAGAACGACGTGGTCCTGGTCTGCGATAGTAGTATGCATCGGTTGAGGTGGCCTTTGGGAAGAATTCCGGGTTAGGACTCCCAGGGCAGAGTAGCGGAAGTCCTAACGAAAGCGGGCGTGTTCAACCGACCGGCGTGTATGCTAGCGAAGCTGGATGTTAGTGAATCGCGATGCCGATGATTCACGGCTCTGTGAACGTCACCCTTGCAGGTTTTCTAGCTCGTACATGTTTTTACCAATTGCTTTCGATTGGCGATATTTAACGTACTTTGGACACAGTTTGGATGCAAGGTGTCACTTTGCACGAAATTCCTTCTACATATTTCTTGCCCCGGGACAAAACGTACGTTCCTGGTTCTAATATTATGCGTTCTAGCACTCTTGTCATTTGCTTTCAAAATAGTTTGCCTTACTCTGTCGCGCACGCATTTAAGACGATGGTGTCGGAAGAGGGTCAACAGCTCACCGTCGCTTACCGCGTTCAACTTCTGTGCTAGCTCATAGCAACTTTCGTGCGTCATCATATTCAACCCAAACAGGGCAAAATATGGTGATACCCCGGTTAAAGCATGCAATTTTTTTTTTTTTTTTTGCGGGGGTAGAAGAAAGTCTTCAAAAGGCACTATGGGGACCGTTCCCACATAGCGAAAGGGAATTTTACCCAGTAAAAAAATCTCCCTTCAAATAAAATATATTCATACTACAACTAAGTTTTACACTTATTCAGCAGTTTGACTTTCTTGATTAGGACGCGTTTGGCAAGAGATTCTCCACTGAGAGTTCTTGCTAATACCGCAGCTAAGCGCGGGATGAATTCACCGTGCTAGGTCAAGGGGTTTAGTCCTTTGAAGACGGCGAAAAATGTTACTTTCGTCGAGAATTGGAAGGACAGCAGAGTTTATGTGCTCTTCCAGACGACGCTTGTGCTTACGAGCAAAATTCTTAATTTCATTTTCAATTGATGAAATTCCCAGATCTCTGTGGATATCGTCGTTTTCTATATACCAGGGTGCGTTGACGATGGTTCTTAGTACTTTAATCTGAAAACTTTGTAGTATATTTTTATTACTTTCTCTGGTACAACCCCATAGTTGTATACCATACGTCCAGATGGGTTTTAGCACTTGCTTGTATATAAGCAATTTGTTGTCAATACTTAGCTTGGAATATTTTCCAATAAGCCAGTACATGTCTTTATACCTTAATTGAAGCTCTTCACGTTTCTTTTTGACGTGCACCTTCAATTTAAGCTTTACATCGAGAGTCATCCCGAGGTATTTCGCTTCATTACCGAAGGGTATTTGAACATTATTTATAAAAACGGGCAAGTTATTCACGTTATTATACGTAAAATTAATATGTACGTATTTAAAGCATGAAATGAACATCTCAAGGCATAGGCTATCTTACTGAGATTAGCATCCTATTCGCACTGTCTGTCATTGAGATAGGAGTATATGGCAGCCAACAGAGTTCTATTGACTCTCTCCGAAGAGTTGGACTGTGGCGCATAATATAAAAAAAAAAAAAATAAATAGCTGGCGCGACAGCTCGGAATAAGCCAAGGCCTAGCTTCTCGCAACCATTCATGTTGTGCGTGTTGTATTGTTTGCACGAATGGAAGGGACCTACAATTTATTGCCGACTCCGAACGGCGAGGTGAGAAGCTTTTTCATGACAGATTATACTCCCGGAGGCTTGTCATTCCCCGACGAGAGGTGGTGCCGCGAAAATTTTTTGGTGTTTTCCTGGCTGGGGCTTGAACCCACGACGCTCGGTCAGCAGTCCAACGCACTAACCACCGACCCACGACGGTCATAGCTATCATTTTGAAAAACGGTAAATCACCTGTTTAATTATTTCTGTTCTAAAATATACCCACCAAATTTCAATTCCAAAATCCAATTCAAATTTTTTTTTTTTTTTTCATAAAATCTATAACACGCTGTAGAAGCCGAATTTCGAAATGTCCTTCCTTATTCCTTGTAAACATGATAAAGGGAACCTCTGTGCGAAATTTCAGATTTCTAGGTACAAAGGTTTGGGCTGGGCGTTGATGAATCAGTGTTCGTAAGGAAATCCACAAAAACAGTTATTTTAAAGAAAGTGCTCCTAGAAAGTAAGCGTGGCTATACATAATGTAGGTATGTATTATTTGTAGAGTAAATTAATATTTACAGTTAGTTTTTCCGAGTTCCTTGTAAAATTACTCAAAAAAGTGAGTTTTTCGAAAAATGGGCGGATTTTGAAAATGTGTAGCCTTTGTTCAATCCCTAGGCTCAAGCTATCTTCTAACCAAATTTCATCGAAATCGGTTCAGCGGTTTAGCCGTGAAAACGCAGAAGATAGAGACACTTTCGCTTTATAATATTAGCGTGGATGTGTGAAGCCGAGAACATAGTCAACTTTCGACCTCTAACTCACATACCGCTAAACAAGTAGACACACCCACCGATGAACCTTTAATCCCGAATCGTTTTCTTCTACGTGTGCCCAACTCACAACAAACTCCTCACCCTCGGGCCGAAGACTTGAGAGTGACCCGGAAGCAATGGCGGAAGGTACAGCAAGCGCAACACCGATTTTGTAACAAGTGGTTGTCCGAATACTTGCCCGATCTCTGCCGACGCACGAAGTGGTACCAGCCGGTTGAACCCCTTGTGGAGAACGACGTGGTCCTGGTCTGCGATAGTAGTATGCATCGGTTGCGGTGGCCTTTGGGAAGAATTCCGGGTTAGGACTCCCAGGGCAGAGTAGCGGAAGTCCTAACGAAAGCGGGCGTGTTCAACCGACCGGCGTGTATGCTAGCGAAGCTGGATGTTAGTGAATCGCGATGCCGATGATTCACGGCTCTGTGAACGTCACCCTTGCAGGTTTTCTAGCTCGTACATGTTTTTACCAATTGCTTTCGATTGGCGATATTTAACGTACTTTGGACACAGTTTGGATGCAAGGTGTCACTTTGCACGAAATTCCTTCTACATATTTCTTGCCCCGGGACAAAACGTACGTTCCTGGTTCTAATATTATGCGTTCTAGCACTCTTGTCATTTGCTTTCAAAATAGTTTGCCTTACTCTGTCGCGCACGCATTTAAGACGATGGTGTCGGAAGAGGGTCAACAGCTCACCGTCGCTTACCGCGTTCAACTTCTGTGCTAGCTCATAGCAACTTTCGTGCGTCATCATATTCAACCCAAACAGGGCAAAATATGGTGATACCCCGGTTAAAGCATGCAATTTTTTTTTTTTTTTTTGCGGGGGTAGAAGAAAGTCTTCAAAAGGCACTATGGGGACCGTTCCCACATAGCGAAAGGGAATTTTACCCAGTAAAAAAATCTCCCTTCAAATAAAATATATTCATACTACAACTAAGTTTTACACTTATTCAGCAGTTTGACTTTCTTGATTAGGACGCGTTTGGCAAGAGATTCTCCACTGAGAGTTCTTGCTAATACCGCAGCTAAGCGCGGGATGAATTCACCGTGCTAGGTCAAGGGGTTTAGTCCTTTGAAGACGGCGAAAAATGTTACTTTCGTCGAGAATTGGAAGGACAGCAGAGTTTATGTGCTCTTCCAGACGACGCTTGTGCTTACGAGCAAAATTCTTAATTTCATTTTCAATTGATGAAATTCCCAGATCTCTGTGGATATCGTCGTTTTCTATATACCAGGGTGCGTTGACGATGGTTCTTAGTACTTTAATCTGAAAACTTTGTAGTATATTTTTATTACTTTCTCTGGTACAACCCCATAGTTGTATACCATACGTCCAGATGGGTTTTAGCACTTGCTTGTATATAAGCAATTTGTTGTCAATACTTAGCTTGGAATATTTTCCAATAAGCCAGTACATGTCTTTATACCTTAATTGAAGCTCTTCACGTTTCTTTTTGACGTGCACCTTCAATTTAAGCTTTACATCGAGAGTCATCCCGAGGTATTTCGCTTCATTACCGAAGGGTATTTGAACATTATTTATAAAAACGGGCAAGTTATTCACGTTATTATACGTAAAATTAATATGTACGTATTTAAAGCATGAAATGAACATCTCAAGGCATAGGCTATCTTACTGAGATTAGCATCCTATTCGCACTGTCTGTCATTGAGATAGGAGTATATGGCAGCCAACAGAGTTCTATTGACTCTCTCCGAAGAGTTGGACTGTGGCGCATAATATAAAAAAAAAAAAAATAAATAGCTGGCGCGACAGCTCGGAATAAGCCAAGGCCTAGCTTCTCGCAACCATTCATGTTGTGCGTGTTGTATTGTTTGCACGAATGGAAGGGACCTACAATTTATTGCCGACTCCGAACGGCGAGGTGAGAAGCTTTTTCATGACAGATTATACTCCCGGAGGCTTGTCATTCCCCGACGAGAGGTGGTGCCGCGAAAATTTTTTGGTGTTTTCCTGGCTGGGGCTTGAACCCACGACGCTCGGTCAGCAGTCCAACGCACTAACCACCGACCCACGACGGTCATAGCTATCATTTTGAAAAACGGTAAATCACCTGTTTAATTATTTCTGTTCTAAAATATACCCACCAAATTTCAATTCCAAAATCCAATTCAAATTTTTTTTTTTTTTTTCATAAAATCTATAACACGCTGTAGAAGCCGAATTTCGAAATGTCCTTCCTTATTCCTTGTAAACATGATAAAGGGAACCTCTGTGCGAAATTTCAGATTTCTAGGTACAAAGGTTTGGGCTGGGCGTTGATGAATCAGTGTTCGTAAGGAAATCCACAAAAACAGTTATTTTAAAGAAAGTGCTCCTAGAAAGTAAGCGTGGCTATACATAATGTAGGTATGTATTATTTGTAGAGTAAATTAATATTTACAGTTAGTTTTTCCGAGTTCCTTGTAAAATTACTCAAAAAAGTGAGTTTTTCGAAAAATGGGCGGATTTTGAAAATGTGTAGCCTTTGTTCAATCCCTAGGCTCAAGCTATCTTCTAACCAAATTTCATCGAAATCGGTTCAGCGGTTTAGCCGTGAAAACGCAGAAGATAGAGACACTTTCGCTTTATAATATTAGCGTGGATGTGTGAAGCCGAGAACATAGTCAACTTTCGACCTCTAACTCACATACCGCTAAACAAGTAGACACACCCACCGATGAACCTTTAATCCCGAATCGTTTTCTTCTACGTGTGCCCAACTCACAACAAACTCCTCACCCTCGGGCCGAAGACTTGAGAGTGACCCGGAAGCAATGGCGGAAGGTACAGCAAGCGCAACACCGATTTTGTAACAAGTGGTTGTCCGAATACTTGCCCGATCTCTGCCGACGCACGAAGTGGTACCAGCCGGTTGAACCCCTTGTGGAGAACGACGTGGTCCTGGTCTGCGATAGTAGTATGCATCGGTTGCGGTGGCCTTTGGGAAGAATTCCGGGTTAGGACTCCCAGGGCAGAGTAGCGGAAGTCCTAACGAAAGCGGGCGTGTTCAACCGACCGGCGTGTATGCTAGCGAAGCTGGATGTTAGTGAATCGCGATGCCGATGATTCACGGCTCTGTGAACGTCACCCTTGCAGGTTTTCTAGCTCGTACATGTTTTTACCAATTGCTTTCGATTGGCGATATTTAACGTACTTTGGACACAGTTTGGATGCAAGGTGTCACTTTGCACGAAATTCCTTCTACATATTTCTTGCCCCGGGACAAAACGTACGTTCCTGGTTCTAATATTATGCGTTCTAGCACTCTTGTCATTTGCTTTCAAAATAGTTTGCCTTACTCTGTCGCGCACGCATTTAAGACGATGGTGTCGGAAGAGGGTCAACAGCTCACCGTCGCTTACCGCGTTCAACTTCTGTGCTAGCTCATAGCAACTTTCGTGCGTCATCATATTCAACCCAAACAGGGCAAAATATGGTGATACCCCGGTTAAAGCATGCAATTTTTTTTTTTTTTTTTGCGGGGGTAGAAGAAAGTCTTCAAAAGGCACTATGGGGACCGTTCCCACATAGCGAAAGGGAATTTTACCCAGTAAAAAAATCTCCCTTCAAATAAAATATATTCATACTACAACTAAGTTTTACACTTATTCAGCAGTTTGACTTTCTTGATTAGGACGCGTTTGGCAAGAGATTCTCCACTGAGAGTTCTTGCTAATACCGCAGCTAAGCGCGGGATGAATTCACCGTGCTAGGTCAAGGGGTTTAGTCCTTTGAAGACGGCGAAAAATGTTACTTTCGTCGAGAATTGGAAGGACAGCAGAGTTTATGTGCTCTTCCAGACGACGCTTGTGCTTACGAGCAAAATTCTTAATTTCATTTTCAATTGATGAAATTCCCAGATCTCTGTGGATATCGTCGTTTTCTATATACCAGGGTGCGTTGACGATGGTTCTTAGTACTTTAATCTGAAAACTTTGTAGTATATTTTTATTACTTTCTCTGGTACAACCCCATAGTTGTATACCATACGTCCAGATGGGTTTTAGCACTTGCTTGTATGTAAGCAATTTGTTGTCAATACTTAGCTTGGAATATTTTCCAATAAGCCAGTACATGTCTTTATACCTTAATTGAAGCTCTTCACGTTTCTTTTTGACGTGCACCTTCAATTTAAGCTTTACATCGAGAGTCATCCCGAGGTATTTCGCTTCATTACCGAAGGGTATTTGAACATTATTTATAAAAACGGGCAAGTTATTCACGTTATTATACGTAAAATTAATATGTACGTATTTAAAGCATGAAATGAACATCTCAAGGCATAGGCTATCTTACTGAGATTAGCATCCTATTCGCACTGTCTGTCATTGAGATAGGAGTATATGGCAGCCAACAGAGTTCTATTGACTCTCTCCGAAGAGTTGGACTGTGGCGCATAATATAAAAAAAAAAAAAATAAATAGCTGGCGCGACAGCTCGGAATAAGCCAAGGCCTAGCTTCTCGCAACCATTCATGTTGTGCGTGTTGTATTGTTTGCACGAATGGAAGGGACCTACAATTTATTGCCGACTCCGAACGGCGAGGTGAGAAGCTTTTTCATGACAGATTATACTCCCGGAGGCTTGTCATTCCCCGACGAGAGGTGGTGCCGCGAAAATTTTTTGGTGTTTTCCTGGCTGGGGCTTGAACCCACGACGCTCGGTCAGCAGTCCAACGCACTAACCACCGACCCACGACGGTCATAGCTATCATTTTGAAAAACGGTAAATCACCTGTTTAATTATTTCTGTTCTAAAATATACCCACCAAATTTCAATTCCAAAATCCAATTCAAATTTATTTTTTTTTTTTTCATAAAATCTATAACACGCTGTAGAAGCCGAATTTCGAAATGTCCTTCCTTATTCCTTGTAAACATGATAAAGGGAACCTCTGTGCGAAATTTCAGATTTCTAGGTACAAAGGTTTGGGCTGGGCGTTGATGAATCAGTGTTCGTAAGGAAATCCACAAAAACAGTTATTTTAAAGAAAGTGCTCCTAGAAAGTAAGCGTGGCTATACAAAATGTAGGTATGTATTATTTGTAGAGTAAATTAATATTTACAGTTAGTTTTTCCGAGTTCCTTGTAAAATTACTCAAAAAAGTGAGTTTTTCGAAAAATGGGCGGATTTTGAAAATGTGTAGCCTTTGTTCAATCCCTAGGCTCAAGCTATCTTCTAACCAAATTTCATCGAAATCGGTTCAGCGGTTTAGCCGTGAAAACGCAGAAGATAGAGACACTTTCGCTTTATAATATTAGCGTGGATGTGTGAAGCCGAGAACATAGTCAACTTTCGACCTCTAATTCACATACCGCTAAACAAGTAGACACACCCACCGATGAACCTTTAATCCCGAATCGTTTTCTTCTACGTGTGCCCAACTCACAACAAACTCCTCACCCTCGGGCCGAAGACTTGAGAGTGACCCGGAAGCAATGGCGGAAGGTACAGCAAGCGCAACACCGATTTTGTAACAAGTGGTTGTCCGAATACTTGCCCGATCTCTGCCGACGCACGAAGTGGTACCAGCCGGTTGAACCCCTTGTGGAGAACGACGTGGTCCTGGTCTGCGATAGTAGTATGCATCGGTTGAGGTGGCCTTTGGGAAGAATTCCGGGTTAGGACTCCCAGGGCAGAGTAGCGGAAGTCCTAACGAAAGCGGGCGTGTTCAACCGACCGGCGTGTATGCTAGCGAAGCTGGATGTTAGTGAATCGCGATGCCGATGATTCACGGCTCTGTGAACGTCACCCTTGCAGGTTTTCTAGCTCGTACATGTTTTTACCAATTGCTTTCGATTGGCGATATTTAACGTACTTTGGACACAGTTTGGATGCAAGGTGTCACTTTGCACGAAATTCCTTCTACATATTTCTTGCCCCGGGACAAAACGTACGTTCCTGGTTCTAATATTATGCGTTCTAGCACTCTTGTCATTTGCTTTCAAAATAGTTTGCCTTACTCTGTCGCGCACGCATTTAAGACGATGGTGTCGGAAGAGGGTCAACAGCTCACCGTCGCTTACCGCGTTCAACTTCTGTGCTAGCTCATAGCAACTTTCGTGCGTCATCATATTCAACCCAAACAGGGCAAAATATGGTGATACCCCGGTTAAAGCATGCAATTTTTTTTTTTTTTTTCTTCCATTGTCTGAGTGTATGATTTGCGGTACCCAAACACATCTCGTTGTAAGAACTTGACAACGCTGGACGTATTTGCATTTTTCAACGTTTTTAATAACACGAATTTGAACAGATGGTCAAGTACCACAAACACAAAACTATTACCAGACTTGGATCTGGAATACGGGCCCAAGAAGTCTACATAGATTTTTTGGAACGGACTATCTGTACAAAAACTGTTACATATTGGAGGACTTGACACTTGGTTAAACGCTTTGCACTGCTTACAAATAGAACACTTGGACACATACTATCGGATTTGAACAGTCATATTTGGCCAGTTAAAGTAAAAGTGAATTTTGTGTATTTGTATTTGGCGAATTTCCGTGCGCAGCATGTGGAGGATCAGGCTAGAAAAATCCCGTATAAACCGCCGATACCAAGCCTGCCTTGGGTTTTTGGGGACTGAGAAGTTCTCAACCGCCCCCACCTTAGCAGGATCTGTTTTGAGCTTCCCACTACCAACAATGTAGCCTAAAGATTGGCTCTCCGCAGACACAGGGCCGCCTCATCAAGCAGGGCAATATTGGTGTCGAAATCCGGTGCTATGATGAGCAAATCATCTAGGTAAACGAAGATACGATCCCTTAACCGTGCGGGAATAACCTTGTCCATCAAACGGCACATCCTCTGAGCCGCATTACACAACTCAAAGGGCATGACCGTAAACTGGTACAAGGGTCTCCACGGCACAGTGAAAGCAGTTTTCTCCTCACTCCGTCCTTGCAGTGGTATCTGCCAAAACGCATCTTTCAGGTTTACATTACTAATATAGTAGGCATCCTGTAGACGACTGAGAAGCCCGTCGATTTGAGGGAGAGAGTAAGCATCCTTCTTGGTCAAGGCATTCACTTTACGAGAATCCAGGCAAAGGCGATTTTTACCTGGCTTCCGTATAGAGACCGCTGGTGAACACCAAGGACACTCACTTTCCTCGATAACGCCTAGGCTTATATATTCGGTCTATCACGTCATGCATTAAAGCTTGCACCGCTGGAGAAACAGGGTAGTGACGCTGCTTTACGGTAGCCGCATTTCCGGTCTCAATGACATGCTCTTCCAACGCCGTCTTTCCGAGTCCGTGCTGAGTAAATACAGGAATTTCTGCCTGACCGCTTCCAATCGTGACAACTGATCCTATGACATCTCCCAGAGTCAATCTCACACGTCGCAGAAATTACCACGTTCGGTGCTATTCTGAACGTTTTCCAAAAATCGATGCCAAGGTATACTTCCCGATCTAAAGATGGCACCAAGAAAAAGGTAATGCTCTGTTTGTTATTTTTATAGGTGACGTCAGCTATAACTTGTCGTCAGCGTTGTCTATTCGGGGGTCTGGGTCGAACGTGACTCTCCCGAAGACCTCAAGTTCTTCGACCGGTTTTCCTGGTTGCATTGCCTACATTTAGGCGTTATAACCCCTTCCTGTCCACATCGGTAGCAGAAAATGTTACGAACAGTTAAAGGACAGTCCATAAAGAAATGTCCGCTAAGGTGGCAGTTCCAACAACTTAAACTCTTCGCGTCCGCATACCTTCGAGTTTCTTCGGGTCAAGGAAGAGTACATTGAACTGCTGCGACATGCTCATCTTGTTCATATTTTCCTTTCTCGTGACATTCTACTTCATTTGCTGCACTTCGTATGGTCTTAGGCAACTCCCTGCTTGGAAAAGCATTTTCCGCATCCTTACAAGCATGCCTTAGCTGATCCAGTGTAAATATCGCCATGGGATACACCAACCTGCCTACTTTATCGTTTAGGTTTCGTTTAAGTATCCGCACCAACTCCATTTCTTTTAAACTAAGCAGGAACCACCTTAGAATTCTAACCGGCATCCTAAGTGGCCACTGCCGTCTAAAATGGCATCTTCACAAGCTTGGCCTGTCAACGGACCCTACCTGCAGACTGTGCTTGGAGAGCGATGAAAGCTCTCTCCACATCGTCACAGAATGTCCCGCCCTTATTCATGTGAGAAAACGGACCCTAGGCAGTGAACTCGTTTCACCAACGGCGTTTGCCACGCTCCACCCAGAGAGGCTGATTAGCTTCCTGACATCCTCTGGAGTAGACAAACTGCTCTAAACTCATGGGAAAGCACAATAGGTCTCTATATGAGACCGCAGTGCTAGAGTGGACAAATCGCTCCCTACTAATAATAATAATAATAATAATAACTCCATTTCTGATATCTGCGCCCTCAGCTGAGATCTTAGTTTCGTGATGGATGCGAAAAATTCATCATTTGACTACCATATGCCATGCCTACGGTCCATCATGTCATGGATGATTTCGAAATCTTATTTCGAATTGCGGAATTGTCGCATTGGGGCGTCGCGTAGCATTGACTAGTCTGGACGGTAGTTAAATCGTTAAAACTGGCAATACCATTCGTAGGCTGTACCTGAGAGTAACAAGTGGAAATCTCAGGCCAGGTGCAGTCGTACTGGGTTTGGAGTGTTTCCAACGAAATATGAAGTCCTCCACGGTGAGATTTCCTGGCTTCCCATCAAAGAGTATTCCCCACTTGTCGATCTTTATGGGACCTCTGACGCGTTGATGGTCATTCGCCTCATAAGCCGAGAGTGGTGGGTTTTGGTGATAAATAGCGGGAGTACTTCGAGGTTGTTGATGTGTGATTGGACGTTGGGTGTTAGTATTATGTTGGTACATCCCACTGCTCGGTCTACTAATGTGAGAATTCTGTCTCGGATTGTTATTCGGGACTGGGATAAACACCTGAAATGCTGGATCTAACTAATTGCTGTTGGGAGATTTACCTACGCGCATTTAAACTTGCAGTAGGTGCTGAAGTTGTCCTTCAGGAAAAGTTGTTGGATGAGTGACTTGATTGATTTTCTTTAGGAAATCAAGAAAACTATTTTTCATCTCCTTTTTTAGGGTTGTCTTCCCGAATGGAATTCTGATATTACTGCGAGGTTAATGTATGCTTTAAGATCGGAGGGTATGGTAACACTTTCTGTTTCGTTTGTACTTGGCCTAAATATGGCATTCCGTTTCTCTGCAGGATCCACTACCGTTTGGACGCTTTCGTTCTGCGCATCCGGTGAAGCTGCACCTAATAAGCTGAGGTTACTGTAACAGGAGGTGGCAATGGAATTTGTGGAACTGCTAGATCGACTTGTCGATGTGACACACCTGAACTACATAGCAATTCTTAGTTGCAGAAGGGAACTGTAGTAACGGTTTCGTTGGCGGTGGTATGAGTGGTATGTTCGACATATTTGTGCAAGTATCTATGAACTGTCTACTATTGAATCGCGTATGTACTCTGTTTCTATCAAACATATTTCCTCTTTTAATCCCCTGATTTATTACCTCCTTTTCAGATGACTTCATCCTCTGACGAACAGGGAATAAAATTGCGAAAGGTATATTATTTATAAGTAGAACGCTTACAAACATCAAACATATTTCCTCTTTTAATCCTCTGATTTATTACCTCCTTTTCAGATGACTTCATCCTCTGACGAACAGGGAATAAATCTGCGAAAGGTATATTATTTATAAGTAGAACGCTAACAAATGTCGTAGCGACAAAGTTGATAAATAACGAGAATGTGAACTGAATAAATAAATCCACAATATACATACATAGATAAATAAATAAACCAAAAACAACTCAATGTAATGAAAAGAATAAACGAAAAGCAAAACAAATGTAAACGTAATAAATAAATAGATATAAAAAAATTTGATCAAAACAAAATAGATAATTCAACTCAAAAAAGAAATTTCAAATAACGCAAAACAATGAAAAACAAAAAAATTTATGTAAAAAAAATATAAAAAAGATCAAAACCAAATGGATAATTAAATTCAACAATTTTATAAATAACCCAATAGATCGAAAATAAAGAAAATAACAAAAGAAAGTGTATGTAACCAAGAAGAAAAGGATAAATGTATCAATCAATGTAGTGCGAATAAATATGTATGTGGCTTGAATATTGATAGCTTTATGGCGGTTCAAAGAAACGCATTTTTTTGTGTGTGTATGTTCATTACTTACAGGGGTTCTTTAGGCGGCTGTGTTCGGTGGCGTTGGTGTAATCTGTGAGCTGTTTCATTTGTTCGGACTGCGGATGGACGTGTCGTTTGTTGTTCCCTTAGCATGACTAACAGATAACAAAGGCAACAAGGACACACGCGATTGAATACCTTATCGTTTCCGCTATTCCAGTATTCGCCGAAGCTTTAACTGGAAGACATGAAAATATCCAGGCCACAACACATATAGAAAATGAAGACGGGACAGTGCAACATGTTTTGAAAACACTCATCAAACATTGTACCCGAAGAAAATATGACGACACAGAAAAAAGGAAAGCAGGCTGTTACAGAGTTCAATTGTTGTTGTCATCATCAAAGGCACGCTTTTAGCCGGGTCTGAAAGGGTGCCAGACGGACTATTTTTCTACTGGATGTATGAAAATTTTGCATGTGTATTTTTGTTCAAAATTCAATTTCCTCAATTATCGTTTTTATGCATCTTTAAGCCCGTCTGGCACCCTTTCTGACCCTGCCTAGCCTAGCAGTATGCACCGAAAAAAAAATTTCTCGCAAAAAAAAAAAACTTCTATGTTAATCTAGTGGCCAGGTTCCGCGGCCTAAACCCTAAACAAATTTAATTTTTATGACTTTTGCTCTCTATGCACTTCTTAAACTATCACTTACCCCCTTTATCTTATACCCGTCACACACTGTTTGTTGCTGTTCTCTTTCTTTTGTTTTTTGTTTGGGTTGTTGGGGTTGTATGTTAAATAATATTCACTTAGTTATTCAACTATGTATTTAAAAAAAATTGTTTCGATTACTTCTTAATTGCTTCACTTTTCCTTAAAAAAAACCGCGCTCGACTTTATAGCACTTGACTTTGGGATGTCTGTACCCATTGATTGTTGTACCACATTTGGTGTGCATTTCTTTTTTTTTTTTTTCCTTCTTTTGGTGTTAATCATCCGATTTCCACCCGCTCTCAGCACTCTCAGTGCTGACCCTAAATGAAACATTCGTCCTTTCTTTTAAAAAAAAACTTGGCCATGGTTTTTGTCTCGGTTTTTTTTACGCGAGCCCCTGGGTGCGGATTCTACTCCGTTTTTTTGCAGTACTAATTGCAAATTTATCGGGTGTTATCGGCGATCTGCTGTCAAACGTTAGATGGACAATTATGGAAAACAATAAAAAAAAAACAATCGCAGGCAAGGATGTGTAGCTGTTTTGCTTGCAGGTAGATACAACAATAACAAACGTGCACGCTGCTATTTGCTTATACACAATGCATGCATAGTGTTACTCTTAATCATTTAGCAATAACGAAACCGTTAATTTCAAGATATTGATTTTGGACTTTCCATACAGCTGCCCAACTTTGCGGTGCACAGTGTGGAGAATCGCAAATCTAGCTGGACAAAATTATAAAATCATGTTAAATCGACTTTTTGCTTATATTTTTGTTGCTTAAAGAGTTCACATAGATAAATGGTCATAATAAAATAAAGAGAAAAGCTGAAATTGTTATAAAAAAAAGTCAAACAAATCAGTTTTCATTGTCAAGAAAAAAGACATTTTTAAGATTAAAATATTTGTTTCAAATGGTATATCCTTAAATAATTATTAATGACTGTAAATAGTAATACAAGAATATAGTAATAAAAGTTGAACACATAGAAACAAAAGTATTATATCCACCGTTTAACACGTCTTCTCCAAGGCTATCGACAAATAATAACGTATAGGAGTTTGACGCAAACGGACAATAAAAGGATCTGAAGAAGTTAAGGGTCGATTGAAAAGATCTGTGTTTGTGTCTACTCTCGATGTTTCTCTCGTGAACATCTCCCTAAATTCCTCGTGTTCTTATTCCTTGCCTCTTGAGCTTCCTCTGAAATGTTGTCCTATAGGCAGAATGCAAGACCTTATAGTATCTTTTCAATGGAAAAGAATTTTATGGACACTAACTGGCATAATATACCATGGGCATACTATACCACTGGCATAATATACATAAGCTTCATCAAGCCAGTTTGAATTTCATTTTAAAAAGCGGTTGCGATGCCTTCCACTTTTAACAGGCAATAAAAACCAAACCAGGTGAGCAAAGAAAACAAATGTGGTATCAATTTGTGCATGGCTTACTTACTTACTTACTTACTTACTTACTTACTTACTTACTTACTTACTTACTTACTTACTTACTTACTTACTTACTTACTTACTTACTTACTTACTTACTTACTTACTTACTTACTTACTTACTTACTTACTTACTTACTTACTTACTTACTTACTTACTTACTTACTTACTTACTTACTTACTTACTTACTTACTTACTTACTTACTTACTTACTTACTTACTTACTTACTTACTTACTTACTTACTTACTTACTTACTTACTTACTTACTTACTTACTTACTTACTTACTTACTTACTTACTTACTTACTTACTTACTTACTTACTTACTTACTTACTTACTTACTTACTTACTTACTTACTTACTTACTTACTTACTTACTTACTTACTTACTTACTTACTTACTTACTTACTTACTTACTTACTTACTTACTTACTTACTTACTTACTTACTTACTTACTTACTTACTTACTTACTTACTTACTTACTTACTTACTTACTTACTTACTTACTTACTTACTTACTTACTTACTTACTTACTTACTTACTTACTTACTTACTTACTTACTTACTTACTTACTTACTTACTTACTTACTTACTTACTTACTTACTTACTTACTTACTTACTTACTTACTTACTTACTTACTTACTTACTTACTTACTTACTTACTTACTTACTTACTTACTTACTTACTTACTTACTTACTTACTTACTTACTTACTTACTTACTTACTTACTTACTTACTTACTTACTTACTTACTTACTTACTTACTTACTTACTTACTTACTTACTTACTTACTTACTTACTTACTTACTTACTTACTTACTTACTTACTTACTTACTTACTTACTTACTTACTTACTTACTTACTTACTTACTTACTTACTTACTTACTTACTTACTTACTTACTTACTTACTTACTTACTTACTTACTTACTTACTTACTTACTTACTTACTTACTTACTTACTTACTTACTTACTTACTTACTTACTTACTTACTTACTTACTTACTTACTTACTTACTTACTTACTTACTTACTTACTTACTTACTTACTTACTTACTTACTTACTTACTTACTTACTTACTTACTTACTTACTTAGGTGGCGCTACAGTTTGGGGTAAACCTGGGCCTTAACTAACAAGCCTCTTTAGTTAGCCCGGTCCTTAGCTAACTGCCTCCAAGTTGGTTGAGGTCCCCTTCTACTTGTGCGCGCTACTGTAATGACGCCAACTGCCCGTGCTTTCTCGTATTCGAGAGAAGAGTACAGTAGCGGAGAGTGAAACACAAGTATTTATTTATAAACAATATATTTATTTATTACAACACTAGTTAGCCCGCTGTCCTTAGCATGCTGCGACTTCCTAGTTGTTGTGTTGGAAAATGTAGTATTATAGTAAGGTCTGCTGTCTTTAGCAATGCTGCGACCTTTATGGTTAGTGTTATATTGTGTTCTCTCTCGCGAACCTTCCGATCCACTCCCTTTTATACAAATTATTTAACTATACTCATCCCCACTCTCTACACCTCAGGTAAACATTTACCAATGCATTGCATCTCAGCATTCTACCTAATGCTCCTAAACCAGCACTACCCTAATCCGTTTTATTACACTTGGACCCAAGCAACCCTTGTCTGATTTATCATATTACATAGCGATTGCTATGCATCCAGGATACTGTTAATCAGTTCCATCTGGATACATGCAAATACGGTGTGTGTGTAATCGGATGGGTATAAACGTTTTATGGTTTTGGGTTTTGTGCATTGGTGATCAACGTCGCGACGCCTGCGCACAGCTTAGGTATGAAAACCATGGTATAGAGATAAGGGATGGTAATTTGGGTGGTGCATGGAGTGTGAAATACTACATCCTGCCCCCCTTGAAAGAAGAAAATTAGTACCTTGAAGAGGTCAATTTTCTGTTGAAGTAGGAGACGTGGATTGGAAGGTGGCTGATTAAGTTTAAGTTTAGATTACACAGGTTCTTAATATCTAGTAACAATTCTTTAGTTCTAAATACCTAGTAACAATGTGGTTTCACTTATTATTGTAGGCGTACATACATGCTCATTATAGGGAATTTATTTGAAACATTTTGGATAACAGTGATATTATTTTAGTGTAATTTAACATATGTATGCATGTATGTGTGTGATTAATACCAAAGACTTTAATGTTACGTTTTAGTTTTGTAAATAGTTTTGTACATAATTTACTTTTTTTTTGAATTTAGTTTTACACATATTTTTGTTGTCTTATATTTTCTTATAGTTTATTTCAATGTTATTATTGTTTTTGTATATATATTTGAAGAAATAATGAGTTTTTTTGTTTTTAAACATTCTCTAATATATGTATGTATATTTTGTTATTTAAAGTTTTAAGATTGATGATGTATGTATATATTTCTTTGACTTTCATTTGTATTATATAAGATTACAAACGAGAAAAATTTGTTTATTCGTGTACAGTTTGCAGGTTGTTTTTATGTACTACTTTTAATTTTTTTCTAATTTTAACCACCACATTTTCATCTGACAAGACGTTTACTATTTCATATGGACCGTTCCATAAGGTAGACAATTTATTTCGTTTATTGTGATTTTTTAAAAGGACTTTATCACCTACATTAAAATGTTTTGTTTTTCTGGCTATCTGGGGCCTATAATATTCCTCTTTGAAAGGAATTCCTAAAACATGCTGACTTTGCTGCTTTAAATTGCATACGTTTCTGTTAAGATTTTGTGAATTTAGGGTTACATCGGCACTACCTTCTTCATCAGTCAAATGTGGAAATTTGGGAGTAGATTTGGCGGTTGGTTCAGAGTGTCGTAGGTTTACTTCGACCTCTTTTATAACACGTCTATTTCTTACTCCTATATTACTTGTAGGCTCTTTTTCACCTAACTTTTTTTTATTTTCATTTTTGACATATGCAAATGTTAACCTTTTCTTACTGCGACTATCGTAAGTAGACTGATTGGAAGCATTTTTATCTTTCAAAAATGAGTGGGTTATAGGTCCTGGAGAGCCATTTAACATGGATACAGTGTCTGGTTCTTTCAGTCTGGTGCTTAGAAGACACACAGAATCAGATTTAGAAACAAGATCTTTCTGTATAATTGTAAAATTAGGTTCTCCAGTGCTATTCCCAAGATTTGGAAGTGTGTTAAACACTTCTCTTGAGCTGCATACCACGTTGGTAGTTCTATTTTGGAAAGAAGGATAAATCTTCAAAGTATTTTCTTTGTAATCGATTACACACGAGTACTTCTTTAGAAAATCATTTCCAATGATTCCATCGTAGTTTAAATCAACATTACTGCCGAGAATGTGGAAAGAATGCGGTATCTTAAATTAATCTTTCCCCGATTGAAAACATAAGGTCTCTGTAGTTAAACGAGAGCTCATCATTTTTTCGCCACCCATAGTGCAAATAATTATATTTTTAGCGCTACTTCTTATTGAAGAATTGCTGAAACTCTTAATGATACTGATCTCGGAACCTGTATCAACTACTATATTTTTGTAGTTACCGTTATCAAAAAGGATCCTGATCATATTTAATTTCTTATTTGGCACGAGGGGAATTATAATTGAGGGAGAGAATTTTTGTTTATTTTTCAAATTACTTAGACTTGGATTTTGATTCGAGAAGGGCTGCCGGTTCCTTATTCTCGATGGAATTCGTTTATCGAATTTTTCTACAGAAGGTTTATGCGACTGAATCTGATGGAGATTCACTTGTCGTCTTTCACTAAAATTTGTAGTCCCTTGTCTTTCATAATTTCGATTTGAAAAATTATTTCTGTGCGATGTGTAATTAGTCTGTACACGAGGTTTTGAAGGAAAGGGATTTTCTCTGGTACGATAATTTTGGTGCGTGTTATGCTTATTGCGATAAGAACATTTAAGAAACTGCACTTCTTTCTTAATGTGCTTCGGCGTAAAACTTGGAAGGTTATGAAAACACGTTTTATATGTATGCCCTACTTTGCCACACGTTTGACAGGTAGGTCTATGTTGGGGGTAAGTTTTGTCCACACTTTGATTTGCTTTTGGCATGGTGCGTTCCAGCCTTGAAGAGTGGGCATCGGCGTAGGAGATTGATTTCCTCAAATCTGCTTCACCGTGTGCCTGTACCACGAGTTTAAGGTTATCATTTCTTAACCCATCCTCAAATACCTGCACTGCCAATTTTTCGTTTTCTGCTGTTAAAAATGCTCTGACAGCAACATCGCTAGTGCTAGCAAATGTAGCTGCATTAAGGGACGTTAAGAGTTTATTTACTCTTTCACCGAATTGCTTTATGTTCTCTTTAGCAAATTGCTTGCATACTAAGAGATCATTTTGCGCCGATGATCGAGATTTTATCTCCCTAAAATTGATCTCTAGTTCATGGACTAGCTCATGCCACGTATTCAGAGTTTTAAACTGAATCAACTCGTATGCGGGGCCTTGTAATCTTGTTTTGACAATACTAAGGAACAGTGTATGTTCCTGGATTGATCCAAAAAGGATTTTTCCGCAAGATACGAATTTGAATAACTCGCAAGGGTCGCCGTTGAATACAGGAACGATGTTGAAAATATCGTTAATCCCAACCTTAAATTCCATGACACTAGATTCAGAAATGATCGTGTTATGAAAAGGTAGAGACTCGAAGAGTTCTACTATCTTGCGTTTTCCGCGAGTAAAAATTTTGAATTATTATTAGTTCTCGCGTAAGAACTTTTCGCGGAATACCAGAATCAAGAAAAAGAATATATATATATACATATATAGTAAAGTGGAAAATTCGCGGAAAATTTCAATGAGAAATATAAATATACGAAATATATTAATAAAAACTTTTTATGTTTTCTTTTAATTTTTATTTATTTGAAACCTAAAAACTATTTACTTTTTATGTCTTACTTGTTGCTATTTCTGCTTCTGTTGTTGTTGTTGTTTTCTGCTTCGGCTTCGGTTGATGTTTTCTGCTTCGGCTTCGGTTGTTGTTTTTTGTTTCGTCTTTTGTCTGTGCCAGGCAGGCTTCGCGCCCTATAGTTGCAGTTACAGCCTGGTCTTTTCACTGCCTACCGTCGGCCAAATACCTTCGCTCTGAGCTGGTAAGGACTTGCAGTCGTAGGGCTTCTAATAATTTTCACTTTTGTTTTTGTGTTGTGTTTTTTTTTTTTTTTTTCTTTACCCTGGTGTTTGGTAAAATGTCTTCTTTCACTTTTGTTTTTTTTTTTCACTTTTCACTATTCACCAATATTTTTTTTTTGTTTACCCTGGTGTATACTGTGAATGCGTTCTTCACTTTAAAAAATGTCTTCCACTTTTGTTTCACTTTTCACTTTTTTTTTTTTATTTTCAATTTTTTTTTTCACTTCACTTCACTTTTTTTTTCTTTTTTTTTTTTCTGGTGTATAGCCCCAGTAAGCCTCAAGAGTCTTTAGCTCTTGTT
Source organism: Matsumyia berberina (assembly GCA_917880715.2). Taxonomy (NCBI): domain Eukaryota; kingdom Metazoa; phylum Arthropoda; class Insecta; order Diptera; family Syrphidae; genus Matsumyia; species Matsumyia berberina. The sequence continues at coordinate 85,478,211 of OU862872.1, forward strand.
TTTGGTAGAAGGGATAGTTTTATTTTTCTCTATCCCACCGCTGCCACCATGTAATGACGCCAACTGCCCGTGCTTTCTCGTATTCGAGAGAAGAATACAGTAGCGGAGAGTGAAACACAAGTATTTATTTATAAACAATATATTTATTTATTACAACACTAGTTAGCCCGCTGTCCTTAGCATGCTGCGACTTCCTAGTTGTTGTGTTGGAAAATGTAGTATTATAGTAAGGTCTGCTGTCTTTAGCAATGCTGCGACCTTTATGGTTAGTGTTATATTGTGTTCTCTCTCGCGAACCTTCCGATCCACTCCCTTTTATACAAATTATTTAACTATACTCATCCCCACTCTCTACACCTCAGGTAAACATTTACAAATGCATTGCATCTCAGCATTCTACCTAATGCTCCTAAACCAGCGCTACCCTAATCCGTGTTATTACACTTGAACCCAAGCAACCCTTGTCTGATTTATCATATTACATAGCGATTGCTATGCATCCAGGATACTGTTAATCAGTTCCATCTGGATATATGCAGATACGGTGTGTGTGTAATCGGATGGGTATAAACGTTTTATGGTTTTGGGTTTTGTGCATTGGTGATCAACGTCGCGACGCCTGCGCACAGCTGAGGTATGAAAACCATGGTATAGAGATAAGGGATGGTAATTTGGGTGGTGCATGGAGTGTGAAATACTACACTACCTTAGGCGAGGTCTTCCTCTACTGCGTTGTCCCTCCGGGTTAGATTCGAACACTCTGCCTACCGGAGCATTAGTGTCCATTCGCTCTACATGCCGCATGCGATACATACGTATCTTCTTGACTAGGGCGATGTCGCTGTACAGCTCGTATAGTTCGTGATTAAGTCGTCTCGTCCAAAGACCGTCAACGCAAATGGGACCGAATATCTTCCGAATAATTTTTCGCTAGAAGCAACCAAGGATATGTTCATCTGCTTTCGACAGCGTCCATGCTTCAGCGCCATGAAGCAGGACTGAGATGATTAAGGTCTTATACAGAGTCTCCTTAGTTTTTCGGGATAGGGCCTTACTACTCAATTGCCTCCTTAGCCCAAAGAAACAACAATTGGCAAGAGTTATTCTTCGTTTGACTTCCGGCGAGGTGTCATTATCGGAGATAATAGCAGAGCCAAGGTAGACAATGTCCCTTACTACCTCGAAGTTATAGCTATCAACTGTGACATTCTGTCCAATTCGTTGGTGTTGGGTATCCCTTCTTGTTGACAGCAAATACTTAGTATTGCCCTCGTTTACCGCTAAACCCATTTTTGCCACTTTTGTCTCAATACTCGTGAAAACACCGGTGACAGCTCGCTATCAACATCATCAGAGTACGCAAGCAGTTGGTGTTGGCTTGCGAGTTTCCCACAATTCGTTCAAGTATGATGCTGAAAAAGTCACATGACAACGCGTCCCCTTGTCTTAAACCTTTTTGGACATCAAAGGTTTCGGTAAGATCGTTACCGACCTTGATGAAGCAGCAAGGATTCTCCGTCGTCATTCTGCACAGACGGACGAGTTTGGCAGGGATGCCAAGACTAGACATGGCTCCATATACTGTAGCTCGTCTCTATAAATGCTGTCATAGGAGGCCTTAAAATCGACAAAAAGGTGGTATGTATCAATTTAGACTTCTTGGGCTTTTTCCAGGATCTGGCGAAGTGTAAAAATTTCTTCAATTGTGGACTTTCCTGGCCTAAAATCGCACTGATAGGTGCCAATCAGGTTGTTGACAAAAGGTTTCAGGCGCCCACACAATATGGCAGATAAAATCTTGTACGCGATGTTGAGGAGGCTGATACCCCTGCAGTTGGCGCAGTTGAGGGGGTCTCCTTTTTTGTGGATCGGGCAAACGATGCTGAGATTCGATTCATCGGGCATACACTCATCTGAATAAATCTTAGAAATGAGTTGTTGTAGGCTCTCTACCAGGTCATTTCCAGCTGCTTTAAATGCCTCGGCCGAATGGCCTTCGGGTCCAGCGGCCTTGTTGGATTTTAGTTTAGATATTGCTATCCGTCAGGTGGACGGAAATGTTCGCTATCATCGTCTAGGTTGAATGGTCCATTCTGCCTGAAAGCGGGATGTTGGTCTTCGTCGCCGTTATACAGTCTGCAGAAATAATTTTTCCAAATTCAAAGCACCGACTGTGACTCTACTATGAGGTTTCCTTCTTTATCTCTACGGGTTTCCGTACGAGTTCTGCTTCCGTGACACATTCTCTTTACTTTTTGGTAAAACTTCCGTACGTTATTCCTGGAGTATAATCTCTCAATATCCCCGATCGCGCGAGTTATATTTTTACTCAGTCTGGTAAAGAAAAAATAAGACCACTCTTTTTTTGTTTTCGTTTAATTGACTTTATTCGGTCGTGTCACACCAACAATTCAAATTCTTCAATAACATTTTATATTTTTCATGCTCTTTTTCATTCTTCGAAATCCTCTTTGTCAGCAACATGACCGGATATTGGTTCTTGCCATTGACCGACAATTGTATCATACAAAACTACCAAGCAAGCGGTTTTGCTTTTGATTTTATTCTGTATGCACTTGGAAGATCAACGGCAAGTTTCGGGTCATCGTTTTTGCCATTTCCCGGATGTATATATGTAACTCCTCCTCGGTTTAAGTCAGAAGTCTCCGGCTTCACAGTGTTGACAATACTGATCTTATCTTTCTTAGTTTTTATGGATACATAGAAAAATAAAGCTATGGCCAAAAGTATTACGATTATTACAAAACCTACATTAGTAACGTACATTATATTTTTGTGGTACTATAATTCTTTGATTTCTTCGAAATTGCTCATAAGAATTTCATTAAAACTGATAGGCTTTACAAACTTTTCTGTTACATTATTTGATGGGTAATAATATTTTTCGGTTACAGTAATTTTTTTATTATAGAATTTGTTCTGCTTTGTTTCTAGTGTACAATTGTTAAAATTTATTGGGTAGTTTCCTGTTAAGTTTATTATTCTTTTATCACAATTTTGTATTAAAGTGTCGTTATACATATTAATTAATAAGACAGATTCATCTAACGTTCTTTAATGGATATTTCCTAAAATACGGTTCGTCTTTATGCCTCACTCTTTTATAATTCCTAATATATCCTTCAGTTCCATGTTCGACGTAGTTTTCTGCGTCTCTGTTCTTTGTTTGGATTGTCTTAACTTTTTTCTTCTGAATTTTATCTACTAATGATCTTGTGTCTGTTATTTGACTGGCTTGTCTTGGAGAATCGAAATGACTCCAAGACAAACCAGTTGAGTGGTATCTATCGTTACAATTGTCTATAGTTTTCTGCATTTTTTGTTCTACTGAAATATCTTCTTCTATTGCTTGCATTTTTTCTATTAATGTGGAATGCAGTCTTTCGACGTCCGCATTTCCAGTATGGCTATTGGCTTTGGTCCAATGTATTTCTACTCCTTTTTCTTGTAATTATTGTACAACTTGTTGCGATTTAAACTCATTATCCATAATAATGTTTCTTGGTGTATCAAATGCTGCAAGATAGCCTTCTAAAATACAAATCTTTTTAACCCAGTTTCTATCATTGATAAGATATGCAACGACGAATTTTGTTAGTTTATCGAGAATGGTTACAAAACTTTGTTTTTTGTAATGAAATATATCCAAATGTATAATTTCGTTTTTACTATTTGGTGTTTCGGTTATGCTAAATATTGGTTTCATTGGATTTCTGTCATACTTTATTTCCTGACATTTTCCACAATCACTTATATTTATAAAATACAAACTTCTGATCTGATGTATTTTCGTATGTGACAAGAAATCTTCGAATCTACTGAACGGATTTACATGCGGTTTTTTCCTATAGATTCAGGACGCTTCTAACTGATACTTTCTATATAAATTATTTTAAAATATTTAACAGAAAGCCTGTAAATAAACAAAAGAAATTTTTTTTTTAAATTAATTGCATTTTCTGTTAAGTTATCTCTATTTTTCTCGACTTTCCATTGTAACAGATTGTAATCAAATTTACATATCTGTTTAGAGCTTTTATTAACAAAGCCATTGATATATATATCATCTTTGTACGCTTTCCGTAAGTTATAACAAAAAACAAATATTATTTAAGTGCAATCGCGAGTACGACCAGTGGAGACCATTGCCACTATCAGTGCTCAAGCGGCGTTCATGTTTGTGCGTGTTGGTAGGTTTAATTTATTTCGGCCGTCGGTCGTGTGGAGAGGGAAATATTTCATGGGCATAGTTTTATTTAAAGGTGAGTTTTTTTTTTCATTCGTATATTATGCTCTGCTGGCGCGCAATTCAAATTGTTGTAAAGTAAAAAGCTCTCTTACAAAAAGGAAAGGTTTTTACATTTTTTTTGGAATTTATGTACCATCTGTGGTCTTTCATTTTATTAATTTTATTGTTTTAATTTATTGTATGTAAAAATTTACATATGTGCATACACATCTATGTACATATTTTTATGCGTAATGTGTTTCACAAATTGTCAACATCATTTTATTTGCTACATACATATGTATTTGCGACTGAAGTAATTGTGTGTATTAGCTGATATGTATGACAAGACAACCGTCTGACGTCGAAATGACGTCGCGGGTACATACATACATAACTGAGGTGATTGTTCCTCTTTTTAAGAAAGGGGATAAGAGGGATTGCTCTAATTATAGGGGTACATATATGTCTCTTAAGTCTCCCCGAAAAAGTTGTTGGTAAAGTGTTGGAAGCGCGTTCCAGAGCTGTGGTCGAGTCCAGGTTGGGCGACGAGCAGTGCGGCTTTCACCTAGGTAGAAGCACAACCGACCAGCTATTTACTTTCAGAATGGTACTTGAGAAGGCCTGGAAGTATGCCAAACCTATCTACAGTTGTTTTGTGGATTTATAGAAAGCATATGATCAGGTCCCTCGAGTGTATTGCAGGAGTATGGGATAGACAGGTTCTCTTCTGAGGGCCATTTAGTCTCTATACACTAACTGTAAGAGCTGTGTTCGGGTGAACGGAGTTAGGTCGACACCTTTCACTGTGGGCGTTGGACTTCGCCAGGGGTGCGTTCTGTCACCTCTCCTTTTCGTAGTGTATGTGGATTGGATGTTACAGCGCAGCCGTGGTGAGGAATGGGTCGAATTGGGAGATTTAAGGGTAAGTCATCTGCTTTTCGCTGATGACTTGGTCATCCTTACGTCCACCCAGACCGAACTTCAGCGCGTACTAGATAGGTTCGTTGCCGTTTGTGTTGAAGCTGGGATGAAGGTTGAACGTAATTTCCTGTTTCTCCTGCATGTTAGTGAAGTCCCATTGAAACAGGTGGAGAAGTTTAAGCATCTCGGGGTACTATTCACGAGTGATGGTAGGAGCAATACTGAGTTATCTTGCCGGATTGGTCGGGCTGGAGCAATTTTGAGACAGCTTGGTCAATCTGTTATCAGGAGGGCCGAACTTAGCATCGAAGCTAAGTTGTCGGTCATTAATTCAGTGTTTGTTCCGACCTTTACCTATGGTCATGAGGTTTGGGTAATGACCGAAATAATAAGATCGCGGATACAAACTGCCTTGCCGAGATCGGGTTAGGAACACCAGAGTACGCGAGGGACTCAATATCGAGCAGCTACTTCTTCGAACGGAGAGGTCCATACTTCGATAGTTTGGGCACGTGAAACGCATGTCTTAAACTCGGTTTCCAAGAAGTGCCATGAAATCCGTGCCATCGGGCAGGCGTCATCTTGGTAGGCCTAGGATGAGATGGCTGGTGGAAGATCGGGAAAAGTGAAGAGTCCACTCCTAAACCTCATAGTGGATAAGCGGTCCATTGGAAGATGATGATGATGATGGTGCATATAGTGCATATGTACATACATATTTGTTTGCTTCGTCAAATTAATAAAATCTATGTAATTTTTTTGTGTACTTTAACCACAACGTATTCATTTAAGGTTTATTAACATTTTCATATAAATTATAAACATATGCTAATGATGGATTTTTATATACTTAGCAAAACAGTACATGGGCATATCAGGGCGAAGCAAGGCGAGCACGGGTCAGCTAGTTATTAATAATAAGATGTAAGAAAGGCTGAGAGCCCCTAAAAACCATTGTTTGTTGGACGACTATATTTAATATTGTAAACCCCCCCCCCCCCCCTCCATAAACATATAAATTTATTTATAAATTTCTTGTTAGGGAAAGTTCCTGATTCCCCGCGGCTCATTTTACCCCAGCTTTGACATCAGCGCGAAAGCTTATCCGCGCCCCAATCATCTGATCTTTTAGTATCTATTTATCTGTGCTTAGGGATTTTAATGAGGCCTCGTAGAGTAAATGTGGATTTCCGGCTGGGAGGGGACCCGAACCCAAGCAGTCCCCGTCTAAACAGACGTAACTAGCCGACGACCGTGAGAGTGTGTGCGAGCGTGACTGATCAAAAAAGACACTTGACCGACACTCTATAGCCGACTACGAGACAGCGAGGAGTTGCGGAAACAAGATCCAAAAAAAAATGAAGACAAACGAAAAGGAATTGAAAGACACGAGAGATAAAAGACGAGATACACCAAAAAGAAACAAGAAAACAACTAAGACGAAAAATACAGGAAGAAACGACAACTACCCGACAAACATAACGAGGAAAACAGAAAATAAGAAGTCGAGGACCCGAAGAACAGACGGACTCTGGCGGAGAGGATCTCACCCCATCCCCGGAGATAGCCTGGATAGCCCCCCACATAGCACAGATAAGTAGAGTGGTTTTTTTGTGATTCTTCTAGTGTGATTGTGAATTTTTGGTGATACCCCCTAAAGTCCCTTGTGAGGGCCTTCACCCCCCTGTTTGCTTTACCGTAGCGTTTACCGGCTACGTTGTACCGTCGCGACCCCGTTTTTGAGTTCCGGAAGGGAATCCGGAACTAACCCGTTGGGCCAAGTTCCGTAGTTTTCTAATTCGTTGACATTCACCGTGATTTTCGTTTTATCTTTTGTTTTGCCTTTGCCAATTCTATTTTGCTATTCCCCCCCCAAGTGAGAAAAAATATATCTAAATTTTTTTCCCCGTCTGGGACTATAAAAAATTCTTTTTTGTCTCTCTACAAGTTTTCGCAATTCCTTCAAAAAATTGCGTGGCGCCCCTTAACCCCCTTCTTCTCCCCTTTTCCGAACTCGACCCAGCTGAGCAGCCGGAGGTTCAGCAAGATCATTGCTGCCGGTGTTGGAAATTCGGTCGCGCCTCTTTCCGGATTTCGCAGCAAATTGGCGCCCAACGTGGGGCCTTTCTTTTATTTGATTGTGGTGTTGATCTCGTTTGTTTCCTGTGCCTTTTGTGGGAAGTGCCTTTTGTGTTTCTTTCCTTGTTCAGATTGATTGGCTTTAGTTATTTTCAGGTTGATAAGTGGAAAGTGAAACAGTATGCAGAGAAAAAACCACATCCAAACCCGAGGGTCATCAGTGGGCTTCACAAAGCAAAATCATCGCTGGAATCTTCATTTAAACTCTTGGCAATCAAGGTAGTCGACCTTGATACCAAGTAGGTATATTGTGCTTTTTTTGATTTCTATTTCATTTCAACTTTTTGACATACATATCGTCCATATGTTGAATTTTTTTTTAGGTGCAATTTGAAGAAGCGGGCTATTGGAAGATGATGATGATGATGAGGTGCAATTTTTTTTATTTTGATATTTACTTTTTACTTTTCCCTATTGTGTCATTTCGTCTTTTTTCCTTTTCTGGTGCGAAAGAGACCTGATTAGTACTGTGGTGTACTAAAGTACCAAAATCAGTACTCCCCAAACTTTTCAAATTTAATTTTTTTTATTCGTGGTAAAACTCTTGCTGATTTTTAATTTTTTTTCCCTTCGGCGTGTTTTTGGCAATATTTGTCGGCCCGTGTTTTGGAAAGACCGGGGTCTGCGGACGTGGTGGACTATCCATTTTCCTTCGACGACGACACCCAAGCCGTCCAGAAAAAGATTCTGGAGATAGAGGGCTTGCTGGTGAATACACCCCTACGTAATTACAAAAATTGAGTAGGCCACAGCGAGGGTCGGCAGATCGCGCCCAGAATCAAAAGAGGAAGGAGCAGAGAAGCGCAGCATAAGGACGGAACTTATGTTGTTGCTAGCCAGCCTGGAGGACAACGCGGGAACAAGCGAAAAAGCAGAGGAAACGGAACAACCCGTTCCGCAACGAGCAGCCACAAAACCCCCTTTGCCACCATCGTCTGCCATTATACTTGAGAGGGACTCAAGTGCAATCGATAGTGAGCGATCCAACCGTGTGGTTGCACCGATCGAGCTTTTCGAAAACTTATCCAAGTGGGATTTAAAGTTTTCAGTGAAGCGATGCGGGGCTTCCATAAACTCTTTCTTGGAACGAGTGGAGGAGTTGAGGGAAGCCAGAAGTCAGCGAGACTCAGTTGTTTAGATCATCGGTGGAATTATTTGACGGGAAGGCACTTCTTTGGTTTAGAGCGATAAGGAGGATTGTAAATTCTTGACAGGAGTTGGTTAGGGAGTTGAGGTTGGATATTGACAGTTTTCATATTGACCACCACTGTGTTCGGACGTGTTAAACCTACTTTGCTCCGCGAGTAATTCTTTTTCCGCCCAAAAAGCAAAACATTCCCTTCCGCGTATTTCGCTGTTCTCACCCAGATATTTCGGCGCATTTTGCATTATTGACAATATTCCCCTTTTTTTCGCGTTCGACTAACCTAGTGGCCAAGTTGACCTTCACTGGAAAAGTGATACAATTCTTTTTGCGTGTGTTATAACTTTAGTGTTTACCCGTTGTCCCACTTTTCACGTACATATTATAAACATGCCTTGCTGTGGTGCGCCAAATTGCTCGATCTCCACCAATTCATCGTATATGATTCTGTGTAATGGCATATGCGGGAAGATCTTCCATCTCATTTGCATCGGGCTTAGCAGGATCGCTAAAGCCCACCTGCCGGAATACAGTAGTCTTTTCTGCTTTTTCTGTGCAGAATGTAAGACCATCTCACTGGCTCATATCTTGCTAGCCATTAAGTGCAACAACGAGCAAGTGTCAGCACTTATGGATTCTGTCTCGGAGTTAAAAGCAGAGATCCGCCAAAACCACAACTTAACTACTGATCTCTTAGCTGACAATGGCGAATCAGTCAATAACGCACTGGAGTGTTCTTCGCTTGAGCAAAAAGCTTCCTCGGTGAGGCTTAAAGAGACATTTATAAAATACGTTAATGACGTTGATAGCATCGTTGCGTTGACCGAGACCATAAACACCAAACTGGGTCAGCTTACTAAAGAAAAAACGATAAGCGACGACCCTAAATGTTCTTCTGCCTTGCCAGCCCTTGACGCAATCCATAGAGACATCACCTCTTTTTCCGAGACACTTGTTGGTCATGCCTCTTTAATCGAATCGAGGTTCGCCAGTCTTGTGGAGTCGGTAAGGGATATCCAGCCTGGACTGACCACCACTCTTAGTGACGAGGCTGCTACCACAAGGCTTTCAATCAATCAACTCTTCGGCTAAGTGCAGCTGTTGTCCAGTAAGATGGACGCAATCAGTCTCCCCACTGCTAGCAACTTCAACAATAATTCCCTTATGGATGAACTGCTCTGTACGAATGCTGTTTCTAAGTACATCGACTAACTGATCCCTGCACCTCAATGTCGACCCAGAACTACGGAACCGCATGCTCTGTGCTCATGTCTTCGTCTACCTCACCTTCTCAGCCCACTAAAACGAATGCTGACACGCCTATCCGGGATTCTGAAACAATTCATCAATTCGGAACTTCGTGGTCGAAATCCGACTGGAACGCACGACTCCAGTTATCATCTCTATAACGTTGTGAACTTCTCAACCTTTATTCTTAAAGGAGCCCCTCGTAATGCCGATGCGTCCTGGATTCTCAACTTCTTCCGCCAGAAATTCGCCATTACGCCGACGAAATGCAGCAAAAGAAGGTCGAAATACTTCAAGGTACAAATTCCCACCAGGTATGAATGGCTATTTGGGAACCCTTTTGACATCTCCGTCCTAGGTGCTATGAAGATGACGAAGCCCTCTCCACACATAATCAACAATAGTTCTAAGGTAAACCCCATTAACAAGCCTAAACCCCATTAACCTCCCAACTTAACAATAGAACTAAGTATAATACCACCAATGTACCGAACCCCTCCACGCAGTTAATAAAAAGATCGAGGTTAAATGTCTCTTCCAAAACATCCTCCACTGCCCATCTCCTCCTTAACTCTGACCCAAACTGGAAAGGTAAAGCAGGAGTTTTTCCCAATTTTTCACCATTTCTCCTATCTCGTAACCCTTCCATCATTAACGCTCCCGTACCAACTCCAAATCAAACCGTCCTACCTCTACAACCTACTACAAACCGTAACATACCCCAATAAAAGCGCGTCTCTTTCGATTTAACTCCCACTCCCGAACCCTCCCTTTCCTCCACCGTCTTATCCAATAACTCTTCCACCACCTATCCAAATTTTATTCGCTCCCATATACTTAACCCCACGGCCCCAACACAATCATCTTCTCCTGGCAGCTGCACCCCACCACCTATGTCTGCCCCCACACATTCGTCTTCTCCTGGCAATTGCACCTCATCCACTACTTCCTTCCTCGATCCCATGTTTCTCCCCCAAGCAAAACTGACTAAGCAAATAACCGAACTCAATGACGATAACCGATATGTTCTGTCACGATTTAGGGATCGGAGAATTTACGAAAATGTCCGGCTTTACCTTGCATTCCTCCATGACAAGCCTGACTACATCTGTATTGACGGAAAAACCGAAACGAATGTCATGGTTTCAATCCATCAGGAAGGTCTCCCAACAGATCCAACTGATTTGACACAAATATTTGTGCGTTACCACGAGAGTTGTAATATCTCGCCCACTGACGTTGCCAATAACCTCTCCACATTTGCCTCTCATGTCAGTTCCAAACGCCTCTCGCACCTTCAAAAACTCGGTCTAATTTCAATAACTACTTTCGACCCTAACTCATATTCTAATGTAATGTTCAATACAGTATCCCACTCCCCTAGCCCTGATAAAGCTAACCCCAAGTCCCTTTCCATCTACTATCAAAACGTAAGAGGACTGCGCACTAAAACCTCCAACGTATTCCTAAATTCTCAAAAGTTACCCTACGATATATATGCCCTGACTAAAACCAACCTAACGCGCAGTTTTAATGACAACGAACTATTTACCCCTGATTTTAATGTTTTCCGTAAGGATGTCTTAGCCGCTAGTGATGATCCCCTCAGTGGCAACAACTCCAACGCCGCTCTCCCCAACATCGATCACCCAGGGCGTGGTGTTCTTTTAGCCTTACGCACGTGCTATGATGCATCACTTTTTATTATCCCTGTTTATTAAGGGTCTATTTGTAACCGATTTGTTATGAGAAAGTGTAATGAAACAATTTAACTTACGCACGAATGCCTTTATTTCTGTTGTTAACAGAGTTGTGGTGTACACAGCTTGCCGGTTGGAGATCGAAAGAGAATGAATCATAGACAAAACTTATTACAACCATGACGAATTAATTGCACAAAGCAAACAACAAAAGAGCAGAGAAAATAATAACAGGAATTCTTATTAGATTATAGAAATAGGGCAAATAACCATTGTTTGTCGTTAGGCGACCAAATGAATGAATTATACAATGTACAAATAAGTTACGTAATTATGTGTGTTTAATAGCGAACATTCAGCCCCCTCTGAAAGACCCAGGTCTTTCAGAAAAAGGTAGAGGTGCCAGTTTTGTGATGGGGCGGACGTATTCGCCAGTTTGCGTTGTTATTGTCGCAACACGATTGTGGTTGTCTCTTCCGGGATGGAGGTTTTTCACTCGCCCCAAAATCCATTTTGATGGTGGTAGATTGGAGTCTTTTAGCATTATCACGTCGCCCACTTTGAGATTTTCCTTTACGGTTCGCCATTTCGGACGTTGCTGAAGAGAGGTCAAATATTCTGCATGTCATCGCTTCCAGAAGCCTTGCTTTAAATTCTGTAAAAGAGACCAGTTAGAGTAAGGGCATACGTTTTGAACACACATATCGGGACGAGGAACAGATATTAAAGGTTTACCAATCAAGAAGTGAGCCGGACTTAGCGCAATCGGATCCATGTCGGAGGTGGGCCACATCGGTCGAGAGTTAAGCAATGCTTCAATTTGTGTCAACAATGTATACATCTCTTCGTATGTAAGCCTGTGATCTTTGACGACGCGCTTGAGGTGAAACTTTACCGACTTCACTCCCGCCGAAGTGAGGTGCAGAAGGAGGAATGAACTTCCACGCAATCTGGTCTTTAGTTACGTGTTCTGTAATAATGCTGTTGTGCTGCTGACTCATGAGATGCTGGAACAGTTCATCCAAATGTCGTTTACTGCCGTGAAAGTGTGTTGCGTTGTCGCTCCAGATTTCTGATGGTTTGCCTCTGCGCGACGCGAAACGATCAAGAGCTGCGATAAACGCGGCGGAAGAGAGGTCGCCGACCAGTTCAAGGTGGATTGGCTTTGTAGTAAGGCACACAAGGACCGCGATGTAGGCTTTAACGAATTTTGGGTTTCGTCCTCTCGCTAATCGAACAGTTATAGGTCCCGCATAATCGACCCCTACCTTGCTAAACGGGCGCGAAAACCGAAAGCGTTCTGCGGGCAAGTTACCCATAAGTTGAGTCGAAGTTACGTTGCGATGTCGGAAACACTCAACACAATTGTGCACGACTTTGCGCCAACCCACTATGAAAAATTCTTGTCTGAGAATGGCAAACATTTGAGAAACACCGACATGTAAGTATCGTTTGTGAATATCTTCGACGATAAGTTTCGCGAACCGAGTGTTCTTATCGAGTATAATAGGATGTTTAGTGCCAAATGGTGCATCTGATTCTTGGATACGACCACCGACGCGAAGGATTTGGTCATTATCCAAAAACGGGTTTAGAGACGCCAATTTGTTCCCCTTTTTTAAAACTCACCTTTCGAAATTGCGCTTATTTCGGATCTAAAACACAAAAATTGATGCCACTTAATAAATAAGGTTTTTGCCGATAAGAGCTCACTTGCCGACAGGGATTGCTTATTACGAAATGTTTGGTTCACACGCGAGTTCGAGAGAAACCGGAGGGTATAGGAGATAAGGATCTCAAAAATGTTTGTAGTATCGAATTCCGTCACGAACACTTGAACAGGAATAATTTTACGTTCTTCGAGCTGTTCCTTTGGAATGCTTGTTGTTGAATGCACGGTATTAGGCCATTGATCTTGTTTGTGCCTGATCCATGATGGTCCGAACCACCATAAATCATTATTTAATAAATGAGGGGGTGGAATACCACGGGAGGCGCAGTCAGCTGGATTTTGATGAGATCGCACATGATGCCAAAATTCTCTTGGTATTGATGACAGAATTTCAGATGTGCGATTGGAAATAAAGACTGACCATCTTTTAAGCACGTCTGAAAGCCAATGAAGGACGATTGCCGAATCAGTCCAGGCAAAAACTTGCATTTCTTTGTATTGCAAAGAAGTTTTAAGTTTGTTAATTAACCGTGTAAGTAAAAGGGCACCACAAAGTTCAAGTCGTGGAAGAGATATTACCTTTAAAGGTGCTACCTTGCTCTTTGCTGCGACGATTGAACTGGTTACGTTACCAGCTGAGTCTTTACTCGTGCAGTAAACTACTGCTGCGTAAGCCTCTAAAGATGCATCGCAAAATCCATGGAATACTCTATTTTCCTTTGAGGTCCACATAATCCGAGGAATATTCAAAGCTTCTAAAATTGGAAGCTCATCGCGAATGGAACGCCATTGACCGGTGAGCTTTAACGAAATGGGCTCATCCCACGAATATTTTTTGCGCCAGAGCTCTTGAAACAATATTTTTATAGAGATGATAACTGGAGTCAGAAAACCTATCGGATCGAATATCCTTGAAGACTCCGAAAGAATACGCCGCTTAGTAAACGAAAAATTGTCACTTAGGTTTACTTTGTAGGAGAACGAATCCTTTGCCGGTGACCACTGCAAACCGAGCAACTTGACTGAATTATATTCCTCAAAGTCTCTTGGTGATAATTCTCTTTGGTCTTCCTTAAGACTAAGAAGAAGTGGCCAACAATTCGTGGTCCATTTGAGCAGGTTAAAACCGCCTGAACGAAGTAAACTTACGAGTTCTGATTGGAGTGAAATTAATTCATCAGCAGTATCGGCCCCGGTCATAAGATCATCGATATAGAAGTCCTCTAACAAAACTCTTGACGCGCGCGGAAACTTATCCCTGGAGTCTAATGCCAATTGGTAAAGGCTACGTGCGGCCAGAAAAGTTGCACATGCTGTGCCGTAGGTGACAGTCACAAGTCGAAAAACTTTCAAAGGTTGATCAGGAGATTCTCTCCACAGAATTCGCTGAAAATTTACATGTTTTTTGGACACTGGAATCTGGCGGAACATCTTTTCTATATCGCCTGAGAGGGTGTAGCGATGACGACGAAAGCAAAGGCAAATGGCGAATAGATCGCGTTGATTTGTTTGCCCTGTAAGCAGTGATTCGTTGAGTGACATATGATTACCAGCTCTAGCCGATACGTCGAAAACTACCCTGACCTTTGTTGTGCTGCTGTCGTCTTTTATGACAGCATGGTGTGGCAGATAACAACATTCATCTGAAGACATGTGAACTTCTGTTTCAGGTACCTCTTCCATGTGTCCCAGGCTAATATACTCTCGCATAAAGTCTATGTATTTATCCTTTAAATATTCATTAGAAGCGATTCTACGTTCTGTGGACTGAAACCGATTTAACGCCACGTTTAAGCTATCTCCATAATCGGTTTTTTCTTCGGATTTAAAGGGTAAATGAACCTCATACCTGCCATCTGGTAATCGGACATGAGAATTCACAAATATGTCTTCAGCACGCTGATCCTCTACGGAAAGAGTGGTCTTATGTTGAACTTCTTCAAGGCGCCAAAAGCGCTCGAGGTCAAAGCAATTTGAAGTATCCAATTGAGCGCAAAAGGAATCAACACTACAATTTGTAGAGAGGTTAGCAGCCATATGGCCACAAACCACCCAACCAAAGATTGTTGGAATGAGATCGGGCTGGCCTTGCTGGCCACGAACAGCTGCTCCATTAAGTATGCTGAACATTTTATCAGCACCAACAAGAATGTCAATGTGACCCGGTACATTAAATCGAGGATCTGCTAACGTATACGAAGAGAGAACGTTTGTATCTGAGATTTGGTTTACATTAGCAGGTATTAGCGAGGTGAGTTTTGAAACTACGTAGCAGTGAATCTCAAGAGACTGTTGGCTGTGGCACGAAATTAGATTAAGGGTTACAACTCCATTTGTTACACCTGCAGCTGTAGAACCAACGCCTAACAAAGGTATTCGAGCGGGTTTACGAGCGAGACCTAGCCGTTGAACCGTTTGTTCTGTAACGAATGACACCTGGGATCCCGAATCGAATATTTTGAAGGTTTCCTTCCTTATTATAAGCACGAGCGATAGCAGTAGGTAACAATGTGTGTGAAAAACGAATAGATTTGTTCGATTTGTTGTCTGTACTTGACGAGCACAGATGAGTAGCGATGGATGGGTTTGTTGCTGTCGAGGAATTAGTGAACGAAGGTCGGTCCGAAGAGGTTATAGTGACGAAACCATTTGAAGCTGTAGACGGCGAAACGGTAGCCCATGAGGTTGCGGGATGAACGAGAGTATGATGGCGAGTATTACAGGTCTTACAGCGATTATTTGACCGACATTTTTGAGACGTGTGACCTTGACGAAGGCAGTTAAAACATAAGGATCGTTCCTTAACAAAACTTCTTCGCTCATCGATTGAAAGAGCGAGAAAATGTTTGCAGTTCAAAAGGCTATGTTCTGCTTTACACTTAGGACAACTGTAGTTTGTTTCCACAAGATGTGAACGAATGGACCATTGGGTCTTATTACGAGGTTGTATAGAACCCGAGGATGCATAACAGGCTTCAAGACAAACGCAACGATTTTGAAGAAACTCTAAAAGCTCGTTAATAGTGCAATCCGACCGTGCTCCTATAAATTCAGCCCATGCTTGTTTCGTTTCCGTATCGAGTTTTTGCACTAAAATATAAATGAGCCACGGATCACGATTATTTGATTCTAACGCATTTAAGCCACGAATTACTTCGTCCGCACCGTCGGTAATTTTTCGCAACAAAACAGGATTTGCTGAATTCGTTGTGGGAAGTGATAGGAATGATTGGACAAATGATTGAATAATCAAATGCGTTCTATCATAACGGGTTTCCAACCGATCACAGACTGATAAATAATTATTGTCCGAGTTTGGGATGTGTTTTAAAAGACTGCTTGCTTCCCCACTTAAAAAGGATTTTAGATACTGAAGTTTCTGGGTGGAAGTCAGCGATGTATTGTGGTCAATTGATCCTATAAACGAATCTCGAAACCCGGGCCAGTCTTTATAATCACCCGTAAAAGTTGGAATCGAAAGATTTGGCAATTTGACGGAAGCTGACACATGCGAGGAACTATTCAGTTTATCCAAGAAAGAAGCTTGTTGACTAGCACCACAACCGATTCGTTTGGCTGTTGTGGCGGTTCAGCGAGTTTCTTAACTTGTTTAAAATTTGTCAAAACTGAATGCGCTATGAAGTACTTCGTTTCGTACTCCTCAAATTCAGGCTCTGGGTCTACGAAATCTGCATCCGAAACAAATTCGTACAAAGCATTTTGCAGCTCGACAAATTCCTCCCACGTTTCATTCAATTTTGCCAACCGAATTTCTAGCATTGATAGCGTTGTATTAATGTCGACCGATTCTGCAAACGTTGCAGCGCGAGAAATCATGCCCTTTGCACGACCACTTTTTGCTTTAATAAAGTTCATTTTTTTTTTTTTTTACCAGAAGAAAAAAGGTCCAATTAGGGAGGACAATGTCTCAAAATGAAATTTTTATTAAACAGGGAATTCGCACGATACGGGATTCAGTTTATAAAATGGGTTTGTATGTACATATGTATGTACCTATTGTACATATATGATGCATTTTTTCACTAAACACGTGTATGGGTAAAATTCACTTTTCCGCGAAATCTGTCTTTTGAGATATTTAATTCGGCTTCAGAAGGACCATAAAATGTTTATTAAGGGTCTATTTGGATTAGAACAACGACGATAGAACGACCGATTTGTTATGAGAAAGTGTAATGAAACAATTTAACTTACGCACGAATGCCTTTATTTCTGTTGTTAACAGAGTTGTGGTGTACACAGCTTGCCGGTTGGAGATCGAAAGAGAATGAATCATAGACAAAACTTATTACAACCATGACGAATTAATTGCACAAAGCAAACAACAAAAGAGCAGAGAAAATAATAACAGGAATTCTTATTAGATTATAGAAATAGGGCAAATAACCATTGTTTGTCGTTAGGCGACCAAATGAATGAATTATACAATGAACAAATAAGTTACGTAATTATGTGTGTTTAATAGCGAACAATCCCCAACACTTATACCCTTGAATTGATTTGTGTACAAATTAAATTTACAAAGCGCTCAGTCTATATCTTGTGCTGCTACATCCCTCCCGCACAACCGGGCAATGAGTACCAGCTTCTTGCTGACGCGCTCGATTTCGTAGTAGACGGCATTCATCCCGAAGACGATATTATCGTCGTTGGCGATTTTAATCTACCCCGTCTACGCTGGGCTGAGTCAGATTCTGAGATTTTCCTTGTCCCCATTAATGCCGCCTCCGATAAAGAAATTTTATTTACTGATCGACTTCTGGCCTCTGGTCTTCATCAGATGAGCTCCATCAAAAACAGTCTGGGCAGACAGCTAGATCTAATCTTCTCGACTGACGCCGATAACTGTGTAGTTACCGAAAGTACCCACCTCCTTTCCGAACTTGACGCTTATCACCCTCCCTTATTTCTTATCTTTTCCTATGATAATGAAAACACAAATTTTATTAGCGAAAATTTAATTTTCGAAAAGCTAATTTTGACAAACTCAATGACCTTATTGGCAATGTTAATTTTGATTTTCTGCTCGACGAGAACATTAACATCGACATTGCCGTCGCCGCCTTTTATTCACACTTATTTGACTGTTTCCAGCAATCCGTTCCTTACCTGCCCCAGAAAAATTTTACTTCTTCCCCCCCTTGGTACAGCAAGGAACTACGCTCACTTCGGAATAGACGTAATAAACTGTGGCAGGCATTTTTAAGATCCAGATCCGCGTCAGACTTGTCTAATTATGAAATAGTGCATAATGACTTCTCCACACTATGCAAATAACTTTACTCCGATTACCTTGACCGTATGCAGTCCGATCTTATTTCCAACCCAAGGCGGTTTCCAGTTTATTAACACCAAAAGGAAATCGGACGGCTACCCTTCCACTTTAAAATTCGGAAATTGCTCTTCTCCCGACCCCAATATACTAACAAACCTCTTTGCTGATTTCTTCAGCCAGGCGTTCTCTAATGACAACGTCGAGCTCGATCTTAATTATTTCAGTTGCATGAACGGCTGCACTCAAACCTCCTTAACTTCCATTATTATAAGCACCTCATCAGTGGCTGACAAGATTCTCTTCCGGACCAGATGGCCTTCCCGCCATTGTTTTAAAAAAGCTTATCTTTTCCAGATATCAATCGCATGCGGTACTTTTCCACAGGTGTGGAAAGATTCGTTCATAATTCCCACCTTTAAGAAGGGTAGTATAAGTAACATTTCAAACTACAGACCTATTGCCAAACTCTCATGCATACCTAAGCTCTTTGAAAGCATTTTGTATGACTCACTATTCTTTTACTGCAAATCACTCTTCTCCCCCAAACAGCATGGATTCTTGAAAGGCAAGTCTACAACCACTAACCTTACTGAATTTGTATCAAATACATTAACGGCTCTGGAAAATGGTAAAGAAGTTGACGCCATTGTTACCGACTTCAGCAAAGCCTTTGACAAAATCTCACTAGATTGTACTTTTTAAACTTAGTTGAATAAAAATTAAAATTCAATAATTTTATTTGCCGTTCTCTTCGCTTTTGAATTATATAACTCATACACACACACACACACGATGTCAATCAACCTTAGATCGAAAACCACTCAAATCAACGGCAACATCTCTACGTCCTCTCAGCTTTTTTTCCCCAACCACTAAACAACTCAGCGATGGAGCAACGGGATTAACACTAGCAGATCTCGAAAAGCGGCTGAATAAACAAAGTGAGATCATAACTGCTCACATAACTGGGGAAATAAATAAAATCAGAAGCGATGTCATGTCTAAGATAGATGAAATTGAACGAAACTGGTCCGACCACGTGCAAAAAGTCAACAATTCACTTTCAGATCTCCAAGAGCGCGTTGCAAAAATCGAAACCGATGTTCATAATGAATTCAAGCAAGAACTTTGTGACCTTCAAAAACACTGCGACACCTTAGAGCGGAGGGAATACGCAGGAGACGCCGTCGCTTTTGGCATTCCACAACTTCCGGACGAAAATTTAAGACTCGTCTTCAACTGCCTCTGTCATACCGTCGACTGCAAACCACCACCTCTTAAACAGATTTTCCGGGCACGAGCGCGCAACAGCAGGGACGAGCCCCCCATCATCATCAAATTCAATAATTCGCAAGAGAGAAATGCCGTGTTGAGATCGTTCGCCTGTTATCGCAAACAAGTGAATTCACCACTTCGACTGCGTGATGCTGGCTTTGATACCGAAGCAGACCGCTACATTTTTATCAATGAGAGCCTTACAGCTAGGAATCGCTCACTTCTCCAATATGCCCTACGCAAGAAAAACAAAAAAAAAGCTGTTCTCTGTCTACACCAAGTCTGGTTCGGTTGTCGTGAAGCTGAGTGCAAACGAGAGCAGCCTTCCCATCAGCAACATTGACGATTTGGATGCAGCTGTGGCTAGATGTCAAATGTCGCACAAATCGTAAGCTGAGACCGTCAACATTGTGTCTACATACTATGTTTTCATTATTTTCTTTTTATTCTTTACATATTTTTTGTTTTATTATGTTCTTCCTTTTTCCTTTAGTTAACTTTTTAAAATTACGTTGTAAATGTTTAGTGGCCACGGTTAGTTATACATTTTTTCTTTCTCTTTGTTTTTGTGAAATTATTTGTGTTTCTGATTCTTCTTTTTGCTTTTCAAATTTAAATCTTAATGCAGCCGAGTTTAGGTGCACCTGATGGAGATTCCACTGACGCCAGCATGAATGAGAATCTGTACTGCATGTTGCGTATTCTGCGTCGGCAAAACGATGGTTTGCATGTCTGTCATCTCAATGCACAAAGTTTAAAGCCAAAGTTGGATGAATTTCGCTACTTATTTGCAGAGTCGAAGATTGACGTTGTTTGCGTATCGGAAACATGGTTCGCCCCTGATTTACCTGACGAAATATTTAGTTTGGTTGGCTACAAGGTTTTTCGCTCTGATAGAGTGACTCGCAAAGGCGGTGGTGTCGCAATTTACGGCGTGCAGGGCTTCGTTGCCAGCTCGTTTGTAAATCGGATGACTGTCTCTCTGAATATCTATTTATTAACATTGCAAGCGAGAGTGGTCAAGTCTTACCGGGTACTGTGTATAGGCCAAACAAATATGTTGATCTATCCCCTGTTGTCACTGTCCTTGAGGAAATCTCCTGCTCCACCCCTCACATTATTTTGTGTGGGGATTTTAATTGCAATTTACTAGACACAAATAGTTCGGCTAACTTCATAAATAGCATGATGTCAGTCAATTTAACTACTGTCAATTCTACCACCCCAACTCACTTCTCAAACAGCACCAATACGTTGCTCGATCTTTACCTAACCAATAATATTAACAATGTCTTCTCTACAGCCAACTTTCAGCTCCAGGTTTTTCGAAGCAGGGCCACAGAGGCAACTTCGGTGCAGGGGAGGTGGACGGCGGCATGCTCGCGGTAGCTCGGTTTAGCTCGTCGGACGGGGGGTGGTTCTTGTCCACTCCACCATGCACCACCTGCTCACAAACAAAAATCTCATGCCATTTAGTTAAAAAGAAAAGGAAGAAAGAAGAAGACCCTAAGCAGACGTCGGACGGACTTAAAAGATAGGCAAGAGAAAAAGAAAGAAGTGAAAAGAAGAGAAGGCCCAGAAACCTATGCCTATATCCAGGAGAGAGAGAAGAAATCTAACCGATTACTAAACCTAACTAGTCTAGAACTAATCCTACGCTACTATACGACTTAAAATAAACCCTAGACTATACCTACCATAACTTAAATCTAACCTAAACTAGCCCTAACACTAAACGACCGATTTCCTTTGTCTCTCCCAGATAAAGGTTCGTCGAGAACCAGAAGCCTGCCAAATAGTATTGGCAGAGTCTTGGCCAGCTCACCCCTGCGTCTTGCGACACATCCGTAGCTATTCCTCTTGGCCGATGTAGTGAGGAATAGCCCCTAAAGTTGACTCCGGTCACACCCTTAAGTCGATAGTTCACGTCCTTGTCATTGTCAGTTATGTTCCGTCATTGTCACCACTACAGAAGGACGGCCTGCCCTTTCCCTCCACACCCCACACGACACGAAATTAAAAACTCATGATTAGCAAAAAAATTCAATCAAGAAAAACTTTTATTGGGCTGTGCAGATAAGCCTGTCTCAGCATGGATAAAATGGAATTAAAAAAAAAACAATTTTACAATCGAAATTCAGTTAAAAAAAAAAATTCAGATAAAACCTAACTCTAACTCTAGCTGCGTTCTGCCAGTAAATATTTTTTTATAGTATCTTTTATACTTTGTACTCACGGTTACTGGGTGTCCCTCGGAGTCCTGCCGGCAGCACTTGAAGAGGTTCGCCTGTTGGAGCGCTTTTCTGGTTCTTTTATTTACTCCGCGGGGAATGAATATTTACAAACAAAACACTTACACAATAGAAAAAAATTCGCTAATGGCACAATAATTCAAAAATTTAATTCAAAAAAAAATTCACTGCACTTTGATTTTTCTTTTTGGTGTCTTTTTTCTTTTCCCACAGACAGGGAGGGGTAAATGGGGTCGATCCCAAGAGCACACTGTCCTTGACGGAACACTGTTGTGGAACATTGTTGTTCACTAATCTCGGATATCGCTGGAGATGAGCACTCGGGCTATTAGGGTTTTCCTCCCTATAAAGCCTTGGGTGGTGTTGTTGCAACCTGAGCGGCTTAAATTAGCGGTTCCTCGCTGTACGGCTCGCGACCGTTTGTTGCCGCTTCTGGAGGATATCCGTTAAGAGGTTCCGCTTTGTGGTTGCGGTCCTCTAACCGCTGGACGAGGAAACCGCTTTATGGGAGTCGTATCACCACCCAAGACCTGTAACCTAATTGCTAAAAGTCTATGTAACGTCACCAAAATCTATTTTCAAACAACGTACCTGCTTTCTGTTAGAGATTTCTTAACCAATGTCGGCCTCTCCTTCCTGGCTCTATTTGATATAACCTAAGGTGGGGTATCCCCCAATTAGTTTTTTTTTTCACCTTTCCTCTTCTTACTCACCGAGATCTTCTTAGATCAATCGAGATCTTCTTCAGGGTTTTTTTTTTCCGAGAATTCAAATTTGAATTTCTCCTACTTAGCTGGCTAAACTGCCCTTGCCGAAGGTTATGGAGAGTATGACCCAATTTTTTTTTTTTTTTATTTATTTATTTATTTATTTATTTATTTACAACATATTTCACATTAAGATTACAATCTCATTATTTGTGAAGGCTTATATAAATTGAGGAAATTAGAAGAATATCAAGAGTTTCCAGAATGCTTCGAAATGTAAGCTAAACAAAGTACAATGTAATATTAGATCGGTAATTGCAAAATGATTATGGTAATATAATAAGTAACAAAATTTATCTAAGTATCACCGGCCAAGTGTTTATAAAGGTGATTTTTAAATGTGTTTGTATTTTTGATTCTCCTTAGTGCTACAGGTAGTGAGTTCCATAAAAGAGTGATATGGACAAAAAAGGTTCGCTCGGATTGCAGGCAGCTAAATCTGGGTCGAATTAGGATTGCGGTTCTGGTTGAGCTAGCAAAAACTAGTCTGTTGTGCAAGTACTCAGGCTGGCGTGACTGCATGATGCTATGTAGCAGCGTTAAACTTCTAAATTTGATGACGTTATCAAAAGTCAGACCCAATATTTGTATGGAGTAGGTGGATATGTGGTCAAAGTATCTTTTGTTGAAAATGTATCGTGCGAGGTTATTGTATATTACATTTAGTTTTCGACTTGTATTATAGTCAACACTGCAGAAGACTTCGCAGCCATACAAAAGGATGGGTAAAAGAAGTGCCTTGACCAGCAACATCTTAGTTTTAACAGGCACATACCTTTGAGTTGACCATAGCAGACGGAGGCCACTGAATACCTTGCCGATAGTAGCAGCTGTATGATCAGTTCAAGTTAAGGTTTCATTGAGGATTATTCCCAGGTTCCTAACAGAATTTACGTAACTTATAGTAGACTGATCTAATTTGATAGGTGGAAAGCTTGTCGTGTCTAATTTCTGTTTGTAAATGCATAACGTTTTGGACTTCCTTGGATTGAGGGACAAGTTATGCTTTAGCGCCCACTGCAGAATAATTTGAAGGTCTTCATTAATCAGGTCAATAACTTGCCTTATGCTATCTAGCGGACAGGCCAAATATAGTTGCACGTCGTCGGCAAACATATGGACATGGCAGTGAGTCGTTAGTCGGGGAAGTTCGTTCACATAAAGTGAAAATAATAACGGTCCAAGTATGGAACCCTGTGGCACCCCTGAATGAACTGAAAGAAAGGAGGACATCCGGTTTCCCACTGCTACACATTGTTGGCGACCTATTAAATAGGACAGCAAGAGTTTGACTGCAAGATGAGAGAACCAAAATCAAAATAAGCTTTTTACAGAGCATCAAGTGATCAACCGTGTCAAACGCTTTTGAGAAATCTAGCAGCGTTAAAAAGGTAGCAAAATTGGTGTCCATGGCCTTGCGTATGTCATCTACAACTAGTAGAAGTGCAGTCTTGCAACTTCTCTTCTCACGAAATCCTGACTGGGCGGAACTTACAAGGTTGTTACTAGTTAGTTGCGCTTGCATCTGCTTTAGGATTGCCTTTTCAAACACTTTAGAAAGAAATGGCAAGATCGCAATAGGTCGGTATTCAGAACTGGAGCAATTTTGTGACTTGGGTATTGGGAATATTTTTGCAATTTTCCATAAGCTCGGATACTCACAGGCAGTGCTGCCACTAAGAAAAAAAATCCCGTATCAAATTTGCGTAGCAAAACTGAATTTGCGTAGCAAAAGCGAAGCCATTGAAATTCCAGTGGAACTCCAGCCCGCATCCAGTCACATTTCAAACATATCCGAAGAAATATATACTGCTTGTGTAGGGTAAGGTAGAACAGTAACATAAGTTGGAGTCGTAGAAGTGAATAGTTTGAAATTACGTCCGATTAATTTTTTAGGTGGATTTCATAGAAATACCACCTATTGCAGAGGTCCTCATGACGCGACTTTAAAAAATTTTGAATGCCATTCGTCTTCGCTATGATAGTAAACACTAACCTCATACTCCGTTAAAAATTTTATATATATATATATATATATGTATGTATATATATACATATATGCAATATAACGGATTCTTGTGGACACGATTGAGGGCGCAATTATGAACCGATTTTAATAAAATTTGGTATACACGTTCGTATGCCGAATACCTCGGCTAAGTTCGTAGATGGGCATAATCGGTCCAGAGGGGGGCGGGTTACGCCCCTTTTTATGTCTCAAACGGTACAATTCACAACTCAAATAAATCCCAACCTCTGGTTTTGATTTTTTAGTAATATAGTAGATAACAGTGAACAGAATCCGCCTGCTACCAATTTGGGCGCCATCTTGGATCCGCCATCTTGAAATTTTTCAAAATTGATTGGATTTCGTTGAAATTGAAAATCCTTACAAATTTCGAGGTAATTAGTACAAATTCGTTATTAGAGTGGAAATTTTTGTCCGCCATTTTGTTCCCACCATCAGAATAGATGACATAAGAAATCCACCTACCTCTTGCGGCGCTTGCCGGAAGGTTCTTTTTTAATTTGTGATTGTGATTGTGAGGGGTCTAAAAACTACCAGATTATTGTTAAAATTTCGTGTTTTAAAAAAGCGTAGCAAAAATTGGGATATCAGGGAGAGTGCGTAGCAACGTAGCAAATTTTACTTTTTTGGAAATCGGGTAACAGTTTTGCAACTATCGTAGCAAAGTGGCAACCCTGCTCACAGGTGGTTATTATATAATTAAAGATGTGGGTTATGAATTTGAGAACTTGGGGGAATACAATTTTCAGAAATTTGGGATTTAATTCATCTAACCCTACTGCATTCGATTTGACAGAGAGTAGAGCTTCAACTATGTCTTCGTCAATAAAGCGAGTAAAATTGAAGTGTTGTTCCGTTTCTTCATTTGTCAGTAGATGCGCTGTGTCGGGAGAAACATTCCAATTATGTATTGAAGGTGCAGATACAGAAACGAACTGAGAGTTGAGAAGGTCGCAATCAACGTCATCAGGTGCCTGCAACCGTTGTTTGCCGTTACCGAGTTTACGCAGATTTTTCCAAAGGTCTTTTCCGGACTGATTGCTAGTACTTAGCAAATTATTGTAATAATGTCGTTTTGCAGATTTAATACGAAGCACTACTAAGTTACGAAGGGAACGATAAGTATCATGGAGTATGTCTAATTTATATCGCTTCCAGCGAATATACGCAATGTTGCGTTCTTGAATTAAGCCCAGTAAACTGCTATTAAACCAGGGCGGGGAACTGTGTTTAATGGTTATATGCTTTAGCGGGACATTATTAACAAAAAGCGCATTTACGGACGACATGTGATAAATTTGTGCCCAATGTATATTATCGACGTCACTCTGTAAATTTTCGTAGTGGATATTCTTAAAATCCCTGTAGCTTATGACGGTTTCTACTGAATCAAATTGCATATCGTAGGTCAGGTATATCAGGTCGTGTTTCGAGAAACCCGCCGCTGTTAGTTGGTTATAAAATAGGACTTTATCAGCATCGCCAACAAAGAAGACGTCGAGGAGAGTGGGGCATACATTTTTTTGAAAGTGTGTTGCTGTCGACACATTAACAGGCGTAAGGTCCATACTTCTAAAATTGTCAATCAGTTGGGCGGAAGAAAGAGTATTTAACAAATTACAGTTTATATCACCACAAATAACAATATTGTGTACATTGCAAGAAATTCTTTCCAAAGTGGACATAACAGGCGAAATATCTATATTTTTGTGTGGTCGGTAAATCACTCCAACGAGCATACTCTCTAGACCACACCTAATCTTAAGAAACAGGTAATCGGAGGTACAATTTGCATCCGATTTACAGATTTCTTGATAACCTATTCCATTCCGCAGATAAACAGCAACTCCCCCACCCACTCGACCAATCCTATCACCTCGAAATAGTTTATAACCCTCAATATCATACGCCCAGTTAGGAAACTTACGCCCATATTATTCACTTCAATTTAGCTCTAAATCGAGATTTAAGGTGAACACTAATTCGCCGTCGGCCATTTTATCAATTATTGACAAAGTTTTAGGCAGTTAAATCTCCAATTTTAAATCGAGATTCAACTAAATCGAGATTTCATTAAATCGTCGTTCTTGGCGTTTTAACGAATTTAAATCTCGATTTAACTGATTTTGGTATTATTGAGACGGAGTTTTGACTGTTAAATAAAATATTTTTCGGAACCTTAGCTGCTTCTTGGAAGCTTCTTTATCTGACTGATAATTGAAGTAAAAAAGTAATAAAATGGCTCGTCACGGAATCGATCGTAACTCCCTGAAATATACTGGGAACATTTGTTAAATATCGATAAGTAGCCAAAAATAGGCTTTGTGGAGCCCCAACACATTGCAACCTAAAAGATCTTTTTTTGTAAAGCAAGTTCTCCTAACAGATAAAGAAAATTTTGCCAGTGTCTTCCAAGCAGAGCTCTTCACTCGTCGGCAAGTACTTTCTTCAATGACAGCCAAGCCGCTATTAGAGCTATTGATTCAGCTACTATATCCTCAAAACAGGTAAAGCAATGTAAGGAGGAACTAAACCAACTAGGAGTTCAGTGCAGGGTCACATGGATGCCAGGTCATAATAAAATTGACGGCAACGAAAGAGCTGATGACTTGGCCAGATGGGGATTAGCCCTTAACGACTCACTAGCGGAAGTTGTTAATATAATATGGGAGCCGTTAAGGGCAATATTCAACACCCCTTCTTTATGACGCCCAACCAAGTGTAGAACAGGCTTAACAACTGCGTCATATCAAGAAAAGTCTGGCCCTGTTACAACAAACAAAAAACAAACGAGCTACTAAGCAGATCAAGCCCAGATATTGCAAGAATCGTAGCCGCTAGGCCACTGGTCAATAGAAGACCACGCAGCCAAGCTATGTATCCTCCACAACAGTTTCTGCCGTAGTTGCAAAGATAATCATTTCTGCATCATTTCCTGTGTAAAGGATAGACGTATGCCCAGCTCGTTAAGATGGTAGTTTAGTGCAGAATGTTCTGTGAGGAAACCCGTGAGGAGTTTAGCTTAGTGCGTTTGCCCGAGCGGCAGGAAAGCGCGGCGAAGTTCTAGAGAATTGGTGGTTTTCTCGCACAATGGGGGCTCTTGATTGCACTCATATTAAAGTGCAATCCCCTGGCGGGAATTTGATATGTTTGTGAATTTAATAATACTCTTCAAATTGTAATTCAGTTTATTATTTCTGGCAACTGATGCGTTTCCTGTCTATTTTCCTGCCAAATACGAGTCAATCGCTCCAATTGGTCGAATCGTCGATTTAACGCTTAAAACTTTCATTGAAAATTAAACCGACGAAAACTTTTCTCAATAATAGGACGAGATTTAATAAATTCGAAAATCGACCTAGTGTGCTAAATCTCGATTTAAGTGAAACTCGATTTAGGACGTTAAATCGAGATTTAAATCGATGTGAATAATATGGCCGTTAGAGGAAAACCAAGTCTCAGATATACAAGGTTTTGCAATAAGAGCGCTACAAAAGTTTTTTTAAATGAAATAAAAACGGTTTTGGATATCAATGAAATTCTTTATTCCTGTGAAAGTACGTTCGATGCCATTATGTATGGAACTCGATTTCTTTTGCATGGCCCCCACGGGCATGCTTGCAGAAGTCCAGACGCTAAACCCAATTTTCGACGGTTTTCAAGCATAAATCGGCCGATACTGCTGCAATTTCACGTTCGATATTCGTACGAAGTTCATCAATCGTCGCTGGCTTGTTGGCATAGACCATAGACTTGACGTAGCCCCACAGGAAATAGTCTAACGGCGTCAAATCGCACGACCGAGGCGGCCAAGCGACTGGACCATTTCGTGAGATAACACGTTCTCCAAACTTGGTTTCCAATAAATTGATTTTAACATTCGCTGTGTGGCTTGTGGCGCCGTCCTGTTGGAACCACATATCCTCCAAGTCCATATCATCCAATTGGGGCCAAAAATATTCGGTTATCATTGAACGGTAGCGATCCCCATTCACAGTAACGTGCCGGTCTTGATCATCACGCAAGAAGTACGGCCCAATGACGCCGCCGGCCCATAAACCACACCAAACCGTAATTTTTTCGGGATGCAATGATGACTCATGGAGTACGTGTGGATTGCTGCCTGACCAATACCGCATATTTTGTTTATTGACGAAGCCATTCAACCAGAAATGAGCCTCATCGCTGAAAATGATTTTTCGATGAAAATCCGAATCATTTTCAAGTTGTTGCTCAGCCCAATTCACGAACATACGACGCTTCTGGTGGTCAAGCGGCTTCAGTTCTTGCGTCAATTTAATCTTGTAAGGATGTAGGCCAAGATCTTTTCGCAAAATTCGCCACAACGACGTCACAGAGATGCCCAACGCTTGAGAACGACGTGTGAGAGACACATCTGGGCTTTCTGCAACTGAAGCCTCAGCGGCAGCAATATTCTCGACACTACGGGCACTTCTTTGTCTCACTGGCACGGGAACATTTTGTACTGTGCCTGTGGATTCAAATTTTTCCACTAGACGCTCAATTGTTGATCTGCTAGGACGATTATGACGACCATAAATTGGACGTAGCGCTCTTAACGTTGAGGCCACTGAGTCCGAATTTCGGTAGTAAATTTTAATAATTTCGACTCGTTGTTGGCTCGTATATCTTTCCATCATGAAATGGCAAACCTTACTGAAGAGAAATGTCAAAAAACCGCAAGAAAAATATGGCGTCGTTTGCTGTCCCTGTCGCTCTACTTTTGTAGCGTCCCTATTGGAAAACCCTGTACAGATGACATCCACCTGAGAGTTAACGAATAACCATCGAAATTCATCCAATTTCAGACACAGACTTTGGGCGTTAAGATGGCATATCTGTAACCCTTTTTTCCGCGAACGTAAGACTCGAATCATTCGGAACAGATTTTCATCCATTCCACTCAGACTGAAACCACCACTATAAACAGCTGATTCCATTGATATATAGGGAGATCAACTATCAGAGCATCAAAAACACAAACAAATATAATAACATGTAAAAGAGAAACAGAATGCAAAAGAAAAAAGAAAAGGTGTACATTGGCCATTGATAGATAAAGCAGAGAAAAATTAAAAAAAAATTTAAAAGAAAAGTTACTGTACTTAGTGTAAAGAGAATGCATTGTGCAACCTATTAGTCGTTTATTTGTTCTTATCTCGGCTGACATCTCACAGCGGCAGCATTTAAACAGTCAAAGTCGTCTATGGCTGTGTTATTCCCATTCTCGCTGAATTTGACGAACACAGTCCCAAGGTGTGTGTGAACGGAGAACAGCTGTTTTCTTTTTTTTAAACGCATTGAATGCTGAAGAAGAATTCGATTTTTTGGGGACAAGCTCTCATTCACAAACACATTGCTGTTTGATTCGAATCCAAGGTCGCATAAAGAGATCGGGCGCTTTGATTTTTTACGAAAATTAGCAAGTGCTTTAAGCATCACACTTCTCTCTCTCACACTGTTAAATTGGAGGATGACCGGCGGCTCGTCTGTGTTATTGCGGTGTGTTGTGCGAAATATATTCTTTAGAGCTGGCGGTGCGATGTCGATGGTGCTGCAAAGCTTATTTTAAATTTTGTGCAAATCTTCTTCCGTGAGTTTGGGGATTCCGAAGATAACAGCGTCGGTTAAGAATTCCTTCTTCTCCAGAACATTGCAACGCTTCCTTAACTCAGACACCTCGCCCTTGACTTGTCCACATTGCACTCAATATAATCAGTCCGCTGTGTCAGATTGGACATAGCCACATTGATGTTGTTTACATGTTCAGTTAATTGCAGTTCGATGGCATGAACTTTAAGCAATAACTCGTTGCGAATCTTGTCCATTTCTTCTTTGAAGGTCGCGATAATGGATTCGGTTTGTTTCGCTAATTCAGCATGAAGAGTTTCCAGAGAGGGCCAGGAGTTAGCCGAGATAGTTGGTGTGCGTGGGTTCGATTGTAGTGTGGTTGTGGTGGAAAGGGTTTCGGTAATTTGTTTTTTCTGTTTGATTTGTTTTTTATCGGAAACTCCTGCTTTACCATCGACGGGTGTGTTGGTTTTGGGCGAATTCAGTTTCAGCGGCGCTGGAAGTTGCTGTTGGTCTCGAACTTGGTTTGGCCTGGTGTTAATTGAAGACGAAGATGACATCGTGCAAGTATTGTATATGTATATGTAAGCGATGGCGGGAAACAACGGTGTGCTTATTTGTATTGTAATATGAATTAATATGAGCGAAGAGAAACAACTCTGGCAATCAGAACAAAATACTAGCACTACTGGTTATACCCGCACAATATAATTATAGATAACTGATAAATGCACGAGTTTAAACTACTTTTGCCGGGAGGGATCCAAAATACTTCTACACTCTCGAACATGTCGAATAAGACTTTTTTTTTCTTTCTTTATTTGCCTTTGCGTCTCTATGTCTGGTCATTCTCTTTGTCTTTAGTTCGTCTGTCCAGTCGTCTCGTTTCTTTTTCCTTATTCTGTTTCTCTTACTTATTCTAACTTAAACACTATGACTAAATACATATAAATAAAATAAATTAACATTAATGACGATAACCCTAGCTTCGACACAAACATAGAATAAAATTATCCTCGCCCGAAACCAATCGGTTCTGCACACGTCTCCGTTTCGGGTGTCGTCCTCACTACTAAAATGTCCTAGATCGTGGATAGCGTTAAAACAGGTCAAGTGCTATACACCAAAAGAAAGAGACAGAGACACATGCAAACGTCAGGCAAACAAAAATAAAAAAAACAATGTCACATTTTGCGAATCGTTTGGAGGTTGGTCGACGGTAAGTTTTGTTTCACATTAAATACTAGTTCTCCTATTTTTATTATATTCATTTGCCTTCCTACAGGTACAGGGACATGGGTGCACACACGAGGATCGCAGGTACATACAATTATCATCCTATGGAAGGATATTTGGTGGAAATTTGTTTTGGTGTTTCCACCCCTTAACCTGCAGTGTTTATATTTATTGTGTTACTATGTGAACGTTATTTTCTTTCAGGTGTCTCGCGATGGTTTACCTGGACCCGTAACAGGCTCGACGGCGGTTGGCGAGTGGCCGTGAACCAACCGACCTCGTAAGAATAGGGGCCGGACCATCTAAATTGATTGCTGACGTGTCTGTGCATGCAGAGTGTGTAATTTTTGTGCTCGTATATATGGGCGTATATGTGTCCACATTGTTTGAGCGGGATTTCGATGGCCTTCTGGAGTTTGAATTGCCGAACGTGTGGCAAGGGTCCACACCCTGAGCTGTCTCATCTCGACCGAGTATATTAGCCGGGCTGGTGAGTAAAGAATGTCCGCCTTGTCAAAACTTGTATCACAGATGGAATATCACAGGTGTTCATACTGGTGGCATGAACCTAGGTCCTAATCCTAATATCACAGATAATACTTAACTTAAGATAAATAAATAAATAGATAAGCTCTGTCCTATGGTCAAGAAATAATATAAAACTATGAATAAATAAAACTCTGTAAATAAATAAACTATATCTGCCTAACCTATCTTATACCTAGAATAAATAAATAAATAGATACCTAGATAAATACATAACAACATCATTATACGTGTAATACTTAATGACCGGACATAACTAGATACGTACATGGATACATACATAGCAACAACAGAGTGAGTGTGTCAAGTGTGTAAAACTTTTGCGTGATAAACACTCACTTTCTCGCCTCAAATTGCCCACCTCGGGGCGAGTTTAGCGTTGTAATTATCTATTTTGTTGCTCTGTTTGAAATTTCTCCGGTATACAATTTGTCCTACTCGATAACTAATATCCCTGCTTCGGGTGTTATATATTTTAGCTCCTTTCTGATGAGCAAGCTTAAGATTGTCGAATATTTTAGCCCTGATTAAATCTAGTTTGTCCTGCTTATCTAATACACCTAATCTATTGTCTTTTAGCGTGCCTAGCTTTCGTAGGAGTTCATAAGACCCTCCATGTTGAATCATTTGTGTCCCAAAGACAGCATAATATGGCTCGTACGTTGTCGCATCGTGAACCACGCTCCGCAGCGAAAATGCTGCGTTGCTCACGTGTAGGTCCCAGGTTTTCTGGTCACCGTTAAGGTATGATCTCAGTTTGACCAAAACTGATCGGTTTACTCTTTCGGAGGCATTCGCTTGAGGAGAGTAAATTGCCGTCCGCACGTGGTTAACTCCATACTTGTTTAAAAAGCTGGAAAACAACTCGGAGACGAACTGCTTTCCGTTGTCAGAATGAATATATTCTGGGACACCAAATACATGAAAGACATTTTCTTCTAAATACTTTACTACCTCAGCTGCTGTTGCTTTACGTAAAGGTTTTAAAAATACATATTTGCTAAAGTGGTCCAGTACAATAAAAATGTGTGTATGTCCGTTTCTTGTTCGGGGGTACGGTCCTAGAAAGTCAATGTACAGTCGCTAAAAAGGTCGCTCCGTGATTGTCTGTTGCCCCATCGGCGGTCGAGAAATCACGTTCATGGGTTTATTGCACTTGCAAATATCACAGCCTCTCACCCATTCCTGCACATCTGTGGTCATGCCAGGCCAGAAATACCTCTGCCTCAACTTTGACAAAGTCTTGCTGATCCCACCATGACCAGCAGCTGGCGAATTATGTGCACCTTTAAGCAGGCTCCCACGCAACCCCTCAGGAACCCAAAGCTTCCATGCCATGCCTTCTTGTGTCGTGTCCCCTGTTCTTATGTCAGTTCGTTTATAAACAAATCCATCTGATGTGCAGACGTCGGGTAGTTTGTCCTTGTTTTGTTCTATGGTCTTCTTCAGCTCCTCATACTCCTCGGAGGAGAAGCATGGCGAACTGAAGTCGACCTCAAGCATTGTGGCGTCGGGCGTGAGCTCCTCCATGTGTACGCGCGAGAGAGTATCCGGGACTACGTTTTGGACGCCTTTTCTATGTTCGATCACGAAGTCGAACCCTTGAAGTTTTAGACTCCACCTCGCCAGACGGCCAGATAGGTCCTTTTGGGTCATAAGCCCCTTCAAACTTGCGTGATCGGTTATTATAGTGAAAGGCAATCCTTCCACATAGGCCCGGAACTTTTTCACCGACAAAACGGCCGCATAGCATTCAAGCTCAGTGACACTGTAATTCCGCTGCGCAGGATTAAGTTTCTGAGACATGAACGCTATCGGTCGTTCGTTTTTCTCGGCGTCCAACTGGAACAGTACACTCCCTACGCCAGAAGTCGACGCGTCGCATTGTATGAAAAAATGTTTGGAAAAGTCTGGATTTGTCAGTATGGGAGCTGTTACCAAACTCGTTTTAAGTTGGTTGAATGCCGTCAGTGCTTCGTCGGTCATTTTGAATGTCTGTCCCTTGCGTAGACAATCGGTCATGGGAGCTGCCATAGACGCAAAATTCGGTATAAATCGCCTATACCAACCCGTCATCCCTAGGAACCTACGAAGTTGCTTGGGAGTCTGCGGAACCGGGAATCAGTCCGTAAACATCCATCTCCGACGATATACCCTAAGTACTTTATTTCTTTATAGCAAAACTTACTCTTCTCCACATTTATCGTTAAGCCTGCCTCGCTAAGACACTTCGCCACCTCTTCCAGCAACCTAATATGGGAATCAAAATCTGAAGAACAAACCAAGAGGTCGTCAAGGTAGACAAAGACATTCCCTTTCAATCGAGAGGGGATGGCCTTGTCCATCAGCCGACACATTCTCTGGGCAGCGTTACATAGCCCAAACGGCATTACTGTAAACTGGTACAACGGCCGTCCAGGGACTGTGAAGGCTGTTTTCTCCCTTGATTTGGTTTCCAGAGGAATTTGCCAGAAGGCGTCTTTCAGGTCGATACCGGAGATCTAGCGGGTGTCTTGCAGGCGGCTGAGCAATCCCTCTATATGTGGAAGCGGGTATGCGTCCTTTTTTGTCACTGCATTTACTTTACGGGAGTCCAGGCACAATCTGTTCTTACCTGGCTTTCTGACCAACACCACTGGAGAGCTCCAAGCGCTGTTGCTCTCTTCTATAACACCGAGCGAAATCATCCTGTCGAGCTCGTCATATAACAGCTTTTGGATGGCCGGTGAGATTGGGTAGTGCCTTTGCTTTATGGGTATCTTTTCGTCTTCCACTTCAATCACATGCTCTTCTAGGCTCGTCTTACCCAATCCCCTCGTCGCGAATGCCGGGAACAGCTGCTTGACTCTCTCCAGTTGGTGTGTCTGTGCCGGAGAAAGTGCCTGGACCGGGGAATGGTCTATCGTCGGTGATGGAGTGTCTAGTTCGTCAATTATTTTTGGAGCGACCTTGAACACACTCCAGAAGTTTACCCCTAAATATAGTTTCTGTTGTAAACTAGGCACTACATATAGCTCTAACTCCTGAGACTTGCCACCCCAAGAAACCCGTGTCCTAAAGCGTCCTACTATTTTTTGGTGGTTTCCGTCTGCTGTCCTAATTCCTGTTGTCATGCTCGTCATTTTTATGTTTTTCTTGTTTATTAACTCTATCGCACCCTTCCCTAGACAACTTACCGAAGCTCCGCTGTCCAATAGGCCTAAGAACTCTTCTCCGGCTATCAGCACTTTAGTGTACGGCCTATTGTCGTCAGATGTCGTTATTATAGATGCTTCTATTCTACTCTTGGGTCGTCTGTAATTTGTCACTTTTTCCCTTAGTCTGAGTATCTTTAAATATTTTCTATTCTTCCTAGGAGTCGTCAGTTCTTCCCCAAAAATTCTCTTTCTGGCTGCGTCGTATTCTATCTGTCGTTGGTGGAGACTCTTGCGCGGAGGTATGTCTCTGAGGTAAGTACCATTTCCTGACTTGTCACGTTTTAAAATTTCTTTTATTTTAGGTTTGGAGTTCCCGGGAGGATGTTCGACGTCGGCTGACTGCTCCCGGAAGCACTGCCGACCTTCAAGTTTCCCTGACAGGCTGCACATTTGAAAGAAATGTTTCCCTGCCCACAGCTGTAGCAGGTCAACATGTGGAAGCTCGAGGGGCAGGCACCTGGGATTGTTCCTGTTGCGTCGGTATGGTCCCTAGTCCTATCTTTGTCTTTGTAATTGTTATAACTATTTGTACTATTGCGTTTGTCTGTATTTGCGTATGTCGTTGGTTTGTTAGGTCGTCTCGTCTGTATTGCAGCTACCTCTAATTCTTCGTCGTCTTCTGAGTTCCCTACACTTTCTCTCAACCGGGAACTCTCGTGACCTTCCACCTCAATAACGTTTCGTCTGAATTTTAACTCTCTAGCTGTTATGTGTCTCAGCACGTCTACACTCGTCTCTTAGATCTCGGATGCTCATGATTGAACATCCGAAGATCAACGTCGCTACTCTGTCTTTGATATTTTGTCTTATTATGGCAACTAAGTCTTGCTCGCTTGGTCGTGTTCGCATCTGTAGAGTCAGTGCCCTAATGTCCTCGTAAAAGTCATCGAAGGTCTCTTGGGGTTGCTGCCTCCTGTCCATAATTGACCTTAAGATTTCATGGTCTCTCTTGCTATTTTTAAACTGCCGTACCAATTCGGCTTTGAGGTCAAAGTAGTTTAAAAATTCATCCCCCTGGTTCTTTTCGAGGTACTGCCAGTACCACCTCTCAGCTGGCCCTGACACTAAATGGTGGAAATTCGCAAACAATTGCTCCTTCGTTATCCCACTCTTCTTTTGTAAGGTTTCGACTCTAAACAAAAAGCTCTTCACTGGGATGGATTTTGGTGACCCATCAAACTTCACTCCCCACTTGTGAATGTCGATCCTCGTACTACCCTGATTTGGGTGCTCATCCCAGCCTGAAGGTCATATGTCGCGTTCTTGTCGTAGTAGCGTTGACGTTAAGTCCCTAGGTCTGTCATGTCTGTCCGTTCGTTTGGGTGGCTCCCTGCGTATGCCAGATGACTCTTCCAGCACGCTAATCTTCTCATGGACCATTTTCATGTTATTCTGGAAAGCCTCCATCATCTCTGACATGCTATTAGCAAGTACTGTCATCATCCGGCTCTGGCTTTCCTGTACCGCAGAGGAGACCACATTCGTTATGTACTGTCCCATCTGTCGGTCCTCTCCTTTTATCTCGTCGGTGTTCGTTTGTTCTTCGTTCTCTCTGACCTGTCGGTCGACGAATTCGTTCCTTCCGGCTACGGCAGCTGCCTCTTGTTCTTCTGGTGGCAGTTCGTTTCGGTATCGTACTTCGTCCTGTCTGTCCAACTGGGTCCCTGGCCGAGTTGTCTGTTCAGTTGTGTCTTTTGGCGGGTAATGCAGCTCACGCCTGGATTCACTCCGAATCACCTCAGCAGGCGGAGCCACGTCACGAGCCGTGTTTCTGTCCTCCGTTCTTGTCGTTACCGGGATCCAAGTTGGAAGTTCGTAGAAAGAGTAATTCAAGTCGGTATTATGGTCTGTAGCCGTAGCGGGAGGCCTATTGTCTTGTCCCGTCGGTTGTCCTCTTTCTTGTCTTGGCGTTACTCGCACTGGAGGTTGTGCTGCCCTTTGGGACAAAGTGTTCTTGGGAACCGCCCTCAGACCTTTGCTACTCCCTTTCATATTGTAAAGTTTTATTTCAAAATACATATATGTAAAAAAATTCAGAAATTCAAAAAAAAAATTCAAAGAAATTCAAACCCGCGTAGAGTTCATATATTCATAAAATTCAAAGTAAAAAAAAATTAAACGATCCACAAAGTTATGTAAAAAATTCAATCAACTCTGTGTATACCAAAAAAATTATTAAAACCCAAAATCCAAAAATAAGGGTGGTAAAAAAACACATTAAAATAAAATCAAGAAAATTCAAACGAAAATATGTAATTCAAAAAAATCAAAGGAAAAAAATCAGAAAATGTGAAAAGAAAAAAAAATCTAAGAAAACTAAAAATCAACTCAAATAAAATTCAAAAATTGGTGTTTTACCAATTGTTCTGCTAATGTTTTTTTTTTGTTGTAAATGGGAAGAGTATTCTCGTTGGTGTGTGGAGAATCGTGCAGGTTTTCCTGTACCATTCTGTAGTATGTTAGTTTGTCTGTGTCGTAATCGTAAGTCACCTGTTGGTCGTGTCGAAGTGTGTGATCGGTGCTTCCGATACTCGACGAGTGCTGATGGCAAGTCCCTTCATCCTTACCACAACTTGGTATCTGGTGTATAACCTAATACAAGGCTGGCAAGGACATCAGAACCCACCCCAACACGGACAAAGTTTCAAGACCTACGTTCACGCCTCATGAAGAGTCTGGCTGTGCCTGAGCCTTCGGACAGCAGTCAACAGTTTGGCCTTTCCACCCTGCCCCGCTCTTTGTTCATTCATAGACCTCGGACTACCTCACAGGGTCCACTAGCACTGGGCCTGTAGACTGGACAGCTGTCTTCGTTCTACAAACAAGCAAAGAGCCTAAACAGTTTCTGGGTTGAAAAGATAGGAAAGAATAAAAAGAAAGTAAAGAAAGTAAACTAATCGCGCAGTGAGGCTATTGCGGGTCCAAGGTGGTGGTCTTCAACGAGAAAACCATCTCCTTGAATCCACAATTTGCCTCTAGCCGGTAAAATCGGGAAAATCCCGTTGGACGCCATTGTTGTGAGGCTAGGGCAGGGCCACAGAGGCAACTTCGGTGCAGGGGAGGTGGACGGCGGCATGCTCGCGGTAGCTCGGCTTAGCTCGTCGGACGGGGGGTGGTTCTTGTCCACTCCACCATGCACCACCTGCTCACAAACAAAAATCTCATGCCATTTAGTTAAAAAGAAAAGGAAGAAAGAAGAAGACCCTAAGCAGACGTCGGACGGACTTAAAAGATAGGCAAGAGAAAAAGAAAGAAGTGAAAAGAAGAGAAGGCCCAGAAACCTATGCCTATATCCAGGAGAGAGAGAAGAAATCTAACCGATTACTAAACCTAACTAGTCTAGAACTAATCTTTCGCTACTATACGACTTAAAATAAACCCTAGACTATACCTACCATAACTTAAATCTAACCTAAACTAGCCCTAACACTAAACGACCGATTTCCTTTGTCTCTCCCAGATAAAGGTTCGTCGAGAACCAGAAGCCTGCCAGATGGTATTGGCAGAGTCTTGGCCAGCCCACCCTTGCGTCTTGCGACACATCTGTAGCTATTCCTCTTGGCCGATGTAGTGAGGAATAGCCCCTAAAGTTGACTCCGGTCACACCCTTAAGTCGATAGTTCACGTCCTTGTCATTGTCAGTTATGTTCCGTCATTGTCACCACTACAGAAGGACGGCCTGCCCTTTCCCTCAACACCCCACACGACACGAAATTAAAAACTCATAATTAGCAAAAAAATTCAATCAAGAACAACTTTTATTGGGCTGTGCAGATAAGCCTGTCTCAGCATGGATAAAATGGAATTCAAAAAAACAATTTTACAATCGAAATTCAGTTAAAAAAAAAATTCAGATAAAACCTAACTCTAACTCTAGCTGCGTTCTGCCAGTAAATATTTTTTTATAGTATCTTTTATACTTTGTACTCACGGTTACTGGGTGTCCCTCGGAGTCCTGCCGGCAGCACTTGAAGAGGTTCGCCTGTTGGAGCGCTTTTCTGGTTCTTTTATTTACTCCGCGGGGAATGAATATTTACAAACAAAACACTTACACAATAGAAAAAAATTCGCTAATGGCACAATAATTCAAAAATTTAATTCAAAAAAAAATTCACTGCACTTTGATTTTTCTTTTTGATGTCTTTTTTCTTTTCCCACAGACAGGGAGGGGTAAATGGGGTCGATCCCAAGAGCACACTGTCCTTGACGGAACACTGTTGTGGAACATTGTTGTTCACTAATCTCGGATATCGCTGGAGATGAGCACTCGGGCTATTAGGGTTTTCCTCCCTATAAAGCCTTGGGTGGTGTTGTTGCAACCTGAGCGGCTTAAATTAGCGGTTCCTCGCTGTACGGCTCGCGACCGTTTGTTGCCGCTTCTGGAGGATATCCGTTAAGAGGTTCCGCTTTGTGGTTGCGGTCCTCTAACCGCTGGACGAGGAAACCGCTTTATGGGAGTCGTATCACCACCCAAGACCTGTAACCTAATTGCTAAAAGTCTATGTAACGTCACCAAAATCTATTTTCAAACAACGTACCTGCTTTCTGTTAGAGATTTCTTAACCAATGTCGGCCTCTCCTTCCTGGCTCTATTTGATATAACCTAAGGTGGGGTATCCCCCAATTAGTTTTTTTTTCACCTTTCCTCTTCTTACTCACCGAGATCTTCTTAGATCAATCGAGATCTTCTTCAGGGTTTTTTTTTTCCGAGAATTCAAATTTGAATTTCTCCTACTTAGCTGGCTAAACTGCCCTTGCTGAAGGTTATGGAGAGTATGACCCAATTACTTTTTTTTTCTTTCTTTATTTGCCTTTGCGTCTCTATGTCTGGTCATTCTCTTTGTCTTTAGTTCGTCTGTCCAGTCGTCTCGTTTCTTTTTCCTTATTCTGTTCCTCATACTTATTCTAACTTGAACACTATGACTAAATACATATAAATAAAATAAATTAACATTAATGACGATAACCCTAGCTTCTACACAAACATAGAATAAAATTATCCTCGCCCGAAACCAATCGGTTCTGCACACGTCTCCGTTTCGGGTGTCGTCCTCACTACTAAAATGTCCTAGATCGTGGATAGCGTTAAAACAGGTCAAGTGCTATACACCAACAGAAAGAGACAGAGACACATGCAAACGTCAGGCAAACAAAAATAAAAAAAACAATGTCACATTTTGCAAATCATTTGGAGGTTGGTCGACGGTAAGTTTTTATTATATTCATTTGCCTTCCTACAGGTACAGGGACATGGGTGCACACACGAGGATCGCAGGTACATACAATTATCATCCTATGAAAGGATATTTGGTGGAAATTTGTTTTGGTGTTTCCACCCCTTAACCTGCAGTGTTTATGTTTTATTGTGTTACTATGTGAACGTTATTTTCTTTCAGGTGTCTCGCGATGGTTTACCTGGACCCGTAACAGCTATAGAGACTTCAAGATCATAAATTATTCAAATCTAATTCATGACGTGTCTAACACTCAATGGTATAGAATATTTTATCTGAGTTCAGTCAACGACCAATGTGCTCTCTTGCAACATCAAATAAATCAACTTTTTGAAAAACATGTTTGCTTAAAAAGCAAAGTCATAAAGTCCAATTCACCTGCGTGGCTTAATAGGGATATTCTGAATTTGATTAAAAAGCGTAATGTTGCCTATATCCGTTGGAAAAGGTTTAAACTTCCAGAAATCCATAGAACATACATCAAGCTACGTAACACGGTTGTCCTAAAAATCAGAACTGCTAAAATGCAGTACTATGAAACTGCACTGAATCCACTGCGTGTTTCAGGACAAAATCTATGGAAAAATCTGCGCAAACTAGGAGTGGGCAAACAAAAAACAGGCGCTATGTCAGATGTTGATTGTGACCAGCTTAACCTGAATTTTGTCTCCGGTACATCTATAGGCCCAATTACCACGGACATTCCTAATTTGGTCCAAAGTGGCGAAGAACACGGCGACCAATTCAACTTTATCCGGTTAAGTCGTGAAGATGTGGTTGAGGCGTTGCTGTCCGTTAAATCGGATGCCACAGGTCTAGATGAAATTAACCCCAAGTTTACTAAGCTGCTATTGTCCTATATTCTAGATCATATTGCGCATCTTTTCAACACAATCTTGACACGCTGCGAATATCCAACGGACTGGAAACGTGCAAAAATTCTACCAATTCCTAAAAAATCGAATAACTGTTCTCCCGAGTATCGCTCAATCGCGATATTACCTTTTCTGTCGAAAGTCTTCGAAAAGGCTGTACTTAAGCAAATGCAGAAATATCTTTGCGATAAACATCTTTTATGTAGTGTCCAATCGGGATTTAGAGCCAAGCGTAGCTGTAAAACCGCACTCTTATCTGTTGTCGATGATGTTAGGTTAGCTCTGGATAGAAATGAAATGACATTTTTGACGCTTTTAGATTTTTCTAAGGCTTTCGACACCGTGGACCATAGCCTACTTTGTTTGAAACTGCTAAATTTTTTTAGGTTTTCATCCAATCCGGCACAACTTATCAGGTCATATTTAGTTGGACGGCAGCAATGTGTAGTTGTTGACAATCGGGTCTCCAACTTCCTGGAAGTGGTTAGAGGCGTACCGCAGGGATCAATCCTTGGGCCCCTCCTATTTTCCCTCTATGTGAATGAGCTTCCCCAAATCCTCAAACATTGCTCCAGTCACATGTATGCCGACGACGTCCAACTTTTTCTGAGCTGTCCTCCTTCTAACGCAGCATCTACCGTAAGTGCCATTAATGAAGACCTAAAAAACGTCGAACTCTGGTCAGTTAAAAACAAACTATGCTTGAACCCAGAAAAGTCCAAAACTCTTTTAATTTACAAAAGAAACCTTAACTTCGCCAACTTTCCGCAAGTAAGACTTGGTCAATCGCCTATTAAGTATGTTACCACCGCAAAAAATCTAGGGTTGGTTTTTAATTCAACGCTAACCTGGACGGATCACCTAAGTGCTACGATCGGTAAAGTTTATGGTGTACTCCGTGTACTTTGGGTTTCTCAGCGTTTCATTCCTTCTGAAACAAAGTTACTTCTCGCTAGGTCACTACTACTACCAATATTGCTTTACGGCTGCGAAATTTTTTGTAATGTTGATTCTCATACGCGAAAAAAATTTAATGTCATCTTTAATAATATTGCACGCTACGTATATAACTTGCGGCGTTACGACCATGTTTCCCGATTTTCCAAGCAGATTGTCGGCTGTTCTCTGATAAATCTAATAAAATATCGATCATTATCACTAATGCACGAAATCTTGCACACACGCGAACCCGAATATCTCTACAACAAACTGCAACTTTCCATATCTCCCCGATCTTTCGCATTAATCCAGCCCAGATACGCTTGTTTGATCTCAGAACGTACTTTTTTCGTTCATGTAACCCGTTTATGGAACTCCCTACCCGTTGAATTTAGAAGAATCAGAAATACAAACCACTTTAAAACCTCACTTTTCAGATACCTGGCCAGTTAACATAATTAACCTAATTCTTTTTTCACTAACGTGAACTTATGTTAGTTCACCAACATGCTTTTTCTTTTTAATCTTATATTATCAAATAATTATTATATATGTATGTATGTACTTCAATTTTCACTCTTTTACGAAGTAACTTATAATTTATAAACTATTCACATTTTGTGACTAACCATGTATAAAGCCTTACACACCTATAAGATCTATCTTACCGTGTTAGCATACTGAAATAAATAAATCAAAAGAAACATGGTCCCGAAAGCTTTAGGTTTTCCGTCCTTGTTCTTTAAATGGGTTGAATCTTATCTAAAAGGTCGCCCCTACAGAGTTCTTTTTAGATCTTGCATTTCAAACCCAATTAAAGCGACCTCAGGAGTCCCGCAGGGGAGCCACTTAGGTCCTCTGATCTTTATATTGACTATTAACGACATAGAGCTTGTCATTACCCAATCTGACCTCGAAATCTACGCAGACGACATGAGGATTTCTAGACAAATTTCCGATATTGCTGATTCCCATTCACTACAATCTGACCTAAATATATTCTTCGTTTGGTGCCAAAAAAAATTTCTTAGAGCTTAACGGGGAAAAATGTCAA
Source organism: Matsumyia berberina (assembly GCA_917880715.2). Taxonomy (NCBI): domain Eukaryota; kingdom Metazoa; phylum Arthropoda; class Insecta; order Diptera; family Syrphidae; genus Matsumyia; species Matsumyia berberina. The sequence goes on from OU862872.1 coordinate 85,521,579, forward strand.
TCCATTACTTACGCTCGTAAACGCCTTCCCCTGCCACGCAGGTCCTACTTTATTAATAACGAGCTTGTTTCCACTGTTACCTCAATACGTGATCTGGGCGTCATCTGTGACACTGAACTCAATTTCCGTTCTCACATTGACAGCATAATCAGCAGAGCCAACTCAGCACTCGGATTTATTAAGCGTTGGTCGAAATAATTCTCGAGCCTTACGTCACCAAATCCCTATACATGACCTTCATTAGACCGCTTCTTGAATATGCCAGCCAGGTCTGGTCACCCTACCATCAAGTCCACATTCAGAGAATAGAAGCTATACAACGTAGATTCATTCGTTTCGCCTTGCGTGGACTGGGTTGGGATGACCCACTTAACTTACCTCCTTATGCGAACCGACTCAAACTGTTAGACCTGCAGTCTTTAAATTCACGTCGTGAGGTAGCTGATATAATGTTTGTACATCAGCTACTTAATGGAACCATTGATTGTCCTCATCTGCTTCAACATGTCTGCCTTAACACCAATCCTCATCGATTAAGATCGGTCCCTCTGTTTCGCCTTCCCTACCACCGTACGGAGTATGGTCAGCACGAACCTCTGACAAGAATGCTCAGTAACGTAAATAAGTCCCCTCATATCTTTGATCTGCACTGCAGTAAATCCACTCTCAAACACTCCCTGCGCAACTCACTCTCCTAAACCACAGCATCCCTTACACTCGCTTTCATTGTTTTAATAGCTTTAAGTAACCTATTCCCCCTTTTCTGTTAACTCCCTTAGTGATTAAGTTCTATTGAAATAAATAAAATGACCTTATGTTCTCTTAGTGTTAAGTCTTAGTTTTTAGATTTAGATTTAAGTTATAGCTTGTATTAAGCATAAATAAATAAATAAATGGAGTTTCTTCCACCCAACTACGATGATCTCTTGATGGAAGAGATTAGGCGTCGTACCCAAGGGAAGGAAGAGTCCATTGTGTGTATGTTGCCATCATGCAGAGCATGTTTGGCAGACTCTCCGAACCGTTGTCGGAGAGACGGAAGTTGGGGTTGTTGCAAAGGAACTTAGCTCCTTTCTACCAGACTTAACTAGGGCTGGCAGACTCAAAGTCTATTACGGACTTGGTTACGTTGGGTAGGAAATTGGAAACGGTCCGGGCTAACGCCGACTCCTTTGTACCCCCACCTTCCTCGCGATCTAGGAACCTTTTGAAACCCGACTTGGCCTATGTAGCAGTCGAGGAACCACCCTTATCTGTGTCTGTCGTAAGTAGGGAACCTCAGCCGGCTAGGCGGTTGAGGTGTTTTAATTGCAATAGGGAAGGTCGTTTCGTAAATACTTGTTCTGCTCCAGGAGGTGTTTAGGTTGTGGCCAGATTGGGGTCATGCTTAGGGACTGTAGGAACTGCTCGGGAAATGGGCAGCGGATTCTTGTGTCAGCAGGACAAGAGGTCCGAAGGAATTAGATAGGTTGCCTACTGGCAACCAGTTGGCGTTGAACGAGGAGGTCGTTCAACTCGATTTCACACTCGAGGATGACGTACGCCCGTATTTAGGAATTAGTGTTTATGGTGATAGGTTGATAGGGTTATTAGATTCAGCGGCGTCACGTACGATCATCTGTAGGGATGGTTGGAAGATTTTGAAAGAGTTAGGGCTTAAATTAGAGAAGGCAAAAGTCAGTAGGATAGCTTTAGCAGATGGTGCAGGGATAGAAGTAGTAGGTTGTGTGTCTTTGCTGTTTGTAGTGCAGGGAAAATCGGTGTTGCTGGAATGTCTTGTCATTTCAACTCTTCCACACGTCCTGATATTGGGTGCCGACTTTTGGGCCCGAACGGGAATCGTCCCGGAATTGAGATCAGGCGAGTGGAGCTTTTCGAATCAAGCCGGCGTGGCTTCGATTTTTAAGGAAATGCCAGAGGGCATTGGTTGCACACATTTGGTAGAGCACAAGATTAGGACGGCGTCTGAACCTATTAAGAAGCGGTATTATCCGGTTTCACCTGCGGTTCAGCGCCATATAGATAAAGAGTTAGGAGATATGATGAGTGCAGGGATTATAGAAAAGTCGAGTAGTCCATGGGCTTCACCCATCGTGATGATTAGGAAGAAAGATGATTCGTTTAGGTTTTGTGTCGATTATAGGAAGTTAAATAAGGTTACTGAACGGGACGCGTACCCTCTCCCGTATATCTCCGCTACCTTAGACAAGCTCAGGGATGCCAAGTATCTGTCTTCGTTGGACATTAAGTCCGCATATTGGGAGATCCCTGTTCAGGAGAAATCGCGGCCGTACACCGCTTTTACAGTCCCCAATCGAGGACTCTTCCAATTCAAGAGGATGCCATTCGGGTTGCACAACGCCCCAGCCACATGGCAGAGGTTCATCGATACCGTGCTGGGTGCGGATTTGGAACCTCATGTTTTCGTGTACCTGGATGATATCATCATAGTCACCAACTCTTTCCAACAACACCTGGAAATATTGGAGGAAGTCTTCAAGCGATTGTGTGCGGCAGGTATAAGGGTTAGCAAGGAGAAGTGTAACTTTTGTAGGTCGTCATTGAAATTTTTAGGATATGTAGCGGATCGCAATGGGTTGCATGTGGATCCAGAGAAAGTAGAAAGTATGGTTAGGATTCCCGCACCAAAGAATGTGCGGAGGTTAGGAGTATTATCGGAACGGTTTCCTGGTATAGGAGATTTGTACCAAACTTTGCAGTTTTGGTAAAACCGTTATCCGATTTGCTAAAGAAAAGTAATTGGTTGGTTGGTTGGTTTAGTGGGTGTCCTTAAGACTTACTTAGACCTCAAGCGGGTCCATTGTACCCATAAAAAGTGTACTCATGGGAGTCAAACCAAGGGATAGGGTTGGCTAATCCGGAAACCACACAGAAAGGGATAGAAATCTCAGGAGTTTCCTAAAATCAGCGATATTAAGGTCCTCCAGCCCATGGAAGAAGCTACTACCAAGAGTACGCAATCTTCTGGTGGCCAAAGCGGGACATTCACATAGCAGGTGTCGGACGGATTCTATTTCCTCCTCGTCCCTGTAGCTTCTGCAATAGTCGTTGTAGGGCAATCCAAGACGCTCCGCATGGATTCCTATTCCGCAGTGTCCTGTGAGGACACCGGAGACGATTCGTATTTCCCTTCGACTAAGTTGTACGAGATTTTTGGACTTATTCTTATCGAAGACTGGTCATAGTTTTTTTTTTTTTTTTTGCGAGGGTAGGTGAAAATCTTTCATGAGACACCATGAGGATCTACCGCACGTGCTCATGGTAGTGTGAGATTCTTACTCACTAAAAACACCTCCCCTTTTCGTGTTGACTACGACTAAGTACAAAAAAAGCCTTATCAAGTAGTTTAGCTTTCGACAATAAAAGTTCGCGTTGTGCAGGTAGCTTTCCAGTAAAAGCACCTACTAATACCGTCATTATAAGCGGTTATCCCTTATTGCGCTAAATCGAACGGTTTCGTTCTTTGTAGTCGGCGCACAAGGTTTGTCACGTCCAGAATTTGGAGTACGGCGTTATTGCAATGTCCCTGAAGGCGAACACGGAGTTTGCGTGCAAAATTTGTTATTTCATCTTCGACGGTAGCTAAACCGAGGTCTCTATGGATATCGTCGTTTCTAATGTACCACGGCGCATTAACGATTGTTCTGAGCACCTTATTTTGAAAGGTTTGTAAAATATTTCTATTGCTGGTTTTGGTACAACCCCAAAGTTGTATACCATACGTCCATACAGGTTTTAAGACTTGCTTATATAAGAGCAATTTGTTATACATGCTTAAATTGGAATATCTTCCAAGCAGCCAATACATTTCTCTAAATCTAATTTCGAGCTCGTCGCGTTTCTTTTTAACGTGCGGCTTCCATTTCAGTTTCGCATCTAGTGTCATTCCTAGATATTTTGCTTCGTTTGCATACGGTATTTGTACCGAGTTAATGAAAACGGGTAAGTTGTTTATTTTCTTGTTAGTAAAGTTAACATGGGTAGATTTGGTTTCATTGAGAACAATGCGCCAAACCTTTGTCCACTCGCAGATTTTATCCAAAGCTCGTTGAAGCTTTACAGTTGCTGACTCGACTGAATTATCTGTTGCCAGAATAGCCGTATCGTCCGCGAACGTAGCAACAACGGTGCCTTCTTCTTGGGGTATATCTCGAGTATAGAGCAAGAACAAGACTGGACCAAGAACACTCCCTTGTGGAACTCCCGCAGCGATTTCCTTGAATTCCGAGACTGGTCATAGTGATCTGGCTATTGCACATGTGTCCATGTGACACCATCGCGTATTAGCCCTGATCATGGTTTCCTCATCTATATCCCCGTAAAGAGTGCTAATGGGTGTCTTCGCGATCGGAAGGGTATATGCGGGATCTAGTTCTGCACCCCCCCTAGCAAGTTCATCCGCCCTCTCATTACCTGATTTATCACTGTGGCCCGGTACCCAGCATAGGGTCACCTTGTTGGCCTTTGATATATCGTTGAGGTTTTGTCTGCAGACCTTTACGAGTTTCGATTTTATCGATGCTGACTACAGAGACTTAATAGCCGCCTGGCTGTCAACATAGATAGTAATGTTTTCTCTGACAATGTTGTCATTTTTTAATAACTTCGCGGCCTGTAAAATGGCAGTTATCTCGGCTTGAAAAACGCTGCATCCGTTACGAATTCTGAAGGTTTACCCCTCTGGATTCACAGAAAATACCGGCGCCAGTACCAGCGTCCATTTTGGATCCGTCGGTGTAGAAGGCAAGCTCTTCTTCGGTACATACTATACCATCCTCCCAGTCCTCTCTTCTTGGTATTTTTATATCAAATCTCCTATCGAAGTCTGAGGTTGAAATGATGTAGTCGGTGTCTATGTTCTTCTTCGTGGTATTCCATCGGGTTAGAACGGAGGCGTGACCATAGGTACTGTTTGTCCAGAGACCTGCTCCCCTTAGTCTGAGTGCTGTTTTTGCCACCCTGCTACAACAGTGGATGTCCACTGGAAGTAGGTTCAGCATTGTTTCAAGTGCCGCTGTGGGTGTTGATCTTATCGATCCTACTACAGGCTGTATAGGGCCTGCTCTTTGAATCTTGGTTACACTTGTAAGATTGCATTTCTTCTCAAGTGCCTTCCACCACACAGTCGAGCCGTATGTTAAGATGGGTCGCACCACAGCAGTGTACAGCCAGTGTACCACTTTCGGCTTAAAGCCCCATGTGTTACCGAACATATTTTTACATGCGTAAAAAGCAATGTAAGCCTTTTTAATACGGTTCTCGATGTTGGCTTTCCAGCTCAGTTTTGAGTCTAATATTACGCTGAGGTATTTTGCCGTCCTTCCAAGTGGCGATCGATTCCGTCCATACATGGATTCTTGAATTGTGGAATCGACCTTCTTCTTCTAGTGAAGAGCACAATCTCGGTTTTAGATGGGTTAACTCCCAGACCTTGCTTTTTGGCTCAGCCGCTCACTAGTGATAGTGCGTGATTGAGTCTTTTGCTTAGTGTGGGGGAGAATTTTCCTGAGACCAGAATAACGACGTCGTCAGCATAGGCCGTCACGTTGAAGCCGTTGTTTTCCAGTGTCTTGATAATTTCGTCTATTATTAGGAGCCAGATCAGTGGGGAGAGAACTCCTCCTTGAGGAGTGCCTCGAGTGACACTCTTCCGGCTGTTGACGCTACCTAGGGTCGAATTTACGGTACGTGACTTTAGCATCTGACCAATCCAGTTGCACAGTCCCTTGCTTAGTCGGCCCCTGTGTAGGCTGTGTATGATTGCTTCAGTGCTCACGTTATTAAAGGCTCCTTCAATGTCAAGAAAGGCACCTAGTGTCAATTCTTTGACATGGAGCGATTTCTCGATCTTGTATACCACTCTATGTAGGGCGGTGTCCACAGATCTTCCCTTCATGTAAGCATTATGTGACTTGGATAAGTATGTATCCCCAATCGCATCCCTTATGTGCACATCTATAAGGCATTCCAGGGTCTTTAGAAGGAAGGAGGATAGGCTGATTGGCCTGTAGTCCTCAGCGGTCGTGTGACTAGGCTTCCCCGCTTTAGGAATAAAGACCACCCTTACTTCACTCCAGGATTTAGGAACGTACCCCAGTTGGAGACACCAGCCGTAGATCTGCCGCAGCCACGGAATTATAATTTCCTCAGACTCATGCAGCATGACTGGATGAATACCATCAATACCAGGGGCCTTATAAGGGGCAAAGTAGTTTATTGCCCATGATATTTTTTTGTCGTCAATGATCTTGGCGACTGTATCGGCTTTCATGCCCTCTGACCGTTCTACTGGGGTTGGATTTTGAATCCCTACCTTAGTACAGTCAGGAAAGTGGCAGTTTAAAAGCGTTTCCAGCGTCTCTTCGTGGGAATTCGCCCACGCACCATTGCCCTTCTCTATGGAAGACAGTTGCCTAGGTGCCTTGGCGAGTATTTTCCTTGGATGAGCCGCCTCTGTTGTCGATTCAATCGAGCCACAAAAGTTACTCCATGAGTTTCTTTTTGCGGCCCTAATTTCCTTCTTCAGGTGTTTGACATTATCCCTGTACGTAGACCATTCTATGGTCCCTCCTTTAGCGAGGTTCCAACAATACCGGGATGTCTTAAATAGCTTCGCAATTTTCGCGTTCCGCCAGAGCGGACGTTTTCTCCCATTCGTACGTCTGATTGGGCAGGCTTTTTCGTAGGACCGTGCGATAGCGCTGGTAAGGTGTTCAACCATCTTATCGATGTCGTTGGTGGAGTCAGGTTTTACCGCCATGCAAGGCCCTACAGAGTCCTTAAGCTCCTTGACCAGTTAGCTCTGCGTGGGTTCCGAAATGCCTGCTGCTCAGTAGTCCGCATTTGCAGATCGAAGAGTATCCAACAGTGGTCCAATAGGGACGCCTTATCTGACACTCTTCAATCTGTAACTTCAATGGGGCAGTTATCTGATATTAAGGTTACGTCTAATACCTCCCTTCTATTAGCTATGACAAAGGTTGGAGTATTACTGCGGTTACAGACCAGAAGGTTAGTGTTAAGAATAAAATCGAACAAAGCCTCACCTCTACTATTGATGTTAGTACTACCCCATAAAACATGATGGGCATTAGCATCGCAGCCCAGGACCAAGTTCTTCTTACCTTGTTGAGTCACTGTGATCAGTGCCCTCAATGATTCCGCTGGGACGTCCGTGCCATCTTCGTATGGTAGGTACGCAGACGCCATTGTGACATCACCTGTTCCAACTTTTATCTCCATCACTGTTTGGTCGCTCGAACTGAAATTAGACAGCATTAGTAGATGGAGATTCTTTTTGGCTGCGATACAAGTTCTAACCTTGCCTTCGTTGCCACAGCGCTGATCGCCTCATTGACCGGCGGTTTCGTGAGCCGCAGTGTAGCCTCGCCTGCTCCGAAGAATACCCGCATTTGCTTCTCCTTCCTCAAGGGTTCTGGCGCTTCGTTCATGAAGATGACGAATCCCTTGAGACCGTCTTTCGGTGCGTCCTCCCCCACTATCTCCCACTCATCCATACGGACCGAGGGATTTTGCTCCTTAAGGAGTTGGAGCACTTCCTCCGTCGTTGAATAGGAACGAGAGGAACTATTCAACCACGGAGAAGGTGTGATTACCTGTGCTGTGGGCGATTGAGAAGTTGCGCCCGTATATCGAAGGTGTTCGGTTTGCGGTCGTGACAGATCATCACTCATTAGTATGGCTGAGTAACCTCAAGGATCCGTGTGGTAGGTAAGCGCGTTGGGCGGTTAGGTTACAGCAATTCGACTTCGAAATTGTGCATCGGAAGGGAAAGGAACATGCCGCTCCCGACATGCTCTCTAGGAACGTTGCGGTTGTAGCGGAAATAGATGAGCAAAGTTCAGATCCCTGGGTCTCCAAGATGATCGCAAAAGTAGAGTCGAATCCGTTGGCTTATCCCACCTGGAGGGTAGAGAAAGGAATTTTATATGAAATTGTTAAGGCCAGTGGGCGCCGTGGCTCAGTGGTTAGTGCGTTGGACTGCTGACCGAGCGTCGTGGGTTCAAGCCCCAGCCAGGAAAACGCCAAACATTTTTCGCGGCACCACCTCTCGTCGGGGAATGACAAGCCTCCGGGAGTATAATCTGTCATGAAAGAGCTTCTCACCTCGCCGTTCGGAGTGCGAGAAGCTAGGCCTTGGCTCATTCCGAGCTGTCGCGCCAGCTATTTATGTATTTTTTTTTTTTTTTTTTGTTAAGGCCAGTCATGTGGTTGTCCATGACAATAGTTCAGAGTGGAAACAAGTCGTTCCAAAGGTAGATAGGGTCAGGGTTTTGCCAAAGTGTGAAGCCGGTGAACGATAAGCCAGCTGGTTTGATGGTTGAAAGGAAATGGATTTCGAATGGTAGGTCCACTTCCGAAATCGAGTAGGGGTTTCTGCTACATCTTAACCGTGGTTGACTACTTCACCAAATTCCCCCTGTTGTTCCCCCTGAGGTCTGCGACTGCATCCGCTATATGTAAGGATATAGAAGATAGTGTTTTTCTGCTCTTCGGCGTACCCAAGGTAGTGGTATGCGACAATGGTCCTCAGTTCCGGAGTAAGGAACTGAAGTCGTTGTGTGCAAACTGCGGGGTGGATATAGAGTTCACCGCCCACTACTACCCACAGGCTAATCCGGCTGAGGGAATTAACCAGATTATCAAGACCACGTTACGTGCCTACGTGTCTGATAATCACCGGACTTGGGATTTTCATCTGGCGAAGGTTGCATGTTGCATACGCGTTTTATGCAAACTTTGGGAAGGAGATGGTCACTTATAAGTCGAACCAATGAGTCTGATAAGGCGTTAGGGACGGTAGCTAGGGACATGTCTGGGCTAGGGAAGCGGTTTAACGAACTTAGGGCTGACATCAGTTGGAAGTTGGCAACGGCAAGCAAGCAGGCATCGAAGTCATACAACGTGCGGCGGAGAGACGTGCAATATCTCCCCAATGAGTTAGTATGGCGGAGGAATTTCATCCTCTCCGATGCAGTCAACTACTTCGCGGCGAAGTTAGCCCCGAAGTACGTTGGACCTTTTAGTATAGGTAGAAAGGTATCTCCGTGGACTTATGTCCTGATCGACGACACCGGAAAGGAACGTGAAACATGGCATGTGAAGGACTTGAAGTCATATAACGACGACCCATAGACGACCAGCGACGCCATTAGCCCGAGCGTGGAGCTCGCCTTTAGTCCCCTTAGTAGTTTGTTGTTTACCCCCCCGGTAGTTTCCTTGACTTGCATTCTGAAATGTGTAGGCACATTTCCCAGGAGGTAAGGGTGGGGTTTGTTGCGTTAAAATAACGCAATCAATAAAAATAAATGCAAACAATGCAAAAGAATGCAAGAGTGCAAAAAAAATGCAAAGAATGCAAAAGAGTGCAAAGAGTGCATAAGAATGCAAAAAATGCAAAAGAGTGCAAAGAGCGCAAAAGAATGCAAAGAATGCAAAAGAATGCAAAGAATGCAAAAGAATGCAAGAGTGCAAAAGAGTGCAAAGAATGCAAAAGAGTGCAAAGAGTGCAAAAGAATGCAAAGAATGCAAGAGAATGCAAATGAGTGTAAAAGAATTCATGAATTCTTAAGTGAGTGCATTCAATGAGTGCATTCAATTGAATGTTAGAGGAAATGAATGCAATCTTTTGAATGCGAAATTAATGGTGATTGCACTCTTTTTCTTGAAGTCTTAAAATGAATTCAATGAATGCGATCTTAAAACTGAATTCATTGAAAGATTTTTAAAGAGTGCATTCCTAAATGAATGCATTCTTTTACAACCCTTCCCATATTGCAATACAGGCTAGGCACACTAATAACAGACACCGACTTTTTGGCATGTGATGTATGCGGTTTAAGCTGTCATTAAAGTTATGCAAACAAACGCTAATATTTTCTTTAAGTGCGATAATTGCATTAATAGTCCACTGCTGATATGCATACAAAAAATTAGTGACCTTTCTATTCTGCGTTGAACCTTCTTAACAACTGTTTTCTAATCGTCGCGTTGCTAGTTCTTCTTTTCCTTTTGCTCGTCTTTGTTCAAAGGCCGGCAAGGGCACTCCAAACGGCTCCCTCTCTAATGCTGCTGCTACTACTCGTGTATTCAAAATCAAGAGGAAAGAGAAATCCTCTTCTTCTCCTGATCTCAATGCTGCTCTTGATGACGATTCTACGTCTACTACCGCTACAATGTCTCCTTCAGCAGACAAAACAAATGTCAGCTATGCACATAGTTCACCTGCTGTGGGATTTGCTGTTATTGATGATGCAAATATCGAATCGTCTATTGTTTTTATAAATGGCAATGGTAAGGTCTGTTCGGGTACTTTCTGCACTAAAATTCGTAGATGGTAAAATTTTGAAGAGTGGGGTTAAAATTCTCTCAGAAAGAGGTAAAATTACGAAAAAGTAAACAAACGCGTTGAACAAGAAAAGTTGCCCAATTTTAAACGTCAAACTTCAACTGTTAAATCTAAGAAAAGTTTACAGGGAAGAATTTTCTAATTCACATTTGGAGAGTTTAAAAAAGTGTGGAAAACATTTATTCATTGTTTCACCAAAATTTTTAGATTCCCTGGATCTTCCACAGATGCAATTATTTGCTACATTTCATCTAAGCTTGAAGTAACACCACGATGCCTCTCATGTTTCAAATTAATGCCACTATTACAGTACACAACTTTAGTTGTAGTTTGATCGTAAACGAGAAATCGGTATTATCGATTACAACCTTGAGACAACCAGTTGTCTTTCAGTTGTCAAATCAAGACAACTGCTAGTTTTCAGTTGTGTTGTCATTTTTTTACGGTATTATGAAAGACAACTCAACTGACTATTGGTTGTCCCAACTCTCAAAACTACACAACTCCTATCCTATAGTTGTGTCTATTATTTGGACTCTTCCCACAATGGAAAAAACGTTAGTATATTTCAATATGTGTTTATTTTAAATAATTACTACCAAGCGTATTTTCTTCCAGCTTCGGAATTACAAATAAAAAGCAAGTGGCAAAACCAAGTTCTGAACATGCAAATATCTTCAGACAAAAATCTTTAAACAGAGTAATCCTAAGAGAGCAGAGACTTGGTGAAAACAAAGACAAACACAAAGAATATATTTTTTTGTTTTTATTTATTTCTTAAATTACCAAATGTAGTGATATTTTATGCTGTTTTAATAAAATCTTTTAATGTGTATTTGAATAGATTATTTCATCTCGAATAGCTCTTGCAGCTGCTCCGCTGTTAACATCTTGTTCATCATTGACTTCGTTCATTTGTTCTGCATTCAAATCAATTTTTTCAACTTAAAATTCTATTTTAAAATGTTGGCTTACGTTCTGTAGCGCACAACAGGCATTAACGAATTTCGTAGCTTTTTCTGGACTGTAGTGCAGTCCTCGAGCAGAAAGTAGAGAGCGAAACTTTAACTACCCGGATTGTTCTTTCAATGATGTTCCTTGCCTTTGCATGCGTTCTTTTAAATCGAGCCTCCAAACTTCCACCTTCAGCCATGCCGAAAGGAGTTATCAGGGTTGTCTCCAATGGGTACCCAGCATCCCCTGAAAAATAAATTGATCTTTAACAGAAATATGCAGATTTAAAAATTTGCAGGTATACAACCTGTTTTGATGACGAATAAATCTGTAAGAACAAAATAAGTTTGGAAATTTTTTGAATATTTTATTTACTTTGCATTTGTATGTTCTAAAGGGTTAGAACTTTAGCGGATTTGCTTTCTTATACGCCCAACATCAACAATATCGTCCTCATACTCGTCTCCGAAAAATAAATCAGAACTCGTTTCCATTTTCTTTTTTTATTGCAATTTATTATAAAACTCACAAAATATTGCTTTACTTTCTTTTGTTTACATCGAAATGTCATTGTCATTTTTTTAATTTCCGTACCTTAAGTTGGCTGCATTAGCTCAACTGAAAAAGGTTGTATTCCGTAATATCGAAAATTAGTTCGGTTGTCTCAAAGTTGAGTTGTCTCGATGATAACACAACTGAGTTGAGTTGTGCACTGTAATAGGGGCATAAGTCAACTTAAATTAAGTCAACTTTTAAATTGGTCAACTTTAAGATTGGTGTTCCGACTCAATATGCAAAAATAGTTTATGATAAGAATTTTTGGCCGAATGGAGATAAGATTCGTTCTTTTATCCACGTCCCTACAAAAAAGAAAGCCCTGTTAATGCTTATGGTGGAAATATGCATCAACAACATTTGAATGTGTACCTCTGATTTGTTTATTGCGTCTAGTCACAAGGATTATGACGTAATTACTATTACGGAATCCTGGCTCTACAAAGACATCCTATCAACTGAAATTTTTGACAACTCAATTTTCGATGTTTTTCGCAATGATCGTTGTACATCAACTGAGGATTTATATTGTGACTTATGTAAATACCTTCTGGTAGTAAATTAGACTCTTATGAATATTGTATAGAGAATTTTTGAATTTATAAGCCATTATTTTTCTCAATCTAATGTCTTATGCACTCTTGGAGATTTTAATATTGATGATACCATATGATGTTAAAAAAGATTTCGAAATAGCTCTTATTGATTGTATTTTTTTTTTATAAATGTATGTCAAATCAATTCCATTACAAATTCGTAAAATAGGCTATTAGATCTTTGTTTTATTAATGTTAACGATGTCAAAACTAATGTTTCTTTAGCTCCGTTCTCCCTTTTGAATAACTCAATTTATCATAAAGAATTGCTGTTTGAAATTGATTTGTATTTTTATGTAAAAGCAGAAACGAGTTCCAATTTAAATTTTTTTAATTTTACTAAATGCAACTTTGTTGGTTTAGTAGGGTACCTTTACTCTTTTAACTGGGATACGGAATTTGAAAATCTATGTCTACCTGAAATGTATCATCAATTTATTTCTATAATTAATGTCGGTTTGTTCCTTGTTCTGTGAGAAAATACAGTTCAAACCCCCTTGGTATAATAGGCGCCTGTCGCATTTGGAAAACTTAAAAAATAAGGCTTACAAACGATTTAAAAAATCCGGTACCAATACCGATAAAGAGATTTTCCGTAAATTGCGAAAAGATTTTACAACGTTAAGTAAATTTTTGCAAAATATATTTATAATAAGTGTGGAAAATAAGCTTAAACGTGATTCCAAATCTTTTTGGTCTTTTATAAATCAGAAAAGATATTCCCATGGGTTGCCGAAGCAAATGTTTTATAAAAATTCAGTTTCAAACAATGTTAAAGATTCTGTCGATCTTTTTGCACAGTTCTTTGAATCTGTCTTTTCCGCCGCTGTAATACCTTATTTTAATTTGCTTGAGTCTTATTCATTGCCAAAAATTGATTTTGGCAACTTAGTTTTGGATGTTCAGGATATTGAGTCTGCTATATGCAGCCTCAAACCGAATCCTAAGCCTGGTGCTGATGGTATTCCTACAATTATTCTAAAAAACTGTTGCAGGTCTATCTACAAACCTCCACTCCTGATATTTAATCAATCGCTGGCGTCGGGCTTGTTTCTTGATGAGTGGAAGGTCTCTTTTTTGGTGCCTATATTTTAATCGGGGTCTAAAAATGACGTCGAAAACTATAGAGGTATTTGCAAACTTTCTGCTATACCAAAGCTTTTCGAATCAATTGTGAATAGTAAAATAGATTTTCACATTAAAGAGTATAAATCTGAGTTTTAGTATGGCTTTATATCTGGTCGTTCGACTACATCTAATCTTGTACATTTTACATCTTTTGTTATTAATGCTATTGAATGCGGATATCAAGTTGATGCTGTCTATACGGACTTTAGCAAGGCTTTTGATTCCGTGAACCATGTGTTTTTGTTAAGGAAACTTGAAAGATTTGGATTCCATTCTGCAATGTTAAGCTGGATTTCATCGTTCTTATTTGGTAGGTCTCAGAAGGTATGTCTTGACGACCATTACTCAAGATTAATATCTTGCACTTCTGGGGTTCCTCAGGGAAGTCATATAGGGCCGCTTCTTTTCATTTTGTTTATTGATAATATTGTTCAACAATTCAAATTCTGTCACTGATGACCTCAAAATATTTTTAAAAGGCACAAGCTTAGATGATTACGTAAAGATTCAGATGGACCTTGACAATTTATCGTTGTGGTGCGTTCATAATTGTTTACAGTTAAATGTTAAGAAATGTGTAACTACATCCTTCACTAGATCCCAAATCCAACATTCGTTTAATTATTGTATTGAACTTCTGCCCTTAATTAGTGTTAATAAAATTAAAGATTTCGGTGTATTTATCGATACTAAGGTAACCTTTGTTTCTTATATTGAATATGTAAAGGGTTTTTCAATAGGGACGCTACAAAAGTAGAGCGACAGGGACAGCAAACGACGCCATATTTTTCTTGCGGTTTTTTGACATTTCTCTTCAGTAAGGTTTGCCATGTCATGATGGAAAGATATACGAGCCAACAACGAGTCGAAATTATTAAAATTTACTACCGAAATTCGGAGTCAGTGGCCTCAACGTTAAGAGCGCTACGTCCAATTTATGGTCGTCATAATTTCTGGCTGGATGGCTTCGTCAATAAACAAAATATGCGGTATTGTTCAGGCAGCAATCCACACGTACTCCATGAGTCATCATTGCATCCCGAAAAAATTACGGTTTGGTGTGGTTTATGGGCCGGCGGCGTCATTGGGCCGTACTTCTTCCGTGATGATCAAGACCGGCACGTTACTGTGAATGGGGATCGCTACCGTTCAATGATAACCGAATATTTTTGGCCCCAATTGGATGATATGGACTTGGAGGAGATGTGGTTCAAACAGGACGGCGCCACAAGCCACACAGCGAATGTCACAATCAATTTATTGGAAACCAAGTTTGGATAACGTGTTATCTCACAAAATGGTCCAGTCGCTGGCCGCCTCGGTCGTGCGATTTGACGCCGTTAGACTATTTCCTGTGGGGCTACGTCAAGTCTATGGTCTATGCCAACAAGCCAGCGACGATTGATGAACTTCGTACGAATATCGAACGTGAAATTGCAGCAGTATCGGCCGATTTATGCTTGAAAACCGTCGAAAATTGGGTTCAGCGTCTGGACTTCTGCAAGCGTGCCCGTGGGGGCCGTGTAAAAGAAACCGAGTTCCATACATAATGGCATCGAACGTACTTTCACAGGAATAAAGAATTTCATTGATATCCAAAACCGTTTTTGTTTTATTTAAAAAAACTTTTGTAGCGCTCTTATTGAAAAACCCTGTAGTTGCGAAAGCAAATTCACTAGTTGAGTTTATTAAAATAAACTCGAAAGATTTCTCGGATCCTCATACTTTTTTATCGCTTTTTATTGCTCTTGTCAGGTCAGTTCTTGCATACGCCGATGTCGTATGGAATCCTAAGTATTTAACCTATTCGGATAGTATTGAAAGAATGCAGAGGCGCTTTACAAAATACATCATTTTTAAAATGCGTTGGAATTTTGAGCCATCTTATAAGGCTAGAAATAAGTGCTTTCCAGGCAACCCGGCGCGTCCCTAAGGTGGCGGATAGGGGAACATCTAAATGTGGTCAGGAGTGTTGGATAGTCGGAATGTTGGATAGTCCGATTCTCCAGTCTCATTTATAAGAGACTTTTGTCTCCGCGGACCATGGATAATTTTTTTTTTTTTTACGAGGGTAGGTGAAAATCTTTCATGAGACACCATGAGGATCTACCGCACGTGCTCATGGTAGTGTGAGATTCTTACTCACTAAAATCACCTCCCCTTGTTACTAAGTACGTAAAAGCCTTATCAAGTAGTTTAAGTTTCGATAATAATAATTCGCGTTGTGCAGGTGGCTTTCCAATAAAAGCACCTACTAATACCGTCATTATATGCGGCTATTCCTTATTGTGCTAAATCGAACGGTTTCGTTCTTTGCAGTCGGCGCACAAGGTTTGTCACCTCCAGAATTTGGAGTACGGTGCTATTGCAATGTCCATGAAGTCGAACACGGAGTTTGCGAGCAAAATTTGTTATTTCATCTTCGACGGTAGCTAAACCAATGTCTCTATGGATATCGTCGTTTCTAATGTACCACGGCGCATTAACGATTGTTCTGAGCACCTTATTTTGAAAGGTTTGTAAAATGTTTCTATTGCTGGTTTTGGTACAACCCCAAAGTTGTATACCATACGTCCGTACAGGTTTTAAGACTTGCTTATATAAGAGCAATTTGCTATACATGCTTAATTTGGAATATCTTCCAAGCAGCCAATACATTTCTCTAAATCTAATTTCGAGCTCGTCGCGTTTCTTTTTAACGTGCGGCTTCCATTTGAGTTTCGCATCTAGTGTCATGCCGAGATATTTTGCTTCGTTTGCATACGGTATTTGTACCGAGTTAATGAAAACGGGTAAGTTGTTTATTTTCTTGTTAGTAAAGTTAACATGCGTAGATTTGGTTTCGTTGAGAACAATGCGCCAAACCTTTGTCCATTCGCAAATTGTATCCAAAGCTCGTTGAAGCTTTACAGTTGCTGACTCGACTGAATTATCTGTTGCCAGAATAGCCGTATCGTCCGCGAACGTAGCAACAACGGTGCCTTCTTCTTGGGGTATATCTCGAGTATAGAGCAAGAACAAGACTGGACCAAGAACACTTCCTTGCGGAACTCCGGCAGCGAAATCCTTGAATTCCGAGTATTCGGCTCCATGCTTGACACGGAAAAGTCTGTTCTCCAAGTACGACTCTAAGATTTTGTACAACTCTTCCGGAAGTACCCGTCTTAGTTTATAATTCAAGCCTTCGTGCCACACCTTGTCGAAACGTCAAGAAAGCGCTAGAACATATCTTTTTCCCTTCTATGGCCTTCTCAATTTTGTTGGTTATTCTATAAACCTGGTCAATTGTGGAATGCTTGATTCTGAACCCGAATTGATGATCAGTAATCAAACGTCTTTCTTCAATTACTGGTTTTAACCGTTTCAATAAGAGTTTTTCAAAAACCTTTGATATTATCGGCAGGAGCGATATCGGTCTGTACGACTTTTTGTCGTTTGGCGGTTTTCCCGGTTTTGAAACCATTATAACTTCGGCGACTTTCCATTGCCTTGGAACGTATAAAAGTCTTAGCGAGGCATTTATAAGGTAATGGAGTTTTATTAAAGCTCTATTTGGCAACTCCTTGAGGACCTGTCCGTCTATTAGGTCATATCCAGGAGCCTTGTTATTCTTTAGATTTTTTATTACCTCGCAAAGTTCATCTAATGACACGCTTCTTATTTTAAAGTTGTCTGGAGTCATAATCGTATTATTAAGAGTTTCTATTAAAGCTTTTCCGGGAAATGGTTTAATTGTTTCTTCCAGGTGCTCGGCAAATAAGTCTGCTTTCTCTTTGTCTCCTTTTGCCCATTCGCCATTACTTTTCAGTATTGGTAGTGATTGCATTTGGGGTTTTTTGATACCTTTCATAGCTTTCCAAAGAGAGTAATTTGATCTTTTTTCAGCAGTCAAGCCCACAGGAAGTTCGAGTGGGTTTTGTGCTGGGGAGCGCGAGACTGTTGCCATCTTTTCCGTGCCCTCCTCTTTTCCAGCGTTCTTTTATTTACAGCGGATATTTAAATTCGCTATTTGCGACTACTTTTCTTTTATATGGAGTGTTGTTCCACGCGGCGCTTTGTAAGACTTCAATAAATCTGCCGACTTCATCCTCTATTTCGCACGGTATTCTAAGTGACACATTCAGGACTATATTTTCTTCACAAGCTTTCCTAAAGCCGTCCCAGTTAGTTTTGTTGCTGGTTAATCTGGGCGCGCCTTCTTTCTTCATTAGACGTTCACTTATTGTCAGTATGATTGGTGAATGATCTGAGGAGAGGTCAAAGCTTTCCTCGACGTTCATACAGTTTTTCACTACCCCTTTTGTAATAAAGAAGTCTATGAGGTCAGGCGTTTTTGCTGTGTCGGAGGGCCAATAAGTCGGTTTCCCCGTCGAAAAGAAGTCAACAGCAAATTGCATGCCGGTTTCGAAGAGAAGTCTGCCTTTAGGGGAAATGCATCTCGAACCCCAAAAGGTGTGTTTCGCATTGAAATCAATAATAAATTTCGGTCCAAGTGAGTCAAATAGACGTATTAGGTCATTCTTTTCTAGCGTGTATCGCGGAGGACAATAAATGGACGCGATGTTGTAATACATGTTTTTATTTTTTTCTCGAACTGATGTTATTTGCATTGCATCGAGTTCTATCGGTGAATTCAAAGAGTGCTCAATACAGTCTTTAATTAAGAGCGACAATCCGCCCCTAGCCCTTTCGGATGGGTGGTATGCATGATAAGCATAGTATCCTCTAATTTTAACCCGAGATTCCTTTGTCAGATGGGTTTCAGAAATCAAGCATATATCAATGTTCTGTTTGCGTAGGAATACTTCCAGTTCGTCGATTCTTTGCAGAAGGCCGTTTGCGTTCCATGTTAAGATTTTAAGTAACTGGTTCATGTTCATAATTTTGTCCGTGGTTTGCGAGCGATATGCTCGAGGTTGCTAAGTTTTTCGAATATGAGCTTATTTGTCTTGCTTTGCTCCTCGAGTTTCGCGAGAATTATAGAGAAAACCTGTTGCATAGGATCTAGCGCAGGCCTATTTTGCTTGGTTGCTTGCGATGCGGCTTGCGCATACGTTTGCGCATCAGCAGATGGCGGTTTTTCCTGGACTTTTTTCGTTTTTTCCTTGGCGGGTTTGCTTTCTTTCACCAACGATTTTTCCGGCTTATTTTTAATCGGATTCGGTTGCGGACGAATGTTCTTTTTAAGCGTATCGCGACTTTTTGGGAGTTCTTTGGCCACTTCGCAACCTCGATAGTTCGCTGGGTGCTTCCCCTTACAATTTGCGCAAGTCGCTGCGGTCTGCTTGTTTAAGTGGCACTCATTCGAGAGATGTGTACCGGCACATTTCACGCATCGTGGCTTTTTTTGGCAGTATGTCTGCGTATGGTTAAAACCTTGACAGCGTTTGCACTGAGGGATCGACCTTGTGCTTTCACGCATCGGTTCGATTTTGATAACAATATTTAAAATCGTTTTAATATTGTAAATGTCCGTTATATTCTCGGTTTTATCAAAACTGAGCATAAAAAGCGGAAGACCACGCTTAACCAGGGTTTCCTGATCTTCTTCCGTTTGTTGCTTTTCCTTCTTGATAATGTTTACGGCGTCAAGAATTTTAGAGCCTTTCGCTGGAAGATCGTCCATTACGTCTTCTTTAGTGCACAAAGGATGGAGTCCTCTTGCTATGACTCGCAGTGGTCTTTCTGACTTATTTTCATAAGTGTACCACTGGATTTTTTCGGAATTAAGTTTCCGGGAAAATGCTCTGTAATCGTCCGAGTCATCGACGCTGACTTTCCAGACGTTATTCCGAAGTGAGGTGACTTTGAACTTCGAAGCCAACGTTCCTTTAAGGAGGCAATACAGTTTAAGTTTTAAGTTTAAGTTTATTATTCTATAAATTCTTTACATAATGTGTTTCGAAAATAAATTCATTAACATTAACAACATAATAATAAGTTAGATGTAGAATGTAAGAATTCATTTAGCATTCTGTATTTTGTATACTTAAGTAATAAAAATAGTGTTGAATGCCATTACACTGGACATTTATGAAATTTCAAATTAAATTAAATGGGTGGGGTGACCCTTAAATTAAAAAAAAAACTAATACTAAATCTGCTCTTTTATTATAAAAACAGGTTTAACAATCTCAAGGAGAATAAATTCAATAGATTAACTTGATAAAACTTATTTCATAGGTTAAACCAGATAGTCAGAGAGAACAGATTCTAAGCTAGTGAAGTTGAAATTGAAAAGCCAATTTTTTACGAGTTTGAGAAACATTCCAGGCAACGTAATCGACCTGTACGACTGTGGAAGTTTATTGAACAAACGAAGAGACGAAATATAATTAAAATTACGATAAGCAGTTGTATGGGAGGAAGGAATAGATACAGAGTATGAAAAGTTTCCACGCAAATTAAAATTAGAAACCAGACGGAAGTTACGGTTGCCAGACTTCACAAAGAAGATCTTCAGCACCTTAAAACAATATAAATGACGAACAGGAAGAATTTTTAAGTCATAGAACAAAGGGTAAGTAGGATGTCTCCTTGGTTTGCGGCATATTTTACGTAGGATATACTTTTGGATTATCAAAAGAGGTTGTATTTTATTCTTATAAGCACATCCTTAACTGGTGGCTGGGTGTTGTAGTAATAGGGTAGGCTCTGATTGGTATCAACTTGGCGATGCCCAGTGTTGTAACTGTTACTAAACATCAATTGTGCTTATTTTACCTCCTCGTAACCCCTTGGTAGCCACTGGGTACTGGTTGTTGTCCACCCGGACTCAACTTGCTAAACTTATAAGCGCGAGTGTTGACCAGAAGACAAAAATTGCAGCACTATAAACACGACAGCGGAAGAATCCCCTAGATGGAATCAACGGTGGCGTCTATAACTTCCGGATCGGGAGCAACACCTTATCTGGGCTACTTCAACATATTTGGAGCTGAGGCCAATAAGGATTTCCAGGAATCAGTTGGGGTCCTGGAAAAGAGATAGTGGCGGATGAGCCCTACAGGGGCCAACGGCAGCGCTCACATCCCCGAAGTGGGTTACCGACATCGGTTAAACCGGCCCCTCGTCCCAGGGGTTAAAACAATGGACCTGGTCCTCCAAGTTGGGGGTTGTGCACCGGGGTAACTGCCCTGTCACGGAAAACAAAATGTAGTTACGAAGCGACAACAAGCCTCGGATACGAACGGATTCACTGATGACAACCCATGCAAACGAATTAAGGACAACGAATTTCGGATCTGCACGTGGAACGTTAGGTCCCTTAACAGACCACGTGCAGCCGAACAATTAGCGGAGGCCCTAAACTGCTGCAAAGCAGACATTACCGCCATTCAAGAAGTGCGATGGGATGGGCCGGGCAAAAAGAGGATGGAAAACTGCGACATATATTACGGCGATTGCTACCGACAACAAAAGCAACGCTTATTTGGATGTGGATTTGTCGTTGGAGGCAGACTTAGGCAAGAAGTCTTAAGCTTCAGGTATGTAAGCGAACGCCTCACGACAATCCGCATCAAAGCTAAATTCGCCAACATTAGCCTGATATGCGCGCATGCCCCCACAGAGGAGAAAGACGACGACACCAAAGACAGGTTCTACGAGCTCTTGGACAAGACATAGTGCCCTAGCTATGACATTAAGATTGTCCTAGGCGATTTTAACGCAAAGCTAGGAAGAGAGAGCATCTTTGGTAGTACTGTCGAAAGCACAGCCTACACGACACCACCTCCGATAACGGATTTAGGCTGGTCGACTTTGCTGCGGGGCGGAACTTTGTCGTAGCTAGTACGCGGTTCCCACATCTCGATATCCACAAAGGAACATGGAGATCTCCTGATCAATCAACCGTCAACCAGATTGACCACATTGCGATCGACGCAAGGCACTCCTCCAGTAATATGGATGTCCGAACGTTCCGAGGGGCCAACATTGACTCGGACCACTACCTTGTTATAGCCAAGGTACGACTGCGGATATCCCGAACACCGCCAAGACAAGGAAATACTGTGAGGAAATTTGACGTCGGACGGCTGCAATCGCAAGAGATCACCAGACCCTTTTCCGATCGAGTCTCTCTCAATCTCTCAAGAGGTCCTATGCCGCCAGCATCAAGTATTGAAGACCAGTGGCAACATTGCCAAAAAGCGATCAGAGAGGCCGCCTCTGGTGTGCTGGGTTTCACACGGCCACCACAACGAAATCCCTGGTTTGACGACGAGTGCCGGCAAGCACATGCAGCGAAACAAGAGGCTTACAAAGCGGCGCTGCATAGAAAGACCAGAGCTGCCCGCGAGCTCTACGGGCAGAAGAGGAGAGACGAACACAATCTTTTCAGAAGGAAAAAGAAAGAGCATGAGAAGCGCGAGTTACGTATCATCCACCACCTGATCAGATAGACGAATTCTTAAAAAACATAAATTCAAATAACTAAGCATTCTTCATTTATTTAGGTCAGTTCATAAGAAATGCAATTGTGCTGACCTAGTGTCTACAACGAACATACGACCAATTCCAAGAATTGATCGTTGACAGAAATGAATTGTAATAAATACAGGTGACGAAAGATAGATGATACGCAGTTCGCTCCCGGTCTTTTTAAGTTGTTGTTGAGCTACCTTACGATTTTGTTGAGAAGATAATAATAATAAAATAAAATAATAAAAAGAAAATAGAAATATTTTTTTTTTAAATTAACTGAAGTAAAAAGTTAATTTACTGGCGCAGTCGGTAGGATAATCCTAAAACGGGTTATCTTGTGATTCGAACTAAAATCTACTGAAAATAAGTACGCGAGTAAAAAATCGTTTAAGATTAGTGTACATACAGTGAACAAACTACCACAGTGAAAATAAGCAAGTACATAAATAAAATCGTTCAAGATTACTGTATTATTGCAATCACTAAAGACCAAGTCCGCTTACGAACACATTCGGTGGACATAAAAAGTGTTAGTGAAAAACAAAATATAAATTTGAAACTCAACAAATGGCAGAAAACAACCAAAACATTGAAGAGCTAGTTGCGGAGCTCCAACGAAGAAATCAGCAATTAGAAGCATTAAGAAACGCATACCAGGACCTTCAAAACCGAGAGCGAAACGTCAGACAAGACCAACTCGTCAACAATGTGAAGCACATGCCGACTTTCACAGGACACGGAGATATTACTATAAATTCGTTTATCCGAAACGTGGACTACTACTTGGCGGAGATTACCAACGAAGAAACGAGACGAAGATTCATCTTAGCGATCTACCACGAGAAAATCCAGGGAGAGGCGAAAAACACAGTGATAAATGTGCCACAACCGGACAATTGGGAACTCATAAAAGCAACACTGAAATTGCGATACAAGCCGGATATCGAGCCGTTTCAACTATACCGACGAATAAGCAGTCTGAAAGTAAATACCGTAAGTGAACTAGCCATAGAAATACAACAATTAAAATATAAAGCTGACGAACTAATTATATATCACCAAGGCGATAATTTTATAGATTTGAATAATATAAGTGGAATTTTAGTGAATACAATTAAAGAAATGACACAGGGAACACTCCTAGAGAGAATATACGAAGAAAACGTATTAGAAAATATTCTATTAATAATGAGAAGACGTAGGTATGAAGATTCGTGCATAAGACCAGAATTTACAAAGAATAGAGTATTTAATAAAGACAGTAAAAGACTAATGCCAAATAATTTTAGACAGCAGAATAGGGATAGTAACAATCAGCAATATCAGAATAACTTTAACAATAAACATGTTTCGAATAATTTCCACCCTAATAATTTTAATACGAATCATAATCAAACTCATAATCGATCAGGACAAAATAGGAGATATCAGCAGTCAGGCAATAATAGGAATTCTGGGCAATACCGCCATCAACATTATAATAGGCAACCCGAACCCATGGATGTTTCAAATATCCAACAAAGACACGTCATACAATCAGGAAACCTCAGTTCATATTCGGGCCAAAATCGCCACAATCTGAATAGGACTGAGCAAGGATTAGGTATGTCTTTAAGCCATAGCGATCAAGTCAACCGAGCCGAAGTTAACAATGTTGATTTTTTTTTCAACTAGCCTCGGAAGAATTGCCAACTATCGAAATAACCATAAACAAACAAAAATACTTAGCACTAATAGATACAGGATCTTCACTTAGTCTTATAGATGAAAAAATTAACGGTTTTAAAAAAGTGAAAATTTAACCAGTGCAATTTTCTACAATTAATGGTAAGGGATCTTTTGATTTTGAAGTACATACTTCTGCCCCCGATGAATTAAGAGCACCAGCAGGAGCGCTTATTCGTTGGAAAGTAAAAAGTTTACCCGAACGAAAATATCAGTTCATAATAGGAACAGACTTACTAAACAAATTAAATACGTTTATTGATTTGGAAGCAGGAATTATAAAACTTAACGGACAAGCCATAAAATTAAAATATAGGCCAACCTTATATGATGAAATTCATACACTAGAATATGTAGATGATAATAATATTGAACATTTGAAATTAGACCACCTTAACTCCGAAGAATATAAAGAAATCGAAAAAATTATTAGAAAATTTAAATCGTTATTTTTCAAAGAGGGTGATAAACTCACCAGTACAACCGAAATATTGCATGAAATAAAGACAACTACCGATCAGCAAATAAATGCTAAATTATACCGGTATCCACCCAAACACGAAGAGGAAGTTAGGAGACAAATACAGGAAATGACAGAGCAGGGTATTATACAAAAAAGCAGTTCTAAGTACTCAAGTCCCTTGATAGTTGTTCCCAAGAAAATGGACAACTCTGGTAATAAAAAGTACCGTATAGTGATAGATTATAGAAGGTTAAATGATGTGACGATCGATGATAATTTTCCACTACCAAATATCGACTCCATCTTAGATAAATTGGGAAAGGCCCAATATTTTTCAACGATAGACTTAGCGAAAGGCTATCATCAAATTTTAATTAAAAAGGAAGACAGGCACAAAACTGCTTTCGTTACCCCACATGGTCTCTATGAGTTCATAGGAATGCCGTTTGGTTTAAAAAACGCCCCGGCAACGTTCCAACGTCTTATGAACCATATATTAAGAGATTTCATAAATAAAACTTGCGTTGTATATCTGGATGGTATACTAATTTTTAGCACGTCACTAAAAGAACATGTCAAAGCATTGAAAGACATTTTTCAAGTATTAGAATCTAAAAGTCTGAAGATACAAATTAATAAATGTAGTTTTTTGAATAGAGAAACTGAATTTCTGGGTCATGTTATAACTGAAGAAGGTTTAAAACCAAACCCAAACAAAATTGATGCTATTAAAAATGTAGACATTCCGAAAACTCCACGCGAAATTAAAAGTTTCTTAGGTCTTAGTGGTTACTATCGAAAATTTGTCAAAAACTACGCGAAAGTAGCCCAACCCATGACAAAATACTTAAAGAAAAATTGTAAGGTAAATACTAACGATCCGAACTATATTGAAGCTTTCGAGAAATTAAAGAAACTAATTACCAGTCATCCTATATTACGTTTCCCAAATTTTGATAAAACTTTCACGTTAACGACCGATGCCTCCATTTATGCGATAGGCGCCGTTCTTTCGCAAGAAGGTCACCCTGTCTGCTTTGCATCCAGAACGTTAAACAACCATGAATGCAATTATTCCGCGACCGATAAAGAATTTTTGGCCATAATGTGGTCCGTATTTCAGACCATATCTGTATGGAAATAAGTTTAAGATTCTGACGGATCACCAACCAATAAAATACCTTCACGCAAAATACCGAGGAAAAGATATGTCACCAAGACATCAACGTTGGTTACTCAAGTTAGGAGAATACCAATTTGAAATTGAATATCTAAAAGGTAAAGACAACAAAGTAGCCGATTTTCTAAGCCGAATACAAATTAACGAGGACGTTAAACCTAAGGAGGGAGAAGAATCAGACCCCCCTAACATAGAACATTTTTCGCCAATTTCTAACAAAAGTGACACGGATTCAGACGTTATATTTAATATAGAAGACGATATTACGATGGCAACAATACATTCAGCAGATGAAGAATTACTTGATCATATAGCTATCAAAGAAGAAATTGTGAACAAATATAAAACACAGATTATTTTGACAAACAATAAAACTCAAGAGATTGAAGTTGTAAACGGTAAAAGAATAATTTACATAGCAGAATA
Source organism: Matsumyia berberina (assembly GCA_917880715.2). Lineage (NCBI taxonomy): Eukaryota > Metazoa > Arthropoda > Insecta > Diptera > Syrphidae > Matsumyia > Matsumyia berberina. The sequence continues at coordinate 85,547,420 of OU862872.1, forward strand.
TGACATGAATAGATTGACAGATATATTTAGGAGATTCATAAAAAAGGGCATTACCGGAATATTTTCTGAACTACCCGATCATCAATATAACACCATTCAAGAGAAGCTAATTGAGTTATATTCGAAAATTGTTTTTAATCAAATAGATAATATTAAAGAAATTAAAGAGATTGAATTTGAAAAGAACTTGTCGTATCAAATAAACATAGCATCTGTTGTAATAATGTTAATTATGTTTGCTATATTATCCTTTCTATGTATACAGAAAAAAAGAATACAGCTTAAATTTAACAATAAAATTCAGGAGAATTCTAATCTTAAGGAGGGAGAAGTTACGTATCATCCACCACCTGATCAGATAGACGAATTCTTAAAAAACATAAATTCAAATAACTAAGCATTCTTCATTTATTTAGGTCAGTTCATAAGAAATGCAATTGTGCTGACCTAGTGTCTACAACGAACATACGACCAATTCCAAGAATTGATCGTTGACAGAAATGAATTGTAATAAATACAGGTGACGAAAGATAGATGATACGCAGTTCGCTCCCGGTCTTTTTAAGTTGTTGTTGAGCTACCTTACGATTTTGTTGAGAAGATAATAATAATAAAATAAAATAATAAAAAGAAAATAGAAATATTTTTTTTTTAAATTAACTGAAGTAAAAAGTTAATTTACTCGCGCGATCGAGGAGATAGAGGGATGTTATAGCAGGAATGAGGTTCGGAAGTTTTACCAAAGGGTAAAAAGAACCTGTCAAGGTTACAGAGGCCGAACCGAGGCCTGCAAGGATGAACAAGGGAACATCGTAGTAGAATCGCAGTCGATGCTGAGGATATGGAAGAACTATTTCTGCAGACTGTTTAACGGCGACGACGAATCAAATCCCGCTGTCAGGCAGAATGAACCATTCAACCTGGACGTCGAAGACCAACAATTCCGTCCACCCGACCTGGACGAGGTGAAGAAAGCCATTTCGAAGCTTAAGTCCAACAAAGCTGTTGGGGCTGACGGCCTAACTGCCGAGCTGTTCAAAGCAGCAGGCGATGACTTGGTAAGGAGCATGCACCAACTCATTTGTAAAATGTGGTCGGAGGAAAGTATGCCCGATGAATGGAACCTCAGCATTGTTTGCCCGATCCTCAAGAAAGGAGACCCTCTGAACTGCGCCAACTACAGAGGCATCAGTCTTCTTAACATAGCTTACAAGATCTTATCTGCCGTGTTGTGTGAACGCCTGGAGCCGTTCGTCAACAAACTGATCGGTCCATATCAGTGTAGTTTCAGGCCAGGAAAGTCCACCATCGACCAAATATTCACACTGCGGCAGATCTTGGAAAAAACCCAGGAACTTCAAATCGATACCCACCACTTCTTCATCGATTTTAAGGCCGCGTATGACAGCATCTATAGAGACGAGCTATACAGAGCCATGTCTAGTTTTGGCATCCCTGCCAAACTCGTCCGGTTGTGCAGGATGACGATAGAAAATGCACGCTGCTCCATCAAGGTCGGTCAAGACCTCACCGAGACCTTTGATGTCAGAAAAGGATTTAGACAAGGCGACGCGCCGTCATGCGACTTCTTCAACATCGTTCTTGAAAGAGTTGTGCAAAACTCACGCGCCAACACCAGAGGCACAATCTTTCAAAAGTCCGTCCAATTACTCGCATACGCCGATGACATTGACATAATCGGAAGAACGCAGCGTGATGTCACTGGTGCGTTTGTGAGTATCGAGACGGGGGCGGCGAAGATGGGTTTAGCGGTCAATGAGGGCAAGACGAAGTATATGCTGTCAACAAGAAAGGACTCCCAACACCGACGTCTCGGACAGAACGTCACTATAGACAGCTATAACTTTGAGGTAGTTAAGGATTTTGTCTACCTAGGCTCCGCTATAAATTCAGACAATGACATCGGCGCTGAGATTAAACGAAGAATAACTCTTCCCAATCGCTGTTTCTTTGGGCTAAGAAGGCAATTGAGTAGCAAAGCCTTCTCTCGGATAACTAAGGTGACCCTCTATAAGTCCTTAATCGTCCCAGTCCTGCTCTACGGCGCAGAGGCATGGACTCTGTCTAAAGCGGATGAGGTTGCTCTTGGCTGCTTCGAGAGGAAAATTCTTCGGGTGATTTTTGGTCCCGTCTGCATAGGCGGGGAGTGGAGGAGGAGATACAACGACGAACTGTACGGGCTGTACAGCGACATCGACTTAGCCAGAAGAGTGAAGATCCAACGACTGAGGTGGCTGGGTCATGTAGAGCGGATGGACACCAATGCTCCAGCTCGGAAAATCTTCGAATCCATACCCGAGGGTCAGCGCAGTAGAGGAAGACCACGACTCAGGTGGCGCACGCAGGTGGAAGGGGACCTCAACCAACTTGGCGTGCGAAACTGGAGGCAGCTGGCTAAAGATCGAGCTGGCTGGAGAGACTTGTTGGTTGAGGCCCAGGACCACGCCGGTCTGTAGCGCCACCTTAAGTAAGTAAGTAGTAAGCACCTCCCCAACAAGTTATACCATATCGTAATTTCGAATGAAAAATGCCATAGTAAATAATTTTTAACAACCTTGTAGAACAGATATTACGCAAATAGAAGTGAAGTGTGCAGCGAAAATAATTCCTCAAAAATTCTACATGATGCGAGAAGTTCATTTTGAGTCCATAACAAGCCCCAGGTATTTGAATTCACAAACGTTTTCGATAGGGAAATATTTATCACTGCAATTCAGGCTGCCATCAAAAGTAGGGGAAGATAAATTAGACTGACAGTCACAATATGCAAGTTGGAACCTTTGACACTCTGGTACGTGAAAGTAAACATTCCCGTCAACATCGAGAATAGACGAGAAACTAAAAAAACATTATCTTAGTCTTTGAGCTTATAACCAGGTTGTGTTTAGAAAACCATATTCTTAAAAGACTAAGGTCCCAATTTATATCGGAGACCAGATCTAGGTGACTGTTTGACCCATAAGAAAAACCGACATCATCCGCAAAAGCCGTAAGAGAACCTTTAAAATCAAGTGTAAAGAGTGAGTTAATGTAGATAAGAAAGAGAATCGGACCTAGGACAGAACCTTGGGGTACCCCTAAATTGATAATCATAAGATCGCTCCTGATTTCATCAACTTTCACTCTGACATAAATCCACGAACACCTGCTTTTTCAATTTTATCCAGCAGAATAGAGTGATCTACCATATCGAACGCTTTCGCAATATCAATAAATAAACCAGCAGTACATTTTTTACCATCTAGGTTTGTCATTATCTCGCCACAAAATTGTAGCAGTGCATCTTCGGTTGATTTGCCCTTTTGAAAGCCAAATTGTGCTGCGTTAAAAAACTTAGCTTTTGCAAGATAACTCGCTAACCTATTCTTCACAAGTTTTTCGAAAATTTTACTTATCGCAGGAAGAAGTGAGATAGGCCTATAATTGCACATTTTTAAAGTAGAACCCTTTTTAAACAATGGGACAACATCAGCACACTTGAGCTCTGCAGGAAAACCCCCTCAAATATGCAGCGAATAAAAATGTACGACAGGACATCCATTACATGACAAGCAATTTTTTTAAGAAAGATATTGGAGATACCATCAGCACCACATGAATGAGTATTTTTTAAAGTACCGATAACTCTTAAAACTTCAAGTGGAGCAATGGGCTCAAATACAAAACTATTACAACACATTGGTTCATCAAAGTAATCAGTCAAACAGATACGTCTGATACAGATCTAGTAGGTTCATTTATGAAACTTGCCAGGCCATACGATGCTAACTCTTCCATGTAGCTGGAGACAATTTCACTTTTTTCCAGAATGTTGATATTGAAGTCTCCTAAAACAATGACATTCTTTGACTTTTCGTTTTCTAGTAGACAGGAAAATTCTCCTATAAACATCGAAACATTAAACATATGTAGTCTATAAACACATAAAAAGACATAGATCTCATGGTTAATTTCAATGGAAACTTTTAATACATCGGCACTCAAACAGTCAACACAAAGGACTTCGTGAATTAAGTATTCCTCTTTCTCTCTTATAAAACAACCGACACCACCTTCAGCGTAAGTTTCATTAGTGTTAGCAAAAAATTTAAATCCGGGCAAAAAATAGTAGTTTTTTTCAAACTCGTAAATCCAGATTTCGGACACAAAAATAATATCTGGAATGCACAGGAAAGAATCAATCTGATATTCTGGTGGACAATGAAGAATTTGCTATAACAAAATGAACTATCAGTTAAGACATTATTGAAGTTTAAGCTACGAGAATCAACGGAGGAAAAGTCATTGAATGAATCATTTACATCAATCATTTACTTGCAGATGGAAAAAAAAAAAAATAATGCACTAAATAAGTGCAAGATCACTAAAAGATCTAATTGACATGACTTTTCCTCCTTCAATCTTTCTGACAAGAATTTTATTATCTTTAAACCAGACGTATTTTACATTTTTCTGCTTTATTGTGTCTTTCGCCTTCATAAAAAGAGCTTGCGTATATTTAGTGAGAGAATCATTTATATAAATACCGGCTCCCTTGTGGCTGGGTGTTGTAGTAATAGGGTAGGCGGTAGCCACTGGGTTCTGGTTGTTGTCCACCCGGACTCAACTTGCTAAACTTATAAGCGCAAGTGTTGACCAGAAGACAAAAATTGCAGCACTATAAACACGACAGCGGAAGAATCCCCTAGATGGAATCAACGGTGGCGTCTATAACTTCCGGATCGGGAGCAACACCTTATCTGGGCTACTTCAACATATTTGGAGCTGAGGCCAATAAGGATTTCCAGGAATCAGTTGGGGTCCTGGAAAAGAGATGGTGGCGGATGAGCCCTACAGAGGCCAACGGCAGCGCTCACACCCCCGAAGTGGGTTACCGACATCGGTTAAACCGGCCCCTCGTCCCAGGGGTTAAAACAATGGACCTGGTCCTCCAAGTTGGGGGTTGTGCACCGGGGTACCTGCCCTGTCACGGAAAAAAAAAAAAATGTAGTTACGAAGCGACAACAAGCCTCGGATACGGACGGATTCACTGATGACAACCCATGCAAACGAATTAAAGACAACGAATTTCGGATCTGCACGTGGAACGTTAGGTCCCTTAACAGATCACGTGCAGCCGAACAATTAGCGGAGGCCCTAAACTGCTGCAAAGCAGACATTACCGCCATTCAAGAAGTGCGATGGGATGGGCCGGGCAAAAAGAGGATGGAAAACTGCGACATATATTACGGCGATTGCTACCGACAACAAAAGCAACGCTTATTTGGATGTGGATTTGTCGTTGGAGGCAGACTTAGGCAAGAAGTCTTAAGCTTCAGGTATGTAAGCGAACGCCTCACGACAATCCGCATCAAAGCTAAATTCGCCAACATTAGCCTGATATGCGCGCATGCCCCCACAGAGGAGAAAGACGACGACACCAAAGACAGGTTCTAAGAGCTCTTGGACAAGACATACGAGCAGTGCCCTAGCTATGACATTAAGATTGTCCTAGGCTATTTTAACGCAAAGCTAGAAAGAGAGAGCATCTTTGGTAGTACTGTCGAAAGCACAGCCTACACGACACCACCTCCGATAACGGATTTAGGCTGGTCGACTTTGCTGCGGGGCGGAACTTTGTCGTAGCTAGTACGCGGTTCCCACATCTCGATATCCACAAAGGAACATGGAGATCTCCTGATCAATCAACCGTCAACCAGATTGACCACATTGCGATCGACGCAAGGCACTCCTCCAGTAATATGGATGTCCGAACGTTCCGAGGGGCCAACATTGACTCGGACCACTACCTTGTTGTAGCCAAGGTACGACTGCGGATATCCCGAACACCGCCAAGACAAGGAAATACTGTGAGGAAATTTGACGTCGGACGGCTGCAATCGCAAGAGATCACCAGATCCTTTTCCGATCGAGTCTCTCTCAATCTCTCAAGAGGTCCTATGCCGCCAGCATCAAGTATTGAAGCCCAGTGGCAACATTGCCAAAAAGCGATCAGAGAGGCCGCCTCTGGTGTGCTGGGTTTCACACGGCCACCACAACGAAATCCCTGGTTTGACGACGAGTGCCGGCAAGCACATGCAGCGAAACAAGAGGCTTACAAAGCGGCGCTGCATAGAAAGACCAGAGCTGCCCGCGAGCTCTACGGGCAGAAGAGGAGAGACGAACACAATCTTTTCAGAAGGAAAAAGAAAGAGCATGAGAAGCGCGCGATCGAGGAGATAGAGGGATGTTATAGCAGGAATGAGGTTCGGAAGTTTTACCAAAGGGTAAAAAGAACCTGTCAAGGTTACAGAGGCCGAACCGAGGCCTGCAAGGATGAACAAGGGAACATCGTAGTAGAATCGCAGTCGATGCTGAGGATATGGAAGAACTATTTCTGCAGACTGTTTAACGGCGACGACGAATCAAATCCCGCTGTCAGGCAGAATGAACCATTCAACCTGGACGACGAAGACCAACAATTCCGTCCACCCGACCTGGACGAGGTGAAGCAAGCCATTTCGAAGCTTAAGTCCAACAAAGCTGTTGGGGCTGACGGCCTAACTGCCGAGCTGCTCAAAGCAGCAGGCGATGACTTGATAAGGAGCATGCACCAACTCATCTGTAAAATATGGTCGGAGGAAAGTATGCCCGATGAATGGAACCTCAGCATTGTTTGCCCGATCCTCAAGAAAGGAGACCCTCTGAACTGCGCCAACTACAGAGGCATCAGTCTTCTTAACATCGCTTACAAGATCTTATCTGCCGTGTTGTGTGAACGCCTGGAGCCGTTCGTCAACAAACTGATCGGTCCATATTAGTGTGGTTTCAGGCCAGGAAAGTCCACCATCGACTAAATATTCACACTGCGGCAGATCTTGGAAAAGACCCAGGAACTTCAAATCGATACCCACCACCTCTTCATCGATTTTAAGGCCGCGTATGACAGCATCTATAGAGACGAGCTATACAGAGCCATGTCTAGTTTTGTCATCCCTGCCGAACTCGTCGGGTTGTGCAGGATGACGATGGAAAATGCACACTGCTCCATCAAGGTCGGTCAAGACCTCACCGAGACCTTTGATGTCAGAAAAGGATTTAGACAAGGCGACGCGCTGTCATGCGACTTCTTCAACATCGTTCTTGAAAGAGTTGTGCAAAACTCACGCGCCAACACCAGAGGCACAATCTTTCAAAAGTCCGTCCAATTACTCGGATACGCCGATGACATTAACATAATCGGAAGAACGCACCGTGATGTCACTGGTGCGTTTGTGAGTATCGAGACGGAGGCGGCTAAGATGGGTTTAGCGGTCAATGAGGGCAAGACGCGAAGTATATGCTGTCAACAAGAAAGGACTCCCAACACCGACGTCTCGGACAGAACGTCACTATAGACAGCTATAACTTTGAGGTAGTTAAGGATTTTGTCTACCTAGGCTCCGCTATAAATTCAGACAATGACATCGGCGCTGAGATTAAACGAAGAATAACTCTTCCCAATCGCTGTTTCTTTGGGCTAAGAAGGCAATTGAGTAGCAAAGCCTTCTCTCGGATAACTAAGGTGACCCTCTATAAGTCCTTAATCGTCCCAGTCCTGCTCTACGGCGCAGAGGCATGGACTCTGTCTAAAGCGGATGAGGTTGCTCTTGGCTGCTTCGAGAGGAAAATTCTTCGGGTGATTTTTGGTCCCGTCTGCATAGGCGGGGAGTGGAGGAGGAGATACAACGACGAACTGTACGGGCTGTACAGCGACATCGACTTAGCCAGAAGAGTGAAGGTCCAACTACTGAGGTGGCTGGGTCATGTAGAGCGGATGGACACCAACGCTCCAGCTCGGAAAATCTTCGAATCCACACCCGAGGGTCAGCGCAGTAGAGGAAGACCACGACTCAGGTGGCGCACGCAAGTGGAAGGGGACCTCAACCAACTTGGCGTGCGAAACTGGAGGCAGCTGGCAAAAGATCGAGATCGCTGGCGACGCTTGTTGGTTGAGGCCCAGGACCACGCCGGTCTGTAGCGCCACCTTAAGTAAGTAAGTAAGTAAGGCTCCCTTGCTGCTGCTTTTAGTACTGCTGCTGCTGTTGCACCTCATGCTGTTGATCCCAGCCACATGTGTGTTGAGTTTGTTTTTGTTCGTCTTCTTTGCGATCATTATTCCTTGTTTCGTATGTTGATCAGAAAATCTTACACAGTTGATCGGTTTAGTGACAGTCGAGTTCGCAACGCTGTTGGTTTTGGCTTGAACTTTTTTGATGTAGCATCTTTCAATTTTGTCATCAGGAACATCGATGGATAGAGCATTTTTGAAGAGTTCTTTAGCCTTGGATATTACGTTAATGTCGTTCACGTCCGACACTCCAACAATCTCAATACAATTAGTGAGGAGATTTTGTTGCTGCCAATTAAGTTTACTCTCCAAGAATTCAACTCTCTTCTTAAGATCAGTGTTCTCTGAGCGCATCAGAGACAGTTGTTGTAAAAAGCGGTGGTTAGCTTCCTCTAAGTTCGACAGCTTCTGGTAGATCATTGGAAGAGTGCATTCACTCTCGCTGCCTTCGAGGTGCGTAGACCGAGCCGCTGTTCTTTGTGCGGAGCTTCTTTCCATTGGATTTTTGTTGTTTATAATAGCGGCCGATGCACTGTTGTTGTTTGACATTGGCGAAGCCAGTAGCGGCAAATGTTGAGAGCGGCGCCTAAGCACTGCACATTTGTCACAACGAAATGCATTAACACTTGCCTTCATAAAGTCAGCATCTTGTTCGGTGATATTAACGCACGAAAGATGAAAGAAATGCGAGCAATCGTTACATTTGATTTTAGTTAAGCAAATGCGATCGATTTTTTGCATACAAACGGAGCAGTTCATATTGAGAAAACGAAAAAATAACTATAGTAAAGTTCTAAGATTCTAAGATGAGCACCCCACGACAATCCAGAGAGACAGGTTATTGTCCGTAGTCCCGATGACATTTATTGCAGGCGGGGGACTTAATTTTCTTGTCTCTTGCTGGCGCTTGTTTTCTTTTAATGGTTCGATTTCGGGTGAAGAACCGGCTCTTCGTTTCTTGCTGGGTCTTTTTTTTTAAACCCAAGCCGTTTCCCGCGTTAGCTCTTCTTCGTCCGTGTGATATTCACGAACAGGTGAGCGAGGCGAACTACTTTCACGTTCTTTTGGAGGGTTAAGGTTTCTCAGAGTCTTGTTCTCTTCCCGAAGTAAATCTACCTCTTTCCTAAGCTCTTGGTAGAGTAACTCCATTTCGTTAAGCTTCTTACGGAGTTCGTTGTTTTCCTCCTCGAAGCTTTTACATTTCGTTGAGTCCTGTTTTTCGCGCGTTAGCGCTTCCGGCGGACTTCTTTTCCCGGAGACATTCGATCTAGGTGGTGGTGATCGAGGTACCCTTGCACTTTTCGTGAAAGGGTTGCATAATTGCAATATCCCCAGATATCCCCAGAATCCTTAGAGCCGACCTCCGAAGAGGGTAGATTTTCCAGTAGAGCTGGAGTACCACCTGGGGTATTATATCTTTTTGTTTTGTTCATTGCATTCGTGTATACTTCTATTTCCTCGGTATACGGAGGGTGGATTTTAGTCGCCTCTTACGACAGGCATGCCTACCTCGAGTATATTCTAACCCCTACCCAAAGGGGCCATGGATCATTACCATCTCATCTCTCCCTCTACCCTCTCATCCTATCTATTCCCCTCCTCTCTCCGATGGGCTGGATCAAGGTGTCATACGACCCGTGACGAGGATCAACCTGGCTGGGGGCCCATTTTAAAAAATAGCTCAGTCTCGAACGGAGTATTCGGATACCTGGCGACCTCCGAATTAACTAGCCTTGGCTGTATACAGCGGATCTCTGTACAGATCGACCTCTTTTCTCCGCCACTCGTGGGATCTTTTATGGATGAAAAAAAGAATGCTGCTTGCATAAAGCTAAAACATACTGAGACCGGTTCTCTTTTAAAACCGGGCAGTAGTACGGCACCCAAGCTGTGTACTGGAAGCGCTCCTGAAGAGCTAGCTAGCAGAAGGATTGTTGCTAAACATGGTCCAACTGCCGCTAATAGCCGCGTTGAGCCCAAGGGTAAATCCACCCACTCTCGGTCCAGAAAGGACCTTCTAAGGGCAAGGCAAAATGCCCCTTCAAAAAAGGCGTACAAGGAGCGCCGCACAGCGAGCCGTAACCTCCAGTGTTTCGGAAGTATTCCGGAGGAAAAAAGAACGGCGAAAATCGAGGAGAACCTAGCTTGGGCTAGGAAAATCGCCATCAGTGAACCCGCTGGGACGAGCAGCGACTTAACGTCAAAGCGACAGAGATCGTTGGACGATTCCGTCTCGGAATCGAAAAGAGCCAAGGTGCACAACACCGGCACCTCTCCTGAGAAATGGAGAATGATCCCAGCTAAACTAGCAACAGTTTTCCTTGGGATCATGAAGGAAAATCCGGGCCCTCCTCCTATTTGTCGCGACGGCGGGTGGCATCAAGGCCATGTAAAGCTGATCGCTTGTGCTGATCGGAGATCTTGCGATCTTTATAAATAGACCATAGGTAAGCTTGGTGAGGTTTGGCCGGGTGCAAAACTCGAGGTTGTTGCGAGGGAGGAGATTCCGAGGAGACCTAGAACTCCCACATGGATCCCAGCCGAGCCCTCAAATATGGATGAAACACTCCAGATCACCCAAGTCAGTAACCCGTCACTTCCAACTAGCAACTGGAAAGTCGCCAAGCTGGAGGAACAATGGGGTCTTTATAGATGCGTTCTTATTTTGATCAATAAAGAATCCCTTGCTCCTTTGGCAGCGACTGCCGGCTTGATTATCTACGGGATTGACGCTATTACCCTTAAGGTATACAAGAAGGATGAGCTTGACCTGGATAAAATGCCCCCCCATCCTCTTGACTCGACCTCTGAGTCCATAGACCCCGGAGCATCTATCTCCTTTCCATCTTTGGAGAGTGATGACTCCAAACAGTCGATCTCATCTCTTCCACCTTCAGTCATTAACGACACTTTGTCGGACATGGAGGTGGAAGACTGCCGTAACACTGAGCTTTTGAGGGAGGATGAGCTTCTAGCCTCGTCCTACGACTCGGAAGCTTCCAATATTACCGTGGTAGAGACTACTCTGCCTGATTGTAGCTCCAATGCTGCAGTTAGTTCAGATTAATCTCCACCACTTTATAACGGCATCTGCCGGCCTACTTCTCCGTCTCTCCAAAGTCAGGGAAGACATAGTCTTCGTCCAGGAACCTTAGGTTGTAAACAACTTGGTATGTGGACTGAAGACTCCGGCATACAATATCCTGTATACACAGGACAAAATTAAACCTAGATCTTGTGTACTGGTAAAACGTAGCCTAGCAGTAAATTTACTCCCCAATTATAGCGCCGATCGAGATACCACCGCAGCCAAACTGGAGACAGCCAAAGGAGCCTACTTTGTGGTTTCGGCGTATCTCGCCCATGATCACATGAACTCTCTTTTTGTGATTAACCTTGAAAGACTGGTCGCAGATGCGGGGAGGCAGAAAATCGGAATTATCATCGGCTGTGACGCAAACGCCTATCACACAGCATGGGGTAGTTCCGACATAAATAACAGATGTTTGATAATAAGCGACGAATTCCAACGATGAGTGAAGAAACGACAGTTACAGTAACACAGTTTCAGCATAAAGGTCAAGGCGCCAGCTTTTGGATTGGCCGAAGAAAACTTCCATTGGCTGTTTTCAGAGTGACAACACGTACACGTCCGTCCTTACCTGGATGGGTTTTGACTACCCTTCCCATCATCCATTTGCCAGGTGGTAGATTAGAATTTTTAACGACAACGACATCATTTATCTTCAAGTCTTGATGCGCCTGCTGCCACTTTGGTCGATTTTGGTGTGATGTAAGATTCTCCATGCTCCATCTTTTCCAGTATCCTTGAACCTTGGATTGTATAAATTGCTACGATGATAAGCGATTTGCTGGTAGGTTTAACGATGGCTCTGGAATGGCTGAATATGGTTCACCTAAAAATAAATGTGCAGGAGTTCGTGGATTGAGGTCGTTATCAGACATTTGACATAGAGGTCTAGAATTAAGTATTGCCTCTACTTGCACTGGAATGGCTGAATATGGTTCACCTAAAAATAAATGTGCAGGAGTTCGTGGATTGAGGTCGTTATCAGACATTTGACATAGAGGTCTAGAATTAAGTATTGCCTCTACTTGCGTAAGAAGAGTATAAAACTCTTCAAAGCTAAGAGTATCTCCGCCAATTACACGCCGAAGGTGATGCTTAACGGATTTTACACCCGCCTCCCACAGTCCGCCGAAATGTGGTGCTGAGAGGGGTATAAAATGCCAGGTGATGCCATCGCGTGCCAGCGCTTCCTCTACCAATGCGTTGTGATTTTCAGAAAGAACCAGGTTATGCATTTCAGATAACGCACGAGCAGCTCTTCGCAGATTTCTTCCGTTGTCAGTATACATGTGAGAGGGTTTTGCGCGTCTAGCGACAAACCGACGTAATGCTGCCAAAAAGGCATCCGTGGTCAGGTCACTTACGAGCTCAAGGTGTATTGCCTTGGTCACCAAGCAGACGAAGAGTGAAATATAGCCCTTCGTGACATGACTCTGTCTTCCCAATTTAGTTTTGATTGCAATTGGATCAGCGCGGCGTAATCACATCCACAATGACTAAATGATCTGCACTGACGAATTCTTTGGGGGGTAGATTTCTCATTATTTGATTTGCGGTAATCTTCCTCTGCTTAAAACATGGTATGCATTCGTGTGATATTTTTCGAAGCAGGTTCCTGCAGCCAATTACCCAGTACTCCTGACGAATGAGTGCAAAGAGAATCGAAACCCCAGGATGAAGAAATCTGCGATGAGCGTCAAGTAGAATTAGTTGTGTGATGCGATGCTCCTTAGGAATTATAATGGGATGTTTGGTGTTATATGAGAGGTTGGCCTCCTGAATCCTTCCTCCTACTCGAAGTATCCCTTCTTTATCTAGAAATGGAGCAAGATTCAAAATATTGCATTTGTGAGGAAATTGACCATGTTTTCCGAAGTAAGCGATTGGTTTCTGAAAATGAAGAGTTTGTAGCCACTTGATAAGAGTTACTTTCGCGTTTTTAAGTTCCTGTGCTCGTAAGTAAAACGAGGAGTTACGAGTAAACTGTCGAGAGTTCGAAATAAAGCGAAAAAGAAATGCGACGCTGCTAATCAATTTGTTCCAGGAAGAAATTCGGTTTGCAAGGGTTTAAAATGGATGATCACGAGTCGTTACTACTAACGTTTGCTGCACTAACTTCCGTTCCTCCGTAATGCAGTCCGGGTGCTCTTCTGCTTTGATCTCGATAGGCCAATTTTCGGAATTTTGTAAAAGCCAATGTGGTCCATGCCACCAGATGGGATGATCCATCAGCTTGGATGGTGATACTCCGCGAGACGCGCAATCCGCAGGGTTGTACTCCGACCGAACATGAAACCATCGGTTTCTGGGAATTGTAGTTGGTATCTCGGAAGTGCGATTCCCGACAAAAATATTCCAACGACGACATGGGGAAGACAGCCAGGACAAAACTACCTTTGAATCGCTCCACGCGAAAACATTGGGGAATGTTACCTTTAATGACTTTTGCACCGCTACTAAAAGCCTGGCCAGCAAAAGAGCAGCACACACTTCAAGGCGGGGAATGGTGAGTTGCTTCAGCGGAGCAACACGAGTCTTAGCTGCTACCAGTTGAGTTTCAAAGTCTCCATTTGGTAATTGATACCGGCTGTAATCCGCATAAGCCGATGCCGAAGCATCGGAAAAACCATGGAGTTGGAAAGAGGTGTTTGATAAGCCGATTGGTCGAGGGATGGCTAGTTTGGTTAAGGCGCGAAAGTCCTCCCGGTATCTCATCCACTGTTCTGCTATTGACTCCGGAATATCATCATCCCATTCTAACTTGCGGTACCATAAGTTCTGAAAAATAATCTTGAGCAGAATAACTGAGGGTGCGAGAAAACCAAGAGGATCGAAAATGCTAGCTACATCTTTCAGAATTTGCCGTTTCGTAGCACGTACATGAGATGAAAGGTTTAAGCGAAAACTGAAAACATCTGTTCTAGAATTCCAATACAATCCTAAGACCTTAACCCAAGGGTCTGCTTCCGAGTTAAATGATACAACCTCATCACGTACTCCATCTTGCAAAAGCTCCACGCAATTGCTCTGCCATTTGCTGAGTGTAAATCCTCCTTTTGAAAGAAGTGCTATTAGGGAATTCTTTTTATTCAACGCTTCCTTTAAATTATTCGCACCTGAAGCAAAATCGTCCACTTAGAAGTCGTTTTCAACAATTTCTGCTGCGATCGGAAACTCATCCTGGTGATCTTCGGCCAACTGTTCTAGGACACGAACTGACTGAAAAGGTGCACATGATGTGCCATAAGTCACCGTACAAAGCCAAAAATGTTCGAAAGAATGAGCAGGTGATCTGCGCCAAACTATTCGTAGGAAATTTCTGTGCTTTTCTGACACCCAAATCAAATCTGTCGAAACATCTTTCTTGCCTGAATCTCAAACTTACTGAAAACAGGTTCCTCTGAATAGGTGACCCTATCATTAGACATTCATTCAAGGATTTTCCATTGCCGTCTTTAATGGATCCATCAAAGACAACACGAAGTTTGGTAGAGGGACTATCGGGCTTCAAAACTGCGTGATGTGGTAAATAAAACACGATGGGCTGAGCTATATCCGTCTGCGGGATTCTGCACATGTGCCCTAATGACAGATACTCCTCGAGAAATGCAGTATAATTCTGACGAAGTGTTTCATTCCTCTCAAACCTTCTTTCCATAGACTTTAGCCGATGAATTGCCCCGTTTATGGTGCCCAAAAACTGTGGTGGTTCCTTAAAGGGAAGGTCTAACACATATTGTCCATTGCTGTCTCGTTTATGAGTTTGAACAAAATGCTCTTCGATTTCTTTTTCCTCTTGAGATCGGAATGATTTAGGATCTACTTCTTCGATAGTCCAGAAAGCTTAGATAATCGAATCAACATCGATAATACTATGATGAGAATGAATATGTTGGTCTCTATTGTGGGATAATTGCCCTGCCAATACCCAACCGAAAAGTGTCTTTTGAGCAATGGGATACCCTCGTTCGCTATATTTATACTCTCCTTGGAGTTTCTCCCAAACTTTATCAGCTCCTAACAGCATGTCAATCGTATTTGATTTATTAAGAGAACTATCTGCTAAACTTAGCTTGCTAAGATGATCCCAATCTTTAACATCAAACGAAATTGTTGGCAACTTTGCCGTAACGTGGGGTAAGACGTAAGCATCAACCGAAATACTAGCTTCTTCGTGACGCGAGGTGATGCACATCGAAACAATACCTCTAGATTTGCCCGCACTAGTACTTCCTATACCACTTATAAGTATACGTGCATTTCGCTGCTTCAAACCAAGTCGTTGAGCGCAGGATTCAGAAACAAAAGACACCTGAGATCCTGTATCTAGAAGAAAGCGCACTTGCTGATATTTTCCCCTGCTATCTAATACGTTGCCAATAGCGGTGGGTAATAGAGTTTGTGGTACTCGATGTGCTTCACTTAATGAGTGATTACTAATTAAGCGATCCGATGACGGTTGAGATAAAACATGAGAACTAGTGCTTGTTCCAGGGTGAACGTTATCGATACCTGGTGACGAGTTTGTTGAAACCGAACTGCCTGAATCTGGGTGAACCAAGCTGTGATGACGAGTATTACAAGCTTTGAATCGAGAGTTAGATGAGCAGCGGGCCGATGGATGGCCACTTCGCAGACAGTTAAAACACAGGTTCTTCACTTTGACAAAATCTCTTCTAGCTTGTATATCCATCGACAAAAATTCAGTGCATCGGAATAATTGATGCAAATTGTTGCATTTCGGACAATTAACAGAGGGTAAGGCATGTATACTTTTAACAGCGGTGTGTCTGGTCCTATTTGAATCTCTAATATGACCTCGGCAACTTTCCAAGGCCTCATATCGCTGTTCCAAAAAAGAAAGAAATTGATCTATTGTTGGGTAATCCTCACCAACACTATTCTCCGACCATGCCTGACGCGTTTCTGGATCCACTTTATTTAAAATGAGATAAATGAGCAATGGATCTCTATCCATGACGTAAGTCGCCTGACTACTTCATCTGACTACTTCATCTGCCCCGTCTGATATCCTTCGCAATATGGTGGTGTTGGGAGAATTAATGGATGGTAGGTCGAAGAAGGTTTTAATGAAGTTATTAATGATATGACACCGTCGATCATAGCGTTTTTCCAAACGATCCCATGCCTGAGCATACGTAGCATCGGATACGGGAATATGACTCAGCAAATTTAAAGTTTCTCCGCGAAGGTTAGACTTTAAAAAATTAAATTTTTGTGTGGGTGTTAGATGAGTACGATTGTGTACTGACCCCTCGAACATATCTCGAAATGTGGGCCATTCGCGATAACTTCCCGCAAAAGGTTCTATTGGAATTGGTGGTAAGAATGTATCTAATTGCTGCGGAGGAGATTGCGCGGTAGAATTGTTGAGACGTTCTTCCAAAACTGCCTGATTTTGAACTAAACGAGCTACGACATCATCAGGTCGGTCAGTTGTTACACGTTCCCTGATTGCCGCAAGCACAACGGACTTCACCATGAGGTATTTGGATTCGAAGTCTTCGTATTCCGGATCAGGATCAACATAATCCTCCTGATCAGCGAACGCATACATAGAATTTTGGGAATCCTTAAATTCATCCCACAATTCGTTCAATTTCTCTACACGCACTTCTAATGCCTCTAACGAAACAGTTTCTACCAATTTTTCGGTGTAAGACGCAAGTCTGGTTAGCGACCCCTTTATACGACCACGTGTACCGCGTAGCACAGCTAATTTTGCCTTTGTACTCATCTTTTAAGGCTCGAAGGACCAAGAACTGTGTTTCATAATAAGCGACGAATTCCAACGATGAGTAAAGAAACGAAAAAAAAAACGAGTGTGACTTACAATTTAATTATATTACCGTCTTCGATAGCGGTCCAAATCCAAGTGAACGAGAAATTATGTTACATTGTTTTATTAGAGAAATACAAAACATAGAATTGCGGATATTGACTCAAGAGAGCGAGATTACGTAGTGTCAAATATGTACATAGGATACATTATGTACCCGAATTCAAAATTAACACAGTTTATTTTTAAACAACAGAGGTGAGTTACTTTTTGACTATATTCTAAGTACAAACCTTATTCTGTGCAATATAGGTAATGAACCAACTTTCATAACCAAAAACCGACAAAAGGTATTAGACATAACCCTCGCCTCTGATAACATCTTTTAAATGATTACGAATTGGAAGGTGTCAGATGAATACTCTTTTTCTGATCACTGTTACATTCAATTCAATCTAAATGTTGCTCCTTCTAGCCCATCAGTTTTCAGAAACTATCGTAAAACTGATTGGCTCAAATACAGGGAAATCCTAAAAGAACTGGTATCCCTAAACCCTGATAGAACCCCTTCGAATACGCAAGAACTAGACGATCTGAAAATCTCACGCTAGCTCTGAATACTGCAATGTCCTCTTCCTGTCCACTAATTCAACCTAGGAGCAAGAAAAAGCTACACTGGTTAATCGCAGAACTGGGTCGCCTTAGAAATAACTGTAGAAAACTGTTCAACAATGCCAAAAGCTCACGAACAGCGACAGACTGGGACTTATATAAAGAATCCCTAAAAATATACAAAAAAGAATTACGAAAAGCCAAACGCAAATCTTGGAGGTCCTTTTGTGGCAAAATAGAAGAATTCTCTGAGGCATCAAGGCTAAGAAAAATTCTCTCCACTAATCCAATAATGCCTAGCTTCTTCAAAAAAGCGGACGGCTCATGGACGTCTTCCAGCGACGACTCGCTAAATCTGCTGCTGAACACACATTTTCCAGGCAGCAAGCAAGTTGTAAGCTGTGCCGATCCCAACGGATCAAGCACACCTCTAACCAACTCCCTAGGTCTGATTACCCGGGACAATCTCCTTTGGGCGCTACACAGCTTCAAACCGTACAAATCGGCAGGTCCAGATGGCATCATACCTGCCGAACTACAAAATTCATCGGATATCAACCTACCTTCGTTAGAGATGATTCTGAAAAGTTGTATGGATCTGGTATACATACCAAAATCATGAAGAGAAGCTAAAATGGTTTTCATACCCAAGGCTGGCAAATGCTCCCATGTAAGCCCAAAAGACCTCAGACCCATAAGTCTATCATCTTTGCTTCTAAAAACTTTTGAACGATTGATTGATATCCACTTACGCCACAGTATCGACTCACATCTGCTGTCTGCGGCTCAGCATGCATATTGCAAAGGTAAATCAGTGGAAACGGCTTTACACACGTTAGTGCGTAAAATCGAATACTCCCTGCATCATAAGGAGTACACAATGGTATCATTTCTGGATATAGAGAGCGCTTTTAACAACGTCAGCACATCAGCGATTATAAATGCACTGTCAGGCCTGTCGGTAGATACATAGTACACTTTGCGACTTAATTAGCATTCTACTCACCAGTCGAATTATTAACTCAAAGCTGGGTGGCTCATCTGCCAGAAGATCTGTCAGCAGAGGCACTCCACAGGGCGGGGTCCTGTCCCCTCTTCTTTGGAATTTGGTGGTAAATGCACTACTGATAATCCTGGAAGCGGGGGGCTGCGAAGTGATCGCCTATGCTGATGACGTTGCTATAGCCGTCTCGGGAAAGCACCTTGACACCTTAAAAGAACTCATCCAAAGTGCTCTAAACAAGCTAACCAAATTGGCAGCTCGGTGTGGATTGGGTGTAAACCCCCACAAAACTGAGCTGGTACTCTTCACTAGGAAGTATAAGATCGACCCTCCTACCATTGGTGGTACAAGCTTAAATTTCTCCAACGAAGCAAAATACTTGGGTCTTATTTTGGACAGGAAATTAAGCTGGATAGTAATTCTGTAAAACGATAGTCTCTCAAAAGATATCATTAATGACAGTTTTGGTTTCTGTAACTACATAAACTGTCTCCAGAGAAAGAGAAGACAAACGAGAATGAGAAGAGTTATTACTCTGAAATTTTAGCTTTCTGTAAAACGATAGACGATAGTTTACTATCGTTTTGCTGTCATTTTCAAGAAGATAGCTATTTAGGTGTCGTTTTGGTATTGTCTTCTAAGAAAAATTCATTTTTCTTCGCAAATAAAATAAAATAGATCAATTTCGTTTAACAATTATTGGCTTTTATTGAATGGTAGTAAAGCTTCGATCAGACGATTTGCAGATGTGCGCAAAATTTCCTCATAAGCAAATGTCTGCAAACCATCGGCAAATGCCAATTTGCAGAAATGTCATTTGCAGGCCGATCACACGATTTGCCGAATTTGTCCCAAAGCTGAAAATTTTTGCGTGTGCGCAAATATGAGCAAATGACATATCTGGAATTTCTTTCAGGGCATTTATTGTCCGATCACACGATTTGCCGACATATGCAAATAGCACATTTGCAGACCCATTTGAAGAAACGTCATTTTCATTTATTTGGAGGGATGAAACAACTCGAGATATCTCGCAGCGGTATTGGCTGTGTACGTACACTGCGTCTCATTCGTTTAAATCCAAATTTTTTTGACAATTTTTTTATTATTTCTCCCTAACTTTGGGTTATTCGGAAAAACTTCATTGAGGATAATATGAGGATAAAGCTCCAAGAAGAATTTTGAATCCGCGTTCAAAATGGTTAGTTTTATGACACTTCAACCAATTTCGGTGCTAAAATCGACTCTATTTTTTGTCTCACTTGTTTAAATCCACATTAAAAAATTCGACTGGGGAGCCAGTCCTATACTTCCCACCGCATATTATGTTATATCAAAAACAGTGATATTGTTATTTATTTAATAATTAAAGAAAACATGCATAGAGAGCGGAAAATTCGAAGACACACTGTTTAATATACAATAGTTCCACAAAGAGTTGTAGCGCGAACTCGAAAAAAAAAAACGTTTCTTAAATTTCCTCAGCATCCGCCAGACCGATTGTGCTGAAAATCTAATCAGCTCTAAGTTTTACGCAGACAAATAAAACAGATATCGTAGGAGGAAAATATTGTCACACATACACACACACACAGACATCATTTCGAAAATGGGTGCAAACTATTTCTAGTGTATAGTAATGTCAAGCCCTGTTCATATCTCGAAACTTTTTGATCGGACCGATTACAATACTTCCCCTACTAGGTGGGAAGTAAAAACAATCTAGTAGCACATAAAAAAGTGAATAAGAGGATGCAAAAAGGTAAATAATTAACAGTTCAAGACATTTGCTCATCAATAACAGAATAATGCCGAAAGGAAGTTGCCTAAATGAAGAGAAAAATGCTCAAATTCGGGCCTATACGGACGATGGTCACAATGCAATGAAATCTCTGTCCAAGATGACTGTATAGCTTCAATTACGTCTTCTTTGGTTTCAAACTGTCTTCATCTTGCGTAAGTTTTCCGTGATAGCCATCTCCAAACATTTTCCATAATGTTTAAGTCAGGTGAGAATGCCAGCCATGGCACAAGTTCTGCATTTTGACCCTGAGACCAGGCTTTGGTTAACCTTGCAGTGTGTATGAGACCATTTTCCTGTTAGAAAAGTCCATCGGTGTCCGCTAACAATTCAAAAACTTAGGAAAACTCGCTCCAGTACGCAATTGTAGGTTGCTACGTTCATTCGTGAGCTTTGAAAATTCAGTTCCTCTGTACAGTAAAATGATATTCCTCCTCATACCATAACACCGCCTCTTTTGCTGTGTGGTCTATCCAAAGTTACTTCATCGTTTCTCAAATTATGAAAATACAATAGAAGTTTTAGCTGTCGAGTCCATCCAAATTAAACTTTTTTCATGAGAAAAGGCGATGTTATGATATTCTCTATCTCATAGGGTATGTTGCTTCGAAAAACTAAGCCACTGATTTCGGCGTGCTTTATTTAGTGGAGCTTTCTTTTTATTTTCAGAAGTTTTGAATGAGTGGCTTGGTGAATTATGCGGTGAACAGCTGTTTTGCTGGCTTTTACCCTGGTTTAGGTACTGGCTTTCCTCAGTTATAGAGTTGAATTGGAGGCTTCTTGAAGCATAGCCCACCGGTTTTGATATGTTGTAGCCATATTAACCCGTGGTTTTATAATTTCTTTCATAGTTTTCCATGCTTCAGTGGTAGTCGTTCACGACTATGTGACTTCGTCCAATCTTTTCTTCTTTATAGCAGCTGATATGACCATCGTCCTTATAGCCTCGAGTTTGAGTCTTTTCCTCTTCGTTTAGGCAACTTTTGGTGCTTTTGGTATAATTGTGTTATTGATGATTAAATGTCTTGAACTTTTAATTATTTAACTTTATGCATCCTCTAATTCATTTTTTTAGATGCTACTAGATTGTTTTTTAATGTGGATTTAAACAACTGAGACAAAAAAAGAGTCGATGAATGATGATGAGCTTTATCCTCATATTACCCTCAATGAATTCCTTAATAAGGTTTTTCCGAATGACCCAAACTTTGGGGGAAATCGTACAAAGTTTGTCGAAAAAAATTTGGATTTAAACGAATGAGACGGAGAGTATTTGTTTGAGAGCAGCGGCGAACAGGATGATCATAGTAAATTGGCCTTGAAGCAGAGCAATTTCTGGAGAAAGGATTAGGTTGTCCGGCGCGACAAGGAGGGATTTTGAGCAAAACTTTATTTTTTTCCTGTTTCTATTTTCTAAACATAGAAAAAATATAAATGAGTCAAAAAAGTCAATGGATTTGTACTTTTCCTGTCGCGAATCATTTTTAATTTCTTTTTTCTTTTTGTCAGAAAATGAATTCCATTTAATCAAATGATTTATTTAATACTCTGGTGATTAAAGTTCGATGATATCCAATTCAGTAGCGCAAATGAAAGAGGCCCTTATTGTGAGTGTCGATAATTAATCGATAAACGACAGTTGTCATTCGTCGATTGTCGATTGCAGATTTTGGCATTGTGTATTATGATTGTGAACGACATTTGTCGATTTGACAGTCGCTTGTTGTCGTTCACAAATTTGTGGTCGATGCTCTTTGCTTGTGCAACAAAAAGGTTTTCTGCGTAGAAAATTTAAGTTATTTCAATGAAATTAATAATAATATTTATGCAAAAAATAATTATTTCAAATTCAGGGCGAAGCAAGTCACAACCAAAAAAACAGCTAGAGCTTCTAGTTGCATATATGGAAGCCAATCACGATATCGCAAAGGGATAAAAGTAACAAGTGGTGGCCCAGATAAGCTCCACACTTTCAGCCAACTAGAAGAGAGTGTTATTTTACTTCTGGATATAAATACTTATGTAGATCCAGCTGGACTTGAATTCGGCCAGAAAGATGATGTATAAGTTATTCTTGTTGGGATAGTCCCAGCTGAGTGTGCACGACTCATCAGCGCGCGAATATTGCTGACGCGTTGGGAAGTAATGCACTGAGTTCACATAGAAATAAGTTTATCAGTAAGAACGGGAGTGAAGTTACACTACGCCGAATCAGCTTGCTGACGGACAGGTGTATGGCTTCACAACCGAAGTTCATATTTCATAAGTAGGGCAATGTACTAAGTGTCTCATGGCCTTCATATAGTTCCCATGGGACATTTAATACCGGCATGCAATTTTGTGTTAAGTTAAATTTAAGGTTCAAATGTATATAGAGTATTGTAATCTCTCAGTCGTAGTGCAAGAAGGTGTGAGAAAGGTTGATTCTTAACAAATAAAGGATTGTTGTTGTGAACAAAATTAATAAATAAAGGATTGTTGTTGTGAACAACATTAATAAATAAAGGAGTTTTTTTTGTTGTGAACAAAATTGGCGACCGTGACAGGACACAACTAAAAGGTTTAGTTGCCTGTAAAGTGAAAAGTGAAAGTTGAAACAATACATTATTGAAAATGGAACCTTCGATGGAAGATCTTGGCAGCAAGCAAGCAAAGGTCGCCGGGAAATAAGTGCTTTCCAGGCAACCCGGCGCGTCCCTAAGGTGGCGGATAGGGGATAATCTAAATGTGGTCAGGAGTGTTGGATAGTCGGAGTGCACATCAGGCGCCACAAGGCGCACGATGCGAGCTCTTTCAATCCGATTCTCCAGTCTCATTTAGAAGAGGCTTTTGTCTCCGCGGACCATGGACCATTACCATCTCATCTCTCCCTTTACCCTCTCATCCTATCTATTCCCCTCCTCTCTCCGATGGGCTGGATCAAGGTGTTATACGACCCGTGCCGAGGATCAACCTGGCTGGGGGCCCATTTTAAAAAATAGCTCAGTCTCGAACGGAGTATTCGGATACCTGGCGACCTCCGAATTAGCTAGCCTTGTCTGTATACAGCGGATGTCTGTACAGATCGACCTCTTTTCTCCGCCACTCGTGGGATCTTTTATGGATGAAAAAAAGAATGCTGCTTGCATAAAGCAAAAAAATACTGAGACCGGTTCTCTTTTAAAACCGGGCAGTAGTACGGCACCCAAGCTGTCTACTGGAAGCGCTCCTGAAGAGCTAGCTAGCAGAAGGATTGTGGCTAAACATGGTCCAACTGCTGCTAATAGTCGCGTGAAGCCCAAGGGTAGATCCACCCACCCTCGGTCCAGAAAGGACCTTCCAAGGGCAAGGCAAAATGCCCCTTCAAAAAAGGCGTACAAGGAGCGCCGCACAGCGAGCCGTAACCTCCAGTGTTTCGGAAGTATTCCGGAGGAAAAAAGAACGGCGAAAATGGAGGAGAACCTAGCTTGGGCTAGGAAAATCGCCAGCAGTGAACCCGCTGGGACGAGCAGCTACTTAACGTCAAAGCGACAGAGATCGTTGGACGATTCCGTCTCGGAATCGAAAAGAGCCAAGGTGCACAACACCGGCACCTCTCCCAGGCCGTCCAACGTCCCATCCAAGTCCTACAGCGAGGTCCTTAAAGACAAGTTCGTGCTGGCGGTTATCGACAGAAGCGATGTCGATGGAACGATTGCTCCTGAGAAATGGAGAATGATTCCAGCTAAACTAGCAACAGTTTTCCTTGGGATCATGAAGGAAAATCCGGGCCCTCCTCCTATTTGTCGCGACGGCGGGTGGCATCAAGGCCATGTAAAGCTGATCGCTTGTGCTGATCGGAGATCTTGCGATCTCTATAAATTGGCCATAGGCAAGCTTGGTGAGGTTTGGCCGGGTGCAAAACTCGAGGTTGTTGCGAGGGAGGAGATCCCGAGCAGACCTAGAACTCGCACCTGGATCCCAGCCGAGCCCTCAAATATGGATGAAATACTCCAGATCATCCAAGTCAGCAACCCGTCACTTCCAACTAGCAACTGGAAAGTCGCCAAGCTGGAGGAACAACGGGGTCTTTATAGATGCGCGCTTATTGTGATCAATAAAGAATCCCTTGCTCCTTTGGCAGCGACTGCCGGCTTGATTATCTACGGGTTTGACGCTATTACCCTTAAAGTATACAAGAAGGATGAGCTTGACCTGGGTAAAATGCCCCCCCATCCTCTTGACTCGACCCCTGAGTCCATAGACCCCGGAGCATCTATCTCCTTTCCATCTTTGGAGACTGATGACTCCAAACAGTCGATCTCATCTCTTCCACCTTCAGTCATTAACGACACTTTGTCGGACATGGAGGTGGAAGACTGCCGTAACACTGAGCTTTTGAGGGAGGATGAGCTTCTAGCCTCGTCCTCCGACTCGGAAGCCTCAAATATTACCGTGGTGGAGACCACTCTGCCTGATTGTAGCTCCAATGCTGCAGTTAGTTCAGATTAATCTCCACCACTCTATCACGGCATCTGCCGGCCTACTTCTCCGTCTCTCCAGAGGCAGGGAGGACATAGTCTTCGTCCAGGAACCTTGGGTTGTTAACAACTTGGTATGTGGACTGAAGACTCCGGCATACAATATCCTGTATACGCAGGACAAAGGTAAACCTAGATCTTGTGTACTGGTAAAACGTAGCCTAACAGTAAATTTACTCCCCAATTATAGCGATCGAGATACCACCGCAGCCAAATTGGAGACAGCCAAAGGAGCCTACTTTGTGGTTTCGGCGTATCTCGCCCATGATCACATGGACTCTCTTTTTGGGAATAACCTGGAAAGACTGGTTGCTGATGCGGGGAGGCAGAAAATCGGAATTATCATCGGCTGTGACACAAACGCCCATCACACAGCATGGGGTAGTTCCGACATAAATAACAGAGGTGAGTTACTTTTTGACTATATTCTAAGTACTAACCTTATTCTGTGCAATATAGGTAATGACCCAACCTTCATAACCAAAAACCGACAAGAGGTATTAGACATAACCCTCGCCTCTGATAACATCTTTCAAATGATTACGAATTGGAAGGTGTCAGACGAACACTCTTTTTCTGATCACCGTTACATTCAATTCAATCTAAATGATGCTCCTTCTAGCCCATCAGTTTTCAGAAACTATCGTAAGACTGATTGGCTCAAATACAGGGAAACCCTAAAAGAACTGATATTCCTAAACCCTGATAGACCCCCTTCGAATACGCAAGAACTAGACGATATGGTTGAAAATCTCACGCTAGCTCTCAATACTGCAATGTCCTCTTCCTGCCCACTAATTCAACCTAGGGGTAAGAAAAAGCCACACTGGTGGATCGCAGAACTGGGTCGCCTTAGAAATAACTGTAGGAAACTGTTCAACAATGCCAAAAGCTCACGAACAGCGACAGACTGGGACTTATATAAAGAATCCCTAAAAATATATAAAAAGAATTACGAAAAGCCAAACGCAAATCTTGGAGGTCCTTTTGTGGCAAAATAGAAGAATCCTCTGAGGCATCAAGGCTAAGAAAAATTCTCTCCACTAATCCAATAATGCCTAGCTTCTTCAAAAAAACGGACGGCTCATGGACGACTTTCAGCGATAACTCGCTAAATCTGTTGCTGGACACACATTTTCCAGGCAGCAAGCAAGTTGTAAGCTGTGCCGATCCCAACGGATCAAGCACACCTCTAACCAACTCCCTAGGTCTGATTACTCGGGACAAACTCCTTTGGGCGCTACACAGCTTCAAACCGTACAAATCGGCAGGTCCAGATGGCATCATACCTGCCGAACTACAAAATTCATCGGATATCATCCTACCTTCGTTAGAGATGATTCTGAAAAGTTGTATGGATCTGGTATACATACCAAAATCATGAAGAGAAGCTAAAATGGTTTTCATACCCAAGGCTGGCAAATGCTCCCATGTAAGCCCAAAAGACCTCAGACCCATAAGTCTATCATCTTTCCTTTTAAAAACTTTTGAACGATTGATTGATATCCATTTACGCGACAGCATCGACTCGCATCTGCTGTCTGCGGCTCAACATGCATATTGCAAAGGTAAATCAGTGGAAACGGCTTTACACACGTTAGTGCGTAAAATCGAATACTCCCTGCATGATAAGGAGTACACAATGGTATCATTTCTGGATATAGAGGGCGCTTTTAACAACGTCAGCACATCAGCGATCATAAATGCACTGTCAGGCTTGTCGGTAGATAGTACACTTTGCGAGTTAATTAACATTCTACTCACCAGTCGAATTATTAACTCAAAGCTGGGTGGCTCATCTGCCAGAAGATCTGTCAGCAGAGGCACTCCACAGGGTGGGGTCCTGTCCCTTCTTCTTTGGAATTTGGTGGTAAATGAACTACTGATAATCCTGGAAGCGGGGGGCTGCGAAGTGATCGCCTATGCTGATGACGTTGCTATAGCCGTCTCGGGAAAGCACCTTGACACCTTAAAAGAACTCCTCCAAAGTGCCCTAAACAAGCTAACCAAATGGGCAGCTCGGTGTGGATTGGGTGTGAACCCCCACAAAACTGAGCTGGTACTCTTCACTAGGAAGTATAAGATTCCATATATCGACCCTCCTACCATTGGTGGCACAAGCTTAAATTTCTCCAACGAAGCAAAATACTTGGGTCTTATTTTGGACAGAAAATTAAGCTGGAAACCAAGCATTCAAGAGAGAATAAAGAAAGCTACAGTAGCCCTTTTCTCTTGCAAGAAAGCCATCGAAAATAAATGGGGTCTGCAACTCCGCATAACACACTGGCTCTATATTTCGATAAAAAGACCGATACTTACGTACGGGGTGATGGTTTGGTGGACCGCCCTGGATATAGCCACAAACCGTGATAACCTAAGCAAAGTCCAACGAACAGCTTGCTTGTGCATCAGTGGAGCTCTTCTTCTAGTTGCATATATGGAAGCCAATCACGATATCGCAAAGGGATAAAAGTAACAAGTGGTGGCCCAGATAAGCTCCACACTTTCAGCCAACTAGAAGAGAGTGTTATTTTACTTCTGGATATAAATACTTATGTAGATCCAGCTGGACTTGAATTCGGCCAGAAAGATGATGTATAAGTTATTCTTGTTGGGATAGTCCCAGCTGAGTGTGCACGACTCATCAGCGCGCGAATATTGCTGACGCGTTGGGAAGTAATGCACTGAGTTCACATAGAAATAAGTTTATCAGTAAGAACGGGAGTGAAGTTACACTACGCCGAATCAGCTTGCTGACGGACAGGTGTATGGCTTCACAACCGAAGTTCATATTTCATAAGTAGGGCAATGTACTAAGTGTCTCATGGCCTTCATATAGTTCCCATGGGACATTTAATACCGGCATGCAATTTTGTGTTAAGTTAAATTTAAGGTTCAAATGTATATAGAGTATTGTAATCTCTCAGTCGTAGTGCAAGAAGGTGTGAGAAAGGTTGATTCTTAACAAATAAAGGATTGTTGTTGTGAACAAAATTAATAAATAAAGGATTGTTGTTGTGAACAACATTAATAAATAAAGGAGTTTTTTTTGTTGTGAACAAAATTGGCGACCGTGACAGGACACAACTAAAAGGTTTAGTTGCCTGTAAAGTGAAAAGTGAAAGTTGAAACAATACATTATTGAAAATGGAACCTTCGATGGAAGATCTTGGCAGCAAGCAAGCAAAGGTCGCCGGGAAATAAGTGCTTTCCAGGCAACCCGGCGCGTCCCTAAGGTGGCGGATAGGGGATAATCTAAATGTGGTCAGGAGTGTTGGATAGTCGGAGTGCACATCAGGCGCCACAAGGCGCACGATGCGTGCTCTTTCAATCCGATTCTCCAGTCTCATTTAGAAGAGGCTTTTGTCTCCGCGGACCATGGACCATTACCATCTCATCTCTCCCTTTACCCTCTCATCCTATCTATTCCCCTCCTCTCTCCGATGGGCTGGATCAAGGTGTTATACGACCCGTGCCGAGGATCAACCTGGCTGGGGGCCCATTTTAAAAAATAGCTCAGTCTCGAACGGAGTATTCGGATACCTGGCGACCTCCGAATTAGCTAGCCTTGTCTGTATACAGCGGATGTCTGTACAGATCGACCTCTTTTCTCCGCCACTCGTGGGATCTTTTATGGATGAAAAAAAGAATGCTGCTTGCATAAAGCAAAAAAATACTGAGACCGGTTCTCTTTTAAAACCGGGCAGTAGTACGGCACCCAAGCTGTCTACTGGAAGCGCTCCTGAAGAGCTAGCTAGCAGAAGGATTGTGGCTAAACATGGTCCAACTGCTGCTAATAGTCGCGTGAAGCCCAAGGGTAGATCCACCCACCCTCGGTCCAGAAAGGACCTTCCAAGGGCAAGGCAAAATGCCCCTTCAAAAAAGGCGTACAAGGAGCGCCGCACAGCGAGCCGTAACCTCCAGTGTTTCGGAAGTATTCCGGAGGAAAAAAGAACGGCGAAAATGGAGGAGAACCTAGCTTGGGCTAGGAAAATCGCCAGCAGTGAACCCGCTGGGACGAGCAGCTACTTAACGTCAAAGCGACAGAGATCGTTGGACGATTCCGTCTCGGAATCGAAAAGAGCCAAGGTGCACAACACCGGCACCTCTCCCAGGCCGTCCAACGTCCCATCCAAGTCCTACAGCGAGGTCCTTAAAGACAAGTTCGTGCTGGCGGTTATCGACAGAAGCGATGTCGATGGAACGATTGCTCCTGAGAAATGGAGAATGATTCCAGCTAAACTAGCAACAGTTTTCCTTGGGATCATGAAGGAAAATCCGGGCCCTCCTCCTATTTGTCGCGACGGCGGGTGGCATCAAGGCCATGTAAAGCTGATCGCTTGTGCTGATCGGAGATCTTGCGATCTCTATAAATTGGCCATAGGCAAGCTTGGTGAGGTTTGGCCGGGTGCAAAACTCGAGGTTGTTGCGAGGGAGGAGATCCCGAGCAGACCTAGAACTCGCACCTGGATCCCAGCCGAGCCCTCAAATATGGATGAAATACTCCAGATCATCCAAGTCAGCAACCCGTCACTTCCAACTAGCAACTGGAAAGTCGCCAAGCTGGAGGAACAACGGGGTCTTTATAGATGCGCGCTTATTGTGATCAATAAAGAATCCCTTGCTCCTTTGGCAGCGACTGCCGGCTTGATTATCTACGGGTTTGACGCTATTACCCTTAAAGTATACAAGAAGGATGAGCTTGACCTGGGTAAAATGCCCCCCCATCCTCTTGACTCGACCCCTGAGTCCATAGACCCCGGAGCATCTATCTCCTTTCCATCTTTGGAGACTGATGACTCCAAACAGTCGATCTCATCTCTTCCACCTTCAGTCATTAACGACACTTTGTCGGACATGGAGGTGGAAGACTGCCGTAACACTGAGCTTTTGAGGGAGGATGAGCTTCTAGCCTCGTCCTCCGACTCGGAAGCCTCAAATATTACCGTGGTGGAGACCACTCTGCCTGATTGTAGCTCCAATGCTGCAGTTAGTTCAGATTAATCTCCACCACTCTATCACGGCATCTGCCGGCCTACTTCTCCGTCTCTCCAGAGGCAGGGAGGACATAGTCTTCGTCCAGGAACCTTGGGTTGTTAACAACTTGGTATGTGGACTGAAGACTCCGGCATACAATATCCTGTATACGCAGGACAAAGGTAAACCTAGATCTTGTGTACTGGTAAAACGTAGCCTAACAGTAAATTTACTCCCCAATTATAGCGATCGAGATACCACCGCAGCCAAATTGGAGACAGCCAAAGGAGCCTACTTTGTGGTTTCGGCGTATCTCGCCCATGATCACATGGACTCTCTTTTTGGGAATAACCTGGAAAGACTGGTTGCTGATGCGGGGAGGCAGAAAATCGGAATTATCATCGGCTGTGACACAAACGCCCATCACACAGCATGGGGTAGTTCCGACATAAATAACAGAGGTGAGTTACTTTTTGACTATATTCTAAGTACTAACCTTATTCTGTGCAATATAGGTAATGACCCAACCTTCATAACCAAAAACCGACAAGAGGTATTAGACATAACCCTCGCCTCTGATAACATCTTTCAAATGATTACGAATTGGAAGGTGTCAGACGAACACTCTTTTTCTGATCACCGTTACATTCAATTCAATCTAAATGATGCTCCTTCTAGCCCATCAGTTTTCAGAAACTATCGTAAGACTGATTGGGTCAAATACAGGGAAACCCTAAAAGAACTGATATTCCTAAACCCTGATAGACCCCCTTCGAATACGCAAGAACTAGACGATATGGTTGAAAATCTCACGCTAGCTCTCAATACTGCAATGTCCTCTTCCTGCCCACTAATTCAACCTAGGGGTAAGAAAAAGCCACACTGGTGGATCGCAGAACTGGGTCGCCTTAGAAATAACTGTAGGAAACTGTTCAACAATGCCAAAAGCTCACGAACAGCGACAGACTGGGACTTATATAAAGAATCCCTAAAAATATATAAAAAAGAATTACGAAAAGCCAAACGCAAATCTTGGAGGTCCTTTTGTGGCAAAATAGAAGAATCCTCTGAGGCATCAAGGCTAAGAAAAATTCTCTCCACTAATCCAATAATGCCTAGCTTCTTCAAAAAAACGGACGGCTCATGGACGACTTTCAGCGATAACTCGCTAAATCTGTTGCTGGACACACATTTTCCAGGCAGCAAGCAAGTTGTAAGCTGTGCCGATCCCAACGGATCAAGCACACCTCTAACCAACTCCCTAGGTCTGATTACTCGGGACAAACTCCTTTGGGCGCTACACAGCTTCAAACCGTACAAATCGGCAGGTCCAGATGGCATCATACCTGTCGAACTACAAAATTCATCGGATATCATCCTACCTTCGTTAGAGATGATTCTGAAAAGTTGTATGGATCTGGTATACATACCAAAATCATGAAGAGAAGCTAAAATGGTTTTCATACCCAAGGCTGGCAAATGCTCCCATGTAAGCCCAAAAGACCTCAGACCCATAAGTCTATCATCTTTCCTTTTAAAAACTTTTGAACGATTGATTGATATCCATTTACGCGACAGCATCGACTCGCATCTGCTGTCTGCGGCTCAACATGCATATTGCAAAGGTAAATCAGTGGAAACGGCTTTACACACGTTAGTGCGTAAAATCGAATACTCCCTGCATGATAAGGAGTACACAATGGTATCATTTCTGGATATAGAGGGCGCTTTTAACAACGTCAGCACATCAGCGATCATAAATGCACTGTCAGGCTTGTCGGTAGATAGTACACTTTGCGAGTTAATTAACATTCTACTCACCAGTCGAATTATTAACTCAAAGCTGGGTGGCTCATCTGCCAGAAGATCTGTCAGCAGAGGCACTCCACAGGGTGGGGTCCTGTCCCTTCTTCTTTGGAATTTGGTGGTAAATGAACTACTGATAATCCTGGAAGCGGGGGGCTGCGAAGTGATCGCCTATGCTGATGACGTTGCTATAGCCGTCTCGGGAAAGCACCTTGACACCTTAAAAGAACTCCTCCAAAGTGCCCTAAACAAGCTAACCAAATGGGCAGCTCGGTGTGGATTGGGTGTGAACCCCCACAAAACTGAGCTGGTACTCTTCACTAGGAAGTATAAGATTCCATATATCGACCCTCCTACCATTGGTGGCACAAGCTTAAATTTCTCCAACGAAGCAAAATACTTGGGTCTTATTTTGGACAGAAAATTAAGCTGGAAACCAAGCATTCAAGAGAGAATAAAGAAAGCTACAGTAGCCCTTTTCTCTTGCAAGAAAGCCATCGAAAATAAATGGGGTCTGCAACTCCGCATAACACACTGGCTCTATATTTCGATAAAAAGACCGATACTTACGTACGGGGTGATGGTTTGGTGGACCGCCCTGGATATAGCCACAAACCGTGATAACCTAAGCAAAGTCCAACGAACAGCTTGCTTGTGCATCAGTGGAGCTCTTCTTCTAGTTGCATATATGGAAGCCAATCACGATATCGCAAAGGGATAAAAGTAACAAGTGGTGGCCCAGATAAGCTCCACACTTTCAGCCAACTAGAAGAGAGTGTTATTTTACTTCTGGATATAAATACTTATGTAGATCCAGCTGGACTTGAATTCGGCCAGAAAGATGATGTATAAGTTATTCTTGTTGGGATAGTCCCAGCTGAGTGTGCACGACTCATCAGCGCGCGAATATTGCTGACGCGTTGGGAAGTAATGCACTGAGTTCACATAGAAATAAGTTTATCAGTAAGAACGGGAGTGAAGTTACACTACGCCGAATCAGCTTGCTGACGGACAGGTGTATGGCTTCACAACCGAAGTTCATATTTCATAAGTAGGGCAATGTACTAAGTGTCTCATGGCCTTCATATAGTTCCCATGGGACATTTAATACCGGCATGCAATTTTGTGTTAAGTTAAATTTAAGGTTCAAATGTATATAGAGTATTGTAATCTCTCAGTCGTAGTGCAAGAAGGTGTGAGAAAGGTTGATTCTTAACAAATAAAGGATTGTTGTTGTGAACAAAATTAATAAATAAAGGATTGTTGTTGTGAACAACATTAATAAATAAAGGAGTTTTTTTTGTTGTGAACAAAATTGGCGACCGTGACAGGACACAACTAAAAGGTTTAGTTGCCTGTAAAGTGAAAAGTGAAAGTTGAAACAATACATTATTGAAAATGGAACCTTCGATGGAAGATCTTGGCAGCAAGCAAGCAAAGGTCGCCGGGAAATAAGTGCTTTCCAGGCAACCCGGCGCGTCCCTAAGGTGGCGGATAGGGGATAATCTAAATGTGGTCAGGAGTGTTGGATAGTCGGAGTGCACATCAGGCGCCACAAGGCGCACGATGCGTGCTCTTTCAATCCGATTCTCCAGTCTCATTTAGAAGAGGCTTTTGTCTCCGCGGACCATGGACCATTACCATCTCATCTCTCCCTTTACCCTCTCATCCTATCTATTCCCCTCCTCTCTCCGATGGGCTGGATCAAGGTGTTATACGACCCGTGCCGAGGATCAACCTGGCTGGGGGCCCATTTTAAAAAATAGCTCAGTCTCGAACGGAGTATTCGGATACCTGGCGACCTCCGAATTAGCTAGCCTTGTCTGTATACAGCGGATGTCTGTACAGATCGACCTCTTTTCTCCGCCACTCGTGGGATCTTTTATGGATGAAAAAAAGAATGCTGCTTGCATAAAGCAAAAAAATACTGAGACCGGTTCTCTTTTAAAACCGGGCAGTAGTACGGCACCCAAGCTGTCTACTGGAAGCGCTCCTGAAGAGCTAGCTAGCAGAAGGATTGTGGCTAAACATGGTCCAACTGCTGCTAATAGTCGCGTGAAGCCCAAGGGTAGATCCACCCACCCTCGGTCCAGAAAGGACCTTCCAAGGGCAAGGCAAAATGCCCCTTCAAAAAAGGCGTACAAGGAGCGCCGCACAGCGAGCCGTAACCTCCAGTGTTTCGGAAGTATTCCGGAGGAAAAAAGAACGGCGAAAATGGAGGAGAACCTAGCTTGGGCTAGGAAAATCGCCAGCAGTGAACCCGCTGGGACGAGCAGCTACTTAACGTCAAAGCGACAGAGATCGTTGGACGATTCCGTCTCGGAATCGAAAAGAGCCAAGGTGCACAACACCGGCACCTCTCCCAGGCCGTCCAACGTCCCATCCAAGTCCTACAGCGAGGTCCTTAAAGACAAGTTCGTGCTGGCGGTTATCGACAGAAGCGATGTCGATGGAACGATTGCTCCTGAGAAATGGAGAATGATTCCAGCTAAACTAGCAACAGTTTTCCTTGGGATCATGAAGGAAAATCCGGGCCCTCCTCCTATTTGTCGCGACGGCGGGTGGCATCAAGGCCATGTAAAGCTGATCGCTTGTGCTGATCGGAGATCTTGCGATCTCTATAAATTGGCCATAGGCAAGCTTGGTGAGGTTTGGCCGGGTGCAAAACTCGAGGTTGTTGCGAGGGAGGAGATCCCGAGCAGACCTAGAACTCGCACCTGGATCCCAGCCGAGCCCTCAAATATGGATGAAATACTCCAGATCATCCAAGTCAGCAACCCGTCACTTCCAACTAGCAACTGGAAAGTCGCCAAGCTGGAGGAACAACGGGGTCTTTATAGATGCGCGCTTATTGTGATCAATAAAGAATCCCTTGCTCCTTTGGCAGCGACTGCCGGCTTGATTATCTACGGGTTTGACGCTATTACCCTTAAAGTATACAAGAAGGATGAGCTTGACCTGGGTAAAATGCCCCCCCATCCTCTTGACTCGACCCCTGAGTCCATAGACCCCGGAGCATCTATCTCCTTTCCATCTTTGGAGACTGATGACTCCAAACAGTCGATCTCATCTCTTCCACCTTCAGTCATTAACGACACTTTGTCGGACATGGAGGTGGAAGACTGCCGTAACACTGAGCTTTTGAGGGAGGATGAGCTTCTAGCCTCGTCCTCCGACTCGGAAGCCTCAAATATTACCGTGGTGGAGACCACTCTGCCTGATTGTAGCTCCAATGCTGCAGTTAGTTCAGATTAATCTCCACCACTCTATCACGGCATCTGCCGGCCTACTTCTCCGTCTCTCCAGAGGCAGGGAGGACATAGTCTTCGTCCAGGAACCTTGGGTTGTTAACAACTTGGTATGTGGACTGAAGACTCCGGCATACAATATCCTGTATACGCAGGACAAAGGTAAACCTAGATCTTGTGTACTGGTAAAACGTAGCCTAACAGTAAATTTACTCCCCAATTATAGCGATCGAGATACCACCGCAGCCAAATTGGAGACAGCCAAAGGAGCCTACTTTGTGGTTTCGGCGTATCTCGCCCATGATCACATGGACTCTCTTTTTGGGAATAACCTGGAAAGACTGGTTGCTGATGCGGGGAGGCAGAAAATCGGAATTATCATCGGCTGTGACACAAACGCCCATCACACAGCATGGGGTAGTTCCGACATAAATAACAGAGGTGAGTTACTTTTTGACTATATTCTAAGTACTAACCTTATTCTGTGCAATATAGGTAATGACCCAACCTTCATAACCAAAAACCGACAAGAGGTATTAGACATAACCCTCGCCTCTGATAACATCTTTCAAATGATTACGAATTGGAAGGTGTCAGACGAACACTCTTTTTCTGATCACCGTTACATTCAATTCAATCTAAATGATGCTCCTTCTAGCCCATCAGTTTTCAGAAACTATCGTAAGACTGATTGGGTCAAATACAGGGAAACCCTAAAAGAACTGATATTCCTAAACCCTGATAGACCCCCTTCGAATACGCAAGAACTAGACGATATGGTTGAAAATCTCACGCTAGCTCTCAATACTGCAATGTCCTCTTCCTGCCCACTAATTCAACCTAGGGGTAAGAAAAAGCCACACTGGTGGATCGCAGAACTGGGTCGCCTTAGAAATAACTGTAGGAAACTGTTCAACAATGCCAAAAGCTCACGAACAGCGACAGACTGGGACTTATATAAAGAATCCCTAAAAATATATAAAAAAGAATTACGAAAAGCCAAACGCAAATCTTGGAGGTCCTTTTGTGGCAAAATAGAAGAATCCTCTGAGGCATCAAGGCTAAGAAAAATTCTCTCCACTAATCCAATAATGCCTAGCTTCTTCAAAAAAACGGACGGCTCATGGACGACTTTCAGCGATAACTCGCTAAATCTGTTGCTGGACACACATTTTCCAGGCAGCAAGCAAGTTGTAAGCTGTGCCGATCCCAACGGATCAAGCACACCTCTAACCAACTCCCTAGGTCTGATTACTCGGGACAAACTCCTTTGGGCGCTACACAGCTTCAAACCGTACAAATCGGCAGGTCCAGATGGCATCATACCTGTCGAACTACAAAATTCATCGGATATCATCCTACCTTCGTTAGAGATGATTCTGAAAAGTTGTATGGATCTGGTATACATACCAAAATCATGAAGAGAAGCTAAAATGGTTTTCATACCCAAGGCTGGCAAATGCTCCCATGTAAGCCCAAAAGACCTCAGACCCATAAGTCTATCATCTTTCCTTTTAAAAACTTTTGAACGATTGATTGATATCCATTTACGCGACAGCATCGACTCGCATCTGCTGTCTGCGGCTCAACATGCATATTGCAAAGGTAAATCAGTGGAAACGGCTTTACACACGTTAGTGCGTAAAATCGAATACTCCCTGCATGATAAGGAGTACACAATGGTATCATTTCTGGATATAGAGGGCGCTTTTAACAACGTCAGCACATCAGCGATCATAAATGCACTGTCAGGCTTGTCGGTAGATAGTACACTTTGCGAGTTAATTAACATTCTACTCACCAGTCGAATTATTAACTCAAAGCTGGGTGGCTCATCTGCCAGAAGATCTGTCAGCAGAGGCACTCCACAGGGTGGGGTCCTGTCCCTTCTTCTTTGGAATTTGGTGGTAAATGAACTACTGATAATCCTGGAAGCGGGGGGCTGCGAAGTGATCGCCTATGCTGATGACGTTGCTATAGCCGTCTCGGGAAAGCACCTTGACACCTTAAAAGAACTCCTCCAAAGTGCCCTAAACAAGCTAACCAAATGGGCAGCTCGGTGTGGATTGGGTGTGAACCCCCACAAAACTGAGCTGGTACTCTTCACTAGGAAGTATAAGATTCCATATATCGACCCTCCTACCATTGGTGGCACAAGCTTAAATTTCTCCAACGAAGCAAAATACTTGGGTCTTATTTTGGACAGAAAATTAAGCTGGAAACCAAGCATTCAAGAGAGAATAAAGAAAGCTACAGTAGCCCTTTTCTCTTGCAAGAAAGCCATCGAAAATAAATGGGGTCTGCAACTCCGCATAACACACTGGCTCTATATTTCGATAAAAAGACCGATACTTACGTACGGGGTGATGGTTTGGTGGACCGCCCTGGATATAGCCACAAACCGTGATAACCTAAGCAAAGTCCAACGAACAGCTTGCTTGTGCATCAGTGGAGCTCTTCGCACGACTCCCTCTGCAGCACTGGACATTTTGTTTCACTTATCACCCCTAGACATTTTCGGAAGACAAATGGCAGCTAGTGCAGCCATCCGCCTCAAAGCGACCTCACAATGGTCTAATAAAGACTATGGCCACGCCTCCATTTTGAAAAATCTCAAAATGTCTCCCCAAAACATAGACTACACCACTCCCAGGCTAAGGTTTGACAAGAGCTTCAAGGTAACCATCCCTCCCAGGTCATTCTGGGGCGATGGATTCTCAGAAGATAAGTCGATTCATATCTACACCGACGGTTCAAAAACTATCAATGGGGTGGTGTTTTCTCCGACAGGCTGAAGCTCAGCCTAGCGTTCCGTCTCCAGAATCATTGTAGCGTGTTCAGAGATATCCACGGATATCCGCATCTTTTCGGACAGCCAAGCGGCACTGAAGTCTTTGGAATCAGTCGCTCTAAATTCAATAACAGCCCTAGATTGCCGATCGTCTCTTATAGAGATGGCGGAGCAGTTCAATATCCACCTTTGTTGGGTGCCAGGGCACAGTGACATTCCAGGGAACTGCAAGGCTGATGAACTCGCCAGATATGGAACAACATTACCTATTGGGCCTGATAAGGGCAGTTTAGGTATACCGATCGCTACGTGCAAACTCAAATTAAAGCTAGATGCTATCGAAAGAACAAATCTTAGGTGGACAAGTGGTATAACATGTCTAGCGACAAAGCAGATTTGGCCCAAGCTGGATCTGAAACGCTCTAAGTATTTGATTTCTCTAAATAGATTGCATATTAGCACTATAATAGGTGTCATTACTGGACACTGTCTAATAGGCAAGCATGCTACTAGGCTTGGCCTTTATGCAAATGACTTCTGTAGAAGCTGTATGGACGAGGAGGAGGAGGAGACGATTCTCCATCTTCTTTGCACCTGTCCAGCTCTCTCCCGCAAAAGGAAACTCCACTTAGGAGCTTTCTTCTTTACGAACTTAGGCGACCTAATTAACATTGATGTCAGTAGCCTTCTACGCTTCATAAGAAGCTCCAATTGGCTTCAATGAGTAGGCAGGAGATCTTTTCGAGATCCTGGTGGTATCACAACGGACCCCTCATGGGTCTAAGTGTGTTGGCGTTGGCTGGCAGCCACTTCAACCTAACCTAACCTAAGCAAAGGTCGGGGGTAAGATTTGTGCACTCGCTCGTAATTATGGGAAAGACGGCGCAGATAGAAAAATTACTCGTCAAATAATTTATGGGATGAGTTCGATACCACCGATAGCGAGATCCGTGACCATTGTACGGGGGATCAACCATCAGTCATGAGCCACGATTATATCACCAAAGATTACTTCAACTAGGTAAAAAAGGTGTATGAATCCATGAAGGCGGACATAGCTAAGCGCATGGCAGAATTGGAGTGGCGTGTGGCTACGTCAGAGCCTGAGCCCCAAGTACCCCCAGCATCAACAGCAACAATGGTAACACAACAACCAGTTCACCAGAAGCTTAATCCAAGTAAAATGCCAGCACTCTCAGACGTCGCTAAGCAAATAACCTTGGTAGATAAGTTTCGACTGCTCGCTAGACTCTCTAAAGCATCGTTGGACAAGTGTACGATAGAGTTGAACCAAACGTCACCCAAGTTGTTTGCCATAAAGGTACAGGGCCTTCAGCGAAATTAGGAGGAATTAACATCAGCCTATCAGAAACTCGGAGATGAAGCATCAGAGAATAACATCAAATTGTACTTCGAATTGCAGGAGCAATTGGAGTTGAGGCTAGGTGAGCTGCCAAGTAGTTCAACGTCGAGTCCACCTATTTAAGAACACAAACCTACTAACAGTGCCATGATACTCCCCAAAATTGAACTTCCGACATTTAATGGGGATTTCTTGAATTGGCCGCAGTTCTACGATCTTTTCAAACAGATGGTTCACGAGCAACCAATCCCTCCAGCTCAGAAGCTATATTATCTACGTGCAAATGTCAACGGAGATGCACATAGCTTAATCCAACATATCCATGCAACGGACAACAACTACGAGGTTGCCTGGAATACACTAGTGGAGCGCTTCAATAACAAGAGACTTTTGTTGACAGCACAGGTCACCACCCAGCGACAGCAGTGGGAACGGCAAGCAGCGTACGAAAGCTGCATGACATGACGAAGGAGGTCATGCAAGCCATCGACAATCTCGGCCACGACACCAGTGGATGGGATCCGATCGTAGTCCACCTATTACTACAAAGGCTGGATAAGGACACCAGAATCTTGTTCGAGCAGTCGCTGAAATCCCCAAGGAGCTGCCCCACCATGACGGAGTTTTTAGAGTTTTTGGAAGCAAGGTTCCACACTCTGGAAACTATAAGTACCCGTGGGGACAAGA
The DNA here is from genome assembly GCA_917880715.2 of Matsumyia berberina. Taxonomy (NCBI): domain Eukaryota; kingdom Metazoa; phylum Arthropoda; class Insecta; order Diptera; family Syrphidae; genus Matsumyia; species Matsumyia berberina. The sequence goes on from OU862872.1 coordinate 85,587,208, forward strand.
AGCGCGTAACAGCAGCGGTGGCAGAGAACCAAAGGGGAGTACTTTGTGATTATTGTAAAGCATGTAATCATAAAATTTTTAATTGTAATAAATTTTTAAATCTTGCAGTAGAGGAACGAAGCAAAGTGGTGCGCAAGCTGCAGCTCTGCATTAACTGCTTCCAACCAGGGCATTACTCTCCGGCGTGTCAGTCTCGAGGATGCAAAAATTGTTCGGCGAAACATAATACCCTACTATATTTACCATCGGCGCAGCAACAAGGCAGCCATCAGCAAAGGAAACCACTAAATACCACTGGTAAGTCATGCACATTCAGGTTCTTCTCAAAACGCTATGGTGGGTGTTCAGGTAGGAAAAAGGGTAGTGTATCTCGCCACTGCGGTTTTAAATGTTATTGCACCAAATGGTACGCGAATCCCTTGCCGAGCCATGTTAGATTCTCGCTCGCAACTTCACTTTGTTACCACTGCGTTAGCCCAACAGCTATAATGCAAACAGCGGCGAAGGGATATTCCGATTAGTGGCATCGGGGCCAGGGAATACCAAGCTAAATTCGTCATTGACGTTTCAATAGAATCGAGGACTTCTTCATATAGGAAGCAAGTGTTATGCCGCAAATAAGCGATTATCGGCCGAGTTCTAGAATAGGGATGCAAGGTTGGAAGCTGCCTCCAAATGTTCAGCTTGCTGATCCAACCTTGACATGCTATATGGGGCTGACATCTTCTTCGAACTTCTCCTACCAGGGGAACTTAAGGTGTCGCAACACTTTCTAGGAGACACTTGGAAAATGGCAATCCAGCGTTTCATCTCTATAGAAAAAAGGCTCCAAAGAAATGGAGAATTAGGAGAGGCTTGCTTAAGCTTCATGAAAGAGTACGAATCTCTTGGCTACATGAGCCCATTACCGGAAGACCAGATTCCAAAGAGTAACTTTTTTTGCCCCATCATTGCGTGTTAAAACCCGAGAGCTCATCAACAAAACTCCGGGTGGTTTTCGACGCTTCTGCCAAGAGAATATTCTCTAAACGAAACGTTAATGGTTGGTCCAATAGTCCAATCAGATTTATTTTCGATTATTGTAAATTTCAGAATGTACAAGTATGTGTTTACAGGATATGTCAGCAAAATGTCCACTGCAAATATTTCAATTGAATACGGTCACATACGGAACGGCCTCAGCCCCGTTTTTAGCGACACGGTGTCTGGTGAAGCTAGCGCGTGACTGTCAAGAAAGGTACCCAAGAGCGGCAAAAGCTATTTTGAAGGCCATATACATAGATGATTGTCTCACTGGTGCAGACACCATAGAGGAGATCAAGCAATTGTTAAACGAAAAGCGGGAAAAATTATTGACAATTTATCAGTCAGAAGTAATAAAAACTTTAGGGTTAATTTGGGACTCTACACTAGACAAATTCAAATTTAGTTACATCAATACAGCTAATAGTAGTAAAGGACAATTGTCAAAGCGAAGCGTTCTGGCCGACGTAGCCAAATTATTTGACCATCTAGGGCTTCTTGGACCAGTTACACTGATTGGGAAAATATTCCTACAAGAATTATGGAAGTCAAAGGTGTCATAGGACGAAAGCCTTCCAGTCGAGCAGGCTGTTAAGTAGCTAGATTATTTATCACAGTTTTCATTATTACAGGAGTTGAATATACCACGCCTGATGTTAATAGACTTTGTTAAGGAAATAGAACTGCATGCCGTGGAGCGTGCGTTTACTTAAGATCGGTAGATCAAAATAATAAAACTCATGTTTAATTGCTCTGCTCAAAATCTCGCGTTGGTCCTTTAAAAAAAACAACAAGTATTGCGCGCCTAGAATTGCAAGGAGCTGTTTTGATGGTGGAGCTGGTACAAAGGCTAATCCATATACTCTCCAAACCAATAAATAAAGTTAGCTTTTATACCGATTCAACAACCGTCTTGGCATGGATAAATCCACCTTCCTATACGTGGGAGACATATATTGCCAATCGTGTAGGGAAAATCCAGGCAGCATCATCTGTAGAGCAGTGGAACTACAGGGTTGTGCAATAAGAGCGCTACAAAAGTTTTTTTAAATAAAACAAAAACGGTTTTGGATATCAATGAAATTTTTTATTCCTGTGAAAATACGTTCGATGCCATTATGTATGGAACTCGATTGCTTTTCCATGGCCACCACGGGCACGCTTGCAGAAGTCCAGACGCTGAACCCAATTTTCGACGGTTTTCAAGCATAAATCGGCCGATACTGCTGCAATTTTACGTTCGATATTCGTACGAAGTTCATCAATCGTCGCTGGCTTGTTGGCATAGACCATAGACTTGACGTAGCCCCACAGGAAATAGTCTAACGGCGTCAAATCGCACGACCGAGGCGGCCAAGCGACTGGACCATTTCGTGAGATAAAACGTTCTCCAAACTTGGTTTCCAATAAATTGATTGTGACATTCGCTGTGTGGCTTGTGGCGCCGTCCTGTTGGAACCACATGTCCTCCAAGTCCATATCATCCAATTGGGGCCAAAAATATTCGGTTATCATTGAACGGTAGCGATCCCCATTCACAGTAACGTGCCGGTCTTGATCATCACGGAAGAAGTACGGTCCAATGACGCCGCCGGCCCATAAACCACACCAAACCGTAATTTTTTCGGGATGCAATGATGACTCATGGAGTACGTGTGGATTGCTGCCTGACCAATACCGCATATTTTGTTTATTGACGAAGCCATCCAGCCAGAAATGAGCCTCATCGCTGAAGATGATTTTTCGATGAAAATCCGAATCATTTTCAAGTTGTTGCTCAGCCCAATTCACGAACATACGACGCTTCTGGTGGTCAAGCGGCTTCAGTTCTTGCGTCAATTTAATCTTGTAAGGATGTAGGCCAAGATCTTTTCGCAAAATTCGCCACAACGACGTCACAGAGATGGCCAACGCTTGAGAACGACGTGTGAGAGAGACACATCTGGGCTTTCTGCAACTGAAGCCTCAGCGGCAGCAATATTCTCGACACTACGGGCACTTCTTTGTCTCACTGGCACGGGAACATTTTGTACTGTGCCTGTGGATTCAAATTTTTCCACTAGATGCTCAATTGTTGATCTGCTAGGACGATTATGACGACCATAAATTGGACGTAGCGCTCTTAACGTTGAGGCCACTGACTCCGAATTTCGGTAGTAAATTTTAATAATTTCGACTCGTTGTTGGCTCGTATATCTTTCCGTCATGAAATGGCAAACCTTACTGAAGAGAAATGTCAAAAAACCGCAAGAAAAATATGGCGTCGTTTGCTGTCCCTGTCGCTCTACTTTTGTAGCGTCCCTATTGCAAAACCCTCTATTTAAATCCAACCTGTGAAATTAATGAAAAGGATTAATTCATCAATCTTTTTCTTGGAAATTTTTTTGAGGTCGTCGAAGGTGGGCTTGCTCAGACTGGGCTGCCTGACCCTCGCTTATGCTGGACATTTACACACGAAATCATGCAGAGATTGTTTTTCGCTATTATCTTTGCAACTACGGCAGAAACTGTTGTGAAGGATACCTAGCGTGGCTGCGTGGTCTCCTATTGACCAGTGGCCTAACGGCTACGATTCTTGCAATATCTGGGCTTGATCTGCTTAGTAGTTTTTTGTTTGTTGTAACCGAACCATACCTTCCTTGATATGACGCAGTTGTTAAACCTGTTCTACGCTTGGTTGGGCGTCATAAAGAAGTGGTGTTGAATATCGGCATCGCCTCTTTCGTTACCGTCAGTTTTACAATGGCCACGTGAGAGTGACCCTGCACTGAACTCGTAGTTGGTTTAGTTCTTCCTGGTATTGCTTTACCAGTTTTGAGGATATAGCGGCTTGGCTGTCATTGAACAAAGTACTATTGTAGATGGGTGTTGAAGAATTTTTCAGCATACGGCAGGTTTCCCGAAGAGTAAGGATCTCTGCTTGAAAGACACTGGCAAAATTTTCCTCAGTTGTAGGAGAACTTGCTATACAAAAAAAGATATTGTGGGTTGCAATGTGCCCGGGCTCCACAGGGCCTATTTTTGGCTGCATTTCCATATTCAACAAATGTTCCCCGTATATTTCAGGGAATTACGATCGATTCCGTGACGAGCCATTTTACTACTTTTTTACTTCAATTATCAATCAGAAAAAGGTGCTCCCAAGAAGCAGCAAAGGTTCCGAAAAATATTTTATTTATGAGTCAAAACTCCGTCTCAATAATACCAAAATCATTTAAATCGAGATTTAAACTCGTTAAAACGCCAAGAACGACGATTTAATGAAATCTCGATTTAGCTGAATCTCGATTTAAAATTGGAGATTTAACTGCCTAAAACTTTGTCAATAATTGATAAAATGGCCAACGGAGATTTAGTGTTCACCTTAAATCTCGATTTAGAGCTAAATCGAAGTGAATAATATGGGCGTAAGTGTGATAATAGGAATGTATGTATATAGGCGTATTTTTTTTTTTTTTGTATTCTACAGCCTTGGCCAAAAATATTAGGCACCCCTTTCTTTTTTGGTTTGCTGCGAAGTCCTTTCCCGTCATAAAATAATTTTAATTTTGTGACTTATAGGATCATTATACAAGAAAAGTCATTCTTGCACTTTTATAATGCAACAACGACTTTATGGTTTTTTTCCGATGTAGAGTCAGTGACCGATAATTGCTCGAAATCGACATATGCATGATTAATTTTTTTTTTATATTGCTAATAATTGTGAAGTGTGTTCATTTTCTATTCTAAAATACTGAATTTAAAAATTAATTTGTACGGGAGCGGTACGATTGCCCACAAACTAAAATCTCTAATAACGAAATCTCGCATTTTTGAAATAAATCCCGCATAAAAAAATCTCGCATTTTCGAAATCTCGCATTATCAAAATTGCGCATTATGAAAATCTCGCTTTAAAAAATAGAAATCTCGCAAATACAGGAAAATCTCGCATTATTAAAATTTCGCTCTTAAAGAAAAGTACAAAACGATAGGTAGATTAAATAAATCTAAAGTGCTGAAATGGTTGCACTCTGAGCGCCTGCATGTGAGGCTGAAACCCGTCCGGTGTATGAGTCAAAGAATGTCCCATTGTACGCAATCTTTAATTTTTCAATACTTTAGCTCTAGGCGCCTGCCTGACAGTTGTTAACATACCCTTAGTGGAACGACGAAGTCGCGTGAGCGGCTAAATCAGGCGGAGAAAAGTGATAAATCCTTTTAACCCGCGAAGCGGGCAACTCAAGTACTATTTGATGCTAATATAGATTTAGAACCTCGCATTGAAATAAAATATTTATTAATTTTTTATTTCAATACGAGATTCTAATTTTCGAGATTATGATTTGCGAGATTTTGATATTGCGAGATTTTGTAATTGCGAGATTTTAATAATGCGAGATTTTGGTAATGCGAGATTTCGTTATGCAAGATGGTCACAATGCAATGAAATCTCTGTCCAAGATGACTGTATAGCTTCAATTACGTCTTCTTTGGTTTCAAACTGTCTTCATCTTGCGTAAGTTTTCCGTGATAGCCATCCCCAAACATTTTCCATAATGTTTAAGTCAGGTGAGAATGCCAGCTCTGCATTTTGACCTAGAGACCAGGCTTTGGTTAACCTTGCAGTGTGTATGGGACCATTTTCCTGTTAGAAAAGTCCATCGGTGTCCGCTAACAATTCAAAAAACTTAGGAAAACTCGCTCCAGTACGCAATTGTAAATTGCTACGTTCATTCGTGAGCTTTGAAAATTCAGTTCCTCTGTACAGTAAAATGATATTCCTCCTCATACCATAACACCGCCTCTTTTGCTGTGTGGTCTATCCAAAGTTACTTCATCGTTTCTCAAATTATGAAAATAGAAGTTTTAGCTGTCGGGTCCATCCAAATTAAACTTTTTTCATGAGAAAAGGCGATTTTATGATATTCTCTATCTCATAAGGTATGTTGCTTCGAGAAACTAAGCCACTGATTTCGGCGTGCTTTATTTAGTGGAGCTTTCTTTTTATTTTCAGAAGTTTTGAATGAGTGGCTTGGTGAATTATGCGTTGAACAGCTGTTTTGCTGGCTTCTACCCTGGTTTAGGTACTGGCTTTCCTCAGTTATAGAGTTGAATTGGAGGCTTCTTGAAGCATAGCCCACCGGTTTTCATATGTTGTAGCCATATTCACCCGTGGTTTTATAATTTCTTTCATAGTTTTCCATGCTTCAGTGGTAGTCGTTCACGACTATGTGACTTCGTCCAATCTTTTCTTCTTTATAGCAGCTGATATGACCATCGTCCTTATAGCCTCGAGTTTGAGTCTTTTCCTCTTCGTTTAGGCAACTTGCTTTTGGTATAATTGTGTTATTGATGATTAAATGTCTTGAACTTTTAATTATTTAACTTTATGCATCCTCTAATTCATTTTTTTAGATGCTACTAGATTGTTTTTTAATGTGGATTTAAACAACTGAGACAAAAAAAGAGTCGATGAATGATGATGAGCTTTATCCTCATATTACCCTCAATGAATTCCTTAATAAGGTTTTTCCGAATGACCCAAACTTTGGGGGAAATCGTACAAAGTTTGTCGAAAAAAATTTGGATTTAAACGAATGAGACGGAGAGTATTTGTTTGAGAGCAGCGGCGAACAGGATGATCATAGTAAATTGGCCTTGAAGCAGAGCAATTTCTGGAGAAAGGATTAGGTTGTCCGGCGCGACAAGGAGGGATTTTGAGCAAAACTTTATTTTTTTCCTGTTTCTATTTTCTAAACATAGAAAAAATATAAATGAGTCAAAAAAGTCAATGGATTTGTACTTTTCCTGTCGCGAATCATTTTTAATTTCTTTTTTCTTTTTGTCAGAAAATGAATTCCATTTAATCAAATGATTTATTTAATACTCTGGTGATTAAAGTTCGATGATATCCAATTCAGTAGCGCAAATGAAAGAGGCCCTTATTGTGAGTGTCGATAATTAATCGATAAACGACAGTTGTCATTCGTCGATTGTCGATTGCAGATTTTGGCATTGTGTATTATGATTGTGAACGACATTTGTCGATTTGACAGTCGCTTGTTGTCGTTCACAAATTTGTGGTCGATGCTCTTTGCTTGTGCAACAAAAAGGTTTTCTGCGTAGAAAATTTAAGTTATTTCAATGAAATTAATAATAATATTTATGCAAAAAATAATTATTTCAAATTCAGGGCGAAGCAAGTCACAACCAAAAAAACAGCTAGAGCTTCTAGTTGCATATATGGAAGCCAATCACGATATCGCAAAGGGATAAAAGTAACAAGTGGTGGCCCAGATAAGCTCCACACTTTCAGCCAACTAGAAGAGAGTGTTATTTTACTTCTGGATATAAATACTTATGTAGATCCAGCTGGACTTGAATTCGGCCAGAAAGATGATGTATAAGTTATTCTTGTTGGGATAGTCCCAGCTGAGTGTGCACGACTCATCAGCGCGCGAATATTGCTGACGCGTTGGGAAGTAATGCACTGAGTTCACATAGAAATAAGTTTATCAGTAAGAACGGGAGTGAAGTTACACTACGCCGAATCAGCTTGCTGACGGACAGGTGTATGGCTTCACAACCGAAGTTCATATTTCATAAGTAGGGCAATGTACTAAGTGTCTCATGGCCTTCATATAGTTCCCATGGGACATTTAATACCGGCATGCAATTTTGTGTTAAGTTAAATTTAAGGTTCAAATGTATATAGAGTATTGTAATCTCTCAGTCGTAGTGCAAGAAGGTGTGAGAAAGGTTGATTCTTAACAAATAACGGATTGTTGTTGTGAACAAAATTAATAAATAAAGGATTGTTGTTGTGAACAACATTAATAAATAAAGGAGTTTTTTTTGTTGTAAACAAAATTGGCGACCGTGACAGGACACAACTAAAAGGTTTAGTTGCCTGTAAAGTGAAAAGTGAAAGTTGAAACAATACATTATTGAAAATGGAACCTTCGATGAAAGATCTTGGCAGCAAGCAAGCAAAGGTCGGGGGTGAGATTTGTGCACTCGCTCGTAATTATGGGAAAGACGGCGCAGATAGAAAAATTACTCGTCAAATAATTTATGGGATGAGTTCGATACCACCGATAGCGAGATCCGTGACCATTGTACGGGGGATCAACCATCAGTCATGAGCCACGATTATATCACCAAAGATTACTTCAACTAGGTAAAAAAGGTGTATGAATCCATGAAGGCGGACATAGCTAAGAGCATGGCAGAATTGGAGTGGCGTGTGGCTACGTCAGAGCCTGAGCCCCAAGTACCCCCAGCATCAACAGCAACAATGGTAACACAACAACCAGTTCACCAGAAGCTTAATTCAAATAAAATGCCAGCACTCTCAGACGTCGCTAAGCAAATAACCTTGGTAGATAAGTTTCGACTGCTCGCTAGACTCTCTAAAGCATCGTTGGACAAGTGTACGATAGAGTTGAACCAAACGTCACCCAAGTTGTTTGCCATAAAGGTACAGGGCCTTCAGCGAAATTAGGAGGAATTAACATCAGACTATCAGAAACTCGGAGATGAAGCATCAGAGAATAACATCGAATTGTACTTCGAATTGCAGGAGCAATTGGAGTTGAGGCTAGGTGAGCTGCCAAGTAGTTCAACGTCGAGTCCACCTATTACGTGCAAATGTCAGCGGAGATGCACATAGCTTAATCCAACATTTCCATGCAACGGACAACAACTACGAGGTTGCCTGGAATACACTAGTGGAGCGCTTCAATAACAAGAGACTTTTGTTGACAGCACAGGTCACCACCCAGCGACAGCAGTGGGAACGGCAAGCAGCGTACGAAAGCTGCTCGACACTACGGGCACTTCTTTGTCTCACTGGCACGGGAACATTTTGTACTGTGCCTGTGGATGCAAATTTTTCCACTAGATGCTCAATTGTTGATCTGCTAGGACGATTATGACGACCATAAATTGGACGTAGCGCTCTTAACGTTGAGGCCACTGACTCCGAATTTCGGTAGTAAATTTTAATAATTTCGACTCGTTGTTGGCTCGTATATCTTTCCGTCATGAAATGGCAAACCTTACTGAAGAGAAATGTCAAAAAACCGCAAGAAAAATATGGCGTCGTTTGCTGTCCCTGTCGCTCTACTTTTGTAGCGTCCCTATTGCAAAACCCTTTACATAAAGGGCGAACACAATCCGGCCGACCTCATATCGCGGGGAGTAGGACTCAGAAATCTAGCCAAATCACCAGTTTGGTTCGATGGCCCCGAATTCTTGCGACAAGCGGGGAAATCTTCATTCAATATTGAATTTACAATTCCTGATGAGTTTGCAATTCTTGGACGTCGGAAAAGCAAATCCGTCTTGATATCCTCGCTAGAAATCGATATATTAGACTCAGACAATCATAAGAACTCCTTCTATACGTTACAAAGGATATTTGCTTTCTGTGTTCGTTTCGTGATAAACGCTAAAGGCGGGCACACACAACAAAAAGCAGGGGCCTGGACGATAGAAGACGTTCAGCAAGGAACGAACTGGATTTGGAAATATGTTCAAATAAAATCATTTCCAGAGGCGTACTGCGCTTTACGGGAGGGTAAAGCCCTGCCCAATACTTCGTGCATTGCTTCATTAAGTCCATTCTTCGATAAAAAAGACAAATTAATACGTGTCGGAGGGAGATTAAGAAACGCATCCATTTCGCCGGGCCCATTAAGGGTGCATTATAAAATCAGGGGAAAGGGTCCAACAAAGGCCTACTTGGCAGTGTTCGTTTGTTTTTCAACCAAGGCAGTTCATATTGAAGTGGTGGGTGACCTATCAGCAGAGGCTTTCATTAATTGTCTAAAGAGATTTGTGGGACGAAGAGGAATATGTCACACGATATTTTGTGACAATGCCACAAACTTCGTAGGTGCCGAAGGTCAAGTTAAGGAATTTAAAGAAACGCTCAGCTCTTCTGAAACACAATCATCAATTAGCTCAAGTTGTTTAAAAATGGTCATGGAGTGGAAACACATACCGCCTGGATCGCCACACTTTGGTGGCCTTTGGGAGGCGGTCGTGGAATCGGCGAAGTTACTGCTAATTAAGCATTTGGAAGAAGCATCTTTAACGTGTGAAGAGCTCTCGACCGTTGTCATCCAAATAGAGGCGATCTTGAATTTACGTCCACTTACTCCCATATCGTCTGATCCTAATGATTTAGAGGCACTTACACCTGGCCACTTCCTTATAGGAGGCCCATTAGTTTCGATTCCAGAGCCCGACGTTACTAAGACTAAGATCACTAGACAAGATAGATTTCGGCAGATCCAGCATATTCAGCAACACTTCTGGCAGAGGTGGTCAGCTGAATACCTGCATCTCCTTCAGCAAAGGTCGAAGTGGAAGGTTGAGTCGCAAAACCTGGAGCCTGGGACCATGGTAGTCTTAAAAGATACACACCTGCCGCCGATGAAATGGAAGCTAGGCCGTGTAACTGAAGTGGTAAAGGGGAGTGATGGACTGGTGCGAATGGCTAGCGTGAAAACAGAGACAGGCATATACCAACGAGCCATACCGAATCTGTGCCCATTACCAATAGAAAGTACTCCATTACAAATAGAAAATCAAATTGGCCCTAAAATACCCAATTCCAACAACGCTCGCGAACAGGCGAGCGCGCAATATGTATAAGTTATTCCCGCTTCTTGATTTGAAATTGATACCAACGTGTAAGGTATTGAGGTCAAGGATCCCTCAAAAGGGGGAAATATGTATAAGTTATTCTTCTTGGAGTAGTCCCAGCTGAGTGTGCACGACTCATCAGCGCGCGAATGTTGCTGATGCGTTGGGAAGTAATGCACTGAGTTCGCATAGAATTAAGTTTATCAGTAAGAACGGAAGTAAAGTTACACTACGCCGAATCAGCTTGCTGACGGACAGGTGTGTGGCTTCACAACCGAAGTTCATATTTCATAAGTAGGGCAATGTACTAAGTGTCTCATGGCCTTCATATAGTTCCTATGGGACATTTAATACCGGCATGCAATTTTGTGTTAAGTTAGATTTAAGGTTCAAGTGTATATAGAGTATTGTAATCTCTCAGTCGTAGTGCAAGAAGGTGTGAGAAAGGTTGATTCTTAACAAATAAAGGATTGTTGTTGTGAACAAAATTAATAAATAAAGGAGTTTTTTTTTGTTGTGAACAGATGAAGTATTTCAAAAAAAAAATAAAGAAAATGAAAACCCTGAAGTGGAATTAAATGTCTCTGGAACTACCACAGTCGATGACATCTTTAATATTACAGCCAACAAATCTTCAAAAGTCATTTTGTCTTGTCTTACTTTTATTTAAACAAAAATAAATGAAATGTCAAAAAAACTTTCAAAGTATGGTCTGTTCACAATAAATAGCATTTTTATTCACAGTAACACGAACCTTTGTCGATTGAGTTACACAATGCCAAACGGAAAATTTGTCGACGCAATCGACTTTTATCGAATCGTTCGCTAATCGACATTCGCAATAAGGGCCAGAGAGTTGCGAGGAAAAACACCCACGTTATAACACAGCATTTACAGAAAAATTTTCCATTTGCCCATGTTTCTCCAAATCAACATCTGCAAATCTCAGAAGTCTGCAAATGAGAGTGGGCAAATGTCCAAAAGTGAGCAAATGTGTGCAAATGGTCCCAAAAGGGTGATCACACGATTTGCGGATGACGTGTGCAAATCGTGAGGAATTTTCCTGCAAAATTTCCTCACATCTGCAAATCGTCTGATCGTAGCTTAATAGTGATTCAAGTGACATGGAAATTGCTCCAAATACAAGAGTTAAGAGAAAGTGTTTAAGGGATAAATCAAATTCGTTCAATTTGTGTGCCCAAGTATTCGTACAAAAGTACCGACTATCCAAGGATGCTTTAGAATATAGTACACATATAAGATGCTTTGAATCTTCAAGATAGTCAAGAACAACATTTATAGTACCTATCCTCGAATTAGTTTTTCAGCTAGAAACGCTGCAATCCAGCGGATATCAGTGACTTGTTTCATCCGACTATGTTGGACCTATCGGGCAAAGTACTCTCTCTAAAATTATTCTTGAAGTTGTTAACGTAATGGAAAGCAAACTTTTTACGAAACACATTAAATTGAGAAACCAGCCACTTCATTTTAGAAGCGCACCTAAAAACAAATTTCTCATCTTTTGAGACAATTACACTAATTTGTGCAATACTTATGTTCAATACGTATGTTTTTTATTCTCTTTCAAAATATAACGGCAGAAATTAAAATTGATTTGCCTTTGAAAATTGTCTAGCTCCTAAGCCTCCAAGTGCGAAAATTTGAAGAAAAATATTTGATTGTGACGTCAGAATGAACACCAGCGATAAAAAATAAAATATTATTTATCTCTTTCGCACTCACTAAGTAAACTGACAAATGGCGGATGTAGTAGTAGTAGATGTAGTAGTATTACTCTTAAGATGTTTTCTGTAACTAAAATATGCATATTTATTGGCAAATTTGCGAAATACAGCAATTGAATAAATTTGAAATATCAGCTGTTTATGACACTTTTCAACTGACAGAAAAGTAAGACAAAAATTTTTAGACTAACAATTCAGTCGCCGACCTCAAAAAAGTTGTCTTGTTTTTCTGTCACGTGACAGGCTCTCGTCCAATCATTATGCTCCGTTCATCTGAAACTTCAGATAGCTGAGAAATGGAACGCGCCCAATCTTCAGCACGCCGTAGGTTGTTATTTGTGAACTGTTACCACATGTCCTTCAAACTACTCTTACCAATTTATGTATACAGTCCTGTGAGAAATAAAATAAAGTGATAATGAAAACGATAGTATCACTATCGCTTTACAGAAAGCAACTCTCCTCTCACTATCTTTTTCATTATCATCTGAAAGACAGTCAGCTATCGTTTTACAGAATTACTACCAAACATTCAAGAGAGAATAAAGAAAGCTTCTCTTGCAAGAAAGCCATCGGAAATAAATGGGGTCTGCAACCCCGCATAACACACTGGCTCTATATTTCGATAATAAGACCGATACTTACGTACGGGGTGATGGTGTGGTGGACCGCCTTGGATATAGCCACAAACCGCGATAACCTAAGCAAAGTCCAACGAACAGCTTGCTTGTGTATCAGTGGAGCTCTTCGCACGACTCTCTCTGCAGCACTGGACATTTTGTTTCACTTATCACCCCTAGACATTTTCGGAAGACAAATGGCAGCTAGTGCAGCCATCCGCCTCAAAGCGACCTCACAGTGGTCTAATAAAGACTATGGCCACGCCTCCATTTTGAAAAATCTCAAAATGTCTCCCCAAAACATAAACTACACCACTCCCAGGTTAAGGTTTGACAAGAGCTTCAAGGTAACCATCCCTCCCAGGTCATTCTGGGGCGATGTATTCTCAGAAGATAAGTCGATTCATTTTTACACCGACGACGCACAGTGCTTCGACCAGTGGACAAAAATCAAAAAATTGATTGTGCGCTCCAGACGTAAAATGCACTAAACTTGATTAAGTGCATCTCAAACAACATTCATTTACTGTTTTTGCACTTTGTACATTCTTAGCATAACAGAAAAAGCGGTAAGTCTGATGGGAGATCACGCATTTTTGCATCAGTTTGTGTTTGCAATTTTGCAGTGCGCTTCGGCAATTAGTTTATTAACAAGCAACTAATAAAGTTTTTTTATTTATTCTTTTTGGATATTAACAATGGCATCTTTAGATACGGGTATGTGCATTTTACAGTGGGCTTTTGCTGAAGTTCAATTTTTTTTTAATTATTTAAAATAGTGATATTTTTTAAACATACAAATTGACTTTAAGTGAGTCTATAATTAGTAATTACCCTCAAATACCTAAAAATTCTAGTTCATATTAATCGTTAGTTTCTCTATTTTGATAATATGTCAGACTTATTTGCTACTTTTTGCTAACGATTGAAATTTTCAACTTTGTTTATGAAATGTCACAACCCTTAAAATTAAGGAACTCTTTGAAAAATGGCTTGAACGCAGTCAAAATTCTAAAGTTGAGGGACTTAGACATTACATATTGGAAACACTTGAAATTATTGATTTGCCAAAAATTCCAATGCAAGATTTAACACGAAAAGTCTCCATGTTGAGTTCCAATTGTATGAAGCGATGGAGGCATTGTTCGGGAATTCACAAATATGGTGGGAAAGCGATTTTAAATTGCCTGAGAGTTGTGTTCAACTTTTAATTCAAAAAGACTCTTCTATTAATGCAAACATTCCAAGCACTAGTCACGGAAGACCACAATAACATTTTGAAGAATCTTCGAATAGAACCAAAAAGCGTAGAGTAGAAGATATCGTAACAGACGAATTCAATTTATTGACTGCATTTTGCCCTCTTAAACTGGTTGACAGCACTACAGGTGTATCTCTATGGAAAAATTCCCATTTATCCTCAATAATGTACTGCATACCAATCAAATTTATGTATATGAAAGAAGATGCAAAACTTTTGAGAGATGAAGAGAAAGAAATGAATGAATATATTAGCGAACTTAACAACTACTTCACCGCAAAAAATGGCTCTGCAATTGACTTTTTTTTTTCAAATGCACTTCACTATGGTTGATGGCAGTGTATGCCATCCCAAATAACAGGGATCGATGAAAGATTAATAATAAAATGTTCAATCATTTTAAGAGTTTTGGCTTTTTCGGAATTGTTAACCGAAACGAAGGAACTATATCTTCAACTCTAAAATTGGTACTACATGTCAAGTAGTGTCCATAAGTTGCTAATGTATGGCCCAAACATAATCTCATCGTTCGACTTACCTATTGGCCTTCTTTCAGAAGAAGCTTTGGAGGCAAGCCATAAGGAAATCCAGAATAACCGCCTTACCTACACAAGAAAATCAAATCAAATTACCTACAAAATCAATGACCCAATTGCTCCTTAAATCCGACCCAGCCATATCGTATTTAAAACATCCGATATCAAAAACGTCGGTTTCAATTGATGACAGCTTGAAGAAATATTTACTTGCTGACAATATGGAGTTGTCAGCTTCAGCTAGATATTATTCTGGATTTAAAATCAATAACGATGACTGTGATGAATCATTTGAATCAAATGAGTCCGATTAGATTATGTGTGAAATTTTCATTAATAAATAAAAATAGTAACAAAGCAAAGAGGTTCTAGAACTGTGGACCTTTTGGATGGGTGGAAACTCTTCATGTCAGGAGTAGCACCTTCAATGTCTGCTCAGGCGGGAGTGGGGATACTCACGAGTCCAAGGCTGGAGTACTGGAGTGGATACCATTGGGAGGGAGAGTTGCGATCTTAAAGCTTAAGCTTGAAAGGTCAACCCTGGCTCTGGTGCAGGTATATGCGCCGAATCTGGAGTCCGGATCAGAATGCGAACGGAGAGAAGTTGTTGGACTTTTGCTGTGCAAATGGCATGTCCATTATGAACACCTTCTTTCCGCACAAAAACATCCATAAATACACATGGTACCGTCAGAGTCTTCAGCAGAAATCGCTGATAGACTTCTTTGTGGTACCATCTTGTGTTAAAAGGATGGTTTGTGACGTTCGTGTTGTGAGAGGGGCTGAACTGTCAACTGATCATCACCTCGTGTTGTGCAAATTGTATCTCAACGATAAAGTACCTGTCCTACCAAAGCGTAAACCAAGGCTGGTGACACGCATACGGTGGGAGAGTTTACAGAACGATGAGATACGGGAGGAGTTTGCACGACAGGTATCCGAAAGGTTTGAACAAATTCCAACTGTTCCGACAAATGTAGAGGAAGAATGGCGGTTGTTTTCAACAGCAGTCATTGCCTCTGCAGGAGGTGTTTGCGGAGTGAAGCGGCTCGGTGTGGCGGCTCGGTGTGGCGGCTGGTGGTGAGAAAAGAACTGCGTGGTTTAAAACACCCGGAGTTCAAGAAGCCATCAGAGAGAAGAAGGAAGCCTTCAAGGTGTGGATACACTTGGGGGATTCAGCTTCTCGGAACCGGTACATGGAGGCGCGAAGAACTTGCAAGCTGGGTGTTATAGCAGCTAAGGAGCAGTCTTGGAAGGAGTTCGGTGAGAAATTGGACTGTGATCACAGATCTGCAAACAAGGTGTTCTGGCAGACCATCCGCCGTCTCAGAGGAAGGAGGTTTAATATCATCGAAGGAGTCAAATCCAAAGATGGTGTACTTCTTTCCGATGAGAAGGACATCTTGCGCAGATGGAGCGAGCACTTTTCGGAGTTGCTCAATCCCGAACAGGGAACTGAGGATGGCAGACCCATGGTTTTGAGTAGGGTGGAGAATAGTCCCACTGTAGAGGAGGTGACTTTGGCGATTAAAGCGCTAAAAGTCGGCAAATCTGCTGGTGTGGATGAAATCCGGCCAGAAATACTCAAGGCTTTGGGTAAAGAGGGAGTGGAATGGCTCTCTCGTGTCATTAAAGTGGCCTGGGAATGTGGTGAAACACCTAGTGATTGGCAAACTGGGGTGATTGTTCCTCTTTTTAAAAAAAAGGATAAGAGGGATTGCTCCAATTATAGGGGTATATCTCTTTTAAGTCTCCCCGGAAAAGTCTTTGCAAAGGTGTTGGAAACGCGTTCCAGAGCTGTGGTCGAGTTCCGGTTGGGCGATGAGCAGTGCGGCTTTCGTCCAGGTAGAAGCACAACCGACCAGCTGTTCACTCTCAGAATGGTACTTGAGAAGGCCTGGGAGTATGCCAAACCTATCTACAGTTGTTTTGTGGATTTGGAGAAAGCATATGATCGGGTCCCTCGAGGTAAACTCTGGAGTGTATTGCAGGAGTACGGTATTGACGGTTCTCTTCTGAGGGCCATTCAATCTCTGTACACTAACTGTAAGAGCTGTGTTTGGGTGAACGGATATAAGTCGACACCTTTCACTGTGGGCGTTGGACTTCGCCAGGGGTGCGTTCTGTCACCTCTCGTTTTCATAGTGTATATGGATTGGATGTTACAGCGCAGCCTTGGTGAGGAACGTTTCGAATTGGGAGACTTAAGGATAAGTCATCTGCTTTTTGCTGATGACTTGGTCATCCTTACGTCCACCCAGACCGAACTTCAGCGCGCACTAGATAGGTTCGTCGCCGTCTGTGTTGAAACTGGGATGAAGGTAAACGTGAACAAATCAGAGGTAATGGTAATTTCCAGAACACCTGTTCAATGCACTCTGCATGTTAGTGGAGTTCCATTGAAACAGGTGGAGAAGTTTAAGTATCTCGGGGTCCTATTCACGAGTGATGGTAGGAGCAATACTGAGTTATCCTGTAGGATTGGTCAGGCTGGAGCAATTTTGAGACAGCTTGGTCAATCTGTTATCAGGAGGGCCGAACTTGGCATCGAAGCTAAGTTGTCGGTCTTTAATTCAGTGTTTGTTCCGACCCTCACCTATGGTCATGAGGTTTGGGTAATGACCGAAAGAATAAGATCGCGGATACAAGCTGCCGAAATGAGATTTCTTCGTTGTATTGCTGGGGTGACTCGACGAGATCGGGTTAGGAACACCAGAGTACGCGAGGCACTCAATGTCGAGCAGCTACTTCTTCGAACGGAGAGATCCATACTTCGATGGTTTGGGCACGTCAAACGCATGTCCCCAACTCGGTTTCCAAGACGTGCCATGGAATCCGTGCCATCGGGTAGGCGTCCCCTGGGCAGGCCTAGGATGAGATGGCTGGACCAAGTCCGAAATCTCACCTCTACCCGTATGGGGATTGCCCCTGATGAGTTAGAGTCAATGGCGGAAGATCGGCAAATGTGGAGAGTCCACTTGAGCTCCCTAAACCCGCGACCCTCATAGTGGATAAGCGGGCCATTGGAAGATGATGATGATGAATAAAAATAGCGACTTTTAGTTGTTTTAATAGGTGTTTTAAATTGAAAACTTATGGTTCTTAAATTGTTCAATCACATTTTAACAAAAAAACTAAAATTTTTTAACATTCTGATTTTTGTCCACTTCCCCCATACATTCGAAGAACTGTGCGACGCACAGTGGGGCAGCTTATATGATAGAGTCGGAATAAACTCAAAAATTAATGAGTGACATGAGTACACAAAGTTGTTTTTCCGTTATAATACATTCCAGTGCATTATTTGCAAAAACAGTTATATTTTTTTCTTGCTTTGTCATTCAGAACGAGCTAATTGAAAGTAACACTTCAATTCTTCTTGCACCGTGTGTCTTAACAAGTAGTTCAATTATCGAGTGTTTGCGTAGCTGTAATTTTTCTATTAATCTCGTGAAAGTTAAAAAATAATATGGAATCGATAGCTTCAAGTATGTACTTACTATGTGAATTTAGTTGTATGCAAAAACTATAGAAGCAATTTTTTTTTTTTTGTGTATATGCATTCAAATTTCGAAAATATTAGAGATAATTTCGTAAATAGCTAAAGAAAAAGTAGATTTCCACATGTTTCGACACGGAGATATTTATTTCTCAATATAGCTTGACTTCTTGTGTATACAATAGAAAATAAAACGGGTGTTCATATGTACACCTTTTTTTTTATTCAGTTTTTCGTAATCGACCACTTCAACAAATGTGATGTATTAATTCACACATATTCTTAAAAAGTTCTTATTTTCGTGTAGGTTCGCATTCAAATGATGTGTTTTATACAAGGATGGAGTTGTTTAACCTCATGAAGGAATCGGGGCTTAAAACCCTAGAACAAAAATTTAAATTTTTGCTGACACACCTTGAAGCCCACCACAATATAAATGTAAAGAACTCCATCATACAACTTCTCAATTTAAAATAAGATTTAGAGAAAAGTGGTTAAAATCTGCTAGGAATGAAATTCGTTTTAAAAAAGAAAATGAGACTTGGTTGCATACATCAATAGGCTTCAAACTCTTGGATAAAGCGTTTGAAGAAAGCAGCGATCGAAGCAAACGATTCAAAACAGAAACAATGCGAAAGGAGCTGTCAACTTCGCAATTAGGATTTGCGATAAAGGTAAATTTACGAGCAGCTGGTCATCCAGTTGCATCAAAATTAATAGAAGACCTAGTGCGTTCACCTCAGCGTGCAATTAATTATAAAAATGTGTTCCATAAAGAACAACAACGAACTCGACAGATGTCAGGGGAAGAAGCACTGTCAACCGTAGTCGAGGCCAAGCTCACAAGACACCAATATGATGTTATTAGAGCCAAAGACTCTGAAAGATTTCCTTCATACAAAGTTGTCCAAACTGCGAAAAAAACGTGCTATCCAAAAAGAGAAGACATGACTGTAACAGATACATCAGCTGAAGTGACGGTTCAAGCTTTGATGAATCATACTGTGGAACGTTTGATATTAGCTCAAAAAGATGTAATATTTTCTTTGAAAGATGAGCAATTAAGCAATTTGTGTTTGATTTCTAAGTGGGGCTTTGATGGTAGTTCTGGGCACAGTTCATACAAGCAGAAATATGTTGGAAAGGATGCTGATGATTCTAGTGTATTCATAAGTTCTGTGGTACCCCTCCTATTGGTTTGTAAGAGCTCAGAAGAAAAAGCTGTAATATGGCAAAATCCCAGACCTTCTTCAACCAGGTACTGCCGTCCAATAAAATTTGTATATACGAAAGAATCAGCACAAGTTTCGGTATCTGAAAAGCTCAGAATAGATGCTCAGATTCAGAGTCTTTGCCATTCAAAATTTAACTTTGAAGACAAGGTTGTTGAAGTGGCACATAAACTCGCCTTTACAATGGTGGACGGGAAAGTTTGTAACGCTTTGACAGATACCGTCTCATCTCAGCGTTGTTATATCTGCGGTGCAAGTTCCAAGGACTTCAATAATATTGAAGAGCTGCTGTTGAAACCCTACAATTCCAGTGCATTGCAGTTTGGCTTGTCAGTGCTGCACTGTTGGATTCGAGTTTTTGAGTGCCTTTTGCATGTGGGCTATAAGCTTCCAGTAAAAAGATGGAGAGTTCGTCAAGAGGATAAAGATGTTGTAGCATCAAATAAGGCTCAAATACAAAAAAAGTTCAGAGATCGAATGGGTCTCATTGTTGATCAACCTAAGCCTGGTTTTGGGAACTCCAATGATGGCAACACTGCTAGGCGATTTTTTAGGAACGCAGATGTGGCATCTGAAATCTTGGGTGTCGATAAGACATTAATTGAAAAACTGCATGTTGTACTGGTAGCCATTTCAAGTGGCTATGATATAAATACTGAAAAGTTCAGAGTATTTGCACTGAATACTGCCAAATACTTTGTCAATATCTATTCGTGGTATTACATGCCTCCAACTGTACATAAGCTACTAATCCATGGTCCAGATGTTATTTCTGCTGCTCTTCTTCCAATAGGCCAACTCTCTGAAGAAGCGCAGGAAGCCAGGAACAAAGACTTCAAAAAATATCGAGAGAGCTTTTCAAGGAAATGTTCCCGGCAAAAATGTAATGAAGATGTTTTCAATTTAATGTTAATAACATCAGATCCGCTGATAACAAGCTACAGGCAATTGCCTAAAAAACAGTTTAAATTATTTCCTAAAGAAGTTTTCGATTTAATCATTGCTCCTAATATTTTTTGTTCTGAGAACAGCAATGAAAGTGAGAGTGATTGTGTATCGGATGAATCTGAATTTTAATTATTTTTTGGTTTATGTAATTAATTTAAATAATTTGTAATATCTCTTAATAATAATTTGTAATTTTAAAATAGGTATGAATAACGAAAAAATCGGAACTATTTTTTTTTCTAAATTTAAGAAAAAATCATAAGTAAAAATAACTTTAAAAAGTCAAATATGGTCTTTCTATGCACTAATAAGTGATTCTTACAAAAAAAAACTATTTTTCAGTATAGCTAGCCCATCACATGAATTGTTTCCGATTTTTGGGGTATCTTGCCCCACTGTGAGACGGTTCAAAAACTAGCAATGGGGTGGGGGGTGGTGTTTTCTCCGACAGGCTGAACCTCAGCCTAGCGTTCCGTCTCCCGAATCATTGTAGCGTGTTCAGAGAGGTGAGGCGATCAGAGAGGTCTTATCTTGGCTGAAGAAAAACGTGATATCAGCCACGGATATCCGCATCTTTTCGGACAGCCAAGCGGCACTGAAGTCCTTGGAATTAGTCGCTCTAAATTCAATAACAGCCCTAGATTGCCGATCGTCTCTTATAGAGATGGCGGAGCAGTTCAATACCCACCTTTGTTGGGTGCGAGGGCACAGTGACATTCCAAGGAACTGCAAGGCTAATGAACTCGCCAGATATGGAACAACATTACCTATTGGGCCTGATGAGGGCAGCTTAGGTATACCGATCTCTACGTCCAAACTCAAATTAAAGCTAGATGCTATCGAAAGAACAAATCTTAGGTGGACAAGTGGTATAACATGTCTAGCGACAAAGCAGATTTGGCCCAAGCTGGATCTGAAACGCTCTAAGTATTTGATTTCTCTTAATAGATTGCATATTAGCACTATAATAGGTGTCATTACTGGACACTGTCTAATAGGCAAGCATGCTACTAGGCTTGGCCTTTACGCAAATGACTTCTGTAGAAGCTGTATGGACGAGGAGGAGGAGGAGACGATTCTTCATCTTCTTTGCACCTGTCCAGCTCTCTCCCGCAAAAGGAAACTCCACTTAGGAGCTTTCTTCTTTACAAACTTAGGCGACCTAATTAACATTGATGTCAGTAGCCTTCTACGCTGCATAAGAAGCTCCAATTGGTTTCAATGAGTAGACAGGAGATCTTTTCGAGATCCTGGTGGTATCACAACGGATCCCTCATGGGTCTAAGTGTGTTGGCGTTAGCTGTCAGCCACTTCAACCTAACCTAACGTATAAGGCTAGATGTCAATTGTTGAGTGTAATGCCACTTAGTGCACGAAGGCATGCACATGATATTATGTTTGTGAGAGACGTCTTATGTTTTCGTATTAATAGTCCAAGACTTTTATCCATGTTACCAATTTATGCTCCTGAGAGGGTCTTAAGAGATCGTGATATTTTTTACCTAATGGGGCATAGAACAAACTATGGTCGAAACGAGCCAATTTCTAGATATCTGAATTAATTTAATGGTATTAGTAGACATATAGATTTTCATATTTCGAGAGCCCGTTTTAAAGAGATATTTAGAAGAGTATTTAGTGTGCTTTCATACCAATTTATGTAGTTCACGGTTTAATTTTGTTTCTCATTCTTCTACTTTGTTTTAATTTTTCTTGCTATTATTTATTACTCACTTTACATTTTTTTATATTAATTATTATTTATATATTCGTAATCTGTAGGCTTAAGTTAACACGCCGCACGACTAATTCTAATTCCCCAGCAACAGTACATTGTCATACCCATGGAACATGGCAATTTCGTCGGCACGTAAGGAAGAGATTGTGAAGTTACTTACTTACTTAAGGTGGCGCTACAGACCGGCGTGATCATGGGCCTCAACCAACAAGCGTCGCCAGCGATCTCGATCTTTTGCCAGCTGTCTCCAGTTTCGCACGCCAAGTTGGTTGAGGTCCCCTTCCACTTGCGTGCGCCACCTGAGTCGCGGTCTTCCTCTACTGCGCTGACCCTCGGGTGTGCATTCGAAGATTTTCCGAGCTGGAGCATTGGTGTCCATCCGCTCTACATGACCCAGCCACCTCAGTCGTTGGACCTTCACTCTTCTGGCTAAGTCGATGTCGCTGTACAGCCCGTACAGTTCGTCGTTGTATCTCCTCCTCCACTACCCGTCTATGCAGACGGGACCAAAAATCACCCGAAGAACTTTCCTCTCGAAGCAGCCAAGAGCAACCTCATCCGCTTTAGACAGAGTCCATGCCTCTGCGCCGTAGAGCAGGACTGGGACGATTGAGGACTTATAGAGGGTCACCTTAGTTGTTCGAGAGAGGGCTTTGCTACTCAATTGCCTTCTTAGCCCAAAGAAACAGCGATTGGGAAGAGTTATTCTTCGTTTAATCTCAGCGCCGATGTCATTATCTGAATTTATAGCGGAGCCTAGGTAGACAAAATCCTTAACTACCTCAAAGTTATAGCTGTCTATAGTGACGTTCTGTCCGAGACGTCGGTGTTGGGAGTCCTTTCTTGTTGACAGCATATACTTCGTCTTGCCCTCATTGACCGCTAAACCCATCTTCGCCGCCTCCGTCTCGATACTCACAAACGCACCAGTGACATCACGCTGCGTTCTTCCGATTATGTCAATGTCATCGGCGTATCCGACTAATTGGACCGACCTTTGAAAGATTGTGCCTCTGGTGTTGGCGCGTGAGTTTTGCACAACTCTTTCAAGAACGATGTTGAAGAAGTCGCATAACAGCGCGTCGCCTTGTCTAAATCCTTTTCTGACATCAAAGGTCTCGGTGAGGTCTTGACCGACCTTGATGGAGCAGCGTGCATTCTCCATCGTCATTCTGCACAGACGGACGTGTTTGGCAGGGATGCCAAAACTAGACATGGCTCTGTATAACTCGTCTCTATAGATGCTGTCATACGCGGCCTTAAAATCGATGAAAAGGTGATGGGTATCGATTTGAAGTTCCTGGGTTTTTTCCAAGATCTGCGGCAGTGTGAATATTTGGTCGATGGTGGACTTTCCTGGCCTGAAACCACACTGATATGGACCGATCAGGTTGTTGACGAACGGCTTCAGGCGTTCACACAACACGGCAGATAAGCGATGTTAAGAAGACGCCTCTGTTGTTGGCGCAGTTCAGAGGGTCTCCTTTCTTGAGGATCGGGCAAACAATGCTGAGGTTCCATTCATCGGGCATACTTTAATCCGATTGTGAAGTTGCTTGTGCCATTAGTAGGTTGCTTGCAATGCTAACGCTTGCGACCAAAAAGGAATAACACAACTCTTCCAAGGCCGGTTCCTCAACCCCGTGTAGAGAAACGCGAAATAAAAAACTTGTGATCTACTTACAGGAAAACTGTCATTCATTCGTGTGCGATTAAAAAAAAAAAAAGAAGGAAAGAAAAAAGGACATAAGGGACCTATAAGAAGAAGAAAAAGAAAAAGAAATGCAAATTTATGTGATACTCATCTGCCTAGCATCCGCCACACAGGGCCTCCAGATCTTCTCTATAAACTCATCTGATTTATTAGTTTGTTTTTTTTTTCCCGCCGTTGGGTTTCAACTACCGGTTGTGAAAGAAAAGTTAATAACAACTTTCATTAGTGAGTGCTAGTGCTTTCTCCGACATGGCGCCAAAGCCACGTCCCCAGCCGGGGAACAAATTTTGGGATCTTTCCGACCCTCCCGATCCTCCGGATCGCCCTAAAAAGAGGCCAAAAACATCTTCAATCGTTCTCTCTGACTATCCTGACCTTCCAGCAAAATCCAACTTCAAAAATCCACGCTTTGTCCTCATTTCATCAAACCACATGGAAAAACCTTTAACCTCTTATAGTATTTTCCTTCTTAAAAAAGCTATCGACTCAATCAGCAAAGAATATGAAAAAATATCACAACTAAAAGACGGCTCAATTCTTATCCTGGTAAAAGACCAACATATTGCCGATAAATTTATACGCTGCAAGAATCTTTATAATGTGTGCCCAGTGACAATTAAACTCCACCCTAACCTCAATCTCACAAAAGGCATTGCATTCGCCCCATGTCTCATCAATGTCCCAGAGGCAGAAATCATCTCTGAGATGAGGTCCCAACACGTCACTGATGTTTACAAATTCACGAGGATAGACCAGGGGGCAAGAAGACCAACAGGTCTCATGCTCTTCTCCTTCCATCTATTTGAGCTCCCAAGTAGTATTGAAATCGGTTGGTACAAAACAAAAGTCTCCGAGTATATCCCAAACCCTATGAGATGCAGACAGTGTCAACTCCTCGGCCATACAATTAAGTGGTGCAAACGGTCAGCCACGTGTGTAAACTGCAACCTCCCTCCTCACACCGACGTTGAATGTTCTCGCACTTTATGCGCCAACTGTCAAGGCCCCCACCCCGCTTCCTCCAGTTCCTGCCCCAGGTATATTCAAAGCAAGGAAATTCTGGTAATAAAAACGAAATCAAAATGCTCTTTAGCCGAAGCAAAACGTATGTACAAAGAAAAACACCCTCTCCAACCACTCTCCTCAAGTACCCTTTACTCAGAAAAACTTAAAATACCCTCCAGTATAATAACCACGTCCCCCGAAAACACGGCACAACCTACCCAAAATTTAAATTCAAAAAAAAAAAACACACCACAGTTAATAAACAACCACAACAAAAAATCTACAATCAACACGCATTCCTTATCAACCAATCTAAATCGTGAAACAACAGAAACAACTTCCAAACCAAGTAGCTCTCCGAGCAAAATAGTTCCTCTAGAGGAAAATGTAACCTCTCCAAAAAAAAATTCCTCCAGCTCTCTCATTCATTCTCCCACTTACTTATCGCCACCCACCTGTTCTAATCGCATCTTTCACCCACAACAAACAAACACTTCTACAGCCTTAGCCCCTGCCGACCCCCTGACTCCTAACCAATCCCCGTTAACCAAGCTCTCACAATCTCTAGTAAAGAAAAACAATTACTTCATAATCCCCTCTGACATGGAGGATGACAACATATAAATACAATTCTTCTGACCCAAACACTGACTCCGCTGCGCAGGGGCTGAGCAATTCAAGCTCATTTAGATGCTTGAATGCCTCGGCCCCTGTACAGCGGAGTCAATACAACTGCCACCGAAATTCTACCAACCTATTTCCTACACAATACACGTCAAATTGCGCCCACCATAAAACAAATCAAACTAACAATACACTCACAATCCTTCAATGGAATTTAAACGGATATTTTAATAACCTTCACGAACTCCAACTACTCATCCGAGAGCTCAAACCTGCAATAATTGCACTACAAGAGACACACGTAACAACCAATATTCAGCAAACACCTATAGAATACGCGCCATACTTCCACAACTGTGAGTGCAACTCCTATGCCAAAAACGGGACAGGGCTTTTAATACTCAAATCCATACCCCACTCCTCCCCAAAACCAATCCAGCTTAACTCCCAAATATCCGCAATTGCAATAGAAATAGAATTGCATATTAAATTCACTGTAATTTCTATTTATATCCCCCCATCCCAATATTTCAGCACAACCGATTTAGAAAATATAATTATTAATCTTAAACCCCCTTTACTATTGGTCGGCGATTTTAATGCGTGGAACCCTCTCTGGGGATCCCCTTACTCTAACACAAGAGGAAAAACTGTGGAACAATTCCTAAATTACTGCAACATAACTATACTAAACGATGGCACACCAACCCACTTCTCGACTCACAAAACCTTCACACACGTCGACTTATCGCTCATCTCCCCCCAACTCTTCCTAAACACCAATTGGGAAACTCTACCTGGCTTACATGGTAGTGACCACTTCCCGATAGTCATCAAGATCCCCTTAGCTAAAAACTCGAATATTAACAGGCCTACCCCGAAATTCTTATCTAATAGAGCTAACTGGGTTCTCTTCCAAGAAAAAGTCTCCGATTTCCTACGCTCCAGACCCCAATCCCCAAACATCAACAAGGAAACAGCAACTCTAACTAAGGCTATCCGATACGGTGCCAATATTTCCATTCCTCACTCCGTTAACAAACCGCGCAAAACTGGATCTTGGAAAGCAACGGCACCTAAAACAATTAGCCTGGAAGACGTTTAAAAAGAATCCAACAGACCCCAATCTCATCAAATACCGGAAACTCAATGCCCTCTTCCGGAAAAACGCTAAGATAGAAAAGAGGAAAAGCTTTGAACAATTTACATCCTCTATTAACCCAAACTCATCACCAAAGAAAATTTGGGGCGACATAAAAACACTCACCGGTCATTACTCTCCACTCACCATAAAATCCATCAAAACCGGCCCCCAAATTATAACTTGCCCGTTCCGAATTGCAGAACATTTCGCCCAAACCTGGTCTGCATACTCGGAAGACTCCAACTTCCACAGAGAATTTATAAAAGAAAAACGGAAAGCACTGGACATCCAACCAACACACCTTTCTCCCTCCCACTCTGCTTCACTCATCGAACTCCCGATCAATTCATTAGAACTTAAGACCTGTCTGCACTCAGCTAAAGGTAAAACCCCTGGCTTTGACAGAATCGACTACCGGATGCTAACTCACAGTCCAAGAATATTTAAAGAACGATTACTCTCTTTATTTAACGAAGTATTTAGCTCTGGTATAATTCCACAAGTATGGAAAATTGGCACAGTAATCCCCATACCAAAACCAAAAAAACAACTCAACGAAGTCAACGGTTACCGTCCAATATCTCTCCTACCTTGCCCCGGAAAAATTTTGGAAAAAATCATCTCAAAACGGTTATCATGGTTTTTGGAGCGAAATAACCTGATAAGCGTAGAACAAGTAGCATTTAAGCAAGGTCGAGGCACCAGCGATGCACTTCTACACATTGACGACTACATTTCTACTGCTCTATCCAGTAAAAATCACGTCTCAGTACTCTCTATTGATTTCGAGAAAGCATTTGATCGCATTGGCGTCCACGTCGTCCTAAACAAATTAACCAAATGGAAAGTCGGTCAGAAATTATTTAATTTTATTAAATCCTTTTTGACCAATAGGAAGTTCCGCATAAAAGTCAACAATACATTTTCTAACGTTAAAGATCTCAAAAATGGAATCACCCAAGGCTCTCCGCGCTCTGTGATATTATTCATGATAGCCTTTAATGATATTAACCACATTTTATCAAGCTACAACTCGATTAAACATTGTCTTTATGCCGATGATCTAATCATTTTTACCAAATGCAAATGCAGTTTAAACGTTTCTACAACATTTTCCAATATTATGGCAGATCTTGAAGCCTGGTGCGAAGTATCAGGCTCCAAGATCTCAGCCGTAAAAAGTAATATCCTTCATATATGCAGGAAAACTAGCTGCTCTAAGCATATAAACCTTAGATTTAATTCTATAAATATTTGCAACGTAAATCACCTTAAATTACTTGGTATAATTTTTGACTGTAAATATAGCTTTAAAGAACATTGCCTAGATCTTAAGAAAAGCTTAGTTACCAGGTTAAATATTATTAAATTCTTAGCCTCTAAAAATAGTTCTGCGCATATTAACACATTGATCAATGTAACCAAATCAATAATCCTTTCTAAGATAGACTACGGTTTAGTAATATATGGCAGATGTCCGAAATCATCACTACAGAATATAAAATCCCCATATCATACTGCTGCCCGGATATCCTTAAGAGCATTTAGAACTACTCCCATCAGAAACATTCTCACCGATCATCGGTCTCCCCCCGATAGAGCATAGAGTGAAATATCTGACCTCTCTTTTACTCGCCAAAATTGCGATAGCCCGGAAAACCCCGATATTAAAGGACACCAAGCGGTTAATGTCACGGAAGAATCTGGATAAATACCCTTCAGCTATCTCCAACGCTTTTAAGTTTTCGAAGGATCACGATGTTCTAATTAAAGACCATACCAACTACTCTTCAACTCAACCGCCCTGGCTATTAGCCACTGACTGTATTAATATCGACCTGGCCAACAGTCCTTATATGAATGGTTTAAATGGTGCCTTCAGGCAAATGTTTGAAGAAATACGACAAAAACACGTAAACTGGTCTTTCATATTCACGGATGGGTCCAAAAGCATAAATGGCACTTCATTTGCTGTGGTCAATGAAGAGGGTAAAACCTTGAGTAAAGGGCTTCTACCTGAACACTGCTCTATCCTAGCTGCGGAATCCATGGCAATCCTACGGGCGCTGGAATCAACCAACTGCAGGAAAACTATTATTTGTACAGACAGTTTGTCAACATTAAAAGGTGTACTAAACATCAACAACAACAGTAAAATAATATTAATTATACGAGACAAACTTATACGTGCCAAAGGAAAAACAAAAATACTATGGATACCAGGACACTCCGGTATTCAAGGGAACGAAAATGCAGACCAAGCAGCAAAATTTGCAGTGAAGGAACCCCTTACCTCCTTCCACATCATAAATAAAAGTGATATCGTGAGGAAAATAAAATGCATCTGGGCTGGAAAAATTAAAAACGATTGGAGTAACTACAACCACTACTACTGCTCGTTCAACCCAAGCGGTACATATACGGCCTATCCACCAAGAGTAACCACCTATATGACAAGATGTTACATTCGACTTCGCCTCGGACACACGAACCTTACCCACTCGCATCTCATCAATAAAACTCCGCAGCCGAATTGCCACATATGCCAAAGCGACATCCCGCTCTCAACCAAACATCTAGTTTTCGACTGCCCCAAAATAAAATCTTTATCTAAAAATTTCTTTTATAATAGTAGTTTTCACGAATTGCTCTCTCATCCTACAGAAAAGAATATAAAAAAAGTATTCGAATTTCTTTGTGCAATAAATTTATTAAATCATATATAGGAAAAATTATTCAAACTAGCCGAAAGCCCTGGTAGCTAGTGCTTAAGTTTTTTTTTTTTTTTTTTTGTAATTAAATTGTAATTCACTTACTTTTTAATAAATAATAATAATAATAATCGCTTCCAACTAATGCTGCGGGAGGTATCTGACGCGGTGAACACCAACGTCCAAGGTCAGGACAGAAAAATGGTCATCGAGTTCCATTTGCGGCAGATTAGGGATCGTATCAACCTATTGAAGAACAACCCGGTACGGAAGACGAGATCCATTGATTGGATCTCGTCTTCCGTACCGGCCTCTGACTGGAACGTACTCCTCCAGAACGAACAACGAATAGTCTCCAACAACAACCAGCATTATAAGATCAACGAAAAACTTTTCGGTATTACCCAAGACATAACGCAGAAGATTAACCTGGTCATAAGCAAGGTCAACAACGGGATTAAGGATACCATGACTGGGAGGCTAGAGCAGGACATCCTAAATGAGGTGCTTGTCATCAAAGAAGAAATCAACGAGATAGTTCGTGCGTGTCAGATGGCAAAGAACGGCATAGTGAACACCAACCTACTCGATAAGGAAGAAATCGGTAGGATAGTCAGTGAAATCGAAACCTTACCATACGCAAACGAAATCGAAGCTATAGAATACGGAACGCCATCAGTCTTCACCAACAACTCGATGATCCTGTACGTCCTTTCTATACCGAAGGTGAGCCACGAGGAATACAACCTACTGCAAACAAGAGCGTCGATAATAAGTGGGAAACAAATCGACTTGGACTACAGTAGGATGCTGGTAAATCACAGGGAAACAAATGGTATAGTTGGCAATTGTCTCTCTATAAGCAACACGACAGTGTGTAGGGAGTCTATGTTGGAAAGAGTCCCGGAAGAAAACTGCATAGCCAGATTGCTTAAGGGAGGGCCTGCAACCTGTACCTTCCGTACCAACACAAAGGAGGTAGTCGAGCTCATCGAGGACGACATTATCTTCATGACCAATTTCAAGGGACAATTAATATCTTATAATGTATCTAGACTACTTACAGGTACCTTTGTAATCCAGATCAAAAACGAAACGGTCCGGTTAGAGAACAGGACGTTCTCAAGCTCCACTGGCACTACTCTGCAAGCCCTGCCTTCAGCCCTGACGAACATCACCAGCCGCAAGGACAAACTCGACTTGGAATACGTGGGGCCGCTTTACAATAGACCACTATCACAAATAACCGGAATTAAATTTCTTTTGACGTGAAATTGCCTCAGAAACACGGAAATGGAAATTATTTTGCGAGGACGCTATTATTAATAAAGTTATAAACAATTAAAGTCTCCGGGAAATAAGTGCTTTCCAGGCAACCCGGCGCGTCCCTAAGGTGGCGGATAGGGGATAATCTAAATGTGGGCAGGAGTGTTGGAAAGTCGCAGTGCACATCAGGCACCACAAGGCGCACGATGCGTGCTCTTTCAATCCGATTCTCCAGTCTCATTTAGAAGAGGCTTTTGTCTCCGCGGACCATGGACCATTACCATCTCATCTCTCCCTCTACACTCTCATCCTATCTATTCCCCTCCTCTCTCCGATGGGCTGGATCAAGGTGTTATACGACCCGTGCCGAGGATCAACCTGGCTGGGGGCCCATTTTAAAAAATAGCTCAGTCTTTAACGGAGTATTCGGATACCTGGCGACCTCCGAATTAACTAGCCTTGGCTGTATACAGCAGATCTCTGTACAGATCGACCTCTTTTCTCCGCCACTCGTGGGATCTTTTATGGATGAAAAAAAGAATGCTGCTTGCATAAAGCAAAAAAATACTGAGACCGGTTCTCTTTTAAAACCGGGCAGTAGTACGGCACCCAACCTGTGTACTGGAAGCGCTCCTGAAGAGCTAGCTAGCAGAAGGATTGTTGCTAAACATGATCCAACTGCCGCTAAGAGCCGCGTTGAGCCCAAGGGTAAATCCACCCACTCTCGGTCCACAAAGGACCTTCTAAGGGCAAGGCAAAATGCCCCTTCAAAAAAGGCGTACAAGGAGCGCCGCACAGCGAGCCGTAACCTCCAGTGTTTCGGAAGTATTCCGGAGGAAAAAAGAACGGCGAAAATGGAGGAGAACCTAGCTTGGGCTAGGAAAATCGCCAGCAGTGAACCCGCTGGGACGAGCAGCGACTTAACGTCAAAGCGACAGAGATCGTTGGACGATTCCGTCTCGGAATCGAAAAGAGCCAAGGTGCACAACCTCTCCCACGCCCTCCAACGTCCAATCCAAGTCCTATCCTGTCCTATCGACAGAAGCGATGTCGATGGAACCATTGGTCCTGAGAAATGGAGAATGATCCCAGCTAAACTGGCAACAGTTTTCCTTGGGATCATGAAGGAAAATCCGGGCCCTCCTCTTATTTGTCGCGACGGCGGGTGGCATCAAGGCCACGTAAAGCTGATCGCTTGTGCTGATCGGAGATCTTGCGATCTCTATAAATAGACCATAGGTAAGCTTGGTGAGGTTTGGCCGGGTGTAAAACTCGAGGTTGTTGCGAGGGAGGAGATCCCGAGCAGACCTAGAACTCGCACCTGGATCCCAGCCAAGCCCTCAAACATGGATGAAATACTCCAGATCATCCAAGTCAGCAACCCGTCACTTCCAACTAGCAACTGGAAAGTCGCCAAGCTGGTTGATATGGTTGAAAATCTCACGCTACCTTTCAATACTGCAATGTCCTCTTCCTGTCCACTAATTCAACCTAGGGGTAAGAAAAAGCCACACTGGTTAATCGCAGAACTGGGTCGCCTTAGAAATAACTGTAGGAAACTGTTCAACAATGCCAAAAGCTCACGAACAGCGACAGACTGGGACTTATATAAAGAATCCCTAAAAATATATAAAAAAGAATTACGAAAAGCCAAACGCAAATCTTGGAGGTCCTTTTGTGGCAAAATAGAAAAATCCTCTGAGGCATCAAGGCTAAGAAAAATTCTCTCCACTAATCCAATAATGCCTAGCTTCTTCAAAAAAGCGGACGGCTCATGGACGACTTCCAGCGATGACTCGCTAAATCTGTTGCTGGACACACATTTTCCAGGCAGCACGCAAGTTGTAAGCTGTGCCGATCCCAACGGATCAAGCACACCTCTAACCAACTCCCTAGGTCTGATTACTCGGGACAAACTCCTTTGGGCGCTACACAGCTTCAAACCGTACAAATCGGCAGGTCCAGATGGCATCATACCTGCCGAACTACAAAATTCATCGGATATCATCCTACCTTCGTTAGAGATGATTCTGAAAAGTTGTATGGCTCTGGTATACATACAAAATCATGAAGAGAAGCTAAAGTGGTTTTGATACCCAAGGCTGGCAAATGCTCCCATGTAAGCCCAAAAGACCTCAGACCCATAAGTCTATCATCTTTCCTTTTAAAAACTTTGGAACGATTGATTGATATCCATTTACGCGACAGCATCGACTCACATCTGCTGTCTGCGGCTCAACATGCATATTGCAAAGGTAAATCAGTGGAAACGGCTTTACACACGTTAGTGCGTAAAATCGAATACTCCCTGCATCATAAGGAGTACACAATGGTATCATTTCTGGATATAGAGGGCGCTTTTAACAACGTCAGCACATCAGCGATCATAAATGCACTGTCAGGCTTGTCGGGAGATAGTACACTTTGCGAGTTAATTAACATTCTACTCACCAGTCGAATTATTAACTCAAAGCTGGGTGGCTCATCTGCCAGAAGATCTGTCAGCAGAGGCACTCCACAGGGTGGGGTCCTGTCCCCTCTTCTTTGGAATTTGGTGGTAAATGCACTACTGATAATCCTGGAAGCGGGGGGCTGCGAAGTGATCGCCTATGCTGATGACGTTGCTATAGCCGTCTCGGGAAAGCACCTTGACACCTTAAAAGAACTCTTCCAAAGTGCTCTAAACAAGCTAACCAAATGGGCAGCTCGGTGTGGCCTGGGTGTGAACCCCCACAAAACTGAACTGGTACTCTTCACTAGGAAGTATAAGATCCCATATATCGACCCTCCTACCATTGGTGGTACAAGCTTAAATTTCTCCAACGAAGCAAACTACTTGGGTCTTATTTTAGACAGAAAATTAAGCTGGAAACCAAACATTCAAGAGAGAATAAAGAAAGCTACAGTAGCCCTTTTCTCTTGCAAGAAAGCCATCGGAAATAAATGGGGTCTGCAACCCCGCATAACACACTGGCTCTATATTTCGGTAATAAGACCGATACTTACGTACGGGGTGTTGGTTTGGTGGACCGCCCTGGATATAGCCACAAACCGTGATAACCTAAGCAAAGTCCAACGAACAGCTTGCTTGTGCATCAGTGGAGCTCTTCGCACGACTCCCTCTGCAGCACTGGACATTTTGTTTCACTTATCACCCCTAGACATTTTCGGAAGACAAATGGCAGCTAGTGCAGCCATCCGCCTCAAAGCGACCTCACAGTGGTCTAATAAAGACTATGGCCACGCCTCCATTTTGAAAAATCTCAAAATTTCTCCCCAAAACAAAGATTACACCACTCCCAGGCTAAGGTTTGACAAGAGCTTCAAGGTAACCATCCCTCCCAGGTCATTCTGGGGCGATGTATTCTCAGAAGATAAGTCGATTCATTTTTACACCGACGACGGTTCAAAAACTAGCAATGGGGTGGGGGGTGGTGTTTTCTCCGACAGGCTGAACCTCAGCCTAGCGTTCCGTCTCCCGAATCATTGTAGCGTGTTCAGAGAGGTGAGGCGATCAGAGAGGTCTTATCTTGGCTGAAGAAAAACGTGATATCAGCCACGGATATCCGCATCTTTTCGGACAGCCAAGCGGCACTGAAGTCCTTGGAATCAGTCGCTCTAAATTCAATAACAGCCCTAGATTGCCGATCGTCTCTTATAAAGATGGCGGAGCAGTTCAATACCCACCTTTGTTGGGTGCCAGGGCACATTGACATTCCAAGGAACTGCAAGGCTAATGAACTCGCCAGATATGGAGCAACATTACCTATTGGGCCTGATAAGGGCAGCTTAGGTATACCGATCGCTACGTGCAAACTCAAATTAAAGCTAGATGCTATCGAAAGAACAAATCTTAGGTGGACAAGTGGTATAACATGTCTAGCGACAAAGCAGATTTGGCCCAAGCTGGATCTGAAACGCTCTAAGTATTTGATTTCTCTTAATAGATTGCATATTAGCACTATAATAGGTGTCATTACTGGACACTGTCTAATAGGCAAGCATGCTACTAGGCTTGGCCTTTACGCAAATGACTTCTGTAGAAGCTGTATGGACGAGGAGGAGGAGGAGACGATTCTTCATCTTCTTTGCACCTGTCCAGCTCTCTCCCGCAAAAGGAAACTCCACTTAGGAGCTTTCTTCTTTACAAACTTAGGCGACCTAATTAACATTGATGTCAGTAGCCTTCTACGCTTCATAAGAAGCTCCAATTGGTTTCAATGAGCAGACAGGAGATCTTTTCGAGATCCTGGTGGTATCACAACGGATCCCTCATGGGTCTAAGTGTGTTGGCTTTGGCTGGCAGCCACTTCAACCTAACCTAACCTAAAGTCTCCGATGGACCAGTGAGAAAAAACACTTTTTCGAATACAAAAACGCGAATAATTTGCTGTTTTATCTTCCTATTTGCTTAATAACATAACTACAAAAGCAAAAAACGCTTAACATCTTAGAGAAATCAGCGAATCACAACTGAAAGTAATACTATAATAAATGTTAGTAATCGTTAAAGTGACGTCTTCTGAACAACCGAAAATATGCATCAGTAATGAAAATCTCATAAGTAATTAAAAGTATCTGAAAGTATGCAATGGTTTGTCGGATGATCTTGATATGTACATATGTGTACATATTTGAAATGCGTAACATAATTCATTTTTTCTAAAAGATTACAGGGTCGTTTTCCATTTGACAAAACGAATTTTTTTTGTCGACTTTTCATGTCGATAATGATTTAATTGATGAATGGGCCAACAAAAGTCTGAAAAATGAAAATTCGATGTGCACTAAACAGTACTTGGGTGGCCCGCTTCGCGGGTTAAAGGGATTTAACCCTTCTTTCCGCCTGATTTAGCCGCTCACGCGACTTCGTCGTTCCGCTAAGGGTATGTTAACAACTGTCTGGCAGGCGCCTAGAACTTAAGTTACTCGAATGTTCGAGTTTTTCGTATTTTCTTATCGAAATGCACAAGAATCCATCAAAAAATCTTGTGGCATGGGACATCATAGCATTCATGAAAAAGTCCGAAAAAATGCCCCGGAAATCTTCCACGAAAAACGATTATGCTACGCATTTCAAATGCACATACATTTAAAGATTATCCGACCAACCGTTGCATACTCTTAGATACTTTTAATTATTTACGAGATTTTCATTACTGATGCATATTTTCGGTTGTTCAGAAGACGTAATTTTAACGATTACTAACATTTATTATAGTATTACTTTTAGTTGTGATTCGCTGATTTTTCTAAGATGTTAATCGTTTTTTGCTTTTGTAGTTATGTTATTAAGCAAATAGGAAGATAAAACAGCAAATTATTCGCGTTTTTGTATTCGAAAGTGTTTTTCTCACTGGTCCATCGGAGACTTTAATTGTTTATAACTTTGTTAATAATAGCGTCCTCGCAAAATAATTTCTATTTCCGTGTTTCTGAGGCAATTTCACGTCAAAAGAAATTTAATTCCGGTTATTTGTGATAGTGGCCTATTGTAAAGCACAGCCGAATACGTTCATAGTCTCAGCACCAACAACATAGAGCAACTAGGTGACTTAAGTAAAAAAATTAAGATCTCTATCATTACAGATGCTGCAATATTCCTAGTCGTTTTTTTTTTTTTTTTTTTTTTTTTTGCGAGGGTAGGTGAAAATCTTTCATGAGACACCATGAGGATCTACCGCACGTGCTCATGGTAGTGTGAGATTCTTACTCACTAAAAACACCTCCCCTTTTCGTGTTGACTACGACTAAGTACAAAAAAAGCCTTATCAAGTAGTTTAGCTTTCAACAATAAAAGTTCGCGTTGTGCAGGTAGCTTTCCAGTAAAAGCACCTACTAATACCGTCATTATAAGCGGTTATCCCTTATTGCGCTAAATCGAACGGTTTCGTTCTTTGTAGTCGGCGCACAAGGTTTGTCACGTCCAGAATTTGGAGTACGGCGTTATTGCAATGTCCCTGAAGGCGAACACGGAGTTTGCGTGCAAAATTTGTTATTTCATCTTCGACGGTAGCTAAACCGAGGTCTCTATGGATATCGTCGTTTCTAATGTACCACGGCGCATTATCGATTGTTCTGAGCACCTTATTTTGAAAGGTTTGTAAAATATTTCTATTGCTGGTTTTGGTACAACCCCAAAGTTGTATACCATACGTCCATACAGGTTTTAAGACTTGCTTATATAAGAGCAATTTGTTATACATGCTTAATTTGGAATATCTTCCAAGCAGCCAATACATTTCTCTAAATCTAATTTCGAGCTCGTCGCGTTTCTTTTTAACGTGCGGCTTCCATTTCAGTTTCGCATCTAGTGTCATTCCTAGATATTTTGCTTCGTTTGCATACGGTATTTGTACCGAGTTAATGAAAACGGGTAAGTTGTTTATTTTCTTGTTAGTAAAGTTAACATGGGTAGATTTGGTTTCATTGAGAACAATGCGCCAAACCTTTGTCCACTCGCAGATTTTATCCAAAGCTCGTTGAAGCTTTACAGTTGCTGACTCGACTGAATTATCTGTTGCCAGAATAGCCGTATCGTCCGCGAACGTAGCAACAACGGTGCCTTCTTCTTGGGGTATATCTCGAGTATAGAGCAAGAACAAGACTGGACCAAGAACACTCCCTTGTGGAACTCCGGCAGCGATTTCCTTGAATTCCGAGTATTCGGCTCCGTGCTTGACACGGAAGAGTCTATTCTCCAAATACGACTCTAAGATCTTGTACAACTCTTCCGGAAGTACCTGTCTAAGTTTATAATTCAAGCCTTCGTGCCACACCTTGTCGAAGGCTTGAGAAACGTCAAGAAAAGCGCTAGAACATATCTTTTTCTCTTCTATGGCCTTCTCAATTTCGTTGGTTATTCTATAAACCTGGTCAATTGTGGAATGCTTGATTCTGAACCCGAATTGATGATCAGGAATCAAACGTCTTTCTTCAATTACCGGTTTTTACCGTTTCAATAAGAGTTTTTCGAAAACCTTTGATATTATCGGCAGGAGCGATATCGGTCTGTACGACTTTTTGTCGTTTGGCGGTTTTCCCGGCTTTGAAACCATTATAACTTCGGCGACTTTCCATTGCCTTGGAACGTATAATAGTCTTAGCGAAGCATTTATAAGGTAAACAAGTTTTATTAAAGCTTTCTTTGGCAATTCCTTCAGGACCTGTCCGGTTATTAGGTCATATCCAGGAGCCTTGTTATTCTTTAGATTTTTTATTACCTCACAAAGTTCGGCTAGTGACACGCTTCTTATTTTAAAGTTGTCTGGAGTCATAATAGTATTATTAATATTTTCTATTAATGTTTGCCCGGGAAATGGCTTAAACGTTTCTTCTAGATGCTCAGCAAATAAGTCGGCTTTTTCTTTATCGCCTTTTGCCCAATCGCCATTACTTTTTCTTATTGGTAGCGATTGTATTTGGGGTTTTTTGACACCTTTTATAGCTTTCCAAAGAGAATAATTCGAACTTTTTTCAGCAGACAAGCCTTCGAGATATGTAGAAATCTCGTGATTTTTAAAATCCCGTATCGCTTTTTTGAGCTTATTGCATAGGAAGTTCGAATGGGTTTTATGCTGATTAGCGCGGGACTGTTGCCATCTTTTGCGTGCTCTCCTCTTTGCCAGCATCAGTTCTTTTATTTCCGGCGGATATTTTACTTCGCTATTTCCGACTACTTTCCTTTTATATGGAGTGTTGGTCCACGCGGCGCTTTGTAAGACTTCAATAAATCTGCCGACTTCATCCTCTATTTCGCACGGTGTTCTAAGCGACACATTCAGGACTATATTTTCTTCACAAGCTTTCCTAAAGCCGTCCCAGTTAGTTTTGTTGCTAGTTAATCTGGGAGCGCCTTCCTTCTTCATTAGGCGTTCACTTATTGTCAATATGACTGGTGAATGATCTGAGGAGAGATCAAAGCTTTCCTCGACGTTCGTAAAGGTTTTCGCTACCCCTTTTGCAATAAAGAAGTCTATGAGGTCAGGCGTTTTTGCTATGTCGGAGGGCCAATAAGTCGGTTTCCCCGTCGAAAAGAAGTCAACAGCAAATTGCATGCCGATTTCGTAGAGAAGTCTGCCTTTAGGTGAAATGCATCTCGAACCCCAAAAGGTGTGTTTCGCATTGAAATCACCACCAAAAATAAATTTTGGTCCAAGTGAGTCAAATAGACGTATTAAGTCATTCTTTTCTAGCGTGTATCGCGGAGGGCAATAAATGGACGCGATATTGTAATACATGTTTTTATTTTTTACGCGAACCGAAGTTATTTGCATTGCATCGAGTTCTATCGGTGAATTCAAAGAGTGCTCAATACAGTCTTTAATTAAGAGCGACGATCCGCCCCTAGCCCTTTCGGATGGGTGGTATGCGTGATAAGCATAGTATCCTCTAATTTTAACCCGAGATTCCTTTGTCAGATGGGTTTCAGAAATCAAGCATATGTCAATGTTCTGCTGGCGTAGGAATACTTCCAGTTCGTCGATTCTTTGCTGAAGGCCGTTTGCATTCCATGTTAAGATTTTAAGTAACTGGTTCATGTTCATAATTTCGTTCGTGGTTTGCGAGCGTTATGCTCAAGGTTACTAAGTTTTTCGAATATAAGCTTATTTGTCTTGCTTTGCTCCTCGAGTTTCGCGAGAATTATAGAGAAAACTTGTTGCATAGGATCTAACGCAGGCCTATTTTGCTTGGTTGCTTGCGATGCGGCTTGCGCGTACGTTTGGGCATCAGCAGATGGCGGATTTTCCTGAACTTTTTTCGTTTTTTCCTTGACGGGTTTGCTTTCTTTCGCCAACGATTTTTCGGATTTATTTTTATTCGGTTTCGGTAGCGGACGAATGTTCTTTTTAAGCGTATCGCGCCTTTTTTGAAGTTCTTTGGCCACTTCGCAACCTCGATAGTTCGCTGGGTGCTTCCCCTTAGAGTTTGTGCAAGTCGTTGCCGTCTGCTTGTTTAAGTGGCACTCATTCGAAAGATGTGTACCGGCACATTTCACGCATCGTGGCTCTTTTTGGCAGTATGTCTGCGTATGGTTGAAACCTTGACAGCGTTTACACTGAGGGATCGATCTTGTGCTTTTACGCATCGGTTCGATTTTGATAACAATATTTAAAATCGTTTTAATATTGTAAATATCCTTTATATTCTCGATTTTATCGAAACTGAGCATAAAAAGCGGAAGACCACGCTTAACAAGACTTTCCTGATCTTCTTCCGTTTGTTGCTTTTCCTTCTTGATAATATTTACGGCGTCAAGAATTTTAAAGCCTTTCGCTTGAAGATCGTCCATAACGTCTTCTTTGGTGCATGAAGGATGGAGTCCTCTTGCTATAACTCGCAATGGTCTTTCTGACTTATTTTCGTAAGTGTACCACTGAATTTTCTCGGTATTAAGTTTCCGAGAAAATGCTCGGTAATCGTCTTGGTCATCGACGTTTATTTTCCACACATTGTTGCGAAGTGAGTCGACCTTAAACTTCGAGGCCAACGTTCCTTTTAGGAGGCAATACAACTTGTTATAGTCCGTAATCCCGATGACGTTTATTGGAGGCGGTGGACTTAATTTTTTTATCTCTTGCAAGCTCTTGTTTTTTTTTAGCGGCTCGATTTCAGGTGAAGAACCGGCTTTTCGTTTCTTGCTGGGTCTTTTCTTTGAGACCCACGCCGTTTCCCGTGTTAGCTCTTCTTCGTCCGTATGATATTCGCGAACAGTTGAGCCAGACGGACTACCGTCTTTTGGAGGATTTACGTTTCTCAGAGCTTTATTTTCTTGTCGAAGTAAATCTACCTCTTTCCTAAGTTCTTTGTAGAGTAACTCCATTTCGTTAAGCTTCTTACGGAGTTCGTTGTTTTCCTCCTCGAAGCTTTTACATTTCGCTGAGTCCTGTTTATCGCGCGTTAACGCTTCCGGCGGACTTCTTTTCCCGGAGACATTCGATCTTGGTGGTGGCGATCGAGATACCCTTACACTTTTTGTAAAAGGGTTGCATAATTGCAATAAATGGCTCTCCCCAGAATCCATAGAGCCGTTTTGTTCATTGCATTGTTTGTATACTTCTTTAACCTCGGTATACGGAGGGTGGATTTTAGTCGCCTCTTACGACAGGCATGCCTACCTCGGGTATATTCTAACCCCTACCCGAAGGTTCCTAGTCGTGATTTCGATTATCTCCCTCATCTGGTGGAAGGCTCGCCAAAAACTCGACATCCCGGCGATACAGATTCCTGAAGGGGGAACACATATGGTTCATAATGGCGTCAAGGCGCCCATCGCACGAGGTCGTCCCCGACACTGCCGTCGCTGATCTACGGGACGTAGATTCTTAGGGGGGGAAGAGTTAACACGCCGCACGACATCTGACGCTAACAGCGAATCGCATGGATCCGCCGAATCAGCAAGTTCGCCGACAGGTGCGAACTCGTTCCCACGCTACGCAGGGGATGTATTGCTGAGTGCATGAGGGTCATGTTGCTGCACTAAACCGGACGCGCGTGTGCGATGCAGACTTGATGACTTGGCGGTTTAGGGCGAATGAAGCGAGGTGTAAAGGTTGTTGGCGAGTGGCAGGAAGTCAGTTGGAACCAGAACTCGGAATCGACATATTGT
Source organism: Matsumyia berberina (assembly GCA_917880715.2). NCBI lineage: Eukaryota > Metazoa > Arthropoda > Insecta > Diptera > Syrphidae > Matsumyia > Matsumyia berberina. Next base: position 85,628,524 of record OU862872.1, read on the forward strand.
AAATCGGAAACTTAACTTAGAAATAAACCAAAAATTATAACGTGGTAAAACAGTTTTTTAATTGGACAAGTCTGTCGTCCGTTTTTTTTGTTACGCCTCTAGGAGGAAACGTTAACTCTTAACTCGTTGATGAAGCTAAATAAATAAATAAACACACTGTTAGAGAGCTTCCTAGTAGTTAAGGGCACTACCAAAATGGTTGACGTTTTGGGGCTGCATGTCAAAGCAGCTGAATCGCCGCACCCGCGCTATTGCAGTGTGGTTATTGTCCTTAATTTTCGTTAAGCACTTTTAGTGGGGGTTTAAAGCTTATTTAGGTTTATAGAATAATAATTGCGAAGGCCATAGAAGAGAAAAAGATATGTTCTAGCGCTTTTTTCGACGTTTCTCAAGCCTTCAACAAGGTGTGGCACGAAGGCTTGAATTATAAACTAAGATAGGTACTTCCGGAAGAGTTGTACAAGATCTTAAGAGTCGTATTTGGAGAACAGACTCTTCCGTGTCAAGCACGTAGCCGAATACTCGGAATTCAAGGAAATCGCTGCGGGACTTCCTCAAGGAAGTGTTCTTGGTCCAGTCGTGTTCTTGCTCTATACTCGAGATATACCTCAAGAAGAAGGCACCGTTCTTGTTACGTTCGCGGACGATACGGATATTGTGGCAACAGAAAATTCAATCGAATCAGCAACTTTAAAGCTTCAACGAGCTTTGGATTAAATTTGCGAGTGGACAAAGGTTTCGCGCATTGTCCTCAACGAAACCAAATCCACGCATGTTAACTTTACTTACAAAAAAATAAACAACTTCCCCGTTTTCATTAACTCGGTACAAATACCATGTGCAAACGAAGCAAAATATCTAGGAATGACACTAGATGCGAAACTATAATGAAAACCGTACGTTAAAAATAAACGCGACGAGCTCGAAATTAGATTTAGAGAAATGAATTGGCTGCTTGGAAGATATTCCAAATTAAGCATGTATAACAAAAGCAACTGGCTAGGAATTTTACGATATCCCATGGCCAGGGGGCGCCGAAAGCGATGTTTTTCATTTATAGCGTTGGTGTCACTGCCAAATTGTTCTGTTTTTTTGACATTTGACCGTCATCAGTGTTGCCACTAGGAAAAAAAAAATCCCGTATCAAATTTGCGTAGCAAAACTAAATTTGCGTAGCAAAAGCGAAGCCATTGAAATTCCAGTGGAACTCCAGCCCACATCCAGTCACATTTCAAACATATCCGAAGAAATATATACTGCTTGTGTAGGGTAAGGTAGAATAGTAACATAAGTTGGAGTCGTGGAAGTGAATAGTTTGAAATTACGTCCGTTTAATCTTTTCTTAATTTGTGATTGTGATTGTGAGGGGCCTAAAAACTACAAGATTGTTCGTGTTTTAAAAAAGCGTAGCAAAAATTGGGATATTAGGGAGAGTGCGTAGCAGCGTAGCAAATTTTACTTTTTTTGGAAATCGCGTAGCAGTTTTGCTACGATCGCGGCAGCACTGGCAGCGCTGAATGTCATAGGAACGAAGTCACACGTACCAACTTGATGGTATAAAAAATCTACTGGGTTTGGCTCGGTGGGAATCGTCTAAATGAACGACTGGCTAGCTAGGTTCCAAAAAAACACGCCTATTGTCGAAAGTTAAACTACTTGATAAGGCTTTTTGTACTTAGTCGTAGTCAACACGAAAGGGGGAGGTGTTTTTACTAAGTAAGAATCTCACACTACCATGAGCACGTGCGGTCTCATGAAAGATTTTCACCTACCCTTGTAAAAAAAAAACAATTTCTCACAAGCGGACACCTCATAAGCGGACAATTTTCTCGGAACCGTCGCACAGTGGTTCCACTTGTGAGGGAAGGGCGGTCATAATTCGAAATTTTATTTTAATTTGTAGAAAATGAAACAAATGGATCAAAAAGTGATTTGTTTTATATTTTATTGAATTTTACCAACAATCAGAGTAATAAATCTAAAATATTTTTGGACAATTTTGATTTTTGTGTTTTTTTCAAATTTCGTTCGTTCGATAGCAAAGGGTCTGAAGTTAAAATTAATCTGTTGAATAAATCAGTGTTGGTAGACAGCCTAGATATTTTTCTTGTGTTGTGTGATCGGAAAAATTTTACGTCTTTGTTTTTTGCCTCTGCTGCCTCTTCAGTAAATTGGCCTATAGGCAATATGGCGTGCTTCACAATTTGTCCTCCGTGAATAAGAACTTTGTGCACAGAAACTGGTAATGGGTACCAAGGGTATTCTGCAACAATTTCTTGAGCTGTTTCTTGAGCATATTTTTCGAAATTTTCTGCATTAATTGCAAAACAACATGCCAAAGTTTTTAAAATCACAGCACATCTTTCAATAATTGATTGTTTAACGCCAGTTATCCGAGAAGACACGGAAGGATTTGCAAAAAATCTTCTTGCAGTATTCCCATCGTTTGAGTTTCCTCCACCTTGTTTTGGTTTGTCAACAATCAGTCCGATTTTTTTGAATTCTTCTTGTATGTTTTTTTTTCTTGCCTCCGAAAGATGTATTTCATTAGTACCGGTCCGCCATTTTTTAAAATCTAGTCGATATGAAAGATGGATAAGAAATTCAAAGAATCTTATCCACGCATGCAGTGGAGATATGCCAAAATCAAGGACGTCTTCATTGATAGATCTTTGTAGAGAGCTTTGAATGTCATTCATATTTGTCGGCTTTGCTCCGCAAATATAGCACACCTGTTGCGAAGCGGTATGTGACAAGGCATTGCATACCTTACCATCAACCATTGTCAATTTTCGGATATGTTTTACATTGTAAATACTGTCAGATATTCTTATTATTGAATCTGTCAAGTCATTAATCTGGCTTTGCATATATTCCTGCTCAGCTCTGCTCAACTCTGATGTTTCTTTTCTTAACTGAAAACGTATTGGTCGACAGTATCGAGTTGATCCTGGACGAGGATTTTGCCATACGATTTTCTTTTCAGCATTAGAGCTCTCTTGCGAGAATAATTGTATGGGAACATATGACGTTATGAACATATCTGCATCACTGAATTCGCCAGACATTCTTTGCTTATATTCGGACTGTCCGCTGCTTCCATCAAAGCCCCATTTACCAATTAAATTAAGATTACCTAAATCAAGTGTTAATTTAGTCAAACTGAAATCATTTTTATGTTACATTCATAAGACGAACACTTCATTATTCCACCTCCTTTGGTTAAATTCAAACTAGAAACACTTTCACTGGCAACTGAAACTGTCATATCGGTTGTAACTAACACAAGACACTATTATTATAAACACAGACAAAACAGAAAGAAAGGACAAGTTTTACAATAAAACACAAAACCTGGTTGGTAAAATATTTTAATTATGTATTACCGAAATTAGTCTCAGAATTTTCAAAAAATTCTCGTTGGGATTCTGCAATGCGTTGGGCAGTGTGATTAAGAAGTCCTTGAAGGACTTCGGCCGATGCATCCGATGCATCCGAAACTGTTATTGTTTCAAGTTGTGGGTAACATTTTTGCTTCGCTTTAAGAACCTTTACATAACATGGCAAAATATCGTCTTCAGTTTTTTGGTTTACCAAGTTCCTGATAACTTGGTACTGATGTTTTGACAGTTTTGCTTCAACCAAAAGTTTCAAAGCATCATGCTTTTGCATCGAGCTTTTTTACTTGAATATTGTCCGTAGACTGACAATGCTTCAAAGCGCAAGCAATGTCTTCATCGACTTCATTGATCTTAGCGACTCGTCTCCTCTTAGTTCGAGATGAACTTTCTAAAAATGGCTTTATTGGTCTACCTGGACCTGGATTATTCGGCGACTTCTCTTCTTCTAGTTGAATCTGTGCACAGCTAAAGTCTTCGATGGAATCAAGCCAAGCACTATTTGTAGATATAAACAAGTTCTTTTTTCGCGAACATGCCTCCCACTTTCTTTGAAAGGACTTACATAGCGAGTTTATCTTTTTCTTAGCCTCTAAGCTTTCAATTTGGTAAGTTTCCTTAAAAATTGTCCATGTTTCATTAGTTTTGGCAATACTTCGACCTTTCTTCGCTGTATTCCAAATTTTAGAAATATCAATGCGCTTGATCATATTGTTAGATTCTATAAAAAAAATGGAAAATAGTGTATTATTTCGGGCTGAAATTTCACAATTTGCGCAAAATTGCGCAAAAAAGGCGCTTATATTCTTAAAGATGAAGAACTAATCTAAATTATGGTATATAAATTATTGTGCGCTTTTATGGGAATTTTATGTTTTGGCTCTTCAGAAAAACACGAAATATTGACAAAACACATATTATGCACCATTTTCAGCAAAGGCCAAAATAAAAAAATATTTTTTTTTTTTTGTGAAAATTATTTTAAAGCTTTCGTTACACATTATTTTATTACTCAAGGTACCTTTTTCCAAAAAAAACTTTATACAATACAACAAAATTGGTTTAACCGCAGTGTCGTATTTTGATTTTACGTTTTTAATAAAATTGCGAAAAACACTCAACTTCGCGACACGACTGACAGCCAACAACTAATTTTGGAGAAGAAACCTTACCGCCTTTTCATTGCCCCATTATCATACATAATAACTGCATTAAAAGAGATTCATTTGTTTAACCTTGAAATTTTGAATTTTGGCCTATGGGAAGAACCACTGTGCGTCGGTGTCCGGTTATGAGGGAGTACACAGTACCTATTGTATTGAGAAGCTTAACACATGATTTAAAGTCAAGTAGCTAATCCTTGATTTTTTAATTTTGTGCAGCTAGATTAGCGATTCACCACACTGTGAGGTGGTAGAAATGGTGAGGTACATGTTGGTTGATTCCTGCATCGCTGAGATGCTGTAGGGGGAAGCGATGAAAAGTGCTCAATATCTCCGTAATCAACCGTACACCGGAGCACTTAATATGAAGACACCGTATGAGGTCTGGTTTAGCAAATAACAGTCGATGCAACACCTTCGAATCTTCATATCCAAGTGTGTGATTCTAGATACAAGGCCTGGTAAGTCAGAATTCAGCACTAAGAGTATCAGTTAGCCTTATGGTTGAGTATGCATTTGAGTCGAAGTCCTACAGCCTTTATGAAGCAAAATCTAAGAGAATTTTTCAGTCACGATGTGAAATTTTTGGAAAACGCTATAGTAATGCAGAAAAAGATCTTAAAATAACTCTAATTAAATCTACTTTACTTTTCTTTAGTTTAAATTAATTTTTATTTTGATAATATGAAAACATCAAATTGTACATTACATTCCCTATAATTTATATTTGAATTCATGTTTTGCGGTAAGCACTGACGTGTTGAGGACGCCGTTTTTTATGTTCCTTCCCTGCTTTCATCATTTTCTTTATATAACGTAGCTGTATTATTTAAACTCAACGACATGGTTGCAGACATATTCAAAGGTAAACATGGCAGCTGGTCCGCTGGGGGTGTAAAAAGTGCATGCGTTGCAACTGTAGTTCCACTCGACTTTGTAGCCTGAAAGAAGTGAAAACAAATGTAGATAACCACTTTCTCTAGAAAGTCAACAATGAACTTGTATAAATCAGCTTTGGTTTATAATTAAATGTGGAAAACAAAGATAAGCGTTAAAACGAAAGTCTCACCAGTTTTGGCGACAATCTCAGTTCATTTAGGTTAGTATATACCCTGTTAAGACTGTGTTCTTCACTTATACTGACGTTCTCCGCAATATTCACGTCATTTAAAGATTCAGAAACATCTTCACACAGCACATCCTGTAATCTCGTAGCTGGATTCTCTTTAGCTATGTATGGAGTCACTGTTATTATATCTGAATTAACAGGTGCATTTTCCAATACAAAAGGCTGTGCGATTAGGCCATCGCTCTTGATTTCAGTATCAGACTCATTTGTTTCCTCTTGCTCCTAGTAATTAAATCAAATAAGAATGCTTTCTTTGCAGATATAATTAACTATTTTTCTCACCTCCTCTTGACATAATTCGTAAGCCAATGACCAAGTATTTTTCGCTGATTGTGACCTTTCTAACATGTATCCGTTAGTGCTATCATTACTTTGAGCCGGTGGCGACCAAGAATAGTTATATTGACATCCAATTCCTCTTTGTTTGTCAAGTTCTTCCTGCAACCATTCCACCGCAATTACCCAATGTTTGGCAATGTGTTGATTAGAATTCAACATTGCAAGTGCAACCTGGCTCTTATGGAATAGTTGTGTTAAGCATTTAATTATTTGGTATGCCCTCTTTTGATAGTGAGTTTTGGTTTTAAGAATAGTTTCAAGTAGTCCTCCACGCTCTTCGGCAACGCCCATTAGGGCATTATGAATTCGGTGATTCTGCCAAGTGTCTTCTATCAGTAGAACATGGAGCAACAAATCCGTGTGATGCCGCATATCTTGACAGTACGCGAAACCACATTGCCATAACAGTTCAGTTAAAATACATCGAGAAAAATGAGGGTTTTCCCAACAACAATATTGAATTAATTTCAAACCTTCCTCCCCAACATTCGTATCTTCAATTAACTTTTTTATATAACTAAAATGAAAGATATAAAAATCTTGTACACTATCGGTCGAGACTTGTTTGTTTAAAAATTCTGGATTATTTTTGTTAAAAACTTACCTAGATCTAACAAAAAGTAGTTCCGATGCTTCTTGCGACATTGGGGCTAGTTCTTCAAATTGCATGTTTGGATCTTTGTAAATATTTGGCATTGCTTTAGCGCTTTGGTTTGAACTTTGACATCTGTCAGAAATATCACTGCATCTTATTAAGTGGGATACGACTTGATGTAGTTTATTTAACTCGGGGTATTGGTATTTAATTTGTGGAATAGGACCCTCATCAAGAGCGGCTTGCATAAATAGTGTCGGAACATTTAACTTCAAGAAAAAAAAATAAAGAAAAATCTTTTTTTAAAAACGAATTGAAGCTTAAGAGGCACATGATTATAACATACTTTTAAAAGAAGCAGTTTTTCCTTTTTCCCCAGTCCAGCGTACATATTAAATAAGCTAAAGTAATGAGGTAAATGTTTTCCATAATCCGCTACTTCACATTTAAGTAATTTCAAGACGCTTATTAAAATTTGTTCGCAAAGACTTGATCCCTCAATATTTGGTAATGGTTCATCGTTAATTGCAAAGTGACAGAAAAGGACAACCAATTTTACAAAAACGGTTCGTACTTCTGGTGATGGGGCAATAAGTATGTATTCCGCCAATCTTCCAGAAGGATTCAATAAGGCATTATTTGCGAACCATCTTCGTATAGCCGATGAATGCCTTAAATGAAGCGACAAAGTATCATACCTGAAAATATAATAAACATTTAAAAAAAAGCGCAAAAAGAATGTATTTATCATAGAAAATAACAGTTTCACAAACAATTTTATAATTCAATAGTTGGTCGAAAATGTTATGTATGGTATCTATACCTCATTTCGATAGAGTTTATCTTCAGTGAGAAAATATTTAGGTAAAACTTGGAGATTCAAGACGAACGTGATTCATTTTCAACATCATATGACTACTTGCCCATAGGTCTACTGTTTGACAGATTTCATAAAACAATTCCCATAGACAAATGGAACAGTCACCAGAACAGAAGAGCTTGCCTTTTAAACCGAAGAACCTTAAATGGACATCGGCACAGTAGCTTCTGCGATAATACTCTTCAAGAATAAGATATGATTGCAGCGGAGAACAGGTCATTGCTATTATGTAAGTGGCGGTGATTATTATAAATATAAATATGATCAGCGATGTAAAAACTGGTTACAGCATAAGTCATTAAGGCTCTGGAGTCAACAAAAGTTGAGACAAAGCTGGTCGGGCTTTGAAAAGGCATCTCAATGGGATATCAGAGGCTAACTCGGTGACCTGGAAACTATATGATCTGCTCAGCTCAATCTGCATCTGCTCATCCTGCGATCTGTATCCCTCATTTTTCTGTTTTCTCACCGAACGAACTATGACCACTGTTGTGCACGGCTAATAATGCCTAAAGCGTTCTTGACTTTCTCCCTCAAAAAATTTATCTGCATGTTGAACTACTAACACTTTTTCAATCGACAACACCCCTTTTCTCTTATAACCCAAGCTTTCCGCCACCTCATAACGTACATGATTTAGCCTAGATTTATATGTTAAGTCAATACCCTGGCCTTTGTAAGAATCTAGCTCAATGACGATAATAAGATCAACATACAATAAAACCATTGACATATGCATAACTGTCAGAACCATTACGCTTTCAATCTACAAACGAAAAATATCCCAGACACCCTAATCAGTTATTTTGCCATTACGAAAGATCATACAATACTAAGATAGTGCACGCCATTAAAAACATTTTTACCAAATATTTTATAGTGGATCCTCCAATCCGAAAAAAAGAGGAAAAAAGGTTTCCTCTCTGTGAATAATGATCAGATTGCTTTTTACTTTTCTTTAATTATAAGAATTATATACATGACCTTTGCCATGCGCACATATGTACGTACTTAAAGCTCAATTCGAGTTCTTTATTTCAGCAAACAAACAAATACATTCTTAAAAATTCTTCAATTATAATTGGAGGTAAAGCTGCTGGGAAAAAGAACTTCAAAAATTTTTTTTTATTTTTTTCTGTCATCGAAATGAAAGAAGTGGTGGTGTGAGATCTTGATTTCAAGTGTATTTGTGGGCTACAGATACGTATTTAGCAGATATGCATATATAAATTGAAATGTGTAAATAAATTAACAAATGTGAATAGATAATAAATAAAAATAAATGACAAATATTAAAAAGTTAATAGATATAGATATAAACAAATTAACAAATACAAATAATCCAAATAACAAATTTAAATAGATTGACAGGTAAATTAACAAATGAAAAACATGTATTAATTATGATTACGGACTAGATAAATGAACAAAAGATAAATAAGCAATAAAGTAATAATAAAGAAATAAATAATATTTTAAAAAATATGTAATAATAAATAAATAAATAATAATAATTAAATAAATATGTAATAATAAATATATAAATAATAAATAAATAAATAAATAAATATGTAATACTAATAATATAATAATAAATAAAAAAATTAGTAGTAATAATTTAATAAGTATGTAGTAATAAATAGTTATAATAAATAATATTGAATAATACAACAATAAAAAAAATAATAACAAATATGGTGACTATGTACTTGTTTGATATAGATTTGAAATCAAGTGGTTGTCAGATGAACTGCAAGACCAGCTATAGCGTTTAAATAGTTTGTTCAGTCTTATGGACACATGTTCAATTTTTGAAATCGCACGTAATTCTTCCGTCGAAAAATGCCAAGGTAGGTTTAAAATCATTTTCAGTATTTTGTTTTGTGCTACCTGTAATCTACGTAGGTGACTTTTTGCACACTTGCCGCAAACTGGCGAATCGTAAAATATTATTGCTTTAAAAATGATAACTTTGCTTTCAATACTCATTTTTGATCTGCGGTTTATAAAGGGATATTGCGTTTTTATTGTGATGTTAATTTTTCTAATGGTTTCTTGGACATGAAGACCGAACATTAATGATTTGTCTAGGTGTACCCCAAAATACTAAGCACTTGATTTTCAATCCGTTTGTATATTATTTAGTACTACATTGTTGCTTGGTAGAAAGCAGGCTTTTCTTTTTGTAGTAAAAAAGACAGCCTGAGTCTTAGAAGCATTTATTTTAATCTCCCAATTATTAAAATATTCTTGTATTACATTTAAATCGGATTACAAATTGGATTCAATGTTTAAATCAACTCCATCTGAACAATAAATGCATGTATCAGTTGATAACTGTCGAATGAAACGGACGTGTTTCAGAAGTGTTCTCGTATTCATCTTTTTATATATTTTTTTTTTTCCCCTAAGTGAGATACGACTGATAATGAGTGCAAATTGCTGCAAGGATTGTGGCAAGGCGCTGAGAATTGATAAATCCATCTCGTGTAATGGCATGTGTGGAGGATTTTTTGATTTTAAATGCGCGGGTCAAATCTCTGAATATGATGTGAAATTAATAAACACAAATCCCTCAATTTTATTTATGTGTAAAGAGTGCAGAAATTTTATGGAGTTAATGTCGAAACAGATAGTGGATATAGCCAACAAGGTGAATTCGAATAATCAAATAATTAAAAAACAGGATGCAAACATAGTGAACCTTTTGAACCGTGTTGATAAACTTAGTGCTGAGAACTCGCGGATTGTTGGCGAAGTGAATAAGCCGGCCCGGGAGGAGAAGAAAACATTCTCGGATATAATTAGGAAAGAGCCACCAGTAATAATAAAACCAAAAGAAAAACAGGAAACTAAAATAACTAAAGAAGAAATAAAGAAAAATATCGATCCCCCTTCTCTGTCTATAAAAGTAAACAGTGTTTCTAACAGGCAAAACGGTGCCATTGCCATAAATTGTGATGATACAGTGTCTGCTAAAGCAATAGAAAGGGAGATTAACGAAAAATTGGGAAACAAATATATAGTAACAGTGCCAAAAATGAAGAGTCCGTCTATAATAGTAAATAACATTAGTGGAGAGTGGGATAACGATACCTTCGCGGATGCGGTGAAAAAACAAAACAAGTTGGACGGAACTGTCAAGTGTTCTAAAATATACAGGGTGCCACATAAACCAGGCTTGTCTAAGGCAATTTTGGAGTTGGATCCCGAAACTTTTAGAAAAATTATTGAGAATGGTAAAATTAATGTAGGCTGGGATAGATGCTCAGTTTACGAATTTGTTGAAGTCAAAAGATGCTACAATTGCTGGGGATTCCACCACATTGCAAAATATTGTACTAAAAATGTCGTGTGTGCTAAATGTGGTGACAACCACGAAACTAGAGGTTGTGAAAAAAATGTATTTAAGTGTATTTACTGTGAAAACGCTAATAGAAATTTGGGTCTTAAGTTATTGTCTAATTATGATTGTCGCGATAAGTGCTGTGAAGTCTTCCAACATATATATAATATGGAAAGAAACAAAATTAGATTTTAGCAAAGAAAGCTAATAAAAAGCGTTTACTTAAATATACAAAGTCTAATAAGCAACTATAACGAATTTGAAAACATAACATCGGAAAAGGATTTTGACTTTATCTTGCTGTCTGAAACTCATTTAACTAGTGCAATTGATGATAATAAAATCGCAATTAGCAAATACAACATTTTAAGATGTGATAGTGGCTCCAGACATACGGGAGGTGTAATATTATTCACAAAGGAAATGTGGGAAACGGAAGTATTGAGCAATTATAATATAAATAATGATATATGGTGGTTGTCGGTCAAAGTTTTTTGTAGTTCGTATACCTATATAGTGGCTGTAGTTTATAGATCGCCAAGCTCCTCGAAGCGAATTTTCTGTGATAAATTTAATGAATGGATGGATGAACTTAATGAATGGTCGTGTGATTTAATTTTAATAGGGGATTTTAATATTAATTGGTTCGATGAAAGTGATTTATATAAAAAGAATGTTGAGGAGTCGATTATAAACTGTGGCTGTAAGCAAATTATGACTGAACCTACAAGAATTACCTTGAATACTCAAACATTAATCGATTTTGTCGTAACTAATAGTAATAAAGTCAAAGTGTGGACAGATTCTAGTTTAAAAATAAGCGATCATGAAACTATAGTTGTGGAAATTAATAATAAAAAAGATCGGGAAGTGCAATCAAAATTTAAGTACCTGAAATACCAAAGAATCCAATTTGCGTTGTTATTGTCTAACAGTGATATTTCCAATGTATGTTACCTTGCTAGTAGCAGCCAAATGGGAAAACTTTTCCAAGACCAACTGCTAAGTGTTACTTCGTCCTTTTTAAAAACAAAATCAGCTAGAGAGACTGATAACTGTTGGTTTAGTAATAATCTGAGACTATTAAGGCGACAAAAAACTATTAGCTATAATCGAATGTTAAACTGCATGAGTGAGTGGGCCCATTATAAGCTTTTAAGAAATAGATACCGATTTGAAATAAACAAAGCAAAGTCGAATTATATTAAAAATAAGTTAAGTACTGCAGTCGATCAAAAGTCTATGTGGCAAATTATTAAGTGTCTTGTGTTAAAAAAGAAAATCCACAGTATAGTTTAGTTTAGTTTATTATCTTTAGGAACATAATTCTTTCTAAGACTAACACAAAATATAAGTAATACAGTTAAATTAATACATAAAATAAATATAAATTAAATACAAAAATCATTAAACATTGGCATAATCGATTTTTTAAATGATTGCCTACTTTCTTGGAGATTTACTCTATCACAAATTGAATTAAAAACTAAACAGGAACTTGTTATTGGCTCATCTCTACCATAATTAGTTGAATGGTTGGGTATAAAGAAAAAAATGTCTCTCTCTTAAAGTTCTAATAGGAGCATATATTGGAAACAAGACAAGCAAAGGGGGACAATCAATGTGGCTACATAAAACATCTCTAGCAAACATTGTCAAAAAATATTTACGCCTAGATTGAAGGCTCTGTAAACCAATCAAACGAGCTCTCTCAGCATAAGAAGGCAATACACCGTCAGTCCAATTTAGCTTTCTTATTGCGTAACGAGTAAATTTCCTCTGTACAGCCTAGATACGTTTTATGCTCTCTAAGTGGGTAGGACACCAAATGCAGCATGCATATTCAAGTGTGGATCTTATCATTGAAATATAAATTACTTTCAATGTACAGTAGCGAGCACGGAAAGTGCAACACCCATTTTTCGAAGGAAAATCCTTAATTATTTTTAGGTAACGGGTTTTTCTTAATGACTTTAGTTCTTTTTAGGTATACAAGTGCATAACAAATCATTTAAAGCTATTTCAGTGTTTGAAGTGATAAGTGGTGGTGCTAAAATTGACAGTTTTTAAAAAATGCCAAGTTATAAGCAATTGACTGAAGACCAAAAAAGTCGAATAATTGCGCTTTATGAAGTGGCAAAGTTGACTATAACCGATATTAGTAAAGAGGTTGAATGCAACAAGTCGACAGTGAGCAGGTTACTAAAAAAAAAAAACCAAACGGGAACAGCTGAACGGAAAAAGGGGACAGGAGGTATTCGCAAGACTTCTACGGCGGATGATCGAGTTTTACACCGGCTATCACTGAGGAACCGATTTTCCACAGCGGTACAAATAAGGACAGAGTTTATGGAGTCTAATGGAAGTGAAATTGGTGTTCATACAGTGCGTCGAAGGCTAAGAGAATTCGGTTTAATGGCTCGTCGCCCCGCTAAAAAACCCATGTTGACACCCAAAATGGTGAAATCTCGGTTAACGTGGGCAAAAAAATACCAAAATTGGACAGAAACTGATTGGAGATAAGTCATATTCTCTGATGAAAGCAAATTCAGCATATACGGATCAGATGGAATTCAATACGTGCGGCGAAGAACTGGAGAGCGCTTAAGCAAAAACTGCCTTCAGAGAACGGTGAAGCATCCAGCCGGTCAAATGATCTGGGGATGTTTTTCGTACTATGGAATTGGAGATTTGGCCTTCATAAAAGGAACTGTAAACTCAGAAGTATACAAAAATATTCTGAACGATCATTAAATACCATCAATGGAAATGCATTTTTCGGAGGCCAGTGATACAATTTTTCAAGACGACTCAGCTCCGTGCCATCGGTCCAAAATGGTAAGCTACTTTTTTTAATTATTGCTAGTGTAATCCCTCTTCAATTATACTGAATAAAAAAGAATTAATTTAACTTGTATTTTCACAGATTAAAGAATTTGTGATCGAAAAAGGAATTTCCACACTCGACTGGCCGGGTAATTCGCCGGACTTAAACCCGATTGAAAATCTATGGCATATCATGGCATTGAAAATAAACAGCAAAATGCCTACCTCTGTCAAATAAAGGAGGCGCTACAAAATATTAATATGTGACCAAATTATATGTGTACAAATTTTCTTACATAAAAACTCCAAAATGCACAGGTTTTATGGCCTGAAACAATAAACTTCTCTTATAAGGTCTGCTACCTAGTGCACCAGAAATATTGTCTTTTTTTCTACCACTTATTGGGAATCCCAATTTGACCGGATTCTGTACCTACAGGAAATAGTTCTGTATATAGTTTCATTGGTCACAAGTTAGTTAACATTTCTTGGAAAATACTTTTTGGTTCATTAATTTTTTTTATTAACTAAAAGAGAAGAAATGGGGATGGATTTGGGTTTTTTTCGTGTTGCAATTTCCATGCTCGCTACTGTATAAGGATCACTAAATTCTTTGGCACTTCTTTTGAGAAATCCCAGAAGACCATTCGCTCTAGAGATTAAGTAGTCGTAGTGCCGGTTAAAATTCAGTTTAGTGTCAAAAATGACACCTAAATCCTTTTGCACCAACACTTTTTCAAGCTCAATCTCAGAGATTTTATACTTAAAGACAATCGGAATTGGGGACATCGTAAATGATAAATGGTAGCATTTGCTAATATTTAAACTCAGGCAATTAGAAATACACCAATTCGATAAGAGATTTAAGTCTGATTGCAGAGTCTCACAGTCTAAAATGGACTTGATACGTGTAAACATTTTTAAATCATCCGCATAAAGTAGACATTTTGACGATTTAATACAAGTTGGAAGATCATTGACAAACAAAACAAACAAAAGGGGGCCAAGCTGGCTATCTTGCGGCACACCAGAATAATTGTATATTGCTTTGGACAATTTCGATCCAACATTGAAAAATTGAACCCTGTCTAGGAGGTAGCTTTCTAGCCATTTAAGGAGGTTTGAATGAAAACCAATAAGTCTTAGTTTAGATATAAGGACCTCGTGTTGTACCGTATCAAACGCTTTGGAAAAGTCGGTATAGACACAATCTACCTGACTACCGCCTTCGATTCCATTGATACAGAAATTTGAGAATAGTGCCAGATTGGTAACAGTTGATCTACCACTAACAAAACCATGCTGAGCATCAGAAATACCATGTTTGACCGAAAGATATAGGTGCCTTTTGACTCTAGCTTCAAATATCTTCGGGATAAGTTGCAGTTTGGCAATGGGTCTGTAGTTCGTTACGGACTGTTTTGAGCCGGATTTATATATCGGCGTTAAGTATGAGCTTTTCCAAGCATCCAAAAACTCCCCTCTTGAGAGTGATATATTGAATAACAAAGTTAAGGGTTTGACTAAGCTATTTTTACATTTATTTAAGAAAATAGGAGCAATATTGTCAGGTGCTAATGTAGACCTTGAATCAAGCTTCGATAGTTCAGCTAAAACTTCGTCCTCCGTTACAGCTAATCTGGTTGTGTCTTGAAGGATTAAGAACGAAATTAGACTGAAAGAAATCAGCAAACATGTTACAGATTTCCAATTCATCGCTATTAGTCCTTTCTTTATACACCATGTTGGCGGGGAGGCCATATGATTGTTTTTTCGAATTTAAAAAGGACCAAAAAGCTTTCGAATTGGATTTAATGTTGGCTTCTATAGTCCACAGGTATTGCTTGTACGAGAACCTCTTTAAAGATTCATAGTTTCTTCTACAGCCCAAATATTCATTGACATAAACCTGATTTAATCTTCTCATCTTATTGAGTTTGTTTAATTTATTTTTAAGCTTACGTAGCCGAGAATTGAACCATACCGGTTTGCTGCCTTGTACTTTTTTCTTAAAAGGAACAAATAATTTACATGCTTCTTCAACTCTACTCTGAAATAAATCATAACTAGATTTTAAACTGTTTAAAGCCAATAACTCATTCCAGTTCACTTCTTCAAAATAAAGATTTAACAAATCATAATTAGCGTTATCAAAATTGTATCTCGTCGAGATTGTGTTCTCAAAGTTAAGCGTGTTAAAATTTAGGATTTTTATCTCTATGTCCAAGGCTAAATGATGCATAGAATTACTAACGAAAGAAAAATGAGCTAATTTAATAATTGCATTCATACCATTATCGACAAATATAAGATCTAAGACACGGTTAATAGAATTTTTGAAATGGTTAATTTGCTTTAAATTTAATGCAGTAATTGAGTCAATAGTTTCATATTCACAAGTACATGAGAGATTGAAAGGCAACAATTGCTTTTCATCTTCAGAGTATATCCAGCTAATATTACCTAAGTTAAAGTCACCTAACACTATTATTTGAGAATTTACATCTAGTAATTCCGAAACATGTAAAATATTATCAACATGAGCTTTGTAAACGGATTCATTGCTATTAGGAGGAATATAAGAGACTATGAAATACATACTTTGAGAAAGAAAAGATTTTACTTTAACACATATCTGCTCAATGTTAAGCTCTTTAAGAGCTACAGCTCTTTAAGCTACAGCTACAGTAGTTGTCGTTGGCTTAAAGCTCGATAGGTGCAGCCACTTCTTCCTAACAATAACACCAATATCGTCATGATGAACGTCATTACCAATGATAATTTTTTGTTTCCTGTGTTTACGCATGGCAACCTCGTTCCAGTTCTTAGGAACACGATCAAAATTGGTAACGGCGTCATCATTGATAGCGACAACATTATGGACGATATCGTGAAATCCATTATCAACACTTTTAATAACAGCATTTATAAGAAATATAATGTTTAATGGCGTAACGTGTAATAATGACAAGCTCCTGGCGAACAATTTTAATAACTTCTTTGTGAATAGTGTACGTGATATTAGTGAGTCGATTCCTTTTGTTTTATATGTTAATCTAATTGACAACCACCAGGCTACCTTAAAGAGGTATCCTTAGACGAAATTAAAAGGACGATCAGCTTAATGAAGAACAAACGTGACACATTCCATATTATTGGTTATCCGCTTAAAACTGTGATTAATCAGTCGCTAAATGAGGGCTGCTTTCCAGACACTTGGAAGGAGTCTCAAATTACACCTATTTTAAAGGTTAATTCGTCAAAAAAATGCGAGGACTTTAGACCGGTCGATGCACTGCCTCTCTATGAGAAAGTGTTAGAAAATGTGGTACAAGCTCAATTAGAATCATTTGTGGACAAGGAAAAATTAATAATTGAAAACCAGTCAGGATTTAGAAAGCAACACTCTTGTGAAGGTGCACTTAACATGGTATTAGCGGTTTGGAAGCAAGAACTTGATTTGAAAAATAAAGTTGTTTGTGTGTTTCTGGATTTAAAAAGAGCATTCGAAACGGTAGATAGATCAATCCTGTTAAAAAAGTTGGAGAGATATGGAGTGCGGGATAAGCCGTTAAATTGGATAAGAAGCTACCTTACTAATCAAACTCAAAAAACTAAAGTGAATGGTGTACTATCGGATCCTACTGAAATAAATGTTGGTGTTCCACAAGGGTCAGTGCTAGGAACGTTATTGTTTAATATTTATATCAATGACATGGAAAAAGTGATTTCAAATAGCAAACTAGCGCTGTTATTAATAAGCAAGTTTTATTTTTATTAACTGGCGCCCGAGCAGGGACTGCTACGTTGCACTGCTAAGTCGCGAACTAATTTAACTAACGAACCACGTAGTGCGTGTAATAACTAGTGCGCGAACAACTAACGATAACCAAGTTAGTGAACTGGTGCGCGAACAACCAACGAAACCAAGTTAGTGTAAAACTAGTGCGCAAACAACTAACGACAACCAAGTTAGTACGATAAACGTGTGTACGAACAGCTAACGTTAACCAAGTTAGCACGAAAACAGTGCGGGAACAGTTAACGTAACCAGTACGTGAAAACTGTATCCAGTGCGTTTAGAACAAACCAAGTGCGTAACTGTTAAAAGCACCAAACAAAAAGGAGTCCAGATTGGACAGCCGCTCTATCCAATGTCAGCAGTTCCAGAATCTATCCACACGTTATGGAGATAAAATATGCATCATTCATATTTTGCGTAAGTTATATAAATTCTTTATAAAAAAAAATAATAACAGAAATAAGAAATATTGTATTGGAACCATTGAAAAATATTCAAGAAAAACACCTAAAAACTAATTAATCTAGGACTCAGTTCGCTTACCATTGCTCAAATTCAATCCTAAATCTCAATTCTTAAGAAAAGTATTAAAATGGCAAACCCAAATAACCTAATAAGACCAGCTAGATTAGATCTATCCCAAGAAAATGCTGCTATGCTCCTCATACTGCTCCCCAGAATCCTAACCAATTAAATAACGACATGATAAGACTCATAACGAGACTAGTGGCAGAGATTTTACAAATACAGGGACGACACGTTTTCAACTCGATAATGAACTCCGCTTCGGATATAAATAACGACATAGACCAACCGATAAGTTTAGCTAACGACAGAGATTTATCCGATATGGATAAAATACCCGACGTGGTAAAGAGCCTTCGGGAATTCTCTGGACAGCCCCATGAGTTTAATTCGTGGAAAAAGAGTGTCGATCGGATACTCAAAATCTATGAACGCCTCAAGGGTACTGCTAAATATTATGGTATTTTGTCTGTAATTAGGAACAAAATCACGGGACACGCGGATATAGCTTTAGAATCCTATAACACCCCATTAAATTGGGAAAAAATATCCAAATGCCTAACTTTACATTATGCGGACAAAAGGGACTTAGGCACCCTCGAATACCAGATGACAACTCTAGTACAGGGCAACAGCTCGATACCAGAGTTTTACCAGGCTGTGTACCACCACCTATAATTAATTTTAAATAAGCTCGGATCGTTGGACATGAGCTAAGAGTCTCTAAATAATATGACGTAATGTTATCGCCACAAAGCCCCCGACACTTTCGTCAGGGGATTAAAGGGTGATTTGCCCAGACTCTTTAGCCTACGTGAACCTGCGGACTTGCCACAAGCTCTGCACCTCTGCTTAAAGTTGCAAAACATGGACTTCCGAGTTCAACATGCTAACAACTCGCAGCCTACGTTTCGGAAAATTCACCAACAAATACCACCACCAGTTCCTCACAAAAGAAATAGCTTTTCTCACGCAGCACCAATAATCGCTCCTAGACGTGAATTCTATCCGCAATTATTCCATAACCCTCGTTATCCCCAACCACCACAATTCCATAGAGAAGTACATAATCAGCCAAGATATCAACACCAACAACAGAGGCTACCGCCAAACCAAAGTCCTCTTCCACCTAAACCAATGAGCATAGACCATTCTGTGAAATCCCAAAAGGTCAATTATCTAAATAGGCCGCGATATCAGCTAAATGCTCAAAAACGCGAACATTCGCAGCAAGTTCATCAGCCATATAAAATGCTACGCATTTATCACACCGAAGAATCCAACCCGAACGAGAACGACCTCGAAGAATACAACAGCACGATAAAGGAGGAGGACCAAAATTACGACCAGACTCTAGAAGACTATACCAACCCGGAGGAAGACCATTACATTGACCAAGCAGAACAACTAGATAACATTTGTTTTTTAGATTGAAACGCTCTTCGCTTCCATATTTCGAGCATGTGGCGAAGAGCGGAGAGATACTCAAATTCCTCATAGACACAGGATTCAACAAGGATTATATTCAACCCCGTCATATCAGAAACCCTATTCCAAACAAAAGAAACTTTTATGCCAATTCAGTCGGAGGTAATATCGAAATTACACATCATGCCCTTGTTCAGCTCTTTGACCCCAGCATAGATAAAATTTAATTTTTCATCCTTCCTAGTCTCATATCGTTCGATGGGATAATTGGTAAAGAGTCTTTACCATGTGATCCGAAACGAAATGGTACTAAATGGCACGATCCAAAACAGTTTCGGTTCACGAAACCTTGGTCCGAAACTGGCACGAAACTCCGGCACTAAACTGAGGCACTATATTGTCTGGTACGAAACTGCTCGGCACTTTACTACGTTTAGTTTCGGTTGACGAAACCTTGGTCCGAAACTGGCACAAAACCGGCACGAAACTCCGGCACTACGAAACTGTGACGTTTAGTTTCGGTTCACGATAAGATAGAAATAATCGGATTGAAAATTCTAAATTCTCAAAAAATTACATTTCCTTTATGACTGCACATAAAGACTGAATAGCGATTGTTGAAAATTTTTTTAAAAATTAGATTAGAAAGGAAAAAACAAATCTCACAATCGATATCAGAGCATTCAACAAAACTTAAAACTGCAAAAATGTCCGAGGAAAATATCAAGAGTATTTTTTTTTGTTGGCCAGTCATTATAGACTCAAACCAAAATAATAATTTTTCTTGGAATGAGTAATTAAATAATATTTATGATTGGTTCTGCCATAAAATATTGTCAACCGATATCGACGTTGCGAAAACCCTTTACCCTTTAATGATTTACTTCCTGTTTTAATTTAGTCCGGACATTTCATAAACAACTCATTAGTAATAAGAGTTATTAGATGGCGTGGCGTGGTAAATTCCGGTTTTGTGTCTTTGTTTTAATTGTGACGCAAACTTTTATTTCCGTGCGAATTCGTTTTCATTATTCTTTATAATAATAATAAAAATAAATAACATCATTTCTTTGATGCGTATTTGCTTTCAATTTCTTGACTTTTTTCCTTTGTTATATTTACTTATGAATTGTTTCTTGTGAATTCCTACCGTTCATTCATATTCATATTTTGTGTTATAAACATTTCTTTGATGAAAAATAAAACAAATTAAGTTACAGTCATAGAGTTTTAATTTCCTTTCGGCACGAACTCAGTTACGATCCCAGAGAAATATGCCATCCCAGACATCAATGAGGTTCTCGCTAACCTTGGCGATAACGAATGGTTTACAAGCGGATTCCATCAAATTCGACTTAAGGAATCCGACATTGAGAAAACCGCCTTCTCCGTTAATAACGGAAAGTTCGAATTCATCCGACTCCCTTTTGGTGTAAAGAATTCCCCACCCATTTTCCAAAGAGGTCTCGATGACATACTTAAAGATCACATCGGTAAACACTGTCTTATCTATATCGATGACATCATTATCTTCGGCAAAGACAAAGCCGAACACCTTAACACGTTCACTGCCGCCATAGAAAAAATAATAATTTACTAGAGTACCAAAAGAGTTTTTTTGTGTTAAAGTGATATTTATATGTGTTATTATTAAACTGTGTCTTGTGTTTAAAATTTGTGCTCGTGTTTTGTTTTAAGAGCGTGACCACCGGTGGGTCACATGGCCCCTCACGCAAGCTAAAACTAAATTACAAAATTCCCTACACCGTGACCCACCGGTGGTACACACGGCCTCGTGTGAATAATTTGTGTGACCCACCGGTGGGTCACACGGCAGCGAACGTGTTAAGAACCTTCAAGCTGTGTTTGAAACTTTGGAACGCGCCAATCTAAAAAAATAACCTTCCGGCAATAGCCGCAAGAAGTAGGTGGATTTCTTATGTCATATATTCTGATGGTGGGAACAAAATGGCGGACAAAAATGTGCACTTTAAAAACGAATTTGTACTAATTACCTCGAGATTTGTAAGGATTTTCAATTTCAACGAAATCCAATCAATTTTGAAGAATTTCAAGATGGCGCTCAAATTGGTAACAGGCGGATTCTGTTCACTGTTATCTACTATATTACAAAAAAAATCAAAACCGGAAGTTGGGATTTATTTGAGTTGTGAATTGTACCGTTTGAGACATAAAAAGGGACGTAACCCGCCCCGTCTGGACCGATTATGCCCATCGTATGTATTCGGCATACGAACGTGTATACAATTGCGGCCTCAATCGTGTCCACAAGAATCCGCGTTATATTATATATATATATATACATATACTAGCGGCTCGCCCCGACTTCGGACGGGTACAATTAAATTATTTGATCATTGATTTACATAAAACATCATATCGTCCTGAGCCTACACAGGGGACGTCTATCTCATGACACGGATTCCATGGCATGTATTCAAACCCAAGTTGGGGAACGCGTTTAACGTGCTCAAACCATTGAAGTATGGACCGTTCCGTTCGAAAAGGTAGTTGCTCGTCATTGAATTCTATATTCTGATGTTCTTAACTCGATAGAACGAACGAATACCTCGAAGAAATCTCATTTCGGCAGCTTATTCTTTTAGTCATTACCATAATACCATTACCATGTGAATATTAACTACTTTTCCTAATACGGTATGAAGGAAATCATCGGTATTTTTGTAGGGAGCAACTATGTCCTTCACAATCCGTTCGCACAATCCCTAATTTTCCGGTTCAAATATGACCATTCTGCGTTTAAAAGGTTGAGGCATCGTAAGCCCACCAGATCTTTGTACAATAGTTTGCTGGTTTTTCTCGTCCACAGTAATGTTCTCATAAGGACTGAAATGGGCTCTGATTCGAGATGATGATCTCCTTATCTTCTGCCTTATCTTCGAACTGGCGAATGCCTCTTATAAACTAGTTATCAAAACGAATAAAGCGTAAGATGTTTTGGAGTCGGTTGACAAACATGGTTGCACGAAAAAGAGATAAAGAACTGTTTTTTTTTTGTTGAAAAACCTACCAATTTGATCTTTAACGGATGGGCTCATAATACAAAAAAAATGTATCTATTGGTAATAGATTTCTGGTATTTGGGTTAGGCCGCATTCATGAATTAAATTATGGGCCCCACTAGGGGCGAAAGCGCTTTCGACTCAGTTAACAAATTTTTGAACCATTGCAGAAAATACAAAAAAAAAAAAAATGGGTTGATAGCAATTCTTCACATTTTTTCTTCTTGTCTGTCTTTTAACGTATGTAAGTATAATATAGTAGATATGTATAATAGTACCTACCGGGGCAAATATAGGAATCTATGTGAATGTTAATTACTTTTCCTAACATAGCTTGAAGGAAATAGTATCTACCGGGGCAAATATAGGAATCTATGTGAATGTTAATTACTTTTCTTAACATAGCTTGAAGGAAATCATCGGTATTTATGTAAGGAGCAACTATGTCCTTCAAAATCCGCTCGCAGAATTCCTACTTTTTCCGTGTAAATTTGGCCTTGTGTTGAGGCATCGTAAGCCCACCAAATCTTTATACCATATTTTGCTGGTTTTGCTCGTCCACAGTAATGTTCTCAAAAGGATTGAAATGGGCTCTCAGATTCGAGTTGATGATTTCCTTATCTTGTGCCTTATCTTCGAACTGCAAATGGCTCTTATAAACTGACTATTAAAACGAATAAAGCGTAATATGTTTTGGTGTCGGTTGACAGACATGGTTGCACGAAAAAGAGATAAAGAACCCTGTTTTTTTGTTGCAAAACCTACAAATTTGGTCTCTAATGGATGGGCTCATAATACAAAAAATGTATCTACTGGCGATAGATTTCTGGTAATTGGGTAAGGCCCCATTAACGACGATAATATTAGGGGCCCAACTATGGGCGAAAGCAGTATTTTGCTTATACTATTTTGTACCATCTTTGCTGGTAAACAAAGTTTCATTAGAGGTGGCCGTTTGTTCATCATGATCACTCTCATTCTTATCATCAAATTCACAGTTTTAAATTTATCTTTTCGCCTATTTCAGCATCCAAATTCGCATATTCCTGATCAGGAAAATATTCTTCGTTGCTTCATCCGAATCAGATCAGATGCAACAGCCAGCATATTTCGAAAATATTCTTGCTTTCTTCATAAGGCAAACTAATCCGGAGAAAAATTCACTATACATCAAACACACAGCAGTAGAGTACGTAAATACATTCTCGTGAATCTCATACCGTCATAGGTATCATGACAAAAACCTACCTGGCAACAGCTGCCGCCGAAAGAAATTCAAAATTTCTACCTCTATTCATATTTAATTTAAGCCTTTAACAACAAATTCTAAAACCAAACTAAATTCGTTTAGGTACATAAATTCAGTGCAAGGTACATAATTTATTGTACACGCACATTTCTTGCAGTAAAAGTGTATGCAATATTTTTTATCTACCCGGGGAGATACTATGTGTTTAGGTAAAAAAAATTTGCATGAATGCGAAGGTTAATGCTACTATGTGTAACACATACATGTACATAATGTACACAACTGAAAAAAAACCTACCCACTGACAAAACCTTACGATTACGCTTGAGCAGACACAAATCCATTCGATTCAAGCACGCATTTAGAAAAAATACGCTCTTAGTCTCTTAAAAAATTACGAATAGACCTCGAAAGAAAACAAAGAAAAGAAAACATCACTGAGATTTATTGGAAAATCTTGATCAATTCACAAATTAATAAAAAAAAATTATGCAAAGTTATTGTTAATATTGCTCATAGAAATATAATTTTGGACTTAAAAGATGCGTATTTTAAAGCTCTAAAAACTGAAATTAATTTCATTAAAATAGATGAAGGATGAGCTTCCTTTTTTTGTTTTTTTTGGGTTTGAAGTTTAATTATTGAATTTCTTAGTCTTTCACACACAAAGTCAAATATTTTTGTATGTACGAACCTGCTCCTTATCAAAACCTAATCAACAAAAAAAAATTATCAAAATCCGTTCAGCCGTTTGCTGTGTAGGTCCTTGCAAAGAAATATTAACTTTGTTTTATATTATTAGGGATATATGTATATATATGTATATATATGTATGTATATATGTACATATATACATTTACGTTTTCGGATTTTAGAGGGATTCACATTACTGAAACCTTTTTTTAGTTCTTATAAACTGATTGAAACAACTTTCGTTTCCATTTATAACAACACAAAATACTATCTTACAGCTGAGCTTCAATATTTATTAAGTTCAGAAGAAATAAATTATACAAACTGATCATCAAACATCACAACAAAAAGCATAAGAATGAAAAATGTACCTACACAGCTGGCAGGAGACAATCTCTGGATTGCAGCTGCATTCAAAACCTCAAGGTATGTCTAGACAAATAACAGTTAGTTAGTCCATAATATCGCGCGAAAAAGTAACAAAAGGAAAAAGAGAAAAATAAAAACTTTTACAAAAGAAATTCACATTTTAGAGCTCGAAAATTTTGGAAGTTCACATTATAGAAATGACAATGTAAAGTTTTGGCGGTTCACATTTTAGAGAAATTCACATTATCGGTGATTTACATTATCGAGGGACTACTGTATATATATACAATTTTTAACGGAGTATGAAGGTTAGTGTTTGCTATGATAGCGAAGACGAATGGCATTAAAATTTTTTGAAAGTCGCGTCATGAGGACCTCTGCAATAGGTGGTATTTCTATGAAATCCACCTAAAATTCAACTTGATAAGTGTGAATTTTTTAAAGAAATGGAATTTTTGGGATTTGTTGTCGGCAGAGATGTGATTAAAACCAAACCGAAAAAAGTTGAAGTCATTGCCAAATTACCAATCCCCAAGACACTCAAAAACTTACGATCCTTTTTTGGTATGTCAGGTTATTATCGCCGTTTTATAATGGACTACGCAAACATCGCGAAACCCCTGACATACCTTTTAAGAGGGGAAGACGGACGAGTGTCCAAACACCTTTCTAAAACCAAATCCATTGAGCTCGACGCAGATGCCATCAACTCTTTTGAATAAATCAAACAATCACTAGTTTAAAAGGAAGTTACCCTCCCTCACCCAGATTTTAACAAAGACTTTGAACTAACGACAGACGCTTCGGATTACGCAATTGGCGCTGTGTTATCTCAAGACAGCAAACCGATAACGTTTTTATCCAGAACTTTAAACCAAACAGAGGAGAGTTATGTCACTAACGAGAAAGAGATGCTCGCTATCATCTGGGCCCTTAACTCGCTTAGGAATTACCTAAACGGATCAAAAAAGGTAAAAATCTATACGGACCATCAGCCACTAACATACGCGCTGAGTAATAAAAATAACCTTATGGTAGAAGCCGCAAGAGGTAGGTGGATTTCGTATATCATCGCGGACGAAAATTTCTACCTTAAGAATGAATTTGTACTTATTACCTCGAAATGTGTAAGGATTTTCAATTTTAACTAAATCTGAGCATTTTTAAAGAATTTCAAGATGGCGGATCCAAGATGGCGCCCAAATTGGTAGCAGGCGGATTCTGGTGACTGTTATCTGCTATATTACTCATGTTAAAAAACCAAACCGGAAGTTAGGATTTGTTTGAGTTGTGAAATGTACCATTCGAGACATAAAAAGGGGCGTAACCCGCCCCCCTCTCGACCGATTACGCCCATCTACTTAGCCGAGCTATTCGCCATACGAACGTGTATACCAAATTTTATTCAAATCGGTTCATAATTGCGGCCTCAATCGTGTCCACAAGAATCCGTTATATTGCATATATATAAATATCTTTTTTCACATGCGCCTTTCATTTTAATTTAGCGTTGAGTGTCATTCCGAGGTATTTAGCCTCGTTTGCGAAGGGAATACGAACCGAGTTTATAAGGATAGGTAAACTGTTTGTTTTCTTGTAAGTGAAGTTTACATGGACAGATTTGGTTTGGAGGGCGATCCGCCAAGCCTTTGTCCATTCGTTTACACTATTCACAGCGTTTTGTAGTTTATCTGTCGTTTCTTCGATCATTTTGCCAATTGCTAAAATAGCAGTGTCATCGCAATTGGCAAAATGATCGAAGATCATTTATATATATATATATATATATATATATTTTTATATATATATATATATTTTTTTTAACGGAGTATGAGGTTAGTGTTTGCTATGATAGCGAAGACAAATTTTTTTTCCCCGGGGTAGGTGAAAATCTTGCATAGACACTATGAGGACCGCAGACGCGTGCTCATAGTAGTGTGAGATTCTTACTCACTAAAAAACACCTCCCTTCGATATAAACTTGTTAGTTACTGCAACTAAGTAAGGACTTATCAAGCAATTTGCCTTTCCAATAAAAGTTCCTGCATGTTCCGCTATTTAGGCGCGGTTAATTTTGATCGTGATAAGTCAATAGGTTTGGTCCTTTGTAGACGGCGCAATACATTTCTTTCATCCAGAAGTTGTAGGACTGTATTAACGTGTTCGCTTATTCGATTTTTGTGCTTTCGCGTTTATAATGATAGGTAAATTGTTTAAACTTACAAGAAAGTGAAGTTTACATGGACAGATTTGGTTTCGTTAAGGGCGATCCGCCAAGCCTTTGTCCATTCGTTTACACTGTTCACAGCGTTTTGTAGTTTATCTGTGGTTTCTTTGATCGTTTTGCCAATTGCTAAAATAGCAGTGTCATCGGCAAACGTAGCTAGAACGGTGTATTCTTCTTGCGGTATATCACGGGTATACAGAAGATACAGAAGCGGGCCAAGGGCACTTCCTTGGGGTACGCCGGCTGTAATTTCTTTAAACTGCGAATATTCGTTTCCGTGTCTGACACGGAAGATTCTATTCCCGAGATATGTTGTCAGGATATTATATAGGCGTGCAAGCAGAACCTGACGTAATTTAAACTTCAAGCCTTCATGCCACACCTTATCAAAGGCTTGCGAGACATCAAGAAATACGCTTGAGCAGATCTTCTTTTCTTCAAGAGCTTTTTCTATTACGTCAGTGATTCTATGCACCTGATCAATAGTTGAGTGTTTGGTTCTGAACCCAAACTGGTGATCAGGGATAAGATTCTGTTCCTCGATGATCGGCTGTAGGCGCTTGAGCAATAGTCTCTCGAAGATTTTAGATATAATTGGGAGCAGCGAAATGGGTCTATAAGATTTCTTGTCACTCGGCGGTTTTCCTGGTTTTAGTATCATTATGACTTCCGCAATTTTCCATTGGCTCGGGACATATTCTAATCTAAGCGCAGCATTTATAATATAGAGAAGCTTGATTAGGGCTTTTCTAGGCAGCATTTTTAAGACTTCTCCCGTTATAAGGTCGTAACCAGGAGCTTTTCTGGGTTTTAGTTGTTATTGTGTAAGTGTCAGGTGTTATCTCGCGTTTGGTATTTCGAATAAGTGCTCGGCCATCGAATGGCTTAAATGTTTCTTCCAGATGGGCGGCGAAAATATCCGCTTTTTCTTTGTCTCCCTTCGCCCATTCGTCATTACTATTCTTGATTGGCGGCGTAGGGATTTTTGGTCTTTTCCTGCCTTTAAAGGCTTTCCAAAGCGAATAATTGGATTCTTTTTCCGCTGTTAGGTTTTCGAGGTAGCTACCTATTGCACGGTTCTTAAAATTGCTTATAGTCTGTTTCAGTAGGTTGCTCAGGCGATTTAGGTGCGCTTTACGCTGTGGAGCACGACTTTGTTGGCATTTCTTACGCGCTTTCCTTTTTTCCCTTATCATTTGTTTTATTTCTGGTGGATATTTTAGGCCGCAATTCGTGGGCTTTTTTCTTTCGTGGGAAGTATTATTCCACCCGGCAAAGACAAATGGCATTCAAATTTTTTGAAAGTCGCGTCATGAGGACCTCTGCAATAGGTGGGTATTTCTATGAAATCCACCTAAAACACGAACCGCAAGATGAAGCGATGGAAAGCCATACTGGAAGACTACAATTACGAACTAAAGTACAAACCTGGAAAGTCTAACGTGGTCGCAGCCGCTTTATCACGACTCACTCAAACGACACAGATAAACTCCATGACAATGACAGAACACAGTGATGAGAGCTCCTCTCATAATTTGATGCCGACAGTAGAAACTCCTATAAATGTCTTCCGTAACCAAATTATCCTTAAAACCGGAGACGAGAGTAGCCATCAGTTCATAATTCCATTCCCAAGCTACCACCGACATATTTTTATTCAACCCAGCTACACTGAAAGACTTTATCAACATATTTAAAAAATATCTTAACCCTAGCACAATAAACGGGTTATTAACTCAAGAGGAAATTATGGGACGAATACAAAACATTTACCCATTACATTTTGGTAATTAAAAAGTTAGGTATACTCAGTGCAACGAACGAGTATAACTTTACATTCCACTCTACGACTGGTAAAACCAGTAGAACTCTTCCTTGGTCGATCTCGCGAATCACCCCTGAAGATTTCGAAAAATCTCGCCTACAAAACATTGAGAAAGTTACCCGAAAACAACGAAAAGACATTGACTACCACAACAAGAAGCGAAAACCCATTAAAGACTATCATCCAGGAGACATCATTTACGTAAAACATAATAAAAGATTAGGGTCTTAATTAACCTTTCGCTACCGAAGGGAAATAGTCACAGAAAACAACAACACAGTAGTTAAAACAGAATCAGGGAAAAGCATACATAAAAGTCATATAAGAAACTGACATTCCCATTCCTTCCATTTCAGATATGCCCTTCATAGCATAGGAGGAGAAATCCAAATTTTAGATTTCTCAAACTCCCAATTTGTATCATTGCACACCGGACAAACCAAAATGCAGAACGGAAACTTAAAACTAATACACGAAATTGCCTTGGACCAATACGACAAATTCCTGACCAACAATGCCCCAACACTTAAACTAAACTCAACCAAAAACGATCCTCTGTTTCCTTACATATTCCATGAATATCAGCAAATCCAAAATTTAATTTATAACCTAAGGCCACGGAAAGTAAAAAAAGTCAATAAATCTTATAGGCACAGCGTGGAAATGGATCGCTGGCAATCCAGACCACGAAGATTTTGTGACAATTAAAAGAAAGATGAACAATGTACTTGTTAACACTAACAATCAGGTTATAATAAATCAGTTACATAATGAAAGAATTAATAACATAACTAAAATCACGAACGAAATAGAAACAATGTTAAAACAAAATAAGAATGTTAATAGAGAAATTGTACTCGAGATTCAATATAAATTAAAGATTTTAAAAGAAGAATTGCAAAATATAAACTTAGCCATTCATTGGCCCAAATTAGGAATTGTAAATTCACTCATCTTATCGAAAGAAGAAATAAGTTTAGCCATTAATACATTGAACAAGGAAAACATCCCTTTCAACACTATCGAAGAAGCACTAAATTTTACTGAAATTAAAATAATAACTAATACAATTTCAATTTTGCACATTGTTAACATTCCTATAACAGATCCTTACATTTATGAAAAACTGTTACTTAAACCAATTAAAAGAAATTGGGCAACAATAGAAATAGACTATAAAGAAGTTGTAATAAATAAAGGAAACATTTTCGGAATAATTGATAATTGTAAATCGTTTAATTATATTTCAATTTGTAATAAGAAAAACCTCATAAATATTGTAAATTCTACATGCATTCCAAACTTGTTAAGAAGTAAAATAGCCACATGTAATTTAATAAACAGTCAGCACCTTCTTACTAAACGACTTCAATGGGACTCTCGAAGCTGAATCAATCCACCGAAATCTTAGCGGAACGTTCCTTATTAAATATGAGAAAACTAATCTCACCATCAACAACAGGATATTTATGGCAAAGGAATCATCCACACACTCCGTCCTCCCAGCGATCTTACAACAAACACCTATAGACAAGGGATACCACAAACTGCTTTCTCTCGAGATGATGCACGAACTCCAAATAAACAATACGAAAGAAATCCAGTTGCTGCAATCAGAGAAGGAATCGCAAACATTAATTACCTACGGGACAATCGCTTTCATCGGAGCCCTTCTGATAACCTTAGCAGTTCACAAACTTTCAACCGGTCGTAAGAATACGAAAATCATTATCAAACAACCAGAGATGACCAGCGTTGACATCCCTTCACAATCAAAACCCACACCTGCAATAGACGCACCCGTTATGCCCCGAATGAAGTTCCACGACCTACCATACTTTTAAGCGATTGAGGACCATAGCATTTAGAGGGGGAAGAGTTAACAACAAATAAGCTGCGTCAGCGACCAGTCACTCCACGACCCGAATTCCACCCAGACGGAATACCGGGTATTGCGAGTGCAGCGGTGGGTAAACAACAAAATCAGCAATTACACCGTCAGCGGTTTCTTTATTATAAATGCATGTAGAATCATTAAGTTCAATTCAGTTCTTGCAGATCTTTTATACTTATATTTTACTTCCAATTAAGGCCAGGCAAGCTGCCTGCGTGTTTTTTTTATTAAAAAGCAAATTTTATTTTTATCTTAATACATATATATAATTCTTTTGTACGTGTGTATGTAATTGAACTCCTCCTAAACGACTGGACCGATTTAAATTAAATTTTG
Organism: Matsumyia berberina; assembly: GCA_917880715.2. NCBI lineage: Eukaryota > Metazoa > Arthropoda > Insecta > Diptera > Syrphidae > Matsumyia > Matsumyia berberina. Next base: position 85,659,592 of record OU862872.1, read on the forward strand.
TGCGTGTGTTTGAGCAAGTCCCTGGATGGTTTAGATTCACTAACCAATATTTTTTCATGAATAATTGACCGTTAAAACCTTCTGAGAAGTTCATTAATAATTGACATGCTGAGAATAATTCATAGTTATAGGTGGAACTGATGTCACTTATTTCAATTTAATTTCTATTGTGTGTTTTTCGATATTTAATCTATCATAATTGCGTGAATATTGAGTAAATTATTCATCGACAAAACATATTTAAACACATACATTGTACAAAGGTGTAAGGTGCAGTGTTGAACTGAATATATACGTAAGTAACAATAAATTATAACATCCATGAAATTCAAATATAAGTTAATAATATTTATATGTTGTGTGTTTATTAAAGAACAATTATTCGTGGACAAGGAGGAAATATTGGTCGACGTACACGGAATTTACTAAGAGTCAACAACCATCGGTTAAATATAACGCCAGAAGATCAATTAACAGACAAAACAAATTTAAGAGACCAGGTTGCAAACACACATGCAAATGAAAGTCAAGAGTAACGCAACGAACGCCTTCGAGCAAATGCATTGAGACAAAGACAGGCGCGACAACGAGCCACCGACGTACACAGAGCACATGAACGACAGCGCTTGCAAGTACATCGCGCATTGATACGTGCATCACTTCTCCGCATTGCGTTCGAACATGAGCCGGACATCGACTATTCGTCATTTTCACAAATTTTCATCGGCGCTATGGACAAAGAATGCTGGGGACAGGGTTATTATTGACAGTACAAATTAATGAAGTGGAAAATAAATATGTACATACACTGCTGAACAAAATAATAGGCACAGGCATCTGAGAGCATTTTATTTCTACGGATTAAAGGAAAACGAATAAATAGATCACTATTTTTGTTCCTCATAATTGACAGCACAAAACTTACTCACTTACTTAAGGTGGCGCTACAGTCCGAGGTAGACCTGGGCCTCAAGCAACAAGCCTCTCCAGCCAGCTCGATTTCTAGCCAGCTGCCTCCAGTTTCGCACGCCAAGTTGGTTGAGGTCCCCTTCCACTTGCGTGCGTCACCTGAGTCGCGGTCTCCCCCTACTGCGCCTTGCCTCGGGTGTGGATTCGAAGATTTCCCGAAGAATTTTCCTCTCGAAACAGCCAAGAGCGACTTCATCCAGTTTTGACAAAGTCCATGCTCTTGCGCCATAGAGCAGGACTAAGACGGTCACCTTAATTCTTCGAGAGGGCTTTGCTACTTAATTGCCTTCTTAGCCCAAAGAAACAGCGATTGGCAAGAGTTATTCTTAGTTTAATCTCAGCGCTGGTGTCGTTGTCTGACAAAGTCCTTAACTACCTCGAAGTTATATCTGTCTACTGTGACGTTCTGTCTGAGACGTCGACGTTGAGTGTCCTTTCTTATTGACAGCATATACTTCGTCTTGCCCTCATTGACCGCTAAACCCATCTTCTCCGCCTCCGTCTCAATACTCTTGAACGCACCAGTGACATCACGCTGACAAACGGCTTCAGGCGTTCACACAACATGACAGATAAGATCTTGTAAGCGATGTTAAGAAGACTTATGTTACCGGAGTTCAGAGGGTCTCCTTTTTTGAGGATCGGGCAAACAATGCTGGGGTTCCATTCATCGGGCATACTTTACTTACTTACTCCGACCATATTTTACAGATGAGTTGGTACATGCTCCTTACCAAGTCATCGCCCGCTGCTTTGAACAGCTCGGTAGCTAGGCCGTCAGCTCCAGCGGCTTTGTTGGACTTAAGTAATAATTAATTGTTGATCTTTGTCGTCCAGGTTAAATGGTTCATTCTGCCTGACAGCGGGATTTGATTCGTCGTCGCCGTTAAGGGGGTAGACCCAGTTAGAATTTTGAAAAAATCAATTTTTTTTTTTGTATTTTCTTAAAGTATAATGTTTCAAAAGTATTCTCCGAAAATTTCAGACAAATTGGACCCTTATTTATGAAGATAAATAATTTTGAACGGAGCCGTCTCTAGTGCATAACTACTCGTACTCAAAACTTTGAACGCGTTTTTCTCGAAACCGTGTCTTCGAAGTCGGTGATCACTGTAACTTGAGAACGGCTTTGCCGATCGGTTTGAAATTTTTCTCACTTATTATACTCGTATACATAATTGACCTCCGGTTGAACGAAGAATTTTAACGATAATTTTTTCTTTTATAGCCGAAAATGCGAGCGAAATTGTAGTCGAATTGAGAATTTTTACTTTCAACATCCGTCATTTTGCGAAAGTTCAAAATTTTTCAAATTCCTTCGTTCAACCGGAGCATTAAGTAATTAACTAATGACTTTTTTTGAATTCGCATTATCCAGTGACGAGCAGCAGTGATCACCGCAAAACACTTTTTTTTTGACCCCTACCAAACTTTTTAATATTTTGTCATAAAAAAAAATTTAATAGTTTCTGGAAATACATATCTTTCATGCGAAAAAACATTTGTTATCAATTATTTTAATGCGACGCCACAAAAAAATCCTAAAAAAGAGCGTTTTTTGGCAGTCCCAACCGGGTCTACCCCCTTAAAGTCTGCAGAATAGTTCTTCCATATCCGCATCGACTGCGATTCTACTACGATGTTCCCTTGTTCATCCTTGCAGGCCTCGGTTCAGGCTCTGTAGCATTGACAGGTTCTTTTTACCCTTGGGTAAAATTTCCGAATCTCATTCCTGCAGTAGTATCTTTCTGTTTCCTCGATCGCGCGCTGCTCATGCTCTCCTTTTTCCTTCTGAAAAGCTTGTGTTTGTCTCTCCTCTTCTTTCTATACAGCGCCGCTTTGTGTGCCTTTTGTTTCGCTGTTTCATTGTGGTGGCTGAATAAAAGCCAGCACATCAGAGGCGGCATCTCTGATGCTTTTTGGCAATGTTGTCACTGGTCTTCAATACTTGATGCTGGCGGTATAGGACCTCTTGAGAGATTGAGAGTCTCAATCGGAAAAGGATCTGGTGATCTCTTGCGATTGCAGCCGTGCGATGTCAAATTGTCCACTGTATTTCCTTGTCTTGACGGTGTTCGGGATATACGTAGGGCCTCCGCTAAGTGTTCGGCTGCCCGCGGTCTGGTAAAGTTTATCCATCAGAGAGCAAGAAGCTCTCAGGTTCGCTTTACGCAACTGATGTTATTGTTACGTGACTAAGCGTCATCTCCCGATCTTTCAATCTTATAGATTATTTCAGTAAAACAATTAAGAACTGTTATTAAGTTCAATCAACGCGACTGTATATAAACAGTGTTTAAATTTAACCCGACTTTCGCAAAAATCAATTTTGTTGTCAACCAAATTAAAAGTTCGCATACATCGAGAAATTGGTTTAATCATCCCGTAATTCGTTCTATGCTTATTAGGCAAAAACAAATTTCTTTCTCTAAGAGGCCTTTGGGGATCATATAAATTTAAAAGGAAAAACAACTCCGAACTCCGGACTTCTTATGTGGTTATTCAAAATATCTCTAATAAACAAGATCCGGGATTGTAGGCCTATAAGTTTGCATCTGGTATCATAACCAGGAAGTAATTCAAACATGTTTAATTTTCGGATGGCAAATCTCGTGAAACCTTTTTGAACTCTCTCTTATCTAAGATTACTGCAAGCATATGGGGAATCCCATAACAAGGAACGAGCTTCGTCGCGAGACCAGAAAGCTTTTCAACAAAACTTAACGCTCTAGGCATCCAGATGACTGAACTCTTCATAAGAACGGTCTAAGGATATAAAAGTCGGAGCTAGGGAGAGCACAAAAAAGCGCTTGGCATCTCTTCTGTGAAAGCGTAGAAAAGACGAGCGATTCTTCACGGATTAGGAAAATCCTTTCCAAGTCTCCAACTATTCCTAGTTTCAGTAAAAAAGCGGACGGTAACTGGAAATAACTGGATATTCACAGATGGATCCAAGACAGCGGGTGGTACGGGGGCTGGAGTCTTCTCCAATGTACCTGGCTTAGCCATTACCACGCGACTGCCGGATCACTGTAGTGTGTTTCCAGCGGAAATTACGACAGTCTGCTAAGCTGCGGCTTGGCTTTTGATTAATGCGATAGATTGTAGCGCTATTGTTGTTATAAATGAAATTGTACCCCAAATTAATATGCATTTCCTTATGGCAATACTGTACACATATGTAAGCCAGTTGTACGCATACGCAACACAAAAGTATTTTTGAAATAACGAGCACGCAGTTTTTTGCTTAACCTAATAAAGGAGAACAACCAACGCATGTGTTTTAATATCTTGCAAAGATATCACATGGCGCAGTCGGTAAACTAGTAAACCGAAATAACTAAGTTACATATTTAAAGCGAGAACAACAATGGATTTCCCCAAACCAAAAGAACTGTGTCTAGACGGAAATTTGAGGGAGAATTCGAAACGATTTAAGACACACTTCGCAATATATGCGACAGCGACGAAAACAGACAAGGAGGAACAATCAATCCAGGTAGCGCGATTCCTAAGTTGTACCGGGATTGAAGCCATAGAGCTATACCATACGTTCGAGTTTGGTGAAAATGAAAATAAAAACTATGGCAAAGTGCTAGACAAGTTCGAGCAATACTGTAATCCTAAAACGTCAACCATCATCTACGAACGTTTTTTATTTTACTCGCGAAACCAAAAAGAAGGCGAACCCTTTGATCACTTCCTGAAGGATATATCAGCACTGGTGCACAACTGTAGCTTTGGGGCGGAGAAGGACTCGATGGTTAGAGACCGCATAGTTCTGGGTTTTTGGAGATGGATCAGTGCAAACGCAACTTCTTAAGCAAAGCTTGACAAAGGCGATTGAAATCTGTCGGGTGGCGGAGATTACTGGAGCCCAGATCAAGATGCTGCAGCCAGATGGACCAGCTCAATGCAGACAACAAGAGATGGTGCATGCTGTGAACAAAGCAGTGGGAAGTAGTAGCGTCAACCAAAATATAGGGAAAAATATCGTAAATAAAAACAGTAATCAAAATTTTAATTCCAGATATGTAAAAGGAAATGCACTTTCATTTGGGAATAATAGCAAATCGAACGGTCAGGGCTACGGTAATAAAAGACCATGTGCGTACTGCAATTACGTCCACGCAAAGGGAAGATGTCCCGCTTTCGGAAATACATGTGCGGTTTGCGGTAAATTCAACCATTTCGCTTCGGTATGCCAACAAATAAAACAGGTCAGTGATCTTGCGGTAAAATACGATTCAGACCGTGGCAGTGATGATGATGTTCTTTTCGTAGATTGTTTGAATAGTGAAGATATTAGCATTTCGTCGTGGACAGACAAATTGGTCGTGCAAAATGAAGTTATTGAATTTAAACTTGACACAGGCGCGCAAGTTAACATTTTGCCTTAAAAATATATGGATGAGGCTGAAACCAAAGCCAATAATGAATGCATGTGCAGTCAGGTTAGAAGCATATGGAGGATTTAATTTGCATGTACTAGGTAGGATTACCCTGAGTGTCAGCTATAAGTGTATGCCTCACTTGCTGAGTTTTGTTGTGGTCAGTGGCGACGCGTCCTATTGTTCATTTCGTTCATGAACGCCTAACTTTCAGAGAACAATATTTCTGCTTCTACAATTTTCTTAACTGACATCAACCACCCACAAAATGTGCTTCCACTTGTACCCTAAGTCCTAACTTCAGTCAATTTCTCAGTGCATTTCCTAACTCGTGCCAGCCTCGCGTGCACTTGAGCCAAATCATAATTCATATCAGAACAAAACTCTAACCTGCGACAGCAATGCTTTCCATTCATTCGACTCGTTCAGTTGAGTGGGAAACGAAATGTACCCATCAAAAATATATGCAAAAAAAAAATTGGACGCACATCGTATCAACAAATTCGTTCATCTTAGCTGTGAACGAAATCATACAAAAGGGCTGGGTTTTGCTCAAGTCAACCTTACATGCGGATATGGAAAATTTATAGGTATAGGGCACATAGGTACTGTAGGAGATGAGATTATGTGTGGTCGTTGTGTGTTGAGTTGACTGTAGTAAAAACAAAACCATGAGTAATTATGTTGCCTTTACGTTCTATTCGTGCTGGGAGAATATGAACGAAATGGGAAATTTATATAGGATATGGGTTGGATTGAGTTTACTTTGAGTTTTTATTTTGAGTGAAGCTGTGAAAAGGAAAATCATCTCAAAGTTGGTTAGAATTTTGGTGGAAAAGCTGTTGTTTGTACTTTTATGAACTGAACGCCTACACATTTTACTCACGCGTCGCCACTGGTTGTAGTCGACGTATTATCACAGCCATTGTTGAGTCTAAATGCATGTGTAGAACTCGGTTTACTTTAGAGAATTAATTCGGTTGACGTGGCACAATTTATATTAAAAAATTCGACTGGGGAGCCAGTCCTATACTTCCCACCTCATATTATGCTATATCAAAAACAGTGATATTGTTATTTATTTAATAATTAAAGAAAACATGCATAGAGAGCGGAAAATTCGAAGACGCACTGTTTAATATTGTTCCACAAAGAGTTGTTGCGCGAACTCGAAAAAAAAAAAAACGTTTCTTAAATTTCCTCAGCATCCGCTCGACCGATTGTGCTCAAAATCTAATCAGCTCTAAGTTTTATGCTGACAAATAACAAAAAAAACCGCATGGTCCTACGTTGTTTCGTTCTCCAGATATCGTAGGAGGAAAATATTGTCACACACACACACACACACACACACACACACACACGCACACGCACACACACACTTGAGTGGGGACCCAATAGAAATGATTACAATCAAAAACATAAACCAAGAAACCATCGGTGAAAACAAGGAGAACGAAGCAAATCCCTTTCAGAGGAATTCAAGGGTGCTAAGGTCACCAGTGAATAAGGCTTCAACCCCTCAGAGGAGTCTAGAAGAGGACATGGCACCGCAATCAGCTACCCAGCCGTCCGTTTTCCACAAGCTGGGAGAACAAATTAAAACCCTGGTGGAAATGCTGGAGGATGGTAAGAGGCGCTCCATCCACCAACCAATGAGAGACGCTATCGAAAGCATCAAGGCGCTGTACGAACTATCGGCGATCGAGATGCACGACGAGAAAGCCAAGGCGGTTATACGGAAAAATAATGCCTCGCAGACATCTCCATGGTTAAAACCAGCAACAGACTTAAAAAGAAGACCGGAGTCCAGCAGTGAAACACCAAGTCTTAAACGCCGGCAGAACCCATTAACCTCTGTTAATGAAGACAAAGCACTTCAGAGCAAAGCGGTAGCCCAAAATAATAGGAAGGCTGAGAAAAGTGCGAAAGGCAAGACAGACAAAAAGGCTGAAAAAAAAGGCTGAAAAGAAAGCTGACAAAACCGCGAGCCAAGACGACAACGCGTGGTCAAAAGTCGTTAGAAAAAAGAAGGAAACCAAGAAGCAAAAGAGGTTCGTTAAGGAGAAAACGCGACCCGATGCAATTGTGGTGGCAACCAAGGGAGAACTCTCCTATGCAGAAATGCTCCGCAGAGTTAAGGCAGATCCCAAGCTTGGCAATCTGGGTGAGTCTGTTACAAGGATAAGACGGACCCAGAAAGGAGAAATGTTGTTCCAACTGAACGAGACAGGGGAAAAAACCGAACAGTTCAAGGGAATAATCGGGGAAACGCTCGGCGCCGAGGCCGAGGTCCGAACGCTAACCCATCGAACCACGGTGGAAATTAACCGTAGACCTACGTTGGAGTCGTTTTCGACCAATTTTTTTTTTTTAACTCAAATATTTTAAAAAGTACTGTCTTTATTTACCTATGCTTTCATGACTTTGTTACTTATACCCTAAACCATCGAAATTCGACTGTCTTCAATTTTTATCCTTAGATGGTTGTTTTTTTTTTGAATTTGAATTTTTCTGTTAAATTTGGTCGTTTTCGACCCGTACGCATTTTGTATGGAATTTTCATTGCAAACGGAAGTAAAATCGTTATTTGTTGTAATTCAATCAAAGAAGAAGAGTTTGTTTTGATAAAATGTCAAGTAATTCGTCAAATGATGACGATTTTTCATCGGGTAGTGATATACTATAATATGTAGAATTAATTCTAACCAAAATTCCAACTTTTTCTCAAAAAGTGCTAATTTTTGTAATTATTTTCAAAAAATATATGAGGGTCGAAAACGACCCACCAACGTATGTTTAGTCGTTTTTTTTTAACGTAGGTCTACGGTTAAGGATATCGATGAGGTCACCACCAAAGAGGATATTTGCGGAGCCATTAAATCCCAGTTCCATCTGAATGGCGTAAGCGAAGCTGCCGTCGTGAGGCTAAGAAAGGCCTACGGAGGCACCCAAATCGCGACGATTGTGTTGCCGGCAGACAGCGCAAATATAATGCTGAAGCTGGGTAGGATCAAGATTGGTTGGGTGAGCTGCCGCATCCGAGCGCGCACAGCATTAAGAAAATGCTTCAGGTGCTTAGAATTTGGACACACGGCGCGCCACTGCAAGAGCGAAAATGACCGATCCAAACAATGTAGGAGATGTGGGGAAGAAGGTCACATAGCCAAGACATGCGCAAAGAACCCATATTGCTTCTGGTGTAAAACGAACAACCCGGATAATGCTGGACACGTGGCTGGTAGCACAAAATGTCCGGTATTCAAGAAGGCCCTGACCAACAAAATATGATGAAGATCGCCCAGATTAACCTTAACCACTGCGCGGCCGCGCAGGACCTGCTGGCACAAATGGTTCGAGAAAAAGGCGTCGATATCGTCCTAATAAGTGAGCCATACAAGTCTTTAGAAAACGGTAGCTGGATAGACGACAATTCTAAGAAGGCAGCGATATGGACCTGTGGAAAGCATGCGCTGCAAAAAGTAGGTAGCCCAGCGGACTACTTCGCAACCGCTAGGATAAATGGCATCCACTTCTATAGCTGTTACGCACCCCCTAGTCTAACGCCCGAGAGCTACCTAAAGCTGTTGGATGACATCGCAGCCGACGCGCGAGGAAAACACCCAGTGGTTATTGCTGGCGACTTCAACGCGTGGGCTACGGAATGGGGTAGCAGGACTACAGATACTAGAGGGCGAGCTCTCCTCGAAGCATTCGCATTACTAGACATAGGTCTGGCGAACAATGGTGCAAAAAACACGTTCCGCAAAGCAGGTAAGGGGTCCATCATAGACATCACCTTTATGAGTAATTCACTCCTGCTTAAAACGAAGTGGCGAGTCAGCGAAGAATATACGCACAGCGACCACCAGGCGATTATATTCACAATTAATAAAGAGAGACCCAGACCGCGCCCTAAATTAACAGGACCGAAGTGGAAAGACACGTTCTTCGACGAAGACGCCTTCGAGGAAATGATGAATACTGACTTCGCATACAGCAGTGGAGGAGCGGAGATCCTATCGCACCAGCTGACGCAAGCAATCACAACCGCGTGCGATGCAGCAATGCCCAGAAGGTCAGCTGGCAGAAGGAATGAACCTTGCTACTGGTGGAACGAAGAAGTCAAGACGCTCAGGGCAAAGTGCCTCCAAGCACGACGCAGATCCCAGCGTTCCAGGGGAAGACCAGAGTTCCAGGAACGTCAAGCTATCTTTAGGCTGGCAAGACGCGACCTAGAAAAGGCCATTAAGGCAAGCAAGGCAAGATGCTTTAGACAGCTCTGCGATGAAGCAGATCTGGACCCCTGGGGGTTGGCATATCGGATGGTGATGAAAAGGCTAAAGGGCAGCAGGTCCCCACAAATATCCTGCCCCACAATGCTAAGGACAATAGTAGAGCATTTATTTCCTCATAGACCATCTACTTTGTGCACCATCACGAGGGAAACCAACGCAGAACATATCCCGGCAATCACGTCAGAGGAAATCCATGAAGCATGCAGTAGGATAGGTGACAACAATGCGCCCGGACCCGATGGCATCCCGAACAGGGCAGTTAAAACTGCCGTAAGGAAGAGACCGGACCTTTTTATAGCAACGATGCAAAAGTGCCTTGAGGATGGGGTCTTCCCAGAACCATGGAAACTCCAACATCTGGTGTTGCTACCAAAAGGAGACAAGCCACCCGGGGAGCCATCGTCATACCGGCCAATATGTCTGCTAGATACAACTGGAAAGATCCTGGAACGTATCATATACAGCAGACTACTAGCGGTGGCAGAGGAAAATAGAGCTTTGTCAGACGACCAGTATGGATTCAGAAAATCGCGTTCTACCGTCGATGCCATAAAGGCGGTAGTAGATACAGCAGCTGAAGCAATACTGGGGACTAGGTGGCGATGGGGCACAAAGAAGTACTGCGCAGTAGTAACGCTCGACATTAAAAACGCCTTTAACTCGGCGGACTGGTTATCCATTAGAAGATCTCTAGCCAGAATGAGCACACCGTATTACCTGATGAGGATAGTCACGAACTACCTCACCGACAGGAAACTGAGGTATCAGACCGACGACGGCTTAAAATACTATGACGTTACCGCGGGTGTCCCACAAGGGTCGGTCCTTGGGCCTCTTCTGTGGAACATAATGTATGACGGAGTTCTGCGACTTACGCTACCACAAGGAGTGAGGGTGATCGGCTTTGGTGACGATATTGCCGTGGTTACCGTGGCCAAACACATCCACGAGATAGAGTCCGCCACCAATGAAGCAGTCGCAAAAATCAAAAATTGGCTAGAGTCTGCCGGCCTTGAACTGGCTGACCACAAGACCGAGGCTGTCTTAATATCCAGCCGAAAGACTGTGGAATATGCAAGTTTCCGCGTTGGAAATCAAACCATCAAGTCAAAGGGGGCGTTAAGATACCTAGGAGTAATGCTCGATAACAGGAAGGAAGTAAGAAGAAAGCTCTCGTCAACATACAGGCTCTGCGCAATTAGAACGATAAGCGGTTTCCGAACAATCTCGGACGAAGCCGCCTGTGTTATAGCCGGAATGATTCCCATCGACATTCTCGCCAACGAGATGCAAAGGATCTACCTTAGGCGAGTCGCAAACCGGCAAGAAGCCATCATTACTAGGAGGGTAAAAGCGGAAGAGAGGGCAACATCTGTAGCACTGTGGCAAACAAGATGGGATAACACGTCAAAAGGCAGGTGGACCCACAAACTGATCCCGATCATCGAGGACTGGACAAAAAGACCACGCGGGGACTGCAACTACCACCTTACACAGTTCCTTTCCGGGCATGGCGGCTATCGAAAATATCTTCACAGATTTGGACACGATAGCTCGCCCTTTTGCCCAGAATGTCCAGACGAAGAGGAAGACGCGGAGCACGCAATGTTCCACTGCCAGCGCTTTGCAGAAATAGGAATTAGACTGCCAAGCCCGCAGCTTCTATTAAGCCAAATGGCGAGGTCAGATAACGACTGGCTGGAGGTCTGCTCCTACATTACGAGGGTGCAGATTGAATTGAGAAGGCTCGAAAGATTAAGAAGGGCCGACACGGCACAAGTGGACAACATAGCATAAATTGCTAACCAGCCCCGCGAAGTAATACCTAACGGCAGTCCCGCGGGGAGAGTGGTTGAAGTGTGCTGGGTGTGGATTAGTACGTAGGCGCATTCCCGGAATCGAGTAGCCGGGTACACGAATCGTACATGCTAGTAGCACGGGCCGCTAGTATCTTTAGAAGATTACTACATCCTTTGGCGCAACCAAGAAAAAAAAAAAAGAAAAAAAAAAAAAAACACACACAGACATCATTCCGAAAATGGGTGCAAACGGTTTCTAGTATATAGTAATGTCAAGCCCTGTTCATATCTCGAAACATTTTGATCGGACCGATTACAATACTTCCCTTACCAAGGTGGGAAGTAAAAATAAAGGTGTTCTCAGGCTATGGGCGATTCCCTGATAAATGCAGCATAGAACTTAAAGACGGTGCTAAATCAGTTAGCAAGTCACCAAGAAGGTTGCCTTTGAGTATCAGGAACAAAGTTAAGAGAAATGGAAAAGAGGGGCATAATCAAAAGTAGATGTGCCATCGGATTGAGCGCATAACATGGTTGTGGTCGAGAAAAATGATGGGGGTGGTCATGGTGCAGTGGTTAGCATCATCGCTTGTCACGCTGAAAGTCCGGGTTCAACTCCTGATGTCGGAAAAACATTTATTTCTTAAATAAATAAAAATCGATCAACTGTGAAAGCTGATAGCGACTCTACTGCGTAGGCATAACACTGGCAGTAGAGTGTCTTGGCTTGAAGAGTTGATTGAGCGATCACTGAGTATGACATCAGGAGATTCGAAAAAAATCCTGTGAATTATATAGCAATGACAAAAAAAAAACACCACAAATGTCCCCAGTTAGCCTGGACCCACCCTTGGACGCCAATGAAAAAAATTTAACGAAACCTGAGTTTCAAACCACTGTACCTCGCTCGCGGTGTGTGTATAACATTATAAGGGTATTCATATCCCCTTGATCCGCGCGTGGATTATAAAAAAAAAAAAAAATAAAAAAATAAATCCTTAAGGATATGTTTAGACCCCAAGGAGTTAAATGAGTGTATTAAGGATGAACACTTTATAATACCAAAGTTTGAAGATTTCAGAACAGAAATGAGAGGCATGAAATATTTTACGGTTCTGGATTTAGTCGAAGGGTTCTGGTAAGTTGAATTGACCGAGGAATCCAAAAAGCTCACAGTCTTTACGACTCCATTTGGGTGCTATTAATTTAATGTTCTGCCGTTTGGAATAAAAGTAGCTCCAGAGAAGTTTCAAAAACTAAACACAAAATATTTCGGGGATTTATCAGGAACATTCATATATATCGATGATATTATAGTAGGAGGAAAGATATTAGAAGAGCATGACACCAATTTAAAAAAAGTTTTAGAGAGAGCCAAATGTTTTAATATCAAATTCAACCCTCGGAAAGTACAATACAAAGCACAAGAAGTGAAATATTTAGGTCATATATTTTCTGCAGTAGGGGTAAGGCCTGATCCAGAGCGAGTGAAAGCAATAAAACAAATAGCCACACCAAAAAGTATCAAAGATCTGCAAACAAAATTTGGGCTGTGCTTTACAATAGGCCACTATCACAAATAGCCGGAATTAAATTTCTTTTGACGTGAAATTGCCTCAAAAACATGGAAATACAAATTATTTTGCGAGGACGCTATTATTAAGAAAGTTATAAACAATTAAAGTCTCCGATGGACCAGTGAGAAAAACACTTTTTCGAATACAAAAACGCGAATAATTTGCTGTTTTATCTTCCTATTTGCTTAATAACATAACTACAAAAGCAAAAAACGCTTAACATCTTAGAAAAATCAGCGAATCATAACTGAAAGTAATACTTTAATAAATGTTAGTAATCGTTAAAGTGACGTCTTCTGAACAACCGAAAATATGCATCAGTAATAAAAATCTCGTAAGTAATTAAAAGTATTTGAAAGTATGCAATGGTTTTCGGATGATCTTGATATGTATGTGTACATATTTGAAATGCGCGACCCCAAATTTTGGGAACGATCAATTATCTGAGGAACTTTATTCCTCATTTAGCAGAACTTACACAGCCACTAAGAGACCTGCTTCGGAAAAACACATGGTTTGAATGGACGGTGACACACACAAAGGCATTAGATAAAATTAAGGACGCCTTACAAAATTCCACCATTTTACACACGTTTAACCCCGATATACCCATCGTGATTCAATCGAATCGTTGAAGCACGGCCTAGGTTGTTTCCTTTTGCAAGATGGGAAGCCAGTAAGCTATGCGTTTAAAAGCTTGACAGACACCGAGACTCACTATGCTCAGATAGAGAAAGAACTTTTAGCTATAGTATATGCTTGCACGAAATTTAGTGAGTTTATATATGGGAAAAAAATTACAATTCAAACTGATCACAAGCCTTTGTTATCAATCTTAGGAAAATCACTCAGTTCAAGAAGGAGGTCTAGTTTTTTTTGAAAGTAGAGTATTCGTGCCTAAAACACTTAGGAAGGAGGCCTTACACAAACTACATGACAATCACTTTGGCATCACCAAAACCATTTCAAGAGCTAAGACTCTCTTTTATTGGCCTTGCATGGGTAGAGACACAGAATCTTATAAGTAGATGTCCAATCTGCGAAAAGTTTAGTTGTGCTAACAACAAGCATCCAATGATAATGCGGTCTATTCCAGAATATCCGTATCAAAAAGTAGCCAGTGACATATTTGATTTTAAATGCGATTCTTTTTTAATTCTCATTGACTACTACTCCAGATGGATAGACGTTAAGAAACTGCAAAATAAATTCGCAGCTAGTGTGGTCGACGCGTTCAAAGAAATATTTTCATCCAATGGAATACCAGAGGAAGTCACATGTGACAACCAACCTTTTAATTTATATAAGTGTCGTGGTTTTGCTAAAGCTTGGGAATTTAAGTTTACGTACACCAGTCCATATTACCCTAGGTCTAATGGACAAGCAGAAAAAGGGGTCCATATAATTAAAAACATGCTTAAAAAATCGGAAATAGGGAAAAAAGATTTCTTCCACTCGCTTTTGAAATACCGAAGTACTATAATACCGAGTATTTTCTTTAGCTGAAAGCCCTGGTAGCTAGTGCTTAAGTTTTTTTGTAATTAAATTGTATTATTATTATTATTATTATAATTTTGTTAAACTGTAAATTAATTACAAAATTAATAAGTGCTTAAAACTAGAATTAGCTGCCAGGGCCTTCAACTAGGTGGATCATAAGAGGAGGGAAGAAACAGGAATTTGGAATGTGTTAAATTAAATAGAATTTTCGAGCTTAAGAGCGGCTATAATGTTAAAAACATGAAAAATATTATGAATATTGACGTTCGTGAGGAGATAGGTGAGACTATGGTCCGATAGAGTTTTGCAGGTTGAAAGAACTTTTTTGCAGGAAAGCAGATGTGGCATGGTAAGGGTAGGTTTTTCTTCGCAAAGGTGACAAAGTGCAGGTGATTCCTTGTTGAATAGGTGTTTGTGCGTAATGTAAGAGTGACCAAGTCTAAGTCTGATATATATCTGTAGTTTTTTTTGAGAGACATTATTGGGGTAGATTGGACTAGTTCCTTTAGTGTTAAAGTTTTTGTATGTGTGGTTGTAGCTAGACCAAGCGATTTTCCTTTTGTATTTCCAGTTATCGAGGATGAGGTTTTTAATGTCTTTTTTGTTGTATACGTAAAACATTTTTAACGGTTCATTTAACGCTGACCTAGCTTCCGTATCAGCTGCCTCATTGCCTCTAATTCCGGTGTGCCCAGGAATCCAAACAATTTTCAATGTCTCGCTGTTAGATATAAGGAGATTGCGTATTGAATCGATAATTGCTGTGGAGTTGGAGATATTTTTCAAAGCAGATATCGTAGAAAGACTGTCAGAAAATATAACAGTCTTTTTCTTGCTTGAATACTTAATTGCTTGAAGTATAGCTAATGCTTCTGCAGTGAAAATTGATGAAAAGATAGGTAGAAGACCCTTGGAGAGAACTGAACCATTTACGTCGACAACTGCAAAAGATGTGTGGCTGTCTGTTTTCGATGCGTCAGTAAAAAGAAGGTTCCAACCGAGAGATTTGTACTTGTCTGCGATGCTAAGAAATAGGGCCTTATAGATGTTAGCGCTGGTTATAGATTTGGCATAGTTACAAAGATCAGTATTTATCACGTAGCTTGGAAGGTTCCAAGGGGGTTGACTGTTCTTTTGGTTATTTTGAATAGATATGGGAATATTTAAATCTATTGCGGACGAAAGTGCGTTGAATAAAGTTGATTGAAGTCTCTGGGTTCTTCTACGATTCAAAGTTTTCCTGACATCAATGTGGATGGGTGTTCTATGCGGTGCGTTAATTTTTTGGATGATGTTTGAAGTAAGATTGCAGATTCTGTCAGCTAAGTGCGGTAGGCCTGCTTCGGTAAGTATGTTGTTGATAGGAGTTGAGCGGAGAGCTCTCATACTTGTTCTGACGGCAGCGTGGTAAGGTGTTGTGATGAGTTCTAAAGAAGATTTGGAGCATTTTCCGTATATTGGAAGACCATAGTCAATTTTAGATAGTACAATAGATTTGGTTAAATTAATAAGGGTATTGACATTCGAACAGCTGTTTTTTGAGGATAAAAATTTAATTACATTAACCCTGGCAGTGAGGCTTTTTCTTATGTAAGTACAATGATTTTTAAAAGTAAAGTTAGAGTCAAAAATGATACCAAGAATTTTAATAAAGTTAACGTTTTTTATGGGAATGTTTAAGTTTAGATCAATAGTTTTGTTGCAATTATGTTTTTTACAAATGTGAAATATAACGGACTTTGAATAAGAGATAGTTGAGCCTGAGTATTCGCTCCAGCTTAGCAACGCATCAGTAATGCGGGAAAAAATATCACGCAGTTCATCTAGGTCTTTGCATTTTGAAAAGATAATAAGATCGTCGGCGTAGAGTGTATGTTCTACCTTAGGGAAGCTGTCTATTATTTTGCTTATTTCATTAAAGGCTATGGTAAACAAAACCACTGATAATGGTGACCCTTGAGGGATGCCGTTTTTCAGCTTATGGACTTTGGAGTAGATGTTGAAGTATTTAATACGAAAGCTGCTGTTCGAGAGGAAAGACTTTACGAAACCATACATTTTTGGGCCAATTTTCCATTTTAGGAGTTGTTTCAAGACTACATGTACTCCGATCCTGTCAAAGGCTTTCTCGAAGTCTAAACTGAGAACAGAAACATGGTTTCTCACAGACAATGTTGAAGAGATGAAATGGTCGAGGTGAAGCAGAGCGTCTAAAGTAGAACTACCCTTTTTAAATGCGGTTTGCCGATTGTCTACTAAATTATCTTTTACAAGGAACCAAAACAGACGTTTGGCGATGATTTTTTCTAAGACTTTTCCTGTACAAGGAAGAAGTGAGATTGGACGGTACCCGGAGGTGGAGGAAGGATCTTTGCCTGATTTAGGTAATGGGGTGATGCTCGCAACTTTCCAGGCATGTGGAATTAAACCTGTGTTGAAGCTGTTGTTGTACAATGACAATAGACGAGTTTTTAAGGCAGGAGGAGAATTTTTTAACATTGCGTAGGAAATCCGGTCGAAGCCCGGTGTTTTACCCTTTACTGTATGTAAACAGGAGACGAGTTCTGACTTGTTAATGTGGGATTCAATAGAAAGGGCTGCGTGACTGGGATTAAAAAATAAGTTTGAGTCGTTTAAGATTTTTAGTTTTTCATTATTAAATGTCCCACTGAAGTTCGAGTCATCAGCAAGTTGTTCCCAGGTCTGAGCAAAATGTTCGACTATCTCGTTTTGGCAGGTCAGTGTTTTGGTACTGGTTTTTATTGTTTTGATGGTATTTGGTGCATAAGTGCCTGTTAGAGTTTTAATGTCAGCCCAAAGTTTCTGGGACGTCGAATTTGGGTTGATTTTCGCAGTGAATTTTTCAAAGCACGTTTTTTTTCGGTCTTTACTGTTTTACGGAACTTAGCGTTCAGCCTCCGGTAGAGAATGAGATTAGAATCAGTGGGTGATTTTTTAAAGTTGTACCAAGCTTTTTGTTTTTGCATGCGGAGGAAACCGATTTCCTTATTCCACCAGGGAACTCTTTTTTTGTGTATTTTGTCGCTTGTTTGAGGGATGGCTATATTTGCTGCAGCGCGTATGGATTTATGAATAAGTGCAGCTTCTTTGTTGATGTTAAGGGAGTTTACCCTCGTGAGTAATTCACTTGAGATGGAGGTACGGAAAAGTTTGCACTATCAAGTCGACATTTTTTGTCATGTTTTTGCCGTTGATGGTAGGGGCTAGAAGAGGGTGATGAGAATAGGAAAATGGTCACTGCCAGAGAGGTTATCGGAAATATTCCAGGTAGATTTGGAGAGGAGGGAAGGTGAAATGAGGGACAGATGCGCGTGAGTAAATGTTCTATGGGTGGAAAAGTGGGTTGGCCGACCGTCATTAAGAATCGCTAGCCCTGAGTTAGCGATGATATGTTCGACTAGTTTACCGCGTTTGTTTGGAATCTCAGAACCCCAAGAAGGGCTCCATGAATTAAAGTCGCCGGTTATTAATATTGGAGTATTTATACCATTTATAACATCTTCTAGGTCTTGAACCAAAAAATTTTGATCAGGCGGAATGTAGAGGGAGATAATTGTAATGCGTATATTAAGATTGATTTCGACACCTATTGCCGATATATTTGAATTTATTGTGATAGGGGTGTGGGGTATGGACTTGTGAATGAGAAGACAGACTCCTTGTTTAGAAGTTGAGATAGAGTCAAGATAATGGAAATAAGAAGAATATTGTTTGGGTGGGAAGGGTTGAAGATCGGATCGGATATGAGTTTCTTGCAGGGAAATAATGTATGGTTTTATGTCTTTTAGTAGCAACTGCAGTTCGTGTAAGTTGTTGAAATAACCGTTTAGGTTCCATTGTAGAACACTGAAAAGTTGGTCTGTGGTGCGCGAGAAACTTTTCCCAACGCGAAGGGTTTTACGTTGAGATAAATTCATAGTGGTGTGGACATTGGGGTGTTCGTAATGACTCCGCAGCATGGATGCTGAAGCAGACAGGCTCAGCGGGGAGCCTGTCTGATTCAGTCCCCGGACCGCGGAGTCGTAGTTTTGGTTAAAATTAATGTTTTAAGTCTGATACATCTTCGTTAATAAAATCAGTTGTAAAGTAATCGTTGTTTGAGAGAAGAGTGTTTGCTATATTTGTGAGTGGAGACGGATAGTTCGATGGTGTTTGTGATTGAGTGGTTTCAATAGGTTCGAGTGAAAACGATGTTGATGAAGAAGAAAGAGGTATATTCGTAGGAGAAAAAAATGGGAAGATCGGTAAGTCAGAGTTTGTACCGCTGATGATTGATGTTGTGCAATTATGGTTATTTTTAGCGGGAGAGGTAGGATTGTTGTTTTGAGTGATTCGAGTGGGTGTGGATTAGGGAGAGGGGAAAGTTTGTGACAAAACTTGTTTGATTGTGTGATTTTGTTTATTAGATGATGTTGTTGAGGATAGGTTGATTTTTGCAGAAGGTTGTTTGTGTGGGTTGGATGGCTGTTTTGTTATGTGTGGCTTGAGATGCACTTTCAGTGAATGAAGAAGTGGATGGGGAAGTTTGAATCTGGGGGGGGGGTTTGAGGTTGATGACGCTTTGGAGGAACCTTGAACGACTGCTGAATATGTTGTAGAAAACAACGGGATCGGGTTTCGTTCTTTAAATATTTTTTTAGCGTCAGCCATGGTACATTTTTTTATTGTTTTTATTTTGAGAACTTCTTTGGCGTTGAGATACCGTTTGCACAATTTGGAAGATGATGGATGTTCTTCGGAGCAGTTGGCGCAAAAGGTGCGTGTGCAATTATTGGGTTGATGAGAGGGGAGGTTGCAATTTTCGCAAGAGGCTGAACCGGCGCATCTCTTGGTGGTATGCCCAAGAAGTTGGCAGTTGCGACAACGCATGGGGTTGGGGAAGTATTCGCTTACTTTGACGTTGTACCAGCCAATGTCAACTGATGTTGAAGGACGGAAGCGGTCGAAGGTAAGGAGAACAAGACCGGTCGCGCGTTGTGAGCCATCTTGATTTTTTGTGAATTTATATGCCTCAGTGACACCTTGCGATCGCATTTCGGTGATGATTTCCTCTTCAGGCACATGTGTTAGGCAAGGAGCGTATACAGTACCTTTGGAGGAGTTAAGGGCATTATGAAGGGAAACTTTGATGGGGCAAATATTGGAAAGGGATTTTTTGGATATAAAAAGGTCGGCAATTTTTTGGGATTTGACCAGCACGAGGAGGTTACCATCCCGGAGTTGTGCTATTGATTCGTAACCGGTGCTTATGCTATCAATGGCTTTTTTAAGGAGAAAGACACTGAATGAGGTTAGGGGTTTTTTATCATCGCTCGTGGCAATAACAATAAATTTGGGGTCACTAAGGTTGGATGTTATGGCTGGGGGATTGAAAATGTCAGTTTGAGGATAATTGTTGTTCTTTTTTTTTCTTTTATGTGTAGGTTCGGATAGCAGCTCAATATCGAGACTACCGAACTGGTTTGCCGAAGGCACGCGGCCCCGGCCGGCCATTATTTTAAATTTTGGTTTTTCACTAGTAAGATTTTTTTTTTTTTTTTTTAACGGAAAGATTATAAGAGGCGTATAGTACAGTTGCTACAATATAGCAGGGGTTTGTTAGCACTACTTCTCTCTCTTTTTTTTTTTTTTTTTGTACACGCGCTCTTGATTGACTAATTTTAACTCGCTGGTAGGTGTTGACCGTACCAAAGCTAGACGACGACGTAATTAAATTGTAATTCACTTACTTTTTAATAAATAATAATAATAATAATAATACCGAGTATTGGTCATACACCATCCCAGCTCATGTCGAGTAGACTATTAAGAACTAAGCACCCAGTTTTAAAGAGCTTGCTGGTTCCGACGATTAATGATAGTCAAGTCTTGGTCAAAATGAAAGATGCAAAGAGAAGGCAAAAGTTATATTATGATAGTAATTCTCATCGCAAGGAACAAGATTTTCAGGTCGGATCATACGTAATTTATAGGAAGGGGGATAAATGGGAGCGAGCAATAGTTGAGGCTAGATCAGATACACCCAGGTCATACTTTCTAAGGAATGAAAATAAAGAAATAGTACGTAGGAATACGGAGCATATAAGAAAGTCCGTAAAAGTGATAACACCGAGGAAGACACAACTGCGGTAGCCTTACACCGTAGTGCTACAAGTAGTCCCACAAAAGAAATCGACAAAGCCCCCGCGGCGCCGGGGTCGAGTTAGATAAGGGCGCGAATGAAACATCTTCACAGCCACAGTTAGAATCGCCACCGCAAAATTACTATAGGACCCGATACGGGCGAGAAATAAGACCTACGAATTTCTACCAGGCAAATGTATGAATTGTCCTAATTGAACTACTATCGTCATTACTTTTAAATTAACTACTTAACTTACTTTAATAATCAACTGAATTATAATACTTAAAATTCTTATGGTTGCTAGTTGCAGTGCGTACAGTGGGGGTATACATTCATACGGGTACAAGTAAATTAAAACGTTCATTTATTTAAAAAAAAAAAAAAAAAAGGGAGATGTTATAAATGTAATTGTACCCCAAATTGCCCGCCTTCGTTGTAGTTATGCTACATATTCTGGTTCCCTGGTGCCGGTAAGCCGGTTTTCTTCGCCATGGTATCACAATGGGCCAATCTGGCCTAAGTGTGTCCCTGCCTGAGCGGGGACAGCCACCTAACCTAACCTAATTCGTTTGCATGGGTTGTCATCAGTAAATCCGTCCGTATCCGAGGCTTGTTGTTTCTGCGTAACTATGTAGCAGGGCTATTTTAAATAGAATGCACACAGCACATATTTTGTTCACACACAGCACATATTTTGTATTAGGTCACACACAGAACATATTTTGTAACAAATTCACACACACGGCACACATGTCTGATCTTATAAGAATTTTTCATTGAGGATAGAATTCACAGCCACTTTTTGTAAAATATTGTATATGTACTACTAAATAAACAGATTTATTCTGAGTCGATTTTGATACAGAGTTGATTCCAGTTGAGTTTTGATTGAAGTTTTCCTAACAACAGTGTACGGTTTCCCGGACCAAGGTTGTTTAGAGTTAATTGTAGATCACTCGGGAAAGAGCGTTGAGAACCCATAGTGTACGGTTTCCTGGACCTTTGGTACTCACGCTAAGAGATAGACATAGTTTAGTGTTTTTATATAGAGAGGAGAGTAATCGTTTGTGTACGGTTTCCCGGACCAAAGATTCTCCCTCTCTATTTTGTAGGGCGGAGGAAATACCCCCCTTACAACTATGATTTTTTTCCGTGGCAGGGCAGTTACCCCGGCGCACAACCCCCAACTTGGAGGACCGGGGCCGGTATAACCGACCGGTAACCTACTTCGGGGATGTGAGCGCTGCCGTTGGCCCTGTAGGGACTCATCCGCCACCATCTATTTTCAAAGACCCCAACTGATTCTTGGAAATCCTTATCAGCCTTAGCTCCAAATATGTTGAACTAGCCCAGATAGGGTGTTGTTCCCGATCCGGAAGTTATATACGCCACCGTTGATTTCATCTAGGGAATTCTTTCGATTTTTTTCTTCTGGTCAACACTCGCGCTTATAAGTTTAGCAAGTTGAGCCCGGGTTGACAACAACCAGTACCCACTGGCTACCACGAAGAGGTAAAATAAGCACAATTGCAATACTGGGCATCGCCTAGTTGATACCAATTAGAGTCTACCCTATTACTACAACACCCAGCCACCGACACCACAAAACGTATAAAATAAATATGAAATTCAAATAACAGAATATGAAAAAAATTTAAACTTAAAAAAAGGCTGTGCAATTTTTTTTTACCAAAAAACGTAATGGACTATAGGACGTAATGACATGGCGAGGTGTGATTGGGAGGAACGGGGACTCGGATCAGAACGCGAATGGAGAGAAGCAGTTGCACAGCAAAAGTCATGTCTATTGTGAACAACTTTTTTTTTTGTACAAACACATTTTCATTTCACTTTGCTGATAGACTTCTTCGTGGTACCATTGCGTGTTAAAAAGATGGTTTTGAGAGAGGCTGAACTATTAACTGATTACCACCTCGTGTTGTGCAAATTGTATTTCAACGATAAAGTACTTTTCCTACCAAAGCATAAACCAAGGCTGGTGACATGTATACGGTGAGAAAGTTTAAAGAACAATGAGATGCGGAAGTAGTTTTCACGACAGGTATGCCAAAGGTTTGAACAAATTCCAACTGTTCCGACAAATGTAGAGGAAGAATGGCTGTTTTTTTCAACTGCAGGCATTGCCTCTGCAGGAGATGTTTGCGGAGTGAAGGTCTTGGTGTTGCGACTGGTGTTGAGAAAAGAATTGCGTGGTTTAAAACTCGGAGTTTAAGAAGCCATCAAGGGGGAGCCAGCTTCTCAAAGCCGGTACATACAGGAGCGAAGAACTTGCAAACCGGCTGTTAAATCAACTAATGAGCAGTCCTGGAAGGAGTTCGGAGAGAAATTGGACCGTGATTACAGATCTGCAAACAAGGTGTTCTAGCAGACCATCCGCCGTCTCAGAGGAAGGAAGTTTAATATCATCGAAGGAGTCAAATTCAAGGATGGTGTACTTCTTTCAAATGAGAAGGACATCTTCCGCAGATGGACCGAGCATTTTTCCGAGCTGCGGCAGACCCATAGTTTTGAGTAGGGCGGAAAATAGTCCAACCATAGAGATTAAAGTGCTAAAAGTCGGCAAATCTGCTGTTGTGTATGAAATCCAACCGGAAATGCTCAAGACCTAGGGCGAAGAAAGAGTGAAATGGCTCTCTCATGTCATTAAAGTGGCCTGGGAATACGGTATAACACCTAGCGACTGGCAAACTCGGATGATTATTCCTCTTTTTAAAAAAGGGGATTAGAGGGATTGCTCCAATTACAGAAGTATATCACTTTAACGTCTCCCCAGTAAAGTCTTTGCTAAGGTGTTGGAAGTCCGTTCCAACGCAGTGCTCGAGTTTAGGTTGGGCGATGAGCAGTGCGGCTTTCATGCAGGTAGAAGCCAAATCGACCAGCTGATCAAATCAAAGGTAATGGTAATATTCCGAACGCCTGTTCAATGCACTCTGCATGCTAGTGGAGTCCCATTAAAACAGGAGTAGAAGTTTAAATATTTCTGGGTCCTATTCACGAGTGATGGAAGGAACAACACTAAGTTAGCCTGTAGGATTGGTCAGGCTGGAGCAATTTTGAGACAACTTGGTCAATCTGTTATCAGAAGGGCTGAACTTGGCATCGGAGCTAAGCTATCAGTGTTAGTTTTGACGCTCACCTATGGTCATGAGGTTTGGGTAATGACCGAAAAAATAAGCTGATACAACAGGCTGCCGAAATGTGATTTCTTCGTTGTATTGGTGGGGAAACTCGTTGAGATCGAGTAAGGAACACCAGAGTACGCGAGGCACTCAATGTCGAGCAGCTACTGCTTTAAACGGAGAGGTCCATAATTCGATGGTTTGGAAACGTTCAACGCATGTCCTTAACTCGGCTTCCAACACGTGCCACGGAATCCGGGCCATCAAGTAGGCGTCCGTTGGCCTGGGATGAGATAGTTGAACCAAGTCCAGAATATCACCTCTACCCGTGTTGGGATAGCCCCTGGTGACATAGAGTCGGTGGCGGAAGATAGGGAGATGTGGAGAGTTCACTTAAGCACCCTAAATCCGCGACGCTCATAGTCGATAAGCCAATTCGAATTTACATCTACTTCGTCTTGGGCCCACAAATTTTTGGTATAATGGGTATAATTCATACCACATTTTCTTAACTATTTGTCGCATTTTGGATTGATTTCAAAAAAATTGTAGGTGTCAAAAGTGAAAGAAAAAGTTAAACACCTCAGAATATTTAGAAAAATAAATCTTGCATTGTCCAACGCCCTGGTGTTGGACTTCGCCAGGGGTGGGTTCTGTCACCTGTATATGGATTGGATGTTACAGCGGAGCCGTGGTAGGGAATGGTTCGAATTTTGAGATTTAAGGATAGGTAAGTCATCTGCTTTTCGCTGATGACTTAGTCATCCTTACGAACTTCAGCGCGCACTAGATAGGTTGCCGTTGCCGTCTGCGTTGAAGCTGGGATGAAGGCAAAAAAAATCAAAATACAAAAAAATAAAATACTTTATTGCAGTTTCTTTTATACATAAATTCTGCATTATAAATAAAGGTGCAAACAATGAAAAGTGTGAAAAATGAAAAGTGCAACTAAACAAAAATGTATGAAAAGTGCAAATAAACAAAAAAGTATTAAAAGTGCAGTATGCATGGGTCATTGCCCTATTATGCGCAGAAATATGCTTATCATTTAGGTTTTTCTTTTTGTTGATGTCGTCAACATTTTGCCTCCTCCGGCGTTGCTTGCTAATTAATTTCGAACCTGTGATCTGGTATGTTCCTGTGTTCTCTGAACTGAATGATCGTTGTTGAATTCTAGTTATGTAATCCTCGTACCAACGGTTGCAAAAATCTTGTTTGAGTTTTTGAATAAACTTCCACCTTTTTAAACTACTCTCTGCCAGATCTAGATGAAATGCCACTGAATTCCATTGATAATGTTTTTCGCTCCAACAAAATTGGTTCCGTTGTCGCTATACAGGTGATGTACAGATCCTCTACTACTGATCCTTCGTCGCAATGCTGCCATGAATCCATCTGTTGTTAAATCAGAAGTCAGCTCAATATGCACTGCCTTTGTTGCCATGTAGACATACAGCACTATGTAAGCCTTGTGCGACTTGATGCGTCGAATTTGTGAACATCGTGTATTGACTGGGCCTGCGTAATCTATTCCACAATGAGTAAATGGACATGAAAACCTTACTCGTGCTTCTGGAAGTTGTCCCATGAGTTGATTTGATTCCTTATCCTTAAATCGGAAACATCTAACGCATTGATTTATTATGGCCTTGACAGTATTGGTTCCTCGGATAATCCAAAATTTCCTCCGAATGTGATTCAACGTCAGTTTCACCCTACCGTGAAGTGTATCGATGTGAGCTTTATTGATAATTAATTTTGTCAGCGGATGCGATGATGACAAAATCATAGGATGTCTCTGGTCATCTGATAAAATTGCATGTTTCAATCGCCCTCCCACTCCCAATATTCCATCGGCGTCGATGTACGGATTCAATGATGATATCTTCCTAGTTGATTTCGGTGCTTTGTTTACTTTAAGGTTCTAAATGTCCTCGGTAAACGTTCGTTGAGCATCCTTTACTCTGCGGTAGAGCATCCTTTGCTCTGCTTCCAGGAGCTCCTTCACCGTTAAATTGCCATATAGTAGCGGTTCGCCTCTCTTGCTTTTTCTGCAATTGTTTTTAAATCGCGGACAGATTACGCTCACACGTTGAAGTTTCGAAAGTGATGTATACATTCAAATCAAAGAGGCAGCAAACAGAGGCGGTAGCTCCACAAGCTGGAAAACAACGGGACATCAAACTTCCAAGCATAAGCATACCAACTTTTCTGTCACGAAGCATGACTGAGATCCTTGATTAATCAGAACTCGTACAAGTTTCGCTTGCCCTCTAACGCATATATTTGCCATTGCTGTGGCTAGTAGAACCATCCTGTTACTTTGACATGCTGTGGCGATTCGGTTTGTCGATGGTGCTTCTTCAGCACTTGTATAGTTGATGAGACTCGCTACAGATAGCACATTTGGACTGTATGACTGTAGTCAAATGGTTCCTTGTGTATGTTGATTTTAACGCTTGAGACTGGTGTTCTCGGTTGGATTCGCGATTGCCCTCCAATACTCGGAATCTGCCCTCGATGAAGCCAAAGAATTCACTCAACTTTGGAATTTCTGTTAAAGTTCCTTTCGATTGCTGATACAATTTCCTTGATTCAGGATCGAGTTTGGGAAGTAACAACTGAATCACTAATGGATCCTAGGAACTGACATCGACTCCTAGGTTGTTGATACCGTACTAGATTTCCCTTGACGTTTCCATGATGATTTTCAAATCGAACGCATTTCATTGCGAACTGATTTCAACGTAAGTAGTTTCTGAATGTTATTGTTGACCAACGCTGCTGAATTTTGGAACCGTTTTGTAAGCAATTCTATAGCTGTTGTTTTGTCAAGTGGTTGACAATTCTTGCTGCTTCTCCCTTCGCTGCTTGCCCTTCAAATACTTAATTCGTTCGATATCGGTTAAGGCTCTGTTCTGTTGAACCAATCGCTCAAATAGTTCCCAAAACGGGGTCCATTCCTCATACTTTCCGCTGAAAGTTGGTATGCTTATGTTTGGAAGTTTGATGTCCCGATGTTTTCCAGCTTGTGGAGCTACCGCCTCTGTTTGCTGTTGTAGCTGTTCTGCCTCTTTGATATGAATGTATACATCCTGATATATCTGCTCCAAATCGATAAACTCGTTGCTGGCCACATACTCCTGTTCGTAATCAGCTTTTACCAGTGATAGCATGATATCTTCGTGCATTGTTTGCAATCTTGTCCAGCGTTCGTGTAATTGATTCAGCTTAAATCTGAGGTACACTGCACTTCGACTCAAATCCAAGCTGACGATTACGCGTATGAAGTTGTTCTTGACGAGGTTCTACTTAGTAAACTTTGGTGGGTACTTCATCTTTCCAGCCGGCTCCTCCGTTGGTTCTGATGATGTGCTCCTCGATGGTTGACTTGCCCCTGCTGGATTTGAACTAGTGGAAGCTAAACGTGCTTCTGGAACGCTGGTCACGGTGTGTGACGGTATTGACGGAAGTTGTTTCTTCTTTTTTAACGCATCTAGTTTCGTCTTCAAAGAATTCTTGATATCAAGGTATCTTGATTCAAATTGACTTAAATACTTTTTTGTAAAGTAGTCATCTTGTGGGTTTGTCCTCCTTAGGTTTTCTAAATATCCGTTGTTTAATTGGAATTCCACCCAGTGCTGCTCCAACTGCTCTAGTCTTATAATGAAGTACTCCACGTGCAGTATGCATGGGTCATTGCCTTATTATGCGCAGAAATATGCTTATCATGTCGGTTTTTCTTTTTGTTGATGTCGTCAACAATATTAATGAAATGAATAATTGAAGAATTGAAACAGGTAGAGAAGTTTAAGTATCTCGGGGTCTTATTCACGAGTGTTGGTAGGAGCAATACTGAGTTATCCTGTAGGATTGGTCAGCCTGGAGCAATTTTGAGACAACTTGGTCAATCTGTTATCAGGAGGGCTGAACTTGGCATAGAAGCTAAGTTATCAGTCTTTAATTTGGTGTTTGTTCCGACTCTTATCTATGGTCATGAGGTTTGGGTAATGACCGAAAGAATAAGATCGCGGATACAAGCTGCCGAAATGAGATTTCTTCGTTGTATTGCTGGAGTGACTCGCCGAGATCGGGTTAGGAACACCGGAGAACGCGAGGCGCTCAATGTTGAGCAGCTACCTCTTCGAAGGAAGAGGTCACATTAAACGCATGTCCCCAACTCGGTTTCCAAGACGTGTCATGGAATCCGTGCCATCAGGTAGGCACGGGAAGGCCTAAGTAGGATGAGATGGCTGGACCAATTCCGAAATCTCACCTCTACTCGTGTGGCGATAGCCCTTCATTATTTAGAGTCGATGGTGGAAAATCGGGACATGTGGAGAGTCCACTTAAGCTTCCTAAACCCGCGACCCGCGATAAGCGGGCTATTGGAAGATAATGATAAATAAAAAAAAAAAAAAAACTTACCATTCAATTACGGGCCCTCTTAGTGTTTTCTTTGTCCTAAATCCTGTATGAAATAGAAAATGAGAAGCCAATTGTACTCCAAGAAGTGAGAGTTCCTCCGCGGGCAGCGTCTACAAAATAGTAAAATATGTTCTATGTATAAATAAGAGCTGCTTTTTTCTGTATCGATAAATTGATAATTTAAGTTAAAGTGAGAGCATAATTGATGGTTGGGTGTTGTAGTATTGGTGTAAACTAGGCTAAGCCCAGTATTGTAACTTTTACTACATATTATTTGTGCGTAATGGCCATTAGCCATTAGGTACCGGTTGCTGTCCACCCGAACTCGACTGGCTAATCTTATAAGCGCGAGTGCCTATCATAAGAAAAAAATCAGCACTACAAACACGACACGTGGTCGCCGTGGCTCAGAAGTTAGTGCGTGTCCATATCCATGTCCACCGAACATTTTTCGCGGCATCACCTCTTATCGGGGAATCACAAAACATTCAAGTACCATTTGCGAGAAACTAGGCTTTATCTCATCTCGAGCTATCGCGCCAGCTATTTCATTACAGGGAATTCTCAATTATATGACTACTCAGTTATATGAATTATTCCAATATATGAAACGCAAAATTGTTGCACTGGAATTCAGTTATACGAACTGATAACTCTAATAAATGTACTACGCGCACATACATACATATGTATACGCATGTGAATTTCTGTTTAAAATTTTTTAGAAGTAAGAACAGTTACTTTGTCTAGACAGATTTTTTTTTTACGTTTTCTTTTGCTGCTTTATGTGCACAGCAGTTCGTATTAGGTGGATTTCATAGAAATACCACCTATTGCAGAGGTCCTCATGACGCGACTTTCAAAAATTTTGAATGCCATTCGTCTTCGCTATCATAGTAAACACTAACCTCATACTCCGTTAAAAATTTTATATATATATACATATGTATATATACATACATATACATATATATGTATATACATATATATATATATATATATATATATGCAATATAACGGATTCTTGTGGACACGATTGAGGCCGCAATTATGAACCGATTTTAATAAAATTTGGTATACACGTTCGTATGCCGAATACCTCGGCTAAGTTAGTAGATGGGCATAATCGGTCCAGAGGGGGGCGGGTTACGCCCCTTTTTATGTCTCAAACGGTACAATTCACAACTCAAATAAATCCCAACTTCCGGTTTTGATTTTTTAGTAATATAGTAGATAACAGGGAACAGAATCCGCCTGCTACCAATTTGGGTGCCATCTTGGATCCGCCATCTTGAAATTCTTCAAAATTGATTGGATTTCGTTGAAATTGAAAATCCTTACAAATCTCGAGGTAATTAGTACAAATTCGTTTTTAAAGTGGAAATTTTTGTCCGCCATTTTGTTCCCACCATCAAAATAGATGACATAAGAAATCCACCTACCTCTTGCGGCGCTTGCCGGAAGGTTCTTTTTTTTATCGCAGAGGCAACATTGGTCTGTGTCGGTAAGTTCTTTAATTTTGATATAAAAAAAAACGATGTTTATAATGCCGAACCGACGAAAAACTCGCAAATGCTTAAGTATGGAGAAAAAGAGCGAGATTATTAGGACATTAGAAAGGATCAGTCTGCTAAACGTCTATCGAAAAAAATTATTTCATATATAAGGGTGTTTTATTGAGCATTATACTCAGCGCAGTAATAAGTTTTCAATAAAACGCACTTTTATACTCACTTTATTTTTACTGTAGTTGGTTGTGACATAAGCTGCCAAATATACAAAAATGTATGCTGTCTGCCAAAAATGAAAAAAAAATATACCCTATACTTCAACTTTTTATCTTCACTTTGGATTACTGGCATATTTATCTTTACTTTTTGTTTTGTTGTTGCTTTGTGTAGAAAAGTTTACTGTGCTAGCTATATGTTTCTCAATAAAACACGCCTAATCATTACTTCATATAAGTGAGACTTCAGTGTACCTATTTACTTTTAGTTATATTACAGTTTTATAAGTCGTACCAGAAAACGGGCCTTAAACCTGCGACGAAATAGAAGACATACAAATCGGCACTGCATAGAAGAACCAGTGCTGCTCGCGGGCACTACGGGCAAACGAGAGAGGAAATAGACCGAACCGAAGCTTGCAAGGACGAACAAGGGAACATAGCAGTACAATCACAGTCACTGCCGAGGATTTGTGAGGATCGTTTCTGTAGACTCTATAACGACGATGACGAATCAATTTCCGCTATCCGGCAGAATAAACAATTCAACCAGAACGATGTTAGTCAATGATGCCGTCCACATGCGACCCGGATGATATCTAAACCTAAGTCAAACAAAGCTACTGGACTTGACGACTTAGGCGCGGGAGATGACTTAGTAAGGAATATCACCAACTCATTTGCAAAATATCATCAGAGGAGAGTATGCCCGATAAATGGAACCTCAACATTGTTTGCTCGTTTTCAAAAGAGGAGACCATTTAAACTATGCTTACTATAAATGTTTTAGTTTCCTTAACATCGTCTACAAAATCTTATCTAATGTATTGTGTGAACAAATAGCGCTCTGTCAGCAACTTGATTGGTCCATATCAACGTGACTATAGGCCAAGAAAGTCCACCAAGAAAGTATTCCCACTACCGCAGATCTTGGAAAAACCCAGGAATTCCAAATCCATATCCAACACCTATTTATTGAAACGAACTATATAGAGCAATGTCAAGTTTTGGGATCAATGCCACTCGACTGTTCAGGATGACGATGGATATGGCACGTTAGTCCATAAATTCCTCACCGAGACTTTCGATGCCAAAAAATGATTCAGACAAGGCCACGCCAACACTAGAGGCAATATCTTTTAAAAGTGCGTGCAATTTCGGGCGTACAGTCAAATAGAGAGATTCTTTCATAACCTGTACAACGCGAATGTGGAACAGTCTACATAGCTCTGTGTTTCCCTGTCACTGCAACCCGCAGGCATTTAAGGCCAACGTGCATCGGTATCTCCTTCGTCTTTCCTCTAGTTTCCCTAATGCCCGTGCTCTCGTTTAAGAGTAGTCATAAACCCTTTAGCGCACGTAAATTATAAAAAAAAAATATTATTCGCACACGTCAATGATATTAATCTCAGTAATGCGGACACTTAACCTATAGATAACGAATAGAATGTCAGTCTCGACAGACATAACTTTGTCTACATAAGCAGCAATAACAATAATGCTGAACTAATATATAGCCATGAATCATCACATCACTTAGTTATTATTTAACAATTTCTGTTATAATTTTTTTACTTTATTCCTTTTTGTACTATCTTTTTTTTTCATTATTCTTTTCCTTGTTTTCATTTTCTCTCATTATTTTTTGAAGTAATATTAATCTGTTACACTAATTTGAATATGAATTATAAAAAAATGCCCTTTTATCTTGAATATCCAATCATCATCATCTTTGTGTCTTTTTGTATGGGTTTGTCTCTGGTGCGAGTTGTGCAGTTTGGTCGGTATTGAATCGAGTTCCTTCTCAGGGGACATTTTCCATTAGTCACTGTCAATGGTAGGTCCCAGTGAGTGGAATCATAATGAACAAACAGCCATGGGTAACAATGATACAACGCGAATAATGCTCAATATTTCATGTAGCCAGCGTGCTGGATTGCAAATTTGTCACATTAATGGTCAGAGTCTGCGTCCAAAGATAGATGAATTTAGATTTTTGTTTGAAGGTTCAAAAGTTGACGTCAATTGACATCTATGGAAAAAGAAGATATGACCACATTTCCTCCTTTTCCAAAACAATTCATGGCCTCACTCTAGAAAACCTCTTTAAACTGAGAACCTTAAATCTACTTAATAAGATCATGCAAGCACGTTAACCGCCTAACCTTTTCAATAAGATTCACTACACTCGCTCTGTTAGAAGTTGTGACCTTGTTCCAGTGCGCTACGCTTATTTAGTATCTGAGCGACAATTCTTCGTTCACGCGATTCGGCTGTGGAATTCCCTACCCCAGTCTATTAGACTGATTGGCTGTGCAGCTTTGTTCAGGAGGAAACTCAGGCAATACCTGGAGACGCTTTGATGATGATGATTGTCTTTTGTTAGTTTTGGTTATTTGGGCCTTTTTCTCTCTTTTCTTTTAACTTTATATATTACATATGTACATATTCTAAATATTCTATTTTGTAAATTTTTTTTTTAAATTGTTATTTTTTTAGCTTTGTTCTTTTTTTTTTCTTTTTTCCACAAACATAGTAACACAAATGTATTGAATTATATTCTTGTAGTATTATATTTATACTGAAGCTTGCACTACTCAAAAAGATATTTTATCTTACTGTGTGAGACTATTGCAAATAAAGATTTGATTTGATTTGATTTGATCAATAACAATAATGCTGTACTCTTAAGGGGTTAGGTGGGTTTCGAGGGGTCAAAAAAAGCGTATTTTTATTGATTTTTTTTAATTATATCAAATGAAATATTTCATTCAAACAATTTACCATATCAAAGATACATATTTAACAAGTACTGTGTGAAATTTGTATTTAAAAATTTGGAAAATTCAGCCAGTGGGACCTCATTTTCCTTGACCTCTTAAAAAAAAAGGTCTTCTGGCGTAGTCAGGATAACTCATGACTGGTTCAGCCGAAATTAAAAAAAAACAATTTTTTTCTGTTCGTAGATATATAAAGCTTGAACTTGAACGAAGGAAAAAACAAAAACTTTAAATTAGAATTTTTGGCGGAGTTGTGAACAAAAAAACCCATTTTTTGGTAAAATTTTCACTACATATTGCTTCATAAAATAAGTTGTGATAAAAAAAAATAAAAATCCTTCGTTCAGGTTCTAGATAATGTTGTTTTGAAGAAGTTTGCAAAATTTCAATAAGATCGGTTCATAACTTTTTGAGAAATCTTGACTACCGATTTCGAAAATAGAGTTTCGAGAAAAACGCGATTGAAGCGCGACACGCCAGGCTGACTTGATGGGCGGAACTTCCGAAGGGTCTATCTCTAAGAACTTTATTCTGATCGATTTTAAAGTTTGGGAGAATATTCTAGACATATTGTACTATTTAATAAAATTAAAAAAAAAAAATATTTTTTGAATTTTTGAAACCCACCTAACCCCTTAAGCTACGATCAGACGATTTGCAGATGTGTGCAAATTTTGACGAAAAATGTGTCCCAAACGTCCGCAAATCGTGTGATCAGAAAATTTTTGTCCGCAAATGTTTTCACACATGTCATTTGCCCATGACGCTTGCACACGTCATCCGCAAATCGTGTGATCACCCTTTCGGGACCATTTGCACACATTTGCGGACTTCTGGACATTTGCTCACTCGTATTTGCCTATTTCTGACATTTGCAGATGTTGCTTTAAAGAAACATGGACAAATGGAAATTTTCTCCGCAAATGCTGTGTTATAATGTGGATGTTTTTCTTCGCAATTCTCCTTCATTTGGGCTTCTGAATTGGATATTATCGAGCTTTAATCAACAGGATACCGGGTATTAAATAAATCATTGGATTAAATGGAATTCATTCTCTGACAAAAAATAAAAAAATAAATATATATGAATCGCGACAGCGAAAGAACAAAATCATTGAATTTTTCGGTTAATTTTTATTTTTGTTATGTTCAGAAAATAGAAAGAGGAAAAAAATTGTGATAAAATGGCGATCTCCTCTTCTCGCAATTCGCGGTTAAGTTTTGCACAAAATCTTTCCTTGTCGCGCCGGTCAACCCAATCCTTTCTCTAGCATTTGCGCGGCTTCGAGGCCAATTTACTATGATCATCCTGTTCGCCGCTGCTTTCAAACAAATACATACACAGCCAATACCACTGCGATGGTATCCCGAATTGTTTCATCCCTCCAAATAAATAAAAATGACGTTTCTGCAAATGGTTCTGCAAATGAGCTATTTGCATATGTCGGCAAATCGTGTGATCGGACAATAAATGCCCTGAAAAAATTTCCAGATATGTCATTTGCTCACATTTGCGCACACCCAAAAATTTGCAACTTTAGGACAAATTCGGCAAATCGTGCGATCGGCCTGCAAATGACATTTCTGAAAAATTGGCATTTGTGAATGATTTACAGACATTTGCTTATGAGAAAATTTTGCGCACATCTGCAAATCGTCTGATCGGAGCTTTAGCCCTAAGGCACATGAGTAACGAAGGCATCTCTCCAACAATGAAAGTAACCTTACACAAGAGCATTATCAAACCGGCCCCGTTCTAAGTCATAAAGGCATGGACTTTGTTTTAAGAATAAACATTTGTAATCTTTGGCCCCCTCCGTGTAGACGGTAAGTGGGAAAGAAACAACGACGGCCGCACATACTTAAGCCCGTTGTACACGACATGGAAATGGTTGCATGTACATGTGGCTCTGAAGTCAAGAAAAAATGTGTGGCCTCATGTGGTTACATGCAAATAAATATAGGTAGTACACGACATGCGAAAATGTTCCCAAAAGTCCCATGTTTCCATGCAATTAGGGTGGTTACATGGAGGGTTGCATGTATTTTGTCGTACATGTGGCGCTGGTACACGACATGCAAGACACACCGCATGTGCCAGATGCAAAACGGAAAAAGCCGCATGTACGTGGGTCTTGCTAGTACACGACATATATACTCTGTCCCACAAAAATTGTCAGTACAGACCTTATGGAGGAGCTTTTTTTCAAACACTGGTGCCGGGAGATGTTTTCCGGGCACTCAATGAGAGAAATTGCCACTGAAATACAAACCAAACCACTGACTTACACAGATTTTGTTTGTGTAATAATCCCAAAATTCGAGTACATCCCACCATAACCAGTCTGCCACACCGCTGAGGGCAGAATGATCGTGTTGTCGTCATCAACTTTCGCTGTGTGTGCTGAAAATATGTACATCGAAATAGAGTTACCGTTATCCAGTCAAAGCAAATCGTTGCAGCTTTTTCTGTGGATTTTGTCAAATAGCTTTGAAATGTTGTGCTTTTGAGAACAAATAAATGAATTTGAGTATGTGAGGGTGTTGCCGCTTAATTTTTGATTTTCTTCATTTTCTTGTTGTTCTGGGAAACGGTTAAATTTTATTTCGACTTTTGTGCTTTGTAATAAAGATTTACTCGCGCGGGAATTTGAAACATTAAATTCAGTCACAGTTCTATAAGTGATCATATTTATAAGATTAAGCGCGTTATAGTGATATTGTCATACATCAAAATACTTGAAAAAATGCCTTTTACAAAATATTAAAATTTCACCAATATTGAGTCGGTGTTCATTTTGTAAACAATTATTTTTCTTTTCGTCAACAAATTGTTTTGTTTTAAATCAACAGATGGTAACTATACGGTTGTTACTCTCCGATTTCTAGCGATTTGTCATGCATACTACGGTAACCCTGAAAGAGCTTTAAAGAGTGACAGATTTATGTAAGCTCTTGCAACCAGAGTGAGAGGCAAACGTCCTATCTTCCCTGTACTGACAATTTTTGTGGGACAGAGTATAGTACACATGCAGCACTTAGTTTATTTATTCGCAATAATCAAGTTGGCATCGTATTTTGACACGTTTCTTTTATTTTGCATTTTCGGGTGCTGAATTAATTTTCAAATATCGAAAAGAAATGGGCGGATTTTGCTATTAGTCTAAGAGCTGGTGAAGGTTTTGGTTACGTCATTTGCGCAAAGGAAATTTATATATTTTTTTGTTTAGCTCCAGGCTAATGATCACAAAAATCGACGTCTGGCACTATTCTGCTAGTGCGTTTGGAGCGGGTGGAGGGGTAAAGATGTAAAAAAAAAAACGACCCGGTTACGTCATATGACCAAGGCTAAATTTTTATATATAAAAAGTTGACCTAATGACTTGTCATATTTTACCACTGCCATATTCCTGTAGTACGCTCCTGCTTCTACCTGGACGAAAGTCACACTGCTCATCGCTCAACTTGCAGAGCAAATACTTTTCCGGGAAGACTTAAAAGAGATAAGCCCCTATAATTGGAGGAATCCCCCTTATCGCCTTTTAAAAAAAAAAAAAATCCAATCGTTCTATCAATCAAAATCACGTTTCTCTACAGTTACGCTGCCTATTACAACAACAACAACAACAAATTACCACTACGCACAATGGTAAAGAAAAGAAGTAGTGTTGTTATTATTTTGACCATTCAAGTGGCATAAACATTTTCTGAAAGTCGCATCATGAGAACCTCTGCCATAAGCGGGTTTTCTTCGAAATCCACCTAAAAGGTTATAAATATTGGTTGCATGTAAAAACACATGCAACAGTACGAATTCGGGCGGCCGCATGTATATCCATGTGGCTCTTCCATGCAACCAATTACGCATGTAGTCAAAAATTACCTGTGGCTTGTTAGTACACGACATGTAAAAAAGTTACATGTTTGCATGCAACCAAGGTGTCCCATGGGGCTGCATATACATGTCGCCGGTGGCTACATGTGCATGCGACTGTTCTAAATATGGCTAGTACACGACATGAAAATTATATGTAACTATTGTCACTGACTGTGATATCAGAATGACGTCGGAGCCACATGTACATACATGCAACCATTTCTATGTCGTGTACTACGGGCTTTACACATACACCGACTAAGATGGCTCAAAAAATCTACCTCGGAGGGAAGACGCTGTAAAGGAAGACCGTAAGTTACGTGCCGCGCAAGTGAAAAAGAACCTCAACCAACTTGGTGTGCGAAACTGAAGGCAACTAGCTAACGGTCGAGCTGACTGGAGATGCTTGTTCGTTGAGATCCCCAAGTAAGTTCAGCCAGAGAAATCCTAAAACGCATGTACAGGTAATCACAAAAGCAAGTAGACTCCACGAACACCGTTATATTCGCTAGTAATTGAATTAGAAATCGAACAATTTTTTTTTCCTAAACGTGCTAGTGATTGTTCTCAAAAACTACAAAACAATTCAAAAATTTACAACACAAAAGTAAGTAGACACTAGATTAAAAAATCGATTTTTTTGAACTTCGTATAACTATTAATACTTTTGGGGTATCCATTACAGACTCACCGCTATGCTTTGCAACCCTGTCATATTTTTACGATCAAGCTCCGTATTTGATTTTCTCCAAACTTTATTCCACCCGTTTGATCCATGGCTTTCATTTCAGCACATGACAGTTTTCCTTCCGGTGGGAAAAGGGTATTAGCTTGAGGAACTTGATCCTAAGAATATGACAGGAATAAAACATGGCGGTGAATCCGTAATCTTTTAGGGGTGTATGGCGGCATCCGGAATAGAAATTTTGCTGCTTTTCGGGTCTGTATTGGATCGCTATTGCTAAGTTAACGTTTAGAAAAACAATCAACATGGGAATGTTGGAAAATTGGGTTTGGAAGAGTTATTTGTCTTGAAACAAGAAAAATTTCTCATGTCTTTAAGGAATGGCTGTTATACCACCTTTGAAACCAATTAAAAACGTACTCTTAATCGTCAGATATGAATGTGATTAAGCATCTGTGGGAGTGCCTCAAGCGAAAAATAAGAAATCACGAAATTGGAACCAAAGATGACATAAAACGAGTTCGTCAAGAGTGGCTTGAAATGAGTTCAAGCGAAACACAAAACTTGGTTTATTCGATGCCTTCGAGAACGAAAATTGTTCCCAAAGGTAAAGGATTCGCCAAAAGTATTAATAATTAAACGAATTTCAAAAAAATCAGTTTTTTAATCTAGTGTTTGCTTGTGATGTGTATTTTTAGATTTTTGAATATTTTGTTTATGTTTTGTTTGTTTTGCAATAATTGTTTTTTAGTTCTTGAGAACAATTAGATACTAGCACGTTAAGGAAGAAAAATTTGTTCGATTTTTAATTCAATTGCTAGTGATTTTTGATACGAATACAACGGCGTGCGTGGTGTCTTCTTACTTTTGTGATTAACTGTATGTACACAGATCATATGGCTTCAAAACGAAATTTTTTTTAATAAAACTGACAAATACAAAGTCAGTCAATGATGGAGACAGCGAGGACAGCTACGGCAACAGTTCTAATGAAGATCCACATAGAAACAAGACTAGCATCGTAGCAGGAGTTGTTTTCAGGTCTCGCTCAAGGAGGCATTAAAATTCTTGTTCTAGTGAATATTGTTCTGAGGTAAATTTTTGGGCAATAATTAATTGTATAGTTCAGTTTTCTTTGTGCACAACTGCCAGTACAAGACAGAAATAAAAACATAAATCTTACCGGTTTCTCCTGTTTTACAGATGGAACACTGGATCCAACCAAATTTTTCACGAAATTGAAAAATTCTACTGAAAAAATGCTCTTCGAATGTAAGAATCGTATGTTTTGAGTCCTGTAATGAAGACAAACGGCTTAAGAATATTCGTATTGCATTTATTTTTTTTTTGGATTGAGTATTTACCGTACACTAATTTCTATCGCTTTTGGCATAGGAAGAACAAAATTGGAACTTTCTGCCAGAGAAAGTTGTTCAACACTTTGGTTTATTTGAATAGGCTTCTGATCGTATCTTGTGTAAAACAGCATGTATGCATTCCACCATCTTTTCTGTCTTCTATATTGCATGCGTTTTAAATTATTATCGTATATTTCGCCCATATACTCTCCTCCAAAGCATTGCACTTTCATTTCTTCGTCCTCATTCATTTTACATTCCGTCACCTCGTTATCATCAAATTTATACCATTGCCCCTTGTCTGTGATAGGATCCCTAAACATTTAAATATGTTTATTAACAATTTTGTGATTATATATGGGAAATACATTACTTATATAGTATATAACTGAAATAATGTCCTCCAGAAGCCTGTCCGCTGTGTACAATTATTCCCGTTAATTCGTATTTGGTTACTTCAGTGTTATCATAGGAGTTTTCAACAAATTCAACAACCTCTCCATCCAATTTCGCCAAACCAAAAACTTAACGATACCTTTACTCATCTACTATTTACACATACAGTCGCAACATACAAGACAGCAGGCTCAAAATTCTGTTTTTTTTTTTTTCAATTGAATTAAATAAAATGATATATGCTAAACAAATCCAGATTCAAATAACAACCAAGCATTTTGAAAGGTTTCTAGATCAGAAAACGTGGTGGTCAGTTCGAACCAAATATAAAATAAAAATATGCGACTTTTTTTGAGCACTGCGACCTGTACAATAATGATTAAACATAATAATACCAGTATAAGGCTCCATATCCAATACTCTTGGAAATTCAAAATAATCATTGAATTTAATAGCGCAGACGCGTTCATAATCGTATTCAAATCGTTTTAGTTGGATCGCTAATACCGGCGGAAGTTTTCGCACACATAAGCGCTTGACTGTTACCACCTTTAAATAGAGCAAAGTATTAATATTATTGTCATTATGTATGTTCTAATATTCGGAAAAAAAGCCCCACACAGGATGATATTTTTTCAATCACGTTGAACAATGATAGATCAAGTCCCACATTGCAGTGATATTAAATTGCATTAAACATTCATGACGGTGAATTTGAATTGCATTATACGTTAATTTACCTTTTTATTACATTTATCGCAATGATAGGCATCTGCACCTTCTAGAAGTTCACCTTTAACATACTGTTCCAATGATTCGGTTAATGAGCTGTGATTTCTTATGTCCACGCTAAATACACTAAAAGGTTCTTCTTTCGAATAACGATGAGGGCACTCCTGGCAGATCTTCTGATCACTGAAAGAACCACCAAGTGTGTTAACCATGAACTGCGTATGCCCTAATGCTTTCAGTCCTTCGTCCAAGCTTTCAAAAAGCGACATAAAAAACTCGACAGCATCTTGCTGTTCTCGTAAGTTAACGGGCTCTCCCTGTAACCTTTTAAAGAAAATAATATTAATTTATAAATAAAATTAAAGTGTTTATCTACATTTCATTTAATTATTT
Source organism: Matsumyia berberina (assembly GCA_917880715.2). Taxonomy (NCBI): domain Eukaryota; kingdom Metazoa; phylum Arthropoda; class Insecta; order Diptera; family Syrphidae; genus Matsumyia; species Matsumyia berberina. Next base: position 85,699,786 of record OU862872.1, read on the forward strand.
ACTTTTTATCACTTGCATCATTACGTATGCAACTTATAGTACTATCACTTGCCCCTACCGATTTGAGTAAAAACTACGTCGGTGAGCACCAAGAAATATAACACTCTCATTTATTAACTATTTTATTTATTAACTAATCGCATGTCAGTATCCTATACCCGTTCCAAACCTTATCAACATTTTGTTGTTTGTTGAATGCGAGTGCAAATCGAGTTCCTTTACTACAATGTGATGTGTGCACAATTTGTGGCAAGAGACATCGCACTCGTAGTGCCATAGTACTTTTTCTTTCATTTTACTCAGATTCGAATCTTACTTCTATGGTTTAGTTACTCAAACGAAACAAATTTATTGTGTCATAAGCCACAATTGAATAATTCAAAGAAGATCTTTTTGAGTAGAATCATGCTCATGCGAATTATGTGTGCGAGGGTTTTACAATTTAGAGCTCATCAATCTAAACCAGAGTTCGAAAAAAAACACTAACGTACCGTACCTTAGTGTTCTGTACGGTACACTTCCCAGAAAAGTACACAAACACAAACCCTAAGAATAGTTCACAAACACTACGTCCTCTCATAAAGTTTGTGTACGCGTACACAAACGATATACACTAAGTAGCGAACACGATGAGGGATGTAAGTACACTACGATAGTGTTCTGTTCTTCCTACACAAACTCTACCTCGCCCGATAGAGTTTGTGTACGCGTACACAACCCGAATACCGAACGAAATACACTAAACGTACGGTACGTTTAGTGATCTTTTGAGTTCGCATATTGATTTTGTTGTTGGAAAAAGAAACGATTCTCTACCGAAAAAGTACACTAAACGTACGGTACGTTTAGTGTATTTCGTTCGGTATTCGGGTTGTGTTCGCGTACACAAACTCTATCGGGCGAGGTAGAGTTTGTGTAGGAAGAACAGAACACTATCGTAGTGTATTTTCATCCCTCATCGCGTTCGCTACGTAGTGTATATCGTTTGTGTACGCGTACACAAACTTTATGAGAGGACGTAGTGTTTGTGTTCCATTTAGGTACGGTACGTTTAGTGTACGGTTTTTTTTTTCGAACTCTGATCTAAACCATTGGTAGTGCAGTCAGAGATATTTACATTGTTGTAGTTGTTGCGTCATATTGCTTTTCTTCGCCTCCCGCACGTATCTATAGGCGTATTTCTTTACTTGTTCAGAGCAGAGTACTGAACAGAGCGCGAGCACGTCGAGCATGCTCTGAATTGTAAGATCTTACAATAGCTAGCACAGTAAACTTTTTCACACACAACAACAACAAAACAAAAATTGAAGATAAATAAGCCAGTAATCCAAAGTGAAAATAAAAGTATCTGATATATAGATGCTTTTGTGGCAGACAGTGTACATTTTCGTTTATGTGAAAGCTTATGTCACAACCAACTACAGTAAAAATAAAGTGAGTATAAAAGAGCATTTTATTGAAAACTCATTACTGCGCTGAGTATAATGCTCAATAAAACACGCCTAATATTGTCAGGTCTTCCAATGAAAAAAAATTGTCCCAAATGTCTTACAATCATGTGAACTGACAATTTTTGTCTGACAACGTTGTAAGAAAAGCATTGTCAGATCATTGTAAGACCGCAATCAGACAATGAACATTTTAGGTGTCTTCCAATCATCTGAAGACTCTTTTACGCTATTGTCAGGTCATAGATTAGATTAGATTATTTATTTATAAGCTCTAGTAGAGCCGTTCTTCATCAATTTACATTTTTTACATTGTTTGATACATATTGGTTATTTACATTGAATGTTATACAAGTGGATACACATTTATTTAATTTATTTAGCGTTTAACATTTAACATTTATTTAAAATTTAAGTTTACAAAACTCGATGACGCCTCTTTTGAATCTTTTTACATTTGTTTCATTTTTTACTTGATTAGGTAATTCATTAAAAAGTTTAAAGCCTTTGTAAATAAGTGAGTTTTGCGACTTAGACAAATAATTCGGCATTAAATTGTTCTTAATTTTATATATAAACACTAATACATTCATTATCACTCTTTGTTTGATAGACAACCATTTTAACGAATTTAACATTACATTAATTGACACATATCTATTACAGTTTAAAATACATCTCATTGCCATATTCTGTAACAATTGCATTCTTTTTATAACACTATCACTACATAGAAACAACACGGTGGAACAGTATTCGAAATGAGGCTTAATAATAACGTTATAAATATTTATTGCACTAATTATTGATCTTCTTATCCTTTTAAGGAACCCTATCTTTTTAGCTACTTTTTTACATATGTAGTCGACGTGGTCATTAAAATATAGCTTATTGTCAATGATAATACCTAGATATTTGATTTTGTCAACTCGTTCAGTAGTTTCACCGTCTATAATCAGTCCTATACTCTCTCCCTGTTGTTCGTTTATTAACATTTGTTTCGTCTTGCTTACATTAAGTTTAAGTTTGTCTTGCTGCAACCACTCACTAACCCATTCCAGATCTTCCTATATCTTACGGTGACATTCTACTAAGCTCTTGTCAGCTACATATAGCACGGCGTCATCAGCAAACAGCGCAATTTTTACATTTTCAACGACGTTCATCATGTCATTAATGTACAGGGTTTTTCAATAAGAGCGCTACAAAAGTTTTTTTAAATAAAACAAAAACGGTTTTGGATATCAATGAAATTCTTTATTCCTGTGAAAGTACGTTCGATGCCATTATGTATGGAATTCGATTTCTTTTGCATGGCCACCACGGGCACGCTTGCAGAAGTCCAGACGCTGAACCCAATTTTCGACGGTTTTCAAGCATAAATCGGCCGATACTGCTGCAATTTCACGTTCGATATTCGTACGAAGTTCATCAATCGTCGCTGGCTTGTTGGCATAGACCATAGACTTGACGTAGCCCCACAGGAAATAGTCTAACGGCGTCAAATCGCACGGCCGAGGCGGCCAAGCGACTGTACCATTTCGTGAGATAACACGTTCTCCAAACTTGGTTTCCAATAAATTGATTGTGACATTCGCTGTGTGGCTTGTGGCGCCGTCCTGTTGGAACCACATGTCCTCCAAGTCCATATCATCCAATTGGGGCCAAAAATATTCGGTTATCATTGAACGGTAGCGATCCCCATTCACAGTAACGTGCCGGTCTTGATCATCACGGAAGAAGTACGGTCTAATGACGCCGCCGGCCCATAAACCACACCAAACCGTAATTGTTCGGGATGCAATGATGACTCATGGTGTGACGTGTGGATTGCTGCCTGACCAATACCGCATATTTTGTTTATTGACGAAGCCATCCAGCCAGAAATGAGCCTCATCGCTGAAGATGATTTTTCGATGAAAATCCGAATCATTTTCAAGTTGTTGCTCAGCCCAATTCACGAACATACGCCGCTTCTGCTGGTCAATCGGCTTCAGTTCTTGCGTCAATTTAATCTTGTAAGGATGTAGACCAAGATCTTTTCGCAAAATTCGCCACAACGACGTCACAGAGATGCCCAACGCTTGAGAACGACGTGTGAGAGACACATTCGGGCTTTCTGCAACTGAAGCCTCAGCGGCAGCAATATTCTCGACACCACGGGCATTTCTTTGTCTCACTGGCACGGGAACATTTTGTACTGTGCCTGTGGATTCAATTTTTTCCACTAGACGCTCAATTGTTGATCTGCTAGGACGATTATGACGACCATAAATTGGACGTAGCGCTCTTAACGTTGAGGCCACTGACTCCGAATTTCGGTAGTAAATTTTAATAATTTCGACTCGTTGTTGGCTCGTATATCTTTCCATCATGAAATGGCAAACCTTACTGAAGAGAAATGTCAAAAAACCGCAAGAAAAATATGGCATCGTTTGCTGTCCCTGTCGCTCTACTTTTGTAGCGTCCCTATTGAAAAACCCTTTATATTAGAAATAAAAGAGTACCCAATACTGAACCTTGCGGCACTCCGAAATTTATTTGATTCGACTTAGAAGTTGTACTATTCACTCTCACAATCTGCGTTCTATTCGTAAGATAAGATCGAACCAACTCAGCTCAATGTGTTTGAATCCGTATCTTTCTAATTTTTTTAATAGAATTTCCCTATCAATGGTTTCAAAAGCTCGCTTTATGTCTAAGAACACACAAAACACTCTTTTTCCGCTGGCGATTTCCTCCTTCCAGCTCGTCAAAACTAAGTTTATTGCACTTTCACATGAATGGCTTTTTCTGAAGCCAGATTGCATGTCGATTGTCAAATGGTTTTTTTCAAAATAGTCATTTAATTGCTTAAATATTATTTTTTCAAATACTTTTTCACATAAAGGCATCGAGTTAACTGGACGAAATTCTTCACACCGTTTAGTATTCGTTATTTTTTCTATTGGCGTCACTACAGATTCTTTCCAGGAAGTTGAAAACTTGCCGGATTGGATGGATTTATTTATTATCATATTTAGTTTTGGTCCTAATATATTATAATTGTCTAAGTATTTTTTAGGGGTCATAAAGTTAGTATCTTTTTTGTTCTTCATTTCCTTAAGGGCAGCCTGTATTTCCCGAAACGAGACCGTCCGAAAACGAAACACCAGATTTGTATAACTCACACGGTTGACAAACGGGACGAAACGAATGGAATCACTAATTTGCACAATACTCTCAACGAAGAAGTCATTAAAATTGTTTACCAACAATTGACGATCATTACAAATATCATTATTAAACACAATGTTAGTTATATCTCCCGATTTTTCTTGTTTTAACACGTAACGTTTAAGGTTTATCCACATACATTTTTGGTCTAATGAATTTTCTTCTTTTCTTTTAATGAACCGCTCTTTTTTATTTTTTATTTCTGCTTTATATTTACTCCTGGCAATCCTATAATTTGCCCATTCGTTTGCAGTTTTAAGAATTCCCGCACGTCTATATTTCATCACTTTGTCATTCCGGAAGGACACATCGACCCCTCACCCGCCTGGTGAAGGCAACTCTCATGATTTGAGTAGGGACTCGTCGGTAGGCAGCTCTACCACAGTCATCGAGATAGGCAAACAGAGTTCAGGGACAGCCCAACCTTCAACTAGGCTATAACGACAGGACAAGGAATGTGACACTACGTAAGAAGAAGCAAAATGCCCTTCGGTTAATAAGGCGACTACGTAAGCGTGATCCGAAGTCCTTCACAGATGAGGAGAGAGCGGCCCTGGATAGAGCCAACAACACGCTGAAGTCGGCCAGGTCCATAGGTAGACATGACAGAACAGAAAAAATTGGCAAAAGTCTTTCCAAAGCGGGGACGGGAAGCCATTTGCTGTCCACCTCCGCTGCGGGCCAGCAATCGCTTTGGAAGCGAGTGAATCCAAATTCGAACCGATTGCAGGCTGTGCCATGCGAAACGGAGAGGACATGAACAACTTAAGCGTAGGACAGGGTAGGGGAACAGGCAGAAGACTGTTTGAGACGAGGAGGGAGAGCCATTTGCTACCCACCTTTGTCGCGAGCAGACTTAGGCCACCGGCAGTGGGCGCGGACGTAGTCGAAAGACCCAACTCCGAACCTGTTGCGGGATGTTCCAAGAGAGGCAGGCATGATGATACCACATAACCACCGACCGAACGACTTAGCAAGAGGGCTAAAACCACGTCGAAAGACGCAGAAGGTCGTGGATCAGAACAACCCTGATCGTAGACTAAGGAAAGACCAGTGGAGACTGCTAGAACTCCGCATACTTGATGGTGTGAACGACGCTATTTTGAAGAACGAGGGATCTATCCCCTTCTTCGAACAGCTGACGAACAGCTGACTACCTTTGAATGCCGACATCCGACTAGTCGGAAAGAAGGAGCTGCTTAATTTCACAAGGCCAAAAGGACGGATTCTTATACCTGGCCCGTACATCCCAAGAGATAGGATCCAAAGGAACCTGCAACACCTCAACCCAGAGCTTTTTAGCGAAAACTGGGAGGTGATTGAAATGGGTGAACACAGCGAAGCAGGTACGGAGATTGTGGTGCTGCTTAGCCACAAATCTATGCCAATATTGCGTAGGTATGACAACAAAGTTCGCATCGGCATCACACGATGCAAAGTCAGGCCTATAGCGGGATATAGAACGCAGAAGAGGGAGGTGGGTGATAGAGATTCTTAATATTAATAATGTTGAAAATAATACAAATTAATCTTCACCACAGCAAAGCAGCCACAGCCAATCTCCTCTATCTCATGGGAGATAGAAATATTGACATCGCCCAAATTCAAGAGCCTTGGGTTTCCCGAGGCAAAATATTGGAGCTTCACTCCAAAGAGTTATGCTAGGTTTCCACTTGTCGTTTTGTAATTGACAAAAGACGTATTTTTATGTCAATTAGAAAAATGGCAAGTGGAAATAGCAAAAAATTGGGTGTCTTTGAATTTATTGTCGTCACGTGTCAATGATTGACAACGAAATTGAATGAATGACAAGTGGAAATAGCCGAATTGACAAACAAATCGTCACTCGTCTTTTAATTGGCAGTGAAAATTAATTGGCATCATTTTCAAAAGTTTGTCAATCAAGAGATTTTTTAATTGAAAAATTACAGAAAATATAATGGAATTTATAGCTATCCGGAGATAATGAAGGGGAAAAAGGGGGATCAGGAAGTCCACTTGGGAATGAAGCGTGCATTTTTATTTTATTTTTATTTTGAAAAAAGTTGGCTCCATATTACAGAGTTTTACGTAGATAATATCTACAAAAATCTCGGTTCTCGCAATTGACTTGCGTCTCAATTTTTTCAATTTTAATTTTTTGTCCTCACAGTTTTTCATTGACAATGATATTCCAATTCCGAATTAACATCGCTAGTCGAAACAGTTGTCAATGAACCGACAAACTTGCTTATCAAAATTTCGTTGCCAATGAATTGACAAATAATTTTTTGCCAATAATTGGCATACGTGGAAATGAATTGGCAATAGTGTCAGTTAATGACAAAACAAAAACTAAAAAAACTTTGTCAATTCATTGACATGTGGAAACCCAGCATTAGTTACGTACAAGTCAGACTTTCGGAGTGGCGAAAGTAAGAATAGAACGTGTATCGTAGCTGGGAAACAGATTAACCTCTTTCTTCTATCTACCTACAGCGATATGGACCAAACAGTGGTAAGGTGTGAACGGAAGGGGCTATCCCCACTGATTATCTCAGCCGTCTACATGCCTTAGGACTCTTCGGAAGGACCGCCATGTGAAATCACTCGTTGCATAGTCCGGAAAGCCCAACGAGAAAGATGGGATCTCCTGATGGGCTGTGACGCTAATTCCCATCACGTGCAATACAAATTCGCGAGGTGAGTCGCTGTTTGAATTTTTAATAGAGAACAACTTGACTATAGCTAATAGGGGCAACGATCCTACCTTCTCAATTAGAAATAGGCAGGAAGTTCTAGATATTACAATAGCCAGCAACTCAAGTACTCTAAGAATAGACCAGTGGATGGTACTAAGAGAAGAATCCTATTCCGACCACAAAATAATAGAATTCCTTGTCAAATATGCTAGGGACCCACCCATATCATATAGAAATCCAAGAGAGACGGACTGGGATCTCTTCAGCAGAGAGGTAGGAGAAATGAGCAGACCCCTACGGGAATGTACTTTGCGGGAACCTAGGGACATTGATAACATGGCCAAAGAAGTGGCTGAGGTTTTTAACAATGCTTACCTCAAAGGCTTGTCCTGCAAAAATAAGCAGAACCAAGAAGTCACCCCCATGGTGGAATAAAGATCTCAGCAGCATTAGGAAAGAAACTAGGAAACTTCTTAACGCGGCTAAAAGAACGAGCTCCGATGAAGACTGGGCGCTGTACAAAGCAAGTCAGAGGAAGTTCAAAAACGAAACACAGAGAGCCAAACGTAGCTCATGGCAAAATCTCTGTAATAGCAGTATGGAGACCACAGAATCCGCGAGATTGAGGAAAATCCTCTCTAGAGAACATGTAGCTCTAGGATCACTCAAGGATTCCTCTGGTAACTGGACTGAGTCATGCTCAGAAACACTGCAATTACTGCTGAATACACACTTTCCAGGGTGTACAGCTAACCAAGCAGACAAAGCGGAAAGCACTCTTAGAACGGAGAATGGGGCATCGGTAGAAATGGTTACAGAGGAGAAGATTATATGGGCCATTAACTCATTTTCTACCTACAAATCACCCGGTATGGATGGGATATACCCGATTATGCTGCAGAAAACCGCGGTCAAAGTTGCTCCCATTCTGAAATACCTGTGGTAGCCTCATGTGGAGGCACATACCAAAAGCGTGGCGTGAGGTAAAGGTCGTTTTTATTCCAAAAGCAGGCAAGGCCAGCCATACCACCGCTGAAGACTTCAGACCAATTAGTCTTACCTCTTTCGTCCTCAAAGGTTTCGAAAGGCTAGTAGACATAAACATTCGTAGCAAGTTGAGCCCCAGAGATTAATCTCCGGCACAGCATGCCTATATGAAGGGTAAAAGTGTCGAAACAGCGTTGCAAAGCGTCGTCGGTTCAATCGAAAAAACGCTAAAGGACAAAAAATACACCCTAGCCGCGTTCTTAGACATTGAAGGAGCCTTCCACAATGTCAATACGGACGCGGTGCGAAGAGCTTTAGTAAACCTCAACCTTGATCACACTCTCATCTACTGGGTTGTGAGCATGTTAGAGGAGAAACATATTAATACAGAACTAGGGGGAACCCAGTTAAAGGTTTACGCCTCTAGAGGCACACCACAGGGTGGGGTTATATACCCTCTGTTATGGGTTCTGGTCTTAAATGAAATACTATATCAATTCAAAAACAGTGGAATTAAGGTCACAGCATATGCGGATGATGTGGTCCTTCTAGCGACTGGCAAATTCCTTCCAACTCTTAGTGAGCAAATAGAAGGTGCCCTTAAATTGTTGGACACATGGTCCAAGAAATGTAAATTGGCGGTAAATCTCCAAAAAACTGAGCTTGTGCTGTTCACAAATAAGAGAAAGATACCGCAATTCAAAATACCCTCTGCTTGGGGTATCCCCCTCAGGATCTGTGACAGTGCAAAATACTTGGGACTTGTGCTCGACAAAAAGTTGAACTGGAAAGAGAACATAAACGAAAGAATTAAGAAGGCCACGATAGCTTTCTACTCTTGCAGTAGAATATTCGGGAAGACTTGGGGACCAAGCCCTAAAACCATCCTATGGATGTACACGGCTATTGTGAGGCCTATTCTTACTTATGGCAGCGTTGTGTGGTGGCAAGCTGCTACTCAAACCACCAACCTCAAGGCCATTACGAAAATACAGAGACTGGCATGCATAGCAGCTACTAGTGCCATGAGAACGACGCCAACAGCAGGACTTGAGGCTATTCTCAACCTACTGCCACTAGATCTGTTTATACAAGAATCTGCAGCCAGAAGTGCCTTGGGAATCAGCCAAACGAATGGCTGGAGGTCAAGTACGACGGGGCATGCTCACTTAGGCTCTTTAAATCAGTCAGACTCCCGGATCACAGCAGCGTTTTCCAGGCGGAGGTCCTAGCAGTGACAATTGCTGCCCGTGAGACTGCGATGAGGGTAATACCACGTGATGATATCACCTTTTTCATCGACAGCCAGGCAGTACTAAACGCGATTTCTGCTACTGAAATAAAATCGAAGCTTGTGAAGTGCTGTCGCGAAGAGCTTAGTGCTCTTGCCACACAGCATGAGGTAAAACTATGCTGGGTCCCTGGACATGAGGGCATACCAGGAAATAGGAAAGTTGATGAATTGGCAAGGGAAGGATCTTCGCTAGACCTGGAGCAGGCTGATCAGTCAGTGGAAATCCCGCCATGTAAGCTCAAATATGAAGCAGGGATCAGGACTCTAGCGGAGGCGTATGAAAGATGGAGCTCTTTGGACTCCTGCAAGATAACTATAAAACTATGGCCTAGGTACAATGGTGCCAGAACTGATACATTTGTAGGAGTAATTACAGGTCATAACACTCTGCGTTATCATATGAAAAAATTAAGACTAAGTGAAGACGACCTATGTAGGGGTTGTGGAGACGAGGAAGTCAATGAGGACACAACCCACTTCCTCTGCCACTGCCCAGGTCTCTGCCACCTCAGACATAGATCCTTTGGAAGGCACTTCTTCCAGGACACTGAAGGACTAAGAGACGTACCCATCAGGGACATCTGGAGGTTCATTAAGGCTTCAAAATGGTTCGGAGCCTGGGGCAATAGTAGAATGCTTTAGGTACTGCTCCGTGGCCAAGGGGTATCTTCCCCCCCCAATTAATGGGCATCACAATGGGTCTCTACTGACCCGAGTGTGGCGCTGGGGCTTGTCTCCCCTCGCCAACCCATCTACCTAACCTAACCTAAGGGGGGGAATGCTGCCCCCTTCTAGGGGTCACTGTTGGATTTGGGATAGGTGCGAGGTTGTGTGTATGCAGAGTTTTTTTTTTATATCCATCATGGATTACAAGAAAGTTACACCCATCATGGATTTAAAGAAACTTTGCATATGCTCAATCTCGCACCTACCCCAAATCCAACAGTGACTCCAAGCAGGGGGATTGCAAAGGGACGGCATGCCCCCGCAATTATATTCCACGGTAAGTTATACAAATGCTCTTCTAAAATTGAAATTTGGTGTAAATATTTGCGGTACCGTGAAATAAAGTAGATACAAATAATGTCGAATCGACTTTTGGATTTTGGATTTACATATACCGTAAAACGGGTAACTTTACACCGATTTTTTGAGTTTTTCCAAAAATCGTTGAATTATTCATAAAAAATAGGAACAAATTTTGATTCTTTTATAGGGATCTTATACGTAGGGCATTAAGGAACGTATCTGTGTTGGAATACTTATTTCAAAACGGAACTTAAATAAACTTTTACTTTGTTGAAAAGTGGCACAAAGTTGTCCAAAGGAGGGGGTTACTTTGCTCCGTTCGAAATTTTCTATCATTGTGCTTGTATTTTAAAAGCTGCAGCAAAGATATTCACTCGCCTTATTAACCTTACTCCAAATATCATTTCTGTGAAAAAATAAATTAAAAAAAAGTCATAGTTTTTTTATAATTCAAAAAACAGAACTGCTGCATTAAAGTAAAGAAAAATAAGAGATCAGGTTATTCAGTAGTGATAGACAACAAAACATAGAACGTATTTAAATTCATAAAAAAAATGAAAATTTTTTTAAAAAAGTAGGTAAGATTTAGTCAAATATAGATTTAAGCTCTGGGACAGAGAATGTACCTCTTTTAGAAATTGCTTTTGGAGGCATTTTGCTCCGGTGCAAAGTTGCCCCAAAATGAAGAAAAATTGGATGGTTTCACAAAAAATAATTTTATAAATATACTTTAAGACCAAGAAGGTTAACTTTGTATAAAATGTAAAGACAAAATGACATCTTAACTGGTACATAAACACTTACTTTATATACTTTGAAACACACAGCTCGACACCTCAAATTTTCCACTACAAAAAAAAAGCACAATCTAATGACTTCTCTTCAAAACACCACAGCTCACTGAAAACAAAAGGTAGACACGCGGCTGCACATGATTTTAAATACACATATACATACATGGTGTTATTTTGCAGTTAGGTCGGCGCGCAATACTTAACGTGTCTAAACATGAAACAAATATTAAACTCTTTATGACAGTGGCGCAAAGTTACACCCGCTGGCGCAAAGTAACCCCGGTTTACGGTAGTATGTATGTATGTATGTATGTCCCATATTGTGCAAAAAAAAAAAAAAAACCGATGGGATGGGACATAGTAAACACGTCACCGAACCAAATTATTTTTTTTTTTTCTGCTCTATTGTCATTCTTATTTTTGACATAAGTACTCATTTATTACGGAAACAAAGTTGAACATAGAAACTAGCGCAGTTCGACATTATTTCCAATACTTATTGTGGCAACATTGTTTAAAGTATTCTATTGTAGCAACATTGTTTAAAGTATTCTATGTAAATCTCTATTTAACCTCATGTATACACACAAATGTATCAAGAACAGAGCACGCATGTGGAAAGAGACACTTCTCCTCGATCGACGAACAGCAGCAGACGTACCGGAGAAACAATAAAGATTTGTATTTGTAAAGTTGAATAATTTTTTGTGTTTTTCCTGCCTACTACATTATGGAAATAAAGTCGATTCGACATTATTTCCATCGACTTTATTTCACGGCACCAAATTTTGCACTATTGCAAACGTTTTGGGCGATAAGTCATTTAATTTGGATTTTGTTACCGTTTCCTTCCTCACTTTTGGGCGGTGTGTCGTTCTTTGTCGTACTAAGGCCCAAAACCCAATACCAAAATCGAAAAGCGTCATAATGCCCAAATAAAGTCTTACAGCCCAAAAAAGTGGACTTAACGCCCGAATATCTTAACGCCCGAATATCTTAACGCCAAAGGCAATAACGCCCAAATCGAAAGATGTCATAACGCCCAAAAAACGACATACCGCCCAAAAGTGAGAAAGGAAATGGTAACAATATCCAAATGAAATGACTTATCGCCCAAAACCATTGCAATAATGCAAAATTTACCCCAAACTTCAATTTTAGAACAGCATTTGTATAACAAACCGTGGAACATGTATGGGGGGGCATGCTGCACATATCTATCCCAAACTTTAATTTTAGAACAGCATTTGTATAGCAAACGGCGGAATATGTATGGGGGGCATGCTGGCCCCCTGCAACCCCCCTGCTTGGGCTCACTGTAGGATTTGGGGTAGGTGCGAAGTTGGGTATATAGAAAGTTTCTTTAAATCACCAGCAGGAGTTTGTTATACAAATTCTATTCCATGGGGCTTCGATTTTGCCATTGAGATTCTGGGCTATAGTGGTTCCCTCCAAAAGGCACCGCAAAAAGGTCATAACCAGAGTTCGAAAAAAACACTAACGTACCGTACCTTAGTGTTCTGTACGGTACACTTCTGTGAAAAGTACACAAACACAAACCCTACGAATAGTTCACAAACACTACGTCCTCTTATAAAGTTTGTGTACGCGTTAATACCTAAGGGCGTAATATCGCCCAAATTGACGTCATTTTTAAAAATAAATTATTCATGATTTTTTGGGCGTTATTACATTTTTGATTTGCTCGTTATTTGGTTGGGCGTGGGTGTCGATGCAAATTTCTAGAAGGGGGTGACTTTTTAGATCCATCGTGTGGAATTAAGAAAAATAATGGTGTTAGGGAACTTTATGACGGAAGACTGTGAAAGTTTTTCAAAGTATGAGATGCCTAGCTCTATGTAGCGCCGGGCAGGAAGTGAAAAAGGGTTTCCTTTTCCTCGCAGTAATATGTACTGCAGGTTGTTTTTTTGCGAGCTAATGTACTCCGGTCTGTTTAGAAATACTGCCTCCAGTAAGCGTTGTGTCAACATAAGCCGGTCATCCTTTTGGATGTGCGGAGTCACCAAAGCAAAGAGATTACGCAAAAAATTGCAATACAATTTCGGCTCCTCAACTCGCAATTCGACGAGCAATTTCGCCTATAATCTTTCCTGCTGACGGCGGGCCACCTAATCCTTCGTCCAAACACTACGGCATTTGTGTAGCAATTCTTCTTCATCCTCACTGCTTTCTAATACATGTATATGCGACCAAAATCGTCACAAGTGCCTTTTTTTGCTCCATTTCGATCTGTATTTCTCTATTGAATACAGTACAAAGAAAAAAGTTCTGTCAAGTTCTTTGACAATGCCTGACAATTTATTTGCCGATTTTTCGTGAACAGAAACCTACCAACCGTGTGAACTGACAATTTATTGTCAGACAACGTTGTAAGAAAAAGTATTGTAAGGTCACCATCTGACAATGAAATTGTCAGAAATTGAACTGACAATTTTGCGATGGAAGATAATTTGCCATTGTCAGCTCATCGGCAGCTAATTGTCAGGACATTGGAAGACCTGACAATATTGTAAAATCTTACAATCGTCTGAACGTAGCTTTAGTTTGCCATCTGGTAGGACGACAAAAGATGGCAGTCTGCTTTAAGTTTATCGGTCGGAATTTCAAACCAAATTCTTCATTTTTTAAAAGGTAAGACGGAAACAATGTCAGACTTTGAAAAAAAGCGTGTTTTAATTTTTGACAAAATAACAAACAAGACTTAATTTGATTATAACATTAAAGCTGGATGAATATACGGGCCTCTAGATTTTGGTGATCTGGGTAGACGCGCCACAGTAGCTTCCAAAGTGATGGTATTTACCCTCAAAGGATTAAATCAAAATTGAAATCAAACTATATCCCATTATATTCAGTTGCGATGCAATCAACCTTAATTAAATCTGGGACTGATGTCAATTGCAAATGCTAACTAATGCTAGGAAAATTGTCACATCTTACAATATTGTCTATCAATTAAAAATGTTTTCCAAATGTCTTAACACTTATCCTGTACTTAAAAAAAAACACGAACATGGTATTTGTGGGTCAAATTTGCCCAATACATTTTTTGTTTAGCAAACACAATTTCCAATTTATTCTTGAGGGTTTTCTTGCCGATGTTTACCCATTGATCTTGCCGATGTGGAACAGATCTTGCCCTATGTGGAACAGAAGTTCGACATGCGTTTAACGTGTCCAAACCATCGAACAGCTTGTATCCGCGATCTTATTCTTTCGGTCATTACCCAAACCTCATGACCATAGGTGAGGGTCGGAACAAACACTGAATTGAAAACCGATAGCTTAGCTCCGATGCCAAGTTCAGCCCTCTTGATAATAGATTGTATTGTATTTGTATTTTATTTCACTTGTTTCTTACAATAAAAGATACATATCTTATACAATTTTGTAAGACATTAAGAATTCAGAAAGTTTGCGATTAAAGTCAAGAAAGAAAGTTTAGGACGAATTAAAAAGATTATAAAGGCTTCCAAAAACTAAATGAGAAACAACTTAACAGTTAAAAAAGTTAAAAGAGAAATTTAATAAATTTAATTGAACTTCTGATTGCACACTCTACTACAAGGCTAAATGCATTAAAAGAGAAAGTTTAAATTTGTTCATGTTTCCGATCCTTCTTAGATTTGGTGGCAGGGAATTCCACAGTCGGGTAACCTGTACGAAAAATTGGCGTTCAGAGGAAACACAGGAATATGTAGGCTGAACTAACATTAGCGACCTACGTGATTGGAAAAATTCTAGTTTATCATAGAGATAATCGGGCTGTCGCGTCTGTATGATGTCATTTAGGAGACATAATGACCTATGTTTTAGTAGATTATCGAAAGTATGTACATCCGCTTATTTGTTTTGTAAAGCAAGAAACATGGTCACGTCTCTTTAAATTATAAATGTAACTAGCGATATTATTATACACAACATTAAGTTTTCTCCTGCTATTATAGTCAGTGGTGAAGAAGATCTCGCATCCGTAGAGCAGAACTGGTAAAAGTAGCGTTTTGGCTAACATTAATTTAGTGGTAGTTGGTAGGAAACGCTGAGTTTCCCAAAGAGTACGAAGTCCACCATAAACCTTGCCGATAGAAGTATTTATGTAAGTATCCCAGGTAAGGGTTCTATTTAAAACAACACCAAGGTTTCTGGCGGAAACATCCCACTCTATTGGGCACTGTGCAAGCTAAACTTTCGGAATAACTGTGACATCGATAGGTTTCCTATGAATTGGAAGAACTTTTGATTTCTTCGGGTTAAGTCGTAGGTTATGTTTAAGCGCCCACTTATAGATGTCTAAAAGATCTTGATTTAGTAAGGATATTGTGGTATCAATCGCATTTGGAGGGCAACTCAACAGTGGCTGGACATCGTCTGCAAACATGTGTATAGAGCTGTGTTTTACGATACTGGGTAGTTCATTCACATATAGTGAGAAGAGTAAGGGCCCAAGGATAGATCCTTGTGGCACTCCACACCGGACATTAAGAAATCCCGACGATCGTTCTCACTTGTAACACTTGTAACACATTGTTGCCTACCGTCCAAATAAGAAAACATAAGCTTCGTAGAAGATGTCGAAAACTTGAACTCCTTACTTAATTTATTGCACAAAATGGAATGGTCAACAGTATCAAATGCTTTGGAGAAGTCAAGTAGAGTTAGAAATGTGGGGTGATTTTTGTCTAGGGACCTCCTTATTTCATCGACTACATGGATCAATGCCGTTTTACAGCTTCTCTTTTGGCGAAAACCAGACTGATTTGAGCAAAGTAGATGTTTCGTTGTCAAGTGCTCAAATATTTGGGACAATACTACCTTCTCAAAAACTTTTGACAAAAACGGAACAATAGCTATTGGCCTAAACTCCTTTACATTACCGCTTGATTTCTTAGGTATAGGGACGATCTTAGCTTTTTTCCACTCGGATGGAAAAACTGACATCGTCATAATATTGTTAAATATATACGTAATGTATCGGAGTATGAAATGAAAGGTAACAATAGTTTAATGAATTTAGGGCTTAAGCCGTCGAGTCCCACAGCATTGGATTTTATGGAAAGGATTGCCTGCACAACATCCTCTTCGCGTATTCTTTTGAAGTTGAATAGGTTTTCATTTTCACCTTCGCGATCATTATTAGGAATAAATCTCGAACTCGACGGCAACGTGGGAAGGGTGATAAACTCAGAGTTGAGCTTGTCGCAATCAATGTCAGTCGGAGTCTCGTATTCTTGTTTACCATAACCAAGTTGACGAAGTTGTTTCCAAAGTTTTTCCCCTGATGTGGAAGAGCCGAGCTTATTGCTAAAGTAATTGAGCTTTACCGACCTTATCTGTCGTTGCAGAAACATGGTTTGATCATCTATCGAAGTCATGTAGTATATACGATCCCATTCAGTTTGATTGATATCCGGCAATAAAGCGCCATATTGGATGTGATGAAAATCTCTAAATTGTATTTCCGGTTCATGCATAGCACTGTTTAAATCGAGGGCTAAGTAAACGAGGTCGTGTTTAGAAAAGCCAGGAGCAGAAAGCTGACTGTAGAGTAAAGCTCTCTCAATGTCGCTCACAAACAACGTCGAGTAGTGAGCATGAATTGCTAGAAAAATAAGTAGGTTCGGATGAGTTGACAGGAACCAAGTTAAGAGACTTCATATGGTCCAACAGAAATGTC
The DNA here is from genome assembly GCA_917880715.2 of Matsumyia berberina. Lineage (NCBI taxonomy): Eukaryota > Metazoa > Arthropoda > Insecta > Diptera > Syrphidae > Matsumyia > Matsumyia berberina. Next base: position 85,716,930 of record OU862872.1, read on the forward strand.
GCACTAGGAACATCTATGAGGTTACAATTTAGGTCACCGCATACCACGATATTACTGGTGGTACAAGCCAGATCTTCTAGGATATTGAACACCGGTGTAAAACTTATGTGCCTGTGTGGCCTGTATATTGTTCCTACCAGAAGTTTTTTGGAAGTACATGTTAGTTCGACAAATACAAATTCAATGGGACACTCTGGATCGGACATACGAATGGCTTTGCATTTAAGTTCTTCACGCACATAGATTGCAACGCCACCGCGTACGGCCCACCCTATCGGCCCGAAAAAGTTTGTATCCGTCTACACTATAAGTCAGGTAGGAAACATCTGGATAAAACCAAATCTTTGAGATGCAGATGACATCGACCTTTGACTCAACGAAAAGATGTCTAAACTCGTCAATTTTTGGATTGAAACTTTGTGAATTTAGGTGGCATAAATGTATTCCTGTATTTTGCGCTCTGATAACCCTAATCATATCAAATAGGCGTACATTGTTATTTCTAGCCGTGGATTCCCCAAGGTTTGAACCACTACCCAAACTCATGATTGTGTAATTTTAGATTAACAAGTCTAAGAAGTAGGTCGGACACATGAACATATTGAAATATTGTAAGTAAAGTGAAAAGAAAACTTACCTTGGCCATTGATAAAGCGTGCAGTACAAAAATAAGTAACTACACTATTATAATTAAAGAATAAAAATTAAAAAGGAAGCAATTAGAAAAAGAAAAAAAAAAGTGTAGACGGCAATCACGAAATTGTTGAAAACTTATGAGTGATGGCAACTCTAATCGTCTTGTCTTCCGGTGTTGACGATAGCATGTAGGGCTTTGAAATTTTCGACGGGAAAGCTTTGGCCTCTTTCTGTTAGTTTAATAAAGACAGAGCCCTTGTGCGTGTGTACGGCGAAGATTTGTTTTGAATGTTTAAAGCGAACGGCACCTTGCAAGAGAGCACGATTTGTTTTAGTGAGACTCTCGTTTATGTAACAGCTGACATCGGAATTTATCCCTACATCGTGAAGACACAGTTCTCGTCGCTGGTTTTTTCTATGAACTGCAGTTGCATGTAGAACAGCGTTTCTGTCATGTACTTTGGAGAATTGCATAACAATAGGTGGTCGACGATTGTTTGCCGATCTACGTTTTGCTCGGAATATGTTCCTTATTATTGGAGGTGCGCAATTAGTTGTGTTGCAGTGTGCTGATGTAAGACTCCAGATTTTCGTCGTCGAGAACAGGAACACGGAACAAAACAGCATCTGCAGCAATTTCTTTTCTTTCCAATACGTCGATGTGATTGTTTACATCAAGAAGCTTTTCTTTTAACACCTTCGCTTCTGCATTAGCTTCATTGACCAAGCTGTCTCAAAATTGCTCCAGCCCAATTAGTCCTGTAGGATAACTCAGTATTGCTCCTACCATCAATCGTGAATAGGACCCCGTGATACTAAAACTTCTCCACCTTTTTCAATGGGACTCCACTAACATGCAGAGAGCATTGAAAAGGCATTCGGGAAATTGCCATTACCTCCGATTTTTTTTACATTTACCTTCATCCCGACTTCAGCACAGTCGGCGACGAACCTATCTTATGCGCGCTGAAGTTCGGTCCCGGTGGACGTAAAGACGATCAAGTCATCAGCGAAAAGCAGATGACTTATCCTTGAGTCCGGCCACTGTCTTCTCAGGAAGCACACTAAAAGATTAAGGCTCTTAGCCACAGATGTCTGCAGATTCTGCAACGACCTATGCGCCGCTGAGGACATTACACACATATTATGTGAATGGCAAGGAATTGCCAGGACTCGCATGAAACTTGTCGGCAACTATTTCTTTAATAATCTAAAGGAGCTAGGTTATTACAGCCATAGGAACATGGTAAAACTCTGCAGGGAAATCAAATGCTTTCAGTAAATTATTTAGGTTTTGCCTTTTTTGTTTTACAGGGATCACGATGGGCCACTATGGAGCCTAGTGTCTTATGCAAACCCTGGCTGCATAAGCCTACTCTACCTAACCTAACCTAACCTAACCTAACCTAACCTAACCTATCCTTAAGTCTTCCAATTCGAACAGTTCCTCGCTACGGCTGCGCTGTTACATTCAATTCAAATACACAATGAAAAGGAGAGATGACAGAATGCACCCCTGGCGAAGTCAACGCTCACAGTGAAAGGTGTCGACTTAATGCCGTTCACAGCTCTTACAGTTAGCGTACAGAGATTGAATCGCCCTCGGAAGAGAACCGTCAATCCCATAGTCCTGCAAGACACTCCAGAGTTTAGCTCGAGGGACCCGATCATATGCTTTCTCCAAATCCACAAAACAACTGTAGGTAGGGTTGGCATACTCCCAGGCCTTTCCAAGTACCATTCTGAGAGTGAATAGCTGGTCGGTTGCGCTTCTGCCTGGACGAAAGCCGCCATATCATCGCCCAACCTGGATTCGACCACAGCTCTGGAACGCGGTTCCAACGCATTAGCAAAGACACAAGTAGTAGAAATTAACCTAGATAGGATTTTGTGTAAAACAAATTATAAACATGAGTTGAAAAATCATATTGGGCAATTTTGACCCACGAATACAACGTACATTTTGTGCAAAAATCTTATCCTAAAATCTCTTAAATGAACAAATATGATAAAAGTTCATCAAAGCTGTATTTAGTTCCTAAAAAGAATAAAAGTCAAGAAATTTCAAATAAAAATGTCCAAAAATAAGCGAAATAATCCCTATGAAAGGTGCGTTTGGGCAATTTTGACCCATGTGTACAGAATAAGGGTCAAGATACGTTTAGACGTTTGCAGGTCTTACAATATTGTCAGGTCTTCCAATAGAAAATGTGTCCCAAGTGTCTTACAATCGAGTGAACTGACATTTTTTGTCTGACAACGTTGTAAAAACCCGCCATCTGACAATGATTTTGTCAGGTACCTACCAATCACTACTATCACTATCTCTTCACTCCCTATGAATGGCCACTTTACTATGAATGGCAGTCTAATTTGAACTAGATTAATTAAGTGTTTAGAAAAAGAAACTTCTGACCATAAACATTATACTTTAACGGCCATATTATTCACATCGATTTAAATCTCGATTCAACGTCCTAAATCGAGTTTCACTTAAATCGAGATTTAGCACACTAGATCGATTTTCGAATTTATTAAATCTCGTCCTACTATTGACAAAAGTTTTCGTCGGTTTAATTTTCAATGAAAGTTTTAAGCGTTAAATCGACGATTCGAGCAATTGGAGCGATTGACGCGTATTTGACAGGAAAATAGACGTATTTGGCAGGAAAATAGACAGGAAACGCATCAGTTGCCAGAAATAATAAACTGAATTACAATTTGAAGAGTATTATTAAATTCACAAACATATCAAACTCCCGCCAGGGGATTGCACTTTAATATGAGTGCAATCAATAGCCCAAATTGTGTGAGAAAACCACCAATTCTCTAGAACTTCGCCGCGTTTGACTTGGGTGTTTGTGGGTGTTATAGGTTGATAGACGAAGGTACAGGGTTTTGCAATAAGAGCGCTACAAAAGTTTTTTTAAATAAAACAAAAACGGTTTTGGATATCAATGAAATTCTTTATTCCTGTGAAAGTACGTTCGATGCCATTATGTATGGAATTCGATTTCTTTTGCATGGCCACCACGGGCACGCTTGCAGAAGTCCAGACGCTGAACCCAATATTCGACGGTTTTCAAGCATAAATCGGCCGATACTGCTGCAATTTCACGTTCGATATTCGTACGAAGTTCATCAATCGTCGCTGGCTTGTTGGCATAGACCATAGACTTGACGTAGCCCCACAGGAAATAGTCTAACGGCGTCAAATTGCACGACCGAGGCGGCCAAGCGACTGGACCATTTCGTGAGATAACACGTTCTCCAAACTTGGTTTCCAATAAATTGATTGTGACATTCGCTGTGTGGCTTGTGGCGCCGTCCTGTTGGAACCACATGTCCTCCAAGTCCATATCATCCAATTGGGGCCAAAAATATTCGGTTATCATTGAACGGTAGCGATCCCCATTCACAGTAACGTGCCGGTCTTGATCATCACGGAAGAAGTACAGCCCAATGACGCCGCCGGCCCATAAACCACACCAAACCGTAATTTTTTCGGGATGCAATGATGACTCATGGAGTACGTGTGGATTGCTGCCTGACCAATACCGCATATTTTGTTTATTGACGAAGCCATCCAGCCAGAAATTAGCCTCATCGCTGAAGATGATTTTTCGATGAAAATCCGAATCATTTTCAAGTTGTTGCTCAGCCCAATTCACGAACATACGCCGCTTCTGCTGGTCAATCGGCTTCAGTTCTTGCGTCAATTTAATCTTGTAAGGATGTAGGCCAAGATCTTTTCGCAAAATTTGCCACAACGACGTCACAGAGATGCCCAACGCTTGAGAACGACGTGTGAGAGACACATTTGGGCTTTCTGCAACTGGAGCCTCAGCGGCAGCAATATTCTCGACACTGCGGGCACTTCTTTGTCTTTGGCACGGGAACATTTTGTACTGTGCCTGTGGATTCAAATTTTTTCACTAGACGCTCAATTGTTGATCTGCTAGGACGATTATGACGACCATAAATTGGACGTAGCGCTCTTAACGTTGAGGCCACTGACTCCGAATTTCGGTAGTAAATTTTAATAATTTTGACTCGTTGTTGGCTCGTATATCTTTCCATCATGAAATCGCAAACCTTACTGAAGAGAAATGTCAAAAAAAAGCAAAAAAAATATGGCGTCGTTTGCTGTCCCTGTCGCTCTACTTTTGTAGCGTCCCTATTGCAAAACCCTCTATTTAAATCCAACCTGTGAAATTAATGAAAAGGATTAATTCATCAATCTTTTTCTTGGAAATTTTTTTGAGGTCGTCGAAGGTGGGCTTGCTCAGAGTGGGCTGCCTGACCCTCGCTTATGCTGGACATTTACACACGAAATCATGCAGAGATTGTTTTTCGCTATTATCTTTGCAACTACGGCAGAAACTGTTGTGAAGGATACCTAGCGTGGCTGCGTGGTCTCCTATTGACCAGTGGCCTAACGGCTACGATTCTTGCAATATCTGGGCTTGATCTGCTTAGTAGTTTTTTGTTTGTTGTAACCGAACCATACCTTCCTTGATATGACGCAGTTGTTAAACCTGTTCTACGCTTGGTTGGGCGTCATAAAGAAGTGGTGTTGAATATCGGCATCGCCTCTTTCGTTACCGTCAGTTTTACAATGGCCACGTGAGAGTGGCCCTGCACTGAACTCGTAGTTGGTTTAGTTCTTCCTGGTATTGCTTTACCAGTTTTGAGGATATAGCGGCTTGGCTGTCATTGAACAAAGTACTATTGTAGATGGGTGTTGAAGAATTTTTCAGCATACGGCAGGTTTCCCGAAGAGTAAGGATCTCTGCTTGAAAGACACTGGCAAAATTTTCCTCAGTTGTAAGAGAACTTGCTATACAAAAAAAGATATTGTAGGTTGCAATGTGCCCGGGCTCCACAGGGCCTATTTTTGGCTGCATTTCCATATTCAACAAATGTTCCCCGTATATTTCAGGGAATTACGATCGATTCCGTGACGTGCCATTTTACTACTTTTTTACTTCAATTATCAATCAGAAAAAGGTGCTCCCAAGAAGCAGCAAAGGTTCCGAAAAATATTTTATTTATGAGTCAAAACTCCGTCTCAATAATACCAAAATCATTTAAATCGAGATTTAAACTCGTTAAAACGCCAAGAACGACGATTTAATGAAATCTCGATTTAGCTGAATCTCGATTTAAAATTGGAGATTTAACTGCCTAAAACTTTGTCAATAATTGATAAAATGGCCAACGGCGATTTAGTGTTCACCTTAAATCTCGATTTAGAGCTAAATCGAAGTGAATAATATGGGCGTAAGAGTGATAATAGGAATGTATGTACATATATAGGCGTATTTTTTTTTTTTTTTTTTGTATTCTACAGCCTTGGCCAAAAATATTAGGCACCCCTTTCTTTTTTGGTTTGCTGCGAAGTCCTTTCCCGTCATAAAATAATTTGAATTTTGTGACTTATAGGATCATTATACAAGAAAAGTCATTCTTGCACTTTTATAATGCAACAACGACTTTATGGTTTTTTTCCGATGTAGAGTCAGTGAGCGATAATTGCTCGAAATCGACATATGCATGATTAATTTTTTTTTTATATTGCTAATAATTGTGAAGTGTGTTCATTTTTTATTCTAAAATACTGAATTTAAAAATGAATTTGTACGGAAGCGGTACGATTGCCCACAAACCAAAATCTCTAATAACGAAATCTCGCATTTTTGAAATAAATCCCGCATAAAAAAATCTCGCATTTTCGCATTATGAAAATCTCGCTTTAAAAAATAGAAATCTCGCAAATACAGGAAAATCTCGCATTATTAAAATTTCGCTCTTAAAGAAAAGTACAAAACGATAGGTAGATTAAATAAATCTAAAGTGCTGAAATGGTTGCACTCTGAGCGCCTGCATGTGAGGCTGAAACCCGTCCGGTGTATGAGTCAAAGAATGTCCCATTGTACGCAATCTTTAATTTTTCAATACTTTAGCTCTAGGCGCCTGCCTGACAGTTGTTAACATACCCTTAGCGGAGCGACGAAGTCGCGTGAGCGGCTAAATCAGGCGGAGAAAAGGGATAAATCCTTTTAACCCGCGAAGCGGGCAACTCAAGTACTATTTGATGCTAATATAGATTTAGAATCTCCCATTGAAATAAAATATTTATTAATTCGCGCGAATTAATAAATTTTTTATTTCAATACGAGATTCTAATTTTCGAGATTTTGATTTGCGAGATTTTGATATTGCGAGATTTTGTAATTGCGAGATTTTAATAATGCGAGATTTTGGTAATGCGAGATTTCGTTATGCAAGATTTTGAAAACGAGATTTTAAAATGCGGTCAATCGTACCCAACCCAATTTGTACTCATTATCTCGAAATGTGTAAGGATTTTCAATTTTAACGAAATCCGAGCATTTTTGAAGAATTTCAAGATGGCGAATTCAAGATAGCGCTCAAATTGGTAACAGGCGGATTCTGTTCACTGTTATCTGCTAGAATACTCGTATTAAAAAGTCAAAACCGGAGGTTGGGATTTATTTGAATTGTAAGTAGAGAAATAAAAGGGTTATGTTATGGCAGCTTATGTTCCACCAACCTTCTTCTCATTATCCTTGAAGCCACAAAGAAAAAATCTTCCCATTATTTGGACGTTACACCCTAATAACGGTTCAAAACATACAGCCAAAGCCACAAAAAACTGAATAGCTGCAAGAGAATGAAGAGTTTTACGATGGCCGCGGCTTCTGAAAGCAAGTAAAGGATGTTGTAGCCAAAGGAGGACCCAAAAATAGAAGCGAGCTTTGGCAGGGTGTTAAGACAGCTTGGGAATCTATTCCCTTGACCGTGTGCCCAAAAGTTTGCTAACTCCCTGCCAACAAGACCCACAGAAGTAATAAAAAACAAAGGTCAGGCGACTAGATATTAAATAAATTAATATTTGTTTATTTTAGTTTATTTTTTTTTTTCACATAAAAATGCACCCTATGTATATTACATCTTTAATACGACCTTCCCTTAAAACTCGGAAGAAAACCTCATCTGAGCTTGGTGCTGATTTGTTGAAGGATGGGGGAAAAACAATTTCTTCCAGAACCGTTAAAAGAAGACTTGAGGAAGCTTGACTTAAAGGATGCAAAGCAAGAAAGAAGCCATGGCTTTCGGAAAAAACAAGAAGACACGCTTGGAGTGGCCAAAAAAACATGTGCATTTTACGGATTACCGTGCATTGGTCCAATATTATGTGATCAGACGAATCTAATGGGGTACGTTTCAGTTATGGATCACTTTTAACTTAGGCATACAAAAATGTACGAATTTATTCTTATCTATTTTAAATAATGAAATTTTTCTGATAGGCAGCTCTGGTGTGACTTATGTGAGACGAAAGATCGGAGAAGAGTACAACCCGGAATGAGTGGTACCCACTGTTAAGCACGGTGGAGGCACTATAATGATCTGGGGATGCATGGCAGCCAGCTGTGTGGGTGAAACGCATGTGTGTGACGGTCGAATGGACTCCGCCAAGTACAACAGGTGTTGGAAAATGTGCTTCAACTTTCTTTTTCTAACATTTTCAGGGATATCAACATGGCAAATGTCAAATTCCAACAGGACAATGCCCTAAGCATAAGGTGGTTTGAAGGTAATAGGATAGACCTGCTTGAGTGGCGCAGTCCCCGGATCTCAACCCTATAGAACATTTATCGGCTATTCTGATAGGATCCTGCAGCACTTAGTAACATCAAAAGATGCACTTAAAAATGTGTTACAGCAAGAGTGGAGCGATATTCCTTCGGAAGAGTGTCGTAAGCTAATCGGCTCTATGGCCAATCCTAAATCCTAATTTTAAGGGATCCCTAATACATTTCGCCAAGGCTGCATAAGGAATCTCATCATCGCTGTTTTTATTACGGCTCAGCTATTCATTTTATCTTTTTGTTTATTTGAAAAGATTAAAAAAAAATAAAAAAAAATAATTTTAGATCTTGTTTTGTTTTTACCTATCGAAGTAAAATGGGCTGTGTTTTCCAATAGGCCACTATCACAAATAATTATTAATAAAGTTATGAACAATTGAAGTCTCCGATGGACCAGTGAGAAAAACACTTTTTCGAGTACAAAAACGCGAATAATTTGCTTTTTTACCTTCCTATTTGCAACATAACATAACTACAAAAGCAAGAAGCGGTTAATATCTTAAAAAAATCAGCGAATCACAACTAAAAGTACTACTATAACAAATGTTAGTAATCTCTAAACTGACGCCTTCTGAACAACCGAAAATATGCATCAGTAAGAAAAATCTCGTAAGTAATAAAAAATATCTAAAAGTATGCAACGGTTCGTCGGATCATCTTTAAATGTACAGCCTTGGCCAAATGTATTAGGCAACCCTTTCTTTTTGCTTTCGCTGTGAAGTCCTTTCCCGTAATTAATTTATTTGAATTGTATGACTTATGGCATCATTATACGAGGTTGTAAAAGTGATTTTTATTTTAGGAAAGGTCATTAATGCACTTTTATGATGCAACAACGATTATATGAGTTTTTGCCGGTATAGGATCATCAGTCCAAAGCGCAATTAAACTGTACTGGCAGATTGGTTAGCACACAAATCGCGAAAAATTCGGGAGGAAAAAGATTATCACGCGTCGGAAGGACCGATTTTTAATACGACCTTCTTTAAAAACTCAGAGCAAAACCTCTTTTGAGCTTGCTGCTGAGTTGTTGAAGGATCAAAGGAAAAAATTTCTTCCAGAACCGTTAGATAAGGACTTAGGGAAGCTGGACGTCAAGGATGCAAAGCGAGAAAGAAGCCGCGGTTCTCGGAAAAAACGAGAAGGCACGCTTGGAGTGGACGAAAAAACATGTACTTTTAACGGATGAAGATTGGTCCAATATTTTGCGGTCAGGTGATTTTAACTTTGAGCTACGTTTCATTTATGAATCACTTTTAATTTTGACATCAAAAAATGTAACTAATTTTGATGTTCTCTAGACGAATTTATCTTTTTTAAATAATGCGGAAGGATTGATGAAGAGTACAACCCAGAATGCGTGGTACCTACTGTCAAGCACGGTGGAGGCAGTATAATTATCTGGGGATGCATAGCCGCCAGCGGCGTGGGCGAAATGTACGTGGATGACGGTTGGATGGACTCCTCCAAGTTCAAAAATGTGTTGGAATATGGGCTTAAACTTTCTCTTTCCAACATTTTTGGGGATACCAACATGGAAAATGTCAAATTCTAACAGGGTAACGCACCCTGCCACAAATTAGCCCTAAGCATGTGGTGGTTTAAAGACAATAGCATAGACCTGCTTGAAAAGCCCGCGCAGTCCCCGGCACTCAACCCTATAGAACACTTGTGGGCTTTTTTGAAGCGTAGGATCCTGCAGCACAAAATAACATCAAAAGAAGCACTTAAAAATGAAGAAAGGAACGATATTTCTTCGGAAGAGTGCCGCAAACTAGTCAGCTCTATGCCCACCAAAGTCGCTGCAGTCATAAAGGCCAAAGGTGGTCCCAACGAAACATTAATTTTATCTAATAAAATAAATTATTAATCATATCTGCTTACTTTGATTTTATTTTTTCTTATTTCTTTGGAATTTATTGATAGTTTTAAGGGGTGCCTAATACATTTGGCCAAGGCTGTATGTGTACATATTTGAAATGCGTAACATAATTCGTTTTTCCGCCTAATGTTGTTCAGTGCGGTGCAATCGAAGCCAACCATGCACCCATGTTTTGCTTTCTTAAAATTAGTAAATTTTGCTATTTATGCTTACTGCTTACTTTGAGATAAGCCACAAATATGGTGTATTATTACATGCACCTTAAAATCTTCGTTGATAAATGACAATAATATGTAACTTCAAATAATAAATGTAACTTCAACCAAATCTGTTAGGTCGTTTTGGTGTTATGAGCGTGAACATTTAGTAAATCGTATTTTTCTGAACAAGCCTCCGGGAGTATAATCTGTCATGAAAGAGCTTCTCACTTCGCCGTTCGGAGTCGGCAATAAATTGTAGGTCTCTTCCATTTGTGCAAACAATACAACACGCACAACATGAATGGTTGCGAGAAGCTAGGCCTTGGCTCATTCCGAGCTGTCGCGTCAGCTATTTTTGGTCCCCTAATCATTATTAGAGAGCGAAACCATTTTTTTTCTCCCGCCTGAAATGAATGCTCCCCAACTTGGCGGCTCAATATTAAATATTTAAAAACAATCGCCTGATGATAGTACTATAAGTTTCTTATGCAATGCTTGCACACATTGCACACAATAAAAAATAAAAAAAAAGTGCCTTCAGGCAAGAGCAGAGATACGTGGATTTAATAACATGTCGTCGCTTAAGCTTTTCTTCTGATTTTAAGAAAATTCAACATGCCGCGAAGAAAATTTTCGGAAGAAAATCTACACTTTTGAAACGAATTTATATTAACTAGCTCGAGATGTGTGGCGTTCCATAAACCTATGTTTATGTAAAATGGTAGTTATGTGCATTCAAGAGGACACAAGCGTCCTCAAACCAACCTCTGTCTACCAACTCCTACTCTCACCTTCACGAGGTGAACGCTGGGTGCCTAGTACCTCAACTGGAGATAGGGTGCAAATCCCTGTGGAAGGTTGTTGGTGGTAGCCGACGAGAGAAGGGGGGAGGGTGTTCACACTAAGGCACTCTCCCTTGCATCTGGACGGCAGCGAAAGAACTCCCACGATTGTATCAACGGTGGCGTCTACAGTTCCAGTTAGGTCGAACTACGTAGTGACGTAATCGGATTAAAGGCCATTGAGGACCGGATTATCAGGCCCCTTAAGCCCAAGGGGTCCAACAAAGGGCCTGGCCCTCCAGGTTGGGGGTTGTACGTGGGGTTGACAACTCCACTACGGAAAAACAAGTTGTTCCGAAACAACCAAGAGCCTCGGATACGGAGGATTTTACTGTTGATGACCCTGGCAAACGAAACAAGGAAAACGACCTTCGGATCTGCACGTGGAATGTTAGGTCCCTTAACAGACCACGTGCAGCCGAACAACTAGCGGAGGCCCTAGACTGCTGCAAAGAAGACATCACCGCCATCCAAGAAGTGCGGTGGGATGGGCCGGGCAAAGAGGATGAAAAACTGCGATATCTTTACGGCAATTGTTACCGACAACAAAAGCAGCGCCTATTTGGGTGTGGATTCGTAATTAGAGGCAGACTTAGGCAAGAACTCTTAAGCTTCAGGTATGTGAGCGAACGCCTCATTACAATCCGCATCAAGGCTAAATTCGCCAACATTAGCCTAATATGCGCGCATGCCCCCACAAAGGAAAAAGACGACGACACCAAAGACAGATTCTACGAGCTCCTGGACAAGACTTACAAGCAGTGGACTAGCTACGACATTAAGATTGTCCTAGGCGATTTTAATACAAGGCAGGAAAAGAGGGCATCTTTGGTCGTACTATCGGAAAGTACAGCCTACACGACATCAGAAATGCCGCCTCTGATGTGCTGGGTTTCATGCGGCCACCACAACGAAACCCCTGGTTTGACGACGAGTGCCGGCAAGCACATGCAGCGAAACAAGAGACATACAAGGCGGCGCTGCATAGAAGGACCAGAGCCGCTCGCGAGCTCGACGAGCAGAAAAGAAGGGACGAACAGGAGGAAGTTTTTCAGGAGGAAGAATTAAAGCAGGAGAAGCGCGCGATCGAGGAAATAGAAGGATGTCACAGCAGAAATAAGGTTCGGAAGTTTTACCAAAGGATAAAGCCTGCAAGGGAACATCGTGGTAGAATCGCGGTCGATGCTGAGAATATGGAAGAACTACTTCTGCAGATTGTTGAACGGCGACGACGAATCTAATCCCGCTGTCAGGCAGAATGAACCATTCAACCTGTATGAAGTGAAGATAGACATATCTTAGCTTAAGTCGAACAAAGCTGCTGGAGCTGACGGCCTAGCTGCCAAGCTGTTCAAAGACGCAGGCGACGACTTGGCAAGGAGCATACACCAACTCATCTGTAAAATATGGTCAGAGAAGTATGCCCGATTTTATGTGAACGACTGAAGCCGTTTGTGTATCAGTGTGGTTTCAGGCCAGGAAAGTCCATCATCGACCAAATATTCACACTGCGACAGATCTTGGAAAAAACTAAGAAGACAATTGAGTAGCAAAGCCCTCTCTCGAACAAGTAAGATGACACTGCATACGAACTTAAACGTCCCAGTCCTGCTCTACGGCGCAGAGGCATGGACTCTGTCTAAAGCGGATGAGGTTGCTCTTGGCTGTTTCAAAAGCAAAATTCTTCGGCTAATTTTTGGTCCCGTCTGCATAGACGGGTAGTGGAGGAGGAGATTCAACGACGAACTGTACGGGCTGTACAGCGACATCGACTTAGCCAGAAGAGTGAAGGTCCAACGACTGAGGTGACTGGGTCATGTAGAGCGGATGGACACCAATGCTCCGGCTCGAAAAATCTTCGAATCCACACCCGAGGGACGGCGCAGTAGAGGAAGACTCAGGTGGCGGTAACTTGGAACGTTATTTAGAACGCAGTAGGAAAGTGGCTTTGGCGTGTTATATAAATTTGGTTTGTGGCGTCATTTTGGTGTGCGGTGTTAGTTTTGTTTTTGTTGTTTCTTATTTACGTTCGCTCACTGGATGATGGGGATGATTTGTAATATACGGCGAGGGTACAACCATCTCAGCGAGGCTAGAATTTGCGATGCTTACCTACATATGCTGTGGAGATTTTCTTTTTGTGTATGACGACATATGAATGTATTTATGTGCGTTTTTACATATTCTCGTTGTTGGAATGTTCACTTTTGTTTGTTTGCGAGAATGGAATTTTCGATGCTTATGCTGTGGAGATTTTTTTGTGTATGACGGCATACATATGTATGTATGCACATATTTATGTGCGTTTTTACATATTTTCATTGTTGGAATCTTCACTTTGGTTTTTGCGTAAAGACAAAAGGGAAATTCTGACAAAAGGAAAATCAGTGTGGTTCTGTAACAGAGGAACGAGTTATTGCACTATCGTATAACGTGATAGAATGTTCCTCTAAAATAACGTTATCAAAATAACTACCCACCTCTTTACGCCACCAGAACGCGCTGTTATTATACAGCTTTACATTCAAAACATGTTATCAATTGTGAAAACGCGATGAGGCTCATTTTTCTGTGAATACGACCGTAAATAAACAAAATTGTAGGTTCTACGCCAATGAAAACCTTCATTTAATTCACGAAGAACCTCTCCACAACCAATGCGTGACAGTTTGGGCTAGAATTTGTGCGGAAAGAATCATTGGACCGTTCTTCTTCGAAGACCATGCTGGAGCAGCCGTAACCGTCCATGGAGAGCGTTATCGGACCCTGATAATGCCAGTTCTGACGGATAGAGCCATGGACAACTTTTAGTTCCAACAGGACGGCGCCACAGCACATACAGCCCGATTGCTTTCTTGCGTCCTTTATTACTCGGATGCTTGATTTCGAAAAATTATGATTTTGATCGGCCTCCGGGATCACCCGACTTTACGCCTCAAGACTTCTTTCTGTGGGGTTATTTAAAGTCCAAAATGTATGTCAACAAGCCTAGAAAACCTTGAAAGACAATAAACGACAGGAAATGGCCGCTATTCAGACCGAAACACTTCGAAAAGTGATGGGAAATGCCGAAAAATGAGCACATTGCCCCATTCGATCTGGGGAGGACCACTTACGCGATATCATATTCTTCGAAATCCAACTAAAACCACAAATCACTACGTAGTATAAAAGGAAGTCCTAAATCCTGTACGCACAGGCTAATCTCGAGAACCACTGAACAGATTTGGATGCGGTTTTCACTGTTATGATCTGCATGTATTGAAAATGCTCTATTGCTTTTAGGAGCTGAGCATTCTTGGTTTTAGTGCCAGAAAGAGGATAGCAAATTTTTTACATAGTTCTAACTCAACAATGGCTTATTGGATTAAAAAACAAAAGAAAATGTTTTTAGCAAATTCGTTTAAGATTCATTTGAGCTGTAAATCATCCTTCTGCGTTATCCTGAAGCTAAGCTATGCTCTAAACAATGCATGAAACCATCGCCAACAATTTTCCAACAGTGGAGAGCGCAGCCAACAGCCATGCATCAGTGGGTGACGTCATAGTGTGTGAATACGCGCTCAGCCAAAAGACAGATGTAAAGCAAATGTGCTGCATGAATGAACACGATCGCTTTATGCGGCAAATTTTATTTTTGTGTGTGTATGTACTACTATCCGATTGACATAAAATCTTCACAACATGATAGCCATGATAGCCAACATACATACATACATACATACATATATTGTATAGTTATTGACATTTTAAAGTTTCCCCATTTATAGAATACGCTAATGTAGCCAGGAGCACATCGGTTCGTGATCGTATGTTGTTTTTGTTTTGTCCAGTGGTACAAGGGTAGTTTAATTTTAATTTTTCTTTGTTACTGTCTTTGATTTTGTGGAAATACATTATGTATTGGATTCGTAGCTGAGGAAGAATAAACTTTTTTTTTTAAGTAAATTAAATAAGTAAAGAAGTGCGGTGTATTCGTGCATGTAGAGGGGGAACGGAGATAGGAATCTTTCAGTTGCGTAGGCGAAGATTCACGAAAAGAATGCTTTTCACATTCGATCGAGATCACAGATTTGCAAGCAAGGAGGTCTAGCAAGCGGTCTGATATTTCACATGGATAAGGTTCCGCAACCCTAAATTGTCTGATACAGGCTAACCCTTTCACATATATTTATTTAAAGGCCATCAGACCAAGCAATTTTAATATCATTGAAGGAGTTAAATCCAAAGATGGTTTTCCTTTTTCCGATAAGAACGATATCTTGCGCAGATGTAGCAAACACTTTTCGGAGCTGCTCAATCCTGAACAGGGATTGGATGTCAGACTGAGTAGAACGGAGAATAGTTCCACTGTAGAGCAGGTGACTAAAATGGCATGGGAATGCGGTAAGAAAAGGGATAAGAGTGGTTGCTCTAATTATAAGGTCATGTCTCTTTTAACTCTTTCTGCAAAAGGCTTTCCTAAGTTGTTGAAAGCGCGTGCCAGAACTGTGGTCGAATCCAACTTGGCCGATGAGCAGTGCAGCTTTTGTCCAAGTAGAAACACAGCCAAACCGCTATTTATTCTAAGAACGGTGCTTAAGAGGGCCTTGGAGTATCCCATAGGAGAAGTGATCAGCTTCCTCGAAGTAAACTCTGGAGTGTACTGCAGGAGAATGGAATTGACGGTTTTGCGTTATTGCGTTACATAAAACTCCTTTTACTGCTAGCGTTGGCCTACGCGAGGGGAGATTTTTGTAAGCTCTCCTTTTCATTGTGTACATGGACTGGATGTTACAGCGCATCCGTGGCGAGGAACGGTTCGCATTGTGATACTTAAGGATAAGCCATCTGCTTTTCGCTGATGACTTAATACTTCGAATCATCTGGACCGAACTTCAGCGAGCGCTTGATAGCTTCGTAGCCATTTGTGTTGATGCTCGGTAAACGTGAACAGATCAGAAGTAATAGTAATGTCTCGAACGCCTGTTCAATACACTCTGCATGTTAGTAGAGTCTTATCGAAACCGGTTCAGAAGTTTAAGTATTTTGGGGCATATTCACGAGTGATGGAAGGAGCAGTACTGAGTTATCCACAATTGAGTTATTACAATTTTTAGTTATTACAATTTCAATTATTACAATTTTGTGTGTTTGATCTGACCCTCAGCTATGGTCATGAGATTTGGGTAATGACCAAAAGAATAAACTACCGAATGAGATTTCGTTCATTCTATCGAGTGAAGAACATTAGAATAAACAAGGAACTCAATGTCGAGCAACTACCTTTTTAAACGGAACGGTCCATACTTCTATGGACGCATGCCTCAACTTGGGTTCCAGGACGTGGCTTGGAATGCGTGTCTTCAGATAGACGTTCCCTGCGTAGGCTCAGGACGATATGATGTTTTAGGTTATTATATTTTGTCAATTAAAATAAAGCGAAACATACCAAAAAACAATAATCAAATAACTTAATTGTTCCCATACGAAGTCGGGGCGGGCCGCTAGTATAGAAATAAAGTATTCTTACTTTAAATGACTTCACAGCAAATAATTTTTTTTTTAATTTACTACCAAAAAATATCCCGAAGGTTTAAATGGCCCATATATATCTATGTATGTATATAGATTTTTCAATGGACTATTAGGCTAGGTTTTTGGGGTTCTAAAGTGGAAACATATTTTCAAATTTTTCGAAAGTCGCGTCATTAGGACCTCTGCAATAGGCGGTATTTCTTCGAAATCCACCTAAAACTACAAATATAAATATAAAGTATTGCTTACTTGAAATGTGTCCATAAGCCACGGGGTACATAATACTGCAGAGCACTATGACTCAAATGCGCAAAAATCGCCTGAACGTGCTTCAAAATGCCGACATGATAATTTTTCTGAGTGTTTCCAAGAAACACATCATCATAGTAAAGAGGTGATTCAGCATCACCACTAAAATCTTCAGACTCATTCACCGCAGCACCTTCGGCTTTTAAAATGCCAACTCGTATTGATGGAACCATATACAGCTGTTGAAGGACTGAGTTCATATAACATGTAGCTCCAGCATTTTTTAAACCACAAAATCCTTTAGATGGTCTTACTCCAACCGGGGGTAAGTAGTCCCATTCCTTTAGGGGTTCTATTTCTAAAAAAAATTCAACAAAAATATTTTACAGAAATTAGATGAAATGTGAAAAAATAAATACCATTGCAAACGTAGTTTATAAGCGTCTTCGTTAGCAGCTTCATATTAGGAACACAGTTTTGACATAAAGCTATTAGAAGTTCGCACGCAGCTGCTATTGTATGTGGACTCCTACAAACTGGAGGGGGAGCCAAATAGTTGTTTAACTTGCCACTTTGTCGAAAATGGAGATACTCGCGCGAAGCAGGAAATAAAAAGTCATCAGTGAGTTCCTCCAATAAACCACTGAGTTGCGTTTTTATCTTGATGTCTATGAAAAACATAAGTTCTTTTGTTAAGCACAAGTGACCTTCTAACAGATCCTCATGGACTTGGGTGTTTCCACTTGATATCACATTATTCTTAATTTGTCTAAGCCAGCTTATTTCATGTGCTAATAAACCTTCTATTACACTATGCGGCCAATTCCACGTACAACCGTAACTTAATGTTCTACATAAAAGTTGAAAGAGATCAGCACATGTACTCGAATGTGAAGGAATAGCGGTGTGTAATAGGGAAATTAGATGATTGATCATATATTCGAATGGACGGCTATTTCCAGAGTAGTACGTACAACTAAAGAATAACTGTTCTGCAGCAATTTGGCGCACAATCCTCGATGGATTTTTCAAAATCAACGAAGTTATGAAATCAGACCAAATTTCATCTTGTATTAAAACTTCATTAGCACTAGGATTTAATACAAGGCTTATAATAAGTACTTCAAGTGCTTCTTTACATAAACCGAGGTCTTGAGCACTGGGCATAGCAATATCATCACTAAAATTGTCTTTGCTTCCGTACATTTGAAATTTTCCACAAGAAGATGACCATGCGAGTTGGATAATCGCCTTAATTGTAGCAATATCAGGACATGACCATTGTAAGGCCTCTGAGAAGAGTTTTCTACTTTTCTGGCCATCGGCACTGGCTGTTAACATTTCCGCGGCTACATTTTCAGCTAACTTCGTTGATATAAAGCGTAATGTAGTCTCCGAACTATTAGGAACAGATGTTAAAATTTGTTTTAATATATCTATTTGTGACCGTGTCCGAACGTCGAAATTTGTTAGGACTGGCTCGTCACCAACCCGACTTAACACGCAGCTTATAACGTAGAGAAACAATTTCACAAGTCGAAGAATACTTTGGAAAGCTGCTCGTTTTGTTTGCATATCCCCATTCGGTAGGAAATTGTTTTTAGTAAGCAATTCTAGTAAGAAATGCGCAACGCCAGATCGTAACCAAGCCGATTGCACGATCAGTGATTCTTCACTAAATGGATCAATTGCAGGGACGAGTACAGCATTTAACACTTCTAAATTGTATAATACCTTTGCTGGGGTTGTATATAAAAATACCTTAAAAGGGGCTGGTTCTTCCAAGGCATATTTATACTCTTGATTCTGTAATAAAGGCTTGTCATAGCTCTGAATATTATCGGCTTCAACATTTAAATTAGTCGTTTTTATATGGCACATCCGTTTTAGTTCATTCACTGTTTCTCTATCTGCTGGCAGTAAATTTAGAAGCACCAGTGCACAATCCCGCAAATTGACATGCTGCATATCTACACCTAGTTGATGAAGCTTTAAGAAGAAATTGGTGTAATAAGGCTTTTCCGATATTATAACGCCAGGCAATGTATATTCTGATTCGATTCTTCGTATGTCCGCGCTGGGTCGTGGTGGTGATCCAGTGCTTGAGTCACTAGAGCTGTCTGGACTGCTAGCTAAAACCGTTCCAACAGGTGTCAGTTTAGCAGTAAGAACCATTTTATCTCTGATGGTATAGTTGGACAATGGATCGATTTCGTCCAAAATCTCAATAAGTTCTCCGTTATTGTAGAAAAAGTCAATTTTTATATTCGCTGTTGAAGTCCCTTTTAAACGTTTAAGAATACTTCGCTTAAAAGATGCTACCGTTTCATTACTATGTGTAATTATTTCAATATCGTCAATCGTGCGTCCGGGATTTTGAAATCTTATATATAAGCTTGTATGTTTTCCCCTTGTTGCACGGCACAGCGGCAATTTGTACCGATCACCGGCAAATGAACGATCACATTCTTTTATGTATTCCTGTAGAACTTTAAATATTCTGCACATTTTTTCTGCTTCGCTGCACAAAAACTTTGTCTCTTTATCGTTCGAATTATATTCTGCAGTGCTGTTTAGAAAAATTATATTATCGTAGAGGCTTTTTAATTTATCACAACATTCCCCAATAAACATTTCATGAAACGAAGAAACATTTGCAAGAAGTGTAGGTCCTAAAGCTGTTGACACCTCCTTCAATAATTCAATTCCTTTACTTGCTATATCCACTTCAGCTGTCATAATCACGTGCCATAGATATTCTTTACCAATAAGATCATTACTTTCCAGAATGTAGCCCCGATGAATTGCTTTTAACTTGTCTTCCTTAGCATTTACAGCTTTAAAAAATCTTTCAAAGCATTTAATTCCACTCTCTGTCAATAAAGACGGATCAAGTTGCAGTATATTATTTTCAAAAAATTCTTTGTTTACGCCTGGATCGAGGTCGGGCTCTTCTCCCATTAGCTTACTGAACCATCGAAAGCATTCTTCCCGATCGCTGGGAAAAACTGATTTCACAGCCAGACAATGCCAAATTTGCTTTGCTTGATCTGCACAAAGCCAAAGTTGCCCGTCCTTTAGCAAATATTTTAAGAAATCCAACCGTTCTTGAATTTGTAATTCATGTGAAAATCTTCCGTCACTGCAATACTTGGAGGGATCCATGTCGGGATTTTCTTCAATTAAAGCTCGAATTTTATCCATATAAAAAATTAAACTGTTTGTTACAAGAATAACTAGAGAATACTCATTCTGTAAACGTTCGATTACTTGTTGCCTATTTAACACTTTATTGGAGTTTTGGACATGATGAGGATTTGATTCATATAAGCAGCAGATCTCCCGAATTAGACGCAAAGCGGGGAGAACCCAAGTGTCGCCTGCTTTAAGCTCATTCACGCATTTATCCAGCCACACCGTCTTTTGGGCATCCCGTTCTTGAGAACAGCTATAGTCTAAAATTTTTACGTGTGCTATTAATGCTTGATCTAATACTTCTGGTGGTATTTCCACATTATGTGCCAAAGTCCAAAATAGCTTTAGAACTTTTTGAGCCATGACACCGTTTTTATCGTCTTCTGCCAAACGCCTTATCAGCTCAAGTAGATGTTCTCTTTGTCTTTTGTTTGCAGTTGTCATACTGGTCTAAGATAGAAATAAAATTCGTTATTATTAAATGTAGGTAATTAAAAACATTTATTATTAGAAATATTCGATGTATTGATGATATGTAAGAAGTCTATATATTTTACTAGCTGATACCTGCGACTACGTTCGCGTAGAAAAATGTCACATTATACCCTATGCCCTTTTCCGGGTTTCAAGACATTGATGAGTAATTATAGTCTTTCAATTCCTCACATTAACTTTGCAAGACCTCCCTGTAAACAACATTCCTGGTTTTTCTTTCTAGCTTGAGGATGACCAGGCTATCAGGTCAATTGACTCTGAGCCCGCTAAGGGACAAAAAGTCATTCCTCAGATTCACACCATCCACTTCTTCAGCAGAAAATTATTGGTGCTGTTGGCTGAGTCGTATATTTAAGTGAAAATAGCATGATGAATAATTAGGTACATTACATATATTCTGTCCGAAAAACCAATCAGATCTTCCATAACATTGCATGGGTTACTGAGTACAATTATTCTTTCCTCCTCTTTGTATCACCAATATCAAGAAATACATCCCTCAAGTCACGACGAAGATGGATACGCATGTTAGCTTTCAAGGAGAGGACTTCGACATTAGGCTATCAGATTGATGACTTGAAACAGGCCTTCACTTCATTTCCTATGTTCCCCGTGACAAAACCGGCTTGGTCGGTATGAAGTCACCACCCAAAAGCACTGTCGGAGCAGCCTATTTCGATACTCAATACCATGGTACACTCATCCCAAACTATAACTCTGGCTTCTCATGAGCCAAGTCACTCTCCTTAGAGGTGTTACAAAGTGTAGACTCAGAATGACTTAGATTGAGATGCTTTGAGAGGGTAGAGTGACCCGTCATGTCTTCTTTAACCAAGGTAGCTGCAGTACCTGAGAAAGCAATGGCAACGGCAATGCCGCTGACTACAGTTGCGCATTACTATAAATGGCCAAATTTTAACGCCCTGTATTTTGGCCTACAGTTATAATTTTGGAAAACACGTGTTTATTTATTTCTGTTCTAGAATATGCTCACAAAATTTCAACTCCAAATTCCAGTTTAAATTTTTTTTTTCATACAAACTTCAATACCCTGTAACACCCTGTAGAAGCTGAATTTCGAAATGTCCTTTCTTATTCCGTATATACATCATAAAAGGAACCTCTGTGGAAATTTCAGCTTTCTAGGTCCAAGGGTTCCGGCTGGGCATTGATGAGTCAGTGAGTGAGTCAGGACTTTTCTTTTTATATATTGAGATACCCGAGGACGACTTTACATTTACATATTTCTGCATGATCCAAATGAATCCCCCATCGCCTATAAGATCTTCTTTACAATGATTGTGAAGTGTGCGCGTTAAAAACATTTTGTCTACAACTCAATTGGTCCATTTCAAAGTGGTTCTAGCCCAGGAAAGTGGTGGTACCAACAGAAGATTAACACTGCCGCAGATTTTGGAGAACAAAAAATATATTAAACTAAATTTTTCATATTCCAGAAAGAAGTCGGCCACATAGACCAGTGTTTAAAAGAATTCTTCGCGTTCGAAAAGTCTGAAAAAGACAACTAGATCTTGATCTGTAATCTTTGCAAAAACTATTGTACTATCTCAGTTCGATACTGATATAAATGTTTCACTCTTACCAACAGTAGTTATTTGAGATCCGTAGTGTTTAAATCTTTTTATTGTTTTTTTTTTCAAGGAGCAAAAGGGGATTATAAATACTAGTTGTCATGACATGTGAAAATGTTGCAATAACAAGGGTAGAATTTTTTATTGAAAACCCTTCGTTTTTTCTGTACTACAGGGAGTTCTTTTTTGGACTGCGCCCGATTTGAAATTCTCGCCATTTCTTGCAGAGATGATTTTGTGATATGAAAGTTATCAGTAGTGTTCAGTTGACGCCACAACGACGAGTTTTAGTTCAAAAATTTATTGAACCAATTTTTTTGTGACTGTGTGGTGTGCGATTTAAGCTGATGGGATAATTAGACCTTTTTTTAAAAACGACAATAGCGAAAAGGTTACTGTTACTGACGATGTTACAAATTTTTTTCACCTGAAGCTGCTCGGCTTCAAACACGAAACATATGTTTTCAGCAATGGCCACATTACCTTTCATCATTAATGATATTGTGTACATAATAATACATTTATGACAAAACCCATGTAAGTGCTTGTTTTTTATACGATTCTAATTTCAAATCGTGTTCGCCGTGGCGCTCAGTGGTTAGTGCGTTGGACCAAGCGGCGTGGGTTCAAGCCCCAGCCAGGAACACCGAACATTTTACGCGGCACCACCTCTCGTCGGGGAATGACAAGCCTCCGGGAGTATAATCTGTCATGAAATAGCTTCTCAATTCGCCGTTCGGAGTCGGCAATAAATTGTAGGTCCCTTCCATTCGTACAAACAATACAACACGCACAGCATGAATGGTTGCGAGACGCTAGGCCTTGGCTAATTCCGAGCTGTCACGCCAGCTATTTATTTACTTCCCACCTTCGTAAGGGAAGAATTGTAAACGGTCCGATCAAAATGTTTCGAGATATGAACAGGGCTTGACATTACTATACACTAGAAATCGTTTGCACCCATTTTCGAAATGATGTCTGTGTGTGTGTGTGTGTGTGTGTGTTTGTGTGTGTGTGTGTGTGTGTGTGTGTGTGTGTGTGTGTGTGTGTGTGTGTGTGTGTGTGTGTGTGTGTGTGTGTGTGTGTGTGTCTGTGACAATATTTTCCGCCTAAGATATCTGGAGAACGAAACAACGTAGGAAGAAATGAAGAAATGTTTTCTTTGACATTAAATTGATTATCCAATTATTTTATGCAAAAACAAAAATAAAAATAAATAATATTAATTCAACTCGATCGTTATGTGTGCGGTGGGAAGTATAGGACTGGCTCCCCAGTCGAATTTTTTATATTCAAATCGGCCGCAGTACTAAAAAACACCCTATATGATGACAGTAACTATTTTCTGTGTTCGCTCTACCGTTCCTTTCGAAGGGTAGAGTGGAATGTCGGAGTGTTAAAACACCACACTGCAGGAAAAGATCGCCCAAACCCTTGTACGGCGTTTGCGCAGTGCAACCTGATACGGTTCAAGGGAAGACGAACCCCATTGTTAGTATTTCACGGTATCGTAGCACACTCCAAAGGAAATGAGAAGGTGGTATCACTTAAGTCTAACGGGTTAAGATGTTAATCACAAGCGTAGGGGTAAATCTCCGCTAGGACTAGGCTCTTTCCAAACTGTCGCACAAGATATTTATTTATTTTTTTTTATTAAATATTACCTGGGGGTATAGAAGAAACAAATCTTGAAGAACAAAAAATTAGATCATACATTCACATCGCTTCCAAAAATAAAACAGCAAGTTTAAGCATAAATCAACGTAAATTTATTTCGTATACATTTTTTAATTTTTCCTTTCTCCAAAATTTTCCTCAGTTTGGGAGAAAAACAACTCCAACAGAAAATTAATCTGGAGTCTCAATGCGAAAGAAAGGGCAAAGAAAGCTACATGCGATTGCGCTCTAGTCCCAAAAATCTCCTGGCGCTCTACGCAGCAGAAATGAGACCAATAGAAATATTGGTAGTCTAGTTTGTTGACATGGAACATGTAAGACCACAAGCCACAACGCACTGACGACATCAATAAATGGCCTATATTGGTACAATCGTTGCAACGAAAACCACCCGACGAGCGTGCATACTGACCATTCTCAATCTCCTACCCCTAGAACTATTCATACAAAAAGCTGGTGCTAATAGTGTTCTACGCATAAGCCAAACTGAAAGCTGGATATCCGATCTATTAGGCCATCCACAGATCCTGCAAAAACACATAGGGAACTCTGTAAGAACAGACTACACACCACTTGGACTTTATTAAATTATTCTCAATCTCCTCTCTTAGTAGAGAATCCGAAGTCCTACTAAACAGATGGCTTCAAGATTGATGAAGCTTGATCTCTCTCCGAATGTCTTTGGCTATCTAGGTCAATCAGACTTCCAGATTACAGCAGCGTTTTCCGACCAAACATTCTGTAACGAACGCGATACCACATGATAATATTACCTTTTTCATTGAAAGTCAGGCGGCAATAAAAGCGATACCTGCCACAGAAATAAAATCAAGGCAAGTGCATCACTTTGGCGAAGAGTTATAGTTTCTTGGCACAAAGCACAATATACATAGATATAACTGTACCGGACGTGCCAGGCAACAAAAAGGCTGAGGAACTAGGACGGAAAAGATCATCTTTAAACCCAGAACTGGCTGACAGAACGATTAAGACCCCACTCTTTAACCTTAAACATGAAGTGAGGAACAAAAGGCTATAAATAGAAGATGTGAGATGGAATGCGCTAAATTAAAAATAAATAAATAGCTGACGCGACAGCTCGGGATGAGCCAAGGCCTAGCTTCTCGCAACCATTCATGCTGTGCGTGTTACATTTTTCGCATGAATGGAAGGGACCTACAATTTATTGCCGACTCCGAACGGCGAGGTGAGAAGCTCTTTCATGACAAATTATACTCCCGAAGGCTTGTCATTCCCCGACGAGAGGTAGTGCCGCGAAAAATGTTTGGTGTTTTCCTGGCTGGGGCTTGAACCCACGCCGCTCGGTCAGCACTCAAACGCACTAACCACAGAGCCAAGGCCCCCAATGCGCTAAATTCCTGTGCTATAATGAGAAAACTGTGGCCATTCTATATCAGGAACAGAATCGAAAAAAACCCTGCAAAGGAACAGGCAATTTTTATCAGCTTAAGTAGGTCCAATTACCGGGCCTAATATGCTAAGGTATCAACCAAGAAATTTAACTCAATCCACTATAAGTCTCGTGGATTAAGGGTGCTTAAGTAGACTCTCCACATCTCCCGATCTTCCGCCATCGACTCTAAATCATCAGAGGCTATCCCCATACGGCAGAGGTGAGATTCCGGACTTGGTCCAACTATCTCATCCTGGATCTACCCAGCGGAGCTGATGGCACGGATTCCGTGGCACGTCTTGGAAACCGAGTTGAAGACATGCGTTTGTCGTGTCCAAACCATCGAAATATGGACCTCTCCGTTTAAAGAAGCAGCTGTTTGACATTGAGTGCCTCGCGTTCTCTGGTGTTCCTAACTCGATCCTAACCCAAACCTCATGGCCATAGGTAAGGGTCAGAACAAATACTGATAGTTTAGATCCGATGCCTTGCCTCGCCTGACCAAGCCTACAGGATAACTCACTATTGCTCGTGAACAGGGCCCCACAGGGATATATAAACTTCTACACCTGCGGATTGAACAGGCGTTCGGGAAATTGCCATTACCTTTGATTTGATTACTTTTACATTCATCCCAGCTTCAAGAGACAGCTACGAACCTGTCCAGTCCGCGCTCAAGTGCGGTCTGAGTGGACCCCAGGATGTCACACACCATACAAATTAAAGGTGGCAGAACGCAACCCTGACAAGTCCAACGCCCACAGTGAAAGGTGTTGATTTAACGCTTTTCACCCGAACATAGCTCTAACAGTTCTTGTATAGAGATGGAATGGCCTTCAAAACAGAACTCTCAATCCCATACTCCTGCAGTACATATAGCTTCCGTGCAAACTCCTGCCGGATCTCATAGTTCTATAAACTCTCCCACCGCATACGTGTCACCAGCCTTGGCTTACACTGTTGTAGGAAAGGTACTATATCGTTGAGATACAATTTGCACAACACGAGATGATGATCAGTTGACAGTTCAGCCGTTCTCAAAACACGAACATCACAACCATCCTTTTATCACACAATGGTACCACGAAGAAATCTATCAGCGACCTCTGCTGAAGGCACTGACGGTACCATGTGTATTTATGTATGTGTTTGTTGAAAAAGGTTTTTATAATGGACATGCCGTTAAATAAAGAGGCATACGAAACAATATTGGAAGAAAACGCTGTCACCTCTAGACTAAGATTAATTGACGAAGAATTCGTATTTTAACAGGACAATGACCCTAAATACACGTCACGACTTTGTCAAGACTTCCTGAAACAGAGCGAATATGAAGAAATCTCACAAATCATGATATGGGTGCCGCAATCACCAGATTTAAATACTATAGAGCTGTTGTGGGAGGAGCTGGATAGAAGGGTCCGGGATCAATGCCCATCATCAGAATATCTAATGGATTGCTGCAGCAATATATCACAGACAACAATACAAAAACTGGAAAAAAAATTCGACTGGGGAGCCAGTCCTATACTTCCCACAACGCGCGGCATCCGCGCGCATCATGTTTGACCGCGGCAAATTGTATCATATGGCGCGCGAGCCAATTTTGGCAGGAGTTTTGATATAGAGCGGCAGCCGCGTGCGCTCGTCGATCCAGTCGACACAAACAGTGTTCGCCGAACAATATTGAACTATCTGTTGGCTCTTTGCCGCACATTCGAACACCACAAACATTAAAATAACGTCCCTACTGCGCGCGAGCAAAACATTGAAAAACGTTTGCCGCGCATTAAAAATCCACAGCTATTGGATCGACGCGCGGCATGCTCGAGCGCTCCAATGTTCGAGTTGCCGCGCGCCGACCAGGTATCCATTATGCGCGGCTGCTACGCGCGCCAATGTTCGAGTGTTTGCCGCGCGTAGTCGATACCCAGCTTTATAGTTTTTGCGTGATGCGCGCACATGGCTTGACCGAGTTATCATTTTACTATATTTATAGATGATCCGACGAACCGTTGCATACTTTTAGATACTTACGAGTTTCCCATTACTGATGCATATTTTCGGTTCTTCAGAAAACGTCAATTTAGTTATAACTAACTGATTTTTTCTAAGATGCTAAACGCTCGTGAGTATTGAGATGAAGGCGGCGAAGATGGATATAGCGGTCAATGAGGGCAAGACCAAGTATATGCTGTCAACAAGAAAGGACACTCAACGTCGACGTCTCGGACAGAACGTCACAATAGACAGTTATAACTTTGAGGTAGTTAAAGACTTTGTCTACCTAGGCTCCGCTATAAATTCAGACAATGAGATCAGCGCTGAGATTAAACGAAGAATAACTCTTGCCAATCGCTGTTTCTTTGGGCTAAGAAGACAATTGAGTAGCAAAACCCTCTCTCGAACAAGTAAGATGACACTGTATACGAACTTAATCGTCCCAGTCCTGCTCTACGGCGCAGAGACATGGACTCTGTCTAAAGCGAATGAGGTTACTCTTGGCTGTTTCGAGAGGAAAAATCTTCGGTGATTTTTGGTCCCGTCTGCATAGACGGGGAGTGGGGGAGGATATACAACGACGAACTGTACGAGCTGTACAGCGGCATCGACTTAGACTGAAGAGTGAAGGTCCAACGACTGAGGTAGCTGGATCATGTAGATGGACGCCAATGCTCCAAGTTTCGGAAAATCTTCGAATCCACACCTGAGGGACGGCGCAGTAGAGGAAGACCGCGACTCAGGTGACGCACGCATGTGGAAGGGGACCTCAACCAACTTGGCGTGCGAAACTGGAGACAGCTGGCTAAAGATCGAGATCGCTGGCGATGCTTGTTGGTTGAGGGCCAGTGCCACCCCGGACTGTAGCGCCACCTTAAGTAAGTAAGTAAGCGTTTTGTTTTATTGTTTATAACATTGTTAATAAGAGTATTCTCCCAAAATAACTTTTAATTTCGTGCTTCTGAGGTTATTTAACATAAGAAAAAAATTTAGCTACAGTGGCATATTGAAAAGCGGGCCCAAACAAAATTATGTACATTTATCCTATCCTATCCTACTAATCCTACTAATATTATAATTGTGAAAGTTTGGATGTTTGTTCCAACGTATCGCCTAAACGGCTAAACGGATTTGCATGAAACTTCGTGAGTAGATATTCTGTATCCTGACTTAAGACATAGGCTTAGTTTCTATTTTTAAAAATGCATACTTTCTTAGGATACAGCCATTTATTTGTGTCCATAGAAAACCACTGACCTGCGCCATTCAGCCAGCGGCACATCGGATCGTTCGCAAATCGTGATCGTGTGTTGCTTCTGGTTAAGGGTGGTTTTTCCTTCTTTTTTTTTTTGTTGCTTTTTTATTTCTCTCTTTGCCTCTAAATGATCGTTGCCTCTTAATGATCGTTTTCAATAAAGTGAGACACATAGGCCCTTATTGCGAATGTCGATCACCGAACGATTCGATAAAAGTCGATTGCGTCGACAAATTTTCCGTTTGGTATTGTGTAACTCAATCGACAAAGGTTCGTGTTACTGTGAATAAAAATGCTATTTATTGTGAACTTTGAAAGTTTTTTTTTGACATTTCAACTGATAATTTTCTGTGTTTATTTTTGTTTAAATAAAAGTAAGACAAGACAAAATGATTTTTGAAGATTTGTTGGCTGTGAGATGGCATCGACTGTGGTGGTTCCAGAGACATTTTATTCGACTTCAGACTCGATGTTGACTGATACATATATCAGGGTTTCTATTTTCTTTATTTTTTTCTGGAAATACTTCATCTTTTTGGCCGCATTCAAGACCAGGTGGATCTACATTAGGGTCTCTTCTAGTTGGCTGCAAGTGTGAAGCTTTTTGGGTCACCACCTGTTGCTTTTATCCCTTTGCGATATCGGGATTGGCTTCCATATATGCAACTAGAAGCTCTAGCTGTTTTTTTTGGTTGTGTTTTGCTATACCATTGTAGGACGGCCACAAAAAAACAACACGCAATTCACTTCTGTTTTGACATTTATATCACGCGTTGCTGAGCTCGAACTGAACTCATGTTACAGCTGGTATATATATATAAGGAGGTTATAACAGTTTGTTGTTTAGCGAAAGTGTTGCCATTATTTTTTACACCATGAATTTGAAATAATTATTTTCTGCATAAATATTATTATTAATTTCATTGAAATAACTTTCATTTTCTACGCAGAAAACCTTTTTGTTGCACAAACGAAGAGCATCGACCACAAATTTGTGAACCACAACAAGCGACTGTCAAATCGACAAATGTCGTTCATAATCATAATACACAATGCCAAAATCTGCAATCGACAATCGACAATCGACGATCGACAACTGTCGTTTGTCGATTAATTATCGACACTCACAATAAGGGCCATAGGTTCGTGATCGTGTGTTGTTTTTGTTTTGCCCAGTAGTTTTTCATTCCTTTTTATTCTGCTTTGTTTTTTTTTTTTTGTTTGCCGGTTGGTATGGCAATTGTTTACTTTTCTCTCCTGACATTTTTTTAATGGAATCTTTTTTTTTTAGGTAGATATAAGAACAGCGCACCGATGTGATGCGTCAGCCTGTGTATGAGATTGTGTGCGTTTGATGTGTGTATAGAATTGCAAGTTGCGAAGGGGCGATATTTGTTTTTGTTTTCTTCTGTATTTAAAGAATGTATTCGAGTTAGGACTTTCGACTTAGAATTAATTCGACTTGAAGTAAGACTTTTCAAAGGAAAACTGAAGGAAATGCAAAAATAGGGTGAAAGAATTCGGGTTAGAGGGAAATTCGAATTAAAAGAGGCTTAGAGGGATTCGAGTGGGCGCCGTGGCTCAGTGGTTAGTGCGTTGGACTGCTGAGCGAGCGGCGTGGGTTCAATCACAGCGTACTCAGAATCAGTTCACCTGACGACCTGGTCATCCTAGAGCCAGAAAGAAAAACCAGGAATGTTATTTACAAGGAGGTAAAATGAGGAATTGAAAGTCCATACTTAATTATCAACTTCCTGAAACCCGGGCCGTACCCTTACCACGCGGACGTAGTCGCGGGTACCAGCTAGTTAAGGAATAATAAAGAAAAACTTATATTTTCAACAAATTGTGATTTTTTCATATAATTATGTCGCGCACTGTAGTGCGTAGTGATTAACATATGTTAATACTTCGACTTAACCGAATTAAATACCAATGAAGACCGGTTTACCGGCCCCTTACACCCATGGGGTCCAACAAAGGGTCTGGCCCTCCAGGTTGGGGATTGGGCGCGGGGATGACGGCTCCACCACGAAAAACTACAAAATGTTATGACACAACTAACAACCTCGGATACGAAGGATTTTACTGTTGACGACTCTGGCAAACAAAACAAGAACAACGAACTTCGGATCGGCACGCGGAACGTTAGTTCCCTTAACAGACCGCGTGCAGCCCAACAATTAGTGCAGGTCCTAAACTGCTGCAGAGCAGACATCACCGGCATCCAAAAAGTGCGATAGGATGGGCCGGTCAAAAAGAAGATGAAAAAAAGCAATTGCTACCGGAAACAAAAGCAGCGTTTATTTGGGTGTGGATACATCGTTGGAGGCAGACTTAGACAAGAAGTCTTAAGTTTCAGGCATGCGAAGGAACGCTTCAAGGCTAAATTCGCCAACATAAGCCTGATATGTGCGCGTGCCCCCACAGAGGTGAAAGACGGCGACACCAAAGACAGGTTCTACGAGCTGTTCGACAAGATATACGAGCGGTGCCTTAGCTATGACATTAAAATTGAGAGGAGATTTTAACGCAAAGGTAGAAGGAAATGGCATCTTTAGTAGTACTGCCGGATAGTACAGCCTACACGACACCATCTCCGATAAAGGATTTAGGCTGATCGAATTTGCGACTGCAATCGCAAGAGATCACAGATCCTTTTCCGATAAAGTTTCTCGCGATCTCCCAAAATGTGCTATTCCGCGCACCAAGTATTAGTAACCAGTGGCAACATTGCCAAAAAGCCATCAGATTTGTCGCCTCTGACGTGTTGGGCTTCATTTGGCCAAAGCAACAAAACCCCTGGGAAACAAGACGCATACAAAGCGGCGCTGCACAGAACGACTAGAGCTAGGACCGAATTACCACACTCGTTAACGACTCGCTCGTCATCCAAATGTGAGGATTTGGGATTACCGCTCCCAATGAAGTTTATCGATCATTCGATCACGAGTTTTTCTCACTCACTCGTTATCGATTGCGCTAATTCGGCATCTGCTCGCGAGCTCTACGAGCAGAGGAGGACCGACGAACACCAGCTACTCAGGAGCAAAAAAATAGAGCATGAGAAGCGCGATCGAGGAAATGATGAGATGTTACTGCAGGATTTAGGTTCGGAAGTTTTACCAAAGGGTCACAAGAACCAACCAAGGCTACAAAGCCCGAACCGAAGCCTGCAAGGATGAACAAAGGAACATTGTAGTAGAATCCCAGTCGATGCTGAGGATATGGAAGAACTATTTCTACAAACTTTTTTACGGCGACGACGAATCTAATCCCGCTTTCAGGCAGAATGAACCATTCAACCTGGACGAAGTGAAGATAGACATATCTTAGCTTAAGTCCAACAAAGCTGCTGGTGCTGACAGCCTAGCTGCCGACCTGTTTAAAGCGGAAGGCGCTGACTTGGTAAGGAGCATGCACCAACTCATCTGTAAAATATAGTCGGAGAAAAATGCTCGATGAATGGAACCTCAGCATCGTTTGCCCGATCCTCAAGAAAGGAGACCCTCTGAACTGCGCCAACTACAGAGGGATCAGTCTTCTTTACATCGCTTACAAAATCTTATCTGCCGTGTTGTGTTAGCGCCTGAACCCGTTCGTCAACAACCTGATCGGTCCATATTAGTGTGGCTTCAGGCCAGGAAAGTCCACCATCGACCAAATATTCACACTGCGACAGATCTTGGAAAAATCCTAGGAGCTTCAAAACGGTCACTAGTTTTTGAGCCAATTATGAAAGCTAACCTACATTCTTTAGCGGGCTCTGAGCCTGGTAAAAAGACCTTGGCACAGTGAACGTCAACCGAAAATATACGCCATGTGGAGACCTGTGCCACAAGATGGGGAGAGCGCGGTGGGGAGACCTGTGCCACGAGATAAGGAGTGCGCACAATGAGCGAGAGCGTATGGTGGGGTAGAACCCAGGTGCTGGGCCGTCGGGCGATGCACGCTATCCGACCAAACACATCTCTCTAGAGTGTAAAGTATATTGTCAATTTAATTCAATTCAATTTTCTTTATTCTTGTATATACAATAAAGAGATTACAATTTAACATAAAATATTTCAAGCAGTTAATACATACAGAATAGTTAATAAAATAAATAAATAGCTGGTGCGACAGCTCGGGATGGGCCAAGGCCTAGTTCTCGCAACCATTCATGCTGTGCGTGTTACATTTTTCGCATGAATGGAAGCGACCTAGAATTTATTGCCGACTCCGAACGGCGAGGTGAGAAGCTCTTTCATGACAACAACAACAACAAAATACAGAATAGTTAGCGACATCTTAAATTAAGAAAGTAGAGATGATGCCAGATTAAATAAATTTTTACGTTGTGTGGGGTGTACAGAGGTAAATAAACAGTAGTTAATTTTTTTTTTAAATCCAGTAAGAGAAAGAGAAAAAATTAATCTTTAACATATATAAAAAGGATACAAACAAAACCTATTATGAATGGCAGAAATAGCTTAATACTTAGTGAAGCAAATGAGCAAATCATTTTATAGTTCATTTTTTATTTTAAGCTGAATAACGCAAAAGGGATTCGATTTCATGATGATTAAAACCAAGAAGCCATGATTTAACAACTTTTTTAAACGCGGACAAATTTCTAATGGATCGAATTTGCAAGGGCAGAGTATTAAATAGCTTGCATGAAACAATGGAGTAAAAGTTTCTGTAACTTGTAGTGCGAAAAGCAGGGACATTTACAACAAAGTTTGAACAGCTACGTAAACTGCGCCTCTCACGAGAAAGACCATCCGAACTTTAAAATAGAAATGACGCAAAGGAAGAAAAATGTATGGTCCTCAATGTGTGTGCAGAACGGCGAGAGCTATAAATATTTCGTAATGCAGATTTTTGAAGGACAATTAATGGCTGCAGTCCATATTGCAATCTTGATTGAAATAAACCATAATAAACCCTTTTCAAGGTGTTAAGGGAGCAATACTTCCTAAGCCGGGAGAGACAGCGAGTAGTGGAAAGAAGATACTTTCTCAAAGCCGAAATGTGCTTAAACCAGTTCAAATTATGATCCATGGTAACACCAAGATACTTGAAACTATCTACACCATCAATCTTGAAGCAATCAGTACTGCACTCATCATTTCTATTAAAAGTTGGACCACCTTGGATTCTGCATTGGTTGTTTAGCAAGTCGTGACTCGCGCAGGCAGGAGAATGAAATATTATATCAGGGTCAGGGAAATTCTGCTCAGTAAAACTTAGTTTTGGTACTAACAATAAGTCTGTGATTGGCAAACCAACATCTATGTAGGAATACGTCATGGTTCATGTCAGCGATTAAATCTAAAGGACTGGCTGAACAATATGCAACTCCAAGGTAATCGGCAAAAGCTTTAGTTTTACCCAAGAATGGAAGAGAAAATAAGGAATTTATATAAATGAGAATTTAGTTTTTTAAAACGATTCTTCAAGTTAACATTCGATGGATGTTTCCAACATTTTTTTCTTAATTTGTGTTTAAGATGTATTTCTTTGATAAGGGTACGAGTTATCTAAGGTTTAAGGTGATACTCCGATTTTTTATGAGTTAAAGTGAAAGTGGAAGAACTTATGTTATTTGTCAAAATCCGAAGAAATATATCATATGCTAAAGAACCTTTTTTTGCGCAGCCTATTGTTCAATTCACAAAAGTTAATTTTATCAAAAGTGGCTTGAGATGATTCGTTTGGTTAAGTACATTTTATGTTTTCGAAGAAGATTCCCGTCATACAATGATCACTTATATGTAGATCCATGTTTATACCAGAAAGGAGATCCACAGCAATATTCGCAAAACAAGCAAAAACATGATCGAGGTAGGTGCATGAAGCTGGCCTGGTAGGTTCAACAACAAAGGATAAAAATCCGTGTTCAGCCATGAGCGCTTGGTAAAAATCAGAAGCAGAATTAGAGCTTAAAATGTCTCGATTAAGGTCACCTAAGATAACAAGATTTCCAGATCGTTCATTAGCCAGAAAGTTTAAAAATTCTTCTAAAAACAAATTAAGTGGAGAAGAATGAAATCTATATACACAGATAAAAATAAATAACTCTTTTGGAATATTGCAACAAACTTTGATGACATCCGCGCTTCTTAAAGTAAAAACATTTACATCACACTCACACAAGTTCGATACAAAACCTCCCCCTCCACCAGCAGAATACGTATCATTAGTATTTGCAAAAAAAATTTTAATTAGCAATATGGTAATCTTCACCTTGGCAAGGATAAATCCAAATTTCGGATACAAATGTGAGTTCTGGCAAGTAAGCAAGAGCTTCAAGATTACCAATCAGTAAATCGAAGTTTTGGCGTATACTAAACGAAAAATGATTTTCCATCTGATTCACGTCTAAAAATGCTATCAAAATTACTTCTAATGGAAATAGTGGGGCTGTCGCACATAAGATCAAAGCTGTCGTTCATATTATTGCCCTTGGAGAGCAGCTAGATCATCAAATGATCTTATGACAACAGTCTCACTATTTTTCAATTTTCTAATTAATATATGGGAATTCCGGAACCACAAGTATTTGAATTTATTCTCTGATTTAAATTTTTTAGCTGCCATAAATAAAGCTTTAGAATACATCGTTAAGCTTTCATTAATAAAAATGTTTGTGTTAGTACCATAAAAAAATAACGATGAGTTAAGTTTCCACTTTGCATTTTTGTTTGCTTTCCATCACTTTCCGTTTGGCGTTGTGCGAAGAGAAATGCACACAAATAATATCACCTCGAATATTAGAGGTGGAGGTAGTGCTCGTGTGTTTTGCTTTGATTATGTGCTTGATATAACATTTCTGTATGTCCTCAGTCGGCACGGTGATATTCAGGGCTTTGTCAAAGATCTCGTTTACTCTCTCCCTTGCGTTTAAGTTATTTAAATCAGGTACACCAACAATTTCAATAGCATGCTCCAGTTGCTCCCTCCAGTTCACTCTGCTCTCCAAATTGGCCACCTTCAAACGCAATGTTTCGTTCTCCTCTCTCAGCTGTTGGACTGTGCTGAGAAAATCGCTGTTGATTTTTTTCAAACTGACAGTTTCTTCGCACAGCATTTGAAGGGTTATTGCACTTTCGGCCGAAGAAGAAAGAACCGTCGACAAACTGTCGTCTGATGCACTGAGACGAAGGTGATGCTAGATTGGAGTGTGCAACTGACGATTTAGGTGTTATATTTATTTTTTCAGGAGATGATAGAGAAGCCGACTTGACGGGGGCTGCTGACTTTGATGTACATGACTTTTTGCTGCTTATTAGAGAGCTGCATTGTTTGGCGTGAAGTAGATGGAACAGGTAATGGTTGTTGAAGTGAATCACGGCGCAAAATAGAACACTTTTCACATCGATGTGTAAGATTGTTTGCTGTTAGGTATTCAATGTCGGCCGGATGAATATTGGCACACGAACCGTGGAACAAATTTTTACAATCACCGCACTGTATTTTCGTTGCATCATTGCGATGTATTCTGCCTTTGCAAATCGGGCAGTTCATTTTTAAAGAGATAAACGAATTATTTGGTAGAATAGAGCGAAATTAAAGATTCGCACCCAACGACACTTTAAGAAACACATCTGTTCTTGACCACAGTCGAACTCGTTGCGATTATTCTGTACGGTGTTCATAATAAACCATAATAAACTGTAATAACGGGTTTATACACGCCATATTTTTAATATCGAAAACATCGATTGGAATAAAAGGTTTTCAAATGTTTACTACGTGTTGTACAAAAATTCTTTTCTTTAAGATACCTGACCACCTTATAAATTTTAAAAAATCGATTTTTTTTTTTGCATTTTCTTAATCCTTATCATCATCATCGTCATCTTCCAATGGCCCGCTTATCCACTATGAGGGTCGCGGGTTTAGGGAGCTTAAGTGGACTCTCCACATTTGCCGATCTTCCGCCATCGACTCTAACTCATCAGGGGCAATCCCCATACGGGTAAAGGTGAGATTTCGGACTTGGTCCAGCCATCTCAACCTAGGCCTGCCCAGGGGACGCGTACCCGATGGCACGAATTCCATGGCACGTCTTGGAAACCGAGTTGGGGACATGCGTTTGACGTGCCCAAACCATCGAAGTATGGACCTCTCCGTCCGAAGAAGTAGCTGCTCGACATTGAGTGCCTCGCGTACTCTGGTGTTCCTAACCCGATCTCGTCGAGTCACCCCAGCAATACAACGAAGAAATCTCATTTCGGCAGCTTGTATCCGCGATCTTATTCTTTCGGTCATTACCCAAACCTCATGACCATAGGTGAGGGTCGGAACAAACACTGAATTAAAGACCGACAACTTAGCTTCGATGCCAAGTTCGGCCCTCCTGATAACAGATTGACCAAGCTGTCTCAAAATTGCTCCAGCCTGACCAATCCTACAGGATAACTCAGTATTGCTCCTACCATCACTCGTGAATAGGACCCCGAGATACTTAAACTTCTCCACCTGTTTCAATGGGACTCCACTAACATGCAGAGTGCATTGAACAGGTGTTCTGGAAATTACCATTACCTCTGATTTGTCCACGTTTACCTTCATCCCAGTTTCAACACAGACGGCGACGAACCTGTCTAGTGCGCGCTGAAGTTCGGTCTGGGTGGACGTAAGGATGACCAAGTCATCAGCAAAAAGCAGATGACTTATCCTTAAGTCTCCCAATTCGAAACGTTCCTCACCAAGGCTGCGCTGTAACATCCAATCCATATACACTATGAAAAGGAGAGGTGACAGAACGCACCCCTGGCGAAGTCCAACGCCCACAGTGAAAGGTGTCGACTTATATCCGTTCACCCGAACACAGCTCTTACAGTTAGTGTACAGAGATTGAATGGCCCTCAGAAGAGAACCGTCAATACCGTACTCCTGCAATACACTCCAGAGTTTACCTCGAGGGACCCGATCATATGCTTTCTCCAAATCCACAAAACAACTGTAGATAGGTTTGGCATACTCCCAGGCCTTCTCAAGTACCATTCTGAGAGTGAACAGCTGGTCGGTTGTGCTTCTACCTGGACGAAAGCCGCACTGCTCATCGCCCAACCGGAACTCGACCACAGCTCTGGAACGCGTTTCCAACACCTTTGCAAAGACTTTTCCGGGGAGACTTAAAAGAGATATACCCCTATAATTGGAGCAATCCCTCTTATCCTTTTTTTTAAAAAGAGGAACAATCACCGCAGTTTGCCAATCACTAGGTGTTTCACCGCATTCCCAGGCCACTTTAATGACACGAGAGAGCCATTCCACTCCCTCTTTACCCAAAGCCTTGAGCATTTCTGGCCGGATTTCATCCACACCAGCAGATTTGCCGACTTTTAGCGTTTTAATCGCCAAAGTCACCTCCTCTACGGTGGGACTATTCTCCGCCCTACTCAAAACCATGGGTCTGCCATCCTCAGTGCCCTGTTCGGGATTGAGCAACTCCGAAAAGTGCTCGCTCCATCTGCGCAAGATGTCCTTGTCATCGGAAAGAAGTACACCATCTTTGGATTTGACTCCTTCGATGATATTAAACTTCCTTCCTCTGAGACGGCGGATGGTCTGCCAGAACACCTTGTTTGCAGATCTGTGATCACAGTCCAATTTCTCACCGAACTCCTTCCAAGACTGCTCCTTAGCTGCTTTAACAGCCAGCTTGCAAGTTCTTCGCGCCTCCATGTACCGGTTCCGAGAAGCTGAATCCCCCAAGTGTATCCACACCTTGAAGACTTCCTTCTTCTCTCTGATGGCTTCTTGAACTCCGGGTGTTTTAAACCACGCAGTTCGTTTCTCACCACCAGCCGCCACACCGAGCCGCTTCACTCCGCAAACACCTCCTGCAGAGGCAATGACTGCTGTTGAAAACAACCGCCATTCTTCCATTTGTCGGAACAGTTGGAATTTGTTCAAACCTTTCGGATACCTGTCGTGCAAACTCCTCCCGTATCTCATCGTTCTGTAAACTCTCCCACCGTATGCGTGTCACCAGCCTTGGTTTACGCTTTGGTAGGACAGGTACTTTATCGTTGAGATACAAATTGCACAACACGAGGTGATGATCAGTTGACAGTTCAGCCCCTCTCACAACACGAACGTCACAAACCATCCTTTTAACACACGATGGTACCACAAAGAAGTCTATCAGCGATTTCTGCTGAAGACTCTGACGGTACCATGTGTATTTATGGATGTTTTTGTGCGGAAAGAAGGTGTTCATAATGGACATGCCATTTGCACAGCAAAAGTCCAACAACTTCTCTCCGTTCGCATTCTGATCCGGGTCGCCGTTCCTCCCAATCACACTTCCCCATGTCATTACGTCCACACCCACGTGAGCATTGAAGTCCCCCATCAGGAGATAAGAATCCATATCTGCCACCTGTTCTAAGGCGGCATCTACTTCATCCAAGAAAGCTGCATACTCCGACTCCAGATTCGGCGCATATACCTGCACCAGAGCCAGAGTTGACCTTTCAAGCTTAAGCTTTAAGATCGCAACTCTCCCTCCCAATGGTATCCTTATACTTTTAAAAATCACCTCCAAATTATTTTTTTTTTTTTTTCAAAATTCGAATTCTTACAGTGTGAAATAAGTGAAAGTGCTACTCTAAGCGCTTGTTCGAGTAGTAGCGAGTAAAAACTTTAAACGCGTTTTTCTCGAAACTACTTTTTTTCAAATGGCGGACAGATTATCTCTGAAACTACTCAGCCGATTTCAATGAATTTGGTCTTGCATTCTTCGTTGAGATGTTTTGTATTCCAATTTTTTATAACATTTTTTTTTAGCAAAGAATACTGGAAAACGGGTATTTTTTCAACTTTTTTTCAGACATCCGCCTTTTTTTTTTTTTTTTTTTTTTTTTGAGATTTTTGGCAAATTGTGGTAAATTGTCACGTAAGGGACCTTTCTTTTGAAGCTGCCGTTTTTTGTTTTCTGTTTCAGATATACCAATCCTGAAATAAACTGTCCGCCATGGGACACCATATTTTTAAGGCTTCGACTTTGACGCCTCCTGGATAGTGGTTCAGAAACGAAAATAAAAAAAATGCAATTAGTTTTTGTGATGTGGAGGAAGAAAAAAAATACAACTGGAGTCAAGGGAACAATATATTTTATTGTGTTGACGAGGTGAATGACAAAGTGTGACTCTAGGCTACGTTATAAACTAAACTATAATAAAACTAGAGAGAGAGAGAGAGAGAGAGAGAGAGAGAGAGTGTGAGAAAGTTATTGACTTCATACAACATCTCCCTTTCAGAAGTTAAAATCAAATTACAAAATTCAAGTAATTAATGAATTTGTACATAAAATAAAAACGTAACAATCTTCTTCGTTAAATAAAAATAAGATAATAAATGTATCTAGTACAATTAATCAAATTGTACAAAGTTCAAGTATTTAATGAATATGTACATAATATAAAGTTTAGTAAATTCATGAATTATTTAAAACTATTTCTTTATTTAAATATTTAATCCAAATCAATTTTATTTATTTGATACGATCTTTTGGAAACGTAAATTTTGTAGGTGGAGCTATTTTCCTGCCAAACCTACTTGTGCTTGAAGAAGTGTGATTTTCAGCTCTTAATGATGTCTCTTCAACGTTGTTTAAAACTGAAGTCGGATTTGAAATTTTTTTAAAATGTGTGTCCATTATGTTTTGTCTATTTCGTCTGTAAGTGTTTCCCTCTTTGTCTTTTATAATATATGACTTAGGTTCTTGGCATTTTTCTACGACTATACCAGGAGACCAATATGACATGGGATTTTTCTTGTCGTGTATTTGTTGTCCTTTATTTAAAGGTTTAAGTGATCTGGCCGTTTTATCCTAGTAGGTCTTCGACTTTTTGTTTCTGTTTTGTATTTCTTTTTTGACTTTTTGGCAGTCTATTGGTTTTGATAGATATATTTTAGACATAGCAGGTATTTTTGTTCGAAGCTTTCTCGACATAAGAAGTTCTGAAGGTGAAGGTAGGTTGCCTTTTGAAATAGTTCTATAGTGTAACAACGAAATATAAGGGTCTGATCCTGACTCCTTACTTTTAATAAAAAGTTTTTTTAATTGTTTGTATTGAGCGTTCCGCTAAACCATTAGAACGGGGAAGGTAAGGACTTGACGTTATGTGATCAATCTGCCAATCTTGGCAAAATTTTTTGAAAATTTCGGAGTTATATGGGGGCCCATTATCTGAAATCATTATCTGAGGAATCCCATGACGGGCGAAAATAGCTTTGAGCTTGTTGACGACGAACTGACCACTGTAACCTGAGCTAAGGTGTTCTATTTCTATGTATTTTGACCAATAGTCAACCACTAGCAAATACATTTGTTTGTTAAATTCAAACAAATCTGTACCAACTTTATACCATGGGATTGGATGAATTTCATGTAGCTGTAAAGGCTCCTTGGGCTGTGATGAACGATAACGCATGCAAGTTTCACAGTCGGTAACTATGTTCTGAATGTCATTGTTTATATTAGGCCAAAAGACAATGTCCTTCGCAAGACTTTGACATCTTTGAATACCCGAGTGGCCTTCATGAATAAGTTTTAAAATGTCATGCCTCATGGAAGAAGGAATGATTACGCGATTTGCTTTCAGCAAAATATCATCGATCACATGCAACTCATCTCTGACCTTATAATATGGCGTACATTCTTTTATTACAGATTTTTTATCATTCGGCCAACCATTTTGTACATATTTTTTAACTTTTGAAATAACTTCGTCACTATTACCAGCTTCTTTAATTTGTTGTAGTCTTTCTGGTGAAACAGACAACATTGCAATTAATAAGTTACAATGAAGTGACAAATCATTATCAAACTCAGCTAATGATTGTTTTGGCAAAGGTGCTCTGGAAAGCGTGTCGGCTGTAAACATATATTTGCCAGGCTTGTAAACAACCTGTAAGTCATAAGACTGCAACCGGAGCATAAACCTTTGAAGTCGAACGGGAACTTTATGTAATGCCTTCGTAAACAGTGGAACAAGTGGTTTATGATCAGTCTCTACAATGACACGTTTCCCATAAACATATTGATGAAATTTGACACACCCAAAGAGAATAGCAAATAACTCTTTCTCTATTTGAGCATAATTTTGCTGGCTGGATGTCAGTTGCAGAAGCATAAGCGATGGGACTTTTATCGTGTGATATAACAGCACCTACTGCACCCTTGGATGCATCGACAGAAAGAGTTATAATTTTGTTCGGGTCATAAAATGTTAAAATTGGAGCACTTGAAATGAGAGACTTTAACTTGGTAAATTCTCTTTCATGAGCATCATGCCAATGCCATGCGACCTCTTTCTTTAAGAGTTGACGGAGATTGCTGTTTTGAACTGATAAGTCTTTGACAAAACTACCTAAGTAGTGGACCATGCCCAAAAATCGTTGCAATTCACTAACGGACGTGGGACGGGGCATTTCACAAATTGCTTTAACTTTTGAATCATCTGGGCGGACTCCATTTTGATTAAGAATATAGCCAAGAAACTTGACTTCTTTTAGACAAATTTTAGATTTTTCCTGATTAAATTTAAGACCAATCGCACGAGCTCTCTCTAATACTTTTTCTAGAATCATATTATGTTCTTCCAATGTGGAGGCATGCAGAAAAAAATCATCGATGTAAATTTCCACACCTTCTATATCACTAAAATGTTTGACCATTTCAGCATGGAAAATTTCGGGGGCTGCGTTGATTCCAAAAGGAAGACGAAGAAAACTATATCTTCCAAATGGTGTGATAAATGTACACAGTTTGGAAGACTCGTCGTCTAACGGAATAACCCAGAAACCAGAGTTCGCGTCTAGCGTACTGAAAAAATTAGAACCACTTAATTTTGATTTGATCTCGTAAATAGTAGGGAAAAAATAATGTGCTCTCAAAATGGCCTTATTCAAGTTTCTTGGGTCAAGACAAATTCTTAATTTCCCGTTAGCTTTTTTGACCAAAACTATTGAATTGACCCACTCAGTAGGCTCGTCAACTTTAAGAATCACTTTCATATT
This sequence comes from Matsumyia berberina, assembly GCA_917880715.2. Lineage (NCBI taxonomy): Eukaryota > Metazoa > Arthropoda > Insecta > Diptera > Syrphidae > Matsumyia > Matsumyia berberina. The sequence continues at coordinate 85,759,589 of OU862872.1, forward strand.
TTCCACCCGGTCTAATTCTTCTTTTAATAAGTTTTTCAATGCAAACGGAATTTTTCGAGGACTATCGATAGTGGGAGACACATCAGAAAGAAGCTTTAAATGACACTTATTTTTTAATAGCCCGAGACCATGAAATACGTCACTATAATTTAATAAAATTGATACGCAATTTTTAACACTTTTAGAAGAATATTGTTTTAATACATTCTCATTTGTAGAACTATCTGAAATTATGGAATTAGTTTTATTAATGCATGCAAGTTTAATTTCATCTACCTTATTAAGTAACTTAAGTTTAATGCATGTTGATAGTCCAAGAACTGCATGACAATGAAAGTCCAGAATATGAAATTGAATCCGATGTTGTTGACCATTGATGTAACACTCTAATGTGGTGCAGCCGATAACAGGTAAACGCTCTCCACTGAACGTCATAATCCGAGGTGACGATGGTGCTAACTGTGTTGAAGAGCAGCGTATTTGATCAAACTGGTACAACGACATCACATTTGCTTGTGCTCCTGTATCGATTTGGCAGTCGATGTCGCGGCCCATTGTCTTCAGAGAAATTATCCAACTGTTCTTTGGTGCGGCTATACATTGCTTCAAAGAACCCAAAAACAATGCGTCATCGTTAACGTCGTCAGCATCGACGTTGCGCACATACATTTTTTAGTTTTTTTTTTTTAGTTTATTAATCTATAAATTCTTTACATAATGTGTTTCGAAAATAAATTCATTAACATTAACAACATAATAATAAGTTAGATATAGAATGTAAGAATTCATTTGGCATTCTGTATTTTGTATACTTAAGTAATAAAAATAGTGTTGAATGTCATTACACTGGACATTTATGAAATTTCAAATTAAGTTAAATGGGTGGGGTGACCCTTAAATAAAAAAAAAACTAATACTAAATCTACTCTTTTATTATAAAAACAGGTTTAACAGACTCAAGAAGAATAAATTCAATAGATTAACTTGATAAAACTAATTTCATAGGTTATACCAGATAGTCAGAGAGAACAGATTCTAAGCTAGTGAAGTTGAAATTGAAAAGCCAATTTTTTACGAGTTTGAGAAACATTCCAGGCAACGTAATCGACCTGTACGACTGTGGAAGTTTATTGAACAAACGAAGAGACGAAATATAATAAAAATTACGATAAGCAGTTGTATGGAAGGAATGAATAGATACAGAGTATGAAAAGTTTCCACGCAAATTAAAATTAGAAACCAGACGGAAGTTACGGTTGCCAGACTTCACAAAGAAGGTCTTCAGCACCTTAAAACAATATAAATGACGAACAGGAAGAATTTTTAAGTCATAGAACAAAGGGTAAGTAGGATGTCTCCTTGGTTTGCGGCATATTTTACGTAGGATATACTTTTGGATTATCAAAAGAGGTTGTATTTTATTCTTATAAGCACCTCCCCAACAAGTTATACCATATTGTAATTTCGAATGAAAAATGCCATAGTAAATGATTTTTAACAACCTTGTAGAACACATATTCCGCAAATAGAAGAAGTGCCTGAGTGTGCAGCGAAAATAATTCCTCAAAACTTCTACATGATTCGAGAAGTTCATTCTCAAGTCCATAACAAGCCCCAGGTATTTGAATTCACAAACGTTTTCGATAGGGGAACATTTATTACTGCAATTCAGGCTGCCATCAAAAGTAGGAGGAGATAAATTAGACCGACAGTCACAATATCCAAGTTGGAACCTTTGACACTCTGGTACGTGAAAGTAAACATTCACGTCAAGATCGAGAATAGACGACAAACTAAAAAACATTATCTTAGTCTTTGAGCTTATAACCAGGTTGTGTTTAGAAAACCATATTCTTAAAAGACTAAGGTCCCAATTTATATCGGAGACCAGATCTAGGCGACTGTTTGACCCATATGAAAAACCGACATCATCCGCAAAAGCCGTAAGAGAACCTTTAAAATCAAGTGTAAAGAGTGAGTTAATGTAGATAAGAAAGAGAATCGGACCTAAGACAGAACCTTGGGGTACCCCTAAATTTATAATCATAAGATCGCTCCTGATTTCATCAACTTTCACTCTTTGCGTCCTATTTTTTAGGTACGATCTAAACCACTCTGACATAAATCCACGAACACCTGCTTTTTCAATTTTATCCAGCAGAATAGAGTGATCTACCATATCGAACGCTTTCGCAATATCAATAAATAAACCAGCAGTAAATTTTTTACCATCTAGGTTTGTCATTATCTCGCCACAAAATTGTAGCAGTGCATCTTCGGTTGATTTGCCCTTTTGAAAGCCAAATTGTGCTACGTTAAAAAAATTAGCTTTTGCAAAATAACTCGCTAACCTATTCTTCACAAGTTTTTCGAAAATTTTACTTATCGCAGGAAGAAGTGAGATAGGCCTATAATTGCACATTTCTAAAGTAGAACCCTTTTTAAACAATGGGACAACATCAGCACACTTGAGCTCTTCAGGAAAAACCCCCTCAAATATGCAGCGATTAAAAATGTACGACAGGACATCCATTACATGACAAGTAATTTTTTTAAGAAAGATATTGGAGATACCATTAGCACCACATGAATGAGTATTTTTTAAAGTACCGATAACTCTTAAAACTTCAAGTGGAGTAATGGGCTCAAATACAAAACTATTACAACACATTGGTTCATCAAAGTAATCAGTCGAACAGATACGACAAGAAGGTTGGACAGGACATGGTTGCATACTGGTGGCTATATTCGTAAAATAGCAGTTAAAAGCATCAGCAATGACTGACTTATCAGATACAACATGTTCATTGATACGAATAACAGTTGGTTTTTTTGCAACAGATGATTTGTTTAAGATACTGTTAACAATTTGCCATTCATTTTTTAAGTTACCTCTAGCATCATTGAATTTAGAACGGTAATAATTATCACGACAAATTGGAATTTCCTTTTTCAGTTCTGTACAAAGTTTTTTGTATTTGCTTTTCAAACAGAGATTACCAGGGTACTTATAGCATTTATTTCTAAGTTTATTTTTAACCTTAACTTTATTCAATAAGTAACTAGAAATCCAAGGTTTAAGCCTTTTAGAAGAACTTTTAGGACGAAGAGCAGAGGAGCAACAGAGAATATGCTTCTTAAGACAAACAATGAACATTGATTAGGAAGCAGAAGCATCCGAACACAAATAGACATCTTGCCAAAACTCAAAAGAAAGATTGTATTTAAGCTTGTTGTAATTTATCTTCGTTACCCTGTCAGGAGATATTGAACTAGAAATGCTCATGTTATCGGTAATATTAAACAAAAACCCAATCATAGAGTGATCCGTAATCATTAAATCAACAACGCATTTCTCACAGTTACTAAACGAAGCATTTCTAAAGCGTCCATAAATATGGTCTAAACATCTACCTGATACAGATCTAGTAGGTTCATTTATGAAACTTGCCAGGCCATACGATGCTAACTCTTCCATGTAGGTGGAGACAATTTCACTTTTTTCCAGAATGTTGATATTGAAGTCTCCTAAAACAATGACATTCTTTGACTTTTCGTTTTCTATTAGACAGGAAAATTCTCCTAAAAACATCGAAACATTAAACATATGTAGTCTATAAACACATAAAGACATAGATCTCATGGTTAATTTCAATGGAAACTTTTATTACATCGGCACTCAAACAGTCAACACAAAGGACTTCGTGAATTAAGTATTCCTCTTTCTCTCTTATAAAACAACCGACACCACCTGCAGCGTAACTTTCATTAGTGTTAGCAAAAAATTTAAATCCGGGCAAAAAATAGTCGTTTTTTTCAAACTCATAAATCCAGATTTCGGACACAAAAATAATATCTGGAATGCACAGGAAAGAATCAATATGTGTAACAAGAGCTGAGAAATTTTCTCTTAGACTTCTGATATTCTGGTGGACAATGAAGAATTTGCTATAACAAAATTAACTATCACTTAAGACATTATTGACGTTAAAGCTACGAGAATCAACGGAGGAAAAGTTGAATGAATCATTTACATCAATCATTTACTTGCAGATGGAAAAAGTAAAAAAAATAATGCACTAAATAAGTGCAAGATCACTAAAAGATCTTATTGACATGACTTTTCCTCCTTCAATCTTTCTGACAAGAATTTTATTATCTTTAAACCAGACGTATTTTACATTTTTCTGCTTTATTATGTCTTTCGCCTTCATGAAAAGAGCTTGCGTATATTTAGTGAGAGAATCATTTATATAAATACCGGCTCCCTTGCTGCTGCTTTTAGTACTGCTGCTGATTTTAGTACTGCTGCTGCTTTTAGTACTGCTGCTGCTGTTGCACCTCATGCTGTTGATCCCAGCCACATGTGTGTTGAGTTTGTTTTTGTTCGTCTTCTTTGCGATCATTATTCCTTGTTTCGTATGTTGATCAGAAAATCTTACACAGTTGATCGGTTTAGTGACAGTCGAGTTCGCAACGCTGTTGGTTTTGGCTTGAACTTTTTTGATGTAGCATCTTTCAATTTTGTCATCAGGAACATCGATGGATAGAGCATTTTTGAAGAGTTCTTTAGCCTTGGATATTACGTTAATGTCGTTCACGTCCGACACTCCAACAATCTCAATACAATTAGTGAGGAGATTTTGTTGCTGCCAATTAAGTTTACTCTCCAAGAATTCAACTCTCTTCTTAAGATCAGTGTTCTCTGAGCGCATCAGAGACAGTTGTTGTAAAAAGCGGTGGTTAGCTTCCTCTAAGTTCGACAGCTTCTGGTAGATCATTGGAAGAGTGCATTCACTCTCGCTGCCTTCGAGCTGCGTAGACCGAGCCGCTGTTCTTTGTGCGGAGCTACTTTCCATTGGATTTTTGTTGTTAATAATAGCGGCCGATGCACTGTTGTTGTTTGACATTGGCGAAGCCAGTAGCGGCAAATGTTGAGAGCGGCGCCTAAGCACTGCACATTTGTCACAACGAAATGCATTACCACTTGCCTTTATAAAGTCAGCATCTTGTTCGGTGATATTAACGCACGAAAGATGAAAGAAATGCGAGCAATCGTTACATTTGATTTTAGTTAAGCAAATGCGATCGATTTTTTGCGTACAAACGGAGCAGTTCATATTGAGAAAACGAAAAAAAATAACTATAGTAAAGTTCTAAGATTCTAAGATGCGCACCCCACGACAATCCAGAGAGAACTGGATATATATATACACTTTTAGAATTAGCTGTTCTATTATACCGACACATCTTAGAGAAATGGTTTTTATTTTTGCATGTATTGCAAGTGACTCCAATTGCTGGGCATCAATAACGGTGGATTTCGCCGCAACGAGAACAATTTTTTTGTGTTGAGTTAGAAGTATGACCAGCGCTGCCACTTTGCTACGATCGTAGCAAAACTGCTACGCGATTTCCAAAAAAGTCGATTTTGCTACGCTGCTACGCACTCTCCCTAATATCCCAATTTTTGCTACGCTTTTTTGAAACACGAACTTTTAACAAGAATCTTGTGCTTTTTAGACCTCTCACAATCACAATCACAAATTAAAGAAAAATTAAACGAACGTAATCTCTTACTATTCACTTCAACGACTCCAACTTATGTTACTATTCTACCTTACCCTACACAAGCAGTATATATTTCTTCAGATGTGTTTGAAATGTGACTGGATTTGGACTGGAGTTCCACTGGAATTTCAATGGTTTTGCTTTTGCTACGCAAATTTAGTTTTGCTACGCAAACTTGCTACGGGATTTTTTTTTTTTTTTAGTGGCAGCACTGAGTATGACTGTTTATTTTTTGATTGTATTCGGCAAGCGGCTTTGTGTTTCTCGAATTGTGTGTGCGACTGTTGTAAGTGTGACAATTTTTTGTCTGATAATTTGCATGCTTTTTGGCGGGATAGTGGTTCATGACATTAATTGCATTGCTTGAATCTTGTTGTAATTGCTTTGTGTGGTCTTTTGTTATTTCTATTGTCTTTGCAATTTCAAGTGCCTTTTCAAGTTTTATTGCGCTTTCATTCAAAAGACGTTCCTTTATGTTATTGACTTCATACAACAGTTTTGTATTCTATTAGTTTTGTATTCAGATAAAACTTAAAAAAAGCTTATACAGGGCCTGAGAAAAAATTTCTTGAGCCTCCTAAGGTGGTCAGGTACCTTAAACTGAAGTTTGCTTTGATAGTTTTTCCATGATGCAGATATCAATCGGTAGTAAATTAACCAAGTCATGTTTTCGGGCGAACGATTATCGCGTTGGTTTTGTTGAAACGGGACGAGCCCCATAACCTTCTAAAAATTTACTGATCGCCAAACTGCTTATAAGTGTTGTATGTTCACAACAACAAAAACCTTAACTGATTGCTTTTGTATCAGCATTGAAAATATGAAATAAGCTCATTTGGAAAACTGTTCCATGTAAACCATAACTTAATGTGAATTTATTTTCAATAAAAATCATTTTCTCCCACTAAAGAATATTTTCAAATTCAATAAAATTAAGGTAAGAAGCGACAAAATAATTTACTGCCCTTCCAAGATATAAACAAACAAATCAAAGGATAATTATGCATTCTTCGGATGTTTTTCTTTTGTATAAAACCTGCTCTATTAGCCAAATAGATCTACTACCTCCCTTATGAAGGCAAGTACGTCGTTAGTAAATTTATGTTTTGCTGTAGTCATTTTAGCTTCCCCATTTTTCTCTCTGTGGTGATACCTATTAAAATAAGATTAAACTAATCTCTCTATGTATAAAAACTCAATGATACTAGCATACTAAAGGTTCAAAGGGAAAGCAACGAGACTTGCTCGCTAAGACATGTGCCTCTAACTACTTAATAGGATCAAATCCCTGTCGTCATGAACTTGTAGATAGTGTAGAGGTTATGACTTAGTTTCGCAATTAATGTTCAGCTTACAGACGATTTACAATCAGTAAATGTGTCGTCACACCTAAAATATAAGGACACCATCTAGTGTTAAACGTCAAAAATCCACAAAAACGAACTATGTACTAAGAGCAACCCCAACGGACAAATGTCTGATAAAATAGAATCCAAAATTACATTCCAAGATCGCAATAACTGGTAACAAAATGAACGTGCACTTTCTATTAACTCTCATGTACCTATGGTACACAAACGGATTCAAGGCAGATGCAGGAGTTGGAGCAAATAAATCGACAAACATGCTAGTATGAACAAAAGCTACTTCGTATTTCAAACCGAAATATTGTACAAACATGCAATATACATATAGTCGGACGTAACCGGGTCCCTTTTTTTTTGACAACTTTACCGCTCCACCCGCTCCAAACGCACCAGCAGAATACTGCCAGACGACGATTTTTGTGATCATTAGCTGCAGTTTAACAAAAAAAATATAAATTTCCTTGGCACAAATGACGTAACCAAAACGTTCACCAGCTCTTAGACTAGTAGTTATGTACACGAATATAAAAAATATTTAACTGCTTAGGTTAACAATTGCACATATCGCAAACCTGTTCAAACAGAGATCACCTCATATTGGTGCCTAGATACAGCGGCTATGAAAGCAATAAGGCGGGTGAACTAGTAATTAACGGATATGTACATACATATTTGGTAGACATTTATTTATTTATGTAATACTTTGTTCTATTTTCTTTTTCGTTCGCATTAATTATTGAATAACAGACAGGAGAAACAGATAGGAGCAGAAAAAGATCAAAAATTGCAATGCAATTTGTACCAAACACATATTTTTTAAATTGTTTAAGCGTCAGTTGACTTGAGGTACCGATAGTTATTTCAAAACTGATGGAAACTATCGGTAGTTGTAAATATCGATAGTATCAGTAGAATTCGAACTGCATAGGCATAAACAGATCTGTATCCCACTTCATGATGCCAAGACCATCCTATGGCCTACCATTAGCACTGCAAAAAACTTTATCAAAAACTGCCTGACCGAAAAAGCAAATCATCACTGAATAGCATTACTAGGGGTCAATTCCGCAAGCGTGAGTTGTACTGTGTACCAAAAAAAAAGTGTACACAGACTCGTTTCAAATCCGTAAGAGTGAGGGTGAGGATTATTGACAGATATGGTGCACACACTACAAGAAATTTATTCACTCTGTTTTCGACCATGAGTTTTCAAGTGTCGCAAGACACAAGCCATACGAGTAGTAAAGCGAATCGCATTCACATAGAAAAAATAAAAACCTACACCAACTCAATTCAACCCACTGCGCTGACAAAACGAATTCACTCAGCACATCCAAACACTTGCGTTGCGGAATCGCGTGCAGTGGCATTTGTGTGACTGTGAGTTTTTTTTGGATGTGTACAAAGGCAAAAACTCACGCTTGCGGAATTGGGCCCCTTTATGAGAGAACGTAGTGTTTGTGTTCCTTTTAGGTCTTTTTTTTTCCGAACGCTGCTGGTAGCAGAGGAGTCAAAAACTTTTTGCTAACATCTTCCCAAAAAAAAAAACAAATAAACTCCTAAAACTGACCATGGGCCTATACCACGAAACTACAATTTAACTAATTAACTGATGTTTGTTGTTATTTTAAATGCAAAAACTTTAGTGATATGTTACAAATATGTAACAAAGAGCTAGTGAAATTTATCAAAAACTTCGGACTCATGAGCGTGCTTTAATCATGAGAAAATCAGGAAAACAATGACAACTAACTACTACTAAACTAGAACACAGGCATTGCGAAAGTAAGAGGAGAGATTCACACAAAGAGCTAGCAAAATTCATCAAAGCTCCGGACTCAACTAACAACTAACACTAACCTTAAACTTGAACATAGGCATTGCGAAAGTAAGAGGATAGACGAAGCACATACCGATACAGGTTGGTTTTAAATGCTTGAAGGTTATAGTAATGAGAAAACACAGAGGTATGTAGATTATGAAACAATCCCTATATTTGACAGTATGCCCGGCAATAGGCCTTAGGGTAAACTGGTGAGCATTTGGAGAATGACAAGTATTGCGGGTGAAATATTAAAAGGGTGAATTGCAACTAAATCTAAGTTTATAGAAGAAACGATAAAAGAGTGAGACAGGCAACATTTCCTCGGTGGTCAAGCGAGTCTATTGCCTTGCGATATGCCTTTATATAAGTTCTATTCTATTCAGTATGTACAAGACGTTTTTGGGTTCACTCAATAACTATGTATAATCTAAAAACCTAATGTAGAATTTAGCCCAAAACTAAGACCCAATAATCACTTTGTTGAGGTGAAAAAAAAACACTTAACCATTAGAAAAATTAATTTTTTACAAGTTAGTCAATAACTATGTATAATCTAATAACCTAATGTAGAATTTAGCCCAAAACTAAGACCCAATAATCACTTTGTTGAGGTGAAAAAAAAAACACTTAACCATTAGAAAAATTAATTTTTTACAAGTTACAGAATTAATCAAACACAATTATGAACTTAAAACTCACTTGAAAACATTTGAATAAATGATCCAATTGCTCTGGAACAAAATCCCATGCTAATTTGGCCAGCAAATCATGAACGTTTTTTACTATGGCTTCATGCTTTCCAGCTTGGGCTTTCCAAACTGCGTCCAGATCGTCCAAGGTCAATGCGTTCTCCTTTATAAGAAACCTTATAATTTTTTCCAATTTCTCTACATATTGTGGTTGATGTAAAGAGTCCTTTAATACAATTTCCAGGACATCAGATTTTTTAATCCAAGCCTAATAGTGCGAGTTTATTTTAGATAAAGTATGTGTTCATGATAAATTTCTTACCGCCATTCGCTCAGCAGTTAGCCAGTTCATTTCATCGTCCGATAAGCCTTGTGATATCGGAGTTCTATGGGAGCAATAAGAAACTGCTGTAATCACTTTATTAATCTCATTTAATGCATTCATTTTTCCATTAAAACTCGAGACTTGAAGCAAACGCAATATCATTTTTAAACGGAAAATCTCGATTTCGCGAATAAGATCACCCTGATCTGGCAGACGACTTGCTAAGGAACGTGCAGATTTAAGAATCTTGTGAATTAGATCGCTTTTTCCCTCTGATTTCGCTTCTTGCTTCAGATCAGCGTCTGTAAGACTTTCTAAGAGCTCCAGGACAATCATCCAAATGGGCATAAAATACGTTTGTATGGTAGACGGTGTGAGCAATTCGTAACACTGTCCGAAAGGTCGAATTAAATAGTAGATAAACGAAAGTGATATATTCGCATTGACATCACCAGTTGTCGGCGAACCCTTTGACAGGGAGAGCGCTTTGGATGAGTTGTTCAGATTTTCGGTTAAAGACTGTTGGTTTTTAAGCGATGCCACACCAGTATTAAAGCGTTCTAATAAATTATCGAAGCCACCCAATTGGCCAAAGCGGTTAATTAAATCAACGAGCCACCCTCTAGGGCGTTTAGGCTCAGGTGGAGTCGAAGCAAATTGTTTGTTATCCTCCAAAACACCCCACACAGCTTCTGCACCAAAACATTCTGGTTGCCGGGCAATATTGTATGTATTGAATTTATTATTTGGATCTAAGACTATTGAAAGAAGATCTAATAAATAAGGGTTATCACGATGCATGTGAATTGCAATTAAGTGCAAAAGTTTCCCGCAAGTCATTAGGATACAATGATGAATATTATATTTCCACGAGTTTACAGCCTCATCTGTGAGAATTTTTATAAAAGATGTCGTCAAAGCATTTTTGTAAAAATCTAAGCATGGCTCGCAATTATGATCACATCCTGTAAAAGAAATATGTTATATGTAAAAAAAAAAAATACATGTTTCCTTCTGCGCATATTTACCGGCCAATGTAAGCGATATAGCCGCATTTATCAAATGTTCAAGTTCTTGTTCTGGTAAAACTGGAACCACCCATCTTGGATTGGAAATTTTTTGATTTAAAGACCGTAATTTCATCACTGGAAATGATGATAACAATTTTTCTGGCGCCCTAAAGAATCAAAAAAAAACAAGGAAGTTAGGTACATGCGTGCTGTGAAGACTCGAAAGAAAAGGTTTTACATTTCATCCGTATTCTCGGCCAAAATTGAATCTGACTGACCATCCGCCGTTTTTTCAGCTGTTTGACGACCGTGAGAATCGAAAGTCATGATTGCTTAGTCAATCCTAGCTACAATTAAAGAAATACAATTCAATTCTGCTAGCTATACAATTCACTTGAGAGTAAAATGCGACTCTTAGCATTAGATTAAATGTTTCAAAACTAATTTAGTGTGAGTCTCATGTGTATGCACGTATATACCACTGATATTTGGGATTACGCCGCAGTTTTACATACATATTCTTATTTACTGTTTATTTGAGTATTTATTACATCATTATTATTTACATAATAAAGGTAAACCCATAATAATAAGTCTGTTCTGGAATGGCATAAATAAGGTTTACTTTATATATCACCTAAAATCAGAAAGAATCTTCATAAACTCATTAATGAAATCAGGCCAAGTAAAATTTGTTGTTTGTCAACTAAAATTATGGATCAATAGATATTAATATTCCCGAAATTTTTTAGCAAGTCTCTTCACATACCCTAAATCAAACTATTTATTGTGTACACAAACAAATAGATTTAACCCGAGTTAGATTTAAATTATTATCTATTTTTGTTTTTAACAAAACTTTTGTCGGTTGTGAAAATCAGCCGGTCACAAAATGGCGACGACTTCTGCGTGCTGAAGCTATACGTAAATATAAATCATAATTGTGTATCACAATTTAATTGAAAACCCCAATATTAATATATCACAGCGAAATGATTTGACAATTCATATAAAAATATTTTAAGAAACAACACTGGGAAGAATTCTCACAAATTACAATTCACGAAACCGACCCATTATGAACAATATGCAATTTTCTAAGTTTCAGTACACTGCTTCATTCAGCTGTCATTTCGTCAAAAGACTTGGTTTAGCCCGTGTTACACCCCGTCCACATGGGCAATAATTCATTTCATGAAAATACTTGCATCCTGCAATCGAAATGTCAAATTAATCCCATGAATATTCATCCACAGACATTTTGTTCACGAAGTATATTCAGCACTTTTGTTATACTATGTTTCCACCAAAAATAAATGCGGGATTTAGCAGAAAAAGATTTAGATTTAAGTGAGGTGGATACACCGAGATTTAGGAATTATTCTGACGTTTGCTGTCAAAAGTAATACGGTCGAAACTCGATAAATCGGGACCATTTATTAACAGGAATTTTTTTTTTGAGTAATTTATTCTTCATGAATGATTCTATTAAGCGGCATTAGCTCTATTATCCGAGTGGCTGAAAACACACCAGATCAGTCAAAGTTTTTTGATTCGCAGTCAAGAAAACGTTTTTTATTTCAACACACACCAACAGAAACACAATGTAACAAAACAAATAATATCGCTTTTCTGTTTCGTTTGGTGTGTGCCGATAAAAAACAAAACTAGGTTTATGTAGCTACTTCTACCTAAAGCTGTACTTTTGTTGACCCATTCGTTAATTAATTCATTCATTCATCACTTTAACGATTACTAAAATTTATTATAGTATTTTCAGTTGTGATTCGCTGATTTTTCTAAGATGTTAAGTGTTTTTTGCTTTTGTAGTTGTTTTTAAGGAAATAGGAAGATAAATCAGCAAATTATTCGCGCTTTTGTATTCGAAAAAGTGTTTTTTTCACTGGTCCATCGGAGACTTTAATTGTTTATAACTTTGTTAATAATAGCGTCCTCGCAAAATAATTTTTATTTCCGTGTTTCTGAGGCCCCAAAAAAGATCTCATTCGTCGTCTAAAAAAAACATTGGAATAAAATCTAACCCAAGTAAGTAAAGTCCTGACTGAAATATTCGACATTTTTTAAAGTCACATTTTCCATGCCTCAGAATACACCGAACGGGAGAGATATGAAGGTAAATTGTCTTTTCTCCAACAAGTTGGAATACCAGGTGTAATCGGTTGTGTTGACGACACTCAAATAAAAATGATTGCACCAGAGATTAAACTATAAAAACATATTCGTCTTTCCAGCCCCTCTTCCAGTGCCCACAAGCTGCCTTCCAAGAAAAAAAATAAATAAAAAAAAATTAAAACTTCCAATATTGTGCGAATTCCCCCCAAGATGGCGGCAAATCCACGAATTCAACCCGAAAATGGCGGCAAATCGACGAATTCACCCCAAGTAGACAGCAAATCGCCGAATCATTGGTAAGTTGGCCATGTTTGTTCATTAAGCATAGCCATATTTTTTTATACTGAAACTTTCCTTTCAAAGAAAACATCCAAATTTGTAAGAGTTATAGCGTTAGAAAACGAAATATTGTTGGAGTTACCATAACTTTTAATATTTAAGCAAATTTTGCTTTCTAAAACCCATATACAGCGCATAATTTTGTTCATGCTAAGAGGTATTTTTTCGTTTTAATGTATTTTCTGCATCCCTTGCGATAGAAACATTGATTCAAGGCTTACTCAAAATTATTTAGCCTAGGAAAACATGGAAATATCTTCTTTAAAAGCAATCTCGAAAATTTTATTTTTTTTTCCATTTTTTGACTTCGCAATCTTATACCCTTTTCCCACCGGAACGAAAACTGAGTTTTCGCCAAAACTCACGAAAACTACATCCAAAACTGAAGTTTTCCCATACATTTTTCAGTCATCATAAAACCGAGTTTTCGGCAATTTCCGAATAAAACTTCACGAAACCGTCTCGCAATGGTAACATAGTTTTAAGGTTGTCAAACCAAACACACCTTTTGATACTTTCAGCTTATTCAGCAGAGTAAGTGAGAGAATTTGAGCAGAGCAACTGAGAAAAATCTGTCAAAAACAGCTGTTTAATTTCCGTTGATGTGTTGAAATTTACTTTTATATTTTTATATTTGGATATTAGTACGGAGAAAATATCTGAATTAATTTTTTTGATATATTAATATGAGAAATTTACCAAATCTTATCAAAGTCAATGTTTTTAACCAACACAAAAAATGCACCTTTAGTGGCAAAATGATGGAAATGACAAGCGAAAACACGTTTATGTTCGATGGGAATATTTCAGAGAGTTTTCGTGAGTTTTATGCCGAAACCTCAGTTTTCGTTCCGGTGGGAAAAGGGTATTACTTTTCAGTAAAGACAAATGCTTACAACACTTAATATCACGCACACTTTTGCTTGTACACACTAAAATTTATTATTATTTTACAAAACCCATTTATTTGTTAAAACATAATAATAATTTCGTGATTCCTAGACTGGAATGTTAGCTCCACTATACTAGCTATACTTTACGAACACAACAGCTGATTTGTTGCTCGCATTTCGTTGTGGGGAATTAAAAGTTTGAAAAATTTCAGCCGCCAATTTAAAATTAGACATTTCAAGAGTTTTCTGAATTCAGCAGATTAATTACTGGAAGTTATTTTTTTTTTTTTTTTACGAGGGTATGTGAAAAGCTTTCATGAGGATCTACCGCACGTGCTCATGGTAATGTGAGATTCTTACTCACTAAAAACACCTCCCCTTTTCGTGTTGACTACGGCTAAGTACAAAAAAAGCCTTATCAAGTAGTTTAACTTTCGACAATAAAAATTCGCGTTGTGCAGGTAGCTTTCCAGTAAAAGCACCTACTAATACCGTCATTATATGCGGCTATTCCTTATTGCGCTAAATCGAACGGTTTCGTTCTTTGTAGTCGGCGCACAAGGTTTGTCGCGTCCAGAATTTGGAGTACGGCGTTATTGCAATGTCCATGAAGGCGAACACGGAGTTTGCGAGCAAAGTTTGTTATTTCATCTTCGACGGTAGCTAAACCAAGGTCTCAATGGATATCGTCGTTTCTAATGTACCACGGCGCATTAACGATTGTTCTAAGCACTTTATTTTGAAAGGTTTGTAAAATGTTTCTATTGCTGGTTTTGGTACAACCCCAAAATTGTATACCATACGTCCATACAGGTTTTAAGACTTGCTTATATAAGAGCAATTTGTTATACATGCTTAATACATTTCTCTAAATCTGATTTCGAGCTCGTCGCGTTTCTTTTTAACGTGCGGCTTCCATTTGAGTTTCGCATCTAGTCTCATTCCTAGATATTTTGCTTCGTTTGCATACGGTATTTGTACCGAGTTAATGAAAACGGGTAAGTTGTTAATTTTCTTGTACGTAAAGTTAACATGCGTGGATTTGGTTTCGTTGAGAACAATGCGCCAAACCTTTGTCCACTCCCAAATTATATCCAAAGCTCGTTGAAGCTTTACAGTTGCTGATTCGACTGAATTTTCTGTTGCCAAAATAGCCGTATCGTCCGCGAACGTAGCAACAACGGTGCCTTCTTCTTGCGGTATATCTCGAGTATAGAGCAAGAACAAGACTGGACCAAGAACACTTCCTTGTGGAACTCCGGCAGCGATTTCCTTGAATTCCGAGTATTCGGCTCCGTGTTTGACACGGAAAAGTCTGTTCTCCAAGTAAGACTCTAAAATTTTGTACAACTCTTCGGGAAGTACCTGTCTTAGTTTATAATTCAAGCCTTCGTGCCACTCCTTGTCGAAGGCTTGAGAAACGTCAAGAAAAGCACTAGAACATATCTTCTTTTCTTCTATGGCCTTCTCAACTTCGTTGGTTATTCTATAAACCTGGTCAATTGTGGAATGCTTGATTCTGAACCCGAATTGATGATCAGGAATCAAACGCCTTTCTTCAATTACCGGTTTTAACCGTTTCAATAAGAGTTTTTCGAAAACCTTTGATATTATCGGCAGGAGCGATATCGGTCTGTACGACTTTTTGTCGTTTGGCGATTTTCCCGGTTTTGAAACCATTATAACTTCGGCGACTTTCCATTGCCTTTTAACGTATAATAGTCTTAGCGAAGCATTTATAAGGTAAACGAGTTTTATTAAAGCTTTCTTTGGCAATTCCTTCAGGACCTGTCCAGTTATTAGGTCATATCCAGGAGCCTTGGTTTTCTTTAGATTTTTTATTACCTCACAAAGTTCGGCTAGAGACACGTTTCTTATTTTAAAGTTGTCTGGAGTCATAATAGTATTATAAATATTTTCTATTAATTCTTGCCCGGGAAATGGCTTAAACGTTTCTTCCAGATGCTCAGCAAATAAGTCGGCTTTTTCTTTATCGCACTGGTAATTAATGGAAGGATAAATCTGTCTTAAGCTGCTTGGGTATAGCCCTAAAAATGTGGCCAAGGAGGCGCTTTGAAGATATAAAAAATTGTTCTCATGATTGTGGCATAAAAGAAATACACCGCATCGTTTTTAAAGGCCCGTGCAAATTGTTGTTGCTTTGTCCTTAAACGTATGCACAGACAAGAGCTGTCAGCGAGGTAAAGCAGTATGGCGCTTCTACTACAACAATGTAAACAAATGGGTGTCGCGGGGATAGAGGGACGGAAGTTGAACATCTCTTTATAGTTTATCTCTGCACCAAACCAGGCAAAACAGTATATGTACTATAACAGGAAAGGCTTTTATACTCTAAACGCTATGGTTGTAAGTACTTAATACTAAAATGCATGTTTTTCTAAATCATTTTTGGTTAAACGAGTTAGGTTTGTGATCACCGAATGTGCATTAGGTACGTAGATGCCAGATATCCTCGAGCCAGCCATGATTTTTTTGTCTGGAATTCGAGTGACCCTAGAGAAATTTTGAAAAGAAATTACGAAACCGGCGACATAAATACTTGGCTATTAGCATTGCATATAAAACTAATAGTAGTACCAGTGTTGGCAAAAGGCTTACTATTGTACTTAATTCAGTACAATTGACTTTCTCAAGTACGCAAGTACCACTATTCAATATTGAGTACTATTTTCCCAATATGATATTCAGATATTTGATTGTCATATTAGATGAGCATTAGTTTACGTATTTAGGTATTTACAATTTAACTGAAGTTCCTTTCGAATTTAAGGCTTAATTTACTTTATTCGATATTGGGTCGTATTAATAAAAACTGACTTTGCTAAAATATGAAGCAATTGCTACAAAAAGTCAACATTTGGAGCATTTACTTAGTTTCGTATGATAAAAAAGTTTATAAAGCAATTGCTATGTTCGAAAATGGCGTTTGCTCAAATCGGTATGAATAAAACGCACAATACTAAGTATTTGCTCGGAAAATTTCAAGTCTGCTATTTATTTGACTCAAAGCATTTACTCCGTACTTTTGACACAAAAATCGGTTAACTTGGCGTGACATTTTATTCGTCGTGAACCATTTGGAAACATAGAATTAAATAAATAAAATTGCTGGTGCTTGCAATTTTTCTAACAACCACTAACCCCAAGACTTGGACAAGTTTTGAATCGATTCCATCTTTGCCACGAGAAAAAGATTTCGAAGCGTTGATCGATCCAGTTGAAACATCAGCTTCGTCGTCGGATTCATCTTAAACATCGCACAAAATGATTATTCCCCTTGTGCTTCATACAAATTATCATTTTGGGATCCTATTTTATTTTTAATAATTTTATTACAACAAATCCGCACGACATAAAAAGCTTTTGACAGATGTTTTTGCTGTCAATGGTCAAGCAAATGCTCACTAGAATTTTCGAACTTGCTCAAGTAAAGTAAAGTCTTAATCATACCAACTTGAGCAATTGCTCAATGCTTTTACTTTGCTCCGAGATTTTACTCGAAGTAATTGCTCGATTTTATTAATACGACCCATTGTAGTGCCACACTACACATAACATAATACGATATACAAATTACGCCACAATAAATACACAGCGAGTTCATTCATTGATATCCGAGCGCAGCACTCCATGTACGCTTGAATATTTCGAAACAAGAAACCCCTCGAAATTAACGACGCGACAATGTGCCAGATGCAGAAACGTTGGCACCGAAGTTCGTCGACATTGTATTAGATTTCTTTTTGACTCGCGTGCAATATTGTATGTTTACTCGATATGATTGAACTTTTATTTTGATTACTCGAAATTTTTGTACTAAGTTAGTCATAAGCTAGCATGTAAGAAATTTTGTATAAATAGGGTAAGAATCTGAAAATAAAGCGGAGACGATTTGGTTCACGCGACATACGCACCCCTTTCTTTCTTTCATTTCGGCTCTTTAGCCAAACCTTAAAACGGCTCAGGATAGCCTTAATAATAATCCAAAAACTAGGCATCCAAACCCTCGTTACATGGCGATCCTGCCAATACGGGCCAATAACGTTATTTAAGAGATTCCCCCCACCAGTGGTAAGGGTCTCTGATGAATAACTTAATAGACAGAGTAGGCGAAAAAGCCACTACAGAAGTATCGCAGAACATAGCAGCAACATCAACAGAGGCAGCCGCAGCAAAATCTGGAACCCAAGAAACGAAACTGTGAAAGGAAAGGTCAACAAGTACGATGTAGAGAGGAGCTGGGAAATTTATACAGGCTTAGAAAATTATATAAAAACAAGGAAAAATACTCAATGTAAATCATAATTCAAAACAAAAAATGTAATATTGTGTTTTATATTAAATAAAGAATACAAAGAAAACATTTTTTTTTATATAATGGGAGAACAAAACTCCAAAGAAGACATGATTGTTAATTTAGGTTCGAACACTAAAAACGAACATATTATAGGCATTTTAATTCTGGTAGCAACCATTTTATGCATAATAATGTTAATAAAGATTGTAAAAAATGCGTTAAAAAACAAAATAAGTAAGATAGTACATCAAGAGGTAGTTCGAGTAAATAATGTATAAGAAAAAAAAAAATTTTTAAACTTTTGATCCTAAGAAATAAATAGCAGAAAAAAAAAAAAAAATTGTTTGGTATTGCCTTTTAAAAAATGTTAAATTCTATAAAAGAAATTACACAAATTCTAAGAAATCTAAAAAAAACTCCAAAAAGGATATACAGTAACACTTTCTTGCAAGACAAGGAGGGAGAAATAACGAAATTAGTATTAGAATTTAAGTTAAAATCAAAAAAACTTACACATGATGATATCATAATAGACACTTTTTACAAACAAGTTAAAGAATCTAGAGAAATATTAAAATCAAAACGAGAAGCATTAATAATATCAGGTCTAAGCCCGGTAAAAGAGAAGTCTGAGACAATGGCGATGTTTGACATAATAACGACTTTAAAAATAATACCCGAATATAACGGAGAACTTGATCGGTTAAGCAACTTTCTGAATTTGGTGCAATTTGTACATGACACGCTTAAGGATGACAATGAAAAGCAAAAGCTATTCAAATTTATAATAGGTACTAGATTATCAGATAAGGTCAGAAACAAACTGAACACTGAAATAGCTCCAAAAAATATTAATGAACTAGCGACGACTGTCAAAAAACTATTCAAAAGTAATAAAAGTGCACTACAATTGCAAAACGAACTAGGTAGAATAAGTCAGGGAACTAGGAACACTAAAAATTACGCAGCACAAGTAGAAGCAATAGTAACTGAACTCAATAATATACAGATAACAGAGCAAGGAGAAGAAGGAAGGACGGTGAAAACAAAACTAAATGACCAATTAGGGCTGAATGCATTCAAAATTGGTTTAAATCAGCCAACGCAATCAACCGTATTCGCAGCTAGACCAAAAACACTCAGCGAGGCAGTTCAGTTAGCTTCGGAATTAGATAGTTCAGGTGGAACAGCTCAGATAAACCATTACAATTCAAATCAATTTAGAGGAGGAAATATTTTTCGAGGTAATCGGACGTTAACAAGAGATTTTAATAGGAACTCGAATCAAAGATTTAGGGAAAACCGGAGATTTTACAACAGTAACGTCAATAGATTCAGAAGCAACAGTGGATTTGCACAGAACGACAATAACCCTAGGCCCAGCAATAATGGTAATGGCAACCGATGGTAATAGACGCAATAATAATGTCAGATCTAATTGGAATCCAGGAAATCAAAATAATAGGCGAGTTAATTATATTGAGAGTTCGGGAAACGAGCAGATAGTCTCCGAAAGCCTGAGACACTCAGAATACTATTTGGAAAACCACCACTAAAATAAATTCTTCTTACTCAGCAATTAACAAATTATATAGTAGCACGGACAGATATAACAATTGGCGATCAAAATTTTTTAATAGATACTGGTGCAGATATTTCAATTTTAAAACTACAGAGCTTAAAATCTGATATCGAATTAGATATTACAGATAACGTTAGAATAACAGGAGTCACTGATTCAGAGAAACATTCTTCAGGTTCTACAATAGCCCATATAACAATTGAAGATACATATATTAGACAAAAATTCCAAATAGTAGAAGACAACTTTCCAATTTTAACGAATGGTATACTAGGCAGAGATTTCTTAATCAAAAATAACTGCAAGATAGACTATGAAAATTTCACGATATCAATAATTATTAATGACAATGAGTATATAGTACCAATGATAGCAAGACTACCCAGTCAAACTATAGAAGTGCCGGCAAGAACGCAGATATTACATCCATTAGAGCTAAATATATCAGAAGATAGTATCATTCTTAACCAAGAGGTTCAAACAGGTATATTTATAGCGAACGCTATTGTGCCTGCTCAAGGAATAGTTCATATAGCACTTTTAAATACTTTAGAACACAACGTTATTATAAAAGAACTCAAACCAAAAGTAATACCTTTAAAAGAACTTCATATAGTTAACCTAAAGGATAATTATGAGAAAAACAAAAAAAAAAGACCAATATGCTAGATTACTAAAAGAAATAAATATAAAGAAAGCTAAACAAACGATTTTAAACATATGTGAGGAGTTCGCAGATGTCTTCCATCCAACAGGAGACTCATTGAAAGTCACCAATTTTTACAAGCAAACAATTTTCTTAACGGATAACCAACCAGTTTACATAAAAAATTATAGACTACCTCAATCACAATTAGAAGAAATAGATAGACAGGTGAACAAACTTATAAAAGAAAACATTATAGAACCTTCTGTAAGCCCATTTAATTCCCCATTATTAGTAGTACCAAAGAAAGAGATCGGTGGAGAAAAGAAATGGCGTTTAGTAGTAGATTTCCGTCAATTAAACAAGAAAATAGTGGATGACAAGTTCCCGCTAACAAGATTGGACGACGTCCTGGACACGCTAGGAAGAGCAAAATATTTCTCAACGCTAGATCTAACTAGTTATTTTCATCAAATCGAGTTAGACAAGACTTCTAGACCACTTACAGCATTCTCAACAAACAAGGGACACTTTCATTTCAAACGGCTACCCTTCGGACTAAAAATTTCCACAAATTCATTTCAGAGAATGTTATCAATAGCATTGTCAGGACTCAATGCAGAAGCCTTTCTCTATATCGATGACATAATCGTGTTCGGATGTAGTCTAAAGCATCACAATCAAAATTTAATCAGAACTTTACAAAAATTACGGAAATTCAATTTAAAATTGAACCCTCAGAAGTGTAACTGGCTCCAAACAGAAGTAACATATTTAGGCCATTTGATTACAGATGAAGGAATCAAAACAGATCCAAAGAAATATAAAACCATAGTAAATTATCCTATACCCGCAAATGCAAAAGATGTAAAACGATTCGTTGCATTTTGCAATTATTACAGACGCTTCATAAAAAATTTTGCTTGCATTGCTAAGCCACTAAATTTACTTTCCAAAAAAGGAGTAGAATTCATTTGGAACAACGATTGTCAGAAAGCATTTACCACTTTAAAAGAAAAACTAATCAACCCCCCAATACTAAGATATCCGGATTTTGAAAAACCCTTTATAATAACGACAGATGCTTCTAATTCGGCACTGGGAGCGGTGTTATCTCAGGGAGAAATTGGTAAAGATCTACCAATCTCATATGCCAGTAGAAGTCTAAATAAGCATGAACTAAATAAACCTATCATCGAAAAAGAACTACTTGGAATACACTGGACTATAAACTATTTTAGACCATATGTTTATGGAAGAAAATGCATTGTAGTTACAGATCATAGACCATTAGTTAGCCTCTTTACGCACAAAAACCCATCATCTAAGCTAACAAGAATGAGATTAGATCTATCAGACTACACTTTCGATACACAATACAAACAAGGCTCGATGAACACAAATGCAGATGCATTATCACGAATAAACTCAGATGTACTTAAGGAAATGATTCCTACATCAAACGTGGATATAATAACAAGAGCAAAAGCAAAGAAATTAAGTAAAGATAAAGATAATGGCGAAGCACCCAAAAGAAATACTTTAGACGTAAAGCCTGATCAACTTTACTCGTGGGAATGTGTATCCTTATCAGAAATCAAAAACGTACGTAAATTAAAATTTAAAAGTATGTTCAATAATAATTATGCTCATAATGATTTCCCAATAATAACTGTCGACAGTAATAAAAATATAATTGTAGAATACAGCGATAAACCATATCTAGACTTAGGACTGATTTTGGAGAAGCTTGTATTAGAAATGAATAAGGGAAATATTGAAAAATTGCCCATTGCAAAGAATGATGAAATATATGAGCACGTAACGATTAATGAATTTAAAGACATATATAACAAGCTGCAGCAAAAGAAAAATAAAGAGCAAAAGAAAAATAAAGAGCAAAAGAAAAATAAAGAGCAAAGGAAAAATGAAGGAAAACATGTAAAAACAAAGTCAAAAATATTGATGTATCAACCACCACTCAGAATAGAAGAAAAAGGAGAAATGGACAGATTAATAAAGGAATTCCATGACACACCTCATACAGGAGGACATTCAGGAATAAAAAGAACCATAAACAAAATAAAACAAAGATATTGTTGGAAAAATCTAAATAAGATGGTGAAGAAATATGTCAACGAGTGTAGAGTATGTGCACAAAGTAAGCAGATTCGAAATACTAAAGAGAAAATGATGATAACTGAAACACCAACACGAAGTTTTGAAATAGTATTAGCAGACACAGTTGGACCACTCAGACCATCAAATGAGTTCAGATACATACTGACACTACAATGCGAATTGACTAAATATGTAGAAGCCATACCAATCAAAAGTAAAGATGCAAATTCGATAGCAAAGGCTTTAGTCGAACATTTCATACTAAGACATGGAAACTTCAAGACTTTAAAGACAGACATGGGAACAGAGTTTCTCAATGAAGTAATGAGGAATATTAATGACTTATTTGGGATAACTCACGTAACATCAACCCCCTACCACCACGAAACAGTGGGATCAATTGAAAGAAATCATAGAGTGCTGAATGAATATCTCTTAGCTTTTGCAAAGGAAGATAATTGGCACGAGTGGATACCTTATTTTGTGTTTAGTTATAACACAACACCACACTCCAGTATAGGAATATCACCTTTTGAATTAATATATGGTAGATTAGTAAACCTTCCGGAAGATATACATATATAATTACACTATAAACCCAATATACAACTTAGAAGATTATAGTTTAGAATTAAAATTTAGATTAGGCCAGATTGGAAAAATATCTAAAGATTTATTAGAGAAAGCTAAGTTAAAGAGAAAGAAATTAGTGGACAAGAGTTCAAACCCTTTACAAATTAAAGTAGGAGACTTAGTATATTTGAAAATAGGAAATAAGAAAAAATTAGATTTACCATACAAGGGACCTTATGAAGTAGTAGAGTTAAAAGGAGTAAACACTAGAATTAAAATAAATGGAGAAATTAAAGAAATACACAATAATAGGTTAAAGCGATTTAGTCAGGTAAAAGAAAGATAAATGACACAAAGAAAAAATTTTTTTTTTCCCGAAAGAGTGAGGATTTTGTGCCACACTACACATAACATAATACGATATACAAATTACGCCACAATAAACACACAGCGAGTTCATTCATTGATATCCGAGCGCAGCACTCCATGTACGCTTGAATATTTCGAAACAAGAAACCGCTCGAAATTAACGACGCGACAATGTGCCAGATGCAGAAACGTTGGCACCGAAGTTCGTCGACATTGTATTAGATTTCTTTTTGACTCGCGTGCAATATTGTATGTTTACTCGATATGATTGAACTTTTATTTTGATTACTCGACATTTTTGTACTAAGTTAGTCATAAGCTAGCATGTAAGAAATTTTGTATAAATAGGGTAAGAATCTGAAAATAAAGCGGAGACGATTTGGTTCACGCGACATACGCAGACCTTTTTTTCTTTCATTTCGGCTCTTTAGCCAAACCTTAAAACGGCTTAGGATAGCCTTAATAATAATCCAAAAACTAGGCATCCAAACCCTCGTTACACCATTATCATTTATATGGTAACTTATGAAATATATCTTCTTTTTTTTTTGCTGTTAATAAAAAAACTTTTTTTTTTTTAATTTTTACATTGGTATTGTGTATTTGAAAAAGTTGAGTACTATTTTGTCTGTCTCAGTACAATTTTTTTTTAGCGTTCAGTACACTCGGAAAATGTCTATTTCCATCACTGAGTAGTACCATCCTTGGAACGCGATTGTAGCGTAGCGCCTCTCGTGATAGGCAGCTCAAGCTTAATATTTCTTTTTTCTGTTCACTTCTTTTCTCTTCATCCGAATTGTGGGTTCTCTTTATTTTTCTCAGTTGTATTTCTCATCTTCGTTTTATTTTCGGTAATGACTTCTTACAATACAAACACAGAAAATCTTTTACACACAGAAATGTGTTGCCTTTAGTAAGCAAAAAACATATGATTTGAAAAAGAGCACACTGAAAAGAATATGCATGGATTGATGGAATACGGGAGGGAAATAAAACAAAAGAACAGACTCAAAATTTATATGCTTGGATTGCGGAAATACAGGAAAGTGGAAAGGGAGGGTAAGAAAAAAAAAAACTTTTGGCGGTCGTTAAGAAAAATTGTTTTGGTTTTTTTTAATGCCAAAATCATTTCGATGTGAGGAGTTATCTTGCGGAAGAACTACTGCACAATGCTTTAATTTATGCATTCATATGTACGTTCATATATGCATACATATTTCATAGGTGGCCTTTAAATCGATATAGGGGTGGTGGGTATCGATGTGGGCTTCTTAGGTTTTCTTCAGGATTTGGCGAAGTGTGAAAATATGATCAATCGTATAGTTTCCTGGTTTCATGTACATATATATGTATGTACAATGGTTTCACAGAACACAACGGACAAGATCTTGTACGAGATTTTGGGGAGACCAATACTCCTGTAATTGGCTCAGCTGAGGGGGTCTCCTTTTTTGTGGATGGGGCAAACGGTGCTGAGATCGAATTCGTCACACATACACGCATCTGACCAAATATAAGAAACTAGTTGGTGTACGCTCTTTACCAATTCATCTCCAGCAGCTTTAAAGAACTCGGCCGCAAGTCCGTCAGTTGGACTTAAGCTTAGAAATGGATATCTTCCCGTCGTCCAGGTCGGGTAAACGGAATTGTTGGTCTTCATCATCCAGATTAAGTCGATCATTCTGCCTGACAGCGGAATCTACCTCCTGCAACAACAATCTACCCCACTGGCTGATGTGGAAAGAATGCAAATCTACCCACATGTCCACCATCCTAAAAGATGAAATAAAAACAAAATTCCTCTTCTACCTATTCAACTGAGGCTTAAAATCATTCACAATTCTTTTACGAAAAAAATTAAACGCTAAAGAGCGTACACAGATTTCGCCCTTTACCATATAATATTTATATTTATGTCTAAGCAATTTTCAGAAAACTGACAACTGCCCGAGACAACATATTCCCAAAAAGAAGTTCCAAATCATTGCTACGACATTGGCACAGCCACCCGAATTGATGCCATATGTATGACGTGCGTACATACCCATGCACACATATGCTTGTATTATGTACGATATGCGTGGGTATGAAAAAGGGTCACACAAAACATCAATCCAAATTTGTTCACGAAAAAGAGGCGAAAGAAGAAATACAAAACCAAAAGGAAAAAACCATCGATAAGAGAATTCTCTTCGACTTATTATTTCTCTTTGCTTTGTTTTCTTGAATTGAACCGTGCCACCACCAGAGATTAGCTAAACAGAGATACTCGTCTTTCCAGCCAATTTTCCAATGTCCACAAGCCGATTTCCCATAAAATGTTTGCGTTTACCCATACTGTGTCATTTTGTTAACAAATGTGCGTAAATCCAAACATCCACCCCAAGATGGCGGCAAATCGAGAACATATATTCGAGAATGCACGGGCATTAGGGAAATTAGGGGAGAGACGTAGGAGATACCGATGCACGTTGGTTTCAAATGCTTGCGGGTTGTAGCGATGAGGAAACACAGAGCTATGCAGATTGTTCAACATACGTGATGTACGGCTTATGAAACAATCTCTATATTTGACTGTTCGTTCGAAGGTAAACTGATGAGCATTCGAAGCCTGACGTGAATTGCGGGTGAAGAGTTTAATGGGCGGAATGCAACTGGGTATTTCACAAGAGCACTGTTTGTGGAAAAGCGATAAAACAGTGAGAGACAGGAGACATTTCGTCGATGTTCAAGCGAGTCTATTGACTTCGCAATGTCTCTATCACCAATAAGTTTCAACGTGCGATTTTGGATTCTATCCAGAATGTGCTAGACGGTTTTGGGTGCACCAGACCAGATATGGGCGTTATACTCGAGCTTTGGGCGGATGAACGCCATATAAATTGAAGCCAGATCAGAAGAGGTAAAGTATTTTTTGCACCGTTTAAGGAAACCTAGACATTTCGCAGCATTTTTGGCGATTTCGAATATGTGGTCGTTCCAACGAAGATTGTCACTGACACATATACCGAGAATGGAAAGTCCTTCAGTTTCTGCGATTCAGATACCATTCATGGACAATGCTCGGAGGTTAGATTTTCGCTTGAGTGACAGAAGACAGGAAGTTAGGTCGAACTACTTAGTGAACACCTCATTCGGGCTACTTCGACGTATTCGGATTATAGGCCAATGAGGACCGGATTACCCGGCCCCTTAAGTCCAAGGGGTTTAACAAAGGGCCTGGCCCTCCAGGTTGGGGGTTGTGCGTGGGGTTAACGGTTCCACCATTTAAAACAATCATTGTTACGAAGCATCCAACAGCCTCGGATAAGGAAGGATTTGCTGTTGACGACCCGGCTAAACGAAAAAAGGACAACGACTTTCGGATCTGCACGTGGAATGTTCGGACCCTGAACAGACCGCGTGCAGCCGAACAATTAGCGGAGGCCCTAGACTGCTATAAAGCAGATATTACCGCCATCCAGGAAATGCGATGGGATGGGCCGGGCAAAAGGAGGATGAAAAACTGTGACATTTACTACGGTGACTGCTACAGAGAGCAAAAGCAGCGTCTATTCGGATGCGGATTTGTTATAGGCGGCAGACTTAGGCAAGAAGTCTTGAGCTTTCGACATGTAAGTGAACGCCTTATAACAATTCGCATCAAGGCTTAATTCAAAAACATAAGCCTAATATGCGCTCACGCCCCGACAGAAGAAAGTGACGATGCTACCAAGGAGGGTTTCTACGAGCTCCTCGACAAAACATACGAGCAATGCCCCAAGTATGACGTAAAAATCGTGTTAGGCGATTTTAACGCAAAGATAGGGAAGGAAGACCTCTTTGGTAACACGATCGGGAAACATAGCCTACATGACGTCACGTCTGGAAACGGACTTAGGCTAATTGATTTTGCTTCGGGGCGTAATGTCACTATAGCTAGTACACGATTTCCACACCTCAATATCCACAAGGGCACATGGCGGTCTCCTGATCAACGCACCGTCAACCAAATTGATCATGTTGCAGTCGACAAAAGGCATGCCTCCAGTATTCTGGATGTCCGAGCTTTCCGAGCAGCCAGCATTGACTCGGACCACTACCTTGTTGTAGCCGCAACTGATGTGCTGGGTTTCAAAAGGCCACCACCAAGAAACCCCTGGTTTGACGAAGAATGCCGGCAAGTGCACGCAGCAAAACAATATGCATACAAAGCGGCGCTGCAAAAGAAGACGAGGGCTGCTCGCGAGCTCTACTAGCAGAAGAGACGGGAAGAACACCAGCTTCTCCGCAAGAAAAAGAAAGAGCACGAGAAATACATGACCAAGAGCATAGAGAGGTGTTACTCCAGGAATGATGTTCGGAAGTTTTATCAAATGGTAAAAAGAACATGTCACGGCAACAAGGCCCGAACTGAAACCTGTAGAGATGAACCTGGAAATATTGTAGTAGAGTCACAGTCGGTGCTGAGAATTTGGAAGGACTACTTCTGCAGACTGTTTAACGGCGGCGACGAATCAAATCCCGCTGTCAGGCAGAATGAACCATTCAACCTGGACGATGACAGCCAAAACTTCCGTCCACCTGACCAAAATGAAGTAAGGAAAGCAGTTTCCAAACTGAAATCCAATAAGGCAGCTGGCCCTGACGGCTTACCGGCCGAACTCTTTAAAGCAGCTGGAAATGAATTTGTAGAGAGCATACACCAACTCATTTCCACAATTTGGTCAGACGAATGTATGCCTGATGAATGGAATCTCAGCACCGTTTGCCCGATCCACAAGAAAGGAGACCCCCTCAACTGCGCCAATTACCTAGAAATTAGTCTCTTAAATGTCGCATATAAGATCTTATCTGCCATATTGTGTGAACGCCTAAAACTCTTCGTCAACAACGTGATCGGTTCCTATCAGTGCGGTTTTAGGCCAGGAAAGTCCACAATCGATCAAATTTGCACACTTCGGCAGATCCTGGAGAAAACCCAAGAAGTCCAAATCGATACCCACCACCTCTTTATCGATTTCAAGGCCGCCTATGACAGCATTTATAGAGACGAGCTATACAGAGCCATGTCTAGTTTTGGCATCCCTGCCAAACTCGTCCGTCGGTGCAGGATGACAATGGAGAATGCACGCTGCTCCATCATGGTCGGTCAAGACCTCACCGTGACCTTTGATGTCAAAAAAGGATTTAGACAAGGTGACGTGCTGTCATGCGACTTCTTTAACATTATACTTGAAAGAATTGTGCAAAACTCACGCGTCTTTTGGCCCACACAAATTTGTTCCATTTTTCTGAGTCGATTACATACATATTATATACCTACATACAGGGTTTTTCAATAAGAGAGCTACAAAATTTTTTTTAAATAAAACAAAAACGGTTTTGGATATCAATGAAATTCTTTATTCCTGTGAAAATACGTTCGATGCCATTATGTATGGAACTCGATTTTTTGCATGGCCACCACGGGCACGCTTGCAGAAGTCCAGACGCTGAACCCAATTTTCGACGGTTTTCAAGCATAAATCGGCCGATACTGCTGCAATTTCACGTTCGATATTCGTACGAAGTTCATCAATCGTCGCTGGCTTGTTGGCATAGACCATAGACTTGACGTAGCCCCACAGGAAATAGTCTAACGGCGTCAAATCGCACGACCGAGGCGGCCAAGCGACTGGACCATTTCGTGAGATAACACGTTCTCCAAACTTGGTTTCCAATAAATTGATTGTGACATTCGCTGTGTGGCTTGTGGCGCCGTCCTGTTGGAACCACATGTCCTCCAAGTCCATATCATCCAATTGGGGCCAAAAATATTCGGTTATCATTGAACGGTAGCGATCCCCATTCACAGTAACGTGCCGGTCTTGATCATCACGGAAGAAGTACAGCCCAATGACGCCGCCGGCCCATAAACCACACCAAACCGTAATTTTTTCGGGATACAATGATGACTCATGGAGTACGTGTGGATTGCTGCCTGACCAATACCGCATATTTTGTTTATTGACGAAGCCATCCAGCCAGAAATGAGCCTCATCGCTGAAGATGATTTTTCGATGAAAATCCGAATCATTTTCAAGTTGTTGCTCAGCCCAATTCACGAACATACGACGCTTCTGGTGGTCAAGCGGCTTCAGTTCTTGCGTCAATTTAATCTTGTAAGGATGTAGGCCAAGATCTTTTCGCAAAATTCGCCACAACGACGTCACAGAGATGCCCAACGCTTGAGAACGACGTGTGAGAGACACATTTGGGCTTTCTGCAACTGAAGCCTCAGCGGCAGCAATATTCTCGACACTACGGGCACTTCTTTATCTCACTGGCACGGGAACATTTTGTACTGTGCCTGTGGATTCAAATTTTTCCACTAGACGCTCAATTGTTGATCTGCTAGGACGATTATGACGACCATAAATTGGACGTAGCGCTCTTAACGTTGAGGGCACTGACTCCGAATTTCGGTAGTAAATTTTAATAATTTCGACTCGTTGTTGGCTCGTATATCTTTCCATCATGAAATGGCAAACGTTACTGAAGAGAAATGTCAAAAAACCGCAAGAAAAATATGGCGTCGTTTGCTGTCCCTGTCACTCTACTTTTGTGGCGTCCCTATTGAAAAACCCTTTACCTTGTATGGTGACAACAAGGAAATATATATAAAAAATTTTAAAAAAAGTGCAAATTGCATTAAAAATTTACTTAAAAACTCATATGAAAATTGTAAATTTAAAAAAAATAAAGACCCAGAAATCGTAGAGTTAAGCGATGGGCTAATACTTACAAAGAATTTATATAAGACAAACTTAACGAACACATGTAATAATTTGAACTATCAGTTGTCAAAAAATAACTTAATTTATTTTAGTGGTTGCAGAATTAAAATAAACGAGACTTTATATGTTAACGAACAACTTACTATCAACCAAAATCTAATAATACCAAATTATAATAAACTTGAAATTGTAAACATTCAAATAGAATTCGAGGACATTAACATAAAACAAATCCAGAACCGTGAAACAATAGAAGAGATTAAGTACGAAAATAAAATAAAACACGGAGTGTCGTACACCCTCATCATAGCAATCCTAATAATTTTAGTTGCGATTCTAGTTCTGAAGCCTAAATCAAAAGCGACTATAACAATTAAAAATTAGACTGATACTCAGGAGAGCATCGATCTTGAGGAGGGGCGAGTGACATACAATACTTTGTACAGTTTATCGTCCAACACTCGATGCACTGCACCAGCTATAAAACAGACGTAAGCACATTCCTGCACGTTCAGCAAATGATCGCCACACGATGTGGACAGCAACGATAACTCATCTTTCAAACATCAAGTCAGTCTACAATTAGCTGCCAACGCGACGTTTGAATTATTCCATTAATGTAACCAAGTAATTAAATATAATAAATATCTGAAACTGTATCACATCATTACGCGACGTTTGAATTATTCCAATAATGTAACCAAGTAATAAAAAAAATAGCTGTCGCGACAGCTCGGAATGAGCCAAGGCTTTGCTTCTCGCAACCATTCATGTTGTGCGTGTTAGATTTTCACACGAATGGAAGGGACCTACAATTTATTGCCGACTCCGAACGGCTTATTGAGAAGCTCTTTCATGACAGATTATACTCCCGGAGGCTTGTCATTCCCCGACGAGAGGTGGTGCCGTGAAAAATTTTCGGTGTTCCCGGCTGGGGCCCACGCCGCTCGGTCAGCAGTTCAACGCACTAACCACTGACCCACGGCGACCACAACCAAGTAATTAAATATAATAAATATCTGAAACTGTATCACATCATTACGCGACGTTTGAATTATTCCATTAATGTAATCAAGTAATTAAATATAATAAATATCTGAAACTGTATGATATCATTCTATACACATCAAACACACACAATCTCATACACAGGCTGACGCGTCGCATCGGTACTCTGTTCTTATATCTACCTAAAAAAAACCCATTTCATTAAAAAAATGCCAGGAGAGAAAAGTTAACAACTGTCATACCAACCGGCAAATCATTACCCTCTGCTCACGAAAAACAACACACGATCACGAACTGATGTGTCTCACTTTATTGAAAACGATCATTTAGAGGCAACGATCATTTAAAGGCAACGGTCACTTAGAGGCAAAGAAAGAAATAAAAAAGCAACAAAAAAAAAAAGGAAAAACCACCCTTAAGCAGAAGCAACACACGATCACGATTTGCAATCGATCCGATGTGCTGCTGGTTGAATGGAGCAGGTCAGTGGACCAGACCAGACCAGAATGATTCTGTAGGCTCCTTACTTGGAATTTTTCTGACATACTCTGCCCGTTGAGGGAGATTTGCTTTTAATTTTGAAGGTTAACTATTAGGTGATCGTTATAGACTTCCGAAATTGAAAAGGGCCCTCTATACGTGCTTTTAAATTTCCCTCTTCTGTCGTTTCTTACTAGCACCTTTTGGCCAACTTTGTATTCTATTTGTTTTCCTAATTTTTTGTCATATCTTAGTTTAGATTTTTCTCTACACTTTTTGGTATTATTCGCTGCATTTTCCTGTATATTTAGAAGGTTTGCCTTAAGTTCGTCAACGTAGTCATAAATAGTTTTTTCGTTTATGATATCTACACCGCTAGGTCTATTTGCTTCAACACCGAAAACTACTTCATACGGTGTGTAGCCTGTGGTGTTGTGGATTGTAGAATTATAGCAAAAACTTGCATATGGCATTTGGCTGTGCCAATCTGTTAGTTGGTTCAATTCCTTTCCTGTTGCTTTAAGGTATTCCAGCAATCTGCAATGTGCTCGTTCAACGCTACCGTTAGCTTGCGGATAAGCCACACTGGTTGTTATATGTTTAATTCCTAGTAATTTACAAAATTCTTCAAAAAGAGCGTTACAAAATTCTGCACCATTATCAGAAAGGATTAACTTTGGCATTCCAAAATTCATAAACCATCCTTCCATAATAGCACGGGCTACCGTTTGCATATCTTTACTTTTAAGAGGAATAAATTTAATAAATTTCGAAAGATCGTCTTGTATAGTCAATCCGAATCTAAATCCTTCTCCCGTTTCCTGCATCGGTTCAATAAGGTCAATCATAATTTTCTCCAATGCCCTGCTCGCGGAACTGATTCCTAGTAGGTGCCCTATTTACCTTTTCGGTCTGACACGGGGGACAATTTCTAACGAAATTTTCAATGCATTTTTGCATACCCTTCCATTTATATTTTTTCCTTATTTTTGAGTACGTAGCTTTTTGTCCTGTGTGCCCACCTATCAACCCTTCATGGTACTCTTTCATTATTTCCTTTTTCCTATCTTCATTGACAACAAATTCTTTACTGTCATCTGGGTCTTCTTCGATCTCGTTGTCTTCTTCCTCAATAATATTATCTTCTTCTAACGCGAGGGGTTCTTTAGAAATATTGACATCATTTAAAACATCTTCTGTTATATCCCTTTCTTCTATCAATTCGTTATTTTCATTAATCTGCCTATCTTCTACATTCGGATCTCTTGCACTAAAGCCATCGTCTTCTAAAAGACTTAATAGGTCTTGCCAAGTTTCTTCCCTTTCCTGTTCTGTAACTCTAATGTTTTTACTCATTACATTGGCTTTCTGTCTATCTACTACTCTAATATGTTTGGCTAACTCATCAACATCTCTATCTGTTGTCCCCAGATTCCTACTTAACTCGTCTGCAACAACATTTTCCTTCCCTTTCTTGTAGACAATGGTGTAATCAAACTCTTCCAATTTTAAGCGCCATCTAACGAGTCTACTTCCAGGATCCTTAACATGGAATAACCACGTTAAAGGCCTGTGATCCGTTTGAATAACAAACTTCGTTCCGTAAATATACGGGCGAAACTGTTTGGTAGCCCATACGATAGCCAAACATTCCTTCTCTGTGGTGCTATAGTTGACCTCAGCTTTGTTTAAAATTCGACTTGCGAAATGTACCGGCAAGTCTTTCCCGTTGTGTTCTTGACTGAGCACCGCGCCTATTCCTCGGTTGAAAGCATCTGTAGTTATGATAAATGTCTTGCTGAAATTTGGGTATTGCAATATAGGATATTGGGTTATAGCTTCTTTTAACTTATCGAAACTTTGTTGTTGGTCACTATTCCATACAAATTTAACGTCTTTCTTGAGAAGACGATTCAATGGTTCTGCGATGTGACTAAAGTTCTTGATCAACTTCCGATAATACCCAATCATTCCAAGGAATGATTTTATACCCTTTGGATTCTTTGGTGCATCCATTTGCACAATGCCTTCTATTTTCTTTGAGTCGGGCTTAACCCCTTTGTCCGTAATAACATGCCCTAAGTACGCCACTTCTTTCCTCAGAAATTCGCATTTGTCAGGCTGAAGTTTAAGGTTAGCCTTTCTGAGTTGTTCGAATACTTCGACCAGTTTTTCATTGTGTTCTTGGAGGTTTTTCCCATATACGACGATGTCATCTAGGTAGACGAAACATCTGATACCTTGCAATCCGACTAGTACTTTGTCCATCAGTCGCTGAAAACCGGCCGGAGCGTTTCTCAGTCCAAATGGCATGACACACCATTCGTGATGGCCGTAGCGAGTACTAAAGGCTGTCTTTTCAATGTCCTCTTTTGCCATTGGTATCTGGTGAAACCCGGACGTTAAGTCCAAAGTGGAAAAGTATTTAGCCTTTCCAAGCTGGTCAAGTATCTCCGTTATATTTGGCAATGGGTAATTGTCTGGAATTGTAAGTTCATTAAACTTACGGTAGTCAATTACCATACGCCATTTTCGTTTACCACTAGCGTCGGCCTTTTTCGGGACGATCCACAATGGTGAACTCCAAGGAGAACTACTATCGCGGATCATACCATCTGCCTTTAATTTATTGATCTGTTCACGTACTTCTTCCTCATGGATTTTCGGATATCTATAACTCTTAGTGAATACTGGCTCGCATCCAGGCTCTGTACGTATCTTATGTTCTGTTGCCGATGTTGTAGTCAACTTTTCATTTTCTATGCTAAATATGTCATTATATTTCTTAATAACGTCTAGTATACTTTCAACCTCTTCTGTATTCATATGGTTTGTTCTTATGTTTCCTGAAACTTCTTCAGCTCTTGGTTTATTTAATTCGAAATCTACTAAGTTCTTTGCTACAACTCTTACTTGACTAATGTCAAAATCCTCTTCAGTAGTGTTAACTATAGTTGCTAGACATTCTCCATTCTTATTTTTTGTTATGCATTTAGATATTATAATGCCTTCTTTCAGATATTGTCTTGGGACAACCACTTCTTCTTGTAGATCTGCTTCATTTAAAATTTTTATTGTCCTATATACTTCAGCTCTTTTTTTCGAAATGTTTTCCTCGCTCAAATACCTCAATGGAATTCCTCCAAAATTACCAATTATTTTATTGTTCCTATAGTTGATAGTGAAACCACCTTCTCGGAGGAAATGGTTTCCTATCAACCCGTCATAATTTCCTATAAGGTTATTCTCAATAACATGAAACTTTAATTTGCTAACATTGAAACCGAACTGAATTTCAGATTCAATTTCTCCTAATGTTGCACACATTTTTCAACCTATTCCGCTAAATTCCATTGTCTTCTCTACGTTTACTACGTCTCTATACACACAGTTGGCCTTGATAAGTGATATCTCGGCTCCTGTGTCGATGATAAATTTCTTAATTTCACCGTTAATTTGTGCTAAGATGTGAGGACTTTCGGAGTTTTGTAAAGACTTAAGCTGCAAGGATGCCTCATTTACCATGCAGCTCACTGAAAACTTCTCTGCTTAAATTGTGCTTCATTTGAAGTCGACGGTTGGTTTATTTTTGGGTTACTACTCGTATTAGTTTCATTTTGTCTGAATGGATTTCTATTGGTTTCGTTTTGTTTTTTCCTTGGGAGTCTGCAATTTCTGGCTATATGGCCAGGCTTGCCACAATTATAGCATTTTATCTCTTGAAAGTTAATTTTTGCTAGATTTTTTGAAGTATAATCTTTCTGAGTATTCGTTCGGAACATATTTATGCGTTGTTCCTCTTCAGACGCGAATTGGGCAGCTGCGGCTAAAGTTTTAGGACGTTGTGTTATAGCATATGTCGACAATTTTTCTCGTAACCCGTTAATAAAAACCGTTAAGGTCTCATTTTGGATATATTCCATTTGCCCCTCTTTGTGTTCTTTCTTCACGTCCGCGAGTTTGCTTTGAAGCAATCGTCTTTGTAATGTTTCTACTCGTTGTAGGTAATGAACTACGAACTCGTCCCTATCTTGTCTAGTAGAAATTAATTCTCTATGAAGCTGTTGAGCACTATGAGGCTCCCTGAATACTAATGTTAATTCCCTTTTAAGAGAATCCCAGTCTTTGACTTCCTTATTCATTAGTATTGTGGTAGCATTGCCACGAATTTTGGTTTTGATGTATTTAAAGAGTACATCTTTTTGTGCTGTGGATGCTAGTTCGATAGCATCATTACACGAATCGATGAAGGTGAAAACCTCATCGCTGGTACCATTAAAGGTAGGGATGAAAGAGATCAGAACATTAATCGGGATTTCAGACATTGTGTCAAGATTACTACTGCTATTTATATAACTTTCTCTATCGTCTGAACTATCGTCACTGTTTTCTACACTATCTAAATATTCACTATCAACAGACCCGTTTTCACTTTCTAAGAGATCTTTAAGCGACGCACGAAGGTTTGAAAACATTTAAACACTCTTATGTCTTATTTGACTATGATTTCTCACTTTAAATGAACATATAGGAAATAATCACTTTACAATTCAATTACTCACAGTATAAATGTTATAAACTCCATTGATGATGAATTCTTATCTTACGGCTATCCCACCGCTGCCACCAGAAAAGTGTTATGCCTCCTTTGGCTATACACTGCAAAATATATAAGATGATGCCGAAGAGTCCTCGGGCCGGATTTGATATTGGGTTGATTCCGGTGTTACCTTTGGACGATGAATTCCAACGGAGTTAACGATCGATGCCAAGCGTCAAATATAATCAACAGATGATAAACCACGAACAATGCACACAATTAATGCGTATGATGATATAGAATAATTCAACAGATGATAAATAACAACAATACACACAATTAATGTGAAGATTAACTTTATTTAAATAATGTAGGTAGCTTAAAATAATTTACAGTGAGACGACTATGATGATGTCTGATCAACTTCAACTTGATTTTCTTTCGCACCTGTCTAAATAGCATTTTCTTGCTGACATAACATTAACGTTGTTTTTTTTGTATACCTACTTGCGATAATAATAATTTGTCGTAATGCTGACTTGGTGTCTGGTATTTGTCGGTGTCACTGCAGTTCATTGTCATTATTAATTTGCCGGTGTAGCTGTAGTTCGTTGTTACTGTTATTTGAGCCGCCATCCATAACAAGCTCGCTTCTAACGACGGTGAATGGTTCGAACAAACGCCGTCGTTATAACCGGCGGTTGTTATATCCGACTGCCCTCCAGAAGCATTCGGAAAAAATTAAGAACTTTTACAGACAAATTAAATAAACTGCAATAATATTCAATAGATACAGAACCACTCGATGCAAAACGACCGTGGGCGACGCAACAAACCGTTAGAGCTGTCCAAAGTAAAATCCCAAGAATGAAAAAGAAATATTCAGATGCACATGAGTTTGTGTTTTCTTTCATTTTCTCTCATTCCGTCGTTATGAGCGACGACAAGAATTGATTTCTTTTCGAAAATTGGTCGCTGTATCCGACGCGTTGTCGGCGAGGTCGCTATATCCGACGATATAGTACCTGAAAATATAAGGAAACCAACCAAGTGAATGAAAAGTGGTCGTTATAACCGACTCGTCGTTGTAAGCGAAGTCGTTATAAACGACTTTTACTGTAGATAGATAGTTGCCGGATTTGTTTTTGTTTCAATGAAGTGAAAAAAACGCTTGGGGTCGGAGATCATATTTTGTTTTACTCGGTCTAAATATCCGAGATAATGGGATTCACAGAGTTTAGAAAATTGGGTATATGCTTGGAGATAATTGGCAAAGTCAGAATACGAGCGAGAGGTATATGTGCCAGAGTTTATTTCTTCTATTGCGGAACGAGCGAACCAGAGTAGCGACGACGAGGGGTTCTTTTGGAGCATGAGTGGGACAGATTGTATGAAACAGTTGAAAATTTCTTTGTAGAACAGAGACAGACCACTATCGATAGTAATGCTAGGATTTTCAAGAATAACGTTGAAATTAACTTTACTCAAAAGTTATTATGTTTTATAAAGATTGTTTTACGAAAATTGCAAATGTATGAGTTCTCAGAGTATACGTTTTTTTTAGTATTGTTGTGAAAAAAAAGTAAGATATGGAGGTAGGTGGTAGCGGTCTAATTTGGAGAAAAGATGATGATGATGAAATTGCAAATGTATGAGTTCTCAGAGTATACGTTTTTTTTTAGTATTGTTGTGAAAAAAAGTAAGATAAGTGGTAGCGGTCTAATTTGAAGAGAAGATGATTGCTCGCTGAAACGACACAATTATGGGGATCTGGTCAGAAGAGAAGGTCGAGTTGTCTACCTAAGGACTTCCTTGTCATCAGACAGCCTATTGAAGATCGGGAAAATTAAAATCCCCCAAAATTATGTCGACGTCGCAAAGGTCCACAACACTAAACAAGGAGTCAATAGCAATTTGGTAGAAATGAATAGGATTTGATAGCAGCATAGGATGTACATATATGTTGTTCCCAGCGGCGGTAATTTTGGCGCATATGAACTCGAAATTACCGGTGTGCGAGGTTTAAAAGAGTGTGGAATCGAGGTGGTTATGTATTGCCAAAAGAACACCGCCACCAGAGGAATTGTCTTCTCTCACAAGACCACCGTCCCGAAAAATATTGAAGTCTGAAGTAAATAATTCATTGTCGCTAAAGTCGCTAGACAGATTAGTTTCGTTTAGAACAAAATCGTCGTAGGGGAGCTTTTGAGACTTAAGAAACTCGGAGGAAGTTTTAAATACGAAGACCTCTTACATTCTGATAATATATAGACAGGTATTCGGGAGGAGTTAGAGATGGAGCTAAAACTTTGTTAGAAGGGTGAGGCGAAGGCCTTCTTACTTGAATAAAACTATAAGTAGTAAATTAATTTTGCTATAAGATTTAGTTTTTTATCCTTCTTTAGTACGATATTTCTTATAATTTCATGTTAAGTCTCAATTTGAAGTTTCCGTTAAATTCAAATATTTAAAAAAAATCTTCATCTCTTTGCGCAGTACTGGGCAGTACTGTTTCCCGCCTTTTTGGGTTTCCGGTGTTTTCTCATGGTCAACTGTATGTTGGGTGTTCTAGAGTAGGGAAACTGACCGCACTTTTTATTTACGTAAAAGATGGAAAAACCAAAAATGTTGTTTATTAGAAAGCATTAGAATAAAACGTAAAATATTTTAAAAACGAATTTTATTCAAAGTTTTTTTTCTGCTATCTTAAGCTTTAGCATTTCTCAAGCCTGACGAATTGAAAGAATTTTATGCCTCTTAACTAAACTGATTTTTTTAGAGGGAAAAGCTTGTTGGAAATGTGCTCAGCGAAGTGGGCATGGGTTTGCTAGTTTTTTTTTATAAAAGAATGATAGTAAGGATAAATATCCGCATTCTCATTGGTATTTTAACATTAGACTGTTGGATCGAGCAGTATAATTTGCGTTTGGGCAGTACCATTGTATATGAAACTAATAGTAGTATCAGCCGTCGAAGAAAAGAATTATAATTATAATAGTTGACGCGACAGCTCGGGATGAGCCAAGGCCTAGCTCCTCGCAACCATTCGTGTTGTGTGTGTTTGTATTGTTCGCTCAAATGGAAGGGACCTACAATTTATTGC
Organism: Matsumyia berberina; assembly: GCA_917880715.2. Taxonomy (NCBI): domain Eukaryota; kingdom Metazoa; phylum Arthropoda; class Insecta; order Diptera; family Syrphidae; genus Matsumyia; species Matsumyia berberina. The sequence continues at coordinate 85,799,239 of OU862872.1, forward strand.
CGACTCCGAACGGCGAAATAAAAATCTTTTTCATGACAGATTATACTCCCGGAGGGTTGTCATTCCCCGACGAGAGGTGGTGCCGCGAATAATGTTCGATGTTCCTGGCTGGAGCTTGAACTTACGCCGCTCGGTCAGCAGTCCAACGCACTAACCAGTGACCCACAGCGACCACCTAATGCATATCGTACATAATACATGCATATGTATATGTGGGTATTGGCGCACGTCACACATATGGCATCAATTCTGGTGGCCGTAGCAATAATTTCGATTACTTCCCTTTGGGGACAGTTGTCAGTTTTCTGAAAATTGATTAGACTTAAATATAAATATTGTATCTACCCGGCTAGATACTAAAAAAAATTCCATAAAATTGTCATTGCAAAAAATTTTCGCATGCAATAATTTTTGTACTTGACTTAATTACTCAAAGTGGCGCTGCAGTCTGGGGTGTGGGTGTCTCTTTTCTTTCTACATTTTTCTTCATTTCTTTTTACATTTTCTACAATAAATTGGAAATTTAATAACTGAGTCGGACGCGTTTCCAGATTTGATAAAAACTCGCTGAGTTATTAGCAAATGAAAATCGAAATATCTACCCGGGTAGATACTATGAAAGCGAAGGTTAAAACAGCTGGAGATGACTTGGTAGAGAACGTACATCAACGAGTTTCTTAGATTTTGTCAAATGAGTGTATGTGGGATAAATGCAATCTCAGCAGCCTTGGCCCCATCCAAAAAAAGTTAGACCCCGTCAACTGAGTCAATTACAGGAGAATCGGCCTCCCCAACATCTCATACAAGATCTGGTCTGTCGTGTTGTGTAAAACCATTATATGTACATACATATGTATGTGAAACCAGGAAAGTCTACAATTGATCAAATTTTCAAACTTCGCCAGATCCTGGAAAAAACCTAAAAAGCCTACATCGATACCCACCATCCCTACATCGATTTAAAAGCCCCCTATGACATGTATGTATGTACGTACATATGTAATAATGAAAGTTAAGCTTTGTTCAGTAGTACTTCCGCAAGATAACTCCTAACAACGAAATGATTTTGGCATAAAAAACACCAAAACAATTTTTCTCGGCAACCACCAAGATGTTTTTTTCTTACCCTCCCTTTCCCCTTTCCCGTATTTCGACAAAGTTGGAAAAGTTGTTTAAGTCAATTTGAAGCAGGTAGAAGTCAACGGGATTGGATATGTGACTGAAATGTTTCTTATAACGCTTATAACGAAAGCGAAAGCCAATAGATTTGAGTTTAAAAAAAATGATTGCATGCGAAATTTTATCGAAGGCCTTACTAAAATCGGTGGCAATTACATCCACTTCTTTGCCGCTCTCTAATGCGCAGAGGGTACTAGATACGAATTCCGTTAAGTTAGTAGTTGTTGACCTGCTCTTAAGAGATCCGTGCTGGTAATTAGAAAAAATGGGTCCGCCATGGAAAAACATTGTATTGTAGACAATGCTTTCAAAAAGCTTGGGTATGCAGGAGAGTTTAGCAATGGGTCGGTAGTTGAAGATATCATTTTTAGAACCCTTTGTGTGAAGAGAAATTATGTAAGAGCTCTTTCAAAGCTTCAGAAAGATTCCCTGAGAGTTGGATATTTGACAGAGAGCCGTGAGGGGTTGAGCCATGTAGTTCACACAATTTTTCAGCACTATGGAGGGAAGACCGTCAGGACCAGGAAAGTATTCGTTCTTGAGTTTTCTTATCCTATTTTCTACGTGGTTCGCGCTTATGTCAACGGAGACTAATGAAGTTTGGGCACAACTGTTCATGTAGGAGAAGTAATCAAGATCGACTTCTTGCACCTGGTTGCTAAATGATTGGCTGAAGAAATGAGCAAATAAATTAGCGATTATTTTCGGATCAGCAGAGGAAGTTGTTGGGTTTAGGTTAAATAAAAACAGCCTTACTTACTTACTTAAGGTGGCGCTACAGACCGGCGTGGTCCTGGGCCTCAACCAACAAGCGTCGCCAGCGATCTCGATCTTTTGCCAGCTGTCTCCAGTTTCGCACGCCAAGTTGGTTGAGGTCCCCTTCCACTTGCGTGCGCCACCTGAGTCGCGGTCTTCCTCTACTGCGCTGACCCTCGGGTGTGCATTCGAAGATTTTCCGAGCTGGAGCATTGGTGTCCATCCGCTCTACATGACCCAGCCACCTCAGTCGTTGGACCTTCACTCTTTTGGCTAAGTCGATGTCGCTGTACAGCCCGTACAGTTCGTCGTTGTATCTCCTCCTCCACTTACCGCCTATGCAGGCGGGACCAAAAATCACCCGAAGAATTTTCCTCTCGAAGCAGCCAAGAGCAACCTCATCCGCTTTAGACAGAGTCCATGCCTCTGCGCCGTAGAGCAGGACTGGGACGATTAAGGACTTATAGAGGGTCACCTTAGTTGTTCGGGAGAGGGCTTTGCTACTCAATTGCCTTCATAGCCCAAAGAAACAGCGATTGGCAAGAGTTATTCTTCGTTTAATCTCAGCGCCGGTGTCATTGCCTGAATTTATAGCGGAGCCTAGGTAGACAAAGTCCTTAACTACCTCAAAGTTATAGCTGTCTATAGTGACGTTCTGTCCGAGACGTCGGTGTTGGGTGTCCTTTCTTGTTGACAGCATATACTTCGTCTTGCCCTCATTGACCGCTAAACCCATCTTCGCCGCCTCCGTCTCGATACTCACAAACGCACCAGTGACATCACGCTGCGTTCTTCCGATTATGTCAATATCGTCGGCATATGCGAGTAATTGGACGGACTTTTGAAAGATTGTGCCTCTGGTGTTGGCGCGTGAGTTTTGCACAACTCTTTCAAGAACGATGTTGAAGAAGTCGCATGACAGCGCGTCGCCTTGTCTAAATCCTTTTTTGACATCAAAGGTCTCGGTGAGGTCTTGACCGACCTTGATGGAGCAGCGTGCATTCTCCATCGTCATCCTGCACAGACGGACGAGTTTGGCAGGGATGCCAAAACTAGACATGGCTCTGTATAGCTCGTCTCTATAGATGCTGTCATACGCGGCCTTAAAATCGATGAAGAGGTGGTGGGTATCGATTTGAAGTTCCTGGGTTTTTTCCAAGATCTGCCGCAGTGTGAATATTTGGTCGATGGTGGACTTTCCTGGCCTGAAACCACACTGATATGGACCGATCAGGTTGTTGACGAACGGCTTCAGGCGTTCACACAACACGGCAGATAAGATCTTGTAAGCGATGTTAAGAAGACTGATGCCTCTGTAGTTGGCGCAGTTTAGAGGGTCTCCTTTCTTGAGGATCGGGCAAACAATGCTGAGGTTCCATTCATCGGGCATACTTTCTTCCGACCATATTTTACAGATGAGTTGGTGCATGCTCCTTACCAAGTCATCGCCTGCTGCTTTGAACAGCTCAGCAGTTAGGCCGTCAGCCCCAGCAGCTTTGTTGGACTTAAGCTTCGAAATGGCTTTCTTCACCTCGTCCAGGTCGGGTGGACGGAATTGTTGGTCTTCGTCGTCCAGGTTGAATGGTTCATTATGCCTGACAGCGGGATTTGATTCGTCGTCGCCCTTAAACAGTCTGCAGAAGTAGTTCTTCCATATCCTCAGCATCGACTGCGATTCTACTACGATGTTCCCTTGTTCATCCCTGCAGGCCTCGGTTCGGGCTCTGTAACCTTGACAGGTTCTTTTTACCCTTTGGTAAAACTTCCGAACCTCATTCCTGCTATAACATCCCTCTATCTCCTCGATCGCGCGCTTCTCATGCTCTTTCTTTTTCCTTCTGAAAAGCTTGTGTTCGTCTCTTCTCTTCTGCCCGTAGAGCTCGCGGGCAGCTCTGGTCTTTCTATGCAGCGCCGCTTTGTAAGCCTCTTGTTTCGCTGCATGTGCTTGCCGGCACTCGTCGTCAAACCAGGGATTTCGTTGTGGTGGCCGTGTGAAACCCAGCACATCAGAGGCGGCATCTCTGATCGCTTTTTGGCAATGTTGCCACTGGTCTTCAATACTTGATGCTGGCGGCATAGGACCTCTTGAGAGATTGAGAGAGACTCGATCGGAAAAGGATTTGGCGATCTCTTGCGATTGCAGCCGTCCGACGTCAAATTTTCTCACAGTATTCCCTTGTCTTGGCGGTGTTCGGGATATCCGCAGTCGTACCTTGGCTACAACAAGGTAGTGGTCCGAGTCAATGTTGGCCCCTCGGAATGTTCGGACATCCATGATACTGGAGGAGTGCCTTGCGTCGATCGCAATGTGGTCAATCTGGTTGACGGTTGATTGATCAGGAGATCTCCATGTTCCTTTGTGGATATCGAGATGTGGGAACCGCGTACTAGCTACGACAACGTTCCGCCCCGCAGCAAAGTCGACCTGCCTAAATCCGTTATCGGAGGTGGTGTCGTGTAGGCTGTGCTTTCCGACAGTACTACCAAAGATGCCCTCTCTTCCTAGCTTTGCGTTAAAATCGCCTAGGACAATCTTAATGTCATAGCTAGGGCACTGCTCGTATGTCTTGTCCAAGAGCTCGTAGAACCTGTCTTTGGTGTCGTCGTCTTTCTCCTCTGTGGGGGCATGCGCGCATATCAGGCTAATGTTGGCGAATTTAGCCTTGATGCGGATTGTCGTAAGGCGTTCGCTTACATACCTGAAGCTTAAGACTTCTTGCCTAAGTCTGGCTCCAACGACAAATCCACATCCAAATAAGCGCTGCTTTTGTTGTCGGTAGCAATCGCCGTAGTATACATCGCAGTTTTCCATCCTCTTTTTGCCCGGCCCATCCCACCCCACTTCTTGTTCGGCTGCACGTGGTCTGTTAAGGGACCTAACATTCCACGTGCAGATCCGAAATTCGTTGTCCTTAATTCGTTTGCATGGGTTGTCATCAGTGAATCCGTCCGTATCCGAGGCTTGTTGTCGCTTCGTAACTACATGTTTTTTCCGTGACAGGGCAGTTACCCCGGTGCACAACCCCCAACTTGGAGGACCAGGTCCATTGTTTTAACCCCTGGGACGAGGGGCCGGTTTAACCGATGTCGGTAACCCACTTCGGGGATGTGAGCGCTGCCGTTGGCCCCTGTAGGGCTCATCCGCCACCATCTCTTTTCCAAGATCCCAACCAGTTCCTGGAAATCCTTATCGCCCTCAGCTCCAAATATGTCGAAGTAGCCCAGATAAGGTATTGCTCCCGATCCGGAAGTTATAGACGCCACCGTTGATTCCATCTAGGGAATTCTTCCGCTGTCGTGTTTATAGTGCTGCAATTTTTGTCTTTTGGTCAACACTTGCGCTTATAAGTTTAGCAAGTTGAGTCCGGGTGGACAACAACCAGTACCCAGTGGCTACCGAGGGGTTACGAGGAGGTAAAATAAGCACAATTGATGTGTAGTAACAGTTACAACACTGGGCATCGCCAAGTTGATACCAATCAGAGCCTACCCTATTACTACAACACCCAGCCACTCTACAACACCCAGCCACTCTATAAAAACAGCCACGATATAATTTAAAGTGCACTCCACGGCGGTTTATTCAAGAATGAAGAAAAACAATATCATACAAAGTATGGAGACAATTCAATGCTGAGTATTTGTGTGAATGTAGTTGATAATGGGAACATGTATGTGTATGTGAATAAATGAGAAGTTAAAGGTACGATGATATTATATTTAACACTCCTCCTATCAACGTACTTTTGTTTAATACTATTTTTAAAAAAATATTGCAAAATTCTACAAATTCATTTTATACATATGTACATATATGCGTTACGATAGTAAAATCTTGTTTAAGAAATGTTGATATTTGTTATTTGTTTAATACAATTCCAATGTTTAGTTTTATCTAATGGCTTGGTTAAGATATCGGCAATCATTTCACAAATTGGCGTATAAACAACCTCAATTTCTTTATTCAACTGTGCCTCCCGAGAGAAATGATACCTTATATCAATATGCTTAGATTTTGAATGTTGAACATAATCTTTTGAAAAACGAATTTCGCTTTGGTTGTCACAAAATATCGTAGTTGGCCCAATTACCTTACGGAATCCGATCTCTTTAAGAACCCTTCTCATGTGAATGACTTCTTTTGTAGCTTCGGAGAGCGCCATATACTCCGCTTCCATTGTCGATAATGCCACTGATTTTTGTTTCTTGCTCTTCCAACAGATTGGTCCTCCTGCCAGAATTAGTAAATATCCTGAACACGATCTGCGGTCTTCAACGTCGTTGGCCCAGTCAGCATCTACGTAAGCATGAAGATCTTCATTCGTCCTTCGATACGTCAGCTTGAAGTCCAGGTTTCCTTTCAAGTATCGCAATACTCTCTTCGCAGATATCCAATGGTATTTTGATGGATTTGAGGTGAATCTATTCAGGAAGCTGGCCGCAAAACCGATGTCAAGACGAGTAGCGTTGGCTAAGTAAATGAGAGATCCGATGAGTTCCCTGTATGGCATGGACCCACCATCTTCATTTGACTTAACTACATGACTGCTATCCAAAGGAGTTGAGACCGTCTTAGCATCTGACATGCCAAATCGCTCTAGCAATTTTTCAATGTACACTCGCTGATTGACTTCAATTTGTCCAGTGTCACCTTGTCTGCTGACATTTAACCCCAGGATGTTTCGGACCTTTGATCTTTGATCTCAAATTTTCTTGATAATGCTGCTTTGGTTAATTGCAACTGTTGCAAATTGTCTGATGCAATTAACAGGTCGTCTACATATACGACCACGATAGTCGTTCTAGACTCGTCCTTCTTGTAGTAGAGACATGGATCAGATGAAGCTTGCTTCAATTCTATACTCTTCAAAAACTCGTCCAGTTTCTTGTGCCATTGCCGGCCTGCTTGCTTTAAACCATAGAGAGGACGAAGAAGTTTGCATACCTTCTGTGTTGAGTTTTTGTCACCAGGGAATTCGGGTTGCTCCATATATATTTCATCATCCAGCTCTCCTTGTACGTATGCAGTAATGACATCCATCTGATGTAAATGCAGCTTCATATTCGCACACACTGCAAAAAGCGTACGAATTGTCTCGTACCGTGCCACAGGAGCAAAGACCTCATCAAAATCTACACCAGCCGTCTGCTCGCATCCTCTCGCTACAAGCCTTGCTTTGTAGCGCTCGATCGAACCATCTTCCTTTCTTTTAATGCGGAACACCCATCTGTTGCTAAGGACTGTCTTGTCGGTAGGACGATTTACCACCACCCAGGTGTTATTTCTCCTTAGAGATTGTAACTCAGAGCTCATAGCCTCTGTCCACCGTGAACTGTCTTCTCCGCTCATAGCCTCTTTAAATGAAAAAGGTTCATTAATATCGTTAAAAGCTATATTTACCTCAGGATATATCCTTTTTCCGCTTCTCAGGGTCATGACGCTGGGTTGAACACCCACGTCTGTGCTGCCATTCGGGGACATGTACTTGTCTTCGCCTTCAGAATTAGATTCGGCTAGTGTTTCGTGATTTTCTTCTTTTGTAGATGTCTTCTCGCTGCAATCCTCTTTGTCGTCATCTTTCATTGCTTTCGGATCTTCAGGTTCATTCTTATTTTCATCTGCTACAACTTGCTGGTGTTTGGTTTCAAATAAATTTCTGCCGTCCAGTATGTAGTTGTTTGGTTTTATATATTCAAAGAATTTTACATCCCTGCTGCGCGTCACCTTCCCAAAGTCTATAGGCCTTGGACTCTTGGGAATATCCAACCAATCGGAATTCATTGCCCTTCGGATCTAGTTTCTTCCTTCCTGGTGCCTTATCCAGCGCGATAACCCTGCTTCCAAATAATCGCAGGAAATTTACGTTTGGTTTCTTGCCACGCCATAACTCAAACGGCGTTCTGTTGCCTAGCGTACTCGTTGGACATCTGTTTCTAATAAACGCTGCTGTACTTACTGCTTCAGCCCACAAATATTTTGGAAGTTTGGCCTCTATCAGCATGCACCTCACCATATCCAAGAGAGTTCTATTAAAGCGTTCGGCGATCCCTTTTTGCTGTGGAGTGTGCGGCACTGTGAGTTGTCTTTGTATGCCCTCATCTCGTAAAATTTTACTGAACTCCGCAGAAAGATACTCGGCACCATTGTCGCTTCGAAGAAATTTAATTTTTCTGCCGGTCTCACGCTCTGCTCGCAGTTTGAAATTTTTGAATGCGATTAAAACTTCACTTCTTTGTTTTAAAGTCACTACTTCGACATAGCGCGACCTGTCGTCAATGAATGTTACAAAGTAATGCGCACCTCCTAAAGATTTTACATTCATTGGTCCACAAATATCAGAGTGGACGATTTCTAAAACGTCACTAGCTATTTTACGTGATGGTTTAAATGTTTGTTGGCAGATTTTTCCTTTTTCACAAATAGTGCATTTCACTTCTTTATCGGAAAACTTTGTGTTGATTCCTATGACCAAGCCGAATTGTTGCAGCATTTTGAGATGTTTAAAGTTGATATGACCAAGTCTTTGATGCCAACGAATTAAATTGGTATCGTCCATCGGTACGCACGATAGCGCATTACATTGATTTTTGGTACTCACTTTTGTTTCTTCAACGACGTAAAGGTTTCCCCGTTTTGTTGCTCTTAAAAGAACAGATTGATTTTTTCTATAAATGATGCACATATCCTCTTGAAAGGAAAACGAAAACCCTTTGCTCGTTGCTTGTGAAACGGACAGCAAATTATGTCTTAAATTTGGCACGTACATAACGTCACGGAGTTTGATCTCAACAACTTCTCCATTCGATACTGCCGCGATCAACACACTGCCGATTCCGTTTGCTTCTATAGTCTCCTTTCCAGCTGTTTTAATTTGCATTGAGTCGAAGATAACCCATTCCACAAATTTGTTCTTGTCGTTGCACATGTGTGCGCTTGCTCCGCTATCCACGCACGAACCTCCTTTGTGTTCATTTTCTATACTCGCACTCAATATTGTCATAGCATTTTCACTTTTGTCGTTTATTCTTTTTCCGTTGTTTCTCGTACGACACTCGTTTGCAATGTGGCCCGTTTTTCCACAAGAATAACATTTGATGTGTGTTTTTTGCCTTCTTTGCCAGTTATTCTGACATCTGGTTGCCGTTGGTCTGTTCTTAGCGCGAATTTTTTCTTGCGATAGTAATGCATGTGTATTAGTTTCTTCGCCGTTAACTGAGTTTTGGTTTTGTCTCGCGTCTTCTTCCATTAACTTTACCTTAAGGGAATTTATTTTTGGAATATCATCTCTTGTCTCTATCGCTACACAGAAATTTTCATACTCAGGCGGCAATGTGTTGAGGAGCATAATCGAGAGTAGTTCCGTTGGAATCATAATTCCCGCTTCTTCTAACTGGTCTGCAATACTCTGAAATTCTCTAAGATGTTGCTGCATGCTGATCTCATTTCTTTTCTTCATTTGAAATAAATGTCTGTACAAAACTATCTTTTTGGTGGGCCCTTTTGATTTGTGTACATCTTCTAGAGCTTTCCATGCCTGTTTGGATGTCGTTGTCTTTCTGATATAACCCATTTGGCTTTCCTTGACTCCAAGAAAGATCATCGCTTGGGCTTTTGCGTCCTTGGTTGTCCAAGTACCGTCGTCTGGATCCCTTACAATTTCGCCATTTGCGTAACCCCACAAATCATTGCAAATTAAAACACTTCTCATCTGCAGTTTCCATGACTCGTAGTTGTCTTCACCTAGTTTCTCTATGTGAGAATTACTTGCGGGATTCATCCTCTTTTTTTTTTTTTTGGGAAAACTCTAAGTTGACGTTGGTTTGTGAACTTTGAAAAAAACGATTCTTGAATAATTAAAACTGCACTACAAGATCAACGACACACGCGCGCGACCCTGGGCCCATAACCTGTTGGGTTTAGGTTAAATAAAAACAGCCACGATATAATTTAAAGTGCACTCCACGGCGGTTTATTCAAGAATGAAGAAAAACAATATCATACAAAGTATGGAGACAATTCAATGCTGAATATTTGTGTGAATGTAGTTGATAATGGGAACATGTATGTGTATGTGAATAAATGAGAAGTTAAAGGTACGATGATATTATATTTAACAGAAGTTTTATACAGTTTTAAAGTACAGTGGAGGTAGCTTCTAATGACGGTGAAGGGTCCGAACAAACGCGGTCGTTATAACCGGCGCACAGTGGGGCAGCTGTATGGCGATCGGTGGCAGAAAGTCAAAAATCAAAATGTTCAATTTAACCGTTTTTTTATTCCTAAGTGATTAACAGTAAACCAATGCATACATTGTGCATAAACAATTAACGGTGTCTACTTTTGATATCTAATAACAGCAGTTGAAACTTGTCGGTTCTGCGAGTCAGAAGTGGATTGAGTAATTTAAGTAAAAATAAAGTGTGCAGTTCATATGTGAACTTTTTTATTTCAGTCGAAAAATATAACAATTTCGATATGGATCATTTACCTGGAAGTGTGTCCTCTCACAAGAAGCGATTTTAACCCAATATAGTATCTTGTTAATTTTGTTATATTGATTTGAACAAGTGACCAGTAATTAGAATTTTTTACAAAAAAGGTCGACAAACTCGTAGATTTAAAAAAAAAGTGGGGCAGAGTAGGGCTTACATTTTGCCACCAATTCATAGGTAATATATTAAACTTCGATACAGAATAAAAAAAAGCTGCGCATACTTGCGCCTTTTTGTGCTAAGCCGGATTATCTTACAAGGGAGGTCTTATTATGGAGCGTCTTAATTACGACTATATAGATAGAAAAATATGAAGGATTGGCGATAATGGTGGAAGCTAAACTAACAAGTATCTATATCACATAGTCAGAAACAAGAATAAAAGGCATTTCCACTATATACAATTGTCCAAGGGGAAAAAACCCTTAGCTAGCTAAATGTTGCAGCAGTGGATATGACCGAAAATAAGGCTTATAGCTTAAATATGTGATTTTCATCAAATTATCAATAAATCAACAATATATGAATACAAATAAAAGTAAACGAGCCTTAAAATAATTTATGCCATGTTTTGTTGTCTCTTGCCCCACTGTGCGGCGGTTGTTATATCCGACTGCCCTTCAAAAGTATTCGGAAAAAGTTAAGAACTTTTACAGACAAAAAGACGGCGACATCCATACTATACTATATATGCTGTATACTATAATATTATAAATGCGAGAGTGTCTCTGTCTGCTACGTTAGGCTATACATTTTCAAAATCCGCCCATTTTTCGAAAAACTCAATTTTTTGAGTAATTTTACAAGGATCTCGGAAAAACTTACGAAAGAAAACGTGTAAATATTAATTTACTCCACAAATAATACTAACATTATGTATAGACACGCTTACTTTCTAGGAACACTTTCCTTAAAATAGCTGTTTTTTTTCGATTTCCTTAGAATTCTTACGAACACTGACTCATCATCGCCCAGACCAAATCTTTGTACCTAGAAATCTGAAATTTCGCACAGAGGTTCCCTTTATCATGTTTACAAGGAATAAGGAAGGACATTTCGAAATTCGGCTTCTAAAGGGTGTTATAGATTTTATGAAAAAAAAATTTTTTTAATTGGGTTTTGAAATTGATATTTGGTGGGTATATTTTAGAACAGAAATAATTAAACAGGGGATTTACCGTTTTTCAAAATGATAACTATGGGCCAAGATACAGGGCGTTAAAATTTGGCCATTTATAGTAATGCGCAACCGAAGTCAGCGGCACATATCGTTTCGTGGTCGTGTGTTGTTTTTGTTTTGCTCAGTTGTACAAGGGTAGTTTATTTCATTTTTCTTACATACATATGTATGTACATACATAAAATAAGCAAAATACTGCTTTCGCCCGTTTTCCAACAAAAAAACCGAAGATTTTTGTTATAAACACCGATTAGCGTTGATAGCTTGTTTTGGAATTTGGCTTGTGATGGGTTCCCAGAAATCCAACCAACAAAAAGATAGCGAGCTTTGGAAACAAAACTCTTTTCCTCTATATCGTGCAACCATGTCTGTCAACAGATTCCATGACATTTTACGATTTATTCGTTTTGACAATAAATTCACAAGAACCATTCGCCAGTCTGAAGATAAGGCAGCACCGATTAGGGATGTTTTCGAGATGATCAATTCGAATCTATGAGTTCATTTCAGGCCTTATGAGACCATTACTGTGGACGAGTACTTGTTTGAATATAGAGGCCGCACTTAGTTCACTCAATATATGTCATCAAAATCAGCAAAATATGGTATAAAGATCTGGTGCCTCAAAGAATGGCCAAATTTACACAGGGAAAGTAGGAATTCTGCGAGCGCATTGTGAAGGATATAGTTGCTCCTTACAAAAATACCGATGATTTCCTTCAAGATTACTATATCTACCACAGTAGATACTATGAACCTACCTACATAAAAAGACAAACTAAAAAAAAAAGTGTGAGGGACTGCTCTAAAAGCATTTCTTTTTACGCTTTCTGCAATAAATCGAAAATTTAATAACTGAGTAGGACGCGTTTCGAGATTTGATAAAAACTCGCTGAGTTATTAGCAAATGATAAGTGACCTTTGGAATTTTTGCTAAGCAAGTCAGAATTTTTCATTAATTCTTGTCCCCTTCGGGTAGGGGTTAGAATATACCCGAGGTAGGCATGCCTGTCGTAAGAGGCGATTAAAATTTAAAGAAGTATACAAAATGCAATGAACAAAACAAAGAGATTTAATACCCCAGGTGGCACTCCAGGTTTACTGGAAAATCCACCCTCTTCGGAGGTCGGCTCTATGGATTCTGGAGAGAGCCATTTATTGCAATTATGCAACCCTTTCACAAAAAGTGCAAGGGTATCTCGATCGCCACCACCAAGATCGAATGTCTCCGGGAAAAGAAGTCCACCGGAAGCGCTAACGCGCGATAAACAGGACTCAGCGAAATGTAAAAGCCTCGAGGAGGAAAACAACGAACTCCATAAGAAGCTTAACGAAATGGAGTTACTCTACCAAGAGCTTAGGAAAGAGGTAGATTTACTTCGGGAAGAAAACAAGGCTCTGAGGAACCTAAACCCTCCAAAAGAACATGAAAGTAGTTCGTCTCGCTCACCTGTTCGTGAATATCACACGGACGAAGAAGAGCTAACACGGCAAGTTCAATGTCTGCTAGTGAATAGACGTATTTTGATTGCTGCTCTCGAAAGGAACCTAAAATTCAATCAACACTGCTTACAAACAACGTGAAATCTATACCTCGTACACTTATTAAGTATTTCGTTAATTTTTTGTTTTCTTTGGGTCACTGTTTGCCTTAAAAGTTAAATTAATAATAATTTCTCGCGAGTGAAAATTATTTGTTTTTTTTTCTTTCTTCATATTTCACGGTCTATCGTTTTACAAGTGCTCTCTTAGCCACAAAAATGTCTAGCAGTGAAAGAAACGGCACACATTTCAACAAACAAAATACTCGTGGAAAGACGACTAACCGGGAAAATGTGAACAGTCCCTCACATCAATCCACATCCTTCAAATCCAATAAGCTGAACAAACTAGAAACTCTTCTGAGACAGGCTGGGGATCGTATTACATCAAAAATGGATGAAATGCTACAGTTGTTAAACAAAAGGCTAGCTGCAATGGGAAGTGAAGTTTCTGCATTAAAGGTAAACAACGAACTCTGGAATCCGCAAATTGGCGAAATGCATCGCTCTGAGAGGCTTAGTGATATTGTGTTGAGAGGCATACCGTATACTTCAAATGAGAACACCAAAAACATCTCTACTGTAATCAACCATCAACTTTCGCCGCACATCGACTCTTTTCGACCGAGGCCGAAATCCGGTGTCAACAGCGGTCCTCCACCTATTATTGCACGTCTCCCATGTCATGCAGAACAACGCGCATTTCTTTCATCTTTTCGACTGCACGGTGGTATAAAGCTTTCTGAAATCGATGGTTTTAATGCTGAAAGTGCTGTCTATGAAAATGAAAGCTTAACTCCCACACATATGTAATGCAATTCTGCGCGAGGCCCTGAAATAACGAAGACTCGGAAAGCTTTTCGCCGTGAAAACCAAAAATGGTATTGTACATGTTCAACGTTCAGCTGACGACAACGAAGTGCGTGTATCAAATCCCTTTTGAGAACAATTAAATGAATTTGAGTATGTGAGGGTGTTGCCGCTTAATTTTTGATTTTTTTTTTCATTTTCTTGTTGTTCTGGGACACCTGTTTAAATGCGGTTACATTTTTTTTCGATTTTTGTGCTTTGTAACGAAGGTTTATTCGCGCAGGATTTTGAAACATTCAATTCAGTCACAGTTCTACAAGTGATCATATTTATTAGATTAAATGCGTGATAGTTATATTGTGATACATCAAAATACTTGAAAAAATGCCTTCTACAAAATATTAAAATTTACCAATATCGAGTCGGTGTTCATTTTGTAAACAATTATTTTTTTTCGTCAACAAATTGATTTGTTTTTAAATCACCAGATGGTAACCATACGGTTGTTACTCTCGGATTCCTGGCGATTTGTCATGGATACTACGGTAACCCTGAAAGAGCTTTAAAGAGTGACAGATTTATGTAAGCAACCAGAGTGAGATGCAAACGTCCTATCTTCCCTGTACTGATAATTTTTGTGGGACAGAGTATAGTGCTACTCATTCTCGACCTCACTGTGCAGAAAGTCTTCTTGACATAGTTTTGACGTCAAGCGTAGATTTAGTTAAACTCTATAACCAAATAAGTTTGCCTGGTATCCCATCTTATCATGATTTAATATTTTGTATGTTTGACATCTCGTTTAATTCCAGTCCTTACCCAGTTGAATACGTTTATCGGGACTTCAGAAGCATGGTAGATTTGTTGGGAAGTATCCAGTACCGATGACAAAGTCAAAGCTTTTGAAACTATAATTCAATCACTTTTTGATCGCCGTGTACCTATTAAAACCAAGAAAATTAAAGACAATAGAGTCCCGTGGTTTACGGAAGAGGTGAGAAGCTTTATTTCAGAATGAGATAGACTATATTCTAGATGGCGTCGGAACCGTAACAATCAAAACTGGAAAAATTATACCTATAGAACTACAGCCGAAATTAAAAAGCAGAAGATCGCTTATTTCTCTTCCAAGCTGAAAAATCTTCGATCTCTTAGAATAATGAAAAAGGAAGATACCGGATGTGATTTGGATCCGAATACTTTAAATGATTATTTTCTAAGCGGGGTGGGTGTCAGTGTTCCAAATAATGCACTATCTTGTTTTGGGGCCGATTTAATCAACTCTAATAATCCGAATGATTTCGAGTTTCAATGCGTCTCAGAGTCTGATGTAATAAGGGCTATAACTAGAATCAAATCGAACACTATAAGGGTAGACGGGGTGTCCTTAAAATTCATTAAATTAATTTTACCGCATATTTATTATATTGTACTTTGGCACACATCATTAACTCCTGTATAACGAGATCGGCATTTCCAAGCTCTTGGAAATACGCGAAAATTATTCCTGTCCCAAAAAATACGAAAAGAAGTCGAGCAGAAGATTTTAGGCCTATCAGTATTTTACCCTGCTTGTCAAAGGTCTTGAAAATCTTAATGAGAGATCAAATCAACGTCTATGTCAGTCATCAAAACATGTTTACCCCTTGTCAGTCTGGTTTCAGAGAAAAACATAGCTGCACCACTGCCTTGGTAAAGATTGTTGATGACTTAAGATGTGAGTTTGATTGCAGCAATGTCTCCTTTTTGTGCCTCCTAGATTTTTCCAAGCCCTTTGACAGTGTAGATCATTACTTATTGTTAACTAAGCTGAAGCAAAAATATAATTTCAGTAAATCATCCATGCTCTTGATTTCCAGCTACCTGACCAATAGATTTCAACGGGTGTGCACAAAATCTGGAAGCTCTAATTTTTTGGCTATTCGATCAGGCTTACCCCAAGGGTCAATTCTAGGTCCGCTTTTATTCTCCCTTCTCATTAACGACCTTCCCGGTGTATGTCTTAAGTCATCTATGCACCTGTATGGTGATGATGCTCAAGTTCAGCTGTCCAGTGTCCAGATCTTTTAGCTGTCTTGCTGAATGTGTAAATCTTCTTAACGTGGATTTAGACGCCATAGGTAGGTGGGCTAGTTTTAATAACCTTTGTCTTAATCCAACTAAATCAAAGGCGCTAGTCATTTCGAAAAAATATTTACATATGGATTCACTACCTCCGCTAACCTTACTGGGTAAGATGATCCCTTATGTAGATGAGGTTAACAACCTAGGAGTCTATTTTAATTGTAAGCTTACCTGTGAAACTCATATCAACTATGTAGTCAGAAGAATCTATTCTGGACTACGCTAGCTATACATTTCCTCTGCTTTTGTTCCCATTGCAATAAAGCTTAAACTTGTGCGTGCCCTCTTTATGCCTGTTATCAATTATGGTTCGGTTGTATGTTGTTGTAAATTAGAACTTGCATTTAATTCCATAATTCGCTATGTCTACGGACTCCGCAAATTCGACCACATTTCTAGATTTGCCTCAAACGTTACTGGTTGTACTCTTAGGCAGCATATCAATATAAGAAACTGCATTTTCCTCTACAATATTTTAAAAACCCACCAACCAAAATATCTTTATGATAATCAAGCTTCTCTCTATCAGCTCGTACAAGACATATGTATCAATGTTCCTAATTTTAATTACTTGAACAGTAAGCATTTATTTTTTGTTCATGCTATAAAGTTATAGAATTTCCTACCCGTAGAAATTCGCTTGTGCAATTCACAATTCAATTTTTAAAGATTTCTTCTCAATTTTGTTAAAAGTAATCAAAATAACTGCCCTTTTAATTAATAATTTTGCTAACTTAAATAACCATCATCTGTAAGTTAATTTAGTGAACCTTGCTTTTACATATGAATATAAAGATTGTTATTGCTTATACTTTTAATGTACAAATTAAAAGAATTTAATTCTTAATGTACAACCTTAAAATGAAATAAACATAAACATAAACATAAACATAAAAAAAAAAGGCTTGGGTCTCAAAGAAAAGACCCAGTAAGAAACGAAGAGCCGGTTCTTCACCTGAGCCATTAAAAGAAAACAAGCGCTTGCAAGACAAAAAAATTAAGTCTCCCGCCTTCAATAAACGTCATCGGGATTATGGACTATAACAAGCTATATTGCCTACTTAAATAAACGTTGGCCTCGAAGTTTAAGGTCCTCATTTCGCAACAACGTGTGGAAAGTAAACGTCGATGACCCCGACGATTACCGAGCATTTTCCCGGAAACTTAATTCCGATAAAATCCAGTGGTACACTTATGAAAATAAGTCAGAAAGACCACTGCGAGTCATAGCAAGAGGACTCCATCCTTCGTGCACTAAAGAAGACGTTATGCACGATCTTTAAGCGAAAGGCTTTAAAATTCTTGACGCCGTAAATATTATCAAGAAGGAAAAGCAACAAACGGAAGAAGATCAGGAAATTCTAATTAAGCGTGGTCTTCCGCTTTTTATGCTCAGTTTCGATAAAAGCGAAAATATAAAGGATATTTACAATATTAAAACGATTCTAAATATTGTTATCAAAATCTAACCGATGCGTAAAAGCACAAGGTCGATCCCTCAGTGCAAACGCTGTCAAGGTTTCAACCATACGCAGACATACTGCCAAAAAGAGCCACGATGCGTGAAATGTGCCGGTACACATCTCTCGAATGAGTGCCACTTAAACAAGCAGACCGCAGCGACTTGCATAAATTGTAACAGGAAGCACCCAGCCAACTATCGAGGTTGCGAAGTGGCCAAAGAACTCCAAAAAGGCGCGATACGCTTAAAAAGAACATTCGTCCGCAACTGAAACCGATTAAAAATAAGCCGGAAAAATCGTTGGTGAAAGAAAGCAAACCCGTCAAGGAAAAAATGAAAAAAGTCTAGGAAAAACTGCCATCTGCTGATGCGCAAACGTATGCGCAAGCCGCATCGCAAGCAACCAAGCAAAATAGGCCTGCGCTAGATCCTATGCAACAGGTCTTCTCTATAATTCTCGCGAAACTCGAGGAGCAAAGCAAGAGAAATAAGCTCATATTCGAAAAACTTAGCAACCTCGAGCATAACGCTCGCAAACCACGGACAAAATTATGAACATGAACCAGTTACTTAAAATCTTAACATGGAACGCAAACGGCCTTCTGCAAAGAATCGAGGAACTGGAAGTATTCCTACGCAAACAGAACATTGATATATGCTTGATTTCTGAAACCCATCTGACAAGGGAATCTCGAGTTAAAATTAGAGGATACTATGCTTATCACGCATACCACCCATCCGAAAGGGCTAGGGGCGGATCGTCGGTCTTATTAAAGACTGTATTGAGCACTATTTGAATTCACCGATATAACTCGATGCAATGCAAATAACTTCGGTTCGCGTAAATAATAAAAACATGTATTACAACATCGCGTCCATTTATTGCCCTCCGCGATACACGCTAGGAAAGAATGACTTAGTACATCTATTTGACTCACTTGGACCGAAATTTATTATTGGTGGTGATTTCAATGCGAAACATACCTTTTAGGGTTCGAGATGCATTTCACCTAAAGGCAGACTTCTCTACGAAACCGGCATGCAATTTGCTGTTGGCCCTCCGACACAGTAAAAACCCCTGACCTCATAGATTTCTTTATTGCAAAAGGGGTAGTTGAAAACTTTATAAACGTCGAGGAAAGTTTTGATCTCTCCTCAGATCATTCACCAGTCATATTGACAATAAGTGAACGTCTAATGATAAGGGAAGGTGCACCCAGATTAACTAGCAACAAAACTAAGTGGGACGGCTTTAGGAAAGCTTGTGAAGAAAATATAGTCCTGAATGTGTCGCTTAGAACACCGTGCGAAATAGAGGATGAAGTCGGCAGATTTATTGAAGTCTTACAAAGCGCCGCGTGGAACAACACGCCATATAAAAGGAAAGTAGTCGGAAATAGCGAAGTTAAATCTAAAAAATAACAAGGCTCCTGGATATGACCTAATAACCGGACAGGTCCTCAAGAAATTGCCAAAGAAAGCTTTAATAAAACTTGTTTACCTTATAAATGCTTCGCTAAGACTATTATATGTTCCAAGGCAATGGAAAGTCGCCGAAGTTATAATGGTTTCAAAACCGGGAAAACCGCCAAACGACAAAAAGTCGTACAGACCGATATCGCTCCTACCGATAATGTCAAAGGTAATCGAAAAACTCTTATTGAAACGGTTAAAACCGGTAATTGAAGAAAGGCGTTTGATTCCTGATCATCAATTCGGGTTCAGAATCAAGCATTCCACAATTGACCAGGTTTAGAGAATAACCAACGAAATTGAGAAGGCAATAGAAGAGAAAAAGATATGTTCTAGTGCTTTTCTTGACGTTTCTCAAGCCTTCGACAAGGTGTGGCACGAAGGCTTGAATTATAAACTATGACAGGTACTTCCGGAAGAGTTGTACAAGATCTTAGAGTCGTACTTGGAGAATAGACTTTTCCGTGTCAAGCACGGAGCCGAATACTCGGAATTTAAAGAAATCGCTGCCGGTGTTTTACAAGGAAGTGTTCTTGGTCCAGTCTTGTTCTTGCTCTATACTCGAGATATACCGCAAAGAAGGCACCGTTGTTGCTACGTTCGCGGATGATACGGCTATTCTGGCAACAGAAAATTCAGTCGAATCAGCAACTGTGAAGCTTCAACGCGCTTTGGATAAAATTTGCGAGTGGACAAAGGTTCTCACTGAAACCAAATCTACACATGTTAACTTTACGTACAAGAAAATAAACAACTTACCCGTCTTCATTAACTCGGTACAAATACCGTATGCAAACGAAGCAAAATATCTAGGAATGACACTAGATGCGAAACTCAAGTGGAAGCCGCAGGTTAAAAAGAAACGCGACGAGCTCGGAACTAGATTTAGAGAAATGTATTGGCTGCTTGGAAGATATTCCAAATTAAGCATGTATAACAAATTGCTCTTATATAAGCAAGTCTTAAAACCTGTATGGACGTATGGTATACAACTTTGGGGTTGTACCAAAACCAGCAATAGAAATATTTTACAAACCTTTCAAAATAAGGTGCTCAGAACAACCGTTAATGCGCCGTGGTACATTAGAAACGACGATATCCACAGAGACCTCGGTCTAGCTACCGTCGAAGATGAAATAACAAATTTTGCTCGCAAACTCCGTGTTCGCCTTCATGGACATTGCAATAACGCCGTACTCCGAATTCTGGACGTGACAAACCTTGTGAGCCGACTACAAAGAACGAAACCGTTCGATTTAGCGCAATAAGGAATAGCCGCATATAATGACGGTATTGGTAGGTGCTTTTACTGGAAAGCTACCTGCACAACGCGAATTTTTATTGTCGAAAGTTAAACTACTTGATAAGGCTTTTTTTGTACTTAGCCGTAGTCAACACGAAAAGGGGAGGTGTTTTTAGTGAGTAAGAATCTCACACTACCACGAGCACGTGCGGTAACTCCCCATGGTGTCTCATGAAAGATTATCACCTACCCTCGTAAAAAAAAAAGAAAAAAAATTAATTCTCAATAATTTTTAATTGAAATTTCAAAAGTTACCTTTTTCTGGATTGTGGTTTTCTCTATAGTTTTCTTTTTTCTGTTGTGCTTGGTGTTATCCCTTTACTTCGTAAGTGTGTACAAATAAAAAAATAACCTAGCGCAAATTTTTCCGTTTTCCATGGCCTTGAGGCCAGATGTTTTTCGGGCAACCGCTTCAGCGGATTGGATTTAGATCCGTCTGCGGAGCCCTTACACAAAAAAAGGAAGAAACCCAATTTTACTGCATGTGAATTTAATAATATTTTCCCAACCAACTCAAACAATAAAAATCCCCGATTTATTACTAGTGCTCCTACCAATCCTGAGAAACCCCTCTCATCATTAAGTGTGTTCCTCCTAAAAAAGGCAATAGACAGCATCAGCACTGGATACGAGTATATAACTCAACTCCGCGATGGAAATCTGCTAACCCTCGTTAAATCCCAAAAAATTGCTGATATCTTCTTGTCAAAAAAAGCTCTCTCCAACCTTTGCCCAATTACTGTAAAATTAAACGATAACCTAAATGCATCAAACGGCACGGTCTATGCACCCTGCCTTTTTATCGTCTCTGAAAAATAAATAATTAAGAAAATGAGACCTCAAGGTGTTACTGAGGTATATAATTTCAATAAATTAGAAGAAGGCAAGCAAAGTCCTACAGGCCTTGTTTTATTTACATTTGACCTCTTTAGGCCACCCAGTATAGTCAATGTTAGGTCGTATAGTCTCAAAGTTGAGGAATACTTTTCCAAACCTATGCGGTGCCGCAATTGCTAATTGCTGGGCCACACAGCCAAGAGATGCAAGGGTAATCCCTCTTGCAATAACTGTAACTTACATCCTCCACACCCCAGATAAGTGCACACGTGTTTCATGTGCTAACTGTGGGGAACAACGTCCATCTTCTTCTTAAAATTGCAAGCGCTATCTCTAAGCCAAAGAAATTTTGAAAATAAAAACCATAATGAAGTGCACTATGGCAGAAGCAAGAGCGTCATTTAGAGAAGAGAATTCTAGCCTCAACCATATACTGTCATTTTCTGCTGTAGCAAAACTTGCAACCCAATTTAATGCAGAAGTTTTCGGTGATATAGCATCTGGTAACAACTCTCCCAAATCTAGCAGCAGTCACCCCCTTACCCTATCTAAATCAGCATCACCCAAGGTCTCAAATCAGCTCCAAAACCAAATCAACAAAAAAAAATCCAACCCACCCAAACAACATGACTTAAACAGCAGATCTTAAATTCAACAAAAAATAAACTTGTGCATCATCCTCAGCAATCTCTCATCCTGTATCTAACATTTCCTTCACCCCTAACCTAGATTTTAACCATCCCCCATCTCCTCGAAAACCCAACCTCTTAGAAGCAAAAAAAAAATATTATCTGAAACCACATCATTTTGATATCGATGATGACGCCAAACAATATTAATTTATGCTCCCAAAATTGCGAGGTTTAATCATTCGGGCTCCTCACGGAGTCCAAATGATTCAACCTCCGGACTTTTCACGGCACAACTCAGTTGGCGCTGTTCATAGGTCTGGCTCTTTCAACAAGCAAGTTCTTAAGGTACTTCAGTGGAATCTTAATGGCTACTATAACAATTTACATGAACTCCAACTTCTTTTACATGAATTCTCCCCCTCAATCCTTACTCTTCAAGAAACGCACCTTCCATACACAACTACGACGTTACACAATAATCGCTACAAAATTTATTTTCACAACCTTAACAACATTTCTTCCGTAAAACAAGGTACTGGTTTACTGGTTCATAGATCAATACCTCACAAACGCATCAATGTTTCATCACCAATTTCAGTTGTTGCGGTTGAAATCTTGTTTAAAATTAAACTAACAGTGATATCCTTATATATTCATTCAGAACAAAAATTCACTGTTAAGGAAATATCTGACATTGTCACCTCTTTTGATACTCCAATTCTCCTGACGGGTGATTTTAATTCTTGGAACCCTATTTGGGGGTATCTACAAATACTCGGGGTAAGATTATTTAAAATTTTTTACTTAATTCCCACTTAATAATTTTGAATGACGGAAAACTGACTCATTTTTCCACCCATCGAACTCTCACTCAAGTTGACCTTCCTTTTATTTCTCCCCAACTTGGAGCCAGTACAACATGGTCTGTACTTCCGGATTATGACCACCATATCGCTCGGCCCTCTTTATCAAAAAAGAAATCTTTTACCTAAATTCCATACTGATAGAGCTGACTGGAATTCCTTCCGATCGAACATAATAAAATGTTTGTCACAAAAAAAATTGTCAGTTAACATTAACAAAGAGGCAGCAACTATTCTCAGAGCGATTCACTTCAGTGCTAACTTGTCCATTCCACAAGCTCTTACTTCGTCTAATAAAAGTACCGTTCCCTGGTGGAATAAATAACTTCATATCATGCATCAACGTAAGCAAAATAGTTGGAAAAAGTTTAAAAAATACCCTACAGATTTGCATTTGATAGCCTACCGCAAGGCCAATGCTGTTTTCCGGAAAGCGGCCAAGGCAGCTAAAAAGGAGTCTTTCCAGAAGTTTACCGCAAACATTAAGGAAGACATACTTCCTCCAAAAAGTTGTGGACAGATGTGAAATCACTTACTGGTGATTTTACACCGTCACCCATAACTATTTTAAATGACGACCAAATTCTATCTGACCCTATGGTCAATGCCGAGCTCTTCGCCAAGTCCTGGTCTCACTATTCATCTGACTCCAATTTTGCCCCTGAGTTCAAACAGTGGGATAAATGCAATCTCAGCATCGTTTGCCCCATCCACAAAAATGAGACCCCGTCAACTGAGTCAATTATAGGAGAATCGGCCTCCCCAACATCTCGTACAAGATCTGGTCTGTCGTGTTGTGTGAAACCATTGTACATACATATGTATGTACATGAAACCAGGAAAGTCCACAATTGTTAAAATTTTACACTTCTCTAGATGCTGGAAAAAACCTAAGAAGCCTTCATCGATACCCAGCACCCCTACATCGATTTAAAAGCCCCCTATGACATGTATGTATGTACGTACATATGTATGAATGCATAAAGTTAAGCTTTGTGCAGTAGTACTTCCGCAAGATAACTCCTAACAACGAAATGATTTTGGCATTAAAAAAAAACCGAAACAATTTTTCTCAGCAACCACCAAGAGTTTTTTTCTTACCCTCCCTTTCCCCTTTCCCGTATTTCGGCAAAGTTGGAAAAGTTGTTTAAGTGAATTTGAATCAGGTAGAAATCAACGGGATTGGATATGTGACTGAAATTTTTCTTATAACGCTTATAACGGAAGCGAAAGCCAAGAGATTTGAGTTTAAAAAAAATGATTGTATGCGAAATTTTATCGAAGGCCTTACTAAAATCGGTGGCAATAACTTCCACTTCTTTGCCGCTCTCTAATGCGCAGAGGGTACTAGATACGAATTCCGTTAAGTTAGTAGTTGTTGACCTGCTCTTAAGAAATCCGTGCTGGTAATTAAAAAAAAATGGGTCCGCCATGGAAAAACATTGTATTGTAGACAATGCTTTCAAAAAGCTTGGGTATGCAGGAGAGTTTAGCAATGGGTCGGTAGTTGAAGATATCATTTTTAGAACCCTTTGTGTGAAGAGAAATTATGTAAGAGCTCTTTCAAAGCTTCAGAAAGATTCCCTGAGAGTTGGATATTTGACAGAGAGCCGTGAGGGGTTGAGCCATGTAGTTCACACAATTTTTCAGCACTATGGAGGGAAGACCGTCAGGACCAGGAAAGTATTCGTTCTTGAGTTTTCTTATCCTATTTTCTACGTGGTTCGCGCTTATGTCAACGGAGACTAATGAAGTTTGGGCACAACTGTTCATGTAGGAGAAGTAATCAAGATCGACTTCTTGCACCTGGTTGCTAAATGATTGGCTGAAGAAATGAGCAAATAAATTAGCGATTATTTTCGGATCAGCAGAGGAAGTTCTATACAGTTTTAAAGTACAGTGGAGGTAGCTTCTAATGACGGTGAAGGGTCCGTACAAACGCGGTCGTTATAACCGGCGGTTGTTTTATCCGACTGCCCTTCAAAAGTATTCGGAAAAAGCTAAGAACTTTTACAGACAAAAAGACGGCGACATCCATACTATACTATATACTATATACTATGTATACTATATACTATATATGCTGTATACTATAATATTATAAATGCGAAAGTGTCTCTGTCTGCTACGTTAGGCTATACATTTTCAAAATCCGCCCATTTTTCGAAAAACTCAATTTTTTGAGTAATTTTACAAGGATCTCGGAAAAACTTACTAAAGAAAACGTGTAAATATTAATTTACTCTACAAATAATACTAACATTATGTATAGGCACGCTTACTTTCTAGGAACACTTTCCTTAAAATAGCTGTTTTTTTTCGATTTCCTTAGAATACCAGTTCTTACGAACACTGACTCACCAACGCCCAGCCCAAATCTTTGTACCTAGAAATCTGAAATTTCGCACAGAGGTTCCCTTTATCATGTTTACAAGGAATAAGGAAGGACATTTCGAAATTCGGCTTCTAAAGGGTGTTACAGATTTTATGAAAAAAAAAATTTTTTAATTTGGTTTTGAAATTGATATTTGGTGGGTATATTTTAGAACAGAAATAATTAAACAGGGGATTTACCGTTTTTCAAAATGATAAGTATGGGCCAAGATACAGGGCGTTAAAGTTTGGCCATTTATAGTAATGCGCAACCGAAGTCAGCGGCACATACCGTTTCGTGGTCGTGTGTTGTTTTTGTTTTGCTCAGTTGTACAAGGGTAGTTTATTTCATTTTTCTTACATACATATGTATGTACATACATAAATATATAATGGAAATATGGATTTTTGTTGTTGTCTGATTTACTTCAAACTTAGCACAAATATTCTACAATACATACATAATCCTATACCTATTTTGCAATAGTTTGTAGAAAATCATATGGACATGTATGTATGTATATTCTTGATAAATCTTTTGTGGGCCTTAACTATGGGAGAAAGGAATACAGCCGTTGCTTCCTCAGGTACTGCAGCTACCTTGATTGTAGAAGACATGGCGGGTTACTCTACCTTCTCAAAGCTTCTCAACCTTAGTCATTCTGAATCTACGCTTTATAGCATCTCAAAGCAGAATGACTTGGATCTGGTGCTTCGGGAAGCCAAAGTTATAGTGTATGATGAGTGTACCATTGCTCCTAGAAAGGTATTGAGGATCGTAATAGGACGCTCCGGCAGTGCTTTTGGCTGATGGCTTCAGATAGACCAAGCAGTCTATTGTCCCACGGGGGACACGACAAATGGAGTGAAGGCCTGTCTCAAGTCATCCATCTGATAGCCTTATATCAAAATCCTGTCATTGAGAGTTAGCATTGTTACGAGGGTTTACTTACTTACTTAAGGTGGTGCTACAGACCGGCGTGGTCCTGGGCCTCAACCAACAAGCATCGCCAGCGATCTCGATCTTTTGCCAGCTGTCTCCAGTTTCGCACGCCAAGTTGGTTGAGGTCCCCTTCCACTTGCGTGCGCCACCTGAGTCGCGGTCTTCCTCTACTGCGCTGACCCTCGGGTGTGGATTCGGCTTCTACAGGGTGTTACAGATTTTATGAAAAAAAAAATTTTTTAATTGGGTTTTGAAATTGATATTTGGTGGGTATATTTTAGAACAGAAATAATTAAACAGGGGATTTACCGTTTTTCAAAATGATAAGTATGGGCCAAGATACAGGGCGTTAAAGTTTGGCCATTTATAGTAATGCGCAACCGAAGTCAGCGGCACATATCGTTTCGTGGTCGTGTGTTGTTTTTGTTTTGCTCAGTTGTACAAGGGTAGTTTATTTCATTTTTCTTACATACATATGTATGTACATACATAAATATATAATGGAAATATGGATTTTTGTTGTTGTCTGATTTACTTCAAACTTAGCACAAATATTCTACAATACATACATAATCCTATACGTATTTTGCAATAGTTTGTAGAAAATCATATGCACATGTATGTATGTATATTCTTGATAAATCTTTTGTGGGCCTTAACTATGGGAGAAAGGAATACAGCCGTTGCTTCCTCAGGTACTGCAGCTACCTTGATTGTAGAAGACATGGCGGGTTACTCTACCTTCTCAAAGCTTCTCGACCTTAGTCATTCTGAATCTACGCTTTATAGCATCTCAAAGCAGAATGACTTGGATCTGGTGCTTCGGGAAGCCAAAGTTATAGTGTATGATGAGTGTACCATTGCTCCTAGAAAGGTATTGAGGATCGTAATAGGACGCTCCGGCAGTGCTTTCGGCTGGTGGCTTCAGATAGACCAAGCAGTCTATTGTCCCACGGGGGACACGACAAATGGAGTGAAGGCCTGTCTCAAGTCATCCATCTGATAGCCTTATATCAAAATCCTGTCATTGAGAGTTAACATTGTAACGAGGGTTTACTTACTTACTTAAGGTGGTGCTACAGACCGGCGTGGTCCTGGGCCTCAACCAACAAGCGTCGCCAGCGATCTCGATCTTTTGCCAGCTGTCTCCAGTTTCGCACGCCAAGTTGGTTGAGGTCCCCTTCCACTTGCGTGCGCCACCTGAGTCGCGGTCTTCCTCTACTGCGCTGACCCTCGGGTGTGGATTCGAAGATTTTCCGAGCTGGAGCATTGGTGTCCATCCGCTCTACATGACCCAGCCACCTCAGTCGTTGGACCTTCACTCTTCTGGCTAAGTCGATGTCGCTGTACAGCCCGTAAAGTTCGTCGTTGTATCTCCTCCTCCACTCCCCGTCTATGCAGACAGGACCAAAAATCACCCGAAGAATTTTCCTCTCGAAGCAGCCAAGAGCAACCTCATCCGATTTAGACAGAGTCCATACCTCTGCGCCGTAGAGCAGGACTGGGACGATTAAGGACTTATAAAGGGTTACCTTAGTTGTTCGAGAGAGGGCTTTGCTACTCAATTGCCTTCGTAGCCCAAAAACAGAAACAGCGATTGGCAAGAGTTATTCTTCGTTTAATCTCAGCGCCGATGTCATTATCTGAATTTATAGCGGAGCCTAGGTAGACAAAGTCCTTAACTACCTCAAAGTTATAGCTGTCTATAGTGACGTTCTGTCCGAGACGTCGGTGTTGGGAGTCCTTTCTTGTTGACAACATATACTTCGTCTTGCCCTCATAGACCGCTAAACCCATCTTCGCCGCCTCCGTCTCGATACTCACAAACGCACCAGTGACATCACGCTGCGTTCTTCCGATTATGTCAATGTCATCGGCGTATCCGAGTAATTGGACGGACATTTGAAAGATTGTGCCTCTGGTGTTGGCGCGTGAGTTTTGCACAACTCTTTCAAGAACGATGTTGAAGAAGTCGCATGACAGCGCGTCGCCTTGTCTAAACCCTTTTCTGACATCAAAGGTCTCGGTGAGGTCTTGACCGACCTTGATGTGGCAGCGTGCATTTTCCATCGTCATCCTGCACAACCGGACGAGTTTGGCAGGGATGCCAAAACTAGACATGGCTCTGTATAACTCGTCTCTATACATGCTGTCATACGCGGCCTTAAAATCGATGAAGAGGTGGTGGGTATCGATTTGAAGTTCCTAGGTTTTTTCCAAGATCTGCCGCAGTGTGAATATTTGGTCGATGTTGGACTTTCCTGGCCTGAAACCACACTGATATGGACCGATCAGGTTGTTGACGAACGGCTTCAGGCGTTCACACAACGCAACACATAAGATCTTGTAAGCAATGTTAACAAGACTGATGCCTCTGTAGTTGGCGCAGTTCAGAGGGTCTCCTTTCTTGAGGACCGGGCAAACAATGCTGAGGTTCCATTCATCGGGCATACTTTCCTCCGACCATATTTTACAGATGAGTTGGTGCATGCTCCTTACCAAGTCATCGCCTGCTGCTTTGAACAGCTCGGCAGTTAGGCCGTCAGCCCCAGCAGCTTTGTTGGACTTAAGCTTCGAAATGGCTTTCTTCACCTCGTCCAGGTCGGGTGGACGGAATTGTTGGTCTTCGTCGTCCAGGTTGAATGGTTCATTCTGCCTGACAGCGGGATTTGATTCGTCGTCGCCCTTAAACAGTCTGCAGAAGTAGTTCTTCCATATCCTCAGCATCGACTGCAATTCTACTACGATGTTCCCTTGTTCATCCCTGCAGGCCTCGGTTCGGGCTCTGTAACCTTGACAGGTTCTTTTTACCCTTTGGTAAAACTTCCGAACCTCATTCCTATAACATCCCTCTATCTCCTCGATCGCGCGCTTCTCATGCTCTTTCTTTTTCCTTCTGAAAAGCTTGTGTTCGTCTCTCCTCTTCTGCCCGTAGAGCTCGCGGGCAGCTCTGGTCTTTCTATGCAGCGCCGCTTTGTAAGCCTCTTGTTTCGCTGCATGTGCTTGCCGGCACTCGTCGTCAAACCAGGGATTTCGTTGTGATGGCCGTGTGAAACCCAGCACATCAGAGGCGGCATCTCTGATCGCTTTTTGGCAATGTTGCCACTGGTCTTCAATACTTGATGCTGGCGGCATAGGACCTCTTGAGAGATTGAGAGAGACTCGATCGGAAAAGGATTTGGTGATCTCTTGCGATTGCAGCCGTCCGACGTCAAATTTCCTCACAGTATTCTGTAACGAGGGTTTAGATGCCTAATTTTTGGATTATTATTAAGGCCATCCTGGGCCGTTTTGAGGTTCGGCTAAAGAGCCGAAATGAAAGAACAAAAGGTCTGCGTATGTCGCGTGAACCAAATCTTCTCCGCTTCATTTTCAGATTCTTACCCTATTTACACAAAATTTGTATATCGTATTATGTTATTTGTAGTGTGGCATTACATCCTCACTCTTTCGGGAAAAAAAAAAAATGTTGTGTCATTTATCTTTCTAAGGTCCCTTGTATGGTAAATCTAATTTTTTCTTAATTCCTATTTTCAAATATACTAAGTCTTCTACTTTAATTTGTAGAGGGTTTGAACTCTTGTCCACTAATTTCTTTCTTTTTAACTTAGTTTTCTCTAATAAATCCTTAGACATTTTTCCAATCTGGCCTAATCTAAATTTTAATTCTAAACTATAATCTTCTAAGTTGTATGTTGGGTTTATAGTGTAATTATATATGTATATCTTCCGGAAGGTTTACTAATCTACCATATATTAATTCAAAAGGTGATATTCCTATACTGGAGTGTGGTGTTGTGTTATAACTAAACACAAAATAAGGTATCCACTCGTGCCAATTATCTTCCTTTGCAAAAGCTAAGAGATATTCATTCAGCACTCTATGATTTCAATTGATCCCACTGTTTCGTGGTGGTAGGGGGTTGATGTTATGTGAGTTATCCCAAATAAGTCATTAATATTCCTCATTACTTCGTTGAGAAACTCTGTTCCCATGTCTGTCTTTAAAGTCTTGAAGTTGCCATGTCTTAGTATGAAATGTTCGACTAAAGCCTTTGCTATCGAATTTGCATCTTTACTTTTGATTGGTATGGCTTCTACATATTTAGTCAATTCGCATTGTAGTGTCAGTATTTGATGGTCTGAGTGGTCCAACTGTGTCTGCTAATACTATTTCAAAACTTCGTGTTGGTGTTTCAGTTATCATCAGTTTTCCTTTAGTATTTCGAATTTGCTTACTTTGTACACATACTCTACACTCGTTGACATATTTCTTCTATTAGATTTTTCCAACAATATCTTTGTTTTATTTTGTTTATGGTTCTTTTTATTCCTGAATGTCCTCCTGTAAGAGGTGTGTCATGGAATTCCTTTATTAATCTATCCATTTCTCCTTTTTCTTCTATTCTGAGTGGTGGTTGATATATCAATATTTTTAACTTTGTTTTCACATGTTTTTCTTGATTTTTCCTTTGCTCTTTGTTTTTCTTTTGCTGCAGCTTGTTATGTATGTCTTTAAATTCATTAATCGTTACGTGCTCATATATTTCATCATTCTTTGCAATGGGCAATTTTTCAATATTTCCCTTATTCATTTCTAATACAAGCTTCTCCAAAATCATTCCTAAGTCTAGATATGGTTTATCGCTGTATTCTACAATTATATTTTTATTACTGTTGACAGTTATTATTGGGAAATCATTATGAGCATAATTATTATTGAGCATACTTTTAAATTTTAATGTACGTACGTTTTTGATTGCTGATAAGGATACACATTCCCACGAGTAAAGTTGATCAGGCTTTACGTCTAAAGTATTTCTTTTGGGTGCTTCTCCATTATCTTTATCTTTACTTAATTCCTTTGCTTTTGCTCTTGTTATTATATCCACGTTTGATGTAGGAATCATTTCCTTAAGTACATCCGAGTTTATTCGTGATAATGCATCTGCATTTGTGTTATCGAAAGTGTGGTCTGATAGATCTAATCTCATTCTTGTTAGCTTAGATGATGGGTTTTTGTGCGTAAAGAGACTAACTGATGGTCTATGATCTGTAACTACAATGAATTTTCTTCCATAAACATATGGTCTTAAATAGTTTATAGTCCAGTGTATTCCAAGTAGTTCTTTTTCGATGATAGGTTTATTTAGTTCATGCTTATTTAGACTTCTACTGGCATATGAGATTGGTAGATCTTTACCAATTTCTCCCTGAGATAACACCGCTCCCAGTGCCGAATTAGAAGCATCTGTCGTTATTATAAAGGGTTTTTCAAAATCCGGATATCTTAGTATTGGGGGGTTGATTAGTTTTTCTTTTAAAGTGGTAAATGCTTTCTGACAATCGTTGTTCCAAATGAATTCTACTCCTTTTTTGGAAAGTAAATTTAGTGGCTTAGCAATGCAAGCAACATTTTTTATGAAGCGTCTGTCATAATTGCAAAATGCAACGAATCGTTTTACATCTTTTGCATTTGCGGGTATAGGATAATTTACTATGGTTTTATATTCCTTTGGATCTGTTTTGATTCCTTCATCTGTAATCAATTGGCCTAAATATGTGACTTCTGTTTGGAGCCAGTTACACTTCTGAGGGTTCAATTTCAAATTGAATTTCCGTAATTTTTGTAACGTTTTGATTAAATTTTGATTGTGATGCTTTAGCCTACATCCGAACACGATTATGTCATCGATATAGAGAAAGGCTTCTGCATTGAGTCCTGACAATGCTATTGTTAACATTCTCTCAAAAAAATTTGTGGAAATTTTAAATCCGAAGGGTAGCCGTTTGAATTGAAAGTGTCCTTTGTTTGTTGAGAATGCTGTAAGTGGTCTAGAAGTCTTGTCTAAGATTTTATGAAAAGAACTAGTTAGATCTAGTGTTGAAAAATATTTTGCTCTTCCTAGCGTGTCCAGCACGTCGTTTCTTGTTTAATTGACGGAAATCTACTACTAAACGCCATTTCTTTTCTCCATCGATCTCTTTCTTTGGTACTACTAATAATGGGGAATTAAATGGGCTTACAGAAGGTTCTATAATGTTTTATTTTATAAGCTTGTTCAACTGTCTATCTATTTCTTCTGATTGTGATTGAGGTAGTCTATAATTTTTTATGTAAACTGGTTGGTTATCCGTTAAGAATATTGTTTGCTTGTAAAAATTGGTGACTTTCAATGAGTCTCCTGTTGGATGGAAGACATCTGCGAACTCCTCACATATGTTTAAAATCGATTGTTTAGCTTTCTCGTCTTTTACATTTATATTTAGTTCTTTTAGTGATCTAGCATATTGGTCTTTTCTCCTATTTTTCTCATAATTATCCTTTAGGTTAACTATATGAAGTTCTTTTAAAGGTATTACTTTTGGTTTGAGTTCTTTTATAATAACGTTGTGTTCTAAAGTATTTAAAAGTGCTATATGAACTATTCCTTGAGCAGGCACAATAGCGTTCGCTATAAATATACCTGTTTGAACCTCTTGGTTAAGAATGATACTATCTTCTGATATATTTAGCTCTAATGGATGTAATATCTGCGTTCTTGCCGGCACTTCTATAGTTTGACTGGGTAGTCTTGCTATCATTGGTACTATATACTCATTGTCATTAATAATCATTGATGTCGTGAAATTTTCGTAGTCTATCTTGCAGTTATTTTTGATTAAGAAATCTCTGCCTAGTACACCATTCGTTAAAATTGGAAAGTTTTCTTTTAGTATTTGGAATTTTTGTCTAATATATGTATCTTCAATTGTTATATGGGCTATTGTAGAACCTGAAGAATGTATCTCTGAATCAGTGACTCCTGTTATTCTAACGTTATCTGTAATATCTAATTCGATATCAGATTTTAAGCTCTATAGTTTTAAAATTGAAATATCTGCACCAGTATCTATTAAAAAATTTTGATCGCCAATTGTTATATCTGTTCGTGCTACTATATAATTTGTTAATTGCTGAGTAAGAAGAATTGATTTTAGTTGTGGTTTTCCAAATGGTATTCTGAGTCTCTCAGGCCTTCGGAGACTATCTGCTCGTTTCCCGAACTCTCAATATAATTAACTCGCCTATTATTTTGATTCCTTGGATTCCAATTAGATCAGACATTATTATTGCGTCTATTACTATTGTTTAATCGGTTGCCATTACCATTATTGCTGGACCTAGGGTTATTGTCGTTGTGTGCAAATCCAATGTTGTTGCTTCTGAATCTATTGACGTTACTGTTGTAAAATCTCCGGTTTTCCATAAATCTTTGATTCGAGTTCCTATTAAAATCTCTTGTTAACGTCCGATTACCTCGAAAAATATTTCCTCCTCTAAATTGATTTGAATTGTAATGGTTTATCTGAGCTGTTCCACCTGAACTATCTAATTCCGAAGCTAACTGAACTGCCTCGCTGAGTGTTTTTGGTCTTGCGAATACAGTTGATTGCGTTGGCTGATTTAAACCAATTTTGAATGCATTCAGCCCTAATTGGTCATCTAGTTTTGTAATCACCGTCCTTCCTTCTTCTCTTTGCTCTGTTATCTGTATATTATTGAGTTCAGTTACTATTGCTTCTACTTGTGCTGCGTAATTTTTAGTGTTCCTAGTTCCCTGACTTATTCTACCTAGTTCGTTTTGCAATTGTAGTGCACTTTTATTACTTTTGAATAGTTTTTTGACAGTCGTCGCTAGTTCATTAATATTTTTTGGAGCTATTTCAGTGTTCAGTTTGTTTCTGACCTTATCTGATAATCTAGTACCTATTATGAATTTGAATAGCTTTTGCTTTTCATTGTCATCCTTAAGCGTGTCATGTACAAATTGCACCAAATTCTTAACCGGTCAAGTTCTCCGTTATATTCGGGTATTATTTTTAAAGTCGTTATTATGTCAAACATCGCCATTGTCTCAGACTTCTCTTTTACCGGGCTTAGACCTGATATTATTAATGCTTCTCGTTTTGATTTTAATATTTCTTTAGATTCTTTAACTGTGCAAGTTTTTTTGATTTTATCTCAAATTCTAATACTAATTTTGTTATTTCTCCCTCCTTGTCTTGCAAGAAAGTGTTACTGTATATCCTTTTTGGAGTTTTTTTTAGATTTCTTAGTATTTGTGTAATTTCTTTTTTTAAAAGGCAATACCAAACAATTTTTTTTTTCTATTTATTTCTTAGGATCAAAAGTTAAAATTTTTTTTTTTTGTACATTATTTACTCGAACTACCTCTTAATGTACTATTTTACTTATTTTGTTCTTTAACGCATTTTTTACAATCTTTATTAACATTATTTTGCATAAAATGGTTGCTACCAGAATTAAAATGTCTATAATATGGTCGTTCTTAGTGTTCGACCCTGAATTAACAATTATGTCTTCTTTGGAGTTTTGTCCTCCCATTATATAAAAAAAATGTTTTCTTTGTAGTCTTTATTTAATATAAAACACAATATTACATTTTTTATTTTTTTTTGATTTATGATTTACATTGAGTGTTTTTCCATCTTTTTATATAATTTTCTAAGCCGCTCGTCTCTTCGCAACTGCCTGGCTTTTTCGAGGAACGCCGCTTTTTCTTCTT
The DNA here is from genome assembly GCA_917880715.2 of Matsumyia berberina. Lineage (NCBI taxonomy): Eukaryota > Metazoa > Arthropoda > Insecta > Diptera > Syrphidae > Matsumyia > Matsumyia berberina. Next base: position 85,833,778 of record OU862872.1, read on the forward strand.
GGGAGCAAAGATTCGCCAGCCTGTATAAATTTCCCAGCTCCTCTCTATATCGTACTTGTTGACCTCTCCTTTTATTGTTTCGTTTCTTGGGTTCCAGATCTTGCTGCGGCTGCCCTTGTTGATGTTGCTGCTTCCTTGCTGCTTCTTGCCGCTTCCTATATTCCTCTATAGATATGGGTTTAGGACCTGCATGCGGATTTTTGTTGATTACAGTCCACAATCCTGTCTTGTCGTCACTCTGCACTATGTTCTGCGATACTTCTGTAGTGGCTTTTTCGCCTACTTTGTCTATTAAGTTATTCATCAGAGACCCTTACCACTGGTGGGGGGAATCTCTTAAATAACGTTATTGGCCCGTATTGGCAGGATCGACATGTAACGAGGATTTAGATGCCTAGTTTTTGGATTATTATTAAGTCCATCCTGGGCCGTTTTGAGGTTTGGCTAAAGAGCCGAAATGAAAGAACAAAAGGTCTGTGTATGTCGCGTGAACCAAATCTTCTCCGCTTCATTTTCAGATTCTTACCCTATTTACACAAAATTTCTTACATGCTAGCTTATGCCTAACTTACTTGGATACAAAGTACAGAAATGTCGAGTAATCAAAATAAAAGTTCAATCATATCGAGTAAACATACAATATTGCACGCGAGTCAAAAAGAAATCTAGTACAATGTCGACGAACTTCGGTGCCAACGTTTCTGCATCTGGCACATTGTCGCGTCGTTAATTTCGAGCGGTTTCTTGTTTCGAAATATTCAAGCGTACATGGAGTGCTGCGCTCGGATATCAATGAATGAACTCGTTGTGTGTTTATTGTGGCGGACTTTGTATATCGTATTATGTTATTTGTAATGTGGCACATTCATGTCCATCTTCAACGTGACTTGAGGGCAGAGGAGTTTTCTAACTTATTTCTTGATATTGGTGATGGCAAGAGGCAGAAAGAATAAATATACCAAGTAACCCTTGGTATGGAGATGTTGTGGGAGATATGATTATATTCACTGGCAGAATATAATGTACCTAAACGTTCCTTAGTTTGGAGTTCATGGCTGAGCTATTTCAGAGTTATTTTCACTCAAATAAGCGACTCAGCCAACAGCATCCACAATTTTCTGCTGGAGAAGTTGTCAACTGAGAGTATAAAGTATAACTCTGGACTCGGAAATGAAACTTGAGGATGCTGTATTATAACCTTTAGAGTTATTGCACACTTTCGATCCACCAGAAAACCCACGCCACATCCTCAACTTCAAAATTGTAGCCCAATCTAAACCCTCTAAAACTGTGCAGGTGAAGACTTTGTAGAACCACGTTATCGAAACCAGGATTTTCAGAGTCAATCAGAGAAAACCGTCTTCATCCCCCGCATTTCTCTGATCCCGTTAGACTACCACTTTGAGTTCAAACGTCAGCAATTTTCTGTTGAGGTTTGATGAACATCAATAAGATATATAGACAGAGTTTGAAAGTGGAAAATGTGGATCTGAGGAGGGACGGTTTCTCCCATAGCGAGCTCAGAGCTAGTTCAACTGACAGTCTGGTCATCCTCGAACCAGAAAGCAAAACAAGGGATTATGTTCAAAGGGACGCCTTAAAGAATTATTATGAGAAATTGAGAGTCTATGCTTACTCATCAATGCCTTGAAACCTGGGGAAGGATATAGGGAATAATGAGACGTCTTCCACGCGGACGTAGTCTCGGGTATCAACTAGTTTTTTATAAAAGAATGATAGTAAGCATAAATATCCGCATTCTCATTGGTATTTTAACATTAGACTGTTGGATCGAGCAGTATAATTTGCGTTTGGGCAGTACCATTGTATACGAAACTAATAGTAGTATCAGCCGTCGAAGAAAAGAGTTATAATTATAATAGTTGACGCGACAGCTCGGGATGAGCCAAGGCCTAGCTCCTCGCAACCATTCGTGTTGTGTGTGTTTGTATTGTTCGCTCAAATGGAAGGGACCTACAATTTATTGCCGACTCCGAACGGCGAAATAAAAATCTTTTTCATGGCAGATTATACTCCCGGAGGGTTGTCATTCCCCGACGAGAGGTGGTGCCGCGAAAATTGTTCGATGTTCCTGGCTGGAGCTTGAACTTACGCCGCTCGGTCAGCAGTCCAACGCACTAACCAGTGACCCACAGCGACCACCTAATGCATATCGTACATAATACATGCATATGTATATATGGGTATTGGCGCACGTCACACATTTGGCATCAATTCGGGTGGCTGTGCCAATGGCCGTAGCAATAATTTCGATTACTTCCTTATGGGAATATGTTGTCTCGGACAGTTGTCAGTTTTCTGAAAATTGATTAGACTTAAATGTAAATATTGTATCTACCCGGGTAGATACTAAAAAAAATTCCATAAATTTAACATTTTTGTTATAAACACCGATTAGTGTTGATAGCTTGTTGTGGAATTTGGCTTGTGATGGGTTCCCAGAAATCCAACCAACAAAAAGATAGCGAGCTTTGGAAACAAAACCTTTCCTCTATATCGTGCAAGCATGATGTCAACAGATTCCATGATATTTTACGATTTATTCGTTTTGACAACCAATTCACAAGAGCCATTCGCCAGTCTGAAGATAAGGCAGCACCGATTAGGGATGTTTTCGAGATGATCAATTCGAATCTGTGACGAGTAGTTGTTTGAATATAGAGGCCGCACTTAGATCACTCAATATATGCCATTAAAATCAGCAAAACATGGTATAAAGATCTGGTGCCTCAGAAAATGGCCAAATTTACACCGGAAAAGTAGGAATTCTGAGAGCGGATTGTGAAGAACATATTTGCTCCTTACAAAAATACCGATGATTTCCTTCAAACTATGTTAGGAAAAGTAGTTAATATTTACCCCGGTAGATACTATGAACCTACGTACATAAAAAGACAAACTAGAAAAAAAGTTTGAATGACTGCTCTAAAGCATTTCTTTTTACATTTTCTACAATAAATTGGAAATTTAATAACTGAGTCGGACGCGTTTCCAGATTTGATAAAAACTCGCTGAGTTATTAGCAAATGAAAATCGAAATATCTACCCGGGTAGATACTATGAAAGCGAAGGTTAAAACAGCTGGAGATGACTTGGTAGAGAACGTACATCAACGAGTTTCTTAGATTTGGTCAAATGAGTGTATGTGGGATAAATGCAATCTCAGCATCCTTGGCCCCATCCAAAAAAAAATTAGACCCCGCCAACTGAGTCAATTACAGGAGAATCGGCCTCCCCAACATCTCATACAAGATCTGGTCCGTCGTGTTGTGTGAAACCATTATATGTACATACATATGTATGTGAAACCAGGAAAGTCTGCAATTGATCAAATTTTCACACTTCGCCAGATCCTGGAAAAAACCTAAGAAGCCTACATCGATACCCACCATCCCTACATCGATTTAAAAGCCCCCTATGACATGTATGTATGTACGTACGTATGTAATAATGAAAGTTAAGCTTTGTTCAGTAGTACTTCCGCAAGATAACTCCTAACAACGAAATGATTTTGGCATAAAAAACACCAAAACAATTTTTCTCGGCAACCACCAAGATGTTTTTTTCTTACCCTCCCTTTCCCCTTTCCCGTATTTCGACAAAGTTGGAAAAGTTGTTTAAGTCAATTTGAAGCAGGTAGAAGTCAACGGGATTGGATATGTGACTGAAATTTTTCTTATAACGCTTATAACGAAAGCGAAAGCCAATAGATTTGAGTTTAAAAAAATGATTGCATGCGAAATTTTATCGAAGGCCTTACTAAAATCGGTGGCAATTACATCCACTTCTTTGCCGCTCTCTAATGCGCAGAGGGTACTAGACAGAGATCAGTAAAGAGATATTCGTCTTTCCAGCCCATTTTCCAATGTCTACAAGCTATTTTTCCATGGATCGCCCATATTTACCCATACTGTCTCATTTTCTTTACAAATGTGCGTGAGTTTGGGCGATTGCGGCAAGATGGCGGCAAATTGGCGAATTTTTGGTGAATGTGGGGAAGCGTGTTCAATAACTATTGCTTTTTTCTGAAATATTTGAATTTAACGGAAACTTCAAATTGAGACCAATCATGAATTTGTTAGAAATATCGTATTAAAGAATGAAATTTCAATAGGGTTACCATTATTTGTAAATACTAAATTTGATTTGGCCTTGCAGAATTAATTTACTGCCTATAATTTTGTTCAAGTTAGAACATATTTTTTCGTTATTAATGGCCGTTCTTCATTTCTTATAAGAGAAATATTGAAGACAAGCTTAAAAAAAATTATTTAGTTAGATAACATACATATGTATATTTCTCTTTCAAAGACAATTTTGAACAATTTTCTTTGTTATTCCTGTATTTGTTATAACATTCCACGATAAGCAGACTGGAATATTAATTCAAGAAAAATGGATATACTCTACGAACATACAACAGCTGATTTTTGGTCTCATTTCAATGTGGGGAATTAAAAATGCCTAAAATTCAAGCCGCCAATTTAAAATTCGATATTTCAGTTTAATTACTGGAATTCGGCAGTTTAATTACTGGAAGTTAATAGAAGTATGATTCGGCCGTAAGCTACAGAGGGTACAATCACGCGTATAGTCCTAACAATGTATCCATAGACGAGCTTTAAAGATTTCAGCAATTTTTCCCATCATGGTGGCTTAAGAGAAATCCACCTTGTGGGATAAGAGAAATCCATCGCATCGTTTTTAAACGGGCCGTACAAATTGTTGTTGCTTTTTCCTCACACGTATTCACAGACAAGAGCTGTCAGCGAGGAAAAGCAATATGGCGCTACAACTACAACAATGTAAACAAATGGGTGCCGCGGGGATAGGGGGACGGAAGTCGAATATCTCTTTACTGATCTCTGGTACTAGATACGAATTCCGTTAAGTTAGTAGTTGTTGACCTGCTCTTAGGAAATCCGTGCTGGTAATTAAAAAAAATGGGTCCGCCATGGAAAAACATTGTATTGTAAACAATGCTTTCAAAAAGCTTGGGTATGCAGGAGAGTTTAGCAATGGGTCGGTAGTTGAAGATATCATTTTTAGAACCCTTTGTGTGAAGAGAAATTATGTAAGAGCTCTTTCAAAGCTTCAGAAAGATTCCCTGAGAGTTGGATATTTGACAGAGAGCCGTGAGGGGTTGAGCCATGTAGTTCACACAATTTTTCAGCACTATGGAGGGAAGACCGTCAGGACCAGGAAAGTATTCGTTCTTGAGTTTTCTTATCCTATTTTCTACGTGGTTCGCGCTTATGTCAACGGAGACTAATGAAGTTTGGGCACAACTGTTCATGTAGGAGAAGTAATCAAGATCGACTTCTTGCACCTGGTTGCTAAATGATTGGCTGAAGAAATGAGCAAATAAATTAGCGATTATTTTCGGATCAGCAGAGGAAGTTTTATACAATTTTAAAGTACAGTAGAGGTCGCTTATAACGATGGTGAAGGGTCCGAACAAACGCGGTCGTTATAACCGGCGGTTATAACCCTCCAGAAGCATTCGGAAAAAATTAAGAACTTTTACAGACAAAAAGACGGCGACATATTAAATAAACTGCAATAATATTTAACAGATACAGAGCCACACAATGCAAAACGACCGTTGGCGACGCAACAAACCGTTAGAGCTGTCCAAAGTAAAATCACAAGGATGAAAAAAAAATATTCAGATGCACATGAGTTTGTGTTTTATTTCATTTTCTCTCATTCCGTCGTTATGAGCGACGACATTGATTTCTTTTCGAAAATTGGTCGCTATGTCCGACGCGTTGTTATAAGCGAGGTCGCTATATCCGACGATATAGTACCTGAAAATATAAGGAAACCAACCAAGTGAATGAAAAGTGGTCGTTATAACCGACTCGTCGTTGTAAGCGAAGTCGTTATAAACGACTTTTACTGTAGATAGATAGTTGCCGGATTTGTTTTTGTTTCAATGAAGTGAAAAAAACGCTTGGGGTCGGAGATCATATTTTGTTTTACTCGGTTTAAATATCCGAGATAATGGGATTCACAGAGTTTAGAAAATTGGGTATATGCTTGGAGATAATTGGCAAAGTCAAAATACGAGCGAGAGTTAAGGTATGTGTGCCAGAGTTTATTTCTTCTATTGCGAAACGAGCGAACCAGGGTAGCGACGACGAGGGGTTCTTTTGGAGCATGAGTGGGACAGATTGTATGAAACAGTTGAAAATTTCGTCGTAGAACAAGCTAGACCACTATCGATAGTAAAGCTAGGATTTTCAAGAACAACGTTGAAATTAACTTTACTCAAAAGGTTATTATCCATACTACTCCCTACTTCCATCCATACTTCCATACTTATACTATAAATGCGAAAGTGTCTGCTGCGAATAAATGTCTGCTACGTTTTCACGGGTAAACCGCTGAACCGATTTCCATGAAAATTGGTACGGAGATAGCTTAAGCCTAGGGAATGAACATATGCAAAAAATTTTCGAAAAACTCACTTTTTTGAGTAATTTTACAAGGAACTCGGAAAAACTAACTGTAAATATTAACTTACTCTGCAAATAATACATACCTACATTATGTATAGCCACGCTTACTTTCTAGGAGCACTTTCCTTAAAAGAACTGATTTTTGTCGATTTCCTTAGAATACCAGTTCTTACGAACACTGACTCATCAACGCCCAGCCCAAACCTTTTTTAAATAGAAATCTAAAATTTTCCACAGGGGTTCTCTTTATCATGTTTACAAGGAATAAGGAAGGACATTTCGAAATTCGGCTTCTACAGGGTGTTACAGATTTTATGAAAAAAAAAAAAATTTAATTTGGATTTTGGAATTGAAATTTGGTGGGTATATTCTGGAACAGAAATAATTAAACAGGTGATTTACCGATTTACAAAATGATGACTGTGGGCCAAGATATAGGGCGTTTAAGTTTGGCCATTAATAGTAATGCGCAACCGTAGTCAGCGGCACATATAGTTTCGTGGTCGTGTGTTGTTTTGCTCAGTTGTAAAGGGTGGTTATATTTTAAGGGCCGATGTTGATTTTGAATAAAACACAAATTGTTTAGGAAATTATTGTCATTTCTTTTTATTATGACAATATTGGTATGGTTCAATTATGTATGGAACAAAATATCGGCCAAATGGCCGCCGCAACCTCGACGGCACACCTCCATCCGATGGTCCAAATTTTCGATGACGCTGAAGCATAATTGAGGTTCTATGCCGTTAATGTGCCGAATTATCTCATCATTTAGCTCTTGAATTGTTGCTGGCTTATCGACGTACACCTTTTCTTTCAAATAACCTCAAAGAAAAAAATCCAACGGTGTCAAATCCCATGATCTTGGCGGCCAATTGACATCGCCACCACGTGAGATAACACGGCCATTGAATTTTGCGCGCAAAGGAGCCATTGTTTCGTTATTTGTGTGGCAAGTGGCACCGTCCTGTTGAAACCACATATCGTCCACATTCATATCTTCCAATTCGGGCCATAAAAAGTTCGTTATCATTTCACGATAGCGAACACCATTTACAGTAACTGCCTGACCGGCCTCATTTTGGAAAAAATACGGCCCGATGATGCCGCCAGCCCATAAACCGCGCCCAACAGTCACTCTTTGTGGGTGCATTGGTTTTTCGACAATCACTCTTGGATTGTCATTCGCCCAAATGCGGCAATTCTGCTTATTGACGAATCCACTGAGGTGAAAATGTGCCTCATCACTGAAGATGATTTTCTTCGAAAATTGATCATCCACTGTTGCCATTTCTTGCCACCATTCTGACCATTGACGACGCTTGAAATGGTCAAAAGGCTTTAGTTCTTGAGTCAATTGCACCTTGTAAGCGTGTAAATGCAAGTCTTTATGCATAATGTTCATCAACGACGAGCGTGAGAGGTGCAATTGTTGGGCACGACGACGAGTTGAGGTGGACGGCTCTTCAGCCGCACTATCGCGAACAGCAGCAATATTTTCTGCAGTACGAGCTGTACGAGCATGCACTGGTGTTTTCACATCTCCTACAGACCTGGTTTGCTCAAATTTTTGCACGATTTTTCCGATTGTACGCACATTTGGACGATTAAATTGACCGAAAAAATCACGAAATGCATTTTGATTTGAACGTCCATTTTCATAATAAGCCTGAATAACTTTAACGCGTTGCTCCATTGTGTATCTTTCCATGGTTCAAATTGAGTTTGAAATTGAGAAATGACAAATGAAATGCAGAAAAAAACTTGACGTTTAGGTGTGGTTCACATTCAACATCGGCCCTTAAAATTTAACCACCCTTTACAAGGGTAGTTTTTTTAATTTTTCTTAGTTGCTGTTTTTCCTCACACATCACGATATCTACGTACATATGTATGTATGTACATATGTGATGGAAATATGGATTTTTGTTGCTGTCTGATTTACTTGAAACTTAGCACAAATATTCTACAATACATAATCCTAAAGTGACGTCGAACAACCGAAAATATGCATCAGTAATGAAAATCTCGTAAGTAATTAAAAGTATCTGAAAGTATGCAATGGTTTGTCGGATGATCTTGATATGTATGTGTACATATTTGAAATGCGTAACATAAATGGGTCTGCCCAGACCCATACATTTTAATTGCGTATATTTCGGGACAGGGAACGGGAGATGACCAGAGATGTACGCAAATGTGATGTACTGTTTGCGTCTCAAGTCGCTTTCGTTCTTCCGGATTCAAATTTGGTGCATTAAGTTTACGAACCAAATTTGTCATAATATCAACCTCACTGCCTTTTCGTTCCATTTTACTATTTTACTGAAAACGAAAAACACGAAAAAATTGACACGAGCCGAACACTATTCACAACTAAAGGCAAAATTCAATGAACCAGTATTACTAACCTGCTATTTTGTCGATAAAAAACTAAATAACACTTGAAAGTAATCTAATATCAAATCACCAGCCAATTAACTTTCGATATTCGTACTATGTACCCTACGCATCAACTGTGGGTCTACTCAGACCCATGTATGATTCACGAAAGTCGTTTAAAATGAACTTTTTCGACTATAAATATATCGAAAACGTATTATTTACCGTTACTTTGTGTTCACCTCAGCATATTTGAAGAAGTCATGGACTGCTGCTACTCAGAAATACCAAGAAAAAAACTTATGCACATTTCAAAACCGGTTTGGTCGTTAAACGTTTTTTGCTTTTGTAGTTATGTTATTAAACAAATAGGAAGATAAAACAGCAAATTATTCGCGTTTTTGTATTCGAAAAAGTGTTTTTCTCACTGGTCCATTGGAGACTTTATTTGTTTATGACTTTGTTAATAATAGCGTCCTCGCAAAATAATTTTTATTTCCATGTTTTTGAGGCAATTTCACGTCAAAAGAAATTTAATTCCGAATATTTGTGATAGTGGCATATTGTAAAGCACAGCCATTATGTGTATTTAGTAGCGAACATTTGCATTCTAAAACCCATTTACAGCACATAATTTTTCTAATTTATGCTAAGAGGTATTTTTTGGTTTTAATGTATTTTCTTAGAAGAATATATGTGAAATACGTATTTACACACATTTTCTAAAAAAGTGTATATAGATTTGATGTAATAGGCAATCAAACCCGTCATAATCAAGTTGTGCACATACACTGGTGAATTTCGCCTGAATGAATTATTAATTAATTATTTCACAAAGATTCTTAATCCAACATCTTGCTGGAGTAGATTTTAGTAAGTTTCACTAAAAAAATTGATCCGCAGAAAGCTGGTATACAGTCACAATTATGTCGGTAAACGTCAAATCGTTAAAAGGTCTATTGGAAGACCATTTATAAAGAAAATGACACGGAAAAACAGGTTGTAGACACTGGAAAATGGACTGGAAAGACTAATATCTCTTTATAATCTCTGATCGTGGTGTTGAGCGCTAACAGGGTTTAGCTGTTTTTGGCGTATTATTCAAATTAGCGTTGTTGGGAACGTGTCGATTGAACGTTTGTAGTCCGCAAGACGCAAAATGCAGTTTATTATTTATTAAATTTGTGTTTGGCTTCGGTACATGTTTTATATTTTGATCAGAATGATGTAATCGTAATGTCATCGTTCTTTCTGTTTTGTTGAACTCAACCATACATTAAATAAAATTTCGCGGAAGGTAATAAACATTATAGTGACGAATAAAATGGGTTCATTCCGACACGTTTTTTCTTGTTTACGATTATCTTTTGTTTGCTCCAACTACAGCGCCCGGAAAGGTGAGATTTATTGTAAACATTTTATAATTGCCGCGTTTTGGTATTTGTTTTCCATTTCCATTTGTCATTATGGATTTGCTGTAAAAAGTTAATTCTTTTTTTTTTGTCTACAAGTATGTCGACTTGGGGCCAGTTTTTGTACAACGTTGTTACAAAAACAAAAAGGTGTTGTTACAACAACAAAAAGACAAAGTGAAACAAAGAAAAAGAACTTGCAAATGTACAAAATGATATACATGAATTGCCTATAATAAGTAAGACGTAGCAATTCGAATGTTAAAACATGTTTGTAATCAATATCTACAGTTTACAATCCAAGCCTTTTTGAATTTAAAAAATAATAAACTTAACACTGAAAAAGAAGTTAACTACGATATGATTTTGAATGTCTTTAAAGCAAAGGCTTTCGTCAGAATCAGAATAACCTTCGGATACTAAATCAGCCCTTTTTTCGTTTAGCGAATTCTATTTTTAAACGATGGATAATCATAGTCAGAAAATCGTCGCGCTGAAAAAAAAAAATGGTAGATTTCAGATCTCTGAAAAAATGTAAATATGTCAAGTCTCCTTCACATTGCGCCCTGAATTTATTATTTATTTATTTTCCCAAACCATTTTACCATAACCTTGCATAGTAAAAACATTTAAGAAAATAATAAGGTTAACTTTGTTTTATCAAAGGAAAAAAAGTTGCTGACCTAGTTTTAAAATTTAAGTGTTATTTGTCAAAATGCTAAGGAAGTTTTAATACTAATAAAAAAAAGTGCCCAGTCAAAAACTATTGGTTAGTAGTTTCTGGCCGATGAAGTTTCGTTTGCTCACACACAATATGGTAGATGAGATCTTATATGCGCCAATTAGAAGACTAATTCCTCTGTAATTAGCGCAGCTGAAGAGGTCTCCTTTTTTAGATCGGGCTAACCGTTATGTAATTCCATTCATCAGGCGTACACGGGGTCCTAACTAAACACTTTCAATTTGAGATTCAGTTCACAAAGTGCGACGCGCCAGGCTGACTTGGACTGATGGGCGGAACTTCCGAAGGGTCTATCTCTGAGAATTTCACTCTGATCGATTTTGGGAGAATATTGTAGACATATTGTACCATTCAATAAGATAAAAAAAACTTTTTTTTGAATTCGAATTTTGAAACCCACCTAATCTCTTAAGGAGCTCACGTTCTCGTCTAAGCAGTTCCATTTCTCTATCCAAAAACATACTGCTTGTACTCACATTAAGGCTGCCTGCCGCTCCCACCTCACGAACAGTTTCATCCATTTCCGACTCAGATTGGCCCGCCACCGTGTTGTCGTAAGCGATGTTTTTCTTTTCTGGATTAGAAATTTGCAACCGCTTAAACAACTCCTTTTTCTTCCCGTTCGTTGACAAGCCCAAACTACGCAATGCTTCCTTTAACTGAGTCACTGTTGTTCTGTCCATTAACTGTATCCTATGTTTTTTCAACAGACGTCAATTCACTTCTGTCTAGTCTTGCATCTGTACTTACACCGACGGTGAACAACAGACACGCACCGACCCGCCAACAAAGTTCTTTGACCCGAATAGGCAGAGGGTTTAGTTTTTCCCTCCACAGGACAACACACTTGTATTCACAAATTTTATCTTCTGTCTAATCACGCAACTGTGGTTTGACACCGACACCGAAGTTTTTTTTTTTATTGCCGTACACCCTAGTGGCCTGCGGAAATTTTATTTTGCACCCTTAGCAGATACGCATATAGAAACACAACAGTCGGACCGACGCGACGTCGTTTTTTCTTATCGAATATACTACGCTACGCACACGATCGCGGAAAGATGAACCAGTTTTTTTTCCCGCGATGGGATTTGGGTATATCCCACTTCTGAAATGTTAGCGAAGGATATGGAAAGACAACAAATATTTATTAAAAATAGTTTTATTAGGATAGGATAGTTTAAGAGCACAACTGCTTCGACAGGACTGCCGATCAGGATCCGAAATCGCCTCTTCTAGGTCCTCGCCTTCGTTGGTCGTTTGCATGTGCGTGAGGGTCTTATTCATTTGTTACAACAAGTGTGTGCACAGTTGAAAATTTTTACGATTACTCTTTTAGCTACGTTCAGACGAATGCCAGATCTGACAATATTGTCAGGTCTGCCAATGGTCTGACAATAGCGAACTACCTTACAATGCTAAATTGTCAGTTCACACGGTGACCGATTTTAGCTTTGTTCAATGAAGCTATTCCGAACAGTTTGGAGCAGAAAAGTACAAGAATTTGTGTTCAGTGAGAGAATTTTCTGTCCGAAACTGTTCTGCTTTTTGTTCAATGAGGTTGTTCCGAACAGTTTGGAACAGGAAATCTCGCACCTACTTATGAGGTAGAACAGAAGTGAAAAATGTCAAAGTCAGCTGTGCCCGTCAATTTGGTATGTTTTCAGCATTTTATTTCTGCAAATGACATTTTTCAATTTTAGATAACTATGTATGTGTTAGTTCTTCATGTGTTAGGGCTGTACTTTTCTGTTCTAGCTTGATCTGACGTTTATCACAAATCTGTTCTCTTAAGGTTTCTTCTCATTGAACAAAGCTTTTGTCACATAGTCTGACAATTTTATTGTCATTGTTAGGCACTAGCTAGTCAACCGGCTCTGATTGGTCGAGAGGCTGAAAATTGACTAGAAAACAAACTTTTCGTGAGGTAGTGGACTGGATTCTTAGTCAAAAAATTCTCCCTCAAATTTCAGTCAGTAGAAGGAATGTTAAAAATCAGCTGATTTGGCTGGAAGATGTTTAGCAAAAAGTTCTGCTTTAAAGTTTTTCTGCGGTATTTTTATTTGTTTTTATTTTTTTCTTTTTTATTATTACCGAAAAGCAAGTGCGGCTTATCCTGAAGTGGACACGAAATTCTTCCAAAGAGTATGCAGGAATTACTTCTTCGTAATAGTTGCTATTTCTTATTGGTAGGTCATGCAATCCATACAAAGTTGGATTTTCCAAAACATACGATTGTTTCAGCAAATCATTAACAACAAACAGCGCAACTTCACCTATAATGTAAATAGTTCACTTTCGTAGGACATGTCTGCATATCATTTTACTGACATAAAATTTCATCATCTATGTCGCCCATTTCGGCCTTTTTTTTAATATATTTTGTTTATTTTGTAGCGATACAATTTATTCCCAGTGAATTTCACAAACAAACGCAATTCGCAAAGAAATCTTAAGTGAAAACAGAAAGTAAATGTCTAAATTATGACAACTGAAATGTCAACTGCATTTGCAGTCATTTGCCGTTCAATAAGTTAGTTTTTGACTAAAATATTAGTGCCTAATACCCTTTTCCCACCGGAACGAAAATTGAGTTTTCGGCATAAAACTCATTAGATCTTATTTGTTTAATTTTTACCTTTTGTCGTTAGAAGTAAAGCGCCTCTTCCGCAATTTTTTTCTTATAAATTTTTCGATAACAATTGGAAAAAAATAGTTTTTATCGCGGCTAAGGAATAAAGGCTGGATAGTTCTCCAGATTTCGTAATTCTATACAGGCTTAGTTGTTAGTGTAATTAACATGGAAAATATTTTCTTAGCCTATATAGGTTTACCAAAAAAACACGCCTAATAGCAAATGAGTCTGCAAATATCCTAACGTCTGGCAATGGTAAAATTGTGTGTTCAGACTATTGCCAAATACCTGACAATTTCATTGTCAGATGGCGGTCTGAAAATGATCTGACAATGTGTTTTCTGCAAAAAATTATCAGACAAAATTGTAAGCTCACACGGTTGTAAGACATTTGGGACAATTTTTACTTCCCATCTTGGTAGGGGATGTATTGTAATCGGTCCGAACAAAATGTTTTGAGATATGAAAACATTTTCGAAATGATATCTGTGTGTGTGTGTGATCATATTTTTCGCTTTGATATCTGGAGAACGAAACAACGTAGGACCATACGGTTTTATTTGTCAGCGTGACACTTAGAGCTGATAAGCTTTTGAGCATAATTGGTCCAGCAGATGCTGAGGAAATTTAAGATATGTTTTTCTTTTTGAGTTAGCGCAGCCATTCTTTGCGGATATCTGGAGAACGAAACAACGTAGGACCATGCCGGCTTTTTGTTTTGTTTGCCAGCATGAAGGTTAGGTTAGTGGGCTGATGAGGGCTGCCTCATCACACTTAGGTCTATGTAGACCCATTGTGATACCCATGATATTTCCTACTGCGGTTTATTAATTCCTTGATATTAACCATCCAGTCGCTCTTGCAAATTTGAGAAGTCCTGATAGCGAGCCATCAGCTAATTCGTCGATATAATCGAAGAAAAATTTGCCAGGGTCCTATTTCTTATCTGACAGAGGTATGGGCAGTGGCAGAGAAAATGAGCTGTGTCCTCATGGACCTCCTCATCACCACATCCCCTGCAAATATCATCATCATTCAGGTGTAATTTCTTAGTGTGCTATCTCAGCATGTTATGGCCAGTAAGTACTCCCACCAGCATTGACAGTGATCTCCTGTCATTTCGTAAAATCTGGCGGGTTTTTGCCTTGTCATATTCTGGCCACAACCTTCTTGATACTTCACAGGTGCTTAAAGATTTCCACCTGTTATTTGCCTCTATTAGAGTTTTTTGTGCAATTATCGCCCTTAGGTTGCAGAGTGGCGGTCTGACCGTACAGTCCGCTTGCTCTGGGGCTAGGGTTGAACTCTTTCTTGCAGAGATGTGATCCGAAATGAAATGGTACTAAATGGCACGATCCAAAACAGTTTCGGTTCACGAAACCCTGGTCCGAAACTGGCACGAAACTCAGGCACTAAACTGAGGCACGATATGTCTGGTACGAAACTGCTCGGCACTTTACTACGTTTAGTTTCGGTTGACGAAACCTTGGTCCGAAACTGGCACAAAACCGGCACTAAACTGAGGGCACGATATGTCTGGTACGAAACTGTGACGTTTAGTTTCGGTTTAAGATAAGATAGAAATAATCGGATTGAAAATTCTCACAAAAATATATTTTCTTTATGATTGCACATAAAGTCTGAATAGCGATTGTTGAATTTTTTTTAAAAAATTAGAGCTGTTAGAAAAAAAAAAATCTCACAATCGATATCAGAGCATTCAACAAAACCCAAAACTGCAAAAATGTCCGAGGAAAATATCAAAAGTATTTTTTTTTTTTGTTGGCCAGTCATTATAGACTCAAACCAAAATAATAATTTTTTTGGAATGAGTAATTAAATAATATTTATGATTGGTTCTGCCATAAAATATTGTCAACCGATATCGACGTTGGGAAAACCCTTTACCCTTTAATGATTTACTTCCTGTTTTAATTTAGTCCGGACATTTCATAAACAACTCATTAGTAATAAGAGTAATTAGATCAGTGGTAAATTCTGGTTTTGTGTCTTTGTTTTAATTGTGACGCGAACTTTTATTTCCGCGCGCATTACTTGTAGTTTTCATTAGTCTATATAATAATAATAAATAAGTAATAAAAATTTCATCTGCTTGACTTTTATTATTCATGTTTTCTTTGTTATATTTACCAATGAATTGTTTTTTCACCTTTCGTATCACCTTGCCGCGAAAAATGTTCGGGGTTTCTGGCTGGAGCTTAAACCCACGCCACTCGGTCAGCAGTCCAATGCACTAACCACTGAGCCACGGCGACCACAATTTCGGCACGAAAGTCGGTACGAAACACGGTACGAAAGTCGGCACGAAACTCGGTACGAAAGTCGGCACGAAAATGTACGATACGGCACTAAATTACACACAATCCGTTCACGATATCGTGTGCAATGGTACGAAACTGTGCGTACACAAATGAGTTTAGTTTCGTGCCGGTCCGAAACTAAACATAAAGTTTCGTTCCGGATCACATCCTTGTTTCTTGCCAGTTCGTCAGCCTTTTCATTGCCTGGTACTCCGCTGTGACCAGGGACCCAGCAGAGCTTTACACTGTGCTGCGCGCCAAGAACACTAAGCTCTTCGCGACAACACCTCACAAGCTTCGATGTTATCTGCGTAGCAGCTATTGCTTTAATGGCAGCCTGACTGTCAATGTAAATCGTAATATCCTCCCGTGATATTGTAAGCATTGAGACCAGTTGGGCAGCTTTTGTCACTGCTAGAACCTCCGCTTGGAAAACGCTGCTGTGATCCGGGAGTCTTATGGAGCTGTTAAGTCCTAACTGTTCTGAGAAGAGGCCTGCTCCTATGTCTATATCCATTTTTGAACCATCTGTGTAGATGGATTTGGATTCATTCAAAACCTCGTAATTTTGCCACTGTTCTCTGCTTGGGAAGACACATGAGAAGGGTTTCTCAGAGTCCAAGTCCGGGACAGTATAATCCGAGCTGACATTTGTGCCCAGATGATTGCTAAGTATCTCGGCATGCCCATACGGATTTGGTCTCCAGTGTTTAGATTCTGAGAGCACTTTTCGCTGCAGTCTCCTGCATGTGGAGGTCTAGAGGCAAAAGGTTAAGAATTACCTCCATCCCCGCTGTTGGTGTTATTCTCATGGCACCAGTTGTTCCGATGCAAGCCATTCTCTGTATCTTGGTTATATCTCTGAGGTTAACTGCACTGGTGGCAGCGCGCCACCAGACCAGTCCTCCGAATGTGAGTATCGGTCTAACGATAGCCGAATACATCCAAAGGGTTATTTTGGGCCTGGATCCCCAATTTTTCCCGAAGAGTTTGCTACAGGTGTAAAAGGCAACATATGCCTTCTTTACCCTCTCCTTGACGTTCAGCCTCCAGTTCAGCTTCCTGTCAAGTATGATACCGAAGTATTTCGCACTTTCAGTCAGTTTGAGGGGAATTCCCTCAATGGTCGGAAGCGTGAAAGTTGGAATCACTCTTTTGTTGGTGAACAACACTAGTTCGGTTTTCTGGGGGTTTACCCCTAGTCCACATGTGTTCAGAGCTTTTTGTAATAGTTCACTGACAGTGGCTAGGAATTTACCTGTAGCAAGCAACACTACATCGTCTGCATATGCTACTACTTTCACTCCACTGTATCTAAGTTTCACCAGTAGTTCATTAATAACCAGAATCCACAGGAGAGGGGATACGACCCCTCCCTGTGGAGTACCTCTGGAGGCTGTTACCCTTAGATGGGTCCCCCCAAGATCGGCATTAATGTGTCGTCTACTCAACAAGTTGACTATCACCGTTACAACGGCATAGTCGACGTGACTGTTTTCCAATGCCCTTTTAACAGCGTGTGTCTCAACATTGTTGAATGCATCCTCAATGTCGAGGAATGCTGCAAGGGTGAATTCTTTATAGTGCAGAGATCTCTCAATTGTACTGACCACGTCATGCAGTGCAGTTTCCACTCCTTTACCTTTCATGTAGGCATGTTGTGCCATGGATAAGTGGCTAAGTTTACTTTTTTTTTTCCTGGGTTGGTGAAAATCTTGCATAGACACTATGAGGACCGCAGACGCGTGCTCATAGTAGTGTGAGATTCTTACTCACTAAAAAACACCTCCCTTCGATAAAAACTTGTTAGTTACTGCAACTAAGTAAGGACTTATCAAGCAATTTTTTTTATCACGAAATAGAGACTTGGCAGGTGCCTTTCCAATGAAAGTTCCTGCATGTTCCGCTATTTAGGCGCGGTTAATTTTTATCGTGCTAAGTCAAAAGTTTTGGTCCTTTGTAGACGGCGCAATACATTTCTTTCGTCCAGAAGTTGTAGGACTGTATTATTAACGTGTTCGCTTATTCGATTTTTGTGCTTTCGCGCGAAGTTTTTAATTTCATTTTCGACTGTAGGAATTCCGAGATCTCTATGTATATCATTATTTCTTACGTACCACGGTGCATTGACAATTTCTCTTAGCACTTTATTTTCAAAAGTTTGTAAAATACCATATGTCCACACCGGCTTTAGCACTTGCTTATATATCAGCAGCTTGTTCTCAGTATTAAGCTTGGAATGTTTCCCAAGTAACCAATACATTTCTCTGAACTTGTTATCGAGTTCTTTACGTTTCTTTTTCACATGCGACTTCCATTTTAATTTAGCGTCGAGTGTCATTCCGAGGTATTTAGCCTCGTTTGCGAAGGGAATACGAACCGAGTTTATAAGGATAGGTAAAGTGTTCGTTTTCTTTCGTAAGTGAAGTTTACATGGACAGATTTGGTTTCGTTGAGGGCGATCCGCCAAGCCTTTGTCCATTCGTTTACACTATTCACAGCGTTTTGTAGTTTAACTGTTGTTTCTTTGATCGTTTTGCCAATTGCTAAAATAGCAGTGTCATCGGCAAACGTAGCTAGAACGGTGTCTTCTTCTTGCTGTATACCGCGGGTATACAGAAGATACAGAAGCGGGCCAAGGACACTTCCTTGGGGTACGCCGGCTTTAATTTCTTTGAATTGCGAATATTCGTTTCCGTGTCTGACACGGAAGAGTCTATTCCCAAGATATGTTGTCAGTATATTATATAGGCGTGCAGGCAGAACCTGACGGAATTTAAACTTCAAGCCTTCATGCCACACCTTATCGAAGGCTTGCGAGACATCAAGAAATACGCTTGAGCAGATCTTCTTTTCTTCAAGAGCTTCTTCTATTACGTCAGTGATCAATAGTTGAGTGTTTGGTTCTAAACCCAAACTGGTGATCAGGGATAAGATTCTGTTCCTCGATGATCGGCTGTAATCGCTTGAGCAATATTCTCTCGAAGATTTTAGAAATAATTGGGAGCAGCGAAATAGGTCTATAGGATTTCTTGTCACTCGGCGGTTTTCCTGATTTTAGTATCATTATGACCTCCGCAATTTTCCATTGGATCGGGACATTTTCTAATCTAAGCGCAGCATTTATAATATAGAGAAGCTTGATTAGGGCTTTTCTAGGCAGCATTTTTAAGACTTCCCCCGTTATTAGGTCGTAACCAGGAGCTTTTTTGAGTTTTAGTTTTTTGATTTCTTGTGTGAGTTCCGCTAGCGTTGCACTTGTTATTGTGTAAGTGTCAGGTGTTATCTCGCGTTCGGTATTTCGAATAAGTGCTCGGCCATCGAATGGCTTAAATGTGTCTTCCTAATGGGCGGCGGAAATATCCGTTTTTTCTTTGTCTCCCTTCGCCCATTCGTCATTACAATTCTTGATTGGCGGCGTAAGGATTTTAGGTCTTTTGGTGCCTTTTATAGCTTTCCAAAGCGAATAATTGGATTCTTTTCCAGCGTTTAAGTTTTCGAGGTAGGTCCCTATTGCACGGTTCTTAAAATTGCTTATAGTCTGTTTCAATACATTACTCAGTCGGTTTAAGTGCGCTTTATGCAGTGGAGCACGACTTTGTTGCCATTTCTTACGCGCTTTCCTTTTTTCCCTTATCATTTGTTTTATTTCCGGTGGATATTTCAAGCCGCAATTTGTGTGCTTCTTTCTTTCGTGGGAAGTATTATTCCACCCGGCACACTGCACGATTTCGACGAAGCGATCAACTTCGATTTCGAGTTCATAGTGGTGTTCTTAAGTCAGTGTTCTCTTCGATTTCTTTCCTGAAGCCTTCCCAATTAGTATTTCTGCCAGTTAGTCTCGCTAATTCTTGTTTTTTATTTAGGGTTTTGCTTATCGTCAGAATAACTGGAGAATGGTCAGAGGAAAGGGCAAAGCTTTCGTCAACTTTTAAGTGAACGGGGGGTATTCCTTTTATAATGAAGAAATCGATTAGATCGGGTATTTTCGTGGTATCAGCCGGCCAGTATGTCGGTTTTCCCGTCGAATGGAAGTCACATCTGTGCTCCATACCCGCTTCATATAGCGCTCTACCTTTTCGTGAGATGCATCTTGAACCCCAGAAAGTGTGCTTCGCAATAAAATCGCCACCAATGACAAAATTAGGTATAAGCGAGTTAAATATATCTGTGAAATCAGTTTTTTCAAACGTTGTCTACTTTTTACCCGTACCGTGCTAACATGCATAGTTTCAAGCTCTATTTTTTAGGTTTTCCGAGTGCTCGATGGAGTCTTTTATATACAAAGATGATCCGCCTCTTGCCTTTTCCGATGGGTGGCAAGCGTGATAGTCACTGTAGCCTCTTATATTTGCATGCAATGTCTTCTTCAGATGAGTTTCTGAGATCAAGCATATGTCAATATCTTCTTTTTGTATGAACATTTCTAACTCGTCAAGTTTGTGTAGAAGTCCGTTTGCATTCCATATTAGTATTTTGAGCATTCGTTTCATGTTCTTGTTCGGGTGCGCGTTTTTCGGCAATTATTTTCGATCTTGCCTAACCTCTCGAAAATAAGCTTATTTATTTTACATTGTTCCTCAAGTTTTGTAAGAATAACAGAAAAAACTTGAGATACAGGATCCACTGGACTTTCGATTCTTCCATTTTCTGACGCCGCGGCTTGGGCGTATGTTTGCGGGTTTGTTGTCCGACGTCCAGAGTCCAATAGCTTTTCTTTTGTCACTTCTTTCTGAGTGCTCTTGTGACCAGAGACCGATGGCGTGTCTATTGCTATTGATATTTTGTTTTTACCGTTCTTAAGCTTTACCGCACTTCTCGGTTTCGAGTGCTGATTTTGAGGCTTTAATAATTGATCACGCCTTTTTTGTAGCTCTTTGGCTACTTCGCAGCCTCGATAGTTAGCCGGGTGTTTTCCATTGCAATTACTACACGTTGCAGAGGTTTGTTTACTTACTCCACAGTCTTTGGAGAGGTGACTTCCGGCGCGTTTTACACATCGCGGTTCTTTCTGACAATACGTCTGCGTGTGATTGAATCCTTGGCAGCGTTTGCACTGTGGGATTATTCTTGAGTTTTTGCGCCAAGCCTCAATCTTAACTACGATGTTGAGAATCGACTTTATTTCATAGATTTTTTCTATTTTTTCGGTTTTATCGAAGGTTAACATAAAAAGCGGTAGACCGCGCTTGACCGTAGTTTCCTCACCTTTCGATAATTGCTTCTCCCGTTTAACGATATTGACAGCATCAGCAATTTTAAAGTGTCTATTTCTTAAATCACTGACTACATCTTCTTTTGAACACGAGGCATGAAGTCCTCTAGCCACGTCACGTATCGGCCTTTCCGACTTGTTCTCGTAGGTATACCATTGGATTTTCTCGGCATTTAATTTTTAAGATAACAAGCGGTAGCTGTCAGCGTCTTTGACACAGACTTTCCACGTATTGTTATTGCGCGATGTTACAATATAATCGGTTTGCAACGAAGTCTTCAGGATAGTTTGCAGTTGACTGTAGTTCGCAATCCCAATAACGTAAATTGGAGGTGGTGGCCTTTGCTTAGTATTTCGGTTTACCTCGCTACGAACGTTTGTCAGGTCTTTCCTTTCTTTTTTTTTTTCCGGCTCGTTTTCCGTTGCTTCTTTTCGTGTTACGATTTCGGGTGAAGAACCGGCTTTCCGTTTCTTGCCTGGTCGTTTCTGTAAAATCCAGTCAGTTTCGTGACTTAATTCTTCTTCGTCCGTTTCGTAAATAACTTTGCCGGTACAGTTCGAGCTCAAGGAAGCCTCAGAACTAGGTTGCGACGTATTCTTTGTACCTCTTCGAGAATCTTTGTTTTTAAGTTTCTCTAGCTCTTTTTTGAGTTCTTCGCAGAGCAGTTCCATCTTAGTTAGCCTGGCGCGGAGTTCTATGTTTTCCTCCCTCAAGCTTTTTGTTTTCGCCGAAGTCCTTTGTTCGTGCTTCGACACTTCCGGTGTCGTCGGACTTCTGGTTCCGCACGTAATTGTTTGAGATCGCGGTGGTGGTGATCTCGATACCCTTGAGCTTTTGCCAAAAGGGTTGCATAAACGCATAAATGGCTCTCCCCAGAATCCAAAGAGCCGACCTCCGAAGAGGGTGGATTTTCCAGTAAACCTGGAGTACCACCTGGGGTAGTAATATCTTTCGTTTTGTTCATTGCATATTTTGTATACTCCTATACACTCGGTATACGGAGGGTGGATTTTAGTCGCCTCTTACGACAGGCATGCCTACCTCGGGTAAATTCTAACCCCTACCCGAAGGGTGATGTGAAGTCAGTATTCATCATTTCCTCGAAGTCGTCTTCGTCGAAGGACGTGTCTTTCCATTTTGATCCTATTAGTTTAGGGCGCCGGCCGTCTGGGTCTCTCTTTATTAATTGTGAATATTATGGCCTGGTGGTCGCTGTGCGTATATTCTTCGCTGACTGTCCACTTCGTTTTAAGCAGGAGTGAATTACACATAAAGGTGATGTCTATGATGGACTCCTAACCTGCTTTGCGGAACGTTTTTTTTTTTTTTTTTGCACCATTGTTCGCCAGACCTTTGTATGTCTAGTAATGCGAATGCTTTGAGGAGATCTCGCCCTCTAGTATAAGTAGTCCTGCTACCCCATTCCGTCATCACATCATCACCAACTCCTCTCACCTCTATGTCAGATCATAATCATATAAGATTTGACTTGGAGGCATCTCCCGAAAAGTGTCCACACTTTAGGAACCCCAGACATACAAACTGGGAAACCTATCGGCTTCTGCTCGAGGCACACCTCAACCACCCCTCGAACCCCATAACAACCATTTCAGAACGGAAATTAGAGGCAGAACACCTCCGTACCATAATCACGGCCGCCTATGAAGGCAGTTGTGCCCAGCTAGCAAAGAAAACCAGCCGAGATGTCCCCTGGTGGAACAAACGTCTTGAGCAGCTCAGGCGCGAAACCAGAAGGTTGTTTAATAGAGCCAAAAATAATGGCGAATGGTGCCTATACAGAGAAGCTCTAACATTATTCAACAAGGAGCTGAGAAAATCAAAGCGAAAGAGTTGGAGGACCCATTGTGAAAGAATTGAAAGCTTTCCGACCGCGGCTCGCCTTCAGAAGGCTATAGCCCAAGGTCATTCCAACTACTTAGGTTCCTTGAAGAAACAGAATGAAGAATATACTAGCAGCCCTGAGGAAACCTGTCAATTACTACTCGACACCCACTTCCCAGGCTGTATCCCGGATAGCGCTGTCTCTCTGGATATAATGAGGAGATACGTTCTCAATCCCTCCACTCGGAACCACAGCATATCTGGTAGAATATTCACGGTCAACCATATCAAGTGGGCTCTATCCACTTTCAGCCCATTTAAATCCCCAGGAGCGGACGGCATCTTTCCCTGCTTCATACAGCAGGGACAAGACCTGCTGATACCCTCCCTCGCACGGATCTTTAGATCCAGCCTTACACTAGGCTACATACCTAATAGCTGGAAAGAGGTTAGGGTCGTTTTTATACCGAAACCGGCAAAACAGGCGGAACAATCGCCTAAATCTTTCCGCCCCATTAGCCTAAGTTCCTTTCTCCTCAAAACAATGGAGAAAATAGTCGATCACCACATAAGGGATACGTTCCTAGCTAGTGATCCCCTGCATGCATATCAGTTTGCATATCAACCTGGAAAGTCCACTGAGACTGCCATTCACAGCCTAGTATCACAGATTGATAAATCAATGGCTGCAAAAGAAACTGCCCTCTGTGCCTTTATCGATATACAGGGAGCTTTTGACAACACTTCCTACGAGGCTATCAAGAAGGCTATGCTTAGGAAACAAATCACACCTCTTATCATAAACTGGGTACTTACCATGCTAGAAAGCAGAAAAATACAATTAGAATGTGGAGGGTCGTTTAAAACAATAATTGCCACCAGAGCATGCCCGCAAGGAGGAGTACTTTCCCCCCCTGCTCTGGACTTTGGTCATAGACGAACTCCTAGAATCTCTAACAAAAGTCGGCTACAGAGTACAAGGATATGCGGATGATATCGTTATTACCGTTAGGGGCAAATTTGATGACATCTTATCAGATATGATGCAAAATGCCCTTAACCTAACTTCGAGGTGGTGTAAGACGAAGGGCCTGACCATAAATCCCGGCAAAACTGTCCTTGTACCCTTTTACAGAAAGAGGAAACACAACCTCAAACAAATCTCATTGGAAAACACCCCTATTGATCGCTTACCTGGAACTCCCACCTAAACATGGTTGCCAACAAGGCGACTTGGGGACTGAGCCCCAAAATGGTTTATTGGTCGTACAACGCCATAATCAAACCAATGATCACCTACGCGTCATTAGTATGGTGGCCAAAAACCCTGCAATCCACAACGCAGGAAAAGCTGGGTAAACTCTATCGCTTAGCCTGCGTGGGTATCACCGGGGCTATAAGAACGTGCCCAACGGCAGCTATAGGAGCAATGCTTAACCTCACGCCGCTACATCTGGCAATACAAAAAGAAGCTATGCTTAGTGCTCTAAGGCTGCCTCAGATACTGGACTTAAAAGTCGGCGACTTTATAGGTCATCTGCGAATACTAGAATACATTCATCGTGACCCAATTCTTAAGATTCCAGATACCATGCTCAAGAGATATCGTTTCTACAGAAGTTTCGAAGTTGTTATAGGCGCCCGCAGCGAATGGAGAAATGAAGGCCCTACTACACTACCAAATTCCCAAATCTGGTATACAGATGGTTCAAAATTGGAAAACGGCAGCACAGGTGCTGGGGTTTACGGTCCCAGCTTCCAACGCGCGACAGCGCTTGGAAAGTCACCTACAGTATTTCAAGCGGAAGTCCACGCTATTGAATTATGTGCAAGAGAATGCCTGCGGAGAAGAACTCAAGGAACCCGCATCTACATCTTTTCAGATAGTCAGTCAGCACTGTTAGCCCTTAAATCCTATACGGTAGGGTCCAAGCTTGTCTGGCACTGTCTCAACCTCCTCGAAAGCCTTGCATCGGTAAATAAGGTCACCTTAGCCTGGATGCCAGGACATGAAGGCTTTGAGGGTAATGAACGGGCTGACTGCCTGGCGAGAAGAGGCGCTTGCCGCCCACTCGTGGGTCCCGAACCCTGTTTTGGGGTACCTCCCAACAGTGTCTACTCCAAGATAATACAATGGGAGATCAACAAACACGCTGACTACTGGGCCAACCTCCGGGGCCATAGACAAGCGAAAAAGTTTATCAACCCCAACCTATATAAGGCTAAGACCTTACTTGATCTCACCAAAGACGAGTTAAGAACCTTAACGGGCTATCTGACAGGACATTGTCCACTCAGATACCATCTGCATAAAATGAGAATATCAGATACAGACATTTGTCGGCTCTATGGAGAAGAAAAAGAGACTGCTAAACATATTTTGTGCGTATGTCCAGGAGCCGCAAAGAAAAGGCTACTCCACTTGACGCGGGCCTCGGTCAACCCAGCGGAAATCCGGAAAATTGAACCTAAGGCTATTCTGAGGTTTATTAAAAGCCTCAATATAACTTCTGGTTAAACCAAACGGGCCACCACAATAGACCTCATAGGTCGCAGTGCGCATTTAGGGCCCCTAATACAGTAATACCCCATTCCGTAGCCCACGCGTTGAAGTCGCCAGCAATAACCACAGGGTGTTTTACTCGCGCGTCGGCTGCGACGTCGTCCAACAGCTTTAGGTAGTTCTTGGGCGTTAGACTAG
This sequence comes from Matsumyia berberina, assembly GCA_917880715.2. Lineage (NCBI taxonomy): Eukaryota > Metazoa > Arthropoda > Insecta > Diptera > Syrphidae > Matsumyia > Matsumyia berberina. The sequence continues at coordinate 85,859,514 of OU862872.1, forward strand.
GGGGTGCGTAACAGCTATAGAAGTGGATGCCATTTATCCTAGCGGTTACGAAGTAGTCCGCTGGGCTACCTACTTTTTTCAGCGCATGCTTTCCACAGGTTCATATCGCTGCCTTCTTGGAGTTGTCGTCTATTCAGCTGCCGTTTTCTGAAGACTTGTATGGCTCACTTATTAGGGCGATATCGCCGCCTTTTTCTCGCACCATTTGTGCCAGCAAGTCCTACGCGGCCGCGCTATGGTTAAGGTTAATCTGGGCGACCATCATATTTTGCTGGTCAGGGCCTTCTTCAATATCGGACATTTCATGCTACCAGCCATGTGTCCAGCATTATGTGGATTGTCTGTTTTACACCAGAAGCATTGTGGGGCCTTTGCGCAGGTCTTGGCCTTGTGACCTTCCCCACATCTCCTACATTGTTTGGACTGTGCGTGCGCACTCGGATGCGGTAGTTCACCCAACCAATCTTGATACTACCCAGCTACATTACAGTTGCACTAATCGTCATAAGTTTATGTCGCAGTGCATTGCACTAACCCACTTATGCGTCATTTGAGATTGACCTAAACATTGTCGTTGCATTGACTCATTCACGATCGCTACAATGTGTATCAAGTGTCACACATTTTAATCCGAATTTGATGGCATGCGACCCACTTGGTATCAATTTGCATTGGGATAGCTAATAGGGAATAGATATATAAGAAGATACATTTTTGGAATAAACTCAGAATCGAATTGACTTTTGACTCTCACTTATGGCAGACAACTATGGCACTCGTGCTCTGCCCTACGACTTAATTAGCTTTGTTCTGACAGAACCTCTGGCATTCGTGCCCTCCCTAGCTTCCTATAACGCATGGCGATCCTGCGGACAAACTAGGACCAGAAGATCCTACAACTGAGATCTTGCGGATGAACAAGAACTAGAAACTCCTGCGAACGAATTAAAACCAAAAATCCTGTAGAGGAACTATGCACTATCAATCAATAACAAAAATGGGTCCAGCGACTACAACAAACAAACTCTACGCGCAGCAACAAAAGAAAGGAACAAGGACTGCACAATATTTCAAGCAATCGCTTTAAACGATTCAATGGGAACTTTTGAGCCAAGTCTTAAATATGATGTTGAAAGATTTCGCCTCCGAACAGGAAACAAATTAGGGGATCAACAACAACTTCGGCGAAAGCGGCACACAAAACAAGAATGCCGTCACCAATAATTTATCACGCAGCCAAGAAAAATACTTGTATATCTTGTCCAACAGCTCGTAGGACCTGTTTTTGGTGTCGCCGTCTTTCTTTTCTGTGAGGGCATGCGCGATATCAAGCTTATGTTCTCGAATTCAGCCTTGAAGCGAATTGTCGTGAGGCATTCGTTCACATACCTGAAGCTTTAATACCTCTTGCCTAAGTCTGCCTCCAACGACGAAGCCACACCCAAATAGGCGCTGCTTTTATTGTCGTAAACAATTGCCGTAATAGATATTGCATTTTTTCATCTTCTTTTTGCCCGGCCCATCCCACCGCACTTTTTGTATGGCGGTGATGTCTGCTTTGCAGCAGTCTAGGCCCTCCACTAATTGTTCGGCTGCACGTGGTCTGCACATTCCATGTGCAAATCCGAATATCGTTGTCCTTATTTCGTTTGCCAGGGTCGTAAAATCGTGTAGAACTGTAGACGCCACCGTTGATTCCATCGTGGGAGTTCTTCCGCTGCCGTCTGGATGCAAGGGAGAGTGCCTTAGTGTGAACCCGCCCCCGTCAGCTGCACAGGGGTTTACACCCCATCTTCAGTTAAGGTACTGGGCACCCAGCGTTCACTCGGGGAGGGTAGAGTAGGAGTTGGTAGACAGAGGTTGGTTTGAGACAAACCTGTGGACGCTTGTGTCCTCTTGAATTCACATATCTACCCTTTAAACATAAACATAGGTTTATGGAACGCCATGAAAATAATGAATTCGCATGTTATTAAAATCAGACGACAAATAAGTTAAGAGATCTATAATCTATATATATAGTCTAATGAAAATGTTTACTAAGCGACAAATTATTAAAAACTAGAATTAATTCAAGCGCTTGAGCCAATAGGGATCAGGTTTCCCTAATATCGTCTTCTGATCAAGTGACCCAAAATGGTGAAATGTCAGTGGGCTGTTAGAGCGGATATAAGTTGTTGGTTGACGAGGGGTGCCTATACTATATACATATGTATGTATGCATGTATGTATGTATGCATGTATGTATGTATGTATATAGTATTTATAAATATTTCTTAAATAATCTTCATTTATTTTAAGTACGTACGTTAATTTTTGCTTTGTTCTCTTTCCTAACAGGACTTTGCCATCCAATATTTTTAAATAGTGAACAGGTTTATACATTGCAAGCATCTCGGAATATTCATTTGGGAACTCAAAGAAATAAAGAGAATTCTCCTACATCTGGGGGCTCGGATGGAGAGCCCCCGAATAAGAAAAGTGTTTTGTCCTGTCCAAAATGTGGGACGCCTTGCACACATGTGGAAACATTTATCAGTTCCACACGATTTGTTAAATGTGCAAAATGCAATCACTTTTTTGTGGTTTTGACAGAATTAGAATCTAAAAAACCATTTAAAGAAGGGATAAAAAATCAAAGAAAACCACCACCACCTCCAAAAACAATAATGGAGTATTTAAACAAACACGTTATTGGGCAGGAGTACGCTAAAAAGATATTATCTGTAGCCGTTTACAATCATTACAAGCGAATCCATCATAATAACCCACAATTGGAGACTAATAATCAAACGGGAGAGCAAATGGGCCGATCAGATTTACTTTATGTATCTGAAATGGGTCATACAGTGATTGGTGGAAACCCATCGGATAACTCTAGATCACCCTTTTCTCGCAATACAACAGGATCAGATCTCTTAAAGGAAGACATACACGATGTTAAGCTAGAAAAGAGTAATATATTAATGCTGGGACCAACCGGTTCTGGTAAAACTCTCATTGCCCAGACAATAGCCCGATGCCTTGACGTTCCCTTTGCTATCTGTGATTGCACTTCTTTGACACAAGCGGGCTACGTTGGAGAAGACATTGAAAGTGTAATATCCAAGCTCCTTCAGGAAGCTAACTATAAGTAAATATTTCATATTGTACACACGTATTCATGAATTTGAGATATGCTCTCACCTTTAAGTGTTGAAAAGGCACAAACAGGAATTGTATTTCTAGATGAAGTTGACAAAATTGGTGCGGTACCCGGAATTCATCAGCTCCGAGATGTTGGGGGGGAAGGCGTCCAGCAAGGTATGCTAAAAATGCTGGAAGGAACTGTTGTCAATGTTCCTGAGAAAAACTCACCCCGGAAGTTACGAGGAGAAACCGTCCAGGTGGATACAACCAATATACTTTTTGTAGCGAGTGGGGCATACAATGGTCTAGACCGTTTAATATCAAGAAGAATAAATGAAAAAGTTTGTAATTGCAATATCAATTAGCAATTATTACTTTCTAGTATTTCTTTTAGTATATAGGTTTCGGTACTCCAACTACAATCAGTAAAGGAAGGAGAGCTGCTCAGGCGTGCGGCTCTAAAGACAACGCACAAGGAGTTAGTGATAAATGCCTTAATAATGTGGAAGCAAAGGACTTAGTTGAGTTCGGAATGATTCCGGTGAGTAAATAAGGTACTTTTTCTATTCGAGTCCAGGGTACAGACAGAACAAACCGCTTGGGGCATCGCATGGGGCGTCATCAACGACTGGCGCCCTCTTGTGAAGAGTTCTGCAACGTGTTTTTAGTTTCATAATTCATCATAATGTTTTATTTGAAATCATTTTACATTGCAGGAATTCGTAGGTCGCTTTCCAGTGATAGTTCCTTTTCATAGCCTTGACGTAAATATGCTCATAAGGATATTGACGGAGCCACAAAATGCTCTTATACCACAATACAAGGCTTTATTGCGACTAGACGAAGTAGAACTAACGTTTACTTTAAATGCAATTAAGTCAATAGCAGGTTTAGCTTTGGAAAAGCAGACCGGGGCTCGTGGACTTCGTTCTATAATGGTAAGTGGATTTTTGTTTACACCTATGAAACGAGATGCCAAAAAAAAAGTATCTTAAAACCTCATGTAAAGGGTTTTTCAATAGGGACGCTACAAAAGTAGAGCGACAGGGACAGCAAACGACGCCATATTTTTCTTGCGGTTTTTTGACATTTCTCTTCAGTAAGGTTTGCCATTTCATGAAGGAAAGATATACGAGCCAACAACGAGTCGAAATTATTAAAGTTTACTACCGAAATTCGGAGTCAGTGGCCTCAACGTTAAGAGCGCTACGTCCAATTTATGGTCGTCATAATTTCTGGCTGGATGGCTTCGTCAATAAACAAAATATGCGGTATTGGTCAGGCAGCAATCCACACGTACTCCATGAGTCATCATTGCATCCCGAAAAAATTACGGTTTGGTGTGGTTTATGGGCCGGCGGCGTCATTGGGCTGTACTTCTTCCGTGATGATCAAGACCGGCACGTTACTGTGAATGGGGATCGCTACCGTTCAATGATAACCGAATATTTTTGGCCCCAATTGGATGATATGGACTTGGAGGACATGTGGTTCCAACAGGACGGCGCCACAAGCCACACAGCGAATGTCACAATCAATTTATTGGAAACCAAGTTTGGAGAACGTGTTATCTCACGAAATGGTCCAGTCGCTTGGCCGCCTCGGTCGTGCGATTTGACGCCGTTAGACTATTTCCTGTGGGGCTACGTCAAGTCTATGGTCTATGCCAACAAGCCAGCGACGATTGATGAACTTCGTACGAATATCGAACGTGAAATTGCAGCAGTATCGGCCGATTTATGCTTGAAAACCGTCGAAAATTGGGTTCAGCGTCTGGACTTCTGCAAGCGTGCCCGTGGTGGCCATGCAAAAGAAATCGAGTTCCATACATAATAGCATCGAACGTTCTTTCACAGGAATAAAGAATTTCGTTGATATCCAAAACCGTTTTTGTTTTATTTAAAAAAACTTTTGTAGCACTCTTATTGAAAAACCCTGTACAGCAGAAATCGTTAATAACGATGTTAAAGGGATTTATGAATTTCATCGGGGTATACGGTTCATTGTTATAATGTATACCCTGAGCCGATATTCTGAAAATGTGTTATAGCCGATTTCTACTGAACATGCCTTAATAACAAATCCTGGTATTCACTTTTGAATCTACATATGTACGTTTGTATATATATTTTTGATTCTTTTCTAGGAACAATTGTTACTTGATCCGATGTACACCGTTCCGTGTTCTGATATCAAGGGGGTGCATATTACAGAAGAATATGTCAAGGGGAAAGGTGCTCCAGTTTATGTAAAAAAACATTTCAACGCTAATGAACGTGTAGACGAGAACCCGAATTTGCAAGTAAATACTAAAGTCCGTATTACGCAATAACGAAATATAGAAAAAAACGTTAAACAAAAATAAAATGTAGCAAGAGAATACTTGATGTGTAACTTAAATTCAATTTAACCCGTTGTGCTATAATAAAGATTTAAACCGATGACATAAAATCGTACTTGTGACGATCCTACGGTCTGGGGAGGACATCGACTAAGGCTGAAAACACATCGGATCATACAAAACGTTTTTTATTTCAACACATACCAACCGAAACACAATGTAACAAAACAAATCACTTCGCTTTTTTGTTTCGTTTGGTGTGTGTTGAGAAAAAACAAAACAAAACTGGGTTTCGGTAGCTACTTTTACTCGAAGCTTTACGATAATAACTTTATCCGCATGATCTTTATCTTTAAAAATGTTTATTTAGCTTCTTGCAATTACATACAATAACTCCTGTGTGTCTATGTCCATTTTCAAAGAAAACTCTCAAATAAATAAAATACCAGTGCATAATAAACAACAAAAGTTGGGCGAGTTCGTAAACGTCTGACTAACAAAGATCTGCATTACTTGCGTTTATAAAGCGAAATACAAATCGGACTTACGCAGGCGACAGAAATCTAGTATGTTCGTAAACGTCAAAAATGTGCAGTAATCGGGCAGTTTGTGAAGACAAAAAAAAACATCTGCAGGAACGCCTGCTTGTTTTCTGCGTGCAGACGAAAAAAATTTTTGATTTGTAGAAACAAAGCAGGCATGTGATTGGACTTTCGCAGATTACTGCGTTTACGAATTCGCCCGGTTGTTTCTGAAAAACAAAATTCCAGCTATCGACAACGAAACATGTTTTCCTGTTTCGTCTTTGTTTTTTTGTTTTGTCGTCTGCGGATTGTGTTGTGCCATAAGCAAGCTACCATAATCGACAACGACGATGGTTGGTAACATAAGGCGTGTTTTTTTGGTAGATCTGAGTAGTAATTCTTGAAAACGATGGGTCAGTTCATAATTGTAAAAATACCGCAGCTGTGCAGAGTTTACATTTTCGCTATCGTCGCAGCTGTGCATCAAAACGAAATTTGCTGCAAATTTTCAAAACAAAGGCAGTCATTCGATGTTTATGAACGCAAGTGATACCAATACAGCTGCAGTAGTAATGCAGTATTTTGACATTTATGAACATCAAATTCTGCACAGCTGCGGTATTTTTACAATTATGAACTCACCTGAAAGTCACCCCTATCATTCAATCCGACGGATCTGAGATTCACTTCACCTATCCGATCCGCGTTCACTTTTAGTCTAATCATTCAATCCGCCGGATGCACTGTTTTACCGACTACGATTTTCCTTGTTCAAAACCGACTGTTCTGTCATAGTTGACAGCAATTACAAATTGAAAAAAATTAAATTAAATTTCAGGACAAAAGGATAGCATTGCCCTGTTTTTTTAAGACGAGAAATTTTCAAATAGACCAACATATCGCGCATATTTACGGGCATCCAGTGAAGACATTATGGACCTATCAGATGCCAAGTTAGTTAAAAGATTTGTAGTTCATAATTTCTACAAAATAAGTTTGAATTTCCATTTAAAAAAAAAATTTCGTTTGAATAAGGCAGCCTTCAATTATGTGCTGGAAGTGTTGACCACCAAATCGTATGACCATCAGCGGAAGAAGAAAATAATGCAGTAAATGAACCAGGAGAGCTAAGTGCACATCCAAATACAAATGAAGCAGTGCAAATAAGAAATAAATTCATGACGACTTTATAAAGATCTAACGATAAAAAGTTTAAATTAATCACATTTAATTCACAATGTCCGGGTATTTTCTCATTCATATCTCTATTGGTAGTCTTCTTCCTAAAAGCAGATGTTTAATTTAATACACCTAAGATTTGTCCTATAAAGAACATACATTTCGATTAATTTTTTAACCAGCACAACTCGAATCCGCAATGAATTTCCATCGGATGAGAAATGTGAAACTTTGTATGGAGAGATTCGATTCGTTTGTTTTGAATAATTACGTGAAAAGTCATTCACATTACCGACAAGTGGACGATTCCCTTCGAACGGATTGAATGATACTGAAGTTGAAATTTCAGTGGATCGTTCCCCCCGGCGGATTGAATGATAGGGGTGAGTCTCTCAAAAGATATCATTAATGACAGTTTTGGTTTTTGTAACTACATAAACTGTCTCCAGAGAGAGAGAAGACAAACGAAAGTGAGAAGAATTATCCCTCTGAAATTTTAGCTTTCTGTAAAACGATAGACGATAGTTTTACTATCGTTTTGCTGTCATTTTCGAGAAGATAGCTATTTAGGTGTCGTTTTTGGTATTGTCTTCTAAGAAAAATTCGTTTTTCTTCGTAAATAAAACAAAATAAATTAATTTCGTTTAACAGTTATTGGCTTTTATTGAATGGTATTAATAGTGATTCAAGTGAGATGGAAATACTCCAAATACAAGAGTTAAGAGAAAATGTTTAAGGGATAAATCAAATCCGTTCTACTTGTATGCCCAAGTATTCGTACAAAAGAACCGACTATCCAAGGACATATTAGATGCTTTGAACCCTCAAGATGGGAAAGAACAACATTTATACTACCGATCCTCAAATTAGCTTTTACGCTAGAAACGCTGCAGTCCGGCGGGTATCAGTGGATTGTTTCATCCGACTATGGTGGACCTATCCGGCAAAGTACTCTCTCTAAAATTAATCCTGAGGTTGTTAACGTAATGGAAAACAAACTACGTATTACTGTTTGTAATGAATTGAAATTAAACTAATTTGTGCAATACTTATGTTCAATACGTATGTTTTTTATTCTCTTTCAAAATATAACGCATATAAACAAATTAGAGCTGTCAGAGTAGAGCAAAGTTGTTTGCTGGGCGAAAGCGTAAAAGCAAGCTCTCAGCATAGAAAGTGTGCTGTGCAGTTTGGGTGAATTCAATAATGCAGTGTTGCGGCAACAGAAAAGCAACGAGTTCAAAAACGCAACATGTTGACACTACTGATCAAGTCAAGAGTTTTTTTTTGCAACGCCAACGCAACCAATCGTCAAAACAGAGTAATTTGTGCATCAGTTGTTTTGCTGTTGCTTCGCTTTGTTGCGGTTTAGGTTTTTCGTGCTAGCTATTATTAATAACATTTCTATTCAATTATTTTGCGAAAAATGGATGAAAGGTAACATATGTATAACAATTTTAATGTTTTATTTACATAACATGCGAATATTTATTTGATTTTTTTTTGTGATCGTGAAATGGCTGAAAATAAATCATCGGAATACTGCTTTAACATTCTGGAGCAAATTATGATTTTTGAAACAAGTCCAGCATTTTTACCACTGTTTTACCCCTCGTTTTTTATTTTTCCTTCTTTAAACATGTTTTATTAAGAAATTTTGTTTCGGCTCTAATTTTTCTCATATTATTCAACACAAAACACTTGACTACTCCCTCCATTTTTCTATTGCGAACAGCTTTGCAACACAGCTATTCATAAATGTCAAAACAAATAGCGCAGTGCAACAGCAACAGTGTTTGAGCAGTGCAACAGTAACACAAAGCCTGTTCTGTTGCCGCAACACTGCACAGTTTTTTGACGTTTTTGAATTCACCCTTTTTCAAGCTGTCTCGCTTGCGATTTAGTGTAATTTGTTTTTGTTTTTTGCTCAAAGTGAACACGTGCGTTGAAATAAAAAATTCTGACAACTGAAAATATTTTTTTCTGTTTATAAACAGAAATAAAATAAAGTGATAATGAAAACGATAGTATCACTATCGCTTTACAGAACGCAACTCTTCTATCACTATCTTTTTCATTATCATCTGAAAGACAGTCAGCTATCGTTTTACAGAATTACTACCCTGTATAGGCTAAGAAAAGTGTGCGCAAAAAAACACCTATCGAGGCTAAGGAATTTTATCATCGCTGCTTGGCACCACTTTGTGGAATGACATTTGTTACGCTTCAGCTATTAATTTTTTCCTTTTCTTTATTTAGAAAAATAGATCGGCCGAATTAAAACAATGCAACAAAATAATATTAGATCTAATTTGTTTAATTTTTACCATTTGTCATTAGAAGTAAAGCGTCCATCGGCAATTTTTTTCTTATAAATGACGGCTGTAATGTCATTTTTATCATTTCGATAACAATTGGAAAAAAATAGTTTGGTAGCACAGTTTTTATCGCGGCTAAGGAATTAAGGCTGGATAGTTATCCAGATTTCGTAATTCTACGACTCAAACGCAAAATAGTTGGGGCGAGTTCGTAAACGTCTGACTAACAAAAATCTGCATTACTTGCGTTCATAAAGCGAAATACCAATCGAACTTACGCAGGCGATAGAAATCTAGTATGTTCGTAAACGTCAGAAATGTGCAGTAATCGGGCAGTTTGTGAAGACAAAAAAAAAACATCTGCAGGAACGCCCGCTTGTTTTCTGCGTGCAGACGAAAAAATTGTTCGATTTGCAGAAACAAAGCAGGCATGAGATTGTACTTTCGCAGATTACTGCGTTTACGAATTCACCCGGTTGTTTCTGAAAAACAAAATTCCAGCTATCGACAACGAAACATGTTTTCCTGTTTCGTCTTTGTTTTTTTGTTTTGTCGTCTGCGGAGTGTGTTGTGCCATAAGCAAGCTACCATAATCGACAACGACGATGGTTGGTAACATAAGGCGTGTTTTTTTGGTAAATCTGAGTAGTAATTCTTGAAAACGATGGGTCAGTTCATAATTGTAAAAATACCGCAGCTGTGCAGAGTTTACATTTTCGCTATCGTCGCAGCTGTGCATCAAAACGAAATTTGCTGCAAATTTTCAAAACAAAGGCAGTCATTCGATGTTTATGAACGCAAGTGATACCAATACAGCTGCAGTAGTAATGCAGTATTTTGACATTTATGAACATCAAATTCTGCACAGCTGCGGTATTTTTACAATTATGAACTCACCTGAAAGTCACCCCTATCATTCAATCCGACGGATCTGAGATTCACTTCACCTATCCGATCCGCGTTCACTTTTAGTCTAATCATTCAATCCGCCGGATGCACTGTTTTACCGACTACGATTTTCCTTGTTCAAAACCGACTGTTCTGTCATAGTTGACAGCAATTACAAATTGAAAAAAATTAAATTAAATTTCAGGACAAAAGGATAGCATTGCCCTGTTTTTTTAAGACGAGAAATTTTCAAATAGACCAACATATCGCGCATATTTACGGGCATCCAGTGAAGACATTATGGACCTATCAGATGCCAAGTTAGTTAAAAGATTTGTAGTTCATAATTTCTACAAAATAAGTTTGAATTTCCATTTAAAAAAAAAATTTCGTTTGAATAAGGCAGCCTTCAATTATGTGCTGGAAGTGTTGACCACCAAATCGTATGACCATCAGCGGAAGAAGAAAATAATGCAGTAAATGAACCAGGAGAGCTAAGTGCACATCCAAATACAAATGAAGCAGTGCAAATAAGAAATAAATTCATGACGACTTTATAAAGATCTAACGATAAAAAGTTTAAATTAATCACATTTAATTCACAATGTCCGGGTATTTTCTCATTCATATCTCTATTGGTAGTCTTCTTCCTAAAAGCAGATGTTTAATTTAATACACCTAAGATTTGTCCTATAAAGAACATACATTTCGATTAATTTTTTAACCAGCACAACTCGAATCCGCAATGAATTTCCATCGGATGAGAAATGTGAAACTTTGTATGGAGAGATTCGATTCGTTTGTTTTGAATAATTACGTGAAAAGTCATTCACATTACCGACAAGTGGACGATTCCCTTCGAACGGATTGAATGATACTGAAGTTGAAATTTCAGTGGATCGTTCCCCCCGGCGGATTGAATGATAGGGGTGAGTCTCTCAAAAGATATCATTAATGACAGTTTTGGTTTTTGTAACTACATAAACTGTCTCCAGAGAGAGAGAAGACAAACGAGAGTGAGAAGAATTATCCCTCTGAAATTTTAGCTTTCTGTAAAACGATAGACGATAGTTTTACTATCGTTTTGCTGTCATTTTCGAGAAGATAGCTATTTAGGTGTCGTTTTTGGTATTGTCTTCTAAGAAAAATTCGTTTTTCTTCGTAAATAAAACAAAATAAATTAATTTCGTTTAACAGTTATTGGCTTTTATTGAATGGTATTAATAGTGATTCAAGTGAGATGGAAATACTCCAAATACAAGAGTTAAGAGAAAATGTTTAAGGGATAAATCAAATCCGTTCTACTTGTATGCCCAAGTATTCGTACAAAAGAACCGACTATCCAAGGACATATTAGATGCTTTGAACCCTCAAGATGGGAAAGAACAACATTTATACTACCGATCCTCAAATTAGCTTTTACGCTAGAAACGCTGCAGTCCGGCGGGTATCAGTGGATTGTTTCATCCGACTATGGTGGACCTATCCGGCAAAGTACTCTCTCTAAAATTAATCCTGAGGTTGTTAACGTAATGGAAAACAAACTACGTATTACTGTTTGTAATGAATTGAAATTAAACTAATTTGTGCAATACTTATGTTCAATACGTATGTTTTTTATTCTCTTTCAAAATATAACGCATATAAACAAATTAGAGCTGTCAGAGTAGAGCAAAGTTGTTTGCTGGGCGAAAGCGTAAAAGCAAGCTCTCAGCATAGAAAGTGTGCTGTGCAGTTTGGGTGAATTCAATAATGCAGTGTTGCGGCAACAGAAAAGCAACGAGTACAAAAACGCAACATGTTGACACTACTGATCAAGTCAAGAGTTTTTTTTTGCAACGCCAACGCAACCAATCGTCAAAACAGAGTAATTTGTGCATCAGTTGTTTTGCTGTTGCTTCGCTTTGTTGCGGTTTAGGTTTTTCGTGCTAGCTATTATTAATAACATTTCTATTCAATTATTTTGCGAAAAATGGATGAAAGGTAACATATGTATAACAATTTTAATGTTTTATTTACATAACATGCGAATATTTATTTGATTTTTTTTTGTGATCGTGAAATGGCTGAAAATAAATCATCGGAATACTGCTTTAACATTCTGGAGCAAATTATGATTTTTGAAACAAGTCCAGCATTTTTACCACTGTTTTACCCCTCGTTTTTTATTTTTCCTTCTTTAAACATGTTTTATTAAGAAATTTTGTTTCGGCTCTAATTTTTCTCATATTATTCAACACAAAACACTTGACTACTCCCTCCATTTTTCTATTGCGAACAGCTTTGCAACACAGCTATTCATAAATGTCAAAACAAATAGCGCAGTGCAACAGCAACAGTGTTTGAGCAGTGCAACAGTAACACAAAGCCTGTTCTGTTGCCGCAACACTGCACAGTTTTTTGACGTTTTTGAATTCACCCTTTTTCAAGCTGTCTCGCTTGCGATTTAGTGTAATTTGTTTTTGTTTTTTGCTCAAAGTGAACACGTGCGTTGAAATAAAAAATTCTGACAACTGAAAATATTTTTTTCTGTTTATAAACAGAAATAAAATAAAGTGATAATGAAAACGATAGTATCACTATCGCTTTACAGAACGCAACTCTTCTATCACTATCTTTTTCATTATCATCTGAAAGACAGTCAGCTATCGTTTTACAGAATTACTACCCTGTATAGGCTAAGAAAAGTGTGCGCAAAAAAACACCTATCGAGGCTAAGGAATTTTATCATCGCTGCTTGGCACCACTTTGTGGAATGACATTTGTTACGCTTCAGCTATTAATTTTTTCCTTTTCTTTATTTAGAAAAATAGATCGGCCGAATTAAAACAATGCAACAAAATAATATTAGATCTAATTTGTTTAATTTTTACCATTTGTCATTAGAAGTAAAGCGTCCATCGGCAATTTTTTTCTTATAAATGACGGCTGTAATGTCATTTTTATCATTTCGATAACAATTGGAAAAAAATAGTTTGGTAGCACAGTTTTTATCGCGGCTAAGGAATTAAGGCTGGATAGTTATCCAGATTTCGTAATTCTACGACTCAAACGCAAAATAGTTGGGGCGAGTTCGTAAACGTCTGACTAACAAAAATCTGCATTACTTGCGTTCATAAAGCGAAATACCAATCGAACTTACGCAGGCGATAGAAATCTAGTATGTTCGTAAACGTCAGAAATGTGCAGTAATCGGGCAGTTTGTGAAGACAAAAAAAAACATCTGCAGGAACGCCCGCTTGTTTTCTGCGTGCAGACGAAAAAATTGTTCGATTTGCAGAAACAAAGCAGGCATGTGATTGGACTTTCGCAGATTACTGCGTTTACGAATTCACCCGGTTGTTTCTGAAAAACAAAATTCCAGCTATCGACAACGAAACATGTTTTCCTGTTTCGTCTTTGTTTTTTTGTTTTGTCGTCTGCGGAGTGTGTTGTGCCATAAGCAAGCTACCATAATCGACAACGACGATGGTTGGTAACATAAGGCGTGTTTTTTTGGTAAATCTGAGTAGTAATTCTTGAAAACGATGGGTCAGTTCATAATTGTAAAAATACCACAGCTGTGCAGAGTTTACATTTTCGCTATCGTCGCAGCTGTGCATCAAAACGAAATTTGCTGCAAATTTTCAAAACAAAGGCAGTCATTCGATGTTTATGAACGCAAGTGATACCAATACAGCTGCAGTAGTAATGCAGTATTTTGACATTTATGAACATCAAATTCTGCACAGCTGCGGTATTTTTACAATTATGAACTCACCTGAAAGTCACCCCTATCATTCAATCCGACGGATCTGAGATTCACTTCACCTATCCGATCCGCGTTCACTTTTAGTCTAATCATTCAATCCGCCGGATGCACTGTTTTACCGACTACGATTTTCCTTGTTCAAAACCGACTGTTCTGTCATAGTTGACAGCAATTACAAATTGAAAAAAATTAAATTAAATTTCAGGACAAAAGGATAGCATTGCCCTGTTTTTTTAAGACGAGAAATTTTCAAATAGACCAACATATCGCGCATATTTACGGGCATCCAGTGAAGACATTATGGACCTATCAGATGCCAAGTTAGTTAAAAGATTTGTAGTTCATAATTTCTACAAAATAAGTTTGAATTTCCATTTAAAAAAAAAATTTCGTTTGAATAAGGCAGCCTTCAATTATGTGCTGGAAGTGTTGACCACCAAATCGTATGACCATCAGCGGAAGAAGAAAATAATGCAGTAAATGAACCAGGAGAGCTAAGTGCACATCCAAATACAAATGAAGCAGTGCAAATAAGAAATAAATTCATGACGACTTTATAAAGATCTAACGATAAAAAGTTTAAATTAATCACATTTAATTCACAATGTCCGGGTATTTTCTCATTCATATCTCTATTGGTAGTCTTCTTCCTAAAAGCAGATGTTTAATTTAATACACCTAAGATTTGTCCTATAAAGAACATACATTTCGATTAATTTTTTAACCAGCACAACTCGAATCCGCAATGAATTTCCATCGGATGAGAAATGTGAAACTTTGTATGGAGAGATTCGATTCGTTTGTTTTGAATAATTACGTGAAAAGTCATTCACATTACCGACAAGTGGACGATTCCCTTCGAACGGATTGAATGATACTGAAGTTGAAATTTCAGTGGATCGTTCCCCCCGGCGGATTGAATGATAGGGGTGAGTCTCTCAAAAGATATCATTAATGACAGTTTTGGTTTTTGTAACTACATAAACTGTCTCCAGAGAGAGAGAAGACAAACGAGAGTGAGAAGAATTATCCCTCTGAAATTTTAGCTTTCTGTAAAACGATAGACGATAGTTTTACTATCATTTTGCTGTCATTTTCGAGAAGATAGCTATTTAGGTGTCGTTTTTGGTATTGTCTTCTAAGAAAAATTCGTTTTTCTTCGTAAATAAATAATAATAATAAATATAATAAAACAAAATAAATTAATTTCGTTTAACAGTTATTGGCTTTTATTGAATGGTATTAATAGTGATTCAAGTGAGATGGAAATACTCCAAATACAAGAGTTAAGAGAAAATGTTTAAGGGATAAATCAAATCCGTTCTACTTGTATGCCCAAGTATTCGTACAAAAGAACCGACTATCCAAGGACATATTAGATGCTTTGAACCCTCAAGATGGGAAAGAACAACATTTATACTACCGATCCTCAAATTAGCTTTTACGCTAGAAACGCTGCAGTCCGGCGGGTATCAGTGGATTGTTTCATCCGACTATGGTGGACCTATCCGGCAAAGTACTCTCTCTAAAATTAATCCTGAGGTTGTTAACGTAATGGAAAACAAACTACGTATTACTGTTTGTAATGAATTGAAATTAAACTAATTTGTGCAATACTTATGTTCAATACGTATGTTTTTTATTCTCTTTCAAAATATAACGCATATAAACAAATTAGAGCTGTCAGAGTAGAGCAAAGTTGTTTGCTGGGCGAAAGCGTAAAAGCAAGCTCTCAGCATAGAAAGTGTGCTGTGCAGTTTGGGTGAATTCAATAATGCAGTGTTGCGGCAACAGAAAAGCAACGAGTTCAAAAACGCAACATGTTGACACTACTGATCAAGTCAAGAGTTTTTTTTTGCAACGCCAACGCAACCAATCGTCAAAACAGAGTAATTTGTGCATCAGTTGTTTTGCTGTTGCTTCGCTTTGTTGCGGTTTAGGTTTTTCGTGCTAGCTATTATTAATAACATTTCTATTCAATTATTTTGCGAAAAATGGATGAAAGGTAACATATGTATAACAATTTTAATGTTTTATTTACATAACATGCGAATATTTATTTGATTTTTTTTTGTGATCGTGAAATGGCTGAAAATAAATCATCGGAATACTGCTTTAACATTCTGGAGCAAATTATGATTTTTGAAACAAGTCCAGCATTTTTACCACTGTTTTACCCCTCGTTTTTTATTTTTCCTTCTTTAAACATGTTTTATTAAGAAATTTTGTTTCGGCTCTAATTTTTCTCATATTATTCAACACAAAACACTTGACTACTCCCTCCATTTTTCTATTGCGAACAGCTTTGCAACACAGCTATTCATAAATGTCAAAACAAATAGCGCAGTGCAACAGCAACAGTGTTTGAGCAGTGCAACAGTAACACAAAGCCTGTTCTGTTGCCGCAACACTGCACAGTTTTTTGACGTTTTTGAATTCACCCTTTTTCAAGCTGTCTCGCTTGCGATTTAGTGTAATTTGTTTTTGTTTTTTGCTCAAAGTGAACACGTGCGTTGAAATAAAAAATTCTGACAACTGAAAATATTTTTTTCTGTTTATAAACAGAAATAAAATAAAGTGATAATGAAAACGATAGTATCACTATCGCTTTACAGAACGCAACTCTTCTATCACTATCTTTTTCATTATCATCTGAAAGACAGTCAGCTATCGTTTTACAGAATTACTACCCTGTATAGGCTAAGAAAAGTGTGCGCAAAAAAACACCTATCGAGGCTAAGGAATTTTATCATCGCTGCTTGGCACCACTTTGTGGAATGACATTTGTTACGCTTCAGCTATTAATTTTTTCCTTTTCTTTATTTAGAAAAATAGATCGGCCGAATTAAAACAATGCAACAAAATAATATTAGATCTAATTTGTTTAATTTTTACCATTTGTCATTAGAAGTAAAGCGTCCATCGGCAATTTTTTTCTTATAAATGACGGCTGTAATGTCATTTTTATCATTTCGATAACAATTGGAAAAAAATAGTTTGGTAGCACAGTTTTTATCGCGGCTAAGGAATTAAGGCTGGATAGTTATCCAGATTTCGTAATTCTACGACTCAAACGCAAAATAGTTGGGGCGAGTTCGTAAACGTCTGACTAACAAAAATCTGCATTACTTGCGTTCATAAAGCGAAATACCAATCGAACTTACGCAGGCGATAGAAATCTAGTATGTTCGTAAACGTCAGAAATGTGCAGTAATCGGGCAGTTTGTGAAGACAAAAAAAAACATCTGCAGGAACGCCCGCTTGTTTTCTGCGTGCAGACGAAAAAATTGTTCGATTTGCAGAAACAAAGCAGGCATGTGATTGGACTTTCGCAGATTACTGCGTTTACGAATTCACCCGGTTGTTTCTGAAAAACAAAATTCCAGCTATCGACAACGAAACATGTTTTCCTGTTTCGTCTTTGTTTTTTTGTTTTGTCGTCTGCGGAGTGTGTTGTGCCATAAGCAAGCTACCATAATCGACAACGACGATGGTTGGTAACATAAGGCGTGTTTTTTTGGTAAATCTGAGTAGTAATTCTTGAAAACGATGGGTCAGTTCATAATTGTAAAAATACCGCAGCTGTGCAGAGTTTACATTTTCGCTATCGTCGCAGCTGTGCATCAAAACGAAATTTGCTGCAAATTTTCAAAACAAAGGCAGTCATTCGATGTTTATGAACGCAAGTGATACCAATACAGCTGCAGTAGTAATGCAGTATTTTGACATTTATGAACATCAAATTCTGCACAGCTGCGGTATTTTTACAATTATGAACTCACCTGAAAGTCACCCCTATCATTCAATCCGACGGATCTGAGATTCACTTCACCTATCCGATCCGCGTTCACTTTTAGTCTAATCATTCAATCCGCCGGATGCACTGTTTTACCGACTACGATTTTCCTTGTTCAAAACCGACTGTTCTGTCATAGTTGACAGCAATTACAAATTGAAAAAAATTAAATTAAATTTCAGGACAAAAGGATAGCATTGCCCTGTTTTTTTAAGACGAGAAATTTTCAAATAGACCAACATATCGCGCATATTTACGGGCATCCAGTGAAGACATTATGGACCTATCAGATGCCAAGTTAGTTAAAAGATTTGTAGTTCATAATTTCTACAAAATAAGTTTGAATTTCCATTTAAAAAAAAAATTTCGTTTGAATAAGGCAGCCTTCAATTATGTGCTGGAAGTGTTGACCACCAAATCGTATGACCATCAGCGGAAGAAGAAAATAATGCAGTAAATGAACCAGGAGAGCTAAGTGCACATCCAAATACAAATGAAGCAGTGCAAATAAGAAATAAATTCATGACGACTTTATAAAGATCTAACGATAAAAAGTTTAAATTAATCACATTTAATTCACAATGTCCGGGTATTTTCTCATTCATATCTCTATTGGTAGTCTTCTTCCTAAAAGCAGATGTTTAATTTAATACACCTAAGATTTGTCCTATAAAGAACATACATTTCGATTAATTTTTTAACCAGCACAACTCGAATCCGCAATGAATTTCCATCGGATGAGAAATGTGAAACTTTGTATGGAGAGATTCGATTCGTTTGTTTTGAATAATTACGTGAAAAGTCATTCACATTACCGACAAGTGGACGATTCCCTTCGAACGGATTGAATGATACTGAAGTTGAAATTTCAGTGGATCGTTCCCCCCGGCGGATTGAATGATAGGGGTGAGTCTCTCAAAAGATATCATTAATGACAGTTTTGGTTTTTGTAACTACATAAACTGTCTCCAGAGAGAGAGAAGACAAACGAGAGTGAGAAGAATTATCCCTCTGAAATTTTAGCTTTCTGTAAAACGATAGACGATAGTTTTACTATCATTTTGCTGTCATTTTCGAGAAGATAGCTATTTAGGTGTCGTTTTTGGTATTGTCTTCTAAGAAAAATTCGTTTTTCTTCGTAAATAAATAATAATAATAAATATAATAAAACAAAATAAATTAATTTCGTTTAACAGTTATTGGCTTTTATTGAATGGTATTAATAGTGATTCAAGTGAGATGGAAATACTCCAAATACAAGAGTTAAGAGAAAATGTTTAAGGGATAAATCAAATCCGTTCTACTTGTATGCCCAAGTATTCGTACAAAAGAACCGACTATCCAAGGACATATTAGATGCTTTGAACCCTCAAGATGGGAAAGAACAACATTTATACTACCGATCCTCAAATTAGCTTTTACGCTAGAAACGCTGCAGTCCGGCGGGTATCAGTGGATTGTTTCATCCGACTATGGTGGACCTATCCGGCAAAGTACTCTCTCTAAAATTAATCCTGAGGTTGTTAACGTAATGGAAAACAAACTACGTATTACTGTTTGTAATGAATTGAAATTAAACTAATTTGTGCAATACTTATGTTCAATACGTATGTTTTTTATTCTCTTTCAAAATATAACGCATATAAACAAATTAGAGCTGTCAGAGTAGAGCAAAGTTGTTTGCTGGGCGAAAGCGTAAAAGCAAGCTCTCAGCATAGAAAGTGTGCTGTGCAGTTTGGGTGAATTCAATAATGCAGTGTTGCGGCAACAGAAAAGCAACGAGTTCAAAAACGCAACATGTTGACACTACTGATCAAGTCAAGAGTTTTTTTTTGCAACGCCAACGCAACCAATCGTCAAAACAGAGTAATTTGTGCATCAGTTGTTTTGCTGTTGCTTCGCTTTGTTGCGGTTTAGGTTTTTCGTGCTAGCTATTATTAATAACATTTCTATTCAATTATTTTGCGAAAAATGGATGAAAGGTAACATATGTATAACAATTTTAATGTTTTATTTACATAACATGCGAATATTTATTTGATTTTTTTTTGTGATCGTGAAATGGCTGAAAATAAATCATCGGAATACTGCTTTAACATTCTGGAGCAAATTATGATTTTTGAAACAAGTCCAGCATTTTTACCACTGTTTTACCCCTCGTTTTTTATTTTTCCTTCTTTAAACATGTTTTATTAAGAAATTTTGTTTCGGCTCTAATTTTTCTCATATTATTCAACACAAAACACTTGACTACTCCCTCCATTTTTCTATTGCGAACAGCTTTGCAACACAGCTATTCATAAATGTCAAAACAAATAGCGCAGTGCAACAGCAACAGTGTTTGAGCAGTGCAACAGTAACACAAAGCCTGTTCTGTTGCCGCAACACTGCACAGTTTTTTGACGTTTTTGAATTCACCCTTTTTCAAGCTGTCTCGCTTGCGATTTAGTGTAATTTGTTTTTGTTTTTTGCTCAAAGTGAACACGTGCGTTGAAATAAAAAATTCTGACAACTGAAAATATTTTTTTCTGTTTATAAACAGAAATAAAATAAAGTGATAATGAAAACGATAGTATCACTATCGCTTTACAGAACGCAACTCTTCTATCACTATCTTTTTCATTATCATCTGAAAGACAGTCAGCTATCGTTTTACAGAATTACTACCCTGTATAGGCTAAGAAAAGTGTGCGCAAAAAAACACCTATCGAGGCTAAGGAATTTTATCATCGCTGCTTGGCACCACTTTGTGGAATGACATTTGTTACGCTTCAGCTATTAATTTTTTCCTTTTCTTTATTTAGAAAAATAGATCGGCCGAATTAAAACAATGCAACAAAATAATATTAGATCTAATTTGTTTAATTTTTACCATTTGTCATTAGAAGTAAAGCGTCCATCGGCAATTTTTTTCTTATAAATGACGGCTGTAATGTCATTTTTTATCATTTCGATAACAATTGGAAAAAAATAGTTTGGTAGCACAGTTTTTATCGCGGCTAAGGAATTAAGGCTGGATAGTTATCCAGATTTCGTAATTCTACGACTCAAACGCAAAATAGTTGGGGCGAGTTCGTAAACGTCTGACTAACAAAAATCTGCATTACTTGCGTTCATAAAGCGAAATACCAATCGAACTTACGCAGGCGATAGAAATCTAGTATGTTCGTAAACGTCAGAAATGTGCAGTAATCGGGCAGTTTGTGAAGACAAAAAAAAACATCTGCAGGAACGCCCGCTTGTTTTCTGCGTGCAGACGAAAAAATTGTTCGATTTGCAGAAACAAAGCAGGCATGTGATTGGACTTTCGCAGATTACTGCGTTTACGAATTCAGCCGGTTGTTTCTGAAAAACAA
Organism: Matsumyia berberina; assembly: GCA_917880715.2. NCBI lineage: Eukaryota > Metazoa > Arthropoda > Insecta > Diptera > Syrphidae > Matsumyia > Matsumyia berberina. The sequence continues at coordinate 85,880,796 of OU862872.1, forward strand.
AATTCCAGCTATCGACAACGAAACATGTTTTCCTGTTTCGTCTTTGTTTTTTTGTTTTGTCGTCTGCGGAGTGTGTTGTGCCATAAGCAAGCTACCATAATCGACAACGACGATGGTTGGTAACATAAGGCGTGTTTTTTTGGTAAATCTGAGTAGTAATTCTTGAAAACGATGGGTTAGTTCATAATTGTAAAAATACCGCAGCTGTGCAGAGTTTACATTTTCGCTATCGTCGCAGCTGTGCATCAAAACGAAATTTGCTGCAAATTTTCAAAACAAAGGCAGTCATTCGATGTTTATGAACGCAAGTGATACCAATACAGCTGCAGTAGTAATGCAGTATTTTGACATTTATGAACATCAAATTCTGCACAGCTGCGGTATTTTTACAATTATGAACTCACCTGAAAGTCACCCCTATCATTCAATCCGACGGATCTGAGATTCACTTCACCTATCCGATCCGCGTTCACTTTTAGTCTAATCATTCAATCCGCCGGATGCACTGTTTTACCGACTACGATTTTCCTTGTTCAAAACCGACTGTTCTGTCATAGTTGACAGCAATTACAAATTGAAAAAAATTAAATTAAATTTCAGGACAAAAGGATAGCATTGCCCTGTTTTTTTAAGACGAGAAATTTTCAAATAGACCAACATATCGCGCATATTTACGGGCATCCAGTGAAGACATTATGGACCTATCAGATGCCAAGTTAGTTAAAAGATTTGTAGTTCATAATTTCTACAAAATAAGTTTGAATTTCCATTTAAAAAAAAAATTTCGTTTGAATAAGGCAGCCTTCAATTATGTGCTGGAAGTGTTGACCACCAAATCGTATGACCATCAGCGGAAGAAGAAAATAATGCAGTAAATGAACCAGGAGAGCTAAGTGCACATCCAAATACAAATGAAGCAGTGCAAATAAGAAATAAATTCATGACGACTTTATAAAGATCTAACGATAAAAAGTTTAAATTAATCACATTTAATTCACAATGTCCGGGTATTTTCTCATTCATATCTCTATTGGTAGTCTTCTTCCTAAAAGCAGATGTTTAATTTAATACACCTAAGATTTGTCCTATAAAGAACATACATTTCGATTAATTTTTTAACCAGCACAACTCGAATCCGCAATGAATTTCCATCGGATGAGAAATGTGAAACTTTGTATGGAGAGATTCGATTCGTTGAATAATTACGTGAAAAGTCATTCACATTACCGACAAGTGGACGATTCCCTTCGAACGGATTGAATGATACTGAAGTTGAAATTTCAGTGGATCGTTCCCCCCGGCGGATTGAATGATAGGGGTGAGTCTCTCAAAAGATATCATTAATGACAGTTTTGGTTTTTGTAACTACATACTGTCTCCAGAGAGAGAGAAGACAAACGAGAGTGAGAAGAATTATCCCTCTGAAATTTTAGCTTTCTGTAAAACGATAGACGATAGTTTTACTATCGTTTTGCTGTCATTTTCGAGAAGATAGCTATTTAGGTGTCGTTTTTGGTATTGACTTCTAAGAAAAATTCGTTTTTTTCCGTAAATAAAACAAAATAAATTAATTTCGTTTAACAGTTATTGGCTTTTATTGAATGGTATTAATAGTGATTCAAGTGAGATGGAAATACTCCAAATACAAGAGTTAAGAGAAAATGTTTAAGGGATAAATCAACTCCGTTCTACTTGTATGCCCAAGTATTCGTACAAAAGAACCGACTATCCAAGGACATATTAGATGCTTTGAACCCTCAAGATGGGAAAGAACAACATTTATACTACCGATCCTCAAATTAGCTTTTACGCTAGAAACGCTGCAGTCCGGCGGGTATCAGTGGATTGTTTCATCCGACTATGGTGGACCTATCCGGCAAAGTACTCTCTCTAAAATTAATCCTGAGGTTGTTAACGTAATGGAAAACAAACTACGTATTACTGTTTGTAATGAATTGAAATTAAACTAATTTGTGCAATACTTATGTTCAATACGTATGTTTTTTATTCTCTTTCAAAATATAACGCATATAAACAAATTAGAGCTGTCAGAGTAGAGCAAAGTTGTTTGCTGGGCGAAAGCGTAAAAGCAAGCTCTCAGCATAGAAAGTGTGCTGTGCAGTTTGGGTGAATTCAATAATGCAGTGTTGCGGCAACAGAAAAGCAACGAGTTCAAAAACGCAACATGTTGACACTACTGATCAAGTCAAGAGTTTTTTTTTGCAACGCCAACGCAACCAATCGTCAAAACAGAGTAATTTGTGCATCAGTTGTTTTGCTGTTGCTTCGCTTTGTTGCGGTTTAGGTTTTTCGTGCTAGCTATTATTAATAACATTTCTATTCAATTATTTTGCGAAAAATGGATGAAAGGTAACATATGTATAACAATTTTAATGTTTTATTTACATAACATGCGAATATTTATTTGATTTTTTTTTGTGATCGTGAAATGGCTGAAAATAAATCATCGGAATACTGCTTTAACATTCTGGAGCAAATTATGATTTTTGAAACAAGTCTTTTAAACACGTCCAGCATTTTTACCACTGTTTTACCCCTCGTTTTTTATTTTTCCTTCTTTAAACATGTTTTATTAAGAAATTTTGTTTCGGCTCTAATTTTTCTCATATTATTCAACACAAAACACTTGACTACTCCCTCCATTTTTCTATTGCGAACAGCTTTGCAACACAGCTATTCATAAATGTCAAAACAAATAGCGCAGTGCAACAGCAACAGTGTTTGAGCAGTGCAACAGTAACACAAAGCCTGTTCTGTTGCCGCAACACTGCACAGTTTTTTGACGTTTTTGAATTCACCCTTTTTCAAGCTGTCTCGCTTGCGATTTAGTGTAATTTGTTTTTGTTTTTTGCTCAAAGTGAACACGTGCGTTGAAATAAAAAATTCTGACAACTGAAATTATTTTTTTCTGTTTATAAACAGAAATAAAATAAAGTGATAATGAAAACGATAGTATCACTATCGCTTTACAGAACGCAACTCTTCTATCACTATCTTTTTCATTATCATCTGAAAGACAGTCAGCTATCGTTTTACAGAATTACTACCCTTTATAGGCTAAGAAAAGTGTGCGCAAAAAAACACCTATCGAGGCTAAGGAATTTTATCATCGCTGCTTGGCACCACTTTGTGGAATGACATTTGTTACGCTTCAGCTATTATTTTTTCCTTTTCTTTATTTAGAAAAATAGATCGGCCGAATTAAAACAATGCAACAAAATAATATTAGATCTAATTTGTTTAATTTTTACCATTTGTCATTAGAAGTAAAGCGTCCATCGGCAATTTTTTTCTTATAAATGACGGCTGTAATGTCATTTTTATCATTTCGATAACAATTGGAAAAAAATAGTTTGGTAGCACAGTTTTTATCGCGGCTAAGGAATTAAGGCTGGATAGTTATCCAGATTTCGTAATTCTACGACTCAAACGCAAAATAGTTGGGGCGAGTTCGTAAACTTCTGACTAACAAAAATCTGCATTACTTGCGTTCATAAAGCGAAATACCAATCGAACTTACGCAGGCGATAGAAATCTAGTATGTTCGTAAACGTCAGAAATGTGCAGTAATCGGGCAGTTTGTGAAGACAAAAAAAAACATCTGCAGGAACGCCCGCTTGTTTTCTGCGTGTAGACGAAAAAATTGTTCGATTTGCAGAAACAAAGCAGGCATGTGATTGGACTTTCGCAGATTACTGCGTTTACGAATTCACCCGGTTGTTTCTGAAAAACAAAATTCCAGCTATCGACAACGAAACATGTTTTCCTGTTTCGTCTTTGTTTTTTTGTTTTGTCGTCTGCGGAGTGTGTTGTGCCATAAGCAAGCTACCATAATCGACAACGACGATGGTTGGTAACATAAGGCGTGTTTTTTTGGTAAATCTGAGTAGTAATTCTTGAAAACGATGGGTCAGTTCATAATTGTAAAAATACCGCAGCTGTGCAGAGTTTACATTTTCGCTATCGTCGCAGCTGTGCATCAAAACGAAATTTGCTGCAAATTTTCAAAACAAAGGCAGTCATTCGATGTTTATGAACGCAAGTGATACCAATACAGCTGCAGTAGTAATGCAGTATTTTGACATTTATGAACATCAAATTCTGCACAGCTGCGGTATTTTTACAATTATGAACTCACCTGAAAGTCACCCCTATCATTCAATCCGACGGATCTGAGATTCACTTCACCTATCCGATCCGCGTTCACTTTTAGTCTAATCATTCAATCCGCCGGATGCACTGTTTTACCGACTACGATTTTCTTTGTTCAAAACCGACTGTTCTGTCATAGTTGACAGCAATTACAAATTGAAAAAAATTAAATTAAATTTCAGGACAAAAGGATAGCATTGCCCTGTTTTTTTAAGACGAGAAATTTTCAAATAGACCAACATATCGCGCATATTTACGGGCATCCAGTGAAGACATTATGGACCTATCAGATGCCAAGTTAGTTAAAAGATTTGTAGTTCATAATTTCTACAAAATAAGTTTGAATTTCCATTTAAAAAAAAAATTTCGTTTGAATAAGGCAGCCTTCAATTATGTGCTGGAAGTGTTGACCACCAAATCGTATGACCATCAGCGGAAGAAGAAAATAATCCAGTAAATGAACCAGGAGAGCTAAGTGCACATCCAAATACAAATGAAGCAGTGCAAATAAGAAATAAATTCATGACGACTTTATAAAGATCTAACGATAAAAAGTTTAAATTAATCACATTTAATTCACAATGTCCGGGTATTTTCTCATTCATATCTCTATTGGTAGTCTTCTTCCTAAAAGCAGATGTTTAATTTAATACACCTAAGATTTGTCCTATAAAGAACATACATTTCGATTAATTTTTTAACCAGCACAACTCGAATCCGCAATGAATTTCCATCGGATGAGAAATGTGAAACTTTGTATGGAGAGATTCGATTCGTTTGTTTTGAATAATTACGTGAAAAGTCATTCACATTACCGACAAGTGGACGATTCCCTTCGAACGGATTGAATGATACTGAAGTTGAAATTTCAGTGGATCGTTCCCCCCGGCGGATTGAATGATAGGGGTGAGTCTCTCAAAAGATATCATTAATGACAGTTTTGGTTTTTGTAACTACATACTGTCTCCAGAGAGAGAGAAGACAAACGAGAGTGAGAAGAATTATCCCTCTGAAATTTTAGCTTTCTGTAAAACGATAGACGATAGTTTTACTATCGTTTTGCTGTCATTTTCGAGAAGATAGCTATTTAGGTGTCGTTTTTGGTATTGTCTTCTAAGAAAAATTCGTTTTTTTCCGTAAATAAAACAAAATAAATTAATTTCGTTTAACAGTTATTGGCTTTTATTGAATGGTATTAATAGTGATTCAAGTGAGATGGAAATACTCCAAATACAAGAGTTAAGAGAAAATGTTTAAGGGATAAATCAACTCCGTTCTACTTGTATGCCCAAGTATTCGTACAAAAGAACCGACTATCCAAGGACATATTAGATGCTTTGAACCCTCAAGATGGGAAAGAACAACATTTATACTACCGATCCTCAAATTAGCTTTTACGCTAGAAACGCTGCAGTCCGGCGGGTATCAGTGGATTGTTTCATCCGACTATGGTGGACCTATCCGGCAAAGTACTCTCTCTAAAATTAATCCTGAGGTTGTTAACGTAATGGAAAACAAACTACGTATTACTGTTTGTAATGAATTGAAATTAAACTAATTTGTGCAATACTTATGTTCAATACGTATGTTTTTTATTCTCTTTCAAAATATAACGCATATAAACAAATTAGAGCTGTCAGAGTAGAGCAAAGTTGTTTGCTGGGCGAAAGCGTAAAAGCAAGCTCTCAGCATAGAAAGTGTGCTGTGCAGTTTGGGTGAATTCAATAATGCAGTGTTGCGGCAACAGAAAAGCAACGAGTTCAAAAACGCAACATGTTGACACTACTGATCAAGTCAAGAGTTTTTTTTTGCAACGCCAACGCAACCAATCGTCAAAACAGAGTAATTTGTGCATCAGTTGTTTTGCTGTTGCTTCGCTTTGTTGCGGTTTAGGTTTTTCGTGCTAGCTATTATTAATAACATTTCTATTCAATTATTTTGCGAAAAATGGATGAAAGGTAACATATGTATAACAATTTTAATGTTTTATTTACATAACATGCGAATATTTATTTGATTTTTTTTTGTGATCGTGAAATGGCTGAAAATAAATCATCGGAATACTGCTTTAACATTCTGGAGCAAATTATGATTTTTGAAACAAGTCTTTTAAACACGTCCAGCATTTTTACCACTGTTTTACCCCTCGTTTTTTATTTTTCCTTCTTTAAACATGTTTTATTAAGAAATTTTGTTTCGGCTCTAATTTTTCTCATATTATTCAACACAAAACACTTGACTACTCCCTCCATTTTTCTATTGCGAACAGCTTTGCAACACAGCTATTCATAAATGTCAAAACAAATAGCGCAGTGCAACAGCAACAGTGTTTGAGCAGTGCAACAGTAACACAAAGCCTGTTCTGTTGCCGCAACACTGCACAGTTTTTTGACGTTTTTGAATTCACCCTTTTTCAAGCTGTCTCGCTTGCGATTTAGTGTAATTTGTTTTTGTTTTTTGCTCAAAGTGAACACGTGCGTTGAAATAAAAAATTCTGACAACTGAAATTATTTTTTTCTGTTTATAAACAGAAATAAAATAAAGTGATAATGAAAACGATAGTATCACTATCGCTTTACAGAACGCAACTCTTCTATCACTATCTTTTTCATTATCATCTGAAAGACAGTCAGCTATCGTTTTACAGAATTACTACCCTTTATAGGCTAAGAAAAGTGTGCGCAAAAAAACACCTATCGAGGCTAAGGAATTTTATCATCGCTGCTTGGCACCACTTTGTGGAATGACATTTGTTACGCTTCAGCTATTATTTTTTCCTTTTCTTTATTTAGAAAAATAGATCGGCCGAATTAAAACAATGCAACAAAATAATATTAGATCTAATTTGTTTAATTTTTACCATTTGTCATTAGAAGTAAAGCGTCCATCGGCAATTTTTTTCTTATAAATGACGGCTGTAATGTCATTTTTATCATTTCGATAACAATTGGAAAAAAATAGTTTGGTAGCACAGTTTTTATCGCGGCTAAGGAATTAAGGCTGGATAGTTATCCAGATTTCGTAATTCTACGACTCAAACGCAAAATAGTTGGGGCGAGTTCGTAAACTTCTGACTAACAAAAATCTGCATTACTTGCGTTCATAAAGCGAAATACCAATCGAACTTACGCAGGCGATAGAAATCTAGTATGTTCGTAAACGTCAGAAATGTGCAGTAATCGGGCAGTTTGTGAAGACAAAAAAAAACATCTGCAGGAACGCCCGCTTGTTTTCTGCGTGCAGACGAAAAAATTGTTCGATTTGCAGAAACAAAGCAGGCATGTGATTGGACTTTCGCAGATTACTGCGTTTACGAATTCAGCCGGTTGTTTCTGAAAAACAAAATTCCAGCTATCGACAACGAAACATGTTTTCCTGTTTCGTCTTTGTTTTTTTGTTTTGTCGTCTGCGGAGTGTGTTGTGCCATAAGCAAGCTACCATAATCGACAACGACGATGGTTGGTAACATAAGGCGTGTTTTTTTGGTAAATCTGAGTAGTAATTCTTGAAAACGATGGGTCAGTTCATAATTGTAAAAATACCGCAGCTGTGCAGAGTTTACATTTTCGCTATCGTCGCAGCTGTGCATCAAAACGAAATTTGCTGCAAATTTTCAAAACAAAGGCAGTCATTCGATGTTTATGAACGCAAGTGATACCAATACAGCTGCAGTAGTAATGCAGTATTTTGACATTTATGAACATCAAATTCTGCACAGCTGCGGTATTTTTACAATTATGAACTCACCTGAAAGTCACCCCTATCATTCAATCCGACGGATCTGAGATTCACTTCACCTATCCGATCCGCGTTCACTTTTAGTCTAATCATTCAATCCGCCGGATGCACTGTTTTACCGACTACGATTTTCTTTGTTCAAAACCGACTGTTCTGTCATAGTTGACAGCAATTACAAATTGAAAAAAATTAAATTAAATTTCAGGACAAAAGGATAGCATTGCCCTGTTTTTTTAAGACGAGAAATTTTCAAATAGACCAACATATCGCGCATATTTACGGGCATCCAGTGAAGACATTATGGACCTATCAGATGCCAAGTTAGTTAAAAGATTTGTAGTTCATAATTTCTACAAAATAAGTTTGAATTTCCATTTAAAAAAAAAATTTCGTTTGAATAAGGCAGCCTTCAATTATGTGCTGGAAGTGTTGACCACCAAATCGTATGACCATCAGCGGAAGAAGAAAATAATGCAGTAAATGAACCAGGAGAGCTAAGTGCACATCCAAATACAAATGAAGCAGTGCAAATAAGAAATAAATTCATGACGACTTTATAAAGATCTAACGATAAAAAGTTTAAATTAATCACATTTAATTCACAATGTCCGGGTATTTTCTCATTCATATCTCTATTGGTAGTCTTCTTCCTAAAAGCAGATGTTTAATTTAATACACCTAAGATTTGTCCTATAAAGAACATACATTTCGATTAATTTTTTAACCAGCACAACTCGAATCCGCAATGAATTTCCATCGGATGAGAAATGTGAAACTTTGTATGGAGAGATTCGATTCGTTTGTTTTGAATAATTACGTGAAAAGTCATTCACATTACCGACAAGTGGAGGATTCCCTTCGAACGGATTGAATGATACTGAAGTTGAAATTTCAGTGGATCGTTCCCCCCGGCGGATTGAATGATAGGGGTGAGTCTCTCAAAAGATATCATTAATGACAGTTTTGGTTTTTGTAACTACATAAACTGTCTCCAGAGAGAGAGAAGACAAACGAGAGTGAGAAGAATTATCCCTCTGAAATTTTAGCTTTCTGTAAAACGATAGACGATAGTTTTACTATCGTTTTGCTGTCATTTTCGAGAAGATAGCTATTTAGGTGTCGTTTTTGGTATTGTCTTCTAAGAAAAATTCGTTTTTTTCCGTAAATAAAACAAAATAAATTAATTTCGTTTAACAGTTATTGGCTTTTATTGAATGGTATTAATAGTGATTCAAGTGAGATGGAAATACTCCAAATACAAGAGTTAAGAGAAAATGTTTAAGGGATAAATCAAATCCGTTCTACTTGTATGCCCAAGTATTCGTACAAAAGAACCGACTATCCAAGGACATATTAGATGCTTTGAACCCTCAAGATGGGAAAGAACAACATTTATACTACCGATCCTCAAATTAGCTTTTACGCTAGAAACGCTGCAGTCCGGCGGGTATCAGTGGATTGTTTCATCCGACTATGGTGGACCTATCCGGCAAAGTACTCTCTCTAAAATTAATCCTGAGGTTGTTAACGTAATGGAAAACAAACTACGTATTACTGTTTGTAATGAATTGAAATTAAACTAATTTGTGCAATACTTATGTTCAATACGTATGTTTTTTATTCTCTTTCAAAATATAACGCATATAAACAAATTAGAGCTGTCAGAGTAGAGCAAAGTTGTTTGCTGGGCGAAAGCGTAAAAGACAGCTCTCAGCATAGAAAGTGTGCTGTGCAGTTTGGGTGAATTCAATAATGCAGTGTTGCGGCAACAGAAAAGCAACGAGTTCAAAAACGCAACATGTTGACACTACTGATCAAGTCAAGAGTTTTTTTTTGCAACGCCAACGCAACCAATCGTCAAAACAGAGTAATTTGTGCATCAGTTGTTTTGCTGTTGCTTCGCTTTGTTGCGGTTTAGGTTTTTCGTGCTAGCTATTATTAATAACATTTCTATTCAATTATTTTGCGAAAAATGGATGAAAGGTAACATATGTATAACAATTTTAATGTTTTATTTACATAACATGCGAATATTTATTTGATTTTTTTTTGTGATCGTGAAATGGCTGAAAATAAATCATCGGAATACTGCTTTAACATTCTGGAGCAAATTATGATTTTTGAAACAAGTCTTTTAAACACGTCCAGCATTTTTACCACTGTTTTACCCCTCGTTTTTTATTTTTCCTTCTTTAAACATGTTTTATTAAGAAATTTTGTTTCGGCTCTAATTTTTCTCATATTATTCAACACAAAACACTTGACTACTCCCTCCATTTTTCTATTGCGAACAGCTTTGCAACACAGCTATTCATAAATGTCAAAACAAATAGCGCAGTGCAACAGCAACAGTGTTTGAGCAGTGCAACAGTAACACAAAGCCTGTTCTGTTGCCGCAACACTGCACAGTTTTTTGACGTTTTTGAATTCACCCTTTTTCAAGCTGTCTCGCTTGCGATTTAGTGTAATTTGTTTTTGTTTTTTGCTCAAAGTGAACACGTGCGTTGAAATAAAAAATTCTGACAACTGAAATTATTTTTTTCTGTTTATAAACAGAAATAAAATAAAGTGATAATGAAAACGATAGTATCACTATCGCTTTACAGAACGCAACTCTTCTATCACTATCTTTTTCATTATCATCTGAAAGACAGTCAGCTATCGTTTTACAGAATTACTACCCTTTATAGGCTAAGAAAAGTGTGCGCAAAAAAACACCTATCGAGGCTAAGGAATTTTATCATCGCTGCTTGGCACCACTTTGTGGAATGACATTTGTTACGCTTCAGCTATTATTTTTTCCTTTTCTTTATTTAGAAAAATAGATCGGCCGAATTAAAACAATGCAACAAAATAATATTAGATCTAATTTGTTTAATTTTTACCATTTGTCATTAGAAGTAAAGCGTCCATCGGCAATTTTTTTCTTATAAATGACGGCTGTAATGTCATTTTTATCATTTCGATAACAATTGGAAAAAAATAGTTTGGTAGCACAGTTTTTATCGCGGCTAAGGAATTAAGGCTGGATAGTTATCCAGATTTCGTAATTCTACGACTCAAACGCAAAATAGTTGGGGCGAGTTCGTAAACTTCTGACTAACAAAAATCTGCATTACTTGCGTTCATAAAGCGAAATACCAATCGAACTTACGCAGGCGATAGAAATCTAGTATGTTCGTAAACGTCAGAAATGTGCAGTAATCGGGCAGTTTGTGAAGACAAAAAAAAACATCTGCAGGAACGCCCGCTTGTTTTCTGCGTGCAGACGAAAAAATTGTTCGATTTGCAGAAACAAAGCAGGCATGTGATTGGACTTTCGCAGATTACTGCGTTTACGAATTCAGCCGGTTGTTTCTGAAAAACAAAATTCCAGCTATCGACAACGAAACATGTTTTCCTGTTTCGTCTTTGTTTTTTTGTTTTGTCGTCTGCGGAGTGTGTTGTGCCATAAGCAAGCTACCATAATCGACAACGACGATGGTTGGTAACATAAGGCGTGTTTTTTTGGTAAATCTGAGTAGTAATTCTTGAAAACGATGGGTCAGTTCATAATTGTAAAAATACCGCAGCTGTGCAGAGTTTACATTTTCGCTATCGTCGCAGCTGTGCATCAAAACGAAATTTGCTGCAAATTTTCAAAACAAAGGCAGTCATTCGATGTTTATGAACGCAAGTGATACCAATACAGCTGCAGTAGTAATGCAGTATTTTGACATTTATGAACATCAAATTCTGCACAGCTGCGGTATTTTTACAATTATGAACTCACCTGAAAGTCACCCCTATCATTCAATCCGACGGATCTGAGATTCACTTCACCTATCCGATCCGCGTTCACTTTTAGTCTAATCATTCAATCCGCCGGATGCACTGTTTTACCGACTACGATTTTCTTTGTTCAAAACCGACTGTTCTGTCATAGTTGACAGCAATTACAAATTGAAAAAAATTAAATTAAATTTCAGGACAAAAGGATAGCATTGCCCTGTTTTTTTAAGACGAGAAATTTTCAAATAGACCAACATATCGCGCATATTTACGGGCATCCAGTGAAGACATTATGGACCTATCAGATGCCAAGTTAGTTAAAAGATTTGTAGTTCATAATTTCTACAAAATAAGTTTGAATTTCCATTTAAAAAAAAAATTTCGTTTGAATAAGGCAGCCTTCAATTATGTGCTGGAAGTGTTGACCACCAAATCGTATGACCATCAGCGGAAGAAGAAAATAATGCAGTAAATGAACCAGGAGAGCTAAGTGCACATCCAAATACAAATGAAGCAGTGCAAATAAGAAATAAATTCATGACGACTTTATAAAGATCTAACGATAAAAAGTTTAAATTAATCACATTTAATTCACAATGTCCGGGTATTTTCTCATTCATATCTCTATTGGTAGTCTTCTTCCTAAAAGCAGATGTTTAATTTAATACACCTAAGATTTGTCCTATAAAGAACATACATTTCGATTAATTTTTTAACCAGCACAACTCGAATCCGCAATGAATTTCCATCGGATGAGAAATGTGAAACTTTGTATGGAGAGATTCGATTCGTTTGTTTTGAATAATTACGTGAAAAGTCATTCACATTACCGACAAGTGGAGGATTCCCTTCGAACGGATTGAATGATACTGAAGTTGAAATTTCAGTGGATCGTTCCCCCCGGCGGATTGAATGATAGGGGTGAGTCTCTCAAAAGATATCATTAATGACAGTTTTGGTTTTTGTAACTACATAAACTGTCTCCAGAGAGAGAGAAGACAAACGAGAGTGAGAAGAATTATCCCTCTGAAATTTTAGCTTTCTGTAAAACGATAGACGATAGTTTTACTATCGTTTTGCTGTCATTTTCGAGAAGATAGCTATTTAGGTGTCGTTTTTGGTATTGTCTTCTAAGAAAAATTCGTTTTTTTCCGTAAATAAAACAAAATAAATTAATTTCGTTTAACAGTTATTGGCTTTTATTGAATGGTATTAATAGTGATTCAAGTGAGATGGAAATACTCCAAATACAAGAGTTAAGAGAAAATGTTTAAGGGATAAATCAAATCCGTTCTACTTGTATGCCCAAGTATTCGTACAAAAGAACCGACTATCCAAGGACATATTAGATGCTTTGAACCCTCAAGATGGGAAAGAACAACATTTATACTACCGATCCTCAAATTAGCTTTTACGCTAGAAACGCTGCAGTCCGGCGGGTATCAGTGGATTGTTTCATCCGACTATGGTGGACCTATCCGGCAAAGTACTCTCTCTAAAATTAATCCTGAGGTTGTTAACGTAATGGAAAACAAACTACGTATTACTGTTTGTAATGAATTGAAATTAAACTAATTTGTGCAATACTTATGTTCAATACGTATGTTTTTTATTCTCTTTCAAAATATAACGCATATAAACAAATTAGAGCTGTCAGAGTAGAGCAAAGTTGTTTGCTGGGCGAAAGCGTAAAAGACAGCTCTCAGCATAGAAAGTGTGCTGTGCAGTTTGGGTGAATTCAATAATGCAGTGTTGCGGCAACAGAAAAGCAACGAGTTCAAAAACGCAACATGTTGACACTACTGATCAAGTCAAGAGTTTTTTTTTGCAACGCCAACGCAACCAATCGTCAAAACAGAGTAATTTGTGCATCAGTTGTTTTGCTGTTGCTTCGCTTTGTTGCGGTTTAGGTTTTTCGTGCTAGCTATTATTAATAACATTTCTATTCAATTATTTTGCGAAAAATGGATGAAAGGTAACATATGTATAACAATTTTAATGTTTTATTTACATAACATGCGAATATTTATTTGATTTTTTTTTGTGATCGTGAAATGGCTGAAAATAAATCATCGGAATACTGCTTTAACATTCTGGAGCAAATTATGATTTTTGAAACAAGTCTTTTAAACACGTCCAGCATTTTTACCACTGTTTTACCCCTCGTTTTTTATTTTTCCTTCTTTAAACATGTTTTATTAAGAAATTTTGTTTCGGCTCTAATTTTTCTCATATTATTCAACACAAAACACTTGACTACTCCCTC